>OU744721.1:47888545-50714546 GCA_916613615.1 Steromphala cineraria
CTTAAATTCGACTCTGTCAGGTAATAGAGTTTTGTTTCGGAGGACGTTGAAAACTTGGAATCGTTTCTTTTGGACATTAGTTTATATTACTATATATACATTCTTACATTTGAGTATCTTCATTCTTTCACATGTTGTACTTACGTATTAAATATAATTTCTTTTACATATTTAGATTTTCTTTTTCCACAGACATTGTACAGTCTTTTACATTTAAATATTTACATTTTCAATCTAACACACAGACATGGTGGTAGCTCAGTGGTAGAGTGTCCGCTCGTCACCCGGTCGCGTCATACAAAAAGACGTTAAAAGGTGGGAGTTGTTGTTGTCTTGTTTGACACTCAGCATTATAAAGGCAGAACAACGCGGCAGGCTGAAGTTAGCAGCTTATTAGTTATTCGTTATTCGAATAACGAATAACTAAGTGGTCAGTTATTCGTTATTCAAATACTGAATGACTCACTAGCATTCTATTCGAATAACGACTAACTAACTGGAAAACTAACTAGCTTAGCTTTAGAATATTGAATAACAATCTGATTGAATATCTTAAGGAATAAGGTACTGATGAATAGATTGCTAGTGAGTTATTCAGTATCTGAATAACGAATAACTAACCAGTTAGTTTTTCGTTATTCGAAAAGAATTCTAGTGAGTTATTCAGTATCTGAATAGCGAATAACTAACCAGTTAGTTATTCGTTATTCGAATAGAATGCTAGTTAGTTAATCTAGTTAGTTAACCAGTTAGTTATTCGTTATTCGAATAGAATGCTAGTGAGTTATTCAGTATTGTGACTTTGAATGAAAGCATCCATTCATTCTATGTATGTGCCAATTGGAAATGACTCATCAGTACCTTATTCCTCAAGATATTCAATCAGATTGTAATTCAATATTCTAAAGCTAAGCTAGATAGTTTTTTAGTATTTGAATAGCGAATAACTTACCAGTTAGTTATTCGTTATTCGAATAGAATGCTAGTTAGTTATTCAGTATTTGAATAAAGAATAACTAACCAGTTAGTTATTCGTTATTCGAATAGAATGCTAGTTATTTATTCAGTGTTTGAATAATAGTGTAATTCTAAAAGAATGCTAGTGAGTTATTCAGTATTTGAATAACGAATAACTAACCAGTTAGTTCAGCTTGCCGAACAACGCATTAACTGGCGCGTAACAGTTTGATTGTAGTTTTGTGTCATGTTTGATTGTAATATGTACCTATATACTTGGTAAGTCATTTCAAATGTAAATCAACTTATCTCAGTTTTTTTTCAAAATAATCTAAACTAAACTTAAGTGTTGTTTCTGTGTTTGAAAAATCTTTCCTTCTCACCAGATAAGTTTTCTTTAATTCATAATCCATCTCTAATATAACTATAATTCCTGTATTCCCTTCTGCTAAACCACTCGCACAAACAAATCTACTCCATACCACAGGCCCCCGGGTCATTGAGCAATCATCCCTTTTAAAAAAAAAAAAAAAAAAAAAAAAATTGAGATGACCCCCAGATTTGACAGCCTTCGTAGATACATAATATAAACAAGGCAGGACGCTAATGCGATTTTCTATCATTTATAGATTTGGCTAGTTTCAAAGTTTGATTTTAATTATTATTACTCGCCTGTGTAAGATATCACCGGTCTAATATCTATACAGAAATATTTTGAAGTTATGGGATATGATTGTTAACTGTCTTTGTCTCTCTAGTAATTATTTGAATAACATTTTCCCCAACCAACTGTCACCAATGGAACTGTCACTCGTGGAAATGTTGTGGAGCAGAGTCGACTTTCCTGTGCCTGCTGACCCAGTTATGAGCACATCGTGCCCTTTTTGACACATTTCGTCTGGATTTAGTACGTTCATTTTGTCCAGAAATCTCGCAGTAACTCAGTTTAGAGTTATCGCGCAGTTGAGAGCGCGCCGACCAATGAGAGCGCTCGGTTGTGACACACCCCGTCTGCACTGGCGGCCATTTGTTCTGTGTTTGCTACGTTGAGCGGCCCGCGTCGGCTTTCGGGCGACTTGCAGAAATACAGCAATACAGAGTTGGTAGGTTCAGTGAATGGGGATCGAAAGGTGAATCATCCAAGTATATGTCTACACAAAGAAATATTGGAAAACATGTCTCGTTAGCGTAGCGATAGGGCCCGAATGCGAGCGTCTGGGCACAAACCTGCCGAAAATCGCATTAGCGTCCTGCCTTGTTAATATTATGTATCTACGAAGGCTGTCAAATCTGGGGGTCATCTCAATTTTTTTTTTTTTTTTTTTTTTAAAGGGATGATTGCTCAATGACCCCGCGGGGGCCTGTGGCCAATTCCGGCCAAAAGAGCTTAAGATGCATGTATACATTAAAGAGTTACCACCAAAACCCAAAATCTCTACACCCGGGTTAAAATTTTCTTCATTCTCTTGACACAAGGATACAGATTATTAACATCATCGCTGATTTGGGTTAAAAAGTCCACCAAATTTAAACTTTTCGAAAGCGTTTGCATGAATGGGGTATTTGACCATGACGGTCAGTTATCGCCACTGTTTTGGGCGGCTTCAAAGAACTCAATCATATGAACTGTCGTTTTATGATCATGATCTTGAACCTTAACCAAAAACTCAAAAACAAAAAATAACATTACCTTGGATAGCTTTCAGTTGGATAAAGGAAAATGTTGCCACAAGTCAACAGATTCGGTTACACACCCTATTATACGCACCGTCGACAAATGAAGGCACTCGTAGTTACGGAAGGCATTGGCGCGCTACGGAAGGCTAATGTCTCTCACAGGATGAATATGGTATTTTGAAATTAGATATAAGTATAAAATAATTGATGAAATGTGAACAGTTACCACCTGAGTTTGTTGTTCGTGTGTCAAATAACATGACTTGATGCAGAATTTTTTTAAGAAAGGGGTTTGAAGATAAATATGACGCAAAATATAACTGATCTCTGTTTTTCAATACAAAATTTTGAGATATTTTCCGTTATCAAGACGTTGTTTATCTTCATATTTTATTTTTCAGAGTGTTTAAATATTTGCTGAGGTTCGGTCAAACATGTCACTTCAACATATGTCATAAGAACGAATCGATAAAAAGAAATATGTGATCAAAACACAACAAGTGCTCACCTAAATTGTTACGTGGCTACCTGCATTGAAATATCCTGACAACGGAAGGCGCATGATCCACTGTAATTTTGGATACGGAAGGCATTTAATAACAAAACTTTATTTAAACCATTTAGTCATAACAATGGTTTAAATCCATGATTTTGTACCACAGCTATGGACAAACATAATTGATAACTTGTCTTGCAATAACTATACTCAGAACAAAAAGTTAATCGCTACCATTATTGCTTGGTGCCCCAAAGGGCACCAAGTATTATGATTTGATTCTCCTAAAACTTTTCTGAATTCTCTCTATATTACTCTTGATATTTTCAAAGGGAAGCCGCGCCAATCACATGTGTTGTATCCAAATCAAAAGACCAATGAACAGAGCTGTAGCTAAAAATGCATTACGTCACCATGTGGGTAATACAAAATATTTGGCACATTAAACTGTGGAATATGATTTTGCTTTAAATGTCATGTTAAAAGAGAGACAATATTTTCTATTAAAGACGCTGATAAATGTTAACAGACTCAATCAAAAACATCTTCTTTTGATGAAGAGTCTGCATTTGTTCCAGATAAGAGCATTATTTCGCATTCAATAATCGCAGAATCCACTTTTTTATAACCCACGCGATTTATTTTCACGCTGGGCTCGCCTAGCGATTTAAAAGTAATGTTTGTGTTAGAAGGATGGTGACATCGAAAAAAGACTTATGTTTACTAATAGGTAGATCACTTACGACCACGTGACAAGTCATACTTAACGATGTCACTAAATGTTTACGTTGAAAACATGTATTTATTATCAGAGCTACTGAAATTGACTCGTGCTATATTTAGAATATGACCTACATCGCTGGTTCCATACGGTTACTATAAGGCCGCGGCTTTTAGATCATCGGAAAGTATTTTGTTTATTATCTGTAATACTACAGTTAATAATTAACCAGCATGACAAGGAGATATGGTTTTGGCAGTACGTTTTGCGTTTTGCACAATTTCCTGTCATTGTCAACGCTACATGGCAACCCATGCAGTGCTTTTACTTCAAGTAACAACATCACAATGCCATAACATCATAAACTGTCACTGTCACATCACTGTCTTGAAAATCTAGTGTTGTTGTGTTCAGAGATTTAAAATTTTTCTCTGAGATCTCAAAAAGAGTGAATTTGAATGATAAATAGAATATCACCCTCGTGTGTTTTGATTTGAAATATACCAACAATCGTTGATGAATGTAAAAAATATTCATAACTTTCAGCAATTCGTGTTGATAGAAATTAATTTAGTGAAATTAACTTTGAGTAATACTCGTGTTAATATTACTGCTGTTATCCAGTGTTGTATATATTATCACCCAAATTGTTCGACAAATCACAATCTCCTTCATCTGCCTATGTGGCACCAAGCATGCCTTTTATTCTACGTAAACGGCGACCAATGATATCCCATAGATGTTCTATCGGGTTCAATTCGAGTCTACAAGCAGGCCACGCTAGAAATGTCATGGCTTCCCGCTGTAGAATCTGTGTTACCACTCTGGCTAGGTGGGGTCTAGCATTGTCATCCAATGGGTCTTATACAAAGAGCGTGGTTGTTGAAATATGGAATTACCACAGAGAGAAGGGGGTTATCTCGATAATTCTGAGCATTGACTGTACCTGGAACTATCACAAGGTTGACTTTACTACCGTCGGAAACTTATCCCAATATCATCACAGAGCCACTACTTCACTGATAGGTTGGTTGAACATGTATTAGTGCGAAACGGGTGTAAGCTTGTCGCAAAACACTAATTCGGTCATCCACAATATGCAATAGCATCCCACATTGATCAGACCAATGAATCCGGCGCCATGATGCCAAATTCCAATCAAACCCGCTCAACATTACGTTCGACGTTCATTAATGTGCCGTTGTGTTGATTCAAGACGTTTGAAAGGTCTACGTGCCCTATAACCCGCCGCTCGATGGCGATTCCTAACGGTTGATATGGAAACCCTCCTGTCAGTGCTTTGTCTCTATGTACAGAGGTTACTGTTGGGCGTCCAGATCTCACACGGTCTTTCACGTCATTGGTTTGGACGTGTTTTTGTACCAAACTTGTGATAACACTGTGGTGATACCCCAACTGTCTAGCACAAGCTCTACAGGAAATTCCGATATCTCACATATCAAGTATCCGCCATCTCTCTTCCATTGATAATCTATGCCTTGCCTTAAAATCTCAAAGTCATTTGCAATCATTTGTTCGAGAATCCATCACACAAAAGACGCGTTAAGGCACCGCGCTTGTGTTCTTTAACTGCCAAATGTTCTGCCTGTGCCTAACAAAATGATTTTTGTTGGGGATTGTATCAATCCACGAAGAGATGTTAACCCTTACGATGCGGGGCGCGTGATATTTACGGGCCAAATATAAAATGGCACGTAAGCCCTCTTGGCGAAATCCGTAACTTTCAGGATAAGGCTATATTTTGACTGCAAGCAGTCTTGGCTGCTCCCGGATATAAAATATCAAACCTTTTCTCAAAAATGATTGAGGGTACCCACCTTGCGGCATTCATATCTCACAAACCAATAGAGATAATTCTATAATTTTTACATCATCGTATAGAAGAGAGAATTGTCTTCATTTCCATGTATCATATGTATATCCGCGCACAAAAATAAAGAAGCGGTTAATCAGGATATAACGGTGGCTGGCACCGGACAAAACAATTCCGCCACGTGGGCTTGTAGAGCAAAAATATATAGCCGCATCGTAAGGGTTAAATGTACTCTGAGTAGTCAGAATAAAGCTTTTAATTTGTCCTCAAAATTAGCGAGTCATTGTTATGCACTTAAATGATGATGTTCATTGTTCGCATGAACAGGACATATATATGTATTTTATTCAACCATTACAGTATTCAGAACTTTTAATCCTAATAAACATCGAAAATGATCATGTTTAAAGATTTATTAACGCATCACTTCCTTACTATCAAAATATTTCGCATTTTTCGAAATTTAGCTCTGGGCTTAAATATATTCATGAGTGAAATATTCGAACACCAGACCATCAAAACATGAATTCCCGGTATCTCCTATGAAAGGTAAGAATGAGTCTTTGCATGTCTTCTTGGTGATGATTTACTGTTTTTACACACTAGCTCCTTTGTTTTATTCGAGTGTTCATTTTTCATACCAACTCATATGTCTGTGAAATGCACGTGCCGAGGTGTTCATCAGACAAATCCGGTGTTCATGATGAACACCCGGTATTGCCATGAACACCTGATGTGAAACAATTACTTTTTTGTATTTCGAAATTTATCTAAGTTCAAAGTTTGCTTTGCAAATTAAATACAATCATTAAAATTACAATATTCAAATACAATACTTTTACAAATTTTGCACTTCAAACATGGGTTCGAACCTGCGTCCTGTTGATTTCAAACCCAGTGACTTAACCATTAGACCACGGAGGCCAGATGAAAATTAAGCAAGTTTTTCATGACCACATGATTAAGTTTCACATTTTTCCTGACAAGAACATTACCGTGAATTATTGTTAATATTTTATTAACTTGTGCCATACATGACATGAAAACTAATTTTACAAATTTCTGCAATTTTAGTGTACAATATTGTACGTTTAGTCTCTTATCCCCAGTGTTTATTGCCTCCCACCCTAAACATTTTTACATTTGCCTTCCGTAGCGCGCCAATGCCTTCCGTAACTACGAGTGCCTTCATTTGTCGACGGTGCGTATTATAGGGTGTGGGTTAAGAAAGTGTGATTGGGTTGGATACAATATTTAGCACACAAGGATGTGGTTAATTGAAGATTGATGGTTTTGAAGAAATTTGAGAGGCAAATCACAATTTCGATAGCGTCCATGAAAGTCACTTTATTGACCGACAAAGGTATCGCTTCTATCGATATAACTTGAATTTACTTGCAGAACATCAGATAGCTCATTACACTGCTTTTTTAAGTAAAGAAGTTGTTAATGCCTTCTCAAACACTAGATTCAGAGCCAATAAAACATCAACGGTATGAATGAAATAAACGTCACAATACGCCCGAGCCACACCAACAACTGGTCATTGCATTGCAGGTAGAATTGTTTAATTTGTCCATTCATTTCCAAATGGAAGTCAAGCAAGAACTTTTGCAAATGCCATGAATTCATAAGACTGATTTCAACGCCACATTCTTGTGATTATCAGAATACGGAAACGAACCTTGAACTAGTGTTCTTGTTTTGGTTTACTCTTTAACTTTTGACACGTAAATGTTCGCTTTGATTTCATTTTTTTTAAGGCGGAGAAATAGATTCTCTGAAAAAAAATTACATATACATTTCAGTTTTGGGAGAGTATATTGTTTTTGCGATGTCAGCATTTTTCGGATTTTGGTTTATCTACATTAGGAAGTAATCTCAAGGGGTATCATTTATTCATTATTTTATTGCGATTCTGTATATTTTGTACTGAAACAAGGGTTTACCCTGGTCCTTTGAGGCCCGAGCTTACAGCAACCGTATGTATGTTCTTAAAACGACAATTAAAAAAGAAATATCTTGTCTATAGTTTTCACGTCATACGTAGCCTTAGAAAACATACTAATGGAGGAATACATGAAGTGAGAAGTCGCTTATTTCAAATGTGTTGATTCTGGGTAATGTCAAATACTGCGTGAGGGTTGATTAAGGATTCAGCCAAGAATGTATATATTTTTCCCAGCAATGAGAAGTTGCCAATCTATTGTCAACCCACATGAACAACAAGAAAGCTACACAGACACTTATAAACATTTATAGAAGGCTCAAAAAGACCTTGAATGAGGCCCTCAATACGAAACAGACTGAAAACATGATTGACATTCATGTAATAACGATTTTCAAAGAAGAAACTGAGGAATTCTTCATCAGCCACCAGTAGATACTTTCCAGAAATATTTAAATTCATTATATATAGTATCATTTGATCAACATTTTCATCGAATCATGTGGCGAATTCCAGATAGCCAACAAGATGTCTTCAACACAACGGCTACAGCAATCAGTAGATATTCAAGAGAAGAAATACTTTCTTTACTTTATTGAAAGGAGGGTTTGAAGGTAAATGTTGCTAGTTCTATACAAAAGACGAAGATCATTACTTGACTTGAATAGGATTGTTCATATACACAAAGAACTCAAAGCCCTATTATCATACTTGCATGCGGTTCAGGATGAAATTTAGCTATTGAGCATATAAACCCATCACTCATTAGAAAAATTTCCTCGAAATCTTGACTTACATTTTTTTATCAACAGAAACATACTTATTTCAAAGCCCAAATCACAGTACCCCCAGTAAAAAGGCCATAGCATTCAACGAACCCGTTTTCGATGAGGTAATCAGTATGCGTGTAGGATTTACACCGAGTCTCGAGTACCTTTATTGTGTTCGATGGGTATCAACTTTGGCAGAAACGAATATCTAATTCGAAGAAAAAGAAAATAAAGTCTAGTCGCCCGCGACAAAGACATTTTTCAAGTGTATATTTTGGAACCGAAAGTTATGAGATGGCCACAGTTGATTCGCCTTCATGTCAGCTGCCTTTTTTGGTCATTATGATAAATAATCTTCTTTTTAATGAATTTTGGTTCGAAAAAGTTTGGTCGAAAGATTTAGCAAAAAATACAAGGAAAACATTAAAAATACTTTTTAAAATATTGAACTCTGAAAATGGGTCTTTTATTAACCACCCCCCTTTTATAATTAATTATAATGATATTAGATGTTCTTGGAGTATTTTGATTAACTTGATATATTGACCATTCTAGATATAACAATGGCTTTTATATTAGCTATTTAATAAAATATGAGGCAGAATGTAAGGGCATTGAAATTTGGTCATAAATAAGTATTGTCATTGGGGAGAAACTACTGAATAAGTTTTGGAATTTTTCAAAAGAAATATATAAAATTTGATCACTAGATGACGTCTATTTTTGCTATAAGGTCATTTACAGAAAAAATCATCATAAAGACAACGTCCTGAAAACTCTTGGCGGCGTAAACTCTAAGCATCGTAGGTCTAGTTGGTATATAAACATCTGATAGTTACTGTTTATTGAAAGAAAAGGAGAGTTCAATATCACCCAACGGGGGTGCTAAGCTATTTATAGAAACATAGTCATTGTGTCGCAATATCCAGGCTATTGTTAGCCGGTGTATAAGCCTCAACTGACTCTAGGAAAAAGATGACTCTAGAGTCAATTGAGCCTAGCCCAAAATAACTCTAGAGTGCTCTGGGCCCAGTCTCAAATGACTCTATCCAGGCTCAAATGACTCTACCTCAAATTCAACATTTCCCAAACTTGATCGATGAAACTATGATAGAGTTATTTCGGGTTAGCCTCAGATAACTCTAGGAGATGAATCAATTGATGAACGAATGTTCAATTTCACAATCTACAATCGTTTTTCTACCCCCACTTGAAATCAAAAGAATGCTTTTGGGAAAAATTTTAAGTTGTCAGATGGCAGTTTCCACCGCCGCCTGTTCGTATATTGGTTGTAACTCCAACTAGCTAGCACCACTTATGGTGTGAATATTGCAGGAATAGTTATGACAACACTAACATGACGTTTGAAAGAAATCTACCATTTTTCACTTTTTAACATTTTAACTTGAAATTTTTATTATTTTTATGTTGTCAGTTACGTTTGCAATGACATAGTTGAATCATTTTTGCTTACACAAAATACCTAAACAACTTAAATCAGCGGATATCGGTGCTGGTGCATAACCCCAAAGTATACAATTGTTAATCTACGTTGGTGTCTTCCTGAGGACCAGAAACATACCTTAAGCGACAATTGATGATTCACCTCTAGTATAATCGTTTCATTGTTTCTTAATCTTATCGGCAAACCGATAAGACAATAGAGAAAAGTTTTGGAGATATAACAAGCTTTGGAAAAAACACTGCATGAAGGCAGACATCTGTTACTTTAGACATCCTCAAACTTCTATCTAAGAACAAGTTCTAATTAAGGATTCGGCCATTAAGGCTGAATCCTTATTGTTATTGGCGTGTTTATTAAGGATTCAGCCTTTCAGGCTGAATCCTTATTGTTATTCGCGTGTTTTATTATTTTTATTCCACGAAACTTTGGCTCAGTCTTTAGCCAAAACGGCACAAGCAAATGCAACCAAATTTTACAGCCTTGTAGACCTTACCCTGGAATCGCGAGGTTAAGCTTTTGGGCCAAATCGGCTCAGTCATATTTCGCCTATGTAGGCGTAAAGTTTAAAATTTTAACATGGGAATTTTTTTCAAAATGCACTAAGAGACTTTAATTTTTTTTTAAAAGAAGCGCAATGAAAAATTATGAAAAAAAGACAATCATGACGAAGTAGTAGGTCACGTGGTTTGGCCGCCATATTGGATTTAAGCACATTTTACAAAAGTCCGACCCCGTGCACACTTGGTGAATCACCACTCGGCTACTAATGATACTAGATAGCTGAAATTGACACACGATGTAGCTAAGTCATTGGCCTTTAACAACTTTGTTATAGAATTAAGAAATTCGAAATACTTTTGTCGCAGCATCCTTTCAAAATTTCACATTTTCTAAAAATTTATTACACGGTGCCATTTTCAAAGGGCGATAACTCAAAAAGTTAGACTCAGAATTATGCAATTTTTTCAAGAATGTAAGACAAGTATATAGACAATAAGAATCTATCAAATTATCGATCGCAAACAGTCATTTGCGTTCAGAATTTCTTATCAAAGTCGATAGAAATAATGTCGAAAAAGAAAAAAAATTGCTAAAAAGGCTCCTGAAGCTTAAGGCGTCAGCAGAACTTGATGAACTTTTCAGGACTGATTCCTGACATGTTAATCTATGCCATGAATAATGCATTGGGCATTAAAGTTTGAATAATGAGACGACTGTTCCTCAAATAGTTTTTTTCCTATAAGCGTTCAAAGTAGGAAGACTTAGTAAACAAGTTGAATTAAAAGATGCAAACATATTACATGCTAAAATATAACAGAGTTGGTCAAAAATGCGTAGTCTTGCAAATTATGAAGATATGACCAGGACTTCGTCCAAGACCAATTTCATGTACATGCGCGTACATGTACATGAAAGGTGTCAAAATCTGATCAGTAGAGAGGCAGGAGGTCTAGCAACTAAGACCCGACCCGACCCGACCCGACCCGACCCGACTGACCGACTTATAAAATCATAGAGGGTAGAGGCCTGATTTCTATATATACATGCTAGCAGATTCCACTCGGCTGGGGTGTGAACGTATTGAATTAACTCTGTTTTAAAAAGACCTTTCACCTCTGTGGAACTTTAAAATATACAATCCCCTCTAACTCAATGTTCCTAACTTTGTGAGAAATTTGTTTTCTTGCAAACTTTGCCATATGTCATGAAAATTAGACTTTTCCCACTTTTTTAAAAAACAAATCCCTTAGGCTGACTGAAAACGCGCACCAAACGTATTTTATGCTCAGAATAATGTCTACATCGCCAGTAAACATTTGTTTTTCGTGAAGAACAACGCAAAAACATGCTCAAATAGGTCAAAGGAGCTCATCTTTGGCTGAATCCTGTTATTGCCGCCTAGCCTTATTGTTATTGGCGTGTTTATTATTATTTCACGAAACTTTGGACCAGTTTTTAGCCAAAACGGCTGATGCAATTACAGCCAAACTTTACAGTGTGGTAGACTTTACCCTGGAATCGAGCCGTTAAAGGTCCAGTTCGATTCCAAAGTCCAAAATTTAACATTGATTTTTTTTCAAAATGCACTTAGAGACCTGAAACTTTTTTTAAAAGATGCACAATAAAAAATGATGCAAAAAAACATATCATGACAAATTCGTAGGTCACGTGACTTGGCCGCCATCTTGATTTTAAGCACATTTTACAAAAGTCCGACCCCATGCACACTTGACGATTCACCGCTCGGTAACTACTAATACCAGAAATACACATAATGTCGTTAAGACATTGGCCTATAACGAGTTTGTTTTAAAATTTGAAAATTCAAAATACTTTTTGTGTAATAAACTTTCAAAGTTTGACAATTTTTTTAAAATATCAATTTTCAAGGGCAGATAACTCAAAAACCTGACCGACGAATTTCATGATTTTTGCATGAGAGCTAGACATGACCAAGGTCTTCAAATTCAAAAAATAAAATAGCTCACGAACAGTCATTTCCGGCCGCCATGACGCATTTTCCTAACATGGGGTCAGCTCCGACAGAAAATATGCAAGTCATACTTTCCAATGCTGCTGTAGCTTATTGCTTCACAGGACGTTCATGAAACTTTGAGGATTGATTGCTAACATTATTATCTGTATAATGTATACGTTAGATGTACGGCTGAATCCTGTTTTCGTCGCTTGCGACTATATTTAAGGATTCAGCCATTAGGCTGAATCCTTATTGTTATTGGCGTGTTTATTATTCTTTTTCTTTACATAAATTTTGAACTAGGATACAGCCAATACGGCTGAAGCAAATACAACCAAACTTTACAGACTTATAGCCCTTACCATGATATATGGCCGTTAAGCTTTTCAGCCTGATTGGTTAAAACATTAAAGGTCCAGTTCGATTCCAAAATTCAAAATTTAACATTGATTTTTTTTTCAAAATACACTTAGAGACCTGAAACTTTTTTTAAAAGATGCGCAATCAAAAATAATGGAAAAAAATGATATCATGACAAATTCGTAGGTCACGTGGTTTGGCCGCCATCTTGAATTAAAGCACATTTTACAAAAACTCCGACCCCATGCACCTTTGAAGATGCGTTTCTTTTTTATTTATTGTACTAGAGACTTAAAATTTACACATGATGTAGTCAAGACCCAGACCTATAACAAGTTTGTTTTAAAATTTAAAAATCCAAAATACTTTTTGTGTAATAACCTTTCAAAGTTTGACAATTTTAAAAAATATCAATTTTTAAGGACAGATAACTCGAAAACCTGACCGACGAATTATATGATTTTTGCATGAGAGCTAGCCCTAAGTATGGTCTTGAAATTAAAATAATAAAATCGCTCGCGAACAGTCATTTCCGGCCGCCATGACACATTTTTCTAACATGGGGTCAGCTCCGACAGAATAATGAAAAATGATACTTTCCAATGCTGCTATAGCTTATTGCTTCACGGGATTTTCATGAAACTTTCAGGAATGATTGCTAACATTACTATCTTTATGATGAATGTGTTAGCTTTACGGCTGAATCCTGTTTTCGTCGCTTGCGACTATATTTGTTACTTCAGATTTATCGACTTTCCTTTCATAGAGGATTGCTCATATATATTCCTTGTATAACTATTTCATCAAAATTACGCATTTTCTGATGGAAATAAGAATAAGTTGCTGTCAATGACAAGAAATTATCAAAAGTTCTTCATGGTCTTATTACTTAATATTGATAATTGCCCATGAATGAATAAAGGTCAACTTGTTGTTCATGACCGACACGTAACTGAAACGCCCAACTTATTATTTCCATACTTTATATCCAACCCTTTCACTTTGATATGATATGTTGCTGAGTTATTAAGGATTCAGCCATCAGGCTGAATCCTTATTGTTATTGGCGTGTTTGTTTTTTTTTTCTTCCACGATTTCTTGTTGACAAGATTCAGCCAAAACGGCTGAAGCTATCAAAGCCAAATTTGACATGCTGGTAGACCTTGTTAGGAAGACGCGACAATAAGCTTTTGGGCCAATTCGGCCCATAAATAAATGGCTCAGAAAGGCCCAAAAATCTGATTTTTAACATTGCTTTTTTTTCAAAATGCACTTAGAGACCTGATTTTTTTTTAAAAGAGATGCGAAATGAAAAATGCTGCAAAAGACGAAATCATGGCAAATTCGTAGGTCACGTGGTTTGGCCGCCATCTTGAATTTTCTGCATTTTTGTCAAAAGTCCGACCCCATGCACCTTTCAGGAATCACCACTCGGCAACTGCTAATACTAGAAAGCTGAAACTTACACATAATGTAGCTGAGACATTGGGCTATAACAAGTTTGGTTCAAAATTAACAAAATCGAAATAGTTTTTTTTATAAAAATCTTCAAAGTTTGCACATTTTGCAATATTCAAGGGCAGATAACTCAAAAACCTCCCAGACGAATTTGATGATTTTTGCATGAGAGTTAGACATAAGCAAGGTCTTCAAGATAAAAGAATAAAATCGCTCGCGAACAGTCATTTCCGGTCACGAGGAAGGGTCAAAGTTTGCATTTTACAAAACGGGTGTTTTGGTGGGTATGTTTGAATACTCATTGCTAATCAACGACGTACGATAACACATTGCTCTATATATCATATGAAAGCCAAAAGAACATACAATCTTGGATAAATATCATTAAAATTAGATTAAACATTTACATTGAAATTCGGAGTATTTAATTGTGGTTAATCCTACTTTCGTTTTGAATGATTATGATATATGAATGATTGAAAAATTGTAGTTCATTGGCAATATAACACTAGGCAATGTTTTATCTATCATCAGGCAGCAACAAGACTCTTTAAACTGAGATGATTCATGTTTGCAGCCATGATGAATTTTCTGTAAAGCCTAAACGATGAATATCAAGTGCAATGTGGTTTTTTTTATAATGTATTAGCTACTGTTTACCTCTTGAGGCTTACGGATGTCGCATCGCTCACCGTTTCTTTATTTTTTCATTCTCATTAACAAATAATACATTCAAATGAAGACAATTATCTCCTCTAAACAACGGTAAAAACAATTTTGAAGTGTCTCTAATGGTTTGGATGATAGGAATGCCGCACAGTGAGTGCCGTCGGTTAATTTGAGGGAAAAAATATAAAAACTTTACACTGATAGATTTGATCCATTGTAATAACACCAAAGATGATGACTCGTTGCTACAGCTATGTTAAATAGCAGTGTATGCATACATGAGGTCTTGCCTTTAAGTACCGGACTGACAACCCTTGTCATTATTGTAAGTATTCTCGCTCAAGCTTTTTGACTTAGATAATTACATCTGTTAATGCAAATTAACACCATACAGCGCTGAATCCGTTTGTCGTCGCTTGCGACTATATTTGTTATTGGCGTGTTTCTTTTTATTATTATTCCACGATTCTTGTTACCAGGATTCAGACCAAACGGCTTATGCTATCGAAGCCAAATTTTACTTGCTGGTAGGCCTTGTTTAGGAGACGCGACAATAAGCTTTTGGGCCAATTCGGCCCATAAATAAATGGCCCAGCAAGGCCAAAAGTTTGAAAATTTAACATTGTTTTTTTTTTCAAAATGCACTTAGAGACTTGAAACTTTTTTTAAAAGATGCGCAATCAAAAATAATGCAAAAAACGAAATCAGGGCAAATTCGTAGGTCACGTGGTTTGGCCGCTATCTTGAAATTTCTGCATTTTTGTCAAAAGTCCGACCGCAGGCACCTTTCAGGAATCACCACTCGGCAACTGCTGATACTAGAAAGCTGAAACTTACACATAATGTAGCTGAGACATTGGCCTATAACAAGTTTGGTTCAAATTAAAAAAATCGAAATAGTTTTTTTTATAAAAATCTTCAAAGTTTGCACATTTTGCAATATTCAAGGGGCGATAATTCAAAAACCTCCCAGACGAATTTGATGATTTTTGCATGAGAGTTAGACAACAGCAAGGTCTTCAAGATAAAAGAATAAAATCGCTCGCGAACAGTCATTTCCGGTCACGAGGAAGGGTCAAAGTTTGCATTTTTCGAAATCGGGTGTTTTGGTGGGTATGTTTGAATACTCATTGCTAATCAACGACGTACGATAACACATTGCTCTATATATCATATGAAAGCCAAAAAAACATACAATCTTGGATAAATCTCATTAAAATTAGATTAAACATTTACATTGAAATTCGGAGTATTTAAATGTGGTTAATCCTACTTTCGTTTTGAATGATTATGATATATGAATGATTGAAAAATTGTAGTTCATTGGCAATATAACACTAGGTAATGTTTTATCTATCATCAGGGAGCAACAAGACTCTTTAACCTGAGATGATTCATGTTTGCAGCCATGATGAATTTTCTGTTAAGGCTAAACGTTGAATATCAAGTGCAATGTGGTCCTTTTTATAATGTATTAGTTACTGTTTACCTCTTGAGGCTTACGGTAATTTGATTGAAAACATAATATTTGCGACAGATGTCGCATCGCTCACCGTTTCTCTATTTTTCCATTCTCATTAACAAATAATACTCCATATAAAGACATTTCTCTCCTCTACACGATGGTGAAAACAAACTTTTAATATATCCAATGGTTCGCGAGCAATTGATGCTTACGTTGGCGCCGTCGGCAAATTTGGTGAAAAAACATAATATTTGCGACAGATGTCGCATCGCTCACCGTTTCTTTACTTTTTCATGCTCATTAACAAATAATACATCCAAATAAAGACAATGCTCTTCTCTACACGATGGTGAAAACAAACTTTGAATATATCCAATGGTACGCGAGCAATTGATGCTTACGTTGGCGCCGTCGGCAAATTTGGTGAAAAAAAACATAATATTTGCGACAGATGTCGCACCGCTCACTGTTTCTTTACTTTTTCATTCTCATTAACAAATAATACATAAAGACAATTCTCTCCTCTAAACAATGGTAAAAACAATTTTGAAGTGTCTCTAATGGTTTGGATGATAAGAATGCCGCACGGTGAGTGCTGTCGGTTAATTTGAGGGAAAACATATAAAAACTTTACACTGATAGATTTGATCCATTGTAATAACACCAAAGATGATGATTCGTTGCTACAGCTATGTTAAATAGCAGTGTATGCATAAATGTGATCTTGCCTTTAAGTACCGGACTGACAACCCTTGTCATTATTGTAAGCATTCTCGCTCAAGCTTTTTGACTTAGATAATTACCTCTGTTAATGCAAATTAACACCATACAGCGCTGAATCCGTTTGTCGTCGCTTGCGACTATATTTTATATTTCCCTTTCAATTTTAAGAAAATACATTTCCATCCAACTATGATGTAAAATCTGTTTTAAAGAGTTTGATATGCCTTTTTAGATAAAGAGTTACATAAAATTAGTTTAATAACTATGAGCATTTTCGTTTAGTTGTAATAGAGGAAATATATCGGCACGTTGGTAATTTTTCACGAAGTAGCTGATCCACCATTAATAATAACAAAGCCTTCTAAAACCTTGAAAATTTAGTACAAATCTGCGTGTGTGCGTGCGTGCATACGTATGTCTGTCTTTATGTCTGTATGTCAGTCTGAATGTCTGTATGTCTGAATGTATGTATGTCTGAATGTATGTACGTGTATGTATGTATAATGACTTCTATTGTTGCATGCATGTATGTTGCTATCTATATATATCTGTATGCGTACGTATAATAATAATAATGGGCATTTATAAAGCGCTATATCCATACACAAGGTGCATGCTCAAAGCATGAAGGCATTTAGTTTACAATTCATATTCTAATATTAAATTTTATATTGTAGATGTGTCTGACTACAGTGTCTCATAGGTCAAATTTGGCCGTATGTTATACTTTTAAATATGTCAACTATCATGGGAATGTCTGTCTGTATAACTGTTTACAGTTTAATAAACAATTATCTCTCTCAATCATTATATTTTCGACCCTCCTACCTACTATACAGCATTGCTATTGCGATACAGCCCATTTAACAAGTGTATCATATGTCTACAGGTCTAGAGGTTAAAAGCCTTAATCTTGTAGTGGGTGGAATGCGACATAATTTTTGAAGAACTACTCGTAATGTCATTCTTCAGAATATGAAAGTATTATTTTTGTGACTATTTAATTACACTTGGGGTCAAAAGACAGTTTTCCAATGTTTTTGACTAGAATGTTTGGAAGAAGAATTAATATGAAACATAGAAATTTAATTAATATAAAATGTTATGTAAACAAATAACGTTTTGAGATGTGTTTTAGAAGTTTGAATGACAATAAGGATGAGGAAAATGTGGATGACAACTTCTTTATTGATGTTAAGCGACGTTTCGAAACAACTCCTTGTGTCGTTGTCAACTTGGAGCTCAAGCTGTGTCGAAACGTTGCTTAAGATGAATTAAGAAGTTGTCATCAATATATTCCTCACCCTCACAAATACCTTTGATTGATTTTGTTTTGTTTTGCAAATTAACTGTAGGACACTAGAAACACAAGCGAAAAGCCAGTTTTCACTATCCTACCCCGTCTTGCTAAAACGACATAATTGTGTATGCGTTTTATGAAAACGTGAACAGCTATTGTTTTAGGATGCATAACTTAGTTCAGATGACTGCTGAAGACACGGAGTAACCCTGTTTACGTCGTAGTTATCAATCGAGGTTAAAACTATCTAGGATTTTATATAGTACCGTTTCTTTTGCCCCTGAGTGTTATACAAAATGTCAACAAACAGTTCTCTTATTTTCACAAGCATCATATTTGACCGTGTTTTTCACTCAAATGTCCCATCTTCCTGTTTCATATCCGATGAGTGTGCGCAGAAAATGGCATCTATACTGTGCGGAAACATTGAAACCCTTTGGAATGATGTCAAATTGTAGTTTGTGAAGTCATGCATTGATTACGATACAGATATACAGAATGAATAACAGTCGAAGGTCTGTCCTATAATTTTTACTCTTACAGGTCTGTATATAACATTCGCTATCGCTCATTTTCTGAAATAAATATCTATTCTTGTTGCGTAAAAGTCGTATGATATCTATCCTTCTAAATTTCTCGTCAATGTAGTTTTTTGCACTTACATTGTCACGTAAATATGATAAGATGAATGTATCTGAAATCATTGAATGGGGACTGCATTCGTCTAAAAAGATGAATTATGATACTAAGTTTAGATAAATTTATTGAATCAATCATTCGGTAGCATATTTGGCTATAACGTAGACTTTCAAAGAATTTAAAACGCGTAGCCTGACAATGTGTGAAACTGTCATTCGGATACTTAAACAGATGTACAAATTGAATGAATGTGTAATGCGGGAAAACTATGTTAATGATCAATATACATAAGCATATAAAAAATAACGATTTACCACATTTCTAAATTTGTAATGCAGTGAACTGGTATACATAGAGTGAGCCTTCGTAAAGAAAGTAGGTTTCACATTAACATACACGCATGTACGCCTGCAGCCTATGGAATTGTCACGAAACAACTTCGACTTTTTACATGTGCGGCCTTCTAATTCCACAAGTTCCCCTAGTACTAAGGTGATGTTGGTAACGATCGTTATACAACATCCCAATGCAAGATGGCGGAAGGAAAGCTCGCTTCGAAAAAAAATTCGCGAGTATTTTACATGATTTAACAGTTTTCTAAGTGTTTTTAGTCAATCTTCTTTTGCAAACATATGCTCTTTGATGGTGTAAATAGATTTGATGCACTGAAATAGCGTATCAAGGTCCACATTTTGAAGAATAAGAAATTTAAAAATCGCTCAGGGATGCTGGTAACTTCAAGTCTGGATGTTGGTAACGTATCTTGTTTTGAACTAAATGATGCTGGTAACGACAAACCATTGTATCTTACGTTCAACGCTTCACCTACAGTTTTCTCAAATCATACCATATAAATATATAAGAATAAGATTATGAAACAACATTGTTTTGGAAGGGAATATATTTAAGGAATCATTGCATGTCAGTCAGTGTGATAAGATGGAAGCTTGTATACTAGTCTGTTGAGTATAACTTAAAGAACAAAATAAAGTGAAAAGTAATCGAAACAACCAATCACTGTCTGCTTTTTAAGTTAAGTTTTCAAAGGCATTTTAATCTCTGACACTTGGAATCATTGTTGGTGTATTGCATGCATTCTTACCTATATTACTTTTTTCGAACATACTCCACCCTCCAGTACTCTCAAGATAAGGTTAACAAGGTCACTTTATGCTCATGAAGCTTATACAGCTGAAATTGAGAGTAGAATATTCTAAACTTTTCAGATACAAAGAGCAGATAAAAAGATGATAGTTTCAATTAGAAGTACACCTGTGAAAGTATCCACGATACACTAATTAGATACTCAATATATATACACAAAGAACTTAATCAAGTACCCCCAATTTTCTATCAGAAATTGTGCTGATAATAACAATACAAATTTTCAGGCAAACAATTAGGGGTTTTCGATAGAACCGATCATCTAGCAGTATTAAAACGAAAACTTCACTTGATTTACGATTCTGACTTTTTAGCTCATCTGGCCTGTAAGGCCCGATGGGCTTATGTCATGGCATGGTGTCCGGCGTCCGTCCGTCCATCCGTCCGTAAACTTTGTGGAATTTCAACTTCTTCTCCAGAACCAAAAGGCCTAGAAAGGTGAAACTTTTGTACAGACTCATTGACTAGCGAGGATTATAAATTGTAGGCCACACCCTAAAGCAAAATCAAATGTAAAGCTTGATGATCATGAGCTACAGAGCCAATGGCTCTATTTTTCATAAATGACCTCATAGCAAAAGATGGTCTTGATCGGTATTTGATCGACAATTTCAATCCAAGACTCAACAAGACATGAGATTGTGAACACTAAAAAGTCATTGTCCTGCTATCCTCTTGCCAAGTTTTTTGTCTATGAATGTCAACTATGGATCAGACATGTTATTTTTTATTCTAAAAAATTCCGAAGTGGAATGTGTATACTTTCTCCTCTATGACAACAGTTATATTTGGCCAAATTTCGGTTGTCTAACACGTTCCCTCATATTTTTGATATTTTTTCATATAAGGCATTTTAGTTCATTTGAATAGTAATTTAAAAGCAAAACATCAATACATGAAATTAATCAAAATATTTCAATAGCACCAAACATCATTTTACAAAATAGGTAGTGCTTAATTATGTGTGTGTATATATCGCAATCGCGATGTTATGTGACTCGAACAGGGTTCAATTACATTGTGTTACTGCCAATTAGCCAGCTTAACCTAAAGTATAAAGCGGGCAAAATATCATTGTAAAGGCATTGAACAATTGATGGACTATTTGCCTGTAGTGCTTAACCTCTTGGTTCGCAAAACTTAAACTAAAGCAGTGTATGAATGAACCCCTTACACATTCTATGTTTAGTTATATTTATCAAGGCACAAATATCAGATTTTACACTCCTATGAAATCGTGCCATGTTAATGCAAATTCACACGTGAGTACTTTTGCACAATGAATAAATGTACGTCAAGTAAGGGTGCAAAGGCAATTTTACACATGTTCAAATCTCTCTGTTATCATGTTAACGCGTATCAAATTAACTCACACGTGTAACTATGCTAACTATCAGTATTATCTAAGTTTACCCCATGCAGAATTATTTAGTTCATTGTTAAGCTTGTCAGACGGAATACACTCAGGGGCAAAAGAAACGATACCATATAAAATGCATGATAGTTTTATCTACGATTGATAGTTACGGCTGAAACAGGGTTAATTCATGTATTCAAGAGCTAAGTGAACCACGTTTTTAATTTCAGAGCTATATCTGTTAACGCTTTTGAAATACAAGCCTTTCAAAAAACGCTGTTAAAAAATCTCCTTAACTAGACGAGATAGGATAGTGAAAATGGCCCTTTTTCTTGTTTTTAAACCACAATACAGGCAACATGCGTGAACAAATTAACTTCTAAAAGGGTTATTTATATTGATAGCATCTTAGATTGTATAGATTTTTAAATTTCATAATTATTTTATTTCAATTCTAAAGATTATGACCAAAATTAACATCGAAAAAGCTGTTTTTTGACCCCTCGTGTATTTGAACAGTCATACAATTATAAGTATTATACTTTGATGTTTGAAATTGTGAGTACTTCTTCACAACTGATGTGCCTATCACAAGGGCTCGTAGTCGCATTCATTTACAAAAGGATTTTGTTTTGTACTCTTTTGAAAAGTTGGTATCGTAACTTTTGCCCCTGGGTGTAAGGTGATCACACAGTAGAGTATCGATAGTTGTAGATATTATATAGGTGTGCCAGAATGGTTCATATATTATGACGTGTAATTGATAATACTGTACTATTAACAGAGAGAAAATCTAAATCAGAACATAATACTTGGATCCTTTCGTTTTTTAATATCTTTGTATATACTTAAAGGGGGTCTCCAACTTCTAATTTTTAACTTCCAGTGTTTTATTAGCGAGGCCCTCTCCGACCCTCTCGGGGCCTCGCTAATAAAACACTGGAAGTTAAAAAAATAAAGGGGGTCTCCAACTTCTAATTTTTAACGTCCAATTTTTATTAGCGAGGCCCTCTCCGACCCTCTCGGGGTCTCGCTAATAAAACACTGGAAGTTAAAAATTAGAAGTTGGAGACCCCCTTTAATGACTCAAAATTATCATGAACTTCTTCGGTATCTTGCAAGGATGTGTAAATATCGTAAATAATAGATTGTACATCAAGTTACGCGATTGACTCCGTCAAGCATATTTCTATGAAATCATGTAGCATTATATATTATGAATAATTAATACGTAAATTTGTTTGAAATGTAATAATTCACACAATATCATAAACATACTTATAATCAAATATGAGGTAAATGCAAAACACACATTATACACTATTGTATCTTACTTTGGGTCATTCTATTATAGTATGAGGGTTCAAATATCTAATATCTGGTGCCGCCATGAACATGTTAAACTATTGAAATCGTTTTGCGTTTTTGAGTTTTATGTTTCCAACACCTTTGTCATCAATATATCGCCTCGTGTCTAAACAAGATTCTGTGCAAGAAACATATTATAATTTTGATAAAAGAGACCGTATACTAGTCCCAAACTAGTTTACTATTTCTCAGCAAGCGGTGACAGCATTGCATTCTAACAGATTGTGACAGCGAATAGACTTGTTTACCTTTTAACAAATAAGTACATACTCTTGCTATAATTTCACGCGAACGCATAGCAAATATGCTTTAAGATACATTTACTTTACATTCATTTACTTACACATGATATTAGACACACGTTCAAAAGTTGTACATGCAAACAACACATATGATTTTAATGTCATTTACGATTTATTCTTTTAATTGCATAATGTTTGTAATCTTAGTTTTTAATGAATGAATTCGAAAACCATGGCATTTGGGAAGGTCCTCAAATAGTTTAAAGGGGCAGTAGCACGTTTTTTGATAATTTTATATTTTAAATATTTCACTGATAATTGTAAGTAAATGTTAAATTTATTATTTTGACAATGTCAAAAATCTCATTACACAAGTCAATTATCCATAGTCAGAGAACAAAGTATGAAGATTCACATAAAATCCATTGGCGGCCATTTTTTGTGAACACCTTTTTTTCATTTTGTGTAAGAAAAAGAAATTGCATGGCTAAACTTTACGTTATATATTTGGATTATTACTGCTCCACTTAGTTTTAATACATTGTCTTTCAATTTGAACCATTATTTTTCATTTTCCTGACATCACCTTATATTCCCCCTAAAAACGTGCTACTGCCCCTTTAAGTGACTTGTTTGTACCAATGACGCCCTAAATGAAATAATCTTTTCATATAATAAAAACCATTTTGATAATCGTGGAGGTACTTCCTACTGATAGCGAAAATGGAATTACAAACACCAACTAAACACTTCAATTACCCGATTATGGAAAAAATGAGTTTTTTTCCTTCGTTCAGAGTAAAGTAAAATCAAATATCGTTTGCCATGTATGAATCAAACCACTCGCTGACTACCTTTTAAAGATCTGTCAAGTTAATCAGTTAAAGTTCAAAGTTTAGTGATTAGTTGCATATCAAACTTGTTTTATTAATTCCAACTAAGCTTAATATATGTAATTAGATAAATCATAAATCAATCATAAGGTCACATCCAAGAATAGTACAGTATATGTCAAATCGACGTATTGAGCAACAACCTTGAGACATGAGCTAAATCGGTTTTCGTTTGAATTCAACGAATTTCAATGAATATAAGTTACATTTCCTTTTGATTAAAAACAATTCTAATGCTAAAATCATTGGTTTCGGCATGTCATTTCGTTGAAGTATTTTCAGTGGGATACTTTAAAAGTTGCATAGAAAAGTATGTACTTTAATTTCATAATTTACCCCCGTCGAAACAACGAGCATCGTATCATATCAACAACAGTACTAAGAAAATTGCTTCGTCGTTACCGACATCGTTCATCTGTCGTTACCAACATCTTGTGTCAAACATTTTTTAAGTTACCAGCATCCCATAGAGATTTTTTAAGTTGCTCATTTCACAAGACGTGGACTTTTATGTGCAAATTCAGTGCATCAAATCTATTTACACCATTAAAGAGCATATGTGTGCAATCGAAGATTGACTAAAAAGACTTAGACAACTGTTAAATTATGTAAAATACTCGCGAAGCGAGCTTTCCTTCCACCATCTTGCATTGGGATGTTGTATAACGATCGTTACCAACATCACCGTAGGTACAGTGCCAAAGCAACCTGCTTACTGCTTAAACATACATGGCCAGCAATTTCCGTGTTCTTTTAACAAAACTTTAAAAATAGAGCCATTGACTTTGTAGCTCACAGGCTTTACATTTGATTTTGCTTTAGGATGTGGCCAATAGGCTTCCCCTCTTAGTAGGAGCCACAGGGTCACAACATCTACAATTATGAGCCTCACTAGTCAAGGAAATCAAAAGACAAAATATGTTGGTGTCTTAGGATTAAAGTCATAAAAAAATAATAAGATGAGACGTATGACGACGATTAAAACTTAACTATGCTAAAAACCTTTTCATTTGTAAAATATTTACAGACGTATGACATACATGATTTGTTATATAGTTGATAATAAAATGGATTTGGTTTATTATTAAGAATAAAATCTTTCATTATCAAAACTACATAACACTGTTGCCTAATCTTCCGCCTTCTGTCCTTTATAACAATGGCTATAATAGCAATTTACCAAATACTTCTTCACATATCTTAGCATACCATACATCAGACTAAATATTTGTATACAGTATTTGTGTAAAAGACGATATCTCACAACCTTGATAAATATTATTTTTTCTTGACGCTGGTTAACACAGTTCCCTAAAATTATGGGCATGTAACGAAAATTGAATTTATCCTGATTCCAATTATGAAGGAGGCGTGAAGTTTCAAAATACGCATCAAGAATAAATACATAAGTCATGGATATAACTGATTAAAATGATATAACCATTCACCCACTATGCTCTCACACAATTGTTTGGTGTTTACCTTAGAATAAACTGATAAAATAACGTGGAACTAAAACACAAAATCATCAAAAGGCTATATCCCCAGGTCTTAAATTATCATAAAAATTTCGAAGATGATCGCTACACCAAAAAGATTTATGATGCATATGTCTTGAGTATGGGTTACACTGATATAGATGTGGCTCTAGAGTGTTTTGGGGCTAGACCCATTTGACTCAGGGGTGTTTTGGGGCTAGACCATTTGATTCTAGAGTGTTTTCGGGCTAAGTTTTCAGTTTAGTCCTACTGTTAGCGACACAGTCCCATATCATTCTGAATTAAAATACCTGTTCTACGCAATCTAAATAAATTTAGATCAACAGGTAAATATATTTGGTCATACCGTGTTGATCTAAGATTGGCCCGTAAGGCGGGTCATCCCGCTGACCTCTGAAATCAACTGCTCGGCCAATCAGAAAAGTTGCCCTAGCTCGCTGGAAGTTTAAAAAACTCAGCAGCACATCTTTTGAAATGGATGATGTTCGGAGCTCTGTCCATTCGGAGCGGAGCAGAGCGACCACACTGTCGTGTACCCGGTAAGGAGGGGACTTTTCAAAATGGTGGACGGGACAAGTCAACAGAGGTAGGTGTCTGCTTTCATTGCTCCCTTCTCCTAATCGACGAGGTTTAGATGGTCACCTTTAACTGTGGTAATCAGGAATAGAATTTCGAATACATTCCTTACGAGTTTTGGTTCACAAACTGCAAGAAATTTGCGTGTTTTAGATGTCAAGTTGATGTTTATCTCACTTTCATTTTCGAAGCGGAGAGGAGACTTTTAAATGCCTTTTTTCATGCCCTTAACGACCTTGAATATCATACATATTGTCGCGCATATCAGTGTTTGGTTATAATAAAGATATCTGTGCAACTTGAACTGATTTGGTTCAGAAACTACGAAGTTATTGACAAAATAACAAATCAACATGGCAGCGGAGTGGACTCGCCGAATAAGCGGCGGAGGGGACCCAGGAGGTCGGATAGGGAGAGGACATTTTTGGATATGGAGGGGACACATTTGGATATGGAGTGGACATCACTTTAAAATTGTACTGTAGTTGAGACAATACCCATGGTAATAAACAAACTCCTTTGTAAAGTTAGCCAAAAGAACCCCACAGAAGACGTAATCTAGTTTCATAAGCATTATCATCAACCTTTTCATAAACCAATGATTGAAATAGAGGTTTCTCTTTTCTTTTGCAGAACTTACCTGGATAACGTTTCCGTTGCTGCCGTTGTCAAATCAATGCAAAACAACCGAAACACATATTATATAGATGCAATAAAGGAATCTGTTCTCAATCTCTCATAAGCCGCAGAAAGCCCTTTTGCTGATGGCGACGTTGAACATTTCAATTGTTTTAGCAAAAGGGCATTCCGGGTCTAATGAGAGATTGAGCACATATTCCTTTAATGCATCTTCGGACTTGGTGATGCACAAACAAGTGACTTATCATCAACATTGAAAATCTCGTCGATGCCTAATATATCATAAGGAACTATTTGATAGTCTTTTTTGTTAAGTGTCCATTTTTCACTTGACGACTCTAAACATTATATTTCCAATTTCAATGTTTGTAATGGGTGGTAACGAATGCAGTGATCTATTATGTGTGACAACGGCAACAACGGAAACGTTCTCCAGGTAAGTTCTGCAAAAGAAAAGAGAAACCTCTATTTCAATCATTTGTAGATGAAAAGGTTGATGATAGTTCTTATGAAACTAGGAGTTTGTTTATTACCATGGGTATTGTCTCAACTACAGTACAATTTGAAAGTGATGTCTTCTCCATATCCAAATGAGTCCCCTCCATATCCAAAAATGTCCTCTCCCTATCCGACCTCCTGGGTCCGCTCCGCCGATTATTCGGCGAGTCCACTCCGCTGCCATGTTGATTTGTTATTTTGTCAATAACTTCGTAGTTTCTGAACCAAATCAGTTCAAGTTGCACAGAAATCTTTATTATAACCAAACACTGATATGCGCGACAATATGTATGATATTCAAGGTCGTTAAGGGCATGAAAAAAGGCATTTAAAAGTCTCCTCTCCGCTTCGAAAATGAAAGTGAGATAAATATCAACTTGACATCTAAAATACGCAAATTTCTTGCAGTTTGTGAACCAAAACTCGTAAGGAATGTATTCGAAATTCTATTCCTGATTACCACAGTTAAAGGTGACCATCTAAACCTCGTCGATTAGGAGAAGGGAGCACTGAAAGCAGACACCTACCTCTGTTGACCTGTCACGTCCACCATTTTGAAAAGTCCCCTCCTTATCGGGTACACGACAGTGGACCAATTCGATGAACAATCCGATTGCTTAGATGTATTAATAGATTATATTTTTTCATTTTAAAATGATTAGCGTATTTGCTAGTTGTCAATGACAAATGATGATTGCTAATCGCACAGATACTAACGCGGCGAATAATAATCACAAAGTTAGAGCATGATAAATGTCAATATTTACGAAAATCCTCATGCAAGGGGAGGTTACTCCTTTTTTTATCAAACTCGTTTGTACTAATTTCTTTCGTTTCCATCCAAATAATTTTAAAAATAGTGATTTTTTAGCTCATCAGGACTGAAAGTCCAGATGGGCTTATGGCATGGCCCGTCGTCCGGCGTCCGTCCGTCCGTCCGTCCGTCAACTTTTGACACTTTCGACTTCTCCTCATGAACCATACACATTAGAGAGCTGAAATTTTGTGTACAGGTACCTTAGCATATGAAGATTCTAATTTGTAACTTTGGTGACCCTGTGACCCCAAATAGGGTCACAGGGGTCACAACTTTAAAAACCTATTTTCATCTTCTTCTACAGTTTCAAAAGGAGTAGAGAGTTAAAAATGATATGTGCAGACTCCTTGGCAAATGGGGATTCTAATTTGTAACTTTGTTGACCCTGTGACCCCAAATAGGGTCACAGGGGTCACAACCTTAAAAACCTATTCTCATCTTCTTCTACAGTTCCAAAAGGAGTAGAGAGTTAAAAATGATATGTGCAGACTCCTTGGACAATGGAGATTCTAAATTGTAGATTTCGTGACCCGATGACCCCAAATAGGGTCACAGGGGTCACAACCTTAAAAACCTATTTTCATCTTCTTCTCCAGTTCTAAAAGGACTAGAGAGTTGAAAGTGATATGTGCAGACTCCTTGGCAAATGGGGATTCTAATTTGTAACTTTGGTGAACCTGTGACCCCAAATAGGGTCACAGGGGTCACAACCTTAAAAACCTATTTTCATCTTCTTCTCCAGTTCTAAAAGGACTAGAGAGTTAAAATGATATGTGCAGACTCCTTGGCCAATGGGGATTCTAAACTGTAGATTTCGTGACCCCATGACCCCAAATAGGGTCACAGGGGTCACAACCTTAAAAACCTATTTTCATCTTCTTCTCCAGTACTAAAAGGACTATAGAGTTGAAAGTGATATGTGCAGACTCCTTGGCCAATCAGGATTCTTAATTGTAGATTTTGTGACCCCATGACCCCAAATAGGGTCACAGGGGTCACAACCTTAAAAACCAATTCTCATCTTCTTCTCCAGTTCCAAAAGGTCTAGAGAGTTAATATTGATATGTGCAGACTCCTTGGACAATGGGGATTCTAATTTGTAACTTTGTTGACCCTGTGACCCCAAATAGGGTCACAGGGGTCACAACCTTAAAGAACTATTTTCATCTTCTTCTCAAGTTCCAAAAGGTCTAGAGAGCTGAAATTATATGTGCAGACTCCTTGGCCAATGGGGATTCTAAATTGTAGATTTCGTGACCCTATGACCCCAAATAGGGTCACAGGGGTCACAACCTTAAAAACCTATTTTTCTCCATTAGATGACAGTCTATGGCAAATTTATTTCTCCTTGGATATTTTAGTGTGGACTTCTTTCACTGTCTGATATTGGCGATCTAGAAAGTGTTGAATAATAATAAAATCATTTGGGTAAGGAAATTTATTCCGAAATCGTTACATTTTTTTTATATTTTTTGTATAGGTTTTCTTGCAATAGGTAACATCAGTTTCATTTTTAGCTCATCTTGCCTGTATAAAGCAAACCTGATATGATGCCTGATGAGCTACAGAGCCAATGGCTCTATTTTTTAAAATCATAAATCTAAAAATGTTTCATACAACCAAAATAAAGCCAACCTACTGATATTTTTATTATCAGTATCAAAAACAAGATCTATTTTTCACAATGCACACTGTTATTGAGAACAGGCCATAAGCTATCATATGTTTCTTCCGTTCACACATTGGATGAGCAACAAATGAACTGTTTGTGACGTCAGATTTGATTGATCAAATCGCGAATTCGTTTTTTGCATACGAAAGGTCACCGGGACGACCTCTCACACTGGTCAATCTTAGATCAACAGTATGACCAAATATTAAACCTGTTGATCTAAATTTATTTAGATTGGGTTCTACGTTTCTAGTCCTTTTGAAAAAAATAATTTTTCATATGAATTTTTTTATCTTTCACCTGACACATAATTGACCACGTGGTGTTGGCGCCATTTTGAATATTTGCAAAACATAGTTAAATCTGACCCCATGCACTTTTGATAAAACACTATCCGGAAAAATGCTTGTTCTCTGGAGGTAAATCTTACGCATAATGCAGGCTCTCAAACGTGACCCATCAAAACTTCTAGACAATAGTGAGCACAGTGTTTCTAATTTTATTATCAGCTGATATCAGAAAGAATGTAGAACATGGGAAACTTCAAAATAAGTAGAGTATATTATATGCCTTTGACATACTATGTTTACGTCACCCTTGGCTAAAGATTAGTATTTTTCGAGCGAGTGTCATAAACACGAATGTCATAGGCAAGATTATAATATTATTTTTCCTACTAATTACGGCAATCCCAAACTTTCCCTTTTTTTAGCATAGGAGGACTAGCCGCCAGCGGCCCGTATAGATTATGACGTCATTGTTTATAAAGTGACCTCACAATGGGAAACTGCGATTTTTGCCTAGGGCGTCATATGAAAAATATGAATCTCGATAAGATAAGATAAGATAATCTTTATTGTCCCAGAAGGGAAATTTGTTTTGTATAATTACAATTCTCCAGAAATGTGATGACAACTAATTACATAATATTCAAAACAATTCATATCAAAAATAATTCACATAGACTAGAATACATGTAAAACGTGATGCAGCATTAGACAGAATTTATTTCTCTAATGCTGCACGGAATGAACGATTGGCGGAACCTGTTTGTTCGAAAAGTCGGCATACGAAGCCTACGTCCGGAAGGTAATGTTGAAAATTCCAAGAAAAGTGGATGGGTAGAATCACCCAAAATTTTGGTTCCTTTTTTTGATAACTGCTTCTTATAAAAACTGCCGATCGTTTCAATGGGAAGCCCCATAATCTTTGATGCAGTATTCAAGATTTTGGACAATTTGTTTCTATTTTGAACAGACAGGTTCCCAAACCAACTTAAAAAGTTAAATGTAAGGACACTTTGAATGAAGGTTCTGTAAAACAACATCATGATGGTTTGATCAATTTTAAAGTGTTTCAGTTTCCACAAGAAATGTAAACGTTGTTGTCCTTTCTTATATATCTTCTCAGTATTCTCATTCCAAGAGAGTTTAGAATCAATAATAGTACCTAAGTATTTATATTCATTTACTCTTTCTATAACATTTCCATCAATACACACAGATTCTAATGTTGACTATGTTCTCCTAAAATCAATTATCATTTCTTTAGTTTTTTGAACGTTCAGATATAAAAAATTTGCATTACACCAATCAACAAATCTTGTTATCTCGGATCTATAGGCAAGTTCTGACTCTCTTATTAGGCCTACAACTGCAGCGTCGTCAGCAAATTTAATGGTAAAACACGAATCAGCATTTGAGAAACAATCATTTGTATACAAAATGAACAAAATTGGCGAAACAACACAACCCTGTGGAGCACCAGTAGATGTACATACAGTTGAAGATTTAACATTATTGACTTGTACAAATTGCTGTCTGTTGACAAGGAAAGAATGAATCCATCTAATAATATTTGAGTTTACATTCATATGACAAATTTTATCAAGCAACAGATGTGGCTGAATCGTATTAAAAGCAGAGGAGAAGTCAACAAACATTATTCGGACATAGGAACTATAATTTTCCAAGTGTTTATAGATGTTATTAAGAAGAGTTATTGTTGCATCATCTACTCCACGCCGTGCTCTATAAGAAAATTTAAAGGGGTCTAAAACGTCAATCACATCCTTTAACAAGAAATTCTTTACAATTCGTTCTAGACATTTCATAGCAACAGAGGTGAGAGCTACTGGTCTGTAATCATTATTGACAGAGGGGTTTTTCTTTTTTGGCAATGGGATGATTTTAGATGTTTTCCAAAGAGTGGGAACATGATGGAAATTTAATGAGAATTGAAAAATCTTTTGGAAAATATCAGCCAGTTGCACTCTGCATTCTTTTAGTACTACACCTAGCAAATTATCAGGTCCACAAGCTTTATGCGAATTTATCTTCGCAAAAGACGTTATCACATCATCTTTGGAAATATCTAACACATCACATGGTGGGAGTGATTCAAGTACATTGTTTCTTTCTTCTGAAAAATTACAACTATCAAATCTAGAGTAAAATGAGTTTAACTCATTTGCAAATACTAAGTCATCATTTGATTCTATCTTGTTAGGTTTGCTGTTTGATCCAATAATAGTCTTGATGCCATTCCAAGCATTCCTCAAATTGTTAACAGAAAAATGTCTTTCAATCTTAATTTTATAATCATCTTTACATTTTCTTGTCAAAGCAACTATTTCTTTCTGAATCTCTTTAACCTTAACTTTATCTCCAGCACAAAAAGCCCTTCTCTTTTCATTCAACACTACTTTAAACTCTTTAGTAACCCATGGCTTGTTGTTTGCAAATAATTGTACACATTTGAGGGGTACAATATTGTCTACACAAAAATTGATATGACTGTAGTCAGAAAATACATTTATTATATGATTGGCGGTGAAATACCGAGATCTATCAATGAAAATAAACCGTGTTATCAGTCACTAGTGACAATAACAATGGAACGTGTTATCAGTCACTAGTGACTGATAACAACAATGACCTGACGTCATCGAACAATGCTCTGACGCAATGACACGCTCATGACGTCATGTTGTCGCTTAGGCAACAGGCTCTCATCGGAGCCGACTCAACGTAGATGCGCTTGAATTTCGACAGAAAAACAACGATTTAATCATAAAATAAATAGAAAATTTATCTTTTCTTGACAAATACCATGTTTATCTCATCTCGTGAGGCAGAAAAGTTGTATATTATCACTCGTGGCTGCGCCACTCGTGAAAATATAAACTTTCTTCCTCACTCGATGAGATAAACATGGTATTTGTCAAGAAAAGACAAATATCCTCTAAGTCATCACAACCGTTTTGCATCATCAGTAATAATGTCACAAGGCTAGGAAGTCATAAACAAAACGATGTCACAATGCTATGACGTCATTAACATGATGACGTCACAATGCTATGACATAACAACTTTAGGAGTTTTAGGGCTATGCAGTATTCAAAGATGTACATTTTTCATGCTATTGTGATGAAAAATGATTTTGGATGATAAATAGAATCTCACCCTCGTGTCTTCTGATATCAAATATATCAACACTCGTTGAGCGACTTCCGGTTGCGCATGGGACAGGAGCGGACGCACGCGTGAAGAGCTCCCAACTAGCCCCACGGGTATTGAAACCAAATGCTATTTCAACAATGAAAATTTGAATGCAAACCTCATGATATAGCGGTCTTGCTAACACTTCATCACCAATACCTGTGAGTATATATTTGTGACATTTGACTATCTTGTAAAAACAAACTTTGCAACATGAGTTCATCAAATGTGAAGGCGGGTGTAAATACACGTTCTAGTCTAGACCTCATTCTTAACATGGAAAAGCGTCTTACAGAGAAAATTGAAACTGGAAACACTAGACTTAAAAATCTGGAAAAATGTATGGAGGACTTTAGAAATGACATTGGTAAGCTCTCGACACGTGTTGGTGACGTAGAGAACGTGGCGACTTTCCAGTCCAGTGAAATTACTGAACTTAAGTCACAGGTTTCTAGCATGGAAACTAAACTCACAGACCAAGCAAAGGAATTTGAAAGAACGCTTTTGTTCAAGGAAACTTATTACGACCGTAAAGTAAACCTCCTTTTTTACGGCATACAACAAAGTCCGGGTGAAGACCCCGAAAAGATTCTTCGTCAAATGTTTGTCAATGACCTTAAGTTTTCTGAGACCGATGTTGAAAATGTTTACTTTAAAAATGTTCATCGACTCCCGATGAAACCTTTTTCTGGAGACCCTACCCCGGACGCCCCGTCCCCAATTATTGCCAGTTTTCTATCGATGCAAGACAGGGGTAGTGTTCTGAACGCGGCCAAATTCCTTAAGGGCAAACACATCTCGATTCGCACAGATCTCCCGGCGAAGCTTAAAAAGCAATTTGCGATCTTGTACAGGAAATCTCGAGCCATATATGATACTGAAAAGCTTCAAACACGAGTTCGCTTGATAGGAATCGACCATGTTCTGGAAACGAGACCTAATGTCACATCAGCCTGGTCGACGCGTATAACACTGGAGATATGAATCCACCGTATGCCGTGTAATGTGTGTTGTGTTGGTGTGTAGTGAAGTGTAGTGTAGGGTGTCTGTGTACATGGTGTACCCCTATGAACGGCCTCTTCTTTTTTTCAGACTAGCATGTGATCATCGCTACAGTTTATGATAAACATATTTCAGCATACATACAGTATCTGCAAATCATATGTATATATATGTATATATACCCATACGACGCAAGGAAGGTGGGCTAAACTGAAGACACGAAATCACCGTATCCCGTGTAATGTGTTTTTGTTGTGGTGTGGGTAGTTTGTGTACATACTGTCTCACTGTCATGTGATTGGATCACTAGCGATAATTATGATTTCTACGGCTACCGAACTATCAGTGAAAAGTCAGGCATAAAAACTCACATGTGTTATAGGCTAGGCTTATGACATAACGAAATCTCATCAACAACATCATATAACTTTTGACTTTACCATGCAGCCTTAATTCATTTGTTCATACATTTTTATAAACATTTTAATATATTACCTTGTTGTATAAGATGGATTTTCCAATGAACGTTAATCCCTAGGTGAGTGCGACCATATATTCATTATGTCCATGAACACGAAGCTTTGAGGCAGCACACGACATGCACGTGAGTGCGCGGTGTGCACGGACACACTACCGGTGTAACACTCTATGCTACCTGTGTAAATTCTTCTCTCAAATGAGGAATCCCTTGATTATTATTGGCCATTATGTCTATAAATACAAAGACGTTAACCTTTTTACTGATTCCTATGTTATGCCCGTGGGGGTATATAATTGTTTTGGGCGTGTGAATCACGTACGAAGGAAGACATTCTCCTTCAATGAGCTGTGTAGCTATTTTTCTTCTTTTAACTTTTTGTTTTTCTGTTTTGTTTGAAACATCAGTTCAGGTATGGTGTTTCTACTTGTACAAATCGTCTTTCTTAATTCTATTTGACAACAGCAACGTTTCTGCTTTCCATTTGTACCATGCGTGGAAGTTGTTTATTTCTAAACAACAGGTTTTGACATTTGAAATCATTTTTATTTTCAATTATGAATGCCACTTTGTTTTGACTGCACTTAAGCAATTTTTAGTTTATTCTATGCAAAAATCATTGAAGTTCAAAATTTCGGAAATGAAAGATGACAGATAATCTCAAAATCATTAGCCAAAACTGTAGGGGTTTGCAAAGTATTACTAAGCGCAAAAAGGTATTTCACTTATTGCGTTAGAAAACGGCTCATATATATTGTTTACAAGATGTACACTTTAAATACGAAGATGTCCAACTAATCAAGCAGCAATGGGGCTATAGTGAATGCTACTTTAGCTGCTTTAAAGGAAATGCCCGAGGGACAGCTATTCTCTTTAATAACAACTTTGATTTTAAAGTTTTAGAGCATAAGCATGATAAAGGTGGTAATTATGTTGCCTTAAAACTTCTTATTAATGAAATAACCTATTCAGTTATTACTATATATGCACCGAATACTGATTGCCCAGCTTTCTTCGAGCACATTATAGATATAGTACAAGATTTTGATAGTGACAAGATATCTATTTGCGGTGATTGGAATTTAGTACAGAATCAAAATTTGGACACGTATAATTACAAACACATTAATAATCCAAAAGCTAGAGATAAAGTACTCGAATTGATGGACTGTTTCGATCTTAAAGATCCGTGGCGCGAACAAAATTATAACACTAAACGATACACTTGGCGGCAACCTACACCGTTAAAGCAAGCGAGACTGGATTTTTTTTTAATATCCCACGATATGATACCATCAGTAAAAAATTGTGATATCAAACCAAGTATTGAATCTGATCACTCGATAATAGAACTGACACTAACCTCAGCCGAAATTTCTCGTGGTAAAGGATTCTGGAAATTTAATAACTCATTGTTACGAGACAAAGAATATGTAGATCTAGTAAAGATACAATCAAATCCACCCTAAATCAGTATAGGATAGATTATAACAAGTACTCTATTGACGATCAGTTACTATGGGAAACCTTACTCTTAATGATAAGAGGTAAAACAATTTACTACTCATCAACAAAGAAAAAGAAAATTATGGCAAAGGAAAATAACTTACAAACTAAATTAATCGAAATGGAAAAGGCATTAGATAAAACCGATGAACCTTCTGAAAAGAAACATTTTTTAGATGAAATAAATAAAATTCGAATTGATCTTGATGAAATTTATGACCATAAGGTACAAGGAATGCTGATTCGATCAAAAGCAAAATGGATGGATGAAGGAGAGAAACCTACTAAATACTTTTTCAATTTTGAGGCCAGACACTTTCTGAACAAAGCAATAATAGAAATAGAAAAAAATGATGGTACTGTCTTAACCGATATTGGAGATTTAATGAATGAAACTAAATATTTCTATAAAAAGTTATATTCAAAACAGGACGTAACACCAATTGATCTTCAAGAGTATTTTCAGACATCGATGTTGCAAAATTACCTTTTGAAGAAGCATCTAAGCTTGAAGGGGAGCTAACTATCAATGAATTAACACAGGCATTAAAACATATGAAAAATGATAAAAGCCCTGGACCAGATGGTTTTACTACAGAATTTCTTAAATTCCTTGGATAGATCTAGGTACATTTCTTTGCAATTCATTAAACAGCGGCTATAAAAATGGCACCCTATCAATTTCCCAAAAACAAGGAATTATTACATGTATACCTAAGGGTAACAAACCTAAAAAATTCTTGAAAAATTGGCGACCAATCTCTTTATTGAATACTAGTTATAAATTAGGTTCATCTGTTATAGCAAATAGAATTAAGAGTGTTCTGCCTAAAATAATTAATGAAGAACAAAAAGGCTTTATTACAGGAAGGTATATTGGTGAAGTTACTAGAACTATTTATGATATAATGGAATACTCAGAAACTTTCCAAATACCAGGTGTGCTAATGCTTATTGATTTCGAAAAGGCGTTTGATTCAATAGACAGAAATTACCTACTTAACGTTATGAATTTCTTTGGCTTTGGTCCTAGTATCTGTCATTGGATAAATACGTTTTATACGGATATCGAAACAAGAATTCTGGTAAACGGACATATCTCGTCACCATTTAAAGTAGAAAGAGGTTGGCGCCAAGGAGATCCCATCGCTCCTTATCTTTTCCTACTCGCTGTAGAAATTCTGAGTATTATGTTGCGAAATAACAAAAAAATCAAAGGATTATCAATCGGATCCATCGAGTACCTGGTATCACAATTCGCTGATGATACTACCTCAACACTTGACGGAAGTGAAAAATGCCTTTACGCAGTTTTGGGTACTCTAAGCAATTTTGAACGTTTTTCCGGTCTTAAAATAAACGCAGAGAAAACGAAACTGATATGGATAGGTTAAAAAAAGAGATGTCGATACAAATTGTGCAATGAATGGAACTTGGATTGGTCACAGACGGAATTCACTTTACTTGGAATAAAATTTGATGTTGATTTAGAAAATGTTGTGGAGAAAAACTATAAAGAAAAATTTAACTCAATATATAAGCAGATGAACATATGGTCAACGCGAATGTTAACACCTTATGGAAGAAATACTTTAGTAAAATCTCTGTTTATCTCTCAATTGAATCATTTATTCTCTGCATTGCCGAATCCTTCAAAAGAAATTATCGATGGATTTCAGAAAAAATGTTTCCAATTTATATGGCAGAACAAACCAGACAAAATCAAACGAGATGTCATGATGTCATGTCATGCCTAAACACGGAGGTATAAAAGCACCAAATATTAGAGAAATAATAGCATCACAGAAGCTAAAATGGATCAACAGACTCAATAGTAAAAATTATAAATGGGGTTATTTGTTTATGAAGATATGCTCTGGCTTTCTGATTCGTCTTACATTAAGAACACTATTATACCAACTCTAACCAACTCTTTTTGGAAAGATGTACTTAACGATTGGTCAAAGTACTTGCCAAAAGCAAAAGCGTTGATTAAAACAGAAGAGGACTTCCGAGCGCAGGCAGTATGGAACAATGAGGATAGAAAAATAGGAAACAAAACGGTTTTTTACATCACTTGGTACAAACATGGTATTCGATTTATAAATGACTTTATAAGTGAAACTGGTAATATATTAACCTTGAACGAATTCATAGCAAATACTCAATCAATGCAAATTTCGTAACTTTTGAAGGAATCAAAAGATGTATCATGACATATGCACGTCGTCTTAATATACCAAATTTTACCAGAACAGAGATCCGACCTATTTATCCTTTCAACATCAGGACTTAAAGGTGTTCACACAAAAATGGCCGCCAATGGGTTCTATATGAATCCTCATACTTTGCTATGGGAGATTGGCTTGTGTAGTGAGATTTTTGACATAGTCAATATAATTCATTTAGCATTGACTTACAAATTTAAGTGAAATATTTAAAATATAAAATTATCAAAAAACGTGCTACTGCCCCCTTAAAGGGTGTGGCCACCAAAGCAATAAATTATGTCCCCACTAGGCAAGGAGTCTGTACACAAAGTTTCAGCTTTCTAGGCATTATGCTTCTTGAGAAGTAGTCGGAATTTACGAACGGCCGGAAACAAAAGCATTTCGGAACCACGGATCTCCGCAAATTGCAAAATTTGTATAGGTTTTCCTAATCATATTGCAGAATAATTTGTCACAGAAACAAATAAAAAAAATTCCAGGATATTGTAATGACCACCTGAATAATTACTGATGTAAATCTTTCCTTATTGCCAAAGAAGTGTTTTTATTGTAATTAGAACATAAAGTATTGCTGCAATGTCATATTATTACAAGTTTTGGAACTTTGTTGTCTCATATTCATACGCAAGAGCAAATGTCTTGCTGACCGTATATTATTGCTAATTCCAGCGGAGCATCAAAACTTAGATACATGCTCCTCGTAAATAATAATTGTTTTTACTAATGCTCCGCATATTCGTCGGGAAGCAAAGCATGCTCCGCAGTGATTATTCTGTAATCGTCAATAATCTAGGGAAGCAAACAAGAATCTTCCGCTCCATCACAATTCCCATATCAATTTTTTGTGTGTATATTTCTCAATGAATACAGGGTGCATTAATGTTCTGTTTACAAAGTGCATCAGTTAGGAAAGTTTATTGTGTATTTAAACTTCTGCGGAGCAAATTTCTCATGTAAAGTTATAATGCAGATATTTACCGTTTTCTGGGAAAGTAGCCCGTGTCTCATGCCTGGCAAAGTTCTAACAAGTTTTGTGATTACGTTGCTCTGAGGTGCACAAACCAAAACACTAATAGAAATATCAGAATCCCTATCACATTAATTGTAAGCATATATTTATTATAGCAGTAACAACCGTTAAGACCAAATAAAAAGTATTCAAACCATTAAGTTATTATATTCATAGATATAATAGAGGAATAAGTATATAACTAAACTATCTCTTCCTTTGCAACTTTTAGGTCAAAAACTTACTATTCAAGGTTTTAGAGGTTATTGTTTTTAGTGTTGTTGATCTGGTGATATATTCATTAATAGACAACCAAGTTTTTCCAAGTTACCAAAGACGATGTGGTCTTGTTGTTAATCAATAAAAATCCTATTATTAGTATTTAGCTTGTTTGTAGTTGTCGGTCAGGTGGCTGGCTTACAATATGAAGAAAACTGTTCTAATAAAAAAACTAAATGAAACCAACAAAATGTTGTGTACATAATTCGAGTCAACTGACAAAATTAAAATCGAACCAATAAATTTATGTATTATGAATTAAGGATCTCCATGATCAGTTTGATCATATATAAACCTAAGTAGAACATATGAACAAAAAATAGAGCCATTGGCTCTGTAGCTCATCAGGCATCATATCAAGTTTGCTTTATACAGGCAAGATGAGCTAAAAATGAAACTGATGTTACCTATTGCAATAAAACCTATAAAAAAAAATACAAAACAAATTTATTATTATTCAACACTTTCTAGATCGCCAATATCAGACAGTGAAAGAAGTCCACACTAAAATATCCAAGGAGAAATAAATTTGCCATAGACTGTCATCTAATGGAGAAAAATAGGTTTTTAAGATTGTGACCCCTGTGACCCTATTTGGGGTCATGGGGTCACAAAACCTACAGTTTAGAATCCCAATTGGCCAAGGAGTCTACATGCAGTCTTTCAGCTCAATAGACCTTTAGGAGCTAAAGATGATGATGAAAATAAGTTTTTAAGGTTGTGACCCCTGTGACCCTATTTGGGGTCATGGGGTCACGAAATCTACAATTTATAATCCCCATTGGCCAAGGAGTCTGCACATATAATTTCAGCTCTCTAGACCTTTTGGAACTTGAGAAGAAGATGAAAATAGTTTTTTAAGGTTGTGATCCCTGTGACCCTATTTGGGGTCACAGGGTCAACAAAGTTACAAATTAGAATCCCCATTGTCCAAGGAGTCTGCACATATCATTTTCAACTCTCTTGACCTTTTGGAACTGGAGAAGATGAGAATTGGTTTTTAAGGTTGTGACCCCTGTGACCCTATTTGGGGTCATGGGGTCACGAAATCTACAATTAAGAATCCCGATTGGCCAAGGAGTCTGCACATATCATTTTCAACTCTATAGTCCTTTTAGTACTGGAGAAGAAGATGAAAATAGGTTTTTAAGGTTGTGACCCCTGTGACCCTATTTGGGGTCATGGGGTCACGAAATCTACAATTTAGAATCCCCATTGGCCAAGGAGTCTGCACATACCGTTTTTAACTCTCTAGTCCTTTTAGAACTGGAGAAAAAGATGAAAATAGGTTTTTAAAGTTGTGACCCGTGACCCTATTTGGGGTCACAGGGTCACCAAAGTTACAAATTAGAATCTCCATTGTCCAAGGAGTCTGCACATATAATTTTTAACTCTCTACTCCTTTGGAACTGGAGAAGAAGATGAAAATAGGTATTTAAGGTTGTGACCCCTGTGACCCTATTTGGGATCACAGGGTCACCAAAGTTACAAATTAGAATCCCCATTGGCCAAGGAGTCTGCACATATCATTTTTAACTCTCTAGTCCTTCTGGAACTGGAGAAGAAGATGAAAATAGGTTTTTAAAGTTGTGACCCCTGTGACCCTATTTGGGGTCACAGGTTCACCAAAGTTACAAATTAGAATCCCCATTGGCCAAGGAGTCTGCACATATCATGTTTGACTCTCTAGTCCTTCTGGAACTGGAGAAGAAGATGAAAATAGGTTTTTAAAGTTGTGACCCCTGTGACCGTATTTGGGATCACAGGGTCACCAAAGTTACAAATTAGAATCCCCATTGGCCAAGGAGTCTGCACATATCATGTTTGACTCTCTAGTCCTTCTGGAACTGGAGAAGAAGATGAAAATAGGTTTTTAAAGTTGTGACCCCTGTGACCCTATTTGGGGTCACAGGGTCACCAAAGTTACAAATTAGAATCTCCATATGCTTAGGTACTTGTACACACAATTTCAGCTCTCTAATGTGTATGGTTCATGAGGAGAAGTCGAAAGTGTCAAAAGTTTACGGACGGACGGACGGACGACGGCCGGACGCCGGACGAAGGGCCATGCCATAAGCCCATCTGGACTTTCAGTCCTGATGAGCTAAAAATGACTCGCTTATATTTTCTTTCAAATTTCATACTTTATCAATTAGAGCTAACTTGTATTTTCACTTACCGTATTTTATTTCCCTTGTTAGAAAAAACATGGTGTTGAATTTCTTGGAAGACTTTTCTTACAGAGTCATCCCTTTCACCAAAAATAGAGCCATGGGCTCTGTAGCTCATCAGTCTTTACATTTGATTTCGCTATAGGGTGTGGCCAATGTGGTGCCCCCTTAGTAGGGGCCATGGGGCAACCAAAGCTACAATTTATAATCCTCACTAGTCAAGGAGTCTGTACACAACGTTTAGCTTTTTAGGCCTTATGCTTCTGGAGAAAAAGATAAAAAATTCAGCTCTCTTGGGCTTCTGCTTCTGGAGAAGATGATGAAAATAAGTTTTAAGGGCGTGAACCCTGTGGCCCTTAATTGGGGTCACAGGGTCACAAAAGTTACAAATTAGAATCCCCATATGCCAAGGCACCTGCACACAAAATATCAGCTCTCTAGAGTCATTGGTTCTGGTGAAGAAGACGAACATAGGTTTTAAGGGTGTGGCCGCTGTGGCCCTTAATTGGGGTCACAGGGTCACAAAAGTTACAAATTAGAATCCCCATATGCCAAGGTGCCTGTACATAAAATTTCAGCTCCCTTGGGCTTCTGCTTCTGGAGAAGAAGATGAAAATAAGTTTTAAGGGCGTGGCCCCTGTGGCCCTAAATTTGTACCAAAGTTACAAATCAGAATCCCCACATGCCAAGGTACCTGTACACACATTTTCAGCTCTCTAGTGTATATGGTTTATAAGGAGAAGTCGAAAGTGTCAAAAGTTTATGGACGACGGACGGACGACGAACGACGGACGCACGCCAGACGACCGGCCATGCCATAAGCCCATCTGGCCTTTTAGGCCTGATGAGTTAAAAATAGAGCCATTGGCTCTGTAGCTCATCAGGCTTCATCGTCAATTACAATATATGCTGTTGAGTGTGGCAAATGTGATTCCCCGTTTGTAGAGGCCAAAGGGTCACCAATCATAAAATTAAGTATAATAGGCGACAAGTTTCAGTTTTCAAGGCTGGCCTTATACTTCATTGGAGCAACAGGGTCACCAAAGCTACAATTCATAATACTCAATAATCAAGGAGTCTGTACACAAAGTTTCAGCTTTCTACTTTTCTAGGCCTTATGGTTCTGGAGAAGAAGATGAAAATAGGTTTTTAGGGCATGGCCCCTGTGGCCCTTATAAGGGGTCACAGGGCCACCAAAGCTACAATTTATAATCCTCACTAGTCAAGGAGTCTGTACACAAAGTTTCAACTTTATAGGCCTTATGGTTCTGGAGAAGAAGATGAAAATAGGTTTTTAGGGCGTGGCCCCTGTGGCCGTTATTAGGGGTCACAGGGCCACCAAAGCTACAATTTATAATCCTCACTAGTCAAGGAGTCTGTACACAAAGTTTCAGCTTTCTAGGCCTTACGGTTCTGGAGTTTCAGCTTTCTAGGCCTTATGGTTCTGAAGAAGAAGATGAAAATAGGTTTTTTGGGCGTGGCCCCTGTGGCCCTTATTAGGGGTCACAGGGCCACCAAAGCTACAATTTATAATCCTCACTAGTCAAGGAGTCTGTACACAAAGTTTCAACTTTATAGGCCTTATGGTTCTGGAGAAGAAGATGAAAATAGGTTTTTAGGGCGTGGCCCCTGTGGCCGTTATTAGGGGTCACAGGGCCACCAAAGCTACAATTTTTAATCCTCACTAGTCAAGGAGTCTGTACACAAAGTTTCAGCTTTCTAGGCCTTATGGTTCTGGAGAAGAAGATGAAAATAGGTTTTTAGGGCGTGGCCCCTGTGGCCCTTATTAGGGGTCACAGGGCCACCAAAGCTACAATTTATAATCCTCACTAGCCAAGGAGTCTGAACACAAAGTTTCAACTTTCTAGGCCTTATGGTTCTGGAGAAGAAGATGAAAATAGGTTTTTAGGGCGTGGCCCCTGTGGCCCTTATTAGGGGTCACAGGGCCACCAAAGCTACAATTTATAATCCTCACTAGCCAAGGAGTCTGTACACATGGTTTCAGCTTTCTAGGCCTTATGGTTCTGGAGAAGAAGTCGAAATTCCACAAAGCTTACGGACGGACGGACGGACGGACGGACGGATGGACGCCGGACACCATGCCATGCCATAAGCCCATCGGGCCTTACAGGCCAGTTGAGCTAAAAATGCTATATTTCATAAAAAATATGTTAAACATTCATACCCCATGTCAATTTCAATCTTAACACCAAGTTAGATCAACTTTTGAGACATAGTTAAGATGTTTGGACCAGACAGGACTCATACCCGTTTTCCACAGCAATATAAAGCAACAAGAAAAGCCTTTAAAAAGGCAAGCTTTGGGGCACCCGGTTATGTATCACTATATAGAACCAGGAGATTTAGGTTAGGGAATTTCCCAATGACTTTCTTGTTAATTACATGTTGCAAGAATAATATTCCTTGATTGAGTGTTGATCGTATTACAGCCGAAAGTTGCTGATAAATTTAGAAATGATCTCAGTTAGACAGCTACAAGTTCATAATTTTCATTATGTTATAGGATGACATTTAAAAATATAGAGAATCTTACACAAGTGTCTTCTGATATCAAATATATCAACACAAGTTGATAAAAGTAACAAATATCCGAGGCTTGCCGAGGATCTTTTACTTTTAAAAATAGAGCCATGGACTCTGTAGCTCATCAGACTTTTGGTGGAAATACAGTAGGTTTTTAAGGTTTTGACCCCTGTGACCCCATTTGGAGTCATGGGGTAACCAAATCTACAATTTAGAATCCTCATTGGCCAAGGAGTCCACACACAACTTTTCAGCTCTCTAGACCTCTTTGAACTGGAAGAGAAGATAAAAATAGAGCCATTGGCTCTGTAGCTCATCAGGCATCATATCAAGTTTGCTTTATACAGGCAAGATGAGCTAAAAATGAAACTGATGTTACCTATTGCAAGAAAACCTATAAAAAAATTACAAAACAAATGTATTATTATTCAACACTTTCTAGATCGCCAATATCAGACAGTGAAAGAAGTCCACACTAAAATATCCAAGGAGAAATTAATTTGCCATAGACTGTCATCTAATGGAGAAAAATAGATTTTTAAGATTGTGACCCCTGTTACTCTATTTGGGGTCATGGGGTCACAAAACCTACAGTTTAGAATCCCAATTGGTCAAGGAGTCTACATGCAGTCTTTCAGCTCAATAGACCTTTAGGAGCTAAAGATGATGAAAATTAGTTTTTAAGATTGTGACCCCTGTGACCCTATTTGGGGTCACAGGGTCAACAAAGTTACAAATTAGAATCCCCATTGTCCAAGGAGTCTGCACATATCAATATTAACTCTCTAGACCTTTTGGAACTGGAGAAGAAGATGAGAATTGGTTTTTAAGGTTGTGACCCCTGTGACCCTATTTGGGGTCATGGGGTTTCAAAATCTACAATTAAGAATCCCGATTGGCCAAGGAGTCTGCACATATCATTTTCAACTCTTTAGTCCTTTTAGAACTGGAGAAGAAGATGAAAATAGGTTTTTAAGGTTGTGACTCTGTGACCCTATTTGGGGTCACAGGTTCACCAAAGTTACAAATTAGAATCTCCATTGTCCAAGGAGTCTGCACATATAATTTTTAACTCTCTACTCCTTTTGGAACTGGAGAAGATGAAAATAGGTAGTTAATGTTGTGACCCCTGTGACCCTATTTGGGGTCACAGGCTCACCAAAGTTACAAATTAGAAACTCCATATGCTAAGGTACCTGTACACAAAATTTCAGCTCTCTAATGTGTATGGTTCATGAGGAGAAGTCGAAAGTGTCAAAAGTTTACGGACGGACAACGGACGGACAACGGACGGACGCCGGACGACGGGCCATGCCATAAGCCCATCTGGACTTTCAGTCCTGATGAGCTAAAAAGTTATAGCTAGTAGTACGAGTGCAGCGGCGGTGGCGATGGAAATTTCACAAAAACTGATAGCAGCCCCCTCCTTAGACGGGGCTGCTAATCAGGACATCAATAACTATATATTCTTCTTTTTATAAGTTTTTTAAGTCCTTCTTAAAATGTTTCAATAAACATTCATGAACTTTTATGTCTGTTTAACTTATTTGTTATATGCATTGTACATTCTAAATACTGTTTTAGACAGGATTGCTTATTTTTTCGCATAACAGGCGTTTTATTTCCAGTTTCTTGCGTTTGAAATACCTTATTTTCGTCTATGTAAGATAACTCTATTTTCCTAAAATAAACCGTGCACATGTCCCTTTAAACTTCAAAATTTTTTTGCGATGCTTGTTGGCTGGTTACGTCCATGTCGCCATTAGTTTTGCACACGCTTTTGGATTTCAGCCCTTTTATCGGTATTCAGGCAGTTGCGTTCGAGCGCATCGATTTCGACGGCAACATTTTTGGCATCGGTCCAACTAACTATTGAAGACCTTCCGTAAATTAGTCAACTATTGGAGACTTTCACCAGCGAAGTACGAAAACAAAACTATACTAAAGTTTACGTAACTTTGTTTTGACATAAGATAATTTTGAATATCCCTAAGACATGGAAAAACACCCTTTTAGCTCACAAAACATTACATTGAACAAAACTCTCCAAGAATTACTCTCACAAAAGAAAGGATGTAGGAATTTTTATGATAACCTTATTTCTGATGACAACTTAAAGTTTATCAAAAGTGGGAGTGACAACTGAATTAAGATATTTCACTAGATTAGCGTTTGTGGGACACCACAAAAGCAGAGCAGCCCCGAAACTTGGGGTTTCGCCTTACCCTGTTCTGCCTTTTCAAGCCTCAGCATATTGGGCATTTTCTTGTGACCTAGACCTATGACACTCAAGGTCACGCAATCAATGAATACATTTCACTGAATATAACATTATTGTAATGAATTAAAGTGTTAAAAGTTAAAATAATACATTTTCTCAATATATGTTGGCCTTGCTATGACCTTGAGTTTTGACAATTCGTACCCAAAACCCAAAAATTTAGTACTTCTCAAGAGATAATAACAAAATCAAAACTTCATAGCACAAAAACTTTTCAAGTTATCGCGTTTTCAAAGAATTTTTTAGTGATTTTATAGCTCAAGACCTTGCCCTTTAACCTTTAAAGTGAACATGTCGTTGTAATTTGCCAGAGGTGTAAACACTCTAGTTCATGAGTTCTGAAAAGCTTAATGGGATAAAGTTATATTCAAATTAGGTGCACAATGCAATAACACAAATCTCATGACCTTGACCTTCAAGGTTACACAATCAATGTACACTTTTCATTGAGTATAACAATCATCTGTGTTTTTCCCCCCTAAGTAGGGGCTACAGGGTCACAAAATCTACAATTATAAATCTTCACTAGTCAAGGAGTCTGTACACCAAGTATAAGCTTTCTAGGCCTTATTGTTCTGGAGAAGAAGATGAAAATAGGTTTTTAGGGTGTGGCCCCTGTGGCCCTTATTAGGGGTCACAGGGCCACCAAAGCTACAATTTATAATCCTCACTAGTCAAGGAGTCTGTACACAAAGTTTCAGCTTTCTAGGCCTTATGGTTCTGGAGAAGAAGTCAAAATTCCACAAAGTTTAAGGACGGATGGACCGATGGACGGATGGACGCCGGACACCATGCCATGCCATAAGCCCATCGGGACTTACAGGCCAGATGAGTTTATAAAGGGGGTCTCCAACTTTTATTTGCGAGGCCCTCTCCGACCCTTTCAGGGCCTCGCTAATAAAACACTGGAAGTTAAAAATGAGACCCCCGTTAATACCATCTGCAACTTCGTTGTTGCTGGGTATAAAAAAGGCTTTTAGGTCGTGGCACCCCTGGCCCTTATTTAGGGTCATTTAAGTTACAAATAATATTCCTCAATAATCAAGAAGTCTGTTCACAAGATTTCAGCTTTCAATGCTTTTCAGTTCTGGAGAAAAAGTAAAAAATAGAGCCATTGGCTCTGTAGCTCATCAGGCATCATATCAAGTTTGCTTTATACAGGCCAGATGAGCTAAAAATGAAACTGATGTTACCTATTGCAAGATAACCTATAAAAAAATTACAAAACAAATGTAACGACTTCGGAATAAATTTCCTTACCCAAATGATTTATTATTATTCAACACTTTCTAGATCGCCAATATCAGACAGTAAAAGAAGTCCACACTAAAATATCCAAGGAGAAATAAATTTGCCATAGACTGTCATCTAATGGAGAAAAACAGGTTTTTAAGGTTGTGACCCCTGTGACCCTATTTGGGGTCATGGGGTCAAGAAACCTACATTTTAGAATCCCAATTGGCCAAGGAGTCTACATGCCATCTTTCAGCTCAATAGACCTTTAGGAGCTAAAGATGATGATGAAAATAACTTTTTAAGGTTGTGACCCCTGTAACCCTATTTGGGGTCATGGGGTCACGAAATCTACAATTAAGAATCCCCATTGGCCAAGGAATCTGCACATATCATTTTTAACTCTCTAGTCCTTTTGGAACTGGAGAAGAAGATGAGAATTGATTTTTAAGGTTGTGACCGCTGTGACCCTATTTGGGGTCATGGGGTCACAAAATCTACAATTAAGAATCCCCATTGGCCAAGGAGTCTGCACATATCATTTTTAACTCTCTAGTCCTTTTAGAACTGGACAAGAAGATGAAAATAGGTTTTTAAGGTTGTGACCCCTGTGACCCTATTTGGGGTCATGGGGTCACGAAATCTACAATTAAGAATCCCTATTGGCAAAGGAGTCTGCACATATCATTTTGAACTCTCTAGTCCTTTTAGAACTGGAGAAGAAGATGAAAATAGGTTTTTAAGGTTGTGACCCCTGTGACCCTATTTGGGGTCACAGGGTCACCAAAGTTACAAATTAGAATCCCTTTTGGCCAAGGAGTCTGCACATATCATTTTTAACTCTCTAGTCCTTTTGGAACTGGATAAGAAGATGAAAATAGGTTTTTAATGTTGTGACCCCTGTGACCCTATTTGGGGTCATGGGGTCACGAAATCTACAATTAAGGATCCCCATTGACCAAGGAGTCTGCACATATCATTTTTAACTCTCTAGTCCTTTTAGAACTGGACAAGAAGATGAAAATAGGTTTTTAAGGTTGTGACCCCTGTGACCCTATTTGGGGTCAAGGGGTCACGAAATCTACAATTAAGAATCCCTATTGGCCAAGGAGTCTGCACATATCATTTTGAACTCTCTAGTCCTTTTAGAACTGGAGAAGAAGATGAAAATAGGTTTTAAAGGTTGTGACCCCTGCGACCCTATTTGGGGTCACAGGGTCACCAAAGTTACAAATTAGAATCCCCATTGTCCAAGGAGTCTGCACATATCATTTTCAACTCTCTAGTCCTTTTAGAACTGGACAAGAAGATGAAAATAGGTTTTTAAGGTTGTGACCCCTGTGACCCTATTTGGGGTCATGGGGTCACGAAATCTACAATTAAGAATCCCTATTGGCAAAGGAGTCTGCACATATCATTTTGAACTCTCTAGTCCTTTTAGAACTGGAGAAGAAGATGAAAATAGGTTTTTAAGGTTGTGACCCCTGTGACCCTATTTGGGGTCACAGGGTCACCAAAGTTACAAATTAGAATCCCTTTTGGCCAAGGAGTCTGCACATATCATTTTTAACTCTCTAGTCCTTTTGGAACTGGATAAGAAGATGAAAATAGGTTTTTAATGTTGTGACCCCTGTGACCCTATTTGGGGTCATGGGGTCACGAAATCTACAATTAAGGATCCCCATTGACCAAGGAGTCTGCACATATCATTTTTAACTCTCTAGTCCTTTTAGAACTGGACAAGAAGATGAAAATAGGTTTTTAAGGTTGTGACCCCTGTGACCCTATTTGGGGTCAAGGGGTCACGAAATCTACAATTAAGAATCCCTATTGGCCAAGGAGTCTGCACATATCATTTTGAACTCTCTAGTCCTTTTAGAACTGGAGAAGAAGATGAAAATAGGTTTTAAAGGTTGTGACCCCTGCGACCCTATTTGGGGTCACAGGGTCACCAAAGTTACAAATTAGAATCCCCATTGTCCAAGGAGTCTGCACATATCATTTTCAACTCTCTAGTCCTTTTAGAACTGGATAAGAAGATGAAAATAGGTTTTTAATGTTGTGACCACTGTGACCCTATTTGGGGTCATGGGGTCACGAAATCTACAATTTAGAATCCCCATTGGCCAAGGAGTCTGCACATATCATTTTTAACTCTCTACTCCTTTTGGAAGTGGAGAAGAAGATGAAAATAGGTTTTTAAGGTTGTGACCCCTGTGACCCTATTTGGGGTCACAGGGTCACCAAAGTTACAAATTAGAATCCCTTTTGGCCAAGGAGTCTGCACATATCATTTTTAACTCTCTAGTCCTTTTGGAACTGGATAAGAAGATGAAAATAGGTTTTTAATGTTGTGACCCCTGTGACCCTATTTGGGGTCATGGGGTCACGAAATCTACAATTTAGAATCCCCATTGGCCAAGGAGTCTGCACATATCATTTTTAACTCTCTACTCCTTTTGGAAGTGGAGAAGAAGATGAAAATAGGTTTTTAAGGTTGTGACCCCTGTGACCCTATTTGGGGTCACAGGGTCACCAAAGTTACAAATTAGAATCCCAATTGGCCAAGGAGTCTGCACATATCATTTTTAACTCTCTACTCATTTTTAACTCTAGTCCTTTTGGAACTGGAGAAGAAGATAAAAATAGGTTTTTAAAGTTGTGACCCCTGTGACCGTATTTGGGATCACAGGGTCACCAAAGTTACAAATTAGAATCTCCATATGCTAAGGTACCTGTACACAAAATTTCAGCTCTCTAATATGTATGGTTCATGAGGAGAAGTCGAAAGTGTCAAAAGTTTACGGACGGACGGACACCGGACGACGGGCCATGCCATAAGCCCATCTGGACTTATATAACTTATGAGTTTGTAGACAAGGCTCCAGGTTTCTTAGCTTTTCTAAGGCCTTAAGCATATGGAGAAAAAAGATGAAAACAGGTTTTAAGGGCATGGCCCGGTGGCCCTTCTTAGGGGTAACAGGGTCACAAAAGCCACTAGTTAGGGGGTATGTACAAAAGTTTCAGCTTTGGATGGTGATGGCGGACGGACGCCGGGCACAATGCCATGCCATAAGGCCAGATGAGCTCAACATGCAACTTCAAACTTAAAATCTGCTTTCCTGTACTCAAAAACAACAATATCAATGGTTAATTCACTTTATTTTTAAAATTCTGTCATTGTTACTTTTTAAAAAAATGAAGTTTTCTTAAAAACCGACATTTCTGAAATGTCATTCATTCAAGGGTATTAAGAATTCATGTCACCGAGTTCTGTAACAGACTTAAATCATGATTTCAATGGTTCATAATGAAATTTTTCAAGATGGCACACATATAGGCCCGTCCTTAAATTTGTGTAAGTTTTCATAGATGTTACTATAAGCTAAGGATATAAAATAAGTTTATTTATTTATTATGACATGTCAAATACGCATCACTAAGAATGTAATAAATAGTTGACTTGCACATCAGTGGATCTTGGGCAAAGTACTATTGACATCCTCCTAAGAAAAAGTGACACACTTCACTGAAGGCACTGAAGCACATTTCATTTTAAATTTCATTCATAAAGGTCATAACTGTTTATGCAAAATATATCTATTCCGAGGTCAAAACATGAACTAATAATATCCAGTTAGCTTTAACGTAGAGCAAGCTGTAATCTTTAAGGAACTGCATGCACCTACTTTTCTTTAACAACTTTCATTTAAGGTAGAGAAATGATTTTGAATTTGTTATTGAACTTAGAATATTCACTTAAAAAAAGGATTGCCTTGCTATTGGCAACATTGGTTTCCATTTTATGAGATCACCTTTATTGACCTTGAAAAACGGGCAGCAGTGCCTTGGTCTTTCTTCACTCAAAAAAGCTAGTGAAACGAAACTAAAGAAAAACTTTTTTTTCTAATTTTTTTTATAACCAACCTGTGGCATATTACAAACTCATAAACTGAACTGGATTTTAAAAGTGTACAAGAGGCATGAAAAGGAATGTCTTACTTCCATGCTCTACATATAAAGCCAATGACTGATTTGCAGGGTGTACACAACTGTCAGTCTGAGTGTCAAACACTGACCAGGGAAAGAGGATAGATAAAATAAATAGTGATAAACAAAGCCGAAGACAAAATTTGCATAGTGTCTATAAGTTGTTGACTACTTCATCTGAAGATGATACATTACATTTAACATTATTGATCAGTCAGTAGGAAAATAACAATATTCTGTTTTGTTTTCACATTTTAATTCTTTTTAACAACAAATGTACATGGTGGATAGTTTAGTTGTGACATCTTTTTAGAGCTGTCCCAATTCAAACAAGGAGCAGTGTGTGTATTTTTTTGTTATGCGGTATGTAACAATTACACAAAAAAACACATACATATACATTGACAAGAAAATATGCAATTCCGCTATCACTCACAATGTTATCACGGAGCAACACCAGAAATAAGCACCAATGAAAACCAACAGACCCATTCTATATACCACATAATTCATTACTGTACATTTGTTTAGAATCGGTTTCATTGGCTCCATCGTCTAATCAAGGAATGCTGCACAGACACAGGATGGATAGTTAATCTGCATCACTTTATTTTACTTTTCAACTCCACTACCCCTTTGATATTTAGGGGGAAACAATCATCATTGTTTTTTATCTGAAGTAAGGATTTAGGTGCACTTTGTTTTATATATTTTTTTAGAAAGTCGTAAAAACAAAGATTTACACAACCACTCATCTGTTCACATTGCACCACAAGGGACCATAATATAGACAGCTTCAACTTTGATATGCCTGTCTGTACACCTCATTTCAGAATTGCATACTTTCAAAAGGTAAGCACCATGGAGTCTGCTCAGCGCCTTCCAGCACCCATGGAAACACCACCTCGAGTACTCCCAAAACCAGCTCTGCTTTCTCCAGCCATGTTGCAAGTAGCACTGCCACCACTTCCTCCTCGTCCAAGGGCTCCACCAGCACCTCTTATATTCCCTCGTCCTGGTGCTCCAAAGCCCACGCCAGTACCTCCTGAAGTACGGTTCATGCCGCCCCCACCTCTTGCACTTGAAACCCCACCGCGACCACCCCCTCCCATCCGCCCTCCATCTCCTCTTGGCTTCTTCTCTTCTACATTTAATCTGTGTTCGCCATTATATTTTATAGGCTGGCTTTGCTGAAAGAAAAAACACACTTTACATAATTTTCTGAATGTTTCATTTAATTTGTTGTAGTTACATCCTTACGGTAATTTCTGCCTTTGGCCCAAAAGAAATCTTTGCCCTACTAAGGTCCATGTGACTAGTGTCGTAAAAATAGCACAAAGCAAGAAATCTCTGTAGTTAGCAGTATTTGCTTCTTTATACTCAGAATCATGAGATTTTGGGGTCTGAACAATGCAGGCTTTCAAACAAAATGGTCGCCACAATCTAAACCAATGCTATCGCTTGAATTCCTGAAAGTTATTCTCAGTTGTTTTTATTGAATTCTGATCAAATATTGAAAGAGTATTGTGGAGGGGCTCTAGTACTACCAACGAAGTTTCATTCGTGAGGTAACAATACAGTTTCCGACTGTTTTGGCATAATGTTGGCCACCACCCCAGAAGAAAGACCTGCCGCATAAACTTTCATTGAACTTGACTAGGGACGACAGACCAAAAATTTCTGGATTTTAGTTGTACTTTATGTTTCTGATTTATCTACAGTATAGGACCAGGCATAAGCCAAGAATTTGATACCAAAAATGAGGGGGCCAAAGGGGTGACAGCCTTTATCCAGGATTTATGTTTCAGATGAAATAATCTAGTGGCCAAGTGCGTTAGTCACTGGATGTTTACACAGGAAGCAAGATGCACAATCATCAACGTCATTTCCATATTGAACTTGTAAAATATAAATACTTTTGTCTTCTGGTTGTTTTTGATAAAAATTATACAAAGAAATTTGAAAAATATATATTGTTAATAAAAAAAATTGTTATAAATATATGAAATATTAAAGCGAGCACTGCAGCATCAGACCTGTCAATCGCTCCAAATCAAATTGCGCAATCAAGGGCCATAACTTTGTCACAAATAAAATTTCGGAAATTGCTTTCGAACTCGATCAATCATCAGGTGTATCCATAACCAAAATTTCATTTACCTAGGTGTTATAGTTTCTGAGTAAATCTGTCCCCATTGCAGCATTAGACCTGTTACTCGCTCCAAATTCAATTTCAGAAACAAGGGCCATAACTCTGTCAAAAATAAAATTTCGGAAATGGCTTTCGAACTCGATCAAGAGTATCTTCAGGAGCACCAATATCCATAATTTCACTCATCTAGGTGTTATAGTTTGTGAGACAATCTGTCCCCATTGTACACCATATAACTGAGTCCAAAAAGTGACGTTTCCATGGAAACGCCCAAAAAAATAAATTCCAGAAAATTAAAAAGTGGTCAGCATTGTTGACATGGTTATGATTAAGATATGTGCAAAGTTTTATTGATCTAGACCTAATGGTTTTTGAGATAATTGACCGGACGGAAGGACGGACGGAATGACCTGATGAAATCATCAACGTCACTAGTCAAGGAATCTGTTTACAAAGTTTCAACTTCTGGGCCTTATGCTTCTGGACGTGAGGTGAAATGATTTGTGATTTAACGCCGCTTTCAAAGTATTTCATCTTATTAGGGGCCACAAGAGCTATAAATAAAAATCCTGACTAGTCAAGGAGTCAGTACACAAAGTTTCAGCTTTCTAGGCCTTATGATTCTGGAGAAGAAGTCGAAAATACACAAATTTTATGGACAGATGATGGCTGACACCATGCCATGCCAAAAATCCATCGGGCCTTGCATGCCTGATGAGCTATCTAGCCTATTTACCTTTTTCTTTAGGATATCCTGTACTGGCTGGGGACTGTCGAAAACAACAAACCCGAAATTCTGCAACAAAAAGCAATAGATAAAGCAACATGAACAAGTGTTTGGCACTAACATGGCAATAACCCCTGCCGCTTATACTGAAATCAGTTTAGAGTTCTATAATTTGTAGAGGTGTGACAATACAGATTTTTCACGATACGATTCGTATCACGATATCTTAAAGCGATACGATATGATACGATATACATCATGATACGCTATTTCAAGGTTTTTGACAAAATAAAATATTAATTTTTTATAAATCCTCGGATTTTTAGGCAAAATAAGCCATTTAAAAATCAACGATACGTATAACGATACAGAGAATGTATCGCGATACATGTATTGTCAGATTAAGTATCACGATTCACGAATACCACGATATATCGTCACACCTCTAATAATTTGGTAGACGGCATGCGCTCTATACATATAAAATGAATAATTTAAAATAAACAGTTATATTGACTGAAATATCTGATAGCACACATTCCATTAGAGCTGTGGTGATTTGATAATGTGCAATCGTTCATGAGATATCATGTTCACAAGAGTTTCAAAAGTGGTTATAGTGACATAGTGACCTTGTATATACGGTTAAGGTCACAATAATCAACATGTGTCTGTGTATTACCGTCATAAAGGCTAAAACCAAATTTGAAGACTTGGGTGAAATGGTACACAAGTAAAGAAGCGAGCAGAGCTCAAATACCCCCGCTCCCCACTTTGTTAAGAGAATTTCAAATAGTAAAACTGATTAATATTGGTTAAAGTTGTATGATAGTTGAGAATACAGTAAGTGTTTGTGTAAGTCTTCTTTCAACTGAAACACAAATACCAAATTCATTAATAGGTTTTACAATTAAAAGGGTTCATCTAGGGATAATGGTTGATCTTTGTTTCAAATTTGAGGTAGTTATCATACATTTGTAAATATTCTACGAGATGTACTGAGGACAAAATTATTTTTGTTGAGTCACTTTGTAAGTCATTTTCCCCCAAAGAAACCACAGAAAAGAAAATCCATATATCGTTAAACTCTCACAAGGCATATACAGCAATCACGACTGACATATGTAGCAAATTTGGTGAAGCTACGAAGTATAGTTAGGGAGATATGCTCCGGACAAACATGGGGTAAGTCAGATATACCCAATCTTCCCTCAGTGCATCACTCATAAATACATCCTGTTTGAATCGTGAGTATCTGAGGCGTAGCGGAGCGGAGCCGAGGATCATAATACAAACAGGAGGTATATTGAGCGATACACCTCAGGAAATGTGGGTATATCCATTACATATTCATGCAAAAGTTTAGATAAAATAATACATAAGAAAAAGACCGAAAGAAAACATTGAAAATTTGTAAAAAGATTCACAAAATATTCTTTAATTTGACACTGCAGCACTCCTAATTGTTTAAACATGTGCATACTGAATACGACATAATAAGCACCCTGCTCCAATTAGCACCCCCCAAAGGTTTTGTAATTATAGGTTAAATAACCACCTATGTACCAGTGGTACTAAAATTTTAAATTCAACGTACTCACTTTGTTTCAATTGAAACTAGATTAGCGTTTGCGGGATACCGCAAAAGCAGAGCAGCCCCGGAACTTTGGGTTTCGCCTTACCCTGTTCCGCCTTTTACAAGCCTCACCAAATTGGGAATTTTCTTGTGACCTTGACCTTTGACACTCAAGGTCACACAATCAATGAACACATTTCATTGAGTATAACATTATTGTAATGAAATAGTGTTAAAAATTAAATAAATCCATTTTCTCCATATATGTTGACCTTGCTGTGACCTTGACCTTCGACAGTACCCAAAACTTGTTGAAAATGTTGTACTTCTCAAGAGATAATATATACAAAATCTAAACTTCATAGCACAAAAACTTTTCAAGTTATTGTGTTTACAAGGAATTGCAATAACTCATACCTCATGACCTTGACCTTTGACCTTCAAGGTCACACAATAATTGAACACTTTTTATTGAGTTTAACAATCATGTATTGATTAAAAGTGATCATAGTTAAAATTAAGCATTTTTGCTAAACCATGCTTAAGTCATGACCTTGCTGTGACCTTGACCTTTGACAGATTGTAGCCGAAACCTTTTCAATTTTTTTTACTTTTCCAAGGATGATATATACCAAGTTAGAGCTTCATAGCACAAAAACTTTTCAAGTTACCGTGTTTACAAAGAATTTTGTGGTGATTTTATAACTCGTGACCTTGACCTTTGACCGTGAAAGTGAACATGTCATAATGATTCCCTTGAAGTATTAACATTTAGACATGTTCATGAGTGCTGAAAAGCTAAATGGGATAAAGTTATACCCCAATTTAGTGCATTTTGTAATAACTCATATCTCATGACCTTGACCTTTGACCTTCAAGGTCACACAATCATTGAACACTTTTTATTGAGTATAACAATCATGTATTGATTAAAAGTGTTCATAGTTAAATAAAGCATTTTCGCTAAAACATGCTTACGTCATGACCTTGACCTTTGACGGATTGTAGCCAAAACCTTTTCAAAATTTTTTACTTTTCCAAGGATGATATATACCAAGTTAGAGCTTCATAGCACAAAAACTTTTCAAGTTATCGCGTTTACAAGGAATTCTTAGAGTGAATACATAGCTCGTGACCTTGACCTTTGACCTTGAAAGTGAACGTGTCAAAATCGTTCCCCCGAGGTATGAGTAGTAAGGTATGAATAAGAGTTCTGGAAAGCTTAGTGGAAAAAAGTTATAGCTAGTAGTACGAGTGCGGCGGCGGCGATGGAAACCTCACAAAAACTGATAGCAGCCCCGTCCTTAGACGGGGCTGCTAATTAAAGGATACAATAGCGGCAATATGTGTTGTTTTCTACTCAATAATGTATAAGGAAGCTTTTAACATCTGTATCAGTTATCAAAGACAATCTAAACACAGTTCCATTTGAGTAGTTTTTATTTTTCAGTTGACATTCACACCCCTTTAATTGGCGCCCACCCATGACATTTTTTAAGCACACTGGGAGCTTATTATGTCGAATATGGTAACCTAAAATATTTCGGATGAGTCATTTTTTGTCTGAAAACAATGACAAAAACTTACCTCTGACACATCAGAATCTTTGTGATATTTGGTTTTGGATATAATAATTATTCTTCTAAAATTTACTTACAGGTAATTTTCCACCACCACTTTTTGTATTGATCCGAAGCTCCATGACTTTTCCATATTCTGAAGAAAAGAAAAATAAATATTTATATGAAGCCAACAGTCTGTGTTCCCTTAAAGACCCATATTCAAAGTTCACTGGGTGTACTGTGTACGCGAGGACGTTTCTTATTACCGATTTGTCACGAGACTTTTAATGTGAGGAGCGAGACATTCAAGCAGAGTGTTATGTCAATTTTAAGGGATTACCACCGCTTTATGAATAAGTAAGAACTTTTATCCATTGATTATTTTATGAGCAGATATCTATGCACAAACCTATGAAAGCAAATAGAAGATACATTTTACTGATTTTTGTAACCTAACATTTTGGTAACAGCCTGTCAATAAATGTCACCAAAATTTCGACGATCTCTGTACAGTTTGCCTACATTAGTATTTAATGTCCACTTAATCAAATATTTCAAAAAGATTTCACCATTGTCTAACATCTTAGGGCCTGTAAAGTATTTTTAAAAAAAACCCTTAATATCAAATTCGTCATCAACACCCTACACCAAAACCAGAAGACATGGTCATCAATATTGCCGCCCCCCCCCCCCCACCCAATACGTTTTCATTAAAGTTCCCAATATTTTCCTAAATGGGCTGTAACTCTGTAATCAGTAATTGCATTTACCTCATTTTTAAACTCCATCAAAGTATTGATACCCTAAAGACACACGACAAATTTTGTTATTCTATCTTAAACTATGAGAAAAGTTGTCCCCTGTGAGGACTCCCTTGAACAGAGTCCAAAAGCACGAAACAAGGGCAATAACTCTGTAAAAAATAATTTTGCGGTTCTGATTTTCAAACTCCATCAAGGTATTGATACAATGAAGACACACAGAAAATTTGGTTACCCTATCTTAAATAGTTTCTGAGAAAAGCTGTCCCCTTTTGACATTTTGGAACTGGAGAAGAAGATGAAAATAGGCTTTTAAGGTTTTGACCCCATTTGGGGTCGTGAGGTCATAAAATCTACAATTCAGCGTCCCCGTTTGCTAAGGAGTCTACACATAACTTTTCAGCTCTCTAGACATTCTGGAACTGGAGAAGAAGATGAAGATTACTCATTAACCTGGGTGAATTTGAAACTAACGGATATTGATAGAGGAAAAGGCTTTTGGAAATTTAACAATTCACTGCTTCACGATAAAACCTATGTTGACGAAGTTAAGAAAACAATAAATACCACTAAACAGCAATATCAAAAGGGGTTAGACAATGAAGGAAATGCATTATTTGAAATTAATGAACAACTTTTCTTCGAAACGTTACTGGTTATGATAAGAGGTTTTACAATAAAATATTCATCAGAACAAAAACGGGGAAGAGAAAAAAATGAAAACGAAATATCCAAAACACTAGAAGATTTGAACAAAACCTTAGACGAAACTAATAATACTATTGAAAAAGAATCGATTTTGAAAAAAATAAATGATGTTAATCTTATACTGGAAAAAATAAATAGTATAAAAACTGAAGGTATATTAATGAGGTCAAAATGTGAATGGAAAGAAAAAGGGGAAAAACCCACAAAATATTTTTTAGCACTCGAGAAAAGAAATTTCATAAATAAATCTATATCGAAACTACAAACACGTGATGACAAAATCATAACTAACACAAAAGAAATAATGAAAGAAACGAAACATTATTATGAGCATTTATACACAAAACAGAACTGTTCACCAGTTAACTTAGAACAACTCTTACAGGAGTATAATGTTCCAAAACTCAGTGATGTTGACAAAGAGAAGCTCGATGGGGAATTAAAGTATGGAGAGGTCTTAGAATCACTGAAAAATAGAGCCATTGGCTCTGTAGCTCATCAGGCATCATATCAAGTTTGCTTTATACAGGCAAGATGAGCTAAAAATGAAACTGATGTTACCTATTGCAAGAAAAACTATAAAAAATAGAGCCATTGGCTCTGTAGCTCATCAGGCATCATATCAAGTTTGCTTTATACAGGCAAGATGAGCTAAAAATTAAACTGATGTTACCTATTGCAAGAAAACCCATAAAAAAATTACAAAACAAATGTATTATTATTCAACACTTTCTAGATCGCCAATATCAGACAGTGAAAGAAGTCCACACTAAAATATCCAAGGAGAAATAAATTTGCCATAGACTGTCATCTAATGGAGAAAGATAGGTTTTTAAGATTGTGACCCCTGTGACCCTATTTGGGGTCATTGGGTCACAAAACCTACAGTTTAGAATCCAAATTGGCCAAGGAGTCTACATGCAGTCTTTCAGCTCAACAGATCTTTAGGAGCTAAAGATGATGATGAAAATAAGTTTTTAAGGTTGTGACCCCTGTGATCCTATTTGGGGTCATGGGGTCACGAAATCTACAATTTAGAATCCCCATTGGCCAAGGAGTCTGCACATATAATTTCAGCTCTCTAGACCTTTTGGAACTTGAGAAGAAGATGAAAATAGTTTTTTAAGGTTGTGACCCCTGTGACCCTATTTGGGGTCACAGGGTCAACAAAGTTACAAATTAGAATCCCCATTGTCCAAGGAGTCTGCACATATCAATATTAACTCTCTAGACCTTTTGGAACTGGAGAAGAAGATGAGAATTGGTTTTTAAGGTTGTGACCCCTGTGACCCTATTTGGGGTCACAGGGTCACGAAATCTACAATTAAGAATCCCGATTGGCCAAGAAGTCTGCACATATCATTTTCAACTCTATAGTCCTTTTAGTACTGGAGAAGAAGATGAAAATATGTTTTTAAGGTTGTGACCCCTGTGACCCTATTTGGGGTCACAGGTTCACCAAAGTTACAAATTAGAATTCCCATTGTCCAAGGAGTCTGCACATATCACTTTCAACTCTCTAGTCCTTTTAGAACTGGAGAAGAATATGAAAATAGGTTTTTAAGGTTGTGACCCCTGTGACCCTATTTGGGGTCACAGGTTCACCAAAGTTTCAAATTAGAATCCCCATTGTCCAAGGAGTCTCACATATCACTTTCAACTCTCTAGTCCTTTTAGAACTGGAGAAGAATATGAAAATAGGTTTTTAAGGTTGTGACCCCTGTGACCCTATTTGGGGTCACAGGGTCACCAAAGTTACAAATTAGAATCTCCATTGTCCAAGGAGTCTGCACATATAATTTTTAACTCTCTACTCCTTTTGGAACTGGAGAAGAAGATGAAAATAGGTATTTAAGGTTGTGACCCCTGTGACCCTATTTGGGGTCACAGGGTCACCAAAGTTACAAATTAGAATCCCCATTGGCCAAGGAGTCTGCACATATCATTTTTAACTCTCTAGTCCTTCTGGAACTGGAGAAGAAGATGAAAATAGGTTTTTAAAGTTGTGACCCCTGTGACCCTATTTGGGGTCACAGGGTCACCAAAGTTACAAATTAGAATCTCCATATGCTAAGGTACTTGTACAAAAAATTTCAGCTCTCTTATGTGTATGGTTCATGAGGAGAAGTCGAAAGTGTCAAAAGTTTACGGACGGACGACGGACGGACGCCGGACGACGGACGGACGACGGACGGACGGACGCCGGACGACAGGCCATGCAATAAGCCCATCTGGACTTTCAGTCCTGATGAGCTAAAAATAGAGCCATGGGCTCTGTAGCTCATCAGGCTTTACATTTGATTTCGCTATAGGGAGTAGCCAATCTGGTGCCCCTTTAGTAGGGGCCATGGGGCCACCAAAGCTACAATTTATAATGCTCACTAGATAAGGAGTTTGTACACAAAGTTTCAGCTTTCTAGGCCTTCTGCTTCTGGAGAAGAAGATGAAAATAGGTTTTTAAGGGCATGCTACCTTAGGCCCTTATTAGGGGCCACAGGGCCACCTAAGCGACAATTTATAATCCTCACTAGCCAAAGAGTCTGTACACAAAGTTTCAGCTTTCTAGGCCTTATGGTTCTGGAGAAGGAGATGAAAATAGGTTTTGGGGCGTGGCCCCTGTGGCCCTTATTAGGGGTCACAGGGCCACCAAAGCTACAATTTATAATCCTCACTAGCCAAGGAGTCTGTACACAAAGTTTCAGCTTTCTAGGCCTTATGATTCTTGAGAAGAAGATGAAAATAGGTTTTTAGGGCGTGGCCCCTGTGGCCCTTATTTGGGGTCACAGGGCCACCAAAGCTACAATTTATAATGCTCACTAGATAAGGAGTTTGTACACAAAGTTTCAGCTTTCTAGGCCTTCTGCTTCTGGAGAAGAAGGTGAAAATATATTTTTAAGGGCATGGTACCTTAGGCCCTTATTAGGGGCCACAGGGCCACCTAAGCTACAATGTATAAACCTCACTAGCCAAAGAGTCTGTACACAAAGTTTCAGCTTTCTAGGTCTTGTGGTTTTGGAGAAGAAGATGAAAATAGGCTTTTAGGGCGTGGCCCCTGTGGCCCTTATTTGGGGTCACAGGGCTACCGAAGCTACACTTTATAATCCTCACTAGCCAAGGAGTCTGTACACAAAGTTTCAGCTTTCTAGGCCTTATGCTTCTGGAGAAGATGAAAATAGGTTTTTAGGGCGTGGCCCCTGTGGCCCTTATTTGGGGTCACAGGGCCACCAAAGCTACAATTTATAATGCTCACTAGATAAGGAGTTTGTACACAAAGTTTCAGCTTTCTAGGCCTTCTGCTTCTGGAGAAGAAGATGAAAATAGGTTTTAAAGGGCATGGTACCTTAGGCCCTTATTAGGGGCCACAGGGCCACCTAAGCTACAATTTATAATCCTCACTAGCCAAAGAGTCTGTACACAAAGTTTCAGCTTTCTAGGCTTTATGGTTCTGGAGAAGAAGATGAAAATAGGTTTTTAGGGCGTGGCATATGTGGCCCTTATTAGGGGTCACAGGGCCACCAAAGCTATAATTTTAATTCTTCACTCTTCAAAGAGGCTATACACAAAGTTTAAGCTTTCTAGGCCTTATGCTTCTGGAGAAGAAGATGAAAATAGGTTTTTAGGGCGTGGCCCCTGTGGCCCTTATTTGGGGTCACAGGGCTACCGAAGCTACACTTTATAATCCTCACTAGCCAAGGAGTCTGTACACAAAGTTTCAGCTTTCTAGGCCTCATGGTTCTGGAGAAGAAAATGAAAATAGGTTTTCAGGGCGTGGCCCCTGTGGCCCTTATTAGGGGTCACAGGGCCACTTAAGCTACAATTTATAATCCTCACTAGCCAAGGAGTCTGTACACAAAGTTTCAGCTTTCTAGACCCTGTGGTTCTGGAGAAGAAGATGAAAATAGGCTTTTAGGGCGTGGCCCCTGTGGCCCTTATTTGGGGTCACAGGGCTACCGAAGCTACAATTTATAATCCTCACTAGTCAAGGAGTCTGTACACAAAGTTTCAGCTTTCAGTCTAGAGGAAAATGGCTCAAATGTTGCTGTGGTGCAGCAGGAAGTATCTTTGTAAATCTGTCATCAAATCAATTAGCCCTAGCAAGATAACATTCCAGGACCCAAGTCATCAGGGAGTCTCTGGGAGAGACCTGTGTGAGTCGGTGTCATGTTACAATAAACAAACACCTGAAATCTAGTAGCATCCTCAATGATTCAGTCCTGTATATTGTGAAAGTTTGAAAGTTTATTCGTATTCAAGGCCTCATGGCCAAAAGTACAAAATCGTATGTACATATAATCAGAGCGCATGGACATCGAGATGGTATATTACATAGGTAAATTACGTTTGAGAAAAATAGCAAGATTCGTAAGATATTCAATATTTTGTGTAGCCATAAGCAAGTTAAATTTTTCCCTTGTCGGATTGGTATGAAAATGGCTTGGTAACAGCAATTTTCTACTTATTTCATAAAATGGACAAACTGATAAAAAATGAAATTCATCTTGAATAACGCCATAATTACATTTTGTACATTTAAATAGGTCAGTATTAAATTTTTTATCATATCGGTATTGCTGTATATTAAGTTTGTGACTCATACATCTGAACTTACAAAGAGAACGTACCAAGTCTCTATTTGAAATAAACTTAAAAATGTAAATCTCTGGTTCCAGAATACTCTTGTAAGTACAATAATTATGCAGATATGATGATGAACATAATTTACTATGCCATAATTGATACTGAATATCATGACATCGTTGTTTAAAACATTTCAAAAACGCTAGAATGTCACCACATTCTTGAGATATCCATACATATGAAAAACCAGTTTCCATTAATAAGGTACGAACATGCGACACCCAACTGATACCACCATGGTCGTCATATGATTTAAGCATAAGATAGCAGGCCTTTGGATGGCGACTCGTTTCCATGTTTAATAACCTGGTCCAATATTTAACACATCTTTGTAAATAGTAAATACATAGAGTTTGATACAAATTTACCGACTCCTAAATATTTCTTGAAAAAAATAACTATGAACTTGTTCAATTTTATCTCTCACAGAATAACCCCATATTTCAGAACCATATAAGAGTATTGGTGCTATTTTTGTGTCAAATATTTGGGTTATTACACTCAATAAGATTTGAGGATATTTGTTAACTTGTAACTTATTTGTTAAATCCTGTATATTGGTACATGGAAAACATTTATATGCACACAATTCAGGAAGATAGTCAAAGGTCAGATATTTCTATAGGAGGAGAATCCAAGAGAAATTGTTGATGTGTCACATGAAACTTATCTGTCATACTAAATTCACAATCAAAATGTAAATAGCTATGACTGAATTTTGTAAATGATGGTGTTTAGAAGGATCATTATTTCATTTGTAATTGTGTCATGATTGACCTTTTGCAAATCATATGTCCACGATAACTTTTGAAAATATAATGCATGACATGCTTTCTCAAATTGCTTTACCTAACTATTAGGTAAATTTAAACTTATTTACTTTGGCTAGAACTGATGACATATCCTGTAAATAGAGAGTTTATATTTACAGATTGTTTGGGGTTGAATTATAGATTCCTGCTGTGATAGGAAATTACTCTCTTTGTTATCATATTGATAATTGAAAGTATTTATCAACTGTCTGTTTATCAGAGAACACTAGATTGGCAAATGTGATTGGCAATTGGATGTGTTTTTCAACTTTTTCATTTTTTCTTCACAAGATTACTTAATGACAGGCCATGAGTGAAATACTAACTGATTCGTACCTTTGTTTCTGAACAATACTTGCGTAAATCTATCGACAGAAACAATGTAAAATTATTTACTAACTCATGTCAAAAATGTATTTTCGTTTCATATTTATTTTTGAGTTGAGCCCTGTAATTACATTTTGAAAAGAAGAACAGAATTGTTTTGTCAGTTTCAAAAGAACCTTCTTTTTTGGCATTCAAAGTTATTTTGATTAATAATAAGGACAAACTTAACAATGGATCACTTGCTTTACAGCGACATTGGTATCTATGTCCAAACATTTCCTTAACAAAATGAATAAATAACTTGCTTATCAATAAATAACTCCTCCTTTAGAAGAACATAATGAAATATGATAATTTAATATTAAAGTTCACAATAAATTCAATTAGTATTTAACATTTGAAATATAAAATATTGTTATATTTAATATATCAACTTTCAAACAAGATGACAGGTGTAAGATAACTGGAGTATGTTCTATGACCGCCCGCTTACACAATTCAAGCCTCCACATAAACATTTAGTCCCTGAAAAAAAGTTCTTTACTTACAGTATTATTATTATTTTTCTAAAGATATACAAATGGGCCCTGAACAATACTTAATTTCCTAAAGCTGGGGTATCTAGACTTGCCAATATTTTCTAGACTTAAGAAGGCTCCTTTTGTGCTTAAGGGTCTGGATAACAGAATAGCCTCCACAGTGAAATTGCTGGACTGTGGTTCCTCTCTGGACTGGGCTATTTTTAGATACTCTGTCAAGCATGTAGTGTGTTGCGTTGGTCAGCCATCTGGTCATAATGAAGCTCCCTATCTAAATTACCAGTGACAGAATCACTTGTAAGGGGAAGATAGTTACTCTTCACACAAGATAAGCTGGGTGTATCAAATTACCAGATCTTCCAAGATTTCTGCCATTTTTCCCAGAACTGCTTTCTAGGTCTTATGGTTCTGGAGAAGAAGATGAAAATAGGTTTTTAGGGCGTGGCCCCTGTGGCCCTTATTTGGGGTCACAGGGCTACCGAAGCTACACTTTATAATCCTCACTAGCCAAGGAGTCTGTACACAAAGTTTCAGCTTTCTAGGCCTAATGGTTCTGGAGAAGAAGATGAAAATAGGTTTTTAGGGCGTGGCCCCCGAGGCCCTTATTAGGGGTCACAGGGCCACCAAAGCTACAATTTATAATCCTCACTAACCAAGGAGTCTGTACACAAAGTTTCAGCTTTCTAGGCTTTATGGTTCTGGAGAAGAAGATGAAAATAGGTTTTTAGGGTGTGGCCCCTGTGGCCCTTATTAGGGGTCACAGGGCTACCAAAGCTACAATTTATAATCCTCACTAGCCAAGGAGTCTGTACACAAAGTTTCAGCTTTCTAGGCCCTATGGTTCTGGAGAAGAAGTCTAAATTCCACAAATCTTCTGGAGAAGAAGATGAAAATAGGTTTTTAGGGCGTGGCCCCTGTGGCCCTTATTTGGGGTCACAGGGCTACCGAAGCTATACTTTATAATCCTCACTGGCCAAGGAGTATGTACACAAAGGTTCAGCTTTCTAGGCCTCATGGTTCTGGAGAAGAAGATGAAAATAGGCTTTTAGGGCGTGGCCCCTGTGGCCCTTATTTGGGGTCACAGGGCTACCGAAGCTACAATTTATAATCCTCACTAGTCAAGGAGTCTGTACACAAAGGTTCAGCTTTCTAGGCCTTATGGTTCTGGAGAAGAAGATGAAAATAGGTTTTTAGGGCGTGGCATATGTGGCCCTTATTAGGGGTCACAGGGCCACCAAAGCTATAATTTTAATTCTTCACTCTTCAAAGAGGCTATACACAAAGTTTCAGCTTTCTAGGCCTTATGCTTCTGGAGAAGAAGATGAAAATAGGTTTTTAGGGCGTGGCCCCTGTGGCCCTTATTTGGGGTCACAGGGCCACCAAAGCTACAATTTATAATGCTCACTAGATAAGGAGTTTGTACACAAAGTTTCAGCTTTCTAGGCCTTCTGCTTCTGGAGAAGAAGATGAAAATATGTTTTTAAGGGCATGGTACCTTAGGCCCTTATTAGGGGCCACAGGGTCACCTAAGCTACAATTTATAATCCTCAGGAGTCTGTACACAAAGTTTCAGCTTTCTAGGCCTTATGGTTCTGGAGAAGAAGATGAAAATAGGTTTTTAGGGCGTGGCCCCTGTGGCCCTTATTTGAGGTCACAGGGCCACCAAAGCTACAATTTATAATGCTCACTAGATAAGGAGTTTGTACACAAAGTTTCAGCTTTCTAGGCCTTCTGCTTCTGGAGAAGAAGATGAAAATAGGTTTTAAAGGGCATGGTACCTTAGGCCCTTATTAGGGGCCACAGGGCCACCTAAGCTACAATTTATAATCCTCACTAGCCAAAGAGTCTGTACACAAAGTTTCAGCTTTCTAGGCTTTATGGTTCTGGAGAAGAAGATGAAAATAGGTTTTTAGGGCGTGGCATATGTGGCCCTTATTTGGGGTCACAGTGCCACCAAAGCTATAATTTTAATTCTTCACTCTTCAAAGAGGCTATACACAAAGTTTCAGCTTTCTAGGCCTTATGCTTCTGGAGAAGAAGATGAAAATAGGTTTTTAGGGCGTGGCCCCTGTGGCCCTTATTTGGGGTCAGAGGGCTACCGAAGCTACACTTTATAATCCTCACTAGCCAAGGAGTCTGTACACAAAGTTTCAGCTTTCTAGGCCTCATGGTTCTGGAGAAGAAAATGAAAATAGGTTTTTAGGGCGTGGCCCCTGTGGCCCTTATTAGGGGTCACAGGGCCACTAAAGCTACAATTTATAATCCTCACTAGCCAAGGAGTCTGTACACAAAGTTTCAGCTTTCTAGGCCTTATGGTTCTGGAGAAGAAGATGAAAATAGGTTTTTAGGGCGTGGCCCCTGTGGCCCTTATTAGGGGTCACAGGGCTACCAAAGCTACAATTTATAATCCTCACTAGCCAAGGAGTCTGTACACAAAGTTTCAGCTTTCTAGCCCCTATGGTTCTGGAGAAGAAGTCGAAATTCAACAAAGTTTACGGACGGACGGACGGACGGACGGACGGACGGACGGACGCCGAACACCATGCCATGCCATAAGCCCATCGGGCCTTACAGGCCAGATGAGCTAAAAAATTACAAAACAAATGTATTATTATTCAACACTTTCTAGATTGCCAATAGACAGTCCACACTAAAATATCCAAGGAGAAAGAAATTTGCCATAGACTGTCATCTAATGGAGAAAAATAGGTTTTTAAGATTGTGACCCCTGTGACCCTACAGTTTAGAATCCCAATTGGCCAAGGAGTCTACATGCAGTCTTTCAGCTCAATAGACCTTTAGGAGCTAAAGATGATGATGAAAATAAGTTGATAAGGTTGTGACCCCTGTGACCCTATTTGGGTACATGGGGTCACGAAATCTACAATTTAGAATCCCCATTGGCCAAGGAGTCTGCACATATAATTTCAGCTCTCTAGACCTTTTGGAACTTGAGAAGAAGATGAAAATAGTTTTTAAGGTTGTGACCCCTGTGACCCTATTTGGGGTCACAGGGTCAACAAAGTTACAAATTAGAATCCCCATTGTCCAAGGAGTCTGCACATATCAATATTAACTCTCTAGACCTTTTGGAACTGGAGAAGAAGATGAGAATTGGTTTTTAAGGTTGTGACCCCTGTGACCCTATTTGGGGTCATGGGGTCACGAAATCTACAATTAAGAATCCTGATTGGCCAAGTAGTCTGCACATATAATTTTCAACTCTATAGTCCTTTTAGTACTGGAGAAGAAGATGAAAATAGGTTTTTAAGGTTGTGACCCCTGTGACCCTATTTGGGGTCACAGGTTCACCAAAGTTACAAATTAGAATCCTTGTTGTACAAGGAGTCTGCACATATCACTTTCAACTCTCTAGTCCTTTTAGAACTGGAGAAGAAGATGAAAATAGGTTTTTAAGGTTGTGACCCCTGTGACCCTATTTGGGGTCACAGGTTCACCAAAGTTACAAATTAGAATCCTTATTGTCCAAGGAGTCTGCACATATCACTTTCAACTCTCTAGTCCTTTTAGAACTGGAGAAGAAGATGAAAATAGGTTTTTAAGGTTGTGACCCCTGTGACCCTATTTGGGGTCACAGGTTCATCAAAGTTACAAATTAGAATCCTTATTGTCCAAGGAGTCTGCACATATCACTATTAACTCTCTAGTCCTTTTAGAACTGGAGAAGAAGATGAAAATAGGTTTTAAAGGTTGTGACCCCTGTGACCCTATTTGGGGTCACAGGTTCACCAAAGTTACACATTAGAATCCTTATTGTCCAAGGAGTCTGCACATATCACTTTCAACTCTCTAGTCCTTTTAGAACTGGAGAAGAAGATGAAAACAGGTTTTTAAGGTTGTGACCCCTGTGACCCTATTTTGGGTCATGGGGTCACGAAATCTACAATTTAGAATCACCATTGGCCAAGGAGTCTGCACATACCGTTTTTAACTCTCTAGTCCTTTTAGAACTGGAGAAGAAGATGAAAATAGGTTTTTAAGGTTGTGACCCCTGTGACCCTATTTGGGGTCACAGGGTCACCAACGTTACAAATTAGAATCCCCATTGTCCAAGGAGTCTGCACATATAATTTTTAACTCTCTACTCCTTTTGGAACTGGAGAAGAAGATGAAAATAGGTATTTAAGGTTGTGACCCCTGTGACCCTATTTGAGATCACAGGGTCACCAAAGTTACAAATAGAATCCCCATTGGCCAAGGAGTCTGCACATATCATTTTTAACTCTCTAGTCCTTCTGGAACTGGAGAAGAAGATGAAAATAAGTTTTTAAAGTTGTGACCCCTGTGACCCTATTTGGGGTCACAGGGTCACCAAAGTTACAAATTAGAATCTCCATTGTCCAAGGAGTCTGCACATATAATTTTTAACTCTCTACTCCTTTTGGAACTGGAGAAGAAGATGAAAATAGGTATTTAAGGTTGTGACCCCTGTGACCCTATTTGAGATCACAGGGTCACCAAAGTTACAAATAGAATCCCCATTGGCCAAGGAGTCTGCACATATCATTTTTAACTCTCTAGTCCTTCTGGAACTGGAGAAGAAGATGAAAATAAGTTTTTATAGTTGTGACCCCTGTGACCCTATTTGGGGTTACAAATTTACAAATTAGAATCTCCATATGCTAAGGTACTTGTACACAAAATTTCAGCTCTCTAATGTGTATGGTTCATGAGGAGAAGTCGAAAGTGTCAAAAGTTTACGGACGGACGACAGACGGACGGACGACGGACGGACGGACGCCGGACGACGGGCCATGCCATAAGCCCATCTGGACTTTCAGTCCTGATGAGCTAAAAATATGAAAAATGAAAAGAGCCCCGGTCCATCAGGTTTCACAGTAGAATTTTTTAAATTCTTTTGGTTGGACCTTCATGCTTACTTGATACGATCATTAAACATGTCTTATAGAACAGGAGAATTATCTATTAGCATGAAACAAGGTTTAATAACATGTATTCCAAAACAAAATAAATCAAAACAGTATTTAAAAAAAAGAGCCATTGGCTCTGTAGCTCATCAGGCTTCATCGTCAATTACAATATATGCTGTTGAGTGTGGCAAATGTGATTCCCCCTTTGTAGAGGCCAAAGGGTCACCAATCATAAAATTAAGTATAATAGGCGACAAGTTTCAGTTTTCAAGGCTGGCCTTATACTTCATTGGAGCAACAGGGTCACCAAACCTACAATTCATAATCCTCAATAATCAAGGAGTCTGTACACAAAGTTTCAGCTTTCTAGGCCTTATGGTTCTGGAGAAGGAGATGAAAATAGGTTTTAGGGCGTGGCCCCTGTGGCCCTTATTAGGGGTCACAGGGCCACCAAAGCTACAATTTATAATCCTCACTAGCCAAGGAGTCTGTACACAAAGTTTCAGCTTTCTAGGCCTCATGGTTCTGGAGAAGAAGATGAAAATAGGTTTTTAGGGCGTGGCACCTAAGCCCTTATTAGGGGTCACAGGGCCACCAAAGCTACAATTTATAATCCTCACTAGCCAAGGAGTCTGGACACAAAGTTTCAGCTTTCTAGGCCTTATGGTTCTGGAGAAGAAGATGAAAATAGGTTTTTAGGGTGTGGCCCCTGTGGCCCTTATTAGGGGTCACAGGGCCACCAAAGCTACAATTTATAATCCTCACTAGCCAAGGAGTCTGTACACAAAGTTTCAGCTTTCTAGGCCTCATGGTTCTGGAGAAGAAGATGAAAATAGGTTTTTAGGGCGTGGCACCTAAGCCCTTATTAGGGGTCACAGGGCCACCAAAGCTACAATTTATAATCCTCACTAGCCAAGGAGTCTGGACACAAAGTTTCAGCTTTCTAGGCCTTATGGTTCTGGAGAAGAAGATGAAAATAGGTTTTTAGGGTGTGGCCCCTGTGGCCCTTATTAGGGGTCACATGGCCACCAAAGCTGCAATTTATAATCCTCACTAGTCAAGGAGTCTGTACACAAAGTTCCAGCTTTCTAGGCCTCATGGTTCTGGAGAAGAAGATGAAAATAGGTTTTTAGGGTGTGGCCCCTGTGGCCCTTATTAGGGGTCACAGGACCACCAAAGCTACAATTTATAATCCTCACTAGCCAAGGAGTCTGTACACAAAGTTTCAGCTTTCTAGGCCTCATGGTTATGGAGAAGGAGATGAAAAAAAGGTTTTTAGGGTGTGCCCCCTGTGGCCCTTATTAGGGGTCACATGACCACCAAAGCTACAATTTATAATCCTCACTAGTCAAGGAGGCTGTACACAAAGTTTCAGCTTTCTAGGCCTCATGGTTCTGGAGAAGAAGATGAAAATAGGTTTTTAGGGGGTAGCCCCTGTGGCCCTTATTAGGGGTCACAGGGTCACCAAAGCTACAATTTATAATCCTCACTAGTCAAGGAGGCTGTACACAAAGTATCAGCTTTCTACGCCTCATTGTTCTGGAGAAGAAGATGAAAATAGGTTTTTAGGGGGTAGTCCCTGTGGCCCTTATTAGGGGTCACAGGGCCACCAAAGCTACAATTTATAATCCTCACTAGTCAAGGAGGCTGTACACAAAGTTTCAGCTTTCTAGGCCTTATGGTTCTGGAGAAGAAGATGAAAATAGGTTTTTAGGACATGGCCCCTGTTGCCCTTATTAGGGGTCACAGGACCACCAAAGCTACAATTTATAATCCTCACTAGCCAAGGAGTCTGTACACAAAGTTTCAGCTTTCTAGGCCTTATGGTTCTGGAGAAGAAGTCGAAATTCCACAAAGTTTACGGACGGATGGACGGACGGACGGACGGACGGACGGACGTCGGACACCATGCCATGCCATAAGCCCATCGGGCCTTACAGGCCAGATGAGCTAAAAATTGGAGACCTATATCCCTACTAAATGTATCATATAAGATAGCATCAGGTACAATCGCTAATCGAATAAAGAAAGTACTTCCTAAAATCATAAATGAGGATCAACGAGGTTTTATGGCGAATAGATATATTGGAGAATGCACAAGGCAAATTTATGATATAATAGAATGGACAGAATGTATGGAAATTCCGGGGTTGCTTTTACTAATTGACTTTGAAAAAGCCTTTGATTCGGTAGACTGGGCTTTTATACAAAATTTTCTTGACTTTTTCAACTTTGGCCCAGCAGTAAAATCCTGGATTTTAACATTTTATAAAAGTATCAATTCAAGTGTTCTTGTAAATGCTTTTGCATCGGATTTCTTCGAAATTACACGGGGCTGTAGGCAAGGAGATCCGCTTTCGCCATATTTGTTTATACTATGTGCCGAAATTCTGAGTATTATGATACGCAATAACAAGAAGATAAAAGGAATTAATATTGGGGATACCGAATATCTGATAACACAATTTGCCGACGATACTTCTCTGACATTAGATGGGTCTGAAACAAGCCTCCAAGCGACACTACAGACATTAGCACAATATGCTTCTTTCTCGGGTCTCAACATAAATACAAGTAAAACACAGGTTATATGGATAGGTTCCTTGAAAAACTCCAAACGTATACTTTGCAAAGACTACAAACTAGATTGGACACAAACAGAATTTACCATTCTTGGCTTAGTATTTACACACAATTTGGCAGAAATGGTCGAGAGAAATTATAAAGATAAACTAAACAAGTATTTGTCACAAAGGTGACAAGATCCCCCGCCGCAAATTGATGTTAACAACAAGAAGCGGGACGGACGTACAGAGCTGAATACTATGTCCCCCGTGAAGACTCAAGGTTAATGGGTTCATGAGATATGGCCCTAACAACATTTTCAAAACTGGTCAAAGTCTCGCTGTGACCTTGAAAATGAGGTCAAGGTCACCAAAAACTTTTCAAGTCTGCGTATTCCTTAGATGAAGACTGGTACCAAGTTTGTAGATTCTAGGTTGAGCGGTTCATTAGATATCACGCTAACAACATTTTCAAAACTGGTCAAAGTCTCGCTGTGACCTTGAAAATTAGGTCAAGGTCACCAACAACTTTTCAGGTCTGCGTATTCCTCAGATGAAGACTGGTACCAAGTTTGAAGATTCTAGGTTGAGCGGTTCATTAGATATCGCGCTAACAACATTTTAAAAACTGGTCAAAGTCTCGCTGTGACCTTGAAAATGAGGTCAAGGTCACCAAAAGCTTTTCAGGTCTGCGTATACCCCAGATGAAGACTGGTACCAAGTTTAAAGATTCTAGGTTGAGAAGTTCATTAGATATAGCGCTAACAACATTTTCAAAACTGGTCAAAGTCTCGCTGTGACCTTGAGCATGAGGTCAAGGTCACCAAAAACTTTTCAGGTCTGCGTATTCCCCAGATGAAGACTGGTACCAAGTTTGAAGATTCTAGGTTGAGCAGTTCATTAGATATCGCTCTAACAAGAAGCGGGACGGACGGACGGACGTGACCTTGAGAATGAGGTCAAGGTCACCAAAAACTTTTCAGGTCTGCGTATTCCCCAGATGAAGACTGGTACCAAGTTTGAAGATTCTAGGTTGAGCGGTTCATTAGATATCGCGCTAACAAGAAGCGGGACGGACGGACGGACGTACGAACGGACGTACGTACGGACGTACGGAGCTGAATACTATATCCCCCGCTTCGTGCTAAACGCGCGGCGGGGGATAAAAAGATAAAGGTTATCATGAACCAATGGCTCGGGAGAGATCTTACCCCACTAGGCCGGACGACAGTTTTAAAAAGTTTGATACTACCTAAATTAAACCACATATTTACCATACTTCCAAATCCTAACGAAAGTGTAATAAAAGATCTTGAAAAACTTTGTTTTAATTTCATTTGGAAAGGAAAACCAGATAAAATCAAACGGAAAATAATAACTAAAAATAGAGCCATTGGCTCTGTAGCTCATCAGGCTTCATCATCAATTATGCTGTAGAGTGTGGCCAATGATACCCCCTTTGTAGAGGCCACAGGGGCACCAATCATAAATTAAGTACATATAAGTTTCAGTTTTCTAGGCCTTATACTTCAGGAGAAGATGATGAAAATAGATTTGAAGGACGTTCCTGCTGCCTTTATTAGGGGTCACAGGGCAACCAAAGCTACAATTTATAATCCTCACTAGCCAAGGAGTCTGTACACAAAGTTTCAGCTTTCTAGGTCTTATGGTTCTGGAGAAGAAGATGAAAATAGGTTTTTAGGGCGTGGCCCCTGTGGCCCTTATTTGGGGTCACAGGGCCACCAAAGCTACAATTTATAATCTTCACTAGCCAAGGAGTCTGTACAAAAAGTTTCAGCTTTCTAGGCCTCATGGTTCTGGAGAAGAAGATGAAAATAGGTTTTTAGGGTGTGGCCCCTGTGGCCCTTATTAGGGGTCACAGGGCCACCAAAGCTACAATTTATAATCCTCACTCTTCAAAGAGGCTATACACAAAGTTTCAGCTGTCTAGGCCTTATGGTTTTGGAGAAGAAGATGAAAATAGGCTTTTAGGGCGTGGCCCCTGTGGCCCTTATTAGGGGTCACAGGGCCACTAAAGATACAATTCATAATCCTCACTAGCCAAGGAGTCTGTACACAAAGTTTCAGCTTTCTAGGCCTTATGGTTCTGGAGAAGAAGATGAAAATAGGTTTTTAGGGCGTGGCCCCTGTGGCCCTTATTAGGGATCACAGGGCTACCAAAGCTACAATTTATAATCCTCATTAGCCAAGGAGTCTGTACACAAAGTTTCAGCTTTCTAGGCCTTATGGTTCTGGAGAAGAAGATGAAAATAGGTTTTTAGGGTGTGGCCCCTGTGGCCCTTATTAGGGGTCACAGGGCCACCAAAGCTACAATTTATAATCCTCACTCTTCAAAGAGGCTATACACAAAGTTTCAGCTGTCTAGGCCTTATGGTTTTGGAGAAGAAGATGAAAATAGGCTTTTAGGGCGTGGCCCCTGTGGCCCTTATTAGGGGTCACAGGGCCACTAAAGATACAATTCATAATCCTCACTAGCCAAGGAGTCTGTACACAAAGTTTCAGCTTTCTAGGCCTTATGGTTCTGGAGAAGAAGATGAAAATAGGTTTTTAGGGCGTGGCCCCTGTGGCCCTTATTAGGGATCACAGGGCTACCAAAGCTACAATTTATAATCCTCATTAGCCAAGGAGTCTGTACACAAAGTTTCAGCTTTCTAGGCCTTATGGTTCTGGAGAAGAAGATGAAAATAGGTTTTTAGGGCGTGGCCCCTGTGGCCCTTATTAGGGGCCACAGGGCCACTAAAGCTACAATTTATAATCCTCACTAGCCAAGGAGTCTGTACACAAGGTTTCAGCTTTCTAGGCCTTATGCTTCTGGAGAAGAAGATGAAAATAGGTTTTTAGGGCGTGGCCCCTGTGGCCCTTATTAGGGGCCACAGGGCCACCAAAGCTACAATTTATAATCCTCACTAGTCAAGGAGTCTGTACACAAGGTTTCAGCTTTCTAGGCCTTATGGTTCTGGAGAAGAAGATGAAAATAGGTTTTTAGGGCGTGGCCCCTGTGGCCCTTATAAGGGGCCACAGGGCCACTAAAGCTACAATTTATAATCCTCACTAGCCAAGGAGTCTGTACACAAGGTTTCAGCTTTCTAGGCCTTATGCTTCTGGAGAAGAAGATGAAAATAGGTTTTTAGGGCGTGGCCCCTGTGGCCCTTATTTGGGGTCACAGGGCCACCAAAGCTACAATTTATAATCCTCACTAGCCAAGGAGTCTGCACACAAAGTTTCAGCTTTCTAGGCCTTATGGTTCTGGAAAAGAAGTCGAAATTCCACAAAGTTTACGGACGGACGGACGGATGGACGGACGGTTTTTAGGGTGGACGCCGGACACCATGCCATGCCATAAGCCCATCGGGCCTTACAGGCCAGATGAGCTAAAAAGTAAAAACCTCTAGAATTCAGTCAGTCAGAGGGATTACGATTCTGTTCACTGGTGAGAACTGTCTTACCAAACCAAGCACGCTCGTTAGAATGCTTGTCGAGTTGGTGATGCTTTATGAACATACTCGGCCGGCTCCAAATAGCCGCTGAGCAGATCTCTTCAATGAGGTCACACCTGCTAAAAAGCGCTGTACCAGAGGATAATTACCCAGAAGGGCACCATCGACTGGAACGCGTATCGCCGATATCGCTGTAGAGTAACCTGTGACTGTGGACGCGGCAAAGCCAGCATCCAGTTTCGACTGCAGAAACTCTAGTACTGAAACTAGATCTGCAGAAAAGGGATCGAGGATCTCTCTATCGTTACACCAGCGCGCATAACAGGCCCATCTATCATTGTACTGAACCTTTGTCGAATCCCTCTTCGAAGCCAGTATTGTGTCTGCAATTCTTGCAGGAAAACCGCTCTCCTGGAGGCGATTCTGGACAACGGCCATGCCACCCACTGAATTCTGGGATTTGGATGTGGTGCTCCCTCCTGTGACAGGTCGGGCCGAAAGGGCAGCAGAACTGGAGGCATCGAGAGATACCGAAGCACTGTTGGAAACCAGCTCTGCGCCGGCCACAAGGGTGCCAGAAGCACCAGTAGCCGGGATGACAGACGCCAGCTGCGAGAGAACCTTCGGTACCAAGGAAAGTGGCGGGAACGCCCACAATACCCGGTCGGTCCTGAGCTAGAGCCTTCGGGTCTGGGACCCTGGAGCAATACTCCGGGAGCTGGTTCATCGTTCCAGAGGCAAATAGATCCACCTGGGAAATGGCTTCGAATATCTCCCGATGGAGCATCCACTCTTGCGACAGAGCGTCCGCTCGCACATTATCTACTCCGGGCAGATATACCGGCTTCACCTGGATACGAAACTGGTCACACCAGAGAATGAACTGCCAGGCCTCCTGAAGCAGGGTCGGGGAGACTGTACCCCCCTGCTTCAGAATGTACGTCATGGCGGTCTGGTTGTCCATTTCTAGACGAACCACTCGACCCCTGATGTGCTCTAGGAAGTGTTTGAACGCCAACCGAACGGCTCGCAACTCAAACACAATGATGTGCAGAGAGACCTCGTCCTTGGTCCAAAGACCTGACGCCCTGAGGTGATTCAAGAACCCGCCCCACCCCTAAAGGGAAGCGTCTGACTGAAATCTGGCTCCTAGGAAGATCAGATCCTGAGACGGAACCAGGTCTGACTTCTTCAGATTGACTATCCAACCCAGGCTGCCCAAGATATTGAGAATGTCCTGGGTGGCCTCCCGACTCAGTGACAGCATCTGCCCTGTGATCTGGCGACCTGTGCCGGAATCAGCATCAGCTTGGTGAACACCCTTGGCGCCGTAGAGATGCCGAAGGGGAGCACACGCAACTGGTAGCACACCCCGTCGAAAGCAAACTTCGGGTACTGCTTGAACTGGGGGTGCATTGGAACATGCAGATAGGCGTCCTTGAGATCTATCGATGACAGCCAATCTCCTGTCTCTACTGATGCAATCACTGATCTCCGAGTCTCCATCTTGAAAGATGGGACCTCCAACATGGTGTTGAGGAATTTCAAATTCAGAATGGGCCTGAAGCCTCCGTCCTTCTTGGTCACCAGGAAGTAAGTCGAGTAAAAACCTGACTCTTCCTGGCCCCTTGGAAATACCTCGATCGCAGCCTTGTCTAGTAACGCTTTGACCTCGGCCCGGAGGACCTTGCCTTCTCTCGATCCCTCGGCACCGGCATACATCGTACTCCGGCGAAGGATGGGGGTGCGCATTTCCACTGTAGCATGTGGCCGGCCCTGAGCGTGAACAGGACCCAGGGATTAGACGTGACCCTGCCCCATTCGTTTGCGAACAGGGCCAAACGGCCGCCAACAGGAATCTGGGGGGCTAGACAATGAACTCCCGGTACCGCTAGCACTACAGCCGTTGGTCCCGGAGCCACCTGAGAAGGACTGGACGTTAGGAACCCTGATTGGGTTTCCCTCGGCCCCGAAAAGGCTGACGCTTGTTGCGTTTGCCTCCTCCTCTGCCTTGCCCTCTTCCTCTACCCCTGCCGTAGCCCCCAGTGATAGGAGCATACAGCGAGTCCAACAGTGTGGTGGGACTGGGTGTAGATGAAATTGGAGCCCGCTTGCGCTTGACCTGCGGCTCCTCCAAGAGGACTTGAGCCTCCTTGGTGGCAGCAGCAAGGTCAGCGGCCTCCTTGACTACCTGAGCTGCCCCCGGGAACAGCGTCGATCCGAGCCGGTAAGGTAATTCAAGTAGCTTGTTTGTGGTGGCCTGGTTCTAGGAAGATGTAGCCAGCCACAAACGGTGCATACCCACAACTGCCCCCATCATCTGGGAGGCAGAACTCCGAATGGAGTCTCTCGCCAGATGGGAAGAAACCTCAGCCAGCTGCCCTTGAAGTTTCACGGAATCCGTGACAACCTTTTCCCTGGCCAAAACCTGAGTCTGCATAGCAGCTAGGTAGGCCCCGTGCACGCTAACCTTCATTTGTTGAACTGCGTTCTTGTACGCACTCTGAAAAGAGGCATATGCGGACTTCAAATGAACGGCTTGCTGCACAAAGGTGGGCAGACGCGTAAATTCCACTTTAGACAATCAGAAGTGAAATCAACGTGAAATAAAATAAAGATAATTAATATTACGCGTATATGAATGCAAAATGCGAAATGAATCTCTATGACAGAACGCAAGGAAAGTCGAAGTTGAAAATGTAAACAACACGATCTTTCTCACGCCCGCCATATTGGATTTTTTCCAACCACCCGACACGATGCCACATGGTGAAGGAAAAAATATTTAAAGTCACAACCGAAGGAAAAATACTGAAATGCAACCCTAAATTCGCCTCTGTGGTGTATATAAAGGGGTTACCACACATACATGAAAATAGGTTTTTAAGGTTTTGACCCCTGTGACCCCATTTGGGGTCATGAGGTCATGAAATCTACAATTTAGAATCCCCATTGGCCAAGGAGTCTACACACAACTTTTCAGCTCTCCAGACCTTTTGGAACTGGAGAAGAAGATTAAAATAGGTTTTTAAGGTTTTGACCCCTGTGACCCCATTTGGGGTCATGAGGTTTATGAAATCTACAATTTAGAATCCCCATTGGCCAAGGAGTCTACACACAACTTTTCAGCTCTCTAGACCTTTTGGAAGTGGAGAAGAAGATGAAATTAGGTTTTTAAGGTTTTGACCCCTGTGACCCCATTTGGGGTCATGAGGTCATGAAATCTACAATTTAGAATCCCCTTTGGCCAAGGAGTCTACACACAACTTTTCAGCTCTCTAGATCTTTTGGAACTGGAGAAGAAGATGAAAATAGGTTTTTAAGGTTTTGACCCCTGTGACCCCATTTGGGGTCATGAGGTCATGAAATCTACAATTTAGAATCCCCTTTGGCCAAGGAGTCTACACACAACTTTTCAGCTCTCTAGAGTCATTGGTTCTGGAGAAGAAGTTGAAAATGTGAAAAGTTAACGGATGGACGGATGGACGCCGGACGCCGGACGCCATGCCATGCCATGCCATAAGCCCATCGGGTCTTTCAGACCTGATGAGCTAAAAATTATTCTTGTATCCTGTTGAGGACATTTATCTGGATAAGCCTTTGGTTTATTTGTGTGTCCTATTTCATGTACAATTGACATGAATAAATTTGTTTAAATTAAGATGTAAGATTTAAATGTTTACCAGAAAAATGTTTTCATAAGATGTTGGCAACCACAAGGACAGGTTTTAAACCAGAACTGTTCGTGTACAATCTTTTAGTCTTCAGTATTAAAAATAAATATCCATTCTCATTACTAATGTATCTATTTTACAACAAGCAACATCAAGGTATCACTCAGTAACTGTGTTTGGTCATAACAAAGAGATTAATTAACACAAGCTTGTAATGATCTTGCATTTGTGTACTCATCAATCAAAGCCCTGGGGGCAAATCAGGCACTTACTGGATTAACTTGTAATTACTGCTTCTGATTGTTTCTCATTTGATAAGAATTCTTTCTTGTTTTTAAACTAGCTTAACATATCTTCTTCTCCAAAACTAAATGGCATAAGAGGACTTTTTTTAAAAGAAAAATATTTGTAATGGAGAATCATAGTTAGAACTTTTGTGAAGACCCCCTTCAGTTGTGGGTCGGGCTTCCGCCCTAAACCTTCTTTTGTCAATTTTTCTAGAAAAATACCTAGATGAGTAAGTTTTGTTTCATTTGGTTGTGTCAAATCATAATGTGTCAAATGCATTGCCTCTGACCTCAGGTGATTTTTTTCCAAGGGCTTAAAACTGGTTGGGGTTGTTTCTAAAACAACCTTATGTTACTCTTTCAACATCAAACACTATTTCACCTGATAAGCTCTATTTCTTGTAAATCTTGACTTATGTTATATTTCCCTACAAGGTATTGACTTTAAAATTACCTATTTCAAGTATGTATTTTCTGTAACTACTATTTATTGCTAATGAAAGAAGGACAGATACAGATACCTACAGTTTTCCACATCTTGCAATCATTATCATAAAATATATAAATGTCAACACAAATGCACTTGTTCTATACAACTTGATTTAATGCACAATTCATAAACAATGATAAAAGTTTTTTTTTATAAATATTATATTATTTTTATATCTGGGGCCTTTTGACATTTTGATGGGGCCCTTTTGACATTTTGGTGTGGCCTTTTTTGACATTTTGGTGTGGCCTTTTTGACTAGGGGTTTGCGGCCCTTTTGACTTTCTTGCGGCCCATTTGACTTTTCCTTTTTGCAGCCTTTTTGTAGTGCTGCCTTTTTGACTAGGACCCTGGTCAAGGAGTCCGTATACACTAGAAGAAGTCAAATTGCACAAAGTTTAGGGAGGGACAGATAGATGGACAGACTGACGGATGCCAGACACCATGTCATGCCATAAGCCCATCGGGCCTTACAGATCTGATGAGCTAATAGGAACCATTTATTCGATTAATCCTTGAAAGACACATCTAGGGATCATGTTTCACATGTGACATGTTTGTATGAAGTTTGGTGAAGCTAGCATGTTGACTTTTGGAAATATGTTCCGGACAAAGCTCTTGAAAGGACAGACTGACAGAATTAACGCTATATAGAAACAAGGACTCATCAACAGTGTCTTTTTATCCATATACCAATTTGTAGAGCTACAGTTCTTAAGTATTTCGATGGCAAGGCTATATGCATAATGACTGATCCAAATACCAAGTTTCTTTGAGCTAGGTATTAAAGTTTTTTGGTTTCCCCCAGGGACAAGAATTTTAAGTTATGTTTCCATAGAAATTGCAGTGAAACCTGCGAGCATCAGCTGGAACAAGCAACCATGGGTGGTACTGCACTGATGGAAATTTACACACACCGCCAGAATTCAGATTACAGGCCATTCCCTTAGAATAGTTCACCTTTCAAGCCTGATGAGCTAAAAAGGTATACTCACGTTCAAAAAAATTTCTCAGTTCCTTATCCAAAATGTTATGTGGCAGGTTGCCTACAAATAGTTGATGGCTGTCAGGAAAACGAGAACCTCGGCGCCCACTGATGCTGTCATTATCTCCATCGTCTCGACTCAAACTTGTCCTCTCTCCTCTGGACTCACTTCCCCTTTGCTCTCTAGGTTGTCTAAAAAAATCAGGCCCTTCATCACTGAATGAAGTCCTAAAACCATAGACAAGTAAACATTTTCATATGTTCAGTTAAACAATTTGAAATTAAAGACAAACATGAGTTTAAGCAATTTGACATAAACACAGCCATTGGTTCTGTAGCTCATCAGGCTTCATATCCCCATAGACTCCTTGGCTTCATATCCCCATGGGCCAAGAAGTCCACACACAACTTTTCAGCTCTCTAGACCTTTTTGAATTTGAGGAGAAGATGAAAATAGGGTTTTAAGGTTTTGACCCGTGACCCCATTTGATGTCAAGGGGTCACCAAACCTACAATTTATTATCTCCATTGGCCAACTTGGCCAACTTTTCAGATCTCTTAGACCTTTTTGAACTGGAGGAGAAGATGAAAAAAAATACACAAGGTTTTGACCTCTGTGACCCCATTTGGGGGTCAAGGGGTCACCAAACGTACAATTTAGAATCCTCATTGGCCAAGGAGTCTACACACAACTTTTCGGCTCTCTAGACCTTTTTGAACGGGAGGAGAAGAAGAAAAAGGTTTTTAAGGTTTTGACCACTGTGACCCCATTTTAGGTCATGGGGTCACACGATTTACAATTTAGAATCCTCATGGGCCAAGGAGCCCACACACAACTTTTTAGCTCTCTAGACCTTTTTGAATTTGAGGAGAAGATGAAAATAGGGTTTTAAGGTTTTGACCCCTGTGACCCCGCATTTGATGTCAAGGGGTAACCAAATCTACAATTTATAATCTTCATTGGCCAAGGAGTCTACACAAAAACTTTTCAGTTCTCTAGACCTTTTGGAACTGGAGAAGAAGATGAAAATAGGTTTTTAAAGTTTTGACCCCTGTGGCCTTATTTGGGGTCATGGGGTCACGAAATCTACAATTTGAATCCCCATTGGCCAAGGAGTCTACACACAACTTTTCAGATCTTTAGGCCTTTTGGAACTGGAGAAGATGAAGAAAATAGGATTTTAAAGTTTTGACCCCTGTGACCCCATTTGGGGTCATGGGGTCATGAAATCTACAATTTAGAATCCCCATTTCAGCTCTTTAGAGTCATTGGTTCTGGAAAAGAAGTCGAGAATGTGAAAAGTTTACGGATGGACGGACCGACGCCCGGGGCAAGTATATTTACAGTGTCGGGAAAGTAAACTGCTTACTTCAGCTTGCCCGTGGGCAAGTAATGAAAATATATGACTGAACTTGCATTGAAAGTTCCCTACGTCAATCTCTGTGTCTTTGTTGTTTTTTACAATGAAATTGATTGAAGTTACGGTCCCCGATACGTTTACAAAATAATGACTGACACGATAAGAGATTAAGAGTTACTTCCCTTAGTTCATAAACTGGCATCGACTGGGTTCTTTCTTGCACAGTAAAGCTACTATACATTACAGGCGCATTCGCGCACAGCACAGTCAACGTATCTATTTAGTTTCGTACTCAAAACAAAATTCGCCGATGAGCATTGATTGTACATCAAAACGATATGAACGAACTTTGGTCTAAGTAAAATCATTTTTAAAAAATAGAGCCATTGGCTCTGCAGCTCATCAGGTTTCATCATCAATTATGCTGTAGAGTGTGGCCAATGTGATTCCCCCTTTGTAGAGGCCACAGGGGCACCAATCATAAAATTAAGTATAGGCGACAAGTTTCAGTTTTCTAGAAGAAGATGAAAATAGATTTGAAGGACGTTCCTGTTGCCTTTATTTGGGGCAACAGGGTCACCAAAGCTACAAGTTATAATCCTCACCAGTCAAGGAGTCTGTACACAAAGTTTCAGCTTTCTAGGCCTAATGGTTCTGGAGAAGAAGATGAAAATAGGTTTTTAGGGCATGGCATCTGTGGCCCTTCTTAGGGGTCACAGGGCAACCAAAGCTACAATTTATAATCCTCACTAGCCAAGGAGTCTGTACACAAAGTTTCAGCTTTCTAGGCCTTATGGTTCTGGAGAAGAAGATGAAAATAGGTTTTTAGGGCGTGTTCCCTGTGACCCTTATTAGTGGTCACAGGGCTACCAAAGCTACAATTTATAATCCTCACTTGCCAAGGAGTCTGTACACAAAGTTTCAGCTTTCTAGGCCTTATGGCACAAAGTTTACGGACGGACGCCGGACACCATGCCATGCCATAAGCCCATTGGGCCTTACAGGCCAGATGAGCTAAAAAGTGAAACATTTACGGATGGACGGATGGACGGATGGACAGATGGACGGATGGACGCCAGACGCCATGCCATGCGGTCTTTCAGACCTGATGAGCTAAAAAGGTGCTGTTATATCTTTCATTATGTTTGACAAACCTAATGAGGAATGTTTGACGTCATGTTTAATGACGCCATAGAGCTATGACGAAACGACAGTTCCGCCGGCGACTCTCCAACCTAGCGCCGCCTTGAAGATTGAAACTTGTATTTACGGCAAAGAAAACATCAGAAGGTATTGATTTCCCGTTAAAAATGTTGTAGTAATGTGTGACTTTCGCAATTTAAGTATAAGATTTTTCATCTATATCTCTCAACTGAAATAGAAGACCCAAGCAAATCATGAATGGATGCAAAATAGTTCTGACAACCAATCAAAATGCGAGTTATTTTTAGAAAAACTAATTCCCATGACCATTATGCAAACTTGAATACCCGGCACATCCTTGCCCGCTTTGGTAAGAATATAACGTATTCACTTCATTTCTTATACAGACGCTGATCCGGCAGGCATGAAAGGTGCGACAGGTCCAACAACATAGTTTGTTTGAATCATTTCCAACCTTATTTGAGTTTCAATTATTGCCACTCACAAAACGTTAGTGATTCTTCTTTTCTGTGCCATTGAACTCACTTTGGCCGTAATATTAAAACCGCATGGGTCGTCTGCTAACCACGATTGATAACAGCTTGCAGGAGGTGTGAAAAGGAAAGTAAAAATAGAGTCAAGGGCTCTGTAGCTCAGACTTTTGATGGAAATAGGTTTTTAAGGTTGTAACCCCTGTGACCCTATTTGGGGTCAAGACGTCACCAAACCTAAACTTTAGAATCCTCATTGGCCAGGGAGTCTACACACAACTTTTCAGCTCTTCAGAAGATGAAAATAGGTTTTTAAGGTTTTGTCCCCAGTGACCCCATTTGGGGTCATGGGGTCACAAAATCTAAAATTTAGAATCCCCATTGGCCAAGCAGTCAACACACAACTTTTCAGTTCTCTAGAAGTTTTGGAACTGGAGAAGAAGATGAAAATAGGTTTTTAAGGTTTTTGACCCTGTGACCCTGTGAACTAAAATTCACGCATGCGCAAGTTTATGAGTAATGAACTTTCGCACTCTTGGAATATTGTTTTTCTGAAGTCAAATCATCGGAATAGTCGGCATTCAATTGTTCATCGGTCTAACTTATTTGAATATCTTAGCTTGAAAGAAGGTGTTTTTAGAAGTAAGAAGGGTTGATAAGGAAATAAATCTGTTATTTATTTTATCTAAGTCATTTGTGCCCACAAACAGGGCTTTCTAGTGATGGGTTTTTAAAGTTTAAATCTACAATTTTGGAACTGGAGAAGAAGATGAAAATAGGTTTTTAAAGTGTTGACCCCTGTGACCCAATAGGGGTCATGGGGTCACAAAATCTACAATTTAGAATCCCAATTGGCCAAGGAGTCTACTCACACCTTTTCAGCTCTCTATACCTTTTGGAACTGGAGAAGATGAAAATAGGATTTGAAGGTTTTGACCCCTGTGACCCCATTTGGGGTCATGGGGTCACGAAATGTACAATTTAGAATCCCAATTGGCCAAGGAGTCTGTACATCAAATTTAAGGTCTCTAGAGTCATAGGTTCTGGAGAAGAAGTTGAAAATGTGAAAAGTTTACGGATGGACGGATGGACTGACGCCGGACGCCATGCCAAGACCTGATGAGCCAAAAATCACTGGTACTTAAACCGTATTTTAATTGAGTAGGGTTATTGTTTTGATAAACTGTCAGCAATGAAATGCAAGCTGGATTCAAAATGGTCAAAATTTAACAGAGACATGCCATGCCATGACATCAGAAGGGAAATCCCAAATAATATAGCTTTTATCTGGTTATCTATTAATAGCTTTGAAACACAACAACACATATTACGACTATGATTAACTATACATAAACACATTATCATACCTGAAAACTCTTTGAAGATTTATTTGTTACTTTTTGATAAATATTTATGATATATATGCATTTCATTTTCAAGTGGAACAACATATTTTCTTATAAGCACAGGAAAAAGAATCAACAAGTCAACTGGGCTTGCTAAGGGAATTTTCTACCTTCCTGGATCATAAGTCAAATTAGAATCGTCATTTAATACTCCAATGACTTAAACATGCAAACTTTACAAAACCTTTTTGTAATTGTTATTCATGAAATACCTTCATGCGATTGTATATGATGTTTTCTTGGTGATACAGACTTGATGGAAAGACTTCATGATTATTGCCCTTTAAATATTTGACTTGTGACAACACATTGCTTATGAAATGACAATCATAGCTTCCCATTTATTTATGAGCAAAATAGATGAAGAATCAAACATATTCAGCAACTCACCTTGACACTCTTTGAGAATGTGAAACTGTGGCAACACCACCAAGGCTTGGGTCAGGTTTTGGTTCTGGCCTTGTTTGCTGAGACTTGACAGTGGGAGTGGAATTAGGAGCTTGTGTTGATGATGCACATACAGTGTTTTTGCTTGCCAGAGCAGCCCAAGAAAATGGTTTAGGTTCAACTGCAAGAAAAATATAAAGCAAATTGAAAGAATGAGCAATAGAAAAGTTTTTCAACATCAAAACATGTGTCAAATGCTGAGCTGGGAAACATTGTTTTTGCCGAGAGATGAGATTGTGTCAACTCTCTCTTTTAACAAGGGCAAACATCTGCCAGCGTCTACCTTGACGCGAGATAGCCACAAGTTGCCACTGAACACTAGCTTCTCAATCACAGATCCAAGAAAGACAATTCAAAATAGACAAGTGTTTGCCACTAACGTAGCAATGTTTTGAATTTCTTTATGGTTTTTATAATCTTGTAAGCAGCATGCCATTGGCTCTGTATCTCATCAGGCTTCATCTTCAATTTCCTTTAGGGTGTGGCCGCTACAGTGGCCCTTATTAGGGGTCACAGGGCACAGGAACCTGATATCTGGACTCGTTTCAGAGTTGAGGACGAAATCATTGCTTCATATTGGTGACATTCCAAAACCTGGCTAATTTTCACCACATGTCACTTTTCAAATCGACCACAAAAATCGCTGTGGTGAAAAAAAGCCTCTAGGGCGATCTGATTGGTCCGTTAAATTAAGTGTATATATTTTTAGCATGGCTTAAACAAAACAGTGTGGCTTTGACAGTGTGATGTTTCGGGAATGATTTCACTATCGATTTCACCTCTGACCAGAAAGGTGCTTTGTGTTTATTAGAAAATTATTATCAATGGAAAGACAGACATCAGTAAGACTGCTTTGATCAAAAAGATTGACCGGTGTTTACATAAAAATGGAAAGAAAGTGTCAACATGTCAACGGTCGCATTGTCAAACTTTCTGTCCACTGATGAGAAGAAACATAAGGGTGATTCTCCACAGTTATTTATTTAATTCATGTCAAATATCTAATTATGAGTTTTTGATAGATTTTATCATATGGGTGTCAAAAGAAATTGAAATATCATATATTTGGACTTTTTTCACATACAAATATTTCATTAATGTTAGAGATTATTCTTTACCGGTATATGATAATGCATTAAGCACTTCTTACACATAATGTTAAAGATGTTTTATTCTGATATTTGTGTTTTCAATTTTCCGTGTCATGTATCACTACATCCTCAATTATCATTACCTTTTGTCAATACTTTTATGAATAGGCTATTAATTCTGAATGATGTTAAATTGGAATTTACAAAACAAGTCTGTCTGAAAAGTATGATAGGTGTACTAGTTAACAAAAATATGCATTTACTGTTTTTGTTTAACAAGGAGTAATTCTTTGATTCCAATTTGACATTAATACAAAATATGCTTAAGATAATTTTTTACATAACGTTATTGGTAAGACCAATGAAATCACAATTATTTTCAGAAAAATTATATATGCTTATCATCTCACAGATTCTGTTAATAATATTATAAACTTTTGTATAACTTAGTGTTGTGATGGTGTTTTATTCCCTTTGAAAAAATACTGATATATTGGTAACAAGAAGACATAGTAATCAACATCCCCTGCCAGATTTGTTCTTATTTTAAATTACCTTCTCCTAAATACTCGAGTGTACTCAAAAATATCAACAGAACTCCAAACTCCGGAAAAATATTTGCGCGGTTCTGATTTTCGAACTCCATCAAGGTATTGATACCCTGAAGGCACACACAAAATTTGATGATCCTATCTTAAACGGTTACTGAGAAAACTAGATTAGCGTTTGCGGGATACCGCAAAAGCAGAGCAGCCCCGGAACTTGGGGTTTCGCCTTACCCTCTTCCGCCTTTTCAGCTCTCTAGACCTTTTGGAACTAGAGAAGAAGATGAAAATAGGTGTTTAAAGTTTTGACCCCTGTGACCCCATTTAGGGTCATGGGGTCACGAAATCTACAGTTTTGAATCCCCATTGGCCAAGGAGTCTACTCACACCTTTTCAGCTCTCTAGACCTTTTGGAACTGGAGAAGATGAAATTAGGATTTTAAGGTTTTGACCCCTGTGACCCCATTTGGGGTCATGGGGTCACGAAATCTACAATTTAGAATTCTCATTGGCCAAGGAGTCTACTCACAACTTTTCAGCTCTCTAGACCTTTTGGAACTGGAGAAGAAGATGAAAATAGCTTTTTTAAGTTTTGACCCCTGTGACCCGATTTGGGGTCATGGGGTCACGAAATGTACAATTTAGAATCCCCATTGGCCAAGGAGTCTGCACATCAAATTTCAGCTCTTGAGAGTCATTGGTTCTGGAGAAGAAGTAGAAAATGTGAAAAGTTTACGGATGGACGGACGGATGGACGCCATACCATGCCATAAGCCCATCGGGTCTTTCAGACCTGATGAGCTAAAAAGTTATAGCTAGTGGTACGAGTGCGGCGGCGGCGGCGATGGAAACTTCACAAAAACTGATAGCAGCCCCGTCCTTAGACTGGGCTGCTAAATAGAGCCATTGGCTCTGTAGCTCATCAGGCATCATATCAAGTTTGCTTTATACAGGCCAGATGAGCTAAAAATGAAACTGATGTTATCTATTGCAAGAAAACCTACAAAAAAATTACAAAACAAATGTAACGATTTCTGAATAGATTTCCTTACCCAAATGATTTATTATTAGTCAACACTTTCTAGATCGCCAACATCAGACTGTGAAAGAAGTCCAATAATGGAGAAAAATAGGTTTTAAAGATTGTGACCCCTGTGACCCTATTTGGGGTCATGGGGTCACAAAACCTACAGTTTAGAATCCCAATTGACCAAGGAGTCTACATGCAGTCTTTCAGCTCAATAGACCTTTTGGAGCTAAAGATGATGATGAAAATAAGTTTTTAAGGTTGTGACCCCTGTGACCCTATTTGGGGTCATGGGGTCACGAAATCTACAGTTTAGAATCCCCGTTGGCCAAGGAGTCTGCACATATAATTTCAGCTCTCTAGACCTTTTGGAACTTGAGAAGAAGATGAAAATAGTTTCTTAAGGTTGTGACCCCTGTGACCCTATTTGGGGTCACAGGGTCACCAAAGTTACAAATTAGAATCCCCATTGGCCAAGGAGTCTGCACATATCATTCTTAATTCTCTAGTCCTTCTGGAACTGGCGAAGAAGTTGAAAATAGGTTTTTAAGTTTGTGACCCCTGTGACCCTATTTGGGGTCATGGGGTCACGTAATCTACAATTTAGAATCCCCATTGGCCAAGGAGTCTGCACATATCATTTTTAACTCTCTAGTCCTTTTAGAACTGGAGAAGAAGATGAAAATAGGTTTTTAAGGTTGTGACCCCTGTGACCCTATTTGGGGTCACAGGGTCACCAAAGTTACAAATTAGAATCTCCATATACTAAGGTACCTGTACACAAAATTTCAGCTCTCTAATGTGTATGGTTCATGAGGAGAAGTCGAAAGTGTCAAAAGTTTAGGGACGGACGGACGACGGGCCATGCCATAAGCCCATCTGGACTTTCAGTCCTGATGAGCTAAAAATTTGCTCCTTTAACTCGGCAGGACGGCCGGACCGACGGACGGAGCTCAAACCTATATCCCCCTTCCACTTCGTGGCGGGGGATAATAATATATCAATTTTAAATGTACTGATATGTAAAAGTCTATTATTAAGGATTATTTAAATATTATTTAATATTTTCTTGTAATTATACACATGAGAAAAACAAATCTTGAACCTCTCTTTTTTAAATATTGAAATGAAAATTTCTATTAATTAATTCTAGTGTGTGAAGACAAGAGGCTTCGTCGTCAATCCCTTGGTGCCAAAAATAATTTACATACCAAAATAAACAAGAAGACATAGTCATCAACATCCCCCGCCAGATTTGTTCTTATTTTAAATTAAGTCAGAACCTTCTCCTAAATACTTGAGTGTACTCAAAAATATCATGACACCAAACTCCGGAAAAATATTTGCGCGGTTCTGATTTTGAACTCCATCAAGGTATTGATACCCTGAAGGCACACATCAAATTTGATGATCCTAACTGTAACAGTTTCTGTGAAAAATTGGCTCCTTTGAAGACACCTCGAACAGAGTCGCAAAAAACATAACAAGGGCAATAACTCCGGAAAAAATATTTGCGCGGTTCTGATTTTCGAACTCCATCAAGGTATTGATACCCTGAAGGCACACATAAAATTTTATAATCCTACCTTTAACAGTTTCTGAGAAAAATAGAGCCATTGGCTCTGTAGCTCATCAGGCATCATATCAAGTTTGCTTTATACCTGTAGGCAAGATGAGCTAAAAATGAAACTGATGTTACCTATTGCAAAAAAAACTATAAAAAAATTACAAAACAAAATTTAATGTATAATTATTCAACACTTTCTAGATCGCCAATATCAGACAGTGAAAGAAGTCCACACTAAAATATCCAAGGAGAAATAAATTTGCCATAGACTGTCATCTAATGGAGAAAAATAGGTTTTAAAGATTGTGACCCCTGTGACCCTATTTGGGGTCATGGGGTCACAAAACCTACAGTTTAGAATCCCAATTGGCCAAGGAGTCTACATGCAGTCTTTCAGCTCAATAGACCTTTAGGAGCTAAAGATGATGATGAAAATAAGTTTTTACGGTTGTGACCCCTGTGACCCTATTTGGGGTCATGGGGTCACGAAATCTACAATTTAGAATCCCCATTGTCCAAGGAGTCTGCACATATCACTTTCAACTCTCTAGTCCTTTTAGAAATGGAGAAGAAGATGAAAATAGGTTTTTAAGGTTGTGACCCCTGTGACCCTATTTGGGGTCATGGGGTCACGAAATCTACAATTTAGAATCCCCATTGGCCAAGGAGTCTGCACATATAATTTCAGCTCTCTAGACCTTTTGGTACTTGAGAAGAAGATGAAAATAGTTTTTTAAGGTGGTGACCCCTGTGACCCTATTTGGGGTCACAGGGTCAACAAAGTTACAAATTAGAATCCCCATTGTCCAAGGAGTCTGCACATATCAATATTAACTCTCTAGACCTTTTGGAACTGGAGAAGAAGATGAGAATTGGTTTTTAAGGTTGTGACCCCTGTGACCCTATTTGGGATCATGGGGTCACGAAATCTACAATTAAGAATCCCGATTGGCCAAAGAGTCTGCACATATCATTTTCAACTCTATAGTCCTTTAAGTATTGGAGAAGAAGATGAAAATAGGTTTTTAAGGTTGTGACCCCTGTGACCCTATTTGGGGTCACAGGTTCACCAAAGTTACAAATTAGAATCCCCATTGTCCAAGGAGTCTGCACATATCACTTTCAACTCTCTAGTCCTTTTAGAACTGGAGAAGAAGATGAAAATAGGTTTTTAAGGTTGTGACCCCTGTGACCCTATTTGGGGTCACAGGTTCACCTAAGTTACAAATTAGAATCCCCATTGTCCAAGGAGTCTGCACATATCACTTTCAACTCTCTAGTCCTTTTAGAACTGGAGAAGAAGATGAAAATAGGTTTTTAAAGTTGTGACCCCTGTGACCCTATTTGGGGTCACAGGGTCACCAAAGTTACAAATTAGAATCTCCATATGCTAAGGTACTTGTACACAAAATTTCAGCTCTCTAATGTGTATGGTTCATGAGAAGAAGTCGAAATTGTCAAAAGTTTACGGACGGACGACGGACGACGGACGGACGCCGGACGACGGGCCATGCCATAAGCCCATCTGGACTTTCAGTCCTGATGAGCTAAAAATTGGCTCCTTTAACTCGGACGGACGCACGGACACACAGACGCACGGAGCTCAAACCTATATCCCCCTTCCACTTCGTGGCGGGGGATAATAATGTTTTGACTCCATAATCACAACTTGGTTTGAAAATGGTGACACATTAATGGAAATTCGCCTTTTACATTTTGCGAGAGTATTGATTAAGTATTTATAGAAAATCGCACTTACATTTAACGGACCAATCAGATCGCCCTAGAGGCTTTTTTGTGCGGAGTAACGTTCACACCAGAGGTTTCTGCGGTCGATTTGTGAATTTAAAGAGATATTAAAGTTATTTGAAAAGTGACATGTGATAAAAATAGAGCCATTGGCTCTGTAGCTCATCAGGCTTCATCATCAACTATGATGTAGAGTGTGGCCAATGTGATTCCCCCTTTGTAGAGGCCACAGGGTCACCAATCATAAAATTAAGTATATAGCAGTGTATAAAATAGATTGGAATTCTAGCCTGTCCTGAAAATTCATTGGTCAATTTCTTTGAGAAATTTAAGAAAAATATTGAAAAGTTTAGTCCTGACCAAAAAGTAACCAGTCCTGGCAAAAAGAAGCCAGTTCAAGGACTGGCTGACAGGCAATATTTTAAACACTGTATATAGGCGACAAGTTTAAGTTTTCTAGGCCTTATACTTCAGGAAAAGATGAAAATAGATTTGAAGGACATTCCTGTTGCCTTTATTATTATTATAAAGCTACAATTCATCATCCTCACTAGTAAAGGAGTCTGTACACAAACTTTCAGCTTTCTAGGCCTCATGGTTCTGGAGAAGAAGATGAAAATAAGTTTTTAGGGCGTGGCATATGTGGCCCTTATTAGGGGTCACAGGGCCACCAAAGCTACAATTTTTAATCCTCACTAGCCAAGGAGTCTGTACACAAAGTTCAGCTTTCTAGGCCTTCTGGTTCGGGAGAAGAAGTCGAAATTCCACAAAGTTTACGGACGGACGCCGGACACCATGCCATGCCATCCGCCAATCGGGCCTTACACGCCAGACGAGCTAAAAATTAGCCAGGTCTTGCAGAGAAATGTAAAACTATGAGGTACTTGTTTTGTATGGAATGTCACCAATATGAAGTGAAGATTTCGACCTCAACTCTGAAACGAGTCCAGATCGGCGAATATTGCTGCCTTTACTCCTTCACTCTATTTTATAGAGGGAGTAGGCCTTTCTTATCTATGTTTTACCTACATTTTATTTACGATATCAGGTTCCTGTGTCACAGGGTCGCCAAAGTTACAATTTATAATCCTCGCTAGTCAAGGAATCTATACACAAGATTTCAACTTTTTAAGCCTTGAGGTTCTGGAAAGAAGAAGAAAATAGTTTTTTTTAGGATGTGGTCCCTGTGGCCCTTATTAGGGGCCACAGGCTCACTAAAGTTACAATTTATAATCCTTACTAGCCAAGGAGTCTGAATACACAAAGTTTCAGCTTTCTAGGCCTTATGGTTCTGGATAAAAAGATGAAAATAGGTTTTAAGTGTGTGGCCTCTGTGGCCCTTACTAGCGCCAACAAAGCTACAATTTGTAATCCTCACTAGTCCAGGAGTATGTACACAAAGTTTCAGCTTTCTAGGCCTTATGCTTCTGGAGAAGAAGTTGAAAATGTACAAAGTTTACGGACGGACAGGAGGACGGACACCGGACACCATGCCATGCCATAAGTTCATCAGGTCTAACAGGACAGATGACCAAAAAATAGAAATACAGAATAACCTAAACCAAAATAGTAAAGGCACCACTCCACCACTATGTCTAACCTCATACCAAGTTTGTAACAAGAAGACATGGTTATCAACATCCGCTTCATAAAAGCTCCCAAAATTGTCCTACATGAGTCGTAACTCTGTAATATGTAATTGCATAAATCATATTTTCTAACTCAATCAAGCTATTGATACTGAAGACACACAGCAAATTAAATTATCCTATTTGAATAATTTCTGACAAAAATAGAGCCATTGGCTCTGTAGCTCATCAGGCTTCATCATCAATTATGCTGTAGAGTGTGGCCAATGTGATTCCCCCTTTGTTGAGACCACAAGGACACCAATCATAAAATTAAGTATATAGGTGACAAGTTTCAGTTTTCTAGGCCTTATACTTCAGGAGAAGAGGATAAAAATAGATTTGAAGGACGTTCCTGTTGCCTTTATTAGGGGCCACAGGGTCACCAAAGCTACAATTCATAATCCTCACTAGTCAAGGAGTCTGTACACAAAGTTTCAGCTTTCTAGGCCTTATACTTCTGGAAAAGACGATGAAAATAGGTTTTTAGGGCGTGGCCCCTGTGGCCCTTATTAGGTGTCACAGGGCCACCAAAGCTACAATTTATAATCCTCACTAGTCAAGGAGTCTGTACACAAAGTTTCAGCTTTCTAGGCCTTATGCTTCTGGAAAAGACGATGAAAATAGGTTTTTAGGGCGTGGCCCCTGTGGCCCTTATTAGGTGTCACAGGGCCACCAAAGCTACAATTTATAATCTTCACCAGTCAAGGAGTCTGCAAACAAAGTTTCAGCTTTCTAGGCCTCATGGTTATGGAGATGAAGATGAAAATAGGTTTTTAGGGCGTGGCATCTGTGGCCCTTAGTAGGGGTCACAGGGTAACCAAAGCTACAATTTATAATCCTCACTAGCCAAGGAGTCTGTACACAAAGTTTCAGCTTTCTAGGCCTTATGGTTCTGGAGAAGACGATGAAAATAGGTTTTTAGGGCGTGGCATATGTGGCCCTTATTAGGGGTCAAAGGGCCACCAAAGCTACAATTTATAATCCTCACTCTTCAAAGAGGCTTTACACAAAGTTTCAGCTTTCTAGGCATCATGGTTCTGGAGAAGAAGATGAAAATAGGTTTTTAGGGTGTGGCCCCTGTGGTATTGTTCTGGAGAAGAAGTCGAAATTCCACAAAGCTTATGGACGGATGGACGGACGGACGGACGGATGGACGAACGGACGGACGCCGGACACCATGCCATGCCATAAGCCCATCGGGCCTTACAGGCCAGATGAGCTAAAAATTGTCCTCTTTGAAGATACACTCAACCAGAGTAAAAAAAACAGGATCAAGAGCATTGACTCTGTAAATATAATTTTACGCTCCTGATTTTCGAACTCCATCAAGGCTTAGATACCCCTAAGACAGACACACACGCGCACTTGCACGCACGCACCTGGATCTTTGACCTTTGACCTTGAATGTGAAAGTCAAAATAGTTCCGGAGGTTTCTTTAGCGAGTTATGAATAAGAGTTCTGGAAAGCTCAGTGGAAAAGAGTTATAGCCATGTGGAATTGCACAAAACTTAAAAGCAGCCCCGAACTTTGTTTTGGTTTGCTCAAAATATGACCTAAATACCAGCATAGCAATGTGTAAGCACAAATGAATGATTTTGTTCAAAAGGTGAGGTGTAAAGAGAGACGGTCACCTTGTGGCTCCTCCTCTTCATCCTCCTGTGGAGCTTGGGGAGGTGCTGTAGATGGGCCAGACACAGGCTGAGAACTAGACACTGTCCCAGCAGAAGAGCACTTCGTTTCATCTTTATCTTCATATTTTTCTTTAACTAATTCAAATTGTTCTTCCATTGCCTTGTCCTCCGGTCCTCCAACTGCTTCTTCCAAATCATCATGGTGACTTGAACCATTACTGCAACACAACAAATGGACATATTCGCTGCATCAGGCTTATTTAAATTTATCATACAATGATCACAATGTAACAATAAAATAGAGCCATGGGCTCTGTAGCTCAGACTTTTGATGGAAAAAGGGTTTGACCCCTGTAGCCCCATTTAGGGTCTTTGGGTCACAAAATCTACAAGTTTGAATCCCCATTGGCCAAGGAGTCTACACACAACTTTTTAGCTCTCTTGACCATTTGGAACTGGAGGAGAAGATGAAAATAGGTTTTGAAGGTTTTGACCCCTGTGACCCCATTTGGGGTCATGGGGTCACCAAACCTAAATTTTAGAATTCCCATTTGCCCAGGAGGCTACACACAACTTTTCAGCTCTCTTGACCTTTTGAAACTTGAGAAGAAGGAGTAAAATATGTTTTTAAGGCTTTGACCCCTTTGACCCCAATTGGGGTCAAGGGGTAACCAAACCTAAAATTTAGAATCCTCATTGGCCAAGGAGTCCACATACAACTTTTTAGCTCTCTCGACCTTTTGGATCTGGAGAAGAAGATGAAAATAGGTTTTTAAGGTTTTGACCCCTGTGACCCCAATTGGGGTCATGAAGTCATGAAATCTACAATTTAGAATCCCCATTGGCCAAGGAGTCTACACACAACTTTTTAGCTCTCTAGACCTTTTGGAACTGGAGAAGAAGATGAAAATAGGTTTTTAATGTTTTGACCCCTGTGACCCCAATTGGGGTCATGAGGTCATGAAATCTACAATTTAGAATCCCCATTGGCCAAGGTGTCTACATACAACTTTTTAGCTCTCTAGACCTTTTGGAACTGGAGGAGGAGATGAAAATAGGACAGGCGGACTGACGCCGGACGCCATACCATGCCATAAGACCACCGGGTCTTTCAGACCTGATGAGCTAAAAAGGGGGCCACAGGAACAGATTGCCTTATTAGATGCCTCAAGTGTAGATGTGAATAAACTAGATTAGCGTTTGCGGGATACCGCAAAAGCAGAGCAGCCCCGGAACTTGGGGTTTCGCCTTACCCTGTTCCGCCTTTTACAGGCCTCACCAAATTGGGAATTTTCTCGTGACCTTGACCTTTGACACTCAAGGTCACACAATCAATGAACACATTTCATTGAGTATAACATTATTGTAATGAAATAAAGTGTTAAAAATTAAATTAATCCATTTTCTCCATATATGTTGACCTTGCTGTGACCTTGACCTTCGACAGTTCGTACCCAAAACTTTTTGAAAATGTTGTACTTCTCAAGAGATAATATATACAAAATCTAAACTTCATAGCACAAAAACTTTTCAAGTTATTGTGTTTACAAGGAATTGCAATAACTCATACCTCATGACCTTGACCTTTGACCTTCAAGGTCACACAATAATTGAACACTTTTTATCGAGTATAACAATCATGTATTGATTAAAAGTGATTATAGTTAAAATTAAGCATTTTCGCTAAACCATGCTTAAGTCATGACCTTGCTGTGACCTTGACCTTTGACAGATTGTAGCCGAAACCTTTTCAAAATTTTTTACTTTTCCAAGGATGATATATACCAAGTAAGAGCTTCATAGCACAAAAACTTTTCAAGTTACCGTGTTTACAAAGAATTTTGTGGTGATTTTATAACTCGTGACCTTGACCTTTGAACTTGAAAGTGAACATGTCATAATGATTCCCTGGAAGTATTAACATTAAGACATGTTCATGAGTTCTGAAAAGCTAAATGGGATCAAGTTATACCCCAATTTAGTGCATTTTGTAATAACTCATATCTCATGACCTTGACCTTTGACCTTCAAGGTCACACAATCATTGAACACTTTTTATTGAGTATAACAATCATGTATTGATTAAAAGTGTTCATAGTTAAAATAAAGCATTTTCGCTAAATCATGCTTACGTCATGACCTTGCTGTGACCTTGACCTTTGACGGATTGAAGCCAAAACCTTTTCAAAATTTATTACTTTTCCAAGGATGATATATACCAAGTTAGAGCTTCATAGCACAAAAACTTTTCAAGTTATCGCGTTTACAAGGAATTCTTAGAGTGAATACATAGCTCGTGACCTTGACCTTGAAAGTGAACATGTCAAAATCGTTCCCCCGAGGTATGAGTAGTAAGGTATGAATAAGAGTTCTGGAAAGCTTAGGGGAAAAAAGTTATAGCTAGTAGTACGAGTGCGGCGGCGGCAGCGGCGGCGGCGGCGGCAATGGAAACTTCACAAAAACTGATAGCAGCCCAGTCCTTAGACGGGGCTGCTAAATATACCCCCGACCATGCATCCCTGTCCAACTAAATTACTGCTTACTTTCTAAGATCCTAATAATCAAGTTCATTAAACCATATTTGCAATGCAATCCTTATTTGCTGTGACCTTGACCTTTGACAAATTGGAACCAAAAGCTTATTTTAATTCTCCAAAGATGATATATACCAAGTTAAAGCTTCATCGCCAAAAAAGTTGTTAACATTATGATTAAGAATGTTTGAACTCGTGACCTTGACCTTTGATCATCATCTTGAATGTGAACATGTCAAAATAATTCCCTCGAGGTGTTAACAGTAATAATCAAACGTATACGAGTCTAGGGCCACAAAAGCTACAATTTATAGTCCTCACTAGTCAAGGAGTCCGACACAAAGTTTCAGCTTTCTAGACCTTTTGCTTCTGGGGGAGAAGATGAAACAAGATGTGTTTGTGAAACACGAATGCCCCCGGATGCATCCTGCTCGCTGTGTCAAGGTCAAGGTCACAAGGTCAAATATCATGGTGTCATCTGAAAGGTCTCATCACAAGGGATCCATATGTCAAGTATCAAAGACCTAGCTCTGACCAATCAAAAGTTATGACCAAGGTTAAAGTTTTTGTGGACAAACGGACGGACAGACAGACGGACAGGTGAAAAACAATATACCCCCGGAATCTCCGATTCGGGGGCATAAAAATGTTTTTGGGGTATTGCCCCTGTCGCCCTTATGAGGCGCAAAGGGCCAACAAAGCTACAATTTTAATCATCAGTAGTCAAGGAGTCTGTACACAGATTCAGTTTTCTAGGCCTTATGCTTCTGGAGAAGAAGATGAAAATACGTTTTAAGGGTGTCCCCCCTGTAGCCCTTACTAGGGGCCACACGGACACCAAAGCTAAAATGTTAAATCCTCACTAGTCAAGGAGTATGTACGCAAAGTTTCAGCTTTCTAGGCCTTATGCTTCTGGAGAAGAAGATTAAAGTATGTTTTAAGGTCAAGAAGTCGAAATTCCACAAAGCTTATGGACGGATGGACGCCTGACACCATGCCATGCCATAAGCCCATTGGGCCTTACAGACCAGATGACCTAAAAACCACATCTATGGCCTAAAGTGATTAAACCTATGAAGTTTTATCAAATTTGAGCAAATAGTATCAGTTATGAACAGAACAAAATGACCTCCTCAAAGAATCACATTGAAAAGAAAGCAGTCAAAATTCAGAAATAACAAGTGTTTGTTAGTGGCAATGTCCCCCTCCGTATATATTTCAAAATAATTGTCACCTTAAGCAAATATATTATTCCCATTGACATTGAGCGCAATGGTTCAAGATATATGGCTGAGTGGTGACCTTGAAAATAAAGTCAAGGTCATCCAAACTGACTGGTGTTTGATGTAGGCTGTGACCAAATTTGGTGCAGCAGTTCTAGAGATATTGCTTAAACAAGAATGTCAAAAGTGGTCAAAGTGCCATGGTGACATTGAAGTTAAGGTCAAGGTCACCAAAACTAAGTGGTGTCTGTGTAACCTCCCAATGTAGGATGTGAGCACATTTAAATTTTCACGACATTTGGTGCAAAGTTCATAAGATATAAGATGTTTCAAAAGTGTTTAAAGTGAAGTGGTGACCTTGGAAATTAAGGTCAAGGTCACCCAAAGTGACTGGTGTCTGTGTAATCCCTGAAAGTAGGTTGCACCCAAATATGAAGACTTTTTGTGAAAAGGTTCATGAGATATCGCCTTAACAAAAGTTTCAAAATCGGTCAAAGTGCCGTGGTGACCTTGAAAATAAAGTCAAGGTCACCCAAAGGTGACTGGTGTCTGCGTAATCCCCCAATGTAGGCTGTGACCAAATTTGAAGACATTTGGTCCAACGGTTCATTAGATATCGCGTTAACAAGAACCCGACCGGACGTACGGACGGACGTACGAACGTACGGACAGACGCCGCTGAATTCATAGTCGCCCGTTCCGCGTTGCGGCAGGGCACAATGAAAGAATCTGACTGAAATATACAAAGGCACATCTAGGGACCGTAGTGATTACATATATGAATTTTCATGACATTTGAACAAAGAGTATCAAGAGTTATGAGCGGAACAAAAAGTGTGACGGACAAAAGAGACTTCCTCAAACAACCACTTCTACCAAAGAAGTTGAAAATCTAAAGAAATAATTAGGGCATCTGACCAAAATAAACAAAACAACATCTAGGGACTTCAGTGATAACACATTTGAAGTTTCATGACATTTGAACAAATAGGATTTGAGTTATGAGCGGAACAAAAAGTGTGACAGACAGAGGACAGATGGACAGCCGTGCTGACCAATAAATCGTATAAGGGGATTTAAAAATCAATTTGGATCCCTGTATATACCAATTTAGAGCTTCATAGTACAAGGAATGTTTAGTGATTCTTGTGAACTTGTGACCTCGAATGTGAGTATAGAAAAATAGAGCCATGGGCTCTGTAGCTCATCAGACTTTTGATGGAAAAAGGTTTTGACCCCTGTGACCCCATTTAGGGTTATTGGGTCACAAAATCTACAAGTTTGAATCCCCATTGGCCAAGGAGTCTACACACAACTTTTTAGCTCTCTAGACCATTTGGAACTGGAGGAGAAGATGAAAATAGGTTTTGAAGGTTGTGACCCCTGTGACCCCATTTGGGGTCATGGGGTCACCAAACCTAAAATTGAGAATTCCCATTTGCCCAGGAGTATACACACAACTTTTCAGCTCTCTAGACCCTTTGAAACTGGAGAAGGAGGAGTAAAATATGTTTTTAAGGCTTTGACCCCTTTGACCCCAATTGGGGTCAAGGGGTAACCAAACCTAAAATTTTGAATCCTCATTGGCCAAGGAGTCTACACACAACTTTTTAGCTCTCTAGAACTTTTGGAACTGGAGAAGATGGAGTAAAATATGTTTTTAAGGTTTTGACCCCTGTGACCCAATTGGGGTCAAGGGGTAACCAAACCTAAAATTTAGAATCCTCATTGGCCAAGGAGTCTACATACAACTTTTTAGCTCTCTCGACCTTTTGGATCTGGAGAAGAAGATGAAATTGGTTTTTAAGGTTTTGACCCCTGTGACCCCAATTGGGGTCATGAGGTCATGAAATCTACAATTTAGAATCCCTATTGGCCAAAGAGTCTACACACAACTTTTTAGCTCTCTAGACCTTTTGGAACTGGAGAAGAAGATGAAAATAGGTTTTTAAGGTTTTGACCCCTGTGACCCCAATTGGGGTCATGAGGTCATGAAATCTACAATTTAGAATCCTCATTGGCCAAGGAGTCTACACACAACTTTTCAGCTCTCTAGACCTTTTGGAACTGGAGAAGAAGATGAAAATAGGTTTTTAAGGTTTTGACCCCTGTGACCCCATTTGGGGTCATGAGGTCATGAAATCTACAATTTAGAATCCCCAATTGCCAAGGAGTCTCCACATCAAATTTGAGCTATCTAGAGTCATTGGTTCTGGAGAAGAAGTCGAAATGTGAAAAGTTTACTGATGGACGGACGGACGGATGGACGGGCGGACGGACGGACGGACGGACGCCGGACGCCATGCCATGCCATAAGCCCATCGGGTCTTTCAGACCTGATGAGCTAAAAATAGAGCCATTGGCTCTGTAGCTCATCAAGCTTCATCGTCAATTACAATATATGCTGTTGAGTGTGGCAAATGTGATTCCCCCTTTGTAGAGGCCAAAGGGTCACCCATCATAAAATTAAGTATAAAAGGCGACAAGTTACAGTTTTCAAGGCTGGCCTTATACTTCATTGGAGCAACAGGGTCACCAAACCTACAATTCATAATCCTCAATAATCAAGGAGTCTGTACACAAAGTTTCAGCTTTCTAGGCCTTATGGTTCTGGAGAAGAAGATGAAAATAGGTTTTTAGGGTGTGGCCCTTATTAGGGGTCACAAGGCCACCAAAGCTACCATTTATAATCCTCACTAGTCAAGGAGTCTGTACACAAAGTTTCAGCTTTCTAGGCCTTATGCTTCTGGAGAAGAAGATGAAAATAGGTTTTTAGGGCGTGGCCCCTGTGGCCCTTATTAGGGGTCACAGGGCCACCGAAGCTACAATTTATAATCCTCACTAGCCAAGGAGTCTGTACACAAAGTTTCAGCTTTCTAGGCCTCATGCTTCTGGAGAAGAAGATGAAAATAGGTTTTTAGGGTGTGGCCCCTGTGGCCCTTATTAGGGGTCACATGGCCACCAAAGCTACAATTTAAAATCCTCACTAGTCAAGGAGTCTGTACACAAAGTTTCAGCTTTCTAGGCCTCATGGTTCTGGAGAAGAAGATGAAAATAGGTTTTTAGGGTGTGGCCCCTGTGGCCCTTATTAGGGGTCACATGGCCACCAAAGCTACAATTTATAATCCTCACTAGCCAAGGAGTCTGTACACAAAGTTTCAGCTTTCTAGGCCTTATGCTTCTGGAGAAGAAGATGAAAATAGGTTTTTAGGACGTGGCCCCTGTGGCCCTTATTAGGGGTCACAGGACCACCAAAGCTACAATTTATAATCCTCACTAGCCAAGGAGTCTGTACACAAAGTTTCAGCTTTCTAGGCCTTATGCTTCTGGAGAAGAAGTCGAAATTCCACAAAGTTTACGGACGGACGGATGGACGGACGGACGGACGGACGGACGGATGGACGGACGGACGCCGGACACCATGCCATGCCATAAGCCCATCGGGCCTTACAGGCCAGATGAGCTAAAAATCAATCCCGCTAATAATGCAAGTGATATATCCTACCTGAGGGTTGATGGTTGATCATAGAAAGAAGGCCCAGAATCTTGGGTCAGCGAATCAATCTGTTGTCCATTTTCCACAGCATCATGCTCCGATTCTGCAATTCAAAGCTCTAGTTTCAATCATTTGCATTTTTCACAAATTCTGGTTTTTCTAAAAAAACGACAGAACAGTGGACAAAATTAGAGTTATTGGCTCTGCATCCTGCTACATCAGCGTATATGTCTCCGCTAATGCTACAACCTATCCCCTGATATCCTCCTATCGCTATATATAGCAAGCCAATAAAATAATGCCCTTTCAGCGATAGCAGCAAACTAGTTTCTTGGCTTCGTTCCGCGTGCTCACGTCTTGATTCAAATTATCCAATAGGAGTGCTATTAGATAATAAATCTGATTCTCATTGCAGTCTCCGGCTAAGCTCCAAATCACGCGCTCTTAGATTTCCACGTGCGACATCACTAGACAACAGTGTATGGAGTTCGAAATAGTTTGACTGAACACAGACATGCTTTAAATAGCGCTGAGCAACCACCTGTCAGCGATACGACAGAAGACTATAGGAGGATATCAGGGGATAGGTTGTAGCATTAGCGGAGACATATACGCTGATGTAGCAGGATGTTGGCTCTGTAGCTGATCAAGCTTTATTTTCAATGTTGCTTTAGGGTATGATCAATGTGGTTTCCCCCCACCCCAACCACCCCTCCCCCACCAGCTGAGGCCACCAAATGAACATCTGAGAATCCCGCTACTTAAACGAGTCAACAAAACATTTCAGCATTTTATACCTTGTGCTTCTGGGGAAGAAGATTTTAAGGGTGTAGCCCCTGTTGCCCTTTTTTTTGGCCACAGGTCCACCAAAGCTATAAATATTACTCACAAGTCAGAGTCTGTACACAGTTTTATAGGCCGTATGCTTCAGACAGAAGAAGATGAAACTAGATTTTAAGGGTGGGGCACAGATCCACCAAAACACCGTCCATTGGGGGATAAATATAAACTAGAACATTTGTGTCAATGGATGCACACCTTTGGGATACCTATAAAGCATGTTTGAAAGATCAGTGAGTCTATCCAGTACTTTTCGAGGAGAAGTGGATATACAACACCCCTTTGAGCTTTCACTTGCTTTCACCTAAATTCAACACGTCAGAAATTTTAAGGAAAAAAAATCAAAAATAGAGCCATGGGCACTGTAGCTCATCAGACTTTTGATGGAAATAGGTTTTTTAAGGTTTTTACCCCTGTGGCTTTGGGGTCATGGGTTAACCAAATCTACAATTTAGAATCTTCATGGGCCAAAGACTCTACACACAACTTTTCAGCTCTCTAGACCTTTTGGAACTGGAGAAGAAGATGAAAACAGGATTTTAAGGTTTTGACCCCTGCGACCCCATTTGGGCTTATGGGGTCACAAAATCTACAATTTAGAATCCCCATTGGCCCAGTCTACTCACAACTTTTCAGCTCTAGACCTTTTGAGACTAGAGAAGATAAAAATAGGATTTTAAGGTTTTGACCCCTGTGACCCCCAATTGGGGTCATGGGGTCACAAAATCTGCAATTTAGAATCCCCATTAGCCAAGGAGTCTTCACATCAAATTTCACCTCTCTAGAGTCATTGGTTCTGGAGAAGTCGAAAATGTGAAAAGTTTACGGATGGACGGATGCCGGACGCCATGCCATAAGCCCATCAGGTCTTTCAGACCTGATGAGCTAAAAAACGAAAAAATAATTTGAGATGCAATCCCCTTGGATGCCTGTAAGCCAGGAGTGCAAATTCAATTAAATCTGTTGAACATTTTTTTAGGAGAAGTGGATAAACGATACCCTGGGTATCTAACCCTGTATAGAGTGGTGACGTACGTACGGACAATCGAGGGTAATCAAATATGCCCCTTTCATATCTGGCAGGGGCATAAAAACACACCAATAATAATACATAACAGGGGTCGAAATTAGTCCTAGTCCATCATTTTCACTAGCTATTGGCTACCGGGCTAGTACTGATTTTGCATAATACAGTTAAAAATAGTTATATTTGAGCAAGAAATGTCTTGTAGAATTCTTCATATATCAAAATTAAATCAATATTTTAAAATTATACTTTCACTTTATTGGCTAATGTGATATGCTTCATGACGACTATCTGACATTATGCGAATATTGCAAGTTAAATGTAGTCGATAAAGTAAGTGCTGCAGTAAAAATATTACGACAATTAACATTGTTTTAGAGTAATGTGGTAAAAATACATTGCAATTGTGTTGATATGTAGAATTCTAATATTGATATTCGTTTTTTCCTTTCAGAGGCATTTGAAATAGGGAGAACAAAATATGGCTCTGTAGCCCATCAGGCTTCATATCAATTTTGGTTTAGGGTGTTGCATGGTTACCCCCTTATTAGGGGCCACAGGGCTATCAAAGCTACAATTTATAATCCTAGCTAGCCAAGAAGTCTATACACAAGGTTACAACTTTCTAGACCTTTTCCTTCTAGAGAAAAAAATTAGAAAATAGGTTTTGGAGATGTGGCTACAATATTCAATGGAGCTACTATTTTCAATCCTCACTAGTCAAGGAGTATGTACACCAAGTATGCTTCTGGGTCTTATGCTTCTGGAGAAAAAGATAAAAATTTCAGCTCTCTTGGGCTTCTGCTTCTGGAGAAGATGAAAATAAGTTTTAAGGGCATGGCCCCTGTGGCCCTACATTGGGGTCACAGGATCACAAAAGTTACAAATTAGAATCCCCACATACCTGCACACAAAATATCAGCTCTCTGGAGTCATTGGTTCTGGAGAAGAGGAACATAGGTTTTAAGGGTGTGGCCCCTGTGGCCCTTAATTGGGGTCACAGGGTCACAAAAGTTACAAATTAGAATCCCCACATACCTGCACACAAAATATCAGCTCTCTGGAGTCATTGGTTCTTAAGGGCGTTGCCCCTGTGGCCCTTAATTGGGGTCTCTGGGTCACAAAAGTTACAAACTAGATTAGCGTTTGCGGGACACCGCAAAAGCAGAGCAGCCCCGAAACTTGGGTTCTGGAGAAGAAGAGGAACATAGGTTTTAAGGGTGTGGCCCCTGTGGCCCTTAATTGGGGTCACAGGGTCACAAAAGTTTCAAATTAGAATCCCCACATACCTGCACACAAAATATCAGCTCTCTGGAGTCATTAGTTCTGGAGAAGAGGAACATAGGTCTTAAGGGCGTGGCCCCCGTGGCCCTTAATTGGGGTCTCGGGGTCACAAAAGTTACAAACTAGAGTAGCGTTTGCGGGACACCGCAAAAGCAGAGCATCCCCAAAACTTGGGGTTTCGCTTTACCCTGTTCCGCCTTTTACAGGCCTAACCAAATTGGGCATTTTCTCATGACCTTGACCTTTGACACTCAAGGTCGCACAATCAATGAACACATTTCAATGAGTATAACATTAATGTAATGAAATGAAGTGTTAAAAGTTAATTTAATCCATTTTCTCCATTTATGTTGCCATGACCTTGACCTTCGACATTTCGTACTCAAAACTTTTTGTAAATTTTGTACTTCTCAAGAGATCATATCAAATCTAAACTTCATAGCACAAAAACTTTTCAAGTTATTGTGTTTACAAGGAATTGCAAGAACTCATATCTCATGACCTTGACCTTTGACCTTCAAGGTCACACAATCATTGAACACTTTTTATTGAGTATAACAATCATGTATTGATTAAAAGTGTTCATAGTAAGAAAAAAGCATTTTCGCTAAACCATGCTAAAGTCATAACCTCGCTGTGACCTTGACCTATGACCGATTGTAGTCGAAACCTTTTCAAATTTTTTTACTCTTCCAAGGATGATATATACCAAGTAAGAGCTTCATAGCACAAAAACTTTTCAAGTTATCGCGTTTACAAGGAATTCTTAGACTGATTACATAGCTCGTTACCTTGACCTTGAAAGTGAATGTGTCAAAATCGTTCCCGCAAGGTATGAGTAGTAAGTTATGAATAAGAGTTCTGGAAAGGTTAGTGGAAAAAAGTTATAGCTAGTTATATGAGTGCGGTGGCGGCGGCGACGGCGACGGCAGCAGCGGTGGAAACTTCACAAAAACTGATAGCAGCCCCGTCCTAAGACGGGGCTGCTAATTAGAATCCCCATATGTCAAGGTGCCTGTACACAAAATTTCAGCTCTCTTGGGCTTCTGCTTCTGGAGAAATTGGGGTCACAAATCAGAATCCCCACATGGTCTCGCTGTGACCTTGAAAATAATGTGAAGGTCACCACAATCGACTGGGCCCGGCGCCTTCCCAATAAGATGCATTGTGTAAGTTAAGAAGAGAATTCAGTGAATGGTTCTCGAGATATCCCGCTGACAAGGGTAAAATGTCAAAGTCTTGTAATGACCTTGAAATGAAGGTCAAGGTCATGAACCTCTAGAGGGACCTTGCTCTCTTGGTGATGAAGCTATATACAAAAAATAGAGCCATTGGCTCTGTAGCTCATCAGGCATCATATCAAGTTTGCTTTATACAGGCAAGATGAGCTAAAAATGAAACTGATGTTACCTATTGCAAGAAAACCTATAAACAAATTACAAAACAAATGTAACGATTTCGGAATATATTTCCTTACCAAATGATTTATTATTATTCAACACTTTCTAGATCGCCAATATCAGACAGTGAAAGAAGTCCAAACTAAAATATCCAAGGAGAAATAAATTTGCCATAGACTGTCATCTAATGGAAAAAACAGGTTTTTAAGGTTGTGACCCCTGTGACCCTATTTGGAGTCATGGGGTCACGAAACCTACAGTTTAGAATCCCAATTGGCCAAGGAGTCTACATGCAGTCTTTCAGCTCAATAGATCTTTAGGAGCTAAAGATGATGATGAAAATAAGTTTTTAAAGTTTTGAAAACTGTGACCCCATTTGGGGTCATGGGGTCATGAAATCTACAATTTAGAATCCCCATTGGCCAAGGAGTCTGCACATCAAATTTCAGCTCTCTAGAGTCATTGGTTCTGGAGAAGAAGTCGAAAATGTGAAAAGTTTACGGACGGACGGACGGAAGGACGCCGGACGCCTTGCCATAAGCCCATCGGGTCTTTCAGACCTGATCAGCTAAAAATTTAATTTTAAGAAATCTATAACCTCCAAAAGGCACATCTACATGATATTATGGAGAGACAGTATACCAAGACTTGGGGGGAGACATAATTACGCAAGCAAAAGTAATCGTCACATTAGTAGTTGTTACGAAAATATGATCGATGTAGCAAGTGTTTGTTTTACATAAGGTCCAATAAATAAGAGGGCTTTGTCCGATTTCATTCTCGATTAATTTCTCTTTTCGTAAATTTTCCTTTTGGATTAAATTTTCTATATCAATAATGTTTCTTAGTTTATCGTCCTTATATTGTTATAGCAAGTCTATCAAATTAAGGACATCAATATCGGCGATTGAAGCAAAACTCACAGCAACTAATTAATTTTCACCGGTTCACAATAAACAACGTGTTCTTGCGATTGCATCTTTTCTAAAAGTTCTTTGCAATTCATTTAAAATAAAACTAGGTAATACGAATATATACATGCAAATGTAAGAAGTTTCCTATAATCTTGTTTTCTAGGCAATTTTCTGAAAATGAATGCGAGTTTATTTCAAACCTGTTCGTTGACGAGTAAGATTATGACGGACTCAAGTACCATGGTAGTCTTTTTTAACACTTTTGACAGTAAAAAATAAGTTTTCTTTTGTCTTTATGTTCTTCAATCGGTCAATTTTCTGTTTCAAATGTCCGCACATCTACATGATTATACCAAATTTGGTCAAGGTTAGTAATGTAGTTTCAGAGTTATACTCAGGAAACTAACCAAACCCTTCAAAATGACTAAATCCAAAATGTTGCTATGGAAACAAAAAAATATTAAATTGAAAAGTTGAAACCCCAAAAAGGCACATCTACATGATATGGAGAGGCTGTATACCAAATTTGGTGAAGAAAACCAATATGTCTCCCAACCCTTTCAAATTCTAGACATAAGTATATATTATATATGTGATGTGATTTCAGACACCTGTAAATTGGCTGTAATCAATACAGAAATGGAAATAGCTCAAATATTCAATTGATAATTAATAGCATAGGATCCACAGGTTCACAAAGCCCTATTTAGGGGCCATGGGGTCACTAAGACTGTCACTTCAATAGCCGGATTCAGTACACAAGATTTCAGCTTTCTAGGCTTTTGGTTCTGGAGAAGCTAGAGAAAATATTTTTTCAGGGCATGGCCCTTATAGTCATCACTAGTCAAGAAGTCTGTACACAAAGTTTCAGCATTCTAGGGTTTATGCTGATGAAAAGATGAAAATAGGTTTTCAGGGGCCACTGAGCCACAAAAGCCTTAAATTATAATTCTCACTAGCTAAGGAGTCTGTACACAAAATTTCAGCTTTCTAGTCCTTTTGCTTCTGGAGAAATTTGTATGAGCAGTATGATTAGGTTTAGGGATATAGAGTTCACATTTTACGGGATCGGATGTATGGATTTGTCGGCCGCATGGTCGACCTTTTCGCTGACACATTTTAAGCATGTTAGGTTTCATAGACCCACCAAAGTACGAGTATTGCTTTTCAATTTATGCGGATTATGTTTCTAAGAATTGACTTCAAAATTCATTAAGTTAATGAAGGTATAAACTTAAAAACGGCTGTGCAAACTGTAAGTCACATGTCGGATTTATGCCCACAACTAGTTCACCGTGTCAACGTTGTACATAAATGACTTGCGAGGGTTTGGGAGGAAAATATACGATTAGACTATCGTAGGTGCCATACATGTGGCGTTAAAGCTTGACAAAGCTTGACAACACCGAATAACATCAAACCAAATTATGTTTATGGTAAATAGCAGTTCTTACATCTTGTTGAGAAACAAAGCTTAAAACTGTTGCCTAAGCGGCATTTAAATGGTTGATCCCCTAGCTGTGGCATTTAAATGGTCGATCCCCTAGCAACAGCGACTGCACTGCTGATATGCCTTCTTAGAGGGAAAACGACCGGTATCCTGTTATGCAGCCATGTCATTCATCAAACAAACTATAAAATATTTATTTGATATTTGCTTTTGGTTATTTGTGTCTTTTTATCGTACTCTCGCGAACTGGTAGAGCATGAAAAACGTTACTTGTTTATGAATAGTTCCGTCATTAGGGGCATGGCTAAGTGTGAATGGGCACGGCTTAATATGATGAGACGTCACAAAATTAAGTTCATGCAGGTATAAACTGAATTTCTGTGAGTGCTCAGCGAATCAGATTCTTGGATAGCAAATGCCATGTATTTATTAACTGTAAGCTTATTTTGCAATGTAAGCTCAATGTCTTCTTAATGTTTTAGACTATTTTAACATGCTTGTGCTGCTGTAAAATACCATCTTTCCACAATGCAGCAGTGTAAACCTCTCCTTGGCAGAAATTTTCTAGGGAAGCACACATTAAATATATTCTATATTATTCTATTACCGTATATGACCGGGTATATGCCGACCCCGCATATAAGCCGACCCCCTTTCTCAACCCCCCAAATTCCAGTCAAAACCTAGTATTTCATGTATCGGCCGACCCCCCTCCTCGCAGCTCTCTATTTTGCTGACTGTAAGTCGATATGATGCCGGTTGCATTGAAACTGAAATCTCATGAATCATCAAATCACATTAATTTTAAGACGTATATTATTTTTTAAAACTATGAAAGAAAAGAAAGTGTTCACTTACGGTGTTTGTGGTTTGTTTTAATCATGTTACATGTTATTCTCGACAAATTGTTAACGAACGACAGTCAACAACCCTGAAGTGAAGTGTTTACTGGAAATGAGATATTTTTTACAAGCCTTTTCATTGGCTAAATTATGTAGGTCAACCAATCAGCAAGTTGGTAATAAAAAGATGTACGAAAGATAAAACGTGGTTGTAGTAATTTCATGACAACATTTTGTCAATACAATATTAAATGTGCAAATATACCCTATTTTCTTACACGTTTTCTATATTTTACTTTTTCAAAATAAACATGCAGTTAATTGAAATATTTGTGTATATAAAAGTCCAAGAATAACGATCAGAAATATAACCATGAGCATAAAAGTATAAAACGGAATGTTATTTGTCGTCACGAAATTACGATTGAGATTCAAAGTCATGTAAAACATTGTGCTTTCACGAGTGTATCTTTGACAAAGATATGATTGAATTTCGATAAAATATGATGGGTAAGTTTGGAAATATGTCTTATTAATCCTTTAAAATGGACAACAAGCCTTTTGAAGTGATAACTCTTGATAATATTTGCAAAACGGGGTTTCAATTTCCGATCGTGGATGCGAGTGAAGCCACATTGATCTGCCGAAATCTAACAGTATGTGAAGGTTGCTTTATTTCAAAATAATATATCTTTATATATTTATTTCAACTTCACTTTGTATATTTTCATAAAAAACAACAACACAACAAAAGTATTTTTATTTTACAAGTTCAATATAGAAATGACCTCGATGATTGTGCATGTTGCTTCCTCCTGTGTAAACATCGACTCACTAACTCGCTGGGCTGACCAATACTCGTGCTTGGCCTATTATTTTTTTCATCTGCATCATAATTATATCTCAGGTATAGGCCGACCCCCCTCTTTGACCAGCTAATTTCTGGTGTCAAATCCTCGGCTTATATCCGGTCATATACGGTAAATATATTTTAAATCATTCTATATATTCTATATTGTTATTTTTAACTTTTTGTTCTTTCTGTTTAAGTTTAATATTCTACTAATTCGGGTATTTTCTTTACTTTGCAGTCTTTTACTCTTTAATGAGCCATTCCATGTCCGGGGTTGGTATTCTGTTTTTTGACAGAATAAAGATGAAAATAGGTTTTTAGGGGGGGCCCCTGTGACCCTTATTAGGGGCCACAGGACCACAAAAGCTATAAATTATAATCCCAACTAGTCAAGGAGTCTGTACACACGCTTTCTAGGCCTTATGCTTCTGAAGAAAAAGATGAAAATAGATTTTAAGAGCGTGGCACCTGTGGCTCTTATTAGATAACTATAATACTTATTATCCTAAATTATAACTTGGAACAACAATTGTCAAACCAATCTCTAACTTATTTTATTATAGGATCATGAAAATATTCATGTTTTAAGAACAAATGTAGAAACTTGTATCCATCTATGCAAGGTTCCTTACCTAAATATGTCAGCTTTGGGAGCAGCAGTTCTGGAGGAGAAGATGAAAATGTAAATAGTTTATCAATGATGGCAACAACCCAGGCCAAAAGGCTGACAAGTATTTTAATCAGAATTTCAGAAAATAATATACTTATGTTTTGTTCAAATGAAATGAATTGAGAATACCCATGAGATTTAACCATCACAGATTTACAGTTTTGATGCCATGTTAAGACCTGGAAATAATCCAATGATCAAAACATGAAAACACTGCTCAAGATTCAATTCTTGAAAAGAAATGTTTGCCACTAGGATGGCAGTGTTCTTTGTTACTAATAATGGATCACCTGACATCCATTTCTAGTTGTTAGTCGTTAAGAAGGGTGCTCACATCTTATATCAATGACAGTGAAAAGATCTGGTTGACCATAAGTATGCGCCTTGAGATGTTGCAAAAGAAAGAGATAAAAGTCAGGTCAGCATCTTTATCATCCTTATGTGAACTGTCAACAAATTTTAATACTGTACATTATATTTTGGTTCATTATTATTTACAACAAATGTGACAATGTCCCCCGCCACAATAAAGAACAAGTGTCCCCTTCTGTTGAGGATTAACTGAAGTGATTATAAAGGGTTTGAAGAGCCCTCCAGGTGACATGGTGACCATGAGAATATAGACAAGATCCCCATAGTCACATGCCTATGTGAGTGCCTTATCTAGCAACAATCTGCCTAAGCATGGAGTTTAAAAGATCATCAATTCATAAGAAAACTGACTAAGGGCAGTGGATATCTTCATAATACGGTCAAGGTCGTCTTGAACTGCTGTAAGTAAATAAATATAATGTAGACTGTCACACAACATAAAGACACAAGGTGCAATGGTTGCAATGTCAAGATAAAAAAGGGACTGATGACCCTAGACGATCAGTCACCAGACGCAAATGATGTCTGCATAATACCTCAATGATGGCTGTACCATTAAAAAAAAATAAAAAGATTTGCAGTGGCAATCATGGAAATCATCAAAAAATCATCCAAAGCGATTGGTGTCTGTAATCAACGACATAGGAAGTTCCCAACTTTGAAAACTTTTGGTGCAAGGGTTCATGAGATGTCGAAAACATGGTAACAGTATGATGGTTAACTTGAAAATAACAGGAAGGTTATTCCAAGTGACTGGTGTTTGTGTTATCCCCAAAATTTAGGCTGTGACCAAATTTTAAAACTTGCTGTGCACCAGTTAATGAGGTACATATTTAGAATGAAGAGTGCTATTGTGACCTTAAAAAAAAGAATAAGGTCAAGTCTGCGTAATCCCCTGAAGTAAGGTGTTACCAAATTTAAAGACTTTGTGCGCAATGGTTACGAGACATCTCGTTCACAAAAATCCAAACGTACTTACGTAAAATCAAGATCACCTTAATCAACTGGCATTGGGGGTCTGATTCCATATTTTAAGACTACAGGTATAGTGGTTCGTTCGTGAGCAAGTGAAGTCAAGAGTGATGTTGTGACTTGTGAGTGGTGTCCAAGTGTCTGAGTGAGGTCATGAGTGGCGTCATGAGTGAGTTCGTGAGTGAGGCATTAATGAATGAGTTCACGATTGAGTGTGTGAACGCCCGGGTGACTGAACGCATGAGAGTTTGTGAGCAAGCATTTAGTGCTGCTTGGACAATAATTGTCGCTATTAACGACCCACATTTTCATAATCCCCCAAAGAATTTCTGTCACCAAACTTAATGGGTGCAAGGGTTCCGGGGATAGATACCTGTTAACCTGTATTTGAAAAAGAGTTTAAATACAACCTTGAAAACAAAGGCAAAATTCACAATTACCAAGTGGTGTCTTATAAATGTGGTTTATGTGATAACGCTTAACAAGAGTTTCAATCCTGTCAAAGTGGTGACCTGGGCAATATGGTCAAGGTTATCTTAATGGATTTGTATCTGTGTAATCCTGCTTTTCCCAAATTTGGAAACTTGACTTCATGGTTTCAATAGATATCACATAAAGAATCTAATGACATAAGGCTGCCTGTAGTCACAAGTTCCGCGTTGCGACGGGGGACAATAAGTTTCTTATGGCAAGAATATCACAAAAATACTGACCTGCTGCTTCCTCTGTGACTTCAGCATCTTCGCTGTCTGTGTCATGGAAAACCTCATCCTGGTACCTGAAGATGTCATTATGGACATAATACTTCTTAGGGGACTGAGGTGCAAGAACAAAGGTCTGCATGAACCGACGCATTGGTTCCCCATTATTAGACAATTCTCCGGTAACCTAGAGATGAAACAGAAAATTTAAAGAGCTTTAGGAGTGTAAAAAAAGATTATTCAAACTTTCACATAAAATTGTCAGTGTTCCAGATGATTTTTGGATTTAATCATTCCTAGTTTTGGTAACAATTGAATAATATTGATTTTGATGGCATACTTAAGTAAAATGGTACACCTCTGATTTTGGACAATAGGGTATTTCATAAAGAAATGAGATTGTTCTCTCATGACTCAACATTCTCAATATGAACAATATCTTACCAATACATTGACGCTAATGAGCATGTTAAAAGCAATGAATAATTTTTTTTCATGTAATATTTTCAACAATTCAATTCAACTTCTTTCGCTAGTGTTGGCATATGCAGCCAGCACTTTAATTAACAAGAAGACATGGTCATCAACATCCCCCGCCAAACAAGTTTCATTAAAGCTCCAATATTTTCCTACATGGGCTGTTATTCTGTAATAAGTAATTGCATTTACTTCATTTTCTACTCCATCAAGGTATTGATACCCTGAAGACACACAGCAGGTTTGGTTTACCTATCTTAAATAGTTTCTGAGAAAAAATGTCCACTTTGACGACTACCCCGAACAGAGTCCAAAAACACACAGCAAGGGCATTAACTCTGTAAAAAAGGATTTTGCGGCTCTGATTTTGAAACTCCTACGTATTGATACAATGAAGACACACAGCAAATTTGGGGAACCTATCTTCATACTTTCTGAGAAAAATTGTCCCCTTTGACAACACCCTCAAACAGAATCCTAAAACATGAAACAAGGGCAATAACTCTGTAAAAAATAATTTTGCAGTTCTGATTTTCAAACTGCATCAAGGTATCGATACTCTGAAAACACACAGCAAATTTGGTTATGCTATCTTAAATAGTCTTTGAGAAAAGCTGTTACCTTTAACCCTTTGACATACAAATGGCAAACGTGGTTTCTGTTATCAAGAAATGACAAATTGTTAATACGTTCAGTATTTTTAATCAGAAAAATATGTGCAGGTGCGCGTTTTTCTTACAAACAGCGATGTTACCTTTCTTGTTCAAGTGGCAAAGTTCGTTTCAAAGTGCTTTAACTCATTATCTCTGATAGACGCACATAGCATTTAAGTGGCAAATTAGGGTGATCCTCCTCGCAAGAGCCACATATATGCGTCGCTTGAAAGCAGCTCTTATTCATCAAGAGACGCATATATGCGTTGTTTCCACTTATACTGCAATGAAGTCCTTTTAGACATAATTTTGCAACCTTTAAAAGAAATGTATACTATGCATGATATGTCCTTTGGTTTTCAAAACAGACAGTAAATAATGTGCTTTGATAGGAATGAATGGTCAGTTTTCGAGACTGATACCAAAATTCAAGTACTTTTCAAGGACATTTTACCATTTTTCAAGTACATATATTCACAAGATAAGTGACAAAACTTTCGGTTTGGTGCCGTCATTTACAACATTGCGACATTGAAATTTTCCGAATGCAATTGATCGTGAGAATGATAGGAAGCCAAGAGGTTTCGTTTCATTCCGTTCTCTATAATTTGCGCAGTTAGCAGAACCACAATACTTCCGTGTTTTAGATTGTATTGTTATCAATGTCACAGTAAATTCCAGTACATTTTTGAAAATTTCAAGGACATTACCGTGAAATTCCAGTACTTTTTCAGGACATTTAGTAAGTATTCTAAATTCAAGTACTTTTCCAGTATTAAAACAAAATTCAAGTACTTTTCCAGGCCCGTGCGAACCATGTTCTTTAAGGTGTTGACCCCTGTGACCCCACATTGGGGTCAAGGGGTAATTAAATGTAAAATTTAGAATCTTAATTGGCCAAAGAGTCTACACACAACTTTCAGCTCTCTAGACCTTTTGGAACTGGAGGAGGAGATGAAAATAGGTTTTTAAAGTTTTGACCCCTGTGACCCTATTTGGGGTCATGGGGTCATGAAATCTACAATTTTGAATCCCTATTGGTCAAGGAGTCTACTCACAACTTTTCAGCTCTCTAGACCTTTTGGAACTGGAGAAGAAGATGAAAATAGGATTTTAAAGTTTTGACCCCTGTGATCCCATTTGGGGTCATGGGGTCACGAAATCTACAATTTAGAATCCCCATTGGCCAAGGAGTCTGCACATCAAATTTCAGCTCTTGAGAGTCATTGGTTCTGGAGAAGAAGTCGAAAATGTGAAAAGTTCACGGATGGACGGATGGACAGACGCCGGACGCCTTGCCATGCCATAAGCCCATCGGGTCTTTCAGACCTGATGAGCTAAAAAGCACAAAGTTTACGGACGGACAGATCGATGGACATGTCATGCCATAAGCCTTTCAGGCCTGATGGGCATAAAACTGAAATACATTCTTATATACAAGATTCATACCTGCACAACAACTGCGTTTCCAACTGTTGCTTGGCTGTCAACCTGCCGTATCTTGGCATGGCAGTCACGGAAATTCAGGGACATGATTTTCTTGTGTATGTCCTGAAAATTAAAAATGTCAAATATCAAATTCTGATACCCTGAGTGCAAGGTACATTTTATTTCTCTGTTTTGAGTTTAACCAGGATGAAGGGAAGGGCCAGGTTACATTGCAGGGATAGAAATACCTTAAGGCACCCTACATCAATTTTATGTTTACCCTGAACAAATCAAGTTTGCCACCAGACATTCTGTAAGATAAGATACTTTATTTGCAAAGAGAACACTTTTTAGGCAGTGTACAAAACAGGAATAACAAGCAGCTGAAATGGTCGAGCTATATCCCCCACAAATTGCACAACATGTATAGGTTTTCTTTGCTGATTAATTTTTGTCACACAAAATAACAAATTTTTTCCGGATATGAAGGGAACTGTTCGAACAAAAAAATAGAGCCATTGGCTCTGTAGCTCATCAGGCATCATATCAAGTTTGCTTTATACAGGCAAGATGAGCTAAAAATGAAACTGATGTTACCTATTGCAAGAAAACCTATTATTATTCAACACTTTCTAGATCGCCAATATCAGACAGTGAAAGAAGTCCAAACTAAATTATCCAAGGAGAAATAAATTTGCCATAGACTGTCATCTAATGGAGAAAAATAGGTTTTTAAGATTGTGACCCTGGTGACCCTATTTGGGGTCATGGGGTCACGAAATCTACAATTTAGAATCCCCATTGGCCAAGGAGTCTGCACACATAATTTCAGCTCTCTAGACCTTTTGGAACTTGAGAAGAAGATAAAAATAGTTTTTTAAGGTTGTGACCCCTGTGACCCTATTTGGGGTCACAGGGTCAACAAAGTTACAAATTAGAATCCCCATTGTCCAAGGAGTCTGCACATATCAATATTAACTCTCTAGACCTTTTTGAACTGGAGAAGAAGATGAGAATTGGTTTTTAAGGTTGTGACCCCTGTGACCCTATTTGGGGTCATGGGGTCACGAAATCTACAATTTAGAATCCCCAATGGCCAAGGAGTCTGCACATATCGTTTTTAACTCTCTAGTCCTTTTAGAACTGGAGAAGAAGATGAAAATATGTTTTTAAGGTTGTGACCCTATTTGGGGTCACAGGGTCACCAAAGTTACAAAATAGAATCTCCATTGTCCAAGGAGTCTGCACATATCCTTTTTAACTCTCTACTCCTTTTGGAACTGGAGAAGAAGATGAAAATATGTTTTTACGGTTGTGACCCCTGTGACCCTATTTGGGGTCACAGGGTCACCAAAGTTACAAATTAGAATCCCCATTGTCCAAGGAGTCTGCACATATCACTTTCAACTCTCTAGTCCTTTTAGAACTGGAGAAGAAGATGAAAATAGGTTTTTAAGGTTGTGACCCCTGTGACCCTATTTGGGGTCATGGGGTCACGAAATCTACAATTTAGAATCCCCAATGGCCAAGGAGTCTGCACATATTGTTTTTAACTCTCTAGTCCTTTTAGAACTGGAGAAGAAGATGAAAATAGGTTTTTAAGGTTGTGACCCCTGTGACCCTATTTGGGGTCACAGGGTCACCAAAGTTACAAATTAGAATCTCCATATGCTAAGGTACCTGTACACAAAATTTCAGATATCTAATGTGTATGGTTCATGAGGAGAAGTCGAAAGTGTCAAAAGTTTACGGACGGACGACGGACGGACGACGGACGGACGACGGACGGACGACGGACGGACGACAGACTGACGGACGCCGGACGACGGGCCATGCCATAAGCCCATCTGGACTTTCAGTCCTGATGAGCTAAAAATACATTGTCCTGTTGTTTTTAATGACTACATACATTGTGAATTAATAGAAATAAAATAGTATAGGCCTATTGCTTTAAAATATTCATGCATCATTCACGTATGCTGTTAAATTTCGACAGAAATCACGATGTATGTGGCTTCACTTGCATCAGCGATCGGGAATTGAAATATTTGATTCCCAAAATATTATTAAGAACTATAGCTTTATGAGGCTTGTTATCCATTTTAAATGTTTAATAAAGCATATTTCCAAACTTATTTATCTTATCTGTAATCGAAGTTCAAAGAAATCTTTGTCAAATATAATTTCGCGAAAGCACGTTGTTGTACTGTACTTGCAGTCTCCATCGTAATTACTTGACGACAAATAACATTATTAATATTTTTCGTCCTCATTATCGTAATCTTTGCAAGTTTTTCTTTAAATTTAATTTAAGTAAATATTTCAATTAACTGCATGTTGTTTTTGAAAATGTAATATATCGAAAATGTTTAACAAATATTTGAATGTTTAGACATTTAGTATTGTATCGACAATATGTCGTCATGAATTTATTACAACCACGTTTCAGTTTCATACATCGTTTTCAAATCGACTTGCTGATTGGTTGACCTACTTTTCTGGGCCAATGAAAAGGCTTGTAACAAATATCTCTCTACCAGTAAACACATGCAGCAAAAGCTGTCGACTGAATATTCATGTTCCTTTTTCATGAGAATAATTATGTAATCTGATTAAAACAAACAACAAACAATGTAAGTTAGCATTTGCAATTTCTTTTATCATTGTTTTTTTTAATAATATACTTATGGAAAAAGTGCCATTTGATATTTAAGAAGACCTTAACAACAGTCAAAAGTATTGATGTCAATTTTCAATCCAACTCGCATCAATGATTTTCTTGGTTGGGGTCTCTCGCGGTTTAAGGCCCATCCCCCTATTTTCAAGATATTTGTATATGGATTTTTATGATGAAAGACTTCATTCACTGGCAAAATATCACTCAAACGTTCAATTTCACTGACTTGGTTTGTCAAGTATTTTTTTTCTTCTGCAGCCTACTTTGCTAGAAGCTAATTTGGAAAAAAGAAAATCTGAAGAGGCTTTTTTTTTCTTTTCTTTTTTTAACCCTACCGACATGTTTTCTCCTGAAAAAAATCCGTAATCCAAGAAATAAAAAAATTCTGGCCTAATGGTTCATGAGATATCAATTTGACAATAAATTCAAAAGTGGTCAAAGTGATGTGGTGACCTTGAAAATAAGGTCATGGTCAGCCAAAGTGACTGGTGTCTGCAAGTTCCCCAATTGAAGGCTGTGACCAAATTAAACCGATGGGATAAAAAAATATTAGTAGAAGATGTCTTTTCTATCCAGCCCTTATACAAGTACCTTATGAAATTATAAATTTAAAGAAAAGCTCTAATTCCAAAATAAACTAGAAAGTGTTTTTACCCGTAAAAACAGATGTCTCCCCCTTCCTCAAATGCTCCAAACCTCTAAACAATACTATCATAAAGCACCATTAATGAGATCTGCTCGGGAAACAAACACTACCCTTTAAAAAAGACTCAGTCCAAATTGTTGCATGAAAATAAACAAAATAATTTGTTTTAAATCTCAAACCCCCAAATGGCACATTTATATGATATGGAGAGGCAATATACCAAGTTTGGCTAGATATCTGCTCCAGAAATGAACACTACCTTTGAAAAAGACTAAGTCAGGAGAGGGAGACATAACAAGAAAACTGAATGAACTTCTTGTAATGATTAGTCAGGAAAACTGGTTGTGTTAAGTCATGGAAGGAATTAATCTGAAAGTTGATCATATTGAAAAATGATAGTCGAGAAAGCATAAAAACCCTGAAAAGCACGACCTCTAGTGATGATAAATACCAAGTTTCATGGAGATATGTTTTGTGAAATAAATTTCTAAGTAGTGCTTTCAGAGTAATTTACAAAACTCAAAATCTTCGAAATTTGAAAACCCAAAAAGAGACAATTGCATGTTTTGATTAATCAATATACTCTACAAACAATGATCACAGACAGAGAGCCAAGAACTATATATGATACTATTTTTACTATAATTTTTTAAATTTTCTTGGATTTTTCTACAGGAAAATATTTCATCACAGACAATATGTACAGTGGTTTTGATGGATACTTCAACAACAGGTCAATTGTCCTGAAGTTAAATTTACAGGTCATTTCTGAAACCTTCAGGCCACACTCTACAGCAGTGAAAAGGCTAAAATATTTTTTAAAATTTTATTTATAAGGTAAGCATATTTATTATATTTTCATTTAAAAATGCTTATTAAATACACTTATAAGCATATTCATATTTATTTTCATTATCTATAATCTATTACTTGTCTAATTCTATAATTTGGCTAACTAAATTCTGTAATCAAACCATTAATTATGCTCCTTGATGTTGATCAAAACAAAATGCATATGTCAATGTTTATAAACAGAAGGTCAGCTGACCTTATTTGCATATCATCACAACTTGTGCCAGTTTGCAAGCAAGACTCATTTTCACATTATTTTTCAATCTTGTTTTAAAAAAATCAAACGGTAGAATCTCTTCTTATTTTCAATTATGGATTTTTACTTCCAAAAGATAAGTTAATAAAATTAAGAAACACTTTTATTTGTTAAAAATATGTATTATTATTTGACCAATAAGAGTCTTGCTCAAGTCTAGATGGCTTAGGCTGTCATGGTGAGTATCATGTGACTTGGCTCTCTTTGCATGATTTTTTCATGCCGCATACAACTAACCTCACTTGATCGCATGATCTTCTAGCTTTTTTTGCCCCACAAGCCTGTACTTAGGCATTCTACCAGTCTCAAGCTAACCTGTTACTATAGAAAAAGCCAGCAAGCAGGAGGAGGAGGAATATTAACCACAGAGCTCTTTTCTTATACATTTGGGTAAATATAAGGGACAATCTCTTGAAGGCATTGATAGTAGCTGCAATACATCTTGAATATAGTTAAATTTGTCTGTTTTAAATTCATAGAATTGTGATTTTTCATAAAGTACATATAAATAACTTATTTTAAAAGAAGCAAAATTCAATTGTCTTATTGTGCAAAAACAGTCAGGTATTCTTGTCTCCGTCCTATGCATTCTAAGTCTCAAAGATTGAGACATATTTTCTTGAATTATTGATATGTGTCTGTCTTTAGAATTTGATTTTCAAACAGACAGGTAGATGGAGCAATTTGTAGGTAGGTATGTAGCTTAGATATGTCTGGCAAAGGCTTTATGAAATATACAATATTAACCCAAAATGATGTTATCAAAGATTTTCAAAAGTCTGTCCCGTACAATGCACTACATAACCTCATACACAATGCCAATAAATATTTCCAGAATTTTTTAAGGAAGGCAGAACAATTTCAACAAATTTGAAGTAGGGTCTAAAAGACATGAAATAATGCACAGTATGAACCTAAATCCTAATAAGGTCATGAATTGTTTCAGGGGAGGTAAAACGAAAAGCTCTAGATGGCATTGTTTTAAATTCCAGTAAATTACTGATAAATTTTACATGCAAATTAAATTCATCCATAAATAAAATGTGGAAGACCTCTACAGGTTATCTTGACTAATGCTCAGACATACACATAGAGGGACGGGCAGAGCGTCATATACCCTCAATATTTTATAGATCCGAGAATAATAAAGTTCATCAATAAACATCAATACCAAAAAAAAGTCCATCAGTTAAACAAGTGGTAGAATTCAATAGTTAATATTGAAGAATTCCCGGACGGACAAGCCCGGACGGACGGACGGACAGGCTGAGTGCTATACCCCCACTACTTCGTAATAAAATAATAAAAAAACTAAATGATACCAACTTTATGTTCACTGTTGAGCATAATTCGAGTAAACTGACAAAAATAAAATCAAACAAATAAATTCAAGTATTTGAATCTCCAAGATCAATTTGATCATATGTAAACAAACATATTTTCAAAATTGTTCTTCATGACAAACCTTCAGATGATTATGTATCTTCATATCAAATTTGATCCAAATGTGATGATTATATAGTTTAGAGGTAGTGAGCAGGACAGCACTTGTTACAGTTTTCCAACAGAGTCACCTTTTGCAAAAAGTTACAAAGTTATGAGCTGGACACAAAGTGTAACGGGAGGACGGACGGTACCCATTTTAACACCCCTCACAACTTTGTTGTTGCGGGTGATAATAAGCCAACTTCTTAATGAAAAAAAACATTTAATGTTATTATAGGGGATTCTTAATTTTGTCTCGTGAATATTTAAGAGGCACGCAAAACGGAGTGCGCGTAATCAAAAACGAGGCTAAGGCTGCTTCTTCACCCGCAAGTAACATTCAATAGCATTGACATGCCAGAATATAAGCCTTTCCTAAAGACGCTTCATTTTGGGAAACAAGAGAATTAGTGAGCAAGCTAACTTTTTATACCCCCGCTTCCCTAAGTGATTCTAGAAACTAAGATACAACTACACTTAGTAAGGATTCCTACAAAATTGCAAACCTGTTTTAATTTGTTTAAAAGTCAATGAAAATGCAGATATAGACTTCCTGATTGCATGTAAGCTATATAAGCTCTTATGAAACTAACAATGTCTTTTTCAGACATTTATGATTCTTCTATATAGTCATTATTGTATTAATAAAATCTTCAATGTCCTTTCACAGGGTTGTCAAAAAGAATTTGAGTAGAAGGCAGAATGAATAAAGTAACAGGCACCTTTACTGAAGATCCGACTTGCCGTAGGCAAGTCGGCCGACGGCCGAAGGCCGGAGTGGGGTAGAGAACGAGAGGGGGCATTGTCCCCTGTCGTTGGTGGGGGTCCGGGGGGCCTCCCCCGGGAGATTTTTGAAAATTGTATGCTCTTAGATGCAATTTTAGGTACTCTTGGCAGGTAAATGACACTGCCAAAATGTTAATTTCACAGACTATTTTTACTATAATTTTTTTAATTTTCTTGGATTTTTCTACAGGAAAATATTTCATCACAGACAATATGTACAGTGGTTTTGATGGATACTTCAACAACAGGTCAATTGTCCTGAAGTTAAATTTACAGGTCATTTCTGAAACCTTCAGGCCACACTCTACAAGTCTAATTGGCAATTTTAATTAAGAGTTTTAGACCGAAAAAAAAACAGTCTTGTAATGAATAAAAAATACTTTCAGGTCCTGGTGTCAAGTGTTTTATTTTATCTGACACTCAGACAGTCAAGAACAACTTTTCTATAATAATATAATAAATTCCCTTCATATTTAACAAACCAGCACATATTTACATTACATTCCCAAACTCTGACAGTCCGAGTCTAGAACTTCTTAAATACATTTTAAACCTTTGCTTTGAAATATAATAATTCTCTTCATATTTCACAACTTGAAAAGAGTGATATTATCAAGGACTGATTACTGAAACAATAAAATCTCAAACAGTCTTAAGTGCAATAACAACAGCACATATAATCTTACCAACCACTGCAAGTCTAGAAAATTTTCAAATACAACTTATGATTTATACTTCATTTTATATTTCACAAAAACCTAAGGGAATCAATGGTCTTGTCAGATTGAGCCTGGCAACTAAACCAAACTCTCAAAAACAGTGGACAGGAAGTGTGGAATAATAACAGCACATATCATGATATTTACACAATCAACATCAGATATAGAAACTATTCAAATACAGTTACAGCTTTGCTTTAAATCAGATTATAATTAATTCACTTCATAAATTAATTCACAAAATTTTTAGAGAGTGATATTATCAGAGACTGGTTACTGAAACAAGTCTGATGAAAGTGCAATAATAACAGCATATAGGCCTACCGTTTCCTCCCGGGTATAAGACTAGGGGGCCCGGCAAACAAATATCTTGAAAATAGGGGTATGGGCTTTAAACCGCGAGAGACCAAGAAATTAATCATTGATGCGAGTTGCGTTTAAAATTGACATCGATACTTCTTAAATATCAAATGGCACTTTTTCAGACGTATATTATTAAAAAGAATGATAAAAGAAATTGTAAATGCTAACTTACATTGTTTGTTGTTTGTTTTAATCAGATTACATACCGGTAATATTATTCTCATGAAAAACGAACGTGAATACTCAGTCGACAGCTTTTGCTGCATGTGTTTACGAGTAGAGAAATTTTTGTTACAAGACTTTTCATTGGCCCAGAAATGTAGGTCAACCAATCAGCAAGTCGATTTGAAAACGATGTTTGATGCTGAAATGTGGTTGTAATAAATTCATGACAACATATTGTAATACAATATTAAATGTCTAAATATTCACATACCGGTATTTGTAAAACATATTCGATATATTACATTTTTCAAAACAACATGCAGTTAATTGAAATATTGACTGATTTAAAATTCGAAGAAAAACTAGCATAAATTTAATAAATTATGATACTGACCACGAAAGATTATCATATAATGTTATTTGTCGTCAAGAAATTACAATTGAGATTCCAAGTACAGTGAAACAACGTGCTTTCGCGAAAGTATTTTTGACAAGATATCTTTGAACTCTGATTAAATATGATAAATAAGTTTGGAAATATACCATAATAAACATTTAAAATGGATAACAAGCCTTATGAAGCGAAAGTTCTTGATAATATTTTGGGAATCAAATATTTCGATTTTCGATCGCTGAAACAAGTGAAGCCACATACATGAGAGACGCCAGGTGAAATGTATCGGTCCTTTGTCGGAATTTGTTTATAATAACATCTCTGCTTGACGTATCTTTTAACACTTGAATGTGTTCTGGCATGATAAGATACCATGTCAATTAATCATTTTTGGTAAAAAGATCATCTACAGAATTTGTAGACGGCGATAAAACACAAGTAGACGGCGAAATCGCTGGTCGCCGGCACATTTTGACAACCCTGCTTTCAATGTGACTGTATCATAAGAAAGAAGTTAACCATACAAAAATACTGAGAGTACATCGAATGGCTCATCTGAACAAAAAATATCAGAGTTAACCTTCTGCCTGCTGGATTGTTTTGAAGTTTTTGCTTGGAGCTTCAAAAGTGTAAAATTTTAACGATGACGTCACATTGGATTCCATCATATTTAGCTTCTCCCTCCTTTCTAAAACACATAATTTTAAAAAATAAAATAAATTCTTGTAAATAAATTGATTTTCTTACTTGTCATAGTTTTTATTTTTCCCAAATAATCAATCCTTTTTTTACAATTAGGTTTATATCCACATGACAATGAATAAAAATGAAAAATTACACAAGTCATAATTTTGTACTTAATTTTCAAAATCGGACTATTTTGTCAATAAATATTTCTGTAGAAAATAATTTATATCAGTTTATTCAGAAATAAATTCTGTACCAGAAAAAAATTGTTCTGCACGAATGCGACTTTCTTCCAACAAACAAGAGCTTGTTACAAACGATGTTAGTTGAAATGATGAATTTTCAACGTAATTTCAAGCAGTCAAAATATTTACTCAACGATGCAATTTACTTCCGTGTTGATGTTTTTACAAATAATGTATCAATCATTTTCAAAATCACACAAAAGTTTAAGTGATCGATTTGCCTTTCTATGTCCCAAATATGAGTATTAAATATTGTCGTTTTCATACAAATATACGTCCATCTCTTATTGATATCGCCACTAATGACAGATGAAAAAAGATCGTAACATCTCGCAAGATCGCGAAAATGTTGAACGATGACAATGCTGTTTAAATCGAGATATTTTGAGATCAGTGTCATCCTATAATTTTTCCACTTAAAACCAAGAATGAAATACATTTCTACGAATGACTGTTAAAGGGTTTACGGAAATTCATTGCAGAATAGATGCAAAATACATTTTAACTTGGATTGAGATTTCCTTCGCTACAGCGGGGCACATATCAAAACAGCGCCAATGATTTACATGACAAGCATGTAGCCCATATTGTCTAATCGTATTTGTACAATAATTCTGGAACATTAAACAAAAATAAAACATGTGTGGTGTCTAAAATGTATTTTTTCACAATTCTAGATTTTTTTTCGATCTTAAAACACCATTTAGTTTATTACTGCTAATCTTGTTTTATGAGATACCCCCCATTCATGGCGTCATATCAGCAACATGCCAATGCCAATTTAGTTACGAGAATTTTTTTGGCGAAATTGTTTATACGAACAATAATTCTATTGACAAACAAATTTTAAACCTGAAATAGTGGACATGGATGTCTTACCAATCCTATTCGTACAAAAATTTCATATTTAAGCGACTTATTAATTTGAAATTAACGATTCCAGTGATGTAACATCGACAGTCGGCGGGATCAAGACTGCGCTATGCTCGATTTGTTCAAATGGCACGGTCAACGTGTTGGGGAAAAACACATCTCACTTGAAAATCGAATACGATTACGGTTTATTTTGTATATATTTGAGCAAGAAATGTCATATAGATTTCATACATATCAAATACAAATCAAAACAGTCAAATTACTCACACATATTTTATTGGCAAACGACATTTTCGTGAAATTTCTTCATGACGACTATTTGACATCATGCGAATAATGCAAGTCAGTTGTAGTCGATAAACGAAGTGTTGCGGCTAAATATTACGACAATTAACATTGTTTTAGACTAATGTGGTAAAACTAAATTGCAATTTGTGTTGATTTGACTAATTTCATTTATTGATATGACTTGTTATTTTCCACTCCGAACCGTTTGAAATATGGAGAAAAAAACGAGATTAGTGTTTGCGGGACACCGCAAAAACAGAGCAGCCCCGAAACTTGGGGTTTCGTCTTACCCTGTTCCGCCTTCTACAAGCCTCAGCATATTGGGCATTTTCTTGTGACCTTGACGTTTGACACTCAAGGTCACGCAATCAAAGAATACATTTCATTGAAAATAACATTAATGTATCGAATAAAAGTGTTTAAAGTTAAAATAATCAATTTTCTCAATATTTGTTGACCTTGCTGTGACCTTGACCTTTGACAGTTCGTACCCAAAACCTTTCCAAAATGTTTTACTTCTCAAGAGATAATATATACAAAATTTAAACTTCATAGCGCAAAAACTTTTCAAGTTAACGCGTTTACAAGGAATGTTTTTGTGATTTTACAGCTCATGACCTTGACCTTTGACCTTGAAAGTGAACATGTCATTTTAAGTCCCCAGAGGTGTAAACAATTATACATGTTTATGAGTTCTGAAAAGCTTAACGGGATTAAATTATATCCAAATTAGTTGCACATTGTAATAACACAAATCTCATGACCTTGACCTTTGACCTTCAAGGTTACACAATCTATGAACACTTTTCATTGAATATAACAATCATCTATTGATTAAAAGTGTTCATAGTTAAAATAAAGCATTTTCGCAAAATCATGCTAAAGTCGTGACCTTGCTGTGACCTTGACCTTGAACAGATTATAGCGAAAACCTTTTCAAAAATTTTTACTCTTCCAAGGATGATACATACCAAGTTAGAGCTTCATAGCACAAAAACTTTTCAAGTTATCGCGTTTACAAGGAATTTTTTAGTGATTTTATAGCTTTGTGACCTTGAACTTTGACCTTGAAAGTGAACATGTCAAAGTCGTTCCCCCGAGGTATAAGCAGTAAGTTATGAATACAAGTTCTGGAAAGTTTAGTAGAAAAAAGTAATAGCCATTGGTATGTGCGCGGCGGCGGCGGCGGCGGCGGCGGAAAATGCACAAAACCTGATAGCAGCCCCGTCCTTAGGATATTGTTTTCCGAACAGAATGATATAACACTTGAGTATTTTAAAAGCACTTTGAAACGAACTTTGCCACATTCAACAAGATAGGTAAATTCGCTGTTAGTAAGAAAAACACGCACCTGCACGTCGCTTTTCTTATTGAAAATACGTTCGATATTTTTAATTCGTCACTTCTTGATAACGGAAAACTTTATCCTTATAATTATTTCACCACGAGAAAGGCAATTGATTTGTGATTCGAAAAATATTAACTTTCTCAACATTTACGGAACTTCGTCACACACGTTTGTCGTTTGTATGTCAAAGGGTCAAATTTCAATGACGTGTCAATTAGTAATTAAAGTCTGGGCCGCAGGTGCGGCCTGCAGTCAGGAGAGGGTTAAGAGCGGACCAAAAATGACTTCCTCAAAGAGTCACTTTTACAAGAAAGAAATCGAAATCTTAAAATAATAATGAGAGTGGTCTGACTGGAATATACAAAAGGCATATCTAGGGACCATAGCCATTACATATATATACAGTTTTATCACATTGGAAGAAATAGTATCAGAGTTATGAGCGGAACAAAAATGACTTCCTCAAAGAGTCACATCTACAACAAAGAAGTCTAAAATCTAAAAGAAAATAATGAGGGCATCTGACCTAAATATACAAAAGGCACATCTAGGGACCATAGTGATTACACATATGAAGTTTCGTGACATTTGAACAAATAGTATTTGAGTTATGAGCGGAACAAAAAGTGTGCCGCGACGGACGGACGAACAGACGGACGGACAGACGGACAGACGGACGCACTAACCGCTATATACCCCCGACTACTTCGTAGCGGGGGTATAATTATGATTGAGTTATTTATAATTAACAAAAGTCCAGAAACGATGCAGTAATTGTAAATCTTCAGGTAAAACAGCCAATAAAAGAATTTTATTCGCTGGGCAAGTTTTGGTGATTGATTCAAAATTGAATGATGCAAACTGTTTTCAAGAAAAAGTTTAACTTAAAGCTTCAGGTAAATGGCCTATTGCCATACACCAACTTAGATCATATGTTTCATTAAAATTTCTAGGCTTCAAAATCACTGACCTGACTATAGTCTTCAGCAGGAGTACCGTTAGTTATATCATTTTCTAGTTTAGACTTATTTGACACGTGTCAAAGTTCCAACTCACCACAAAGAAATTACAATGATTTTCGTAAAAACCTTGGTCGGTTACAATTTCATATCATTAAAGTGGCATTGATCCAGTTTGATCCAGTTTGATCCCTTTTAGCCGTTGCCTGAATAGTGTATACTTGCCATTCATGTTTAGGTAGTCAATACTGTTTTGAAAATGTTAATGGTATCAATGTTAGCTTGTGTTGGTTTAGCAATGAAAGGAACTTACAGCTTGGCCCATAACAGGGGGTTGTTCCTCACCAGGCTTCTCCACTCCTCCATGTACAAAACAAGAGTTGTGGCTGTAAAATCTGAAGAGAGAAAAAAGGAAAATGTTAGCAACATCAGTCTCACAACCCAATGTTCACATATGTCAGTTGAAAAATATGAATAGATCCATTGGGTTTGTAGCTCATCAGGCTTCATATTCAATTTTGCTCTAGGGTGTGGTTAATGTGGTTCTCCTTAGTAGGGGCTGAAGGGTCACAACTACTTAAAGTGACAGAGTATCTTTCTTAAAATTTTATTTGGTTTTGATAAGCTAAAAAATATCTAATATGCTGATTGAAGTTCATATCTCATCACTGCCTGGACTTGCAAATATATCCATTTATGCATAATATCTCTAAAATGCTTGATTTTATGGAATAAACAAAAATAGAGCCATTGGCTCTGTAGCTCATCAGGCATCATATCAAGTTTGTTTTATACAGGCAAGATGAGCTAAAAATGAAACTGATGTTACCTATTGCAAGAAAACCTATAAAAAAATTACAAAACAAATGTATTATTCAACACTTTCTAGATCACAAATATCAGACAGTGAAAGAAGTCCACACTATAATATCCAAGGAGAAATAAATTTGCCATAGACTGTCATCTAATGGAGAAAAATAGGTTTTTAAGATTGTGACCCTTGTGACCCTATCTGGACTTTCAGTCCTGATGAGCTAAAAATGTCATTTCCTTGAAAATATATATATAAAGTGTTCTGCCAAGGCCGCGACCTCGGGTCATCGACCCAAATATATTTAATTGATGTAACATTTCCGTACTGTTGGTGGTCATCTGGTGCAAGCAACAGGGATACAACTTATTTCTCACCAAAAACACAAACCCTTACAGAATATAAACATCAACATGCATGTACACTAACCAATCGATAAAACATATGACTTGAAGCTTGTACCGAAGCTTCTTGTTCATACAAAAACAATCAGGTCGCTCATTTAAGGATTAGGCGCATAGTGCCTGAACGATTAAGATAATTCTTTATTGCGCGTTAAGGAATATATGCTACATTTAAGTGAGCATGAAATTCAAAATCATTTAAATAATAAATACAACAATAGTGTGAGGGTCAGCAATTAAGGATGATTAAGAATTGAAATGGACATGGGCACATATGAAATTTTATAGCGTTTGCTTTTGCAGGTCGGCACATTATACCAACGACCAGATGATTAAAGAGACGCTGTGTAACCTTTTTTTAATATATTTTTCATGAGGTATTGGTCAAATACCTATCACATAAATTTTAGGCCAAAAAAGCAATCATCATTGGTTTCCCAATGAAACTACAGCTACGTAAAGATTGCATAACAAGGCGTCTGCTTTACACCTTTCAGCGACAAACCAAAACGAGGCCGAGAGCCCTAGGGGTTAGGGGATACCAGATACGACGCGACATATCTGCTTCTGGAGAAGAAGATGAACATTAGTTTTAAGGGCGTGGCCCCTGTGGCCCTTAATTAATAATAATGAGTGGATTTATAGAGCGCTAAATGCTCCAGGCACTAAGTGTCTGCTCTAAGCGCAATATGAAAGTATGTACATTATTTACAAAAGTGGGAATGGGAATCTAGCAGTGGTAGTATTTTTTGAAGAGGTATGTTTTTAAGTGAGATTTGAAGTTGTCAAGAGTTGGAGAAAGTCTGATTTCATGAGGAAGAGAGTTCCAGAGAAATGGAGCAGCATAGCTGAAAGAGCGGTAGCCAAAGGACTTCAGGTGACATTTCGGTAGCTCCAGAAGGTCAAGATGTGCTGATCGCAGTGTTCTCGCAGGGATGTGCTTAGATATTGTCTCACTGAGGTAGAGTGGAGCAGTTTCATGGTAACACTGATAAGTGAGTGTGAGGATTTTAAAGTCCACTCTTGCTCGCACTGGCAACCAGTGCAAGGACTTTAAAACAGGCGTGATGTGGGCGTGCTTTTTCGTTCTGCTGATGATCCTTGCACCTGTGTTCTGGACCTTCTGAAGTTTTGTGAGGAGCTTCTCCGTCGTGCCGTAGTAGAGACTATTGCAGTAGTCCAACCGTGATTGGACTAAGGAACGCACAAGGATGGCTGTAGCGTCCTTAGATAACATGTGTCGAATATGACCATTGTTACGGAGATGGTGGTAGCAGACCTTACATGTGTTGGTAACCTGGTTTTCCATTTGCATTTCAGAGTCAATCAGCACGCCTAGATTTTTTACCGTGGAGGAGAATGGTATATCTGCATCTCCAATGGAAATCGTTTCACCTTCAAGAGAAACTGTCTTCCGTTTTGGTCCAACAATGATTGCTTCAGTTTTTGCATCATTCATCTTGAGTTTGTTCATGGTCAGCCATGTTTTGATGTTGCCAGTACAGTCCTCAAGTTGGGAAATGGCAGTGTTGGAGTCTTCAATTCGGAATGTTCTCTGGAATTGCATGTCATCTGCGTAGCCGTGATGATTGACACCTTGCGCCTCGATAGAATCTCCTAGGGCCTTGATGTACAGAGTGAACAATAGTGGTCCAAGTACGGAACCCTGGGGTACACCAAAGGGTAGAAATACCTTTTCAGAAGATACTTTGGAGATCTGTACTGTTTGACACCTTTCAGTGAGATATGATTTGAACCATGCCAGGGCGACTTCTGTGACTCCAAACTGGTATTCAAGTTGGCGTATCAACGTGGCGTGGTCGATGGTATCAAACGCCGCAGATAAGTCCAGTAGTACAAGGAGACCAACCTGGCCTGTATCTGCAGCTTTCAGAAGGTCATTCACAATGCGTAGTAGGGCAGTTTCCGTACTGTGGGAACCTCTGTAGGCAGACTGGTACTTGTCAAAGAGGTCATTGTGCAGAAGATGGGCAGACAATCTTCGTTTTACAGCCTTCTCGAGAATCTTAGACAAAAATGGAAGATTAGACACTGGCCTATAATTCTCCACAGATGCACTGTCCAGGTTTGTTTTCTCAATGAGGGCTTAACAACTGCTTCCTTGAAAGCAATCGGTACACTACCAGTAGACAGACTGAGATTAACAAGTTTGGTAATCACAGGCAGGAGAATGTCAAGATAGTCCAAAATCAACTTGGTGGGAAGAGGATCCAATTCACAAGTTGTAGGTTTGGATGTTTTTATGATCTGCAGAACTTCAGCCTCTGTGTATAAGTCCAAGGAGGAAATATATATGCCTTGAAATTGCTTTGATGGTACAAGTGAAACACATGACTGAGAATCTAGAACTGCTCTAATCTTTGCTATTTTGTCAACAAAATAGCTACTGAAAATACTTGCCAAAGCCACAGAATCATTTGACTTAGGGAGTACACTTTCCTTAGTCCTGCCCAGTAAGGTCACAGGGTCACCAAAGTTACAAATTAGAATCTCCATATGCTAAGGTACCTGTACACAAAATTTCAGCTCTCTAATGTGTATGGTTCATGAGGAGAAGTTGCAAGTGTCAAAAGTTTACGGACAGACGACGGACGACGGACGGACGACGGGCAATGCCATAAGCCCATCTGGACTTTCAGTCCTGATGAGCTAAAAATCAAGAAAACATCTCAAATATGTTTAATATTCGAAATTATGCATCCAATTAATCTACCTATTAGTTACAATACCTAATAAACACTATCAAATCGAATACATCTTTCTGTCAGCTTAAAACAAGGCAGAGGTTGGGAAAGACATCTTTGAAAATGGGCCATTTTCAGGGTTTTTGGTAATTTTCTGAATTTCAAATGGGCCATGGGCCATGCCAAGGTACCTGTTCACACAATTTCAGCTCTCTAGTGTATATGATTTATGAGGAGAAGTCAAAAGTGTTAAAAGTTTAGGGACGACGGAGGGACAACGGGCCATGCCATAAGCCCATCTGGCCTTTCAATGAAAATGCAGATATAGACTTCCTGAGTGCATGTATGCTATATCAGCTCTTATGAAACTAACAATGTCTTTTTCAGAAATTTATGATTCTTATATAGTCACTATTGTATTAATAAAATCTTCAATGTCCTTTCAATGTAACTGTATCATAAGAAAGAAGTTAACATTAAAAAAATACTGAGAGTACATCAAATGGCTCATCTGAACAAAAAATATCAGAGTTAAGAGCCAAAAAAAAATGACTTCCTCAAAGAGTCACTTTTACAAGAAAGAAATCGAAATCTAAAAGTAATAATGAGAGTGGTCTGACTGAAATATACAAAAGGCATATCTAGGGACCATTGCCATTACATATACAGTTTTATCACATTGGAAGAAATAGTATCTGAGTTATGAGCGGAACAAAAATGACTTCCTCAGAGTCACTTCTACAATTAAGAAGTTGAAAATTAGGGCTGCAACGATTCACTACAATGCATCGAAAAACGATTCAGATTTATAATATTAAAAATAGAGCCATTGGCTCTGTAGCTCATCAGGCTTCATCATCAATTATGCTGTAGAGTGTGGCCCCTTTGTAGAGGCCACAGGGGCACCAATCATAAAATTAAGTATATAGGCGACAAGTTTCAGTTTTCTAGGCCTTATACTTCAGGAGAAGATGAAAATAGATTTGAAGGACGTTCCTGTTGCCTTTATTAGGGGTCAGAGGGCAACCAAAGGAGTCTGTACACAAAGTTTCAGCTTTCCAGGCCTAATGGTTCTGGAGAACAAGTCGAAATTCCACAAAGTTTACGCACTGACTGACGGACGGACGGACGCCGGACAACATGCCATGTCATAAGCTCATCGGGCCTTACAGGCCAGATGAGCTAAAAAGTCGAATCAAAGTTGTCTAGGTGAACTGTTGCAGCCCTATTGAAAATCTAAAATAATGATCATAGAATCTGACCGAAATTAACAAAAGGCACATCTAAGGACTGTAGGGATTACATATATAAACTTTCGCGACATTTGAACATATAGTATTCGAGTTAAGAGCGGAACAAAAGGATTTCCTTGAACAGTCACTTCTACAACAAAGAAGTCTAAAAACTAAAAGAATAATGAGGGCATCTGACCGAAAAAGGCACATCTAGGTACCATAGTGATTACATATATGAAGTTTCGTGACATTTGAACAAATAGTATTCGAGTTATGAGCGGAAAAAAAATGACTTCCTCAAACAGTCACTTGTAACAAAGAAGTCTAAAATCTATAAAAACAAGTATTTGTCACAGAGGTGACAAGATCCCCCGCCGCAAATTGATGTTAACAACAAGAAGTGGGACGGACGTACGGAGCGGAATACTATGTCCCCCGTGAAGACTCAAGGTTAATTGGTTCATTTGATATGGCGCTAACAACATTTTCAAAACTGATCAAAGTCTCGCTGTGACCTTGAAAATGAGGTCAAGGTGACCGAAAACTTTTTAGGTCTGCGTATTCCCCAGATGAAGACTGGTACCAAGTTTGAAGATTCTAGGTTGAGCGGTTCATTAGATATCGCGCTAACAACATTTTCAAAACTGGTCAAAGTCTCGCTGTGACCTTGAAAATGAGGTCAAGGTGACCGAAAACTTTTCAGGTCTGCGTATTCCCCAGATGAAGACTGGTACCAAGTTTGAAGATTCTAGGTTGAGCGGTTCATTAGATATCACGCTTACAAGAAGCGGGACAGACGGATGGACGTACGGAGCTGAATACTATATCCCCCCCCCCCTTCGCGCTATACGCGCGGCGGGGGAAAACAAGCAAAAAAGTGAGCATGGCTCACTTATACCCCGACCGTGCATCCCTGACTAACTGAATTATTTTTTACTTTCAATGTAGTCATCTCTTGCACAGCATTTGACCCCTAAAGAGGAATTACGAAAAATAGAGCCATTGGCTCTGTAGCTCATAAGGCTTCATCGTCAATTACAATATATGCTGTTGAGTGTGGCAAATGTGATTCCCCCTTTCACACCCTGTAATACGCTACTGCGTGAGGACGTTTGCTAGTTGCCGTTACGGTTTGCTATGCTTGAAGCAACGGCTCGCTATCACAATCATAGATCGGCTGCTTCGCAAAACAGGTATATAATGTCATATCTTCACCTTATAGCTTCGCTTTTTGTAAATGAAAGTTTGCCAGTATCAAGATGTAGTTTTCTAAAATGTATTTGCGCTCTAAGATGTTGTTTTAAGTGTGAATTTAATAATTTCTTGTAAATTTATTACAAGCAGTAAGGATATTTTCGATTTCAATTGTTTATTTTCATGTTATTTTGTCGTAACAAACACTGCAACCAATATAATTAAGTCAAATAAATATTGTTGTAACATGATTGTTAACTGCATTGGCCGCACTATGTCAGGCAAAACTGAAATGACCAAAACTTATAAACAGTTCGTACTTTTGATGCTACGGTTGCTAATGGTAAGCCATGTGCGTAAGTACGGTTTGCTACGATGTATGTTACGGTTTGCTATGCCGTCTCAATATGACATAAACGGTTACTAAAGTTTGTAAAAATACATTAAAGATCTCATTGGATTCAAAATAGTTATTTGATTTGAAGCATTATTGTATGTATCTGATGGCATTATGGTATTTCCAAAAAACAACAGTTAAGTAATCGTTTAACATTGCAGAAAATGACAACATCAATAATGATAACATGCCGAACGACCACGTGGATGGTCCGAGCATGCCCGGTACCAGAAATCAGAAGTGATCTGGTTCAGGTAAAAGGAAAGTTGACACAAATAACAATAAAACTAAGGAAGTTTTCACAGAAATGCCTATCAGCGAAAAAGGGGGAAGGCGTAAGGTATTCCTTTGTTCCAAGGAATTTGGAATGCATCTGTCGACTGCGCAAGGGGGTCGGGTTTCCAGCTGCAAAAGGGTTTTAACTGGAAAGTTAGTCTCGAGGCAAACAGATCTATCGTGAATGGGGCTAGTGTTCTGTTGCACTGCAAGAACAAGGTCTGGTTCAATTTCCAATCGCTCGAGTCCTGGAAGTGTCGAGACTCCCAGTCCGCATGAATGTTCTCTATCCCCGGCAGGTAAACTGCTGCAAGGTAGAGATTGTTTCGAAGACAGAATTCCCAGATCAGTTTTGTAATCTGAATTAGTGTCTGAGATTTGGTTCCTCCCAGCCGATTTATGTATGACATTACTGTTAGGTTGTCTACCTGTACCAGTATGGAAAGGTCTTTCTTGTCCTTACAAAGGTAAGGAGAGCCAAGTGCACTGCTTTCAACTCGAGTGCATTGATATGCATGGTCTGCTCTTCCTCTGACCATCGGCCGCCTGTGGACGATGTCCCGCAGATTGCCCCCCACCCCATCTTTGACGCATCCGTCTGTAAAGACATGTCTGGATGAGCAACAAAGATCGGTTTGCCATTGAAACTGGACAGGTTGTTCATCCACCATTCCAGTTCTCTTAGACAGGGGTCTGGCAGTGACATCTTTGTTCCGTAACTCTGAGATCTCGCGGCTTGATTGCATTTGTAAATAACGGCAGTGTAACTGGGCTGGAATGATTGCCCGTATGGAGGCTGTCAGCTTTCCAATCAGACTCGCTAGATGCCTGATTTTTACTTGTCTTTTCTTCAGGAAAAGACGGCATGTTGAGATAATATTCTCCACCTTTTCTTGTGGAAGTATCAGTGTGAGGGAGTTTGAATCCACTAGAAACCCCAGGAAGGTTATCGACTGGGTTGGAGACAAAACTGATTTCTTCCAATTGATCGCAAAACCCAGGACCCGAAGTAGAAAGAGCAAAGTGTCCCTGTGTTGAACCAGAAGTTCTAGGGATTCCGCAGAACAAATAATGTCGTCCAGATAGATTATCAGACGAATTCCTGCACGTCGAGCTAGGCTCACTACAGGCCGAAGCAGTTTCGTGAATGCTCTTGGAGCCGGGGCCAGGCCGAAAGGTAAACAACGGAATTGGTAACGGAAACCCTTCCACTGAAATCGGAGAAACCTTTTCAGGTGCGAGGCCACTGGAACGCTGAAATATGCTTCTAAAAAGGTCCAGTTTGATCATGTTATCGCCCTTCGGAGAAGATCTCTTAGCAGGTGGAGACCTTCCATCTTTAAATGCTCGTACGGAATGTACGTATTCAGGGCTTTCAAGTTTATTATAGGTCTCTGACCTCCCCAGAAATGTTTGATTATCACATCAAAAAGGTCACTTTTGACGTCGCACTCATGGCACCTGTACTTCATGGCCCTGCAAGACAAATGAAGTTGTTGTAGTTGTCTGATTATTATTTTCATAATAATAGCTGTAGCAAACCGTAGCTGTAGCAAACCGTAAAACAGTGCTAGCAAACCGTTTCACCAAGAACGAATTACCACCAGCTACCGTTGTCACGTCATGTAGCAACCGTTGCATGTCGAATTTATAAATGTCTTCATATTGTCATTATTTAATATAAATTATCCATGCCAACTTACATACATACAGTTAGTATTACTTATCTTCTATTGGCACATCAGTTCATGAATTGAACGCTGTTTGACAATAAAAACAAGTCATTTCATCACTTGCAAGTGGCAGTATACCACATAACATCGAATATTTTAATAATTCCTATTTCATTTGGTAAGTGTTTTATGTCAACTTCATCGTTAATTAATATTTTACCAAATCACGACAAATATGTGCCAAAGAAGCTTAAATTGGGACTTTACTCACACAATTTCTGCGGCGATACATCATTGTGAAAAGTGATATTGTGATAGCGAGCCGTTGCTTCAAGCATAGCAAACCGTAACGGCAACTAGCAAACGTCCTCACGCAGTAGCATATTACAGGGTGTGCCTTTGTAGAGGCCAAAGGGTCACCAATCATAAAATTAAGTATATAGGCGACAAGTTTCAGTTTTCTAGGCCTTATACTTCATTGGGGCAACAGGGTCACCAAACCTACAATTCATAATCCTCAATAATCAAGGAGTCTGTACACAAAGTTTCAGTTTTCTTGGCCTCATGGTTCTGGAGAAGAAGATGAAAATAGGTTTTTTGGGGGTGGCCCCTGTGGCCCTTTTTAGGGGTCACAGGTCCACCAAAGCTACAATTTATAATCCTCACTAGCCAAGGAGTCTGTACACAAAGTTTCAGCTTTCTAGGCCTTATGCTTCTGGAGAAGATGAAAATAGGTTTTTAGGGCGTGGCCCCTGTGGCCCTTTTTACGGGTCACAGGGCCACCAAAGCTACAATTTATAATCCTCACTAGCCAAGGAGTCTGTACACAAAGTTTCAGCTTTCTAGGCCTCATGGTTCTGGAGAAGAAGATGAAAATAGGTTTTAAGGGCGTGGCCCCTGTGGCCCTTAATAGGGGTCACAGGGCCACCAAAGCTACAATTTATAATCCTCACTAGTCAAGGAGCCTGTACACAAAGCTTAAGCTTTTTAGGCCTTATGGTTCTGGAGAAGAAGGCGAAATTCCACCAAGTTTACGGACGGACGGATGGACGGATGGACGGACAGACGGACGGACGCCGGACACCATGCCAAGCCATAAGCCCATCGGGCTTAAAAATAAAAAAATAGAGCCATTGGCTCTGTAGCTCATCAGGCATCATATCAAGTTTGCTTTATACAGGCCAGATGAGCTAAAAATGAAACTGATGTTACCTATTGCAAGAAAACCTATAAAAAAAATACAAAACAAATGTAACGATTTCGGAATAAATTTCCTTACCCAAATGATTTATTATTATTCAACACTTTCTAGATCGCCAAAATCAGACAGTGAAAGAAGTCCACACTAAAATATCCAAGGAGAAATAAATTTGCCATAGACTGTCATCTAATGATCCCTGTGACCCTATTTGGGGTCATGGGGTCACAAAACCTACAGTTTAGAATCCAAATTGGCCAAGGTGTCTGCATGCAGTCTTTCAGCTCAATAGACCTTTAGGAGCTAAAGATGATGATGAAAATAAGTTTTTAAGGTTGTGACCCCTGTGACCCTATTTGGGGTCATGGGGTCACGAAATCTACAATTTAGAATCCCCATTGGCCAAGGAGTCTGCACATATAATTTCAGCTCTCTAGACCTTTTGGAACTTGAGAAGAAGATGAAAATAGTTTTTTAAGGTTGTGACCTCTGTGACCCTATTTGGGGTCACAGGTTCACTAAAGTTACAAATTAGAATCCCCATTGTCCAAGGAGTCTGCACATATCACTTTCAACTCTCTAGTCCTTTTAGAACTGGAGAAGATGAAAATAGGTTTTTAAGGTTGTGACCCCTGTGACCCTATTTGGGGTCATGGGGTCACGTAATCTACAATTTAGAATCCCCATTGGCCAAGGAGTCTGCACATATCATTTTTAACTCTCTAGTCCTTTTAGAACTGGAGAAGAAGATGAAAATAGGTTTTTAAGGTTGTGACCCCTGTGACCCTATTTGGGGTCACAGGGTCACCAAAGTTACAAATTAGAATCTCCATATGCTAAGGTACTTGTACACAAAATTTCAGCTCTCTAATGTGTATGGTTCATGAGGAGAAGTCGAAAGTGTCAAAAGTTTAGGGACGGACGGACGACGGACGGACGGACACCGGACGACGGGCCATGCCATAAGCCCATCTGGACTTTCAGTCTCTAGTCCTTTTAGAACTGGAGAAGAAGATGAAAATAGGTTTTTAAGGTTGTGACCCCTGTGACCCTATTTGGGGTGACAGGTTCACCAAAGTTACAAATTAGAATCCCCATTGTCCAAGGAGTCTGCACATATCATGTTCAACTCTCTAGTCCTTTTAGAACTGGAGAAGAAGATGAAAATAGGTTTTTAAGGTTGTGACCCCTGTGACCCTATTTGGGGTCACAGATTCACCAAAGTTACAAATTAGAATCCCCATTGGCCAAGGAGTCTGCACATATCATTTCAACTCTCTAGTCCTTCTGGAACTGGAGAAGAAGATTAAAATAGGTTTTTAAAGTTGTGACCCCTGTGACCCTTTTCGGGGTCACAGGGTCACCAAAGTTACAAATTAGAATCTCCATATGCTAAGGTACTTGTACACAAAATTTCAGCTCTCTAATGTGTATGGTTCATGAGGAGAAGTCGAAAGTGTCAAAAGTTTACGGACGGACGACGGACGACGGACGACGGACGGACGGACGCCGGACGCCGGGCCATGCCATAAGCCCATCTGGACTTTCAGTCCTGATGAGCTAAAAAGTGTGACGGACGGACACACGGACGGACGGACGCGCTGACCGCTATATACCCCCGACTTCTTCGTAGCGGGGGTTTTATTAATTTTGCTGTGTTACCACTTCCAATAACAGCAAACAACTGTGCATGCACATGTAACAGTTCACATGTGATCATTGTTTATGGCGAAAATACATCCGGGTTCTCACGTTCAGTGTTATGAGGCTGGACAAGCTGCATGCTGTAGGATTATGCGCACATCATCGTTTTATTCATTGTCCTACATATTCATTCATATTAAATAGAAATTGCAAGATGATTAACTTAAAGGGGCAGTAGCACGTTTTTTGATAATTTTATATTTTGAATTTGTCATTGCTAATTGTAAGTTAATGCTAAATGTATTATTTTAACAGTGTCAAAAAGCTCTTTACACAAGCCAATCATCCATAGTCAGAGGACAAAGTATGAAGATTTACACAAAATCCATTGGCGGCCATTTTTTGTGAACACCTTTAATTCATTTTATGTAAGAAAAAGGAATTGCATGGCTAAACTTTATGTTAAATATTTGAATTATTACTGCTACATTTAGTTTAAATACATTGTCTTTCAATTGGAACCTTTAATTTTCATTTTCCTGACATCACCTTATATCCCCCCTAAAGACGTGCTACTGCCCCTTTAACTACCAATATTTTTAAAGATTCAAATATTTGGAGGATGTTTAGTATGTATAATAAACTGTTAAACTTTAAACTTTTACCCTTAGCTTGTGTTGTTTTACATAACGAGGCCTTACATCGAGGGAATCCCGTCCCTTCTAATAGTCATGAGGCAGTCACGCTTCAGGGTGTTTTATTCTGTTTGCGGGCCTAATTAGGCGATTTTATTTATAAAATCATAGTTAAGCCATTACTAAGTCGAATTCAAAAATTTTAGGTAGAGTCAAAGCGCCTTCTCAATAAGATGCAATGTGCAAGGTATGAAGAGAATCCAGTTAATGGTTTTTGAGATATTCCGCTGACAAGCCTAAAATGCAGGTTTCAATGTGGAAATGTTCAAAGCGCTGTGACCTTGAATATAATGTGAAGGTCACGAAAATTGACTGGGCCAGGCGCCTTCCCAATAAGATGTTTTGTGTAGATTATTTAAAAAATCCAGTTATTGGTCCTTGAAATATTCCGCTGACAAGCCTTAAATGCAGGTTTTAATGCTAAAAATTTGTGACCTTGAAAATAATGTGAAGGTCACCAAAATCGACTGGGCCAGGCACCTTCCCAATAAGATGCAATATGTAAGTTGTGAAGAGAATCCAGTTAATTGTTCTTGAGATATCCCGCTGACAAGCCTAAAATGCAGGTTTCAATGCTGAAATTTTCAGTCTCGCGTCTTGTGACCTTAAAAATAATGTGAAGGTCACCAAAATCGACTGGGCCTGGCGCCTCCCCAATAAGATGATATGTGTAAATTATGAAGAGAATCCAGTTAATGGTTCTTGAAATATACCGCTGACAAGCCTAAAATGCAGGTTTCTCGTCTCGTAACGACCTTGAAATGAAGGTCAAGGTCATTAACCTCTATAGGGACCTTACTCTCATGGTGATGAAGCTATATACTAAACATGAAAAGAATTTGGTCGATAGTTTGAGTTTTACAATTTCATTCATAGGTACGTACGTTCAGACGCTGCCCAATACTATAATTATCCCCCGCTTCGCGCTTAGCGAGTGGCGGGGGATAATATTCATAATAACAAGTATTTGTCACAAAGGTGACAAGATCCCCCGCCGCAAACTGATGTTAACAACAAGAAGCGGGACGGACGTACAGAGCGGAATACTATGTCCCTCGTGAAGACTCAAGGGTAATGTGTTCATGAGATATGGCGCTTACAACGTTTTCAAAACTGGTCAAAGTCTCGCCAAGACCTTGAAAATGAGGTCAAGGTCACCGAAAACTTTTCAGGTCTGCGTATTCCCCAGATGAAGACTGGTACCAAGTTTGAAGATTCTAGGTTGAGCGGTTCATGAGATATGACGCTTACAACATTTTCAAAACTGGTCAAAGTCTCGTCGTGACCTTGAAAATGAGGTCAAAGTCACCGAAAACTTTTCAGGTCTGCGTATTCCCCAGATGAAGACTGGTACCAAGTTTGAAGATTCTAGGTTGAGCAGTTCGTGAGATATGGCGCTTACAACATTTTCAAAACTGGTCAGAGTCTCGTCGTGACCTTGAAAATGAGGTCAAGGTCACCGAAAACTTTTCAGGTCTGGGTATTCCCCAGATGAAGACTGGTACCAAGTTTGAAGATTCTAGGTTGAGCAGTTCATTTGATATCGCGCTAACAACATTTTCAAAACTGGTCAAAGTCTCGCTGTGACCTTGAAAATGAAGTCAAGGTCACTGAAAACTTTTCAGGTCTGCGTATTCCCCAGATGAAGACTGGTACCAAGTTTGAAGATTCTAGGTTGAGCGGTTCATAAGATATCGCGCTAACAACATTTTCAAAACTGGTCAAAGTCTCGCTGTGACCTTGAAAATGAAGTCAAGGTCACTGAAAACTTTTCAGGTCTGCGTATTCCCCAGATGAAGACTGGTACCAAGTTTGAAGATTCTAGGTTGAGCGGTTCATAAGATATCGCGCTAACAACATTTTCAAAACTGGTCAAAGTCTCGCTGTGACCTTGAAAATGAAGTCAAGGTCACTGAAAACTTTTCCGGTCTGCGTATTCCCCAGATGAAGACTGGTACCAAGTTTGAAGATTCTAGGTTGAGCGGTTCATTAGATATCGCGCTAACAAGAAGCGGGACGGACGGACGTACGTACGTACGTACGTACGTACGGACGTACGGAGCTGAATACTATATCCCCCGCTTCGCGCTAAACGCGCGGCGGGGGATAATTATGCATTACTCTGTATAGTCTGTTAATTACGTCACAACCGCGCGCATTTCATGGTCCTTTACCTGGGTGGACTTTCACAGCCGATAATTACGCTGTCTTAATGCAAGGCTAATTAATGGTGTTTATTGGACAAATTAACACAAAATTAAGTCAAGTTTATATTTTGTTGAAAAATCGAGAAGTGGTAAAGTCAAGGTTAGTGGATGTTTAATGCATTGCAGAAATTTGCAGTGATTTGGTAGCCTAATGAGAGAACACCAAAACATTATCGATTCGAAATTATTCAAACCCATGTGTTTATAATTGATAATTGATAATTGATTCTAATCGGAAAAAAACTGATTCATTGCAGCACATTATATATTACATATTATTCTCAGGAAATAACGAACGTTCAGTCAACAACTTTAGCTGCATGAAGTGTTTATAGGAAATGAGATATTTGTAACAAGCCTTTCATCGGCTAAGTAAAAGTAAACCAATCACCAAGTAAGTTTGCAAACAATGTTCAGCTTAAAAGAATTTACTTGAAATCAATTAACCTTGTAAGTTTCTTGTTAACCCTTTCTTGATTTTGAGCTAAAGATGTTTCTGTACTTACCGATGAAGATGGATCGGCGCCTCGTGAAGCAGAGTGTAGTACTGCCTCACAAACTCTCGACCGACACACTGTGCACTAGGAGTTTCCATGACCATGACTTTCAAATCAATGGTGTCTCCAGTATCTGTAGCCAATACAAAAGCGATTCTATATTTGGGGTCATGGGTTTACAAAATCCACAATTTAGAATCCCCATTTGCCAAGGAGTCTGCGTATCAAATTTCAGCTCTCTAGAGTCATTGGTTCTGTCATTCTCTCCCCACAGAGGCAGCTCAGTCATACCCGAGTTAGCCTCTGTTCTATTACGCTAATACATGGGATAGAAAGGTAGAAATCTGATTGGAGGCAATCAAAGTTAGTTGTGCAATCAGCAAAAATTTTACACAATTATTAAACAGTATCTTTCTAATGAAAACCCTATCCATATGATTACCTGATTTCAAATATTTTCCCTCTCACACTGTTAATGAAAAATAAACAAAGCATGATACTTTCCATGTCACTATACAACTATTATATTTCTGAAGTCGTGAATATCCAAAAGGTCTTTTCAATGGCTGCAAATGAGGGAGATATCTCAAGTTACAACTTTTAGCCGCTAGGGCAATCTGCCGGTACCCCAGGATCTTGGCGTAATGGAACAGAGGCTAACTCAAGTATGACTGAGCTGCCTCTGTGGGGAGAGAATGTGGTTCTGCAGAAAAAGTCAAAATGTGAAAAGTTTACGGAGGGACGGACGCACGCACACACAGAGCCCAAACCATATATCCCCCTTCCACTTCGTGGCTGGGATAATAAACACTGAAAAGAATTGAAATAAACAATTATCGTTTTCTTGATATTCTAAATTATATATACCGTTAAAAAAAATATGCGAGAAATTGAATGAACAGTTGACACTTTCTCTGTAGCAGTTATCCAAGTTTATTGCACAAAACAACTAAATGAAAATTATGAATAACTTTTGATATAATCATTCTTCTAAGAAGAGCTATCACTAGCAGACTATAATATTTATATGTTAATATTTTTATCACAACTTTTTAGTTTGCGAAAAAACTTCTAAACAACATATAAAGATCGCTTTTTGTGATATAAATATAATAGAAAAATTCATTGGAGCTAACACAACTATTGATTGATAGTTGCGAAAATGATGTGGGCTGTTGTAGATTTCATCGAATTTGAGGGGTACCCAGCTGTTACTTCCAATCCTGGCAGTTAGAGGGCGCCATCAGAAGTACTTTCGATTGATATGGCGAGGGGGGATGATTGCGACGAAAACTTGGTGAATTGTTGGTACCCTTGTTGATTTAGGAAAGCTTTGAAGTAAAAAAAAGACTCACAAAATAACGAGTTTGCCGATATTTGTATTTGCGCAGAAAAGCGGCGAATTCCAGACGTCCAATACTAATAATACTAATAATAGTAAGTGTCAACGGGTATACACGTGCCTAAAAATGTGCATAGGTCAGTTTTCGCAGCCATGAAAAAAGTTTTTTTCATGTTCAGCAGGGTCCTTTTTACACCGTTTTCGGTGATTATCACTGATAGAGATTATACCTGTTTTCGAGTTTGTCCTGAACCTGTATAAACTTGAAGACGGAGATTTTGTACTCAAGTTCAGCTCGACAAAATGGACTTTTATAACAAAATGGAAATGATAATTTGTCAAAGATTTCATACCATTATAGACATTTTACTATTTTATATAACTGTCTTCTAATTATTGAAAACTAATGCTTAAATAGTGCATTTCAATAAGGATTAGTAAACGTAATGTTAACTTATTTGCAGGGGTGGAAATAATTTTTTTATTTTCTGATGTACTCCGGTACCACTGTGCGTAAACCGATGACCGTAACTTTAGTTACGATCATCCCAACATGGCGGCAGATAATACGCTTCGAAAGTTTTCACGCAATATTTTAGTTGTTCAACTACATTCAGATAAATTCAATAATGCACTTAGATGCAGGTTGACGTGGAGACGAGATTCTAAAAATATTACCTTTTGTAAATGCATATTAATGAAGATATTCATGTTTTAAAAATCGAGCATGATGACGGTAACTGAAACATGATGATGACGGTAACTGAAATGTTCGTCATTGCTAGGATGACGGTAACTGAGCATTTCCGAGATCAGTATGTGTAACTTTTAATGAAAACACTCGTTAAAGGACATAAATTTTAGTAATTCAAAACGAAGGTTGATGGTATATTTTTGTATATTTAGTATTATTTACAGGAAATTGCTGGCATATTTGTTTTGAAAACGATTCATTTCAGAAATAATCTGTAAAGTTACCGAATAACAAGAACATATTTCACTACGAACATTAAAAGGTATAATTGATTTTAAAAAAACATTTAAAACAAAGAATATAGTTGTCAAAATCTATTATTAATAATTCTATCTTAAATCTTTTACCCTGAATCAAATCAGAAACGATTTTGCTAAACCATAGTTTTACAAAAACTTGTATTTTCCGGCAAGCATCCACTGTCCTGGATTTTGTAGCCAGAGAATATTAATCGCGTTGTGATATATGTAGTCTGGTTCACATGAAGACACTGAATAGAATAAAACTCTACACCGGTCTCATTCACAAGATTTGAAGCAATACTTTAGACCTAACAAAGTCCATGTTCAATGCGACTCTAGTACGTCACAGAAAAGAAGGGTCGAATTACATTTGGACCCCGGGATACCGGAATAAACAAAATAGCTAGATGATTCAGATTCATATACTAGTCTGATAGTAACCAATTAAGTAACATTTTGTTTATTTCAAACTGCATAGCTTCCTGATAGTAACCAGCTCATTGTATTATTCTGCACACAGGAGCTACAGAGATATATTTTTTAAAGATTTCAATACTGAGACAAAAGCAGATATTATAAGTATATGGATAATAAGTATATATATTATAAGTATAAGTATAAAAACAAAATTATTGTGTTCTGTGAAATGGCTATTCCCAGCGGTTGATAATTAATGAAATTTCTATAACAACTATGAAACGTAAAGTAGAACGTTTTTTGAAAATTTAACGTATCAATTTTTTTACTGATAATTGTAAGTTAATGTTTAATGTATGATGTTGATAGTGTCAAGATTCTCATTAGACAAACCAATCATCCATAGTCAGACAAAAAATTATAAGGTTCACTTTGGGCTATTTTTGTGTGGACACCTTTAATTGATTTTTTGTAAGGAAAGGAATCGCAAAAGCCATATGCTCAACTTTATATCATATATTTGATTTATTATGGCCTTATTTAGTTTAAATACCCATTGCCTTTCAATTGGAACCATTATTTTGTTTTCCGAGCTTCATCATGTATTATCCCTAAAAACGTGTTACTACCCCTTGAAATTATATGTTCATAAAAATACAAATATATCCTTATGTTATAGTCATATTTCGTTTTAAGCCCAGGGCTTAAATTCGTTTTTCATGTTTCTCAATCAGAACAGGTAAAACCCGTAATTAGGCCCTGGGCTTAAATACGTGCAACCCTGGTTGGGTCGGGGTCATCTTAACTCTTGATATGGAGTTTTTATTGGTTTCCTTTATTTGTCAAAATATCAACACTTGCTAGTGATCAAATGGACTTCCATGGATTTCCTAAATTACTTGAAACATTATTTTCAGGAAGTATTCTTTAAAAATGTTTACGATTTCTTAATAATTCAAACATGAATTTTCTAAAATTTAACAATCAACAAACAAGGACAATGCTTTGCTAACGGCTGTTAATATAGATCTACTTATCCCACACCTTCAAATGAACTCTAAAATCAAATTGAAACAATTCATAAGAAAATAAAACCGCATCATGTTTAGAATCATATGAATTAAAGATATTATACAGTGCTGGTAACAAAATGAAAACAGTGTATAAAATATTCTTAAAAAGGTACCTGCATTGCGTTGTCCAGAACGTTGTTTAATGCTTCTAAAATACAACAAAAACCTACAATACAAATCATTACACAGGTTATCAGATGATCAGCTGGTGATCCTCTGTGACGTCTTCAATGATGAAAATTTGCTATTTCCTACACGCTTATACACATTTTATTACTTTACTGTATGCAGTTACCCTCATCTATCCTTTTCAGTTACTGTCATCATACTCATTTATGCTTTTCCAGTTACCGTCATTATGCCCGATTTTTAAAACTTGAATATCTTCATTAATATGCATTTACAAAAGGTAATAGTTTTAGAATCTCGTCTCCACGTCAACCTGCATCTAAGTGCATTATCGAATTTATCTGAATGTAACTGAACAACTAGTATATCGCGTTAAAAGTTCCGAAGCGTAATATCTGCCGCCATGTTGGGATGATCGTAACTAAAGTTACGGTCATCGGTTTACGCACAGTGGGTACACTAGCACATGTGAATTTACTTGCCCTGACTTTTTTCCCACTGTACCAGGTCACAAAAACAACTAATATTAGTTCAAACCAATTGTATTTATTTACTGAATAATTTGATCTTATCTCATCTTGTTTTTAAGAAGATTTAACCTCCCTTATCAAAGTTTTTCAATTTGCTTTAATCCCTAATTATACAAACTAGTTTGGCATTGTAGTTTTATTTGACTTGTTTGAAAATGGTATTCATCTATACCGTTTATGTACATGTGATTTTTAAAATATCCAATTCATATTAATTTGGAAATTGGTAGTTCCTTTCATATTAATATACTTATCCTTACCAATGAGCTTAGTGCATATTTATTCAAAGCACACATCTTATCAAGCACATTTTTCCGTAAGCAAAGAGGTACACAGTGACACTATTTAAAAGAAATTATGAGTAGATTTCAATATCAAATGGCTGTCGCACAAGTACAGATAACTAGAAACAAGATAAAACTTTAGATAATACTGATAGGAACCTTTTTTTTAAAGAAAATCAAACACGGCAACATACAACGATCGCTATCAACACACGCTGATTGGATACCAAGTGCTGACCTTCCCATTAGGGCCAATCACATACTGCATTCATGTTGATGCTATATTTAGTAGTGGTGTAACGATTCATCGATAGTATCGATGTACGCATCGTGGACCCCCCGATACGAGTGCATCAATGCAAAACTTGTTTAGGCAATATATCAGGATATAAGTATCGTGAGGGTTCATGATACATCGATGTATCGGCACAGGAGAGGATATATCCCGATATTTTTCATGTCTTTTAATAAGAAAACTTCTGATCAAATTGAATGCAACAAGTCACAAATTTAACAGCTAAGGGAGGCAACTCTGGTTGTTTAATCGGGATGCGGTAAAGTCGTAGACAAAACCGGCTCGTAGACACGAAATCCGGTGGAGTCGTAGACAAATCGAGCAGTGAGCTCGTAGACAGGTTTTCAAATAGGATTTGTACTAATAATAACAAACTTTTATTTATCAAATTCACGGTTATGAACACTTATAGGTTAAACAAATAAAGAGAATAAAAAACTTTATTTGGTCAATTTTGTTGTGTTTTGAAACTATTTAATGAATCCAATATCCATGTGTTACTTTCAATTCTTGGAGTTCTTGTTTGATCTTTAAATAAAATGAATTGAGGTAAGAATTTTAGAAGTTATCAAGAAGATAAAATACAGATGTAATTGCTGTTATAAACCTCTAGATGATGTCAATTATAGCGAAATTAGTTTAAAAACATCTATCGTCAATCGTCGACCTCAAAGTACAATGCGTAATTTATTTAGAAAACTATTCAAGACAGTGATAGGAGTTTTGTCTGGTACTTTAGGAATATCGTTAGGTTTTGGATTGTATGATTTTGCTATGTGGTCTTAAAATTTCATATCAACTTGGATATCGGGGAGGTCTGGAGGTGAAAAAAGCCTTCTCATCGGCTTCTCAGCTTAGGAGAACCAGTCATTATTGGTTGTGAGATGTTTTGATTGACAATTGCCAGTTGCTTTGTTTCCAATCAGAGATAATTATTATTATTAGCGATATTCCTGTGATCAATATTCATGCAACATGATATGAACTACTATAAAAGACAATGACCCAAAACAAACTTGTCGCTATCAGGAATTTGTGACCCAAACAAAGTTTATTCATTGTCACATTAGTTATAACAAGTATTTGTCACAAAGGTGACAAGATCCCCCGCCGCAAATTGATGTTAACAACAAGAAGCATGACGGACGTACAGAGCTGAATACTATGTCCCCCGTGAAGACTCAAGGTTAATGGGTTCACGAGATAACATTTTCAAAACTGGTCAAAGTCTCGCCGTGACCTTGAAAATGAGGTCAAGGTCACCTAAAACTTTTCAGGTCAGCGTATTCCCCAGATGAAGACTGGTACCAAGTTTCAAGATTCTAGGTTGAGCGGTTCATTAGATATCGCGCTAACAACATTTTAAAAACTGGTCAAAGTCTCGCTGTGACCTTGAAAATGAGGTCAAGGTCAACAATAACTATTCAGGTCTGCGTATTCCCCAGATGAAGACTGCTACCAAGTTTGAAGATTCTAGGTTGAGCAGTTCATTAGATATCCCGCTAACATTTTCAAAACTGGTCAAAGTCTCGCTGGGACCTTGAAAATGAGGTCAAGGTCACCAAAAGCTTTTCAGGTCTGCGTATTCCCCAGATGAAGACTGGTACCAAGTTTGAAGATTCTAGGTTGAGCGGTTCATTAGATATCGCGCTAACAAGAAGCGGGACGGACGGACGGACGTACGGACGTACGGAGCTGAATACTATATCCCCCGCTTCGTGCTAAACGCGCGTCGGGGGATAATTAAGCATTATAATAACAATATGAAGTATAAAATTATGTTTTTATTGAGAAATAATGCATTTTCGTAGCTTTAATATTTGCAAAACATCAAGCAATAGAGATACTGTTTTTGTTATGTTCAATATGTTGCCATTTCGGCACAGGTGATAAAACAATTTCAAAGGGTGTCTATTTAAAACAAAATAGATATTATATTTACAGTGGCAAATATTTTAACTGATTACACTATGTAAAATATTTTCATTATAAGCCAGTGATGCTTGTGTCAACTCAAACTCAAATTGTTAAGACATTAAAGCATGGATGTGAGAGAGTAAACTACTGTCATTTTTAAAACTCTGGTTGAAAGTTTAGCTGTTTTACTTTTATTATGATACTAAATTCATGAGGATGTTTTTTTTATCTATTTTTAAATCATAGTCATTTCATTATTTTCATTATAAATCAACCAAGTTATACCTGTGTCTGGCTGTGTTAACTCAACTGCCAAGGCATAAGAATGAGAGAATGAATGTGAGAGTAAACTACTGTCATGACAATGTTGGAACTTTGACTGAAAGTTGAGATGTTTAAATATTTTACTTTGAATTTACTAAACAGATGGTATTATATCTTTTTAAATCATAGCCATTTCACTATAGGCTATTATACTTGTGTCTGACTCTTAACTCAGACTCTCCTATCAAGGCAATGTTGAAGGCATAAACTTATCTCATGATAATGTTGGAACTTGAGTCTTTGGCAGAGATGAAGTTCTCATATCATTTTAAAATAGTTGTGAATCTGAATACGTATTGTATCGCCACCATGGTATCGTGATGATTATCGTCTCGCAGGTACCTTGTCAATAGTTTTGCGATATATTGTCTCGCCCCATAAATCTTGTATCGGGATATATCATCTCGCCACTTAGGTCACGATACACAGGCCTAATATTTAGACATCAGGGAATTCCTAAATTAATCGGTGAAGTCTGTTGTTTAAAACTATTTTGCTTTTCTGTTAATGCTTGCAAAAGCCACAGATAAAAACCATTTTTTTTTTAACGAAATGAAGTATATATTCAACACTGCCACAATCTACTGGACACTGGTACAGCTGTGAATGTAAATTGACTTGCCCTGCAATTAAATTCACTGGACTAGGGCGTCGGGCAATGGGTTATTTCCACCCGATTTAGTTACATTTTGCAACTAAGTAACATGAGCAAATTGTTTTTAAAGCATCATGATTACCAGGAATCTTCCTATTTAAGCCCTGCCTTTCTTCCTTCAAAATGTTCAAAACAAGGGCTTTCGATGGAATCCCTCGGTCTGTATTCAGAATCAACTATGAATCTATGATATCGGTTAACAAAGTTTCAGACGTAGAAAAGGTTTGGTCTCCAAATGCAAATGTCTAATAAATTAAAGACACAAAACATGAAAGTTTTGATTCACTTAACACATGCATTCAGGCGCTGATGAGAGTAAAATTGTTTTATTTTGGTTATCAACTCGTTTAAAAAGGAACTTGATTTTTTTCATTGGCTTTTGCAACGTGTTTTTTATGTGGAATCATTGACAAATAAAGCTTAAACTTCTTAACTGCAACACATGGATTCCGTTTCGTTATAAAATTTGATTTGAAATTAAAAAGTTCTACTTTATTTCTCCTTGAAATTACACCCAGGGCTTAATTACGATGATTTCCGGTAATCTGTTTCAATGTTCTTTCCAATTTTACCTACTTTACCAGGTTTGGGATAACCACCGTACGAGCTATAATAACTCGATTTAGCTATAGGTCGGTCGAGCTATAACAGCACTTTTTTGACAATGTGCCTTTAAGACGGGTTTTCCGCAATCGCGGCCCGGCCAATATAGAAACATATTTTATCGATTCATTCTTAGCCCTTCACAAAATTTGGCTAAACCCTAGCGCTTTTTAGTTATTTGACATTAGTTTGCACTTCCCAAGCGTCAATGTCACTTCGAATAGAAAATAACAACTCAAAAACAGAAAAATATACCTCGCAAAGTTGACACAACACTCCGCTGATGACTGATTGTTTTGATTGCCTGACTTCCGGTTTGGATGTCTATTTCCTAATCATAATTTTCCTGTGCATCTCGCTCGAGCGTGACAATTTTTAATAATCTACGGAAATTACACTCTTTTTCGGGCATGTTCGGGTTTGAGGAGGGGCCATCCCTGCATAGGTATTATAATTTCATTAATAAAGTTTTTAATTGAATTTTTAAATTTCAATTTGTGTGTTTATATTTTGAAAAATATACACCGATATAAATATCTGATCGATGTTCGCTTGTTTGTTGAATTCAGGTGGAAAGATTTGCTGATTTTGCACTGTTATAGTAGAAGTTAATAAACGAAAATCCTTTCGTAACAAATGATACAAAACATGGCAGGGACGAACAGTGTTGATCCTAGAGGGGGTCCTGGGGACATTTGCCTACCTTTTATGCTTGGTGTCCCTTAAATTTGGAGCAGTAGGATACTTTTACCATTGCAAGGGGTCCCATCCACTCAGAAAAGACCAAAATGACCCCCTTAACTGACCACCTAGGAACAACACTGGACGAACCAATGGAAAACGCCAGCAAGCGGGTTGCAATGAATCAAACACCAAACAAAACAAAAATTGAAACTGATATTATAATACCTATGCAGGGATGGCCCCGAATATGCCCGAAAAAGAGTGTAATTTCAGTAGATTATTAAAAATTGTCACGCTCGAGCGAGATGCGCGGGAAAATTATGATTACGAAATAGACATCCAAACCAGAAGTCAGGCAATCGAAACAATCAGTCATCAGCGGAGTGTTGTCAACTTTGCGAAGTATATTTTTCTGTTTTTGAGTTATTTTCTATTCGAAGTGACATTGACGCTTGGGTAGTGCAAACTAATGTCTAATAACTAATTCTGTGAAGGGCTAAGAATGAATCGATAAAATATGTTTCTATATTGGCTGGGCCGCGATTGCGGAAAACCCGTCTTAAAGGCACATTGTCACATAATTGCTGTTATAGCTCGATCGACCTATAGACCTATAGCTTGATCGAGCTACTATAGCTAAATCGAGCTACTACTGGCTGGGGACCAGTTAACGCCGTTTTTTCGAGGTTCCGGTGTAACTTTTTACTTAATTGCTTTTCAACCAAATCAAACATTACTCATATTGATGAATGATTAGCTATTTTGCCGTTCATAACTTATTGATTTTCATCTAATGTAACATATTTTCTTTTAAATGAAATTATTTCTTTTTTCATTATAAAAGTATTGTACACATTTAATAACTGAACATTGATCAAAAATATAAAATAACTTTGTAAAATTTACTGTTGTTGTGAATGTCGACAACTGCCGTGATTGGCTGATTTTATGGACTCTTTTTCAACTATTGTCAGTTTTCTTACTCCCTTCCATCAATGCAATACAAACCGACTGAATACATAATTAACTTTAGTAAGTAATGCTTTGCATATGTAAACAAGTATATAAGCATTAGCAATAATGTAGGAAACATCATGTTAATGAATAAACATTACATTCAATCACATCATTCTACGCGAGACCAGTACCCTCGTGTTACCTACTTCCGTGGTAATAAGCAGTAAATCTCAGTAAACTTGAGCACTGACAACAGCAAACATTATGAACATTGTAATTGATAAGAGACATATTTCCCCAACATTTGATGTTAATTTAACAATTATTTTATTCTTTTGTTGATTTTTATTGTCACTTTCCTAAAAGGTGACAATTTTTGTTTATCTTTTGGGTGTCACCTGTTTTCATGGTAATTTTCTTAGGATAAATTATGACAATACAACACTAGCAACAATGAAAATGTTTGTTGTGTTGGAAACATAGGTCGATAGTATGGAATAGCATTTAAATTACAGATGTCAAATGTTTAGATAATTTCCACACCAAATCAATTAACTTTAAGTCACAAATATTTAGCAAAAATATTGAAATTATGGTATATAAAATAAATCATATGGAAACAAGGTATTAATTTCGGTAATAAAAAATATTTTAGAAGCTAAATGACTTGCAAATCATGAACCTAAAGATTCTGTATGACGAAGCCGAGAAAAATTGTAGGGGTTAAAGCAATACATCACTTTCTTTGCCCTGAAAATTCTGCAAAATAGCCAAAAATATATAAGAAATACCCTTTCTGTCATTTCAAATACTTTTAAATAGAACAGGAATAACCCTCTAAAACTATTTGATTTAGAATTTGGGTTACATTACCTTGCTATAAAATAGTGTTTTAAAAAATTCGGAAGGATTTTTTTTGTAAAAGTCGCCCAGAAAAGTTGTCCAAAAAAAGTATTATGTGAAAAGCTTAAAATATCGTTCAGTTTTCTTCACTCAACTGAGGAGTTAAACAGATCAGTTAAATGTTGATAGTTTTATGCTCAGATCAATGCAGATCAACTGATCTAAAAAATAAGCCCTAACTTGATAGGAACAAAAGCTGAGTTAGTGAGATATGGCACAATTTGTAAATACCACGAAAATAGGTGACCCACGAAAACAGGTTACTTGAGGGTAAGACATAAAATGGATATCAAAATGGTCTTTTCTTGGCATATTTGTCAGGCTTAAAATTCAAGATTTTTTTTTATGTCATTATTTGAAAGTCGGAGGGGTCCTTTGGTGAATAAAACAGTATTGAAAGTGGAAGATTTCCCAAACAACTACAGTGAGCTGATGGCGATAACTGTTACGCGGCGATAATTGTTCCCAAGCCACAAGCCCTACTGTACTGCAGTGTCATGGTTAAACTTCTGACAGAACTAAACAAAACTTTCCCTCCGTTAGACACAACGGGTACGTCTATCTAAAACCTGTAAGAAGGGTGTTCAGATTTGTCGATGTAAAACCCTCCTTGAACAGTTGAAAGGGAACAACACTTTATTTACAATATCTTCTACTGCGGTATCGATAGACACGAACCGGCATTTGGTGAAAACTAATCGTTGTGTACCCAGTTTTCGGAGACAAAATTATCCACATTTATATTCAAAAAGAAAGAAATAACGTACCTCAATAAATGAAGCTGATGGATATTAAGATTATATTATTTACACATTTGGACGTGTGATTGACCAAACAATGTTTTGATGATTCGCTTTGCAGAGTGAAAATTTCCTCGTCTAGCACATGCGCGATGCGCAGAAGTTGTCTGCGCAGTATGAGACCGCTCTCGCTTAAGAATATGTAAACCCCTTTCATTGAGGATAGCAATATTATGTCGTTTGAGATTCGCTAGAATTCAGACAATGATTGACATATTTGAATTATTCAAAGTTCTGGGACCTTTATTTTTATGTCACCTATATATCAAGATTACAACGACAAACTTTACATATTTGAGTATTTCCAAAATGCGTACGCCTACTGGATATTATGCTGGGTTAGGGCTCATTTTCTATTTGTGCATACATTCGTATTTTCTTTTGATTGAACGTCAGAAGTTGCTCTTTAGATGTTCAGTAAAATATTATAAATTTAAATATTTATATCTGTAACAAAACTATTACGTAAATGTAAAATAAATATTATAAGTGTCAACGTTTTAACGTTAAATCGCTGATGAAACATTATATTAGGGACTGGTCAGTTAGGTCTAGGTCTAGAGTTGGTAAGATAGCGTTCACTAATGCCTACATGGAAGAATGACTACAATGAAAATATCTTCAGGGGAATGTTCCACCTTTGTCTACAATGAAAACAAAACACAATAATCAAAGTGTCTATCATCATGTAGGCCTATTTGTTGAAATTCTTCAAAGGCATTTAGAAGTTGGCGTGGTAATACAATTAAGACAAATGTTATAGATAATGTTCAGCATCTTTATTACAATAGGCCTACAGAAGACAGTTATTAATTAGCTATGTAGGGGAGAGCGGGGTCAATTGTAACACGGGGCAATTGTAACAGGGGCGATTACTCCAAAAGTTTGCGTTCAAGCAAAGTCCAACTAAACTTATATAATCCCCTTGCTTTCCTCTTGTTTAGCGTTAGGGTGTTGATCAACAGTTTCCCCAGCGGTAGATAAAAATGTCAAAAAGTCGACTTTTTACACTTGAAGTATATTGTTCACTAACAATAAGAAATCGTTTTGACGTGTTTTGAGTTACATAATAGGCCTACTAACTTGATATACACTATCTATGTGACCCTGACCTATACTGCCAAATCACACTGCAGAAATGTATTTGAAACTTTAAGCGGTTTACTCGTAAAATGTCATGAAATAGAACTACCCCCCATTGGGGGCAATTGTAACACCGTATTTCAACCGTTTGTAAAAATAAGAATCCTTAAACTAAATAAGTGAATTCTAGATGGTTCAATCTTTTCTGGATAGAACTTTCGGTTAATGAATATCCACAGAATGACTAATACCAAACAAGAGTAAAATTCGAAAATGGAAAATCTATAAAGTTTACCAAAATAAAAAAATAACATTAATTTGATAAATAAAATTGCTGAAATTGAGAATTACGACAAACAATTAAACTAGCTATTATTGTTACCCCAGTTGATGAAGATGATATATTTCAACAGTCTAAGACGAAATTCACCTTTGAAAAAAAGTTATTTTTAATTTACCCTACGTGTTACAATTGTCCCACCCTACTGTTACAATTGCCCCAACGCTGGGGTCAATTGTAACACTTTGGGTACCCTTATTCAAAAGATCATAACTTATTTAACTGCAAGTAAAATAACCCCAAATGACACTCGGATTAAAAGCCGAGATGTCAATTTACATTGTAATATCGCTTTATTCATCACCCGAGATACATGTACAACCAGCAAATTAGGATAACTAAAGTAAAACATGTTACAATTGACCCCGCTCTCCCCTACAATCAAAACATGAGATAAGATAAGATAAGATAAGATAAACTTTATTATCCCCACGGGAAAATTTGCTTTACATTCAAAGAGCTTTTAAAATCACAATTAAATAGATATATAAAATATATACAACAAATACATTTTGCTCTACAAGCAGTAATATTAAACACTGTAAACAATTAAGGGTGTTACATTGAACAATACAATTTATGATTACAGTGCGACGGTTAGTTAGACTTACAATTTTGTATGTAAATTTAAAATCTTGATACTTTATGGAACAAATGATTTTGTACTTCTATTAGTTTTGAAATACCAAATTTTGAAACGACGTCCAGAAGGTAAAAATTCATAACATTCATTTAGAAAGTGGGATGGGTCACATTGAATGGCTAGAGCTTTCTTTTGAACTTTTGAATAAAACTGAAAGGAAAGGTGTTCAAGATTGATGCCGATAATTTTTCTGGCTCTATTTACAATTTTGTCGATTTTATTTTTCAGTGATAGGGGAAGATTGCCATACCATGCATGAAAACTGAAAGTCAGAATGCTATTGATGAAAGTTTGATAGAACAATTTTAGAATACATGTATCAACATTAAAAGATCTTAATTTTCGCAGGAAGAAAAGTCTGTGTTGAGCTTTAGCATGGACACGGTGTGTATTAGATTTCCAAGAGAGTTTATCATCAATTATGGTTCCCAGGTATTTGTACTCGTCTACTACTTCAACTTCCTGTCCGTCAATAGTAACTGGCTCCAGCTTTTCCTTTTTTCTGCGGAAGTCAATTATCATTTCCTTTGTTTTACTAATGTTCAGGGATAGAAAATTGTCTTATAATAATAATAATAATAATAATAATAACTAGGATTGACGCGTCAATACTTAGGTCTTCAAGACTTCCTCTTTGACCTTCACACAGTGTTTGACCTTCACACGATTTTTGTCTAAGAGGTAAAAAGTAACTAATACATTATGAAAATGACCAAATTTCACTTGATATTCAGTGTTAAAGACTTTTCAGAAAAATTCACCATGGTGACCAATGTCAGCTATGACATCATTCTTCAGAGAATATCATTCTTAGAAACAGAAAAAAATTTGGTTGAATTATCTATCATCGTTTTCCAGTTACATGTGATTAAAGGCTGTAATGTAAAGTTGACTGTTTCAGACCCCTGTATAATGTAATGAAACCTAACACTTTTACTATTGATATTTTCCTGATAAGGTATATCAGAAACAATGTTGGTCTTGTTTATCCACATACAAAGATGTTTGTTTTGTTTGGATAACTTAAATAGTAAGGGAGTAATGAACTTTGGAACTTTATTGAAAACACTGAAATTTGAAGATTTTTAGACCCCTACTCAATGTTTGTCCCTCTAGCTCCTTAACTATGAACATTTTTATGATTTATGATGTTTATGAAGTGCAACATAGCAAAATTTGTGCTTGGAATAGCGCATGTAAAAATACAATCAATTTAAAGATATGTTTCTTAATAAAGAAACTGTGGAACTTTGAAATGTGCCGAAAATGAGGATTTTCCAGAAGTCGCAATATTCAAGGACAGGTCATGGACAGAAAAAAATTTATCATGAGTTGTTGATATTTTTTTCTGTCTACACATTACATCTGCTTCACAAAACATCAAAGATAAAATTTCTATCTGTAACAGTTTTGGAACTAAAATTATCAAAGTAAAATAACCCTCGAAAACTGTTGAAATCATCTAAAAATGTCAAAAAACTCTTTATGTCTTCGTATTTCCTTTAATATGATATTTTATATGATAATGATCTGTAGTGAGTTTGTTCAACTATCATTGTAGAACAAAATGCAATTAACAGATTTCTTATTTGATGTTTCCTTACAGAGAAATGTCCGTTTGAACGTAACATGAAAAATTACCCTTAAAAAAAATGTCGAACTTCAAGGGCAGATAACTCGAGTCACAGGTCGAAATTAAAAATTCGCTACGCAAAATTTTTCACACACTCATTAAGCTTTCGAACGAGCTATCACACTAGTCTGTAGGTATTGCCGTTTGTGAGAAGAAGATTTTCAAAGACACGCACCGTCAGAACCGCGAAATTTCATAAAATTTTCAGTTTTTCGAAAATAGCAAAAAATCTATTTATACGGCCGAAAACGGCATAGGGTGCATTCGATGGGGAATGTTGTTGCCTACATTTTGGTGAAAGTTTTGTGAAATTATCTCCCATAGTTACCGAGAAATCGAGGTTTGATGTTTTTCCTTAAAGGGGAGATAACTCGAAAAGTAAATCGAAATTTAAAAATCGGGCTCGACACAAAACGAGTTCATGATACGGGCTACAATCCCTGAAAATTTCATGAAATTCGATCGAACCGTTTCTTCAGAATCTTTGCCACAAAAAAGTGCAAATAATAAAAAGAATAATAACTAGGATTGACGCGTCAATACTTAGGTCTTCAAGATTCCTGTTTGACCTTCACAAAGTGTTTGACCTTCACATGACTTTTTGTCAAAGAGGTAAACAGTAGCTAATACATTATCAAAATGACAAAATTCCACTTGATATTCAGTGTAAAAGACTTTTCAGAAAAATTCATCATGGTGGTCAATGTCAGCTATGACACCATTCTTCTGAGAATATTATTCATAGTAGCAGTAAAAAATTTGGTTAAATTATCTCTCACCGTTTTCGAGATACATGTGATTTAACGTTGTAATGTAAAGAAAACACTGAAATTTGAAGATTTGTTTACCCCTACTCCATGTTGGTCCTTCTATCTCCTTAACTATCAACATTTTCATGATAAAGTACAACATAGCAAAAATTGTGCTTGGAATGGCGTATGTGAAAATACAATCAATTTAAAGATATCTTTCTTAATAAGGAAACTGTGGAACTTTGAAATGTGCCAAAAATGAGGATTTTCCAGAAATCGCAATATACAAGGACAAGTCATGGACAAAAAAAAATTATCATGAGTTGTTGATATTTTTTTCTGTCTACTCATTACATCTGCTTCACAAAACATCAACGATAAAATTTCTATCTGTATCACTTTTGGAACTAAAATTCTCAAAGTAAAATAACCCTCCAAAACTGTTGAAATCATCGAAAAATTAAAAAAAACCTCTTTATGTCCACATATTTCCTTTAATATCAACTTTTATATGATAATGATCTGTAATGAATTTGTTCAAGTATTATTGTAGAACAGAATGCAGTTAACAGATTTCTTATTTGATGTTTCCTAACAGAGAAATGTCCGTTTGAACGTAACATGAAAAATGACCCTTCAAAAAAATGTCGAACTTCATGGGCAGATAACTCGAGTCACAGATCGAAATTAAAAATTCGCTTAGATAACTTTTTCACACACTCATTAAGCTTTCGTACGAGCTATCACACTAGTCTGTAGGTATTGCCGTTTGTGAGAAGAAGATTTTCAAAGACACGCACCGTCAGAACCGCGAAATTTCAGAAAATGTTCAGTTTTTGTAAAATAGCAAAAAATCTATTTATACGGCCGAAAACAGCATAGGGTGCATTCGATGGAAAATGTTCTTGTCCACATTTTGGTGAAAGTTTTATGAAATTATCTCCCATAGTTACCGAGAAAACATGGTTTGAAGTTTTTTCCTTAAAGGGGAGATAACTCGAAAACTAAATGGAAATTCAAAAATCGGGCTCAACACAAAACGAGTTCACAACAGGGGCTACCATCCCTGAAAATTTCATGAAATTCGTTTGAACCGTTTCTTCAGAATATTTGCCACAAAAAACGTGCAAATAATAAAAATAATAATAAAAACACGGATAATAACAATAGGTCTTCAGACGTAGTCTTGAAGACCTAATAATAACTAGGATTGACGCGTCAATACTTAGGTCTTCAAGATTCCTCTTTGACCTTCACAAAGTGTTTGACCTTCACAAGACTTTTTGTCTAAGAGGTAAACAGTAGCTAATACATTATCAAAATGACCAAATTCCACTTGATATTCAGTGTTAAAGACTTTTCAGAAAAATTCATCATGGTGGCCAATGTCAGCTATGACACCATTCTTCAGAGAATATTATTCCTAGTAGCAGAAAAAAATTTGGTTAAATTATCTCTCACCGTTTTCGAGATACATGTGATTTAACGTTGTAATGTAAAGAAAACACTGAAATTTGAAGATTTTTTTAACCCCTACTCCATGTTGGCCCTTCTATCTCCTTAACTATCAAATTTTTATGATAAAGTACAACAAAGCAAAAGTTGTGCTTGGAATGGCGTATGTGAAAATAAAATCAATTTAAATATACCTTTATTAATAAAGAAACTGTGGAACCTTGAAATGTGCCAAAAATGAGGATTTTCCAAAAATCGCAATATTCAAGGACCGGTCATGGACAGAATTTTTTTTATCATCACTTGTTGATATTTTTTTCCGTCTACTCATTACATCTGCTTCACAAAACATCAATGATAAAATTTTATCTGTAACAGTTTTTAAACTAAAATTCTCAAAGAAAAATCGCAATATTCAAGGACCGGTCATGGACAGAATTTTTTTTATCATCACTTGTTGATATTTTTTTCCGTCTACTCATTACATCTGCTTCACAAAACATCAATGATAAAATTTTATCTGTAACAGTTTTTAAACTAAAATTCTCAAGTAAAATAACCCTTGAAAAATGTTAAAATCGCCGAAAAATGTAAAAATCTCTTTATGTCCACATATTTCCTTTAATATCCACTTTTATATAATAATGACCTGTAGTGAAATTGTTCACCTATCATTGTAGAACAGAATGCAGCAAACTGATCTTTAAAATTACATTTCCGAACAGAGAAATGTCCCTTTGAACTTGACGCAGAAAAATCTTTTTTTTCAAAAGTTCATTTTTGAAATTGATGTAGCTCTAAAACCGCTCAAAATATAGGGCAGGTTTGGGGGATTACTTTTTGTAGCGTTCATTTGGCTTTAAAATGAGCTATAGCATGCATCTGTATCTATTGTAGTTAGTGACAAGAAGAATTTCAAAGACGCGTACCGTCAAAACTGTGAAATTTCACAAAATTTACAGTTTTTCGAAAATTGCAAAAAATCTATTTATACGGCCGAAAACCGCTATGGGCTACATCGATGAGGAATGCTGTTGCCCACATTTTGGTGAAAGTTTTTTGAAATTATCTCCCTTAGTTACCGAGAAATCGAGGTTTGCAGTTTTTTCGTTTAAGGAGAGATAACTCAAAAACAAATTCGAAATTCAAAAATCGCCCTCGTCATGCACTAAGTTAGGACAAAAGCTACAATCCCTGAACATTTCACGAGAATCGGTTGAAATGGGAAGGCTGTAGGAATTACACAAAATCGGTACAAATAATAAAAATAATAACTAGGATTGACGCGTCAATACTTAGGTCTTCAAGATTCCTCTTTGACCTTCACACAGTGCTTGACCTTCCCATGACTTTTTGTCAAAGAGGTCCTGTTTATCCACATACAAAGATGTATGTTTTGTTTTGATAACTTAAATAGTAATGGAGTAATGAATTTTTGAACTTTATTGAAAACACTGAAATGTGAAGAATTTTAGACCCCTACTCCATGTTGGTCCTTCTAGCTCTATCACCATTTTTATGATAAAGTGCAACATAGCAAAATTTGTGCTTGGGATAGTGCAAGTGAAAATACAATCAATTTAAAGATATCTTTCTTAATAAAGAAACTGTGGAACTTTGAAATGTGCTAAAAATGAGGATTTTCCAAAAATCGCGATATTCAAGGACCAGTCATGGAAAGAATTTTTTTTATCATGACTAGTTGATATTTTTTTCTGTCTACTCATTACATCTGCTTCACAAAACATCAACGAAAAATTTCTATCTGTAACAGTTTTGAAACTAAAATTCTCAAAGTAAAATAACCCTCGAAAAAGTAAAAAATCGTAAAAAATGTCAAAAGGAAGTTTATGTCCAATTATTTCCTTAAATATCAACTTTTATATCATAATGATCTGTACTGGATATGTTGCACAATCATTGTAGCACAGAATGCAACAAACAGATCTTTGAAATAACATTTCCTAGCAGAGAAGTGCCCCTTTGAACTTGACGCAGAAAAATTATTTTTTTCAAAAGTTCATTTTTGAAATTGCTGTAGCTGAAAAACCGCTCAAAATAGAGGGCAGGTTTGGGAGATTACTTTTTGAAGCGTTCATCTGGCTTTAAAATGAGCTATAGCATGCATCTGTATCTATTGTAGTTAGTGACAAGAAGAATTTCAAAGACGCGTACCGTCAAAACTGTGAAATTTCACAAAATTAACAGTTTTTCTAAAATAGCAAAAAATCTATTTATACGGCCGAAAACCACTTAGGGTGCAATCGATGGGGAATGATGTTGCCCACATTTTGGTGAAAGTTTTATGAAATTATCTCCTATAGTTACCGAGAAATTGAGGTTTGAAGTTTTGACTTTAAGGGGAGATAACTCGGAAACATAATCGAAATTCAAAAATCGGGCTCGACACGAAACGAGTTCATGATACGGGCTACCATCCCTGAAAATTTCAAGAAATTCGATCGAACCGTTTCTTCAGAATACTTGCCACAAAAAACGTGCAAATAATAATAAGAAAAACACGGATAATAACAATAGGTCTTCAGACCTTGTCTTGAAGACCTAACTAGGATTGACGCGTCAATACTTAGGTCTTCAAGATTCCTCTTTGACCTTCACATACTGTTTGACCTTCACATGACTTTTTGTCTAAGAGGGCTTGTTTATCCACATACAAAGATGTATGTCGTGTTTTGATAACTCAAATAGTAATGGAGAAATGAATTTTGGAATTTTTGTTAAAATCTCTTTATGTCCACATATTTCCTTTAATATCAACTTTTATATAATAATGACCTGTAGTGAAATTGTTCACCTATCATTGTAGAACAGAATGCAGCAAACTGATCTTTAAAATTACATTTCCGAACAGAGTAATGTCCCTTTGAACTTGACGCAGAAAAATCTTTTTTTTTCAAAAGTTCATTTTTGAAATTGATGTAGCTCTAAAACCGCTCAAAATAGAGGGCAGGTTTGGGGGATTACTTTTTGTAGCGTTCATTTGGCTTTAAAATGAGCTATAGCATGCATCTGTATCTATTGCAGTTAGTGACAAGAAGAATTTCAAAGACGCGTACCGTCAAAACTGTGAAATTTCACAAAATTTACAGTTTTTCGAAAATTGCAAAAAATCTATTTATACGGCCGAAAACCGCTATGGGCTACATCGATGAGGAATGCTGTTGCCCACATGTTGGTGAAAGTTTTTTGAAATTATCTCCCTTAGTTACCGAGAAATCGAGGTTTGCAGTTTTTTCGTTTAAGGGGAGATAACTCAAAAACAAATTCGAAATTCAAAAATCGCCCTCGTCATGCACTAAGTTAGGACAAAAGCTACAATCCCTGAAAATTTCACGAGAATCGGTTGAAATGGGAAGGCTGTAGGAATTACACAAAATCGGTACAAATAATAAAAATAATAATAATAAAAATTCGGATAAAAACAATAGGTCTTCAGACTATCGTCTTGAAGACCTAATAAGACTAGGATTGACGCGTCAATACTTAGGTCTTCAAGATTCCTCTTTGACCTTCACAAAGTGTTTGACCTTCACATGACTTTTTGTCTAAGAGGTAAACAGTAACTAATACATTATCAAAATGACCAAATTCCACTTGACATTCAGTGTTAAAGACTTTTCAGAAAAATTCTTCATGGTGGCCAATGTCAGCTATGACACCATTCTTCAGAGAATATTATTCCTAGTAGCAGAAAAAAATTTGGTTAAATTATCTCTCACCGTTTTCGAGATACATGTGATTTAACGTTGTTATGTAAAGAAAACACTGAAATTTGAAGATTTTTTTAACCCCTACTCCATGTTGGCCCTTCTATCTCCTTAACTATCAAATTTTTATGATAAAGTACAACAAAGCAAAAGTTGTGCTTTGAATGGCGTATGTGAAAATAAAATCAATTTAAAGATACCTTTATTAATAAAGAAACTGTGGAACCTTGAAATGTGCCAAAAATGAGGATTTTCCAAAAATCGCAATATTCAAGGACCGGTCATGGACAGAATTTTTTTTATCATCACTTGTTGATATTTTTTTCCGTCTACTCATTACATCTGCTTCACAAAACATCAATGATAAAATTTTATCTGTAACAGTTTTTAAACTAAAATTCTCAAAGAAAAATCGCAATATTCAAGGACCGGTCATGGACAGAATTTTTTTTATCATCACTTGTTGATATTTTTTTCCGTCTACTCATTACATCTGCTTCACAAAACATCAATGATAAAATTTTATCTGTAACAGTTTTTAAACTAAAATTCTCAAGTAAAATAACCCTTGAAAAATGTTAAAATCGCCGAAAAATGTAAAAATCTCTTTATGTCCACATATTTCCTTTAATATCCACTTTTATATAATAATGACCTGTAGTGAAATTGTTCACCTATCATTGTAGAACAGAATGCAGCAAACTGATCTTTAAAATTACATTTCCGAACAGAGAAATGTCCCTTTGAACTTGACGCAGAAAAATCTTTTTTTTCAAAAGTTCATTTTTGAAATTGATGTAGCTCTAAAACCGCTCAAAATATAGGGCAGGTTTGGGGGATTACTTTTTGTAGCGTTCATTTGGCTTTAAAATGAGCTATAGCATGCATCTGTATCTATTGTAGTTAGTGACAAGAAGAATTTCAAAGACGCGTACCGTCAAAACTGTGAAATTTCACAAAATTTACAGTTTTTCGAAAATTGCAAAAAATCTATTTATACGGCCGAAAACCGCTATGGGCTACATCGATGAGGAATGCTGTTGCCCACATTTTGGTGAAAGTTTTTTGAAATTATCTCCCTTAGTTACCGAGAAATCGAGGTTTGCAGTTTTTTCGTTTAAGGAGAGATAACTCAAAAACAAATTCGAAATTCAAAAATCGCCCTCGTCATGCACTAAGTTAGGACAAAAGCTACAATCCCTGAACATTTCACGAGAATCGGTTGAAATGGGAAGGCTGTAGGAATTACACAAAATCGGTACAAATAATAAAAATAATAACTAGGATTGACGCGTCAATACTTAGGTCTTCAAGATTCCTCTTTGACCTTCACACAGTGCTTGACCTTCCCATGACTTTTTGTCAAAGAGGTCCTGTTTATCCACATACAAAGATGTATGTTTTGTTTTGATAACTTAAATAGTAATGGAGTAATGAATTTTTGAACTTTATTGAAAACACTGAAATGTGAAGAATTTTAGACCCCTACTCCATGTTGGTCCTTCTAGCTCTATCACCATTTTTATGATAAAGTGCAACATAGCAAAATTTGTGCTTGGGATAGTGCAAGTGAAAATACAATCAATTTAAAGATATCTTTCTTAATAAAGAAACTGTGGAACTTTGAAATGTGCTAAAAATGAGGATTTTCCAAAAATCGCGATATTCAAGGACCAGTCATGGAAAGAATTTTTTTTATCATGACTAGTTGATATTTTTTTCTGTCTACTCATTACATCTGCTTCACAAAACATCAACGAAAAATTTCTATCTGTAACAGTTTTGAAACTAAAATTCTCAAAGTAAAATAACCCTCGAAAAAGTAAAAAATCGTAAAAAATGTCAAAAGGAAGTTTATGTCCAATTATTTCCTTAAATATCAACTTTTATATCATAATGATCTGTACTGGATATGTTGCACAATCATTGTAGCACAGAATGCAACAAACAGATCTTTGAAATAACATTTCCTAGCAGAGAAGTGCCCCTTTGAACTTGACGCAGAAAAATTATTTTTTTCAAAAGTTCATTTTTGAAATTGCTGTAGCTGAAAAACCGCTCAAAATAGAGGGCAGGTTTGGGAGATTACTTTTTGAAGCGTTCATCTGGCTTTAAAATGAGCTATAGCATGCATCTGTATCTATTGTAGTTAGTGACAAGAAGAATTTCAAAGACGCGTACCGTCAAAACTGTGAAATTTCACAAAATTAACAGTTTTTCTAAAATAGCAAAAAATCTATTTATACGGCCGAAAACCACTTAGGGTGCAATCGATGGGGAATGATGTTGCCCACATTTTGGTGAAAGTTTTATGAAATTATCTCCTATAGTTACCGAGAAATTGAGGTTTGAAGTTTTGACTTTAAGGGGAGATAACTCGGAAACATAATCGAAATTCAAAAATCGGGCTCGACACGAAACGAGTTCATGATACGGGCTACCATCCCTGAAAATTTCAAGAAATTCGATCGAACCGTTTCTTCAGAATACTTGCCACAAAAAACGTGCAAATAATAATAAGAAAAACACGGATAATAACAATAGGTCTTCAGACCTTGTCTTGAAGACCTAACTAGGATTGACGCGTCAATACTTAGGTCTTCAAGATTCCTCTTTGACCTTCACATACTGTTTGACCTTCACATGACTTTTTGTCTAAGAGGGCTTGTTTATCCACATACAAAGATGTATGTCGTGTTTTGATAACTCAAATAGTAATGGAGAAATGAATTTTGGAACTTTATTGAAAACACTGAAATTTGAAGAGTTTTAGACCCCTACTCCATGTCGGTCCTTCTAGCTCCTTAACTATCAACATTTTTATGATAAAGTGTAACATAGCAAAAGTTGTGCCTGATATAGCGCATGTAAAAATACAATCAATTTAAAGATATGTTTCTGTGTAAAGTAACTGTGGAACTTTGAAATGTGCCAAAAATGAGGATTTTCAAAAATCAGCAATATTCAAGGACAGGTCATGGACAGAAAAAAAATTATCACGACTTGTTCATATTTTTTACTGTTTACTCAATTCATCTGCTTCACAAAACATCAACGATAAAATTTCTATCTGGAGCAGTTTTGAAACTAAAATTCTCAAAGTAAAATAACCCTCGAAAAATGTTAAAATCGCCGAAAAATGTAAAAAGTCTCTTAATGTCCACATATTTCCTTTAATATCAACTTTTATATGATAATGATCTGTAGTGAGTTTGTTCAACTATCATTGTAGAACAGAATGCATCAAACAGATTTCTTATTTGACATTTCCTTACAGAGTAATCTCCCTTTGAAAGTAACACGAAAAATGACCCTTCAAAAAAATGTCGAACTTCAAGGGCAGATAACTCAAGTCACAGGTCGAAATTTAAAATTTCGCCACGTAGACTTTCTTACACACTCATTAAGCTTTCTAACGAGCTATCACACTTGTCTGTAAGTATTGCCGTTTGTGAGGAGAAGATTTTTAAAGACGCGTACCGTCAGAACCGTGAAATTTCACAAAATTTTCAGCTTTTCGAAAATAGCAAAAAATCTATTTATACGGCCGAAAACGGCATAGGGTGCATTCGATGGGGAATAATGTTGCCAACATTTTGGTGAAAGTTTTAAGAAATTATCTCCCATAGTTACTGAGAAATCGAGGTTTGAAGTTTTTCCTTTAAGGGGAGATAACTCAAAAACAAAATCGAAATTCGAAAATCGGGCTGGACACAAATCTAAGTTAGGGGACCCTCTACAATCCCTGAAAGTTTCATGAAAATCGGCTCATCAATCAGGTCAGAAATGGTGGAACAAAAAACGTACAAATAATAATAATAATAATAATAATAACTAGGATTGACGCGTCAATACTTAGGTCTTCAAGTTTCCTCTTTGACCTTCACACAGTGTTTGACCTTCACATGACTTTTTGTCTAAGAGGTAAACAGTAGCTTATATATTATCAAAATGATCAAATTCCACTTGACATTCAGTGTTAAAGACTTTTCAGAAATATTCATCATGGTGGCCAATATCAGTTATGACACCATTCTTCAGAGAATATTATTCCTAGTAGCAGAAAAAAATTTGTTTAAATTATCTCTCACCGTTTTCGAGATACATGTGATTTAACGTTGTAATGTAAAGAAAACACTGAAATTTGAACATTTTTAGACCCCTACTCCATGTTGGTCCTTCTATCTCCTTAACTATCAACATTTTTATGATAAAGTACATCATAGCAAAAGTTGTGCTTGGAATGACGCATGTGAAAATACAATCAATTTTATGATATCTTTCTTAATAAAGAAACTGTGGAACCTTGAAATGTGCTAAAAATGAGGATTTTCCCAAAATAGCAATATTCAATGACCGGTCATGGACAGAAATTCTTTTATCATCACTTGTTGATATTTTTTACTGTCTACTCATTACATCTGCTTCACAAAACATCAATGATAAAATTTCTATCTGTAACAGTTTTGAAACTAAAATTCTCAAAGTAAAATAACCCTTGAAAAATGTTAAAATCGCAGAAAAATGTAAAAAATCTCTTTATGTCCACATATTTCCTTTAATATCAACTTTTTAATGATAATGATCTGTAGTGAATTTCTTCAACTATCATCGTAGAACAGAATGCCTCAAACAGATTTCTTATTTGACATTTCCTTACAGAGTAACCTCCCTTTGAAAGTAACACGAAAAATGACCCTTCAAAAAAATGTCGAACTTCAAGGGCAGATAACTCAAGTCAAAGGTCGAAAGTTTAAATTTCGCCACGTAGACTTTGTTACACACTCATTAAGCTTTCTAACGAGCTATCACACTTGTCTGTAAGTATTGCCGTTTGTGAGGAGAAGATTTTTAAAGACGCGTACCGTCAGAACCGTGAAATTTCACAAAATTTTCAGCTTTTCGAAAATAGCAAAAAATCTATTTATACGGCCGAAAACGGCATAGTGTGCAATCGATGGGGAATAATGTTGCCAACATTTTGGTGAAAGTTTTAAGAAATTATCTCCCATAGTTACTGAGAAATCGAGGTTTGAAGTTTTTCCTTTAAGGGGAGATAACTCAAAAACAAAATCAAAATTCGAAAATCTGGCTCGCCACAAATCTAAGTTAGGGGACCCTCTACAATCCCTGAAAGTTTCATGAAAATCGGCTCATCAATAAGGTCAGAAATGGTGGAACAAAAAACGTACAAATAATAATAATAATAATAATAATAATAAAAATCCGGATAATAACAATAGGTCTTCCAGACGTAGTCTTGAAGACCTAATAATAAAAATCCGGATAATAACAATAGGTCTTCCAGACGTAGTCTTGAAGACCTAAAAAACAAAGACTAGGATTGACGCGTCAATACTTAGGTCTTCAAGACTTCCTCTTTGACCTTCACACAGTGATTGACCTTCACATGATTTTTGTCTAAGAGGTAAAAAGTAACTAATACATTATCAAAATGACCAAATTTCACTTGATATTCAGTGTTAAAGACTTTTCAGAAAAATTCACCATGGTGACCAATGTCAGCTATGACATCATTCTTCAGAGAAAATTATTCTTAGAAGCAGAAAAAAATTTGGTTGAATTATCTATCACCGTTTTCCAGTTACATGTGAGTAAAGGCTGTAATGTAAAGTTGACTGTTTCAGACCCCATGTCAAAAATCTCTTTCTGTCCACATATTTCCTTTCATATCAACTTTTATATGATAATGATCTGTAGTGAATTTGTTCAACTATCATTGTAGAACAGAATGCATCAAACAGATTTCAATTTTGACATTTCCTTACAGAGAAATGTCCCTTTGAACGTAACATGAAAAATGACCCTTAAAAAAAATGTCGAACTTCAAGGGCAGATAACTCGAGTCACAGGTCGAAATTAAAAATTCGCTTAGATAAATTTTCCCACACTCATTAAGCTTTCGAACGAGCTATCACACTAGTCTGTAGGTATTGCCGTTTGTGAGAAGAAGATTTTCAAAGACACGCACCGTCAGAACCGCGAAATTTCAGAAAATTTCAGTTTTTCGAAAATAGCAAAAAATCTATTTATACGGCCGAAAACGGCATAGAGTGCATTCGATGGGAAATGTTGTTTTCCACATTTCGGTGAAAGTTTTATGAAATTATCTCCCATAGTTACCGAGAAATCATGGTTTAAAGTTTTTTCCTTAAAGGGGAGATAACTCAAAAACAAAATCGAAATTAAAAAATCGGGCTCAACACAAAACGAGTTCACAACAGGGGCTACCATCCCTGAAAATTTCATGAAATTCGTTTGAACCGTTTCTTCAGAATATTTGCCACAAAAACCGTGCAAATAATAAAAATAATAATAAAAACACGGATAATAACAATAGGTCTTCAGACGTAGTCTTGAAGACCTAATAATAACAATAGGTCTTCAGACGTAGTCTTGAAGACCTAATAATGAGCATTTATAAAGCGCTATATCCATACACAAGGTGCATGCTCAAAGCGCATTGAAAATAAGAAAATTTTAGGTGATGAGATGAAATGCAATGAAATAAAGCCTAAAAGTAATACTGGTAGCATTGATTATTAAGGATATTTATAATTAGAGTCTATGGGTAGAATCTATGAATAATAGCTAGAAAATAGATGAGTTTTGAGCTGTGATTTAAAAACAGTCAGTGAGGATGACATTTTGATGACATAAGGAAGTTGGTTCCAAAGTCTTGGAGCAGTACAGCTGAAAGATTTAAGTCCATAACTGGTGTTTTTATACTTTGGCATCTGGAGAAGCTTCAAATTCTGGGATCGAAGATCTTTTGCAGGGGTATAGTCCTCCAAGGAATTTAAAAGATATGCTGGAGCCATATTATGTTGACATTTGTAAGTTATACATAGAACTTTAAATTTGATTCTCGCTTCGATGGGAAGCCAATGTAGACACTTAAGCACAGGTGTTATGTGACATGCTTTTGGTGTTCTGGTCACAATTCTTGCCGCTACGTTCTGAACTTTCTGGAGCTTGTACAACTGACGTTTACTGATTCCAATCAGTAAGCTATTACTATAGTCAAGTCGTGAATGAACAAGCATTTGCACAAGTATTTTGGCGGCATCTCTGGTTATAAGATGACGTATTTGACTGATGCAACGGAGATGATAATAGCAAGTTTTACAGAGTTTATCTATGTGTGAGTTCATTGAAAGTTGAGAATCAATGATGACTCCAAGATTTCTTGCATGGTCAGTAAAAGGGATTGTAGCAGTTCCGATTTCAACAGAGGTAGCTTGAATATCACGCAAATTACGTTTAGTTCCTACTAACAGTGCCTCTGTTTTCTCATCATTTAACTTCAGCATATTTGATGACATCCATGACTTGATATCAGTTGTGCAATCAGTAGTACGTTGCAGAGCCTCCTGTACATTTTCTGGCTTGAAACTGTCAATCAGTTGCGTATCATCAGCATAAGACTGATGATCCATTTTATTATCCTCTATCACTCTAGCAAGACTATTAGTATAGAGTACAAACAGCACTGGACCCAGCACAGATCCTTGAGGTACTCCACACGCAAGTGAAAAGCGTTTAGACTCTGCTTGATGTATAACCACGGTTTGTGATCTGTTTTTTAAATACGATTCAATCCAGGAGAGCGCAACATTTGTTACACCCATCTCCAGTTGAAGTTTCGAAAGTAGAAGCTTGTGATCCACAGTGTCAAAAGCTGCCGACAGATCTAAGAGTGTTAATGTAGCAATATTCCCTGAATCCACCCGACTTCTTAGTTCGTCCATGACTCGTAGCAAAGCCGTTTCTGTACTGTGGTTATCACGATATGCAGATTGGAAATCATCCATAAGCTCATATTCTCGAAGATAATCCTTAAGTCTTACATTCACGGCCTTTTCAATGATTTTCGATATAAATGACACATTTGATACAGGCCTATAGTTTCTCAGATTGTTAGGATCCAAGTCACTTTTCTTCAAAAGAGGCTTCACAATAGCAGATTTAAGAGAGTCTGGAAAAACTCCACTTGATATACTTGAATTCACCAGATTCGTTATGAAAGGAAGAAGTAAATCTAGATAATCCATCAACATAGAAGTGGGAATAGGGTCCAGCGAACAAGTTGTTTTCTTTGATGCTCTTATAATCTTCTCAATTTCTTGTTGGGAGAAAGGTTCAAAAGTGGGCAATTCATGCCGAGTTGATGATGCATCAGGAATTTCAGATTGTTTTGACATACTTGAAGAGTTTTTCAGATCTTCCTGAATATCCTTGATTTTGGTATCAAAATATTCAGCGAAGTCATTAGCTAGAACCTCATCAGAATCATATTCAGGCAGTTTCACATTGTCTTTTTTACCGAGGAGTTTATTTACGAATTTATAAAACTTGTCAGAGCATCCTTTCATTTCCAATATTTTATTATTACAGTAATCAGCCTTTGCTTTCCTAACAACTTTATTAAGCTCCTGTCGTCTGTGCCGATAAATCTGTCGATGTATCTCAAGTCGAGACTTCCGCCATTGACGTTCTGCCACTCTGCACTCTCGCTTCGCGTTGAGGACTTGATCATTGTACCAGAAAGAATCTGGTCTCATCCGTACATTCTTAAATTGAACTGGAGCATGTTTATCCAAAAGACTTATCAATGTAGAGTTATACATGTCAGTCAGCACGTTTGGATCTGTTGATGTTTCACTAAACAAGGGGGAGTTTAGAATGTCTGCTTTAAAACCCTCTTTGTCTATACTTCTTAAATTCCGACATGTAATTTGCTCAGGTTTGGGTGTAGGTATACTCATGTTCCATTTCATGCTGACGAAACTGTGATCCGACATCTGCTTATCGATTACTTTGACATCAGTAACCAACGATATTTTTTCAGAAGTAACAACCCAATCCAGTGTATGACCAGACTTATGGGTAGGTGCAGAGACAAGTTGAGTAAGGTTGTGCACAGTCAACAATTTCACTATCTTGTCTCTTTCTAAACAATGCTTGTTGTCAAAATGAACATTAAAATCACCCAAATATATTGTGTTAGTTTTGGTATTTGTTTCAATAAGTTCTCCAAATTCCTCTAAAAATTCAGAACGAGTAAGCTTGTTCTTCTTAGAAGGAGGTGGTCTGTAAATGCAAATTACTTTGACACTTAATTTGTATGAAGTAACCCGTACAGATAAAATCTCAAAGGATTTATATCCATCTGATATTGCGGAGCTTTTCTGAGATTCAACTTGTAGAGAATTCCTGTAGATCACTGCAATTCCACCACCATGCGAATTATCTCTGGGTTGATGCATAAAAGAGTAATTAACTGGCGTTAGTTCAGCAATGACTGCCTCATCCCCTTGAGCTTTCAACCATGTTTCAGTTAAGCCCCTGTCACAACCCATCGTGCGTGCAATTCGTTCGTACGTTTTTTGGGGAGGCCACGGTCGCTACGTTTTTCTGAAAACGTAGGGTGGATTTATCAAGAACAGAGAGGAAGTTTGCCAACGCACGTCGTACGTACGTGGCCCGTCGACACGTCTGGCAGTGAGGAGCTGCGTGCATCGTACGATGCGCACGTGGTACGTGCGTGTGGCGTGCGTACAACGTGCGTACAACGTGCGTGTGATGTGCGATTGTCACATTGTCGTACGGGGACCGTGCGTCTCACGTACAGTGTCCTTACACCACGCACGTTGTAAGTGCGTGCGAGTGCAATGAGGTTTTTTCCCGCCCGATTGACAGGTGCTTGGTATACATTGACACACGTGCTGGCATGTTCTTTTCAAATGAATGCAATCGTCCGTCGGCTCGGCTTATATCCTAAAAAAGGTGCCCAAAACGTGCGTTGTACGTGCTTACTCGGTACGTTGTACGTGCTTACTCGGTACGATCGACGTGAGTTTTCTTTAATTATTTGATAGTTAAACTTTGGACGTGCCGAGTAAGCACGAACTACGCACGTACAACGTGCGTCGTTCGTAGAGAAAGTGTGAGTGGGTAATCTTGAAAAAAACGCACGATGTCGGTGCGTTGTGCGTGCGGTTGTCGTACAGGGCACGCACGTCGATCGTACGGAGGAAAATTCGCAGCCCGTTCGTAGACTGCACGCAGCGAAAGTTCTGCATGCACTAAAAGTTCTACGACGAGTCTGCGTGCTCCAAATTTGTCCAAAATCGGTACGGCGTCGGTACCGAGGACGCACGAATTCTCTAATTTACCCCACGTTTTTGTCGGTAGACAGCACGCAGCTGCACGTACGACGGGTTGTGACAGGGGCTTTAGGAATAGTATATCATAAGCATTGTCTTGTATGAATTCAGCAATTTCTAAGGCTTTATTTCTACTTGATTGTGAGTTCCACAGACCAACTTTCAGACAAGTAATGACTGATTTGGTTTGAGGTTGAATAGTATCGGACGGTGGAATAGCAGCACCTATCACGTTATTATCATTGACAACTGTGTAATAAGCCATGATGAGTTCATTTAAAAAGGCTTCATGTAACCCCAGACTGGTCGTTGGACTTGGAAACCTCTGTATGGGTAATTGAAATATGGCACTGGGATATGAGACTGCATTGGTTGTCCCATGGAAGCATTGCACATTTCATCATAGAAATATGGTCTGGGGGGTAATGAGTCTAATGACATCATTGGTTCATGAGTAAGGACTTCTGCAGACGAAGATGGGTAAGTGTGCTCATCACAGGAGACTGACTCTACTATCAGCTTACTCATCAGTTTAACACCACCACGTGACAAGTGAATACCATCATGAACAAGAACATCGCGGGGTTTCAGAGACATCATATGTTTGAAAATGTCAATAAATGTCACTTGCTTTGCACGACACATTTCTTCAACGGACTTGTTGAGTTGTATTGCCTTACTGTTATACCAGGAGGGTATCTGTCGCGGGAGAACAGAGCACACATGCACATGCGCATTAGTGATGTTTTTCGTTACATTGAGCAGAGTATCAATTTCCATTTCCATTTCTTCCAAAGGACGGTCAGTAACGTCGTTATCCCCGATAACATATACCAAACTATTCACAGTGGAGTCTTCATTTAGTAAAAGAGGCAATCTTTCACGTATGTCACCTATTGTAGCATCTCTATTTGTGTCCACCACACATTTATGGCGAAGATGAGACGAAAGGATCTTACTGCTCATGTTTTTCAACATTGAACTACCAACTATTACTGTGTTGGCAGTCTCAATTCCTTTTGGGAGTGGCTTGACATGCTTTCCATCAGAGCGAACAGCGTCCGCATAAGACATGTTGCTCTCTGGAGGAGAATAGCGTTTCGGGGAGTTATTATTTTGAAACTTGCAAGCATGGGGTTTAGCACTCTGCATGTCCGCTGTGTGAACTGGCTGCTTACGGGTAGAATCCACACGAGTCGAGTAGGATGGACGACGTTCAACAGGGGTCTCCGCTGTGTGAACTGGCTGCTTACGGGTAGAATCCACACGAGTCGAGTAGGATGGCCGACGTTCAACAGGGGTCTCCGCTGTGTGAACTGGCTGCTTACGGGTAGACTCCACACGAGTCGAGTAGGATGGCCGACGTTCAACAGGGGTCTCCGCTGTGTGAACTGGCTGCTTACGGGTAGACTCCACACGAGTCGAGTAGGATGGTTGACGTTCAACAGGGGTCTCCGCTGTGTGAACTGGTTGCTTACGGGTAAAATCCACACAAGTCGAGTAGGATGGTTGTCGTTCCTTATGGGTCCCTCCTGTGTGAACTGGCTGCTTACGGGTAGACTCCACACGAGTCGAGTAGGATGGACGACGTTCAACAGTGGTCTCCTCTGTGTGAACTGGCTGCTTAATAGTACGCTCGGTTTGAACTGATACAGAGATTTTGGAATTACCCTTCAATTGGGTTTCGAGTTCCTTTTGACTGGCAGCTAATTTTGATGCAAGATTGGCATTCACAAGTTTTAAATCAGAGATAATTTTTTCTTTTTCTATTAACAAAGCCTTCATCTTCATTAGATTTTCATCTGACGGTTTAGATGCACTGTTAACAATCGGAGTCGTGGTAGTCACAGCTTTGCTGAAAGACGAGTAGTCTTCAGATTCTGTGCACTGGCTGCATGCATAAGGTAAGGTAAAATGTTCCTCCAAGGACACGATCTCTGAGGGCGATAGCTTTTCACATTTATAATGTACCCAGTGTGTCCCCCTGCTACATATCAGTGCACGGGATTTGCAAAGTCGATTGCAATGTGGACATTTCTCATCAACTTTTATGTTTGAGTCCATATTCTGTACAATGTCATTTACATTGTCAATGAAAGTGGCGTGGTCGCCAAGTAGGGATTTTAACTCAGGAAGATCTTGATTTATGAAAGTTTTTAATTGTGGGCCATTTACCAAAGCTCTACTTGTCGTCCTGAACAGGTTAATTGTAAACGCAGGCCGGGAGGCGCTAGTTACACTAATCCTGGTCATGTCCGATTCTATGATGCCATTTTTATCTTGTTTCACATGTGAGGAAAGGATTTTCCTATTGCTAGCATCAATGTAGAAAGAATGAATAGAAGCTCTTATTACTTCAAAACTTCCCGTAGAAAATGTCAGAACAAGGTTATTCCCCTTTTTAAGTTCACAAACTATCTGGGGTCTAATGGCAGCTTCTTTCTTTTTTGAGAGCAAGTTTTGTTTTACAAAATCATATTTCGAAATTATCGTTTTTGTCACTGGACTTTTTGACGGCAACAACAATGGAGTCACTATACACCATTATACACCATTGGTTAAACGAATCAATATTTTCTCTATAGTCTAATTCTGATTGATGAATGAACTCAACCAAAGCGGCATCATCTGAATCTGAATCTGAATATAAGAAAAATCAACGAGTTGCGAGGAATTACGGATTATCTGTCCTGAGTTAATTATTGCGATAAACTCCGAGCTTCAGCGAGGAGTTTGACACAATTATTAACGAGGGACAGATAATCCGTAATTCCGAGCACCGAGTTGGTTATTCTTTTTCTTACCCAAGATCATTTTAATGCATAAAACGGGGAAAAAAGAGTCGGCTAACATTAAAAACTACACGCGGCCGGTAAAGTACAAATTGTACTCATACGCCATTCATAATGTTGCTCACTACTTCAATTTGAGCGGCTCGAAGTAGTTCGCAAAATTCGCTCTAATTTTAAATAGTTAATAATTTTTATGTCACATGTCATCACAAACATATTGTCTCATATGACAAAACAATCTATTTATTGAACGCGCATAACCAGAAAGAAAAAGTTAGACGTCGTTAGCTTTCGTTACGTTTGACAAGCGAGGAATGTTATGATGTCACTGTTTGACGTCATGTTTAATGACGTCATAGAGCTATGACGTAACGACAGTTCGCCTGGCGACTCTCCCACACAGCGCCGCCTTGAAGATTTGAAATAGTATTTACGGCAAAGAAAACATCAAAAGCTCTTGACTTCGCTTTAAAAATGTTGTAGTAATGTGTGACTTTCACAACTTAGGTATAAGACTTGTCATATATATCTCTCGACTGAAATAGAAGATCCAAGAGAATCATGAAGTGATATTATTATTATTATTATTATTATGAATGGGTGTAAAAAAAGTTCCGTCAACCAATCAAAATGCGAGTTATTTTTAGAAAAACTGTAATTCCCATGACCATTATGCAAACTTTAATTCCCGGAATAATCATGCCCACTTGGGTAAGAAAATAGAGATACACAGTCATTTGTATAGAGAGTAAAGAGGACGGGCGACAGGACGCAGCCTTGAGGAGCACCAGTACTCAGGAGATTCACTTCAGAGAGCGTAGAATTAACTCGAACACTTTGGGGCCGATTAATTAAAAAAGCTTCCACCAATTTAATGAGGTTACTGTTTACTCCCATATTGAACAATTTCTTAACCATAAGATGTGGTTGGATGGTGTTAAACGCTGAGGAAAAATCTGCAAATAGAATTCTTACATATGACTTTGAGTTATCAAGGTGAGTATAGACTTTGTGAAGAAGAGAAATGAGTGCATCTTCCACAAGAGAAAATGACAATGGACAGATAATTAATGTTTTCACAGCAGAGTGGTTCAGGAGTTATAGAGTCTATGATTGCTTGATGATGCACCAGGAAAAAGGGAGATAAACTCCAAAGCACCACACCATAGGCCTACTGGATATTTCATTACCAGTCACCTGAAGAAGGGACAAGAATTGGCCCAGAAACGTCGTGAAAAATCAATAAAGAAGTTGTTATCCAAAACATTTGTCTTGTATGTACGTATTTGTTGTAAACATTTAAAAACATGTTGGTTATTTTTCAATATTTCATGATCATATATTGGCCTAGCTTCCCAAAGTGTGAATATGCTTACAACTTGTCTTGATGTCACCATATATGCAACATAAAAAAATATGTTTACTACATAATAAATTCCAGTGACTTTCAGAAAGTCCACCGTGTCCAGTGTGCATCTGTTTTGTGTTGAAAACCATGGGTTATATGATGTGAACTAACACCTGCTTGCATATACATTAATCCCTTATGAATAATCGTAATTTCACAACGGGAAAGTGACTTCTAGTACAAGATTACCGTATTTCCTCGAAAAGACGCCGGGTCTCGATTAGTCGCCGGGTCTCGAATAGAGGCTGGGGCTGCTATGGCTGTTACAAGTAAAAACACTCCGGGTCTCGATTAGTCGCCTGGTCTCGAATAGAGGCTGGGGCTGCTATGGCTGTTACAAGTAAAAACACTCCGGGTCTCGATTAGTCGCCTGGTCTCGAATAGAGGCTGGGGCTGCTATGGCTGTTACAAGTAAAAACACGCCGGGTCTCGATTAGTCGCCGGGTCTCGAATAGAGGCTGGGGCTGCTATGGCTGTTACAAGTAAAAACACTCCGGGTCTCGACAAGACTCGAGTGCTGTCGCGTCCTCGTATAATGCGTACCTACTACTTTTAATTGTCTATAGCTACGCCCATGATCGTTGTAGTACTTTTGTGTTTCTAGTCTCTCAAGCCAATTCACTGTAATGTGCAGCATATAAATTATCTTTATAAATACTTAGGTATTTGACTGTTTGATATATAGCTTATCTTGCCGTTGGTATGAAGGCATCAATTGCAATTTTAAAACGTGCCAGAAATATAATCACCGATTGGCCTATCTATTGCTGCATTTGCTAACCTATTATTGTATGAATGCGAAATAATAGAAAGAGTACACCTTAAAATTATTACACTAGCTACCGGCCTGAGGTTCAATACCCTAAACTTTATGGTGTACGGAGAACTATATAGGTAGAGAACCTATTCAGCTTCAAATTTCTAAAGGATGTTTTTATACATACTGGTGTAAATTGATATTTTCACATTCCAATCATTAAAAACAGCTTTTATAAATCCTTTATTATTAATCAATCAATCTTTTATTAAGTAGAAAGGCCCACGTACAAAATGAACATATAAAATAGGTTACAGAGTTTCCAAATTGTCAATCAAAATCAAGTCTTCCGTAAATTAAGGTAATCAATTAGCAGTTATATGCAGCAGCACTTTCCAGAAGTACTTGTGAAACAAGCTTATGTCACTGCCAACTCTTGAATGAAAATAAACAAAATGGCCATCAAACTGGCAGCGGACAGAGTACACCTAATTCTAATTTGGATATTGCCGGTTGGTTCGAGAAATGAAATAACTGATACATTTTCTACAGTTGATAAACAATGTACAGGTCATGCATATAAATCAATCAATAAATTTTTTATTCAATAGAAAGGCCTTTGGCCCACGTACAAAATGAACATATAAAATAAGTTACTGAATTGCATGTTGTCAATCAAAACTTTCCGTAAGATTAAAGAGACACAGAGTATGTTGATAGGATCACATATGTCAAATTTTGAAATCGATGTTATTACATCGGGAACCACTAACTGAATAGTTAACGTATTTGAGATGTTTTCTTGATTTTTTTTATCAAAACCAAAATTTATTTTTAAGAAAGATACTCTGCGTCACTTTAACAATACGAGGAGGGAGGATGCGTCAATAGCATTGTTTTGGTAACATTTGAAAGCAAAGCAAACAAATTTAGCATGGCATTGAGGAAGTATATAGAAGAGTTTATCAACAGAATAAACATTTAATCAAAGAAAATTAACTGGTGTTCCCTGGTAAGATATATCAATCTGAAATCTTATCTATTAAAGTGACACAGAGTATCTTTCTTAAAAATATATTTGGTTTTGATAAGCTACAAAATATATAATATGCTGATTGAAGTTCATATAACATTCAAAATTTGACATATGTGATCCTATCAACATATATACTCTGTGTCTCTTTAAGGCATCTTTAACAAAATTGGAGATAGATTATACATATGATAGATTACTGCTTTTGAGATTATGATGAAAAATGATGTATTATTTTATGTTTAACTCGGCAACATTTGGGATCTGGCGGAAATACCCGAGGACCCCCTGCACGTGCACTCACGTGTGAAGACCCGACCACCCTGTGCATGGTTAGTCTCTCACCGGCCGGCGAGACAGCGAGTCGTTTGACTACATGCAGCGCAACCTTGGCGGAGAGTTTTACTCAGTGGCTTGAAAATAAAGGTTGTACTGAGAAAACGATAGATATATTGCATTATGAAGAGTTCGAATCACCAGAACAATTGGGCGACTTAACCTCAACCGATATTTCATCCCTCGGTCTTAAAATGGCACAGAGGAAGCTTATAGAAAAACTGTTGAAGAAGTTAAACAAGAAAACCTAACAAAACCAGTTACCGACGGCTGTGCTGACCATGCTACAACCCGCTCACTAGCCGCCAACACAGAGCGCTCTACACAAATTCACGGATTTGATACACACGGAACAAGCGCCAGCTTCGTCTTGTCACGGTGTATACGTCAGGTGAGAAGCCATTATTCATAACAGACTTTGTGACTAGACCAAAAACTGTTCATTACGAAAGTGAAGAAACTTTAAGTCTATCCGAGGGGTCTCAGTTTATTTTAAAGAAAGGAAATTCAAAACTTAAACCCGAAGAAATTTCAATGTCACAGTGGATTTCTTCTAATGCTAGAATTTTGGCTAAACTTATAAAGGATGGCAAACTTCATTCACAGGAATTGATAGAGTACTTAGAGTATACAGCGTGTGTTGGTGACTATCTACAGAGTCATACAGTCTCCTCGGTCATGATGTTCGACCACATGCATAGAAAATCGCAGGCAGAAAAGCAAAGTCGATGCCGTGAAGACTTTCACTCGGTCGTTTACTATTTGGATAAGAGGGATAATGGTAAACGACCAACAAGGATGCCTATTCAGAATCGGAATACTAATTATAGTGACACTGTATGTTTAAACTTTTAAAATCAGAGCGGTTGCAGATTTCCACGGTGTAAGTACTCGCACGTGTGTATCCAGTGTCGCGATCCCCACCCTGACCCACGAGCCTCGGCCCCAGCCTCGGGCGCACCAGGTCCTGCACACCAAGCGGCGGGAAACTCCTACAGCCACAACCAGCCACGTCACATGTAAGTCTTTATCCTAATCCCATAACCGAGCGTCTTCATGTGTGGAAACAGGAATTAGCAGATGATCAAGATAAAGACTTTATTCTAGACGGGTTAGCAAATGGTTTTAGGATTGTAAGGTGTGAAAACTCAACTTCTGCTGGTGGAAGTAATCATCCCAAAGTCGAAGAGAAAATCAACAACGAATTATCTCAAGGGCGGTATGTGATAACTAACACTAAACCAACTTTTGTAAGTAGTTTAGCGGCAGTCCCTAAAGGTGAAAACGACGTACGAGTAATTCATGACTGTAGTCGCCCTCACGGATTGGCTGTTAATGATCACGTGACTAAAAATTCTATTGGCTACGATAGTATTGATAAAGCTATGAAAATACTAACGCCAAATGGCTTTATGGCAAAAGTCGATCTCAGTAATGCTTACAGAAGTTTCCCAGTTCATCCGGACTGCTATGAGGCTCTAGGTTTAAAGTGGAAATTCAGTGGCGAAATAAACCATACATATATCACAGGGGGTACTCGACTGTACAGGTAAAGCGGAAGTTGCACCTCTGCAACGTCCAATTCCTCACTGTACAGTGAAAACAAAACAACCCCGACTCCACGTTCACGGTTAGTTCTAGTTAATACGTTGTTTATAACAGATTTAAACTGTCTTGTTGGACCGATGAAGCTTTACTGCTTTGTAAACTACTGCATTTATAATGTAACATAACTTCGGTCTCTGTATAATGATGATTTTCAGCTGTCCTTGAGATCGCGTTCGAAAGCCTAACGAAAATATGTCTAAATTTGCCAATCACAGCAATTTAGATGAACGGAGTCATTCAAATTAACCTTTCATATGTTGATAGAATGTGGATATCGTTATATAATGCCAAATCAAGTCTTTCTGACTGTTTCGGCCAAATATTTCGACTAAAATTAAACTGTACGCTGAAGGGACGTTGCGACTGTCTCGGATGCTGACTGTACGGGAAGTTGCGCATTTACAGAGTAACCGAGAACTGTCATATGTTTATAAAATAACGATTGCATTTAAATCCACACGACAATAATGGCTGTAATATTGCTCAAACGGCACTAAACACCAACGTAATCAATCAATCACTATTCAGAACTTACATGCATAATAGTTTCGGGGGGATATTGGTGAATGTGTTCATATAAAATTGAAGATACAAACTACTTTTATTTATAAAGTTATGCGACAATAAATGCTATGATGTTAATACATTTTCGGAAGATAAATATTGCTACGTTAAACGTTTATGCAATTGTATACTTCACGGTAGTTTTAATACCTGTTTTCTTCAGTCTTTATCCCCGTGCAACTTCCCTCATGCGTATGAGAGGGCCTCATAAGCTCAGATAATACTCTGAAATGAGGGCCTTACTTACGTTTATAAGGCCCTCCATCCCCAGATAATACCCTCCCACCAGGGATATTATCTTGTAATGTTACTCATCTAATATAACCATTAACGCTGAGATGTTTATTTTAATATTAAACTAAGTCAGTTTAATGAGAAACTCATATATAACCATTAACGCTGAGATGTTTATTTTAATATTAAACTAAGTCAGTTTAATGAGAAACTCTTATGAAAAATAAGTCCAAATTCAACTAGGATTGACCGTCAATACTTAGGTCTTCAAGATTCCTGTTTGACCTTCACACAGTGTGTGACCTTCACATGACGTTTTGTCTTAGAGGTAAACAGTAACTAATACATTATCAAAACTACCAAATTTCACTTGATATTCAGTGTTAAAGACTTTTCAAAAAAACCATGTTGGCCAATGTCAGCTATGACATCATTCTTCAGAGAATATTATTCCTAGAAGCAGAAACAAATTTGGTTGAATTATCTATCACCGTTTGCCAGATACATGTGATTAAAGACTGTAATTTAAAGTTGACTGTTTCAGACCCCTGTATAATGTAATGAAACCTAACACTTTAACTATTGATATTTCACTCATAAGGTATACCAGAAACAATGTTGGTCTTGTTTATCCACATACAAAGATGTATATTTTGTTTTGATAACTTAAATAGTAATGGAGTAATGAACTTTGGAACTTTAATTGTTGAAAACACTGAAATTTGATTAGTTTTAGACCCCTACTTCATGTTGGTCCCTCTAGCTCCTTAATTATCAACATTTTCATGATAAAGTGCAACATAGCCAAGGAAATGTGCCAAAAATGAGGATTTTCCAAAAACATCAACGATAAAATTTCTATCTGTAAAAGTTTTCAAACTAAAATTCTCAAAGTAAAATAACCCTCGAAAAATGTTAAAATCGCCGAAAAATATAACAAATCTCTTTATGTCAACATATTTCCTTTAATATTAACTTTTATATAATAATGACATGGAGGGAACTTGTTGAACTATCATTGTAGAACAGAATGCATCAAACAGATTGAATTCTTGACATTTCCTTAAGAAGTAGTGTCCCTTTGAACGTGACGCATGAAAATCCTTTATTTCAAAATATCATTTTTGAAACTGCTGTAGTTTAAAAACCGCTACAAATTGATACTTGATATGACCTATTTATGTGTAGCAATCTCTCAGCTTTTCAAATGAGCTATAGCATGCGTCTGTTTGTACTTCCGTTACTGAGGAGAAGATTTTCAAAGACGCGTACCGTCTGAACCGCGAAATTTCACCAAAAATTCAGTTTTTCGAAAATAGAAAAAAATCTATTTATACGGCCGGAAACTGCTATGGGCTTAGTCGATGGAGAATGCATCTTCCTACGCAGAGCCTAAAAGACCAGTTTCCAAACTGTCATTTTATGCCTTGCTGCAGAGACTTGAGTTTTCTGTGCTTGCTCTCTACTAAGTTTTATACAATTATCTCCCGTTGTTACCGAGAAATTAAGGTTTGAAGTTTTGACTTTAACCAAAATCGATATTCAGAAATCTGGCTCGTGCATTTCTAAGTTAGGTCATACTCTTCAATCCCTGAAAGTTTCATGAAAATCGGTTGGTTGGTTAATAAATCCACCTTTATGTATTGGGGACATGTATCATAACGTACCAACTCCCCGTACAGTATAACTGTTATTATATGTAACTCCCCGTACAGTGCCGGTGCAACGTCCATCAGGGCGTACAGTCTATATTTTGTCTTGTTTCTCTTTAAATGTAATGAAATAAGCATTGATACACCACATGGGCCTTTGAATACGCATTATGTTACTGTATAAGTTACAAAAATCATCAAATGACCTCTACATAGTCCGCAACATGAGTTAAACAGTCAATTTCGCGATCGCTACATTAGCTTCGAACGGGCAGTCACTTGAAATGGGCAAGTATAACAAGAATTGAAACATTATCGTAATTATGCCTTTAGAAATATGTAGAGAAATACTTAAAAGTTTCATATTTTACACGTTTCAACTCTCAGAAGGTGAATATTACTAGAACTAACCGTGAACGTGGAGTCGGGGTTGTTTTGTTTTCACTGTACATTGAGGAATTGGACGTTGCAGAGGTGCAACTTCCGCTTTACCTGTACAGTCGAGTACCCCCTGTGTATATGTTTGATACAAGACTTCCTTTCGGCTCTGCAAGAAGTCCAGAAATATTTCAACGCATCTCTTCCAGTATTACAAGGATGATGAAACGAAGCGGCTTTGACGGTGTCATAGTGTATTTGGACGACTTTGCCATTATAAGTATAAATAAAGTACAGTGCCAGGATGCTCTCGATTGCCTTACCAATCTTATAGAAAGGCTTGGTTTCGAAATTAACTACTCAGTTTGTGCCCCCGTCTCAGAAAATGACATTTTTAGGCATAGATATCGACAGTGTGACAGGAACTCTGACACTTCCTAAGGATAAACTCTCTGAATTGACAAGTTGTTTAAATCACTTTGTGACCCTGAAAAAGGCTAAGAAACTTCATTTCCAAAAGTAGGTAGTTCGGAGTACGAATGCGCATCTCCCATTGTCATATGAAATTTGATCCTGATTACATCATCTAATGATATGCAATACTCTCCTACACGTGCATATGTGCTTCGCCGTGCGCTGGTTGAATATTCTTTGTGTGCATTGGTCATTAATGTTTTGAGACATCTAAATGGTTATGGAAACTCTTGTACCGAAAGGCGATTGTGTCTGTTGTTTGTAAACAAAGCGATCAAGCCATATTACATGACACATTGGATAGAGAGTACGGCAAACTATTGCGTTATCTATTTCATAAAATGAAGTATTTAACTTTTATGTTGTAACTTATGAGCAGCATCGAAACCTAGCAACAACGTTGATATTTGTTCTAATCTTTTATGGAGGAATATTATGGGATAGGGACCATTCATTTTGGCAATGTGAAACAATGGCATTATTTTAATTTCTAATATTCTATGTATCCTCTTCGAATTTATGAAAAATCTTTTTTCCACAACTATGTTGAAACCAAGAGAATACAACATTTGAAATTAAAAAAATAAAAATAATTCTTGATGATGTTTTTTCATATTGTCGAAATTAATATGAAAATTAGAAAATTCACCTTTTCGTTAAAGGCCGAAGTATTATAACTGGATTTGACATTGTTATTTGTTGGAATGGACATATGCAAATTACTCAAACTTGTTCTTTGAATTATCGAAAAATTATAAGAATTTTCTATAAATATTGTCAGAAAATTAAGAAATACGTTTCTTCGGCCCCAGGAAAATGGACAATGCTTATATGTACATGTATGACTGGTCTATATAATCAGATAGAAGGTATCCAAACGTATACCCCTTTGGGATCTGTAACATAGTGTAGCAGAAATTAACAATCTTATGCAAACTAGATTCGCTTTGAATGCTCAATATTCATTGTCAATTATGTTCTAACAATTTTTTTCTTGAGGCATTTGGTATCCACGATCCAATTGTAATGTATGCCATTAGTGAATTCAAATTTGCCTACATTTACTTCATACCATTGAACTACAGAGGACATTTTTGACGCATTTTAGTGTTACAATTTGGGAATCACAGTTATTACTTATCTTCTGATCCGTATGATCAAAAGGATTTGTGATTAAATATTATAAAGAATATTTTCCCTTTGAAATGACTGGCCCCTTCATCCATCCGGGTATGTTACACATTTCTCATCTGACACACATATTTGAATATGCAGATAAGGGTCAACCAGGGTTCGGGCGTATCTGCTGTCGAAGGACTGTAAACAGCTAACAATACACATGTTTTTGGTCGTAAGTCCATTTCCCCTTTGAATTTCGGTAAAAAAATGTTTCATTCATTTTGAGTTTTCTATCCGAACTATCTACCAAAAGCTAATTGGTAAACTTAATTGGGCGTGTCGTGCCGTACATGGCGGACGGACATTCCTAAGACGCTTAATTGATCTGTGTAATTCTGTTAAACGTAAACATCATTACATTACTATAAATGCAGAGGCGAAAGCGGATATCAGTTGGTTGCGTAATTTCTGCAAATCGTTTAATGGAACCACTTTTGCCCTAAAAGGTGAAGTTGTACCCTACCAGGAATAGCAACCGATGCGTGCGGCGATGGCGGCGGCGGACACTTTGGCGACGACTGGTTCTACGTCAACTGGAGCAGAGACATGGCAGCGATCAGCGACGAACACATCAACGTTAAGGAACTTGCAGCTATATATGTAGCACTAAAGAGGTGGGGCGCAATGTTATCAGGTCGACATGTGGTAGCTTACACAGACAACTCAGTGACTGTTTTGTATTAACAAAGGAACATCAAGGAATCCTGTCATGTCCTTCATTAGGGAACTTTTTTGGCTGTCAACATTCTTGTTAGTAAGAAAACAGTCTTTTATGAAAGTTGGTTTTCCAAAGGTATTACTCAAATTAGTGATCTTGTTAATGACCATGGTGATTATCTGTCTCTCGATGTATTTAATAGAACGTATCATTTGAATGTATCCTTTTTACAGTATTATGGTGTGGTTAGTGCTATAAGAAAATATTTTGCGGGTTTGTCAATACTGAAAGAAGACACTGGACATTGTTCTGTAAGCCCACCAATTACTCGCTTGCTACTTTCAGTTAAAAAAGGCTCAAAAGCCTATTACTACATCTTGTGTTCTTCAGATAGGAAACCAAGAGCACAGTCCAAATGGCAAGAAGAATTTAATGGTGATCTTGATTGGAATTGTATCTTTTTAAAACCATTTAAAACAACACAAGATACTAAATTAAGATGGTTTCAGTACAGGATACTCCATAGAATTTTAACTACAAATATATTTCTTACAAAAATTAGAATTAAAGACTCTGATCTATGTACTTTCTGTAATGAAGAACAGGAATCCATTTGTCACTTGTTCTGGGATTGCGAATTCGTACAAGTATTTTGGTCAATATTTCTTTCTTGGTTAACTGAAAACTGTAATCACATCCATAACCTTAAACTCTCTTTGGAATTGATAATCTTTGGCTGTAAAAAAAATGTTTTCACTGATGCTGTTTTTGATTTATTCATTTTATTAGGTAAATACTACTTGTACAAATGCAAGCTGAACTCCTCACTACCAAGTTTTACTCATTTTAAAAATGAGTTGAGATTGAGATATTATATAGAAAAATGTTGCAAAAAAGAATTTTATGCCAAGTGGATTATGTACCATTGTTTATTCAAAGACGACTGAATCATTTATGTCTAACTTTTTGACATTGATCTAGTATTGGTGTGAATGGTGTGTGAAAGTTTCTGTCTGTATTTTATTGTTTAAAAAAGGCTTCCTTGTAACCCAGACTGAATTTGATTTCAATTATGTCTGTCGACTTGGCAGTCCCCTGGCTGCTGAGTTTTTGATTGTTACAGGGTTTGAGGAATAAAAAAAAAGTGACAAAATAAAAAGAAAAAAAAAAAAAAAAAAAAAAGAACGTAAATGTCACCATGAACTGAACATGAAAAAAAAACAAAAAAAAAAAACTTTTTTGGCTGTCTGTAAAACACGACTTCAAACTGACTGCGAGGCATATACAAGGAAATAAGAATGTAATTGCTGACAACCTCTCAAGATTGCATTTGCTCAGGAACAGAGAATGGCTTAACACTTTCACTAAAGACTCTATAATTCATCATATGACTATTGATTCTTTGCTTTATTTACAGGACCGATGGCAGCAGACCTGCAGCGTCTAGACGCAGAAATCAAGCAATATAAGCAATCAGCGTATGCTTTAAACCCCGGTACCTGCTCAATCCTCGACTGTTCTACTATATGCAGCGTTCCCAACTACTTAAACATCATTCGTCTAATCCACCTAGAAGCAGGACTCGCCAAACCGCTGTGCGACTGGACTTTAGCTAACGTAAAGAAAGGTATTCTTAGACTGAAAGGTAAACCACCCTCACAGAAACTCCCCATCACCCCAGAAATACTTCTAGCGATAAGACAGAAACTTGATCTCTCAAACTCTTTTGACACGGCGTTTTGGGCAGCTGGTGTTGTCGCCTTTTTCACTTTCGTAAGAAAATCTACCCTACTGTCTGATGGTAAGGGGTCCCCTTAAATCCAGCCAAACAAATCTGTATTCGTGACGTCACCTGGCAGAGTGACAACGTGCTATTAACCATACGTCATAGTAAAACTATTCAATTTGGCCAGAAAGTAGCCTATTGCAGATTCCTCTATGCTCGATGCCAGCCTCCCCACTTTGCCCTGTATCAGCTCTAACTGCTCTACAGAGTCTACAGACAGGGATTCAAACGGATAACCATCTTTTCTCCTTCTGGGCTAACGGACGTGTCTCAACTTTGACCCACTCGTCATTTGTGACGTCACTGCGTGAAAACCTACATCAGTGCGGTTATCCTCCTTCCCAGTTCAGCGGTCACTCCTTCAGACGGGGTGGCTGCTCTTTTGCCTTATCTATCGGCATGCCTAGCGTGTTGATCAAATACCATGGAGATTGAAAATCCAACGCGTATGAGCGTTATGTCTTCTTAAAACTAGAAACCCATTCTAAATTTGCACGTGCTTTGGTTGTGGCAGCAAGTCTTAGTCCATAATTCTACAATGTTGGGGGTTTGGAGGTGTATTTTTAAATGTAAATGTGATTTCGTCAATTAAAATTGACATGTACCCCCAACATTGTCGTGTTCTATGTGCATGCGAATGAAAAAGAGTTAAGATGAAAAATGATGTATTATTTTATGTTTAACTCGCCAACATTCGGGATCTGGCGGAAATACCCGAGGACCCCCTGCACGTGCACTCACGTGTGAAGACCCGACCACCCTGTGGTTAGTCTCTCACCGGCCGGCGAGACAGCGACCACCCACCCACCCGGGTTATAGACTTTTTTCAATTCTTTTTAAAAGTGCAATGGACTCATAAACTTTTTAAATCTTTAATTTTACTTGATTGTATATGTTAGAGGTGTATTTTTAAATGTAAATGTGATTTCGTCAATTAAAATTGACATGTACCCCCAACATTGTCGTGTTCTATGTGCATGCGAATGAAAAAGAGTTAAGAATCATTATATCTCCATCAATGTACAAAGGTATATTTTCAAAATATTTTACACGTTTATCATTATACACTGGACATTTATACAGGAAGTGAAATTCATCCTCTACACAATTAGATTAACATACTTTACAAAAGCGAAATTGACGAGGAATACCATCTCGTCTTCCAGTATTTTTGTATGTGGCCCACCAATTCACAAAGTAATTCGACGCCTTGCTTCCATAGATTTAACAGTAGCAAGATAAGTTTCAATACCAAAAACTGGTTTGATTCTAGAGTATAAACATAATGTAGAACATTCATGAACCTCAGCCATTAATGATTGAACCTGATCTTAATCCTTGTTTTAAAGTTCTAAAAAAAAGCCTCCTTGAAACCTACTCCTTGGTTTTCCCAAACAAAACCGAAACAGCATGAGTAACTAAAGTTGTTCTAAAATGATAGTTTTTCGATACATCTAAGTTACACAACATTAGATAAGCCTGTTTGGGATACCTATCCACTTGCACTTCGAACAACTTAATCCAGAATTTAATAACTCTCAATAAAGAATCAACATAAATATAATGCCTGTCGCATTCTGATCAAACAGCAACATAAGAACACTTATAGCTGAAACCCAAAATGAACTTGCAAAACCTTACTTGAAATTGTTCAACTATAAACCACTTCTAGTAACCCCATATTTCCGAAGCATACAATATTAAAGGTTTTATTTGAATATAATTTTTTTTTAAGAGAACTACAGGAGAGATATTGTTAAGCTTTTGACTTAGAAGTTTCACAGAGAATAATGCATTGAAAGCCTGATTAATAAGATTTTGAACCGACTTTGACCATGACAACCGACTAGAAAAAAAACACAATCTTAAATAGTTGTAGTACGACGAAATCTTTTTTGGTTTCTTTTTCTCAAAGTACCAAATTTCACTTTTCCTGTATTTTCCACCATTTCTAAAATATAAAATTTCCGGTTTTTTCAAAATTAACAATCAATCTCCATCTGTGACAAAAGTCTACCAGCAAATACGGAGGCTAAAATAGGTGAAATCGCTGAAAGAGTGCCCCTGATATCGGAAAGAAACCCCACATTAAATGATGTTGTGTTTGTTATAGGGGTAAACAATGTAACAGACCAGCCTATTGAAGAAACTGTCAAAGAGTTCGAAACATTGTTAAATGCGACCAAATGTTTCCCAAACGCACGCATACATGTCTGCTCTGTTCCCCCGCGTCAGATTCCGTCATGGTTCAATGATAAGGCACGTAAAATCAACAATGTTCTCAAAGATCTGTGTTGTGTTAGGCATGTATCTTTCATTGATATATGCAAAGAAATGATGTCCCTCAATCCTCGTGATGTGCTCAATCAGGATGGAATCCACTTGTCACTTGGCGGTGTCAAGCTTCTGAGTAAGTGTATAGTGGACTCTCCTGATCGGCAAGTTATTGAGGACACATACCAGGCTGCATCTCCATCTCGGGAACACATCATTCCTGTACCACAAAGGTTCCAAATCAGAGATAGTAGGCATTACGTCAACATGGACACCCACAGTTCCCATTGCTATATTACAACTATCCGGGTTACCCAGTCCATAGTTCAGTATTCGGATACTTCAAGCCCCCTTTTCACTTCATAACGCGCCATGACTGTAAACAGTATTAAAACATGTGTATTGAACGCATGCTCAGTTCGAAAAAAGAAATTGAACTCAACAATTACATTTCTGAAAATGACATTGTTTAATCATTTATGCGTAATCACAGAGACGTGGTTAAAGGCCAGTGGCAGTGTGCTTGTCAATGAGATGACTCCAGTTGGTTACTCGTAACAGACCCGACAGGCCAGGTGGGAGAGTTTACTGCATAAATCGTCAATAGTGATAAAACCTATAGTTGAAAATCAGGATACATATTCAAGATATCATTTGAGTTACTTGATTTATGTGTATTAACTGGAGGTCGAACCTTTCGCCTTGTTGCCATTTACCGACTACCATCTTCCCAAAGAAATAAGGTAAATAAAAGCTCTGTTTTTAAACATTAACTAACCGCGACCTTACCACTTCTCGATTTTCGTTCAAATATTTTTCAATAAAATAAAAGCTGGACTTTTTGTTAACTTGTCAAATAAACACCTTTAATAAGCCTTTCAAGTAGACAGCGTTATTATGGGCTGCGAAAAACCCACCTGGGTTAGGGGCCATAAATAGTGTCTCATAGGTCTATCAATGCCGGGTAGTTTTACCAAATGTATTTAATATGTATTCTGTAAACTACGTGACACTTGAATAAACTATTTCTCTCTCTCTCTCATAAAACTCGCGCGGGTGTGACGTAATAAACAGATTATACAGAGTAACGGATCATTATTTCAACTGAAATATCGCCTAAATAATTGTTTAATTACCATTGATGTGGATATCTTTTTAATACCAAATGCTTAGTAGTGTTACGTCGTAAAATAATTTATCTGACTGAGTGGAAAACATTTTCTGAAAATCGTTAATTGTTAGTTCCCCCCCCCCCCCCTGTGGTATTGTTACGATAGATGTATAGATAACGAGGTTGATTCTCTTTATGACATCACAAAATGGGGGCGTGACAAGTCATGCATTCACTTGTTTGTTTTCAGATAGGTCAAAGCGGCCCATCAAAAGTGGCTGTCAAAACCAGCTTTCATTACCAAACTAAACATATTTGAGTAGCGACCTTTAACGCACTATACAATATTGTAATCAGACTTTCTATATTCCAAAGAAAATAGTGAAATAATATTATGTTTGTGGTTATGTGAACTTTAAAGGAGCTTTCTCATTTGACTGATGTAAAAAAAATGAACAAAAATAGATACCTCATGGTCGGAGATTTTAATATTCATATGGATGACCAAACTGATGTACTCATGGGAGAGTTCAGCAATATGTTATACACCTCAGGGTTGCATCAGCATGTTACAGCACCAACACATCGGAGTGATCATATACTTGATTTAGTTATTACTAAGGAAGATGATTCCATTGTAAACTCCTTTGAAGTAGTTGATCACGGAATATCAGATCATCATAGCATTTTCATATCTCTAAACCTTGAAAAACCAAAATCCTTGCGGAAAACAGTGAGTTATCGCAAATTACGTGGCATATGTTCTCTTGACTTTCAAGGTGACCTATGTACCAAGTTCAGGGAAAACGACCTACTGCTTGACGATCAGGACGTGAATGTGAAAGTACAGTTATATAACACTGTGTAACAGGATATTCTTGATGTCTATGCTCCGTTAAAGACTTCACGGATAGTTATAAGACCAAATTATTCATGGATGACTAACATGAGCGACGCCAAGCAGAGAAAACCTGGCGATCTACTGAGCTTGAAGTGCACAGACAGATCTACCAACAGTCTAGAAATAAAGTTAATGTTCTTATTCGATCAGCTAAGGTTAATGATATTCGGAACACAATCAGTCAGAACAAGAATAAATCAAAACAGTTAATGGCAACAATCAAGAAGCTTACCGACCCAAAGGTAACACAAGAACACAAGAACTATTGATGCATGTACTTCTATGTTTAACGTGACGCCCTGCAAATCATGCAATTTGGATCCAGTTCCGACTTGGCTTGTTCAGAGCATTCTCTCTCCTATAGCTGAAGTTGTTTCTGCCATCATTACCTCTTCTATAGCTACATGTACAGTGCCCGATTGTTTTAAACATGCATTGATACCTTAGCAGAAAGTCTAACGCACGTGCTGATAACCGCCGCACGAGAAACGTTTGGAGCTCGTACTCAAACTGTAGAATATACACGTGTGAAACGTAAAAATAAGCCGTGGTTCGGAAATGAATGTAAACGTTATAGAAAACGATTTTATAAAACAAAAAGGCCAATTTAAAAAAAACGAATAATAGCATTAATAAAACGTTATTACGTGAAAGTACGAAAGAATAAAAAAAAATGTATGGACAGAAGCATACGTCACTATAAGGAACAGTTGCAAGACATGCTGAGAAACTCTCACAAACATTGACCTCGTGAATTCTGGAAACTATTCAATAATAACTCAGATTCAAAATCAAATGATAATACACCAGATATTAATAACTTTTTCAATTATTTTAAGTCTGAAAATAGTGCGGAACAAACTGAAGGTGTCGATTCGAAGAACGCTGATGAATCACGTCAAACTTATGTTAATTATGATTGTGCAGAATTGATTGATGATATCACATTACAAGAAATAAAAATAGAGCCATTGGCTCTGTAGCTCATCAGGCTTCATCATCAATTATGCTGTAGAGTATGGCCAATGTGATTCCCCCTTTGTAGAGGCCACAGGGGCACCAATCATAACATTAAGTATATAGGCGACAAGTTTCAGTTTTCTAGGCCTTATACTTCAGGAGAAGAAGATGAAAATAGATTTGAAAGACGTTCCTGTTGCCTTTATTAGGGGCAACAGGGTCACCAAAGCTACAATTCATAATCCTCACTAGCCAAGGAGTCTGTACACAAAGTTTCAGCTTTCTAGGCCTTATGCTTCTGGAAAAGACGATGAAAATAGGTTTTTAGGGCGTGGCCCCTGTGGTCCTTATTAGGGGTCACAGGGCCACCAAAGCTACAATTTATAATCTTCACCAGTCAAGGAGTCTGCAAACAAAGTTTCAGCTTTCTAGGTCTCATGGTTCTGGAGAAGAAGATGAAAATAGGTTTTTAGGGCATGACATCTGTGGCCCTTGTTAGGGGTCACAGGGCAACCAAAGCTACAATTTATAATCTTCACTAGCCAAGGAGTCTGTACACAAAGTTTCAGCTTTCTAGGCCTTATGGTTCTGGGGAAGACAATGAAAATAGGTTTTTAGGGCGTGGCCCCTGTGGCCCTTATAAGTGGGGTCACAGGGCCACCAAAGCTACAATTTATAATCTTCACCAGTCAAGGAGTCTGCAAACAAAGTTTCAGCTTTCTAGGTCTCATGGTTCTGGAGAAGAAGATGAAAATAGGTTTTTAGGGCATGACATCTGTGGCCCTTGTTAGGGGTCACAGGGCAACCAAAGCTACAATTTATAATCTTCACTAGCCAAGGAGTCTGTACACAAAGTTTCAGCTTTCTAGGCCTTATGGTTCTGGGGAAGACGATGAAAATAGGTTTTTAGGGCGTGGCCCCTGTGGCCCTTATAAGTGGGGTCACAGGGCCACCAAAGCTACAATTTATAATCTTCACCAGTCAAGGAGTCTGCAAACAAAGTTTCAGCTTTCTAGGTCTCATGGTTCTGGAGAAGAAGATGAAAATAGGCTTTTAGGGCGTGGCATCTGTGGCCCTTATTAGGGATCACAGGGCCACCAAAGCTACAATTTATAATCCTCACTAGCCAAGGAGTCTGTACACAAAGTTTTAGCTTTCTAGGCCTTATGGTTCTGGAGAAGAAGATGAAAATTGGTTTTTAAGGTTGTGACCCCTGTGACCCTATTTTGGGTAATGGGGTCACGAAATCTACAATTAAGAATCCCCATTGGCCAAGGAGTCTGCACATATCATTTTCAACTCTCTAGTCCTTTTAGAACTGGAGAAGAAGATGAAAATAGGTTTTTAAGGTTGTGACCCCTGTGACCCTATTTGGAGTCACAGGATCAACAAAGTTATAAATTAGAATCTCCATTGGCCAAGGAGTCTGCACATATCATAATTAACTCTCTAGACATTTTGGAACTGGAGAAGAAGATGAAAATGGGTTTTTAAGGTTGTGACCCCTGTGACCCTATTTTGGGTCATGGGGTCACGAAATCTACAATTAAGAATCCCCATTGGCCAAGGAGTCTGCACATATCATTTTCAACTCTCTAGTCCTTTTAGAACTGGAGAAGAAGATGAAAATAGGTTTTTAAGGTTGTGACCCCTGTGACCCTATTTGGGGTCATGGGGTCACGAAATCTACAATTAAGAATCCCCATTGGCCAAGGAGTCTGCACATATCATTTTCAACTCTCTAGTCCTTTTAGAACTGGAGAAGAAGATGAAAATAGGTTTTTAAGGTTGCGACCCCTGTGACCCTATTTGGGGTCATGGGGTCACGAAATCTACAATTAAGAATCCCCATTGGCCAAGGAGTCTGCACATATCATTTTCAACTCTCTAGTCCTTTTAGAACTGGAGAAGAAGATGAAAATAGGTTTTTAAGGTTGTGACCCCTGTGACCCTATTTGGGGTCATGGGGTCACGAAATCTACAATTAAGAATCCCCATTGGCCAAGGAGTCTGCACAAATCATTTTCAACTCTCTAGTCCTTTTAGAACTGGAGAAGAAGATGAAAATAGGTTTTTAAGGTTGTGACCCCTGTGACCCTATTTGGGGTCACAGGGTCACCACATTTACAAATTAGAATCCTCACTAGCCAAGGAGTCTGTACACAAAGTTTCAGCTTTCTAGGCCTTATGGTTCTGGAGAGGAAGTCGAAATTCCACAAAGTTTACGGACGGACGGACGGATGGACGGACGGACGCCGGACACCATGCCGTGCCATAAGCCCATCGGGCCTTACAGGCCAGATGAGCTAAAAAAGGCCATAAATGAACTTAAGAGAAACAAAGCCGCGGGTGTAGATCACATAGAAAACGATTACATCATTGACTCTGCCGATATCTTAGGACCGGTGTATGTTGAGTTATTTAACCTGATTCTCAATAAGGGTACTCTACCAGAACTATGGCTGAATGGCTCTATAAAACCGATATATAAGAATAAAGGAGACACCAAAGATCCGAGTAATTACAGACCTATTACTATTCTAAGCTGTTTAGGCAAACTGTTCACGAGAATACTAAATACGCGTCTCTCAAATTTCCTGGATAAAAATGCGATTTTATCATCCGCCCAGGCTGGATTTCGTAAACATTTCATGACTGCAGATAACATCTTCGTGCTTCATTTACTTATGAATGTCCTAGAGATATCGAAACAAAAGTTGTACTGTGCTTTTATTGATTTTTCTAAGGCTTTTGATACAGTTTGGCGAACAGAATTATGGACAAAAATGAAGAAACTGGCATTAAAGGTAAAATCCTGACTCTTATAATTAATATGTACAAAGACATTAAATCAAGAGTCCAGTTAACTAACACTTTTTCAGATTATTTCCCATGTCTCACTGGAGTAAGACAAGGAGAAAATCTCTCTCCATTACGTTTTTCAATATTTTTGAATGATTTAGAACCATATTTATTATCAAAAGGTTGTGAGGGGGTAAGTATCGAAAGCAAGGGTCCAAATGAGGCGGATATTGCGCTGTGGATACAACTTATTATATTACTTTATGCTGATGACACAGTTATCTTTAACACTTCGCCTACCGGCCTCCAGCAATCACTTGATGCATTTTGTGATTACTCTTCACAAATGAAACTTAATGTTAATATCAGAAAAACTAAAGTGCTTATTTTCGGTGGTGGTCCCGCAAAATCCTCAAAACATAATTTTTTCTACGGCAAGAAACTTCTAGAGATAGTCGATAATTATACATATCTAGGGATTAACATGCATCGGAATAGACCATTTAATTAAATGTGGGATTAAAACGTTATGTGATAATGCACAAAAAGCAATGTACGCTTTACTTAAGAAGGCCCGCAATTTAAAGTTACCACTTGATACCTTATTAGCATTGTTTGATACCTTAGTCGTGCCTATCTTAACTTATGGTTCCGAGGTATGGGGTTTTGAAAATTTTGATTTAGTTGAAAGAGTTCATCTCAAATTTCTTAAACTTGCTGTTGGGCTTAGAAACTCAACACCAACGTATATGGTTTATGGCGAACTTGGAAGAAAACCTCTTTATATCAAAATATACAAGAGCATGATATCTTTCTGGCACAAGTTATGTCTACAAAATGATGTTATTAAATTGTCCAAACTAATCCATTCATTTATAACATTTGACGCCAAACATAATAATAGCAGTTATCCCTGGCTCAATTCTATCAAGTGCATCCTCAATAATGTCGGACTGAGCTATATTTACGATAATCCATCTGGGTATTCCGCTGCATGGTTAACGGCTAATGTTGAGAAAATTCTTCACGATCAATTTATTCAAAGTTGGAGAGAAAATGTCATTGCAAGCCCTAAAGGTATATTTTATCAATTTTTCAAAAAATATCCTCAATTTGAAAGATATCTCCTTCTCCCTAAAGCTATATCACAGCAACTTTTGAAATTTCGAACATCAAATCATAATCTACCAGTCGAAACTGGCCGATGGATCGGAGTACCCAGAGAAGAACGAATCTGCCCTCTTTGCAACTCCCCAACAGTTGCTGCGCCCTTCGTGTTTTATGCTCCCTGCTATGTTTCATTCAACGATAAATGCACACCAACTCGTCTTCTATTTCTTAAATAAGACATGCCACATTAGAGAAACTGCTCTAGTGAGAGTACAAAATGACATTCTAAGATCTATGGACAAACAGGAAACAGTACTCCTTGTGCTGCTTGATCTGTCGGCAGCGTTTGATTCAATTAACCATGAAATACTGCTGTCCAGATTGGAACATGCTACTGGCATTACTGCTGCACTTGCTTAGCTGAAATCGTATCTACAGAATAGATCAATGTGTGACGGACTGTATCAGGAATAATGAGAAAAACGGAAAAGAGGTAAGAAGGGGGGTTTGAGACAACGGATAAGAGCCAGGAAGACTCGCCCTCCAGCATGTGTTCTGAAGAAAGCCTTACCTCATTACCAACAATATGTTACTTGTCCCACACGGAATAGAAAAATCTTGGACCTTTTTTTATGGAAACATAAAAAATGCCTATAAATCTTTTGTGAAACCACCACTTGGACAGTCTGACCATAACGTTGTGTATCTTGTACCTCAGGACAGACAAAAACTGAAAGAACAAAAGCTGATTTGGATGAGCTAAACAATATTGTTACTGATTACATAAAATTTTGTATTAATGATATCATCCCCTCCAAAACGATAAAGATTTTTCCAAACAACAAACCGTGGATCAGCATTGAACTGAAAGGATTACTCAATGAGAAGAAACGTGCTTTCTGTTCTGGTGACAGACTAAAGGCCCCTTTACACAGAGAAAAATCGTATGTACGACCCTTCAGCGACCTAAAATTGCGATAGGACGCTCAATGGTCGGCTGCATAAGAGGACTTCCGTTTATGTGTAACTGCTCACACGATCTCTCTCCGTCCTTTGAACAACCTAAAGATACAAACACGAGACTTTTCAAAACGACCCTTGAGCATCCTGCACGTTCACGGAGCGTCCTTTCTGCCTTCACTAGGCGTTCATCGAGTAAAGACAATCCCAGTGCGACCACTCTGCCTCCTCTGTACTTCCTTTGTGCGACCAGTCTGCCTCCTCTGTGCCTCCTTTGTGCCTCTACTCTGCCACCAGCGACGAGTATGAAGACAGTACAGCGACCATTCAGCAACCCTTCTGCCTCCTCGGTAACCACTGAACAACCGCGCTGCCTCCTAGACGACCATTAAACAACCGTTCTGCCTCCTTGACGACTACTAAACAACGCTTTAGCGACCCCAGACGTATGGGGTATATAAGTTGCGTTGGTATGCAGGTTTGTCAGTCCCTCTCTGAGAGTCGAAGATGAACAACCAATTCGTCCTGGCAGCTTTAATACAAGGACAACATGATGTGATGCTAAACATCATGGCCTTTGCTGTACACAGAAGAATAAGGCGTCCCCAAAGGAGAATACGAAAGTGGTTGGTTCGTCCCTGGTTGACACAAGAGAGACGACTTCTTTTTGGTGACTTCACGATATTGATGTTGAAACTGCGTTTTGAAGATGAAGGGACTTTCTATAACCTTCGAATGGAACCAAGAATGTTTGATGCAGGAAAACGTCTCCGAGAGTACCTCAAGTTATACTTCAATGATGCTGCAGGATCTCTTCCATGGCAGGACGGAATGGTATAAATGAGCTTAAACAGTGCACATGTTACAATGAACAGCATTGAAGTCCTTAATCTTGACTTTAAAATATTGATCAGTATTTATGCTTATCATATTAGTTTATATGCATATCATATCAATTTATGTTTATCATGATCATTAAATCAATTGATAACTTGTTATGTCTTCTATATTTAATTTTATTTATCAATGTAATTGTGTGTCAATATCATCTTCAAAAGTTCTATTCAAAACCCTACCGATGTATCTTTACTAAATGATATTGCAGATGTTGAATTTGAAATGGAGATTACAAAAACGTTTTAATCTGCCGTTGGAAATATCACTGTTTGATGACACATCGTGTGATGTATTTTGACATGACATTATGATAATTATGTTCGACCTCAAACCGTTAGTAGGGGACGCTATGACCACTAAAAAGTGTATTTCAGCTTTTTGTTTGGATCAAGAATAGCTCAAAATCGCTGAGTAATTAATAAAATACCAAACTCGTAATATTCAATAATACGTTCATGATATTCGTGAACGGTTTCGAGTTTCAAATTCAGTATTCAAATTTATTTGTTAGATGACACATAAATAACTTATTTCGTAAATGTTATTAAACTGAACATAGTTTAGTATTCCATGTATTTTTATATTTATCATTGAGAACTGAGTTGGGGTACGGTTGATATTGCGGATAATGCTTGTGTGAGATCAACAAAATATTGCTTAGGTGGAAGTACCAGATGTGTACTTGTTTTTTGTATTCAATGATGTAATACGCCATTATTACACATCGTGTGATAATATGGCGTGTGGTGTTTTTTGACATGACATTATGATAATTATGTCAGACGTCATATCGTTAGTAGAGGACGGTGACCGAAGGCAGAAAGGAGGCAGGAGGAAGGCACAAGAATCGTCATGGTGGCACAATTGTCGTCGTGGTCGCTGCACGGAGGCAGAAGGGTCCTATGATGAACGGCTATGATTGCACACAGGTCGCAGAAGGGTGGCACAAGGGTTGCAGAAGGGTCGCAGGGATGTCGCAATCAAAGGCAAAAGTTTGACTTTGCGACCGCTGAGCAACCCTTGCGACCATTGAGCGTCCTTGCTACGTCCCTTCTGCCTCCTGGCAGAATCCTTTGTGCGTCCTTATTCGACGACGTCCCCACTACGGAAGTTTTGAGCATGTTCAAAACTTTGTGGCGTCCTCTGCGTCCTTGAAATCCATTCCCGACCTCCCAGCATCCTGTGTGCGACCTCATGACGACCCTGGCAACCATTCTGCCTTCCTTGCGCGTCCAATGGCGACCTCGTATGCATTTTGGTCGCACAGAGGACGCACAGTGGTCTTTATGTGTGTGTAAAGGGGGCTTAAGAGTGAAAGACATACAACGGGATATTAAGCACCTTACACAGAAATGTGAACTTGACTACAAGGATAAGATTGAGAAGGAATTCCGATGTAATAATTTGAAAGCAGCATGGAATGGAATTAAAACTATGATTGGTAATGTTAGTAGAACTAAGCCGTCAAACAGTCAAAATGATGCCTCATTTTCGTGTGATTTGAATAGTTTCTATGCCAGGTTTGATGTTCATGACTTCACAGAGTCTCGAAACGCTTTCATTGACAGCCTGCCCGAAGACGATAATATAACCTAAGTATCACAGATACTGATGTTATGTTAGCATTTAGGAAAATTAACAGTAGGAAATAAAGTGGACCCGACGGAGTGCCTGGCATTGCACTTAAGGAATGTTGTGAACAGCTGTGTGGGATTTTTAAAGTGATGTTTCAGATGTCAATTGATACTCAGGAGCACCTTTAGAATCCCTCACCAAATAAACCGGAAGTGTGTAAGAGCACGTGTAGCGCCGAAGGCGCTATATATATATATAAGAGACATTCCGTAATTTCCGTGATTTCCGTAAGGAGACATTTTAGGCGAAAATAGAGGTCATTTTCGTATCGGCAAGCAAAAGTTTAATTTAAAACTTCGTCTGAAAGACGATAGTTTTAAACACGAATTTTAAAATCACTTCAAATCATCATTACCTTTGCCTGCAATCGAGGGGAAATCCTTAAACCGTTCCTCATCGCTGATTGGTCAATTCATAAACTCGCGTGTTGATTGTTACGTCACTTCCCGCACGTTCTCGCATTGCGTCATGTCGTCATAGTGATGTATAACGTGTGACGTATGATTTGTTTGTAAACAGACACCACTTTTAGCTTGGCAAGTTATAAATTTTGTGCTTTTGAAACGCTATGGCGGGATTAGATGATTCTTTGGGGGATTTCGTTGTGGAGAGTCGTCACTCTCTCGTGTGTTGCGTACGGGACCGTTGTTTGACAACGTTGAGCCAGAAAGGAGGAACAAGAAGAGGAAATTGTCCGCAGATTTAGGAAAGCAGACGGAGCGTCTCCCATCGCTACCTGATTGTACCTCGATTCCTTGGGTAAGTTCGTATGGGCGGGATTCTAAGGTTCTTCACGTACTATTACTTTCGAGTTGCTCCTTTTTAATTTATTTGTAACGATTCTCGCTACGCTTGCGTGGTGTATGAATCGTGGGTTACTTTGTAATCATGCCACTTGTGACAAGTGTCATAGTTCGAAATGCCAAACGGTCAGTTAATAAGAATGGTACCGTGAAGGGGCTTTTTAAATCTTACCTGAACGAACACATTTGGAGAGTCGAGGTACAACATAGCGCGATGGGGATGTTTTTGATGAAGTTGCACGCCAATTTCCTCTTTCCAATGTTCCAAGTAACATCCCTCTGCATTAACCCGCCCACCGACTTGAAATTCGACAATCCTTTTAAAAATCCTTTTTTAAAAATGCTCATATTGGCATGTGTGTCATGTTTGGATGAATATCGTCGAAAGGGAAAGAAAGGATGACATTCAATAAAAATAAAAAATTCCCTTCCCCGATTAAAAAAAAGGGGGGCAAGCCCCCCTAAACCCCCTTATGATATTAATTTTTTTTTTTCAACGAAAAAGAAACAAGAAATGATAAAATCAAAACAAATATCAATAATAAAAAAACGAAAACAAAAACAAAACAAACGGGGAAAAAAATAGAATTTGAAAAATAAACAAAATGTAAAACAAAAAGCATTAAACATAAACAAAAAAACTAATTTTGAAATTTACATACATAAAACTTACCTTGAAGTGATTTTTTATTGTTAAAAAAATCGGAAATATGAAATGCAACATGTCAAAACGACGCGCTGGGTCATGGGGGAAAACCCTTTTATGTCGACTCGATAACATTGAATCTGTGACGAAAGTCGTTTAAAATAATATACAAAAGGGGCCCTATTAAAGATAAGATGTTGCCTATTGTCAAATAATATCATTGATTGGAAATGTTCGGAAATGTAAAACGACTTGTGAACGAAAGGGTAATTTCACAGTAAACAACAATGGCGTCGTGAATGACAACTCTCGCTTCGATGAGAAATGACGTCTGTGCATGTCCGGTAATATAAAAAATTCGAGAATGTTTTTTAAAGATAAATTCTACGTTCCGAAATGGAATTTGGTGAGGGATTCTAAAGGTAGGCCCAAGACCGTTGGACGTTATCCAAGATGGTGGACATCCAGTTCTTCAGCATCTCTCGCTACGCTATGGAAGCAATCAGCTGATGCGCCTCAACAATGTCTCCGAGGATTACAGTGCACCTACTGATTTGCCGACGGACTGTATCAGGAATAATGGGAAAAACGGAAAAGAGGTAAGAAGGGGGGTTTGAGACAACGGATAAGAGCCAGGAAGACTCGCCCTCCTCTACCTACCATTGTGACCTATTGATTCAATGCGAAATATATGTATGAATACAGGGAATCACGTCTATTGTGTTTTACCGAGACGTGATTGAACGAGACAATATCTGTGGATGCGCTGCGGATTCCAGGATTCCATGATCCGATTAGATTGGACAAGGACAGCGATATCACCGGCAAGAAAGTTGTTGGCGGGGTGTGTGTCTATATCAATGAACGTTGGTGCAGTAATTTTACTGTAAGAGACAGACTGTGGACCGAAGATATTGAACTGTTATCCCTGTCGATGAGACCAAAGTATTTACCTAGAGAGTTTGGTCAAGTTTTTACAACGGTTGTCTACATTCACCCGAAAGCAAACCCAAACAAAGCAGTCGATGCCTTGTCCGCCCATATCAATAAGCTTGAATCAATGCCCCGGATGCCCCAAAAGTGATTCTTGGAGATTTCAATAGCTGCAGCATGTGTTCTGAAGAAAGCCTTACCTTATTACCAACAATATGTTACTTGTCCCACGCGGAATAGAAAAATCTTGGACCTTTGTTACGGAAACATAAAAAATGCCTATAAATCTTATGTGAAACCACCACTTGGACAGTCTTACCATAACGTTGTGTATCTTGTACCTCAGTACAGACAAAAACTGAAAGAACAAAAGCCAATTTTGAAGTCCATTAAGCTTTGGAATAAGGAATCAATGGATCAACTCAGGGGCTGTTTTGATTGTACTACATGGGAAACTTTCTGTGATACATCAACTGATTTGGGTGAGCTAAACAATATTGTTACTGATTACATAAAATTTTGTATTAATGATATCATCCCCTCCAAAACGATAAAGATTTTTCCAAACAACAAACCGTGGATCAGCATTGAACTGAAAGGATTACTCAATGAGAAGAAACGTGCTTTCTGTTCTGGTGACAGACTAAGAGTGAAAGACATACAACGGGATATTAAGCGCCTTACACAGAAATGTGAACTTGACTACAAGGCCATTCAATGTGACCCATACCACTTTCTAAATGAATGTTATGAATTTTTACCTTCTGGACGTCGTTTCAAAATTTGGCATTTCAAAACTAATAGATGTACAAAACCATTTGTTCCATAAAGTATCAAGATTTTAAATTTACATACAAAATTGTAAGTCTAACAAACCGCCGCACTGTAATCATAAATATATTGTTCAATGTAACACCCTTAATTATTTATAATGCTTAATATTACTGCTTGTAGAGCAAAATGTATGTGTTGTATATATTTTATATATCTATTTAATTGTGATTTTGAAAGCTCTTTGAATGTAAAGCAAATTTCCCCACGGGGATAATAAAGTTTATCTTATCTTATCTTATCTTATCTTATCTTATCTCCTCTTGGAAACATCTTTACAATACCACTGCTATGCAGACGACAATCAACTGTATATTTCCGTTAAACCTGGAACGATAAATAAAGCTATTCCAATTTTGGAACAATGCATAAAAGACGTTAAAAAATGGATGACAACCAACCAACTAAATCTCAACAACAACAAAACAGAATTTCTTATCATAGGCACAAAACAACAGCTTCGCAAAGTTGGTAATCTTACCATCGATGTAGGAGGACACTGTGTTTCTCAAACGAAGCAAGTGAAAAACCTTGGAATAGTTTTTGTTCAAATTATTTCTCCAGAACTGCATACTATCATCTTGCAAGCATTGGTAAATTAAGAAAGTATCTTGATCGTGAAACGACCAAACTCCTCATCCATGCTTACGTGATCTCAAGGTTAGATTACTGTAATGCTTTGTTGGCTGGATCTAGTTATGTGTCCCATTTGCAGAGAATCCAGAACAAGGCAAAGAGTTCATTCAGGCATACAAACCAACACAGAATCTCCGATCTCAAGACTTGTTGAATCTCTCCGTGCCGGTGACATCAACTAAACTTGCTGATCGGGCATTCTCGAAAATAGCCCCCATCATGTGGAACAGTCTACCATTTGAACTTAAAACAGCAATATAGCGCTATACAAATGCATTATTATTATTATCTTGGTGTTATCATCGACTTTGGACTTCAGGCTATAAACTTTGCAAATTATTGTTATTACCACCTCCTTTGTATCAGGCAAATACGACACCTCAATTCAAGACATTGTGCCAAAACACTTGTGCAAATGCTTGTCAAGTCAATGCTTATTGTAATAGTTTGCTTTTAGGAATCACAAGATGTCAAGTAGACAAACTCCAAAAAGTTCAAAACGCTGCAGCAAGGATAGTGACTAGAACTCCAAATCATGTCATATTACACCCGTGCTTAAGGATTTGCATTGCCTTCCAATTGAGGCGAGGATCAACTTCAAAGTCCTTTGTATCACTTACAAATCTCAAGATAATGCGGCACCAGCATACCTTGCAAACATGATAGAGGATTACATTCCCGCGAAACCTCTCCGATCACAGAATCTGAATCTTCTCAAAGTACCAAAATAGAATAATACCAGTTTTGAACAGAAATCCTTTAGTAATGCTGCTCCTCGACTTTGGAACCAACTTCCTCATGTCATCAAGATGTCTTCAACATTGACTGTTTTTATAACGAAACTGGAAACTTACCTATTTTCAAACTGTTATTCATAGACATTATTTCACTATATTTCACTGCAGAATTCAACAACTGACTTTATATTCTGCAATTATTCATATTTTATTATTCATGCTCTTTCTCATACTTTCAAATTCATTCTTATGATGTCAATCTTTACCTTTCTCATACACTTTGCCGTCAAATATAGAATAGACTTTATAATTGTATGTACTGTATATAAAGTTCTCAATAACCAAGCCCTATCCTTCTTATGAGAACTGCTCACCAGTTATGATCAAGCAAGACCACTAGATCTGAACAGCAATCCCTTTAAGTCAAACCCAAAGTGAAGCTTTCTTCGTATGGCACACACAAAGAGTGGGTGGATGAAAGATTTGTACAGAGTGTCTAGTGTTTTACGACATAAACGGTATTTCAAACTTCTAAAACAATTGATCCTAGGTCTTATTTTCTTTATCATTTCATTTATATGTAGTTTCCAAGAACAATCGCTTTGAAATGTTTGTGCTCTTCAACTTCTTTTGCAGGAACATTGATAATTTCGGTTTGACGTAGTTTTGCGTTTTTCTACTAAATATCATACTCTCTTATTTAAAGGTATCTAAATAGCTTAAACATATATCCGAAAACCCTGGGTGCTCATGGTCACTCTTATGAAGAGTGATTCACTATCTGTTTATTTGAATTCTGAAATATCAAAAATTTAGAGTCAATATGTATTTCTAACACAGCATTTCAAAAAGAAATTCTTTAAACATTACACCAGTTTAAAAACAAGAGTTATAGGTTCTTAACATTTTGAGGCTACAGACAACTTCAATACTAAGCATACCCAGTAACATTTGAAATTTATTTCGAACCTACTTGTTCACATTTACAAATTTCTTTCTTAGATTTTTAAGTTTCATACTTGCTTGTGTTTGTGTCCAATTTTATGTATCATGTATAAGAGCAACGTTCAAGCTAAGCCATCAAAGCTTGTTCACCAAAACAATTCTTTTCAAATTATCACCTTTTTCTTGAGAAAATTGTTAGTGGGTGAATCATACAACTAAATATTATCATATGGTATCATAATATAGCATTATTATACTCATATTATTAGTATATTACAATAAATAAGTTGGTGGCTTTTGTTCTAGGTGGCTTTTGTCCTAGGTGGCATTTGTCCAGGTGGCATTTGTCCAGGTGGTATTGTCCAGGTGGCATTTGTCCTGCTTCCGTTCATTTCAACTCTTAATCACACGATTTGTTACGGAAGCGTATTAGTGTCAAGGTTGAAACAAATTCTGAAGAACTATCTCCTACGTAGGACTTAGTATCACCTACGTAGGACTTAGTATCTCCTACGTTGGAGATAGTTACTCCTACGTAGGACTTTGTATCTCCTACGTAGGACTTAGTATCTCCTACGGAGGAGATAAAAGTTTTTAGACATTGATCACTTAACAGTGCTTTTTCTGCTTGCTTTTGTCTTTATTATTTCTTTTTTGTATGTTAATGTTAATACTACATTATATTCAAAGTTAAAACGTCGAATGAATTATAGTTATATCTGTTTTAAAGTTTATGGGTCACATATGGAATATGTATCTAACAGTTCAAGTTATGTTAAATTGTCTATAAAACATTTGGCTTTATTTTACTCGATCCTTGCTTTACAATAAAAGTGACTTGAGTGTGTTCAACTAAAAAAGGGATGGATCTAACAAAGAAACACAATAATGTTAAACCTTCCATGTCACGTTTTACTATTTATTTAAACAATTATACCATGTAATGTTGTTTGAATATATGATGATATTAATATATTATTAAAGTTGGAATTTAGGAAGTGTTTCAAACTTGAGTTTTGTATACAAAAGCAAAAGGGAGGCCGCCTTAAAAGGTATAAACTGGTCAAAAACTAAACTAGATATTCCAGTTCCTTTTTACCAACCCTTTTTGATTCATAGGACTCCTTACTCGTCGAAATAACAAATATTTTTAGAATATGACAATTCAAGCTGTCTCAAAGGTTACAGACTCGAGATACATATTATCAAGATATTCATTGTCGCCTCAATCTCGGATGATTGATCTGAATGTAGCTACAGTATTATATATACGTAAATACGTATATATGTGTTCCGGTGTGACGTCACCATGGCTGGTCGCATTGTTTTCAGCTCTGACAAAGTTATGTGATTTTTCAACGAATTCGAAGAAAATAGAGGAGGTTGCAAGCCTAAAATGTCAACAAAGTGAGCTTATATAAAACATTTACCATTTATGTTAATATTACGAACAGATGAATATTGAGTTTGTAGATATTTGACGGATTGAAACTGGTTGTGAAAATTCGTGACTTCCATAACTGTCATTGTTCACTTTTCGACCACATGTGTCTACTCTGTCTACTTTATGGATAACACACCAATTACAGCTAAAAGAAACAGAGAAGAAGTATTTACATCTCCTGATAGCGAAGTAGACAATAAAAGACAGTGTAACATAATGTCTGTATCTACGAACGATAGTGTGTCGGGGACTGTCTCTGATATGGAGCTAGCAGAAGAAAGTGCGTCTAAAGAGTTATCACCTATTGTAAAAGAGATACTTATTGCTCTGCAGAATAAAGAAATCCTCTCTGTTATCGGTAAGGCTGTAGGTGAGGCTATGAAAGCTGAACTTTTTGAGAAGCAAGAACAACTAGAACTGCAGATAACAGCACTGAAAGCGAGAGTAGAAGAAAAAGGTGAAGAAATAGAAACTTTAAACGACAAAGTTGACAGGATGGAGCAATATTCAAGACGAAATAACATCCGAATCACTGGTGTACCAGAGGTAGAGGGTGAGGACACCGATCAGATTGTAATCGAAGTAGCTTCGACTATCGGTGTAAACCTGGCCCCGGCAGATATTGACATTAGTCATCGAGTGCCGAGGTTCCCGCGTTCACCTCAGTCCCCACCGAGACCCATAATTGTAATGTTTCTCAGTAATGCCAGCAAACGAGCCCTCTTGGGTAGCAGATCTAAACTGAACATTTTGAAGACTAAACAATGTTTTGGCACTGGAAGCAAAGTCTTCGTGAACGAAGACTTGACAAAAACAAGAGCTGTACTAGCTAAAGAAGCCAGACTCCTTTTTAAAGCTGGGAAACTAGAATCAACCTGGGTGACCGGGGGTGTAATCCTCGTAAAATTCAAGGATATAACTCTCCAAAAAGTTGCAACCAGGAGGCATTTGCAGGAAGTACGCGACAAAACCAAACTGACGATGGTGTTCTCGCTCAGCCAGGACTCTGAATCTCAATAAACAGTAATTGTATTTATAAAGATAAACTAGTTTCATTTCCATTATTAGGTCTGTTATAGCTCAGTGAGGCCGACAGATGTAAATGTGCACTTTTGTTGTTTTTTCATGCATTTTATATCATGCTTACTGTGTCATTCAAATAAACATTGATATGCTGTGCTACTAAACCTTGATGAACTTGTATCAAAGGAGGACAGTGTTGAACAGGGTGCCGATGGATACCATACTATGATAATACAACGCATTATGTGACCTTGGTTGCTTTGGATCTACCTATACCTGGATAGTAGGTGCCAAATAACATACGGTGGGTAGCATCAGGAATATATGTGCATGTTCTTGTCTGCTTTTAAAAAATCTTGACGAGACTGGGGATGTGAATAGTTGACAGGTGTCCGTGTATAAGTCACTATGAACTCCTGACACTGCATGGCGAAGCTGAGACCATATTCATAGTGGGAAATGACTTACTAGATGACTTGCTGACTGAAGTAGTGTTCCGGTGTTGTAAGGAAGGTTATTAGAAACTGTCATACAACTGTTACGATTATCCAAGTTGTTTACATGGTCAATGTGTGGTGTTGTAAATTTTCAGTTACCCGAGTTCAGGAGAGGTTTATTCGGATTTAAAGTGATGATAGTATATGGATTGTACACGAAAAATTATAATGATAATTGAGTTATTTGAAATTTTGGCACTCTTTACAAATATTTTCAAAGCAGTTGCATAGGTCTGTTTTGATACCACACACGAGGGGTCATGCATACGAGGTCACCGCGATCTCATACAATGTACATGCTAGTTACTCCTTACAGTCCTACGCTTTAACATTATAACAACTGTATATTTTATAATCTTAGGTATTCACAAGCAATCTCATACAAAATAAGTAAAAGTATGCAAAACTTACCTACAAATACATGACAGCACAGGTATCCACTCCAGTTCACATGGCACTTCGTCACTGTCGTGCCCTGGACACGCATTACTATCACAAACACAATCTCGTGCTGGGCGCACACATCGTGCCCTATGACAGACTCACATGCACTTTCAGCCGCTTTCATTTATAACTGTTAATTTACAATGGTTAGACTCACATGCACTTTCAGCCGCATGCATAAATTAAATCTTAACTGTTAATTTGCAATGATTATTAAACTACATCGAAAACCTCTCTTAATCCTCTTATAGGCAATTCACGAAAGTATGTAATTAATTTTTCTCGAATTCTTTCCTAATTCTTTTTTTCTTCTCTGATTGAGAACATGACTTTTGATTTTGTTTTGATGTTTTGGTTTTGGTTTTTCTGCGACAATGAAAAACACGTTTTTGTTAGATGTTCAACAATGACTGAAACTACTTACGTAAAGTTCTATGTTGCTGGTGTATGCCTATATGTACTGTCAATGGCCACTGTCTGTCTATTTGATTATCTATTTATGAAGTTTGATGTCGGTTGAGTTATCACAATATAGACAGGCAGTGGGCATGTTCGCTGCAGCACTTCATTCTAAACACTCGTGTAGATTTGTTTTTTATCTTCATTTTTTCAAATTCCGATGCTTATACAGCACTTCCGTTTCAATAATGCTCTCGTTATTGATACTCTGTTGTGGTGATATTCACCCTAATCCAGGGCCTAATTGGCGTAAAGATTTGAAAATCGTTCATTTAAATGTTCGCAGTTTAAAAGAAAAATTGGACATTCTAACGATTGAACTCGAATGTTATGATGTAATCTGTCTAACGGAGACTTGGTTAACTTCCGATATAAACAACGTCGATATCAGAATCCCGGGTTTCCAGTTACCTTTTCGTAAAGACAGGCCAACCCGTGGCGGCGGTGTAGCAGTCTATGTGAAAGACACTGTATGTGCGCTGATGTTATCAGATTTAGATATTGTCGGGCTTGAGGCGATATGGATACAGCTCAAATGCAAAACTAGAAACTATATTATTGGAACTTTCTATCGCGCCGACAAGACTTCTGAATACTGGAATCTGATTGATGAATCAATAGGCAACGCGATAGATCGCAACATGCACACCATAATAACAGGTGATTTTAATATTGACATTCTTAACAAACACGACGCAAAAATAGACTACATACTAAGTATCTACGGCCTTCGACAGATAATCACAAATGCCACTAGGATTACTGAAAATAGCAAAACTTTGATCGATTTGATATTTGTGTCTCACAGTGATGATGTTAAACATGCCGGTGTATTAGACCCTATATGCAGCGACCATTGCCCGGTGTATGTTAATATAGCGGAAATTATGCACAATACCCATTCATTCAAAAGGAAAATATACCAATATCCATTGGCAGATGTTAACGGCATGAATGAGAATATCAAGGAGATAAACCCAGACAAATTTTTCTCATCAAATAACGTGGACAATATTACTGATAAACTGACATCATGTATACTTGTTACTATGGATAAATTTATCCCAAATAAAAATGTAACAATCAGAACCAAAGATCCTGCATGGATGAATAACGAAATCCGATCTCTGATAAGAAACCGAAATCGAATACACAAGATAGCTAAAAAGCGAAACCGTCCGAATGATTGGGTTAAGTTCAGGGCTTTCCGTAATAGAGTAATATCATCAGTTAGGAACGCAAAACGATCATTTGATGCAAAAGTTGATGAAACTATTAATACCACTCATGGCACTAAAATGTGGTGGCGATTAGTAAAACATTATGTGAAATCAAATGAGTCTGCTAAATCGATATTTCCATCGATTGTCTCAAATGACATAGTTTATAATAATGCGCAAGATATTGCAAATATAATGAATACTTGTTTTGTAGAACAATCCAAAGTCGCGGACCCAAACGCCGATCTTCCCAAATTTGAACCTCGTGGAATCAATAATGTTTTGTCCACATTGACGATTAGTAATGATGACGTTCGCGATATTCTATTGAGTCTAGATACATCGAAAGCTACGGGGCCTGATGGCATTGGAAATAAAGTACTAAAAATGCTAGAACCTCATTTAACCCCATTGTTAGTTAAACTTTTTAACATTTCTCTTCGAAATAAGACATTTCCTTCAAATTGGAAATTAGCCTCCGTAATTCCGCTCCATAAGAAAGGTGATGAAAATGACTGTTCTAATTATAGACCTGTTGCCTTAACTAGCTGTATGGCAAAAGTGTTCGAAAAGTGCGTATTTAAATATGTTTTCAATTTCTTCAGAGATAACAATATTCTATCAAACTTACAATCAGGTTTCATGCCTGGGGATTCCACAGTAAATCAATTAACGTATCTATATAATTTCATTTCCAGTGCAGTCGACCAAGGAAAGGAAATCAGAGCAGTTTTTTGCGATATTAGCAAAGCTTTTGATAAAGTTTGGCATAGGGGCATCATACACAAGCTTCACGCATATGGTATACGAGAAGAACTGTTAGAATGGTTTCAGAGTTACTTAGATAGCAGAAAGCAGAAAGTGGTAATAAATGGCTTTAGCTCGAGATTTAGTTCCATAGAAGCTGGCGTACCCCAGGGATCAGTCTTAGGACCCCTTTTGTTCATTGTCTATATAAATGACATTGTAGAAGGTGTAGACAATAACATCCGTCTTTTTGCCGATGATACATCAATATATGTTATTATAGATGATCATATTACAGCAGCCGCAACTATCAATAATGATTTGACTAAAATTGCAGACTGGGCCAGAAAATGGCAAGTAAGTTTTAACCCAAGTAAAACTGAGAGCATGACCTTCAGTCGCAAAACACAAAATTACACTATACCTAACTTGATGATGAATGGCGAAACAATCCAAGACGTTGAACATCATAAACACTTAGGCCTAACACTTCAAAGCGATTGTTCTTGGAAAGTACATATTAATGACATGATAAAGAAAATTAGCCCAAGAATAAATTGTCTAAGAAGTTTAAAATATCGCTTAACTCGTAAAACATTAAATATTTTATACAAGTCTTTTATTTTACCTCTCTTTGACTACTGTTGTCAGGTATGGGATAATTGTACTCTTGAACAGGCAAAGTTACTGGAAAATTTGCATTTAGATGCCTTAAGAACTATATGCGGTGCAGTTCGAGGGACCAGCCACAATAAAATTTACAATGAAACCAATTATAGCACATTAAAAAATCGCAGATATCGCTTTAAGCTTGTCGCCTTCTATAAAATGTATCATTGTATGGCTCCTGACTATCTCAATGAACTTGTACCGGGGAGAGTATCTGAACAAAGTAACTATAACCTAAGGAATAGTACTTCTATCCAAACAATTAATTGTAAAACGCAGAGATATGCACAATCCTTTTTACCAAGTGCTATTATTTCATGGAACTCTTTGCCTCTGGAAATTACCGAAGCAACGTCTTTAAACCACTTCAAAACGATGATAAATCCTACAGACACTCAAAATTACTTTGATTTGAATACCGGTAATAGATTCTGTCAAATTATTCATTGCCGCCTCAGGCTCGGTTGTAGTGATCTGAACGCGGATAGGTATAACAGACATATATCCGAAACACCAAAGTGTTCTTGTGGCCACTTAAACGAAGATGTAATTCATTTTCTATTTACCTGTCAAAACTATCGTCATATAAGACCAAATATGTATTTTTATAATCAAGGGTATGGCATAACGACGGTTTTATATGGTAACAGCTCCTTGAATGAGGCCACTAATAGTAAAATCTTGAACTCATTGCATCAATTTATCAGAAAGAGCAAGCGATTTCTAAAAATATTTAAATATTGAAGTGCAGCCAAATCCACCATTATTATTAGGCATACCCAACAATACAACAATATGACTACTTTCTTTATGTAATCATTGTTTGGATATCTTATGCAGATATTACTCTGTTTTCATTACTATTTTCATTTCATTTGTACCAGTCTTTGTAATTGTGTACTGGAGCGGCGTTTATATAAGCCCGAGTGGCTTGTTCGCCAATCCATTTTTCTTTATGAAATAAAATATGTTTAAACCATACGTAAACGACACATATCTCAATCAAAGCATCGCATAAGACAGTATTACAAAGCACGGGCAACTTAACAGACAAAAATATCCTTAAATGCTTTCACTAGATTATAAGCAAAAGTAACCATTAACTTGTAAACAGTAATCAGTTTGATTGATTTTTTTTGTCTGATTTCTGTTTTCATATCTTTTTTTAATATGCGGGCCAGGGACTGGCTTATTGTACCCTTCAAATAATACAAATACAAATAAAATTTTCTTTTTTTTTACAATATTTGAAACATAGATATTGACTTGTTGTGTGTGCTTTCGCTTAGAAGTACTGTTTGATTCCGCTGAATAGCGTATTCAACATCAGTCCTATAAATAAACTAGCATAAATGATACATTAAATACTATTTCACAAATTATGCATGTTTTATAAAATGGTGTATGGATTACCTCCAAAATATCTTTCGATATGGGTTCCACAAAATGTTTCTGATATAAGCAGTTATAATCTTCGAAATTCCGACAATTTACGAGGCACCTCCGGGCGTTCGTCTCATTTTAATAATTCCTTTCTTCCATCTACTGTTAACGCTTGGAATTTACTTGATGCAAACATTAGAAATTCAGCGTCTCTGGCGCAATTTAAAACTTTGATTTCATGTGATAGGACTTTATCACCTACTTTTAAGAATTATACATCTCATGGTCCAAGACGCAGTCAAATTCTTCTTTGCCGGATGCGCCTCGGTTGTAGCGATCTCAATTCACATTTATTTGATAGAGGGTTGTCAAAAAGCCGTGCCTGTTCTTGTGGAAACATTCGGGAGGATCCTTTTCATTACTTTTTTAGATGCCCATTATATGATAGATTCCGATCAAATCAATACTTTGTTAACAACGGTATAACATTAAAATCTGTCCTAAGCGGCGACAAATCCCTGTCACAGAGTGCTAATGAATCCCTATTAATATCTGTATTCAATTTCATAAATGATACCAATCGATCTTAAATTTCTCTCCTTATCTCTGTACCAAATGCAAATGTAGACAAAGTTGAATATTAATTTGAGTTTTTATGAATAATTGCAAATTTGTATTTCCACCAATGTAAATTTGATATCTGAATCGTTTATGTTTTTCAGGAGAAGCATTTATATAGGCATTTGCTGCCTGTTTGCTAATCCTTTTTCCCTATTGTATATATATTCTGAATGTTGTGTATTTTGTATATGTTTTATGGAAATAAAATACTGTTTAAATCAAATACTATTTCTTATATTGGAATGTGTTTTGTGATTATTGTGAATAATATGTTTGTCATGAATCAAGTCAAGTTAAATTTTCAGTTAATTATATTTCTATTGCTATGCTTGCTTTTATCATTTTTATTTTTAGTAATGTTGACCAATGTCATGGAAGTGTAGCATAAATAGTTTAGGAGATATGCTCCGGATAAAGGACATGGTCGTAAAGTCACTGTTTTATTCATGGAAACCGCAAAAAATTGAAAACATACGTTTATCTAACAGTCAAAGGCATATCTAGGGTTCATGTTTGATAAGTGTATGAAGTTTGGTGAAGCTAGAATGTAAAGTTTAAGAAATTTGTCTTAGAAAGCCGTATTTCTCGTCATGTTACAAAAACTCAACTTTATAAAGAACTAGTTTTACAGCAACTTCATTCACAAAGTTTATGCCGGTGTCTATAAAAATATGTTGAAAAGATGTTAGTATTGCACTTCCAAACATTCATATTCAAGAAAGATAGCAATGTATACAGCAAATGGATTCACAGAAGTTGACGTAATTCTCTAAGTCACGATCAGCTACATTTTTGCCTTAAATTACTTATGAATGTTGGGATAAATAGATTATAGGAAAAAAAGTCCTTGGGAAAAAAAGTACCGGTAAAAAAGTCCTCCGGAAAAAAAGTCCTATTACTATAAAAACAGGTTAAATAGACATTAACATCAAAGATATTGTTAAGAAAACATGAATTGTTTGTACTTGAGGTATCAAGAAGGATGTTGTGATATCTAAATATGGATTAATTAACTTTAAGACTTTACTTTAAGAGGCAGTTTGGATTAATAAAGAATTAAGAAAATGTGAGTTTATCTCAATCTATTGAATCAACTGTTATATTAAATAAGGATTAATCAATGATTAATTAAGCACCAATCAAGAGTATATGTGATGTGAGTCTCATGTGATGAGCCTTCAAAACCACAAAATTATAAAATATCAAATTTGAAAAAAGCTTCACTTAGAAAAACTGGCGACTGTTTAAGATAATGGCTTATCTAAAGGGAAAAGAAGTGTTTGTCCAACAAGTCCAACTCAAAGAATCTCAAATTTATTCACAGAATTGAAATTTTTCGAAATTTTCGAAATTATGGTTGAAAAAAGTACTGAAAATTCAATGTTCTGCTAGGCTTTTATCGTGCATGATAAAAAAAGGTTTCTCTAATTGAATGTCAACTAAGGATCAAAATTGTTATTTTTTATTTTGAAAACCAAAAGTTTCATGCGTGGTTTCTCACCAATGACAACAGTTATATTTAGCCAAATTTCAGTGGTCTCACATTTTTTCTCATATTTTCAATTATTTTGTATTTTAATGATTTAACGTCAATTAAATAGTGAATAAAATGGCAATTGTTATATCTAGAGTGGTCAATACATCAAATATTTCACAATATTCAAAGAGCTCCCAATTTAATTTTACAAAATGGGCGGTGCTTAATTAAGTTCTTTGTGTATAGATGCAAACTTTATTATTTTGTCATACTTTGTTACCTAAAATCTACAATAGGACTTTTTTTTCGGAGGACTTGTTTTCCTAGTTGAATTTAGGACTTTTTTCCGGTACTTTTTTTCCGGTACTTTTTTTCCGAGGACTTTTTTTTCCGGACACCGATAAATAAACATGTGATTCAAAGCGGAACAACTCGGTTAAGAATAATGGATTGATTAGCGCTTCCTTCGATAGAAACATCTGATCGAAAAACGGACGATAGCAATATCTAAATGCATGAAATGTGCGCTTTGATATTGTCTAGCCCAAGTTTGGAAACATTTTATTTCACACGATGGAATAAGGTTTGTCGATCAATCAATAGGCTTATTTGAAGAACACTCTAAAAACAACAGAAGGTTGTACACAAATGAATACAATAAAATCAGAAAAGTAAAAAACATTCTGAAAGGCAGTTTTTGTAATTCGTTAAGGCCAAATGTTTAAAGAGAAGCCTACGGTCAATTCATAAAACAAATATTAACGAAATATATTACAAATGAGTGATAATAGTTTACAACAAAAAATCGTTACTTTTGCTAATAAACTAGCGTTAAGAATGAAGAATATTGTTGTCTGTAGAGTCGTTGCCTTGTTATACTGTCTTAATGCGATATCATTGCATATAGATATAAATCTATATGTTGAATAATGGTATAAATTTACATTACTTAGATGTGTCTCGATGATTTCTATCTGCATTTAGATCGACCCATCCGAGATAGGGGGCATCATTGATTATGTTGACCAATAACGTGGCTGTTAACTTAAATCAAAGTAACTTTGAGACACAGTTCAGTTCATCATCTTGTTGTTAAATGTGGGTAGAGATGTGGCTTCGTAACTTGGACGAGTAAGGGGTCCGGTGAATCAATAACGCTTAGTAACAACTTCTAATTCAACGACCAGATTATACCTTTGGAAATTGTGATGGCCTGTCTCCTGCTTTTGACTTTGTTCTAAATTGAAATGTATGTAAATAACAACATATATATCCATACAATATTGTATGGTATAATTTGTTAAATGACCGGCAATTTCTTAGTAACAAAAGCTTTACATATCCCATTTATGACCATCAAACTTTTAACAAAACTTTCAATTACTTCATTCATTATTCCATCTTTTGATAATTAAATTATAGAGTAGCCCTAACCATCATGTGTTTTGCAATAAAGTATAGTTTTGCCCTGAACTATTATAGTTAAATAACGAGGCCTCATGCTTTAACTATAATAGTTCAGGGCAAAACTATTCTTTATTGCAAAACACATGATGGTTAGGGCTACTTTATATCTTAAATAAAATAGAAAAAATAAATACACCAGTCTATGAACAAAAAAAACCCTCTTAAATGAGCAATGTCTAATGCAAATTTAGTCCTACGTAGGAGATACTATGTCCTACGTAGGAGATAGTTCTACAGAAAATTTTCAGTGTGGCACTAATACCGTATGCTTCCGTAATTTGTTCATTTGTAAATATTTGTATATTTTATTTGTATATGTATGTATGTTTATATATATGTTTTTGTATTTATTTAGAATATTGTATACATAATTTAAAATTTCATGCTCACTTAAATGTAACACAGATTTCTTAACGGTCAATGAAGATTTATCTCATCTTATCTTATATCTTAAATCGCCCATGGGGAAAACTGGTTACTTTTATATCAGTGCGCAAACTTAAACTTGGCTAGTGATCGCGAGTTCCGTCGGAAAAACCCGAGTGTCTACGGAAAGATCCGAGAAAATTTGAGTGATTTCAAGATGGCGTCCACTGGAGTGCTACCGTTCGTAAGAGGTGTAGACTTCACAAGAAATAATTTTGAGGTTTGTTACTTGAACATTTCGTTGTGGAGTACTGAAATGACTGCACTTTGCCGGACACTAGGGATACACTACAGCGAATACGTTACCGACCTTAGGCTAGATAAATTAATCCTAAGCAGGGGTTTTCATCACTGTTTGTTTACCTTTGAGTTTGATAAAGAAATTAAATGTCATAGCTGATGATATAAAGTAAAACATTATGAAATTTTATTTAAAAATAGCAATTACATGATAAATACCTGTTAAGGTAGAACATCTGAAAACAATATAATGTACAATCAGTCTGAAAATCCACAATCAAACATCAAATACTTGCATATTTGAGTTTCATCTTATCAAACTTTTTAGAAAACTCTTGAGAACAAGTTGCAATGACGCCATGATATTGGTTTGTTCAGTGACACGTGCGAGAATCCTGGCTTACCCTTATAGTGCCCGGCCTTTGACGCTATGCGCTCACGCAGTGTCGCTTAATTTTTAAATTAACTGGAGATTTTGGTCAACATCGTACAAAAAATGTCACTGAGGCGTTATCTATGTTCGGAAATTCATGAAATTTTAAGTGAAGAAAGTTGAATTGTTTCCTATTCCTATCAATCTAATTTTGGATCATAAATGACAACAATAAAAATGAATTTAATCTTATTATAAACGGCAGACGTTTTTCATGCAAATGTTCAGCTGATGAACGTTAGCATACCCTGGTTTCATCGATTGTAATTAAATTGCTGTTGTCTACAAAGTAATTTAATTGTTATTTATCAAGAAAGCGGATGTTAGTGATCACGTTGATGTGTTTACTTCCTACATGCGACCGATTGTTCACGAAATAATACAAGTTATCTTTTTGTTTTCATTTGTTGAACATTGTTCGCCGTGACGTCATTGACAAACAAAGTGCATACATACCACAGGGGGTACTCGACTGTACAGGTAAAGCGGAAGTTGCACCTCTGCAACGTCCAATTCCTCACTGTACAGTGAAAACAAAACAACCCCGACTCCACGTTCACGGTTAGTTCTAGTAATATTCACCTTCTGAGAGTTGAAACGTGTAAAATATGAAATTTTAAAGTATTTCTCTACATATTTCTAAAGGCATAATTACGATAATGTTTCAATTCTTGTCATACTTGCCCATTTCAAGTGACTGCCCATTCGAAGCTAATGTCGCGATCGCGAAATTGACTGTTTAACTCATGTTGCGGACTATGTAGAGGTCATTTGATGATTGTTGTAACATATATAATAAAATAATGCGTATTCAAAGGCCCATGTGGTGTATCAATGCTTATTTCATTACATTTAAAGAGAAACAAGACAAAATAAAGACTGTACGCCCTGATGGACGTTGCACCGGCACTGTACGGGGAGTTACATATAATAACAGTTATACTGTACGGGGAGTTGGTACGTTATGATACATGTCCCCAATACATTAAGGTGGGTTTATTTTACTTTTCAGGCTACATGTATGGAGTGTACCTACTGTTCCCGATGGCGACATTCAATTAACCTATCGCCACCTGTCAATCAAATATATTTTCCGACCAATCATAGAGCGTCATATATTCACTGCGCCATTGGCCTCGTTGCCGACGCCATTTTGTCTGTCAAACAAAGAATCGTGTTTTACTTCCTTGTTTGATTTCCTCTGCATCCGATGTCAGAAAATGCTTTTTGGACACAAGACTTGTGCAGCTGGTTTCTTGAGTACCGTCGTAAAACCCAGATAAAGATGATAACATGTGTCATCTTCGGAAGAGGTTGTATCACATAGTGCAAATAGACGTTGAAACAGGAAAACTCGAAGCGGTGACGGACCAAGAATTAAATTTCCATTTCTTTACAACATACTTATGAATAAAATATGAACAAAGGGTATCGTAAGTATTTATTACTGTTGCTGTTAATTCATTTTGGGGCATTTTGTAGACATATTTTGCATTCTCTAAGTTCATGTTTGATTTTCATTGAAGGCATAAACAACCATGAAATACTGCATTTTCAAAACACACAGTAGATTTCAAGCAAAACTTTATTTGGTTATTTGTCGTTTGAATAGTTTCGTGTATATAATTATCAGACATCGTGAATTATCATATGAACTATGTAATTACAACATTAGCACAGATAAAATAAATTTATCGCTCAAAAATTGGTATTTAATGGAAATATATATATTGTAAATGAATGAATAATTATTAATTAAGGTCTTAAAAGTTCTCACATTGAAAACTAGTGCTAGCACTTTTTATCAAGGATTTATATAAGATTATATTGATAGAAAATTAACTCTAAATGCAATGTTAAAATTAAGAATAAAAGAAATATTGTCATCAACATATCATATGATTTTCAATAGTTTGATTATTATACATTTATGTTGTTTGGAACAAATAGGCAAATAGTTTCAATATATATTGTATTTCAAAATCTTAAGATATCATCAAATTAAAAAGTATCAGAGTTATATGCTTATTAGTATTTTGGACAATAAATTCACAGATACTATGTATGCATAATTTAACAAAACCATTACTGTGCTTATTATCAAATATTGCTAAAATTGTTTAGTATGTTTCACAAATCTTCAATAATATTGCCTTCAAACAATATTCAAGTGGCTGATCATGTCATTTAGAATTTATAAACATAGCTAATCTTTTTAATTGAAAAGTGTTCATATTTTCTAGGGGGGAAATCAATAATTCATTTGAAATTTTTGATTAATTGGCATTTTTACAAGGATTGGGAAATTGAAAATTGATGAAAAACTGACCCTTTACATTTTGAAGCTTACTATTGATATAAGGGCAATGGCCAATTTCATATGCAGAAAATTTATATAAAGTCTGTAATAGGTCATTGTCAAAGCTGTCTTTCCCAATATCTGATCAACCTAGCTTTGTTTTTAAGTTTTGACATGTTTCTGATCGAAGCATTCATGACAAAATCCACTGTTATATAATATGAGTGCAGTATGATTTCAAATTTGCTTACTTCTATTGACAATGCAGAATACTGTTTTCTTCTTTCAGTGCATTTACTCCTTACAAACATTCAACATACGACTTCAATTCACTACACATTTTACCTTAAATTCTTTTCATATATCCATGAATAAAAGTAAATAATTGATAAAAAAATATCATCATTGAAGGAAATATTTTTGTTTGAATAAGATTAAAAAAAGATTCAAAACTGAACATTGTATAAGGTTATTTCTTTAAAGTTTTATTTCTATAAAATAAGGAGAAAAGAAAAGGATATAAAGTATCTACACAAGTCCACAGCAATAAAAATTTAGCCACTTAACGGCCCCTGAGTTTCGGGGCCGTTAAGTGGCTAATGAAAATTATGAAATATAAAAAATATGTTTAGTCTTCCTGTTAAAATGAATATTACTATTATGGAAGGCCCCTTCGTCGTTTTTAAGTTACTTTGCCGTTAAGTCTATACATGAAATATTTGTAAATAGATGGTTGTCACCATTAACTATATATTTTGACAGTATGGATTTTGACAATCTTCTTACAATATAGGTTTTCAAAAATCAACATGAACTGTTGATGTTATTACGTAAAAAATAAATAATAACAACGAATAAACTTAGTTGTTTCTGTTGTCGTAATTGACATATAGTACGCATCCCGGAAACAATATTAAGCAGCATCTGCACTTTTTGTTATTGTTTTTGTTTATTATCTTGAGGGGGCGCCGGGGTCGGGGGTCGGAGGAGTGTGGTACATATACTTTATATGAATTTACAAAAGCGTAATGGATTGGTTCATCAAAACATATAAGAGATTTTTTATTTATATGATCAGATATGTCATTTTTTCCTATAAATCTTCGTGATTTCTTATGTCCGTCATACCACATAATCGGCACTTCCGCATTTGTTTTCTGTTGCACACAAAATATATATTCGTCAAATGTGTTTGAAATTATTGAAATTAGGATAATGAACCATACAGAAACTTTTTCAATTGGTTATTTTGTTCTGCATTCTATAATTAGGCAGTTATTACAAACGGAATACCATTGTCCGTTACGCTCGCGTCAGTGACAACGTGCCTTTGTTTGTCGGACATAACAAGAGTTACCTCCCTTTATTTCAAGGGGCGTGGTTATCTCTTGTCTGGCGATAGGTTAATTGCTACTACTGCAGTACAGTTTCGGACTTTATGAATGTTATTCAACATACTATTGAGGCTCGAGCACCCAACAAATGTTTTAAAGATTCGACAGAGGATTTTGGATTGTGATACCTGAAAGATAAAACTACAGTCAAAAAACTTTCAAAACATTGTGCCATCAGATTTACTGAAACTAAATAAAACATGTATTCCTGATCCTCAGTTTCTCACAGTTAAAGTTCAAGACATCAAACCACCAGTGGAAACAGTGTGCAAATCACAAAATGGTTTTCCTAATGCATCTGTCGACTTGGAGGCAAACCGATTTTCATGAAACTTTCAGGGATTGTAGAGTATGACCTAACTTAGAAATGCATGAGCCAGATTTTTGAATTTCGATTTTGGTTTTGAGTTATCTCCCCTTAAAGTCAAAACTTCAAACCTTAATTTCTCGGTAACTATGGGAGATAATTGTATAAAACTTTCACCAAAATGTGGGCAACATCATTCTCCATCGACTAAGCTTTCGGCCGTATAAATAGATTTTTTTCTATTTTCGAAAATCTGAAATTTTGGCGAAATTTCGCGGTTCAGTCGGTACGCGTCTTTGAAAATCTTCTCCTCAGTAACGGCAATACATATAGACGCATGCTATAGCTAATTTTAAAGCTGAGAGATTGCTTCACAAAAATAGGTCATATCAAGTTTCAATTTGTAGTGGTTTCAACAAGGATCTTTTGAAATAAAGGATTTTCATGCGTCACGTTCAAAGGGACACTTCTCGGTAAGAAAATGTCAAAAATAAAATCTGTTTGATGCATTCTGTTCTACAATGATAGTTCAACAAGTTCACTACAGGTCATTATTATATAAAAGTTAATATTAAAGGAAATATGTTGACATAAAGAGATTTTTTTTATTTTTCGGCGATTTTAACATTTTTCGAGGGTTATTTTACTTTGAGAATTTTAGTTTGAAAACTTTTACAGATAGAAATTTTATCGTTGATGTTTTGTGAAGCAGATGTAATGAATAGACAGAAAAAAATATCAACAAGTCAGGATAAAAAATGTTCTGTCCATGACCGGTCCTTGAATATTGCGATTTTTGGAAAATCCTCATTTTTGGCACATTTCAAAATTCTACAGTTTCTTTATTAAGTAAGATATCTTTAAATTGATTGCATTTTTACATGCGCTATTCCGAGCACAACCTTTGCTATGTTGCACTTTATCGTGAAAATGTTGATAATTAAGGAGCTAGAGGGCCCAACATGAAGTAGGGGTCTAAAACTAATCAAAATTCAGTGTTTTCAACAAAGTTCCAAAGTTCTTTACTCCATTACTATTTAAGTTATCAAAACAAAACATACATCTTTGTATGTGGATAAACAAGACCAACATTTTTTCTGATATACCTTATGAGTGAAATATCAATAGTTAAAGTGTTAGGTTTCATTACATTATACAGGGGTCTGAAACAGTCAACTTTAAATTACAGGCTGCCTTTAATCACATGTATCTGGCAAACGGTGATAGATAATTCAACCAAATTTGTTTCTGCTTCTAGGAATAATATTCTCTGAAAAATGATGTCATAGCTGACATAGGCCAACATGGTGAATTTTTCTGAAAAGTCTTTAACATTGAATATCAAGTGAAATTTGGTCATTTTGATAATGTATTAGTTACTGTTTACCTCTAAGACAAAACGTCATGTGAAGGTCAAACACTGTGTGAAGGTCAATCAGGAATCTTGAAGACCTAAGTATTGACGCGTCAATCCTAGTTGAATTTAGATTTATTTTTCATAAGAGTTTCTCATTAAACTGACTTAGTTTCATATTAAAATAAACATCTCAGCGTTAATGGTTATATTAGATGAGTAACATTACAAGATAATATCCCTGGTGGGAGGGTATTATTTGGGGATGGAGGGCCTTATAAACGTAAGTATAGGGCCCTCATGTCAGGTATTATCTGAGTTTATGAGGCCCTCTCATATGCATGAGGGAAAGTTGCACGGGGATAAAGACTGAAGAACACAGGTATTAAAACTACCGTGAAGTATATAATTGCACATAACAGTTTAACGTAGCAATATTTATCTTCCGAAAATGTATTAACATCATAGCATTTATTGTCGCATAACTTTATAAATAAAAGTAGTTTGTATCTTCAAATTTTTAACCTACCTAACTTAGTATATGCCACTTACCTTTCTCACGAGAGACAGAGGTTTACCGCGAAATTCATCGTGCTTACCGGATGGGCTGCCCCCAGCCCACTGCGCATGAGCGGGAAACCGGAATCCTGGGTAAAATTCGTATCATACTTTCTTTCTCTCTCTTAGAGAACGCATGTATTTCGTCTTGCTTACTGATTTTCTTCTACGGTTGGTTTTTCTGGTCTTTTTCCTTCCTTTCCTTCCGTCATTATCCTTTTGCTGCCCCCAACGTTTCTAATGTATCGATGTTTCCTTCTAACTTCGCTTTCGCGATCTTTTTGCACTTGGTGATTTTGATCATGTACGTGGCCTCTCGCCATGTTTACGTACCTTGCATGTTCTATTTCACTTGGAAATACCTTCTGGGGGGTCGATCTGCCTGTTTTCGTACCCCCTTCCTTCTTTTCCCTCTTGTTTTTCCATCTACGTGGGCTGGTTCTGTTGACCTGCTTTTCTGCAAGTCCGCATTTCCTGCTTACGTCACATCTACCTTTGGTTTGGTCCAAAGACTATGGCTGCCTGTTTTTTCCTTCTAAAAACTCGTTTTGCATTTTTAATCACTTTCTAAGTATTTCTATGCATTACTTCCATCAGCCTATATCCCATTTCATATAAAAATAATAATATATCACATTATATTTTATTTTCTATATCTCTTTCACAAAAAATTTCATAAAATTTTTTTCAATCACAAATTAATATATATCATAATCACTTATTCCTATATATTAATCTAATGCATTTCATTTTTGCATTCATTCTTATTAAATAAACTTGTAATAATAAATTATTTCATTACATCTTATTTAATTTTCTACGGCAACCCTTCCGGGACATAAATGTTCCCGTTTTCGCTTGCCCTTAAAGGGGCACGCTCTTAAACAAATTTCTAATTCTTAATTTCAAATTTTTTATGCATTCCCCTTGTGTTTGTCTCCATGATTGGCATGTCTCTGTCTTATGTGTTACAGTATTTATGCCAAGAGTCTACTGTGTCCTGTGTCGTTCCTCCAAGTCGGCCAAGGACCCACACCTCCGCTGCCCAGACTGTCTTCCCAGGATCTGCCTCGTGGACGACCGCTGTCCAGAGTGTACTGACCTCTCCCCCCTCGACTTCAAGGTCTTCGCCTCCGCTCGCCGGAAGAGACTCACCCAGCGTCGACGTAGGAGTATGTCTGACCCCACCACCGACCTCCCTCCAGTCGAGCCGGCCGGCTCTCTGGACTCTCCACGCCAGGAGGAGCCTCGTCGCTCACCTACGCCGCCTCCTCCTCCTCCTCCTCCTCCTGCTCGGCAGACGCCGCCTCCGACGCCCAGCACGTCTTCGGCCCTCTCCCGTCCGGAACTGGAGCTCATCATGTCAAGTATGTTTGACAAGTTGATGGCCCGTCAACCTCTGTCGCAGGACCAGGACCAACGCCAGCGCCAGGACCAGCGTCCGGACTCACGCCTAGACCAGCCGCCAGGACCAGCGCCCTGACACTCGCCAGCGCCACGACCAACTCTCGGACCAGCGCCAGGACCAGCGCCAGCACTCCAGGGATCGTGACCAGCGTCAGGATCAGCGCCAACGCTCGGGAGATCGGGACCAACGCCAACGCCTGGACCCCAAGCAGCGCTCAGACCGGCGCCAGCGTTCCAGGGACTCCCCTCCTAGGGACGTCAGGACCTCTCGCTCACTTCGTCGCTCCAGGAGCCCCTCCCCTCCTCGGCGGCAACGACGTTCGCGGCGCTCCAGGACGCCTTCCCGCTCTCGCTCTCCGTCAGTGGACAGGTCCACCTCCCGGCGCTCACGCCGCTCCGGCTCCCGGACGCCACCGAAGACGCCCAGATCTTCAAGGAAGAGGCGCCACTCTCCCGTTATCAGCGATGATGAACGCCACTTCGTCCCAGACTACGATGACGACGAGGCAGAGGGCCCCACCTTCCTGCCTCTGAAGATGGTCTCGAGCTGGATCGCCGACAGGCTCCCAGAGGGCTCCTCCCCTGGTGGCTCGGACCCTCTCACTTGTGTGCGTGAGGACCCTGACCTCAAGCTCCCCCCTCACCCTGATGTGCTGGAGGGTATAGCCGCCCTACAGGATGACTTTCAGAAGCTCTCGCTGTCTTCCTCCCTGAAGTCCTCGAAGCTACCTGCGGCCACGCCCGTGCACTCGCTCAGCCGCTTCGACAAGGCCGCCGCCCTGGACGACGCCATAGGACGCCTGGCCCCAAGCCTCAACCATTCTTACAAGGTTTCGGACACTAAGATCTCTTCGGTGGAGGCTGCCCTCAGAAGGACTCTGAGGCCGCTTTCGATCCTCCTCTCCTCGACTGACGCGATCAAGGCCGACTTAGACGTCGACAACCCTTCCCGTCTAGATCACCTCCACACCTTGATGGACTGGCAGCGGCGCAACATGGTGCTTGTTCTCGACAACGTGAGAGCTGGCCTCGGCTCCCTCACTCACCTTCGACGCTCAGGTTTCTTGGACCAGTGTGCTATGACTCGGAGTTCAAGAAGTCCCTGTTACAGGCTCCCCCCACGGCCTCGACGCTCTTCGCTGACAAGATCCCGGAGGTCTACAAGGAGCAGGCCGCAGTGACTCAGACGGAGGTTGCCTTCCGGACGCTGCAGCACGTCTCCAACATCTCGTTCAGACGTCAGAACAACAACAGCCAACGCCCTTACAAGCGTCAGCGTGTCAGGACGCAGCCCTCCAGATCAGGTCCCTCCTCGCAGTACCAGCGCTCTGCCAACTCCTCCAGAGGAAGGGACGCCCCCAAGCCACGCGGAGGCAGGGGTGGCAAGCGACCCTACTCCAGACAGTGATGCCTGCGCCCCACGCGGCTGGGTCCTCCCGCCCCCAGTCGTGTCGGTGCACCCCACACCCGTAGGCGGGAGATTAGGGATCTTCTGGCGCAACTGGACAATACTAGAAGATCCTTACGTCACCAACACCCTGAGGACAGGTTACAAGTTGCCATTGACCTGCCCTCCCCCCGTGACCGCGACTCCCCTGGCACGGGACTACTCAGAAGCCCAGAGCGCTCTTCTAGCAGAGAACATCAAGACGCTTACCGACAAGAACGCTCTGGAGTTGGTGCTACAACCCGATCACGCCCCAGGGTTTTACTCACCAATCTTCCTGGTCCCGAAGAAAAATTCCACCAAGTTCCGAATGATCCACAACATGGCGACATTCAACGAGCTTTACATGGAGCCACCATCCCACTTTCGCATGACCTCCCTAGACGCTCTCCGAGCCCAGCTGTCTCCAGGCGATTGGATGGTCAGCCTCGACTTACAGGACGCCTATCTCCATGTGCCGATCTACCCGCCTCACAGGAGGTTCCTGCGGTTCGTCTTCCAGGGCCTACATTACCAGTGGCGTCCTGCCGTTTGGAATTTCTTCGGCTCCGTGGTTATTCACGAGGATCACAGCTCCCATCTGCCGCTATCTCCATCTCAGAGGGATGCATTTCGACCCCTACATCGACGACTGTCTCATGTCCAATCCTCAACCACTCGTTCTACGCAGACAGGCGGCGTTGGCCCTCGACCTCCTCCGCCAGCTGGGATGGCTAGTCAACCGGGAGAAGTCTCAGCTTGTCCCCTCCCAAGACTTGACCTTCATAGGAGGGCGCTTCCGGACAGACCTGGGCCTCCTACTCGTTCCTCCAGACAGGTGGACCAAGATCCAGTCCTTCGTCCACCGAGCCTTGGTGTCCCCTCTTCGACTCAGAGATTGGCAATCTCTTCTGGGACTCCTCATGTCCGCCCAGGCCCTCACGCTCAGAGGTCGTCTCATGATCCGCCCTCTCCAGGTGTTTCTCAGCCCTTACATCCGGTCGGACGACACGTCAGTAAGGATCTCCCTGCCTGCGCACCTCAGCCAGTACCTCCGTTGGTGGACACAGCCATCGAACGTCTGCGAAGGCGTCTCTTTGCTAGAGTTTCAACACAACCAGGAACTATTCGTGGACGCTTCGCTCCAGGGCTGGGGAGCTCATCTCGGGGATCAGACTGCGTCAGGCTTTTGGACGCATCCTCAGACCACCTGGCACTCAAACAATCTGGAGATGCAGGCAGTAATCCTAGCAGTGACGCATTGGCTTCAAGTTCTACGAGGCAGCCGCCTTCTCCTGGCCTCAGACAACTCCACGGTCGTTTGGACTATCAGGAACCAAGGAACGACAGGCTCTCCTCAGCTCCTAGAACAGGCCTTCGAGCTCTTCCATCTTCTGGACGAGAATCAGATCTTCATCAGAGCTCGGCACATTCCAGGCTGCAGGAACATCCTCGCGGACGCCCTGTCCAGACCAGACAAGCCGTCACCAACAGAGTGGATGTTGAACCCGGAAGCCTTCGCCCTCATCGCCGCTCAGGTCCACCGTCCTCTCCTCGACCTGTTTGCCACGAAGCAGAACCACCAGCTTCCGGTGTACGTCTCGCCTCTCCCCGACCCAGCAGCTTGGGCCGTCGACGCCATGTCCTTGTCGTGGGAGAATCTGGACGCATACGCTTTTCCATCTCCGATTCTCCTGACCAAAGTCGTCGCCAAGATCAGGGACACACTTCACCTCAGACTGACTTTGGTCGCGCCCTACTGGCCGGCGAGAGGCTGGTTCCCCGATCTTCTTCTTCTCGCCGAAAAAGATCCGCTCCCCCTTCCAAAGTGGCCAAACCTGCTTCGTCACCCTCTCAGTCGTCAGCTTCACCCAGATCCCGAGAGGTACGCTCTGCACGTATGGACCATCTTCAGAGATCACTCCGGGCCAAGGGTTACTCAGGACGAGTAGCCAGTGCCATCTCCAGAGCCCACAGGCAATCCATGAGGTCGCTGTACGATGACAAGTGGCTGTCATTCGAGAACTTCTGCAGAGACGCAGGAATCCTGTCCGTGGACCCCCAGTTTGTGGCCAACTTCCTCCTTCACCTCCGCCTGAAACGTCACTTGAAGGGTGGGACTATATCTACGTACCTGTCGGCGCTCAACTCTGTCCTCGCCGTTAAATCAGACAGGAAGTTCTCCAAGGTTCCCGAGCTGGTCGCTCTCCTCAAGTCGTTCAAGCTGGAGGACCAGAAACTCAAGTTCAGACCTCCGGCTTGGGACCTCAACGTCGTCCTCAGATATCTGCGAGGAGCTCCCTTCGAACCCTTGTCAGAAGCCTCTTTCCAAGATCTCTCCAGGAAAACGGCCTTCCTCCTGTCATTTGCTACAGCCGCTAGAGTGAGTGAGCTGCACGCACTGGACGTCACCAGAGTGCGGTTTGAGCAGTCTAGGAAAGGTTCAGTTCACCTCGGCCTCTTGTGGAACTTCGTTGCCAAGAATCAGCTCCCTGGACAACCGGGTAGGACGTTCACCATCCCTCCCCTCTCCAAGATCGTGTCGTCCTCTGATGCGGAGGAACTCGCTTTGTGTCCTGTACGTGCCCTTCGGGAGTACATCGACCGCTCTGCGCCCAAGAGAGGCACCAGGAAAAGACTCTTCATTCCCTTTTCACCATCTGCCAAGGGAGAAGTCACCAGGAACACCCTCTCGCTGTGGCTCCGGACCGTCATCCTAGCAGCATATGACGCAGCCGGCCTACCCCACCCTGTCGCCAGCAACCCGCACGAGATCCGGGCACTTGCATCCACCATGGCTTTACATCGCAACTGCTCAGTTCCAGCCATCATGGAAGGATGTTTCTGGCGCTCTACGACGGTCTTCGCATCCCACTACCTCTGAGACCTCGCTGTGGAAGACGTGCAAGGCCTGCAGACCTTTGGACCGTTGGTGGTAGCCCAACAGCTAGCTGCCCCAACGTCTCTTTAGGGTAAGCTGAAAACTTGTCTACTTCGTTACTTCTCACCCTGCACCTGTTGAGTTGTTTCGTTGTTGGCGACTTCGTGGGGTTCGCCGCTTGCTTCTCTGTGCAGTTCGCTTCGGTCGTTCCCACTCCGGGAGGATGTTTGATGGATGCTTTCTGCCTTGATGACTCGTCCTCCCTCCTCCCTACTGTCGGATCAGTGGCATATACTTAGTTAGGTAGGTTAAAAATTTATTAAAATCTAAATATTTTAGATATTTAAATACCTACCTAACTTAGTAGGAATTACTCCCGCCCGGCCTCCCCTTCGGACTTCATTGGACGTCTCTTACAAGACTTCGTTTCCAGAAAGTATGATACGAATTTTACCCAGGATTCCGGTTTCCCGCTCATGCCCAGTGGGCTGGGGGCAGCCCATCCGGTAAGCACGATGAATTTCGCGGTAAACCTCTGTCTCTCGTGAGAAAGGTAAGTGGCATATACTAAGTTAGGTAGGTATTTAAATATCTAAAATATTTAGATTTTAATAATTTTATATGAACACATTCACCAATATCCGCCCGAAACTATTATGCATGTAAGTTCTGAACAGTGATTGATTGATTGCGTTGGTGTTTAGTGCCGCTTGAGCAATATTACAGCCATTAGTGGCGTGTGGATTTAAATGCAATCCTTATTTTATAAACATATGATAGTTCTCGGTTACTCTGTAAATGCGCAACTTCCTGTACAGTCAGCATCCGAGACAGTCGCAACGTCCCTTCAGCGTACAGTTTAATTTTAGTCGAAATATTTGGCCGAAACAGTCAGAAATACTTGATTGGGCATTTAAATAACGATATCCACATTCTATCAACATATGAAAGGTTAATTTGAATGACTCCGTTCATCTAAATTGCTGTGATTGGCAAATTTAGACATATTTTCGTTAGGCTTTCGAACGCGATCTCAAGGACAGCTGAAAATCATCATTATACAGAGACCGAAGTTATGTTACATTATAAATGCAGTAGTTTACAAAGCAGTAAAGCTTCATCGGTCCAACAAGACAGTTTAAATCTGTTATAAACAACGTATTAACTAGAACTAACCGTGAACGTGGAGTCGGGGTTGTTTTGTTTTCACTGTACAGTGAGGAATTGGACGTTGCAGAGGTGCAACTTCCGCTTTACCTGTACAGTCGAGTACCCCCTGTGCATACTGTGCACGCAAAGTCCTTGCAATTTTTCCACAGCCCTTGCACATGACTGAATTTCCATTCGCAGAACGTTATGGATTCGATCTTGAAAATGATATAACTTTCGGAAACATTATAGCTGAAATTATGTTGCTATTACAAGGTAGAACACAAAAACAGTTTCAAGCAGACAGAATCATGATTTGAGTCGCATTTTTGCAAGTGCATAAACAACTCAATATATATATTGTTGTACAATAAACTAAACCGATGAAAAAGTACAGATTATCAAAATAGAATTCATAAGCAAACGATCTATCAGACAAAAGCGCGAAAAATAGCGAGAACACATCACGGCAGTTTGGCATTGCGAATTTGGTAGAATTCCTTTTCCACGTAGATTTTACCATTAGCATGTATTTTCAATCACAATCACAGTTTGAATTTTGGTAAACATATATATATTATAACCTTCAATAAATCCAAAACATATCAAGCAAATTTGGTCACTGCCAGACGTATATCAAACTATACTCTCGGGTTAAAATAAAAAATGGAAAATACCAGCTCGATTTAAAAAAAAAAAAAAGGAAGATTAAAAAACAAATCTAACTATAATTTACCCTGAATAACACAAAGGAAGGTTGCACACTATATATACGATCAACTGGATATAATGTCTTTACTTGACATGGAAGAAAATGACTAAAATATTTAGAAGATAAAAACAGGCCTGCTTCCCGAAAACGGCCGACCTGATTGATGTCCACTCCATGGTGCGCACAGGCCTTAAAAAGGCCTGGAATTTAAAGAACTGCCTTAAAAAGGCCTTAAATCGGGCACTGCCTTAAAAAGACCCTAACAATTGACACAAAGCCTTGAAAAGGCCTTAAATTTAGCCAAAGTGTTTTTCAAACTGTGAAATAAGTTCACTTGCATTCTTAAATATTCCTGTGTCCACCTCCGTGAAGATAACAATTTTAACATTCAGGTTTCATTAGTTGAATTTAAATGTTTTGAAATTCCATCTCTCAAACAGTGCCACAAGTTAATTACGAAGATGCATTTTCTCTTTAATAAATGCCCTGTTATTCAGTGACAATTAAGCCTTAATTTTGGATTTTGAAGCCTTAAAAAGGCCTTAAATTTTATATGGTGTTGACTGTACTCACCATGCACTCGCCGCTTTATGCACGATGAAATTCGCGCATTAAATATGGTGGGAAGGTTGTCCTACTTCAGTGTTTACTCTTTCTCACATGCCTAAAATTTATCAAGCAACACTTTTATTAACTCATCAGGCCTGAAAGGCCAGATGGGCTTATGGCATGGCCTGTCGTCGGCGTCCGTCCGTCCGTCCGTCCTTGAACTTTTGACACTTTCGACTTCTCCTCATAAACCATGTACACTAGAGAGCTGAAATTGTGTGTACAGGTACCTTGGTATGTGGGGATTCTGATTTGTAACTTTGGTGACCCTGTGACCCCAATTTAGGGCCACAGGGGACACACCCTTAAAACTTATGTTCGTCTTCTTCTCCAGAACCAATCACTCTAGAGAGCTGATATTTTGTGTGCAGGTACCTTGGCATGTGGGGATTCTAATTTGTAACTTTTGTGACCCTGTGACCCTGTGACCCCAATTAAGGGCCATGGGGCCACGCCCTTAAAACCTACATTCGTCTTCTTCTCCAGAACCAATTACTCTAGAGAACTGATATTTTGTGTGCAGGTACCTTGGCATGTTGGGATTCTGATTTGTAACTTTTGTGACCCTGTGACCCCAATTAAGGGCCACAGGGGCCACGCCCTTAAAACCTATGTTCGTCTTCTTCTCCAGAACCAATTACTCTAGACTAGAGAGCTGAAATTGTGTGTACAGGTACCTTGGCATGTGGGGATTCTGATTTGTAACTTTGGTGACCCTGTGACCCCAATTTAGGGCCACAGGGGCCTCGCCCTTAAAAACTTATTTTCATCTTCTTCTCCAAGAGCAGAAGCCCAAGAGAGCTAATTTTTTTTATCTTTTTCTCCAGAAGCATAAGGCCTAGAAAGCTAAAACTTTGTGTACAGACTCCTTGACTAGTGAGGATTATAAATTGTAAATTGTTAAAGGAACACACGGCCGGACGCCCTTTCCGAATATAACACTGGAAAGCGAAAATTAATTAGGTCACAGCCACGCGGAAATCTCAATTAGCGTTATCTCTAGTCGACAATGTTTGCTTTGCGCAACTCGCCACTACTTTCCGTACAAGCGCGATACTCACCCGATATGTTAACTAGGCCTATTTCAAATTTATAAATCACGAACTTTATTCATTACATAACATAAAATATTTTCTTTTATATTATCTAATTTTCAATATCAAACAATTAAAAAATATAAAACCATATGTTTCTAAATATGACTTGAATAATTATAAATTTGAATATTGATAATGAATATAGATATAAAAGAAATATGTTCCAAGTTAAGATATTTCAAAATAAATCTGTTAAGATCTCTGGGTAAATTGATATTCACAATCCACAGAAAACTTAAGTTCCATATCCACTTTATTCAGATATCACAAAACAATTTCAATTCCAAAAAAACTATGATACATGCATAATTTTACTAATTTCATAAATAATGTGACATTAAATAGCTTATCTGTGATTTCAAATTGTATAGGTGTATATGATGACATTTTACAGCTATTTGTTCAAACTGAATATTATCAAATATCAATGTTTTTAAATTCTTTTGAAAATGCCTGAATTTTCTATGATCCAGATTCTAAGCTAAATGACATTTGGAAAAAATTCATAACTCGACATAAAAACAATTGCCAATCAAGTGGCCGTGATAATCTGATACTTTGTTTAAGTACTTACCTAGAATGCAAAATTGATGAGAATTGCGACGGTCAGGTAGACTGTACGTGACATCCGTGCGTTGTTTACATTTCCATATTTTTGGCACACGTCAGTGTGGAACATTTGTTGAACCTCGATTTACATCACAATAATGACAGCACGCCCTTCAAATCTCAGTTTCGGTATGGTCCTTCAGAAATCCATGACAAAATTCGTCAGAAATCGTATCATGACTGGCGAGATTGAAATAGATTTAGGGCCGCATTACAGTCTAGCTGACACTTGAAGAGGAATATTCGAAGTGATTGTTTGTGTCAGGCAAGCGGCACGAGGCGATATCGAAGCTTTGGCCTTCTGTAATCCTTGTCGAAATAGTTAATCAAAATATTTCTCTTCACGATGTTGATTTATTTTGACCCAATGTCATCTCAATCATAATTCATATGCAAAAACTTTGCAGTTACAAGAATGTTTCCGAGCACGACAAAAACTATGTGAAGATTTAGGTCATGTTATAGAAGCGACTATTTCCCGCACAGCTTATCACTAACATTACCTACCTGAATGTACCTCGAATTTCATTCGATTGTTTAAATCATTTTTGGAAATTAACATTATAATTTTATTCAGATATTTCACAAAGAAATTAACATAGACAATTTTTTGAAAGAAATAATCGTTATTATGTGGACAAAATATAACTGTTACGTCACACAACAGTTGTGAGTCATAAAGGGTTAAAGCTGCGAAAACCTCTAACAATAAGGGATCAATTGTTAGTTCCTTAGAAACTAAAATAGTTAGAAATAGTAATAAAATGTTTTTTGGCGTTTATTTCTTTATTCCTCTATTAATGTAAATAATTCTTACAGATGTTCAAATAACTAACTTTTTCTTAACTAGGCCTTATGAAATCATTGCCAAAATCTATATTAAATTGCCTTTGTTCATGTAAAACTGCCCAAAATTTGCATACTTTCAATATATTTCAAAACCAGCTATAGCTTACATCACTCTCAGCAATGCATATGGCAAATTGGCAATAAACTTGCAATGCTATGTTCACTTGAATTTGCAATTGCATGTGCGTTGCCACAGCAACTCTGCAACTGACAACAAAAGTTATGAATGAACTCGTAAGAATAGTAGTTTGTAACAAGGGTCTATGTCTGTAAACTTTAAGGAAACCACATTCTTTTTTAATTATTTTATGAAATTTTAAACATGGTATATAAGATATGAATAGTAGAGGATATAAGATAATTACAATTATTATACATTTAACGATGTATTTAACGGATGGTACTGAGATTATAGATCCAACTATAGCGCGTATCAGAAACATACAATAAAACTTTGAAATAATTTCAAGAAGTAAAAATGACACGTTTTCCTCTCCTATAAATTCATATATTTCGGGAATGAATATTCATCCTGCTACGTCAGCGTATATGTCTCCGCTAATGCTACAACCTATCCCCTGATATCCTCCTATAGTATTCTGCTGTATCGCTGACGGGTGGTTGCTCAGCGCTATTAATAGCCTGTCTGTTTTCAGTCAAACTATTTCGAACTCCATACACTGTTGTCTAGTGATGTCGCATGTGGAAATCTTAGAGCGCGTGATTTGGAGTTTAGCGGGAGACTGCAATGAGAATCAGATTTATTATCAAATAGCGCTCCTATTGGTTAATTTGAATCACAAGGTGAGCACGCGGAACGAAGCCAAGAAACTAGTTTGCCGCTATCGCTGAAAGGACATCATTTGATTGGCTTGCTATATATAGCGATACGACAGAAGACTATAGGAGGATATCAGGGGATAGGTTGTAGCATTAGCAGAGACATATACGCTGATGTAGCAGGATGATGAATATTTAGAATACAAATATCAAGTAAGTTCTAAATAAAGAAATAATCAACAAAAAGCATTTCATTTCTATTTCTGTGAGTACTTTAACGGTCATGTTACATGTTACATTGGTTTTAAACTAAATTTGCGGGTGTTGAATAACAATGAATCCTGGAAATTTTACAAAGGCAACTATTTATCTTCTAAATGAAACTGCTTGCATCGCCCAAACACAAAGAAACAAAGGTTTGACTCTCAACTTCTTTTGACTAGTGTACTGCAATTGAGTTGTTGAGTTCAGTTCATGTGCATTTATTTGTTTAATGTATGTACTGGTGGGGCATTAATATCAGCAGAGTTTGCATGATTGTCAAACCAAATCTTTGGATCATGTCACAACAAAATCACTCCCCACAGAAAAGCAAATGTTAGAACTGGGCAAGAAATATATATACAAATAGTTATTGAAAGAATAATTTTTTTGGGTTGGATTTTAGGTTATGAAATTCCCGAAGAGTGTTGAGGATATGACAAGTCTAAGATGGCTGCGACTAGCCCACACAAACATCACACAAGTGCCAACTGAAGTGGAAAAATTAAACAAATTGGTGAGTAGTAATAAATTTGTTTCTCTTCAATTTCCCACTAGTTGTCTTGATAAACATTCCCTCTGGGAAGAGAATTAATCCATTCAAATATATTTGAGGTGATGGGCAAGTCTATTGTTTTCATCTCCTCAAGATCTCTTAAAATTTAGGCTTCATTGCTATATTGACAAGTAGGATGGAAGAAGCACATGACGACACTTGCAGCATCTCAACGATGCCTATCTTCTGAATCCCTGCAATGTGACCATCCATTTAAATAAGGAAATAGGGCAATAAGCACTGAGAATTTTCATTAGAAAAATAACTTTTAGAAACTCAACAATTTATTAAGGCTATTTATAAAGAACCATAGCCTTTAGAAAAAATGTATGGGATGCTGTTTTGATGAGCATGGAAAGCACTTCGTCAGTGTGTCTTAAAGGTGAACTCAAATGGTCTATTGCCACTTTTCAGGATTCATAAAAAGGGACTTACAATTTGAATTAGATTCAACCTTGAATAATGACGAAAACCTGCCTAAATACAGCTTAAATACACTGCCTAATTAGTCCCGTCGAGCAGAATCTGTGGTCACTGAAGCGTATCCCAAGCTTGTCTACCTTCTATGACGTAGCAGAAGGGAAGTAGTTTCACCTAATGATTATTAGCAGCCCCGTCTAAGGATGGAGCTGCTATCAGTTTTTAGCTCATCTTTACAAAGTAAATGTGAGCTTAAGTCATGGCGCTTCGTCCGTCTGTCTGTCCGTCCGTCTGTCCGTCCGTCTGTCCGTCCGTAAACTTTCAGGAAAAAGACTACTCCTCCTAAACGAATCCAGATATCATTCTGAAATTGTAGTATGTTATACCCATGGTGTTTCCTCACAGAAAGGTAGATGTTTTAGTTTTGAGAATCCAAGATGGCCGCCATGGCAGCCATATTGAATTTTCAATTAGATTTCAGGAAAAAGACTACTCCTCCTTAACAAATGCAGATATCATTCTGAAATTGTAGTATGTTATACCCATGGTGATTCCTCACAGAAAGGTAGACGTTTCAGTTTTGAGAATCCAAAATGGCCGCCATGGCAGCCATATTGAATTTTCAATTAGATTTCATGAAAAGACTACTCTTTCTAAACCAATCTAGATATCATTCTGAAATTGTAGTATGTTATAACTATGGTGATTTCGCACAGAAAGGTAGACGTTTCAGTTTTGAGAATCCAATATGGCCGCCATGGCAGCCATATTGAATTTTCAAATAGATTTCATGAAAATGACTCCTTCTCCTAAACCAATCTAGATATCATTTTCATATTGTAGTATGTTATACCTATAGTGATTCCTCCCACAAAGGTAGACGTTTCAGTTCCGAGAATCCAAGATGGCCGCGATAGCAGCCATATTGACTTTTCAGCTGCAGATGACACATCATTATTACTAAATTTTAAGCTTTCATCAAGTGATCACTCGCACCATATAAATTCTCTAATTTGAACTTACTTATCATAATATTATCTTGAATATGGAATATTTAAGATTGTCATGCAAGTTGTTCTATATTTGTAAGTGTTTCTAAAACATTAAGATGAAAGACAAACATATTTAATTAATTTGTTTAAAATATTTATGGCAACTAGCTGCAAAAACCCAATGACATTAAACATCATGTTGAATTTTAAACAATGGTATCTCCCTTATATTCCTTTAAATACCACACAAAAGGGGTCAACCAGAGTTCAGATATTCCTGTTGAGTCCACAATGCATTTCTAATACACATCCCAATACAGGCTGCTAGCATCACAGTCACAGCTGCTAGTCTGTTGCATAATCAACCTGACCCAATTGATATGGTAGAGCATTATGCTATATGGCCATGTGTATGCAATAAGAGTTATGGAAATTAGACTTGTATTCTCATGACAGTGATATCTTCTTTCTAAGAAAAACAACTTACACAAAATTTGTCAACAGTAAGCTTTGTGTTTAGCAATCTACATGATAAGTTGATGTGGAAAGAGTTATTTTGCATCAGGTTCCACTTCCTGTGTTTTACTCATATTTGTACCATTTCTATATCTAACAGAAGTTCTTCTTGACACAAAATCAATTTAGGACATAAGCTAACTATATTTTGTGAAATTATATATATTTTTCACAACAATTCATGTTCTCATGTTCAAGTCTTTTAATACCACACATAAGGGCTTAGCCAGAGTTCAGGTTTACATGCTCAGCACACTAGGGTGCTTCTCCAAATATACGTACACAAAGCCAAATACACAAATTGCTACACTCTCCTTAAGGATCTTGGGCTAGCAGCCCTGCCTGCTTGTATATTGCATAGTAATCCTGACCTAATTGATAAATAGAACATAATGGACTTTATGGAAAGTATATAAATTGTCTTTATGAAAAGTATACTTGTATTCTAATAATAGTAATAGTTTTTACAAATAACAATTTAAACAAGTCAAGAATCTGCTTTTATGTACAGTAATCTACATGATAAGTTAATAATAGAGGTATTTTGTATCAGGTTCCAGTTCCAATACCATGTGTTTTATAAATACCTGTAAAACTAAATGATAATTGTATCATGCTGAAGGGCTTCTGGGAAAAACATGTCATCATAGAAGTCATTATTTTTCAATTAGATTTCAGGCCAAGTACTACTCCTACTAAATCAATTAAGATATCATTCTGAAAAGTGAGTATTTTTTTATATAGTGATTCCTGACCAAGACGCATTTATTTTATTATCAAGAATCCAAGATGGTCAATATGTCAAATATATTGAATTTTCAATTAGATTTCATGAAATTCATTGAAAAGAATACATTTCCTTATCAATCAAATCAATGTCATTATATTTGTATTGATACGCTTGTTGTAATATTTATCAACACTATAAATACAGTTACAAAAAGATGTATGAATCATCTTTATCTGCGAACAGCCTGAAGCATGACTGTTTTAATAAATCCTTTTTAATAAAACATAAAATGATAAAAGTTGTTCACTCCATCAGTGGGTTACATAATTCCTGACACTTATATTGCAAATAACATAGCCAGTGAGGGATAAATAAAATTTTTTTAATCAACTATATCTGATTACGGTCTGAACAATGATTATCTAGATAATTATAATGATCATTCAATTCAAACAAATCCTTTTCAAAAGCATTTAAAATGATTAAATTTGTTCACTCCCAACACTAACTGTAAGGTTTTTTACTCCTTTGTTCCCATGCAATTAATTTATTCCAAATTGAAAATTTTGGTTAATGAATAACTAATTATCTTTTATTTTGTTTGTCATGCTAATAAAAGATATAATATTCATCTTCAAAACAGCATTCATTGAACAGCTGTCTGAACAATTCTTTTTTTACAAAGTCTTTCTCACCAATTCTCTCTGTTAGTTAAGATACTTCAATAAACATATTGCCGAGTTGACCTCCAGATTATTTCCATTGCAAACCTCTCTTTTACCCTCAACCCTTCTATCCCCCCCCCAACCACCCCTTTTCCCCTCCTATCCTTCCAGCCCCTCTCCTGCAACTCTCCTCTAAAGGGTATCTGTATTGCATATTGAAATGAGGGAAGGACACTCACTATATGGAATAACAGTAACTTACATAAGAGGATAAGTTACATAAGCTACATGCAGGTGCAAGAGGTCATCATAGGTCATCATATCTAGTAATTAGCATAAACCCCGATGTTGCTAGCCTATTCTGACCATTCAGATTGCACTAACATATGTCAAGATTTAAGATATTCAGAAATCTTCAGTTAGAATTACATGAGACATTGACCTGGACAGTTTACTTTGGCAATTGGACTTATCACTAGCTGAATTTGTGATTTGTGTCAGAGGGATATATTCCAAATGTTTATGTGCATCATCTTTTTAATTCTTTGGAAGTTGAGAGTGTGACTAAATGAATACTCCTAAACCAATCAAGATATCATAATGAAATACAGATGCCCACATAAAAGTAGCATTTTGAAGATTAAAAAGTCCAAGATGGTCACCAATTCAGCCATAGATATACAAAAAAGTTGTACAAAAACCTACTGCTTGTTAACAAATCATGATTATATCATTTTTAGCTCATCTGGCCTGTAAGGCCCGATGGGCTTATGGCATGGCATGGTGTCCGGCGTCCGTCCGTCCGTCCATCCGTCCGTCCGTCCGTCCATCCGTCCGTAAACTTTGTGGAATTTCGACTTCTTCTCCAGAACCATAAGGCCTAGAAATCTAAAACTTTGTGTACAGACTCCTTGACTAGTGAGGATTAAAAATTGTAGCTTTGGTGGCCCTGTAACCCCTTAAAAGGGCCCCAGGGGCCATGCCCTAAAAACCTATTTTCATCTTCTTCTCCAGAACCATGAGGCCTAGAAAGCTGAAACTTTGTGTACACACCCCTTGACTAGTGAGGATTATAAATTGGAGCTTTGGTGGCCTTGTGACCCTTAATAAGGGCCACAGGGGCCACGTCCTTAAAACCTTTTTCATCTTCTTCTCCAGAACCATGAGGCCTAGAAAGCTGGAACTTTGTGTACAGACTCCTTGACTAGTGAGGATTATAAATTGTAGCTTTGGTGGCCCTGTGACCCCTAATAAGGACTACAGGGGCCACGCCCTAAAAACCTATTTTCATCTTCTTCTCCAGAACCATGAGGCCTAGAAATCTCAAACTTTGTGTACAGACTCCTTGACTAGTGAGGATTAAAAATTGTAGCTTTGGTGGCCCTGTGACCCCTAATAAGGGCCACAGGGGCCACGCCCTAAAAACCTATTTTGATCTTCTTCCCTAGAACCATGAGGCCTAGAAAGCTGAAACTTTGTGTACAGATTCCTTGACTAGTAAGGATTATAAATTGTAGCTTTGGTGGCCCTGTGACCCTTAATAAGGGCCACAGGGGCCACTCCCTAAAAACTTATTTTGATCTTCGTCCCCAGAACCATGAGGCCTAGAAAGCTGAAACTTTGTGTACAATCTCATTGACTAGTGAGGAATATAAATTGTAGCTTTGATGGCCCTGTGACCCCTAATAAGGACCACAGGGGCCACGCCCTAAAAGCCTATTTTCATCTTCTTCTCCAGAACCATGAGGCCTAGAAAGCTGAAATTGTGTGTACAGACTCCTTGACTAGTGAGGATTAAAAATTGTAGCTTTGGTGGCCCTGTGACCCCTAATAAGGGTCACAGGGGCCACGCCCTAAAAACCTATTTTCATCTTCTTCTCTAGAACCATGAGGCCTAGAAAGCTGAAACTTTGTGTACAGACTCCTTGACTGATGAGGATTATGAATTGTAGCTTTGGTGGTCCTGTGACCCCTAATATATATAAAGCATAATGGATAATGAAGCCTGATGAGCTACAGAGCCAATGGCTCTATTTTTGTATTAATGTTTGTTCAAGCTCTAGTGGTTTCCAACAGAAGAATAGCATTTTAAAAGATAAAAAAATCATGATGGCAGCCATAATCAATTATCATATAAAAGATGGTTACACAATTAAACCATATTACCACATCATTCATTTTAAGGTGAGCTTCTGTACCCCCCGGTACTTTTATTGTGCAGTTACCGCCACGTCCGCCGCCGCCGCGCTCATTCTAATGGCTATAACTTTTCTCTACTAAGCTTTCCAGAACTTGTATTCATAACTTACTGCTTATACCTCGGGGGAACGATTTTGACATGTTCACTTGCAAGGTCAAAGGTCAAGGTCACGAGCTATAAAATCACTAAAAAAATTCCTTGTAAACGCGATAACTTGAAAAGTGTTTGTGCTATGAAGCTCTCACTTGGTATGTATCATCCTTGGAAGAGTAAAAAATTTGAAAAGGTTTTCGCTACAATCTGTCCAAGGTCAAGGTCACAGCAAGGTCACTACTTTAGCATGGTTTTGCGAAAATGCTTTATTTTAACAATGAACACTTTTCATCAATAGATGATTGTTATCCTCAATGAAAAGTGTTCATTGATTGTGTAACCTTGAAGGTCAAAGGTCAAGGTCATGAGATTTGTGTTATTGCAATGTGCAACTAATTTGGATATAACTTAATCCCATTAAGCTTTTCAGAACTCATGAACATATATAAGTGTCTACACCTCTGGGGAATTACAATGACATGTTCACTTTCAAGGTCAAAGGTCAAGGTCATGAGCTATAAAACCACTAAAAAATTCCTTGTAAACGCGATAACTTGAAAAGTTTTTGTGCTATGAAGCTCTCACTTGGTATGTATAATCCTTGGAAGAGTAAAAAATTGTGAAAAGGTTTTCGCTACAATCTGTCCAAGGTCAAGGTCATAGCAAGGTCACTACTTTAGCATGGTTTTGCGAAAATGCTTTATTTTAACAATGAACACTTTTAATCAATAGATGATTGTTATACTCAATGAAAAGTGTTCATTGATTGTGTAACCTTGAAGGTCAAAGGTCAAGGTCATGAGATTTGTGTTATTGCAATGTGCAACTAATTTGGATATAACTTAATCCCATTAAGCTTTTCAGAACTCATGAACATGTATAAGTGTTTACACCTCTGGGGAATTACAATGACATGTTTACTTTCAAGGTCAAAGGTCAAGGTCACAGCAAGGTCAACATATATTGAGAAAATGGATTATTTTAACTTTTAACACTTTAATTCGTTACATTAATGTTATATTCAATGAAATGTATTCATTGATTGCATGACCTTGAGTGTCAAAAGTCAAGGTCACAAGAAAATGCCCAATATGCTGAGGCTTGTAGAAGGCGGAACAGGGTAAGGCGAAACCCAAGTTTCGGGGCTGCTCTGCTTTTGCGATGTCCCGCAAAACGCTAATCTAGTTTTATCAACGTGTAATGACACCTTTTTAATCGTTCATATAACATACAAATATTCACAAAAATCAGTAATTTTTAGCTCATCTGGCCTGTATGATTTCAGATTTACAGATGTACAGATTTCTTTTCTCCTCATTCTATGTTTTAGTTGGAATCAAATTCTGCATTGCATTACTTGCACATGCTATAGAATTAGAATCAAATAGTCTTAAGCATGTTTCGGCTAGTAGTTTTACGTAGCACGATTCATAACATTTTAGTCGGTTGGATGACACAGTTTTTTTTACAAGGTGATGGTTCATCCGTTAACAGCAGTCAATATAACATGAATATATTTTCTTCTGACATGATTTAAGATAAATGCTTTGTAAGCTTCTCCTTCGGGTTATACAGTTTGATGTACCCTCTTTGTAGAAATGTCAGCCCTCGCCTGCTGGCTCGGGCAACATGACTACAAAGTTGGTACATAAGACCATATTACCCATGTGAGAAGCAAACAAACTTATAATGGCTTTATTTTTGTATGCTTGTTAGATGTACAGCCATGTTTATATTTCTGTAGGTTTGTTGTGTATTTTATGCGTCTTGGTGTCACCACTCTCTATTATCTTCTTTATGGTGCACTCTTTGTTATATTAGTTGATGTTTTCTTGTTTTCTGTATGCTGCTAAGTGTCACTGTTCTCTTGTTAACAGGAGGATCTCATGCTGGCACACAACAACATTGAGCAGCTGGGAGCAGGACTTACCAACCTCAAATCTTTGAGCAAACTTAACTGTCGCCACAATCAGATTAGTAATAACGGCATTCCTTGTGGACTATTCAACCTGAAAGATCTTTCTGTTGTGGCAAGTTTACACTTTGATAACATCTGTTTGTCTCAATACATAGCAAAATTGCAAATAATACATTGATAACTTGATGTACCGTATTCGTCCTATTAAGCTTAAAAAAATCCAAAGGGGGCGCTTATTAGGATACCCCAGAAGGGGGGGGGGGGCGCAGTTGACTAACAAGCAATCAATAAAGGCCAATTTAATGCCCCGCTTGTGTCGGTCATAATTGTAATGAAAACACGAACCGGTCATCAATGTCAATGAAACAACTAATCCATTCAAACGACATAATTACCTTGTTATCTTTAATTATTGGAACATCTCGTTGTCATGTATTGAGTAAAACAAGTCAATCAGGCCAAACTTTTTTTAAAAAAGACATCAAACAACTTCACATCGTTATTTTAACATGCTGTTACTATATCCTCCCTCCACTAACTTCACAAGCTCCATGCATCGACTTTGCAAGCAAGACTTCATTAACACAGTGTTTGGAGCTTGCATTACTGCAGGGAGGAGAAAGGAACAGCAGGATTACTGCAGTGATAGGGAAACGAAAACAGGCTGATCTGTTGGCAAGTTTGACAGGTTAAAAAACATATGCGGTGTGTGTCAAGTAGTTGATATGCATCATAACTTAATAGAATTATTCACAAGCCCGGATAAACTATAACAGAGACTTCGGACTCTATTGGAAAAGCAGTAGAGGTAGGCCATTTTACGTATGAAGGGGGGAGGGCGCTCTGTTATATGGAAATTTGTAATAGGGGGCGCTTATTAGGGAGGGGGTGCTTAATAGGACGAATACGGTATATTCAAACTGGAGAAAGTTGTTCATCTTTATCTGTTACATTTGGCACTTATTACATAGAATCTTTTAAATAAACATATCTGAACCTATCGGGGTCTGCTTCTATAAGCTTCTGCTTCTATATATGCAAATGTTGAGACAAGTTTAATGATATTGCCAACTCTCTCTCATTGACAAAACTCATATATTCACCATTTTCTCAGACTCAAAATAAGCCAAAATATCAAGTTGATTCATTAACCAGTCTATTAATAATACTAAGGGGCTGCTATCAGTTTATGTGTAGTTTACACCGCTGCCTCCGCCGCATCTATATTACTGGCTATAACTTTTTCCACTAAACTTTCCAAAACTTTTATTCATCACCTACTGCTTATACCTCGGGAGAACCATTTTGACATGTTTACTTTCAAGGTCAAAGGTCAAGGTCAATTGAAAAGTTTTTGTGCTTTGAAGCTCTAACTGGGTATATAATCTTAGTAAATGTAACAAAAATTGAAACGGTTTTACGCTACAATCCATCAAAGGTCAAGGTCACAGCAAGGTCGCAATTTAAGCATGGTTTAGTGAAAATGATTTATTTGAACTATTTACATTTTTAATCATGACATGATTGTTATAATGAATAAAAAGTGTTCATTGATTGTGTGACTTTGAATGTCAAGATACGAGTTAATGCAATTTACACCAAATTTGGGTATAAATTTATCCCATAAAACCTCCAAAACTCAATTACATATATTACTGTAATCACCTCTTTGGAATTATTTGACTGTAATCACCTCTTTGGAATTATTTGACACATCAAGATCAAAGGTCAAGGTCATGAGTTTTAATTACCCAGTTACAGGGCTGCTCTGCTTTTGCGGTGACCCCCCATATACTAATCTAGTTTTATATTCTTCTCCAGAACCTTAAGGCCTAGAAAGCTTCAATTTTGTGTACAGAAGTCTTGACTAGTGAGGAATATAATTTATAGCTTTGGTGGCCCTGTGACCCCAAATAAGGGCCACAGGGGCCACGCCCTACAAACCTATTTTCATCTTCTTCATAAAAATTTATTAAAAAATGTCATTAGATTCATAAAAAAGGGATAGCTATTTGACATTGAATCAACTTAAAATTTTTGAAATCGACTTAGTCACGGCTTAATTACGTCTTTATAAATACACCGCTAATTAGGCCAGCGAAGCGTGACTGCCTCGTGGCTGCCTCATGACGTGTTAGTAGGTACGGGATTCCCTCGAAGTATGCCCTCGTTATGTAAAACAACACAAGCTCAGGGTAAAAGCCCAAAGTTTAACCGTCGATTAAACATACGAAACATCCTCCAAATATCTCAAACTTTCAACGAATCGGTAGTTAAGTTAGTCATCTTGCAATTTCTATTTATGAATATGTAAGACAATAAATGAAACGATGATGTGCGCATAATCCTTCACTGTAAAAGCATGCAGCTTGTCTCGTCTCATAATACTGAACGTGAGAACCCGGATGTATTTTGCCATTAACAATGCTCACATGAGAACTGTTACATCTGTGTGCACAGTTGTTTGTTGTTATTGACTATTACTTATGTAGCATAGCAGAAAGGATGTTGTTATATAATACTGTTTTTTAGCTCATCAGGTCTGAAAGACCCGATGGGCTTATGGCATGGCAAGGCGTCCGGCGTCCGTCCGTCCGTCCGTCCGTCCGTAAACTTTTCACATTTTCGACTTCTTCTCCAGAACCAATGACTCTAGAGAGCTGAAATTTGATGTGCAGACTCCTTGGCCAATGAGGATTCTAAATTGTAGATTTCGTGACCCCGTGACCCTAAATGGGATCACAGGGCTCAAAACTTTAAAAACCTATTTTCATCTTCTTCTCCAGTTCTAAAAGGTCTAGAGAGCTGAAAAGTTGTGACTAGACTCCTTTGCCATAGGGATTCTAAATTGTAGATTTCGTGACCCCATGACCCCAAATGGGGTCACAGGGGTCAAAACCTTAAAAACCTATTTTCATCAAAAGTCTGATGAGCTACAGAGCCCATGGCTCTATTTTTTTACATTTAAACAAATATTTTTTGAATGCCTTTGACTTCATTTTGTATCAGGATAAAAAACAACTTTTTTCTTACTTATTTCATTTAGTGATGGATACGTTACAATTCTCAATGAAAGGCATGTATTGGATGATGACTGATGTCTTGTTTAAAACGTTATTTTAATAGGGCATTGAAAACGCATATATATATAATTTCAATGACAATCTTAATGTTTTCACTCTTGTACATAGAGAAGATATTTTTACAACAATACCCGATACATGGCCCAACATAATGAAGAATACAATTGCTATTTGATGTTACCTAATTAGCTGATGTCATAAAATAGCCAGGTGTTGATAATTGTGCATTATATAACCTACCTGCTATCGTCATCATTTAATAGCTTTTAATTAGGAAACAGACAGGAAATACAGTAAAGTTATTGTGTAATAAGTGAGTATCTGATCTAAAGAAAGTAAATAACACCTGCAGACCAATGTCATTGTTTATTCAACATATTTTTAACCTACCTTAACTTAACAAAGTTGCCACTTACCTTTCCTCATGAGAAGTAGACGTTTTTTGCCGTGTACTCACTGTGTAACCGGAAAGGGCTGCTCCCTGCCCACTGGGCATGCGGGGGAAAATATGTCACATCCTTAGTGAAAAATCCATTCTTTCTTTACTCATCCTCACATTTGCACGTGTTATCTCATTTCGTAATCTGTATTTTTCTACTTTTTGGTATGGTGTTTTTTTTATCCTTTTATAATAATAATAATTAGGGTATTTATATAGCGCACATATCCACACCGAATGCATGCTCAAGGCGCTCCCTGAATTATTACCCTGGTCTAACCCAAGCTGCCGATTAAGCGCTTGATGGGTCCCCTCCAACACTACTTTCACTACTTTCTTTACTCATCCTCACATTTGCACGTGTTATCTCATTTCGTAATCTGTATTTTTCTACTTTTTGGTATGGTGTTTTTTTTATCCTTTTCTACCTTTGTAGCATCTATTTTTCTGCTCCCTTACGTCCTTACACAGTGTTTAAAATATAGACCGTTTGCCAGTCCATGACTGGCTATTTTTTGACAGGACTGGTTACTTTTTGTTCAGGACTGGTCATTTTTCAAAATTTTCTTTATTTTCACATAAGGAATTTACCAATTAATTTTCAGGACAGGCTAGGTTTCCAATCTATTTTATACACTGCCTTACATCCATTTCCCGATCGTTTTTCACATATTTGTCATGTTTTGCGATCGTTCGCGATCTTGCACTTTTGAGTAAAAATTTTCTTCCCTAATGCTTTTTACCTACTTTTATGGCTTGTTTTGCTTCATTGCTTGTATTTTATTACCTTGGGTCGTGTTAGATTTCAATTTCTACCCTTTCTGACCTTTTTCCCTGCTTGTTTACATCGCCGCCATCTTGGTTGATGCTTACTTGCTTTTCTGCACGTACTCATTTTTACTTCAACATTAAAGGGGCACTGCATTGTTCAGCATTGTGGTCCTGTTTTTTTCTTTCCATGCATTTTCCTCCTTCACATTACATTTACTACTACTTTCAAATGTAATTCTATCTCAAATTTTAATTATAATTAACTTAATATAATATAAATATATTACAATTTTATTTACCCACATTTTATTTGGGTATTTAATTTGCTATAACGTTTTATCTCAAACATTATTCATGTTTTCCCACCCGTTGGCATACTCTGTTTTCTATGTTACAGTTGATTTATGCCCAGAGTGTTTTGTTCGGAGTGCGGTACGGCTAAGTCGGCGAAGGACCCCCACCTGCATTGTCCAGACTGCCTTCCCCTTACCTGCCTTCCTGACTCCCGCTGTCTCTCCCCCCCCCCAGCCTTCCAGCAATTCATCGCAGCCAGACGTAAGCGCTTCATCCAACGTCAGAGGAGGAGGATGTCTGACACGTCCCTCTCTGAGTTGCCCTTCGGTTCCCCTCGACCAGACCCTCAGCTAGACCAAAGTGTCCGGCCGGTTGTGGAACCTGTGCGTTGCCCACCCTCCCCTTGGAAGGAGCAGACGCCCCCGCCGCCTCCTTCCCGTGACCTGGCCCCTCTCGCTCACCCTCAGCTGGAGAAGTTGATCTTCGGGGTAGTCTCCAAGCTCATGGCCCAGAAGGACCAGGATCGCCGTTCTGACCCTCTACCGGACCAGCGTTTGGACCAGCGGCACGACCAGTGCCCGGACCAGCGCTGCAACTTTAGCCCTGAACAGCACCTTGACCAGCGCCAGGATCAGCGTCGCGACCAGCGCTATGATCAGCGTCTCGACTAACGCCAGGATCAGCGCCTCGACCAGCGTCAGGAGCCCACTCTAGGAGCCCCTCAGCCTCTTGCCGTCAGTATCGTCCCAGGCGCTCGCAGACATATACGCGCTCGCGCAGCCCTTCAGACCTTGGACTCCAGAGCAGGCGCTCCCGCTCTTCGTCCTCAGATACGACTTTGTCTTGTTTGTTACACCACTCAAGGTCCTCCGCAGCCGTTCACGCTCCAGGATGCAGCCCAAGACTCCCAGATCGTCCAGTCTGTCGCCTGAGCTCTCTCAGGAGGAGGACTTTGTGCCGGACTACCAAGAAGACGAGGGAGACAGTACCACCTACCTCACTTTCAAGCTCGTCTGGATCGCGGATCGCCTCCCCAAGGGTGCGTCACCTGGTGCCTCAGCCCCCCTTCGTTCCATCCACCAGGACCCAGACCTCAAGCTGCCTCCTCACTCTTGCCTTCTGGATGGGATATCGGCGCTAGGGGAGGTCTTCAAGAAGCTCTCCTTGTCGTCTTCCTTCAAAATGTCCAAGACACCAGCAGCGCTTCCTGTTCACTCTCTGAGTCACTTCGACAAGCCCGGCGGCTCTAGACAACTCCATTGCTCGTCTCTTGAGCAACCTCTCTCATGCTTACAAGGTGCAGAACTCGAAGATCTCAGCCATATTCCACTCGCAGGAGGACCATACGCCCCCTCTCCATGCTCCTGTCAGCTACAGACGCCACTAAGAAGGACTTGGAGGAGGACAACCCGTCTAGGCTAGATCACCTCCACACGCTCATGGCCTGGCAAAATCGCAACCTGGTGAACGTCCTTGACAACATCCGATGTGGCCTAGGGTCCATCACTCACATGCAACGCATGGGATTCCTTGAATTCAAAAAGCCCCTATTACAGGCTCCTCCCACGTCTTCCACCATCTTTGGAGATAAGATTCCTAAAGTCTACCATGAGCAGGCCACGGTCACCAAGACAGAGGTGGCCTTCCGAGCTCTGCAATACCAGTGTATAAAATAGATTGGAAACTTAGCCTGTCCTGAAAATTTATTGGTCAATTCCTAAGGGGAAAATAAAGAAAAACATTGAAAAGTTACCAGTCCTGACCAAAAAGTAACCAGTCCTTGCAAAAAGTAGACAGTCAAGGACTGGCGGACGGGCTATGTTTTAAACACTGGCAATACGCCAGCAACTTGAACTTCAAACGCCAGGCTCAGAACAACCAATCTTGACCCTACAAGCGTCAGCGGTTTCTTAACCAGCCCTCCAGGTCAGGCCCCTCCTCCAACCAAAGTCGGCGCCCCTATACCAGCTCCTCCAGAGGCAAGGACTCCCACAAGCCCCGTGGAGGGAGGGGTTCCCGTCGGCCTTACCCCAAGCACAACTGAAGCCTGCGCCAGTTGAGACTGGGACCTCCCGCCCCAAGTCGTTCTGGTGCACAACACCCCTGTAGGCGGGAGATTGGGGATCTTCTGGCACAACTGGTCATTCCTGGAGGATCCCTACGTTACCAACACGCTGAGGACGGGCTACAAGCTACCCCTGTCTCGCTTCCCACCCGTGATGTCCACACCCTTGTCATGGGTCTACCCAGATGCCCAGAGCACTCTTCTAGCCGACAACAACCAGGTCCTTCTCGACAAGAACGCTCTGGAAGTAGTTCGAGAACCCAATCATGCCCTAGGGTTCTACTCTCCCATCTTCCTGGTTCCAAAGAAGAATGCGACCAAGCTCGGGATGATACACAACATGGCGATATTCAACGAGCTTTATTTGGAACCACCACCACCATTCCGCATGGTCTCCCTCGACGCACTTCGAACCAAGCTCTCTCCGGGGGATTGGATGGTCAGTCAAGACCTGCAAGACGCTTATCTCCATGTCCCGATCTACTGTCCTCACAGGAAGTTCCTCAGAATCCTGTTCCAAGTCCAGCACTATCAGTGGAGGGTCCTCCCGTTTGGAATTTCTTCGGCCCTGTGGTTGTTCACACGGATAACAACTCCAATCTGCCATTATCTCCATATCAGAGGGATACACTTCGACCCGTACATAGACGACTGCCTGATGAGCAACCCTCAGTCTCACGTGCTACGCAGATACAGTTGTGAGCAAAATTATTCACCCCCCCCCCCTTGAAAACGTTGTTTACTGGAGAAATAATAAAAGTTTTTGGGTATGTTACTTCTCATGACACTGGATGACCCATACAAAGCATTTATTAACACACAAAGACAACCAGTTTTAAACATTATCAAATATTTTCTTTAAAAACTAGTTTTAGTGATTGCAATAATATTCAACCCCATAGTAGAATATGTATTTACATTTGAAAAACTACACATCTCTGTAGGTTTAGGTTCAAATTTGCTCATTTAAGAGCATTCCAAGGAAGGTTTGTACCACAAAAAATCCCAAATTGCCCTTGGTTATACTCAGGGATGCAGATTCAAATTTTTGCCAATCGGACATTCCACGTATAAGTCGACGAATAATGATATTTTGTAATAAATGTTGGTGCTTTATCTCACGTAAATACACGATTGAACATGTGGAAATATTTCACAGACTAAATTTAAGTCTAAAATTATTACTCAGTAATTTACTTATTACTATGATGTTTAGGCCTGGGTATATGAATATGTTTATAATTTAAATAAATAATCAAGTTTCAATAGTGTCAGTTATTCAGTAAATAAATGCCAGGTGCTTAGAATCTAATTTTAACTGGAAAGCAGACGATGTACAGATCTATTTATAGCAACGCATGCAATGCAATGCAAAAGTAAAACACTGAAAATACATTACATTGAGTAAAATAAAATTACTTTGGCTGTTTTAAATATAATTCTATTAAGTAATGTTGCATATCAACTACTTGACACACACTGCATAAGTTTTTTTAGCCTGTCAAACTTGCCAACAGATCAAGCCTGTTTTCGTTTCCCTATCGCTGCAGTAACCTGCTGTTCCTTTCTCCTCCCTGCAGTAATGCAAGCTTCAAACACTGTGTTAATGAGGTCTTGCTTGCAAAGTCGATGCATGGAGCTTGTGAAGTTAGTGGAGGGAGGATAAAGTAACAGCATGTAAAATAATGATGTGAAGTTGTTTGATGTCTTTTTAAAAAAAGTTTGGCCTTATTGACTTGTTTTACTCAATACATGACACTGAGATGATCCAATAATTAAAGATAACAAGGTAATTATGTCGTTTGAATAGATTAGTTGTTTCATTGATGACCGGTTCGTGTTTTCATTACAATTATGACCGACACAAGCGGGGCATTTCATCGGCCTTTATTGATTGCTTGTTAGTCAACTCAGGCTTGTTTATCTGTTTGTTTAGTAATTCTTTGATTATCTTCAATCGATCAAATGACTCCTTGAATGTCCGACAGGTCACTTTTCCAATCGGTCAAACTGGATTCCCAATCGGACATGTCCGGCAAATAGACCGATTTCTGCATCCCTGGTTATACCCCCATTCCACCGAGCATACGACCCCACTGCGACCGATTTTTGTCTCTTGGTCGTGCACACTCTCACTCACTCTCACTGACACCGCACTTGAGTCTTGGGAAGATCCCCATGTTCGCACAAAATATCTTCCACACTCTCCACTGGTCGCATGTTGTCGTAGGGGGGTTTGCGATTTCGATGGTTCGTTTTCAAAAATCGCACAACTTCTGCGATCGATGAAATTGATAACTTGCTCTCAAATTCGGTCGTAAAGCGCTCGCATCGGTCTCAATGGGGTCTTGGTACTGTCGTGTGTCAGTCGCATGAACTCGGACCTAGGTCGTGTCCCCTCGCAATGCACTCGCGCTAATTTATCACTGGCGATCAAATAATGCGATCAGTGGAGAGCGCTTCAAGACCCCATTGCGACCGCACTGCGAGTGCGAATTCCTATCCTTCTTTTAAAGCGACCAATCAAACTTGTTCCGGCGCTAATTCGCGACCAATGGCGAGCGCTTCTGCGAGTGCAATGCGACCGATTTGAACGACTTTGCGACAGGCACCAGGACTATAAAAACCCACAACTGGCGGTCTTTGGTCAGTCGCAGTCACCTAGCTGTCAACATCCATCGAAATTCACTTCCAATAGTACTGCCGTTGAACATCAAGAGAACAACTCGGAAGAAAGTTAATCAGCCGACTCGTGTGACATCAAAAGAAGGTGACCAGAGGTCAGCTACACCCGTCTTAGAAGAGAGGTCTAATACACAAAAAGACGTGGTAGGGCCGTCTACCTCTCATGTAGACAAACAGCCTCCATACCCAAATCGCATGCCGTTGACACCTCCTTCTCCTTCATTGATGGTGTCTCATCATAGCTAAGGTGTAGTCGCCGATATACTGTAGTTCTTGTCTGGTTTCAGAAACCAGAGCAACTAGCAGGGCCATTTCATTTTCCATCTTATCTGTATGCTAGTCAAACTCCGATTGACATGATTGCAGCTGGTCGCAGTCCTTTTTATACTTTGTCGTGAAAAGGTTGTGTCGAGGTCGCAAATGTCTTAATGCGGTCTTGTGAAAAGTCGCAGTGGTCGTACTGGAGTTGTACAAGACTCGCAACTGTCGTAATGTGGTCGCACTCGATTGCAAAAGCAATCTCACTAGTCGCAAGTTTGTTGTAAGTCCATCGTATTGCGATCGTATGGCAATCGCCGAAACTGTCCTTGATCCTAACCATTCGCATGCAAAATCGCCAATTCGGTCGTATCTTATCTTTGAGAGTATTGTTAGAAAGTTTAAAGCGCATGGTACTGTAGCCACCCAACCCGGACGTGGAAGGAAGTAAAAGCTATCAAATGCGGCCACCAGATTTATGAGGAGAAAGATGTCTAGAAACCCTCGTATGACTGCTAAGGACCTGCAGCAAGATTTGTTGAAAGTTCTCATCACCCCTGATTACGGCATGGCAGCCCTTATTAGAAAATATTAAGCAATGTTTTGCTTAAAAACTATCAAAATTCCATGTGTTGATGACGTTTTTATCACTTCTTCTTTAACCCTCATGATACTGAATACTTTATATGCTCTACATGGTACCGTGGCTGAATTTTCTTATATGGTGCCAACCACTGTTATCTGCTATTTAGCCCCGCTGGCGGAATTATTTTCTGTGGCGAAGCGCATACGTTTTTACAAGACATGGCATATTTACATCGTGAAGGGGGGATAAAAAAGTTTGTTACTTACAATTAGACTAGTGATATTAGACTCGTAGTAAAATTCACTGTCGCTCATACACAAATTTTCTTTATTTCACGCTTGATAAATAGCTTACTATTATGGATACAAATAACAAATTTATATGTTATCGAAGGGCATTTATTCCTCTTTATGATCATATAAATGATGTTCCAATGTATAGCATGGTTTAGAAGAAATGAAATAAGAGTGTAGGGTACCATCAGCTATTGGAAAAGACTTTGATAATCACATATTTGCGATATTTGTCGTATCTCGCTACACCAACTATGTACCAGATTTGAGATAATTCTTTTGTCTTTACGATGATATAAAAATTATTAAAATACATTGATTGGTTAAGAACACAGAAATGAAGAAAGCGGCTTACCCTCAGCTATTAGAGAACAATAGAGAAAATACCTGTTTTCGGGGACTAGTTGTGTGAAAAGTATTCATTGCATATGCATGAATTTTATATTGAATAAAAGGGCATTCTTCCTCTTTCTTCTGTTGTATGAATTGTCAGAATGCGCTATGTATTTTATGAAATAAGTTAGTGTGAAAAGTGGTACATAGCTGAAATTACCTGAAAATCATGTTTTTTTCATTGCTTTAAGTTTCATTATTTCTTATAGGGCATGTAAATATCAAACATCGAAATGACGACAATTCAATGCCCTTTTCAACAATGCCTTTTTCATTGTATTCCGCTCAAGGGTTAGTTTGCCACAGCGTGTGAGAGATGTCTAGAAACCCTCGTATGACTGCTAAGGACCTGCAGCAAGATTTGTTGAAAGTTCTCATCACCCCTGATTACGGCATGGCAGCCCTTATTAGAAAATATTAAGCAATGTTTTGCTTAAAAACTATCAAAATTCCATGTGTTGATGACGTTTTTATCACTTCTTCTTTAACCCTCATGATACTGAATACTTTATATGCTCTACATGGTACCGTGGCTGAATTTTCTTATATGGTGCCAACCACTGTTATCTGCTATTTAGCCCCGCTGGCGGAATTATTTTCTGTGGCGAAGCGCATACGTTTTTACAAGACATGGCATATTTACATCGTGAAGGGGGGATAAAAAAGTTTGTTACTTACAATTAGACTAGTGATATTAGACTCGTAGTAAAATTCACTGTCGCTCATACACAAATTTTCTTTATTTCACGCTTGATAAATAGCTTACTATTATGGATACAAATAACAAATTTATATGTTATCGAAGGGCATTTATTCCTCTTTATGATCATATAAATGATGTTCCAATGTATAGCATGGTTTAGAAGAAATGAAATAAGAGTGTAGGGTACCATCAGCTATTGGAAAAGACTTTGATAATCACATATTTGCGATATTTGTCGTATCTCGCTACACCAACTATGTACCAGATTTGAGATAATTCTTTTGTCTTTACGATGATATAAAAATTATTAAAATACATTGATTGGTTAAGAACACAGAAATGAAGAAAGCGGCTTACCCTCAGCTATTAGAGAACAAATTCTGATAATTGCGACAGTTGTCGCATCGTTTACCATTTCTTTATTTTAGCGTGCAAAAATGCAAATATTATATGGAAACAACGACAATTCTTTTGTCTTCATCGTGATATAAAAATGATAAAAAAGCGCAGAGTGGTTCGAAAAATATCGAGCAAGGAAGGAAGGGATCTAATAAAATCGCTGCACAGTTCAAGTTGAATATGAACGAAGAAAGTTACTGTTTGTGCGGCGCTCGCTAGGTGAAAATGTTCTTAATCAACAGAGAAAATACCTGTTTTCGGGGACTAGTTGTGTGAAAAGTATTCATTGCATATGCATGAATTTTATATTGAATAAAAGGGCATTCTTCCTCTTTCTTCTGTTGTATGAATTGTCAGAATGCGCTATGTATTTTATGAAATAAGTTAGTGTGAAAAGTGGTACATAGCTGAAATTACCTGAAAATCATGTTTTTTTCATTGCTTTAAGTTTCATTATTTCTTATAGGGCATGTAAATATCAAACATCGAAATGACGACAATTCAATGCCCTTTTCAACAATGCCTTTTTCATTGTATTCCGCTCAAGGGTTAGTTTGCCACAGCGTGTGAGAGATAAGGTGTGCTTCTCTAATCTGTGCAAACAATGTAATCCAGTGCCCCGGGCGATGCATGCGCCCGTGGGCAATTAGTAACGCATCATGATTCTCGCTCTTGGGAGAGACTGGGAATAATTAGGCGTTTTCATTGTGTTATAGGTGACAGAATGTTGTGAAACTTCGTGAACCGTTTGATCCACCATTTAGACCACTTTTCAGAAAAAGAACAACATTTCAGCGAGGCGCTGAAAATAATAACGACCCTTGAACTGAGAAAAGTCTTGGTTCAGAAAAATCCGACACTCCAAGTGCTTACAGTCAATTATAACTTTATCGGGAAAGTTAGTTTCCTCAATCCGGGCTCTCCTGCACAGCTTACAGGCAATGTTATCGGCAACCCAGAATATTCCTTGAATAGCATTGTAAGGGTTAATAATTGTAGCTTTAGTGGGCCCCTAATAAAGGCCACAGGGGTCACTACCTTAATACCTATTTTCATCATCTTCTCCAGAAGGCCTAGAAAGCTGAATGTTTTTGTACAGACTCCTTGACTAGTGGGGATTATACATTGTAGCTTGCCACGCCCTAAAAACATATTTCCATCTTCTTCTCAAAAAGCATGAAGTGCAGAAAGCTGAAACCTTGTGTACAGATTCCTTGACTAGTGGGGAGGAATATTGGAGCTTTGGAGGGTTTGTTGCCCCAAATAAGAGCCACAGGGGACACACCCTTAAAATTTGTTTTCATTTTCTTCTCCAGAAGCATAATGCCTAAAAAGTTGAAACCCTGTGTACCGATTCCTCGATTGGTGACGATTATAAATTTAAGCTCTTATTAGGGGCCACACCCTTAAAATCTATTTTCATCCTTTTCTCTAGAAGAACAAAGGCCTAGAAAATTGAAATTTATCAACTATACACTCAAATTTTGTTTGCTGACACTTTGGCCCCTTCAAAGGGGGAACCACATTGCCCACACTCTACAGCATAATTGCATATGAAACCTGATGGCCAATGGCTCTAATATTAACAATTAAAGTAAAATAAGTGAAAATGATGTTGTTCAAGTTGGCTCTAATTGATAAAAAGTGTTGAATTTGAGAGAATATATTAGACATTTTTAGCTCATCAGGACTGAAAGTCCAGATGGGCTTATGGCATGGCCCGTCGTCCGGCGTCCGTCCGTCGTCCGTCCGTCGTCCGTCCGTCCGTAAACTTTTGACACTTTCGACTTCTCCTCATGAACCATACGCATTAGAGAGCTGAAATTTTGTGTACAGGTACCTTAGCATATGGAGATTCTAATTTGTAACTTTGGTGACCCTGTGACCCCAAATAGGGTCACAGGGGTCACAACTTTAAAAACCTATTTTCATTTTCTTCTCCAGTTCCAGAAGGACTAGAGAGTTAAAAATGATATGTGCAGACTCCTTGGCCAATGGGGATTCTAATTTGTAACTTTGGTGACTCTGTGACCCCAAATAGGGTCACAGGGGTCACAACCTTAAAAACCTATTTTCATCTTCTTCTCCAGTTCCAAAAGGAGTAGAGAGTTAAAAATGATATGTGCAGACTCCTTGGCCAATGGGAATTCTAATTTGTAACTTTGGTGACTCTGTGACCCCAAATAGGGTAACAGGGGTCACAACCTTAAAAACCTATTTTCACCTTCTTCTCCAGTTCCAAAAGGAGTAGAGAGTTAAAAATTATATGTGCAGACTCCTTGGACAATGGGGATTCTAATTTGTAACTTTGGTGACCCTGTGACCCCAAATAGGGTCACATGGGTCACAACCTTAAAAACCTATTTTCATCTTCTTCTCCAGTTCCAAAAGGAGTAGAGAGTTAAAAATTATATGTGCAGACTCCTTGGACAATGGGGATTCTAATTTGTAACTTTGGTGACCCTGTGACCCCAAATAGGGTCACAGGGGTCACAACCTTAAAAACCAATTCTCATCTTCTTCTCCAGTTCCAAAAGGAGTAGATAGTTAAAAATGATATGTGCAGACTCTTTGGACAATGGGGATTCTAATTTGTAACTTTAGTGACCCTGTGACCCCAAATAGGGTCACAGGGGTCACAACCTTAAAAACCTATTTTCCTCTTCTTCTCCAGTTCTAAAAGGACTAGAGAGTTAAAAATCATATGTGCAGACTCCTTGGCCAATGGGGATTCTAAATTGTAGATTTCGTGACCCCATGACCCCAAATAGGGTCACAGGGGTCACAACCTTAAAAACCATTCTCATCTTCTTCTCCAGTTCCAAAAGGAGTAGATAGTTAATATTGATGTGTGCAGACTCCTTGGACAATGGGGATTCTAATTTGTATTTTTGTTGACCCTGTGACCCCAAATAGGGTCACAGGGGTCACAACCTTAAAAAACTATTTTCATCTTCTTCTCAAGTTCCAAAAGGTCTATTGAGCTGAAATGATATGTGCAGACTCCTTGGCCAATGGGGATTCTAAATTGTAGATTTAGTGACCCCATGACCCCAAATAGGGTCACAGGGGTCACAACCTTAAAAACTTATTTTCATCATCATCTTTAGCTCCTAAAGGTCTATTGAGCTGAAAGACTGCATGTAGACTCCTTGGCCAATTGGGATTTTAAACTGTAGATTTCGTGACCCCATGACCCCAAAAAGGTCACAGGGGTCACAATCTTAAAAACCTATTTTTCTCCATTAGATGACAGTCTTTATTTCTCCTTGGATATTTTATAGTGTGGACTTCTTTCACTGTCTAATAAATAATTTGGGTAAGGAAATTTATTCCGAAATCGTTACATTTGTGTTGTAATTTTTTATAGGTTTTCTTGCAAAAGGTAACATCAGTTTCATTTTTAGCTCATCTGGCCTGTATAAAGCAAACTTGATAAGATGCCTGATGAGCTACAGAGCCAATGGCTCTATTTTTTTATATTATGTTCTCCTTCGGTTTATATATGATCAAATTGATCACTGACATCCTAAATACATAATGCATATATTGGTTTGATTTTAATACTTTTAGTTTACTCAAACTATGCCCAACAGTTAACATAATGTTCATATCATTAAGGGTTTTCATTAGAACAGTTTCCTACATATCCTGGAAAAATTGTGTGACTATGTGTGACAAAATTAATCGGCAATTTGATAAGGAAAACCTATGCATTTTATGCAATTTGAGGGGGATAGAGCTTGACCATATCAGCTTTTTGTTTAATGTTTGAGCAATCCCCATTCATCCATCCGTCTGTTCCGTAAACTTTGTGCATTTTATACTTCTTCTCAAGAACCAAAAGCTGTAGAAAGCTTAAACTTTGTGTACAGACTAGTGAGAATTATAAATTGTAACTTTGGTGAACCTGTGACCCTTAATAACGGCCACAGGGGCCACATCTTTTAAACCTATTTTCATCTTCTTCTCCAGAACCATAAGGCCAAGAAAGCTAAAACTTGACTTGTGAGGATTAGAAATTGTAGCTTTGGTGGCCCCGTGGCCCCTAATAAGGGCCACAGGGACCACACCCTTAAAACTATTTAACTCTTTTTCTCCAGAACCATAAGGCCTAGAAAGCTGAAACTTGACTTGTGAGGATTAGAAATTGTAGCTTTGGTGGCCCCGTGGCCCCTAATAAGGGCCACAGGGACCACACCCTTAAAACTATTTAACTCTTTTTCTCCAGAAGCGTAAGGCCTAGAAAGCTGAAACCTTGTGTACATACTCCTTGACTAGCGAGGAATATGGCTTGTAACTTTGGTGACCCTGTTGCCCCTAATAAGGGCCACAGGGGTCACAGCCTTGTCTTCTTCTCTAGAACCACAAGGCCTAGAAAGCTGAAACTTTGTGTACAGACTCCTTGACTAGTGAGGATTATATATTGGAGCTTTGGTGTCCCTGTGGCCCCTTCTCCAGAAGTTTAAGGCCTAGAAAGCTGAAGCCTTATCAACAGACTCCTAAGTTAGATAAGGAAGATTCTAAATTGTCCATTTGGTGACCCTGTGGCCCCTTTCTAAGGAGGTACCACATTTGCCACACCCTAAAGCAAAATTGATATTGGGCCTGATGAGCTACAGAGCCCATGGCTCTATTTTTTAAAAATTCTCTAAAAATTCTATCGGTAGTTGGAAACAACAAAATTATGAAGACTGAATCATCTCAAGAATAAAGAAGTACACAAAACACTAATAATATTTGCAGATACCATAGAACATGATGAAATAGGTTTAGTAGATGAACATTTCCAAATTGAAATTTTATCATTCCGCATCATGAAGGGGAAGGGGATATAGGTTTCCGGTCTGTCCGTCTGTCTGTGCGCATCTGAGTTAAAGTGAAATTTTTTTCTCAGAAACTATGTAAGAGAGAATAACCAAATTTGCTGTGTCTTCAGGGCATCAATACCTTGATGGAGTATGAAAATCAGAACCTTTTGATTATTTTTTACGGATTTTGTGCCCTTGTGTTTTTGGACTCTGTTGACATTTATACAATTACATATTACCAAGTTGAGGCCCATGTCGGAAAATGGTGGGAGCTTTAATGAAAACTCAATTGGCTGGGGATTTGTATAACCATGTCTTCTTGTTATCCCCCGCAACAACGAAGTTGCGGGGGGTATTAAAATGGGTACCGTCCGTCCGTCCGTCCGTCCGTTACACTTTGTGTCCGGCTCATAACTTTCTAACTAATCAACCATTTCAATTCAAATTCGTCATGGACATGAAGAAACATGTAATAATGTGTCATGAGAAACAATTTCTGAAAATCTACATAAAATATTAGGATTTTGGAGAAAAAGTGGTAAATTTTGTAAGAAATCTGTTATAAGTCCCGTCCGGCTCACAACTTCTAAACTAATCATCGCATATTGATCAAATTTGATATGAAGATACATAATCATCTGAAGGTGTGTCATGAAGAACAATTTTGAAAATGTTTTTATAAAATTTTGCCTTTGTTGGCAAAAAATGAGGACTCTTTTGGAAAACTGTTACAAGTCCTGTTCGGCTCATAACTTCTAAACTAATCGTCACATATTGACCAAATTTGATATGGAGATACATAATCATATGAAGGTGTGTCATGGAGAAAATTTTGAAAATGTTTTTATAAAATTTTGCTTTTTTTGGCAAAAAATGAGGACTCTGTTGGAAATCTGTTACAAGTCCTGTCCGGCTCATAACTTCTAAACTAATCATCACATATTGATAAAATTTGATATGGAGATACATAATCATATGAAGGTGTGTCATGGAGAAAATTTTGAAAATGTTTTTATAAAATTTTGCTTTTTTTGGCAAAAAATGAGGACTCTGTTGGAAATCTGTTACAAGTCCTGTCTATCTCACAACTAAACTAATTATCACATTTTAATCAAATTTGTTATGGAGATACAAAATCATATGTTGGTGTGTCATGAAGAACAGTTTTGAAAATATGTTTGTTTAAATATGATCAAATTGATCTTGGAGATCCAAATACATAATACATAAATTCATCCATTTGAGTTTAATTTTGTCAGTTTACTTGAATTATGCCCAACAGTGAACATAAGGTTGGTATGATTTAGTTTTTTATTAGAATAGTTTCTTTCATATCCTGGAAAAATTGTGTTATTTTGTGCAACAAAAATTAATCAGCAATATGATGAGGAAAACCTATACATATTGTGCAATTTGCGGGGGATATAGCTGGACCATGTCAGCTGCTTGTTTGTATTTGATATAGGTCACAAATAGGTTCGGGCAGATCCGTAAACCAATTATGTATAAACAAAACTGTTAACCTTAGAAAGTTGTGCAAACTATGCTCTGTTTCAATATTGATCACATCTGTAAACTGACATATCTGTTTTGCTGTTTTGTAGGACCTAAGTCACAATAAGCTGAAGGAAGTGCCGCCTGAGCTGGAGAATGCAAAGTCTGTGTTGGTACTAAATTTAAGTGACAATGAGTAAGTTTGACCTGATGTGGAGTTTTGTAGTGTCTCCTCCAGGTTCATTCTCTCCCCACAGAGGCAGCTCAGTCATACCCGAGTTAGCCTCTCTTCTATTACGGCTAATACAGGGGATAGAAAGGTAGAAATCTGATTGGAGGCAATCGAAATTAGTTGTGTAATCAGCGACGCCATTTCAAAAGTGTTCATTCACAAAAGCTTGGCTATTCCCTTGTGGTTCGGCAAAGCTATCGTTGAAATTTATCATCCAGGGGTGATAACTCTTCCTTCTACAAAACATCGCTTTTTACCTTTTCATTAGTTTTTATTTGGTAAATTATTAATATAAAATATATCATAAAACAAATAACAATTTACACAATTATAAAACAGTATGTTACCAATGAAAAACCCCATCCATATCTGATTTTCAAATATTTTCCCTCTCTCACTGTTAATGAAAAATAAACCTAAAGGCATGATGCTTTTGCAAGTCACTATACGACCGTTGAGAATTCCTCAAGTCGTGGATATCCAAAAGGTGTTTTATTATTAGCTGCAAATAAGGGAGATATCTCAACTTTTTGCCGCTTGGGCAATCTGCCGGAACCCCAGGATCTTTGCGAAATAGAACAGAGGCTAACTTAGGTAGGACTGAGTTGCCTCTGTGGGGAGAGAATGCTCCAGGTTCAGTCCTGAAGAAAATAACCTGAACTTTGACAAAGATTCTAAATCAAAGGAGCAAGACCTTAAGCTCTTTTAAATAATGTGACATGTGGAGCTGGAATGAAAGATGCTGTTTATCTGAAAATAATTTTTAAAAGTAGATATTATATAAAGAAGTGTTCACGTAAAAATATTTATTATCCATATGTGATGAAATAAGTCATGACATAAAAAATGATATTTTGCACATGTGTTATAAAATAAAGCCTAGCGGTTATTTCATTGGTTAGTTAGGAAGACCATGTGACATCTGAATGTTGGACTACTTTACGAGCTACTAAACTTTTTGCTTTGGCGCGGCTGAGTGCTTTCGGACAGCACACGAAAAGCGTGCAGCACGAGCAACGTCATGTACATGTATAGCGGGCGGGTGAATCAGTGCAAACGTGTCATTTCATCTGCCCTGACTTTGACAGTAAAGACTTGATTTTGAATAAAGAAGAATGTAAATTCTGCTTCACTTGATATGTGATTATAGCATATGATTGACATATAACATCAGAATAGTAATATTTTCGTTTGAGTATTGCTGTTTGAAACTGGCGCTACACAAGTCTATTAACCGTGTTTCCGTGACCGAGTTACAGATGTATCCATACGCGCTGACATGATTGGTTTCAGCATTGACCATGTTTTGAAAATTCTAATAATCGGGATTCTTGGCTTTCTGACATTATGGATAATAAAGAAATTATCACACTCGTGAGATGTCGTATTGTTTTTACAACACTCGTGCCAGTAAAACGATATTTTCCTCGCTCTTGCTCGGAAAAATATCACTTTACAGTCACTCATGTTGTAAAAACAATATGACATCTCCGCTTGGGTATTAATCTTTATTTAGATATCGAAGTTCTCATGACCCCTGATTACGGCATGGCAGCCCTTATTAGAGAATATTAAAGAGACACATTGAGTATGTTGATAGGATCACATATGTCAAATTTTGAAAACAATGTTATTACATCAGGAACCACTAACTGTTACTGAAAATAACAAGTTAAAGGTCTATCAGTACATTTGAACGAAAATACGGCCATTCAACGTCAGGATTTTGATCAAAAACCGGACAATGTGGCTCGAGTGGCGCGCGCAAATTCGCCTAACGTAATTTTGTAAAAATTAAAAAAGTTTGTAATTCTAAGTCGTCAATCCCGTAACTAACTTTCAATGGAATTTCTATCACACGTAGAACGGTTTTCATATTAAAAGTAAAGTCTTCATTTCAATCGCCATTACAGACTTGCCTACCCTTTTGATTTTGGCATAAGGCTTACTATCTTTGGTGCTGAATTACAACTTTACAATCACACTGAAATTCCTTATGACTTATACAAATAAATGGTAAAATATTTGATATACTATATTTAGACATATCCATGTTATTTACAAAGGTACTAAATAAACGTGCAATGGAAAACAAAAGATATATGTTAAGCTTACAAATAAATTATCTTTGCATCATTCTGAACTGAAGATGCTAAAAAATCAGAAATAAAATTCTCTTTTCTCGGACAATTTGTGGCTGTTCTATTTTGCCATATCGATATCTGAGGAAGTGAGCTTGCTGATTGGTTGAGAAATGATATCGAGGGCGGAACAAGGAACAGCCTTTGTTTATGCAAACCTGAATCTGATGTCAATAAGTAATTTTGTATACGATTTTTCAATCATGCTTCCTGATTTTTATTAATAAATCAACAATAGGAATTATTATTATGCATCTATGAAATAACTCAGTAATAAACATTGATGATACAATCTTTTGTAACAGAGATAGCTTATGTTAATGCCGGAATCTGAATCAGAACGGTAAAAACTCAGACACGTGCTATGCTATTAACAACTTTGAAACCGAATGAGAACTGGCGATGTTAACCGTTTAAATAATTACAGCAAAATATCATCTAAAGTGACTATTTTGCTTATTGTACAATATGAAAACATAATTAAAGGAGAGTTGGATACTGCCTGAGAAGGTAAATAATCTATGTTTTACTTTATTACTTCTTAACATAACATATTAAGGATGGGTATCGTTCCTCATTTCTGTATTGCAATATATCGCGATACATAAAAGCGTATTGCAATATATTGGTACATGTTTAATTCAAGAATTTGCATGTTATCTTGTCTAATTATGAGTGTTAAGAACGATCATCATTGCTCAGCTACGGGTTATTTTTTAAAGGAATATCTTTTCGATTACTGTTTATGATCTATATACATATTTGAGGTATTTTCACAACACAACTTCACACTTTTGTCGGTCACCCGGTACTAGAGCCATGTCATTCACCTTCCCTAACCGGTTTCCGTTAATGCTGGTGCATGTACATCTTCTAGCAAACGTTTCGGCCAACTTGCAATTAACGCGTGCTAGTCCAGCCTTGGGTTTGAGGGGGACCTCGTCCCCCACCGCTTTTTCGTCAATCAAGTTTTATCTGGTTGCGTTTTTGGCAATTTTAGATAGAAAATGCTTGTTTTAAAGCGTATGATATATTGGATATTTTCAGAAGTGTGTACCGATTCGTATCACGTTGTTCCTGTATTGCAATATACTGTTTTATTATATGAATGGATCATATCCGTCTTTCTGATTGGCCCACTTGGTCACATGACTGCATTGACGTGAAGCGATGTCAACCTGTGTGAAGCGCGAGAGGTTGATATAACAATCCAAGCACCACCTGTGGCTAAAAATAGATTTGGGAAAGCCCGTTCTTGAACTCCGAACGCCGCGTGTAATACTGTAGACCTGTAGCAATAGGCATCGCTCATCGCTGTGAATATGCTGAATTAAGAGTTATGCCCCTTCCGTCTTAACAATGGCAGACGATACAATAACATCGACGGGAGAAACTTCAAAACAGAGATTCTCAACTGTTTCCAATGAAGAAATTAACCGGTTGCTGAAGGAAAAAGATGCCCCGAATACCAGGAGAGCAACAGCCGGTGCTGCGAAGACCCTCAAGGCCTACCTATGCGAGAAAGGTTTGTCGCCAGAATTCGAAGAACTTGAAGTTCGAGATCTTGACAAACACCTAGCTAAATTTTATGCCGAGGTCAGACAGGAGAATGGCGAACATTACAAACGCAGTAGTTTGTTTTCACTGCGTCATGGATTAAACAGGCATTTATCAAGTGTGGGAAAGATCGTGGATATTGTTCATGATTCTGGATTCACTGAATCCAACAAAGTTTTTGTAGCCATGACGAAGGAATTAAAGCGGATGGGAAAGGGGGGAATTGATCATTATCCACCCGTGGAGGAGTCGGATCTCAAGAAAATGTATCAATACTTTGACACAGATGATAACATCAAGTTGCAGGAGAAGATCTTTGTTGATATTGTGCTGTACTTCGGAAGAAGGGGAAGAGAGAATATTCATGAATTGAAAGTCTCTGATTTTGGGGCCCAGCGAGATTCAGAAGGCAATATGTATATCTACATGGTAAAAGATGAGCTCACAAAAAACCACCAGGATGATCCAAACAGCGCAAAAGGAAGAATGTATTCTAAACCAGGTACTTTTCATGTCCATGTTCCTTTTAACATTTAAAAAGAAATGTCTTTAACAATAACCAAATTGATCAACTTAGATAATTACAAAAATAGTGATTTTTCTTTTATCAATATTCAAGTTGAATCTTATATTTATTTATTTAGTTTCTGTTTGTGATTTTTTTTATTCAATTTGTTTCAGATGATGTGATGTGTCCTGTGAAGACATTCATGAAGTACAAGCGACACCTCAACAGCCGATGTTCAAGGTTATTTCAGCGCCCATCCAAGAATGACAGCACTGATGCTTGGTATGATGCTGCACCTCTAGGTCACAACGCAATTGGAGCTATGCTGCCATCAATCTCAGAGAAAGCAGGTTTGTCCAAAGTTTTAAGGCAACAGACCTTATTATCTATCATTTCAAAAACTGCAAAAATATAAATAATAAACATGATATATACATAAAAAATTAAGTGGCTTTCTGTTCCTAAAGGCAAAAATATAAACTTTGATTACTGACATAATCTATATTTTCCTTTGTATTGACTTAAGAAAAATGTATGTAGGGTTTGTATAATAATAACTATGTGAGTACTTCACACTCAATTATTGTGAATATGCATTACAGGTTTGTCGAAGCGCTACACTAATCACTCTCTCAGAGCGACTGCAGTACATGTGCTGGATTCATCTGGAGAGTTTGCAGGACGCCACATCATGACTGTTACTGGACACAAGTCTGAGGCAAGTTTGAAGACATATACTGGATTCACAGAGCCGAAGATAAAGAAGAAAATGTCTGATGTTATTTCTAGTTCCGTACGCAGTGCAGGAGTCAAGAGAAAAGCCAGCAGTACTGTCACAAGTCACACAGAAGACCAGCAAGCACTTTTCATAGATGCTGACATTGAGCCACTTACTCGATCACAGGAGAACACTCTTATGGCTGATCTGGATGTACAGTTTGATGATGAATTTGATGATGTAGTGTGACTCTTTGGACTTGGGTCAGGAAAACATAACACCAAGGTCTGAACAAGTAGTTTACAAACCACATACCTGGCAAAATATGTGTTATAATATATCAACCCAGCGATCTTTGCCATTCCCTGTTTTGAACAATTGCACAAATGTCACTGTTAACTTCAATTTCAACAAATAGTCATTATAGATGGTTATGATCATTTCAGCTTGAAATTTCTGTCATGTGTAATGCTTATAAATGTAGAATTATTATTGTTACACTGATACACATGGGCTTATGGCATGGCATGGTGTCCGGCGTCCGTCTGTCCATCCGTCCGTCCGTCCGTCCATCCGTCCGTCCGTAAACTTTGTGGAATTTCGACTTCTTCTCCAGAACCATAAGGCCTAGAAAGCTGAAACTTTGTGTACAGACTCCTTGGCTAGTGAGGATTATAAATTGTAGCTTTGGTGGCCCTGTGACCCCTAATAAGGGCCACAGGGGCCACACCCTAAAAACCTATTTTCATCTTCTTCTCCAGAACCATAAGGCCTAGAAAGCTGAAACTTTGTGTACAGACTCCTTGGCTAGTGAGAATTATAAATTGTAGCTTTGGTGGCCCTGTGACCCCTAATAAGGGCCACAGGGGCCACGCCCTAAAAGCCTATTTTCATCTTCTTCTCCAGAACCATGAGGCCTAGAAAGCTGAAACTTTGTGTACAGACTCCTTGGCTAGTGAGGATTATAAATTGTAGCTTTAGTGGCCCTGTGACCCCTAATAAGGGCCACAGGGGCCACGCCCTAAAAGCCTATTTTCATCTTCTTCTCCAGAACCATGAGGCCTAGAAAGCTGAAACTTTGTGTACAGACTCCTTGGCTAGTGAGGATTATAAATTGTAGCTTTGGTGGCCCTGTGACCCCTAATAGGGGCCACAGGGGCCACACCCTAAAAACCTATTTTCATCTTCTTCTCCAGAACCATAAGGCCTAGAAAGCTGAAACTTTGTGTACAGACTCCTTGGCTAGTGAGAATTATAAATTGTAGCTTTGGTGGCCCTGTGACCCCTAATAAGGGCCACATGGGCCACACCCTAAAAACCTATTTTCATCTTCTTCTCCAGAACCATAAGGCCTAGAAAGCTGAAACTTTGTGTACAGACTCCTTGGCTAGTGAGGATTATAAATTGTAGCTTTGGTGGCCCTGTGACCCCTAATAAGGGCCACAGGGGCCACGCCCTAAAAGCGTATTTTCATCTTCTTCTCCAGAACCATGAGGCCTAGAAAGCTGAAACTTTGTGTACAGACTCCTTGGCTAGTGAGGATTATAAATTGTAGCTTTAGTGGCCCTGTGACCCCTAATAAGGGCCACAGGGGCCACGCCCTAAAAGCCTATTTTCATCTTCTTCTCCAGAACCATGAGGCCTAGAAAGCTGAAACTTTGTGTACAGACTCCTTGGCTAGTGAGGATTATAAATTGTAGCTTTAGTGGCCCTCTGACCCCTAATAAGGGCCACAGGGGCCACGCCCTAAAAACCTATTTTCATCTTCTTCTCCAGAACCATGAGGCCTAGAAAGCTGAAACTTTGTGTACAGACTCCTTGGCTAGTGAGAATTATAAATTGTAGCTTTGGTGGCCCTGTGACCCCTAATAAGGGCCACATGGGCCACACCCTAAAAACCTATTTTCATCTTCTTCTCCAGAACCATAAGGCCTAGAAAGCTGAAACTTTGTGTACAGACTCCTTGGCTAGTGAGGATTATAAATTGTAGCTTTGGTGGCCCTGTGACCCCTAATAAGGGCCACAGGGGCCACGCCCTAAAAGCCTATTTTCATCTTCTTCTCCAGAACCATGAGGCCTAGAAAGCTGAAACTTTGTGTACAGACTCCTTGGCTAGTGAGGATTATAAATTGTAGCTTTAGTGGCCCTGTGACCCCTAATAAGGGCCACAGGGGCCACGCCCTAAAAGCCTATTTTCATCTTCTTCTCCAGAACCATGAGGCCTAGAAAGCTGAAACTTTGTGTACAGACTCCTTGGCTAGTGAGGATTATAAATTGTAGCTTTAGTGGCCCTCTGACCCCTAATAAGGGCCACAGGGGCCACGCCCTAAAAACCTATTTTCATCTTCTTCTCCAGAAGCATAAGGCCTAGAAAGCTTAAACTTTGTGTACAGATTCCTTGACTAGTGAGGATGATGAATTGTAGCTTTGGTGACCCTGTTGCCCCTAATAAGGGCCACAGGAACTTCCTTCAAATCTATTTTCATCTTCTTCTCCTGAAGTATAAGGTCTAGAGAACTGAAACTTGTCGCCTATATACTTAATTTCATGATTGGTGACCCTTTGGCCTCTACAAAGGGAGAATCACATTGGCCACACTCTACAGCATAATTGATGATGAAGCCTGATGAGCTACAGAGCCAATGGCTCTATTTTTACTGTGATATTTGGAAACTGTTGATTTTGTATTGCCTTTCCAAACTTCTTTTCATTGATTAAGATAATAGTTTTATGATGTTATGGAAACCTGTGCCTCACAAATCATAACAATCTTTGAAATGACAACCTTTTGTGTCAAGTTTAATGTATAATTGTCATACTGCAGAGTCAATACTCATAAATGACCTTAAAACGTCTTTCACTGTGATATTTTGAAGTAATTGAATTGTTGTTAACTGTTAAAAGTTCAAATTGATTCAATCATTAAACAATTTGAACTAAATCCTGATTTGTTTTCATTGATGAAAGATTATTAGAACTTGCACCTCAAACCTGTTTTATTTCACTGAATTATAAAAATTAAAGCCTTTCTTTATATAATAAAACAATTATCGACTTTTGGTTCGGTTGATCCAATGATTTATCGACCTTGGACCAGTGATATTCACCTCGGCTTCGCCTCGGTGAATATCACTGGTCCAAGGTCGATAAATCATTGGATCGCCTCGGTGAATATCACTGGTCCAACAACGATAAATCATTGGATCAACCGAACCAAAAGTCAATAATTGTTTAATATCGATAATACCGTGAATCCTTACAACATACCTTACTATTAAGGAGACCTGCCTTACTATTTTCTTTTGCTGACCTTACTATTTAAGGGGGTAGGCAAGTCTGCCATTATTCAATATATTGTGGCACATATGCGCCGTATTGCTACAGTAGGAATCACTGAATGTACCGCTTCAGAACCATATAAAAATCATTTCAAGGAATTCTTTAGAATGATTATTTCAACGATCTGAAAGTAGTCTTTATTTCAAGTCAAATAAAATAATATTAAATACTGAACTCGCATATGCAAATAATATACGTACATAGAGATAATTTATCGGTATTTTTTCATTAGAATATGCTGTCCTGAACGAAAGATATACATCTTTCAAGTTAATAAATCTCAACATATATCCACTTCTAGAATGCCAATGAAACGATGAAACGATTGACTGCAATAAAAACAAAAAGCAATGTACCTTTCTCAAAATTACAGTCAATTATTGAAATGTATTAAAACAAAGATAATTACATAAACTTTATTCAATAAATTTCCCTTCTTATTATGGAAATTACTCTCAAATCTTAGGAATACACCAAATAATTACATTAAAGTATACCTTACCTCATAAAATTACATTAGTTTATAAAAAATAGCATAATGTAATTAGTGAAAACTAAGCACCTTTAGTAAACACTTACATCTACAGTATTTGCTAAATATAAAATAACTTTGAAAATAAGAATATTTGTTAGACCCATGTCTCATAATAGGATAACCAAAAACAAGTCAACTGAGCACTTGGCACACACTCAAAGTCCATTATAGTTACCCCGGTAACTCCCTTCACACTGAAGAGCTCCTTACAGTGAAGTGAAAAGAAGAGCACATTAAATCTCATTTTTGCTCTTACATCCCAGCTCTATAAGTGCATAGATTAAATAGAAGCAATAACACATTACCAAAATCAAATAAAAGGATGAAATTAACTGAATTGCAAAAAAACTGTTGATAACTTTACTTAAATAAAAGGAAATAATTATATTAACATTTTTACTGAAAATGTTTTTAAAATAGACATGAAGAAAGGAAACCTTTGTAAAAAATCAACCCAAAAATAATTTACTGAATAACATGAATTTCCAAAAATTAGAAATTTTGGAAATACCAAAATAAATCAAAATTATATTTCCTCCAAACTGGAAATACCAGACAACAAATGTAATAAAATATACCTGAAAAATCAAACTTAATGCCTTACAACAGATACAGCACACAATGGCACAATTGACAAAATCTGTCAAATTGGACTTAATAATTAGTTTTGATTTTCCGAATTTAAGCCCATGGGCGTAAGTTTGATATAATATTTTTTCCCTTAAAAGTGTCCAAAACAATTGTTTTTGATGGAATCACTCTGCCTTTAATAGGCTAGGATAGTCAATAGGGTTTCAAACGTAGAAAGTACATTGGTCTCCAAATGCAAGTGTCATTCTAGACACCAAACATAAAAGTTTGAATACAGTTGATGATAAGCAATCAGGAAGGAGTAAAAACGTTGATGTTGGTCATCATCGAGTTTTAAAAGAAAAATAATTCTATCTTTTTCATTCGCCATTGCATCATTATATAGGTGGAATCCTTAATAAATAAACCCTTGACTACTACACGATGCACAAACTGGTATCTAGAGAAGACGCCACCTCCAAATAAATTGCTCATATGGCGAGACAAGAGAAAACTATACCATACCTTTTCACTTGTTTTCTTCCCTGCTTTATGAATATCGCCTCAAAGTAATCTACCCCCACATGGGTAAATGGTGGTTCATAGGCGGTCAAGGTAGGTCCGACATGTGTTGTTCCAATGCACTGGCACGATACTTTGTACATACTGTGACACAAGGCTTTTAATTGATGAATTTGCACCGATTACATAATATCGCTGTCTGAGATTGGCTATCATGGAAATCTTCCCTCAGTCTTCTACCTTCTCATGACAATCTCTCAAGATTAGACTGCTGATTGCGCAGTTCCGTGGAAGAATTATTTGATGTTTTGCGTCAAAAGGAATGTCCACACGTTCCAGTCTTCCCCTGATTCTCAATAATCTGTCATGCATCATAGGCTCAAGCTTTTTCAGTGAAGAGCTAGACTTCAAATCTTTTCCCTGTTCTAACATCTCAATGTCCTCATGAAAATGGGTATTCTTGACATGACAAATAATCACTTTCTCTGCCTTAATCAAAGTCACTAATGTCATTGTCTTCTTTTCGGTCTTTTCTTGCTTCTTCACATCTCAAGTTTTCAATAACAAGCAGAATCCATCCCACTGTTCCTTTAAGTCTTGACCCATCAGAGTAATGCTCTTATGATCAGTTTGTCAATCGCGTGATGTGTTGGTTTCTTTTAAACTGATAAATTCACCGAGTGTCTCACCTCAGGGCCATCCGTCTGAAGACTGAAAGTCTTTGCTAGATCTGGGTTCTTTGGCCACTCACTCCCTTCTTTTCCAGGGAATTGAGGACCCTTGAACCAGATCTCACATTTCTGGAACTTCTCAACATTCATGCCTCTTGAACAGGTGTCCGCCAGATTAAGTTAACCTGTTACATAATTCCATGTTCTTTGCTTGTCGCTTCTCGAATTAAACTGATTCTGTAGGCTACGAGGGTATGAAAACGTTATGTGTCATTTGAGATATAACGAAGCACAGCAATGCTATATGTTCAGAAGAAAGTTTTCACATTGTCATACTCAAGCTCTTCACAAATCTTTTTGCTCAACTTCACAGCTAATGTAGCAGCGGTTAACTCTAATCTGGGGATTGTCACTTTTTTAAGTTGGGTGACTCGCGATTTTCCCATAACGAAGGAATCATACACAGGATAGCTCAGTCAGCAAGAGCGCTGGTCTCGCGTTGCTGAGGTCCGGAGTTCGAATCCAATCCAGGCCAAGGTGTAAAATCCGAGAGTTCCACCTCTGTTAGAACTCTTTAAGTGTCACCCTGGAGCCCTATTGTGTAGTGCAACACAAACTGGGCACTTAAATTACAAGAGTTAAAGTCATTGAAGATGAATTTTGGTGCCTCTGTTGAAACGCTATTGAGTTTTTCAATGGTAGTGTTAATATAGTCCGAAGCTTGCTTGAAATTAGCCTCCGGAGTAATATATATACAGTTATACAAATATTTCTCCAAATTCTTGGGGGAGGTAATAATGGTCTCGCAGAGATAGACAGGAGCTCAATGTCCTTATTACAAACATTGTCTCTTACTTCATGATGTTTATATATCCATGAAACCATGTCTAAACCATGTCTCCATGAAACATACAAGCGAAATTCATACAGGTTCTTAACAAAGGCTTCAACCTCCTTTATTTGCCAACAAAGTGATCTTACATTCGACGGAATGATTGTTGGAAGTGTGGCTCTGAATTTCCGTGTTCTCTCCTTCTGTTGAAGTACACCTCATCTTTATCTTTGTCTGTGTTGTTCTTGGTTCTTTATCTTTGTCTGTGTTGTTCTTGGTTCTTTATCTTTGTCTGTGTTGTTCTTGGTTCTTTATCTTTGTCTGTGTTGTTGTAAGGATACCTGTTGCTACCAAGCAGCGCCACCTATCAGATATCAAATACAAACTTGATAAACCTTCCTTGAAAGTGTTCAACTGTAAACCATTTTTGGTAACCAAATATTTCTGAAGCAAATAATATTGGTTTTATTTGAACATCAAAAATTTGGAAGAGAACTACAGCAGAGATATTCTTTAGCTTTTGACTTAGAAGTTTGAAAATTAGGCATTCGAAGCCTTGTTTACAAGAGTTTGACCAGAATTCTACCACAAAAAGCAATTTGAAATGAGTAATCTTAAATAGTTACAATACAATGACTAATCTTATCAAGTGCTTGAAAGGGTTTGTGCTTGTACCTAAAACCATTACGTTAGTCTTTCAACATAACAGAATAAGAGACTTAAAGAGATACTCAGCGCATATCTCTATTCTTATCTTTGAAAACTAAATGCTTTTCTCACCTTTCTTTGTATTCTTCAAAGTGTGTTTGTATTCAGGTAAAATTCTTGAATTTCAGAATTGACCTGTTGCCAAATCAGCTTTTCATCAATTTGTTGGACTTGTTCTTCGTAGACCTAAGTAACAATGCCTTAGGTAAGTTGGAACTGAATGATTTCAGTGCATAAGGTAACATGGAAAGGTGACAGAAAATCTGACTATGAAAAGTTTCATGCCAGTCAGAGCATATGTCTTATAATAAAAGGGCAAGTTGAGAATTTGTGCTCTGAAATTGAAAATATAAGGTGTGGGGGTAATGGACCCGAGGAACGATTTGAGAGGCAGTGTTGAGCCATTGAAATGCTCAATTTAATATATTTTATGTGAATTAATTAAATGTCTGAGGTGTTAACTTAGAGAGCAAAACATTCTGAAGACATAATTGTCTATATTAATTTTCTTGAGAAATAAGTTTTGACACACCAAAATTATTTCGATTCCAGGCGGAGAAAGTCGTTGCCACACTTTGCTCACTTCGTTCACCCATACGGAAAACTGGTTACTTTCATTATCAGTGCGCAAATGCTAAACTTGCCCTTTGCTTATGATATTCATGCTAGCTTCCAAAAATTAAATCACTTATGATTTCTAAATGTGCCTTCTGAGCTTTATTAACTTACATTAACTATAACTATAGATTTATTATCTCTATACATGCTAGCTTGACCAAATTTATATTTTTGTCCTCGCCGCTAGTGGCTGCTATACTGCCCAAGCAGTACTAAACAATAACTCACTATAACATGAAAAGAAAGAATGATATTTCACTATAACGTGTTGAAATAAGGAGCCTCAATTGAGAAAGAAAACAAAACCCATGTGGGTTTTCTTTCATCAATATTTGAGTTAATGAATTGTATAATTGAACAATAACTTGAAAAGCTGATAGCAGTGAAAACATCTGAAAATGTATGCTCCACTGTCATACAACTTCAACAACTGTTAATCAGTTCACATTGATGTGTATTTTGCTGTTTTGAAATTCTCTGAAGCAAGGTGTGTGAGCTCTGCTTGTTGAAGCTTGTTCTTTTGTTTGTTCACTTTCGGCTGATAGTATGATGATGATTTTCCATAATTTGGCAAGTGCTGTATGTTTATGGATTGGGTGTTGATTTTGCAGAGACGCTGCCCCCCCAGATGAGGAGACTCGGCAGCCTGCAGACCCTCATACTCAACAACAACCCTCTCGTACATGCCCAGCTCAGGTCTGTCTCTCACTTCTCCCTTACCCAGTCTAAGTAAACCTAGCCTCACTATTATCCGTTACATTGCTATACTGAGTCTAACAAGGCTTGGTTGAGGGTCGCGTCAGCCGACCTTTCTGCGACCTATGACCTTCCAACGTTAAACGTGCGAAGGCACACTATTGTGGCTTGGTAAGCTGAGTTCTGATTGGTCAACTTGGTCACGTGGGCTGACGCGACTCTCAACCAAGCCTTGTTAGACTCAGTATAGCAGTGTAACGGATAATAGTGAGGCTAGGTTTACTTAGACTGTCCCTTACCCATCTTCTCATTCATACTCAGTTCTCTCACAGTGTCAAACCATTATCCTTCTACTCAAACACCTTCCTTATCACAACTCACTTACTAAATACTCAGGGGTATAGAGACCAGTGTTTTTGTCTGTCAATTCGTCCATCAATCCATATGTCTGTTATGTCACAATTGTTGTTCCACTACTAATTCTGGAACTAACATGTTCATAGAATTTTCTGATATCTGGGGTCATCAGTGTTTAACGACTACATCTTGTTTCCTCATCATGTAGAGGAGAGAATTGTCTTTCTTTGCATGTATAATATGCATATGCACACAAAGAAATAAAGAAGTGGCACGTGGTGCGACAGTTGTCACAAAAATATATAAAATTCTGTACAGATCCCTTGATCTTACTATTGAAAAAGTTAGGGATAAGAGGTAGAAATACTAAGCCCTTGAATGCTATAATCTCATTGACCAAGAAAATAATCTACTGTATTAGCAAAAAAGGTTTTATTCCATCGGTTTCTTATATCAAAAGTGAAATAATCAAATATTACAATAAAACAAATGTATATATACCTATCCAACCAAATATGAAGAAAAATTCATACTATTTTAGTCAACACTATATCTTCTCTTTTGAAATTTGTAATGTTCTTTTTTAGTTCTTCTGGCCGGTATGGTGTCCGGCGTCCATCCGTCCGTAACCTTTGTGCATTCTCTAATAAGGGCCACACCCTAAAAAACTATTTTCTTCATCTTCTCCAGAAGTATAAGGCCTAAAAACTGCAACTTATTGCCTATATACTTAATTTTAGGATTGGTGATCCTGTGGCCCCTACAAAGGGGGAACCACATTGGCCACACTCTACAGCATAATTAGCAGCCACGTCTAAAGACTGGGCTGCTTTCAGTATTTGTGCAGTTTCCGCCGCCGCCGCGCTCTTACCAATGGCTATAAAAAATGTCTACTAGGCTTTCCAGAACTTGTATTCATAACTTACTGCTTATACCTCGGGGGGAACGATTTTGACATGTTCACTTTCAAGGTCAAAGGTCAAGGTCACGAGCTATAAAATCACAAAAAAATTCCTTGTAAACGCGATAACTTGAAAAGTGTTTGTGCTATGAAGCTCTTACTTGGTATGTATAATCCTTGGAAGAGTAAAAATTTTTGAAAAGGTTTTCGCTACAATCTGTCCAAGGTCAAGGTCACAACAAGGTCACTACTTTAGCATGGTTTTGCGAAAATGCTTTATTTTAACTATGAACACTTTTAATCAATAGATGATTGTTATACTCAATCAAAAGTGTTCATTGATTGTGTAACCTTGAAGGTCAAAGGTTATTGCAATGTGCAACTTATTTGGATATAACTTAATCCCATTAAGCTTTTCAGAACTCATGAACATGTATAAGTGTTTACACCTCTGGGGAATTATGGCTGCAATATTGCCCAAGCGGCGCTAAACAATAACTCACTCACTCACTGGGGAATTACAATGACATGTTCACTTTCAAGGTCAAAGGTCAAGGTCACAGCATGGTCAACATATATTGAGAAAATGGATTATTTCAACTTTTAACACTTTAATTCGTTACATTAATGTTATATTCAATGAAATGTATTCATTGATTGCGTGACCTTGAGTGTCAAAAGTCAAGGTCACAAGAAAATGCCCAATATGCTGAGGCTTGTAGAAGGCGGAACAGGGTAAGGCGAAACCCCAAGTTTCGGGGCTGCTCTGCTTTTGCGGTGTCCCGCAAACGCTAATCTAGTTTATCATGTGTTACTATACTAGAAAATTCAGAATTAGTCTAGCACGCTTCAGATGTCCTTGAAAAGGGCTGATTTCTTATGTTATTATGTAAATCTTGCAATAACAACCTTTTAGATCATGAAAATCGTTTTTGCTTGTGTGTGTTTTTTTTATGATGAACTACCGTTTATTTCAATGTATAAGGCGAGTTTTTTATGTCAGAAATTGGGGGGTCAAAGAAGGGGGTCGCCCAATACACAAGGTCAAAAACTAGAGGCCAAGTGAGGGGTATCTGCCAACCCAACAAGTCAAGCGAGTCAATGTTTACACCGGATGTACATTACACAATCATCGGATGTACATTACACAATCATCGATGTCATCTCAAATTTAATTTTATGAAATAAAATACCTTTGTCTAATTGTTCTTTTTAATTGAAAATATATAGAGAAATAAGAATGAAAATTCAAAATAACTTATCAATCAAAATTATCCATGTACTGGACCAAAGGAAATATTCAACACGTGTTTGCTTGCCGATAACATGTTATGTTAGTGTAGGTGTCATACGAGAAAGAACATCGTGATGAAATAACTTGACATAATTAAAGATAACAATAAATTTATAATGATTAATTTATTAATTAACATTGTTTTGATGAATGATATTGTGATAATATTTTTCTCTATGCATATATTTTACAAAACTTATGCTGCCCAAATTATTTTATCAATTATGAAGACGATGTATAACTAAGTTTTTTCTAGGCAGCAATTATTCTTTACACCGGTTAGGCTTTTTCAATATTTAATTTGTGTTAGATTTTCTGATTGGTGCACTATTACAACTTCCGTTCTTTTAACCAATGAAAAGGCTTGAAACAAATATAGCATTACCAGTACGTTGACTGAACGTTTGTTTAGATTTCTGAATGAGAATGATGAAAAGGAAACATGACACAGTAATGGGAGTTTATTGACTGTAGCCATGCTTGTTATCAGAAGCAAATGATAAATCATTGAATAAAATAACAAACACCGTAAGTAACTTATTTATTTTTTGATTACACATGACATTTCATTTAAAAATTAACGACCTAAATTTACCCTTACGCAATCTTGTCAACAAGTTGTCTGTCATCTCGACTGTTTCAATGACTGCTAGAAAGTGGGGGGAGTGGTCGCCTTATTAAAGACATATATGATTTTGGCAGCAATTTGGGGGGCTGAGAAAGGGGGTCCCCTTATGTAGGAGGTCGCCGTGTACATTAAAATATACGGTAAGTAAATTTAGACCAACAGGTTTTATATGAGGTCATACTGTTGATCTAAGATTGATCAGTATGAAGGGTCGTTCAGATGACATTTTGTGTGCAAGTAAGAAATTCCCGATTTGATTAATGAAATTCCAGTTCTAAAATCGCACCTTCCACATGTTGATGGAAGAAATGTATGATGGCTTATGGCCTGTTCTCTGTGTTTACTGATGCATGGTGAAAAATGCATCTCGTTTCTGTTACTGATAAGGAAAAATCAATAAGATAATTGTATTTTGGTTGTATTAAAAAGTTTTGGTTTTATGATATAAAATAATTACTCTTTTATTTAATGATTTTGATCGAATTAAAGAAGAAAGTACAAAGGAGTTTGAAATAAATGAGTTACCTCCACTTGTATTAACTTCTTCTTAAATATTTACATTATTTATGCTTTAACCTTGTGATTATTATTTGCCACATCAGTATCTGCAATGAAAAGCTCAATAATCATCCATTTGAAAAGAGTGTGATGAGTAGTTCTAAGAGCTTCCAGCGAGATAGGCCATCTTTTCTTTTTGGCCGAGTGCCAGATGTCTGTTTTCGCCAGGACAGCCTGCCTTATCGGTCAGTCAACAGTATGACCTAATATAAAACTTGTTGATCTAAATTTATTAAGATTGAGAAAATTGAAATCTTGACTCACCTGATACAAATAAACGCTAGTAAGCTCAAATTATGAGGGTGAGATATATGTGAGATCAATGTCGAATGAAAGATAAGGGCATTTGGGAACATGTTACTTAAGAAATAAAGTTCGCTCTATCCCAATGTGTTTTGTAATAAAGTATAGTTTTGCCCTGAACTATTATAGTTAAAGCACGAGGACGGTAGTCCGAGTGCTTTAACATTGTAATAGTTCAGTAACGTATAACGTTATAGTTCAGGGCAAAACTATACTTTATTACAAAACACATTGGGGTAGAGCAAACTTTATTTCTTTTCTAAGATACCAAACTTATTTGCAGGGAAGTATAATATAAGTTATAACATTGCTTAGCGGGTTCCATAGGTATTTATTATTCCCGCGAAACGTTTTATGCAACGAGCGGAACGCGAGTTGCATAAAACCTTTCAAGGGAATAATAAATACCTATGTAACCAGCTAAGCAATGTGATAACGAATTTATCTTACCGAATGTTTAAACACAACGCATATTTAAAAAGGTTAAAACCTGCTGAGGCACATGACAAAGGTCAGGGTCACAAACCGGAAGTGTTGTTTTGAAAACTACATCTACGTGTCAGTGCCTTGCTTAGTCAGAGACATTTCTTTTTATGAACACAATTCCTGAAGCATAATTTCGATGTCAAACGACTTTCCTTGCAAGACACACAACGAAACAGTGAGTGAATACTGATATTTCGATTAAATGTGAACCGATTCTCATATGCAATGATCAAGAAAGCCGCGACACAATATTGACATTTTTTTCGACGAGAAACATTTTAAACACCAAATCTTAGATTAATAAGCTAATTATAGCAATATATACATGTATGTTTTTTTAGCTCACCTTTACAAAGTAAATGTGAGTTTATGTCGTGGCGCTTCGTCCGTCGTCCGTCTGTCTGTCCGTCTGTCCGTAAACTTTCACGAAAAACACTACCCTCCTAAACAAATTCAGATATCATTCTGAAATTGTGTTATTGTGAAAGGTAGATGTTTCAGTTTTGAGAATCCAAGATGGCCGCCATGGCAGCCATATTGAATTTTCAATTAGATTTCATGAAAAAGACTACTCTTCCTAAACCAATCTAGATATCATTCTGAAATTGTAGTATGTTATAACTATGGTGATTCCGCACAGAAAGGTAGAAGTTTCAGTTTTGAGAATCCAATATGGCCGCCATGGCAGCCATATTGAATTTTCAATTAGATATCATGAAAAGGACTACCCCTTCTAAACCAATATAGATATCATTCTGAAACTGTAGTATGTTACACCTATGGTGATTCCGCACAGAAAGGTAGACGTTTCAGTTTTGAGACTCCAATATGGCCGCCATGGCAGCCATATTGAATTTTCAATTAGATTTCATGAAAAAGACTACTTCTCCTAAACTAATCTAGATATCATTTTTAGCTCATCAGGACTGAAAGTCCAGATGGGCTTATGGCATAGCCCGTCGTCCGGCGTCCGTCCGTCGTCTGTCGTCCGTCGTCCGTCCGTAAACTTTTGACACTTTCGACTTCTCCTCATGAACCATACACATTAGAGAGCTTAAGTTTTGTGTACAAATACCTTAGCATATGGAGATTCTAATTTGTAACTTTGGTGACCCTGTGACCCCAAATAGGGTCACAGGGGTCACAACTTTAAAAACCTATTTTCATCTTCTTCTCCAGTTCCAGAAGGACAGACAGACAGACAGACAGAAAAGTTTATTTACGTCTCACATGTATAATACATCCAATCGCTCAGCGATTTATGAGAGACAATATTACAATAAAATGATACTAAAACATGCAGGGATATAAAAGATCAATAAAAATTATATACAATAAACGCATACTAATTATATAAAATATTTCTTCTTAAAGTTAGAATATTATGGCAGGTTCTGGCACTGTCAAAGGTAAACTTGGGGTCACTTAACATTGTGTAAAACTTCTGTAAAGGGGATAAATTATTAAAATGAACAAACTTCCTGGAACATACTTCATAAAATTCAGATCTAATATCATTGTAAATGGGGCAAAAAATTAAAACATGCATTTCATCTTCAACAACATCTGAGCAGTTAAAACAGTATCTTTCAGAAAATGGCACATTTTGGAATCGACCAGTCTCAACCCGGAGCGGCGCCACCCCACACCTAAATTTAGCTAGAGCGCTTCTGTGACTTCTGGGTAGGGGCTGTAATAGGTAGGGTTCGGTCTCGTACTGTTGCTTGTATAGCCTATAAATCCTGAGTTTGCTTAGTCCAGTGCTAGATCGCTTGGTAGGTGGGTCTGAGTCCAACTTCACTCGCCACTCATGTTTATAGTTCCCAAGTGCAATACTGGTGATAGTTCTTGAAAATAGCCGGTTCTCTAATGATGAAGTGTTCGTTAAGTGACCCAGCCCATTAGCGCTTAGATATTCATGCACTCTGTTCACCCAGTTTCTCTTCTTCATCCGTTTTGCCCATATAAAAACATGTTGGTTAATTCTTCTTATATCCATGTTAACCAGGTAGGTTCGTGCCACTGTTGACCACTGTCTCACTATGGGAGGGGTCCATCCAGAGTCGCCATTCACACTGAGATTAGGGGTGTTCTTGCCTACTCCCATGAAGTACCTGACTGCACGATGTTGAATGGCGTTGACAGCGGCTTGTTCTGTTGTTCCCCAAATACCAGCTCCATATTCTAGCACAGACCACACCATAGTGTCATATAACTTGGTATAGACTTTGAAGGGCATTCCACCAAGACTTTTGTACTTAGCTATCAGCAGACCTCATGCCCTACTGACAGACTTCACTGCACATTTAGCCATTAAAGAGTAATTTAAGTGCTCAGTCAGTAATACTCCTAAGTAGTGGTACTGTTCACAGACGTCCAAAATATGCTCTCCACATGTGAATATTGTCTCAGTTCGACGAACAGAAGGTCCTCTCAATCTTAGACTTGTTTTTGTTTACCGACATCTTGTTATCTCTGCACCATGTATCTAGCATATCCAGCATTAGTTTAAGGTCATCTTCAGTTTCTGCTAAAAGTACGATGTCGTCCGCATATGCTAATACAGAAATCATGTCCTTACCAAACCGCACACCTATACCCATTGATGACATAGTATCCAGCAGTTCGTTGATATAAATGTTGAAAAGTAGCGGTGATAAACAACATCCCTGTTTTAAACCTCTGTTTACAGAAAACCATTCAGTTCTTTCTTCATTTACACGGATACAACATTGTACATTCTTGTATATGGACTGGATTGCACGTAGCATCTTGCCTTTAACGCCTGATTGACGTAACTTGCTCCAAAGTTGATCTCTCTGTATCCAGTCATACGCCTTATGGAAGTCTATAAAAGCGGCAAATGTTGGTTTACGAGACAGTTTCCTGTTTTCAACAATACTGGTTATCGTTTTCACATGATCAATGGTTGATCGGCCCTTTCTAAACCCATTCTGTACATCGTTTAGTTTATCATTCCCTTCTGTCCATTCGTTTAGTCTGCTATTTAACACAAAACAATATATTTTATAGATCACTGGGGCGAGTGTAAGTCCTCTATAGCTCAGTGGATCCCTGGGATCAGATGTAGACGATTTTGGGATCGGACATATAATGCCCCTTGACCACTTTTCCGGGATATATGATGAGGTGAAACAAACATTGAACAGCTTATGTAGTGTCTTGATTACTGACTGTCGTTTCAGAAGTTCACTCGGGATGTCATCTACACCTGGAGTCTTTCCATCCTTACTTATCAGGACGAGAGAGTTAAAAACGATATGTGCAGACTCCTTGGCTAATGGGGATTCTAATGTGTAACTTTGGTGACCCTGTGACCCCAAATAGGGTCAGAGGGGTCACAACCTTAAATACCTATTTTCATCTTCTTCTCCAGTTCCAAAAGGAGTAGAGAGTTAAAAATTATATGTGCAGACTCCTTGGACAATGGAGATTCTAATTTGTAGAATTCGTGACCCCATGACCCGAAATAGGGTCACAGGGGTCACAACCTTAAAAACCTATTTTCATCTTCTTCTCCAGTTCTAAAAGGACTAGAGAGTTGAAAGTGATATGTGCAGACTCCTTGCACAATGGGGATTCTAATTTGTAACTTTGGTGAACCTGTGACCCCAAATAGGGTCACAGGGGTCACAACTTTAAAAACCTATTTTCATCTTCTCCTCCAGTTCCAGAAGGACTAGAGAGTTAAAAATGATATGTGCAGACTCCTTGGCTAATGGGGATTCTAATTTGTAACTTTGGTTACCCTGTGACCCCAAATAGGGTCACGGGTCACAACCTTAAATACCTATTTTCATCTTCTTCTCCAGTTCTAAAAGGACTAGAGAGTTAAAAACGATATGTGCAGACTCCTTGGTCAATGGGGATTCTAAATTGTAACTTTGGTGACCCTGTGACCCCAAATAGGGTAACAGGGGTCACAACCTTAAAAACCTATTTTCATCTTCTTCTCCAGTTCTAAAAGGACTAGAGAGTTGAAAGTGATATGTGCAGACTCCTTGGCTAATGGGGATTCTAATTTGTAACTTTGGTGAACCTGTGACGCCAAATAGGGTCACAGGGGTCACAACCTTAAATACCTATTTTCATCTTCTTCTCCAGTTCTAAAAGGACTAGAGAGTTAAAAACGATATGTGCAGACTCCTTGGCCAATGGGGATTCTAAATTGTAGATTTCGTGACCCCATGACCTCAAATAGGGTCACAGGGGTCACAACCTTAAAAACCTATTTTCATCTTCTTCTCCAGTTCTAAAAGGACTAGAAAGTTAAAAATGATATGTGCAGACTCCTTGGCCAATCGGGATTCTAAATTGTAGATTTCGTGACCCCATGACCTCAAATAGGGTCACAGGGGTCACAACCTTAAAAACTTATTTTCATCATCATCTTTAGCTCCTAAAGGTCTGTTGAGCTGAAAGACTGCATGTAGACTCCTTGGCCAATTGGGATTCTAAACTGTAGGTTTTGTGACCCCATGACCCCAAATAGGGTCACAGGGGTCACAATCTTTAAAACCTATTTTTCTCCATTAGATGACAGTCTATGGCAAATTTATTTCTCCTTGGATATTTTAGTGTGAACTTCTTTCACTGTCTGATATTGGCGATCTAGAAAGTGTTGAATAATAATACATTTGTTTTGTAATTGTTTTATAGGTTTTCTTGCAATAGGTAACATCAGTTTCATTTTTAGCTCATCTTGCCTGTATAAAGCAAACTTGATATGATGCCTGATGAGCTACAGAGCCAATGGCTCTATTTTTAAATTGTAGTATGTTATACCTATAGTGATTCCGCACAGAAAGGTAGACGTTTCAGTTTTGAGAATCCAAGATGGTCGCGATAGCAGCCATATTGACTTTTCAGCTGCAGATGACACATCATTATTATTAAATTTTAAGCTTTCATCAAGTGATCACTCGCATATAAATTCTCTAATTTGAACTTACTAATCATAATATTATCTTGAATATGGAATATTTAAGATTGTCATGCAAGTTGTTCTATATTTTTAAGTGTTTCTAAAATAAATTAAGATGAAAGACAAACATAATTAATTAATTTGTTTAAAATCTTTATGGCAACTAGCTGCAAAAACCCAATCACATTAAACATCATGTTAAATTTTAAACAATGGTATCTCCCTTATATTCCTTTAAATACCACACATAAGGGGTCAACCAGAGTTCAGATATTCCTGTTGAGTCCACTATGCTTTTCTAATACGCATCCCAATACAGGCTGCTAGCATCACAGTGTCAGCTGCTAGTCTGTTGCATAATCAACCTGACCCAATTGATATGGTAGAGCATTATGCTATAAGGCCATGTGTATGCAATAAGAGTTATGGAACTGATTAGTTATTAGACTTGTATTCTCATGACAGTGATATGTTCTTTCTAAGAATAACAACTTACACAAAACTTGTCAACAATAAGTTTTGTGTTTAGCAATCTACATGATAAGTTGATGTGGAAAGAGTTATTTTGCATCAGGTTCCTGTTCCTGTGTTTCACTCATATTTGTACCATTTCTTTATCTAACAGAAGTTCTTCTTGACACACAATCAATTAAGGACATGAGCTAACTATGTTTTGTGAAATTATATATATTTTTCACAACAATGCATGTTCTCTCCCGTCAAGTCTTTAAATACCACACATAGGGCTTAGCCAGAGTTCAGGTTTACATGCTCAGCACACTATGCTTCTCCAAATACACAAAGCCAAATACACAAATTGCTACACTCTCCTAAAAAACATAATGGCAGCCAATTATCATATAAAAGATGGTTACACAATTAAACCATATTACCACATCATTCATTTTAAGGTGAGCTTCTGTACCCTCGGTACTTTTATTTACCTGGTTTTCATGGAAACGTATCTTAGAAATGTATTTCCTGAGCAGAACTCAAAGACAGTTTGGCCTAGCTCGATGAAACTTGTTTATATTGACTAATCATGCCTTATAGTTGTGCCTTTTAGGATTTTCAATCTCCTGGAATTTTTTATTTTTCCATTTTCTATGGAAACGTAATTTAGAATTGCATTTCCGGAGCAGAATTTAAAAACCATTAGGGCATTAATTTCTAAACTGTCTCTTTCCAAGGAATGAAGATGATTTAATCAAACAACATATTCAATCAAACAGGATGGTTGTTTTGCTCTCCCTTCACATTAGGTAACATGAAATACTTGACCATGGCATAGCATAACCATTTGCTAATTAAAAAGACCAAGATGTGGTTTATAATAGTCTTATGATTGTTATTTAAAGTCAAAGAATATTAGCTGCATGTTTCCATGCAACATTATTCAGTATATATATATATCAGTACCGGTATATCACAATATATGCTAAAACTGATCATTCGACTTCAGTCAGGCCGGGGGGATAAGCCATCTCTCCTGATTACTCTTGTATATAGTATAGCAGCAATACCCATTCCTCAAGTGTTTGTATATGTCAGGTGCCTGTTTATATTTACTGAGATGAGCTACAGAGTCAATGACTCTTGTTTTATTTTGTACATTCCTTCTGACATCCAGAAAAAAAGGCAACAAAGACAATGCTTGTAAGGGACTTATTATCAAAATCAATACATGTAACTTTTGATGATAGTGCAAGTTATGTTTTGCTTCTATCAGACAACTGCCTGCTCTGACGTCCCTGGTGACACTGCACATGAAGAACACACAGAGGACACTGGCCAACTTCCCCACTGGACTGGATGCTCTCAACAATCTGCAGGGTAAGTACTTCATATCATGTCATCTCTCTCTTCCCTTGCCTTCTCTCTTCTCTCGCTCAGTTTCATTATGCACACAGGAAATGGAAATTGTTCATTTACAATACTCCATTCACAATGGACAGTTGGATTCGTAGGATTGCAACATGCTAAACAAAATCATATAACACTGATGGGGTACACAATGCAGAAATGTGTACAAAAGGACATGATTAGACAATATTAATATATACAAAACAAACATCATATTTTATAGTTAGCAAAACTTCTTTCAGCCAATCACAAACTGCCACATAAGATATCACCCTTTCTCACCTTACTGGTCATGCTATTGCTGTTGTTTATAGAATTGAGTCAAACAGACACTTACTTTCTTGGCGTATAATTACTACACAAACAAGGAAAAGACTTGACTGCAAGACAATTAGATAGCGAGACATATAATAAATATATTTACTAATTCTGTTGATATTTTTAGACTGTTAACAGCTTATAATCACGGCTTTTACAGAGGGATCTAAAGCCAATTTATTAATGAGACTAAATGGTATGTCGTTTCCCAAATGTTAGGCTTATGGCATGCATTGTTGTCGGGTGTTCGTCAATTTTCTTCTCCAGAAGCATGAGGCCTAGATAGCTTAAACTTTGTGTACCCACTCCTTGACTAGTAAGGATTATAAATTGCAGCTTTGGTGGCCTAGCTTTAGGCCCCTAATAAAGCTAGTGAGGATTATGAATTGTAGATTTTGTGACTGTGTGGCCCCTACTAAGGGGGAACCACATTGACCACACCCTAAAGTAAATCAAAGGTAAAGCCTGATGAGCTACAGAGCCAATGGCTCTTTTTATGCCCCGGAATCGGAGATTCCGGGGGTATATTGTTTTTCACCTGTCCGTCTGTCCGTCCGTCTGTCCGTCTGTCTGTCTGTCCGTTTGTCCACAAAAACTTTAACCTTGGTCATAACTTTTCATTGGTCAGAGCTAGGTCTTTGATACTTGACATATGCATCCGGGGGCATTCGTGTTTCACAAACACATCTTGTTTTTTCGTATTCTTCTCAAGAACCAAAAGAAAGTTGATATCTTTTTAGCTCATCAGGTCTGAAAGACCTGATGAGCTTATGGCATGGCAAGGCGTCCGGCATCCGTCCATCCGTCCATCCGTAAACTTTTCACATTTTCGATTTCTTCTCCAGAACCAATGACTCTAGAGAGCTGAAATTTGATGTGAAGACTCCTTGGCCAATGGGGATTCTTAATTGTAGATTTCGTGACCCCATGACCCCAAATAGGATCACAGGGGTCACAACCTTAAAAACCTATTTTCATCTTCTTCTCCAGTTCTAAAAGGTCTAGAGAGCTGAAATTATATGTGCAGACTCCTTGGATAATGGGGATTCTAAATTGTAGATTTCGTGACCCCATGACCCAAATTAGGGTCACAGGGGTCACAACCTTAAAAACTTATTTTCATCATCATCTTTAGCTCAAAAAGGTCTATTGAGCTGAAAGACTGCATACAGACTCCTTGGCCAATTGGGATTCTAAACTGTAGGTTTCATGACCCCATGACTCCAAATAGGGTCACAGGGGTCACAATCTTAAAAACCTATTTTTCTCCATTAGATGACAGTCTATGGCAAATTTATTTCTCCTTGGATATTTTAGTGTGGACTTCTTTCACTTCTTTCACAAATCGTTACATTTCTTTTGTAATTTGTTTATAGGTTTTCTTGCAATAGGTAACATCAGTTTCATTTTTAGCTCATCTGGCCTGTATAAAGCAAACTTGATATGATGCCTGATGAGCTACAGAGCCAATGGCTCTATTTTTTTGTCAAAGAACAGGGGTGGAATACAGTCTTGACACAAACAGTGTGGGTCCTTAGCCGAATTGTGTCCCTTGCAACTCACACACAATTAATTGTACATAAACAGTAGCATAGACCCATCTGTATCAGTACAGGAACAGATGTAAGAAAAACTAGGGAAAAATTCGGAAAAGAAAATTGAAATGCGAAAAATGCCAAAAAATTATTTTGAGATTGTCCCTCAGAAATTTTTTAAAAATTATTTTGAGTCCACCACTCAAAAAATCCCAAACAGAAAATTAAGATGGCTCCTTAATAAAGGAAAAAAGAAAGTTTTGAGACGGGCCCCCTGAACAGCAACTGTACTGGTTAAAAGGTTTCTAACAGAGTCCAAACAAAAATGATGACGCTGATGAATTACACGCAAAATATGCGAGTGAATTTCGACAGCATGGAGGTAATAACAAGCAAAAAAAAATAGAGCCATTAGCTCTGTAGCTCATCAGGCTTCATATGAATTTGCTTTAGAGTGTGGCAATTGTGGTTTCCTCCTTACTTGCGGCCACAGGGTCAACAATTGTACAATCTAGAATCCTCCTTATCTAACTTAGGAATATGCAAACAAAGTTTCAGCTTTCTAGACCTGATGCTTCTTGAGAAAAAAAGAGACATTGGCTCTGTAGCTCATCAGGCTTCATATTCAATTATGCTGTAAAGTGTGGCCGATGTAGTTCATGCAATATAGAAGTTGACTATCCATAAGAACTTGTTCTTCTTCATCAACCAGCTTCTTAATGCCTCTCAAAGAAGTAGCTTGACCATGTTGCTGCTTATTTGAATTACCGGTACCTTATTTCATCATTGGGTGCCCTAACAGAAAGGCTCTTCTTGAACAAAACTTTGGTTACATGGTATTTTTATAACGTAAGTTGATTCAAGACATTTTCTTCAACAAAATAAGACCAAATTTAGCTATTTCTTAACGAAGCTGAATACTTCATATGCTCTACATAGCACTATGGCTGCCAGCATCTGTTATCTGCTAATTAGCACTGCTAGCTGTATTATTTTCCGTAGCGAGGTGCATGCGTTTTTACAACAATTAGAGTATCTATTTCGCGAATCCCGGTCATAATATTGCGTTCCAAACAAAAGTACATATGCATATCTACGACTTTGAATGAAATTTTAAATGTGTCTGGAACGACTTTTATAACAATCTAAAGAAACCGATGTATGATGTGGTTATACAAGAAGCCAAGTTTATTGATTGGGGAAAACTGAGGTGTGTTTCATCCCGGCATTGTACTGTTATCAGACAGGTGATAGTACGTGAGCAAGAGCCAAAACCTGTCTCTGGGCATTTGGGAAGAAAGGCGTCGACGTCACATCACTAGTAGTCAAATACTCGGAAAAGTTCTCTGTACAACTAAGACATGGCGATAGTCATTGCTATGAATACTTTCATCTCCTCAACATTCGTATCCTTCCACTGGTGCAATCTCAAAACGGGGGGAAGAACCTTGCCGTCACATTCTTGGTGAAAATATCTATTGGTTTCTGTTGCCTTCATTCCATAGTCCTCTTCATTTATGAACAGGTTGAAATAGTCAATAGCTTGTGGATGCTCAGGAATTTCTTTGAACTGTCCCAACCCAGTCTTGCCACTGAAATGCAGATCAATTCGTCCACGTGGCCTCGGCCCTTCCTTCCATTTGGAAATGAAATCACCCTCTTCAGTATAATGTGTGTCCATATCATTGTAATGCACATCAAAGCCACTGAACTCATCTTCTGTGGAAGTACCACCGGCCCTAACACCTCCGCCCGTAGCACCTAGTATATTTCTTGCAATGTTTCTTATATCTGGATCATTGTCCATGTCCGATACCAATCCGTCAATTTCACTCTCACTATCACTGTCTGTAGTCTTCATATCAGAAGCTTCGTCAGCATGGACTTCAGCAATAAACTGGAGGAAACGGTCCCTCAAAACTCCCAAAGTTCTCAGCCTTCTAGGTTTTGGTCTTGGCATCCTCTAAATCATCTGTAATTGATAAAAAAAGAAGTGCATTAAAGAGCAACAACTCAAGAGCATTTTACAGAGAAATCCAATGTGAGCTTCACGGACATTCATTTGCCTTCATTCAAAACATTTTGAAACAATTCTACCATCGGCACAGATGGCGCCAAAGGCCATGGTAAAATTCACACATTTGGATGTTTTCTAACTGTCCCGGCTAAACCCGGTTCTTACCCCCAAAAGTTGAAAATCTGAACATTTTATAAGTTCCAGACACATTCTAACACTCAGATGTCTTTTCACTGGACATGTCGCCGTTTTCAACGGCACCGCCAGCCAAGGATCTTTTTTCACCTTGATGCGTTTTCTGACTTCCTAGGCGACGAGTTGGTGAGTCACTAACGCAACTACTTTCTACGTCAGGGAAGTTCTGATTGTCATTTGTGGATTACAAAAGTTTTGCAACGCTAGATAGGTTCCACGGACCTACCCGCCGGGACGTCCCAGGACACTTTGCAACGTAAGCCATGACAAAGGGTTCTCTCGAAAGGACCACGTCTCCCGACATATATGCTAAATGTTTCACATCTCGGAATAACACCAAACTTTATTTTTGTATTTCAGTAAACCTGATATTGAATGTTGAAGTTTGGGGGCCTAAGGTTTAAGTCAGCCTATATCTTATGGCGAGGCCCGCAATAATGATATTCAAAATTGTCAAAACAAAATTCTGATCACCCTCGATTTTTCATGGGAATAAAAAATATACATCAAGGCGATTGCTGGAAGACGCCAAAAACCTCGTACTTCATCATAACCTGATCATGTAAGTTTTGTCATGGGACAACTTTCCCATTACATCAAAACCCGAAAAAATCTCTGTCAAAAAGACATCAGAACATTTTGCGGGGCTTCTTGCATCTTTATTATTCTGTGCCCATACACAAATGATATACCAAATTGAAGGCAATTTTATTCTCATTCAATCGATGTATCATGTTTTATAGTGCGCCAATTGGTGCGGCCTCACTAGTATAATTGTTTGCATGTGCGCACATACAAATGATACGCAGAATTGATGGGAATTTTATTCTCTTTCCATTGATGTATCATGTGTTAGAGCACGCCCCTTGGTTATTGAAATATCAAACACGAAAGCATATATTTTATCAACAGTTCAACAGACCTTTACATAAATTAAAAGGGCATTCTTTCTTCTGACGTATAAATTGTCAAGTATTTTATGAAACAAGTTAGTGTGAAGAGTGGTACCGTATATGACCTGGTATAAGCCCACCCTGCATATAAGCCGACCCCCTTTCTCAACCCCCCAAATTCCAGTCAAAACCTAGTATCTCATGTATAGGCCGACCCCCCTCCTAGCAGCTTTATTTTGCGGACATTAAGTCGATATGACGCCAGTTGCATTGAAACTAAAAGCTCATGAATCATCAAATGACACCTTAATTTTAAGACGTATATAATTTTTAAAAACTATAAAAGAAATATAAGTGTTCACTTACAGTGTTTGTTGTTTGTTTTAATCATATTACATATTATTCTCGACAAATTGTTAAACGAACGACAGTCAACAACCTTTGGTGTATGAAGTGTTTACTGGAAATGAGATATTTGTTACAAGCCTTTTCATTGGCTAAATTATGTAGATCAACCAATCAGCAAGTTGGTTTAAAAAAGATCTACGAAACATACGTATGACATGACATGACAACATTTTGTCGATACAATATTAAATGTGTAAATATACCAGATTTTCTTACACGTTTCTTTTCTATATTTTATTTTTTCAAAATTAGCATGCAGTTAATTGAAATATTTGTGTATATAAAAGTCGAAGAATGATGATCAGAAATATAACCATGAGCAAAAAATTATATAAGGAATGTTATTTGTCATCACGAAATAACGATTGAAATTCAAAGTAATGTGAAACATCGTGCTTTCACGAGTGTAGCTTTGACAAAGATTTGATTGAATTTCGATAAAATATGATTGATAAGTTTGGAAATATGTCTTATTAATACTTTAAAATGGACAACAAGCCTTTTGAAGTGTTAACTCTTGATTATATTTGAAAAACCGGGTTTCAATTGCCGATCGTGGATGCGAGTGAAGCCACATCGATCTGCCAAAATCTAACAGTACGTGAAGGTTGCTTGAATATTTCATATTAATATATCTTTATATATTTCAACTTCTCTTTGTATATTTTCATTAAAAACAACAACACAACAAAAGTATTTTTATTTTACAAGTTCAAAATAGAAATGACCTCGATGATTGTGTATGTTGCTTCCTGTGTAAACATCGACTCACTAACTCGCTGGGCTGACCGATACTCGTGCTTGGTCTCTTGATTTTTATCCCCCGCAACAACGAAGTTGCGGGGGATATTAAGATGGGTACCGTCCGTCCGTCCGTCCATCCGTCCGTCCGTTACACTTTGTGTCCGGCTCATAACTTTCTAACTAATCGACCATTTCAATTCAAATTTGTTATGGACATGAAGAAACATGTAATAATGTGTCATGAGAAACACTTTTCTGAAAATCTACATAAAATATTAGGATTTTGGAGAAAAATTGGTAAATTTTGTAAGAAATATGTTACAAGTCCCGTCCGGCTCACAACTTCTAAACTAATCATCACAAATTGATAAAATTTGATATGGAGATACATAATCATCTGAAGGTGTGTCATGAAGAACAATTTTGGAAATATTTTTTTTATAAAATTTTGACTTTTTTGGCAAAAAATGAGGACTCTGTTGGAAAACTGTTACAAATCCTGTCCAGCTCATAACTTCTAAACTAATCATCACATATTGATCAAATTTGATATGAAGATACATGATCATATGAAGATGTGTCATGAAGAATAATTTTGGAAATATTTTTATAAAATTTTGCCTTTATTGGCAAAAAATGAGGACTCTGTTGGAAAACTGTTACAAATCCTGCCCGGCTCATAACTTCTAAACTAATCATCACATATTGATCAAATTTGATATGAAGATACATGATCATATGAAGATGTGTCATGAAGAATAATTTTGGAAATATTTTTATAAAATTTTGCCTTTATTGGCAAAAAATGAGGACTCTGTTGGAAAACTGTTACAAATCCTGCCCGGCTCATAACTTCTAAACTAATCATCACATATTGATCAAATTTGATATGAAGATACATAATCATATGAAGATGTGTCATGAAGAACAATTTTGGAAATATTTTTATAAGATTTCTTTTTTTTTGCAAAAAATGAGGACTCTGTTGGAAATCTGTTACAACTAAACTAATCACATTTTTGATCAAATTTGTTATTGAGATATGGTTTAAAGGGAATATCAAACCTAATTTGTTTGCATAATAAAACCTAAATTCCATCGTTTCTGAATCATTAACATATCACCCGAACGCAACTTTGAAGTTATCTTCAAGTTGTGACCGCTGCACGAGAAATTCGGCCACGTGCGTCTCGGCAGTGATAGATTTCAGGCTACATGCGGCATTTTGACTTGAGCGTCCCTCTTGGAAGGACGTGTCAGAGACACTTTAGAATTAGATACTTTTCTCTCCCAACATTTTTGATTAGATTACTTTGTGCGCAATTGTTACAAACAATTGCAATAGAATACAAACTACCATCTAGTTTGTTAAAGAATTATTCTTAGAGTTCATAGTACTCTGATAGTACTACTGAGAGTATTTTCGTCAGTTAATAAGTGTTATCAAGTTTAGTTGTTTGGTTCTTCAATATAAAACTCATATAAAAATAAATGTAATCACGTTTAGTTCTTTGCCACATAAGAGTTTCTATCATACATTCTTTTCTCTCACAATGCTTCTTTCCTTCTTTCGATTCTTTTCTGCCTGATCTGTCTACATTCTTTGGAATGTGTTGAGGGCTGAAAAGTATTGCTGACAACACGGTTAAACCCAAACTCACTCACGCATCAAAATCTACTTTCTCTCCCTTTTGTATCACGCTTCCACATTCGTCCAGAACTATAATCATCCAGAACAGATGCAAAATCATATGTTGGTGTGTCATGAAGAGCAATTTTGAAAATATGTTTGTTTAAATATGATCAAATTGATCTTGAAGATCCAAATACATAATACATAAATTCATTAGTTTGATTTTAATTTTGTCAGTTAAGTCCAATTATGCCCACCAGTGAACATAAAGTTGGTATGATTAAGTTTCTTCATTAGAACAGTTTCTTTCATATACTGGAAATTTTTTGTTAGTTTGTGCGACAAAAATTAATCGGCAATATGATAAGGAAAACCTATACATATTGTGCAATTTGCGGGGGATATAGCTCGACAATGTCAGCTGCTTGTTTCATCTGCATCATATATCTCAGGTATAGGCCGACCCTCTCTCTCTGACCCCCTAATTTCTGGTGTCAAATTCTCGAATTATAATAATAATAATAATAACACTTTATTGTCCTCAGTAAATACATACATTGGAAATTTTTCTTGTGCCGAAGCACCAGGCAGCCACAATGCAGCGCCAGTTAAATCGTTGTTCTGCCTTTACAATGCTGAGTGTCAAGCAGGACAGCAACAACTCCCAACTTTTAACGTCTTTTGGTATGACGCGACCGGGAATCGAACCCCGGTCTTCCGGGTGACGAGCGGACACTCTACCACTGAGCTACGCCCCCGGCCTCTACCACTGAGCTACGCCACCTGGTCATATACGGTCATATACGGTATATAGCTGATAATACCTGAAAAATCACTGCTTGTACTTTCATCATTTCTTTTAGCGCATGTAAATATCCAACATCAAAATGACAACAATTCAATGCTGTTATCAATATTGCCTTTCTAGCTCATCAGGACTGAAAGTCCAGATGGGCTTATGGCATGGCCAGTCGTCCGGCGTCCGTCCGTCCGTAAACTTTTGACACTTTCGACTTCTCCTCATGAACCATACACATTAGAGAGCTGATATTTTGTGTACAGGTACCTTAGCATATGGAGATTCTAATTTGTAACTTTAAAAACCTATTTTCATCTTCTTCTCCAGTTCTAAAAGGACTAGAGAGTTAAAAATGACATGTGCAGACTCCTTGGCCAATGGGGATTCTTAATTGTACATTTCGTGACCCCATGACCCCAAATAGGGTCACAGGGGTCACAACCTTAAAAACCTATTTTCATCTTCTTCTCCAGTTTTAAAAGGACTAGAGAGTTAAAAATGATATGTGCAGACTCCTTGGCCAATGGGGATTCTTAATTGTAGATTTCGTGACCCCATGACCCCAAATAGGGTCACAGGGGTCACAACCTTAAAAACCTATTTTCATCTTCTTCTCCAGTTCTAAAAGGACTAGAGAGTTAAAAATGATATGTGCAGACTCCTTGGACAATGGGGATTCTAATTTGTAACTTTGGTGACCCTGTGACCCCAAATAGGGTCAAAGGGGTCACAACCTTAATAAAATATTTTCATCTTCTTCTCAAGTTCCATAAGGTCTAGAGAGCTGAAATTATATGTGCAGACTCCTTGGCCAATGGGGATTCTAAATTGTAGATTTCATGACCCCATGACCCCAAATAGGGTCACAGGGGTCACAACCTTGAAAACCTATTTTCATCATCATCTTTAGCTCCTAAAGGTCTATTGAGCTGAAAGACTGCATGTAGACTCCTTGGCCAATGGGGATTCTAAACTGTAGGTTTCGTGACCCATGACCCCAAATAGGGTCACAGGGGTCTCAATCTTAAAAACCTATTTTTCTCCATTAGATGACAGTCTATGGCAAATTTATTTCTCCTTGGATATTTTAGTGTGGACTTCTTTTACTGTCTGATATTGGCGATCTAGAAAGTGTTGAATAATAATAAATCATTTGGGTAAGGAAATTTATTCCGAAATCGTTACATTTGTTTTGTAATTTTTTTATAGGTTTTCTTGCAATAGGTAACATCAGTTTCATTTTTAGCTCATCTGGCCTGTATAAAGCAAACTTGATATGATGCCTGATGAGCTACAGAGCCAATGGCTCTATTTTTAGCTCATCAGGACTGAAAGTTCAGACGGGCTTATGGCATGGCCCGTTGTCCGGCGTCCGTCCGTCCGGCATCTGTCCGTAAACTTTTGACACTTTCGACTTCTCCTCATGAACCGTACACATAAAAGAGAGCTGAAATTTTGTGTACAGATACCTTAGCATATGGAGATTCTAATTTGTAACTTTGGTGACCCTGTGACCCTAAATAGGATCACAGGGGTCACAACTTTAAAAACCTATTTTCATCTTCTACTCCAGTTCCAAAAGGAGTAGAGAATTCAAAATGATATGTGCAGACTCCTTGGCCAATGGGGATTCTAATTTGTAACTTTGGGGACCCTGTGACCCCAAATAGGGTCACAGGGGTCACAACCTTGAAAACCAATTCTCATCTTCTTCTCCAGTTCCAAAAGGAGTAGAGAGTTAAAAATGATATGTGCAGACTCCTTGGACAATGGGGATTCTAATTTGTAACTTTGTTGACCCTGTGACCCCAAATAGGGTCACAGGGGTCACAACCTTTAAAACCTTTTTTCATCTTCTTCTTAAGTTTTAAAGGTCTAGAGAGCTGAAATTATATGTGCAGACTCCTTGGCCAATGGGGATTCTAAACTGTAGATTTCGTGACCCCATAACCCAAATTAGGGTCACAGGAGTCACAACTTTAAAAACTTATTTTCATCATCATCTTCAGTTCCAAAAGGTCTATTGAGCTGAAAGACTGCATGTAGACTCCTTGGCCAATTGGGATTCTAAACTGTAGGTTTTGTGACCCCATGACCCCAAATAGGGTCACAGGGGTCACAATCTTAAAAACCTATTTTTCTCCATTAGATGACAGTCCATGGCAAATTTATTTCTCCTTGGATATTTTAGTGTGGATTTCTTTCACTGTCTAATATTGGCGATCTAGAAAGTTGAATGATAATAAATCATTTGGGTAAGGAAATTTATTCCGAAATCGTTACATTTGTCTTGTAATTTTTTTTTAGGTTTTCTTACAATAGATAACATCAGTTTAGCTCATCTGGCCTGTATAAAGCAAACTTGAAATGATGCCTGATGAGCTACAGAGCCAATGGCTCTATTTTTCATTGAAATCCCCTCAGGGGTCAGTTTGCCAGGGCGTGTGAGAGATAAGGTGTGCTTCTCTATTCTGTGCAAACAATGTAATCCTGTACTACGGGGATGCATGCGCCCGTGGGCAATTAGTGACGCATCGTGATTCTCGCTCTAGAGTGAGAAGAGGAAAAATTAGGCGTTTTCATGAGTGGTTTTCTCTGTGTTACAGGTGACAGAATGTATTGAAATTTCGTGCACTGTTTAAACCACCATTTATACCACTTTTCATAAGAAGAACGGTGTTTCAGTTAGGCGCAGAAAATAATTACGAGCCTCAAACTGAGAATAGTCTTGGTACAGGGAAAATCTGGTATTCACCTACAATGCTTACAGTCAAATTGAGTCAATTGTAGCTTTATCGGGAAAGTTAGAGTTTGTATTCCGGGGTTAGCCTCAACAGCTTAGGAGCAATGTTATTGGCAGCCCGGAATATTCCGTGAACTGCATCATAAGGGTTAATACCTAAAAAATTTGTATCCAACCTCCTTAAGGCATTTTTAGCTCATCAGGACTGAAAGTCCAGATGGACTTATGGCATGGCCCGTCGTCCGTCCGTCGTCCGTCCGTCGTCCGTCCGTCCGTAAACTTTTGACACTTTCGACTTCTCCTCATGAACCATACACATTAGAGAGCTGAAATTTTGTGTACAAGTACCTTAGCATATGGAGATTCTAATTTGTAACTTTGGTGACCCTGTGACCCCAAATAGGGTCACAGGGGTCACAACTTTAAAAACCTATTTTCATCTTCTTCTCCAGTTCCAAAAGGAGTAGAGAGTTAAAAATGATATGTGCAGACTCCTTGGACAATGGGGATTCTAAATTGTAGATTTTTTGACCCCATGACCCCAAATAGGGTCACAGGGGTCACAACCTTATAAACCTATTTTCATCTTCATCTCCAGTTCTAAAAGGACTAGAGAGTTGAAAGTGATATGTGCAGACTCCTTGGACAATAGGGATTCTAATTTGTAACTTTTGTGAACCTGTGACCCCAAATAGGGTCACGGGTCACAACCTTAAAAACCTATTTTCATCTTCTTCTCCAGTTCTAAAAGGACTAGAGAGTTGAAAGTGATATGTGCAGACTCCTTGGACAATGGGGATTCTAATTTGTAACTTTGGTGAACCTGTGACCCCAAATAGGGTCACAGGGGTCACAACCTTAAAAACCTATTTTCATCTTCTTCTCCAGTACTAAAAGGACTATAGAGTTAAAAATGATATGTGCAGACTCCTTGGCCAATCGGGATTCTTAATTGTAGATTTCGTGACCCCATGACCCCAAATGTGGTCACAGGGGTCACAACCTTAAAAACCAATTCTCATCTTCTTCTCCAGTTCCAAAAGGTCTAGAGACTTAATATTGATATGTGCAGACTCCTTGGCCAATCGGGATTCTTAATTGTAGATTTCGTGACCCCATGACCCCAAATGTGGTCACAGGGGTCACAACCTTAAAAACCAATTCTCATCTTCTTCTCCAGTTCCAAAAGGTCTAGAGACTTAATATTGATATGTGCAGACTCCTTGGACAATGGGGATTCTAATTTGTAACTTTGTTGACCCTGTGACCCCAAATAGGGTCACAGGGGTCACAACCTTAAAAAACTATTTTCATCTTCTTCTCAAGTTCCAAAAGGTCTAGAGTGCTGAAATTATATGTGCAGACTCCTTGGCCAATGGGGATTCTAAATTGTAGATTGCGTGACCCCATGACCCCAAATAGGGTCACAGGGGTCACAACCTTAAAAACTTATTTTCATCATCATCTTTAGCTCCTAAAGGTCTATTGAGCTGAAAGACTGCATGTAGACTCCTTGGCCAATTGGGATTCTAAACTGTAGGTTTTGTGACCCCATGACCCCAAATAGGGTCACAGGGGTCACAATCTTAAAAACCTATTTTCATCTCCTTCTCAAGTTCCATAAGGTTAAGAGAGTTGAAATTTAATGTGCAGACTCTTTGGCCAATGAAGATTTTAAATTGTAGATTACGTGACCCAATGACCCCACATTAGATGACAGTCTATGGCAAATTTATTTCTCCTTGGATATTTTAGTGTGGACTTCTTTCACTGTCTGATATTGGCGATCTAGAAAGTGTTGAATAATAATACATTTGTTTTGTAATTTTTTTTATAGGTTTTCTTGCAATAGGTAACATCAGTTTCATTTTTAGCTCATCTTGCCTGTATAAAGCAAACTTGATATGATGCCTGATGAGCTACAGACTATAATGTTGTAAGAAAAAAAACATTTCTTTTTTATTGGCTTGATTTTTATTTTGTCAATTAACACAAATTATGACAAACAGTGAACATAATATTAGTATCATTTAGTATTTTGATTGGAATAGTTTTCTTCATATCCTTGAAAAATTGTGTTGTGATTTGTGTGACACCTGAATCTGTAATATATAAAAAAAGGAAGCATCTACAGTGATAGAAAAAGGTTAAATTTAGAGAAGATAAGTAAAATAAATACATATTATGCCATTGCGGGAAATATAGCTTAACTATGTATTAACTGCTTGTTAAACATATATGAGATCCAGCTCAAGTGTTGTGACCAGTCTCATCAAGTATTTTTTTTTTCTTTTTTTTTCAAATGTTTATTCCTTTCCGATGGATACAATAATACAGTCATGAAAAGTTACATATACACATGAGTTGACATAAAAAGGCATAGATATTACATTGATCATCAAGTATTTTATGTGGAAACCAAGTGCAAGGGAACATTCCAGTTTATACATTCAATGTTTTTGATTAATATTTATAACACAACCCAGTTGAACCATGCTTAAGGTAAGGATTCATTATATTTAACAACTTGATAAAGACGAACAAACATTCAGTAAAAAACAACAGCAATGAAAAGTCAAGCCATTCATCAACACTATGAGTGTGAAAAGCTTTTACAAGGCTTTGATGTTGAATCTAATCATAAATCAATGATAGTGTGTTGAAATTCTCTAAGTTGTCTTCTTGTCTTTCAGATGTAGACTTGTCCTGCAACGACCTACCTCGTGTTCCAGAAGCCCTTTACAAGCTGAGCTCCTTGAAGAGGCTCAACCTCAGCAGCAATCAGATTTCGGAGCTCTCTCTAATGATTGGTAGGTGGTAGCCAGTACCTAGCCCAATGATCAGTTACCTTACCTTCTATGATCTGCAGCCTTCCCCTTTCATAATTCATGATGCCATCTTTAACCTTCCTTTCTAACTCTTCCACTAATGATCTGTAACTTACCCTCTCACACTTCCTCATAAGATTCATAACCTAACAATTCTCCCCTAACAATTCCCCTCTAAAACTTTCCCTCTAACACTTTCCCATATCATTAATAACCTCCCTTGAGAAAGGTTACTGCAATTATCTACTTCAAATGCATTTCACAGCACTAGGATATTTTCAGTTATATAAACAATGTGCATGTCTTTGGTTTGTACTAAGGAATCATGAGATGACATGCCAGCCTTCTGTGAGATTGTAAATACATTAAGTCTGTGTTTGAAAATCTCAAGCAAGAGAAAGGTAACAGAAAAAATATTTTGTAAAGGTATGCAGGAATTTGTTGTTGTCTTGTATTTACATATTTTTGTTTTCTAACAACTTCTGTATATTTCCCTCTAACACTTTCTGATAAGACTGATAACCTTAACAGTATCATCTGTAACTTCACAGTATGATCTGTAACTTCCCCTCTAACCCTCATCAGTATGATCTGTAACTTCCCCTCAAACCCTTAACAGTAGGATCTGTAACTTCCCCTCTAACACTTCACAGTATGATCTGTAACTTCCCCTCTAACCCTTAACAGTATGATCTGGAACTTCCCCTCAAACCCTTAACAGTATGATCTGTAACTTCCCCTCTAACCCTTAACAGTATGATCTGTAACTTCCCCTCAAACCCTTAACAGTATGATCAGTAACTTCCCCTCTAACCCTTAACAGTATGATCTGTAACTTCCCCTCTAACCCTTAACAGTATGATCTGTAACTTCCCCTCTAACACTTCACAGTATGATCTGTAACTTCCCCTCTAACCCTTAACAGTATGATCTTTAACTTCCCCTCTAACCCTTAACAGTATGATCTGTAACTTCCCCTCAAACCCTTAACAGTAGGATCTGTAACTTCCCCTCTAACACTTCACAGTACGATCTGTAACTTCCCCTCTAACCCTTAACAGTATGATCTGTAACTTCCCCTCAAACCCTTAACAGTATGATCAGTAACTTCCCCTCTAACCCTTAACAGTATGATCTGTAACTTCCCCTCTAACCCTTAACAGTATGATCTGTAACTTCCCCTCTAACACTTCACAGTATGATCTGTAACTTCCCCTCAAACCCTTAACAGTATGATCTGTAACTTCCCCTCTAACCCTTAACAGTATGATCTGTAACTTCCCCTCAAACCCTTAACAGTAGGATCTGTAACTTCCCCTCTAACACTTCACAGTATGATCTGTAACTTCCCCTCTAACCCTTAACAGTATGATCTGTAACTTCCCCTCTAACACTTCACAGTATGATCTGTAACTTCCCCTCTAACCCTTAACAGTATGATCTGTAACTTCCCCTCAAACCCTTAACAGTATGATCTGTAACTTCCCCTCTTACCCTTAACAGTATGATCTGTAACTTCCCCTCTAACCCTTAACAGTATGATCTGTAACTTCCCCTCAAACCCCTAACAGTATGATCTGTAACTTCCCCTCAAACCCCTAACAGTATGATCTGTAACTTCCCCTCTAACCCTTAACAGTATGATCTGTAACTTTTCCTCTAACCCTTAACAGTATGATCTGTAACTTCCCCTCTAACACTTCACAGTATGATCTGTAACTTCCCCTCTAACCCTTAACAGTATGATCTGTAACTTCCCCTCTAACCCTTAACAGTATGATCTGTAACTTCCCCTCTAACCCTTAACAGTATGATCTGTAACTTCCCCTCAAACCCTTAACAGTAGGATCTGTAACTTCCCCTCTTACCCTTAACAGTAGGATCTGTAACTTCCCCTCTAACACTTCACAGTATGATCTGTAACTTCCCCTCTAACCCTTAACAGTATGATCTGTAACTTCCCCTCTAACACTTCACAGTATGATCTGTAACTTCCCCTCTAACCCTTAACAGTATGATCTGTAACTTCCCCTCTAACCCTTAACAGTATGATCTGTAACTTCCCCTCAAACCCTTAACAGTATGATCTGTAACTTCCCCTCTAACCCTTAACAGTATGATCTGTAACTTCCCCTCTAACACTTCACAGTATGATCAGTAACTTCCCCTCTAACCCTTAACAGTATGATCTGTAACTTCCCCTCTAACACTTCACAGTATGATCTGTAACTTCCCCTCTAACCCTTAACAGTATGATCTGTAACTTCCCCTCAAACCCTTAACAGTATGATCAGTAACTTCCCCTCTAACCCTTAACAGTATGATCTGTAACTTCCCCTCTAACCCTTAACAGTATGATCTGTAACTTCCCCTCTAACACTTCACAGTATGATCTGTAACTTCCCCTCTAACACTTCACAGTATGATCTGTAACTTCCCCTCTAACCCTTAACAGTATGATCTGTAACTTCCCCTCAAACCCTTAACAGTATGATCAGTAACTTCCCCTCTAACCCTTAACAGTATGATCTGTAACTTCCCCTCTAACCCTTAACAGTATGATCTGTAACTTCCCCTCTAACACTTCACAGTATGATCTGTAACTTCCCCTCTAACCCTTAACAGTATGATCTGGAACTTCCCCTCTAACCCTTAACAGTATGATCTGTAACTTCCCCTCTAACCCTTAACAGTATGATCTGTAACTTCCCCTCAAACCCTTAACAGTATGATCTGTAACTTCCCCTCTAACCCTTAACAGTATGATCTGTAACTTCCCCTCTAACCCTTAACAGTATGATCTGGAACTTCCCCTCTAACCCTTAACAGTATGATCTGTAACTTCCCCTCTAACACTTCACAGTATGATATGTAACTTCCCCTCTAACCCTTAACAGTATGATCTGTAACTTCCCCTCTAACCCTTAACAGTATGATCTGTAACTTCCCCTCTAACCCTTAACAGTATGATCTGTAACTTCCCCTCTAACCCTTAACAGAATGATCTGTAACTTCCCCTCTAACCCTTAACAGTATGATCTGTAACTTCCCCTCTAACCCTTAACAGTATGATCTGTAACTTCCCCTCTAACCCTTAACAGTAGGATCTGTAACTTCCCCTCTAACCCTTAACAGTATGATCTGTAACTTCCCCTCTAACACTTCACAGTATGATCTGTAACTTCCCCTCTAACCCTTAACAGTATGATCTGTAACTTCCCCTCTAACACTTCACAGTATGATCTGTAACTTCCCCTCTAACCCTTAACAGTATGATCTGTAACTTCCCCTCTAACCCTTAACAGTATGATCTGTAACTTCCCCTCTAACCCTTAACAGTATGATCTGTAACTTCCCCTCTAACACTTCACAGTATGATCTGTAACTTCCCCTCTAACCCTTAACAGTATGATCTGTAACTTCCCCTCAAACCCTTAACAGTAGGATCTGTAACTTCCCCTCTAACACTTCACAGTACGATCTGTAACTTCCCCTCTAACCCTTAACAGTATGATCTGTAACTTCCCCTCTAACCCTTAACAGTATGATCAGTAACTTCCCCTCTAACCCTAACAGTATGATCTGTAACTTCCCCTCTAACCCTTAACAGTATGATCTGTAACTTCCCCTCTAACACTTCACAGTATGATCTGTAACTTCCCCTCTAACCCTTAACAGTATGATCTGTAACTTCCCCTCTAACCCTTAACAGTATGATCTGTAACTTCCCCTCAAACCCTTAACAGTAGGATCTGTAACTTCCCCTCTAACACTTCCCAGTATGATCTGTAACTTCCCCTCTAACCCTTAACAGTATGATCTGTAACTTCCCCTCTAACACTTCACAGTATGATCTGTAACTTCCCCTCAAACCCCTAACAGTATGATCTGTAACTTCCCCTCAAACCCTTAACAGTATGATCTGTAACTTCCCCTCAAACCCTTAACAGTATGATCTGTAACTTCCCCTCAAACCCTTAACAGTATGATCTGTAACTTCCCCTCTAACCCTTAACAGTATGATCTGTAACTTCCCCTCTTACCCTTAACAGTATGATCTGTAACTTCCCCTCTAACCCTTAACAGTATGATCTGTAACTTCCCCTCTAACCCTTAACAGTATGATCTGTAACTTCCCCTCAAACCCTTAACAGTATGATCCGAACTTCCCCTCTAACCCTTAACAGTATGATCTGTAACTTCCTCTCTAACACTTCACAGTATGATCTGTAACTTCCCCTCTAACCCTTAACAGTATGATCTGTAACTTCCCCTCTTACCCTTAACAGTATGATCTGTAACTTCCCCTCTTACCCTTAACAGTATGATCTGTAACTTCCCCTCTAACCCTTAACAGTATGATCTGTAACTTCCCCTCAAACCCTTAACAGTATGATCTGTAACTTCCCCTCTTACCCTTAACAGTATGATCTGTAACTTCCCTCTAACCCTTAACAGTATGATCTGTAACTTCCCCTCAAACCCCTAACAGTATGATCTGTAACTTCCCCTCAAACCCCTAACAGTATGATCTGTAACTTCCCCTCAAACCCTTAACAGTATGATCTGTAACTTCCCCTCTAACCCTTAACAGTATGATCTGTAACTTCCCCTCAAACCCTTAACAGTATGATCTGTAACTTCCCCTCTAACCCTTAACACTATGATCTGTAACTTCCCCTCTTACCCTTAACAGTATGATCTGTAACTTCCCCTCTAACCCTTAACAGTATGATCTGTAACTTCCCCTCTAACCCTTAACAGTATGATCTGTAACTTCCCCTCAAACCCTTAACAGTATGATCCGAACTTCCCCTCTAACCCTTAACAGTATGATCTGTAACTTCCTCTCTAACACTTCACAGTATGATATGTAACTTCCCCTCTAACCCTTAACAGTATGATCTGTAACTTCCCCTCTTACCCTTAACAGTATGATCTGTAACTTCCCCTCTAACCCTTAACAGTATGATCTGTAACTTCCCCTCAAACCCTTAACAGTATGATCTGTAACTTCCCCTCTTACCCTTAACAGTATGATCTGTAACTTCCCCTCTAACCCTTAACAGTATGATCTTTAACTTCCCCTCAAACCCCTTACAGTATGATCTGTAACTTCCCCTCAAACCCCTAACAGTATGATCTGTAACTTCCCCTCAAACCCTTAACAGTATGATCTGTAACTTCCCCTCTAACCCTTAACAGTATGATCTGTAACTTCCCCTCAAACCCTTAACAGTATGATCTGTAACTTCCCCTCTAACCCTTAACACTATGATCTGTAACTTCCCCTCTTACCCTTAACAGTATGATCTGTAACTTCCCCTCTAACCCTTAACAGTATGATCTGTAACTTCCCCTCTAACCCTTAACAGTATGATCTGTAACTTCCCCTCAAACCCTTAACAGTATGATCCGAACTTCCCCTCTAACCCTTAACAGTATGATCTGTAACTTCCTCTCTAACACTTCACAGTATGATCTGTAACTTCCCCTCTAACCCTTAACAGTATGATCTGTAACTTCCCCTCTTACCCTTAACAGTATGATCTGTAACTTCCCCTCTAACCCTTAACAGTATGATCTGTAACTTCCCCTCAAACCCTTAACAGTATGATCTGTAACTTCCCCTCTTACCCTTAACAGTATGATCTGTAACTTCCCCTCTAACCCTTAACAGTATGATCTGTAACTTCCCCTCAAACCCCTAACAGAATGATCTGTAACTTCCCCTCAAACCCCTAACAGTATGATCTGTAACTTCCCCTCAAACCCTTAACAGTATGATCTGTAACTTCCCCTCTAACCCCTAACAGAATGATCTGTAACTTCCCCTCAAACCCCTAACAGTATGATCTGTAACTTCCCCTCAAACCCTTAACAGTATGATCTGTAACTTCCCCTCTAACCCTTAACAGTATGATCTGTAACTTCCCCTCAAACCCTTAACAGTATGATCTGTAACTTCCCCTCTAACCCTTAACAGTATGATCTGTAACTTCCCCTCTTACCCTTAACAGTATGATCTGTAACTTCCCCTCTAACCCTTAACAGTATGATCTGGAACTTCCCCTCTAACCCTTAACAGTATGATCTGTAACTTCCCCTCTAACACTTCACAGTATGATATGTAACTTCCCCTCTAACCCTTAACAGTATGATCTGTAACTTCCCCTCTAACCCTTAACAGTATGATCTGTAACTTCCCCTCTAACCCTTAACAGTATGATCTGTAACTTCCCCTCTAACCCTTAACAGAATGATCTGTAACTTCCCCTCTAACCCTTAACAGTATGATCTGTAACTTCCCCTCTAACCCTTAACAGTATGATCTGTAACTTCCCCTCAAACCCCTAACAGAATGATCTGTAACTTCCCCTCAAACCCCTAACAGTATGATCTGTAACTTCCCCTCAAACCCTTAACAGTATGATCTGTAACTTCCCCTCTAACCCTTAACAGTATGATCTGTAACTTCCCCTCAAACCCTTAACAGTATGATCTGTAACTTCCCCTCTAACCCTTAACAGTATGATCTGTAACTTCCCCTCTTACCCTTAACAGTATGATCTGTAACTACCCCTCTAACCCTTAACAGTATGATCTGGAACTTCCCCTCTAACCCTTAACAGTATGATCTGTAACTTCCCCTCTAACACTTCACAGTATGATATGTAACTTCCCCTCTAACCCTTAACAGTATGATCTGTAACTTCCCCTCTAACCCTTAACAGTATGATCTGTAACTTCCCCTCTAACCCTTAACAGTATGATCTGTAACTTCCCCTCTAACCCTTAACAGAATGATCTGTAACTTCCCCTCTAACCCTTAACAGTATGATCTGTAACTTCCCCTCTAACCCTTAACAGTATGATCTGTAACTTCCCCTCTAACCCTTAACAGTAGGATCTGTAACTTCCCCTCTAACCCTTAACAGTATGATCTGTAACTTCCCCTCTAACACTTCACAGTATGATCTGTAACTTCCCCTCTAACCCTTAACAGTATGATCTGTAACTTCCCCTCTAACACTTCACAGTATGATCTGTAACTTCCCCTCTAACACTTCACAGTATGATCTGTAACTTCCCCTCAAACCCTTAACAGTATGATCAGTAACTTCCCCTCTAACCCTTAACAGTATGATCTGTAACTTCCCCTCTAACCCTTAACAGTATGATCTGTAACTTCCCCTCTAACACTTCACAGTATGATCTGTAACTTCCCCTCTAACCCTTAACAGTATGATCTTTAACTTCCCCTCTAACCCTTAACAGTATGATCTGTAACTTCCCCTCAAACCCTTAACAGTAGGATCTGTAACTTCCCCTCTAACCCTTAACAGTATGATCTGTAACTTCCCCTCAAACCCTTAACAGTAGGATCTGTAACTTCCCCTCTAACACTTCACAGTACGATCTGTAACTTCCCCTCTAACCCTTAACAGTATGATCTGTAACTTCCCCTCAAACCCTTAACAGTATGATCAGTAACTTCCCCTCTAACCCTTAACAGTATGATCTGTAACTTCCCCTCTAACCCTTAACAGTATGATCTGTAACTTCCCCTCTAACACTTCACAGTATGATCTGTAACTTCCCCTCTAACCCTTAACAGTATGATCTGTAACTTCCCCTCTAACCCTTAACAGTATGATCTGTAACTTCCCCTCAAACCCTTAACAGTAGGATCTGTAACTTCCCCTCTAACACTTCACAGTATGATCTGTAACTTCCCCTCTAACCCTTAACAGTATGATCTGTAACTTCCCCTCTAACACTTCACAGTATGATCTGTAACTTCCCCTCAAACCCCTAACAGTATGATCTGTAACTTCCCCTCAAACCCTTAACAGTATGATCTGTAACTTCCCCTCAAACCCTTAACAGTATGATCTGTAACTTCCCCTCAAACCCTTAACAGTATGATCTGTAACTTCCCCTCTAACCCTTAACAGTATGATCTGTAACTTCCCCTCTTGCCCTTAACAGTATGATCTGTAACTTCCCCTCTAACCCTTAACAGTATGATCTGTAACTTCCCCTCTAACCCTTAACAGTATGATCTGTAACTTCCCCTCAAACCCTTAACAGTATGATCCGAACTTCCCCTCTAACCCTTAACAGTATGATCTGTAACTTCCTCTCTAACACTTCACAGTATGATCTGTAACTTCCCCTCTAACCCTTAACAGTATGATCTGTAACTTCCCCTCTTACCCTTAACAGTATGATCTGTAACTTCCCCTCTTACCCTTAACAGTATGATCTGTAACTTCCCCTCTAACCCTTAACAGTATGATCTGTAACTTCCCCTCAAACCCTTAACAGTATGATCTGTAACTTCCCCTCTTACCCTTAACAGTATGATCTGTAACTTCCCCTCTAACCCTTAACAGTATGATCTGTAACTTCCCCTCAAACCCCTAACAGTATGATCTGTAACTTCCCCTCAAATCCCTAACAGTATGATCTGTAACTTCCCCTCTAACCCTTAACAGTATGATCTGTAACTTCCCCTCAAACCCTTAACAGTATGATCTGTAACTTCCCCTCTAACCCTTAACACTATGATCTGTAACTTCCCCTCTTACCCTTAACAGTATGATCTGTAACTTCCCCTCTAACCCTTAACAGTATGATCTGTAACTTCCCCTCTAACCCTTAACAGTATGATCTGTAACTTCCCCTCAAACCCTTAACAGTATGATCCGAACTTCCCCTCTAACCCTTAACAGTATGATCTGTAACTTCCTCTCTAACACTTCACAGTATGATCTGTAACTTCCCCTCTAACCCTTAACAGTATGATCTGTAACTTCCCCTCTTACCCTTAACAGTATGATCTGTAACTTCCCCTCTAACCCTTAACAGTATGATCTGTAACTTCCCCTCAAACCCTTAACAGTATGATCTGTAACTTCCCCTCTTACCCTTAACAGTATGATCTGTAACTTCCCCTCTAACCCTTAACAGTATGATCTGTAACTTCCCCTCAAACCCCTTACAGTATGATCTGTAACTTCCCCTCAAACCCCTAACAGTATGATCTGTAACTTCCCCTCAAACCCTTAACAGTATGATCTGTAACTTCCCCTCTAACCCTTAACAGTATGATCTGTAACTTCCCCTCAAACCCTTAACAGTATGATCTGTAACTTCCCCTCTAACCCTTAACACTATGATCTGTAACTTCCCCTCTTACCCTTAACAGTATGATCTGTAACTTCCCCTCTAACCCTTAACAGTATGATCTGTAACTTCCCCTCTAACCCTTAACAGTATGATCTGTAACTTCCCCTCAAACCCTTAACAGTATGATCCGAACTTCCCCTCTAACCCTTAACAGTATGATCTGTAACTTCCTCTCTAACACTTCACAGTATGATCTGTAACTTCCCCTCTAACCCTTAACAGTATGATCTGTAACTTCCCCTCTTACCCTTAACAGTATGATCTGTAACTTCCCCTCTAACCCTTAACAGTATGATCTGTAACTTCCCCTCAAACCCTTAACAGTATGATCTGTAACTTTCCCTCTTACCCTTAACAGTATGATCTGTAACTTCCCCTCTAACCCTTAACAGTATGATCTGTAACTTCCCCTCAAACCCCTAACAGAATGATCTGTAACTTCCCCTCAAACCCCTAACAGTATGATCTGTAACTTCCCCTCAAACCCTTAACAGTATGATCTGTAACTTCCCCTCTAACCCTTAACAGTATGATCTGTAACTTCCCCTCAAACCCTTAACAGTATGATCTGTAACTTCCCCTCTAACCCTTAACAGTATGATCTGTAACTTCCCCTCTTACCCTTAACAGTGTGATCTGTAACTTCCCCTCTAACCCTTAACAGTATGATCTGTAACTTCCCCTCTAACCCTTAACAGTATGATCTGTAACTTCCCCTCAAACCCTTAACAGTATGATCCGAACTTCCCCTCTAACCCTTAACAGTATGATCTGTAACTTCCTCTCTAACACTTCACAGTATGATCTGTAACTTCCCCTCTAACCCTTAACAGTATGATCTGTAACTTCCCCTCTTACCCTTAACAGTATGATCTGTAACTTCCCCTCTAACCCTTAACAGTATGATCTGTAACTTCCCCTCAAACCCTTAACAGTATGATCTGTAACTTCCCCTCTTACCCTTAACAGTATGATCTGTAACTTCCCCTCTAACCCTTAACAGTATGATCTGTAACTTCCCCTCAAACCCCTAACAGAATGATCTGTAACTTCCCCTCAAACCCCTAACAGTATGATCTGTAACTTCCCCTCAAACCCTTAACAGTATGATCTGTAACTTCCCCTCTAACCCTTAACAGTATGATCTGTAACTTCCCCTCAAACCCTTAACAGTATGATCTGTAACTTCCCCTCTAACCCTTAACAGTATGATCTGTAACTTCCCCTCTTACCCTTAACAGTATGATCTGTAACTTCCCCTCTAACCCTTAACAGTATGATCTGTAACTTCCCCTCTAACCCTTAACAGTATGATCTGGAACTTCCCCTCAAACCCTTAACAGTATGATCCGAACTTCCCCTCTAACCCTTAACAGTATGATCTGTAACTTCCTCTCTAACACTTCACAGTATGATCTGTAACTTCCCCTCTAACCCTTAACAGTATGATCTGTAACTTCCCCTCTTACCCTTAACAGTATGATCTGTAACTTCCCCTCTAACCCTTAACAGTATGATCTGTAACTTCCCCTCAAACCCTTAACAGTATGATCTGTAACTTCCCCTCTTACCCTTAACAGTATGATCTGTAACTTCCCCTCTAACCCTTAACAGTATGATCTGTAACTTCCCCTCAAACCCCTAACAGTATGATCTGTAACTTCCCCTCAAACCCCTAACAGTATGATCTGTAACTTCCCCTCAAACCCTTAACAGTATGATCTGTAACTTCCCCTCTAACCCTTAACAGTATGATCTGTAACTTCCCCTCAAACCCTTCACAGTATGATCTGTAACTTCCCCTCTAACACTTCACGGTAGGATCTGGAACCTTCAATGCTAACACTACACAGTAGGATCTGTAACTTCCCCTCTAACACTTCACAGTAGGATCTGGAACCTTCTCCGCTAACACTTCACAGTCTGAGCTGTAACTTCCCCTCTAACACTTCACAGTATGATCTGTAACTTCCCCTCTAACACTTCACAGTATGATCTGTAACTTCCCCTCTAACACTTCACAGTAGGATCTGGAACCTTCTCCTCTAACACTACACAGTATGATCTGTAACTTCCCCTCTAACACTTCACAGTATGAGCTGTAACTTCCCCTCTAACACTTCACAGTATGATCTGTAACTTCCCCTCTAACACTACACAGTATGATATGTAACTTCCCCTCTAACACTTCACAGTATGATCTGGAACTTCCCCTCTAACACTTCACAGTAGGATCTGGAACCTTCTCCTCTAACACTACACAGTATGATCTGTAACTTCCCTTCTAACACTTCACAGTATGATCTGTAACTTCCCCTCTAACACTTCACAGTATGATCTGTAACTTCCCCTCTAACACTTCACAGTATGATCTGTAACTTCCCCTCTAACACTTCACAGTATGATCTGTAACTTCCCCTCTAACACTTCACAGTATGATCTGTAACTTCCCCTCTAACACTTCACAGTATGATCTGTAACTTCCCCTCTAACACTTCACAGTAGGATCTGGAACCTTCTCCTCTAACACTACACAGTATGATCTGTAACTTCCCCTCTAACACTTCACAGTATGATCTGTAACTTCCTCTCTAACCCTTAACAGTATGATCTGTAACTTCCCCTCTAACACTACACAGTATGATCTGTAACTTCCCCTCTAACACTTCACAGTATGATCTGTAACTTCCCCTCTAACACTTCACAGTAGGATCTGGAACCTTCAATGCTAACACTACACAGTATGATCTGTAACTTCCCCTCTAACACTTCACAGTATGATCTGTAACTTCCCCTCTAACACTTCACAGTATGATCTGTAACTTCCCCTCTAACACTTCACAGTATGATCTGTAACTTCCCCTCTAACCCTTAACAGTATGATCTGTAACTTTACAGTATGATCTGTTACTTCACAGTATGATCTGTAAATTCCCCTCTAACACTTCACAGTATGATCTGGAACCTTCTCCGCTAACACTTCACAGTATGATCTGTAACTTCCCCTCTAACCCTTAACAGTATGATCTGTAACTTCCCATCTTACACTTCACAGTATGTTCTGGAACTTCCCCTCTAACACTTCACAGTATGATCTGTAACTTCCTCTCTAACCCTTAACAGTATGATCTGTAACTTCACAGTATGATCTGGAACCTTCTCCGCTAACCCTTAACAGTATGATCTGTAACTTCCCCTCTAACCCTTAACAGTATGATCTGTAACTTCCTCTCTAACACTTCACAGTAGGATCTGGAACTTCCCTTCTAACACTTCACAGTATGATCTGTAACTTCCCCTCTAACACTTCACAGTATGATCTGTAACTTCCCCTCTAACACTTCACAGTATGATCTGTAACTTCCCCTCTAACACTTCACAGTATGATCTGTAACTTCCCCTCTAACACTTCACAGTATGATCTGTAACTTCCCCTCTAACACTTCACAGTATGATCTGTAACTTCCCCTCTAACACTTCACAGTAGGATCTGGAACCTTCTCCTCTAACACTACACAGTATGATCTGTAACTTCCCCTCTAACACTTCACAGTATGATCTGTAACTTCCTCTCTAACCCTTAACAGTATGATCTGTAACTTCCCCTCTAACACTACACAGTATGATCTGTAACTTCCCCTCTAACACTTCACAGTATGATCTGTAACTTCCCCTCTAACACTTCACAGTAGGATCTGGAACCTTCAATGCTAACACTACACAGTATGATCTGTAACTTCCCCTCTAACACTTCACAGTATGATCTGTAACTTCCCCTCTAACACTTCACAGTATGATCTGTAACTTCCCCTCTAACACTTCACAGTATGATCTGTAACTTCCCCTCTAACCCTTAACAGTATGATCTGTAACTTTACAGTATGATCTGTTACTTCACAGTATGATCTGTAAATTCCCCTCTAACACTTCACAGTATGATCTGGAACCTTCTCCGCTAACACTTCACAGTATGATCTGTAACTTCCCCTCTAACCCTTAACAGTATGATCTGTAACTTCCCATCTTACACTTCACAGTATGTTCTGGAACTTCCCCTCTAACACTTCACAGTATGATCTGTAACTTCCTCTCTAACCCTTAACAGTATGATCTGTAACTTCACAGTATGATCTGGAACCTTCTCCGCTAACCCTTAACAGTATGATCTGTAACTTCCCCTCTAACCCTTAACAGTATGATCTGTAACTTCCTCTCTAACACTTCACAGTATGTTTTGAAACTTCCCCTCTAACACTTCACAGTATGATATGTAACTTCCCCTCTAACCCTTAACAGTATGATCTGTAACTTCCCCTCTAACACTTCACAGTATGATCTGTAACTTCCCCTCTAACCCTTAACAGTATGATCTGTAACTTCCCCTCTAACACTTCACAGTATGATATGTAACTTCCCCTCTAACCCTTAACAGTAGGATATGTAACTTCCCCTCTAACACTTCACAGTATGATCTGTAACTTCCCCTCTAACCCTTAACAGTATGATCTGTAACTTCCTCTCTAACCCTTAACAGTATGATCTGTAACTTCCCCTCTAACCCTTCACAGTATGATATGTAACTTCCCCTCTAACACTTCACAGTATGATCTGTAACTTCCTCTCTAACACTTCAAAGTATGTTTTGGAACTTCCCCTCTAACACTTCACAGTATGATCTGTAACTTCCCCTCTAACCCTTAACAGTATGATCTGGAACTTCCCCTCTAACCCTTAACAGTATGATCTGGAACTTCCTCTCTAACACTTCACAGTATGATCTGTAACTTCCTCTCTAACACTTCACAGTATGATCTGGAACTTCCCCTCTAACCCTTAACAGTAGGATCTGTAACTTCCCCTCTAACCCTTCACAGTATGATATGTAACTTCCCCTCTAACCCTTCACAGTATGATCTGTAACTTCCCCTCTAACACTTCACAGTATGATCTGTAACTTCCTCTCTAACCCTTAACAGTATGATCTGTAACTTCCCCTCTAACACTTCACAGTATGATCTGTAACTTCCCCTCTAACACTTCACAGTATGATCTGTAACTTCCTCTCTAACACTTCACAGTATGATCTGGAACTTCCCCTCTAACCCTTAACAGTATGATCTGTAACTTCCTCTCTAACCCTTAACAGTATGATCTGTAACTTCCCCTCTAACCCTTAACAGTATGATCTGTAACTTCCTCTCTAACACTTCACAGTATGATCTGTAACTTCCCCTCTAACCCTTCACAGTATGATATGTAACTTCCCCTCTAACACTTCACAGTATGATATGTAACTTCCCCTCTAACACTTCACAGTATGATCTGTAACTTCCTCTCTAACACTTCACAGTGTGTTTTGGAACTTCCCCTCTAACACTTCACAGTAGGATCTGGAACCTTCTCCACTTAATCTTCTTAAGAAGATTGATAACCTTAAGCTTCCTGTCTATTTACTTCCTGTCTAATTAACATTGCGCTTTATGTAATATGTCCCCATTTGATCGGTTTGATTTTTATTCTTAAATGGCTCATATGATCAAAACCATACCCTGTACAGTGCACTTCCTAGTTGATCCCCAGCCTTGGATCACACAAATGACCTCCAAAATTATAAACTGCCAGCAAAACTTTATGTAGTGTTTGAATGCATGCATGTGTATTCATGCTTTTATTGTACAACACTGTTTAGTGTGTTTCTTCTTGCAGATGTCTGGACAAAAATGGAGACATTGAATCTCTCACGGAACCAGTTGCCTGCACTCCCTGTAAGAACTTTTACAAACTAATCTCAACAAGTCTCTCATCTATATTGATATAATATATCAATATTCAAGGATAATAAGAAATATAGCCGCAAGCGGCGACAACAGGATTCAGCCGCATAAACAGCGTGTTCAGTACAAAGATAAACATGTCAGGAGTCATTCCTGAAAGTTTCATCAAATTCTGTCGACACGTGTAGCTTCAGGAGCCTTTTTAGCATTTTTATTTTTTTCCGACATTATTTCTATCGACTTTGATCAAACATTCTGAACGAAAATGATTGATCGCGATCGGTGTTTTGACAGATTCCTGTTGTATACAAAAATCGTTTTACATTCCTGAAAAAAATGCATAATTCTGAGTCCAACTTTTTGAGTTATCGCCCTTTGAAAGTTGCACATTGTACTAAGTCACCCGACTTTGAACACGTATAGCGCAAAAACTATTTAAGGTAGAGTCTTCGGGTGAACTATCCTTTATTGTACTATGCTTCAGCTACAACATACTAAAGTTTCAGATCTCTGTTGCAAGTATCTTCAGAGGAAAAGATTCTCAAAGGTGCATGGGGTCCAGAAATTCTGAAAAGTTGAAAAATCCAATATGGCGGCTAAACCACGTGACCTACGACTTCGTCCTGATTGCCTTTTTTGCTTAGAATGTCATTGTCCATCTCCATCTGCATTTTGAAAAAAAATCCAATGTTAATTTTTCGATTTTGGATTCGACCATGACCTTTTACTTGTCGACCGATTTCGCCCAAAAGCTTATTAGATCCTCTTCTCATAGAGGACTATCAGTGTACAAAATTTTACTGTTATAGCCTTAGCCGTTTTGGCTGAATCGCGGGCACAAAATCTGGGAATAAAAAAATAATAATAAAACACGCCAATAACAATAAGGATTCAGCCTGAAAGCCTGAATCCTTAATAAAACACGCCAATAACAATAAGGATTCAGCCTTAAGGCTGAATCCTTAATAATGAATGTGATGGCTGTAACAGTTCTAGGAATGATATTTGTTTATCCCAACTTCCAGTGCACAAATAAGAACATTATCCATGAAGATATGGACAATTGACCAAAGGATTTATTGCTTTCAATGAGAGAGGGTATATGTTTTAAAGGGTCGCTCAAAGGACTAGGTTATGGTCTAGGTATTCTCTAAATAATCCAAAAAAAATGATTGAAAAAGATTTACATATGTGCACAACTCATGAGCATTTTACAGCGAAATCCAATGTGAGCTTAATGGACATTCATTTGCCGTCACCCAATGTGTTCAAATTTAGACACAGCCTACCTTTGGGGATTACACAGACACCAGTCATTTTGAGTGACTTTGACATTATTTTCAAGGTCACAACAGTAATTTGACTTCTTTTGAAACTCTTGTTAACGTGATATATCATGAACCATTGCACCCAATCTCTACAAATTTAGTCACAGCCTACCTTGAGGAAGACACCAATTATTTCGGGTGACTTTGACATTATTTTCAAGATCACTACGGCACTTTGGTCACTTTTGTAACTCTTGTTATTGTGTTAGCAGCCTACATTGGGGTATTAAACAGACACAAGTCCTGTTGGGTGACCTTGACTTTATTATCCCCCGCCGCGCGTTTAGCGCGAAGCGGGGGATATAGTATTCAGCTCCGTACGTCCGTCCGTCCGTCCCGCTTCTTGTTAGCGCGATATCTAATGAACTGCTCAACCTAGAATCTTCAAACTTGGTACCAGTCTTCATCTGGGGAATACGCAGACCTGAAAAGCTTTTGGTGACTTTGACCTCATTTTCAAGGTCAAAGCGAGACTATGACCAGTTTTTAAAATGTTGTTAGCGCGATATCTAATGAACTTCTCAACCTAGAATCTTCAAACTTGGTACCAGTCTTCATCTGGGGTATACGCAGACCTGAAAAGCTTTTGGTGACCTTGACCTCATTTTCAAGGTCACAGCGAGACTTTGACCAGTTTTGAAAATGTTGTTAGCGCGATATCTAATGAACCGCTCAACCTAGAATCTTCAAACTTGGTACCAGTCTTCATCTGGGGAATACGCAGACCTGAAAAGCTTTTGGTGACCTTGACCTTATTTTCAAGGTCAAAGCGAGACTTTGACCAGTTTTTAAAATGTTGTTAGCGCGATATCTAATGAACCGCTCAACCTAGAATCTTCAAACTTGGCACCAATCTTCATCTGAGGAATACGCAGACCTGAAAAGCTTTTGGTGACCTTGACCTCATTTTAAAGGTCACAGCGAGACTTTGACCAGTTTTGAAAATGTTGTTAGCGTGATATCTAATGAACCGCTCAACCTAGAATCTTCAAACTTGGTACCAGTCTTCATCTGAGCAATACGCAGACTTGAAAAGTTTTTGGTGACCTTGACCTCATTTTCAAGGTCACAGCGAGACTTTGACCAGTTTTGAAAATGTTGTTAGGGCCATATCTCATGAACCCATTAGCCTTGAGTCTTCACGGGGGACATAGTATTCAGCTCTGTACGTCCGTCCGTACTTCCGTCCCGCTTCTTGTTGTTAACATCAATTTGCGGCGGGGGATCTTGTCACCTTTGTGACAAATACTTGTTTTTAAGGTCTCCATGGCACTTTGACTGATTTTGAAACTCTTGTTAAGGCGTTATCTCATGAACCATTTCACAAAAAGTCTTGAAATTTGATCCAGCCTACATTGAGAGATTATGCAGTCACCACTCAGTTTTGGTGACCTTGACCTTAACTTCAAGGTCACCAAGGCACTTTTGCCACCTTTGAAACTCTTGTTGAACTCCCAGGTGATTTTGCTCCAACTTCGTTCATTTATCTTCACAATGCTTAGCGTGAAAATCACATTGATTAATTATCAATTCCATACACCTCTTTGCTGTCACAATCAAGTATATAATTCTTGAAAGTTGTAAAAGAAGGCGAAAAACTTTCGTTTTTGACGTGTCGGCCATTTTGTTTTACAAAAAAGACCAAAAAAAATCTAAATTGTTGCCAATGGAATGTGTGACGTCAACTGTGGAATACACTGCCTGCAAAATGGCGTCTCGTATTATTAGCACTGACAGACAAATGAACACCGAGGGTTGTAGCGGCCATACCACATGACAAATCCATATCAAAACTTGCAAAATGTCTGTACATAACTTTCTGAAGCAACAGTAAAAAGGAATAACCCAAACAGTGACGATAAAATTTGATAACTATCTATTTACCAACCCGGAAATGAATCCCTTCAATGGAACCATACAACGAAACAATGCGACTTTAAGTTCAAATACATTAAGGAAAATAAAGTTTTAAATAATTAATTTCTAGTGTATGTGGGTTTGTTTATTATAGAAATTGCGTCTGTTATTTCTGTCTTTTTGTAGTTTAATTTTGCAAAATACAGCATGATACTAAGGTCCAGGTTAGAAAGTCTACTTCCACAGCACACCGACAGTAAATACCAAATTATAAGAAATGTTGAGCTTTATTATACATATAAATAAAGGAAAGTTGTCAAAATAATATGTTATGAATGCATTGTAATGTTACAACAGGTGGACGTTAAATTGTCCTGAATATCCTTCTATAGTTTAACAATTTCCCTAAATTTATAATGACAACAAAACACGGAAGCACCATTAAAATGTTTATATACAATATTTACATAATAGTTTGCTCACTACAGTCTCACTACAAGTAGCCTACCTCTTGACCGAGCTTCGGTCAAACCACAGCATGTGGACCAACTGCACAGGTGTGAAATTGGCGGTAGAAAGAGAAAGTAACGACCAAGCATTGATCGCTCCCAAGCAATGGGTCAATAACTGTTAGCTGTTCCTGAGCTACAGGAAAACAGTTACGGCTACTTTAGCGGAAAAGAAAGTACATAACAGAATTTATTGTTAACTATGAAGTGAAGGGGATCATCTTCGATGAATAGAGCCCAACATACAGTGAGTGAGAATTCCCAATATGCTCCAAGTTTGGATATTTTGGTACATATAAATGAGACAGTCGAGAAAGAGTAAATGGTGGAATACAGGATCAAAGATAATTTGAAGGCACAATGAAGATTATATGACATATGACAATTATTGCTGCTTATATGACATAGTAGTGCAGCATGCAAGGTAGAATTGGATATCATGGTACATGTAAATGCGACGTTCAATAAGAATAAATGGGTAAGTGGTGGAATACAAGGTCAAAATATTATGAAGGCACAATGAAGAGACAGAAACATGACAATCCTTACTGCTTATATGACATTGTAGCGCAGCAGGAAAGGTAGAGACTGGTGGAAGCTGGGGTGGAGGCGGGGAAGTTTAACTGCTTGTAACAATTTAACTGTTTACAAACATAAGAAATGGCTTTACTTACGCGAGGAAACCAAAGGAACTGGGACCAGGAGGAACTGCACATGCGCAGTACTACAATTCGACAATTCCACCCCAGCGAGGATAATGATTGGTTGGCACCAGTACCAGTACACAAGGGAGAGAACTCTACATTGAATATGCGGGCTGTGTTACTGCCCAAAGATTGGAAGTGTGGGAGTTTAATATTAATGTACTCAGGAATAATAGTCAATTACTCCGATTGGAAATACCTGGAAACAAAACACCATTGACGAACTTTGTAGAAAAGTAAAATTTACGTGAGTTACTTTGAATTAAGCTGCTATTATGGTTAAATATGCGTTGTCATTTTTTAATGAAAAATACGTTAAAGACTAAGTTCCAAATGTTCAGAGGAAAATAAGACAACGTAATTAAACTCAGAAATGCAAGTGAATATTACGTTGCTGTAGATAAAGAATTCCTTGAGTATTACTTGTTAAAGTTAAATTACAAACCAAGACACGTACATATTTATGTTGCAAAAACATACACGATTATTGGTTTAATACTGGAGGTAGCAAGGAGGTATACAAGCAAAATACATATTAATTGCTGATTAAAAAGAAATACTTGATTGTTAATAGTTGAAATACAAACACAGAACGAATAATATCATGAATATTATATACACATTGTTTCCTTTGTCATTATTAACTGGCTTAAATGCTTTAAGCTCAAATATATATCACTTACCAATCATGTAACGATATGTAAAATCTTTATCTGATATATAATCAAAATTAAAATTCAATATTATTATAGAAAATTACATTAATATCAACATTTTTGCGAAAATTAAATTAGAAATTCCTTCGCACAAGGTTTTGATTATGATATTTTTTCCTCAAGTCCAGTCCATGACACAAAATGTTTATGCTTGCAGAGAAATAATTTGAACGTGCTGTTCAGTTCTTGCAATCATTCACACATAATTTTCTTCATCTCAGTTATTGTTCCACGCCCCAACATGGCACTGGGGACTATGAATTTAGCAGCCTCTGTCCGTATGTCCATTCATACGTACGTCTGCCGTCTGGATCCTTACGCGATATCTTGTGAACCCTTGCACCTATTGCTTCAAAGTTGGTCACTGCCTTCACTACACTACACTACACTACTACACTGACACCAGTCACTTTCAGTGACCTTGACCTTATTTTCAATAACATTTTTAGCTCATCTGGCCTGTAAGGTCCGATGGACTTATGGCATGGCATGGTGTCCGGCGTCCGTCTGTCAATCCATCCGTCCCTAAACTTTGTGGAATTTCATCTTCTCTTCTAGAAGCATAAGGCCTAGAAAGCTGAACTTTGTGTATAGACTCCTTGACTATTTGGGTTTATAAATTGTAGCTTTGGTGGCCCTGTGGCCCCTAATATCAGCCTCAGGGGCCACACCCTTTAACCTAATTCCATCTTTTTCTCAAGAAGCATCAGGCCTATGAAGCTGAAACTTTGTGTGCAAAATCCTAAGTTAGATAAGGAGGATTCCAAATTGTACATTTGGTGACCCTGTGGTCCAAAGTAAGGGGGAACCACATTTGCCTCACCTTAAAGCAAAATTGATATGAAGCCTGATGAGCTACAGAGCCACTGGCTCTATTTTTTTAAAGATTTGATGCATCATGTCATAAATAATATCAAATGGTATCAAATCATTGCGAAAAATACAGACCATTAACATTCCTGTTATGCTGCGCAATGCGGGAGACGTGTTTGGAAACATTACCGAGCACCCGGGTGGGATTCTCTCGATAGCCTTATGAAATATTTCCCTACAGAGTTAAATATTTCCCTACAGAGGTAATATCAATCATCTTGTGACTTTGTGTGAACTCAATTGCTAAATTTGAATGTAAAAATTAGACAAAACAACTTCTAAATTTCAGGAACAACCATAGCAGAACTAACCCAGTCTGTATAAATTATTTCATTGTTGAAATTGTTGTTGAATAATGAATATACAAGTACTTTTGCAAAACATAAGAGAGTAAATGGGAATGCTGATATTGATGTAAACGATATTAACCTGTCCCTAGGGTTTGATTGAAAATGTAAACATGAGGGGTGAGGGGAAACCCGTGGGCCATAGGCCCTAGGGTTTCCCCGATCCCGAATGTTTACATTTTCAATCAAACCCGAGGGACAGGTTAATATCTGTCATATAAAGCGAAGGAAAGGACGAAAAACTCGGTTAAAATATCGAAATATGTAATAACACTGAAAGTATCGCACAAACGCAGCCAATCCTTGCATGCTGTCTGTTTAACAGCAGCTCTTCGCGAAAGACTTTAAATATACACTTTGCATACGATTTTAGAATCAAATTTAATATATATTTACATTATGTATATAAAAATTACAGTGTCAGTGATCACACAACAAAATGAACATTTGCTGACAAGAAGCCTCGGTAGCTCAGGCGGTAAGAGCGCTGTTTAACAACATAGAGGTTCCGGGTTCGAATCCCGCTTGAAACGTTAAATCAGATTTTGTTAAAAATTCTAATTTTACAAATCCATTTGTTTGTTTCGTAATGTTTACAAGTTATGAGTCTTGTATAAAATGCAAAATATATAAAAAAGTAAAGTAAAATTAAAAATTATTCTAGAATGTCCCTGGGAGCAGGTTTACCCGAGAAAGGAATTACCTCCAAAATGACATGATTATGACACCTGAGGTTTATATGTGGTTTTTGAAAATTGTAGTCTTTGTATGTAAATGAAACTGTATCATCCCTCATTTACTATGTTATGGATAACACATAATCCACGGGCATTATCAATAATAAAGGATGTTTGCCCGCGGGATTTGCCGTAGACCCATGGGCAAATCACGAGGGCAAACATCCTTTATTATTGATAATGCCCACGGACTATGTGTTATCTATTTTATAAACCGCCAACTAGTTATAAAACATTGACATGACCAATTACGTGAAAATAACTGATGCGGCCGTAAAATATCAAAAACCCATACTAAGACCTTTGTAATAAGAGGACCTAACAAACGATGTATGTCAGCGCTGTAACAATAGCTGAGTGGTCAGAGCGTTGGGTTTAGCGTTCGGGAGTGTAAACTCTGCGGGTTCGAGTCGGCATATCGCCACAACATTTGCAGTAGTGCCATGCCATATAAGTTTCTTTAAGAGCATTTTGATCTTTTTCCTTCCAATGTTTGTATGATTCCTTGTCTTTGTTTAACAAATCTCGCCTGGAAGTAATTGTTCTTGCACATGGGATTTCACAATGTCATCCTTTTGCTTGTGAAGTAGCTGACACTTTTTATATATTTGCCTTATGAATACAACATTCGTTACATTTCAGACATCCCTTCACAAAATGGTGTCACTACGAAAGCTGTATGTTAACAGCAATGAGCTTGATTTTGAAGGAATTCCAGCAAATGTGGGCAAGCTACATAACCTTGAGATCTTCAGTGCTGCAGACAACAACCTTGAGATGATCCCCGAGGGACTCTGCAGGTCAGTAACTTCCACCCATTGTCTCCAGACAACTCCATCTTTGCCATTGGCTACATCTTTCTTCCTTTGCCAATGGGCATCATTGTTTGTAGGTGAATCTCTGGCTTCAAGTAAGGACATCCTTAGAACAAAGCTAAAATATGCAGGGAGTTCAATAAGCTGGGCTTTTGTGTCTTCATAAACACAATTCCCAACTGAAATATAATATCTCAGCAGTTTTAAATGGTTCTAAAGAACTTCTATCAAACAATCAAAATGCAAGGTTATTGTCCCCCGCCTCCGCGAAGCGCGGAGCGGGGGACATAGTATTCAGCTCCGTACGTCCATCCGTACGTACGTCCCGCTTCTTGTTAGCGCCATATCTATTGAACCGCTCGACCTAGAATCTTCAAACTTGGTACCAGTCTTCATCTGGGGAATACGCAGACCTGAAAAGCTTTCGGTGACCTTGACCTCATTTACAAGGTCACGGCTAAACTTTGACCAGTTTTGAAAATGTTGTTAGCGGGATATCTAATGAACCGCTCAACCTAGAATCTTCAAACTTGGTACCAGTCTTCATCTGGGGAATACGCAGACCTGATAATTTTTCGGTGACCTTGACCTCATTTTCAAGGTCACGGCGAGACTTTGACTTTGAGTTTTGAAAATGTTGTTAGCGCCATATCTCATGAACCCATTAACCTTGAGTCTTCAAACTTGGTACCAGTTTTCATCTGGATCATACGCAAACACCAATCGATTTGGGTGACCATGACGTCATTTTGACCGTTTTTTTAAATGTTGTTGTCACGATATCTCATGAACCATTGCATTAAGTATCTTCAAATTGTTACCAATCATTTGGAGAATACGCATGCACCAATCTGTACTCATCTTTATTTTGGAATATGCAAACGCCAATCAATTTGGGTGACCTTTCATGTCAAAGATGCTGAAAACCAATGACATACTGAAAACCAATGGAGAAGGCTGTTATTAACAAAGGTAACTTTACTTTGTTTGGCTAAATCATGTTCTTGATTGCGGCGGGGGACATGGTCAAGTTTGTGACAATTACTTGTTTTTAGAAAAACTGTTATCTATGACTATGCATATTATTGAAACATGTTCGTGCCCCCCCTTTGGTGAGAATATTTTTTTAATCTTTCCCAAAGTTACTAATTTGAGATCAGAATGGTGTGCACAATGAACCAAAGGATGATAAACAAATATTTTGTGAGATTCTGATTAAACACCAGTCATCTAGATTTTTAGATTAACAGAAACCATAGAACAATGTAAACAATGTCATGCTTGGCGGGAGACCTGAGTCTGTCTGCTGGCTGCATTTGTGCTAAACTCTGTTGATAATATGAAACTATTTGATGTAATTTAGTTATTACTTGGTTAATAACCGTCATTTTGTTTACAGATGTGGCAAGTTGAAAAAGCTCATTTTGAACAAAAACAGATTGATCACATTACCAGATATCCTTCACCTACTCCCAGATCTTGAGGTAGGTCTGTTTACAGATTTTTATTCAGAATATGGTTTGGATACAAGTAATCCAACTTAGTAAAAGCTGCTCCTTGGTGTATGGTCCTCCCAACTTGCTTGTCACCTGCGGTTATACATCTTCACCTTGGATCATTGGAGTTTCAATGTTTAAAGTAGATTTCCACTGGTCCTCCTCTAATTATACCCCCGCCTTTACAGCGTAATCAGGGTTATATAACATGCATTCTGTCCGTCCGTCTGTTCATCACAAAACTTTGTCCAGGGCATATCTCCTAAACTATACATGCCAGCTTCACCAAACTTCATACACTTATCAGCCATGATCCCTAGATGTGCCTTTTGGGGGTTAAACCAACAAATTATTTTTTATTTTTGCGGTTTCCATGGAAACATGTCTAAAATAGTGACTCCATGACCAAGTCCTTTGTCTGGAGCATATCTCCTAAACTATATATGCTAGCTTCACCAAACTTCATACACTGATCAACCATGACCCGTAGATGTGCCTTTTGAGGGTTAGACCAACAAATGATTTTTATTATCCCCTGCCACAAAGTGGAAGGGGGATATAGGTTTGGGCTCCATCCGTCCGTCCGAGTTAAAGGGAACAGCTTTTCTCAAAAAATATTTAAGATAGGGTAACCAAATTTGCTGTGTGTCTTTGGGTTTCAATACCTTGATGGAGTTTGAAAATCAGAACCGCAAAATTATTTTCTACAAAATTGTTTTCTACAGAGTTATCGCCCTTTGGCTGTGTTTTTGTACTCTGTTCGACGGTGTCGACAAAGGAGACATCTTTTCTCAGAAACTATATAGGATAGGTTCACCAAACTTTCTGTGTGTCTCCATTGCATCAATACCTTGATGGAGTTCGAAAATCAGAACCGAGAAATGATTTTTAGCTCATCAGGCCTGAAAGGCCAGATGGGCTTGTGGCATGGCCCGGCGTCCGTCCGTCGTCCGTAAACTTTTGACACTTTCGACTTCTCCTCATAAACCATATATACACTAGAGAAATTGTGTGTACAGGTACCTTGGCATGTGGGGATTCTGATTTGCAACTTTGGTGACCCTGTGACCCCAATTTAGGGCCACAGGGGCCACGCCCTTAAAACCTATGTTCGTCGTCTTCTCCAGAAGCAGAAGCCCCAGTGAGCTGAAATTTTATGTACAGGCACCTTGGCATGTGGGGATTCTAATTTGTAACTTTTGTGACCCTGTGACCCCAATTAAGGGCCACAGGGGCCACACCCTTAAAACTTATGTTCGACTTCTTCTCCAGAACCAATGACTCTAGACTAGAGAGCTGAAATTGTGTGTACAGGTACCTTGGCATGTTGGGATTCTGATTTGTAACTTTGGTGACCCTGTGACCCCAATGTAGGGCCAAAGGGGCAATGCCCTTAAAACTTATTTTCATCTTCTTCTCCAGAAGCAGAAGCCCAAGAGAGCTGAAATTTTATGTACAGGCACCTTGGCATGTGGGGATTCTAATTTTTAACTTTTGTGACCCTGTGACCCCAATTAAGGGCCACAGGGGCCACACCCTTAAAACTTATGTTCGACTTCTTCTCCAGAACCAATGACTCTAGACTAGAGAGCTGAAATTGTGTGTACAGGTACCTTGGCATTTGGGGATTCTGATTTGTAACTCTGGTGACCCTGTGACCCCAATGTAGGGCCACAGGGGCCATGCCTTAAAACTTATTTTCATCTTCTTCTCCAGAAGCAGAAGCCCAAGAGAGCTGAAATTTTTATCTTTTTCTCCAGAAGCATAAGGCCTAGAAAGCTAAAACTTTGTGTACAGACTCCTTGACTAGTGAGGATTATAAATTGTAGCTTTGGTGGCCCTGCACATGTGGCCCCTAATAAGGGCCTAAGGAACCATGCCCTAAAAACCTATTTTCATCTTCTTCTCCAGAAGCAGAAGGCCTAGAAAGCTGAAATTTTGTATACAAACTCCTTATCTAGTGAGGATTATAAATTGTAGCTTTGGTTGCCCCATGGCCCCTACTAAGGGGGCACCACATTGGCCACACCCTATAGCGAAATCAAATGTAAAGCCTGATGAGCTACAGAGCCCATGGCTCTATTTTTTATGGAGTTATTACCCTTGTTTTGAGGTTTTGGAATCTGTTCGAAGGGACAACTTTTCTCAAAAGCTATTTAAGATAGAATCACAAAATTTGCAGTGTGTCTTTAGGGATATCATACCTTGATTGAGTTAAAAAATGAGGTAAATGCAATTACAGCCGATTTAGGAAAATATTGGGAGCTTTGATAAAAACTTGTTTGGCGGGGGATGTTGATGACCATGTCTTCTTTTTTTTGCGGTTTCCATGGAAACATGACCAAAACAGTGACTCTATGACCAAATCTTTTGTCCAGAGCATATCTCCTACACTATACATGCTAGCTTCACTCACAGCCATAGATCAAACATTGTAATACAGTCTTATAGATTTTATTTGCTGAGATAAGTTGGTTTACATATTTTGGTTTAATCCAATTCCCACTAGGGCATGGAATCGAGCTTTTGATTTCTTGCAGGATTCTGTAACTGAGTCATCAGGATTCAGTCGTGAGTTAATAATGATTCCTATATATGAGATATGCCGCTAATCGCTGAAATATTGCCCAAGCGGCGTAAAACAATAACTCACTCACTCGATCACTATATATGAGGTTGTTAGGTTTTTCTCTGCATGACATTGAAAAGCATGCAAAACCATATTTGTCATGAATTTGTACTAAAGTTTCAAATCGGATTATTTTGTCAATAAATATGTTTCTATAAAATTTATTAAATCAGTTTGTTCAGAAATATATTCTGTACCAGAAAAAAAATTAAAAGCAGGAATGGGACTTCCTTCCAACAAACAAGAGCTTGTTTTAAACGATGTTCCTTTCTATGTTCACCATAGGAGTACTAAAGATTGTTGTTTCAATATTGCCATACATCAATCTTCCAGAAGAAAAAAAATCATTTCAGTTAACTTTTTGACTAATGAAGATTATAATATAAAGCTTTGGAGACCCTATGACCCCTTATAAGGGTCACATGGGCCATATCCATAAACCTATTTTCATCTTCTTCTGCAGAAACATAAGGCTGAAACCTTTTGTACATACTCCTTGACTAGTGAAGAATAGTTTATAACTGAGGTAGCTCGAAATAAGGGCAACTGGGAAAGCATAAGACCTAGAAAGCTTAAACCTTGTATACAGGCTCCTAAGATAATGATGATTCTAAATTGTACATTTGATGAATACTGTGACCCCTACTAAAGGGGAAACTACATTTGCGCCAACCTGAAGCAAAATAGATATGAAGCCTGATGAGCTACAGAGCCAATGGCTTTGTTAAGAAAAAAATACTTTTTTTTTTTTCATTTTGGAGCATTTTGAGATTCTGGAAAATGTAAGTTAATTACGTTGATTAAATTAGTTTACAAAAATTTATTTCTACACTTCTTGATAACAGAAAACTTTATCTCATAACATTTACACCATGATAAAATGTTATAATAAAGGATGATACTGAGTTTAACATTTCTTTATCTAAACAACTTTGTCATCGACAATCCAACTCCATGTTCTTTGGATGTGTTCAATGTTTTTGATTTGCCATGTTTGGCGATGTCAATGACAGATGGGACGTAAAAATATATGAAATCAACAATGTTAAGTATTGATATGTGGAACAGATAAAGCCAGTTAGATTTTGTGAACTTTGGTGTAATTTTGATAGTGATTAATACATACTTTTGGACAAAGTCGGAAAAACCTATAGCTCAAACCTAGGGTTCACGTTCACTATTGAGCTGATGGGGATTGTGATTTTAACATTTGTTGAACCTCTGACATCTAATGAGGGGCATACTCTAGAAATTTATATTTTTTATTGAGATTTTGTTATCGTGTGACCCATCTTATGGTAACCCTGTGACAAATTGTGTGATGAATTATGGATAGCATGACGAGCTACATGTGCAGCCATCTGCTCTTTTTCTTAAAAGGGGATTTGAATATTTGGACTTGATTTTTATTTGACTTCAGACTTTGGATGTGAGAGAGAATCCAGATCTTGTAATGCCCCCGAAGCCAGCAGAGCTGAAAAAAGCAAAGGAGTATTACAACATTGACTTTTCCCTTAACAACCAGCTGCGTTTAGCAGGTGCATCACCCCAGGTCTGCTCTGAAGAACACACCACTTGTAAGTGTCAACCAAGGTTACCTACTTAGTATGTTGAATACCATACCGCGGGTAGAAGATTATTCTCGGTTGAAAGCCCACCCCCAAATTCTGTGAAATCTGACAAAATCTAGAGGCCAGCGAGTCGATGTTAATTTACTAGGAAGCAAACTGCTCAAACTTCAATATCATTTCAGTATTGAACTTGTAAAATAAAATACCTTTGTCTTGTTGTTGTTTTCTATGACCATGTACATTGTGAATAATATATATTATTTAATATACTCTCCTCGATAGTTAACAATATGCCCGATTATCCTAATCTGTCTAATTCCGACAATCCTTACACAGAGTAAAGACAGAGTTATCGCTGCCCAAACCTGTACTGAAACTCACCACCAGGTGGCTAACCCTACGTCATCATTGCTTTTCTGTCGGCCATCAAGGACACTTGTGTTTTTGTTAGCTCTAGTTTTCCGACTGCTTTTGTGTTTAATAAACCTTTTCTTGTGTTTCTCTTCCCTGTTACAGGGTTAGAGGGTTAACTATTTCTTGCGAAGTAGTTAGTGCCTCTTTCCATGTATTTGTTGCCGGTTTTTTTTTTCAGCAGTTGACTGCGTCAGCTGTTGTTGATTTCGGCTGGCCCGGGTTGCACGTGGGTTTCGTGCCGGGTCGCCTGGCTGCTACGCTTGGCTGGTTTGGAGGTAGACCTCTCGTCTACCGTCTCTGGCTTGCACTTCAGTGTGGCCTGTTGGACGTCTGCCGCCTGCCGCGTCAGGCGCCCTACCGCCTCCCTTGCGCTTAGAGTGGACGTGCGCTTGGACGTCCCCTCGCTCGCGCTTCCCAGGCGCTTGGATGTGCTCTTGCTGGCGCTTGGATTGGCGTGCGCTTGTGTCGCGTGTCTCTCGCTCTTCAACTCTCTATGAGAAGCGCCTGAGCGGAGAGGTGACTAATGCGTGGCGCTAGATGTGCGTCTGACGCTCAGGTTCGCGGGACAGAAGCTGAGGCGCGTCAGGCGCTATTTCTTCTCTTCGTGTCCACTTTTTGATTGGGTAGTGGGTGAGGCGTTCATGCAGGCGCTCTCCATGCTTCTCTGATCTTGACTTGCGTGGGATGCTTAAGATGCTGTCTTGCTAGTGGCGAGGCGCTCCAGGCGCCCTCCCCGCTTGCTTGATGGGGGTTTGTCTCCTGTTGATTAATTCGAACCTTGACTCGAGGCAGGTTTGGTTTGGTTTCTTTTCCTCTCATGTTCCTCAGGTTCTTAACTGACTCTGGGTCGTGGCGCTCCATGCTTCCTTCCCTCTCACTTCGTGCGTCACTGGCTCACGAGTGGGTCAAGACGCTTCAGGCGCTCTCCCCTCTCGGTTGCACCCTCGCGCGCGTGTCTCCCGCTCTTAACTCAGGGGAGGTTCCCGCTATGGGAAGCGCCTGAGCGGAGAGGTGACTGATGCGTGGCGCTAGGTGCGCGCCCCTCGCGCGCGTGTGTCTCGCTCTTAACTGAGTGGCTGTTTGATTGGACGTGCGCTTGCTAGTGCTCGTGTCTCTCGCTCTTAACTCAGGGGAGCTTCCCTCTAGGGGAAGCGCCTGAGTGGAGAGGTGATTGACGCGTGTGTCTACTAGTGAGTAGCCGTTTGATTGGACGTGCGATCGCTAGTGCTCGTGTCTCTCGCTCTTAACTCAGGGGAGCTTCCCTCTAGGGGAAGCGCCTGAGTGGAGAGGTGATTGACGCGTGTGTCTACTAGTGAGTAGCCGTTTGATTGGACGTGCGATCGCTAGTGCTCGTGTCTCTCGCTCTTAACTCAGGGGAGCTTCCCTCTAGGGGAAGCGCCTGAGTGGAGAGGTGATTGACGCGTGTGTCTACTAGTGAGTAGCCGTTTGATTGGACGTGCGATCGCTAGTGCTCGTGTCTCTCGCTCTTAACTCAGGGGAGCTTCCCTCTAGGGGAAGCGCCTGAGTGGAGAGGTGATTGACGCGTGTGTCTACTAGTGAGTAGCCGTTTAATTGGACGTGCGATCGCTAGTGCTCGTGTCTCTCGCTCTTAACTCAGGGGAGCTTCCCTCTAGGGGAAGCGCCTGAGTGGAGAGGTGATTGACGCGTGTGTCTACTAGTGAGTAGCCGTTTGATTGGACGTGCGATCGCTAGTGCTCGTGTCTCTCGCTCTTAACTCAGGGGAGCTTCCCTCTAGGGGAAGCGCCTGAGTGGAGAGGTGATTGACGCGTGTGTCTACTAGTGAGTAGCCGTTTGATTGGACGTGCGATCGCTAGTGCTCGTGTCTCTCGCTCTTAACTCAGGGGAGCTTCCCTCTAGGGGAAGCGCCTGAGTGGAGAGGTGATTGACGCGTGTGTCTACTAGTGAGTAGCCGTTTGATTGGACGTGCGATCGCTAGTGCTCGTGTCTCTCGCTCTTAACTCAGGGGAGCTTCCCTCTAGGGGTAGCGCCTGAGTGGAGAGGTGATTGGCGCGTGTGTCTACTAGTGAGTAGCCGTTTGATTGGACGTGCACTTGTGCACTTGGTAGTACTCGTGTCTCTCGCTCTTAACTCAGGGGAGCTTCCCTCTAGGGGTAGCGCCTGAGTGGAGAGGTGATTGGCGCGTGTGTCTACTAGTGAGTAGCCGTTTGATTGGACGTGCGATTGCTAGTACTCGTGTCGCTCGCTCTTAACTCAGGGGAGCTTCCCTCAAGGGGTAGCGCCTGAGTGGAGAGGTGATTGACGCGTGTGTCTACTAGTGAGTAGCCGTTTGATTGGACGTGCACTTGTGCACTTGGTAGTACTCGTAGGCGTCCAATCAATCACTTCCTCTGGGGGAAGCGCCTGAGTGGATAGGCGATCTGTGTGTGTCTACTAATGAGTAGCCGTTTGAATGGACGTGCGATCGCGAGTGCTCGTGTCTCTCGCTCTTAGCTCAGGGAACTTCCCTCTAGAGGCAGCGCCTGAGTGGAGAGGTGATTGACGCGTGTGTCTACTAGTGAGTAGCCGTTTGTTTGGACGTGCACTTGTGCACTTGGTAGTGCTCGTGTCTCTCGCTCTTAACTCATGGGAGCTTCCCTCTAGGGGTAGAACCTGTGTGGAGGTGATTGACACGTGTCGCGTAGCAGTGCTCGTGGTTCTCGCTCTTAACTCGGGGGCTCCCTCCAGGGAGGTGATTAACGCGTGTGGCTTGGTAGTACGCTCGACGGATTGGTGTGCGCTCCACTAGCGTCTACTATCGAGTAGGTGCTTCCTTGGACGTTCACTTCTGCGGGCACTCGCGCTCGTATTCCTCGCTCTTAACTCTTAACTCCGCCGATTTGGGATTAGCGTGCCCTTGTGTGCTTGGCCGCCCCTCGCGCTCGTGGCACTCACTCAGGGGAGCGTCCCTCTAGAAACAAGGTAGGATCAGGAGACACATGTCTCCTCTTCCCCTATTCTTCTTCTCCTGAAGTGTCTGCGCCTTTCTTTCCAGGCTCCCAGCTGGTGGACGGAGGCGAGTCGGGTATCTCCTTCTGCTCTTCTTCCACCGTCTCTTCCTGGCAGCAAGAAGGGATCATGAGACAAGGGGTCTCCTCGACAGCCGGGCCTCTTCCCCCGCCTCTAGTGATCTCCGATCGCCAGAGGTCGGGACTCCCGGTCGCGTCACCACCCATTCCACTCTTCCACCAATCCCCCCCCCCCCCCCACTGGGATGAGGACGTCAGTCGCTTGGCAGCCCAAGGAGTCGCCCACCCAGTGTCTGTCGGCCTCTTGTCCCGCCAGCATGACTGTCCTCGCCAAGCGGGGTCATCAACCTGAGACGGGAGGCATTAATCACTCACGCCGCATCAATCTCCCGCAGATATATCTCAGGAGTGTCAGCGACACTTTTTTGATTGGTAGGTCGCAGGAACGCTGCGACATGGTCAGGAGACCCACCAACGAGAGCTCACCAACCGCCTAGTAGCGGGAGGTGGCATGGTCTCCTCCGTAGGCACAGCAACGCATTTTAGAACATAAGGGGATCTTGCCCCTATCGCCGACAGGTCCTAGGACCAGCGGCATTTACTTTCAGGAAGGGGGTCGGTCAGACAAGGTTCGCAAGGACTTCAATGCTGGTCCCTCGCCCAAAAGGACTCCCAAGGAATCCCAGCGTGGGAGAGGCAACAGGCACGGGAGCGCTTCCGAGGAGCGTTTGACTCCTTGGGGGACTCCCTACCCCCTTGGCCTGGACAAGTATGCGTGTGAGATCTTGGACCGAACGGCCGCTCCAAGATCTGACATCGGGATCTCACTCACCGGTATTCGTAAGTCCTACCTCATGCATGGTGTCGCTGGATTGGCGACTTCTCAGCGGTAATCCACATGCAAACTATACGCTTTTCAATGGGTATGTCCGTCCTTCGTAATTAGGATCCCGGGTTGGTCTCCATCCTTTAGGGGCTCATTTGAATGAACAGGTATGGGATCTAGCTGTGGTACTTAATCTCCTCAACCTGAGTACCATGAACCGCTGACGGACACAGCGCTGCTGCGTCTCTCCTTTTAATCCGCCTTCTTGGTGGCTATGTGGTCAGCGTTGAGCAGGTTGACTCGCCATTCGCCCCTGCTAAAAGGCCTGGCAACGTATAGGGGACGGTACTTGTTTTCACTGTAAGATATTTTCACAACTGACAAGTTGTTCTCACGTGTCAATTAACAGGACTCAATGACAAGCGTTACCAGCTGATTGTTCAATCAACTTGAAGTGGGAGCGAGGGGGTTATCAGTTAGCTTCACTTTAGAGTGAGCGTGAGGATTATCACTTAGCTTAACGAGTCTTGTGGAAGACAGTACTAATTGGTTGTGAGCATCCTCAGACCTTGCTTTTCGTTTTCGGATAACTGAATCAATTCCCTGTGCAAATATACAGACATGGTTTGGGGAAAAACGGCGTCTGGGCCCGGGAGCACGAGTTCCGGGTACGTTCTTTACACTAGCATGCACTCTAAAATCGGCCGGATAGCGCGGAGTCCGGGTATCCGAGGTTCGACTGTATATCCGAGTTGCACACGCTGCAAGCCGATTTGCTCAGGTTTGAGGTGAGAATAGGAGGTTCAACGATTTTGGGGCTTGCGCCAGTTCTCATCTGCGAGAACCAAAGCGCCGACGAACGCGGGAGGACCTTCACACTGCCGCCAATCTTCCCGTCCACGAGCAGGGTCGTCTCCCTTGTCCGTTGCGGGCTCTGCGTATCTATATGTTCTCCATGCGGACCCCCTGTGTTTTGATGTGAGGGACGGAGGTTCAGCCTTTCTGGGGCTGGCGGCTGAGTTTATCTGTAAGGTACTAACCGCAGACGAGAGGGGTAGAACTTTCTCGTTACCGTCCATTTCTAGAAGTGTTGATCCGACAGACAGGAGAATTGTCTCTTCTGCCCAGTACGGGCACTACGGATCTACCCCGAGAGAACCCGGACAGTGCGTCAAGGGAGGAGGAGACTTTTCATCCCTCATTCTCAGGCCAGTGTTCGGGAGATTGACAAAAGACATCTGAGCATCTACCTCCGCTCTGCGGGGTTAGATGCGTAATAGGTTGCGGATCTCGCTCCCTCGTGCATGCGAGGTCTAATCCGCACGAGATCAGGGCTATCTCGGCGACGATGGCCCTCCACAGCAACTTTGCGGTGGCGGACATCATGGCTGACTGTTTCTGGAAGTCAGACTCGGTGTTCGCCAACCACTACCTTCGGGACTTCTCGGGGTTTCGGTCTGTTGTCTTTCCATTCTAGCTGGCGACCTTGATTGCGGACCCCCTCGCTTAGCGAGGTTGGGTCAGGGTAATCACTCTGGCGTTCGGGGTTTCCCCGTCGGGGGTCACTCCGGGTGTCGTCTTATTGGTCCCCAGCTCTCTTCTGTTAAGACAGAGTTATATCGCTTTAACCGCCTCGTACCCACCTCCGTCTGTGGGATTCGGGCATATTGTTAACTATCGAGGAGAGTATATTAAATAATAGTATGTTTTTGTTTAAACATCATTATTTATACTCACCGTCGATAGTTAACAATCGTTAGCTCCCACCCGGCCTCCCCTCTGTACGATCGGCGTTCTCTGCCCGTCAGAAGAAGCAATGATGACGTAGGGTTAGCCACCTGGTGGTGAGTTTCAGTACAGGTTTGGGCAGCGATAACTCTGTCTTTACTCTGTGTAAGGATTGTCGGAATTAGACAGATTAGGATAATCGGGCATATTGTTAACTATCGACGGTGAGTATAAATAATGATGTTTAAACAAAAACATACTATAATATGCATATAACATATTACAATGTTTTAAAATATTGATGCATAGTTCACGTACTGTTAGATTTTAGTGGAAATTATGACATGGCTTTACTTGCATCCACAATCGGGAATTGAAATATCAGATTTTCAAATATTTACATTAATTTACAAGAACTATTGCTTGAGAAGGCTTGTTATCCATTTTAATGGTTAAAATGACATATTTCAAAACTTATTTATCATATTTAATGAATTTTCAAACAAATCTTTGACAAATATACTTTCGTGAAAGCACGTTGTTATACTGTACTTGGAATCTCAATCGTAATTTCTTGGCGACAAATCATTACAATCATTTTGAAAGTTTTTCTTCGAATTTTGTTTACATAAATATTTCAATTAACTGCATGTTGTTTTTAAAAAGTTAAAATATAAGAAAAAAAAAAGTTTGACACATTTTTGAATATTTAGACAATATTGTATCGACAATATGTTGTCATGAGATTATTACAACCACGTTTCAGTTTCATACATCGTTTTCAAATCACATTACTGATTGGTTGACCTACATTTTCTTGGCCAATGAAAAGGCTTGTAACAATTATTGCTCTACCTGAAACGCATGCGGCAAAAGCTTTTGACTGAATTCACGTTTGTTTTTTATGAAAATAATAATTTTTATGTTATCTGATAAACAAACAACAAGCATATGAGTGAGCACTTGCAATTTCTTTTAACATATTCTATTCAATAATATATGTCTGGAAAATAGTGTCATTTGATAAGAAGACCAGAACAACAGTCAAACGTATCGATCGATGTCAATTTTTAATGCAACTTGCATCAGTTTTCTTCTTAGTTGGGGTGTCTCTCGGTTTAAAACCCGCCCCCTATTTTCAAGATATTTGTTTGCTGAGCCCCCTGGTCTTATACCCGCGAGGGCACGGTAATCATTTTGCGTAGAGCAGCTTTTAAAGTTTTAATTTTCTTCTCCTGAATGGAGATCTTTAAACAAAATTGTTTTGTGTCTTTTAATACATTGATTATTAGAGTAATTATGATCACTTTATAAGAAAACCAATTCATATGTTTTCAGCTTTTCTCACTTAAGCCCGATGGGCTAGCTTATTTTGTACACTTTCGACTTCTTGTCCAGAAGCATAAGACCTAGAAAGCTGAAACGTTGTGTACATACTCCTTGGCTAGTAAGGATTTTATTTTAAAGTTTTGGTGACCCTGTGTCCCCTCATAAGGGCCACAGGGGCCAAGCCATTAAAACCTTTTTTCGCCTTCTTCTCCAGAACCAAAAGGCTTAGAAAGACCCTGTGGCCCCTACTAAAGAGGAAACCACATTGGCCACACCCTAAAGCAAAATCAAATGTAAAGCCTGATGAGCTACAGAGCCAATGGCTCTATTTTTTATGAAAATCGGAAGCGTTCAGATTATCAAGGTCTGACTGTAATTGAATTCTGATGACCCACCCACAATGGCAAATGTCCAACTAGTTTAATGGCTCATGGACCTAGTGCCCACTTCATGTGAAAAGTAAAATCGACACTGGATTCTTTTAAATTTGTATGCTCCCAAATCATAGATTCTGTCGGTATATTGTCTGTCTGTCTCTGTTTTTGTGCATGGTCAAGGTTATAAGTTAGTTTTATTTACATGTTTCAGCACATAAAGACCCAATTGCTAGAAAGTTACGCTTGAGGCGAAGAAGAGATGGCCAAGAAAGTGAGAAAGTATTGAAGGTAGGAACTTTTTATGTATTAGTATGAACCCTTTGCTTTGACTTGAAATAGTAATACAAACCTTCATATTTTGGGCTCATTTGGGCTCATGGCACGGGATGGTGTCCAATGTCCGTCTGTCGGTCCGTCCATTCGTCCGTTCATCTGTATTTCCATCCTTAAACTTAGTGAATTTTCATCCTCTTCTCCAGAAGCATAAGGACTAGAAAGCTGAAACTTTGTGTACAGACTCCTTGACTAGTGAGGATTATAATTTATAGCTTTGGTTGCCCTGTGGGGACTGATAATGTCACGCCCTTAAAACCTCTTTTTATTAGCTCATAAGGTCTGAAAGATTTGATGGGCTTATGGCATCGATGGCATGGGGTCCGTCCATCCGTCCATCCATAAACTTTTCACTTTTTAACTTCTTCTCAAGAACCAATGTCTCTAGAGAGCTGAAATTTGATTTGCAGATTCCTTGGCAAAAGGGGATTTTAAATTGTAGATTTTGTGACCTCTTGACCCCAAGTGGGGTCAAAGGGGTCAAAACCATAAAAACCTATTTTTATCTTCTTCTCCAGTTCCAAATTGTCTAGAGAGCTGAGAAGTTGTCTGTAGACTCCTTGGCCAATGAGGATTCTAAATTTTTAGGTTTGGTGACCCCATGACCCCAAATGGGGTCACATGGGTCAAAACCTTAAAAACCTATTTCCATCAAAAGTCTGATAAGCTACAGAGCCCATGGCTCTATTTTCTTCTCCAGAATCAAAAGCCCTAGAAAGCTGAAATTTTCTGTACAGACTAATATACTAGATAGGATTATCATGTATATGAAAATGTTGTTATAAAAGGATGATCTTAAACGACCAAAATGGACTACAAAACTGGATAACAGATTTGAAGAAGCTATTAGTCACAACTGGATTAAATCAAGTATGGCTAGAAGAAAATGTTGAGTTTCCAATAAGGTTCTTAAATTCATTTATGCTAAGACTTAGAGATATCTACTTACAAAAATGGCATACCAACCTTCACTTATCTACAAAATGTGACTTTTATTCAGCTTTTAAACACTATATCTATACTGAGCATTATTAGCCTTAGACGGGGCTGCTTTCAGTTTTTGTGCAGTTCCCGCCGCTTCCGCGTCCGTGCTCATACTAATGGCTAAACGCGCGGCGGGGGATATAGTATTCAGCTCCGTAAGTCCGTCCGTCCGTCCGTCCGTCTGTCCCGCTTCTTGTTAACGCGATATCTAATGAACCGCTCAACCTAGAATCTTCAAACTTGGTACCAGTCTTCATCTGGGGAATACGCAAACCTGAACAGTTTTCAGTGACCTTGACCTCATTTTCATGGTCACGGCGAGACTTTGACCAGTTTTGAAAATGTTGTTAGCGCCATATCTCATGAACCCGGCCATTAACCTTGAGTCTTCACGGGGGACATAGTATTCAGCTCAGTACGTCCGTCCCGCTTCTTGTTGTTAACATCAATTTGCGCCGGGGGAACTTGTCACCTTTGTGACAAATACTTGTTTCTACTAAGCTTTCCAGAACTTGTATTCATAACTTACTGCTTATACCTCGGGGGAACAATTTTGACATGTTCACTTTCAAGGTCAAAGGTCATCCTTGGAAGAGTAAATAAATTTGAAAAGGTTTTCGCTACAATCTGTCGAAGGTCAAGGTCACAGCAAGGTCACTACTTTAGCAAGGTTTTGCAAAAATGCTTTATTTTAACAATGAACACTTTTAATCAATAGATGATTGTTATCCTCAATGAAAAGTGTTTATTGATTGTGTAACCTTGAAGGTCAAAGGTCAAGGTCATGAGATTTGTGTTATTGCAATGTGCAACTAATTTGGATATAACTTAATCCCATTAAGCTTTTCAGAACTCATGAACATGTATAAGTGTCTACACTTCTGGGGAATAACAATGACATGTTCACTTTCAAGGTCAGAGGTCAAGGTCACGAGCTATAAAATCACTAAAAAATTCCTTGTAAACGCGAGTACTTGAAAAGTTTTTGTGCTATGAAGCTCTAACACTTTTAATCATTAGATGATTGTTGTACTCAATGAAAAGTGTTCATTGATTGTGTAACCTTGAAGGTCAAAGGTCAAGGTCATGAGATTTGTGTTATTGCAATGTGCAACTAATTTGGATATAACTTAATCCCATTAAGCTTTTCAGAACTCATGAACATGTATAAGTGTCTCCACCTCTAGGGAATTACAATGACATGTTCACTGTCATGTCAACTGTTTCAACGACCTGCTAGAAGGGGGGTCGCCTTATTAATGAGATATATGATTTTGGCAGCAATTTGGGGGGCTGAGAAAGGGGGTCGCCTTATGTAGGAGGTTGCCGTGTACATTTAAATATACGGTATGATAAAAATACATTAAAGACTTGTAATAACAACCTTTTAGATCATGAATATCATTTTGTTTGTGTGTCCTTTTTATGATGAACTACGTTAAAACACATTAAAGATTTCCATCCATCTAAAGATAGAGGGAACAATTAGATCACACCCTAAAGCAAACTTTAATATGAAGCCTGATAGCTACACAGCCAATGGCTCTATTTTATGTACCTTATCTTATATAAATGCCACTTACCTTTCTCGATGGAGTAAAACTCATTTTATGTTTAAAACATTAACAAGATGACAGCTGCTACCTGCCCTACTGGTTATGCGCTGGATGACGTCACATCCTGGAAAAAGTCAATTTGTCTGGCTCACGCAACCCATCTTCACATGTTTTTTTCACATGTTTCAGTGTTTTCCATACTATAATTTGGTATAGTTTCACCTTTTATATGTCTTTTTTTCACTGCTTACAGCTGTTTCCATGTCAATTCTTCACAAATCTCTTTGAATAAACTCCTTTTTTTTGCATGACAATCACAATTGATCTTGATTTTGCATCTTTTACATCGTCTTGATATCTAAATACACATTTCATTAATTTCTCTTTCCCCCTTTGGCATGTCCTAACTTGCTTTTGGTGTATTTTCCATCTCTGTTTGGGCTAAGATCTTTTTGTCCGCATACCCTCTTTTTTGTTTTGATCGCCGCCATTTTCCTTTGTCAGGCTACCTGCTGTTTCTCACGTACACACTTTGGCATTAAAGCGGGTACTTGACTGCTTGCCTGTGGGTGGGTGTTTACTTGTAAGCACCCCCTGTCTTGACTCTCATCATCACATGTATATTTAGCAGCCCTGTCTAAGGACGGGGCTGTTATCAGTTTTTGTGAAGTTTCCATCGCCGCCGCCGCACTCGTATAACTAGCTATAACTTTTTTCCACTAAGCTTTCCAGAACTTTTATTCATAACTTACTACTCATACCTCGGGGGAACGATTTTGACATGTTCGCTTTCAAGGTCAAAGGTCAAGGTCACAAGCCATGTAATCACTCTAAGAATCCCTTGTAAACGCGATAACTTGAAAAAATTTTGTGCTATGAAGCTCTTACTTGGTATATCATCCTTGGAAGAGTAAACATTTTTTAAAAGGTTTTGGCTACAATCCGTCATAGGTCAAGGTCACAGCGAGGTCATGACTTTAGCATGGTTTAGCGAAAATGCTTTTTTCTAACTATGAACACTTTTAATCAATACATGATTGTTATACTCAATAAAAAGTGTTCATTAATTGTGTGACCTTGAAGGTCAAAGGTCAAGGTCATGAGATATGAGTTATTGCAATGTGCACCTAATTTGGGTATAACTTAATCCTATTAAGCTTTTCAGAACTCATGAACAATTGTAAATGTTTATACTTCCAGGCAATTATTATGCATGTTCACTCTCAAGGTCAAAGGTCAAGGTCATGAAATATGAGTTATTGCAATGTGCACCTAATTTGGGTATAACTTAATCCCATTAAGCTTTTCAGAACTCAAGAACAAGTGTAAATGTTTATACATCCAGGGAATTATTATGCATGTTCACTCTCAATGTCAAAGGTCAAGATCACGAGTTATAAAATCACTACAAAATTCCTTTTAAACACGATAACTTGAAAAGTGTGTGTGCTATGAAGCTCTTACTTGGTATATATCATCCTTGGAAGAGTAAAAAATGTTGAAAAGGTTTTGGCTACAATCCGTCGAAGCTCAAGGTCACAGCAAAGTCAACATATATTGAGAAATTGGATTATTTTAACTTTTAACACTTTCATTCATTACATTTATGTTTTACTCAATTTAATGTGTTCATTGATTGTGTGACCTTGAGTATCAAAGGTCAAGGTCATGAGAAAATGCCCAATTTGGTGAGGCCTGTAAAAGGCGGAACAGGGTAAGGCGAAACCCCAAGTTTCGGGCCTGCTCTGCTTTTGCGGTGTCCCGCAAACGCTAATCTAGTTACATTTAATTTTATTTTCTACAATTAAAATGTAATTTTATCTGTGAATTAATTATGATTTTCATAAATATTATATTTAGCTCATCTGGCCTGAAAGGGCCACAGGGACCACGCCCTTAAAAAAACATATTTTCATCTTCTCGTGTACTCCAGTACCAACGCCAGAAGCAGGCTCGTCCAGCAAAAGGACCAGTACCAAGACCAGCAACTGCTTCAGCACCACTTTATTCAATTAAATATGCTGATAAATAACTACTGGCCTTATTAGACTTCAATTTAGTAAGTGTATTAACAAAGAAAACCTTAAACACTTAAAGTTATTTCTTAGAAAATATGTGATAAAATATTAAGGGTATTTACAATGATTCTAAAAAACATATGGGATAAACCTGACTGAAAATATTTAGTTGAAGTTTAAAAGTGCACAAAATGAATAAAGTTTGAATAAACCTGACACTTTGTAGCTACAATGATAATATGAAAGTTTCCCTGTGTTGAAATAACCATTATAAATGACAAGTTGAAAAATGACCAATTATGCAATAAGGCAAAGGAAAGAAGCCTAGAAATTTGCATACATTGTGTGAAAATGATTTTAGAATAAAATACATTGAATTTAATAGCTAAAATATAGTTACCATTTGTTTGAGATGGCCTTTGAACTTTATAAAATACTTGTTTTCCAACTCTGAACAAAAAGGTAAAATGCATACCGCTAATAAAAGTCAATGCGCTGGTTATGCAGTTTGGTAGAAAAAGGAATTTTTGCTGTTATAGAATGTAAATATTACCTTTTTAAAGGATTTACTAATAAACATGTAAAAACGCAATGGATATTAAATAACATTTCTTTAAATCTTTTAAACAAAGGAAATAATAATGTTTTTATCTGTTGAACTTGGATGTTTTCATTGAATATAATGTTCAGATAAACTCATTTGGACTTATTTTGTATTTACTTGTGTGCCAAATGACTAGTTAAAACAATTCTTGTGCTGTAGCAGTTTGCATGTTCTTCTTCCCCAGTTACCTCCCTTATCTCCCCTGAATTTCAAATCTAGGAGTGAGTGAAAATCATTCGTAGATTGAGAAAATATGATGGTGTCTCACTCAAGTTTACGATCTTGTTTTCCTCTTTGTTCTTCTTTTGATTACTTCTGTGTTTTATACCTGTGTTTTCACTTGGATGATACCTGTGTTTTCCTTGGATTAATTATGATTGGAATATCCAGCATGTCGACTCTTGACTGGGCCCAGACTATAGATACCACTGACCAGGTTTTTCTTACAGTCAGCACGGACGTACAGGTCTGGTCGCGCACAGGGCAGGCGGCCCACCAGCTGCACAAGACTATTCTGAAAGTGACTCGATGTCCGAGAACCACCCTTTATTCCCGTGCTGAATGAGGACTCCAACTTACCCACCTCTCGCCATCATGCTTTCACTGACCAGGACTTGGCAGCTTATTATCATGAGGATTGACAGTTTATATACCAACGGAGGATAATATCATGGCCATGGATCCTAATTGAATTTTTTTTGAGCAGTTGGAGTATCTGCATAAACTCAAGCCTTCCACAGTACTCATTGTCTCTGAGGAACCAGTCTCTCCTAGATCAGATGAGTTGGGGGGAGTCGGGCTAGCAGATTATCTCTGCCTCATTTATCCGTAGTGTATGAAGTTCCAGTATTGTAGATTCAACTAACAAGCGTGGTAATTTGATAACACTCTTTAATATATTCATTGGTGAATGAAATACATAATAGACGTGTACAGATTACAGAGTACAGACACCGAGGAGTCCAGGCTTTGAGAGAATACATCGAACAAAGGGGCGGCCAGAAGGGGCGGCCAGAAGAGGCTATTTATTCCATTTTTTTTGTCAGCCAAGGGGGAAGTTAACAAGAATACCAATGTCCTTTGGCTGCGGACCATTATTATAGCTGCCTACAATGATGTCAGTTTACCTCATCCTGTCGGTCGCCAGCAACCCGCCAAAGATCAGAGCACTTGCTTCTACCATGGCTTACACAGAAACTGCTGCAACTTGGAGTAAGTCTCAAATAACTGATGGAGATTATCCCCATTAAGCTACTGTCACCGAACTTGATGTATACATTCAAACCATGATCCTTAAATGAATTTATATTGTTTCTATATTTTATTTTTAGTCAAATTGATATGAGCTTGGGGCTCTCAGGTTTGTGAAGTTTCCCCCACTGCATTTTCTACTGACTTTTACTAAACTTTTTCCCATGAAGATTTTCAAACATACCTCATATACATAAAATTAATGCTTATAGCTTTGGGGTACTATTTTGACATGTTATTCACTTTCAAGGTCAGAGGTCAAAGTCATGAGTAATAAAATCTCTGAAAAAAACCTCTTAAAACACAATAAATTAAATAAACTTTTAAAGTCAAGGTTGCAACTTCTGAATTATCTTGTTGTATGTTTCTAAAAAAAAAAACAATTTTAGTATGGTTTTGTAGAAGGCAGAACAGGGGAAGTAAAACCCTCAGTATTGTGGCAACTCTGAATGTGCTTTCACATTGTCTCTCAAACACTATCTTATTTCATAAACATGACTTAAACAGTGACTTAATCAGGAAGTCAAAGATGGATATGTTAAGATTTATAAAATTTTATAAGCAATGCAATCAGGGTCTCTAATATTTAATTGTGGTTTTGGTCAACTCTGACCTTATGCAGAATCTGTATCTGAAGTTCCAGTTACCCTAGTCAGCCAGATAAAGGCCTACACAAATCTAGAACAGGACTTGAAAGGTTCATTTCAGTCTCCTGTCATATGTTTTCATTTTTATCAAATTTTTGATTTATTGAAAAAGATTTATCACAGAGTTAAATTGTTAGACTGCGGTTACCTCTCTGAGAATATGAGTGAGCTCTGTGTCAACTACAGTGGTCCTTCGCTATTTCGCCCTTTGATGTACCGCACGGTAAACTGTGGCTCCCAAAAATTTGTATTAATTTCTTTGTGAGTAAAATGGATAGTGTTAACATAAAAAATGCAGCTTATTTTTTCAATGTTTACAAAGAAACAGATAAGCCAAATGTTTATCTATCTTCCATCAAAAGTGATGAAAACCATGTGTTTGTTTCAGTTCATAATTGGTTTCAACTTGCGATTCAATGCTCCCAATTGTGTTTGTTGACCATACGGCCAAATAAAACTTAAACAATGTGTCAAAAAATAAAGTACCTCAAACTGTATAATTTGATTAAATAAAATGATCGTAGATGTCAACTCGTGACTCGATATGTAAAGCCATGTTTACAAAACAATAAACAAGATGTACTCCTTACACCAAAAAAAAGGACTCGCTACAGTGTTAACTCTGCAATAGTGTTGTGAGGAGCTTTGATATGAATTTGATTATCCATATCAGGGCCTTGCTGCTTTTTTCCCATCTGGTAGCGGACTTGTAGAATTTCAAGGTAAATAATTCATCTCAAATATTAACAAACTTAACCTTGCTGTAAATGTTATAATTATTTTTTTCTGTGTTGATAATGTAAATGTTAAACACTAACAGACCACTTTCTCTCTATACACATTTATTGCCATACTCAATTACAGTCGCACCATGTGCTTCTCATCAATCACAAGTGTCTTCCGAAAATGGCGGCACATCCAGTTTCTCCACGATGTAAGACGAAGTATGCCGAGCAGGTCCGAATGTCATTGAGAGTTTACGATGTTAACAGTAAAGGTGTCACAGAAACACAAGATTTTTTTATATAGAGCTTTTAATTTACTTTTCCCTTGACAATAAGCAAATAATAGCAAAAAACAACCTAGAATCTGGGCTCAAACTTAATACCCAACTGAAATCTTGACAAGCTCTCTCAAGTAAATGGCTTTACTTGTACTTTTTAGCTCATCAGGACTGAAAGTCCAGATGGGCTTATGGCATGGCCCGTCGTCCGGCGTCCGTCCGTCCGTAAACTTTTGACACTTTCGACTTCTTCTCATGAACCATACACATTAGAGAGCTGAAATTTTGTGTACAAGTACCTTAGCATATGGAGATTCTAATTTGTAACTTTGGTGACCCTGTGACTCCAAATAGGGTCACAGGGGTCACAACTTTAAAAACCTATTTTCATCTTCTTCTCCAGTTCCAGAAGGACTAGAGAGTTAAAAATGATATGTGCAGACTCCTTGGCCAATGGGGATTCTAATTTGTAACTTTGGTGAACCTGTGACCCCAAATAGGGTCACAGGGGTCACAACCTTAAAAACCTATTTTCATCTTCTTCTCCAGTTCTAAAAGGAGTAGAGAGTTGAAAGTGATATGTGCAGACTCCTTGGACAATGGGGATTCTAATTTGTAACTTTGGTGAACCTGTGACCCCAAATAGGGTCACAGGGGTCACAACCTTAAAAACCTATTTTCATCTTCTTCTCCAGTACTAAAAGGACTATAGAGTTGAAAATGATATGTGCAGACTCCTTGGCCGATCGGGATTCTTAAATGTAGATTTCGTGACCCCATGACCCCAAATAGGGTCACAGTGGTCACAACCTTAAAAACCAATTCTCATCTTCTTCTCCAGTTCCAGAAGGACTAGAGAGTTAAAAATGATATGTGCAGACTCCTTGGCCAATGGGGATTCTTAATTGTAGATTTCGTGACCCCATGACCCCAAATAGGGTCACAGGGGTCACAACCTTAAAAACCTATTTTCATCTTCTTCTCCAGTTCTAAAAGGACTAGAGAGTTGAAAGTGATATGTGCAGACTCCTTGGACAATGGGGATTCTAATTTGTAACTTTGGTGACCCCATGACCCCAAATAGGGTCACAGGGGTCACAACCTTAAAAACCTATTTTCATCTTCTTCTCCAGTACTAAAAGGACTATAGAGTTGAAAATGATATGTGCAGACTCCTTGGCCAATCGGGATTCTTAATTGTAGATTTCGTGACCCCATGACCCCAAATAGGGTCACAGGGGTCACAACCTTAAAAACCAATTCTCATCTTCTTCTCCAGTTCCAAAAGGTCTAGAGAGTTAATATTGATATGTGCAGACTCCTTGGACAATGGGGATTCTAATTTGTAACTTTGGTGACCCTGTGACTCCAAATAGGGTCACAGGGGTCACAACTTTAAAAACCTATTTTCATCTTCTTCTCCAGTTCCAGAAGGACTAGAGAGTTAAAAATGATATGTGCAGACTCCTTGGCCAATGGGGATTCTAATTTGTAACTTTGGTGAACCTGTGACCCCAAATAGGGTCACAGGGGTCACAACCTTAAAAACCTATTTTCATCTTCTTCTCCAGTTCTAAAAGGAGTAGAGAGTTGAAAGTGATATGTGCAGACTCCTTGGACAATGGGGATTCTAATTTGTAACTTTGGTGAACCTGTGACCCCAAATAGGGTCACAGGGGTCACAACCTTAAAAACCTATTTTCATCTTCTTCTCCAGTACTAAAAGGACTATAGAGTTGAAAATGATATGTGCAGACTCCTTGGCCGATCGGGATTCTTAAATGTAGATTTCGTGACCCCATGACCCCAAATAGGGTCACAGTGGTCACAACCTTAAAAACCAATTCTCATCTTCTTCTCCAGTTCCAGAAGGACTAGAGAGTTAAAAATGATATGTGCAGACTCCTTGGCCAATGGGGATTCTTAATTGTAGATTTCGTGACCCCATGACCCCAAATAGGGTCACAGGGGTCACAACCTTAAAAACCTATTTTCATCTTCTTCTCCAGTTCTAAAAGGACTAGAGAGTTGAAAGTGATATGTGCAGACTCCTTGGACAATGGGGATTCTAATTTGTAACTTTGGTGACCCCATGACCCCAAATAGGGTCACAGGGGTCACAACCTTAAAAACCTATTTTCATCTTCTTCTCCAGTACTAAAAGGACTATAGAGTTGAAAATGATATGTGCAGACTCCTTGGCCAATCGGGATTCTTAATTGTAGATTTCGTGACCCCATGACCCCAAATAGGGTCACAGGGGTCACAACCTTAAAAACCAATTCTCATCTTCTTCTCCAGTTCCAAAAGGTCTAGAGAGTTAATATTGATATGTGCAGACTCCTTGGACAATGGGGATTCTAATTTGTAACTTTGTTGACCCTGTGACCCCAAATAGGGTCACAGGGGTCACAACGTTAAAAAACTATTTTCATCTTCTTCTCAAGTTCCAAAAGGTCTAGAGAGCTGAAATTATATGTGCAGACTCCTTGGCCAATGGGGATTCTAAATTGTAGATTTCGTGACCCCATGACCCAAATAGGGTCACAGGAGTCACAACCTTAAATACTTATTTTCATCATCATCTTTAGCTCCTAAAGGTCTATTGAAAGACTGAAAGACTGCATGTAGACTCCTTGGCCAATTGGGATTCTAAACTGTAGGTTTTGTGACCCCATGACCCCAAATAGGGTTACAGGGGTCACAATCTTAAAAACCTATTTTTCTCCATTAGATGACAGTCTATGGCAAATTTATTTCTCCTTGGATATTTTAGTGTGGACATTTTCACTGTCTGATATTGGCGATCTAGAAAGTGTTGAATAATAATACATTAAATTTTGTTTTGGAATTTTTTTATAGTTTTTTTTGCAATAGGTAACATCAGTTTCATTTTTAGCTCATCAGGACTGAAAGTCCAGATGGGCTTATGGCATGGCCCCTCGTCCGGCGTCCGTCCGTCGTCCGTCCGTCTGTAAACTTTTGACACTTTCGACTTCTCCTCATGAACCATACACATTAGAGAGCTGAAATTTTGTGTACAAGTACCTTAGCATATGGAGATTCTAATTTGTAACTGTGGTGACCCTGTGACCCCAAATAGGGTCACAGGGGTCACAACTTTAAAAACCTATTTTCATCTTCTTCTCCAGTTCCAGAAGGACTAGAGAGTTAAAAATGATATGTGCAGACTCCTTGGCCAATGGGGATTCTAATTTGTAACTTTGGTGACCCTGTGACCCCAAATAGGGTCACAGGGGTCACAACCTTAAAAACCTTTTTTCATCTTCTTCTCCAGTTCTAAAAGGATTAGAGAGTTAAAAACGATATGTGCAGACTCCTTGGCCAATGGGGATTCTAATTTGTAACTTTGGTGACCCTGTGACCCCAAATAGGGATCCAGGGGTCACAACCTTAAAAACCTATTTTCATCTTCTTCTCCAGTTCTTAAAGGACTAGAGAGTTAAAAACGATATGTGCAGACTCCTTTGCCAATGGGGATTCTAAATTGTAGATTTCGTGACCCCATGACCCCAAATAGGGTCACAGGGGTCACAACCTTAAAAACCTATTTTCATCTTCTTCTCCAGTTCTAAAAGGACTAGAGAGTTGAAAGTGATATGTGCAGACTCCTTGGACAATGGGGATTCTAATTTGTAACTTTGATGAACCCATGACCCCAAATAGGGTCACAGGGGTCACAACCTTCAAAACCTATTTTCATCTTCTTCTCCAGTACTAAAAGGACTATAGAGTTGAAAATGATATGTGCAGACTTCTTGGCCAATCGGGATTCTTAATTGTAGATTTCGTGACCCCATGACCCCAAATAGGGTCACAGGGGTCACAACCTTAAAAACCTATTCTCATCTTCTTCTCCAGTTCTAAAAGGACTAGAGAGTTGAAAGTGATATGTGCAGACACCTTGGACAATGGGGATTCTAATTTGTAACTTTGGTGAACCTGTGACCCCAAATAGGGTCACAGGGGTCACAACCTTCAAAACCTATTTTCATCTTCTTCTCCAGTACTAAAAGGACTATAGAGTTGAAAATGATATGTGCAGACTTCTTGGCCAATCGGGATTCTAAACTGTAGGTTTTGTGACCCCATGACCCAAAATAGGGTCACAGGGGTCACAATCTTAAAAACCTATTTTTCTCCATTAGATGACAGTCTATGGCAAATTTATTTCTCCTTGGATATTTTAGTGTGGACTTCTTTCACTGTCTGATATTGGCGATCTAGAAAGTGTTGAATAATAATACATTTGTTTTGTAATTTTTTAATAGGTTTTCTTGCAATAGGTAACATCAGTTTCATTTTTAGCTCATCTGGCCTGTATAAAGCAAACTTGATATGATGCCTGATGAGCTACAGAGCCAATGGCTCTATTTTTAGCTCATCTTGCCTGTATAAAGCAAACTTGATATGATGCCTGATGAGCTACAGAGCCAATGGCTCTATTTTTGTTTTAAACCCTGTTCAGCGAAAGCAGTAAAGTGCATGCCGAAAGAAAATATTTATAACATCATGACAAGTGAAGAAATCCTGCCCAAGCGAGCGAGAAGCAAGCAACCAATAATACTACTGGGAGGGAGGGAGGGAGGGAAAATATTGAAAACAGCATAGCTTACATCGTTCGTGCTGCCTGCATGGCGTCAAGCTTGACGGTGAATGTGCATGACAGTAAGGGATATAATCACTCCAGCAAAGTGGTACGCTAGCAGTACAAATTTATTATTAGGTCTTCAAGACAAAGTCTGGAAGACCTATTGTTTTTATCCGATTTCTTCAAGTTCTTATTATTATTATTATTTGTAAAATTTTTGTGAACGATCTACAGCTCAAACGGCTGCTCCAAATTCGCCCAAACTTGCACAGATGATAGCCCTTACCTTGGAATCGACATGCTAAGCTTTTGGGCAAAATCGACTTGTACATTAAAGGTCCAGTTCGAATCCAAAATCGAAATTTTAACATTGATGTTTTGGTCGGTATGGTTTAAAACTCTTTAACAAACATGCATGTGAAGGTCAAACATGCATGTGAAGGTCAAACAGTATGTGAAGGTCAAACAGGAATCTTGAAGACCTAAGTATTGACGCGTCAATCCTAGTTATTATTATTATTATTATTATTAGGTCTTCAAGACAAAGTCTGGAAGACCTATTGTTTTTATCTGTTTTCTTCAAGTTCTTATTATTAATATTTGTACAATTTTTGTGAACGAGCTACAGGTCAAAAGGCTACTTCAAATTCGTCCAAACTTTGCATGCTGATAGCCCTTACCCTGGAATCGACGTGCTAAGCTTTTGGGCAAAATCGACTCGTACATTAAAGGTCCAGTTCGAATCCAAAATCGAAATTTAACATTGATTTTTTTTCAAAATGCACTTTGAGACTTGATTTTTTTTTAAAAGAAGCGCAATGAAAAATAATTGAAAAAGGAAATCAGGACAAATTCGTAGGTCACGTGGTTTGGGTGCCATCTTGCTTTTAGTGCATTTTCGACCGTTTTCGACCCCACCCGCCTTTGACAATCTTCTTCTCTGAAGATACTTGCACTAGAGAGCTGAAATTCATACTGAATGTAGCTGAAGCATTGTAGTTTATAATCTTTTCTTTTTAAGGTCCTAACCTAAATAGTTTTTGTGTTGTGACCTTTCAAAGTTGACCAAAATCTTAAAATCGCCAACTTCAAGGGCAGATAACTTAAAAACCAGACCATAGAACTTAATGATTTTTCTGGGGACTTAGACATTAGCAAGGTCTTCAAGATAGAAGAATAAAATCGCTCGCGAACAGTCACTTCCGGTCAGGAGGAAGGGTCAAACTTTGCATATTAAAAAGTGATGTTTTGGTTGGTATGGTTTAAACCTCTTTAACAAACATGCATGTGAAGGTCAAACATGCATGTGAAGGTCAAACAGTATGTGAAGGTCAAACAGGAACCTTGAAGACCTAAGTACTGCCGCGGCAGTCCTAGTTATTATTATTATTATTACTCTCGACAAAATGAAAGGTTTTTTTTTTCATGAAATCATATCTGTTTCTTTTTTTTTTAGCAATATTCAGTAGAATTGTCAACAAAAAACAACACAACACAAACATTTAGTGAATTTAATCATTCAATAGTTACAGAAAGATGTTTTAGATGATTAATAACTGCAGTCAAGTCTTTGTTTTCCTACAACCTTACTCGCTCATTGTACCGTTGTTGGCCTGTAACGCGGGCTGAGTTTTTTTAACCTCAAAGCAAGTGGCATAGCTCTTCTCCTAGAAAGCTGACTAACTTGTCAGCTACCAGTTACAGAAATTATGTTTTTACAGAATTTGTTACCCTTTGTGTAGAATATGGAGATATTGTCTCTTGAATGATAAAGTATACAAGGCCTGGTGAGCTTCAGACACAATGGTTCTATTTGACATGAACGGTAGGCAAATGGTAGCTGTGCTCTCAGATCACTTCTGTTTTCATTGCTCCAATGCTATCCAATGATGTACAATACATTTGACTCTTCAGGGTATGCGTGATGTTGCCAAAGAGAAGGCAGCCCATGAACAGGATGTGTCTGATGATAGCAAGGAACCACTCAAGTAAGCTCAACTTCACTTACTTTTCACCAATTCTATTTTTCCCGGTTGTCTATACAGCATTCAAAGCAAATCTACTGGGATCTTAGTATTAATTACATGCTTTTTAAAGCAAAATTATATTTTAAGACTACGTCACAAAACCTGTATGAAACTATATGACCATGCACGTCAGCTACTTGTTGTAAATTTAATTGAGAAATGTTTAGAAAGAGAGATACATGAATCTAAAATGATACCAAGATATTTGTACTCTTCAATTTTAATAGGGTTCAGGGGATCATTGATTCGATCCCTTTTAGTTCATCTCGCCTGAACTTAAGGCCCTATTGGCTTATGGCATGGCATGGTGTCCAGCTTCCGTCTGTCCGTAAACTTTGTGCATTTTCGACTTCTTCTACAGAACCAAAAGGCGTAGAAAGCTGAAACTTTGTGTACAGACTCCTTGACTAGTGAGGATTATAAATTGTAACATTGGTGACCCTGTGACCCCTAAAAAGGGTCACAGGGGCCACGCCCTAAAAACCTATTTTCGACTTCTTCTCCAGAACCAAGAGGTGTGGAAAGCCAAAATCTTGTATATAGACTCTTTGACTAGTGGAAATTATGAATTGTAACTTTGGTGACCCTTGACCCCTACACAACCTAAAAACCTATTTCTTCTTCTTCTTCTGTCTACTTCTTCTCCAGAACCAATAGGGCTTAGAAAGCTGAAATCTTGGGTATAAACTCCATGACTAGTGAGGATTATAAATGTAACATTGGTGACCCTTTGACCGCTAATAAGGGCCACATGGACCACACCCCAAGAATCAACTTCGACTTCTTCTCCAGAACCAAAAAGCTTAGAAAGCTAAAAATCTTGTATATAGACTCCTTGACAAGTGGGAATTATAGAATATAGTTCTTGTGGCCCTGTGGCCCCTAAAAAGGTTCACAGTGTTAAAATCGATTTCCATCTTCTTCTCCAGAAGTATTAGGCCTAGAAAACTACAACTTATTGCACATATACTTAATCTTAGAATTGGTTATCCTCTGGCCCCTACAAAGGGGGAACCACATTGGTCATACTCTACAGCATAATTGAATATTAAGCCTATTGAGCTACAGAGCCAATGGCTCTATTTTTTTTCCTTGCGAGTGCTAGAGAAAACATTCTGGTATCCACCACAGAGGAAATTTTTCAAAGCTATTGGCAACCCGGAATGTTCCTGGACCGGCAACTAAAGGGTTAATCCCCTGAACTTGAAACCTATGAATCTTTTTCCTGTCTTTGAACCAAGGAAAGCAATAGAAGGTGAGAGAAAGTTAACTCCTGTGATTTGTGCTGTTTCCTTGCAGACCCAAGAGATGGGATGAACATCTCACACGCCCTAGTCTTGACTACAGTGAGATCTTTGATGAGGATGTAGGCCAGATTCCAGGTAAGTTTAAGTTTAACCTCTTTAAGCACAAGTACAACAAGCCAGTATGGACAAATACAAAATCAAGGTTGCAAGTTTAAGTATCAGTATAGAATTCCCTGTCCATTGCCTAATTGGGCAGCTCTGACTGAGTCAGTTTGCCATCAGTTTTGGTACAGTTTTCATTGCCACTGCCACCACTGCACTTATATATTCATTATAAGTTTTTCCCACTAAGCACTCATTAATTTTTAACCTACCTTAACTTAGGATAAGTTGCCACTTACCTTTCCTCATGAGAAGTGGACGTTTTTCCGCAAAACTCACTGTGTAACCGGAAGGGCTTCTCCTTGCCCGCTGGGCATGCGCGGGAAATACGTCGCATCCTTAGTGAAAATTCAAATCATTCTTCCTTTTCTCATCATCATGTTCGCACGTTCTCGTATAATCGGTTTGTTATTACGTTTTGGTTTTGGTGTTTTATCCCTTTTTACCATTGTACCTTCTATTTAACTGCTCCCTTACGTCTTCACATCCTTCGTCATGTTTCGCGATCTTTCGTGATCTTGCACATTTTGGGTAAAATTTTTCCTTCCTAATGCATTTTACATCCATTTATGGCTTGATTTTGCTCTTTGCATGTTTTCTGCACGTACGCATTTTGCCTCAGTCTTAAAGGTGCACTATACTCCTTTTGCAATGTGGTCATGGTTTTTTGCTTCATGCTTTTTCTACTTCCACATTACATTTGCTGCTAATTCCAAATGTAATTCTTTCTCAATCTTAATTATAATTGCTAATTATAATTAATTTTAAGAAAATTAAAATATTTAAAATTAAATTTAATATAAAAATTTTAATTAAACTATGACTCTCCTTCGAACCAGCGCCCAGACCAGCGTAGCTACTGCAGCCCTGACCAGCGCCTCGACCAGCGCCAGGACCAGCGCCTCAACCAGCACCAGGACCAGTGCCCAGACCCGCACTCGTATCAGCCCCGGGATCAGGACCAGGACCAGCGCTCAGACTACCGCCAGCGCCCTGAGCAACGCCAGCGCCGACAGTCATTGGACTCTCCTCCGAGGAGCTGCCGGACGTAGATGCGCTCCACCTCCCTACGCCGCTGCATGAGCCCCTAAGCCTCACGCGGTCAGCAGCGCGCCAGGCGCTCACAGACACCCTCGCGCTCTCGCAGACCCTCGGACAGCAGGCGCTACAGGCGCTCCTGCCAGTAACCTGACATTCAAGCGCCAGACCCAGTCCAACCAGTCTCGTCCTTACAAGCGGCAGCGCTATCAGGACCAGCCTTCCAGGTCAGGCCCTTCCTCCAACCAGAGCCCCTATGCCAGCTCCTCCAGAGGCAAGGACTCTCACAAGCCCCGTGGAGGGAAGGGCTCCCGACGCCCCTATCCCAAGCACAACTGAAGCCAGCGCCTCTCGCGACTGGGACCTGCCGCCCCCAGTCGGTCCGGTGCACAACACCCCGGTAGGCGGGAGATTAAGGATCTTCTGGCCCAACTGGACATTCCTGGAGGATCACTACGTTACCGACACCTTGAGGACGGGCTACAAGCTTCCAATGTCTCGTACCCCACCCGTGACATCCACTCCCCTGTCAGGAGTCTACCCAGATGCCCAGAGCGCTCTTCTGGCAGAGAACATCCAGGTCCTCCTCGACAAGATCGCTCTGGAAGTAGTGCTAGAGCCCAATCACGCCCCAGGGTACTACTCTCCAATCTTACGACATTCATCGAGCTCTAACTGGAACCTCCATCACATTTCCGCATGGTCTCCCTCGACGCACTTCCGACCAAGCTCTCTCCGGGGGACTGGATGGTCAGTCTAGACCTGCATGACGCCTACCTCCACGTCCTGATCATCCCGATATCTGCCGTTATCTCCATATCAGAGGGATACACTTCGACCCGTACATAGACGACTGCCTGTTGAGTAACCCTTAGTCTCACGTGCTACGCAGACAGTTCTCCCTGGCTCTCAGCCTACTCCATCAACTAGGATGGCTTGTCAACACAGAGAAGTCGCATCTCACTCCCTCTCAGGACCTAACCTTCATAGGAGGACGCTTCCGGACTGACCTGGGCCTACTACTCGTTCCCCAAGACAGGTGGACCAAGATTCAGTCCTTCATCCATCGAGCCTTGGTGACGTCCCCTGCAATACGTCCCCTGCAAGTCTTCCTCAGTCCGTACATCCAGGCGGACGACACGTCTTCAGCGATCGCCCTCGGCCATCGAACGTCTGCGAAGGCATCTCTTTGCGAGAATTCAAGCACAACAAGGAGGTGTTCATAGACGCCTCAATCCAAGGTTGGGGAGCTCATCTCGGAGACCAGACTGCTTCAGCCATATGGACCTACCCCCAGACGACGTGGCACTCCAACAGTCTGGAGATGCAGGCCTTCATCCTAGCGAAATCTCACTGGCTCCCGGTTCTTCGAGGCTCTCAGCTGCTTCTAGCCTCTGACAACTCCACAGTGGTTTGGACCATCAAGAACCAGGGTACAAAAGGGCCCCCCCAGCTTATCGACAAGGCTATCAAACTATTTCGCCTGCTAGACGACAATCAGATCCTCATCCGGGCGCGCCACATCCCGGGCTGCAGGAACATCCTCGCGGACGCCCTCTCCAGACCAGACAAGCCCTCTCCCACATAGTGGATGCTGCATCCAGAAGCGTTCGCCTCTCCTGGATCTGTTCGCCACAAAGCACAACAATCAGCTTCTGGTCTACGTCACTCCACTTCCGGATCCAGCAGCGTGGGCCGTAGACGCAATGTCATTGTCGTGGGAGAATCTGGACGCGTACGCCTTTCCACCACCGGTTCTCCTTCCCAAGGTCGTCACCAAGATCAAGGACACTCTTCACCTCCGACTGACTTTGGACGCGCCCTTCTGGCCAGCGAGAAGCTGGTTCCCAGACCTGCTGCTCCTCACCAAAAGAAATCCTCTGGCGCTCCCTCAGCGGCCGAATCTGCTCCTTCATCCACATAGTCGTCAGCTTTATCCGGATCCAGACAGATATGCTCTACACGTTTGGACCATCTGCAGAGATCCCTCCGCGCCAAGGGGTATTCTCACCGAGTAGCTAGCGCTATCTCCAAGGCCCACAGAGTCAGGGTGCTCTACGACGACAAATGGCTCTCCTTCGAAAAGTTTTGCAAGGACGCTGGACGTGACCCTATGCTGACGGATCCCCAGTTTGTGGCCAACTTCCTGCTCCACCTGCGCTTGAAGCGTCACCTCAAGGGCGGTACCATCTCCACCTACTTGTCAGCCCTCAACTCCGTCCTGGCCGTCAAGACAGACAGGAAGTTCTCAAAGGTTCCGGAGCTGGTGGCTCTTCTGAAGTCCTTCAAGCTGGAGAATCAGAAGCTCAAGTTCCGACCACCAGCCTGGGATCTGAACATTGTCCTTCAGTATCTCTGAGGAGCACCGTTTGAGCCGTTATCCGAGGCCTCCTTCCAGAATCTGTCCAGGAAGACGGCCTTTCTACTCTCTGCTTTGCTACAGCCGCGAGAGTCGGCGAGCTCCACGCCTTGGACATCACAAGAATGCATTTCGAACGCTCCAGGAAGGGTGCTGTCCACCTTGGCCTCCTCTGGGACTTTGTTGCCAAGAATCAACTCCCGGGTCAACCTGGCAGGACTTTCACCATCCCTCCTCTCTCCCGGATTGTCTCCATGTCAGAGGTTGAAGAGCTCTCCTTGTGCCCAGTCCGCGCCCTCTGGGAATACATCGACCGATCCACTCCCGTTCGATACTCTTCATCCTCTTCTCTCCATCTGCTAAGGGCGAAGTCACCAGGAACACCCTCTCGCTGTGGCTACGTACCGTCATCCTGGCTGCCTACAATCTTGCTGGTCTACCTCACCCTGTTGCCAGCAACCTGCACGGGATTAGATCACTTGCTTCCACGATGGCCCTGCATAGAAACTTCTCTGTTCCAGCTATCATGTAGGGTTGCTTCTGGCGTTCTACTACAGTCTTTGCTTCACACTATCTGAGGGACCTGGCTGTCGAGGACTTACAGGGGCTACAATCCTTTGGACCGTTGGTAGTGGCTCAACTGCTCGTTGCCCCAACGTCCTTATAGGGTAAGCTCTTTGCTTTTATACTTCGTTACTTCTCACTGTCACACCTGTTGATTTGTTTCGTTGTTGGCGACTTGTTGGGGTTCACCGTCTGCTTCTCTTTGCAGTTGGCTGCGGTTGCTCCCACTCCAGGAAGGTTTGGCATGAGGGGATGCCTTGATCTCGTCCTCCCTCCTCCCTGCTGTCGGATCAGTGGCAACTTATCCTAAGTTAAAAATTTATTAAAATCTAAATATTTTAGATATTTAAATACCTACCTTTACTTAGGCGGTAGGCTCCCACCCAGCCTCCCCTTCGGACTTTGTCGGACCTCTGCTTCCGAGGTTCATACCAGAAAGAATGATTTGAATTTTCACTAAGGATGTGACGTATTTCCCGCGCATTCCCAGCGGGCAGGGAGCAGCCCTTCTGGTTACACAGTGAGTTTCGCGGAAAAACGTCCACTTCTCATGAGGAAGGGTAAGTGGCAACTTATCCTAAGTTAAGGTAGGTATTTAAATATCTAAAATATTTAGATTTTAATAATATCTGATGGAATTTATTTTGACATTTTCACATTAAGGTAAAATATCTTGGTCATGATGAATTGAAATATTATTGTAAACACAATACCATGATTTGAAAAGACTTTCATAATTATTTATCCATTAGACCAGATTATCTTTTGAAGTGTTGCCTTTTGTGGTTCTCAACTCTTTCCTACTGTTATCTTTAGTCTTTTTCTTCTCTAATGTTGTGTACAGACTCCTTAACTGTTGGGAATTATAATTTATATACAAAGAACTTAATTCAGCACCCCTATTTTGATACCATTCCAAAAACGCATAGACTGTGAGGAGAAGCTCAACGAAATTTGGTATTTGATTTCATCATTATTCATAGATGTCCCTGTTAACTTTTTATCACTCTGGGATTAGGTTTTTTTTTGCTGTTTCCATGGAAATATAACTTAAAAAATTTTTAAAACCAAAAATCAGTTAGACCTAGCCAAACAAAACCTGGTCTTTGGATCAAGAATTATGAGTAGATTTGCCCTTTTGGGGGGCTGATTTCTTCAGACTTTTTAGCTCATCAGGACTGAAAGTCCAGATGGGCTTATGGCATGGCCCGTCGTCCGGCGTCCGTCCGTCGTCCGTCCGTAAACTTTTGACACTTTCGACTTCTCCTCATGAACCATACATATTAGAGAGCTGAAATTTTGTGTATAAGTACCTTAGCATATGGAGATTCTAATTTGTAACAGGGTCACAGGGGTCACAACTTTAAAAACCTATTTTCATCTTCTTCTCCAGTTCCAAAAGGAGTAGAGAGTTAAAAATTATATGTGCAGACTCCTTGGACAATGAAGATTCTAATTTGTAACTTTGGCGACCCTGTGACCCCAAATAGGGTCACAGGGGTCACAACCTTAAAAAACTATTTTCATCTTCTTCTCCAGTTCTAAAAGGACTAGAGAGTTAAAAACGATATGTGCAGACTCCTTGGACAATGGAGATTCTTATTTGTTACTTTGGTGACCCTGTGACCCCAAATAGGGTCACAGGGGTCACAACCTTAAAAACCTATTTTCATCTTCTTCTCCAGTTCTAAAAGGACTAGAGAGTTGAAAGTGATATGTGCAGACTCCTTGGCCAATGGGGATTCTAATTTGTAACTTTTGTGAACCTGTGACCCCAAATAGGGTCACAGGGGTCACAACCTTAAAAACCTATTTTCATCTTCTTCTCCAGTTCTAAAAGGACTAGAGAGTTGAAAGTGATATGTGCAGACTCCTTGGACAATGGGGATTCTAATTTGTAACTTTGGTGAACCTGTGACCCCAAATAGGGTCACAGGGGTCACAACCTTAAAAACCTATTTTCATCTTCTTCTCCAGTACTAAAAGGACTATAGAGTTAAAAATGATATGTGCAGACTCCTTGGCCAATTGGGATTCTTAATTGTAGATTTCGTGACCCCATGACCCCAAATAGGGTCACAGGGGTCACAACCTTAAAAACCAATTCTCATCTTCTTCTCCAGTTCCAAAAGGACTAGAGAGCAGACGTGCAGACTCCTTGGACAATGGGGATTCTAATTTGTAACTTTGTTGACCCAATGACCCCACATTAGATGACAGTCTATGGCAAATTTATGTCTCCTTGGATATTTTAGTGTGGACTTCTTTCACTGTCTGATATTGGCGATCTAGAAAGTGTTAAATAATAATACATTTGTTTTGTAATTTTTGTATAGGTTTTCTTGCAATAGGTAACATCCGTTTCATTTTTAGTTCATCTTGCCTGTATAAAGCAAACTTGATATGATGCCTGATGAGCTACAGAGCCAATGGCTCTATTTTTTGCAGTTTTAATAACGTAACTAGTATTTCCAATGAGGCCACACAAAAATAGATTCTGTGATTCTGTAAAATACCTTAAAGGGGCAGTAGCACGTTTTTTCATAATTTTATATTTTAAAATTTTCACTGATAATTGAAAGTAAATGCTAAATGTATTATTTTTACAGTGTCAAAAATCTCATTACACAAGCCAATCATCCATAGTCAGAGGACAAAGTATGGAGATTCACTGAAAATCTATTTGCGGCCATTTTTGTGTGAACACCTTTAATTCATTTTTGTCAGAAAAAGGAATCGCATGGCTAAACTTTACGTTATATATTTGAATTATTACTGCTCCATTTAGTTTAAATACATTGTCTTTCAATTGGAACCATTAATTTTCATTTTCCTGACATCACCTTTTATTCCCCCTAAAAACGTGCTACTGCCCCTTTAAGGTGGCCATTGGTATGATAAATTATTACTATGCTAAACTTAAACATTGCATATTTTAAAATGTAAAAAAATCTTGTTAGTTGAAGTACATTTCTATCAACAGAGTTGCGTGTGATACTAAAAAGGGCATCAGGCATCATTAACAAATTATGTCCTGCTCTTTTCTAAGTAACTAATCAACCATTTCAATTCGAATTCATATTGAAATGCAGAAACATAATATAATGTGTCATGAGTAACAATTTTGACAATATCTTCATAGCATTTTGGTAGTCCTGTCCAGCTCATAACTTCTAAACTTATCATCACATATAGATAAAATTTTATATCGAGATACATAATCATATGAAGGTGCGTCATAATTACAAAATTTGAGAATATATTTGTAAAATTTAGCTTACTTTAGCAAAATAAATAGGACTCTGCCAGATAACTGTTACAATTCACAACACCTATACAAATCATCACATTTTGATCAATATCGAGATTTACCGATTTGCTCAAAATCTGATAAAGATGCAAATTAGGTTTTGAATCGAAAAAAAATCATAAACGATCTCATCACACATTCATATTTTAGAAATAGCTTGGTAATCGAAGCATTTCAAGTTGTTTCGATCATCATGCGTTTACACCAAAAAATATAACGATATGCAGCCAACAATATCGGCTGTATCGAACAAATATGTGCTTCACTTTTCGCGAGTAACATCACACGAGGTAATCAATGACATAATGTGTAGTACAACTGTCATTAGAATATGATTTGGTTTTGCTGATAAGTGAAAACTGCCACGGTCAAAGTGGTCTAGGCCTATGTTCACACGGGGTAATCAATCATCCATTTCTGTGAGTAATCAGTCTTTTCTCTTTGCAACAAATGCTTTTCTCTCTCAAAAATCCAATATGGAGGCTAATTCGGAAAAAAAATCTGCTGCGAAAATACAGTAAATTATCTTCATTTATCAACATGTATATTTTATCAAGTAGCGGGAAGGCATATCAATATTTGGGGATAGTTGTCATTTCAATAGGATTCATTTTTCATATTCATAATCTCTGCACAAGGTAAACAGGCTCCCCGCTTAGTATCAAATTTCACTCAGTTTTCATACATTAACCACAGTTTGAGGATGTTCATGCATGTTGATTTTTCAATTTAGGTCTTAATGTTATAGAAAACAACTTTAATTGGATGTATTAGTTTTAGGTTACTTGTAATATCCCATATTCAAAACGCAATATACAAGGCCTTTTCACTTAATGTGACAACGTCTTATTCTCTTTTCACTAAATGTCAACAATAGAGCCTATATATAGAGGTACGGTAATGCATGTCAATAGACCTGTTTATGCTTATAAGTTGTTCACTTATGATTCAAACTGACAGATACTATTTAAGGTTAGGCTACATAATATCTATACATTCACATACTGGGTTTTATTTTCTAACAGTAAATGGAAAAGAAGCCATCCCGTACTGGTTTTCTGTTAAAAGGAGGAAAATCCAAAATTCCACAACAAAATCAGAAACGAGTTGGATCCTAACAAAAAGGCACACCTCGGCCATGCGCCTCGTAAATAGAAAAAAATATGATACAAAAGAAACAATTGCAAAAAAAACATTGGCTTTCAAAGATGAAGGTACTATTGACAAAGATTGAAAGACAGTCAACCTTATGCCTTCAGTTGTTTTTGCTAGCACCAGAGACTCTATGTAGTAAATAATAACCTGGTATCGAGGGGTTCTTGTTTGATCAAAACTCAAAATTTAACAAGTCCAATTGTTTGCGTTTGTTTACAATGTTACAACCGACCAAGGTGGTTATGAGAAAACAAACCAACTCAAATGGAGCTTACGGCTTATAAAATTCAAATAAAGGCATTAAATTCCCAAGGTGTGTAAAGGGTAAATACCTATAGGACGGTAGTTACAAATAAAACCAATTGAAAAAAAGAAGGGAAATAACCGCCCAAGGGGTGTAAATACAGATATATAGAGTCTATGCTAGCACAAAAATACCGCAAGTACTGCCGATTGATTGGCTCATGTTTTGATTCATGTTTGCAGAGCTACCATTGTACCCCACTACCGGTCTTGTTGCTATTGTTTCCTTTTTTCAAACTGTAGGTGTATTGACCAATACACCTTTTCTTTCTATGTCCTTACTGTAGGTGTATTGATGATACACCTCTACTTTTCTAATACACCTACTGTTTTGTACATGTAAACTTAGTCAGGTGAAGAGATCTTCAACTTTGGCAAATAAACAGACTTGTAACATTTAGAATTAAATTTTTTTTTAATTTATAAACAGTGATGGCGAGAATGGAACCCGGGACCTTTATGTTACAGAGCAGCGACTCTGTCAACAGAGCTACTGAGGATTGACACAAACAATAGTGCTTTCTGCTGTGTTATGTATATGTTGTTATTTTCCACTATATAAGTCCATGTATAGGTACTAGTTTGTACCAGTTTTTGATAAAATGAAGTTTGTTTCTGGTTTTTATACCGCAATTATAACTGTATTGTTAATATTCTATTGACCTCAGTTAGGTTCAGACGTATATACATAGAGGAGGATGGAAAGCATTGTTTCGTCTATATAACTCGACCGGAGTGGGGTATATGTCAGATATAACCACACTTCCCTCGGTGCATCACTCTATATACCTCCTGTTTGAATCTTTGCTACGCTACGCCTCGGAGACCCACGATTCAAACAGGAGGTGTATTGAGCGATACACCTAGGGAAGTGTGGGTATATCTCTCCCTTATGTCTTATTGGATTGTCCTCTAATGGGCTTATCAGTTCACAGGTTATCACCAAGAATGTAAGGTTTTGGCATATTTTGCGCTGGTAAGATGTGGTGAACATATTGTAAATTCGTGCCGAAACCATATATACATTCAATTTAAATATCACTGCAGTACATATTTACATTTGTAGTCTGATTTATATTCTACCATCTATGTATTCAATTTTCTCTCAGTTTAAGACATCATGCATCATTCTTTAAAGGAAACAACTTCTCAATACGTAAAAAGTATATTTACATGCACTACCGTACCTCTATATCTAAAATTGCTCTATTGTTGACATTTAGTGTAAAGAGAATAAGACGTTGTCTTATGAAGAGAAAAGGCCTTGTATATTGCGTTTTGAATTTGGGATATTACAAGTAACTTAAAACTAATACATCCAATTACAGTTGTTTTCTATAATATTTAGACCTAAATAGAAAAATCGACATGCATGAACAGCCTCAAACTGTGGTTAATGTATGAAAACTGAGTGAAGTTTGACACAAAGCGGGGAGCTGGTTCACCTTGTGCAGAGATTATGAATATGAAAAATGAATCCTATTAAAATGACAACTATCCCCAAATATTGATATGCCTTCCCGCTACTTGATAAAGTATACATGTTGATAAAAGAAGATCATTTACTGTATTTTCGCAACCGATTTTGTCCGAATTAGCCTCCATATTGGATTTTTGAGGGAGAAAAGCAGTTGTCGCAAAGAGAAAAGACTGATTACTCACAGAAATGGATGATTGATTACCCCGTGTGAACATAGGCCTAGACCACTTTGACCGTGGCAGTTTTCACTTGTCAGCAAAACCAAATCATATTCTAATGACAGTTGTACTACACATTATGTAGTAGCGTAGTAACAAACGTAATAACCCCACCTTCGCAAATAATCGGCGTTTAGTCTAAGGATACCATTACTGAACTGGCGTAACAAAAATGACAATGCAGCTTTTCAAACTGCAGTTGGAGTCACTTCGCCTGTTGTAGCAATGTTGACAAGTGGTTCATAACAATTTTGTGTTATATGTATATATATATAGACAAAAAACAATGTTTGCTTGTGAACTGGAAATCAGACTTAAACTGTCAATAGATTGTAGGAGACATTTCTATCACTGTGAAAAATAATTTAATGAAGGAATATTTCATGACTGTTCACAGCTGTATATCGCCGACTATATGACCTTCACCTTGGTGTATTAATTGTGAAAGAAATTCAGCGAAATCTAGATCAAACATATTTTTAGAAGGAATCATATTTTGGTTTAAAATTCAAAATGACATTTAAGAAAAAAAGAAATTCTTTTGCAGGTTTTTGGCATGAAGGATTGTCTCACCTGACTGTTTTAAAATTGTCTGAATTAAATGGGTGCATTATTGATTGAGATCTTATGTGCCCAGAAAACAAATTTGTATTCATCTTTAAGACATATCATGTTTACTGGACTAAAATAATAATGTCATAAGCAAACTAGCTGATACTTTTTATATTGGTTTGATTTGTATTTTCTCAGTTTGCATGAATTTTGCCCAACACTGAACATAATGTTAGTTGCAGGGGATATGGCTCAATTATGTCAGCTGCTCGTTAGTAATTTTGTGATAAACCTTATTTTCAAGAAAAAATAACAATCCAAATATAAACATACAATCATTTTTTATCAAAAAGATACAGATAGTGTTTGAGTTACAAAAAATAAAAACATGAGAAAACTATTGGCACTATCTGAAACTGGCCAAACTAAATTTGTGTAACAGACCAGAACTCAAAAAATGTTTTCAGGACCAGAACTCAGAAACTATAAGACGTTGGTCATTAAAACTTACAGTGAACAATTAATTTTTATGGTTGATAATGACCATATTTTGTCAATTGACAACATTAATTGATTTTGTCATTTTTGAATCGGTGATTTTGACGGCCCATACTGCTGTAATGAGTTACTTCAGTTAAATATCAGTTTACTTGGACCAATGAAATTTGCTCAAATTATTTCTCAATTATTACTCAAAGAAATGATATTGATTTTTACTTCTCAGTATGAATAGAAATAACTGAGCATTGTTTTGGACATAAGGACAATATATTAATGCAAATATCCAAATGAGTGTAACTTATGTGAATGTTATTTTGACTCGTAAACTACTAAAGAATAACTGTGCCATATATATAATAATTTTAACTGCTAAGTTGTCTTCTTTGTAATGAGACAACTTTTGCTGATAGGAAATTTATCTTTCTTTACTTTTAAGCTCATCTGGCCTGAAAGGCAAGATGGGCTACATTGCATTGTGTCCGGCGTCCATCCAACTGTCTGTTTGTACACTTTCGACTACCCCAGAAGCATAAGGCCTAGAAAGCTGAAACCTCGTGTACATTCTCCTTGACTATAGTAAGGATAATTTATAGCTCTTGTGACCCTGTGACCCCTGATAAGACCTAAGGGGCGCCCGTAAAACCTACTTCATCTTCTTCATTAGAAGAATAAGGCCAAGAAAGTTGAAACTTTGAATGCAGACTCCCCTAATCAGGGCCACAGGGGCCACACTCTTGAAATTTATTTTCATCTTCTTCTCCAGAAAAATAAAGCCAAGAAAGTTGAAACTTTGTGTGCAGACTCCTTGACTAGTGAGGGTTTTATTCATAGCCCGTAGCCCCCTAATAAGGGCCTCACCCTTAAAACCTATTTTTATCTTTTTCTCCAGGAGCTTAAGGCCTAGAATGCTGAAACCTTGTCTATAGACAAATTAGTTAAATAAGGATGATTTGGAATACAGTAGTACATTTGGTGACCCTGTGGTCCCTACTATGGGGGTAACTACATTTATACCCCACTTCCGGTCTCGTTGCTATGGTTTCTTTTGTTCTAACCGTAGGTATATTGACCGTTGCCACATTCTTAAGCAAAATGGATATGATCCTGATGAGCTGCAGAGCCAATGGCTCTATTCTTGTTTGATGTTCATGTTTTCATTCCCCTCATCAAACTAGATGAAGCAATGAGCATAAACTTTGAAAATGCACAATTCAGTTTTTTTTTAAAGATTTTTTTAGAAAACCTTGCTATATGCCTTCTAAATGCCTTCCAAAGACTATTTTAAGGTCATTACGTGACATTTGATCATTTTCTTCCAGGTCTGAGTTGTTGGGAGATTGAAAACTTCCTTCCAAATCCTGTAGAAGAAGGTTTGTAGGGATTTTCATTATTTTGTGTATGCTTGTAGGCAGGACATCTGCAAGTTTGAATATCTGTAAATATGTATTGTTTAGTTTGTGAAAGATGACCCACTTGCAAACTCTCTATTTCAACATCATATAAATTTTACCAACATCATTTTCATAATTATTTTCTAAACTAAAATCAGCCATTTAGTTCACTTGTCACACAAACTATACTGCAGGTAATAAAATCTTGACATGCTAAAAATCGGTATCTTACTATTGTATTGGTTATTCATAGATCTTCAAATCTGATGCTTATGTGTATACATTGTTTTTCTTCCATGATCAATTTTCTGTGAAGTTTTTTTATTGTTTGTTTGTTCTGTTCTTGTTTGTAAGAATGAATAAAGACAAACTATCGTTAAGAAGCATGCGATCAAAGACTCATTCTAGTAGATCTCTCTCTTCCTGGCTGGCAGTGAAGACAATGCAAGTCACACTGCACATGCACAAGCAACATTTTCTTGAAATTTGTTGATTATCAGTATTGATGGAGACAGTGAAATCTCTCCAGGCTACCGACAGTCTGCTTGCCACTCAAATCACCAGATCTCCAACTGCGACGGTGACTACCTCCGCAACAAACACTCAACATTTTCAAGGGGAATTTCAACCCTTTATGTCTAATTCCAGGCATGACTCATTTGACTCAAGTTTGCTATTGATGACCCCATGGTGCTGCACAAGGAGACATTCAGTCTGAACCACATGTGCAAATAGTATCCTCAAATCTGCAGAACCAAATATGGAAAGGATTAAAGTGAACCATACATGCTTTTCATTCCAGATGAAGTTACCGCTGTGACTTGTACTGTTCAGATTGATAGAACTCAATACTGGATTTTCTGTCTAGCCGTGCTGCGGTATAGGGATGATAGGGCTTGTCACATGATCAAATCACGTGGCATGGCATGACATTGACTATCCATCCAGATGTTTATAGCAGCCTTTAATTGATATAAGTTTTTTTTTACCTATATAGGAAGACCGACACAGGGTAGTATATTACCTGTAAGTCCCAAGGGAATGACACCTTTACCTGGTTTTTGATTGGTTTTTATGACCAAATCAAATTGAACATTGTCTTGGGACTATTTCATTTATCTTTTAAACTAGTATTCAAATGGTAAGTTCTATTCCCGTATTCCTTATCTAAAGCCCCGTTTATATGTGCGGTTACCCCCGGGGGTAAAGGCAATTTTTTGCCCCAGGGGGGTAAATTTCGTCATGTAAACGCAATTTTTAAGAGGGGTATATTACCCCCGGGGGCAAAGTGCGAAATATTTACCCCTGGTCTGGAGGTAGGGCAAATCAGATACCCTCGGGGGTATAAATACCCCTGGGGGCAAACCTGTCATGTAAACACTTTACTTTGTATACCCCAGGGGGCAAAACTGAATATCCTTATAAAAGTCAATATATGAAGAGAAAATAATGCCCCTAGGTATGGCAATTTCATTTCATATAAACGCAATGCAATATTTGACATTTGCCCCTGGGGGCAAATTTACCCCAGGGGTAAATGTGCGGCATGTAAACCAACCTTTAGCAGGGTCAATTTGTTATGTCTTGTTGCTATTTGCAAATTTTCAGATGTGCCGATTCAAAATTTTTCATGAGTCAGTCAAATTCTCCAAAAGTACATAAATCATTGATTTTCAAATAACTTTGTCGTCAAGTGATGGGTTTGGTTCGATTGAAATGATGTCTTATGCATGAGAGGCTATGATGTCACAATTCCTCTCAAGAATATCAATTTGCACCGGCTTTTTATCGAAAGAAAGAAGAAGCTCATCACTCCAAAGCAATTTTAATACACAACTTGAAATCACAGTTACGGTATTCATCCTAATAGGCGCCCTGCTCCAATAAGCCCCTCCCAAAGTGTTTTGTAATTAGGTCTATTAACCTCCCATGTACAAGAACTACTAAAATAAAAATTCAAGGTACCTAAATTCAACTCAACAACCTGTTCAGATGAGAAACTAATAGCTGAGAGCCTGTGAACATCAGTTTACAGGGAATGTCCAATCCCCCTGCTTCTGTCGAGTGTTTAAGAAAACAAGAAAGCACCTTACTTTTCTCCCTTGGTAAATGTCCTACAATTGTAGATTCATTTTCAACCACCGCAACTGCATGTTTGTCATGAGGGTTAATTGGTACCCCAACTGTTTTAAATTGTTTGTTAATAACTAGAAGCCAGATATCACGGTAAATATGGTAACCTCTGATTGAAGTTTCGCCTGTGTAAATTGCCGACATGCTTGGAGGTAGTGACATTTTAGCCATCATGTGACCTACATATGTGACCACTAAATTTAGAATCTTTTACTTACAAAAATTGTACGTGCCCATTCACATGCCTAAGGTTTCCCAATTTGGTTAAATTGGTTGTCACACAAGGGACACTGTGTAAAATTAATGATATTGCATACAAACGAAGGTTATTATCCCCTGCCCAACCTAGTTGGCAGGGGATATTGAAATGAGCTCTGTCCAACTGTCTGTTTGTCCGTCCCATTTCCTGGGTTCTGGTTTCCGTAGCGAAAATGGTATGTACAAAGGTTTCAACTTCTTCAGATTTTTATTTTTAAGCCGTTTCCATGGAAAGTAAACTTAGGCTTTTGTTTCCGGAGCAGAACTTATTGAACCTAATCGAAACTTGGTATGTGCATGTGCCTTTTGGGGATACGGGATACGGGATAGCTCAGTCGGCAAGAGCGCCGGTCTCACGTTGCTGAGGTCCGAGGTTTGAATCCCATACAGGCCAAGGTGTAAAAACCTAGAGTTCACCTCTGATAGAACTCTATAAGTGTCACCCTAGTGTGTAGTGCAACAAAAACTGCGCACTTCATGTCAGTGGCTGAATGGTGGATACATGGATATATGCCGAGCTGTCGGTTATCAGCGTTCAGCAGTGTTGGACAAACTGCTGTGACTATGTGTCTCAGTTCACCCAGCTGTGAATGGGTACCCTGTGAGGCATAGAATGGTCCCTAACCTGAGCGCCACATATGGATGCCGGTTGAATATTCCCAGGGAGTTGAATTGGAAAAATGATTGGACGGTGAAAAAATGCCATTAACCTGGGGAAACAACAAACGCCTTGAGCAACCACGAGTGGATGGATATGCTTGCTATATAAATATTCATATAATAATAATAATAACTTATTCAGATTGTTTTAGCCATTTCCATGGTAGCGTAACTTGGTGTTTGTTTCAGGAGCAAAACTTGAAAACATTGATACCTACCTCAACAAAACTTGGTATGTGCAACGGTCACTCACGTTTGGCTGTTGCCATTTTCAAAAGTCACCGCGGATATACACTATGCTACCACGTGACAATTCGTTTAATCGTTTACCGTTTACATGATTCTGTAAACGTTTATTCATTCATCACAAAACGATACCGTGTATACGTGTAACCGTCCCAGCCCTAACGGTCAGCATGTGCAGATGTGCTTTTTGGGGTTTTCAACTTTATCAAATTTTCATTTTTAGCCATATCCGATCGTATTGTAACAGCATGTTAAAATTACGATGTTAAGTTTCCATTAGAATACAGATTAGATAGTGAAATTTGGATTTAAAGTATTAACAAATATTATTATTTTATTCAATACACGCTTTGAGTCAACGGTAAAAAATAGAACCCATTTTTCAACTATTTTTTTTTTCACATTTCCATTTTTTGAGGTCGGCAGATCCGTAAACCAATTTGGCCTAACTAAACCTTTTTAACACTTACCTTGACACTGTATAACGAAACAACATCGTTTTATCGTGCTTTCTTCTTATCTTACTCCAAAATAACCCTGAATATGAATAAAATTATTATATTAATGATATGAACAACTGTTCTATCAAAACTATCGATTGTTTGACCTCATATCGATGCAATACATAGTTTTTGAAAATTTCTATTGATAATCAACTATCACAGTGAGTACCATCCCTATCCATCCATAGTTTGATCCATCGTTACACCACAATGATAAAAGAGTATTTATGTAAAGTATGTGGAGGTGAAACATGAACAAATAACCTTGTGTATAGGATCTGCTGTGTTCACTGAAGCAGATTGTGTTTTCACCTTAACATTTAAAGGTCCCAAGACTGACATGTTTCAGAAAGGTCTGACCCTAGCTCTTCAGGCTGTTGCTGACAAACAGTTCTGTCCAGAGCGTCTTATGTGACGAGATATCAACAAGCTTTTTGTGGTTGGTGATGCTAGTGCAGACCCTTTATTTGTCAATGGGAGAAGTCAACCTTTTTCCAGACACAAGTTTATCATCAAACTGAAACAAGTGTTACAGACATCAGGGTTCGACCATACTAAATTCAGTGGTCACTCCTTTTGTGCGGCAACAGCTACAGCTACAGCTGAAGTGCCTAATCAAACGATTGCATTAGGACGATTGTCATTGGATTGTTGTGTCAGATTTATCTAAGTACAATAGACTGAGATGTGTAATGCCCAACATGCCATGTTTATGATGCCAGAAATATGATTTATCCATTTCACTTGTGCATTGCTATTGATTCAGTATTGCATACTTTTTCCTGTTCTATATTTCATGGGGAATTCTCAGTTCAAGTTTCTTAAACAACAAGAAACCTCATTATTTTTTCCATGTTAATTGGTAAATATGTACAAAAAATACTGTCAGCTTTAAAATACACCAAAAACCGTTTTCATCGGTCCTCTAATAACAAAGATATCGCCCTTCAAAGTGCGCGAATTTTAGGCTTCCCAATTTGACAGTCTGAAAAGGGATTCTACCGGATGAATGATATTGCCTTTACTGCGCATGCCCGGAGTGTTTTATGACATCATATATATACAGAACGGGAATGGGCCTACTCAATGTAAATATAACAGACAATGGTGGTAAATAAACAGATTAAACAGGTTTTTGCAGCTCAGCTGTCCGGCAATAAAACATGAGAGTAGTAATTAAACAGTTATGACACATCGTAACTGATTGTCTAATTAGGGGAGTCGCGCTTGGGGTATTACACGCTCTTTGACAATGTAATTACAAGAATTAGAGAGAGGATGTAGTTTGTCTGTCCATCCCTGTGACGCCCAGGTGTCAAAGCACTAGTAATTCATTGGTCAACAATAGGTCAAACTAGATCCAATCAAAAATTGAATTTTCAGAAATGATCATTTGCAATGTATGAGCCTTGAAATTAACACATTGAGCACTGACATAGTAGATGGAGTATTTGGCATTGACTACAGTAATTTCGACAAGGTAGTTTTTGTTCATTAACACTTATATGTATACATTTTATCATGTCAGACAGTTGTTTTGCGTAAGAAGTTGAGAATTGAAAAACAACATAATCTCAAAAGTACATGATGAAACATGGTGTCAAAAGGTGTATCGAATTGTATTAGTTTGCGAACAGGATAATCGGCTACAATTTCATGACAAGATGCCTCAACGACACTCATTGTTTTGCAATTATTCGTAGTGTGAGAAAGCAAACCTCATTCGCATAACATAAATCACTTCAGTATTATTCAGAATTTCTTAAAAATATTATTTATTTAAAGGGTTTAAAGTGCCTTCAATTTTATATGGCCACCCAGGCTCATCACAAAATGTAAACGTAGAGCTACTAAAGTCAGTACACCATTATATCGTAAAATCTAAGATATTTTCAGATTTGACATGACTACATATTGAGATTTTGCCGTGCTGAAATATCCTTACGTTTATAACATCTGATTTTAACATGAGCAGGAGTCTAAATTTCAATGTCTTATATTTTTCAAAAACAATTCTGTATCTTATGGTGACCGATCTGTCCATAAGTACGTTACGTCACTATTATAATAAATATAATAACTGTTTTTTGGCTAAGGAGCGGCATTTATATATGCATTATTTGCTTGTTTGCTAAACCTGCTTCTTTGTTTTAGATGAATATGTTTAAATCACATTTTATTTTATAATGATAAGTTTTCTTTAGAGAAGAATAGGCCATCTAATCATTTGCGAAATAAAGAACCAAGACATACCATGTAGTTTCATATTGATGAATTGACTCTCTCAGTAAAAGCCACGATAAATCTGTCACCAGTCTTAACAAATAAACAAAAATAAGTAAATACCTTTTATTATATGTCTCACTATCTAATTGTCATACTGTCAAGTTGTGTTCCTTGTTTGTGTATTAATTCAACGCCAAGTAAGTAAGTGTCCGCTTGACTTATTACTGTAAACAATAGCAATAGTCTGACCAGCAAGGGCGATGTGATGTGGCAGGCTGTGATTGGCTGAAAGAAGTTTTCCCGACTTAAAATATGACGTTTATTTTTAAAGCCATTAAATGACCATTTTTCGCATGTTTTTGAATAAACAAAGTATCGATGTTTAATCATATCCTTTTGAATTCATTTCTGCATTGTGTACCCCCTCGGGGTTATCTGATGTTTAACTGATCATCATGGGCAGGTCAGCTTTCTGGTGCCCAGATTCAGGATTCAGACCCCAGTTTCAATATAACCAATTACTCTTATAAATGCTTTAAGGGTTTTTTGAACGACTACTTCCAATTGTTTTTAAAAACGAATTATCTTCGACAGTGAGATTGTCAAATGTTCAAGGTCACGACGAGACTTTGACCAGTTTTGAAAATGTTGTTAGCGCCATATCTCATGAACCCATTAACCTTGAGTCTTCACGGGGGACATAGTATTCAGCTCCGTACGTCCGTACGTCCGTCCCGATTCTTGTTGTTAACATCAATTTGCGGCGGGGGATCTTGTCACCTTTGTGACAAATACTTGTTTCTGTATGAAACCGATCTTCATTCTGAATGTCATCTAAAGTACTTGATTTCTGATTGTATGGAACCTAGTATTTTTAACACAGAAAATTTTATATACACAACAAATTACTTTAAAAAAATAATTAACAAATTTTGGGTGACATTGATGTGCTTCTTAAAAATTTGATTTCAGCATTGATTGGAAAATTCTATGAGGGGGACTGTTACATCATTCTGAAAACTTTCATAGATGAAAACAACAGTCTCAACTGGCAGATCTGGTACTGGATTGGCGAAAAGGCAACAGTATGTATATACCACATAAATCTGACAATTTGATACACGAAATATAAAAAAAATCCCAACTACAACATTATTGTCAAAAAAAAAATATGAAAAAACATTCTTTATTTAATTGTTTTCCTTTCATAACGGGTAAAATAGAGGTTTATACAAGGAAATAATTATTATGCAAAAATATTTATTTATACACTATCTATAGATGTGATGAGCCCATGTGTGATCTGCAGATGTGATGAGCCCATGTGTGATCTGTAGATGTGATGAGTCCATGTGTAATCTGTAGATGTGATGAGTCCATGTGTGATCTATAGATGTGATGAGCCCATGTGTAATCTGTAGATGTGATGAGTCCATGTGTGATCTGTAGATGTGATGAGTCCATGTGTGATCTGTAGATGTGATGAGTCCATGTGTGATCTGTAGATATGATGAGTCCATGTGTGATCTGTAGATGTGATGAGTCCATGTGTGATCTGTAGATGTGATGAGTCCATGTGTGATCTGTAGATATGATGAGTCCATGTGTGATCTGTAGATGTGATGAGTCCATGTGCTATCTGTAGATGTGATGAGTCCATGTGAATCTGTAGATGTGATGAGTCCATGTGTAATCTGTAGATGTGATGAGTCAATGTGTGATCTGTACATGTGATGAGTCCATGTGTGATCTGTGGATGTGATGAGTCCATGTGTGATCTGTAGATGTGATGAGTCCATGTGTGATCTGTGGATGTGATGAGTCCATGTGTGATCTGTAGATGTGATGAGTCAATGTGTGATCTGTAGATGTGATGAGTCCATGTGTGATCTGTAGATGTGATGAGTCAATGTGTGATCTGTAGATGTGATGAGTCCATGTGTGATCTGTAGATGTGATGAGTCCATGTGTGATCTGTGGATGTGATGAGTCCATGTGTGATCTGTGGATGTGATGAGTCCATGTGTGATCTGTAGATGTGATGAGTCCATGTGTGATCTGTGGATGTGATGAGTCCATGTGTGATCTGTGGATGTGATGAGTCCATGTGTGATCTGTAGATGTGATGAGTCCATGTGTGATCTGTGGATGTGATGAGTCCATGTGTGCTCTGTAGATGTGATGAGTCAATGTGTGATCTGTAGATGTGATGAGTCCATGTGTGATCTGTAGATGTGATGAGTCAATGTGTGATCTGTACATGTGATGAGTCCATGTGCTATCTGAAGATGTGATGTGTATGTGCTATCTATAGATGTGATGAGTCAATGTGTGATCTGTAGATGTGATGAGTCAATGTGTGATCTGTAGATATGATGAGTCCATGTGTGATCTGTAGATGTGATGAGTCAATGTGTGATCTGTAGATGTGATGAGTCAATTTGCTATCTGAAGATGTGATGAGTCAATGTGCTATCTGAAGATGTGATGTGTGATGCGTATGTGCTATCTGAAGATCTGATGAGTCCATGTGTGAAGTGTATGTATGCTGTGTGTTTCAGCTTGACAAGAAGGCATGCTCTGCGATCCACGCAGTCAACCTGCGCAACCTGCTGGGAGCCGACGGGCGCACAATACGTGTTGAGATGAACGATGAAGAGGATGAGTTCCTTGACCTTTTCCCTCATGGTGTTGCATATATTGAGGGAGGTCGCACAGCCAGTGGTTTCTACACTGTTGAGGACACTGTCAGTTTTTTTCAACATACTTGATTTCAAATCTGCTTTTTCTAGGTCATTAGGACTGTAGATTATTATTTGTAAACTTTAATAAGGTCATTTGGGCTTAAAGAAGTAGGGTGTTGTCTGTCATCTGTCTTCTGATTTTTATGCCCCCGAATCAGAGATTCCGGGGGTATATTGTTTTTGCCCTGTTCGTCTGCCAGTCTGTCAAAAAAAACATTAACCTTGCACATGACTTTTGATTGCTTGAGAGTAGACCTTTGATAGTTCACATGGGGTTCTATCATGATAAAACCTTACAGATGAGGTCATAATGTTTTACCTCATGACCTTGACCTTGGCGCAACAAGCATTTTTCGAAAACTTTAACTTGGTTATAACTTGTGACTGGATAGAGATAGAGCTTTGATATTTCACCTGTTCATCTATCTTGATAAGACCTTTGTCTTTGTTTGTACTTGGGTTTGGGTGCAATGCTATTCTGAATTTCAGCACAGTAACACCCATGGTTTCTAGTTCCAGCCGATGCATGCAGGTTTCACCAAAATACATAGCCACAATAGTTTTCAGGCTTTATCCCTTTAATAATACTAGCAGCAGGAATATAAGTGAATTACTCTTGAAAGCGGTGATAAACTCCATATCACCCTACCTTTCAGATGAGGTCATGATTTTTTTTATCTTTGACCTTGACCTTTGCACAGCAAGCAATTTTTGAAACATTAACCATGGCCCCAACTTGTGATCGGATTGGGATATACCTTTGATAATTCTGCAAATAATATATACAAATCTCATAGTCCTATGGCATGGGTTCAAGTCTGTACAGTGGTTTGATTTGGTCTTGATTCACTTTCAAATATAGGCATGGCAGAGTGTCCACTGTAAAACAATTTTTCATGTTTTCTCTTGAGACCATGTATTCTAGGTACCTAATAATCATAGACTATACCTTTTATTAAGCTGATCAAACCTCAAGAACTGCTAACCACCAAAGTTTCTTAGGCCGTTGCTGCCTACGCACACATTCTTATGGCTATTACTCTTTTCCATTAAACTTTCCAGAACTCGGACACATAACTCACTGCCACTTCCTCTGGAGAACGATTTTGACATGTTTTGAGAAGAAATTTTGAATACCGGGTAGGTTTCCGCTACAATCCATCAAAGGTCACAGAAAGGTCGCGACTTAAGCATGGTATAGCAAAATTGCTTTTTTAAAACCATTAACACTTTTAATCATTACGTGCTTGTTATACCCAATTTAAGGTGTTCATTAATTGTGTTACCTTGAATGTCAAAGGTCAAGGTCATGAGATTTGAATTATTGCAATGTACACAAGATCAGGTAAATTTGTATCCCATTTAGCTTTTCAGAACACATGTACCGTACATGTATTATACTATTTACACCTCTTGGGAATTATTTGCCATGTTCACATTCAAGATCAGGATTCGGTTATGTAATCACTGAAAAATTCCTTGTAAACACAATAACTTGAACAGTTTTTGTGCTAAGAAGCTCTAGTTTGGTTTCGATCATCTTTAGAGAAGAACAGAATGTTGAAGAAATTTCTGTTTCAATCCATCAAAGGTCATGGTCAAAGCAAGGTCACATATGTTAATCATTATAAACATGTTTTTCCTGTTAAAAAGTGATCATTGATTGTTGACCTTCAAGTTCACCAGAGTTTACTTCAGCTTTGATTAGCTTTTAATGAAAAATGGGTTTTGACTTTATATAGAAAATTATGACTGCTTTACTTTTGCTGTTTCCCGCAAACGCTTATATCTAATCTATAGGGGTGTTTATTGCACCTCAGTGATCCAAATTTATCGCTTTGTGTGGAATTTTCCATAAAATCTTCAATAATCTTTCCGAATTCATCTGGCAGAGAAGGCTGAACTTTTGACATCTTTGTGACATGGAGTTTTAAACTTGATGATGACGCCCTTTCAAGTATGACAGTGCCAGTATTCCCCCGGAAATTTCTATTTTCATTGAAAGATATGGAATTTCACTTATAATCGTAAATAAAATAGCTTCTCAGCAGTGTAGAAAACTCTTAAACATTAAACATCCGCTAACCTCAAAGATTTTTCAACAAAATAAAAAACGGACTTGATTTTTGTTTATTTGTCCAATAAACACCTTTAATTAGCCTTTCACAACTGGTTTAGCCAATTTTTTTTCTTGCAGCGAGGCATATGGTCATGTTTATGATATGTCACAGTTTACTTCATATCCTTGAAAAATTGTGTTCTTTAAAATGTAACATATGAATCTGAAACATCAATACAGTGATAGAAAAAGCTTAAAGGGACAGTCCTATTGGAGTATTTTTTGGGGAAACAAAATTCACTTATGCCCCTTACGTTAAGAAAATATAAATCTACAAAATTGGTACCCCATGTAACTTGTGTAAACTTGCTGGTGTTTTAAAGGAAAATTCCAATGAAAAATGAACAAGAACCTTTTAAAACAATGTTTATTGAGAAATCCTTCAACTTCGGCTAATTATTTTTAGGTAAATCACCAAACCTGCAATAAAATTTCAAAGTTATGAAAAATCAAGTTTATGTACCGGCAGCAATGGGGGACGCCATATTGCTATCTCGAACGGTAAACGAGAGCGAGAAACACCGGGAATATGATGTTAGAGACACACCATGAAATTAGGGGACACCTTTAGGTTCAATGGTGGGCGGTGACGGCCCGTCAAACATGAGACTGTAACAACCGTCACGACTTCAGTAGAGACGTGCCGGGTCCAGAATATTCTACTTCTATGATGCTCAAAGCAATAAAAAAATATTTCTGACCAGCAGACTGCTGCAAAACTTCAGTACAGGTTGGAAATATCTCCCGGACGTCACAAGATTTGAACACTGACACTCCCTGACATGTTTTTAGAATTTTTATAAACTAGAGACACCATACATTAGGTTGAAATAAAGTGTTAAATGACTTGCTGAAATAAGTGCATTTGTAAAAAAAAACAGAGAATAATTTTGTGTTCATTATATCACTCGAAAAAAATAATTAGACTTACTCACGCAAATCCTAAAAAGCGAATCCGCTTTTATCAATCAAAACCCGATTGATTGATTTGGAAGATGGCATTTTCTATGTTGGCATAGACTTCTTATTGTCTCACGTTTTTATTAAGTAAATCTTGGCTTGTTTGAGGACAAAAATATTTTTCTATTTATTTAGTTGTCGCCGGTACGAAACCGATTTTGATAAAGAATCACTTAGGCGTACATGCTGTATGAAATATTATCAGAATGATATTATTAACAATTGTTGTTATGTTCAGATACCATACCATGTTGATTATTTTCCAAAGGTATTTCTGCTAAACAATTCGTAAAGAAATTAAAATGGAATTATGATATATCATTAGTATACTAAAACGATCAAAATTAACATTAAAGATCGATCAACTCATCAGCAAGGAATACAAAATAATATTATACTCACAAAATTTCTTTATATCATCGAGTGTTTTATATCTAAGTTGTGATGATGTAAATTATCACAAGGTATGTCTCTTAATTAACGCTTCAAAAAACTTATGCAAAATACTAGATTTACGTAATTTATGCATGTTTTACATTGAATATTTCCTTTTATATATATTTAAAAATGATACAATGATTCTAACACGTTCATGACAACAATTATTTTTCTCTTTTCAGACTGACAAGAGACTTTTTAAATCCACAGATTGTATGTGAAAGAATACCAGATTAAAAAATAAAACTTTATCGTAGTAACTCTGAGAAAATAAAATGTCATTAAAAAATATAATTTATTGTTTTTGGAAAGATATAAAGATGATATGCAAAAGTCTTAATGATAGAAAGTATGTATAGAACAGGTGAATCATTAACATGCACGTTTACTGATCAACTTTCAAAGAAACGTCTACTAATAATACTAGACAAAACTGCATATTAGTCGTAGTTGCCGGTTGAATAATCTGACCAACGACTGGGTTGTTCTGTAGGCACAACAATGTTTTTCGTTAAAAAAGTGCGTAGCGCACACATTCAGCAATTCTAGTCAAATCATGAAAGCTCCACTGCACAAAGATGGACGTAGTTTATAATGTAAGCTCTTCACAACGATTTCTTGTGTTGTGTTGATGACATCACACATTCCAAAAACATGGCGACCCCCGTCATGGCTCAAAGACGAAGGTTTAAAATTCTGTAAATACTAATCTCGTTGACAGAAAAATTTAATCCTTTGTGAGAATGTCTTTTATAACTCCAACTTTTGCTAGAATTATATTGAAATCTTACTGGAATTTTCCTTTAATCATGTACTTATAGCATTATATGCATAAACTGAAGTATCCCCTTGAATTTCATTTTGAAAATAAATACTCGATAGGACTGTCCATTTAAATATTTTTTATTAATTGTGGCATTTGTAGGGGATATTGCTTGACCATGTCAGCTTTCATTTGTATTTAAGTCATTTTAGCATTAAACCATGCCATATCATGGTGTCCAGCGTTTGTTAACTTTTCTGCTTCTTCTCCAGAGCTAAAAAGTGTAAAAAGGTGAAACTTTGTGTACACATTCATTGACTAGTGACGATTATTTTAATTGGTGACCCTCTGACCCCTAATAAGGACCACAGGGTCCACACCCTAATAACCTATTTCTTCTTTTTCTCCAGAACCAAAAAAGGAAAGCTGAAATCTTGTGTTTAGACTCCTTTGCTAGGTGGGATTATAATTTATAACTTTGTAGACCCTGTGACCCCTAATAAGGGCCACAGAGGCCACGGCCTAAAAACATCTTTTTTCCTTTTTCTCCCGAAGTATAAGGCCTAGAAAGCTGAAACATTGTGTACATACTCCTTGACTAGTGAGGATTATAAATTTTAAGTTTTGGTGGCCCTGTGGCCCCTAATAAGGGCCACTGGGACCACGCCCTTAAAACATATTTCAACTTCTTCTCCAGAAGCAAAAGGTCTAGAAAGCTTAAACGTTTTGTACATACTCTTTGACTAGGTAGGATTATAATTTATAGTTTTAGTACACAGGGCCACACCCTTAAAACCTATTTCATCTTCTTCTCCAGGTGCATAAGGCCAAGAAAGATGAAACCTTGTGTACATACTCCTTGACTAGTGATGATTTTAATTTTTAGCTTTAATGGCCCTGTGACCCCTAATAAGGACCACAGGGACCATGCCCTAAAAACCTATTATTATCTTCTTTTCCAGAAGCATATTTAAGGCCTAGAAAGCTCAAACTCTGTTTCTTAATTCCTTGACTAGTGAGGATTGAAATATATAGCTATGGTCGCCCTGTTCACAGGGCCCACACCTTTAAAACCTATTTCATCTTTTTCTCCAGAAACTTAAGGCCAAGAAAGCTGACTCCTACGTTAGATAAGGATCATTCCAAATTGTACATTTGGTGACCCTGTGGCCCCTATTAAGTTGGAAGCACATTTGCCACACCCTAAAGCAAAATTCATATGAAGCCTGATGAGCTACAGAGCCAATAGCTCTATTTTTAATGCCTCAATTAGAAAAAATAGTTGAATGATGATCACTTAATAAATTTTTCTTTCAAATTTCATGAAAGTAATTTAGATTTTGAGATTCTAAGAGTAATAAATTTGTATGTATTTGCAGGAATATGAAGCACGTTTGTACCGAGCTACTGGCACACAGTCTGTCCACATGGAAAGGGTAAGTCTACTCATTCATTCTGTCAACACTTTACAAATTGGGGGAATCTTTGATTATTCTACTTCTTGGTACAAGGTATGAATTAAGGCAGTGGATTTACTGACTGGCTGCTTCTGTATTTTTGTTTCAGTGTCTACCTGAGGTCGACAGTTTGGATCCATATCACGTTATTCTCTTAGACATGGGACTGAAGATTTTCATATGGGCTGGAAAGAAATCAAAAGGTGTCACCAAGACTAAAACTAGGTATGAATTATAGTTTATTAATAGTACTTTGCTCTGTGTCTTTGAGGTATCACTGCCTTGAATTCGAAAAATCAGAAACTCACAATTAGTTTTGACAGAGTTATTGCCCCTGTTCTACATTTTTCGACTCTGTTCGAGGGTTTCTTCAAAGGGACCAATTTTTATCAGAAACTTTTTAACTATGATGGAGTTCAAGAATTAGAAGCTTAAACCTCACTGTTTTTTCCATGTTAAATGGATTAACGATATTACCTTTACTGTGCATCCCTGAAGTGTTTTATGACATCATAAACAGAACAGAAGTGGGCCTTATGATAACAGCCTATTCCTTCAAATTTTCAAAACTGAACTGTACCTATCCATTGAATAACGCTTGAGTGATTTTGTACCGATCGGTCCAATCTTGGCGAGCAAAAGACACTGGGAGAATCTAAGTTTATAAATGAAGGGGTGTACTGGTTGTTACAAACATTAAGTTATTATGTAACAGTTATAATGTTATATACCGTATATGACCGGGTATAAGCCGAAAATTTGATACCAGAAATTAGGGGGTCAAAGAGGGGGTGTCCGCCTATACCTGGGTTATATGATGCAGATGAAAAAATCAAGAGACCAAGCACGACTATCTGGCAGCGAGTTAGCGAGTCAATGTTTACACAGGAAGCAACATGCACAATTATCGGGGTCATTTCAATATTGAACTTGTAAAATAAAAATACTTTTGTCTTGTTGTTGTTTTTCATGAAAATATACAAAGAGAAGTTTAAAAATATATTGATATATTAACATAAGGATTCAAGCAACCTTCACGTACTGTTAGATTTCGGCAGATTAATGTGGCTTCACTCTCATCCACGATATTGAAACCGGATTTTCAAAACATTATCAAGAGTTATCACTTCAGAAGGCTTGTTGTCCATTTTAAAGGTTTAATAGGACATATCTCAAAACTTATCTATCATATTTTATCGAAATTCAATCAAATTTTTGTCAAAGATACACTCGTGAAAAAACTATGTTTTACATTACTTTGAATCTCAATCGTAATTTCGAGACGACAAATAACATGATTCATAAACTTTCGTGATCATGGTTATATTTCTGATTGTTATTCTTCGAGTTTTTATATACATAAATATTTCAATTAACTGCATGATAATTTTGAAAAAGTAAAATATAAGAAAACATTAACAAATTCTGGTATATTTACACATTTGATATTGCATCGACAAAATGTTGTCATGAAATTATTACGACTGCAGTTTATGTTTCTTACATCGTTTTTAAACTGACTTGCTGATTGGTTGACCTAAATAATTTAGCCAATGAAAAGGCTTGTAACAAATATCTCATTAACTGTAAACACTTCATGCACCAAAGGTTGTTGACTGTCGTTCGTTAACAATTTGTGGAGAATTATTTGTAATATGATTAAAACAAACAACAAAGACCGTAAGTGAACACTTATAATTTCTTTTATACTTTTAAAAAATAATATACGTCTTAAAATTAATGTGTCATTTGATGATTCATGAGCTTTCAGTTTCAATGCAACTCGCATCATATCAACTTACAGTCAGCAATATAGAGCTGCGAGGAGGGAGGTCGGCCTATACATGAGATACTAGGTTTTGACTGGAATTTGGGGGGTTGAGAAAGGGGGTCGGCTTATAGGCAGGGTCGGCTTATACCCGGTCATATACGGTAATGTAACAACAAGACACAGTAATAAACTATTCTATTATCTATTAGTATTATAAAGATTGATCGCTTGAATGAGGTATGCTGCTTACATGAGTAAATCAATAAAAAATTTATTCCAACGAACCACCATTGGTGGTAAAGTAACAAACAATACTTTATCATAACTAATTTCTGTTTATGTAGAATTACACTTAAATTAATGCTTTTAATTAAATACATGTATGGCATATGCATCACTTCGTACAAACCTAAAAACGACAACACACAACAATTGAAAAGTAACGCTACAAATGCCTATAAACAAAGGTGCCTCTTGCTCCTTCTGTTATTCTGAATGTTTATCCCCCGCCACGAAGTGGAAGGGGGATATAGGATTGGGCTCTGTCCCTGCGTCTGTCCGTCCGTTCGTCTGTTTGCTGTCACAAAAGTTTGTCCGGAGCATTTCTCCTAAACTATTCATGCTAGCTTCACCAAACTTCATACACTTATCAACCATGATCACTAGATATGCCTTTTGAGGGTTAAACCAACACATTATTTTTATTTTGTGCGGTTTCTATGGAAACAAGACTTAAACAGTGACTCTATGACCAAGTCCTTTGTCCGGAGCATATCTCCTAAACTATACAAGCTAGCTTTACCAAACTTGAAACACTTATCAACCATGATCCCTAGATGTGCCTTTTGAGGGTTAGACCATCACATTATTTTTATTTTTTGCGGTTTCATGGAAACATGACTAAAACAGTGACTCTATGACCAAATCCTTTGTCCGGAGCATATCTCCTAAACTTTACATGCTAACTTTACCAAACTTTATACACTTATCAACCATGATCCCTAGATGTGCCTAGAATATTCATGATAACTACATCAAATTTGAAACAAAGATCAACCATTATCCCTAGATATACCCTTTTAATTGTAAAAACTATTAATGAATTTAGTATTGGGGTTTCAGTCGAATGAAGACTTACACAATGACTTTCTGTATACTCAACTGTCATGCAACTTTAACCAATATTAATCAATTTTACTATTTGAAACAAATGAACAAAGTGGGGAGCGGGGGTATGTGAGCTCTGCTCGCGCCTTCACTTGTTGCAACATCCTTAGACAATTGAACAAGGCAAGATCCTAAAACAATGAAACAAAATTACTTGAAAATATTGATAAACTTATGGATAGGAAAATATGAAAATTATGGAGAATATATATATACATACATATATAAGCACTATGATAGCACTTCAAACTTAATAACCACTTATGAACAAATAGGAAGCTTTCAGATTCAGACATTTGTATCATTGAGTAATATTTGCAATAACTCTAATCGCAAAGTAAATAATTTATGTTGAACAAATTGAATTTACCATCATGAATTGTGACATGATAATTTTGAAGAAGCGTCTTAGTCCTGTTGGTATTCTGTCTGAGCTGATGCTGCAGACTGACAATAACATTGCTTCACTTACTATATATGCAGCAATTCACGATAGACAATGTGATGTCACTGTTTAAAATGTTACCCATATATTGACTTTTATCTGAAATATGTTGTTTCTATTTCAGGCTGATAGCAGAAAAAATCAACAAGAACGAACGAAAGAATAAGGCTGAAATAACTGTGATCATCCAGGGTCAGGAGACAGCTGAGTTCTGGAATGGTTTAGGTGGCCCCCCATCTTCACTGCAGGTCAAGGTGAGCAATGTTCAGCGAGTTCTGGAATGGTTTAGATGGCATGGGTTCTAGCTTCACTGCAGGTCAAGGTGAGCAATGTTCAGTCAGTTCTGGAATGGTTTAGGTGGCCCCCCACCTTCACTGCAGGTCAAAGTGAGCAATGTTCAGTGAGTTCTGGAATGGTTTAGATGGCCCCCCACCTTCACTGCAGGTCAAGGTGAGCAATGTTCAGCGAGTTCTGGAATGGTTTAGATGGGTTCTAGCTTCACTGCAGGTCAAGGTGAGCAATGTTCAGTGAGTTCTGGAATGGTTTAGATGGGTTCTAGCTTCACTGCAGGTCAAAGTGAGCAATGTTCAGTGAGTTCTGGAATGGTTTAGATGGGTTCTAGCTTCACTGCAGGTCAAAGTGAGCAATGTTCAATGAGTTCTGGAATGGTTTAGGTGGGTTCTAACTTCACTGCAGGTCAAGGTGAGCAATGTTCAGTCAGTTCTGGAATGGTTTAGGTGGCCCCCCACCTTCACTGCAGGTCAAAGTGAGCAATGATCAGTGAGTTCTGGAATGGTTTAGATGGCCCCCCACCTTCACTGCAGGTCAAGGTGAGCAATGTTCAGCGAGTTCTGGAATGGTTTAGATGGGTTCTAGCTTCACTGCAGGTCAAGGTGAGCAATGTTCAGTGAGTTCTGGAATGGTTTAGATGGGTTCTAGCTTCACTGCAGGTCAAAGTGAGCAATGTTCAATGAGTTCTGGAATGGTTTAGGTGGGTTCTAACTTCACTGCAGGTCAAGGTGAGCAATGTTCAGTCAGTTCTGGAATGGTTTAGGTGGCCCCCCACCTTCACTGCAGGTCAAAGTGAGCAATGTTCAGTGAGTTCTGGAATGGTTTAGATGGCCCCCACCTTCACTGCAGGTCAAAGTGAGCAATGTTCAGTGAGTTCTGGAATGGTTTAGATGGGTTCTAACTTCACTGCAGGTCAAGGTGAGCAATGTTCAATGAGTTCTGGAATGGTTTAGGTGGGTTCTAACTTCACTGCAGGTCAAGGTGAGCAATGTTCAGTGAGTTCTGGAATGGTTTAGGTGGCCCCCCACCTTCACTGCAGGTCAAAGTGAGCAATGTTCAGTGAGTTCTGGAATGGTTTAGATGGCCCCCCCACCTTCACTGCAGGTCAAAGTGAGCAATGTTCAGTGAGTTCTGGAATGGTTTAGGTGGGTTCTAACTTCACTGCAGGTCAAGGTGAGCAATGTTCAGTGAGTTCTGGAATGGTTTAGGTGGGTTCTAACTTCACTGCAGGTCAAAGTGAGCAATGTTCAGTGAGTTCTGGAATGGTTTAGGTGGGTTCTAACTTCACTGCAGGTCAAGGTGAGCAATGTTCAGTGAGTTCTGGAATGGTTTAGGTGGGTTCTAACTTCACTGCAGGTCAAGGTGAGCAATGTTCAGTCAGTTCTGGAATGGTTTAGGTGGCCCCCCACCTTCACTGCAGGTCAAAGTGAGCAATGATCAGTGAGTTCTGGAATGGTTTAGATGGCCCCCCACCTTCACTGCAGGTCAAGGTGAGCAATGTTCAGCGAGTTCTGGAATGGTTTAGATGGGTTCTAGCTTCACTGCAGGTCAAGGTGAGCAATGTTCAGTGAGTTCTGGAATGGTTTAGATGGGTTCTAGCTTCACTGCAGGTCAAAGTGAGCAATGTTCAATGAGTTCTGGAATGGTTTAGGTGGGTTCTAACTTCACTGCAGGTCAAGGTGAGCAATGTTCAGTCAGTTCTGGAATGGTTTAGGTGGCCCCCCACCTTCACTGCAGGTCAAAGTGAGCAATGTTCAGTGAGTTCTGGAATGGTTTAGATGGCCCCCACCTTCACTGCAGGTCAAAGTGAGCAATGTTCAGTGAGTTCTGGAATGGTTTAGATGGGTTCTAACTTCACTGCAGGTCAAGGTGAGCAATGTTCAATGAGTTCTGGAATGGTTTAGGTGGGTTCTAACTTCACTGCAGGTCAAGGTGAGCAATGTTCAGTGAGTTCTGGAATGGTTTAGGTGGCCCCCCACCTTCACTGCAGGTCAAAGTGAGCAATGTTCAGTGAGTTCTGGAATGGTTTAGATGGCCCCCCCACCTTCACTGCAGGTCAAAGTGAGCAATGTTCAGTGAGTTCTGGAATGGTTTAGGTGGGTTCTAACTTCACTGCAGGTCAAGGTGAGCAATGTTCAGTGAGTTCTGGAATGGTTTAGGTGGGTTCTAACTTCACTGCAGGTCAAAGTGAGCAATGTTCAGTGAGTTCTGGAATGGTTTAGGTGGGTTCTAACTTCACTGCAGGTCAAGGTGAGCAATGTTCAGTGAGTTCTGGAATGGTTTAGATGGGTTCTAACTTCACTGCGGGTCAAGGTGAGCAATGTTCAGTGAGTTCTGGAATGGTTTAGATGGGTTCTAACTTCACTGCAGGTCAAGGTGAGCAATGTTCAGTGAGTTCTGGAATGGTTTAGGTGGGTTCTAACTTCACTGCAGGTCAAGGTGAGCACATCAGTCAGTTCTGGAATGGTTTTGATGGGTTCTAACTTCACTGCAGGTCAAGGTGAGCAATGTTCAGTGAGTTCTGGAATGGTTTAGATGGGTTCTAACTTCACTGCGGGTCAAGGTGAGCAATGTTCAGTGAGTTCTGGAATGGTTTTGATGGGTTCTAACTTCACTGCAGGTCAAGGTGAGCAATGTTCAGTCAGTTCTGGAATGGTTTAGGTGGGTTCTAACTTCACTGCAGGTCAAGGTGAGCAATGTTCAGTCAGTTCTGGAATGGTTTAGATGGCCCCCCACCTTCACTGCAGGTCAAAGTGAGCAATGTTCAGTGAGTTCTGGAATGGTTTAGATGGCCCCACCTTCACTGCAGGTCAAAGTGAGCAATGTTCAGTGAGTTCTGGAATGGTTTAGATGGGTTCTAACTTCACTGCAGGTCAAGGTGAGCAATGTTCAATGAGTTCTGGAATGGTTTAGGTGGGTTCTAACTTCACTGCAGGTCAAGGTGAGCAATGTTCAGTGAGTTCTGGAATGGTTTAGGTGGCCCCCCACCTTCACTGCAGGTCAAAGTGAGCAATGTTCAGTGAGTTCTGGAATGGTTTAGATGGCCCCCCCACCTTCACTGCAGGTCAGAGTGAGCAATGTTCAGTGAGTTCTGGAATGGTTTAGGTGGGTTCTAACTTCACTGCAGGTCAAGGTGAGCAATGTTCAATGAGTTCTGGAATGGTTTAGGTGGGTTCTAACTTCACTGCAGGTCAAGGTGAGCACATCAGTCAGTTCTGGAATGGTTTAGGTGGGTTCTATCTTCACTGCAGGTCAAAGTGAGCAATGTTCAGTGAGTTCTGGAATGGTTTAGATGGGTTCTATCTTCACTGCAGGTCAAGGTGAGCAATGTTCAGTCAGTTCTGGAATGGTATAGATGGGTTCTAACTTCACTGCAGGTCAAGGTGAGCAATGTTCAGTGAGTTCTGGAATGGTTTAGATGGGTTCTAACTTCATTGCGGGTCAAGGTGAGCAATGTTCAGTGAGTTCTGGAATGGTTTAGATGGGTTCTAACTTCACTGCAGGTCAAGGTGAGCAATGTTCAGTGAGTTCTGGAATGGTTTAGATGGGTTCTAACTTCACTGCAGGTCAAGGTGAGCAATGTTCAGTGAGTTCTGGAATGGTTTAGGTGGGTTCTAACTTCACTGCAGGTCAAAGTGAGCAATGTTCAGTGAGTTCTGGAATGGTTTAGATGGCCCCCCACCTTCACTGCAGGTCAAAGTGAGCAATGTTCAGTGAGTTCTGGAATGGTTTAGGTGGGTTCTAACTTCACTGCAGGTCAAGGTGAGCAATGTTCAATGAGTTCTGGAATGGTTTAGGTGGGTTCTAACTTCACTGCAGGTCAAGGTGAGCACATCAGTCAGTTCTGGAATGGTTTAGGTGGGTTCTATCTTCACTGCAGGTCAAAGTGAGCAATGTTCAGTGAGTTCTGGAATGGTTTAGATGGGTTCTATCTTCACTGCAGGTCAAGGTGAGCAATGTTCAGTCAGTTCTGGAATGGTATAGATGGGTTCTAACTTCACTGCAGGTCAAGGTGAGCAATGTTCAGTGAGTTCTGGAATGGTTTAGATGGGTTCTAACTTCACTGCAGGTCAAGGTGAGCAATGTTCAGTGAGTTCTGGAATGGTTTAGATGGGTTCTAACTTCACTGCAGGTCAAGGTGAGCAATGTTCAGTGAGTTCTGGAATGGTTTAGGTGGGTTCTAACTTCACTGCAGGTCAAAGTGAGCAATGTTCAGTCAGTTCTGGAATGGTTTTGATGGGTTCTAACTTCACTGCAGGTCAAGGTGAGCAATGTTCAGTGAGTTCTGGAATGGTTTAGATGGGTTCTAACTTCACTGCAGGTCAAGGTGAGCAATGTTCAGTCAGTTCTGGAATATGATTATAATAGGATGTTTTGTCAAAACAATTTTGTCAATCTGTAAATTCATATTGTGAATCATGCAAAGATGAGTCACAGAGCTAAAGGCTCTATTATTTCCTATAATTTTGAGGTAAAATGAACCTGGAAGTTGTCTTCTTTTCTCATCTGGCCTGAATACCTATTTGTACAGACTCTTTGTCTAATTAGGATTATGATTTATAGATTTGGTGTCCCTGTGGCCCTAATAAGGACTTGGTGAAACTTTGGATACTACACCCTTTATTATTTGCACTGCTATCAGTGTTTGTGAAGTTTCTGCCGCCGCGCTCATACCAATGGCTATAACTTTTTTCTACTAAGCTTTCCAGAACTTGTATTCATAAGTTACTGCTTATACCTCGGGGGAACGATTTTGACATGTTCACTTTCAAGATCAACGGTCAAGGTCACGAGCTATAAAATCACTAAAAAATTCCTTGTAAACGCGATAACTTGAAAAGTTTTCTGTGCTATGAAGCTCTAACTTGGTATGTATCATCCTTGGAAGAGTACAAATTTTTGAAAAGGTTTTTGCTACAGTCTGTCCAAGGTCAAGGTCACAGCAAGGTCAATACTTTAGCATGGTTTTGCGAAAATGCTTTCTTTTAACTATGAACACTTTTAATCAATAGATGATTGTCATACTCAATGAAAAGTGTTCATTGATTTTGTAACCTTGAAGGTCAATGGTCAAGGTCATGAGATTTGTGTTATTGCAATGATCAACTAATTTGGATATAACTCAATCCCATTAAAAACTTATGGACATGTATAAGTGTTTACATTTCTGGGGAATTACAATGACATGGTCACTTTCAAGGTCAAAGGTCAAGGTCAACATATATTTAGAAAATGGATTATTATAACTTTTAACACTTTAATTCATTACATTAATGTTATATTCAATGAAATGTATTCATTGATTGCGTGACCTTGAGTGTCAAAAGTCAAGGTCACAAGAAAATGCCCAATATGCTGAGACTTGTAGAAGGAGGAACAGGGTAAGGCGAAACCACAATTTCCGGGGCTGCTCTGCTTTTGCGGTGTCCCGCAAACGCTAATCTAGTTACTTGCAGATTTGCTAACCTTCTTACTCAATTGACCATTTTCCAGTTTTGACGTTTAGAGTTATCTGCCCTTGACTGCGGGCAACGTCACGCTTGGCGTCAATGGGATCTAGTGTAGTAGCTTGCATTTTTAGCTCATCAGGCCTGAAAGGCCAGATGGGCTTATGGCATGGTCCAGCGTCCGTCCTTCGTCCGTAAACTTTTGACACTTTCGACTTCTACTCATAAACCATATACACTAGAGAGCTGATATTTTGTGTGCATGTACCTTGGCATATGGGGATTCTAATTTGTAACTTTTGTGACCCTGTGACCCCAATTAAGGGCCACAGGGGCCACGCCCTTAAAACCTATGTTCGTCTTCTTCTCAAGAACCAATGACTCTAGAGAGCTGATATTTTGTGTGCAGGTGCCTTGGCATGTGGGGATTCTGATTTGTAACTTTGGTGACCCGTGACCCCAATTAAGGGTCACAGGGGACACACCCTTAAAACTTATTTTCATCTTCTTCTCCAGAAGCAGAAGCCCCAGAGAGCTGAAATGTTATGTACAGGCACACTGGCATATGGGGATTCTAATTTGTAACTTTTGTAACCCTGTAACCTCAATTAAGAGCTTCAGGGGCCACACCCTTAAAACCTATGTTCGTCTTCTTCTCAAGAACCAATGACTCTAGAGAGCTGATATTTTGTGTACAGGCACACTGGCATGTGGGGATTCTGATTTGTAACTTTGGTGACCCTGTAACCCCAATTAAGGGTCACAGGGGACAAGCCCTTAAAACCTATGTTCGTCTTCTTCTCCAGAACCAATGACTCTAGAGAGCTGAAATTTTATGTACAGGCACCTTGGCATATGGGGATTCTAATTTGTTACTTTTGTGACCCTGTGACCCCAATTAAGGGCCACAAGGGCCACACCCTTAAAACCTATGTTCGTCTCCTTCTCCAGAACCAATGACTCTAGAGAGCTGATATTTTGTGTGCAGGTGCCTTGGCATGTGGGGATTCTAATTTGTAACTTTGGTGACCCTGTGACCAAAATTACGGGCCACAGGGGCCACGCCCTTAAAACTTATGTTCGTCTTCTTCTCCAGAACCAATGACTCTAGAGAGCTGATATATTTGAGTGCAGGTACCTTGGCATGTGGGGATTCTGATTTGTAACTTTGGTGACCCTGTTACCCCTTATTATTTCTAAGAATCAAGGGACCATGCCCTAAAAACCTATTTTCATCTTCTTCTCCAGAAGCAGAAGGCCTGGAAAGCTGAAACTTTGTGTACACACTCCTTATCTAGTGAGGATTATAAATTGTAGCTTTGGTGGCCCCATGGCCCCTACTAAGGGGGCACCACATTGGCCACACCCTATAGCGAATTCAAATGTAAAGCCTGATGAGCTACAGAGCCCATGGCTCTATTTTGGTGTTGTAAAATTGTATGTGAGAGCGTTTGATTTGAAAGAAATTAGACAATAATAAATGATGATTGTTAATGGGGTGAAATTCTTAATTTTAATCTGTCTTGTTATGTCATAGGCCATCTTAAGGCTATCTGTATTAGTCTTTATATATAAATAGGCTATGTAACTCAATTTATGTTTGATTTTCGTCGCATGAATAATTTTCAAGATGAAAACTTTGTCAATCGAATTGATTTAAAAACTATTTAAGCAGTTAGGATTAAATCATTCATCTGTAAATAATTCTTTGAAAAGAAAGTTTGAAAGATTATATGAACCCTTCCAAATTTATTAAATTTACCCGCAAAATATAGTGATTATGGCCTTTTGGTTTATCATGAAATTAGTTTCTTAATAAATTTATGTAAAAGATATATTCAAGTTGACGTACCATCGGAGAATACTGTATACATAATTTGTAAACTGAGTTTTTAGCTCATCAGGACTGAAAGTCCAGATGGGCTTATGGCATGGCCCGTCATCCGGCGTCCGTCCGTCGTCCGTCCGTAAACTTTTGACACTTTCGACTTCTCCTCATGAACCATACACATTAGAGAGCTGAAATTTTTTGTACAGATACCTTAGCATATGGAGATTCTAATTTGTAACTTTGGTGACCCTGTGACCCCAAATAGGGTCACAGGGGTCACAACTTTAAAAACCTATTTTCATCTTTTTCTCCAGTTCCAAAAGTACTAGAGAGTTAAAAATGATATGTGCAGACTCCTTGGACAATGGGGATTCTAATTTGTAACTTTGGTGACCCTGTGACCCCAAATAGGGTTGCAGGGGTCACAACCAGGGATGCAGAAATCGGTCTATTTGCCGGACATGTCCGATTGGGAATTCAGTTTGACCGATTGAAAAAGTGACCTGTCGGACATTCAAGGAGTCATTTGACCGATTGAAGATAATCAAAGAATTACTAAACAAACAGATAAACAAGCCTGAGTTGACTAACAAGCAATCAATAAAGGCCGATGAAATGCCCCGCTTGTGTCGGTCATAATTGTAATGAAAACACGAACCGGTCATCAATGAAACAACTAATCCATTCAAACGACACAATTACCTTGTTATCTTTAATTATTGGATCATCTCAGTGTCATGCATTGAGTAAAACAAGACACTAAGGCCAAACTTTTTTTAAAAAGACATCAAACAACTTCACATCGTTTTTTTACATGCTGTTACTTTTTCCTCCCTCCACTAACTTCACAAGCTCCATGCATTGACTTTGCAAGCAAGACTTCATTAACACAGTGTTGGGAGCTTTCATTACTGCAGGGAGGAGAAAGGAACAGCAGGATTACTGCAGTCATAGGGAAACGAAAACAGGCTGATATGTTGGCAAGTTTGACAGGCTAAAAAAACTTATGCAGTGTGTGTCAAGTAGTTGATATGCATCATAACTTAATAGAATTATAATTTTTAAAACAGCCAAAGTAATTTTATTTTACTCAATGTAATGTATTTTAAGTGTTTTATTTTTGCATTGCATTGCATGCGTTGCTATAAATAGATCTGTACATCTTCTGCTTTTCAGTTAATATTAGATTCTAAGCACCTGGCATTTGTTTACTGAATAACTGACACTATTGAAACTTGATTATTTAAATTATAAACATATTCATATACCTAGGCCTAAACATCATAGTAATAAGTAAATTACTGAGTAATAATTTTAGACTTAAATTCAGTCTATGAAATATTTCCACATGTTCAATCGTGTATTTACGTGAGATAAAGCACCAAAATTTATTTCAAAATATCATTATTCGTCGACTTATACGTGGAATGTCCGATTGGCAAAAATTTGAATCTGCATCCCTGGTCACAACCTTAAAAACCTTAGGTCTAGAGAGTTAAAAATGATGTGCAGACTCCTTGGCCAATGGGGATCCTTAATTGTAGATTTCGTGACCCCATGACCCCAAATAGGGTCACAGGGGTCACAACCTTAAAAACCAATTCTCATCTTCTTCTCCAGTTCCAAAAGGACGAGAGAGTTGAAAATGATATGTGCAGACTCCTTGGCCAATGGGGATTCTTGATTGTTGATTTCGTGACCCCATGACCCCAAATAGGGTCACAGGGGTCACAACCTTAAAAACCAATTCTCATCTTCTCCAGTTCCAAAAGTACTAGAGAGTTAAACATGATATGTGCAGACTCCTTGGCCAATGGTGATTCTAATTTGTAACTTTGTTGATCCTGTGACCCCAAATAGGGTCACAGGGGTCACAACCGTAAAAACCTATTTTCATCTTCTTCTTAAGTTCCAAAAGGTCTAGAGAGCTGAAATTATATGTGCAGACTCCTTGGCCAATGGGGATTCTAAACTGTAGATTTCGTGACCCCATGACCCAAATTGGGGTCACAGGAGTCACAACCTTAAAAACTTATTTTCATCATCATCTTTAGTTCCAAAAGGTCTATTGAAAGACTGAAAGACTGCATGTAGACTCCTTGGCCAATTGGGATTCTAAACTGTAGGTTTTGTGACCCCATGACCCCAAATAGGGTCACAGGGGTCACAATCTTAAAAACCTATTTTTCTCCATTAGATGACAGTCTATGGCAAATTTATTTCTCCTTGGATATTTTAGTGTGGACTTCTTTCACTGTCTAATATTGGCGATCTAGAAAGTGTTGAATAATAATAAATCATTTGGGTAAGGAAATTTATTCCGAAATCTTTACATTTGTCTTGTAATTTTTTTATAGTTTGTTTTGCAATAGATAACATCAGTTTCATTTTTAGCTCATCTGGCCTGTATAAAGCAAACTTGATATGATGCCTGATGAGCTACAGAGCCAATGGCTCTATTTTTTAGTAAAATCTGATGTGTTCGGAGAACATATTACATATTTTATATCTTAAACTTTAAATATACGTCTTTTTCAACATTGTATACAGTTGTCATACTTAGGCATATGAAATAAATTGTAGACGATGATTAAATTGAATAATTGGCTTATTTCGCGAATATCTACGCGTCATTTTGTCGTTAAAAATAAACAGAGGTATCAAATTTTTCCGCATTTTGTGTAAATTCATTGTATATATATAAATATATATTCTGGTTTTACATAAATAATTTCTTATGCGATGAATTATGTATATATCTTTGTCAAACTTAAGTTTTTTTAAAATCATCTCAGTTTGAACTACATAAGTAAATAATTCGATGACTATCCGTTGTAAAACCGGTCTCCCATTAGCCACCATTAAAAACGTTATGCATCAATTAACATAATATGATGATGAAATTTATGCTATTCGAAAAGAAAAATAAACATGGTATAAATTAACGGAAAAAATGTAACCGTAGCTATGGTGATTCTTCACAAAGTAATCTAGAATTCTTTCATGAAAATCTATGGGAATATAATATGACATCCTTTTGGCACACCGCTGTATATTACTAGAAATTAATCTTTGAAACACTTTTAACACATGATCTTCAAACAACCCAGCTGTCTGTTAATAATTTTCAAAACTCATGTTTGCAGTGGTATATCGTCCGGTATTCAATCAAATTCAAGATTCTATGCCATTATTTTGTCGCTCAACTGAACCTTTAGCCCATAATTTGTACTTTTCAGCAACAATCAGTAGCTCTTGACTTAATAACACCATTAATATGTACCATTAATCCCCGATTATTCGCGATTTTCAGTGTTAAAAACCTTTTTGATCCCAAGTATATTCAAGGTTGTTTTCTAAGCCATGACATTTATGTCAAATTTTGATAACTCTATGCAAATCAATTCATTAAGGATTGCTATAAAGATATTGTTATATCAGTTATTGCATATGGATATAAATAATGTAAACATTTTTGTCCCCGACATATTTACGAATCACGACATGCAGGCGACTTTTCAATGCCGGTGATTATTCAAATATTTACGGTGTAATACTCAGAGGCAAAAGAAACGATACCATATAAAATGATAGTTAATTACGGCGGAAACAGGGATACTTCATGTCTTCATTAGCAACCTGAACTAAGTTATGAATTTAAAAGCAATATTTGATCAAGGTATTTGAATTATACGCCTTTTAAAAAATTGTCGTTTTAAAATCTCCTTAACTAGATGAGCTAGGTAAGTGAAAACAGTTTTTTCATAGCCTATCGCAGGGCCTAGTTGTCGCATTTCACCAGTCACAGCATTGTGTAATACACCCTCTTGAAAAAGTTGATATCGTTTCTTTTACCCCTCAGTGTTTCATTCTGACTCAACAAGCTGTTTAATCTGTAAGATTTGTGTAAATTATCTAAATTTTAAGTTTATTTTAAAATGTATAATTCATTGATTTTAACTTCCATTGCTATAAACCCAACCACAATGTTGGATTTCTGTGCATTTTCCGTAGGTTAAGTTTGTTTCTTTATGGAAATTTAATTCATACCCTTACTTAAAACCATTGTATCAATTTTTATTCAGTTTGTCACGTGAATATTCTTGACAAACTGAAGGACACTAATACATTCTACTTTATAGGCCTAAAGGCCTATAGATTATTCATATATATCTTATCTGAAGTTTTCCGATGTTAAAGGCTGTTTAAAAAGTAATAAAACAATAAAATAGATATGATAGAATAAATCGATGGAAACTGCTTGGTCCGCCGTCAAATATCATCTCTGTTGTAGCTCATATGTTTCTTGATTTCTTTTTGTATCAGTGTAGCAGTGTATCTTTCATAAATCAAAAGAGTTTAATTAATGATTCTTAACTTTGTAATTCAAATGCAAAATTAAATTTGTTACAAAATATTTCATTTGCTACTTACCATATTTTCAAATATAAACAAAAGCATGAGAAGGGAAGCAGTAGAGACTGTTAACTTTCAAATGTTATGGGAGAACTTGGTTTTATGTACCTTTGTAGTCGAATTTTGATAAGTTCGGGATTTTTATTTATCTTCATACGTATTTCAATAACGTTATGGCTATTTTTTAAGTTTAACCCATAACATTTCTTACTTTTAAAAATCTTACTTCAAATCTAGAATTTTTCAAATGATTTAATTCAAGTTTTTAAGTTTTTATTAGCTCATCTGGCCTGTAAGGCCCGATGGGCTTATGGCATGGCATGGTGTCCGGCGTCCGTCCGTCCGTCCGTAAACTTTGTGGAATTTCGACTTCTTCTCCAGAACCATAAGGCCTAGAAAGCTGAAACTTTGTTTGCAGACTCCTTGACTGGTGAAGATTATAAATTGTAGCTTTGGTGGCCCTGTGACCCCTAATAAGGGCCACAGGGGCCACGCCCTAAAAACCTATTTTCATCGTCTTTTCCAGAAGCATAAGGCCTAGAAAGCTGATACTTTGTATACAGACTCCTTGACTAGTGAGGATTATGAATTGTAGCTTTGGTGACCCTGTTGCCCCTAATAAAGGCAACAGGAACGTCCTTCAAATCTATTTTCATCTTCTTCTCCTGAAGTATAAGGCCTAGAAAGCTGAAACTTTGTGTAAAGACTCCTTGGCTAGTGAGGATTATAAATTGTAGCTTTGGTTGCCCTGTGACCCCTAATAAGGGCCACAGAGGCTATTCCCTTAAAACCTATTTTCATCTTCTTCTTCAGAACCATGAGGCCTAGAAAGCTGAAACTTTGTTTGCAGACTCCTTGACTGGTGAAGATTATAAATTGTAGCTTTGGTGGCCCTGTGACCCCTAATAAGGGCCACAGGGGCCACGCCCTAAAAACCTATTTTCATCGTCTTTTCCAGAAGCATAAGGCCTAGAAAGCTGATACTTTGTATACAGACTCCTTGACTAGTGAGGATTATGAATTGTAGCTTTGGTGACCCTGTTTCCCCTAATAAAGGCAACAGGAAGGTCCTTCAAATCTATTTTCATCTTCTTCTCCTGAAGTATAAGGCCTAGAAAACTGAAACTTGTCGCCTATATATATATACTTAATTTTATGATTGGTGCCCTTGTGGCCTCTACAAAGGGGGTATCACATTGGCCACACTCTACAGCATAATTGATGATGAAGCTTGATGAGCTACAGAGCCAATAGCTCTATTTTTATTCCTGTTGTGTAGCCTAATCCCACGGTTCACAAAAGTGTGTCATGGAATACTTTTGAAGGCCTTAGTCATCTTTAATGACTCTTTAAAATAGGTTTAAACAGTGTACAGTCGTTTGAGACCTTCAATTGTTTTATAGAGAAACATTTTAGGTCTAGGCGAGCATGACAAGTTGACTAAACGTTCATTGAAGTAAACTTTGACGGCTTGCCCGCGGTCACGTGACTTTTCAAAGGGACGTCACTCTAAATCGACTCGTTTCGCAAAACTGGAAAATGGTCAATTGAGGGCCATTCTGTTACACCTTTTTAAAGCTAAAGAGCCAATGACTCTATGTTTCAGGCTTGTGGACAGAATGAGTATGATGTGAGGGCGCCCCGCTTGTACCGGGTCATGCTCGGAAAGGGCTACCTCGATCTGCCTCAAGGTACTGTATACAGCATGTGTCCATATCAGTTTTATGCAGTTCATAACTTTTTTCCCCTAATTTTTACAGAACTTTCATTCATAACTTACTGCTTATACCTCGGGGGGAATGATTTTGACCTGTTCACTTCAAAAGTCAAGGTCACTAGCTATAAAATCACTAAAATGTTCCTTGTTAACACTATAACTTATAAGGTTTTTGTGCAATGAAGCTCTAACTTTGTATACCGGTTTATCATCTTTGGAAAAATAAAAAAATTGGAAAAGGTTACTGCTTCAATTCATCAAAGGTTAAGGTCACAGCAAGGTTACAACTTAAGCAAGGTTTAGCGAAAATGCATGCTTTTAACTATAGTAAACGCTTTTATACATTACATGATTGTCATACTCAATAAAAAGTGTTCATTGCTTGTGTGGCCTTGAATGTCAAAATTCAAAAGTCAGAAGATAGGAGTTATTGTAATGTACACCAAATTAAGGTATAACTTTATTCCATTAAGTCTTTCAGAACTCATGCACTTGTGTACGGTAAGTGTTTACGCCTCTGAGTAATTATTTTGACATGTTCACTTTTAAGGTCCAAATCAAGGTCAAAATTTAATAAATCACTAAAACATTTCTTGTAAACATGATAACTTGAAAAGTTCTATGAAACTCTTATTTGGTGTATATTATCTTTTGAGAAGTAAAAAATTTTCGAAAAGGTTTTGGGTATGAACTAAAGGTTACAGCAATGTCACGACTTCAACATGTATTGAGAAAATGGATTATTTTAACTGTTAACACTTTAAAGGGGCAGTAGCACGTTTTTTGACAATTTTATATTTTCAATTTTTCACTTATAATTGTAAGGTAATGCTTAATGTATTGCTTTGATAGTGTCAAAAATCTCATTACACAAACCAATTATCCATAGTCAGAGGACAAATTATGAAGATTCACATAAAATCCATTGGCAGCCATTTTTGTGTGAACACCTTTAATTCATTTTGTGTAAGAAAAGGAATCGCATGGCTTAACTTTACATTATATATTTGATTTAGTACTGCTTTATTATCCCCCGCAACAACGAAGTTGCGGGGGGTATTAAAATGGGTACCGTCCGTCCGTTACACTTTGTGTCCGGCTCATAACTTTGTATATAATCAACCATTTCAATTCAAATTCATCATGGAAATACAGAAACATGTAATAATGTGTCATGAGAAACAATTTTATGAAAATCTACATAAAATATTAAAATTTTGGAGAAAAAATGGAAAATTTGTAAGGAAATCTGTTACAAGTCCTGTCCAGCACACAACTTCTAAATTAATCATCGCATATTGATCAAATTTGATATGGAGATACATTATCATATGAAGGTGTGTCATGAAGAACAATTTTGAAAATAGTTTCATAAAATGTTTGACTTTTTTGGCCAAAAATGAGGACTCTGTTCGAACTGCTACAAGTCCTGTCCGGCTCACAACTTCTAAATTAATCATCGCATATTGATCAAATTTGATATGGAGATACATTATCATATGAAGGTGTGTCATGAAGAACAATTTTGAAAATAGTTTCATAAAATGTTTGACTTTTTTGGCCAAAAATGAAGACTGTTCGAACTGCTACAAGTCCTGTCCGGCTCACAACTTCTAAATTAATCATCGCATATTGATCAAATTTGATATGGAGATACATTATCATATGAAGGTGTGTCATGAAGAACAATTTTGAAAATAGTTTCATAAAATGTTTGACTTTTTTGGCCAAAAATGAGGACTCTGTTCGAACTGCTACAAGTCCTGTCCGGCTCACAACTTCTATATTAATCATCATGTATTGATCAAATTTGATATGGAGATACATAAACATAATTATGAAGGTGTGTCATGAAGAACAATTTTGAAAATAGTTTCATAAAATGTTTGACTTTTTTGGCCAAAAATGAGGACTCTGTTCGAAAACTGCTACAAGTCCTGTCCGGCTCACAACTTCTATATTAATCATCATGTATTGATCAAATTTGATATGGAGATACATAAACATAATTATGAAGGTGTGTCATGAAGAACAATTTTGAAAATAGTTTCATAAAATGTTTGACTTTTTTGGCCAAAAATGAGGACTCTGTTCGAAAACTGCTACAAGTCCTGTCCGGCTCACAACTTCTAAATTAATCATCGCATATTGATCAAATTTGATATGGAGATACATTATCATATCAAGGTGTGTCATGAAGAACAATTTTGAAAATAGTTTCATAAAATGTTTGACTTTTTTGGCCAAAAATGAGGACTCTGTTCGAACTGCTACAAGTCCTGTCCGGCTCACAACTTCTAAATTAATCATCGCATATTGATCAAATTTGATATGGAGATACATTATCATATGAAGGTGTGTCATGAAGAACAATTTTGAAAATAGTTTCATAAAATGTTTGACTTTTTTGGCCAAAAATGAGGACTCTGTTCGAACTGCTACAAGTCCTGTCCGGCTCACAACTTCTATATTAATCATCATGTATTGATCAAATTTGATATGGAGATACATAAACATAATTATGAAGGTGTGTCATGAAGAACAATTTTGAAAATAGTTTCATAAAATGTTTGACTTTTTTGGCCAAAAATGAGGACTCTGTTCGAAAACTGCTACAAGTCCTGTCCGGCTCACAACTTCTATATTAATCATCATGTATTGATCAAATTTGATATGGAGATACATAAACATAATTATGAAGGTGTGTCATGAAGAACAATTTTGAAAATAGTTTTATAAAATGTTTGACTTTTTTGGCCAAAAATGAGGACTCTGTTCGAAAACTGCTACAAGTCCTGTCCGGCTCACTACTTCTTAACTAATAATTTAATTGGATCAAATTTGATATGGAGATACATACCGGAAATCATATGAAGGTGTGTCATGAAGAACAATTTTTAAAATATGTTTGTTTTCATATGATCCTAATACATGATACATAAATTCATTTGTTTGATTTTAGTTTTGTCAGTTTACTCCAATCATGCCTAACAGTCAACATAAAGTTAATATCATTTAGTTTTTTTTTATTAGAACAGTTTCCTTCTCATCCTGGAAAATTTATTTTGTGTGACAAAACTTAAGCCTATACATATTATGCAATTTGCGGGGGATATAGCTCGACCATGTCAGCTGCTTGTTAAGTTTTAATACATTGTCTTTAGATTGGAACCATTTATTTTCCTTTTTCTGACATCACCTTATATTCCCCCTAAAAACGTGCTACTGCCCCTTTAATTCATTACACTATTGTTATACTAAATGAAAAGTGTTCACTGATTGTGTGACTTTGAATGTCAAATGTCAAGTTATGAGATGTGAGTACTTGCAATGTACACCAAATCTAGGTATCACTAGATTCAGCCGCCGCCGCCGCACTCGTATAACTAGCTTTAACTTTTTTCCACTAAGCTTTCCAGAACTCTTATTCATAACTTACTACTCATACCTCGGGGGAACGATTGTGACACGTTCACTTTCAAGGTCAAAGGTCAAGGTCCAAGAGCTATGTAATCACTCTAAGAATTCCTTGTAAACTCGATAACTTGAAGAGTTTTTGTGCTATGAAGCTCTTACTTGGTATATATCATCCTTGGAAGAGTAAACAATTTTGAAAAGGTTTTGGCTACAATCCGTCAAAGGTCAAGGTCACAGCGAGGTCATGACTTTAACATGGTTTAGCGAAAATGATTTTTTCTAACTATGAACACTTTTAATCAATACATGATTGTTATACACAATAAAAAGTGTTCGTTGATTGTGTGACCTTGAAGGTCAAAGGTCAAGGTCAATCTCAAGGTCATGAGATATGAGTTATTGCAATGTGCACCTAATTTGGGTATAACTTTATCCCGTTAAGCTTTTCAGAACTCATTAACATGTCTAAATGTTTATACTTCCAGGGAATCATTATGACATGTTCACGCTCAAGGTCAAAGGTCAAGGTCACGAGTTATAAAATCACTACAAAATTCCTTGTAAACACGATAACTTGAAAAGTTTTTGTGCTATGAAGCTCTAACTTGGTTTATATCATCCTTGGAAGAGTAAAAAATTTTGAAAAGGTTTTGGCTACAATCCGTCAAAGGTCAAGATCACAGCGAGGTCATGACTTTAGCATGGTTTAGCGAAAATGCTTTCTTCTAACTATGAACACTTTTAATCAATACATGATTGTTATACTCTATAAAAAGTGTTCATTAATTGTGTGACCTTGAAGGTCAAAGGTCAATGTCATGAGACATATGAGTTATTCCAATGTACACCTAATTTAGAGAAAGCTTAATTCCATTTAGCTTTTCAGAACTCACGAACATGTCTAAATGTTTACACCTGTGGGGAATTATTATGTTCACTTTCAAGGTCAAATGTGAAGGTCACGAGTTATAAAATCACTACAAAATTCCTTGTTGACACGGTAACTTGAAAAGTTTTTGTGCCATGAAGTTTAGATTTTTTATATTTTATCTCTTGAGAAGATCAAAACTTTAGAAAAGTTTTGGGTACGAACTGTCAAATGTCAAACAAGGTCAACATATGTTGAGAAAATGGATTATTTTTACTTTTAACACTTTCATTCATTACATTAATGTTATACTCAATTTAATGTGTTCATTGATTGTGTGACCTTGAGGGTCAAAGGTCAAGGTCACGAGAAAATGCCCAATTTGGTGAGGCCTATAAAAGGCGGAACAGGGTAAGGCGAAACCCCAAGTTTCGGGGCTGCTCTGCTTTTGCGGTGTCCCGCAAACCCTAATCTAGTTATTAGAAGGTCTTCGATGTTGCTTAGAGTGGGGTTCGGATTGGAAGAGGCCCTTGTGTTCATCCCAGATTTTTGCGACATGATAAGCAAAAATGTTCACCGGTACTTCAAAATCAAAGTTTGTGGTACTCAGTCTTTGTACTTTGAATCCTGTTGATGAGTGTCTGTGAGCATTTGGATACTCGTTGGGCAGAGCGGCTTAGACGCTCATCCTGTCGTGTCCCATGAGCAAAAATAAATTTGATATTTTATCTTTTTTAGTTGAGATTCCAAAAAGCAAGTTAGTGCAAAGTTTGTTGGATACCAAGTGCGTCTACATCTTAGACTGCAATTCCGATGTATTTGTCTGGTAAGAGTTTTCTCAAATGATATAGAAGGTTATTATTTGATAATTTATTGCAACCTGCTGTGTTTGACGAATGTAATCTTATTAACCCTTACGATGCGGGTATATATTTTTGCTCTACAAGCCCACGTGGCGGAATTGTTTTGTCCGGTGCCAGCCACCGTTATATCCTGATTGGCCGCTTCTTTATTTTTGTGCGCAGATATACATATGATACATGGAAATAAAGACAATTATCTCCTCTATACGATGATGTAAAAATTATATAATTATCTCTAATGGTTCGTAAGATATAAATGCCGCAAGGTGGGTACCCTCAATCATTTTGAGGTAAAAAATAAAATTTGCGACACTTGTCGCAACGCTTGCCGTTTCTGTGTTTTTGTGCGCGCATATACATATGATACATGGAAATAAAGACAATTCTTTCTTCTACAAGATGATGTAAATATTAGAGAATTATCTCTAATGGTGCGTGAGATATGAATGCCGCAAGGTGGGTACCCTCAATCATTTTTGAGAAAAGGTTTGATATTTTATATCCGGGAGCAGCCAAGACTGCTTGCAGTCAATTATAGCCTTATCCTGAAAGTTACGGAGTTAGCCAAGAGGGCTTACGCGCCAGTTTATCTTTGTCACGAAAATTTACGCGACCCGCATCGTAAGGGTTAAAATAAGACTTAATATTTTTAACCTACCTCAACTTAGCTAAGTTGCCACTTACCTTACTCGATGAGAAAGAGACGTTTACCGTGAAAACTCCGTGTAGTAATCCACTAGTAGCTTCCCCCAGCTCACTGCGCATAAGCGGGAAACGTCACATCCTTGGAAAAATAGTCAAATCTTCTAACTCACGTTTTCGAGATAGCACGGGTTTTTCTACACTCCCGTAATCCTACTTTCTCAAGGTTTGGTTTTGGGTTTTTATTCCCTTCTTTTACCTTTCTATGTCCGTATGATGCCCCCATACGTCCATATTTCACAAATTTCCCCATTCCGATCGTTAATAAGCACTTTGAACTGTTTCGCGATCTTTGCTATCTCTTCTCCCATCATAACAAACATGGCGTCGCCCTTGTTTTGATTTCCCGCACTTGCGTTTTGCCTGCCTCTGGTTGGGTTCTAATACAGTTTCTCCCACCCTGCATGGCATTTTACTCTCCCCATTTCATCGTACTTCTGCATCGCTTCGGGCGATCGCTGTGTTACATGCTTTTTGTCACGTAGATATTTTGGCTGTTCCACGGTCCCCCCTAATCACTTGGTGATATTCTAGGACCTTCTTTTTTCCTCCCCTCTTTTAACGTGTTTGTATTGCATATTCAATTATAATTCCACATTATAATTACCGTATATGACCGGGTATAAGCCGACCCCCTTTCTCAACCCCCCAAATTCCAGTCAAAACCTAGTATCTCATGTATAGACCGACCCCCCTTCTCGCAGCTCTATATATTGCTGACTGTAACTTCGATATTATGCCAGTTGCATTGGAACTAAAAGCTCATGAATCATCAAATGACACGTTAATTTTAAGACGTATATTATTTTAAAAAACTATAAAAGACATTATAAGTGTTCACTTACAGTGTTTGTTGTTTGTTTTAATCATATTACATATTATTCTCGACAAATTGTTAACGAACGACAGTCAACAACCTTAGGTGCATGAAGTGTTTACTGGAAATGAGATATTTGTTACAAGCCTTTGCATTGGCTAAATTATGTAGGTCAACCAATCAGCAAGTCGGCTTTAAAAAGATCTACAGACATAAAACGTGGTCGTAATACTCTCATGAAAACATTTTGTCAATACAACATTAAATGTGTAAATATACCAGATTTTCTTACACGTTTTCTATATTTAATTTTTTCATAATTAACATGCAGTTTATTGAAATATTTGTGTATATAAAAGTCGAAGAATAACGATCAGAAATATAACCATAAGCAAAGAATTATATAAGGAATGTTATTTGTCGTCACGGAATTACGATTGAAATTCAAAGCAATGTAAAACATCGTGCTTTCACGAGTGTATCTTTGACAAAGATTTGATTGAATTTCGATAAAATATGATTGATAAGTTTGGAAATATGTTTTATTAATACTTTAAAATGGACAACAAGCCTTTTGAAGTGATAACTCTTGATAATATTTGAAAAATTGGGATTCAATTGCCGATCGTGGATGCGAGTGAAGCCACATCGATCTGCCGAAATCTAACTGTACGTGAACGTTGCTTGAACATTTCATATTAATATATATCTTTATATATTTTTCAACTTCTCTTTGTATATTTTCATTAAAAACAACAACACAACAAAAGTATTTTTATTTTACAAGTTCAATATAGAAATGACTTCGATGATTGTGCAAGTTGCTTCCTGTGTAAACATCGACTCGCTAACTCGCTGGGCTGACCGATACTCGTGCTTGGTCTCTTGATTTTTTCATCTGCATCATATATCTCAGGTATAGGCCGACCCCCCTCTTTGACCCCCTAATTTCTGGTGTCAAATTCTCGGCTTATACCCGGTCATATACGGTAATCCCTAAACTTCCTATATACTATATATATATTTTATATATTAAATTTAACTTATATATAAACTTAAATATACATATTATACTTTATATAATATAATATTTATTACTTTAAAAATTATAATTCCACATTATAATTAATCTATAAATTCTCACATATATTATATTTTATTTATTAAATATACTTTATATATAATTATACATACATTTTATACCTTATAAAATATAATAATTCTAAAATTTTGTAAACATAAAATTTTCTTATATTTTATTTTATCCCTTTATTCATGCAAGCTTCCCTTCATATTTAATTTATCCCCCCATTTATTTGGGGTTTGTAATCAAATCTTTTTAATCCATTTCTCATCCATAAGCTTGCTATGCATATCACATTCTGGCATGTTCTGTTTCATGTTACAGTAATATATCCCTAGAGTTGTCTGCTCTGAGTGTCACTCCACTAAGTCGGCCAAGGACCCACACCATCGCTGTCCCGACTGCCTCCCGTGGACGTGCTCCTTGGACTCTCACTGTGACGAGTGTCGTCCCCTCTCCCCCCAGGCTTTCCAGGTAGAGGTTTACTCAACGTCTTCGTCACACCATGTCTCAGGGATCTAACTCTCCTCGTTGCTCCCCGACTCCTCCCCCGACGGAGCTGGTCGTCAAGCCTACGGTGGATCCCCCACGCGCTCCCACGCCTCCTAGAGTCCCGACGCCTCCTCCTCAGCCTGTTCCTTCGTCCTCCGGCACCCCTCAGGACTTGGAGAGGGTCGTCCTCTCCATGGTTGACAAGCTGCTGGCTTCTCGTCTTCTGGAACAGCGCCAGGACCAGCGCACTGACCAGCGCCAGGACCAACGCCAGGACAGCGCCCAGACCAACGCCAGGACAAGCGCCTCGTCCATGTCCCTCGTCACGACCAGCGCTATCACCTGGATGACCAGCGCCAGCGCTCCCCGTCCAGAGGCCGTAGACCTGCCCAGCGCTCCCCGTCTCCTCGACGCACTAGGAGCAGATCTCCTTGTCGCCAGCGCCGATTCAGACATTCTGTGACACCCTCCCGCTCACGTAGTCCCATCTGCAGGCGCTCCCGTTCCTCGTCTACGGAGGCTTCGTCGTCTTGATGCTCCCGGTGCTCCCCCTTTTCGCCTGACCCCTCCCGCTCTCGGACGCCTCCCAAGACACCCAGGTCCTCCAGGAAGAGACGCCTATCGCTTGAGCCAGATAAGAAGGAGGATTTTGTGCCAGACTACGTGGATGACGCTGTTGACGACGGCGCTACCTTCTTGAATTTGAGACTTGTCCCCGACTGGATCGCCGATCGTCTGCCTAAGGGCTCCTCCCCTGGTGATACCAACTGTGTCCACACTGTTCGCGAGGACCCGGGGCTCATGCTACCTCCAAGGGCGAGGTTACCAGGAACACCCTCTCCTTGTGGCTCCGGACCGTCATTTTAGCAGTGTACGACGCGGCCGGCTTTCTCACCCTGTTGCCAGCAACCCTCACGAAATTGGAGCACTTGCTTCCACCATGGCACTCCATCGTAACTGCTCAGTTCCAGCGATTATGGAAGGCTGCTTTTGGCGTTCGACCACCGTCTTTGCCTCTCACTACCTCCGGGACCCGGCCGTTGAGGATTATGAAGGACTGCAATCCTTTGGACCGTTGGTGGTAGCCCAACAGCTAGCTGCCCCAACGTCCATTTAGGGTAAGCTGTTCGCTTTTACTTCGTTACTCCTCACAAATGCACTTGTTGAGTTGTTTCGTTGTTGGCGACAACATGGGGTTCACCGTCTGCTTCTCTGTGCAGCTGCCGTTCAGGCGCCCCTCCGGGAGGATGTCTCTGGGGACCTGTTTTCTACTCCTGACTCGTCCTCCCTCCTCCCTACTGTCGGATCAGTGGCAACTTAGCTAAGTTGAGGTAGGTTAAACATTTATTAAAATCTAAATATTTTAGATATTTAAATACCTACCTCAACTTAGAGGATGTATTCCCACCCAGCCTCCCCTTCGGACTTCGTTGGATTCCTGTTTCTCAGGTTCGTACCAGAAGATTGAACTATTTTTCCAAGGATGTGACGTTTCCAGCTCATGGCCAGTGAGCTGGTGGCAGCTACTAGTGGATTACTACACAGAGTTTTCGCGGTAAACGTCTCTTTCTCATCGAGTAAGGTAAGTGGCAACTTAGCTAAGTTGAGGTAGGTATTTAAATATCTAAAATATTTTGATTTTAATTATCTCTAGCCTTACCACCCTTCAGCGGTCTGCAGCTTTAGTTTTAGTGTGACCACTCCCTCATCAGACACGTCTCATACATGATTTAAATGAAGCTTTTAATTTTAAATTTGAATTGTTTCGTAATTTTGCATAATTTTGATGCAGTTTTTAGTGTCAGGTAAATTGTTTAATCACTATATTCTTAGTCTCACAGATAGGAAAGATTTAAGAAATGTAACAGTGTTGAATCAAAGGCAGGGTGATTTACAAACTTATTTGCAAGTTAATTTTGTTACTTATTTAAAGGAAACGTTGCACTATAATAGTGCAAATGGTTACATTCATATAAAGAAAGTATTTTATTAATTATAATTTAATGTATAAATTTCTCGTCTGGATAAGATATTTATAATGATTTACAGGATTGGCAAGAAGTCAACACGCCTTATTAGAGCAGCAGCACTAAAACTGTCCCAGGAGCTTTACTCTATGATGGAGAGGCCGAGCTATGCTAGTGTCTTACGCTGTCTTGAAGGGTAGGTCTTCAATGAATGATATCTTCTGTCATCTTGCAGTAGTACAACTGCTAGTATTAAAGTTTATGTCTTCTTTCATCTTGCAGTAGTACAACTGCTAGTATTAAGTTTATGTCTTCTTTCATCCTGCAGTAGTACAACTGCTAGTACTGTAAATCAACAAATTAACGCGAGCGATTTATTAACGCGAAAAACGCGTCAGACACCAAGGCGCGATAATAAGTCGCGCGTTTTATAAACGCTTTTGTACACTAAACATGACATAAAATTCAACAAACACAAAATAATCAATCTATGTAGCTTTATTGTGTTCATTCATTCGTTAATCTTTAGTGGGATGACACGTGTCAATGGACGTTTGAGCACTGTTAGTTACCATTCAGTCTTTGTTTAAACTCAGCCGAGCATATCATTGGGGGAGTAGTACAACTACTAGTCAAGACGTAATCACCTAGTGTTTATTTACCGTATCCTATCGTATATTATTAAAAAGAATCATAAAGAAATTGCAAATGCTAACTTACATTGTTTGTTGTTTGTTTTAATCAGATTACATGATATCATTCTCATGAAAAACGAACGTGAATAATCAGTCGACATCTTTTGCTGCATGTGTGTACGAGTAGAGAGATATTTGTTACAAGCCTTTTCATTGGCCCAGAAAAGAAGGTCAACCAATCAGCAAGTCGATTAGAAAACGATGTGTGAAACTGAAACGTGGTTGTAATAAATTCATGACAACATATTGTCGATACAATATTAAATGTCTAAATATTCAAATATTTGTTAAATATTTTCGATATATTACATTTTCAAAAAAGAAACATGCAGTTAATTGAAATATTTACGTAAATAAATTTCGAAGAAAAATTTGCAAAAATTATGAAAATGAACGTGAAAGAATATTGATAGTTATTTGTTGTCAAGAAATTACGATTGAGATTCCAAGTACTGTAAAACAACGTGCTTTCGAGAAAGTATATTTGACAAAGATTGCTTTGAACTTCGACGATTAAATATGATAAATAAGTTTGGAAATATGTCATATAAAACATTTAGAATGGATAACAAGCCTCATAAAGCGTTAGTTCTTGATAATGTTTTGGGAATCAAATATTTCAATTCCCGATCGCTGATGCAAGTGAAGCCACATACGATACAGCGTGATTTCTGCTGAAATTTAACAGTACGTGAATGATGCGTGAACAATATATTGTTAAAGTCATTAAAACAACAACAACAGGACAATGTATTTTTATTTTACAAAAAATGACATCGATGTAAACTTGTGCATTTTGCTTCCGGTGTAAACATCGCTAACTCGATAGTCTGACATCGATCGTGTCACACATCCGAGAATTGGGGGGTGGGCTTTAAACCGAGAATGACCCCAAACTGCTCAACCCTGTTTCATGACACTGATTCGCAGATCAACACCTTTGTCGGTATCCTTTGACTGTAGATTGGCTGCCACTTTGTCTGCGTACCACTCAGTGAATTGTTCTTTCATGATTGCTTTCAACTCGCCATTGACCGACAGATAAGTTGTTGTTACGGTAGCATTGTTAGTCGAAGCCATGCAATCTCGTAGGGATTATAATGTTTACACAAGAGTTAAACTTTCGAACATGAGTAGTTGGATTACCGCTTAGTGACTAATCCTGATAATACCAGTAAATTGGGAGGTGATTTTGTAAACACTAATTATCGCCTGCTCGCGTTAATTAGTACACGCATTTGTGTTTGGTGGACGGCATTCGCGTTAATTAATACACGCGTTAATTTGTTGATTTACAGTATTAAGTTTATGTCTTCTTTCATCCTGCAGTAGTACAACTGCTAGTATTAAGTTTATGTCTTCTTTCATCTTGCAGTAGTACAACTGCTAGTATTAAGTTTATGTCTTCTTTCATCCTGCAGTAGTACAACTGCTAGTATTAAGTTTATGTCTTCTTTCATCTTGCAGTAGTACAACTGCTAGTATTAAGTTTATGTCTTCTTTCATCCTGCAGTAGTACAACTGCTAGTATTAAGTTTATGTCTTCTTTCATCCTGCAGTAGTACAACTGCTAGTATTAAGTTTATGTCTTCTTTCATCTTGCAGTAGTACAACAGCTAGTATTAAAGTTTATGTCTTCTTTCATCTTGCAGTAGTACAACTGCTAGTATTAAAGTTTATGTCTTCTTTCATCTTGCAGTAGTACAACAGCTAGTATTAAAGTTTATGTCTTCTTTCATCTTGCAGTAGTACAACTGCTAGTATTAAGTTTATGTCTTCTTTCATCTTGCAGTAGTACAACAGCTAGTATTAAGTTTATGTCTTCTTTCATCCTGCAGTAGTACAACAGCTACCGTATATCACAATGTATACGGCGACCTCGTACATAGGGCGACCCCCTTTCTCAGCCCCCCAAATTGCTGCCAAAATCATTGCGCTTGTATAAATTATATATGGAATTGAAGACAATTCTTCAATCTTTATTTTTACCAAAAAAAAATTCAAAATGCGCCGAATAGTTTTTGTGATATTGAGTGCGATATAATGGTACATAGCTGAAATACCCTAAATCACTGTTATTTGACTGCTTGTAGTTTCATTATTTCTTATAGCGCATGTAAATATTACACATCAAAATGACAACAATTCAATGCCCTTTTCAACAATGCCTTTTTCATTGAAATCCGCTCAAGGGTTAGTTTGCCAGGGCGTTTGAGAGATAAGGTGTGCTTCTCTAATCTGTGCAAACAATATAATCCCGTCGGCAATAAGTTACGCATCGTGATTCTCACATTGTTTTCAAGGTCACAGCAGAACTTTTGATTTATCATCAATTTACCTGTATGATAAGTTTATTAGTGTGATATCTCAAGAGTCATTCACTGGATTCTTTTTATAAATCTATTTTAAGAAGACACCGGGCCAATTTGGTTTTGGTGACTTTCACATTATTTTCAAGCCAACATGCATTTAAAGCTTATTATAAGGCTGATCTGTTAAGAACTCTTCTCTATATTCTCTTCTTTTGTTGCACAAGGCTTCTTATTTGGAAGACCCAGGGACCAGTCGATTTGTTATGGTCTAAATGACATCTAGTAGCATGACAAGTGTTTCTATGTATACATTATGCTTTTTGTTAACATCAATTTGTGGCGGGGGATCTTGTCACCTTTGTGACAAATATTTGTAAAAGTATAAATTTTCAATAAGAAATTAATTATTGACAACCTAAATTAATTGAACATAATTTTCAACTTAACTACAATGCAAATGTAAAGTATTTTGACTAACTGGCACCCTGTTGTGACAATTTTTGAATAAAAGTAAACAGTAAAAAATACATGAAATAAACATTGAGACATTGACCCAATTTGTTTGAAGTACACTAGATTATAACAAATTACAACTTTATCAACTAATAGCAAAATACTGCTTTAAAGTGGCTTTACAAAAATCAGGAGTTTCGAGGACAGGAAAACATATTAGTAACTTGGTGGAATTGAGTCTGATGTTCCGATGGGGAGCAATGGGGAGTTTTCTTAGATACTTTTACAACTAGGTGAAAAAATTTGCGTTTCATAAGTTTTTTCTTTCATTTACTTGTCAGCTTTGTTGTATAGCAGATTGCAAGGTATGTGAGACATGCTCCCTTTTCTTGTTGAGGATTGTCCTGAAAGAACTGATATCAGTGTCAATGCTTCAGAGGGGAACAGCAGATCTTCAAGACCAAGTTCAGCGGTTGGGATGATGTGCTTCCAGTGGACTACACACGGACAGCAGACTCTGTCAGCCGTCGCGGTGCAGACCTAAAGGTGAACCGTTTGTTATTCATTCCTACATCAATTCATCCATCCTTCCCTCTATCCAACCTTTCATCCATACATCATCCCTCTATTCATCAATATATCTTTCAATACACCCACAGATCCATTCATCCTTCAGTCTTACCATACATCATTCATCATTCCACACACCCACAGATCCATGCATCCTTCACTCTTACCATACATCATTCATCATTCCACACACCCACAGATCCATGCATCCTTCAGTCTTACCATACATCATTCATCATTCCACACACCCACAGATCCATGCATTATTCAGTCTAACCCTTCATCATTCATCATTCCACACACCCACAGATCCATGCATCCTTCAGTCTTACCATACATCATTCATCATTCCACACACCCTCAGATCCATGCATCCTTCAGCTCTATCATTTTATCATCATTCCCCACACCCACAGATCCATGCATTCTTCAGTCAAACCCTTCATCATTCATCATTCCACACACCCTCAGATCCATGCATCCTTCAGTCTTACCATACATCATTCATCATTCCACACACCCACAGATCCATGCATTATTCAGTCTAACCCTTCATCATTCATCATTCCACACACCCACAGATCCATGCATCCTTCAGTCTTACCATACATCATTCATCATTCCACACACCCACAGATCCATGCATCCTTCAGTCTTACCATACATCATTCATCATTCCACACACCCACAAATCCATGCATCCTTCAGTCTTACCATACATCATTCATCATTCCACACACCCACAGATCCATGCATCCTTCAGTCTTACCATACATCATTCATTATTCCACACACCCACAGATCCATGCATTCCTCAATCTTACCCTACATCATTCATCATTCCACACACCCACAGATCCATGCATTCTTCAGTCTTACCATACATCATTCATCATTCCACACACCCACAGATCCATGCATTCTTCAATCTTACCCTACATCATTCATTATTCCACACACCCACAGATCCATGCATTCTTCAATCTTACCCTACATCATTCATCATTCCACACACCCACAGATCCATGCATCCTTCAGTCTTACCATACATCATTCATCATTCCACACACCCACAGATCCATGCATTATTCAGTCTTACCCTACATCATTCATCATTCCACACACCCACAGATCCATGCATCCTTCAGTCTTACCATACATCAGTCATCATTCCACACACCCACAGATCCATGCATCCTTCAGCTCTATCATTTTATCATCATTCCCCACACCCACAGATCCATGCATCCTTCAGTCTAACCCTTCATCATTCATTATTCCACACACCCACAGATCCATGCATTATTCAGTCTAACCCTTCATCATTCATCATTCCACACACCCACAGATCCATGCATCCTTCAGTCTTACCCTACATCATTCATCATTCCACACACCCACAGATCCATTCATCCTTCAGTTTTACCCTACATCATTCATCATTCCACACACCCACAGATCCATGCATTCTTCAGTCTTACCCTACATCATTCATCATTCCACACACCCACAGATCCATGCATTCTTCAGTCTTACCCTACATCATTCATCATTCCACACACCCACAGATCCATGCATTATTCAGTCTAACCCTTCATCATTCATCATTCCACACACCCACAGATCCATGCATCCTTCAGTCTTACCATACATCATTCATCATTCCACACACCCTCAGATCCATGCATCCTTCAGCTCTATCATTTTATCATCATTCCCCACACCCACAGATCCATGCATTCTTCAGTCTAACCCTTCATCATTCATTATTCCACACACCCTCAGATCCATGCATCCTTCAGTCTTACCATACATCATTCATCATTCCACACACCCACAGATCCATGCATTATTCAGTCTAACCCTTCATCATTCATCATTCCACACACCCACAGATCCATGCATCCTTCAGTCTTACCATACATCATTCATCATTTCACACACCCACAGATCCATGCATCCTTCAGTCTTACCATACATCATTCATCATTCCACACACCCACAAATCCATGCATCCTTCAGTCTTACCATACATCATTCATCATTCCACACACCCACAGATCCATGCATCCTTCAGTCTTACCATACATCATTCATTATTCCACACACCCACAGATCCATGCATTCCTCAATCTTACCCTACATCATTCATCATTCCACACACCCACAGATCCATGCATCCTTCAGTCTTACCATACATCATTCATCATTCCACACACCCACAGATCCATGCATCCTTCAGTCTTACCATACATCATTCATCATTCCACACACCCACAAATCCATGCATCCTTCAGTCTTACCATACATCATTCATCATTCCACACACCCACAGATCCATGCATTATTCAGTCTTACCATACATCATGCATCATTCCACACACCCACAGATCCATGCATTATTCAGTCTAACCCTTCATCATTCATCATTCCACACACCCACAGATCCATGCATCCTTCAGTCTTACCATACATCATTCATCATTCCACACACCCACAGATCCATGCATCCTTCAGTCTTACCATACATCATTCATCATTCCACACACCCACAGATCCATGCATTCTTCAATCTTACCCTACATCATTCATCATTCCACACACCCACAGATCCATTCATCCTTCAGTCTTACCATACATCATTCATCATTCCACACACCCACAGATCCATGCATCCTTCACTCTTACCATACATCATTCATCATTCCACACACCCACAGATCCATGCATCCTTCAGTCTTACCATACATCATTCATCATTCCACACACCCACAGATCCATGCATTATTCAGTCTAACCCTTCATCATTCATCATTCCACACACCCACAGATCCATGCATCCTTCAGTCTTACCATACATCATTCATCATTCCACACACCCTCAGATCCATGCATCCTTCAGCTCTATCATTTTATCATCATTCCCCACACCCACAGATCCATGCATTCTTCAGTCTAACCCTTCATCATTCATTATTCCACACACCCTCAGATCCATGCATCCTTCAGTCTTACCATACATCATTCATCATTCCACACACCCACAGATCCATGCATTATTCAGTCTAACCCTTCATCATTCATCATTCCACACACCCACAGATCCATGCATCCTTCAGTCTTACCATACATCATTCATCATTCCACACACCCACAGATCCATGCATCCTTCAGTCTTACCATACATCATTCATCATTCCACACACCCACAGATCCATGCATCCTTCAGTCTTACCATACATCATTCATCATTCCACACACCCACAGATCCATGCATCCTTCAGTCTTACCATACATCATTCATTATTCCACACACCCACAGATCCATGCATTCCTCAATCTTACCCTACATCATTCATCATTCCACACACCCACAGATCCATGCATCCTTCAGTCTTACCATACATCATTCATCATTCCACACACCCACAGATCCATGCATTCTTCAATCTTACCCTACATCATTCATTATTCCACACACCCACAGATCCATGCATTCTTCAATCTTACCCTACATCATTCATCATTCCACACACCCACAGATCCATGCATCCTTCAGTCTTACCATACATCATTCATCATTCCACACACCCACAGATCCATGCATTATTCAGTCTTACCCTACATCATTCATCATTCCACACACCCACAGATCCATGCATCCTTCAGTCTTACCATACATCAGTCATCATTCCACACACCCACAGATCCATGCATCCTTCAGCTCTATCATTTTATCATCATTCCCCACACCCACAGATCCATGCATCCTTCAGTCTAACCCTTCATCATTCATTATTCCACACACCCACAGATCCATTCATCCTTCAGTCTTACCCTACATCATTCATCATTCCACACACCCACAGATCCATGCATCCTTCAGTCTTACCATACATCTTTCATCATTCCACACACCCACAGATCCATTCATCCTTCAGTTTTACCCTACATCATTCATCATTCCACACACCCACAGATCCATGCATTCTTCAGTCTTACCCTACATCATTCATCATTCCACACACCCACAGATCCATGCATTCTTCAGTCTTACCCTACATCATTCATCATTCCACACACCCACAGATCCATGCATTATTCAGTCTAACCCTTCATCATTCATCATTCCACACACCCACAGATCCATGCATCCTTCAGTCTTACCATACATCATTCATCATTCCACACACCCTCAGATCCATGCATCCTTCAGCTCTATCATTTTATCATCATTCCCCACACCCACAGATCCATGCATTCTTCAGTCTAACCCTTCATCATTCATTATTCCACACACCCTCAGATCCATGCATCCTTCAGTCTTACCATACATCATTCATCATTCCACACACCCACAGATCCATGCATTATTCAGTCTAACCCTTCATCATTCATCATTCCACACACCCACAGATCCATGCATCCTTCAGTCTTACCATACATCATTCATCATTCCACACACCACCAGATCCATGCATCCTTCAGTCTTACCATACATCATTCATCATTCCACACAGCCACAAATCCATGCATCCTTCAGTCTTACCATACATCATTCATCATTCCACACACCCACAGATCCATGCATCCTTCAGTCTTACCATACATCATTCATTATTCCACACACCCACAGATCCATGCATTCCTCAATCTTACCCTACATCATTCATCATTCCACACACCCACAGATCCATGCATCCTTCAGTCTTACCATACATCATTCATCATTCCACACACCCACAGATCCATGCATTCTTCAATCTTACCCTACATCATTCATTATTCCACACACCCACAGATCCATGCATTCTTCAATCTTACCCTACATCATTCATCATTCCACACACCCACAGATCCATGCATCCTTCAGTCTTACCATACATCATTCATCATTCCACACACCCACAGATCCATGCATTATTCAGTCTTACCCTACATCATTCATCATTCCACACACCCACAGATCCATGCATCCTTCAGTCTTACCATACATCAGTCATCATTCCACACACCCACAGATCCATGCATCCTTCAGCTCTATCATTTTATCATCATTCCCCACACCCACAGATCCATGCATCCTTCAGTCTAACCCTTCATCATTCATTATTCCACACACCCACAGATCCATTCATCCTTCAGTCTTACCCTACATCATTCATCATTCCACACACCCACAGATCCATGCATCCTTCAGTCTTACCATACATCTTTCATCATTCCACACACCCACAGATCCATTCATCCTTCAGTTTTACCCTACATCATTCATCATTCCACACACCCACAGATCCATGCATTCTTCAGTCTTACCCTACATCATTCATCATTCCACACACCCACAGATCCATGCATCCTTCAGTCTTACCATACATCTTTCATCATTCCACACACCCACAGATCCATTCATCCTTCAGTTTTACCCTACATCATTCATCATTCCACACACCCACAGATCCATGCATTCTTCAGTCTTACCCTACATCATTCATCATTCCACACACCCACAGATCCATGCATCCTTCAGTCTTACCATACATCTTTCATCATTCCACACACCCACAGATCCATTCATCCTTCAGTTTTACCCTACATCATTCATCATTCCACACACCCACAGATCCATGCATTCTTCAATCTTACCCTACATCATTCATCATTCCACACACCCACAGATCCATGCATTCTTCAATCTTACCATACATCATTCATCATTCCACACACCCACAGATCCATGCATCCTTCAGTCTTACCCTACATCATTCATCATTCCACACACCCTCAGATCCATGCATTCTTCAATCTTACCCTACATCATTCATCATTCCACACACCCACAGATCCATGCATCCTTCAGTCTTACCCTACATCATTCATTATTCCACACACCCACAGATCCATGCATCCTTCAGTCTTACCATACATCAGTCATCATTCCACTTACCCACAGATCCATGCATTCTTCAATCTTACCCTACATCATTCATCATTCCACACACCCACAGATCCATGCATCCTTCAGTCTTACCCTATATCAGTCATCATTCCACACACCCACAAATCCATGCATTCTTCAATCTTACCATACATCATTCATCATTCCACACACCCACAGATTCATGCATTCTTCAATCTTGCCCTACATCATTCATTATTCCACACACCCACAGATCCATGCATTCTTCAATCTTACCATACATCATTCATCATTCCACACACCCACAGATCCATGCATCCTTCAGTCTTACCATACATCATTCATCATTCCACACACCCACAAATCCATGCATTCTTCAATCTTACCATACATCATTCATCATTCCACACACCCACAGATTCATGCATTCTTCAATCTTACCATACATCATTCATTATTCCACACACCCACAGATCCATGCATTCTTCAATCTTACCCTACATCAGTCATCATTCCACACACCCACAAATCCATGCATTCTTCAATCTTACCATACATCATTCATCATTTCACACACCCACAGATCCATTCATCATTTCACACTCCATTTCACATTCATTCTCCACTTTTATACCCTGAAACAGCCTTCCTGTGACCTATGACCTATGAACTATTTTATAATAAATTACCAGTAACAGCGCCTGAAAGCATGTAGGAAATAGCAAAAATGCGTTGCTTAGATCACCTTTGTGTTTTTGTAACAGTCAATTGAATTTAATACTTACTTTAATAAAAATGTTTGTAAATGACTCAAAACAACACTGAAATAAACAAACACTTATTTCATAGTTTTTGTTAATAAAATAAAAAAGTTGATGAAACATTGGTTTGTGTATATATGTTACCTGATCTCTGACAAAGGAGTGGTGAGACCTGGCACAAAGGCCTGATGAGAAATTGTGATTGTTCAACTATTGCAAAGTATGAAATAAACTTCTATGTTTTAAGTTTAAATAATTCACAAGGGAAATAACCTGTGAACAATTTGAATCTGAAGGAGTAAGATCATTTAAAGATCGTTTCCTGAAAATAATTCTGTTGTCAACCAATAGCAAAAGTTGAAAAGATTATCAGCATATACCTTGAATGAGCATCAGCATATACCTTGTACCATGAGACAGGCTTTGGTCACAAAGAATACTTGCTATTTTGTGTGTCCCTGTGTCCAGCTTATATTTACTCAGTGAGATGTTGATTTAATGGGTAGTGTTGGGATATTATCTTATGATGCCTCTTGTTTGATTTGTCTTCAGCTAAAGAGAAAAATGGATTTGAAATATCTTATTAGCGACTGCCTCTATCTTATACATTTACAAATATATATCCATTTCAATCAGCATCTCAATCTTTTGTCATCAATATCAATATGAATTGGCATGAATGCCAACATAGCTTGCAAAATATGAACATAAATTAGTTTTTCTGCTTATTGAAGGTTTCTGTAGACCTGAATCACTACAAAAGAATCCTGTGCAATTTTTGTAGCATGACAATTCAACTTGTCCTGCTGTTGAATGTGTGATGTTGTTGTTGTTATTCAGGTGATTATGGAGCGAGACAAGATGAAGACAGATCTCTCTGCTCTCTTCATGCCCAGACAAGCAGCCATGCCCTCTGCTGAGGCTGTGAGTACATCCGTCTAACAATCCATGCAAACATTTCTCACTCATGTCCCTTGCTTGCCCTACATCCCCACATATTTCTGATCGTCTGTCTGCATGTCTCCCTCTCTCTTCCAGGAAGCTTTAGCCTCAGATTGGAATGAAGACTTGGATGGAATGGAATCATTTGTGCTGGAGGGAAAGAAATTTGTGAGACTACCAGAAGAAGAACTTGGTAAATACTTTAAATAATACTTTGTTAGATGTGAAAATCTTATATGTATCCTACCCATTCCAAAGGGACATTTTTTCAGTGATCAAAGTTAATCGCACCACAATAAAAGCACTTTGCTTTTTTGTACCGAAATTGCACAATCAACATGTCAACGGGAGAAGCGTATGATAGCTTATGGCCTATTCTCAATAACAGTGTGTCGACTGATGCATTTTGAAAAATACGTCTTGTTTTTGTTACTGATAAGGAAAATATCATTAACTCTCACAACGCTGAATATTTTATATGATTTACAAGGCACCGTGGCTGAATTTTCTTGGATGGTGCCAGCTTGGATGGTGCAGGTTAGCTCTGCTGGCTGAATTATTTTCTGTGGCGAAGCATATATAGAGATTATTACCAGAGGAAGTGTGTCATATGACTTTTACGAAACGAGTGTGAATTTTTAGCTCATCAGGACTGAAAGTCCAGATGGGCTTATGGCATGGCCCGTCGTCCGGCGTCCGTCCGTCGTCCGTCCGTCCGTAAACTTTTGACACTTTCGACTTCTCCTCATGAACCATACACATTAGAGAGCTGAAATTTTGTGTACAAGTACCTTAGCATATGGAGATTCTAATTTGTATAGGGTCACAGGGGTCACAACTTTAAAAACCTATTTTCATCTTCTTCTCCAGTTCCAGAAGGACTAGAGAGTTTAAAATGATATGTGCAGACTCCTTGGCCAATGGGGATTCTAATTTGTAACTTTGGTGACCCTGTGATCCCAAATAGGGTCACAGGGGTCACAACCTTAAATACCTATTTTCATCTTCTTCTCCAGTTCCAAAAGGAGTATAGAGTTAAAAATTATATGTGCAGACTCCTTGGACAATGGATATTCTAATTTGTAACTTTGGTGACCCTGTGACCCCAAATAGGGTCACAGGGGTCACAACCTTAAAAAACTATTTTCATCTTCTTCTCCAGTTCTAAAAGGACTAGAGAGTTAAAAACGATATGTGCAGACTCCTTGGCCAATGGGGATTCTAAATTGTAGATTTCGTGACCCCATGACTCCAAATAGGGTCACAGGGGTCACAACCTTAAAAACCTATTTTCGTCTTCTTCTCCAGTTCCAGAAGGACTAGAGAGTTTAAAATGATATGTGCAGACTCCTTGGCCAATGGGGATTCTAATTTGTAACTTTGGTGACCCTGTGATCCCAAATAGGGTCACAGGGGTCACAACCTTAAAAAACTATTTTCATCTTCTTCTCAAGTTCCAAAGGGTATAGAGAGCTGAAATTATATGTGCAGACTCCTTGGCCAATGGGGATTCTAAATTGTAGATTTCGTGACCCCATGACTCCAAATAGGGTCACAGGGGTCACAACCTTAAAAACTTATTTTCATCATCATCTTTAGCTCCTAAAGGTCTATTGAGCTGAAAGACTGCATGTAGACTCCTTGGCCAATTGGGATTCTAAACTGTAGGTTTTGTGATCCCATGACCCCAAATAGGGTCACAGGGGTCACAATCTTAAAAACCTATTTTTCTCCATTAGATGACAGTCTATGGCAAATTTATTTCTCCTTGGATATTTTAGTGTGGACTTCTTTCACTGTCTGATATTGGCGATCTAGAAAGTGTTGAATAATAATACATTTGTTTTGTAATTTTTAGCTCATCAGGTCTGAAAGACCCGATGGGCTTATGGCATGGCATGGCGTCCGGCGTCCGTCCGTCCGTCCGTCCATCCGTCCGTCCGTCCGTCCGTCCATCCGTAAACTTTTCACATTTTCGACTTCTTCTCCAGAACCAATGACTCTAGATAGCTCAAATTTGATGTGGAGACTCCTTGGCAATTGGGGATTCTAAATTGTAGATTTCATGACCTCATGACCCCAAATGGGGTCAAAGGGGTCAAAACCTTAAAAACCTATTTTCATCTTCTTCTCCAGTTCCAAAAGGTCTAGAGAGCTGAAAAGTTGTGTGTAGACTCCTTGGCCAATGAGGATTCTAAATTGTAGATTTCATGACCTCATGACCCAAATTGGGGTCACAGGGGTCACAACCTTCAAAACCTATTTTCATCTTCTTCTCCAGTTCCAAAAGGTCTAGAGAGCTAAAAAATTGTGTGTAGACTCCTTGGCCAATGGGGATTCTAAATTGTAGATTTCATGACCTCATGACCCCAAATGGGGTCACAGGGGTCACAACCTTCAAAACCTATTTTCATCTTCTCCTCCAGTTCCAAATGGTCTAGAGAGCTAAAAAGTTGTGTGTAGACTCCTTGGCCAATGAGGATTCTAAATTGTAGATTTCATGACCTCATGACCCCAATTGGGATCACAGGGGTCAAAACCTTAAAAACCTATTTTCATCTTCTTCTCCAGATCCAAAAGGTCGAGAGAGCTAAATGTTGCATGTAGACTCCTTGGCCAATGAGGATTCTAAATTTTAGGTTTGGTTACCCCTTGACCCCAATTGGGTCACAGGGGTCAAAACCTTAAAAACCTATTTTACTCCATCTTCTCCAGTTCCAAAAGTTCTAGAGAGCTAAAAAGTTGTGTGTAGACTCCTTGGCCAATGAGGATTCAAAATTTTAGGTTTGGTTACCCCTTGACCCCAGTTGGGGTCAAAGGGGTCAAAGCCTTAAAAACATATTTTACTCCTCCTTCTCCAGTTTCAAAAGGTCTAGAGAGCTGAAAAGTTTTGTGTAGACTCCTGGGCAAATGGGGATTCTAATTTTAGGTTTGGTGACCCCATGACCCCAAATGGGGTCACAGGGGTCACAACCTTCAAAACCTATTTTCATCTTCTCCTCCAGTTCCAAATGGTCTAGAGAGCTAAAAAGTTGTGTGTAGACTCCTTGGCCAATGGGGATTCAAATTTGTAGATTTTGTGACCCAATGACCCTAAATGGGGTCACAGGGGTCAAAACCTTTTTCCATCAAAAGTCTGATGAGCTACAGAGCCCATGGCTCTATTTTTTTATCGGTTTTCTTGCAATAGGTAACATCAGTTTCATTTTTAGCTCATCTGGCCTGTATAAAGCAAACTTGATATGATGCCTGATGAGCTACAGAGCCAATGGCTCTATTTTTGTTTTACCCGAGCGAGAGCGAGGGTTATACACAAATTTGTACGAGTTTCGTAAAAGTCATATGACACACTTCCGAGGGTAATACTTTCTTTATTACCGTTTCTTTTTCATGTTACCATCTTAGAAATATCCAAGAAACGGGCCGCTTCCCTTGCAACGGCCGGCTACAGTGACGTCACGAACAATGATGCTATGACGTCACAGGCGAAAAAATACGGGAACTCGCGCTACAACAATCGTTGCTAGGCAAAAGTGATACGTGCACTAGTGCTCATATTGAAAATATGTCACCACTTATTTTCATTGGTAATAAACGTTTTTACAAGACATGGCATATTTACATTGTGAAGGGGGGATAAAAAGTTTGTAACTTACAATTCTAAGTCGCCAATCCCGTAACTAAATGGCCAACACGTATCTGAAACATTCAATGGAATTTCTATCACACATGGAAAGGTTTCGATATCATAAGTACAGTTGTTGTCATTTCGACCGCTATTATTCAATAAATTGTGACCACGTATACGCTGTATTACTACAGTAGGAATCACTGAATGTACCGCTGCACAACCACTTAAAATTCTTTAGAACAATTTGAAAATTGTCTTTATTTCACGTCTGATAAAATCATATAAAAATTGAAAGTGCATATGCAAATAATATACGTACATAGAGATAATTTAAGGGGATATTTTTTCATTAGAATACGCTGTCCTCAATGAAAGATATACGTTGCTAAAGTAAGTGAGTGATTTTTTGTGAAATGTTCTGCCGTGTATAAGCGAAAGAATCTCCCTGGGGCACTCACGTGGCCCGAGCATGTGCAGGCGAAAGTGTTAGATGCGCTGTTACTTTTACTGTCGCACATAGGAACATTGTCTTTATTTCGAACTTTATAAATAGCCTACTATTATGGGTACAATATAAGTTGTTTGCTTCTCACGAGGGTAATAAAAAAGCGCTAACCTTTAAAAAAATATCGTGCAAAAAAGGAAGGGATGTAATAAAATCGCTGCAAAGTTCAACTTCAATACAAACTAACAAAATAACTGTTTGTGAGACGCTCGCTATGTGAAAAGTTTTCTTTGCATGTACACAAACTTAACTTAATCGTTCTTTGCTCTTTATTCTGATATATAAATTGTTGAAATGTGCTAAGTATTTCATGAGTTATATAAGTGGAAATAATGCTACATAACAGGAACAAATGAAAAATACCCCATTATGAGATACTTACAGTTTTATTATAATTCTTTTAGCGCACTGACATGTTATATATCAAAATAACGACAGTTCTTTTCTCTTTTTAATGATACGTAATATTTTGGGCCCCGCCAATTAGTTATTGAGATATCAAGTTTCAAAGTTGCTCTATCAAACGAGCCACTTATCTACGGATATAACAAGTCAAAATCTGACTTTTTCGCGGAGCTTGCTGAATCTTTATTCAACATTGCCTATGTACAAATTATATACGGAATCTTTATTTTGACACACACAATATCAAAATGCGCTGAATAGTTTTTGCGATATAGTGGTACATAGCTGAAAATACCTGAAAATCATCGTTTTTTCACTGCTTGTAGTTATATTATTTCTTGTAGCGTATGTAAATCTCATTCATCAAAATGACGAAGGTTCATTGCTGTTTTCAACAATGTATTTTTCTTGACAATCCGCACAAGGGTTAGTTTCCCACGACGTGTGAGAGATAAGGTGTGCTTCTCTAATCCGTGCAAACAATGTAATCCCATGCCCCGGGCGATTCGTGCACCTGTGGGCAATTAGTGCCGCATCGTGATTCTCGCTCTCGGGAGAGTACGGGAATAATAAGCGTTTTTGTTGTGTTATAGATGACAGAATGTATTGAAACTTAATTCATACACCGTTTGATCCACCATTTAGACCACTTTTCATAAGAAGAAGAGGGTTTCAGCCAGGCGCGGAAAATAATTACGAGCCTCGAACTGAGTATTATCCAGGACTAGCCTAGAGTGTTTATACAGTCAATTATAGCATTATCAGGAAAGTTAGTTTCCTCGATCCTGGGTTCGCCTACACAGCTTACGGGCAATGTTATCGGCAACCTGGAATATTCCGTTGTTAGCATTGTAAGGGTAATGGGATGTTTAAGTTGTGGGTTGTAAACATAAATGCAGTTGATCTTGGATGAACAGTCGGGGGTATTAGTGAGACATTAGTGAGTTTTTACTCATCAGGTCTGAAAGACCCGATGGGCTTATGGCATGGCAAGGCGTCCAGCGTCCGGCGTCCATCCGTCAGTAAACTTTTCACATTTTCGACTTCTTCTCCAGAACCAATGACTCTAGAGAGCTGAAATTTGATGTCAAGACTCCTTGGCCAATGGGGTCACAGGAGTCAAAACTTTAAAAACCTATTTTCATCTTCCTCTCCAGTTCCAAAAGGTCTAGAGAGCTGAAAAGTTGTGAGTAGACTCCTTGGCCAATAGGGATTCTAAATTGTAGATTTTGTGACCCCATGACCCATGACCCCAAAGGGGGTCACAGGGGTCAAAACCTTAAAAACCTATTTTCATCTTCTTCTCCAGTTCCAAAAGGTCTAGAGAGCTGAAAAGTTGTGTGTAGACTCCTTGGCCAATGGGGATTCTAAATTGAAGATTTTGTGACCCCATGACCCCAAAGGGGGTCACAGGGGTCAAAAGCTTAAAAACCTATTGTTATCTTCTTCTCCTGTTCCAAAAGGTCTAGAGAGCTGAAAAGTTGTGTGTAGACTCTTTGGCCAATTAAGATTCCAAATTTTACATTTGGTTACCCCTTGACCCCAATTGGGGTCACATGGGTCAAAACCTTAAAAAACTATTTCCAACTAAAGTCTGATGAGCTACAGAGCCCATGGCTCTTATTTTTTCATTATTTTACAGGTGAAACAATAGATGTTTATTTTCGAACAACATTATATCCAATACTTAGACTACTATTCAATACATATATCGGCGTTGTAGAGACCTGTGGAAAATAATTACAAGCTTTGTGTTGAATAAAACGATGTTCACCAAAATCCTGACACTGGCTAGCATATCTAACGGTCCCGCGAGAGTTAGAGTTCCGTTCCGGGTGCCACCAAGAGGGCTGGCAGTCAATTCTATCACCGGTTATTATAAGAAAGTTTTGTGTGTTATGTTGTGGCTGGTGTTGCAGGGACGTTCTACAGTGAGGAGAGCTACGTGTTCCTGTGCCGCTACTGGGTCCCAGTGGAGCTTGGGGAGGGGGAGGAGGAGGAGGAGGAGGAGGAGCCCCCCGAGGATGAGTACAAGTGCATCGTCTACTTCTGGCAGGGTCGCCACGCTTCCAACATGGGATGGCTCACCTTCACGTTCAGGTGAACAACACTGCACACTCACACAGTAGAGGCGCTAACATATTTCAAGCTGCTGTAGATGCAATTCAAAGCTTACATGCTTTAGTAAATGGTATTGTGTTGAGTAAGTTGTATAAGTCTGTAATAGAAGGAAAAAAACTCTCATTCTTTAACCATATTTGTTACTTTTCTACAGGTGCAAAGTTGTAATACTGAATTTTGTGAAGATAAGCTCACCAAATAAGTATATTAAGTAAAAAAATTTGATTGATGTCAGATCAAATGAAGAATATGTTTTTCCTTTGACATTTAAGTTTTCAACCATGGATTAAATGAAAGTATGATGAGTTCCAAAGCCTCTTGTGAAGATATTGTCAGTTACTAAGATATATGTTTTCCATCTATGTAAAGTTTGTTCCGTGTAGTTTGCAGAAGAAGTTTGCTGCCCTGTTCCAAGATAAACTGGAGGTAGTGAGGCAGCACCAGCAGCAGGAAAACCTCAAGTTCTTGTCGCACTTCAAACGCAAGTTTGTTATTCGAATTGGTAAGCGACAAATGAAATCATCAGGGGATGGAGCGGTGAAAGCAACAACAGAACTCTTCCACCTGCGAGCCAATGGTAGCCCCATCGCTACTCGCTGTGTGCAGGTCTGTTCTCGATTATCTTGATGTTGCCATTCTAAATCATACATTAGGGCAGGTACAACAAAATATTCATTGTTTCTTAGTTGCAGGTTTTCATGCAGGCAGGCAGACTGCATGACACTTTATAATTAATAATTAATAATCTTAAGTTTATAAATTATATGGAAAACCATAGATTAGATAAATTTCTAATTGGAGAAATCACTTACCGTATTCGACGTAATAAGCGCCCCCCCATAAAGGGTTTTGGAATTATAGGTCTAATAACAGCCCATGTACCAGCTGACCTAAAATTATAAAATCAGCATTTTTACTTTGTTTCAAGAGAAATAAAAGGATACAATAGTGGCAATATGTGTTATTTTCTACTCAATAATGTGTAGGTATGTTTTGAATGTCTGTATCAGTTGTCAAAGACGATCTAAACACAGTTCCATTTGAGTAGTCTTTATTTTTCAGTCGTCATTCACACCACTTTAATAAGCGTCAATTTTTTAAGCGCCCTGGGTGCGTATTATGTCAAATACAGTCTTTTTTATTATGACAAATCCTTTCAGAATTTACTGCGAACAAAATGAACAGTATTTTTGATATTTGAAAAAAATCTTTATTGCAATTTATCTAAGATCTTATCAATCAGTGACCTTTATGCAGCACTTGGTTACTGTTTCTTTATTCCAATATTATCATATTTCCAATAACTAAACAAATTTGACATCTTGTCTGGAAGAGTTCAACCCTCAGCTTTAGATGTTATTAGCAGCCCCGTCTAAGGACGGGGCTGCTATCAGTTTTTGTGCAGTTTCCGCCGTCGCCGTGCTCATACTAATGGCTATAACTTTTTTCTACTAAGCTTTCCAGAACTTGTATTCATAACTTACTGCTTATACCTCGGGGGAACGATTTTGACATGTTCACTTTCAAGGTCAAAGCTCAAGGTCACGAGCTATAAAATCACTAAAAAATTCCTTGTAAATGTGATAACTTGAAAAGATTTTGTGCTATGAAGCTCTAACTTGGTATGTATCATCCTTGGAAGAGTAAAAAATTTTGAAAAGGTTTTCGCTACAATCTGTCCAAGGTCAAGGTCACAGCAAGGTCACTACTTTAGCATGGTTTTGCGAAAATGCTTTATTTTAACAATGAACACTTTTAATCATTAGATGATTGTTATACTCAATGAAAAGTGTTCATTGATTGTGTAACCTTGAAGGTCAATGGTCAAGGTCATGAGATTTGTGTTATTGCAATGTGCAACTAATTTGGATATAACTTAATCCCATTAAGCTTTTCAGAACTCATGAACATGTATAACTGTTTACACCTCTGGGGAATTACAATGACATGTTCACTTTCAAGGTCAAAGGTCAAGGTCTCAGCAAGGTCAACATATATTGAGAAAATGGATTATTTTAACTTTTAACACTTTAATTCGTTACATTAATGTTATATTCAATGAAATGTATTCATTGATTGTGTGACCTTGAGTGTCAAAAATCAAGGTCACAAGAAAATGCCCAATATGCTGAGGCTTGTAGAAGGCGGAACAGGGTAAGGCGAAATCCCAAGTTTCGGGGCTGCTCTGCTTTTGCTGTGTCCGGCAAACACTAATCTAGTTAGGTTATCAAAAAGCCAAATATCAGTGTTACAGCACCAAGCTATAAATGAGTTAGGGTGTTTAATGTAAGTGAGTTAAAGACTGCTGTATGCTTGTTGATTCTCTCTATCTGATTATGCTGCTGCTGCAGGTGGAGCCTGTCAATGCTGCCCAGCTCAACTCGGCCTTCTGGTGAGCCAATATTTGATTAACTTGTACACACGCGAGATTGCCCATGTCTGTAAGAGGGCTTCCGGGTTCTGTTTTCTGTTCTGTCTCTCCCAGCACACAAACTGGAATTTAGCAATTCAGAACCAACATGTTTTTGTGGAATTTTCAAACATGTTGTTTACATTTACTGACAAATCTTGTGTTAGGCTACTAGATCAATTGCCTAAGATATTAGCTCATGTTGTACTGAGTAGTCAGTTGCTTGCAATAATCTAGAGAGTCAAATATTTCAAGTTTCTTTGTTATCTATTTGATAGAGATATGGAGATATTCACCTGGTTTAAACCATTTACCATGTAGGTACACTAGAACACGGATATAATGAACTCCAAGGGACCAACGTATTTAGTTTGCTATGTTTGGTGTTCGCTATTTGCATTTAGCCGCCATCTTGGATCATATCCAACATATATTATGTATTCCCTTTAAAATACAATGTAACAAAAATTACAAAGATTCCTACATTATTACACTTCACATCTTATTCTGGTTATTTATTCAAAAGCCTTCATACACTTGACAAAATACTTAATCTGTGTTGGTACATCTCGATCGTTTTCTCTGGCTTCAGTATACGTCAACATTTACTTAACAATAAATTTGTTAACAAAGTTGATGATACGTTGACTAAGCTGACTAAGTGAGTTTGCTTTTAACAATAAGGAGGATATTTGATTGACTGTGGACAATGTTGCACTGTCCATATCAGAGGAATAACAAAACCCAAGTGGTAATGAAAAAGTTTTTTTACAAAATAAAATAATATGAAATTAACATTAATCACTAACCCGTCCCATAGTTTACCTACCTAACCTACCACTACACTACCTACACACAAAACCTCCCAATTAACACCCCAAATACATACAACATTCAAGAACACATAAAATAATGAACACAACACAATCTCCTCTCATACAGCTTATTAAACATCAACTAACCTCAACTTAATCACTTCTCGATTTTCATTCAAAGATTTTTCAACAAAAATCAAAACTGGGCTTGATTTTTGTTGATTTATCCAATAAACACCTTTAATTAGCTTTTCATTAAGACAGCGTCATTATCGGCTGTGAAAACCCCACCTGGGTTTGGGGCCATTACACTCGCAGGGGTGTGACGTAATAAACAGACTATACAGATTAACGTATCATTATTTCAACTGAAATACTGCCTAAATAATTGTTTAATTACAATTGATGTGGATATCTTTTTTACAGCAAAATGCATAGTAGTGTTACATCATGAAATGCAATATTTAACTGAGTGGAAAACTTTTTCTGAAAATCGTTAATTATTGGGGTTTTTTTTCTTGTGGTATTGTTACGATAGATGTATAGATAATGAGGCTGCTTCTGTTTATGACGTGCAGTCATGCATTCACTGGTTTGTGGCCAGAAAGGTCTAAGCGGTCCATCAAACGTGGCATTCCAAAACGACTTTAATTACCAAACTGAACATATTTGAGTAGCGACCTTTAACGCACTATACAATATTATAATCAGACTTTAATATATTTCAAAGAAAAAAGTGAAATATGTTTGTGGTTATATGAACTTTCACTAAAGCTGACACTGATTGAAATTGAAATTGGTTTTGTATATCTAATTGTTCGCTATATCCGAGTTCTACTGTATTTTCTTTGCTATCAAATTTTAATTTGCATGTCATTCACTCCTGCCATCATACAATGTTCTGATATTCTTACTGAAACAAAGCCTATCCAACTATATTTAGACCTTTTTCTCCATAACAGCTTCATCTTGATGGTGCCGTTTGACAGTGAAGACCTACAGGGCATTGTGTATGTCTGGGTGGGGATGAAAGCTGATCACGAGGAGGCAAAGCTGGCGGAAGAAATTGCATACATGATGTACAAGGTACAGTTAAACTTCCCTCACATATTAACCTCTCTAAATCAAGATGTCTTGAATGGCTACCTCTCTATGTATTTATCATTATTATACCCCCCTCCTTACAGCGTAAGCGGGGGTATATAGCGCTCATTCTGTCCGTCCGTCTGTCCATCTGTCCGTCCGTCCATCTGTCACAAAAGTTTGTCCGGAGCATATCTACTAAACTATACATGCTAGCTTCACCAAACTTCATATATACTTACTTAAGATGCAAACAAGTGAAGAACCGAGCAGAACTCACATACCCCCGCTTTGTTCAATGAATTTCAAATAGTAAAACTGATTAATATAAGTTGTATGATAGTTGAGTATACAGTAAGTCATTGTGTAAGTCATCTTTCCAATGAAACCCAAATACTGAATTCATTAATGGGTTTTTGAGGTAGTTATCATGAATATTCTGCGAGATTTACTGAGGACAAAATTGTTTTTGTTGAGTCACTTTGTAAGTCATGTTTACTGAAATAAACTCTCTCTCTCTCTGTAAGTCATGTTTCCAAAGAAACCACATAAAAGAAAATCCATATATTGTTTAACTCTCACAAGGCATATCAAGCAATCACGATTGACATATGTAGCAAATTTGGTGAAGCTGAGATGTATATTTCGGAAATATGTTCTGGACAAAGTAATTTATCACAGAATCACTTGTAAGTAATATATCCATGGAAACTGCAAAAAATAAAAATAATTTGTTGGTCTAACACCCAAAAGACACATCTAGGGATCATGGTTGATAAGTTTATGAAGTTTAGTGAAGCTAGCATGCATAGTTTAGGAGATATGCTCCGGACAAAGGACTTGGTCATAGAGTCACTGTTTTAGACATGTTTCCATGGAAACCGCAAAAAATAAAAAAATATGTTGGTCTAACCCTCAAAAGGCACATCTAGGGATTATGGTTGATAAGTGTATGAAGTTTGGTGAAGCTAGCATGCATAGTTTAGGAGATATGCTCCGGACAAAGGACTTGGTCATAGAGTCACAGCTGTTTTAGTCATGTTTCCATGGAAACCGCAAAAAATAAAAATAATTTGTTGGTCTAACCCTCAAAAGGCACATCTAGTGATCATGGTTGATAAGTATATGAAGTTTGGTGAAGCTAGCATGTATAGTTTAGGAGATATGCTCTGGACAAACTTTTGTGACGGACAGACGGATGGACAGACGTACGGACAGGATAAGCGCTATATACCCCCGCTTACGCTGTAAGGCGGGGGTATAATTATAAGTCATTGAACATTGAAAATTTTACAATTTTTATCCATTTAGACTAAAAATCTTGGGTAAGTGTGCTTTTTTAAGAAATAATTCCAAAATGGTTTTTCTTGCTTCTACATATAATAAAAAAACACTAGAATGGTGTATATTTACTAGCTGATTATTATTTCACTTAATCAACATTATGTCTTATGTAAGTCTTCCACATCATAAACATTATCATTTCTTGCACAGAATAATTATGAATTTCAAAGGCAAAGACCGAACTCAAGTTTTTTCAAGTAGTCATAACTTGTTGTAAAGCAAAAAGACCTGATTTTCATGCAACAATAAATACATTACCCAATGATAATCCTCTACATGTTTGTGTGATTTTATGTCTTTGTGAGCTAAAACGGGAGATGTTGAGTGTGAGTGTATGATGTTGGTTGTGATGTGGGATGTATTGTGATGAGGCCGTGATGCTGCTGTCTTGCAGGACCAGTACACAATCCAGATGATCAATGAGGGGGAGGAGCCAGAAAACTTCTTCTGGGTTGGCATCGGTGGACAACGTCCCTATGAGCATGTACGTCAACAAACAGCTCACACCATTTCTACTAACATTTCAATTCAATATTATCCAGCAGACACTTGACAATGTATTTTGTTCTCCAAATCCTTGACTTTTAGCCTGTAGGAGTGTTTTCAGGTTTTATTCCTCCGCTTTACAGAGTGGAATATCAGATTATTTTTGTTAAGATTTGTATTATTACACACACTTATTTCCTTTTAAAGTTCACATTTCGGCTTTGAAAAAAATATATTTCAAGAGAATATATTGTATAGAATGACCAAAGGCTATTCTATAAAAATTATCCATGGAGGTTCTTTTGAATGACCAAGGATATTCTATAAAAATGATCCATGGAGGTTCTTTTGAATGACCAAGGATATTCTATAAAAATGATCCATGGAGGTTCTTTTGAATGACCAAAGGCTATTCTATAAAAATTATCCATGGAGGTTCTTTTGAATGACCAGGGATATTCTATAAAAATGATCCATGGAGGTTCTTTTGAATGACCAAGGATATTCTATAAAAATGATGCATGGAGGTTCTTTTGAATGACCAGGGATATTCTATAAAAATGATCCATGGAGGTTCTTTTGAATGACCAAGGATATTCTATAAAAATGATCCATGGAGGTTCTTTTGAATGACCAGGGATATTCTATAAAAATGATGCATGGAGGTTCTCTTGAATGACCAGGGATATTCTATAAAAATGATGCATGGAAGTTCTCTTGAATGACCAAGGATATTCGATAAAAATGATCCATGGAGGTTCTTTTGAATGACCAAGGATATTCTATAAAAATGATCCATGGAGGTTCTCTAGAATGACCAGGGATATTCTATAAAAATGATCCATGGAGGTTCTTTTGAATGACCAGGGATATTCTATAAAAATGATCCATGGAGGTTCTTTTGAATGACCGAGGATATTCTATAAAAATGATCCATGGAGGTTCTCTAGAATGACCAAGGATATTCTATAAAAATGATGCATGGAAGTTCTCTTGAATGACCAAGGATATTCGATAAAAATGATCCATGGAGGTTCTCTTGAATGACCAGGGATATTCTATAAAAATGATCCATGGAGGTTCTCTTGAATGACCAGGGATATTCTATAAAAATGATGCATGGAGGTTCTTTTGAATGACCAGGGATATTCTATAAAAATGATCCATGGAGGTTCTTTTGAATGACCAAGGATATTCTATAAAAATGATCCATGGAGGTTCTTTTGAATGACCAGGGATATTCTATAAAAATGATGCATGGAGGTTCTCTTGAATGACCAGGGATATTCTATAAAAATGATGCATGGAAGTTCTCTTGAATGACCAAGGATATTCGATAAAAATGATCCATGGAGGTTCTTTTGAATGACCAAGGATATTCTATAAAAATGATCCATGGAGGTTCTCTAGAATGACCAGGGATATTCTATAAAAATGATCCATGGAGGTTCTTTTGAATGACCAGGGATATTCTATAAAAATGATCCATGGAGGTTCTTTTGAATGACCGAGGATATTCTATAAAAATGATCCATGGAGGTTCTCTAGAATGACCAAGGATATTCTATAAAAATGATGCATGGAAGTTCTCTTGAATGACCAAGGATATTCGATAAAAATGATCCATGGAGGTTCTCTTGAATGACCAGGGATATTCTATAAAAATGATGCATGGAGGTTCTCTTGAATGACCGAGGATATTCTATAAAAATGATCCATGGAGGTTCTCTTGAATGACCAGGGATATTCTATAAAAATGATCCATGGAGGTTCTCTTGAATGACCAGGGATATTCTATAAAAATGATCCATGGAGGTTCTCTTGAATGACCAGGGATATTCGATAAAAATGATCCATGGAGGTTCTTTTGAATGACCGAGGATATTCTATAAAAATGATCCATGGAGGTTCTTTTGAATGACCAAGGATATTCTATAAAAATGATGCATGGAGGTTCTCTTGAATGACCAGGGATATTCTATAAAAATGATGCATGGAAGTTCTCTTGAATGACCAAGGATATTCGATAAAAATGATGCATGGAGGTTCTCTTGAATGACCAGGGATATTCTATAAAAATGATGCATGGAAGTTCTCTTGAATGACCAGGGATATTCTATAAAAATGATCCATGGAGGTTCTTTTGAATGACCGAGGATATTCTATAAAAATGATCCATGGAGGTTCTTTTGAATGACCAAGGATATTCTATAAAAATGATGCATGGAGGTTCTCTTGAATGACCAGGGATATTCTATAAAAATGATGCATGGAAGTTCTCTTGAATGACCAAGGATATTCGATAAAAATGATCCATGGAGGTTCTTTTGAATGACCAAGGATATTCTATAAAAATGATGCATGGAGGTTCTTTTGAATGACCGAGGATATTCTATAAAAATGATCCATGGAGGTTCTCTAGAATGACCAAGGATATTCTATAAAAATGATCCATGGAGGTTCTTTTGAATGACCAAGGATATTCTATAAAAATGATCCATGGAGGTTCTTTTGAATGACCAGGGATATTCTATAAAAATGATGCATGGAGGTTCTTTTGAATGACCAGGGATATTCTATAAAAATGATCCATGGAGGTTCTTTTGAATGACCAAGGATATTCTATAAAAATGATCCATGGAGGTTCTTTTGAATGACCAGGGATATTCTATAAAAATGATCCATGGAGGTTCTCTAGAATGACCAAGGATATTCGATAAAAATGATCCATGGAGGTTCTTTTGAATGACCAGGGATATTCTATAAAAATGATGCATGGAGGTTCTCTTGAATGACCAGGGATATTCTATAAAAATGATCCATGGAGGTTCTCTTGAATGACCAAGGATATTCTATAAAAATGATGCATGGAGGTTCTCTTGAATGACCAAGGATATTCTATAAAAATGATCCATGGAGGTTCTTTTGAATGACCAGGGATATTCTATAAAAATGATGCATGGAAGTTCTTTTGAATGACCAGGGATATTCTATAAAAATGATCCATGGAGGTTCTTTTGAATGACCAAGGATATTCGATAAAAATGATCCATGGAGGTTCTCTAGAATGACCAGGGATATTCTATAAAAATGATCCATGGAGGTTCTCTTGAATGACCAGGGATATTCTATAAAAATGATGCATGGAGGTTCTTTTGAATGACCAGGGATATTCTATAAAAATGATCCATGGAGGTTCTTTTGAATGACCAGGGATATTCTATAAAAATGATCCATGGAGGTTCTTTTGAATGACCGAGGATATTCTATAAAAATGATGCATGGAGGTTCTTTTGAATGACCAGGGATATTCTATAAAAATGATCCATGGAGGTTCTTTTGAATGACCAGGGATATTCTATAAAAATGATGCATGGAGGTTCTCTTGAATGACCAGGGATATTCTATAAAAATGATCCATGGAGGTTCTCTTGAATGACCAGGGATATTCTATAAAAATGATGCATGGAGGTTCTTTTGAATGACCAGGGATTTTCTATAAAAATGATCCATGGAGGTTCCCTTGAATGACCAGGGATATTCTATAAAAATGATGCATGGAGGTTCTTTTGAATGACCAGGGATATTCTATAAAAATGATCCATGGAGGTTCTCTTGAATGACCAGGGATATTCTATAAAAATGATGCATGGAGGTTCTCTTGAATGACCGAGGATATTCTATAAAAATGATCCATGGAGGTTCTCTTGAATGACCAAGGATATTCTATAAAAATGATGCATGGAGGTTCTCTTGAATGACCAAGGATATTCTATAAAAATGATGCATGGAGGTTCTCTTGAATGACCAGGGATATTCTATAAAAATGATGCATGGAGGTTCTCTTGAATGACCAGGGATATTCTATAAAAATGATCCATGGAGGTTCCCTTGAATGACCAGGGATATTCTATAAAAATGATGCATGGAGGTTCTTTTGAATGACCAGGGATATTCTATAAAAATGATGCATGGAGGTTCTCTTGAATGACCGAGGATATTCTATAAAAATGATCCATGGAGGTTCTCTTGAATGACCAAGGATATTCTATAAAAATGATCCATGGAGGTTCTCTTGAATGACCGAGGATATTCTATAAAAATGATGCATGGAGGTTCTCTTGAATGACCGAGGATATTCTATAAAATGTCATAGGGATATTGCATGGGACCCTTAAGGAAAGTATAATAGGAAATAAACAGCACAAGGGGTGCTATGTGCAGGTCATATGGTTTGCTTCTTATTTTGTACTAGAATGCTGGGGAATGATCTGCTCCTAGATAGATACAACCAGTCTTACCAAGGCAGCTTTGATTTCTTGCCAGTCTTAACCTTCTGCAATACGGCTCAATGAACACAGATAAAGTGTGTGGCAGTGTCGATGACAGTGCATAACTCTCAGCAGTGTGTGCTTCTGAATTTGTGTACATTCCAAGTATTAATAGAGTAATTGTCATTAACTCTTTCCATACGAGGGACGAGATATTACGTCAGAAGGGTCACAACCCTTCGATACGAGGCTATTTTTAGTAACATGACACCCATATACGTGGGACGTGACATCACGTCTCCATTGCTGCATTGGTTAACATTTCTTGAATGCAAGGGTTGTAGATGTCAGGACGAGATATCACGTCCCTCGAATATATGTGCAGCTAAGAACATTTTGCTTCGTATGGAAAGAGTTAAGTCTTGTTCAAATCAGTTTATGAGACAGATAAATCTTTTATTTTTTATTTTAGATTTGGTCACTCTGTAACTCTTACACTGGGGCAATGCCTTACCTTTCTCTTTTCTAAAAGCATTTGTAGAAGCCCAAGACAGCTGAAATGTTTTGTGGCAACTCCTCAGCTTATCAGTAATATTATCTAACAGATTTGGTGATTGTTTCTCCTTATAACGTTTCCAGACCTGAGGCCTTATGATGATAAAACAGTTTTATCCTTAACTTAATTCATTTCAGTAATGTTGTTTTGGTTTTTCTTCACTGACAAACTATTGTTTCAGGACTCTGGCTTCATGAACTATTGCCGCTTGTTTCGCTGTTCCAATGAGAAGGGATACTTCACAGTGTCTGAAAAATGTGCTGATTTTTGCCAGGTAGGTATCCAATGTAAAGAGTATTTATCATCCCCCGCCACGAAATGGGAGGGGTTTATAGGTTTAGGCTCCGTCAGTCCGTGCGTCTGTCCGTCTGAGTTAAAGGGCACAGCTTTTCTCAGAAACTATATAAGATAGGATAATTTGATGTGTTTCTTCATTGTATCAATACCTTGATGGAGTTCGAAAATCTGAACCGAGAAGTTTTTTGTTTTTTTAACTCTGTTCGAAGGTGTCGTCAAAGAGGACAATTTTTATCAGAAACTATTTAAGATATGTTAACCAAACTTGCTGTGTGTCTTCACGGTATCAATACCTCCATGGAGTTTGAATATGAGATCTATGCAATTACATATTACAGAGTTGCGGCCCATGTAAGAATATATTGAGATCTTTAATGAAAACTTTTTTGGCAGGGGATGTTGATGACCATGTTTTCATCCAATTTTCATCCAATTTTCATCCAAGAGATTTACGATGCTCTTCTTGGGTACATGTTATGTAACAATATGAAACGAGCTTGAAGGTTAAACTGAAATGATGTATTTATCCTTTTGGTGTGGAAGATGTTGAGTGTAAATGCAAGTTTCTTTGCAGGATGACCTAGCTGATGATGATGTGATGATACTGGACAACGGTGAGCAGGTCTTTCTCTGGGTGGGCAAGAAGACCAGTGATGTGGAAATCAAGCTGGCTTTTAAAAGTGCTCAGGTAATAAGGGCCACACCCTTAAAACTTATTTTCATCTTCTTCTCTAAAAGCATAAGGCCTAAAAAGCTGAAACTTTGTGTACAGACTTCTTGACAAGTAAGGATTATAAGGTATAGCTTGGATTGCCCTGTTGCTTCTAATAAAGACTGTAGATGTCCTTTTTTCCTCTCCAGAAGCAAAAGGTCTAGAAAGCTGAAATCTTTGTAAGGGCTTCTACTAATGAGGATTGTAATTTACAGTTTTGGTGAACCTATGGCCCATAAAAAGGACTTGGTGAACCTTTGGATCCTAATCCCTAAATTATCAAATAGATATATGAGCAATTACTATTACTGAATTGATTACCAGTATCCAAAATCACATCGCCTATATATACTCAATTTTAGTATTGGTGACCCTGTGGCCCCTCCAAAGGGGGGATCACATTGGCCACACGGCATAATTGAATATGAAGCCTGATGAGCTACAGAGCCAATGGCTCTATTTTTGTTACCTTGGAGACTTGTTTGTGTAGGTGTGACAGGTATTTAGTTAGTAGGATTTCTAGTCAAAAGTCTATATATACTTCTTTAAAGATATTTTTGTAAGAAAACAAGAACAGTTTTTTTTTCATTTTATGCATATAAAAATTACGTTCTAGATATAAGAGAGAAAATATCAGGATGAGAAATAAGCAGCCTCATGTTAAAGACACAGAATTTTACATAATTTTATTATGTATTGTTGTTTTTTTCAATTTGAACTGAAATATTTGTGTTACTCAAGCTCAAGTTTAGTCGCCACATTGTCCTTGATACACCATTTGCAGTCCTCTTCAGCCTTTATGAGGCCGGCCATCTGCTTCTTTTGTTTTGTAGAGAATTATTGAAACTGAAAGCATTATATTTCTTTTAGAAAATAACATTTTATTTATGCCTGAACTCCGACAATGAACCTAATTTACAGTTGTGACAAATAGAGCAATCATATAAAAAATTAAGACAATGTCTTTGTTCAACATTAGCCAATCAAATCACTTAAAGGTGTTATGACCCATATATGTTATGACAAATTGTTATGAAACCCACTTACGAAATACCACATGAATAATAATGGGAGTAATAACATAAAAATGTATGAAAAGCCTCGTAATTCCTTAATGAATGTGTAAAATTCTGTTCAGAATTCCTTTGTTGTTTTGAGTACTCCTATCAATTTACCGTGACTGCGCTTCTGCTGAAAGTCATCCAGATGACAGCGGGTGGCCTTAAACAATCCAGCAACCTACGGGTTTAGAAGTTTTTACTTGTGTTAAAGAATTAGTTCTATATGTTTACACTGTGCAAGTTAGAGTGTTGGTGAGCCTCTCTAGTGCAGAGAGCTGGGTACAGTTGACTGCAGAGTTGAGGTGCGTGTCTGTGTTTCAGGTGTACATCCAGCATCTGCGCATCAAACAGCCCGACCGACCTCGCAAACTGCTCCTGGCTATGAAGTACAAGGAACACAAGAAGTTCACCAAGTGTTTTCATGGATGGGGCAAGCACAAAGAAGTGGCCAAGTAGGGGCTACATTGTACATGCATTGTGTATCTCCACCAGCAAGTGGTCTGGAGGACACAGATAGACTTGCTGCTACCATGAAGCCAGTGGTCTGGAGGACACAGATAGACTTGCTGCTACCATGAAGCCAGTGGTCTGTTCAGCTAACTCTCATCACGCGTGCATGTGCTCCTCTTTGTTTTCTCAAGCAGTTCCCTATATCTTTTCAACAGAATCCAAAGCCCATTCCAACCACCCCAAAACCTTCTCAAAACGGGCCTTTAAAGGGGGAGAAAAACAGTAAATTCCATTACAGAATAATACATTTGGTCCATGGAATACAAAGTTTGACTGTTATCCCATAAACCTTAATATGATAGTATCATATGCCATTTATCAAGCAAAATATCAGATTACTATTTTATTGTGGACATCTTTTGATCATTCAAGTAATGACACTGAATTCAAATTGTTTAGCAGAATTTGTTTACTAATGATTGTCATATATCATGGGTAACCTTTCCCCCCTTTTTAGTGAGATCCTTTCATAGGCTTAGACAAAAAAAATTGTTAACAGTGATCATTTGAAGCAAATTGTCTATGAATAACATTTGGATAGAGACTAAGATGTATAAATATCATTGTCTTACCCCTAAAAACAAGCATTCCGAAGGATGCAAAATTGTGTGATATTACAGGGAACCTTTTCTTGTTCTCAAAACATGTACTGGTCTCTGCAATATTTTTGAGTTTCAATAATGCAATCTATTAGGTCAAGCTGAATTCTAATGAAATGTTGCACGAGTGACTGTCAAATGCATTGTGCCGGTGATGTTTTTGGAAAGCAGGTGTTTCAAGTTGATCAAGAACCATGCATTGCACACCATTAGGAAAGTTTCATGATTTATATCCGTCTACAGTATTCACAGTGTGGTAAGCTTCATAGAAAGCATGTACTTACTGGTATGCCATCAAATTAGAATGAGGGACGGTTGTGTGGACATGTTAAGACTCCCCCAGGACAGACATCTCTCTATCAATTGTGCTTCTAATGAGCTTGCAAGTCAATGGAAATGATTCAATGAAATTGGCTCAGTCTATAAGAGATCAAGCTTTCTGCATAGATAAGTTTGTAAATATTCATTGTAATAAATCCTTCTAGTTTCTGTATTATTCTATTTGAATTTGGGTATAAAAAGGAATTTTGTCTAATCAAGTGATAACTTTTATATATTTATATATATTCCATTTTGAAAAGAGAGCTAATATGATGTTTAAAGGCATGTTGTTAGAAGTATATGTTAAAAAAATATTTGCCAATTATAAAAAATATATTAAAAAATTATAATGTGTCTGTAAGAGTTTTATATCCTTTGGTATTAACATTTTATTTATATAAATATTGGCTAGAATTGATTTTAACACACCCTTGTTACTGTATCTGAAAGAATAAAAACACAAATACATTCTATGTTGTTTCATCTTATGCTTTTTCTTATTTGTTTAACACTTGCCTTAATCTTCTTCACGTGTGCTTCTATATCTTTCATGATACACGTTATCAAATTATACATATGAAGTTTAAACATACACACAGTAAAAAAAATGACAGATAGTTTATTCCTGTATTGAAGGCCACATGGCCCAGAGTTCAGTATTTGGTTCATTATACATTTCCATATGGTTACATTGTACATTTATAATTTAACATTAAAACGTGTTTTTGAAGCATATTATTATAGGTTTGAGCTCCGTGCGTCCGTCCGTGCGTGCGTCCGTCCGTCCGAGTTAAAGGAGCCAATTATTCTCAGAAACCGTTATAGGTAGGATTATCAAATTTTGTGTGTGCCTTCAGGGTATCAATACCTTGATGGAGTTCGAAAATCAGAACCGCTCAAATATTTTTTCAGGAGTTATTGCCCTTGTTACGTTTTTTTTGGACTCTGTTCGAGGTGTCTTTAAAGGAGCCAATTTTTCTCAAAAACTGTTACAGATAGCATCATCAAATTTGATGTGTGCCTTCAGGGTATCAATACCTTGATGGAGTTCGAAAATCAGAACCGCACAAATATTTTTTCAGGAGTTATTGCCCTTCTTACGTTTTTTTTGGACTCTGTTCGAGGTGTCTTTAAAGGAGCCAATTTTTCTCATAAACTGTTACAGATAGCATCATCAAATTTGATGTGTGCCTTCAGGGTATCAATACCTTGATGGAGTTCGAAAATCAGAATCGCGCAAATATTTTTCCGGAGTTAATGCCCTTGTTACGTTTTTTGGGACTCTGTTCGAGGTGTCCGTCCGTCCGAGTTAAAGGAGCCAATTATTCTCAGAAACCGTTATAGGTAGGATTATCAAATTTTGTGTGTGCCTTCAGGGTATCAATACCTTGATGGAGTTCGAAAATCAGAACCGCTCAAATATTTTTTCAGGAGTTATTGCCCTTGTTACGTTTTTTTTGGACTCTGTTCGAGGTGTCTTTAAAGGAGCCAATTTTTCTCAAAAACTGTTACAGATAGCATCATCAAATTTGATGTGTGCCTTCAGGGTATCAATACCTTGATGGAGTTCGAAAATCAGAACCGCACAAATATTTTTTCAGGAGTTATTGCCCTTCTTACGTTTTTTTTGGACTCTGTTCGAGGTGTCTTTAAAGGAGCCAATTTTTCTCATAAACTGTTACAGATAGCATCATCAAATTTGATGTGTGCCTTCAGGGTATCAATACCTTGATGGAGTTCGAAAATCAGAATCGCGCAAATATTTTTCCGGAGTTAATGCCCTTGTTACGTTTTTTGGGACTCTGTTCGAGGTGTCTTCAAAGGAGCCAATTTTTCTCATAAACTGTTACAGATAGCATCATCAAATTTGATGTGTGCCTTCAGGGTATCAATACCTTGATGGAGTTCGAAAATCAGAATCGCGCAAATATTTTTCCGGAGTTAATGCCCTTGTTACGTTTTTTGGGACTCTGTTCGAGGTGTCTTCAAAGGAGCCAATTTTTCTCAGAAACTGTTACAGATAGCATCATCAAATTTGATGTGTGCCTTCAGGGTATCAATACCTTGATGGAGTTTAAAAATCAGAACCGCGCAAATATTTTTCCGGAGTTTGGTGTCATGATATTTTTGAGTACACTCGAGTATTTAGAAGAAGGTTCTGACTTAATTTAAAATAAGAACAAATCTGGCGGGGATGTTGATGACTATGTCTTCTTGTTTGTACATGTTCCTTTTCAAAAACAATGCAACTGGTCTCAATATCAATCCTTTCAGTTTCTCAAGGCATCAATTGTATTAATCTAGGTTGAGTTGGGTATTGAAACTAAAATCAGGTATAAGTTGTTTTCCACATTCTTGAAAGAAAGGACATACAAGGAGGCAATTGAATACATCTTCAAGCACATATAAATTAAATTCATCACAATCAAGCAAGATGAATGTACAATTGTGTTGCAACACTTCATTTGTATTTTAAGATTATATGACATCTAAACAGGGCAACAGCTTGTATTAGTTCAAAAATCAAAGGCTACACTCAAATAGAACTCTTGTTCAAGTACAGTCTTATAAGCTGCATAGGATTTTAAAAAAGTTGAATCATTTACTTTCTGATAACAAGCTTTGCTTAAACTTGACGTAAAAGTGTGTGAATTTCCACGGTCTTGAAAAATCTAGGCCTGTGTGAAACAATAACATTCTTACATGAGTAGCCCAATAATATCTACCATTTTCATCTTGATTTTAAGCTCATCTGTCCTGTAAGGCCGATGGGCTTATGGCATGGTATAGTGTCCGGCGTCCGTCCTTCCATCTGTCTGTCCGTCCATCTGTCCGTAAACTTTGTGCATTTTCGACTACTTCTCCAGAAGCATAAGGCCCAGAAAGCTGAAACTTTGTGTACAGACTCATTGACTAGTGAGGATTTTAAATTGTAGCTTTGGTGGCGCTGTGGCGCCAATTAAGGGCCACAGAGGCCACACCCTTACGACCTATTTTCATTTCTTCTCCAGAAGCATAAGGCCCAGAAAGCTGAAACTTTGTGTACAGACTCATTGACCAGTGAGGATTTAAAATGGTAGCTATGGTGGCGCTGTGGCCCCAATTAAGGGCCAGACCCTTACGACCTATTTTCATTTCTTCTCCAGAAGCAGAAGGCCTAGAAAGCTGAAAAATTGTGTACAGACTCATTGATTAGTGAGGATTATAAATTGTAGCTTTGGTGGCCCTGTGGCCCCATTTAAGGGCCACACCCTAAAAATCTATTTTCATCTTCTTCTCCAGAACCATAAGGCCTAGAAAGCTGAAACTTTGTGTACAGACTCCTTAGCTAGTGAGGATTATAAATTGTAGCTTTAGTGGCCCTGTGACCCCTAATAAGGACCACAGGGGCCACGCCCTAAAAGCCTATTTTCATCTTCTTCTCCAGAAGCATATGTCTAGAAAGATGTAACTTTGTATACAGACTCCTTGACTAGTGAGGATTAATAATTGTAGATTTTATTACCCTGTGACCACTACCAAGGGGGGAACCACATTGCCCACATAAGCCACAGCCTAAAGCAAATCAAATGTAATGCCTGATGAGCTGCAGAGCCAATGGCTTTATTTTACTCATTACCTGCTAGAGACGCATATATGTGGCAAATTAGGGTGAAAGCACCTCATATATATATGCGTTGCTTCTACTTGTATTGCAATGGGGTTGTTTTTGACATACTTTGGCAACTATCAAAAAAATGTATTTATCCTATACAGATATGTCCTTTATGTTCTATAGGAATGAATGGTCGGTTTTGGAAAATGATACACTATTTGGTGAATAAACAAATATTACAGATAATCTGTTGTTAGAAGTTTACACAGAAATAAGCTTCAACAATTAGGACAATGCTTATGAATGAACAACTTCTTTATTCTGTTTAGAATCCATAAGAATTGTCCTTATTGTTCATCACACCAACTTCTAGAATGCCAATCAAAGAAAAGATACATCTCGCTCATATTTAAGGTACTCATGTTACTTCACCGTAATATATCCGGTTAATTCCATTCAGTGATGTAGTTTTGTGTAATTATCACATCGTCATCAAATGAATTCAGCCGAATAAAAGCCGAATCTATACATATGGAAAAAAGTTAAGCACCCCCACGACTTTTCAGCTGCAAAGGTTGCCTGATAAAAAAGAAGGCGATGTGGTTGTAGAAATAATCGTATGGTATGATAGAACCATAATTTAGCAGTTAAGGGAAGAACGTTTCATCCTGATGACGTTTCGCATCTTTTGGATATTTGCATTCATAAAATTGTTGTAGTTTTATGTCAAAAAACAAGTTAAATTATTCTGAGAAAAGAAAGTTGTTATTTGTAGTTGTGATGTGGGTAATTCAATTCTTGCAAGCCCTCCAGTCAAACTTTAGTATCAACATTTTAGTCAAAAGTCACTATTTAGACCTCTAATAAACTCAAAAGAATCCAAAGATTATTCCAAAATCGTATGATTCCAGTCATTTCGTAAATAATTGATAACAGTTGAAAAAAGGGATGCCATTTCAACGACCAATTACTTCCTTATTTTGTAAGATAAGAGATGATTTGATGTGTGGAAGTAAAGTTGGTAACACAAATGTTATTTTGATGTCTGAAACCCATTATCTATTGGCTAGTTTTGGCACTACAACCATACTTATTTTGGGTGAAATTTCAGTACTAATACAAATTCAATCGTAATTTCATAAAATGTCTACATGGACGATCTTTCTTTGAAGAAATCATTAACAAAATCTACATTTTTATGTTAAGAGTCATACATTCATTCACGGTACTGTAACTTGTAATCGACCGTATTCCGAGGAATAAAATATAAAAAATATTGGGCTGGTTGAAGTTCAAACCCCACTAGAGACAATTTTTGCACTTTTTTTCCTCGAATCAGTCGATTTTAATCAGACTGACTTTGCCATAGCATCATTTTTTAGTTTTCGAATTTAGGGGGTGCTTAACTTTTTTCCTAATGTATAGATTTAACAACGGGGTTGATCCTCACACAATTAAACATCCAATCAGACTCTTAGAAATTAGATCATTATCATAATATATTGATCTTGAAATAACACTCTCAAGATGCATATGTACATAAGCTACCGATTGAAGCGTAGCAATTGTAAAACAAACACATGCAAAAGCTTTCACCGGCTATTCCATGCCCCTCACTTTTGTTTTATTTTAAAAAGACACTCCGTGAGTTATCAATCCTTAATAAAATTTACCAAAATCAACAAATGCACGAAGAGTATTCTTGAGTCATTTTGGGATCATATGTTCTCCTTCTGTTTACATATGATCAAATTGATCATGGAGATCCAAATACATAATACATAAATTTATTGTTTTGATTTTAAATATGTCAGTTTACTCGACAATGAACTTAATGTTGGTATCATTTAGTGTTTTGATTAGAACAGTTTCCTTCAACATCCTGCAAAAATTTGTTGTTTTTGTAGGACAAAGTGATCTGCAATATGTTATGGAAAATTTATACATATTGTGCAATTTGCGGGGGATAAACATTATATTTAAAACTTCTTACATATACATGCTTATATTTGTATTATCCTATTATATATATGTATTATCCGTCATCCTATTTTAATGATTTGCAAAGAACTTTTAGAAAAGATACAATCGTGACAAAACGTTGTTTATTGTGAACAGCTGAATATGAATGAGTTTTGCTTCATTTAGAATAGTCAATATTGATTTAACTGATTTAATAGTATTGCAATCACAGTCTGAGGACGATAAACTAAGAAACATCAATGATAAAGAAAATTTCATCCAAAAGAAAAAATAATGAAAAGAGACCATGTAACTGAGAGAAAAATCGGACATAGTCCTCTTATTTATTGGACCTGATGTAAAACAAACACCAGTCTGTTTAAAATCGACCGTGCTCCAAGGAATAAAATATCAAAAATATTGTTTCTATCAGGGCTCGAACCATTCGGGATATCCTCTCCGTTTCGGTCTGAATGCACCCACCTCTATCACGTGTTGCTGTAACCAGTTTAGCGCAGACAAACCCAGTCGTAAGCTATCCAATCACATCTTCGTTTTTAAATAGCGTTTAGCGGCGATTATGTATAGCGAATGGTAGACTGGAGTTACCTGCCCCTAGTATGATATAGAAAGCTTTCACTGCGCTCCTTTCGATTGGCTAGATGAGCTTGTGTCAGAACATGAGGATAATAAGGGTGCCTTCAGACTGTGAATGAGAGGAAAGCCGGGCTTGGTGAGGTTCGAACCCCACTAGAGAAAATATTTTAACACTTTTTTCCTCGAATCACAGTCGATTTTAATCAGACTGAACAAACACTGTTTGATATATCGATCGTATTATTATTTACAACTACTATTGTAACGACACCTTTTGCTTGCGTAATATAAATTCCTTCGTGGAACATAATTTCTCAAATAGATTAAATTTGTAGCTGTTTTAACCCTCATCCGGCTAAGTGGGGTCAATTTGACCCCAGAGCTCTTTATTTTTAAATGATTAAAAAACTGTTAATTATAAAAAATTTAAATTTAATGTATTCCTCAATCATCCATTTTCCTAACCACCTGTGAATCTAAATCAAAAATACAATTGACCGTATTTTTAATAAACAATGTGTAACAACCTACCCGTTTGAAACGGCTGGTTTCACCCTCATCCGGCTTAGTGGGGTCAATCTGACCCCAGAGCTCTAATTATTAAATTAACAAAAGATCTGTTGGTTAAAGATTTTAAAATGTTCATATATTCCTTAATCATCCATTTTCCTTAACTCCTGTGAATCTAAATTAAAATAAAAGTTTACCGTAGGTTTTTTAAAATCAATATGTAATGATCTACTCTTTTGCCCAACGTCATTCAGAACGTGGGGTCATATTGACCCTATGAAACCGTTTGTGTAACAATTTGTGTTGCAGAAGCGCTTATAAAAATTATGTTCGTTAATATTGAGTGAAAACTGTTGCATGTGATTCATTAAATAGGTGCAAAGATCCTACGTGCGCATTAGGGTTTGGGAATTTGAAAACATGTTGTTTTTTTTCTTTTCTGAAATCAGTTGAAAAAACAGCATCGATCGTAGGTAACAACCTTCTAAAATTATTTATAAATATGCAATACCTTCAAGTTTTTTTTGTGGCATATAAAACACACATAAGAAACAACCAGTACAAAAATAAAAGATTAATTTTCACCAAGAAACTATCTATTTAATTTATTAACAGTGGGGTCATATTGACCCCATAAAGCCGGAAACGTAAGAGACCCAGCTTAGCTGGATGAGGGTTAAAATGCATATTGAGACACCAGACATCCTTTTGAAAGATGAATAAAGAAGTTAATTTCAAGTAGATAATTTTAAGTCTTGAAACCCAAACTTGTTTGGTCATTTTATTGATGTTTTGTAAGACGTGTTAAAAATGGAAGTAGTACAAATTTTGTCGATTGAATCATTGGAGGGATCATATATTAGTTATGTTATCGTCATTCTCTATTAAAATGAACTTAAATGTTTCTTAACATGTCTTAAAGTTATTTTTATGTTTGAATAAAGGAACACCAAACATTTCTTATCGTATTATTCATGAATAATTAATACAGTAGAACATGGATATAGCGAATTAGCATATAGCTAGCAATCGGATATAGTGAACAAGTCCTGTTCCTATACTGTATAATATCATTAAAAATCGGATATAGTGAACAAGTCCTGTTCCTATACTGTATAATATCATTAAAAATCGGATATAGTGAACAAGTCCTGTTCCTATACTGTATAATATCATTAAAACTATATTTGTATAGCGACCCCGGATATTTCAAACTAAATTCTTTGGTCCCTTGGAGTTTGTTACATCCATGTTCTACTGTACTTGTGGTTCCCCGTTTGGGGTCAAAGTTGAAAGGTCCTATTGGCAAAATTTGGAATCTGCATCCATGTCATTTTGAAAGAAATAAATTTTTTGAAATTAACTCTGATTGATTACTACTCAGTGCTGTTACCCAGTGTTGTTACTGTTCACTAATCACCCAAATTGGCCGACAAATCACAATCCCCTTCATCTGCCTATTTGGTACCAAGCATGCCTTTTTAAGGCTTTTCTTGTTGGAACACACAAGACAAACAAAACATTGGTATACAATTGTTTAATCAATAAGTTACAAGTTTGGTTCTCCACCTGATAAAAATGTAATATCACAAGAGTGCATACAAGTGTGGAGAGAGATGAGAGAAAGATATCACAGAGTGACAGGTAGCAGTGAGCCCCTAGCTGGACCAGCACCTCTTCTCTACAGTAGTCTATGGTAGTGTACTCCACTCCAGGCAGCCAGCTGGATCCTACACACAAGTCGAATGTGCAGCTGACTCACTGGCCCACTATAGGTGTTGTGTGCAGACTATAGGCGTGCATATGTGTGTGAACCGTGGAGAGTGAGCTAACTAGCCAGCTACCAGACTGAGAGATGGAAGCCTTGAGCTATTGGTGCACTCGGTCTTCTTCACATGGACGGAGACAAGCAAGACAAGATAGACAAGACACATACAGTCATTACAGTCATACAATAAGGATCCACAGAAGCACTTGGTGCTCATATTAACAAAACATACATGCTTCTCATATGCTGGGAAGTTCTCCCTATATGGTGTCTTGTTATAAAGTCGATATGGGTGTAAATGAAACCTGTAAGAAGTTTTTGTTATGACATCTACCATGACGATGAGCAAACTGCTACTGCAGCTCCACCCGTCTGTCATCAGATTGTCACCCCCTGAGAAGCTTGATTATGAGCATTGTCATCAAAAAACAATCCAAGCATAAATAATATTGTTGTAAATTACAGATGATAATAGGATGACAATGGGTGGTGTGTATGTACAATGCAAAATGTATTTGTGACTGAAAAAGATGGTAGGTGTATTTTATTATTATTATATTATACCTGTTAAAAATAGAGCAATTTGCTCTGTAGCTCATCAGGCTTTATCTTGAATTTTCCTTTAGGGTATGGCCAATGTTGTTCCCATCTTCCTAGGGGCTACAGGGTCACCAAATATACCAATTTGTTAGAAGCCCCATTACCTTCTTGATCCAAAATTTCTTCATTCTATGCCTTGAGCTTCTTGAGATAGGATTAAAGGGCATGACCCCTGTGAACCAAACCTATAAATCATAATCCTCATTAGTCAAGGAGTCTGTACACATTATTTTTGTTCTGGAGAAGAAACCAAAAATAGGTTTTTAGGGCTCAGCCCTGTGGCCCTTAAGAGGGGAACACATGGTCACCAAAGTTACAAATCATAATCCCCACTAGTCGAGGAGTCTGTACTCAAAGTTTCAGCTTTTTACGCCTTTTGGATCGGGAAAAGAAGTCGAACATGCACAAAGTTTTCAAACAGATGGATGGATGGACGGACGGACGCCTGACACTATGCCATGTCATAAGCCCATCGGGCCTTTCAGGCCATATAAGCTAAAAATTAAAAGGATGTGAGGTACTGTGATGCAAAGACATTTTCATTGTGAACCACGGTGCTGTAGCAGTTAGAACATTTATCTACTCTACAGGAAGCAACAATTTCAAACAGTTAACATCTGTCTGTGAGTCAGTCATGACTTGGGGATAAAGATCATCTGAGCTACTGCATTTCTCAAAATGTCATTATAAACTGTTTTTCTTTTTTATCCACAAAGTATAGGCCTAAATCAATTACTGATCTATTAATGTTTTGTTTTTGTATTCTATATTGTGGATATGAAACAACCTTACATTAAATACCTTTTTTTATAAACATGTTAATGATTAAGTACCAAACGAGTAAAAGCAAGTTTGATAGCAAATCATTTAAGTGTTTAGTAAAACCATTATGAAGGAAGTGTCAACATAAATCAAGCATTCTTGCCAAAAGTATGACAGCGTACTGACATTGGTATTACACTAGTTTGATATTGATATTTAAAGATTACACTGCAGTATCTTACACGACTGAGGAATAATCTCTATTACCCTATAAATGGTGGTAAGGACTACCTCCCGTATAATTCTCTTCTAATAGAGGTGACTGACTTCACACATGACCTCTGATACAAGTGTACCTCATCAGAACATTTACCATTTGAAAAGCTTATTTATAAAGAATTACTTGAGTACATCTCTCTGTAAAGAAACTTATTCGCATATTTGTATATGTTCGTAATAAAGCATAACAATATATGATGAAAATCATGGAGTGGCTAAGGACAAAAGAAATCTTTAGAAAACGCAATCTTACACATCAGCTGACACAAGGTTTTGACAAAGGAATTCAAGTAGAAATCATATGTATATATTACCTACATATTTAGACTTGGATATGGAGGGAATTCCTTGTAAATATAATGATGTGTGTACCCGTAACCTTTTTATCAGGTGGAGACTAAAGAAGGCTTGCTTGTGCAGGAGAGAGGCAGGTAGAGGTGACAATGGTCACTCTACCTCCTGTACCAGCAGACACACGTCCAATCACACACATGCACACACACGCACACACACACTCACACACACACTCAGACTGAAGGAAATCATCATGAGGGATGGAATAGGCTAGTGGAGATATCAGTAATGGCTGGCTGTGTGAACTGAATGTATAAACTCTAAACCCTTGGTACAAACTACCCTCCTTTTGAATTTCAGAGGTTGTACAATTCTAGTTTTCAAAAGAGTTACCTGTTAACAAATTCACATTGGCAAAGATTCTTAAAAAATATCTACCGGGTAGTTTCCATATCTGAAATATATGGTCATAGCTTATGATTGACATTTAGATTTCCTAAAATGTACAATACTACATTCTCTCCCCACAGTGGCAGCTCAGTTGTATCTGAGCAAGCCTCTGTTCTTTTTAGCCTTATACATGGTGTGGAAAGGTAGAAGTCTGATTGGGAGACTTTCTTAATTTTACAAAACTCCACTTTTTACCTTCTAATTCGTTTTTGAGGTTGATAACTAAAATAAAACTTATCATTAAAATCATCATTAACAGATTTATAAAACAGTATTACCTTTTTAAAAAAAATCCATATCTTTTTTTTATTATAATTAATATGTTTCAAATATTTTCCCACTGTTAATAATAAATAAACATAAAGGCATGATATTTTCAATGTCACAAACACAGGTATCCATGACGTGTTTTCATTGGCTGCAAATGAGGGAGATATCTTGTGTTGCAACTTTTTGCCGCTAGGGCAATCTGCTGGAGACTAGGGATTTTTGCTTATAAGAACAGAGGCTTCCCGGATACCACTGAGCTGGCTCTGTGGGGAAAGAATGACAAATAGGCCTTTTCAATTCTTTTTTAAATTTTCTGGATGAGATTCAAAATGTTAGTTTTAATAATTTGTTTTTCCTCAAAATTTAAACTTTCTTGATGAAAATAAGTAAATCTTACAAATACAGGAACAACAAATTATTGCTAAGAGCTAAGATTTTAGGAGCCCAACTCTTAACGGTTCATCCAGTGGCAGTTCACTAGACAACAGGAACTAACGGTTCATCCAGTGGCAGTTCACTAGACAACAGGAACAAACGGTTCATCCAGTGGCAGTTCACTAGACAACAGGAACTAACGGTTCATCCAGTGGCAGTTCACTAGACAACAGCAACAGAGGGTGTGCTACAATAGATGGAACAGAAAAATACAGCATCTCTTAGAAACAAAAGAAGACAATTCTTGAAGAAAGAACGTGGTAATACAGTGAGATCTATCTATTTTCAAGATTGGATTTTCAAACCTTTTGTATACAGTGGTGAGAGCAGCTTATGCTGTATATCCATCAAATATCTCATAAAACAATACTTGTCACATTCCTACGCTTCCAAAAACAGCTCAAAGTTCAGCATACAGTCACATGATATGTGTACAACAAATTGTGCATAGCATCATTACATATATGTGTGCTTCATCAATCTATCACTTGAAAAGCTAAAAAAACAGAGCTATATGGCAACCACTTTGACAAGACTGAAGAACAGAGCAGCATGGCAATCACTGTAACAAGACTGAAGAAAAGAGCAGCATGGCAATCACTGTGAAAAGACAAGAACAGATGAAGCCTCAAACATTATGTTAGGAATAACCTGTCATGCATAGCATTGACAGATCACCCCACTAACCTCTAAATATCTTCTAAGAATTCATTCAGAATTTGTTCTCCAGTTCGATGAAAAGTATCGCAAGTGTTTGCCACTGACGTGGCAATATACCTTACCGTTATGAGATATTTCATAATCATTATTTATAGATTGAAAAGCCTACAAATTGCTATGGTAACCTTAGAAATGTAATGAAGGTCATCATTGTGAACAATTGTTTCTGTAACCTGTCAATGTAGACTATAAACAAGCTTTTCACTGAGTGCAACAGTTCTAAGGAAAATTGTCAAAGTTGTGTGCTGACCTATATATAGATGTCACAATAAGCAAATGCTTTATTCCCCAATGCATGCAGTGACCATATTTGAAGAAATTACGTGCAACGGTTCATGAAGTAACACGTAAACAACAGTTGAATAGGTGCTCAGAGTGCCATGGTGACCTTGAAAATAAAATCAAGGTCACCAAAAGTGGCCGAACAGGTGTAGGTAGAGTGTAAGACTCTCAACCCATAGGTCCCGGGTTTGAATCCTGCTGGACATTAAATTATTGGATTTTCTTTCCTGCTACAAGTGCAAATGGTTTCCTGTAAATTGTTCGTGAGGTAACGGCTCAAAAAGAAAATAAAAAATGGTCAAAGTACCATGGTGACCTTGGAAATAAGGTCAAGGTCACCCAAAGTGATGGGTAATGTCGGCTATGAGCCAGTTTGATACATATTGAGTGCCATGGTTCATGAGATATCGCGTTAACAAAGAGTATCAAAAGTAAGCAAAGTGATGTGGTGACCTTGAAAACAATGATATTTTAGATTAACAAGAATCGGGATGTACCAACATACCAACGCCGCTGAATACAATGTCCCCCATTCTGTGTTGAGACGGGGAGCAATTACTGTTCAAATCGAAACGCCACCAGCCACAATTGGTAGTCTGCAGAAAAAATACAGCAAAAACAAAAGGAAAAATCACTCATGTCCTGAAAAACAACGTGTCAAAATGTCACATCAAGATGGTCATATTTCTAACCGTCTTCATGAGACAATGTTGTATGCTGCCAGGATTGCAGTACCTGACTTACTAAAATGAGGGATCAAAGGCTCAGAGACTGTACAACGCCTACACGTGCATTTGGGTAACATGATTAACATCTTTATGTTGGGCCTATCAGTACGGACTGATATCAAAATAAACAACAAGGTTGGGCTGAACGTCATTGTCATTTAAGAATCTGGTCCTATCTAAGTAAGGTTGATTGTCAGTTGAGAGTATGACGTACACTTGCAGAACGTTACCATCAAGACTGTGTTGCATAGACACATTGATGGTTTGTTGGCAGTGTAATGGTGTCAAGTTTTACAAGCTATCATTACAGAACCAATCCTTACATGTGTAGTGACAAAATTGATGTCCTTTCTTAATGTGTGATGCTGAAAATGTGGACTCTTTCGTTACAGACGTCTTTTTCAAAGCTGAATATTACGTACACAAAGACTGTGACTTGTTGTTTACATGCCCTTTCACAAGGATCCTTGTGTCAATGTCTAACATGTCTTCCATTTTTAAATAATTTTTCAAACATGTCAATTTTCATAAGTGGTGCATTTTCAATGCTGTTCAGTATATCATCCATTTTGGCTTGGGACTGGCTTAGATGACTAAAAAAGGCTATTTGGCATTACTAGCTGTTACTATGGGCTACAGAATTACACTAAAATTAACTATTGATAGTTCCGATCGGCAGAGAACCTGAACACAAGTCTTCAAATCGATTGTTCATAAGAAAATAAACACATAAAGCAAAAGGTTAACAGATGGACGGACAAAGGGACGCCATGCCATGCCATCAACACATTGGAACTTCCAGGAAAAAAATAATTGCCAGAAAGCTGTAAAGATGTAAACTATTGACAAGATTGTGATTAACAATCATACACAGTTTGGTTGTTGTACGTCTTTACAGTCTTCTTGAAAACTAGGCAGAAAGAAGAACTACCAGAATGCAGAAATATCCTCACTCACATCATAGCAGGGATATGATAAACCTCGGTAAAATGACATGTATATATTATACATGTATAAACAAATATCAAGTACTATAACATTCATATAACATATATAGCATATGTGTCACAATGTGTGTTCAACAACAACAAAAATGTGTATAAACTTTGAAAAGGCTAATGTATCATTTAAGCAATTCTAGACAATGTAAAAGTGATTTCAGACCAGATAGACACTGTGAAGAACACATTGTCCCGATAATGCTGCCTTGTTGTTGTTTTCTCCGGCACTCGAGAGGTGTTGTGCTGTAACAGTAAGCACAAGGAGACAACGGCCTCGCCTCTCAGTGTCTCAACATGGCTTCACTCTACAAAAAGGCAGAGAAAAACACTTGTAGAGAATGTTGCCAAGAACTGATGATGCCAGTAGCTCTGTAGATGTTTACTTCATTGCAAAGTATCTAACAATCTTACATAGGGCTCTGCCATCTTGAAATATATATATATATATCAATTTCCTTCTTCAGAATTAGCTCAGTCTCTTTCCAGCTCTAGCCGCCCTAATGACCACATGTATATACGTACACATTCAAGCATCCATCATGTTTACAGAGATTGGTTTACTCACATGGACAGCTAGAGAGCCATGGCAGTTCAAACATAGAGACAGTCGCAAACAATTAACCACTCTGCCTACACACAAACATGCAATACATACAGAACACTGAGACACACATACCAAAGTTTTGTCTATCAAACATACTTTTACTTACACATGATACTAAAGGGTCTTCCATTTAACACTATTTTTAACAAACAAGTTGATCATTAAGTAGAAAATGAGCAAAAGCGAGATCAATACCAAATCATTCACAAGTTTAGTTTTAAAAACGGAAGGAACTTTAGTATTCTGTTTAGTACTAAAATTATGATTTATAAGCCTAATCGCCAAAAGTGTGCTGAAACTAAGATAGCTGCGAGTTGGCTGGCATTGTGATGGCAGAATCATCGTGACGTAATGTACAGTGGTAATACCCTAATGTAATATTGCTGAATAGATATAACACTGCAGTATACGGCGAGAAATTAGGGTTTCTGTTAACTCCTATTCTTTCAAAATCCACAAATATAATCTTAGTAATGTACGTTCATCTAAGTGCTTTGTAAAAACGAAGATCACCAGACAGATTATCCAGTCAGATACTCATATCAACAAAGCAGACACTAAAGCTGGACACATGGCCAAAACACAGAAACCAGATGTGGCCAAAAACACAGAGGCTGGACACACGGCCTAAACACACCGCCCAGACACATGGACAAAACACAAAGACCAGACACATGGCCAAAACACAGAAACCAGATGTGGCCAAAAACACAGAGGCTGGACACACGGCCTAAACACACCGCCCAGACACATGGCCAAAACACACACAGACCAGACACATGGCCAAAACACACACAGACCAGACACATGACCAAAACACACACAGACCAGACAAATGGACAAAACACACAGACCAGACACATGGCCAAAACACACACAGACCAGACACATGGCCAAAACACACAGACCAGACACATGGCCAAAACACACACAGACCAGACACATGGCCAAAACACACAGACCAGGTTTGACCTGACAGCTTCAATGACACTATCTGTGGCACCCTCTAAATGGTAATGAACATGACACATCACAGCACAACCAGGACTAAAAGTCATCTTATGATGTGCAACAGTTCAGTAACCGTCAGGATTTCTCTTCATTTTCATCATTGTCTTTCTGTGTATTTTCTGGAGAGTTCTCAAACATTTCCTTTTGAGCATCTGAGAGTTCCAGCCAGTGTTCTCGGTTCATCTGGCAGCCAGACAACAGCGGGTCCAAGTTTGGAGACACAATTCTAAAAGCCTACAAAGAGAACTTAGAATCAGAAACATCCTCATTCAATGTCCTTAAAGTGACACAGAGTATCTTTCTTCAAATTTTATTTGGTTTTGATAAGCTACAAAATATCTAATATGCTGTTTGAAGTTCATATCTCATCACTGGACTTGCAATTATATCCATTTATGCATAATATCTTTTAAATTGGTTGATTTTATGGAAAAATCAAGAAAACATCTCAAATATGTTTAATATTCGAAATTATGCATCCAATTAATCTACCTATTAGTTACAATACCTAATAAACACTATTGAATCGAATATATCTTCCTGTCAGCTTATGACAAGGTTACAAAATTACGTTTGGCGAATTTGCGTGCGCCACTTGAGCCACATTGTCCGGTTTTAGATTAAAATCCCGACTTTGAATGGCCGTATTTTCGCTCTAATGTGCGGATTGACCTTTAACTTGTTATTTTCAGTAACAGTGGTTCCCGATGTAATAACATCGATTTCAAAATTTGACATATGTGATCCTCTCAACATACTCTGTGTCTCTTTAATGTAATCGATATGTTGAATGTAAAATTTCACAAATCATATATCTTATGATGTCATTTGGAACATTGAGTAAGAAGAAAGTCTCAGATAGTAAGACAAGAGAGTAGAACGCTGACCTCATACACCGGCATACAGATGGTGTCGATGAAGCTGACCTGCATGGAAGGCAGCTTATCCTTCTGCTCTCGGTCCATCATGGCCTGCAGCAACAAGACAAGCTATCACTCAACCTCACCCACTTCTCCCACTTCCTACCAGTTACCTCACCTAAACCACTTCTCCCAGCTTCACATTCACCTCACCTAAACCACTTCTCCCAGCTTCACACTATTTCCTATCAGTTACTTCACCTAAACCACTTCTCCCAGTTCCACACTATTTGCTACCAGTTACCTCACCTTAACCACTTCTCCCAGTTTCACACTATTTGCTACCAGTTACCTCACCTTAACCACTTCTCTCAGCTTCACACTATTTGCTACCAGTTACCTCACCTAAACCACTTCTCCAAGCTTCACACTATTTGCTACCAGTTACCTCAACTAAACCACTTCTCCCAGCTTCACACTATTTCCTATCAGTTACCTCTCCTAAACCACTTCTCCCAGTTTCACACTATTTCCTATCAGTTACCTCACCTAAACCACTTCTCCAAGCTTCACACTATTTCCTATCAGTTACCTCAACTAAACCACTTCTCCCAGCTTCACACTATTTGCTACCAGTTACCTCACCTAAACCACTTCTCCCAGCTTCACATTCACCTCACCTAAACCACTTCTCCCAGCTTCACACTATTTCCTATCAGTTACCTCAACTAAACCACTTCTCCCAGCTTCACACTATTTGCTACCAGTTACCTCACCTAAACCACTTCTCCAAGCTTCACACTATTTCCTATCAGTTACCTCACCTAAACCACTTCTCCAAGCTTCACACTATTTGCTACCAGTTACCTCAACTAAACCACTTCTCCCAGCTTCACACTATTTCCTATCAGTTACCTCAACTAAACCACTTCTCCCAGCTTCACACTATTTCCTATCAGTTACCTCTCCTAAACCACTTCTCCCAGTTTCACACTATTTCCTATCAGTTACCTCACCTAAACCACTTCTCCAAGCTTCACACTATTTGCTACCAGTTACCTCAACTAAACCACTTCTCCCGGCTTCACACTATTTCCTATCAGTTACCTCACCTAAACCACTTCTCCAAGCTTCACACTATTTCCTATCAGTTACCTCACCTAAACCACTTCTCCAAGCTTCACACTATTTGCTACCAGTTACCTCACCTAAACCACTTCTCCAAGCTTCACACTATTTCCTATCAGTTACCTCACCTAAACCACTTCTCCAAGCTTCACACTATTTGCTACCAGTTACCTCACCTAAACCACTTCTCCAAGCTTCACACTATTTCCTACCAGTTACCTCACCTTAACCACTTCTCCCAGCTTCACATTCACCTCACCTAAACCACTTCTCCAAGCTTCACACTATTTCCTATCAGTTACCTCACCTTAACCATTTCTCCCAGTTTCACATTCACCTCACCTCAACCACTTCTCCCAGTTTCACACTATTTGCTACCAGTTACCTCACCTAAACCATTTCTCTCAGCTTCACACTATTTGCTACCAGTTACCTCACCTAAACCACTTCTCCCAGTTTCACACTATTTGCTACCAGTTACCTCACCTAAACCATTTCTCTCAGCTTCACACTATTTGCTACCAGTTACCTCACCTAAACCACTTCTCCCAGTTTCACACTATTTGCTACCAGTTACCTCACCTAAACCATTTCTCCCAGTTTCACATTCACCTCACCTCAACCACTTCTCCCAGCTTCGCACTATTTGCTACCAGTTACCTCTCCTAAACCACTTCTCCCAGTTTCGCACTATTTGCTACCAGTTACCTCACCTAAACCACTTCTCCCAGTTTCACACTATTTGCTACCAGTTACCTCACCTAAACCACTTCTCCCAGTTTAACACTATTTCCTATCAATTACCTCACCTTAACCACTTCTCCCAGTTCACACTATTTGCTATCAGTAACCTCACCTCAACCACTTCTCCCAGTTCACACTATTTGCTATCAGTAACCTCACCTAAACCACTTCTCACAACCACTGTGACCACATTTGGGGTCATGGGGTCACAAAATCTACAATTTAGAATCCCCAGATTACCTTCCCCATTGGTCTAGCCCGCTCTCTCCATTGGTTCAATCTTCAGATTACCCTCCCCATTGGTCTAGCCCGCTCTTACCATTGGTTCAATCTTCAGATTACCTTCCCCATTGGTCTAGCCCGCTCTTACCATTGGTTTAATCTTCAGATTACCTTCCCCATTGGTCTAGCCCGCTCTCTCCATTGGTTCAATCTTCAGATTACCCTCCCCATTGGTCTAGCCCGCTCTTACCATTGGTTCAATCTTCAGATTACCTTCCCCATTGGTCTAGCCCGCTCTTACCATTGGTTCAATCTTCAGATTACCCTCCCCATTGGTCTAGCCCGCTCTTACCATTGGTTCAATCTTCAGATTACCTTCCCCATTGGTCTAGCCCGCTCTTACCATTGGTTCAATCTTCAGATTACCCTCCCCATTGGTCTAGCCCGCTCTCTCCATTGGTTCAATCTTCAGATTACCCTCCCCATTGGTCTAGCCCGCTCTTACCATTGATTCAATCTTCAGATTACCCTCCCCATTGGTCTAGCCCGCTCTTACCACTGGTTCAATCTTCAGATTACCCTCCCCATTGGTCTAGCCCGCTCTTACCATTGGTTCAATCTTCAGATTACCCTCCCCATTGGTCTAGCCCCCTCTTACCACTGGTTCAATCTTCAGATTGCCCTTCCCATTGGTCTAGCCCGCTCTTACCACTGGTTCAATCTTCAGATTACCCTCCCCATTGGTCTAGCCCGCTCTTACCATTGGTTCAATCTTCAGATTACCCTCCCCATTGGTCTAGCCCCCTCTTACCACTGGTTCAATCTTCAGATTACCCTCCCCATTGGTCTAGCCCGCTCTTACCATTGGTTCAATCTTCAGATTACCCTCCCCATTGGTCTAGCCCGCTCTTTCCATTGGTTCAATCTTCAGATTACCTTCCCCATTGGTCTAGCCCGCTCTTTCCATTGGTTCAATCTTCAGATTACCCTCCCCATTGGTCTAGCCCGCTCTTACCATTGGTTCAATCTTCAGATTACCTTCCCCATTGGTCTAGCCCGCTCTTTCCATTGGTTCAATCTTCAGATTACCTTCCCCATTGGTCTAGCCCGCTCTTACCATTGGTTCAATCTACAGATTACCCTTCCCATTGGTCTAGCCTGCTCTTTTCATTGGTTCAATCTTCAGATTACCCTCCCCATTGGTCTAGCCCGCTCTTACCACTGGTTAAATCTTCAGATTACCCTCCCCATTGGTCTAGCCCGCTCTTACCATTGGTTCAATCTTCAGATTACCTTCCCCATTGGTCTAGCCCGCTCTTACCATTGGTTCAATCTTCAGATTACCTTCCCCATTGGTCTAGCCCACTCTTACCATTGGTTCAATCTTCAGATTACCTTCCCCATTGGTCTAGCCCGCTCTTACCATTGGTTCAATCTTCAGATTACCTTCCCCATTGGTCTAGTCCGCTCTTACCTTTGGTTCAATCTTCAGATTACTCTCCCCATTGGTCTAGCCTGCTCTTTTCATTGGTTCAATCTTCAGATTACCCTCCCCATTGGTCTAGCCCGCTCTTACCACTGGTTAAATCTTCAGATTACCCTCCCCATTGGTCTAGCCCGCTCTTACCATTGGTTCAATCTTCAGATTACCTTCCCCATTGGTCTAGCCCGCTCTTACCATTGGTTCAATCTTCAGATTACCCTCCCCATTGGTCTAGCCCGCTCTTACCACTGGTTAAATCTTCAGATTACCCTCCCCATTGGTCTAGCCCGCTCTTACCACTGGTTAAATCTTCAGATTACCCTCCCCATTGGTCTAGCCCGCTCTTTCCATTGGTTCAATCTTCAGATTACCTTCCCCATTGGTCTAGCCCGCTCTTACCATTGGTTCAATCTTCAGATTACCTTCCCCATTGGTCTAGCCCGCTCTTACCATTGGTTCAATCTTCAGATTACCCTCCCCATTGGTCTAGCCCGCTCTTACCATTGGTTCAATCTTCAGATTACCCTCCCCATTGGTCTAGCCTGCTCTTTTCATTGGTTCAATCTTCAGATTACCCTCCCCATTTGTCTAGCCCGCTCTTACCACTGGTTAAATCTTCAGATTACCCTCCCCATTGGTCTAGCCCGCTCTTTCCATTGGTTCTATCTTCAGATTACCTTCCCCATTGGTCTAGCCCGCTCTTACCATTGGTTCAATCTTCAGATTACCTTCTCCATTGGTCTAGCCCGCTCTTACCATTGGTTCAATCTTCAGATTACCCTCCCCATTGGTCTAGCCCGCTCTTACCATTGGTTCAATCTTCAGATTACCCTCCCCATTGGTCTAGCCCGCTCTTACCACTGGTTCAATCTTCAGATTACCCTCCCCATTGGTCTAGCCCACTCTCTCCATTGGTACAATCTTCAGATTACCCTCCCCATTGGTCTAGCCCGCTCTTACCACTGGTTAAATCTTCAGATTACCCTCCCCATTGGTCTAGCCCGCTCTTACCACTGGTTTAATCTTCAGATTACCCTCCCCATTGGTCTAGCCCGCTCTTACCACTGGTTAAATCTTCAGATTACCCTCCCCATTGGTCTAGCCCGCTCTTACCACTGGTTCAATCTTCAGATTACCCTCCCCATTGGTCTAGCCCGCTCTTACCACTGGTTAAATCTTCAGATTACCCTCCCCATTTGTCTAGCCCGCTCTTACCACTGGTTCAATCTTCAGATTACCCTCCCCATTGGTCTAGCCCGCTCTTACCACTGGTTCAATCTTCAGATTACCCTCCCCATTGGTCTAGCCCGCTCTTACCACTGGTTCAATCTTCAGATTACCCTCCCCATTGGTCTAGCCCGCTCTTACCACTGGTTCAATCTTCAGATTACCCTCCCCATTGGTCTAGCCCGCTCTTACCACTGGTTCAATCTTCAGATTACCTTCCCCATTGGTCTAGCCTGCTCTTACCACTGGTTCAATCTTCAGATTACCCTCCCCATTGGTCTAGCCTGCTCTTACCATTGGTTCAATCTTCAGTTCAGACCTCTCCATGTCTCCTTGCTCAAAGAATTCACTGGCTACAAGTTCAGCAACCTAAAAAATAGAGCCATTGACTTCATATCTAAGTTTTCTTTAGGGTGTGGCCAATGTGGTTCCCCCCTACCAAGGGGCCACATTACCATTTTGATAAAATCCCCATAACCTAAGGATTTACTACACAACAACATTCTGTGCCTTGGGCATCTTTGGAAGTAGATACAACAGGTTTTAGTAGGGGCCAGGGTTTTAAAGGTAAAATTATCCTTACTAGTCATGGAGTCTGTACACAAGTTTCAACTTTCCATGCCTTTTGGTTCTTGAGAAGAAGACAAAAATAGGTTTCAAGGGCGTTGCCCCTGTGGCCCTTTTGAGGGGTCACAGGGGCACCAAAGTTACAAATTATAATCCTCACTAGTCTTGTAGTCTGTACACAAGATTTCAGCTTTCAACACCTTTTGGGCCTTGAAAAGAAGACAAAAATAGAGCCATTGGCTCTGTAGCTCATCAGGCATCATATCAAGTTTGCTTTATACACGCCAGATGAGCTAAAAATGAAACTGATGATACCTTTTGCAAGAAAACCTATAAAAAATTACAAAACAAATGTAACGATTTCGGAATAAATTTCCTTACCCAAATGATTTATTATTATTCAACACTTTCTAGATCGCCAATATCAGACAGTGAAAGAAGTCCACACTAAAATATCCAAGGAGAAATAAATTTGCCATAGACTGTCATCTAATGGAGAAAAATAGGTTTTTAAGATTGTGACCCCTGGGACCCTATTTGGGGTCATGGGGTCACGAAACCTACAGTTTAGAATCCCAATTGGCCAAGGAGTCTACATGCAGTCTTTCAGCTCAATAGACGTTTTGGAACTGAAGATGATGATGAAAATAAGTTTTTAAGGTTTTGACCCCTGTGACCCTATTTGGGGTCATGGGGTCACGAAATCTACAGTTTAGAATCCCCATTGGCCAAGGAGTCTGCACATATAATTTCAGCTCTCTAGACCTTTTGGAACTTGAGAAGAAGATGAAAATAGTTTTTTAAGGTTGTGACTCCTGTGACCCTATTTGGGATCACAGTGTCACCAAAGTTACAAATAAGAATCCCCATTGTCGAAGGAGTCTGCACATATCATTTTTAACTCTCTAGTCCTTTTGGAACTGGAGGAGAAGATGAGAATTGGTTTTTAAGGTTGTGACCCCTGTGACCCTATTTGGGGTCATGGGGTCACGAAATCTACAATTAAGAATCCCTATTGGCCAAGGAGTCTGCACATATCATTTTTAACTCTCTAGTCCTTTTAGAACTGGAGAAGAAGATGAAAATAGGTTTCTAAGGTTGTGACCCCTGTGGCCTTATTTGGGGTCAGGGGTCACGAAATCTACAATTTAGAATCCCCATTGGCCAAGGAGTCTGCACATATCATTCTTAACTCTCTACTCCTTTTGGAACTGGAGAAGAAGATGAGAGTTGGTTTTTAAGGTTGTTACCCCTGTGACCCTGTTTGGGGTCATGGGGTCACGAAATCTATAATTAAGAATCCCCATTGGCCAAGGAGTCTGCACATATCACTTTCAACTCTCTAGTCCTTTTAGAACTGGAGAAGAAGATGAAAATAGGTTTTTAAGGTTGTGACTACTGTGACCCTATTTGGGGTCACAGGGTCACCAAAGTTACAAATTAGAATCCCTATTGGCCAAGGAGTCTGCACATATCAATATTAACTCTCTACTCCTTTGGAACTGGAAAAGAAGATGAGAATTGGTTTTTAAGGTTGTGACCCCTGTGACCCTATTTGGGGTCATGGGGTCACCAAAGTTACAAATTAGAATCCCCATTGTCCAAGGAGTCTGCACATATCATTTTTAACTGGAGAACTGGAGAAGAAGATGAAAATAGGTTTTTAAAGTTGTGACCCCTGTGACCCTATTTGGGGTCACAGGGTCATCAAAGTTACAAATTAAAATCTCTATATGTTAAGGTACCTGTACACAAAATTTCAGCTCTCTAATGTGTATGGTTCATGAGGAGAAGTCGAAAGTGTCAAAAGTTTACGGACGGACGGACGACGGCCGGACGCCGCACGACGGGCCATGCCATAAGCCCATCTGGACTTTCAGTCCTGATGAGCTAAAAATAGGTTTCAAGGGTGTTGCCCCTGTGGCCCTTATTAGGGGTCACAGGGTCACCAAGGTTACAAATTATAATCCTCACTAGTCAAGAGTCTGTACACAAGATTTCAGCAATTTATTTTTTTGGCGCAGAATGTTCGACATTTCAGATTAAAATTGATAAAGTAAGGAATCTAGGCAAGAAAATAATGTTGTAGGTACAATGCTCTCTACTTGACATAAATTCGTTGGTACATCATTGCTCTAGAACGTTTAAAACAAGCAAAAGTGTTCAATTTCTCTCTGCTATCTCGCCTAGTTAAGGAGATTCAAAATCAATGAATTTTTAAAAAGCATGTTTCTAGCAAACATGAAAAGATAATGTTTCTAAATTTTACATGTAAGTAAGTTGACTTCTAGATCTGGAGAAATGATGAAACTATGGTTCAGCCATATCAATCATCCGTGGATTGATTTATATTGCAATTTGTATTGTAGCGTTTCTTTTGGACACTAGTTTATAAGAAATTTGGGTACCCCGGTCCAAGTCGAGTCTAACCCATTGAGTACTTGAGTCCAATATTTTGGACCAGTGGAGGCCCTGATGCCTAAGAGCCATGTACGAAACATTTATACAATACAAGACAAATGATATTTGAGGGAGGTAGGGAGCGGGAGAGACAGAGGAAGGGAGGGAGGGAGAGGGTAGGAAGAGAGATATGGAGGGAGGAAGCGAGAGAGAAAGAGGGAGGGAGTGAGGAAGGGAGGGAGGGAGGAGAGAGAGGGGGAGAGCTAGAGAGGGGAGGGAGAGAGATATGGAGGGAGGGAGGGAGTGAGCAGGAGAGAAAGAGGGAGTGAGGGAGAGGGATGGGGGGAGGTAAGGAGCGGGAGAGAAAGAGGAAGGGTGTGAGGGAGGAGAGAGAGGGGAAGAGAGAGAGGAGGGAGAGTTGGAGAGGGGAAGAGAAAGCAGGAGGGAGAGGGATGGAGGGAGGGAGGTAAGGAGCAGGAGAGAAAGAGGGAGGGAGTGAGGAAGGGAGGGAGGGAGGGAGGTAAGGAGCAGGAGAGAAAGAGGGAGGGAGTGAGGAAGGGAGGGAGGGAGGGAGGTAAGGAGCAGGAGAGAAAGAGGGAGGGAGGGAGAGGGATGGAGGGAGGGAGGTAAGAAGCAGGAGAGAAAGAGGGAGGGAGGGAGAGGGATGGAGGGAGGGAGGTAAGGAGCAGGAGAGAAAGAGGGAGGGAGTGAGGAAGGGAGGGAGGGAGGGAGGAAAGGAGCAGGAGAGAAAGAGGGAGGGAGAGAGAGGGAGGGAGGGAGGGAGGTAAGGAGCAGGAGAGAAAGAGGGAGGGAGTGAGGAAGGGAGGGAGGGAGGGAGGGAGGAAAGGAGCAGGAGAGAAAGAGGGAGGGAGGGAGAGGGATGGAGGGAGGGAGGTAAGGAGCAGGAGAGAAAGAGGGAGGGAGTGAGGAAGGGAGGGAGGGAGGGAAGAAAGGAGCAGGAGAGAAAGAGGGAGGGAGGGAGAGGGATGGAGGGAGGGAGGTAAGGAGCAGGAGAGAAAGAGGGAGGGAGTGAGGAAGGGAGGGAGGGAGGTAAGGAGCAGGAGAGAAAGAGGGAGGGAGGGAGAGGGATGGAGGGAGGGAGGTAAGGAGCAGGAGAGAAAGAGGGAGGGAGGGAGGAAGGGAGGGAGGGAGGGAGGAAAGGAGCAGGAGAGAAAGAGGGAGGGAGGGAGAGGGATGGAGGGAGGGAGGTAAGGAGCAGGAGAGAAAGAGGGAGGGAGGGAGGAGAGAGATCACTACAAGCAAAACTTTACCTTCTTCTGGACTTCCCAGGGTTTAGTAATGGCCGACACGTCCGACGCTGTCATCATCATGGATCTGCAACACATATCAATGTACAACACATATCAATGTACGACACACATCAATGTACGACACATATCAATATACGACATATATCAATGTACAATACATATTAATGTACGACACATATCAATGTATGACACATGTCGGGGAAACAGCTAATAGCTCACAAGGTAATCAGTCTTTGCATATGACTTACATATGAAATAATATGTTAACTAGAAATATGTGCATGTGCACTGCACTGCACTTGTTCTCAGCTAAAGGGCAAATTCACCAAAATCGCCGTCCCCTTATCATAACATCGTAAATATTTTATTTTGATACGGTAATCCTTGCTTGATGTCACGCCCCTTGAATGGGTGAGGGTAAAAAATATAACTTTTAAGTAAGTTATATACCTATGTTCGCTAAAACACGATAAATGAGACATGAAAAGTCACGAAAAGTCATGTCCCATTGCAAGATGCAATGCTTGTTGCAAAGATATTTCCCTAATTTGGAATGATAATCGAAATATTTTGATGTCTAATGATACATAACAACCATGGACCATAAAATTCAGCAGTTCAGAATACCTTAGCCCTGTAAAAAAATTATGATAATCAAAGTTCAATTGTCCCTAAATTGCACATCAGATACGTTATGGATTTTCATGTACTTAAGAATCTACAGAATTAAACCAATGATGTGAAGAGAGATAACCCTAACAATCCAGTTGTATATGAGGAATCAATAACTTGTCCAAATATTGTTGACTGACAACCAGAAGAATGTAATACAATAAATACCAATAGTCTTGCCAGTAGGCACGCTGATTTTCGTCAGATACGTTATGCTCATTATACTGGTTGAGGAAGACAGGTCGTGAAAATTTCATCCCATTCTGACCTCTTCTAGCATAGAAAAACGTGTTACCCTTCTAGGAGACCAGTCTTAAACTTACAAATGCAAAATGCTTAACATCAGAATAAAAAGGGTGAACTCATCGTCAGATACGTTTGTGACAAATACGTTACAGTACTTTTTCAACATTCAGTAATGCATTGATGATTAACACCAACTTGCATAATCCGATTGCTGCAAGTTGCCACGTGTGATTCTGATCACCTACTTCCGGAATTCATCCGAAGGCAGCATTCCACTGACTTTGATGTCCGGGAAAAATCCACTCAAAATTGGTAAGTAGGAAGTGTCATCTGACAAAGATTCTATCTCATCTTAAATTCTGCCTGTATAATGTCAAATTATATGTGAGATATGTATTGAATCCTAACCAAATATTTGAGTATTTTGGGTCAATCATTTTGACCACATGAGATGATTTGTCAGCATATCGTATTTGATGAAAACGTAACGTAATTGAGAAACATAAACAGTTATCTGAAATGAATTCTAAACCAGTTATCTTATTTTCAAACATGTTAGTCATGTTAGGTTGCTTCAGATAACATGTGACGTGAATTACTTTGAAGATTGAATGATGACATAACGTATTTGATGAATTACGTCACGTATTTGATGTAACCTTTTTTATGGCTTATATGATTGTTTAAGTTTTTTCTGTGTTCTTGAACCGTCTTCATTTGAACCATAAGTACTTATATTTGAAATTAAGGCAATTGTCTTACTTTTTTCCAGAAAATGGCAAAAACAGCTGCTGAGAGACAAAAAGCCTATCGTGAAAGAAAAATACAAAATGACCCTGAATATCTCATTAAAGAACGTTCTCGTGTCAAGGGATACCAGGTATCCATCAAGGATCTCAATAAGAAGAAACAAAAGGCTATACATAGAAAAAATAAGCTCTACAGTAGAGCATACAGGGATAGAAAGAGAACTGAATGAAATGCAAACGATTCCAGTGCAACTGAGGTTGCTTTAAGTTCAGATTGTGAGCAGTCGGCATAAATATCAAGTAGTAGTGACGTGTCACGCGCGTCAAGGTCACAGTCTGACACATTGTTGGTAAGGATGACTTTTCAAAATAAACAGAGGCGGCCAAAACGTTCTTCGGCATTAAAAAAAGCAAGCAAAAGAGTACAAGAGGTCAATAGCAAACTGTTGGATTTTAAAAGAAAGGAGCAAAAATGGAAAAAAAGATATCAATGTTAGGAAGAAAAGGTTAATAGGCAGGACCAAACAAGTCCCGTTGGAAACAGAGAGTGTTGTTGCTATGGAAACTGAAGATACACCTTCCACAAAAGCCAATGCTGATCTACGTCAAAGTGGTATAAGTCCAAGCCGAATACCTCAATGTGTGATTCGACAACTGACAATGGGTAACGTACTAATGAATGCCATCAAAGAGATCGAGTGCTGAGCTGAACAAACAGCAGAGCAAAACTAATGTATTAAGTTCAGTTGTTGGGGGAAAGGTCATGAAAAATACAGATGTGTATCTCGCTTGAGCAAAGCAACAGGCTAACCAACCAAAACTCATATGAAAACCAGATCCAAAGTCATTTCTATCAAAGTCATTTCTTACTGCAATACGGGAACAGATTAGGAACACTGTTATCAATGTCCTTGAGAGAGACGACATCAGCATTTGCATGCCAGGGAAGTCAGATGTTAAAGTTGTGAAAGGTTTGAAGCACCAGACAAGAATTCTGAATGACTCTGAGGTTTATGCTAAGTTTAAATCTGAACATCCTCATACCAAATTGTCTTTGGCGGCATTCTGTAGACTTCAGCCGAGGTACATCATGCTGACATCAAATATTTAAAAAAAAACATGTTTGTGCAACAAACATCAGAACATGAACATGAAAATGAAGTGCATGAGAAGCCTTGACATTGAAGTCCCAAATTCAGCTTAAAGAGCCTATGACAACGTATCTGCAGAGGCAATGGACGAGCTTTTACGCAGCATTAAGGGAGATGTCGAATTTGAATGGAGGCTTGTTGATGTTGAAGGCAAAAAGAAAATGAAGGTTGTGAAAATCCAGAAAAAAAATGCTGAATTTAGAGATTATGTTCTCACTGAATATATTGAGTTCAGAAAACATGTTGAAAGGGTGAAGAAGCAATATGCAGCTATCCATGAATTGAAAAAAAACCTTCCTGAAACTGATCTGATAATCCAGATGGATTTCGCAGAGAATTTCAAGTGCTCAAGTATGGACGAAATACAAAGTGCATACTGGAATTCGACAAATGTTACATTGCATCCTGTGGTGGTGTATTTCAAAACAGCTACAGATAAACTGGAACACAAAAACTACATCTTTGTATCAGATGTGAATCAACACAACTCAACAGCTATGCTTACTATTCTAAAGCTTCTGATTCCTGAGCTGAAGCAAACATTGCCAGAGGCCAAACGTGTCCACTACTGGACAGACAGTCCGTCGTCTCAGTATCGTAACCGTTTCATGTTTGACCTCGTTCTTAAGCACAAGGCCATGTTTGGATTGGATGCACAATGGAATTACTTCGAAGCCGGACATGGCAAAGGCCCCTGTGATGGGCTTGGGGGTTCCTGTAAACGACAAGCAGCAGCAGCCGTGAAACAAGGCAAAGCAACAATCCAAGATGCTCGTGATTTTTATACCTGGGCAACACAAAATCAAATATCTATTCAGTATAGATTTTACTCGACTATCGAGACAGATGAAGCTGCGCAGTATCTAGCAAACTCCAAGGCAAAAGCAGTTCCAGGAACACTCAAGCTACATGCATTAATGATAAAGGACGGCACACTCTTTTCAAATATTGTGTCCTGTTACTGTGGTAATGAGTTGTGTGACAGTTGGCGTCGTCATCATGGTGTCCAGACCATATCTGAAGTAACATCTGACTCTCCTGAAACTGCCGCCGTAGGAGCTCCAGACACTACCACTGGACAAGCTCCAGCACCTGAGGCTGGACAAGCTCCAGAACCTGGCGCTGGAAAAGCTCCAGAACCTGACGCTGACCAAGCTCCAGAACTTGACGCTGACCAAGCTCCAGAACTTGACGCTGACCAAGCTCCAGAACCTGACGCTGGAAAAGCTCCAGAACTTGACGCTGACCAAGCTCCAGAACTTGACGCTGACCAAGCTCCAGAACCTGACGCTGGAAAAGCTCCAGAACCTGACGCTGGACAAGCTCCAGAACCTGACACTGGACAAGCTCCAGAACCTGACGCTGACCAAGCTCCAGAACCTGACGCTGACCAAGCTCCAGAACCTGACGCTGACCAAGCTCCAGAACCTGACGCTGGACAAGCTCCAGAACCTGACGCTGGAAAAGCTCCAGAACTTGACGCTGACCAAGCTCCAGAACTTGACGCTGACCAAGCTCCAGAACCTGACGCTGGAAAAGCTCCAGAACCTGACGCTGACCAAGCTCCAGAACCTGACGCTGACCAAGCTCCAGAACCTGACGCTGGACAAGCTCCAGAACCTGACGCTGGAGAGGCTCCTAAACCTGCTCTATCGCGATTTCCTATGCTGTGTATTCCAGTTGTTGGAAGATATCTGGCTGCCATGTATGATAGAACATGGTATGTTGGAAGAGTTCTGGAGTTTGACATCGGGGACTGTGATGCCAAGGTAACCTTCCTTGAGAAATCCAGAGGCAAAGGTAACTCTAACACATACAGGTGGCCAATACGTCCTGACGAAATTTGGATTACCTTTGATGATGTACTCTGCTTTATTGAGGACCTCCTTGCTACTGGGAAATCGAAGCGTCAATTCATTATCAGTACCACAGATGTAAGACGTATTGAAATGGCATTCAAACATGTCAAATGAACATTGAAATCTTGTTCAATTTCTACCAATCTGATATATTCTGACAAAACGTCATTTACGTTACATTATAGCATATGCTTCATTTTGCAAGGAGGAAAAAAACAAACCTATCCTGTATCAGAACGATGTTTAGCATGTCGCACATTGATCTCTCTTTATGCTCTGTGTTATCAAAAGTTCACATCAATTACGTTACGTTTTGACCATTTAAGAATTTCATTGTTATTTCAGGTTTGTGTTTTTTATAAACCCAGAAATGTAACTGGTGTTCATAGATAACGCCTTTGGCAGTAAGTAAACATTGTTCATATTTCAATAAAAGGGTTTTCAGCTTTAAAGTTGGTTTTGTCGTTATTGTTTTAAAACGTTATACAAATGTGTTTTGAAATAGGGCTTTGTGATAGTGCACAAGTCTTAATGATGAGATATTTACAGACAGAATTTACATTTGATCCATAGAACAAACTCTTCTTCTTACAATACACCGATTTACAATTGATAGAAAATATAGATGTACATATAATTTGTAACTGAACAAGGACGTGGAGCTGACGTATCTGACTTGGATGATTTATACCCATTGTATTGATGACACAAGTGTTCAAATATCAAGTACGATTTGGGTCCCCCAAGGATAGATTTAATAACTTTAGATGTTATAGTTTTTAAAATTCAACAGTTCCTGACATATCTGTGAACCTTATTTTTTGACAATTGCATTTTGCAATTTGCAATTAGCTGAGAATGAGTGTGTGATGTCCCCCGTACCAACTTTTAATCAGAAAATGACCCTCACCCTCTTGTGTACTAAGTTCAAATTGTTTCCCTGAAAGCCCCCCACCCAAAACATAAAAAAATAGAGTCATTGGCTCTGTAGCTCATCAGGCTTCATCATCAACTATGATGTAGAGTGTGGCCAATGTGATTCCCCCTTTGTAGGGGGTCACCAATCATAAAATTAAGTATATAGCAGTGTATAAAATAGATTGGAAATCTAGCCTGTCCTGAAAATTCATTGGTCAATTTCTTTGGGAAATTTAAGAAAAAAATTGAAAAGTTACCAGTCCTGACCAAAAAGTTACCAGTCCTGACCAAAAGGTAACCAGTCCTGGCAAAAAGTAGCCAGTTTAAGGACTGGCTGACTGGCAATATTTTAAACACTGTATATAGGCGACAAGTTTCAGTTTTCTAGGCCTTATACTTCAGGAGAAGAAGAAAATAGATATGAAGGACGTTCCTGTTGCCTTTATTATTATTATAAAGCTACAATTCATCATCCTCACTAGTCAAGGAGTCTGTACACAACGTTTCAGCTTTATGGCCTTATGGTTCTGGAGAAGAAGTCGAAATTCCACAAAGTTTACGGACAGACGGACTGACGGACGCCGGACACCAGGCCAGGCCAGATGAGCTAAAAATCAGAATAACCAAAGTAGCAAAAGGCACCACTCCTCTTCTAGATCCCACTACATACTAAGCTATAGCTTGGAAATGAACCTTCTCCAAAAATGCAGTAAGTTCACATTGTTACCATGGAAACCATCACAAATCAGAAATTCAGAATATCAAAAATAGCAAAAGGCACCACATCAACACTAGATCTAACCTTGTACCAAATTTTGTAAAAAAATATTGAATACTTTGAGTTATGGTCCAGAAACAGACCCTTCACCCTATATGCAAAATAAGTTCAAATTCCTTTCATGAAAACCAGAAAAAAACCTTTTTATAGAATAACCAAAATAGCAAAAGGCACCAGTCCATCACTAGATCTAACCACATACCAAGTTTCGTACAAAAAATATTGAATAGTTTTTGAGATATGCCCCGGAAACAGACCAATACCCTATATGCACTAAGTTCAAATTGTTTCCATGGAAACCAGAAAAAAATAAATAAGAATAACCAAAATAGCAAAAGGCACATGCCCACCACTAGATCTAACCACATACCAAGTTTCATAAAAAAATATTGAACAGTTTTGGACATATGGTCCGTAAACAAAAGCGTTACAGAATTACTGAACCACGGAACCACAGAATTATGGAACTGAAAACATTATGTCTCCCGCAAAGCCTTGCTGGGGACATAATAAACAAGAGTCATCAGAAGGATAACATATATCCTACCGGTCCCCAATAAATCAGAATATCTAAATCTAATACAGAGATCACAGTCATCTGTCGAAAAAATATGTTCCCTTTCAATTGAAACCGCAAAAAATAAAAATCTAAAGAAGTTGAAAATGCCAAAAGGCACATCTACACATGTTGAATGATCCATATCCAAAGTTTTAAATGGGAAGTGGTCTGTTTCTTGGATATTTCTAAGAGATCAAAATTGAATTGAATTGGTTATAAATAAATTATTACCCTAGTAAGTGTGTCATATGTCTTTCAGTAGAAAAAATCACACTCATTTCCTAAAAGTTGTATAACACACTTCTTCGGGTAATAATCTCTATTAATGTCCCCATCTCACCTACCTGTGGTTACTTTATTCTAAACCTTTGCTTTGTGAGGAAGATTTTCAAGTAGGTCAATAAGATGAAACTGATTTGTCTAAAAAAACTGAAGTTCTTAGTTCTCTTACAACTTTACTACTGATTGAGAACAACTAAACCCATGACATAATAAATATCACTTTGCCAGAAAACGGCCCAAATGTAATTCAATGGATCATTCTTTTCTAAATTGTCGGAGTAGGGTGTAATCCATTGCTAAAGATCCACCATCAGTAGGGTACTGGTGCTTGGTTGACTGGACTGGGGTGGAGGGGACAGTGAGTCCACCATCAGAAGGGTACTGGTGCTTGGTTGACTGGACTGGGGTGGAGGGGACAGTGAGTCCACCATCAGTAGGGTACTGGTGCTTGGTTGACTGGACTGGGGTGGAGGGGACAGTGAGTCCACCATCAGTAGGGTACTGGTGCTTGGTTGACTGGACTGGGGTGGAGGGGACAGTGAGTCCACCATCAGTAGGGTACTGGTGCTTGGTTGACTGGACTGGGGTGGAGGGGACAGTGAGTCCACCATCAGTAGGGTACTGGTGCTTGGTTGACTGGACTGGGGTGGGGGGGGACAGTGAGTCCACCATCAGAAGGGTACTGGTGCTTGGTTGACTGGACTGGGGTGGGGGGGACAGTGAGTCCACCATCAGTAGGGTACTGGTGCTTGGTTGACTGGACTGGGGTGGAGGGGACAGTGAGTCCACCATCAGTAGGGTACTGGTGCTTGGTTGACTGGACTGGGGTGGAGGGGACAGTGAGTCCACCATCAGTAGGGTACTGGTGCTTGGTTGACTGGACTGGGGTGGAGGGGACAGTGAGTCCACCATCAGTAGGGTACTGGTGCTTGGTTGACTGGACTGGGGTGGAGGGGACAGTGAGTCCACCATCAGTAGGGTACTGGTGCTTGGTTGACTGGACTAGGGTGGAGGGGACAGTGAGTCCACCATCAGTAGGGTACTGGTGCTTGGTTGACTGGACTAGGGTGGAGGGGACAGCGAGTCCACCATCAGTAGGGTACTGGTGCTTGGTTGACTGGACTTGGGTGGAGGGGACAGTGACTTCACCATCAGTAGGGTACTGGTGCTTGGTTGACTGGACTGGGGTGGGGGGGACAGCGAGTCCACCATCAGTAGGGTACTGGTGCTTGGTTGACTGGATTGGGGTGGAGGGGACAGTGAGTCCACCATCAGTAGGGCACTGGTGCTTGGTTGACTGGACTGGGGTGGAGGGGACAGTGAGTCCACCATCAGAAGGGTACTGGTGCTTGGTTGACTGGACTTGGGTGGAGGGGACAGTGACTTCACCATCAGTAGGGTACTGGTGCTTGGTTGACTGGACTGGGGTGGGGGGGACAGTGAGTCCACCGTCAGTAGGGTACTGGTGCTTGGTTGACTGGACTGGGGTGAAGGGGACAGTGAGTCCACCATCAGTAGGGTACTGGTGCTTGGTTGACTGGACTGGGGTGGAGGGGACAGTGAGTCCACCATCAGTAGGGTACTGGTGCTCAGTAGGGTACTGTTGCTTGGTTGACTGGACTGGGGTGGAGGGGACAGTGAGTCCACCATCAGAAGGGTACTGGTGCTTGGTTGACTGGACTTGGGTGGAGGGGACAGTGACTTCACCATCAGTAGGGTACTGGTGCTTGGTTGACTGGACTGGGGTGGAGGGGACAGTGAGTCCACCGTCAGTAGGGTACTGGTGCTTGGTTGACTGGACTGGGGTGAAGGGGACAGTGAGTCCACCATCAGTAGGGTACTGGTGCTTGGTTGACTGGACTGGGGTGGAGGGGACAGTGAGTCCACCATCAGTAGGGTACTGGTGCTTGGTTGACTGGACTGGGGTGGAGGGGACAGTGAGTCCACCATCAGTAGGGTACTGGTGCTTGGTTGACTGGACTGGGGTGGAGGGGACAGTGAGTCCACCATCAGTAGGGTACTGGTGCTTGGTTGACTGGACTGGGGTGGAGGGGACAGTGAGTCCACCATCAGTAGGGTACTGGTGCTTGGTTGACTGGACTGGGGTGGAGGGGACAGTGAGTCCACCATCAGTAGGGTACTGGTGCTTGGTTGACTGGACTGGGGTGGAGGGGACAGTGAGTCCACCATCAGTAGGGAACTGGTGCTTGGTTGACTGGACTGGGGTGGAGGGGACAGTGACTTCACCATCAGTAGGGCACTGGTGCTTGGTTGACTGGACTGGGGTGGAGGGGACAGTGAGTCCACCATCAGTAGGGCACTGGTGCTTGGTTGACTGGACTGGGGTGGAGGGGACAGTGAGTCCACCATCAGTAGGGCACTGGTGTTTGGTTGACTGGACTGGGGTGGAGGGGACAGTGAGTCCACCATCAGTAGGGCACTGGTGCTTGGTTGACTGGACTGGGGTGGAGGGGACAGTGAGTCCACCATCAGTAGGGTACTGGTGCTTGGTTGACTGGACTGGGGTGGAGGGGACAGTGAGTCCACCATCAGTAGGGAACTGGTGCTTGGTTGACTGGACTGGGGTGGAGGGGACAGTGACTTCACCATCAGTAGGGCACTGGTGCTTGGTTGACTGGACTGGGGTGGAGGGGACAGTGAGTCCACCATCAGTAGGGCACTGGTGTTTGGTTGACTGGACTGGGGTGGAGGGGACAGTGAGTCCACCATCAGAAGGGCACTGGTGCTTGGTTGACTGGACTTGGGTGGAGGGGACAGTGACTTCACCATCAGTAGGGTACTGGTGCTTGGTTGACTGGACTGGGGTGGGGGGGACAGCGAGTCCACCATCAGTAGGGTACTGGTGCTTGGTTGACTGGACTGGGGTGGAGGGGACAGTGAGTCCACCATCAGTAGGGTACTGGTGCTTGGTTGACTGGACTGGGGTGGAGGGGACAGTGACTTCACCATCAGTAGGGCACTGGTGCTTGGTTGACTGGACTGGGGTGGAGGGGACAGTGAGTCCACCATCAGTAGGGCACTGGTGTTTGGTTGACTGGACTGGGGTGGAGGGGACAGTGAGTCCACCATCAGTAGGGCACTGGTGCTTGGTTGACTGGACTTGGGTGGAGGGGACAGTGACTTCACCATCAGTAGGGTACTGGTGCTTGGTTGACTGGACTGGGGTGGGGGGGACAGCGAGTCCACCATCAGTAGGGTACTGGTGCTTGGTTGACTGTATTGGGGTGGAGGGGACAGTGAGTCCACCATCAGTAGGGTACTGGTGCTTGGTTGACTGGACTGGGGTGGAGGGGACAGTGAGTCCACCATCAGAAGGGTACTGGTGCTTGGTTGACTGGACTTGGGTGGAGGGGACAGTGACTTCACCATCAGTAGGGTACTGGTGCTTGGTTGACTGGACTGGGGTGGGGGGGACAGCGAGTCCACCATCAGTAGGGTACTGGTGCTTGGTTGACTGGACTGGGGTGGAGGGGACAGTGAGTCCACCGTCAGTAGGGTACTGGTGCTTGGTTGACTGGACTGGGGTGAAGGGGACAGTGAGTCCACCATCAGTAGGGTACTGGTGCTTGGTTGACTGGACTGGGGGGGAGGGGACAGTGAGTCCACCATCAGTAGGGTACTGGTGCTCAGTAGGGTACTGTTGCTTGGTTGACTGGACTGGGATGGAGGGGACAGTGAGTCCACCATCAGTAGGGTACTGGTGCTTGGTTGACTGGACTGGGGTGGAGGGGACAGTGAGTCCACCATCAGTAGGGTACTGGTGCTTGGTTGACTGGACTGGGGTGGAGGGGACAGTGAGTCCACCATCAGTAGGGTACTGGTGCTTGGTTGACTGGACTGGGGTGGAGGGGACAGTGAGTCCACCATCAGTAGGGTACTGGTGCTTGGTTGACTGGACTGGGGTGGAGGGGACAGTGAGTCCACCATCAGTAGGGTACTGGTGCTTGGTTGACTGGACTGGGGTGGAGGGGACAGTGAGTCCACCATCAGTAGGGTACTGGTGCTTGGTTGACTGGACTGGGGTGGAGGGGACAGTGAGTCCACCATCAGTAGGGCACTGGTGCTTGGTTGACTGGACTGGGGTGGAGGGGACAGTGAGTCCACCATCAGTAGGGTACTGGTGCTTGGTTGACTGGACTGGGGTGGAGGGGACAGTGAGTCCACCATCAGTAGGGCACTGGTGCTTGGTTGACTGGACTGGGGTGGAGGGGACAGTGAGTCCACCATCAGTAGGGCACTGGTGCTTGGTTGACTGGACTGGGGTGGAGGGGACAGTGAGTCCACCATCAGTAGGGCACTGGTGCTTGGTTGACTGGACTGGGGTGGAGGGGACAGTGAGTCCACCATCAGTAGGGTACTGGTGCTTGGTTGACTGGACTGGGGTGGAGGGGACAGTGACTTCACCATCAGTAGGGCACTGGTGCTTGGTTGACTGGACTGGGGTGGAGGGGACAGTGAGTCCACCATCAGTAGGGCACTGGTGCTTGGTTGACTGGACTGGGGTGGAGGGGACAGTGAGTCCACCATCAGTAGGGCACTGGTGTTTGGTTGACTGGACTGGGGTGGAGGGGACAGTGAGTCCACCATCAGTAGGGCACTGGTGCTTGGTTGACTGGACTGGGGTGGAGGGGACAGTGAGTCCACCATCAGTAGGGCACTGGTGCTTGGTTGACTGGACTTGGGTGGAGGGGACAGTGACTTCACCATCAGTAGGGTACTGGTGCTCAGTAGGGTACTGGTGCTTGGTTGACTGGACTGGGGTGGAGGGGACAGTGAGTCCACCATCAGTAGGGTACTGGTGCTTGGTTGACTGGACTGGGGTGGAGGGGACAGTGATTCCACCATCAGAAGGGTACTGGTGCTTGGTTGACTGGACTGGGGTGGAGGGGACAGTGACTTCACCATCAGTAGGGTACTGGTGCTCAGTAGGGTACTGGTGCTTGGTTGACTGGACTGGGGTGGAGGGGACAGTGAGTCCACCATCAGTAGGGCACTGGTGCTTGGTTGACTGGACTGGGGTGGAGGGGACAGTGAGTCCACCATCAGTAGGGCACTGGTGCTTGGTTGACTGGACTGGGGTGGAGGGGACAGTGAGTCCACCATCAGTAGGGCACTGGTGTTTGGTTGACTGGACTGGGGTGGAGGGGACAGTGAGTCCACCATCAGTAGGGCACTGGTGCTTGGTTGACTGGACTGGGGTGGAGGGGACAGTGACTTCACCATCAGTAGGGTACTGGTGCTCAGTAGGGTACTGGTGCTTGGTTGACTGGACTGGGGTGGAGGGGACAGTGAGTCCACCATCAGTAGGGTACTGGTGCTTGGTTGACTGGACTGGGGTGGAGGGGACAGTGAGTCCACCATCAGTAGGGCACTGGTGCTTGGTTGACTGGACTGGGGTGGATGGGACAATGAGTCCACCATCAGTAGGGTACTGGTGCTTGGTTGACTGGACTGGGGTGGAGGGGACAGTGAGTCCACCATCAGAAGGGTACTGGTGCTTGGTTGACTGGACTGGGGTGGAGGGGACAGTGAGTCCACCATCAGTAGGGTACTGGTGCTTGGTTGACTGGACTGGGGTGGAGGGGACAGTGACTTCACCATCAGTAGGGTACTGGTGCTCAGTAGGGTACTGGTGCTTGGTTGACTGGACTGGGGTGGAGGGGACAGTGAGTCCACCATCAGTAGGGCACTGGTGCTTGGTTGACTGGACTGGGGTGGAGGGGACAGTGAGTCCACCATCAGTAGGGCACTGGTGTTTGGTTGACTGGACTGGGGTGGAGGGGACAGTGAGTCCACCATCAGTAGGGCACTGGTGCTTGGTTGACTGGACTGGGGTGGAGGGAACAGTGAGTCCACCATCAGTAGGGCACTGGTGTTTGGTTGACTGGACTGGGGTGGACGGGACAGTGAGGCCACCATCAGTAGGGCACTGGTGCTTGGTTGACTGGACTGGGGTGGAGGGGACAGTGAGTCCACCATCAGTAGGGCACTGGTGTTTGGTTGACTGGACTAGGGTGGAGGGGACAGTGAGTCCACCATCAGTAGGGCACTGGTGCTTGGTTGACTGGACTGGGGTGGAGGGGACAGTGAGTCCACCATCAGAAGTGTACTGGTGCTTGGTTGACTGGACTGGGGTGGAGGGGACAGCGAGTCCACCATCAGTAGGGTACTGGTGCTTGGTTGACTGGACTGGGGTGGAGGGGACAGTGAGTCCACCATCAGTAGGGTACTGGTGCTTGGTTGACTGGACTAGGGTGGAGGGGACAGTGACTTCACCATCAGTAGGGTACTGGTGCTTGGTTGACTGGACTGGGGTGGGGGGGACAGCGAGTCCACCATCAGTAGGGTACTGGTGCTTGGTTGACTGGACTGGGGTGGGGGGGACAGTGAGTCCACCATCAGTAGGGTACTGGTGCTTGGTTGACTGGACTGGGGTGGAGGGGACAGTGAGTCCACCATCAGTAGGGTACTGGTGCTTGGTTGACTGGACTTGGGTGGAGGGGACAGTGACTTCACCATCAGTAGGGTACTGGTGCTTGGTTGACTGGACTGGGGTGGAGGGGACAGTGAGTCCACCATCAGTTGGGTACTGGTGCTTGGTTGACTGGACTGGGGTGGAGGGGACAGTGAGTCCACCATCAGTAGGGTACTGGTGCTTGGTTGACTGGACTGGGGTGGAGGGGACAGTGACTTCACCATCAGTAGGGTACTGGTGCTTGGTTGACTGGACTGGGGTGGAGGGGACAGTGAGTCACCATCAGTAGGTCACTGGTGCTTGGTTGACTGGACTGGAGTGGAGGGGACAGTGACTTCACCATCAGTAGGGTACTGGTGCTTGGTTGACTGGACTGGGGTGGAGGGGACAGTGAGTCCACAATCAGTAGGGTACTGGTGCTTGGTTGACTGGACTGAGGTGGAGGGGCCAGTGACTTCACCATCAGTAGGGTACTGGTGCTTGGTTGACTGGACTGGGGTGGAGGGGACAGTGAGTCCACCATCAGTAGGGCACTGGTGCTTGGTTGACTGGACTGGGGAGGAGGGGACAGTGAGTCCACCATCAGAAGGGTACTGGTGCTTGGTTGACTGGACTGGGGTGGAGGGGACAGTGAGTCCACCATCAGTAGGGTACTGGTGCTTGGTTGACTGGACTGGGGTGGAGGGGACAGTGACTTCACCATCAGTAGGGTACTGGTGCTCAGTAGGGTACTGGTGCTTGGTTGACTGGACTGGGGTGGAGGGGACAGTGAGTCCACCATCAGTAGGGCACTGGTGCTTGGTTGACTGGACTGGGGTGGAGGGGACAGTGAGTCCACCATCAGTAGGGCACTGGTGTTTGGTTGACTGGACTGGGGTGGAGGGGACAGTGAGTCCACCATCAGTAGGGCACTGGTGCTTGGTTGACTGGACTGGGGTGGAGGGGACAGTGAGTCCACCATCAGTAGGGCACTGGTGCTTGGTTGACTGGACTGGGGTGGAGGGGACAGTGAGTCCACCATCAGTAGGGTACTGGTGCTTGGTTGACTGGACTGGGGTGGAGGGGACAGTGAGTCCACCATCAGTAGGGCACTGGTGCTTGGTTGACTGGACTGGGGTGGAGGGGACAGTGAGTCCACCATCAGTAGGGCACTGGTGCTTGGTTGACTGGACTGGGGTGGAGGGGACAGTGAGTCCACCATCAGTAGGGCACTGGTGCTTGGTTGACTGGACTTGGGTGGAGGGGACAGTGACTTCACCATCAGTAGGGTACTGGTGCTTGGTTGACTGGACCGGGGTGGAGGGGACAGTGAGTCCACCATCAGTAGGGTACTGGTGCTTGGTTGACTGGACTAGGGTGGAGGGGACAGTGAGTCCACCATCAGTAGGGTACTGGTGCTTGGTTGACTGGACTTGGGTGGAGGGGACAGTGACTTCACCATCAGTAAGGTACTGGTGCTTGGTTGACTGGACTGGGGTGGAGGGGACAGTGAGTCCACAATCAGTAGGGTACTGGTGCTTGGTTGACTGGACTGAGGTGGAGGGGCCAGTGACTTCACCATCCGTAGGGTACTGGTGCTTGGTTGACTGGACTGGGGTGGAGGGGACAGTGAGTCCACCATCAGTAGGGCACTGGTGCTTGGTTGACTGGACTGGGGTGGAGGGGACAGTGAGTCCACCATCAGAAGGGTACTGGTGCTTGGTTGACTGGACTGGGGTGGAGGGGACAGTGAGTCCACCATCAGTAGGGTACTGGTGCTTGGTTGACTGGACTGGGGTGGAGGGGACAGTGACTTCACCATCAGTAGGGTACTGGTGCTCAGTAGGGTACTGGTGCTTGGTTGACTGGACTGGGGTGGAGGGGACAGTGAGTCCACCATCAGTAGGGCACTGGTGCTTGGTTGACTGGACTGGGGAGGAGGGGACAGTGAGTCCACCATCAGTAGGGCACTGGTGCTTGGTTGACTGGACTGGGGTGGAGGGGACAGTGAGTTCACCATCAGTAGGGCACTGGTGTTTGGTTGACTGGACTGGGGTGGAGGGGACAGTGAGTCCACCATCAGTAGGGCACTGGTGCTTGGTTGACTGGACTGGGGTGGAGGGGACAGTGAGTCCACCATCAGTAGGGTACTGGTGCTTGGTTGACTGGACTGGGGTGGAGGGGACAGTGAGTCCACCATCAGTAGGGTACTGGTGCTTGGTTGACTGGACTGGGGTGGAGGGGACAGTAAGTCCACCATCAGTAGGGTACTGGTGCTTGGTTGACTGGACTGGGGTGGAGGGGACAGTGAGTCCACCATCAGTAGGGTACTGGTGCTTGGTTGACTGGACTGGGGTGGAGGGGACAGTGAGTCCACCATCAGTAGGGTACTGGTGCTTGGTTGACTGGACTGGGGTGGAGGGGACAGTGAGTCCACCATCAGTAGGGCACTGGTGCTTGGTTGACTGGACTTGGGTGGAGGGGACAGTGACTTCACCATCAGTAGGGTACTGGTGCTTGGTTGACTGGACTGGGGTGGAGGGGACAGTGAGTCCACCATCAGTAGGGTACTGGTGCTTGGTTGACTGGACTAGGGTGGAGGGGACAGTGAGTCCACCATCAGTAGGGTACTGGTGCTTGGTTGACTGGACTTGGGTGGAGGGGACAGTGACTTCACCATCAGTAAGGTACTGGTGCTTGGTTGACTGGACTGGGGTGGAGGGGACAGTGAGTCCACAATCAGTAGGGTACTGGTGCTTGGTTGACTGGACCGGGGTGGAGGGGACAGTGAGTCCACCATCAGTAGGGTACTGGTGCTTGGTTGACTGGACTAGGGTGGAGGGGACAGTGAGTCCACCATCAGTAGGGTACTGGTGCTTGGTTGACTGGACTTGGGTGGAGGGGACAGTGACTTCACCATCAGTAGGGTACTGGTGCTTGGTTGACTGGACTGGGGTGGAGGGGACAGTGAGTCCACAATCAGTAGGGTACTGGTGCTTGGTTGACTGGACTGAGGTGGAGGGGCCAGTGACTTCACCATCCGTAGGGTACTGGTGCTTGGTTGACTGGACTGGGGTGGAGGGGACAGTGAGTCCACCATCAGTAGGGCACTGGTGCTTGGTTGACTGGACTGGGGTGGAGGGGACAGTGAGTCCACCATCAGAAGGGTACTGGTGCTTGGTTGACTGGACTGGGGTGGAGGGGACAGTGAGTCCACCATCAGTAGGGTACTGGTGCTTGGTTGACTGGACTGGGGTGGAGGGGACAGTGACTTCACCATCAGTAGGGTACTGGTGCTCAGTAGGGTACTGGTGCTTGGTTGACTGGACTGGGGTGGAGGGGACAGTGAGTCCACCATCAGTAGGGCACTGGTGCTTGGTTGACTGGACTGGGGAGGAGGGGACAGTGAGTCCACCATCAGTAGGGCACTGGTGCTTGGTTGACTGGACTGGGGTGGAGGGGACAGTGAGTTCACCATCAGTAGGGCACTGGTGTTTGGTTGACTGGACTGGGGTGGAGGGGACAGTGAGTCCACCATCAGTAGGGCACTGGTGCTTGGTTGACTGGACTGGGGTGGAGGGGACAGTGAGTCCACCATCAGTAGGGTACTGGTGCTTGGTTGACTGGACTGGGGTGGAGGGGACAGTGAGTCCACCATCAGTAGGGTACTGGTGCTTGGTTGACTGGACTGGGGTGGAGGGGACAGTAAGTCCACCATCAGTAGGGTACTGGTGCTTGGTTGACTGGACTGGGGTGGAGGGGACAGTGAGTCCACCATCAGTAGGGTACTGGTGCTTGGTTGACTGGACTGGGGTGGAGGGGACAGTGAGTCCACCATCAGTAGGGTACTGGTGCTTGGTTGACTGGACTGGGGTGGAGGGGACAGTGAGTCCACCATCAGTAGGGTACTGGTGCTTGGTTGACTGGACTGGGGTGGAGGGGACAGTGAGTCCACCATCAGTAGGGCACTGGTGCTTGGTTGACTGGACTTGGGTGGAGGGGACAGTGACTTCACCATCAGTAGGGTACTGGTGCTTGGTTGACTGGACTGGGGTGGAGGGGACAGTGAGTCCACCATCAGTAGGGTACTGGTGCTTGGTTGACTGGACTGGGGTGGAGGGGACAGTGAGTCCACCATCAGTAGGGTACTGGTGCTTGGTTGACTGGACTGGGGTGGAGGGGACAGTGACTTCACCATCAGTAGGGTACTGGTGCTCAGTAGGGTACTGGTGCTTGGTTGACTGGACTGGGGTGAAGGGGACAGTGAGTCCACCATCAGTAGGGCACTGGTGTTTGGTTGACTGGACTGGGGTGGAGGGGACAGTGAGTCCACCATCAGTAGGGCACTGGTGCTTGGTTGACTGGACTGGGGTGGAGGGGACAGTGAGTCCACCATCAGTAGGGTACTGGTGCTTGGTTGACTGGACTGGGGTGGAGGGGACAGTGAGTCCACCATCAGTAGGGTACTGGTGCTTGGTTGACTGGACTGGGGTGGAGGGGACAGTGAGTCCACCATCAGTAGGGTACTGGTGCTTGGTTGACTGGACTGGGGTGGAGGGGACAGTGAGTCCACCATCAGTAGGGTACTGGTGCTTGGTTGACTGGACTGGGGTGGAGGGGACAGTGAGTCCACCATCAGAAGGGAACTGGTGCTTGGTTGACTGGACTGGGGAGGAGGGGACAGTGAGTCCACCATCAGTAGGGCACTGGTGCTTGGTTGACTGGACTGGGGTGGAGGGGACAGTGAGTCCACCATCAGTAGGGCACTGGTGTTTGGTTGACTGGACTGGGGTGGAGGGGACAGTGAGTCCACCATCAGTAGGGCACTGGTGCTTGGTTGACTGGACTGGGGTGGAGGGGACAGTGAGTCCACCATCAGTAGGGTACTGGTGCTTGGTTGACTGGACTGGGGTGGAGGGGACAGTGAGTACACCATCAGTAGGGTACTGGTGCTTGGTTGACTGGACTGGGGTGGAGGGGACAGTAAGTCCACCATCAGTAGGGTACTGGTGCTTGGTTGACTGGACTGGGGTGGAGGGGACAGTGAGTCCACCATCAGTAGGGTACTGGTGCTTGGTTGACTGGACTGGGGTGGAGGGGACAGTGAGTCCACCATCAGTAGGGTACTGGTGCTTGGTTGACTGGACTGGGGTGGAGGGGACAGTGAGTCCACCATCAGTAGGGTACTGGTGCTTGGTTGACTGGACTGGGGTGGAGGGGACAGTGAGTCCACCATCAGTAGGGCACTGGTGCTTGGTTGACTGGACTTGGGTGGAGGGGACAGTGACTTCACCATCAGTAGGGTACTGGTGCTTGGTTGACTGGACTGGGGTGGAGGGGACAGTGAGTCCACCATCAGTAGGGCACTGGTGCTTGGTTGACTGGACTGGGGTGGAGGGGACAGTGAGTCCACCATCAGTAGGGTACTGGTGCTTGGTTGACTGGACTGGGGTGGAGGGGACAGTGACTTCACCATCAGTAGGGTACTGGTGCTCAGTAGGGTACTGGTGCTTGGTTGACTGGACTGGGGTGAAGGGGACAGTGAGTCCACCATCAGTAGGGTACTGGTGTTTGGTTGACTGGACTGGGGTGGAGGGGACAGTGAGTCCACCATCAGTAGGGCACTGGTGCTTGGTTGACTGGACTGGGGTGGAGGGGACAGTGAGTCCACCATCAGTAGGGTACTGGTGCTTGGTTGACTGGACTGGGGTGGAGGGGACAGTGAGTCCACCATCAGTAGGGTACTGGTGCTTGGTTGACTGGACTGGGATGGAGGGGACAGTGACTTCACCATCAGTAGGGTACTGGTGCTCAGTAGGGTACTGGTGCTTGGTTGACTGGACTGGGGTGAAGGGGACAGTGAGTCCACCATCAGTAGGGCACTGGTGTTTGGTTGACTGGACTGGGGTGGAGGGGACAGTGAGTCCACCATCAGTAGGGCACTGGTGCTTGGTTGACTGGACTGGGGTGGAGGGGACAGTGAGTCCACCATCAGAAGTGTACTGGTGCTTGGTTAACTGGACTGGGGTGGAGGGGACAGTGAGTCCACCATCAGTAGGGTACTGGTGCTTGGTTGACTGGACTGGGGTGGAGGGGACAGTGAGTCCACCATCAGTAGGGTACTGGTGCTTGGTTGACTGGACTAGGGTGGAGGGGACAGTGACTTCACCATCAGTAGGGTACTGGTGCTTGGTTGACTGGACTGGGGTGGGGGGGGACAGCGAGTCCACCATCAGTAGGGTACTGGTGCTTGGTTGACTGGACTGGGGTGGGGGGGGACAGTGAGTCCACCATCAGTAGGGTACTGGTGCTTGGTTGACTGGACTGGGGTGGAGGGGACAGTGAGTCCACCATCAGTAGGGTACTGGTGCTTGGTTGACTGGACTTGGGTGGAGGGGACAGTGACTTCACCATCAGTAGGGTACTGGTGCTTGGTTGACTGGACTGGGGTGGGGGGGACAGTGAGTCCACCATCAGTAGGGTACTGGTGCTTGGTTGACTGGCCGGGGGGGGGGGGGACAGTGAGTCCACCATCAGTAGGGTACTGGTGCTTGGTTGACTGGACTGGGGTGGAGGGGACAGTGAGTCCACCGTCAGTAGGGTACTGGTGCTTGGTTGACTGGACTGGGGTGGAGGGGACAGTGAGTCCACCATCAGTTGGGTACTGGTGCTTGGTTGACTGGACTGGGGTGGAGGGGACAGTGAGTCCACCATCAGTAGGGTACTGGTGCTTGGTTGACTGGACTGGGGTGGAGGGGGACAGTGACTTCACCATCAGTAGGGTACTGGTGCTTGGTTGACTGGACTGGGGTGGAGGGGACAGTGAGTCACCATCAGTAGGTCACTGGTGCTTGGTTGACTGGACTGGAGTGGAGGGGACAGTGACTTCACCATCAGTAGGGTACTGGTGCTTGGTTGACTGGACTGGGGTGGAGGGGACAGTGAGTCCACCATCAGTAGGGTACTGGTGCTTGGTTGACTGGACTGAGGTGGAGGGGCCAGTGACTTCACCATCAGTAGGGTACTGGTGCTTGGTTGACTGGACTGGGGTGGAGGGGACAGTGAGTCCACCATCAGTAGGACACTGGTGCTTGGTTGACTGGACTGGGGTGGAGGGGACAGTGAGTCCACCATCAGAAGGGTACTGGTGCTTGGTTGACTGGACTGGGGTGGAGGGGACAGTGAGTCCACCATCAGTAGGGTACTGGTGCTTGGTTGACTGGACTGGGGTGGAGGGGACAGTGACTTCACCATCAGTAGGGTACTGGTGCTCAGTAGGGTACTGGTGCTTGGTTGACTGGACTGGGGTGGAGGGGACAGTGAGTCCACCATCAGTAGGGCACTGGTGCTTGGTTGACTGGACTGGGGAGGAGGGGACAGTGAGTCCACCATCAGTAGGGCACTGGTGCTTGGTTGACTGGACTGGGGTGGAGGGGACAGTGAGTCCACCATCAGTAGGGCACTGGTGTTTGGTTGACTGGACTGGGGTGGAGGGGACAGTGAGTCCACCATCAGTAGGGCACTGGTGCTTGGTTGACTGGACTGGGGTGGAGGGGACAGTGAGTCCATCATCAGTAGGGTACTGGTGCTTGGTTGACTGGACTGGGGTGGAGGGGACAGTGAGTCCACCATCAGTAGGGTACTGGTGCTTGGTTGACTGGACTGGGGTGGAGGGGACAGTAAGTCCACCATCAGTAGGGTACTGGTGCTTGGTTGACTGGACTGGGGTGGAGGGGACAGTGAGTCCACCATCAGTAGGGTACTGGTGCTTGGTTGACTGGACTGGGGTGGAGGGGACAGTGAGTCCACCATCAGTAGGGTACTGGTGCTTGGTTGACTGGACTGGGGTGGAGGGGACAGTGAGTCCACCATCAGTAGGGTACTGGTGCTTGGTTGACTGGACTGGGGTGGAGGGGACAGTGAGTCCACCATCAGTAGGGCACTGGTGCTTGGTTGACTGGACTTGGGTGGAGGGGACAGTGACTTCACCATCAGTAGGGTACTGGTGCTTGGTTGACTGGACTGGGGTGGAGGGGACAGTGAGTCCACCATCAGTAGGGTACTGGTGCTTGGTTGACTGGACTAGGGTGGAGGGGACAGTGAGTCCACCATCAGTAGGGTACTGGTGCTTGGTTGACTGGACTTGGGTGGAGGGGACAGTGACTTCACCATCAGTAAGGTACTGGTGCTTGGTTGACTGGACTGGGGTGGAGGGGACAGTGAGTCCACAATCAGTAGGGTACTGGTGCTTGGTTGACTGGACTGAGGTGGAGGGGCCAGTGACTTCACCATCAGTAGGGTACTGGTGCTTGGTTGACTGGACTGGGGTGGAGGGGACAGTGAGTCCACCATCAGTAGGGCACTGGTGCTTGGTTGACTGGACTGGGGTGGAGGGGACAGTGAGTCCACCATCAGAAGGGTACTGGTGCTTGGTTGACTGGACTGGGGTGGAGGGGACAGTGAGTCCACCATCAGTAGGGTACTGGTGCTTGGTTGACTGGACTGGGGTGGAGGGGACAGTGACTTCACCATCAGTAGGGTACTGGTGCTCAGTAGGGTACTGGTGCTTGGTTGACTGGACTGGGGTGAAGGGGACAGTGAGTCCACCATCAGTAGGGCACTGGTGTTTGGTTGACTGGACTGGGGTGGAGGGGACAGTGAGTCCACCATCAGTAGGGTACTGGTGCTTGGTTGACTGGACTGGGGTGGAGGGGACAGTGAGTCCACCATCAGTAGGGCACTGGTGCTTGGTTGACTGGACTGGGGTGGAGGGGACAGTGAGTCCATCATCAGTAGGGTACTGGTGCTTGGTTGACTGGACTGGGGTGGAGGGGACAGTGAGTCCACCATCAGTAGGGTACTGGTGCTTGGTTGACTGGACTGGGGTGGAGGGGACAGTAAGTCCACCATCAGTAGGGTACTGGTGCTTGGTTGACTGGACTGGGGTGGAGGGGACAGTGAGTCCACCATCAGTAGGGTACTGGTGCTTGGTTGACTGGACTTGGGTGGAGGGGACAGTGACTTCACCATCAGTAGGGTACTGGTGCTTGGTTGACTGGACTGGGGTGGAGGGGACAGTGAGTCCACCATCAGTAGGGTACTGGTGCTTGGTTGACTGGACTAGGGTGGAGGGGACAGTGAGTCCACCATCAGTAGGGTACTGGTGCTTGGTTGACTGGACTTGGGTGGAGGGGACAGTGACTTCACCATCAGTAAGGTACTGGTGCTTGGTTGACTGGACTGGGGTGGAGGGGACAGTGAGTCCACAATCAGTAGGGTACTGGTGCTTGGTTGACTGGACTGAGGTGGAGGGGCCAGTGACTTCACCATCAGTAGGGTACTGGTGCTTGGTTGACTGGACTGGGGTGGAGGGGACAGTGAGTCCACCATCAGTAGGGCACTGGTGCTTGGTTGACTGGACTGGGGTGGAGGGGACAGTGAGTCCACCATCAGAAGGGTACTGGTGCTTGGTTGACTGGACTGGGGTGGAGGGGACAGTGAGTCAACCATCAGTAGGGTACTGGTGCTTGGTTGACTGGACTGGGGTGGAGGGGACAGTGACTTCACCATCAGTAGGGTACTGGTGCTCAGTAGGGTACTGGTGCTTGGTTGACTGGACTGGGGTGAAGGGGACAGTGAGTCCACCATCAGTAGGGCACTGGTGTTTGGTTGACTGGACTGGGGTGGAGGGGACAGTGAGTCCACCATCAGTAGGGTACTGGTGCTTGGTTGACTGGACTGGGGTGGAGGGGACAGTGAGTCCACCATCAGTAGGGCACTGGTGCTTGGTTGACTGGACTGGGGTGGAGGGGACAGTGAGTCCATCATCAGTAGGGTACTGGTGCTTGGTTGACTGGACTGGGGTGGAGGGGACAGTGAGTCCACCATCAGTAGGGTACTGGTGCTTGGTTGACTGGACTGGGGTGGAGGGGACAGTAAGTCCACCATCAGTAGGGTACTGGTGCTTGGTTGACTGGACTGGGGTGGAGGGGACAGTGAGTCCACCATCAGTAGGGTACTGGTGCTTGGTTGACTGGACTGGGGTGGAGGGGACAGTGAGTCCACCATCAGTAGGGTACTGGTGCTTGGTTGACTGGACTGGGGTGGAGGGGACAGTGAGTCCACCATCAGTAGGGTACTGGTGCTTGGTTGACTGGACTGGGGTGGAGGGGACAGTGAGTCCACCATCAGTAGGGCACTGGTGCTTGGTTGACTGGACTTGGGTGGAGGGGACAGTGACTTCACCATCAGTAGGGTACTGGTGCTTGGTTGACTGGACTGGGGTGGAGGGGACAGTGAGTCCACCATCAGTAGGGTACTGGTGCTTGGTTGACTGGACTAGGGTGGAGGGGACAGTGAGTCCACCATCAGTAGGGTACTGGTGCTTGGTTGACTGGACTTGGGTGGAGGGGACAGTGACTTCACCATCAGTAAGGTACTGGTGCTTGGTTGACTGGACTGGGGTGGAGGGGACAGTGAGTCCACAATCAGTAGGGTACTGGTGCTTGGTTGACTGGACTGAGGTGGAGGGGCCAGTGACTTCACCATCAGTAGGGTACTGGTGCTTGGTTGACTGGACTGGGGTGGAGGGGACAGTGAGTCCACCATCAGTAGGGCACTGTTGCTTGGTTGACTGGACTGGGGTGGAGGGGACAGTGAGTCCACCATCAGAAGGGTACTGGTGCTTGGTTGACTGGACTGGGGTGGAGGGGACAGTGAGTCCACCATCAGTAGGGTACTGGTGCTTGGTTGACTGGACTGGGGTGGAGGGGACAGTGACTTCACCATCAGTAGGGTACTGGTGCTCAGTAGGGTACTGGTGCTTGGTTGACTGGACTGGGGTGAAGGGGACAGTGAGTCCACCATCAGTAGGGCACTGGTGTTTGGTTGACTGGACTGGGGTGGAGGGGACAGTGAGTCCACCATCAGTAGGGCACTGGTGCTTGGTTGACTGGACTGGGGTGGAGGGGACAGTGAGTCCACCATCAGTAGGGTACTGGTGCTTGGTTGACTGGACTGGGGTGGAGGGGACAGTGAGTCCACCATCAGTAGGGTACTGGTGCTTGGTTGACTGGACTGGGGTGTAGGGGACAGTGAGTCCACCATCAGTAGGGCACTGGTGCTTGGTTGACTGGACTGGGGTGGAGGGGACAGTAAGTCCACCATCAGTAGGGTACTGGTGCTTGGTTGACTGGACTGGGGTGGAGGGGACAGTGAGTCCACCATCAGTAGGGTACTGGTGCTTGGTTGACTGGACTGGGGTGGAGGGGACAGTGAGTCCACCATCAGTAGGGTAGTGGTGCTTGGTTGACTGGACTGGGGTGGAGGGGACAGTGAGTCCACCATCAGTAGGGTACTGGTGCTTGGTTGACTGGACGGGGGTGGAGGGGACAGTGAGTCCACCATCAGTAGGGCACTGGTGCTTGGTTGACTGGACTTGGGTGGAGGGGACAGTGACTTCACCATCAGTAGGGTACTGGTGCTTGGTTGACTGGACTGGGGTGGAGGGGACAGTGAGTCCACCATCAGTAGGGCACTGGTGCTTGGTTGACTGGACTGGGGTGGAGGGGACAGTGAGTCCACCATCAGTAGGGTACTGGTGCTTGGTTGACTGGACTGGGGTGGAGGGGACAGTGACTTCACCATCAGTAGGGTACTGGTGCTCAGTAGGGTACTGGTGCTTGGTTGACTGGACTGGGGTGAAGGGGACAGTGAGTCCACCATCAGTAGGGCACTGGTGTTTGGTTGACTGGACTGGGGTGGAGGGGACAGTGAGTCCACCATCAGTAGGGCACTGGTGCTTGGTTGACTGGACTGGGGTGGAGGGGACAGTGAGTCCACCATCAGTAGGGTACTGGTGCTTGGTTGACTGGACTGGGGTGGAGGGGACAGTGAGTCCACCATCAGTAGGGTGCTGGTGCTTGGTTGACTGGACTGGGGTGGAGGGGACAATGAGTCCACCATCAGTAGGGTACTGGTGCTTGGTTGACTGGACTGGGGTGGAGGGGACAGTGAGTCCACCATCAGTAGGGTACTGGTGCTTGGTTGACTGGACTGGGGTGGAGGGGACAGTGACTTCACCATCAGTAGGGTACTGGTGCTTGGTTGACTGGACTGGGGTGGAGGGGACAGTGAGTCACCATCAGTAGGTCACTGGTGCTTGGTTGACTGGACTGGAGTGGAGGGGACAGTGACTTCACCATCAGTAGGGTACTGGTGCTTGGTTGACTGGACTGGGGTGGAGGGGACAGTGAGTCCACAATCAGTAGGGTACTGGTGCTTGGTTGACTGGACTGAGGTGGAGGGGCCAGTGACTTCACCATCAGTAGGGTACTGGTGCTTGGTTGACTGGACTGGGGTGGAGGGGACAGTGACTTCACCATCAGTAGGGTACTGGTGCTCAGTAGGGTACTGGTGCTTGGTTGACTGGACTGGGGTGGAGGGGACAGTGAGTCCCACATCAGTAGGGTACTGGTGCTTGGTTGACTGGACTGGGGTGGAGGGGACAGTGAGTCCACAATCAGTAGGGTACTGGTCTTTGGTTGACTGGACTGGGGTGGAGGGGACAGTGACTTCACCATCAGTAGGGTACTGGTGCTTGGTTGACTGGACTGGGGTGGAGAGGACAGTGAGTCCACCATCAGTAGGGTCCTGGTGCTTGGTCGACTGGATTGGGGTGGAGGGGACAGTGACTTCACCATCAGTAGGGTACTGGTGCTTGGTTGACTGGACTGGGGTGGAGGGGACAGTGACTTCACCATCAGTAGGGTACTGGTGCTTGGTTGACTGGACTGGGGTGGAGGGGACAGTGACTTCACCATCAGTAGGGTACTGGTGCTTGGTTGACTGGACTGGGGTGGAGGGGACAGTGACTTCACCATCAGTAGGGTACTGGTGCTTGGTTGACTGGACTGGGGTGGAGGGGACAGTGACTTCACCATCAGTAGGGTACTGGTGCTTGGTTGACTGGACTGGGGTGGAGGGGACAGTGAGTTCACCATCAGTAGGGCACTGGTGCTTGGTTGACTGGACTGGGGTGGAGGGGACAGTGAGTCCACCATCAGAAGGGTACTGGTGCTTGGTTGACTGGACTGGGGTGGAGGGGACAGTGAGTCCACCATCAGTAGGGTACTGGTGCTTGGTTGACTGGACTGGGGTGGAGGGGACAGTGACTTCACCATCAGTAGGGTACTGGTGCTCAGTAGGGTACTGGTGCTTGGTTGACTGGACTGGGGTGAAGGGGACAGTGAGTCCACCATCAGTAGGGCACTGGTGTTTGGTTGACTGGACTGGGGTGGAGGGGACAGTGAGTCCACCATCAGTAGGGCACTGGTGCTTGGTTGACTGGACTGGGGTGGAGGGGACAGTGAGTCCACCATCAGTAGGGTACTGGTGCTTGGTTGACTGGACTGGGGTGGAGGGGACAGTGAGTCCACCATCAGTAGGGTACTGGTGCTTGGTTGACTGGACTGGGGTGGAGGGGACAGTGAGTCCACCATCAGTAGGGCACTGGTGCTTGGTTGACTGGACTGGGGAGGAGGGGACAGTGAGTCCACCATCAGTAGGGCACTGGTGCTTGGTTGACTGGACTGGGGTGGAGGGGACAGTGAGTCCACCATCAGTAGGGCACTGGTGTTTGGTTGACTGGAATGGGGTGGAGGGGACAGTGAGTCCACCATCAGTAGGGCACTGGTGCTTGGTTGACTGGACTGGGGTGGAGGGGACAGTGAGTCCACCATCAGTAGGGCACTGGTGCTTGGTTGACTGGACTGGGGTGGAGGGGACAGTGAGTCCACCATCAGTAGGGCACTGGTGCTTGGTTGACTGGACTGGGGTGGAGGGGACAGTAAGTCCACCATCAGTAGGGTACTGGTGCTTGGTTGACTGGACTGGGGTGGAGGGGACAGTGAGTCCACCATCAGTAGGGTACTGGTGCTTGGTTGACTGGACTGGGGTGGAGGGGACAGTGAGTCCACCATCAGTAGGGTAGTGGTGCTTGGTTGACTGGACTGGGGTGGAGGGGACAGTGAGTCCACCATCAGTAGGGTACTGGTGCTTGGTTGACTGGACTGGGGTGGAGGGGACAGTGAGTCCACCATCAGTAGGGCACTGGTGCTTGGTTGACTGGACTTGGGTGGAGGGGACAGTGACTTCACCATCAGTAGGGTACTGGTGCTTGGTTGACTGGACTGGGGTGGAGGGGACAGTGAGTCCACCATCAGTAGGGCACTGGTGCTTGGTTGACTGGACTGGGGTGGAGGGGACAGTGAGTCCACCATCAGTAGGGTACTGGTGCTTGGTTGACTGGACTGGGGTGGAGGGGACAGTGACTTCACCATCAGTAGGGTACTGGTGCTCAGTAGGGTACTGGTGCTTGGTTGACTGGACTGGGGTGAAGGGGACAGTGAGTCCACCATCAGTAGGGCACTGGTGCTTGGTTGACTGGACTGGGGTGGAGGGGACAGTGAGTACACCATCAGTAGGGCACTGGTGCTTGGTTGACTGGACTGGGGTGGAGGGGACAGTGAGTCCACCATCAGAAGGGTACTGGTGCTTGGTTGACTGGACTGGGGTGGAGGGGACAGTGAGTCCACCATCAGTAGGGTACTGGTGCTTGGTTGACTGGACTGGGGTGGAGGGGACAGTGAGTCCACCATCAGTAGGGTACTGGTGCTTGGTTGACTGGACTGGGGTGGAGGGGACAGTGAGTCCACCATCAGTAGGGTACTGGTGCTTGGTTGACTGGACTGGGGTGGAGGGGACAGTGACTTCACCATCAGTAGGGTACTGGTGCTTGGTTGACTGGACTGGGGTGGAGGGGACAGTGAGTCACCATCAGTAGGTCACTGGTGCTTGGTTGACTGGACTGGAGTGGAGGGGACAGTGACTTCACCATCAGTAGGGTACTGGTGCTTGGTTGACTGGACTGGGGTGGAGGGGACAGTGAGTCCACAATCAGTAGGGTACTGGTGCTTGGTTGACTGGACTGAGGTGGAGGGGCCAGTGACTTCACCATCAGTAGGGTACTGGTGCTTGGTTGACTGGACTGGGGTGGAGGGGACAGTGACTTCACCATCAGTAGGGTACTGGTGCTCAGTAGGGTACTGGTGCTTGGTTGACTGGACTGGGGTGGAGGGGACAGTGAGTCCCACATCAGTAGGGTACTGGTGCTTGGTTGACTGGACTGGGGTGGAGGGGACAGTGAGTCCACAATCAGTAGGGTACTGGTCTTTGGTTGACTGGACTGGGGTGGAGGGGACAGTGACTTCACCATCAGTAGGGTACTGGTGCTTGGTTGACTGGACTGGGGTGGAGAGGACAGTGAGTCCACCATCAGTAGGGTCCTGGTGCTTGGTCGACTGGACTGGGGTGGAGGGGACAGTGACTTCACCATCAGTAGGGTACTGGTGCTTGGTTGACTGGACTGGGGTGGAGGGGACAGTGACTTCACCATCAGTAGGGTACTGGTGCTTGGTTGACTGGACTGGGGTGGAGGGGACAGTGACTTCACCATCAGTAGGGTACTGGTGCTTGGTTGACTAGACTGGGGTGGAGGGGACAGTGACTTCACCATCAGTAGGGTACTGGTGCTTGGTTTACTGGACTGGGGTGGAGGGGACAGTGAGTCCACCATCAGTAGGGTAGTGGTGCTTGGTTGACTGGACTGGGGTGGAGGGGACAGTGAGTTCACCATCAGTAGGGTACTGGTGCTTGGTTGACTGGACTGGGGTGGAGGGGACAGTGTCTTCACCATCAGTAGGGTACTGGTGCTTGGTTTACTGGACTGGGGTGGAGGGGACAGTGAGTCCACCATCAGTAGGGTAGTGGTGCTTGGTTGACTGGACTGGGGTGGAGGGGACAGTGAGTTCACCATCAGTAGGGTACTGGTGCTTGGTTGACTGGACTGGGGTGGAGGGGACAGTGAGGCATGAGTTATTTGTGAACATATTGCAATATATCCAGGTTTCCTAGCCAGCTTTGCTCACTATTGAATATCCCAGATAAAAAGTACAGGAACAACGGACAATATATCAAACCTGAGTAAGTCTCTGTGGTTGTCATTGTTCCAGTCTGCTCGCTTGCTTCGAACAAGATCAAAAAAGTGTCCTCGATACCTGAAAATTTGAATTCAGTTTAATTGTTTTGTACAAAATACTCAGCCACAAAAGTTCTTGTTACACATGTGTTTTCACAATTATGAAATTCAGCGTAGAAGTGAACCACAAAACTCAGGTTCACAAAACAGTGAAGGGTACGATAATGCATCTGTAAAGGTAGTGTTTGCAAATAATGAAAAAAAAGACTATGTAGGGGAAATTTGGTGGAAATTGGGTAAGACTGTTGGAATTCACAATTTGCAAGAGGAGATAATGTTGCAATACTAATAGTCATGTTAAAGCTCCATTATCATACTTTCATGCGGTTTGGGTTGAAATTTAGCTATTGAGAATATAAATATACAGAACGTCATACGTGTGCATTTGGGTCGTTTGTATTGAACGAGTAGATGTCATGGACGCGGAGGAACAACGAGTTCGAAGAACGAGTTGTTTCTCCGCGTCCATGACATCTTGGAGTTCAATACAAACGACCCAAATGCACACGTATGATGTTCTGTATTTATTATATACTCTCTTTTAAACCTTTGTAAAAGTAATTATGAATTGCTTAAATAATCCGAGACGTCGCACTGCGCATTGATACATAATGCGAACAAGGCGACACCCATAACACGCTCGACTGATGATTTGATACCTCAACTATCTTTTTTTTTTCTCTTTATTTTGCGTAGTTGAACGTAGAAGGCAATTTTCTCAAGTGTGAAAACAAAATACAGTGATAAAAGTTTATCCTTAGTAATTATTTATGAAGTTCTGAATGTGATAAACGTAAGTTCAGGATTCCGAGCGACGGGATCCTTTCAAACGACGTCACCATGGAAATGACGTCATAATCGTTGAAGGCTATGACGTCATAAGGGCGTAGTGTCGCTGGTGATGTTCTCGGAGTTTTGTTTTGCAGTTTCTTTACTAACGATAACACTAGTTTCTCACTATTATTCAATATCATATTAAAAAGTAAGTTTGTTACCAATGCATTGAGATACGTCAAATCCGATGTTCTAATAAGGAAAATGATTGTTACGTACGGAAAGTTACGAGAATTGCCGAAGCTTGAAAAAAGTAGAACCGGCAATCGTGCAATACGGAATTTACATTGCAATACGGAATTTGAAGACTTATTCTGTATTGCACCCTTGTATTACTATCCTAAGATTACATGAGTATATAATAAATAAATTTACATCACTCTGTAGAGAAATCTTTCGTCGAAATTTGATATCATAGTTACACTTTTTCATCAACAATAACATACCTATTTCGACGCAGTACCCCCTGTAAAAAGGGCATAGCATTTAACAAACCGCTTTCGGTTTTGTGTCTCAACTACCGTAATTGCGTTTGATGGGTATCAAATTTGGCAGCAACGAATACCTAATTCGGAGAAAAATAAAATAAAAATTGTGTGCGACAAAGACGGGTTTCAAGCTTATATTTAGAAACCGGAAGTTGTGAGATGGCCACACTTTATTCACCTTTATGTCGGCTGTCGTTTCAGTAATTTTGGTAAATAATCTCCTATTTAATGAATTTTGGTCCGATTTTCCCTAGGTTGGTCACAAAATTTTGCCAAAAAATACAAAGACAAAAGTAAAATTACTTTTAAAAATATTGAACTCTGATAATGTATCTTTGAAGGTATGCAACCTTAAAAACAATAAGTTTATCCGGAGAATTTAATCATTCTCAGGCAATGATTAACAACACAAACAAACAAAATATCACAGACCACCCTTGTAGTGCTCATCTCCTAGTTTCTACCCAACAACTAAAAATATGTGCATCTGATGTCCGCCCTTGACTGTGCCATTCAAAGTCACACAATCAATGAACATTTTTCATTGAGTATAACAATAATGTAATGAATACAAGCGTTTTTAGTTAAAACAAAGCATTTTTCTTATACCAATATAAAGTTGTGACATTGACCTTTGACAGATTGTAAGAGAAACCTTTTAAAAAATAGAGTCAGTGGCTCTGTAGCACAACAGGCTTCATATCAATTTTGCTTTAGGGTGTGGCAAATGTGGTTCCCCCCACAGGGTCACCAAATGTACAATTTGGAATCCTCCCTATCTAACTAAGGAGTCTGCACACAAAGTTTCAGCTTTCTAGACCAGATGCTTCTTGAGAAAAAGGTGAAATTAGGTTGTAAGGGTGTGGCCCTTATTAGGGGCCAAAGGGCCACCAAAGCTACAATTTGAAATCCTCACTAGTCAAGGGATTTACACAAGGTTTCAGGTTTCTAGGCCTTTTGCTTCTGGAGAAGAAGATGAAAAAAGGTTTTAAGGGCGTGGTCCGTGTGGCCCTTATCAGGGGTTACAGGGCCACAAAAGCTATAAATTATAATCCTCACTAGTCAAGGAGTCTGAACATAAAGTTTCAGCTTTCTAGGCCTTTTGCTTCTGGAGACGAAGACGAAAGTGCACAAAGTCTACAGACAAATTGACGGATGGACACAGCCGCTGGACACCATGCCATGCTATAAGCCCATCAGGCCTCTCAGGCCAGATGAGCTAAAAATGTTTACTCCTTAAAAGATGATATACCAAATCTTACACTTCTATAATTTCAAGATGACGGATTAGAGCATATAGATAGGTGTCGTAAATGGAATAAAGTTATACCCAAATTTGGTGTACAGAGCAACTCATATCTCATGACCTTGATCTTTGACATTCAAGGTCACACAATCAATGAACACTTTTCATTGAGTATAACAATAATGTAATGATCTAAAGTGTCAACATTTAAAATAATCCCTTTTCTCAAAAGTTGTGACCTTGTTGTGACCTTGACCTTTGATGGATTGTAGTGGAAACCTTTTAAACACTTTTTACCAGAAAAAATACTAGATTAGTGTTTGCGGGACACCGCAAAAACAGAGCAGCCCCGAAACTTGGGGTTTCGCCTTACCCTGTTCCGCCTTCTACAAGCCTCAGCATATTGGGCATTTTCTTGTGACCTTGACCTTTGACACTCAAGGTCATGCAATCAATGAATACATTTCATTGAATATAACATTAATGTAACAAATTAAAGAGGTAAAAGTAAAAATAATCCATTTTCTCAATATTTGTTGACCTTGCTGTGACCTTGACCTTTGACACTTCATATCCAAAACCTTTCCAAAATTTTGTACTTCTCAAGAGATAATACATACAAAATTTAAACTTCATAGCACAAAAACTTTTCAAGTTATCGCGTTTACAAATAATTTTTAAGTGATTTTATAGCTCGTGACCTTGACCTTTGATCTTGAATGTGACCATGTCATTGTAAGTCCCCAGAGGTGTAAACAATTATACATCTTTATAAGTTCTGAAAAACTGAATTGGATTAAGTTATATCCATATTAGTTCCACATTGTAATAACACAAATCTCATGACCTTGACCTTTGACCTTCAAGGTTACACAATCAATGAACACTTTTAATTGAGTATAACAATCATCTATTGATTACAAGTGTTCATAGTTAAAATAAAGCATTTTCGCAAAACCATGCTAAAGTAATGACCTCGCTGTGACCTTGACCTTGGACAGATTGTAGCGAAAACCTTTTAAAATTTTTTTACTCTTCCAAGGATGTTATATATCAAGTAAGAGCTTCATAGCACAAAAACTTTTCAAGTTATCGCGTTTACAAGGAATTTTTTAGTGATTTTATAGCTTGTGACCTTGACCTTTGTCCTTGAAGGTGAACATGTCAAAATCGTTCCCCCGAGGTATAAGCAGTAAGTTATAAATACAAGTTCTGGAAAGCTTAGTAGAAAAAAGTTATAGCCATTGGTATGAGCGCGGCGGCGGCGGCGGCGGCGGAAACTGCACAAATACTGATAGCAGCCCCGACTAAGTCGGGGCTGTTAATAATACTCAGTATAATAATAGTATCAAAAGGTATCTCTCAACCACTCGATCTAACCAAATTCTAAGTTACATAACAAAAGTTTGAATAGTTTTTGAGATATGGCCTGGAAAATAAAAACATTTTGGGACAAGGAACCACAGAAAAACAGAACCACAGAACCACAGAACCACAGAACCACAGAACCACAGAACCTCAGACAGAGACTAAAATAATATGTGTCTCCCGCAAAGATTTGTGGGGTCATAACAAGACAACTTAATTCGACAGATCCACCTCTAAAACTAATTCCACCTTGAGAGAGCCAGATATCATCACAATTGATGTTACCAAAATTCTAGGATCACTGCACAATCCCTCATTAAGGGCCACAGAGTCACCAAATCTAGCATATATAATCCAAAATGGCTGTGTATGTATGAGGTAGTCGATGGTTAGTGTGAATCAGTGCTTGTGATGTATTACCTGAAGTACAGGGCGAGGTCTGTAGAGAGAATGGCACTCTCCAGCATCTGTAGGATCTTCTCATACTCCCCCTGTGACACATTGCACAGTATGTCATTGCCCTGAAACCAGCAAATCAGTAAGGCCACCATTAGCCAATCATACTTATGTCATAATAAAGAAAATCTTCAAAATCATAAGCACAGAGGGAGCTGAATACTCCAACATAAGTAACATCTTCTACTTTTATTATCTTATTTTCTGCATCAATTAATTAAGTATTCATCTCCCTGTGTTCTTACGATTTTGTGTTATGATTGTTAGTTTCATTCTTATTTTGGATTTTCATTTCCACAAAAAAATACCCAATAGGACTGTGGTTTGAACATGCCAGTTTCCATGCTGTCAAATTTTTGTGTGATTCAAGATAAAAAAAAGAGTGAAATGATATCATTATTACCAAAATCATCTAGTTCTGAAGAGTAGGATTTGATACAAAGAAATCCACTAGATATCTTTTGATTTATTGCACAAACAAACCTAAGATGTAATTTTTTCATCAGACCTTAGATGAAGTTCCCAAACTTTTATAGTGGTCTTCTCTCCTTTTGATGATAAACACACAAATGTTAGAATGCATTCTCATTGTACGTCTATTTGTACTGGACAAATGCAACCTTGTAGGGAGAGCTAGAGGTTAAGATAAGATAATGTCTTTATTGTCCCAAGGGAAATTTGTTTTACATCATATATACAGTTCTCCAGTTACAAACAAAGCAAACTAAATGTACATGATAATATTATTATGCATAAGATTTGTCTATATAAACATGAACACATCCGATTTAGTCACACTCACATTCACTTGACTAAAACATATATATAACATTAACCAATAAACTGCTCATTGTAGGAAGGAACACTGTTTGGAATAAAAGAGTAGCGAAACATGTTTGTTCTCCCAGTCGGCATGCGCAGTCTGCGTCCTGAAGGTAGCCAAGAATATTCCGAAAAAAGAATATGTGATTGGTCACTTAAAATTTTATTTGTTTTCTTGGAAATTTGCTACTCATAAAAATCGCCGATACTTTCAATTGGAAGTCCAATTCAAGCTATTCAACCATGTTCAACCATCCAGCTATTCAACCATCCAATTCAACCATGTTCGTCCAAACATGGTTGCAGCAGTAGGAAGGTACCTTGGTGGTGAGGATCATGATGCACTGGTCGAAGTGGTGGTGTTCTAGTGTTGAGGTGGTGTACAGCTCCGCCAGTGGAGTATTTACTCTGGACAACATAAATCCAATCACCACATCATACCCGGCATATCATCCATTATCATCATTAAGATTACCAATACTGAGTTATGCTCCATTGCTTTGGTACGGCATATATATTACATTATCTTCAGGTGAATGACGTTGAGTTATATATACATGTATATCTCCTTTATATATACCAAACCAGAGTTTCATAGCAAAAAAAGTTTTTAACATGTTTAATGGGAATTCTTTAGTGATTCTTGTGAACTTGTGACCGTGACCTAATAATATAATTAAATAAAGTGTTAACAGTTAAAACAAGAAGACATGGTCATCAACATTTCCCATCCCATTAGTTTTATTCAAAGCTACTAATATTTTCCTTCGTGGGCCGTAACTCTGTAATAAGTAATTGCATTTACCTCATTGTGGAACTCAATCAAGGTATTAATACCCTGAAGGCTCAAGGCAAATTTGGTTATCCTATCTTAAATAGTTTATGAAAAAAATTGTCCCATAAGTCCATACACACGGAACAAGGGCAATAACTTCTGATTTTTCAACCCCATCAAGGTATTGAAACAATGAAGACACACAGCAAGTTTGGTTAACATATCTTAAACAGTTTCTGAGAAAAGCTGTCCCCTTTAACTCGGACGAACGGACGGATGTACGGACGGATCCCAAACCTGTATCCTCCTTCCACTTCAAGGTAGGGGATAATAAGGAGGGTCCATTGTCTCAATACAATCAATGCTGAAGTCATGTTTAAGTTGTGAAAACCTTTTTAAATATTTTCCAAACAGTCACGCATTCTTGAGGCTGAGTACACGTAACATTGCAGGAACTGGCATACAATAGCGCAAGTACACAGGGCACATCATGAACATAGTGCAAACTATACGCAAATATTCTGTAAGAAACGGGCTCTTGTGGGACAATTGTGAACAAGGCAGGTGACGAGAGAGGCACCTAATATGGCATGAATGCATACCAGTGCAGACACATTTCAATATGTGCAAATGTTGGTTCACAACAACACAAACTATTTGATTGACAGGTGAAATACACATGTTTAACCAACCGCAGTGGTACGCATTAGTCCGCACAATTGTGGAGTCAAAATGTCTCAGAGTATCAATTGGGCATAACTTAAAGTGACACAGAGTATCTTTCTTAAAATTTTATTTGGTTTTGATAAGCTACAAAATATCTAATATGCTGATTGAAGTTCATATCTCATCACTGGACTTGCAAATATATCCATTCATGCATAAAATCTCCAAAATGCTTGATTTTATGGAAAAATCAAGAAAACATCTCAAATACGTTTAATATTCAAAAATATGCATCCAATTAATCTACCTATTAGTTACAATACTTAATAAACACTATCGAATCAAATATATCTTCCTGTCAGCTTATGACAAGGTTTCAAAATTACGTTTGGCCAATTAGCGGTGCCACTCATATGTGATATGTGACATATGTGATCCTATCATCATACTCTGTGTCTCTTTAAACACTATCCACTGTCACAGTTAATGACTTAAATAAATTCTGTAGCTCTGTAGCTCATCAGTATTTGACAAAAAGATTAAATCCTTTCATAGCCAGTATTCTAATATGCAATGAATGGCCACCAAATAGACATGTTCAATCAGTTGGTCTTAGTTTGAATTCACAAGATTATTCTGGACAACAGCTAAGCCAATCTGGCCTTAAAGGTGTGATGAGCTAGAAATGTGCAACATATTGACAGACATCCCCTCAAAGAACTGATGAGCTATGTTGATAAATAAAGATGAAATAATTTGGGTTAACATTTAGAAGCTGGACTCTCACTTGAGCTGGAACTGGTTGTTGGTTCCTCTGTGGTCCAGGTCATGGCAGAGACAGCCGATCATCAGAGCCAGGCACTCCGGCTGGGTCAGCACCCGTCCCATATCCCCCTTCTGTCACACACAACATGTACATACATATATAAATACATATATCATTGGGACTTACACAGCATGTTGACATAATCTTGTACAAAAACAAAAATAGAGCCATTGGCTCTGTAGCTCATCAGGCATCATATCAAGTTTGCTTTATACAGGCCAGATGAGCTAAAAATGAAACTGATGTTACCTTTTGCAAGAAAACCTATAAAAAATTACAAAACAAATGTAACGATTTCGGAATAAATTTCCTTACCCAAATTATTTATTAGACAGTGAAAGAAGTCCACACTATAAAATATCCAAGGAGAAATAAAGACTGTAATCTAATGGAGAAAGATAGGTTTTTAAGATTGTGACCCCTGTGACCCTATTTGGGGTCATGGGGTCACGAAATCTACAGTTTAAAATCCCAATTGGCCAATGAGTCTACATGCAGTCTTTCAGCTCAATAGACCTTTAGGAGCTAAAGATGATGATGAAAATAAGTTTTTAAGGTTGTGACCCCTGTGACCCTATTTGGGGTCATGGGGTCACGAAATCTACAATTTAGAATCCCCATTGGCCAAGGAGTCTGCATATATCATTTCAGCGCTCTAGACCTTTTGAAACTTGAGAAGAAGATGAAAATAGTTTTTTAAGGTTGTGACCCCTGTGACCCTATTTGGGGTCACAGGGTCAACAAAGTTACAAATTAGAATCCCAATGTCCAAGGAGTCTGCACACATCAATATTAACTGTCTATTCCTTTTGGAACTGGAGAAGAAGATGAGAATGGTTTTTAAGGCTGTGACCCCTGTGACCCTATTTGGGGTCATGGGGTCACGAAATCTACAATTTAGAATCCCCATTGGCCAAGGAGTCTGCACATATGATTTTTAACTCTCTAGTCCTTTTAGAACTGGAGAAGAAGAGGAAAATAGGTTTTTAAGGTTGTGACCCCTGTGACCCTATTTGGGGTCATGGGCTCACGAAATCTACAATTAAGAATCCCCATAGGCCAAGGAGTCTGCACATATTACTTTCAACTCTCCAGTCCTTTTAGAACTGGAGAAGAAGATGAAAATAGGTTTTTAAGGTTGTGACCCCTGTGACACTATTTGGGGTCACAGGGTCACCAAAGTTACAAATTAGAATCCCCATTGTCCAAGGAGTCTGCACATATAATTTTTGACTCTCTACTCCTTTTGGAACTGGAGAAGAAGATGAAAATAGGTTTTTAAGGTTGTGACCCCTGTGACCCTATTTGGGGTCACAGAGTCACCAAAGTTACAAATTAGAATCCCCATTGGCCAAGGAGTCTGCACATATAATTTTTAACTCTCTCGTCCTTCTGGAACTGGAGAAGAAGATGAAAATAGGTTTTTAAAGTTGTGACCCCTGTGACCCTATTTGGGGTCACAGGGTCCCCAAAGTTACAAATTAGAATCTCCATATGCTAAGATACCTGTACACAAAATTTCAGCTCTCTAATGTGTATGGTTCATGAGGAGAAGTCGAAAGTGTCAAAAGTTTACGGACAGACGACGGACGACGGACGACGGACGGACAGACGGACGACGGACGGCCGGACGCCGGACGACGGGCCATGCCATAAGCCCATCTGGACTTTCAGTCCTGATGAGCTAAAAATGTCTGTCAGATATGTCGGATATGGTCTCCATGGATTTGATCAGAACAGATTAGATATCAGAACAGATTAGATATCAGAACAGATCAGATATCAAAACAGATCAGATATCAGAACAGATCTGATAGCAGAACAGATTAGATATCAGAACAGATCTCATAGCAGAACAGATTAGATATCAGAACAGATCAGATATCAGAACAGATCTGATATCAGAACAGATCAGATATCAGAACAGATCAGATATCAGAACAGATTAGATATCAGAACAGATTAGATTAGATATCAGAACAGGTTAGATTAGATATCAGAACAGATCAGATATCAGAACAGATTAGATATCAGAACAGATTAGATATCAGAACAGATTAGATATCAGAACAGATTAGATATCAGAACAGATCTCATAGCAGAACAGATCAGATATCAGAACAGATCAGATATCAGAACAGATCTGATATCAGAACAGATCAGATATCAGAACAGATCAGATATCAGAACAGATCAGATATCGGAACAGATCAGATATCAGAACAGATTAGATATCAGAACAGATCAGATATCAGAACAGATCTGATAGCAGAACAGATTAGATATCAGAACAGATTAGATATCAGAACAGATTAGATATCAGAACAGATTAGATATCAGAACAGATCAGATATCAGAACAGATCAGATATCAGAACAGATTAGATATCAGAACAGATTAGATATCAGAACAGATCAGATATCAGAACAGATTAGATATCAGAACACATCAGATATCAGAACAGATTAGATATCAGAACAGATCAGATATCAGAACAGATCAGATATCAGAACAGATCAGATATCAGAACAGATCAGATATCAGAACAGATTAGATATCAGAACAGATCAGATATCAGAACAGATCAGATATCAGAACAGATCTGATAGCAGAACAGATTAGATATCAGAACAGATTAGATATCAGAACAGATCAGATATCAGAACAGATCTGATAGCAGAACAGATCTGATAGCAGAACAGATCAGATATCAAAACAGATCAGATATCAGAACAGATCAGATATCAGAACAGATCAGATATCAGAACAGATCAGATATCAGAACAGATCAGATATCAGAACAGATCAGATATCAGAACAGATTAGATATCAGAACAGATCTGATAGCAGAACAGGTTAGATATCAGAACAGATCAGATATCAGAACAGATCTGATAGCAGAACAGGTTAGATATCAGAACAGATCAGATATCAGAACAGATCTGATAGCAGAACAGATCAGATATCAGAACAGATCAGATATCAGAACAGATCAGATATCAGATCAGATCAGATATCAGAACAGATCTGATAGCAGAACAGATTAGATATCAGAACAGATTAGATATCAGAACAGATCTGATAGCAGAACAGATTAGATATCAGAACAGATTAGATATCAGAACAGATCAGATATCAGAACAGATCAGATATCAGAACAGATTAGATATCAGAACAGATTTGATTATCAGAACAGATTAGATAATAAATACAAGATGGGAGGAAATGAGAGTGGCTTTTAGATATGGGCAAATACCAATCTGATTAAAATTGGCCTAGTTCCGAGGAAAAAAGCTATTAAAATATTAAAGGTGGTCTGAAATGGTCTATAGCAAATTTCAGTATTCATCAAGAAGGGATTGCAATTAGACTAGTCTCCACCTTCTCAAATCAGACAGTAACCTGCCTTAAAACCTGCTTTAAAATGCACTGGCTAATTAGCCCCGGCAAACAAATCTATGATCAAGCGTGTCTGCCCAGACTGCACTGCTATGACATCAGAAGGTCATACGTTTCACCTAATGATCATTTTTCAACATGTCATTGCAGCTCTTTAACCGTCAATTTAACAAAACTTCACCAACATAATTCAAATTTTCGATAATTCGATAGCTTAGATATAAGTTGTCAATACAGTTTTTATCAAGTCCATGGTTAATGTATACACATTGTACATTTTTCAAATCCTATGAAACGACGTAAGAAGGCTTCTCATTGATAGGCTGCTTTGTTTAATGAGTGCCGCTATGGTTAGATTTGTATCTTTTTGTGGTAATCTGAAGGTCTGTTGTTTGCGGAATCTTTCATAATATAGCGACCGTGACATATAACAGAACCCGTATGTTTTCACTGAACTCACCATACGTTTTTTAATCTATATTCAAATAGCAACATAACAGTGGCAATTTTCAAGATGGATTTTTTGCCGGAGTGATTCTAAAGAGAAAGAAAAGAACACAGTGAATTATTATATGCTCTCATTCAACATACATTTTATTTATGAATGGTAAATTGGTAAATGTCTTATAATTAATGATATCATATACCATTTCGATTCGTATTGAAATGTTTGCTTTAAATACATTCCCCATATAGGTATAGTCACACTCACCAAAACGAATCTGACAATTGCCGTTAAATTTAAGTCTATATAGCCTACATAGTTGTTTGTTTTTAAGATGACGTTCTCCTTGCTATTTGGGTCGTAAAATAAACCTGACTTATACACATATACCGTTTCGGCTTGCATAAGTTTTGGCTTGAGAAAATTTGTTAGATAAGCAAATTGAAACAAGACCTAGCTCTACGCCAACACGCTCTAGCTGCGTGGGCAGAGCCAGTCACGCTCCAGGGATCGAGTTTTCAAAGCAGTACTCTATAATTGGATATGAAATGTCAAATAAAAGCCTAATCAAGATGCATATTGTCTCGATTTTATGTTCATTGCATTACAATAGATAATGGTACTGTAGATTATCATCTTTTATTCTAAACAGAATTCATTACATATCCTCTTTAACTCTATTGAGAATCTAACTTGTTATTTTGATACGTCCACTCCACTAGGTCGGATCAAAGCCCCGTAAGTCACATGTCAGCTAAGCAAATCACAAGCTGATAACAAAATTAAAGCCTGTAAGTGCAAGTAACTCCTGTTAACCTTGCTTTGAACATGATCACGGCTAGCGAGAAGATGTGATTGGTCCGTTATCGACTGAGTTTTGGCTGCTCTAAACTTGCAAAAAACATGCAAGGTACTGGGGTGCAGTCAGACCTAGTGTAGAGGATTTCATATCTCTGTACAGCTGCATACCAAAAGTTTGTTTACCTGCTGTGATCTGTGTGCAAATATCATATAATTTGGGTTTCGTTTTGACGTTCATAAAATAACTCCAGGAGCACTTACAGAAGATCATCAATTGTCCATGTGTAAAATAACCATTCCCAAACCATATTTCGGGATCGTCTTGTCACTGGTGCGGAATGTCGATATTTGGCATTGTTAAATAGACAGATGGGGTTATATTTGTGAAATTTTGATTTTCTTAAATTTTGATTAAAGTCATCCATGTAAACTTTGTAGGAAAAACATCAGCACAGTTACGATGTCTCAAAGACGTTACAAATTACATGATATTTGCACTATTAACGAAGGTAAGTGAACAAACTTAAGATACGCAGCTGTAGAGTAACTATTTTGAATATTTCATTCCTCGGACAAAGGTCGATTCAATCAGACTGCGGCAGATACAAGATGGGAGAAGATGAGAGCAGATTTGTGATATTTGTCAATTACAAAATTGGAGCAGTTGAGGGCAGATTTGAGATATGGGCAAATACAAAACTGGAGCAGATGAGGAACTGTCTTATACTTACACTAATAATTCAAGTGTTCTCTTTACTGTTGAGCAGTTATTTCAATTACTACTGTCTTGACTAAGGCAAGGATTTTACTATACATTTTAATGCTTCATATTGCTACATTACATGATCAATTTTGTTAAGAAGTTGTGACTTAAAGGGACACAGAGTATGTTGATAGGATGACATATGTCAAATTTTGAAATCGATGTTATTACATCGGAAACTACTAACTGTTACTGAAAATAACAAGTTAAAGGTCAATCAGTACATTTGAGCGAAAATACGGCCATTCAAAGTCGGGATCTTGATCGAAAACCAAACAATGTGGCTCGAGTGGCACACGCATATTCGCCAATTGAATTTTGAGACCTTGTCAAAAGCTGACAGGAAGATATATTCGATTCGAAAGTGAATAAGATTCTAATAAGTTTTTACCAAACTAAGGAGTGCTTAAATGTATTTTCTTTATTATTTTTTTTATTTCTGGAAGGGAATATCATACAGATTGTTTTCCCAAATAAATCAAATTCAGCTTTGTGTTCACCTGTATCATACAAAACATGGTCTGTGCTACGTTGAAGGCATGTCTCCAGTTATGGTACGTGACGTTGCGGTAGTTTTTTTTAACACTCAACAACCAGCGACACAGGATCTGCAAAAGTGATTAATGATTTTACAATTCTACATTGCTTGATAACACATGGGAGTTTTGTTACAAATCATTAACAGTGTTCTTCCACCTTTATACTAATGCCTAATGTTTGATTTGCAAGCAGTGTGAGTGTTCACTTGGTGTATGGATTTAGTGCTAAGAAAGTACCAATTATTATCAATACAGTTCTCTTTCACCTAACCAATGATGATTTTATACTGTAACACCTTGTACATCATATCATAATGGTTCAGTCTCATCACATGACTCATACTGTAACAGTTCTGTCTCATCCCATGACTCATGCTGTAACAGTTCTGTCTCATCCCATGACTCATGCTGTAACAGTTCTGTCTCATCCCATGACTCATGCTGTAACAGTTCTGTCTCATCCCATGACTCATACTGTAACAGTTCTATCTCATCCCATGACTCATGCTGTAACAGTTCTGTCTCATCCCATGACTCATGCTGTAACAGTTCTGTCTCATCCCATGACTCATACTGTAACAGTTCTGTCTCATCCCATGACTCATGCTGTAACAGTTCTGTCTCATCCAGTGACTCATGCTGTAACATTTCTGTCTCATCCCATGACTCATACTGTAACAGTTCTGTCTCATCCCATGACTCATGCTGTAACAGTTCTGTCTCATCCCATGACTCATACTGTAACATTTCTGTCTCATCCCATGACTCATGCTGTAACAGTTCTGTCTCATCACATGACTCATGCTGTAACATTTCTGTCTCATCACATGACTCATGCTGTAACAGTTCTGTCTCATCCCATGACTCATGCTGTAACATTTCTGTCTCATCCCATGACTCATGCTGTAACAGTTCTGCATCATCACATGACTCATGCTGTAGCAGTTCTGTCTCATCACATGACTCATGCTGTAACAGTTCTGTCTCATCCCATGACTCATACTGTAACAGTTCTGTCTCATCCCATGACTCATACTGTAACAGTTCTGTCTCATCACATGACTTAGGCCTAGAAAGAAAAGTAATTTGTTTCGGGTTTCCGCCCGCGTCAGTTTCAAATTCCCGCATCAAGCCTTTTTTTCAAGATGTTGACAAGGGAAAAATGGAAATTTAGTCTCATGGTCTAAAAAACCCATTAAAACGCAAGCTTTTTAAATGTTAATCATTTTTGTCCATGAGTGCCTTCAAAGAAGCAGTGAAAACGTTATTAAAAGGTTATATTTCTTCCTTTTTTGTTCATGATCAATAATAAAAAAAACGAAAATAAAACAAAAATCTGCGTCATAGCATCATTTTGCCTGAATGTTAAGACCAGAAACGTTTTTTTGTTGGGCCTTATACTGCAACAGTTCTGTTTAATCCCATGACTTATACTGCAACAGTTCTGTTTAATCCCATGACTTATACTGCAACAGTTCTGTTTAATCCCATGACTTATACTGCAACAGTTCTGTTTAATCCCATGACTTATACTGCAACAGTTCTGTTTAATCCCACGACTTATACTGCAACAGTTCTGTTTAATCCCATGACTTAAACTGCAACAGTTCTGTTTAATCCCATGACTTATACTGCAACAGTTCTGTTTAATCGCACGACTTATACTGCAACAGTTCTGTTTAATCCCATGACTTATACTGCAACAGTTCTGTTTAATCCCATGACTTAAACTGCAACAGTTCTGTTTAATCCCATGACTTATACTGCAACAGTTCTGTTTAATCCCATGACTTATACTGCAACAGTTCTGTTTAATCCCATGACTTATACTGCAACAGTTTTATCTCACCTCATAACTGATGTTGTAGGCTTCTAGTAGGTCTAGATCCATGAACATACGAATTGTTGCTTTCAGTGTATCGTCATCATCAAGCATGAAGTCGCTGAACTTGTAGTCCAATAGCCTGTAATGTGCAGACGAGGGGATGACCAGTTTCTGAAAGATATATGTTTGAAAACTGCCATTAGAATATATACTGAATATTGTAGGCAATTGTGTCATGCCCTTTCACATGATCTTTAAACATCTATTGTATTACAGACTGCAACTCTTTGTAAACATCTTTACAAAATTGCCAATGGCAAAGTAGCTCAATAGTCTTGGCATTATTCAATTATCTTCATCCCATATAATGTAGCTCATTTTATTTTGTCTCCTTTTTGTTACTTATTTAAACAAATTAACTGTACAAATCTAAGTTTACATAAAACAGATTATTATTCTAAAAATGTAAATTTCCTTTGTACAATGATTTTTGAGAAATTGTCATTAAAATTGTCGGGACCAAATGGTCAAATGTAAAAATGTAAAAATAGAGCCAGTGGCTCTGTAGCTCATCAGGCTTCATATCAATTTTGCTTTAGTGTGTGGCAAATGTGGTTCCTCCCGTACTTTGGACCACAGGGTCACCAAATGTACAATTTGATTTCCTCCTTATCTAACTTAGGAGTTTGCACACAAAGTTTCAGCTTTCAAGGCCTGATGCTTCTTGAGAAAAAGATAAAATTAGGTTAAAGGGTGTGGCCCCTGAGGCCCTTATTAGGGACCACAAAAGCTATAAATCATAATCCTCACTAGTCAAAGAGTATATTGACATGGTTTCAGCTTTCTGGGCCTATTGCTCCTGGAGAAGAAGATGAAAATAGGTTTTTAGGGCATGGCCCCTGTGTCTCTTATAAGGGACCACTGGGCCACCAAAGCTACAATTTATAATCCCCACTAGTCAAGGAGTCAATACACAAAGATTCAGCTTTCTAGGCCTTATGGTTCTGAAGAAGATGAAAATAGGTTTTTAGGCTGTGGCCCCTTTGGCCCTTGTTTAGGGCCACAGGGCCACCAAAGCTACAATTTATAATCCTCACTAGTCAAGGTGTCTGTACAAAAAGTTTCAGCTTTCTAGGCCTTATGCTTCTGGAGAAAAAGTCGAAATTCCACAAAGTTTACGGACGGACGGATGGACGGACGGAAAAATGATTCGGATGGTTCAAGGTATCTCAACACAAACTTTCAGCATTTAGAGTCAGCAGTTCTGATGGAAAGTCATATATGTGGCAAATGCTTGCATAGACGATGGATAATAGAGTGTTGAAGACAAGAAATGAGGAATATGAAGAAGTGAAGACAAGTCAAGTAATGAGGAAAAATGAGGAGTGAAGACGAGTAAAAATGAGAGGAAAGAGAAGGGAGGAGTAAAGATGGAGTTAGAACGAGTTAAAACAAGTAAAGAAAGTGAGGAGTAACTCATAGTGAAGACAAGTAATGTGGAAGGAGTAATTAGGAGTACGGATTGAGTAAGGAGGACTGAGGAGGAATGAAAGATAACTTGTAGTGAAGACAATTAATGAGGAAGGAGAAGTGAGGAGTACGGATTGAGTAAGGATGAATGAAGACAAGTAACAAGGACTGAGGAGGAGTGAAGCCAAGTGAGGATATGTGAGAAGCAGAAAGGATGATTAAGACAACTAATTGGGGGAAATGAGGATTGAGAAGAAAAGGGGAGTAAGGAGGAGTGAAGACAGTTAGGCAGAGTAAGAGGGATCAGGAGAAAGAAGAAGTGAGAAGTAGTGAGGGGAAAGGAGGAGTCAAGAAAAGTAATGAAGGGTAAATGAAAGTGAAATCAGGTAATGAGGAGAAGGGAGGAGTAAGGAGTAGTGAGGGGTAGGGAGAAGTAAGGAGTAGTGAGGGGTAGGGAGGAGTAAGGAGTAGTGAGGGGTAGGGAGGAGTAAGGAGTAGTGAGGGGTAGGGAGATAAGGAGTAGTGAGGGGTAAGGAGTAGTGAGGGGTAGGGAGGGGTAAGGAGTAGTGAGGGGTAGGGAGGAGTAAGGAGTAGTGAGGGGTAGGGAGAAGTAAGGAGTAATGAGGGGTAGGGAGAAGAAAGGAGTAGTGAGGGGTAGGGAGGAGTAAGGAGTAGTGAGGGGTAGGGAGATAAGGAGTAGTGAGGGGTAGGGAGATAAGGAGTAGTGAGGGGTAGGGAGGAGTAAGGAGTAGTGAGGGGTAGGGAGGAGTAAGGAGTAGTGAGGGGTAGGGAGGAGTAAGGAGTAGTGAGGGGTAGGGAGATAAGGAGTAGTGAGGGGTAGGGAGGAGTAAGGAGTAGTGAGGGGTAGGGAGGAGTAAGGAGTAGTGAGGGGTAGGGAGGAGTAAGGAGTAGTGAGGGGTAGGGAGGAGTAAGGAGTAGTGAGGGGTAGGGAGATAAGGAGTAGTGAGGGGTAGGGAGGAGTAAGGAGTAGTGAGGGGTAGGGAGGAGTAAGGAGTAGTGAGGGGTAGGGAGGAGTAAGGAGTAGTGAGGGGTAGGGAGGAGTAAGGAGTAGTGAGGGGTAGGGAGGAGTAAGGAGTAGTGAGGGGTAGGGAGGAGTAAGGAGTAGTGAGGGGTAGGGAGGAGTAAGGAGTAGTGAGGGGTAGGGAGGAGTAAGGAGTAGTGAGGGGTAGGGAGATAAGGAGTAGTGAGGGGTAGGGAGGAGTAAGGAGTAGTGAGGGGTAGGTAGGAGTAAGGAGTAGTGAGGGGTAGGGAGGAGTAAGGAGTAGTGAGGGGTAGGGAGGAGTAAGGAGTAGTGAGGGGTAGGGAGGAGTAAGGAGTAGTGAGGGGTAGGGAGGAGTAAGGAGTAGTGAGGGGTAGGGAGATAAGGAGTGAGGGGTAGGGAGTAGTGAGGGGTAGGGAGGAGTAAGGAGTAGTGAGGGGTAGGGAGGAGTAAGGAGTAGTGAGGGGTAGGGAGGAGTAAGGAGTAGTGAGGGGTAGGGAGGAGTAAGGAGTAGTGAGGGGTAGGGAGGAGTAAGGAGTAGTGAGGGGTAGGGAGAAGTAAGGAGTAGTGAGGGGTAGGGAGGAGTAAGGAGTAGTGAGGAGAAGGGAGGAGTAAGGAGTAGTGAGGGGTAGGGAGGAGTAAGGAGTAGTGAGGGGTAGGGAGATAAGGAGTAGTGAGGGGTAGGGAGGAGTAAGGAGTAGTGAGGGGTAGGGAGGAGTAAGGAGTAGTGAGGGGTAGGGAGGAGTAAGGAGTAGTGAGGGGTAGGGAGGAGTAAGGAGTAGTGAGGGGTAGGGAGGAGTAAGGAGTAGTGAGGGTAGGGAGGAGTAAGGAGTAGTGAGGAGAAGGGAGGAGTAAGGAGTAGTGAGGGGTAGGGAGGAGTAAGGAGTAGTGAGGGGTAGGGAGGAGTAAGGAGTAGTGAGGGGTAGGGAGGAGTAAGGAGTAGTGAGGGGTAGGGAGGAGTAAGGAGTAGTGAGGGGTAGGGAGGAGCAAAGAGTAGTGAGGGGTAGGGAGATAAGGAGTAGTGAGGGGTAGGGAGGAGTAAGGAGTAGTGAGGGGTAGGGAGGAGTAAGGAGTAGTGAGGGGTAGGGAGGAGTAAGGAGTAGTGAGGGGTAGGGAGGAGTAAGGAGTAGTGAGGGGTAGGGAGGAGTAAGGAGTAGTGAGGGGTAGGGAGATAAGGAGTAGTGAGGGGTAGGGAGGAGTAAGGAGTAGTGAGGGGTAGGGAGGAGTAAGGAGTAGTGAGGAGAAGGGAGGAGTAAGGAGTAGTGAGGGGTAGGGAGATAAGGAGTAGTGAGGGGTAGGGAGGAGTAAGGAGTAGTGAGGGGTAGGGAGGAGTAAGGAGTAGTGAGGGGTAGGGAGAAGATTAAATAAGTAGTGAGGAGTACCCGGAGTCTCTGCGCCTCCTCGGCTGGTGCAATGGCATGGTAGGACAGGACCTCAAGGGCCACTCGCTGCTTGGCCATAGCTCTCAGGGCAGTCTCGTACATCTGGGTGTTACTGATCCCCATCCCACAGAAGATAGAGAATGCCTGTATTGGAGTACATTAAAATATAACCACTGACTCTGTAGCTCATCAGGCTATCTTATTAATTATACAAATGGTCAGAGGGCAAAATATGAGGAGTCACAGAATAGTAAAATCTATCTATCTCAATCCTAATCAGCAGTGGGGTATGTACACAAGGTTTCAACTTTCTTGGACTTTGCCTCTGTGAGGAAATTTTTGAGAACTATAGAGTCTGTACAGATAGTTTCAGCTTCAGTTTCCAGGCCTTTTTGCTTCTGGAAATGTAGATGAAAATAGGTTGTTAGGTCATGGTGCCATTGACCCTTGATTAATAATCTGGGTATAGGAGTCTGGACACAAGATTTCACCTTTCTAGGCCTTTTGCTTCTGAAAAAGATGATGAAAATAGGTCCCTAAGGATTTTCAACATAATTGTCGAAATGTAATTGAGTCAAACACTGCTGTCATATCCCAATTGTGTCTTTTAAAGATATTTATAATTTGCAATACTTATGCATTCATCAGACATCATTGTGATAATGTTTGATGAGAACCTAACTATTAATGTTACTTTGATTATGCATCTTTGAAGGATATGAAAGTTATTTTTGTGTAATATTTTCTGTTAGAGCAACACTTTTAATACTTACTCGTTAACTTACCTCAAATAAATTTTCATCATTTTTATTAAATGTTGTGCCATCAAGCTTGTTGATAAGCTGACTGACACCAATAACTTTGCCGTGAGCATTCTTGATTGGCATACACAATATTGCGCTGGTCCGAAAGCCATCAAAATCCACCTGCAACATAAAGCATAGAGACTGAGCACTGACTGTCTTCTTGTGGTACTGGGGGATCAACACTTTACATACCAACTAGCTAAATTCCTTCATAGATTGATCATAAACAAGTGATTGTCAAAAAGGTGACAAGATCCCCTAGATTGATGTTAACAACAAGAACAATGAATAGAAAAAGTCTATTGTCTACACTTGTCATGCTACTTGTTATTCAGACCATCCAAATCTTCTGCTCCCCAGCTAGAGATTAGTGTTGATACATGTCACCCTCATAAACTCTACATGCTTATAATTAGGAGATAAACATACTGTGTTTGGAAATCAGCGGCATATAACTGAATTATTATAACTCTAAATTTAATTTAAAGTCAAACGTAAGGCTTTAAATGGATAATTTAGAGCTATAATAATTCCGTTATATGCCGCTGATTTCCAAACACAGTATGTTTATCTCCATTCTACCATAATAGCGATTTAAAATTGAACTATATTCTTTCGCATTGACTCAGGTGTGCCATGTCATGATGCCCATGCACGATTTCCACGGAGCGACATTCACACAGTGTTGACGGATTTGGTAATCTCGAATGACGTTACAAATAGGCGGCCTCGGAGATTACCATCAATTATCCGAATGCTGCAAAGGAAGTCCATTCTATTCAGTAGACGTTTTATCATTTCGTGACGGTTGTTAGCGTTATGTTAAGTTCTGCATATATTCACAAACTTGACGTCGGTGTAATTGCATTGGTGTTGTAAATAAATTTAAGGTAAGTGTATGTCGCATTTCGATTCATATTCGTATGAAATTCTGGCCGGTTAAGCTTGTCGAGCCCGTTTTAGTCTAACGCTACAGAATGATTGACAGTTCGAACGAGAAATCTAAACTGTTGTCAGTGTTGTGTATTTTACCGGTTTTGACAGACTGCAAGCGTTAAGGTGAATAATGTCTATCAATATTATGTTATTGATTACATTGGGTAGTCATGAATAACACTATTAATCAAGCTTTGTTTTCACTTAAATATTAACTTTTTCACATCCATGTGTTGGTGACTCTCACTCCAGAAGTAGATATGAATTATTTTTTTATTTATTTTTTTTTAAAACCGAGATGAGTAAAAACAGTGCACTTACTCGCCTTTCCCGTGATCTCCGTCGCTGTAATTTCTCATAACGCTCAGTAACAAATTTTCCCACGTGGTAAACATTACACCCAGTGTGCTTGGTTCTGAGGGACTTCAAAGCAACATCTTAAAACCTCATATTGACAGTAATTATTAAGTTATTCGTTTTCATTGAAATACAGGCAGTTATAACCATGCGATGGGCAGAGACCTTTCTGATATCTAACAGCTGATATCTTATAACAGAGCAATGAATACTTACTGATGCATCAAATCTGTCATCTGCATATGCATTTGGAATATTCAGAGTCTGAAATTGAATATTGAAAATTAGATTTCATAGTGAAACATTATCATACAAGAACTGCGGAATAAGGGTACACATTTATTGAGTGAGTTTGGTAAACACATATAATAGTCCAGTAGACAAATTGAAAAGGTTTGGACAAAATTGCTTTGATTTGTTTTCATGATAATACCAATGATTAAAAAAATAGAGCAATTGGCTCTGTAGCTCATCATGCTTCATATTTAACTTGTGGCCCCTACAAAGGGGGAAACCACATTGGCCACACCGGCCAATGGGGTTTCCCCCTTTGTAGGGGTCACAGGGTCACAAATCCTAGAATTAAGTATATAAGAGATGTGATTTCTGATACCTGTAATCAATACAGAAATGGAAATAGCTCAAATATTCAATTGATAATTTATGACATAAGATGCAAAGGTTCACTAAGCCTTTTTTTATGGGCCATAGGGTCAACAAAACTGTAAATTATAATCCTGTAGTCTGTCTGGAGTCTCTAAACAAGATTTCAGCTTTCTAGGCTTTAAGCTTTTTTCTTCTTGAGAAGCAAATGAAAATAGGTTTTAAGAGCATGGCCCTTGATGCCCTTAAAATCCTCACTAGTCAAGAAGTCTGTACACAAAGTTTTAGCTTTCTAGACCCTATGCTTCTGGAGAAGAAGATGAATAATAGGTTTTTAGAGCATGGCCCTTGTGATCCTTATTAGGTCCGCAAAAGCTATAAATAATAGTCCACACTAGTCAAAGAGTCTGTACACAAAGTTTCAGCTACCTAGGCCTTATGGTTCTGGAGAAGAAGATGAAAATAGGTCTTCAGGGCGTGGCCCCTATGACCCTTATTAGGGGCCACAGAGCCACAAATGCTATAAATCATAATCCTCACTAGTCAAGGAGTCTGTACACTGTTTGAAAGTTTCAGTTTTCTAGGCCTTATGGTTCTGGAGAAGAAGATGAAAATAGGTTATTATTATAACCCTTATTAGGGGCCACAGGGTCACAAAAGCTATAAAACTATAATCCTCACTAGTCAAGGAATCTGAACACAGGCCTTCTAGGCCTTATGCTTCTGGAGAGGAAGTAAAAAATGTGCACAGTTAACAGACGGACTGACCAACGGATGGATGAGTCCAGATGAGCTAAACATCACAAATATAAAAAAATATACACAAAATGTTACGTGCTAAATGAGTTTACCTTGTTTGCAGATATAACTCTACAGCTCCGTACCTTAAGTTTGTTCACTTACCTTCATATCTAGTGCAAATATCATGTAATTTGGAAAGTCTTTGAGGCATCTTAGCATTGCGAAAACGAAACCGATAATGTTAAAATTTCACTACATAAGTCTAGAGTCAGTTTGTGTTAACATACCCCTATGATTTTTATTTTTCTCTACAAAATCCTTCATATTTGTTCTTTGCACTAAGGCAATGTTATTGTGCTGATTGTTTTCTCATAAAGTTTATATGGATTATTTTAATCAAAATTTATGAAAATCGTAATTTCATTAATATGATCCCATCTGTCTATTTAACCATGCGAAAAATCGACATTCACTGCCAGTGAGAAAACGGTCCAAAATATGGTTTGGAATGGTTATTTTACACATGGACAATTGATGATCCTTTGTAAGTGGTCCTGGAGTTATTTTAGGGACGTCAAAACGAAACCCAAATTATGATATTTGCACTAAGATACACAAGCAAGTGAACAAACTTAAGGTACGCAGCTGTATAACTTGAGTATTCTGAGCTCGTAATAAATAAAGCAATTTTGTCCAAGCAAACTGCCTCTTTTCACTTTGTTTATTGAATAGCCTCACCTCGCCGGTTGTAGCCACGTACCCAGTGATGCCGATGTTGATTGGGAATCTTGGTTCTTGGGGTCTGAAAAAAACAATCATTGCCTGACTGGTGGAGATGCAGAATAAATGTCTAAGAAAGCATTTACACTTATTTACTATTGTGATGGTTCAACCTGTTAGTTGGTGTACACATTAAGCACCTAATAATGGGTCATTGAATTACTAAAGTAAGAATCTATGAGCTACTATATTCCTGCAATGCTCTAAGAACTTACAATAAACAAGTAAATGTCACAAAGGTGACAAGATCCCCCGCCGCAAATTGATGTTAACAACAAAAATAGAGCCATTGGCTCTGTAGCTCATCAGGCTTAACATTTGATTTTGCTTTAGGGTGTGACTGATGTTGTTCCCCCCTTAGTAGGGCCAACAGGGTCACAAAATCTACAATTATTAATCCTCACTAGTCAAGGAGTCTGTACACAAAGTTTCAGCTTTCTAGGCCTTATGCTTCTGGAGAAGAAAATGGAAATAGGATTTAAGGGCGTGGCTCCTGTGGCCTTAATTAGGGGCCACAGGACAACAAAAGCTACAATTATTAAACCTCACTAGTCAAGGAGTCTGTACACAAAGGTTCAGCTTTCTAGGCCTTATGGTTCTGGAGAAGAAGTCGAAATTCCACAAAGATTACGGACGGATGGACGGACGCACGGACGTCGGACACCATGCCATGCCATAAGCCCATTGGGCCTTACAGTCCAGATGAGCTAAAAATGTATAGAAACTCTTGTCTACGCTTGTCATGCTACTAGACATGATTTGGACCATCCAAATCGACTGGCCGCTGCATCTTCCGGCTTCACTGTGACCTTGAAAATAATGTGAAGGTCACCAAAATCAAATAGGCCCTGTGTCGTCCTAAAATTGATTTCTAAAAAGAATCCAGTGAATGACTCCTTAGATATCACACTAACAAGCTTAACATGCAGTTTATAATGCTGATAAATCAAAAGTTATGCTGTGACCTTGAAGATCACAAAAATCAACTTGGTCCAGCGCCTTCCCAATAAGATGCTATGTGTAAATTATGAAGAGACTCCAGTGAATGGTTCTTGAGAGGTCCCGCTGACAAGCTTTTTAAAATGCAGATTTCAATGCATAAAGTTCAAAGCCTCGCTGTGCCCTTGAAAATACTGTGAAGGTCACCAAAATCAAATGGGTCTGGCGCCTGCCCGTTAAGATGTTTTGTGTAAATTATGAAGAGAATCCAGAAAATGGTTCTAGAGATATCCCGCTGACAAGCCTAAAATGCAGGTTTCAATGCTTTATTTACAAAGTCTCGCTGTGACCTTGAAAATACTGTGAAGGTCACCAACGTTGACTGAACCTGGTGCAATCCCAATAAGATGCTATGTGCAGATTATGAAGAGAATCAAATGAATAGTTCTTGAGATATCCGCTGACAAGCTTTAAATGCAGGTTTCAGTGCTTAAGTTTCAAAGCCTCGCTGTGACCTTGAAAATACTGTGAAGTTCAGCAAAATCAATTGGGCCTGGTGCCTTCCCAACAAGATGCTATGAGTCAATTATGAAGAGAATCCAGTGAATGGTTCTTGAGATATCCCACCGACAAGCTTAAAATGCAGGTTTCAATAGTTATAATTTTCAAAGAGTCGCTGTGACCTTGAAATTACAGTGAAGGTCACCAAAATAGACTGGCCCCGGTGCCTTTTAAATAAGATGCTATGTGTAAATTATGAAGAGAATCAAGTGAATGGTTCTAGATATATCCCGTTGACAAGCCTTAAATGCAGGTTTCAATGGTGAATTTAAAAACCTCGCTGTGATCTTTGAAATAATGTGATGGTCACCAAAATCGACAGGACCCTGCGCCTTCCAAATAAGAAGGTTTGTGTAAGTTATGAAGAGAATCCAGTGAATTGTTCTATCCTGCTGACAAGGGTAAAATTTCAGGTCAAGGTCATGAACCTCCATAGGGACCTTAATTACTCTGATGGTGATGATGCCATATGCAAAAGATAATCCAGTCAATAGTTTTTGAGTTTTTCCATTTCATACGTACGGACGGACGGACAGACGGATGAACGGACGCTGCCCAATACTAGATCCCCAGCTTCGCGCAAAACGTGGCCGGGGATAATTACAATTAAGTGTCAATCCAACACAGATGATATCCTCAGGATTTGAGCTATAGCAGTTGATGAAAGCCTTCACTTACCCTTCTCTGTTATAGGTATCATCATTGTCAAAGTCACTAGCCTGCAGATCAAACACTTGTGAAAATATCCCCTGTAACAGCAGAAAGTGGCGTCAACTTTCATGTCACAAACATCGGCAACCATCACCTTTAGTGGTGTTCTATACTTATCATCAGGGAAAACTGTATTCTAGCAGTGGAATAAAGCACCTGTCAGTCTACATAAGGGAGAATTGAGAGGAGTGAAAATAAGATGTTATCACTACATACAGGGTTAAAGTGCAAGAGTTTGATATCATGAAAGAATGACCTGTTGATGTAAAATGGTTACTCAAAATGAAAATGGGCCTTGTTGGCTAAATCTAAAGGATTTCATTTTCATATGACAAACTACGGAAGCATCCTAGTGCAACAGTGAAGATTGTTTTTGTCTCCTAATTAGGAGATACTAACACTTAATTAGGAGATAGAAACTCCTAATTAGGACACAATAACTCCTACTTAGGACATTAGTAACTCCTAATTAGGAATTAGTTATCACCTAATTAGGACTTATATATCACCTAATTAGGTCAAACTAAGTACTAATTAAGACATAACTATCTCCTAATTAGGACTTAATCATCACCTGATAACTAGAAACTATCCCCTGATTAAAAATAGTATCACCTAATTAACAAATGTTTATTTCTTCCATGGTAGACAAATACAAATTTATTAAGCACCTCTATTTTGTAAAATGAAGTTGTAGATGCTTATTAGTTAGTAGATGCCCACAGGGTCACCTCAGCTTTAAATTATTGTTCTCACTAGTCAAGGAGTATGTATGTTTTCGATTAGAACTTGAAAATGCACAAAGTTTACAGATAAATGGATGGATGGATGGACGGACGGACACACACGGGACACCATGCTGTACAATAAGCCCATCGGACCTTTCAGACCTGATGACCTAAAATTTACTATTTGTATCAGTGATTACACATTAGTACAGTCCTATTTTGTTTACACCTGATAATTACCGGATAGCTAGTCCTTAATATTCTCATCTACGATATCAACGAAAATATAAAAATCATTATCAAAAGCGTATTTCATTATATAATAAAAGTGATACACACATACCAAGCTTCTTTTGTGGGATTCCATTACTTAGTAGATGATTGTAGTTGAAATATTTTCATACCTGACAAGATAAGCTCCCCAATGTCAATCCCTAACTGTTTCACTATAATATTGTCTGGAAAGTGAGTTGTTAAATTATCCGAAGGCCAAGTAAACGAGGTTTGACTGTAGTTAACAAAGCGTACTTGTAAAACATGGTATGCAACCAATCATACAAATGAATACATGTTGATTATAGCAAATAAATATATAATAGATGAAAAATATGATAGACTGAGGGTGTATACAGTGTTATAGATTACAATGTGGTAAATGTTTGTCCTAAAGATAACCAGTGATTGATACAGTGTGAGAGAATAAAATGTAGTAAATGTTTGTCCTTAAGATAACCAGTGATTGATACAGTGTGAGAGAATAGAATGTAGTAAATGTTTGTCCTAAAGATAACCAGTGATTGATACAGTGTGAGAGAATAGAATGTAGTAAATGTTTGTCCTTAAGATAACCAGTGATTGATACAGTGTGAGAGAATAGAATGTAGTGAAGGTTTGTCCTAAAGATAACCAGTGATTGATACAGTGTGAGAGAATAGAATGTAGTAAATGTTTGTCCTAAAGATAACCAGTGATTGATACAGTGTGAGAGAATAGAATGTAGTAAATGTTTGTCCTAAAGATAACCAGTGATTGATACAGTGTGAGAGAATAGAATGTAGTAAATGTTTGTCCTAAAGATAACCAGTGATTGATACAGTGTGAGAGAATAGAATGTAGTAAATGTTTGTCCTTAAGATAACCAGTGATTGACACAGTGTGAGAGAATAGAATGTAGTAAATGTTTGTCCTAAAGATAACCAGTGATTGATACAGTGTGAGAGAATACAATGTAGTAAATTTTTGTCCTTAAGATAACCAGTGATTGATACAGTGTGAGAGAATAGAATGTAGTAAATGTTTGTCCTAAAGATAACCAGTGATTGATACAGTGTGAGAGAATAGAATGTAGTAAATGTTTGTCCTAAAGATAACCAGTGATTGATACAGTGTGAGAGAATACAATGTAGTAAATGTTTGTCCTTAAGATAACCAGTGATTGATACAGTGTGAGAGAATAGAATGTAGTAAATGTTTGTCCTTAAGATAACCAGTGATTGATACAGTGTGAGAGAATAAAATGTAGTAAATGTTTGTCCTTAAGATAACCAGTGATTGATAAAGTGTGAGAGAATAGAATGTAGTAAATGTTTGTCCTTAAGATAACCAGTGATTGATACAGTGTGAGAGAATAGAATGTAGTAAATGTTTGTCCTTAAGATAACCAGTGATTGATACAGTGTGAGAGAATAGAATGTAGTAAATGTTTGTCCTTAAGAAAACCAGTGATTGATACAGTGTGAGAGAATAGAATGTAGTAAATGTTTGTCCTAAAGATAACCAGTGATTGATACAGTGTGAGAGGATAGAATGTCGTAAATGTTTGTCCTAAAGATAACCAGTGATTGATACAGTGTGAGAGAATAGAATGTAGTAAATGTTTGTCCTAAAGATAACAAGTGATTGATACAGTGTGAGAGAATAGAATGTAGTAAATGTTTGTCCTTAAGATAACCAGTGATTGACACAGTGTGAGAGAATAGAATGTAGTAAATGTTTGTCCTTAAGATAACCAGTGATTGATACAGTGTGAGAGAATAGAATGTAGTAAATGTTTGTCCTTAAGACAACCAGTGATTGATACAGTGTGAGAGAATAGAATGTAGTAAATGTTTGTCCTAAAGATAACCAGTGATTGATACAGTGTGAGAGAATAGAATGTAGTAAATGTTTGTCCTAAAGATAACCAGTGATTGATACAGTGTGAGAGAATAGAATGTAGTAAATGTTTGTCCTAAAGATAACCAGTGATTGATACAGTGTGAGAGAATAGAATGTAGTAAATGTTTGTCCTTAAGATAACCAGTGATTGATACAGTGTGAGAGAATAGAATGTAGTGAAGGTTTGTCCTTAAGAAAACCAGTGATTGATACAGTGTTATAGATTACAATGTAGTGAAGGTTTGTCCTAAAGATAACCAGTGATTGATACAGTGTGAGAGAATAGAATGTAGTAAATGTTTGTCCTAAAGATAACCAGTGATTGATACAGTGTGAGAGAATAGAATGTAGTAAATGTTTGTCCTTAAGATAACCAGTGATTGATACAGTGTGAGAGAATAGAATGTAGTAAATGTTTGTCCTAAAGATAACCAGTGATTGATACAGTGTGAGAGAATAGAATGTAGTAAATGTTTGTCCTTAAGATAACCAGTGATTGATACAGTGTGAGAGAATAGAATGTAGTAAATGTTTGTCCTAAAGATAACCAGTGATTGATACAGTGTGAGAGAATAGAATGTAGTAAATGTTTGTCCTTAAGATAACCAGTGATTGATACAGTGTGAGAGAATAGAATGTAGTAAATGTTTGTCCTTAAGATAACCAGTGATTGATACAGTGTGAGAGAATAGAATGTAGTAAATGTTTGTCCTAAAGATAACCAGTGATTGATACAGTGTGAGAGAATAGAATGTAGTAAATATTTGTCCTAAAGATAACCAGTGATTGATACAGTGTGAGAGAATAGAATGTAGTAAATGTTTGTCCTAAAGATAACAAGTGATTGATACAGTGTGAGAGAATAGAATGTAGTAAATGTTTGTCCTTAAGATAACCAGTGATTGACACAGTGTGAGAGAATAGAATGTAGTAAATGTTTGTCCTTAAGATAACCAGTGATTGATACAGTGTGAGAGAACAACATGTAGTAAATGTTTGTCCTAAAGATAACCAGTGATTGATACAGTGTGAGAGAATAGAATGTAGTAAATGTTTGTCCTAAAGATAACCAGTGATTGATACAGTGTGAGAGAATAGAATGTAGTGAAGGTTTGTCCTTAAGATAACCAGTGATTGATACAGTGTGAGAGGATAGAATGTAGTAAATGTTTGTCCTAAAGATAACCAGTGATTGATACAGTGTGAGAGAATAGAATGTAGTAAATGTTTGTCCTTAAGATAACCAGTGATTGATACAGTGTGAGAGAATAGAATGTAGTAAATGTTTGTCCTTAAGATAACCAGTGATTGATACAGTGTGAGAGAATAGAATGTAGTAAATGTTTGTCCTAAAGATAACCAGTGATTGATACAGTGTGAGAGAATAGAATGTAGTAAATGTTTGTCCTTAAGATAACCAGTGATTGATACAGTGTGAGAGAATAGAATGTAGTAAATGTTTGTCCTAAAGATAACCAGTGATTGATACAGTGTGAGAGAATAGAATGTAGTGAAGGTTTGTCCTAAAGATAACCAGAGATTGATACAGTGTGAGAGAATAGAATGTCGTAAAGGTTTGTCCTAAAGATAATATAAGTTATACCATCCAGAGGCGGGGTACATGGGGAGATATCCGCCTCGAGCTTGGTGTTATGCGACGAGCCTAAGGCGAGTTGCATAACACCTAGCGAGAGGCGGATATCTCCCCATTTACCCCGCCTCTGGATGGTAAAACAAATTTATCTTGCTGAATGTTTAAACAAAAAACATATAATATGAAGATAAAGAGTAAGAACTGCATAAGTAATTTTACTATAGTTTTACTATTTATACATATTGGTTGATCAAAAGTAACCAGCTTGATCATGTGTTCGAGGTAACATACATTGTACATTTCAAGACGCTCAATCCGCACGCATTTTTCATGCTTTGTATGTGCAGGGGTATAAATGATTTATTACTCCGCTCAAGAGGGTGATATCAGTATTTATTCAGGGTCACGTGGACCAATCAGAGATCAAGATTCTTACATGAGGTAGGATAACCAGTGTTACACCCCTTGGGCGGTTTTATCTTTTCTTTTTTTCAGTAGGTTTTACCTTGTAACTACCTTTCTTTAGGTGTTTGCACATAACACCCCTTGGGAAGTAATTACCTTAATTTCAGTTGAATGTTATATGCCGTGAGCAACATCTGCATAGTTTGGTTATCCCATAACCACCTTGGTCGGTTATAAGATTATAAACAATTGGAGATTTTTGATTTTTGAAATTTGGATTTTTGATCAAACAAGAAAGATTTTGTAACAACGACAGTGGGATTGGATCCCGGGACCTCTATGATGTCAAGCAGCGCCTTTACCAGTTGAGCTACCGAGGATCTATGCCACATGATGTACAGTTTGTTGTGTCATGTCTGTATTTTTATTTCCCCCTATTAATATATTTCAATATTGTAATGATATAGTTTTAATGTAAAGAATCAAGTATTTGGTTCTAAAACCCCATTAAGTATTATATTGTTAGTAGTCAAGTAATTATGACTAAAACATTTATAAATTAATTGTCGTTAAACAAATTGAGTTGAAACCATTGCAGGAGTCCTCCACGTGAGTGTATAAGCCAAATAATAACTCTTAACCTTGGGTTAGGAATATAACTTCTGCTCGGGCAACACCCTCGGGAGGTTATTTTCCATAACCCCACGGTACCAGATTATTATTTACTACATAAACTGAGGGTGTATACAGTGTGATAGAATAGAATTTAGTAATAGACTGAGGGTGTATACAATGTGATAAAATAGAATGTAGAAGAGGCTTGTCCTGAAGTTAAACAGTGATAGACTGAGGGTGTATACAGTGTGATAGAATAGAATGTTGAAGAGGCTTGTCCTGAAGTTAAGCAGTGATAGACTGAGGGTGTATACAGTGTGATAGAATAGAATGTTGAAGAGTCTTGTCCTGAAGTTAAGCAGTGATAGACTGAGGGTGTATACAGTGTGATAGAATAGAATTTAGTAATAGACAGAGGGTGTATACAGTGTGATAGAATAGAATGTAGAAGAGGCTTGTCCTGAAGATAAACAGTGATAGACTGAGGGTGTATACAGTGTGATAGAATAGAATGTTGAAGAGGCTTGTCTTGAAGTTAAACAGTGATAGACTGAGGGTGTATACAGTGTGATAGAATAGAATGTTGAAGAGGCTTGTCCTGAAGTTAAGCAGCGATAGACTGAGGGTGTATACAGTTTGATAGAATAGAATGTTGAAGAGGCTTGTCTTGAAGTTAAACAGTGATAGACTGAGGGTGTATACAGTGTGATAGAATAGAATGTTGAAGAGGCTTGTCCTGAAATTAAGCAGCGATAGACTGAGGGTGTATACAGTTTGATAGAATAGAATGTAGAAGAGGCTTGTCCTGAAGTTAAGAAGTGATAGACTGAGGGTGTATACAGTGTGATAGAATAGAATGTAGAAGAGGCTTGTCCTGAAGTTAAACAGTGATAGATTGAGGGTGTATACAATGTGATAGAATAGAATGTTGAAGAGGCTTGTTCTGAAGTTAAGCAGTGATAGACTGAGGGTGTATACAGTGTGATAGAATAGAATGTAGAAGAGGCTTGTCCTGAAGATAAGCAGTGATAGACTGAGGGTGTATACAGTGTGATAGAATAGAATGTTGAAGAGTCTTGTCCTGAAGTTAAGCAGTGATAGACTGAGGGTGTATACAGTGTGATAGAATAGAATTTAGTAATAGACAGAGGGTGTATACAGTGTGATAGAATAGAATGTAGAAGAGGCTTGTCCTGAAGATAAACAGTGATAGACTGAGGGTGTATACAGTGTGATAGAATAGAATGTTGAAGAGGCTTGTCTTGAAGTTAAACAGTGATAGACTGAGGGTGTATACAGTGTGATAGAATAGAATGTTGAAGAGGCTTGTCCTGAAGTTAAGCAGCGATAGACTGAGGGTGTATACAGTTTGATAGAATAGAATGTTGAAGAGGCTTGTCTTGAAGTTAAACAGTGATAGACTGAGGGTGTATACAGTGTGATAGAATAGAATGTTGAAGAGGCTTGTCCTGAAATTAAGCAGTGATAGACTGAGGGTGTATATAGTTTGATAGAATAGAATGTAGAAGAGGCTTGTCCTGAAATTAAGCAGCGATAGACTGAGGGTGTATACAGTTTGATAGAATAGAATGTTGAAGAGGCTTGTCCTGAAATTAAGCAGCGATAGACTGAGGGTGTATACAGTTTGATAGAATAGAATGTTGAAGAGGCTTGTCCTGAAGTTAAGCAGTGATAGACTGAGGGTGTATACAGTGTGATAGAATAGAATTTAGTGATAGACTGAGGGTGTATACAATTTGATAAAATAGAATGTAGAAGAGGCTTGTCCTGAAGTTAAGCAGTGATAGACTGAGGGTGTATACAGTGTGATAGAATAGAATTTTGTAATAGACTGAGGGTGTATACAGTGTGATAGAATAGAATGTTGAAGAGTCTTGTCCTGAAGTTAAGCAGTGATAGACTGAGGGTGTATACAGTTTGATAGAATAGAATGTTGAAGAGGCTTGTCCTGAAGTTAAGAAGTGATAGACTGAGGGTGTATACAGTGTGATAGAATAGAATGTTGAAGAGTCTTGTCCTGAAGTTAAGCAGTGATAGACTGAGGGTGTATACAGTGTGATAGAATAGAATTTAGTAATAGACAGAGGGTGTATACAGTGTGATAGAATAGAATGTTGAAGAGGCTTGTCTTGAAGTTAAACAGTGATAGACTGAGGGTGTATACAGTGTGATAGAATAGAATGTAGAAGAGGCTTGTCCTGAAGATAAACAGTGATAGACTGAGGGTGTATACAGTGTGATAGAATAGAATGTTGAAGAGGCTTGTCCTGAAGTTAAGCAGTGATAGACTGAGGGTGTATACAGTGTGATAGAATAGAATGTTGAAGAGTCTTGTCCTGAAGTTAAGCAGTGATAGACTGAGGGTGTATACAGTGTGATAGAATAGAATTTAGTAATAGACAGAGGGTGTATACAGTGTGATAGAATAGAATGTTGAAGAGGCTTGTCTTGAAGTTAAACAGTGATAGACTGAGGGTGTATACAGTGTGATAGAATAGAATGTAGAAGAGGCTTGTCCTGAAGATAAACAGTGATAGACTGAGGGTGTATACAGTGTGATAGAATAGAATGTTGAAGAGGCTTGTCTTGAAGTTGAACAGTGATAGACTGAGGGTGTATACAGTGTGATAGAATAGAATGTAGAGGAGGCTTGTCCTGAAGATAAACAGTGATAGACTGAGGGTGTATACAGTGTGATAGAATAGAATGTTGAAGAGGCTTGTCCTGAAGTTAAGCAGTGATAGACTGAGGGTGTATACAGTGTGATAGAATAGAATGTTGAAGAGGCTTGTCCTGAAGTTAAGCAGTGATAGACTGAGGGTGTATACAGTGTGATAGAATAGAATTTAGTGATAGACTGAGGGTGTATACAATTTGATAAAATAGAATGTAGAAGAGGGTTGTCCTGAAGTTAAGCAGTGATAGACTGAGGGTGTATACAGTGTGATAGAATAGAATTTAGTAATAGACTGAGGGTGTATACAGTGTGATAGAATAGAATGTTGAAGAGTCTTGTCCTGAAGTTAAGCAGTGATAGACTGAGGGTGTATACAGTTTGATAGAATAGAATGTAGAAGAGGCTTGTCCTGAAGTTAAGCAGTGATAGACTGAGGGTGTATACAGTGTGATAGAATAGAATTTAGTAATAGACTGAGGGTGTATACAGTGTGATAGAATAGAATGTTGAAGAGGCTTGTCCTGAAGTTAAGCAGTGATAGACTGAGGGTGTATACAGTTTGATAGAATAGAATGTTGAAGAGGCTTGTCCTGAAGTTAAACAGTGATAGACTGAGGGTGTATACAGTGTGATAGAATAGAATGTAGAAGAGGCTTGTCCTGAAGTTAAGCAGTGATAGACTGAGGGTGTATACAGTTTGATAGAATAGAATTTAGAAGAGGCTTGTCCTGAAGTTAAGCAGTGATAGACTGAGGGTGTATACAGTGTGATAGAATAGAATGTAGAAGAGGTTTGTCCTGAAGTTAAGCAGTGATAGACTGAGGGTGTATACAGTTTGATAGAATAGAATGTAGAAAAGGCTTGTCCTGAAGTTAAGCAGTGATAGACTGAGGGTGTATACAGTGTGATAGAATAGAATTTAGTAATAGACAGAGGGTGTATACAGTGTGATAGAATAGAATGTTGAAGAGGCTTGTCTTGAAGTTAAACAGTGATAGACTGAGGGTGTATACAGTGTGATAGAATAGAATGTAGAAGAGGCTTGTCCTGAAGATAAACAGTGATAGACTGAGGGTGTATACAGTGTGATAGAATAGAATGTTGAAGAGGCTTGTCCTGAAGTTAAGCAGTGATAGACTGAGGGTGTATACAGTGTGATAGAATAGAATGTTGAAGAGTCTTGTCCTGAAGTTAAGCAGTGATAGACTGAGGGTGTATACAGTGTGATAGAATAGAATTTAGTAATAGACAGAGGGTGTATACAGTGTGATAGAATAGAATGTTGAAGAGGCTTGTCTTGAAGTTAAACAGTGATAGACTGAGGGTGTATACAGTGTGATAGAATAGAATGTAGAAGAGGCTTGTCCTGAAGATAAACAGTGATAGACTGAGGGTGTATACAGTGTGATAGAATAGAATGTTGAAGAGGCTTGTCCTGAAGTTAAGCAGTAATAGACAGAGGGTGTATACAGTTTGATAGAATAGAATGTTGAAGAGGCTTGTCCTGAAGTTAAGCAGTGATAGACTGAGGGTGTATACAGTTTGATAGAATAGAATGTTGAAGAGGCTTGTCCTGAAGTTAAGCAGTAATAGACAGAGGGTGTATACAGTTTGATAGAATAGAATGTTGAAGAGGCTTGTCCTGAAGTTAAGCAGTGATAGACTGAGGGTGTATACAGTGTGATAGAATAGAATGTTGAAGAGGCTTGTCCTGAAGTTAAGCAGTGATAGACTGAGGGTGTATACAGTGTGATAAAATAGAATGTTGAAGAGTCTTGTCCTGAAGTTAAGCAGTGATAGACTGAGGGTGTATACAGTTTGATAGAATAGAATGTAGAAGAGGCTTGTCCTGAAGTTAAGCAGTGATAGACTGAGGGTGTATACAGTGTGATAGAATAGAATTTAGTGATAGACTGAGGGTGTATACAATTTGATAACATAGAATGTAGAAGAGGCTTGTCCTGAAGTTAAGCTGTGATAGACTGAGGGTGTATACAGTGTGATAGAATAGAATTTAGTAATAGACTGAGGGTGTATACAGTGTGATAGAATAGAATGTAGAAGAGGCTTGTCCTGAACTTAAGCAGTGATAGACTGAGGGTGTATACAGTGTGATAGAATAGAATGTTGAAGAGTCTTGTCCTGAAGTTAAGCAGTGATAGACGGAGGGTGTATACAGTTTGATAGAATAGAATGTAGAAGAGGCTTGTCCTGAAGTTAAGCAGTGATAGACTGAGGGTGTATACAGTGTGATAGAATAGAATTTAGTAATAGACTGAGGGTGTATACAGTGTGATAGAATAGAATGTTGAAGAGGCTTGTCCTGAAGTTAAGCAGTGATAGACTGAGGGTGTATACAGTGTGATAAAATAGAATGTAGAAGAGGCTTGTCCTGAAGTTAAACAGTGATAGACTGAGGGTGTATACAGTGTGATAGAATAGAATGTAGAAGAGGCTTGTCCTGAAGTTAAGCAGTGATAGACTGAGGGTGTATACAGTTTGATAGAATAGAATTTAGAAGAGGCTTGTCCTGAAGTTAAGCAGTGATAGACTGAGGGTGTATACAGTGTGATAGAATAGAATGTTGAAGAGGCTTGTCCTGAAGTTAAACAGTGATAGACTGAGGGTGTATACAGTGTGATAGAATAGAATGTAGAAGAGGCTTGTCCTGAAGTTAAGCAGTGATAGACTGAGGGTGTATACAGTTTGATAGAATAGAATTTAGAAGAGGCTTGTCCTGAAGTTAAGCAGTGATAGACTGAGGGTGTATACAGTGTGATAGAATAGAATGTTGAAGAGGCTTGTCCTGAAGATAAGCAGTGATAGACTGAGGGTGTATACAGTTTGATAGAATAGAATGTAGAAGAGTCTTGTCCTGAAGTTAAGCAGTGATAGACTGAGGGTGTATACAATGTGATAGAATAGAATGTTGAAGAGGCTTGTCCTGAAGTTAAGCAGTGATAGACTGAGGGTGTATACAGTTTGATAGAATAGAATTTAGAAGAGGCTTGTCCTGAAGTTAAGCAGTGATAGACTGAGGGTGTATACAGTGTGATAGAATAGAATGTTGAAGAGGCTTGTCCTGAAGATAAGCAGTGATAGACTGAGGGTGTATACAATGTGATAGAATAGAATGTAGAAGAGGCTTGTCCTGAAGTTAAGCAGTGATAGACTGAGGGTGTATACAATGTGATAGAATAGAATGTAGAAGAGGCTTGTCCTGAAGTTAAGCAGTGATAGACTGAGGGTGTATACAGTTTGATAGAATAGAATTTAGAAGAGGCTTGTCCTGAAGTTAAGCAGTGATAGACTGAGGGTGTATACAGTGTGATAGAATAGAATGTTGAAGAGGCTTGTCCTGAAGATAAGCAGTGATAGACTGAGGGTGTATACAGTTTGATAGAATAGAATGTAGAAGAGTCTTGTCCTGAAGTTAAGCAGTGATAGACTGAGGGTGTATACAATTTGATAGAATAGAATGTTGAAGAGGCTTGTCCTGAAGTTAAGCAGTGATAGACTGAGGGTGTATACAGTTTGATAGAATAGAATGTTGAAGAGTCTTGTCCTGAAGTTAAGCAGTGATAGACTGAGGGTGTATACAATGTGATAGAATAGAATGTTGAAGAGGCTTGTCCTGAAGTTAAACAGTGATAGACTGAGGGTGTATACAGTTTGATAGAATAGAATGTAGAAGAGTCTTGTCCTGAAGTTAAGCAGTGATAGATTGAGGGTGTATACAGTGTGATAGAATAGAATGTTGAAGAGGCTTGTCCTTAAGTTAAGCAGTGATAGACTGAGGGTGTATACAGTTTGATAGAATAGAATGTAGAAGAGGCTTGTCCTGAAGTTAAGCAGTGATAGACTGAGGGTGTATACAGTTTGATAGAATAGAATGTTGAAGAGGCTTGTCCTGAAGTTAAGCAGTGATAGACTGAGGGTGTATACAGTTTGATAGAATAGAATGTAGAAGAGTCTTGTCCTGAAGTTAAGCAGTGATAGACTGAGGGTGTATACAGTGTGATAGAATAGAATTTAGTAATAGACAGAGGGTGTATACAGTTTGATAGAATAGAATGTTGAAGAGTCTTGTCCTGAAGTTAAGCAGTGATAGACTGAGGGTGTATATAATGTGATAGAATAGAATGTTGAAGAGGATTGTCCTGAAGTTAAACAGTGATAGACTGAGGGTGTATACAGTGTGATAGAATAGAATTTAGTAATAGACTGAGGGTGTATACAGTTTGATAAAATAGAATGTAGAAGAGGCTTGTCCTGAAGTTAAGCAGTGATAGACTGAGGGTGTATACAGTTTGATAGAATAGAATGTAGAAGAGGCTTGTCCTGAAGTTAAGCAGTGATAGACTGAGGGTGTATACAGTTTGATAGAATAGAATGTTGAAGAGGCTTGTCCTGAAGTTAAGCAGTGATAGACTGAGGGTGTATACAGTTTGATAGAATAGAATGTAGAAGAGTCTTGTCCTGAAGTTAAGCAGTGATAGACTGAGGGTGTATACAGTGTGATAGAATAGAATTTAGTAATAGACAGAGGGTGTATACAGTTTGATAGAATAGAATGTTGAAGAGTCTTGTCCTGAAGTTAAGCAGTGATAGACTGAGGGTGTATACAATGTGATAGAATAGAATGTTGAAGAGGATTGTCCTGAAGTTAAACAGTGATAGACTGAGGGTGTATACAGTGTGATAGAATAGAATTTAGTAATAGACTGAGGGTGTATACAGTTTGATAGAATAGAATGTTGAAGAGTCTTGTCCTGAAGTTAAGCAGAGATAGACTGAGGGTGTATACAATGTGATAAAATAGAATGTTGAAGAGGCTTGTCCTGAAGTTAAACAGTGATAGACTGAGGGTGTATACAGTGTGATAGAATAGAATGTTGAAGAGGCTTGTCCTGAAGTTAAACAGTGATAGACTGAGGGTGTATACAGTTTGATAGAATAGAATGTAGAAGAATCTTGTCCTGAAGTTAAGCAGTGATAGACTGAGGGTGTATACAGTGTGATAGAATAGAATTTAGTAATAGACTGAGGGTGTATACAGTGTGATAAAATAGAATGTTGAAGAGGCTTGTCCTGAAGTTAAGCAGTGATAGACTGAGGGTGTATACAGTGTGATAGAATAGAATGTTGAAGAGGCTTGTCCTGAAGTTAAGCAGTGATAGACTGAGGGTGTATACAGTGTGATAGAATAGAATGTTGAAGAGGATTGTCCTGAAGATAAGCAGTGATAGACTGAGGGTGTATACAGTTTGATAGAATAGAATGTAGAAGAGTCTTGTCCTGAAGTTAAGCAGTGATAGACTGAGGGTGTATACAATGTGACAGAATAGAATGTTGAAGAGGCTTGTCCTGAAGTTAAGCAGTGATAGACTGAGGGTGTATACAGTTTGATAGAATAGAATTTAGAAGAGGCTTGTCCTGAAGTTAAGCAGTGATAGACTGAGGGTGTATACAGTGTGATAGAATAGAATGTTGAAGAGGCTTGTCCTGAAGATAAGCAGTGATAGACTGAGGGTGTATACAATGTGATAGAATAGAATGTAGAAGAGGCTTGTCCTGAAGTTAAGCAGTGATAGACTGAGGGTGTATACAATGTGATAGAATAGAATGTAGAAGAGGCTTGTCCTGAAGTTAAGCAGTGATAGACTGAGGGTGTATACAGTTTGATAGAATAGAATTTAGAAGAGGCTTGTCCTGAAGTTAAGCAGTGATAGACTGAGGGTGTATACAGTGTGATAGAATAGAATGTTGAAGAGGCTTGTCCTGAAGATAAGCAGTGATAGACTGAGGGTGTATACAGTTTGATAGAATAGAATGTAGAAGAGTCTTGTCCTGAAGTTAAGCAGTGATAGACTGAGGGTGTATACAATTTGATAGAATAGAATGTTGAAGAGGCTTGTCCTGAAGTTAAGCAGTGATAGACTGAGGGTGTATACAGTTTGATAGAATAGAATGTTGAAGAGTCTTGTCCTGAAGTTAAGCAGTGATAGACTGAGGGTGTATACAATGTGATAGAATAGAATGTTGAAGAGGCTTGTCCTGAAGTTAAACAGTGATAGACTGAGGGTGTATACAGTTTGATAGAATAGAATGTAGAAGAGTCTTGTCCTGAAGTTAAGCAGTGATAGATTGAGGGTGTATACAGTGTGATAGAATAGAATGTTGAAGAGGCTTGTCCTTAAGTTAAGCAGTGATAGACTGAGGGTGTATACAGTTTGATAGAATAGAATGTAGAAGAGGCTTGTCCTGAAGTTAAGCAGTGATAGACTGAGGGTGTATACAGTTTGATAGAATAGAATGTTGAAGAGGCTTGTCCTGAAGTTAAGCAGTGATAGACTGAGGGTGTATACAGTTTGATAGAATAGAATGTTGAAGAGGCTTGTCCTGAAGTTAAGCAGTGATAGACTGAGGGTGTATACAGTGTGATAGAATAGAATTTAGTAATAGACAGAGGGTGTATACAGTTTGATAGAATAGAATGTTGAAGAGTCTTGTCCTGAAGTTAAGCAGTGATAGACTGAGGGTGTATATAATGTGATAGAATAGAATGTTGAAGAGGATTGTCCTGAAGTTAAACAGTGATAGACTGAGGGTGTATACAGTGTGATAGAATAGAATTTAGTAATAGACTGAGGGTGTATACAGTTTGATAAAATAGAATGTAGAAGAGGCTTGTCCTGAAGTTAAGCAGTGATAGACTGAGGGTGTATACAGTTTGATAGAATAGAATGTAGAAGAGGCTTGTCCTGAAGTTAAGCAGTGATAGACTGAGGGTGTATACAGTTTGATAGAATAGAATGTTGAAGAGGCTTGTCCTGAAGTTAAGCAGTGATAGACTGAGGGTGTATACAGTTTGATAGAATAGAATGTAGAAGAGTCTTGTCCTGAAGTTAAGCAGTGATAGACTGAGGGTGTATACAGTGTGATAGAATAGAATTTAGTAATAGACAGAGGGTGTATACAGTTTGATAGAATAGAATGTTGAAGAGTCTTGTCCTGAAGTTAAGCAGTGATAGACTGAGGGTGTATACAATGTGATAGAATAGAATGTTGAAGAGGATTGTCCTGAAGTTAAACAGTGATAGACTGAGGGTGTATACAGTGTGATAGAATAGAATTTAGTAATAGACTGAGGGTGTATACAGTTTGATAGAATAGAATGTTGAAGAGTCTTGTCCTGAAGTTAAGCAGAGATAGACTGAGGGTGTATACAATGTGATAAAATAGAATGTTGAAGAGGCTTGTCCTGAAGTTAAACAGTGATAGACTGAGGGTGTATACAGTGTGATAGAATAGAATGTTGAAGAGGCTTGTCCTGAAGTTAAACAGTGATAGACTGAGGGTGTATACAGTTTGATAGAATAGAATGTAGAAGAATCTTGTCCTGAAGTTAAGCAGTGATAGACTGAGGGTGTATACAGTGTGATAGAATAGAATTTAGTAATAGACTGAGGGTGTATACAGTGTGATAAAATAGAATGTTGAAGAGGCTTGTCCTGAAGTTAAGCAGTGATAGACTGAGGGTGTATACAGTGTGATAGAATAGAATGTTGAAGAGGCTTGTCCTGAAGTTAAGCAGTGATAGACTGAGGGTGTATACAGTGTGATAAAATAGAATGTTGAAGAGGATTGTCCTGAAGTTAAGCAGTGATAGACTGAGGGTGTATACAATGTGATAGAATAGAATGTTGAAGAGGATTGTCCTGAAGTTAAACAGTGATAGACTGAGGGTGTATACAGTGTGATAGAATAGAATTTAGTAATAGACTGAGGGTGTATACAGTTTGATAGAATAGAATGTTGAAGAGGCTTGTCCTGAAGTTAAGCAGTGATAGACTGAGGGTGTATACAGTGTGATAGAATAGAATGTAGAAGAGGCTTGTCCTGAAGTTAAGCAGTGATAGACTGAGGGTGTATACAGTGTGATAGAATAGAATGTTGAAGAGGCTTGTCCTGAAGTTAAGCAGTGATAGACTGAGGGTGTATACAGTGTGATAAAATAGAATGTTGAAGAGGTTTGTCCTGGAGTTAAGCAGTGATAGACTGAGGGTGTATACAGTTTGATAGAATAGAATGTTGAAGAGGCTTGTCCTGAAGTTAAACAGTGATAGACTGAGGGTGTATACAGTGTGATAGAATAGAATGTTGAAGAGGCTTGTCCTGAAGTTAAGCAGTGATAGACTGAGGGTGTATACAGTTTGATAGAATAGAATTTAGAAGAGGCTTGTCCTGAAGTTAAGCAGTGATAGACTGAGGGTGTATACAGTGTGATAGAATAGAATGTTGAAGAGGCTTGTCCTGAAGATAAGCAGTGATAGACTGAGGGTGTATACAGTTTGATAGAATAGAATGTAGAAGAGGCTTGTCCTGAAGTTAAGCAGTGATAGACTGAGGGTGTATACAGTGTGATAGAATAGAATGTTGAAGAGGCTTGTCCTGAAGATAAGCAGTGATAGACTGAGGGTGTATACAATTTGATAGAATAGAATGTTGAAGAGGCTTGTCCTGAAGTTAAGCAGTGATAGACTGAGGGTGTATACAGTTTGATAGAATAGAATTTAGAAGAGGCTTGTCCTGAAGTTAAGCAGTGATAGACTGAGGGTGTATACAGTGTGATAAAATAGAATGTTGAAGAGGATTGTCCTGAAGTTAAGCAGTGATAGACTGAGGGTGTATACAATGTGATAGAATAGAATGTTGAAGAGGATTGTCCTGAAGTTAAACAGTGATAGACTGAGGGTGTATACAGTTTGATAGAATAGAATGTAGAAGAGTCTTGTCCTGAAGTTAAGCAGTGATAGATTGAGGGTGTATACAGTGTGATAGAATAGATTGTTGAAGAGGCTTGTCCTTAAGTTAAGCAGTGATAGACTGAGGGTGTATACAGTTTGATAGAATAGAATGTTGAAGAGGCTTGTCCTGAAGTTAAGCAGTGATAGACTGAGGGTGTATACAGTTTGATAGAATAGAATGTAGAAGAGTCTTGTCCTGAAGTTAAGCAGTGATAGACTGAGGGTGTATACAGTGTGATAGAATAGAATTTAGTAATAGACAGAGGGTGTATATAGTTTGATAGAATAGAATGTTGAAGAGTCTTGTCCTGAAGTTAAGCAGTGATAGACTGAGGGTGTATACAATGTGATAGAATAGAATGTTGAAGAGGATTGTCCTGAAGTTAAACAGTGATAGACTGAGGGTGTATACAGTGTGATAGAATAGAATTTAGTAATAGACTGAGGGTGTATACAGTTTGATAAAATAGAATGTAGAAGAGGCTTGTCCTGAAGTTAAGCAGTGATAGACTGAGGGTGTATACAGTTTGATAGAATAGAATGTAGAAGAGGCTTGTCCTGAAGTTAAGCAGTGATAGACTGAGGGTGTATACAGTTTGATAGAATAGAATGTTGAAGAGGCTTGTCCTGAAGTTAAGCAGTGATAGACTGAGGGTGTATACAGTTTGATAGAATAGAATGTAGAAGAGTCTTGTCCTGAAGTTAAGCAGTGATAGACTGAGGGTGTATACAGTGTGATAGAATAGAATTTAGTAATAGACAGAGGGTGTATACAGTTTGATAGAATAGAATGTTGAAGAGTCTTGTCCTGAAGTTAAGCAGTGATAGACTGAGGGTGTATACAATGTGATAGAATAGAATGTTGAAGAGGATTGTCCTGAAGTTAAACAGTGATAGACTGAGGGTGTATACAGTGTGATAGAATAGAATTTAGTAATAGACTGAGGGTGTATACAGTTTGATAGAATAGAATGTTGAAGAGTCTTGTCCTGAAGTTAAGCAGAGATAGACTGAGGGTGTATACAATGTGATAGAATAGAATGTTGAAGAGGCTTGTCCTGAAGTTAAACAGTGATAGACTGAGGGTGTATACAGTGTGATAGAATAGAATGTTGAAGAGGCTTGTCCTGAAGTTAAACAGTGATAGACTGAGGGTGTATACAGTTTGATAGAATAGAATGTAGAAGAATCTTGTCCTGAAGTTAAGCAGTGATAGATTGAGGGTGTATACAGTGTGATAGAATAGAATGTTGAAGAGGCTTGTCCTGAAGTTAAGCAGTGATAGACTGAGGGTGTATACAGTGTGATAGAATAGAATGTTGAAGAGGCTTGTCCTTAAGTTAAGCAGTGATAGACTGAGGGTGTATACAGTTTGATAGAATAGAATGTTGAAGAGGCTTGTCCTGAAGTTAAGCAGTGATAGACTGAGGGTGTATACAGTTTGATAGAATAGAATGTAGAAGAGTCTTGTCCTGAAGTTAAGCAGTGATAGACTGAGGGTGTATACAGTGTGATAGAATAGAATTTAGTAATAGACAGAGGGTGTATATAGTTTGATAGAATAGAATGTTGAAGAGTCTTGTCCTGAAGTTAAGCAGTGATAGACTGAGGGTGTATACAATGTGATAGAATAGAATGTTGAAGAGGCTTGTCCTGAAGTTAAACAGTGATAGACTGAGGGTGTATACAGTGTGATAGAATAGAATGTTGAAGAGGCTTGTCCTGAAGTTAAACAGTGATAGACTGAGGGTGTATACAGTTTGATAGAATAGAATGTAGAAGAATCTTGTCCTGAAGTTAAGCAGTGATAGACTGAGGGTGTATACAGTGTGATAGAATAGAATTTAGTAATAGACTGAGGGTGTATACAGTGTGATAAAATAGAATGTTGAAGAGGCTTGTCCTGAAGTTAAGCAGTGATAGACTGAGGGTGTATACAGTGTGATAGAATAGAATGTTGAAGAGGCTTGTCCTGAAGTTAAGCAGTGATAGACTGAGGGTGTATACAGTGTGATAAAATAGAATGTTGAAGAGGATTGTCCTGAAGTTAAGCAGTGATAGACTGAGGGTGTATACAATGTGATAGAATAGAATGTTGAAGAGGATTGTCCTGAAGTTAAACAGTGATAGACTGAGGGTGTATACAGTGTGATAGAATAGAATTTAGTAATAGACTGAGGGTGTATACAGTTTGATAGAATAGAATGTTGAAGAGGCTTGTCCTGAAGTTAAGCAGTGATAGACTGAGGGTGTATACAGTGTGATAGAATAGAATGTAGAAGAGGCTTGTCCTGAAGTTAAGCAGTGATAGACTGAGGGTGTATACAGTGTGATAGAATAGAATGTTGAAGAGGCTTGTCCTGAAGTTAAGCAGTGATAGACTGAGGGTGTATACAGTGTGATAAAATAGAATGTTGAAGAGGTTTGTCCTGGAGTTAAGCAGTGATAGACTGAGGGTGTATACAGTTTGATAGAATAGAATGTTGAAGAGGCTTGTCCTGAAGTTAAACAGTGATAGACTGAGGGTGTATACAGTGTGATAGAATATAATGTTGAAGAGGCTTGTCCTGAAGTTAAGCAGTGATAGACTGAGGGTGTATACAGTTTGATAGAATAGAATTTAGAAGAGGCTTGTCCTGAAGTTAAGCAGTGATAGACTGAGGGTGTATACAGTGTGATAGAATAGAATGTTGAAGAGGCTTGTCCTGAAGATAAGCAGTGATAGACTGAGGGTGTATACAGTGTGATAGAATAGAATGTAGAAGAGGCTTGTCCTGAAGTTAAGCAGTGATAGACTGAGGGTGTATACAGTTTGATAGAATAGAATTTAGAAGAGGCTTGTCCTGAAGTTAAGCAGTGATAGACTGAGGGTGTATACAGTGTGATAAAATAGAATGTTGAAGAGGTTTGTCCTGGAGTTAAGCAGTGATAGACTGAGGGTGTATACAGTTTGATAGAATAGAATGTTGAAGAGGCTTGTCCTGAAGTTAAACAGTGATAGACTGAGGGTGTATACAGTGTGATAGAATATAATGTTGAAGAGGCTTGTCCTGAAGTTAAGCAGTGATAGACTGAGGGTGTATACAGTTTGATAGAATAGAATTTAGAAGAGGCTTGTCCTGAAGTTAAGCAGTGATAGACTGAGGGTGTATACAGTGTGATAGAATAGAATGTTGAAGAGGCTTGTCCTGAAGATAAGCAGTGATAGACTGAGGGTGTATACAGTGTGATAGAATAGAATGTAGAAGAGGCTTGTCCTGAAGTTAAGCAGTGATAGACTGAGGGTGTATACAGTTTGATAGAATAGAATTTAGAAGAGGCTTGTCCTGAAGTTAAGCAGTGATAGACTGAGGGTGTATACAGTGTGATAAAATAGAATGTTGAAGAGGATTGTCCTGAAGTTAAGCAGTGATAGACTGAGGGTGTATACAATGTGATAGAATAGAATGTTGAAGAGGATTGTCCTGAAGTTAAACAGTGATAGACTGAGGGTGTATACAGTGTGATAGAATAGAATTTAGTAATAGACTGAGGGTGTATACAGTTTGATAGAATAGAATGTTGAAGAGGCTTGTCCTGAAGTTAAGCAGTGATAGACTGAGGGTGTATACAGTTTGATAGAATAGAATGTAGAAACGGCTTGTCCTGGAGTTAAGCAGTGATAGACTGAGGGTGTATACAGTTTGATAGAATAGAATGTTGAAGAGGCTTGTCCTGAAGTTAAGCAGTAATAGTCAGAGGGTGTATACAGTTTGATAGAATAGAATGTTGAAGAGGCTTGTCCTGAAGTTAAGCAGTGATAGACTGAGGGTGTATACAGTTTGATAGAATAGAATGTAGAAACGGCTTGTCCTGAAGTTAAGCAGTGATAGACTGAGGGTGTATACAGTTTGATAGAATAGAATGTTGAAGAGGCTTGTCCTGAAGTTAAGCAGTGATAGACTGAGGGTGTATACAGTGTGATAAAATAGAATGTAGAAGAGGCTTGTCCTGAAGTTAAGCAGTGATAGACTGAGGGTGTATACAGTTTGATAGAATAGAATGTTGAAGAGGCTTGTCCTGAAGTTAAGCAGTGATAGACTGAGGGTGTATACAGTGTGATAAAATAGAATGTAGAAGAGGCTTGTCCTGAAGTTAAGCAGTAATAGACAGAGGGTGTATACAGTTTGATAGAATAGAATGTTGAAGAGGCTTGTCCTGAAGTTAAGCAGTGATAGACTGAGGGTGTATACAGTTTGATAGAATAGAATGTAGAAACGGCTTGTCCTGAAGTTAAGCAGTGATAGACTGAGGGTGTATACAGTTTGATAGAATAGAATGTTGAAGAGGCTTGTCCTGAAGTTAAGCAGTGATAGACTGAGGGTGTATACAGTTTGATAGAATAGAATGTAGAAACGGTTTGTCCTGAAGTTAAGCAGTGATAGACTGAGGGTGTATACAGTTTGATAGAATAGAATGTTGAAGAGGCTTGTCCTGAAGTTATGCAGTGATAGACTGAGGGTGTATACAGTGTGATAAAATAGAATGTAGAAGAGGCTTGTCCTGAAGTTAAGCAGTAATAGACAGAGGGTGTATACAGTTTGATAGAATAGAATGTTGAAGAGGCTTGTCCTGAAGTTAAGCAGTGATAGACTGAGGGTGTATACAGTTTGATAGAATAGAATGTTGAAGAGGCTTGTCCTGAAGTTAAGCAGTGATAGACTGAGGGTGTATACAGTTTGATAGAATAGAATGTAGAAACGGCTTGTCCTGAAGTTAAGCAGTGATAGACTGAGGGTGTATACAGTTTGATAGAATAGAATGTTGAAGAGGCTTGTCCTGAAGTTATGCAGTGATAGACTGAGGGTGTATACAGTGTGATAAAATAGAATGTAGAAGAGGCTTGTCCTGAAGTTAAGCAGTGATAGACTGAGGGTGTATACAGTGTGATAGAATAGAATGTTGAAGAGGCTTGTCCTGAAGATAAGCAGTGATAGACTGAGGGTGTATACAATTTGATAGAATAGAATGTTGAAGAGGCTTGTCCTGAAGTTAAGCAGTGATAGACTGAGGGTGTATACAGTTTGATAGAATAGAATTTAGAAGAGGCTTGTCCTGAAGTTAAGCAGTGATAGACTGAGGGTGTATACAGTGTGATAAAATAGAATGTTGAAGAGGATTGTCCTGAAGTTAAGCAGTGATAGACTGAGGGTGTATACAATGTGATAGAATAGAATGTTGAAGAGGATTGTCCTGAAGTTAAACAGTGATAGACTGAGGGTGTATACAGTGTGATAGAATAGAATTTAGTAATAGACTGAGGGTGTATACAGTGTGATAGAATAGAATGTTGAAGAGGCTTGTCCTGAAGTTAAGCAGTGATAGACTGAGGGTGTATACAGTTTGATAGAATAGAATGTAGAAACGGCTTGTCCTGGAGTTAAGCAGTGATAGACTGAGGGTGTATACAGTTTGATAGAATAGAATGTTGAAGAGGCTTGTCCTGAAGTTAAGCAGTAATAGACAGAGGGTGTATACAGTTTGATAGAATAGAATGTTGAAGAGGCTTGTCCTGAAGTTAAGCAGTGATAGACTGAGGGTGTATACAGTTTGATAGAATAGAATGTAGAAAAGGCTTGTCCTGAAGTTAAGCAGTGATAGACTGAGGGTGTATACAGTTTGATAGAATAGAATGTTGAAGAGGCTTGTCCTGAAGTTAAGCAGTGATAGACTGAGGGTGTATACAGTGTGATAAAATAGAATGTAGAAGAGGCTTGTCCTGAAGTTAAGCAGTGATAGACTGAGGGTGTATACAGTTTGATAGAATAGAATGTTGAAGAGGCTTGTCCTGAAGTTAAGCAGTGATAGACTGAGGGTGTATACAGTGTGATAAAATAGAATGTAGAAGAGGCTTGTCCTGAAGTTAAGCAGTAATAGACAGAGGGTGTATACAGTTTGATAGAATAGAATGTTGAAGAGGCTTGTCCTGAAGTTAAGCAGTGATAGACTGAGGGTGTATACAGTTTGATAGAATAGAATGTAGAAACGGCTTGTCCTGAAGTTAAGCAGTGATAGACTGAGGGTGTATACAGTTTGATAGAATAGAATGTTGAAGAGGCTTGTCCTGAAGTTAAGCAGTGATAGACTGAGGGTGTATACAGTTTGATAGAATAGAATGTAGAAACGGTTTGTCCTGAAGTTAAGCAGTGATAGACTGAGGGTGTATACAGTTTGATAGAATAGAATGTTGAAGAGGCTTGTCCTGAAGTTATGCAGTGATAGACTGAGGGTGTATACAGTGTGATAAAATAGAATGTAGAAGAGGCTTGTCCTGAAGTTAAGCAGTAATAGACAGAGGGTGTATACAGTTTGATAGAATAGAATGTTGAAGAGGCTTGTCCTGAAGTTAAGCAGTGATAGACTGAGGGTGTATACAGTTTGATAGAATAGAATGTTGAAGAGGCTTGTCCTGAAGTTAAGCAGTGATAGACTGAGGGTGTATACAGTTTGATAGAATAGAATGTAGAAACGGCTTGTCCTGAAGTTAAGCAGTGATAGACTGAGGGTGTATACAGTTTGATAGAATAGAATGTTGAAGAGGCTTGTCCTGAAGTTAAGCAGTGATAGACTGAGGGTGTATACAGTGTGATAAAATAGAATGTAGAAGAGGCTTGTCCTGAAGTTAAGCAGTAATAGACAGAGGGTGTATACAGTTTGATAGAATAGAATGTTGAAGAGGCTTGTCCTGAAGTTAAGCAGTGATAGACTGAGGGTGTATACAGTTTGATAGAATAGAATGTAGAAGAGTCTTGTCCTAGTTAAGCAGTGATAGACTGAGGGTGTATACAGTGTGATAGAATAGAATGTAGAAGAGGCTTGTCCTGAAGTTAAGCAGTGATAGACTGAGGGTGTATACAGTGTGATAGAATAGAATGTAGAAGAGGCTTGTCCTGAAGTTAAGCAGTGATAGACTGAGGGTGTATACAGTTTGATAGAATAGAATGTAGAAGAGTCTTGTCCTGAAGTTAAGCAGTGATAGACTGAGGGTGTATACAGTGTGATAGAATAGAATGTAGAAGAGGCTTGTCCTGAAGTTAAGCAGTGATAGACTGAGGGTGTATACAGTGTGATAGAATAGAATGTAGAAGAGGCTTGTCCTGAAGTTAAGCAGTGATAGACTGAGGGTGTATCCAGTTTGATAGAATAGAATGTAGAAAAGGCTTGTCCTGGAGTTAAGCAGTGATAGACTGAGGGTGTATACAGTGTGATAGAATAGAATTTAGTAATAGACAGAGGGTGTATACAGTGTGATAGAATAGAATGTTGAAGAGGCTTGTCCTGAAGTTAAGCAGTGATAGGCTGAGGGTGTATACAGTGTGATAGAATAGAATGTAGAAGAGTCTTGTCCTGAAGTTAAGCAGTGATAGACTGAGGGTGTATACAGTGTGATAGAATAGAATGTAGAAGAGGCTTGTCCTGAAGTTAAGCAGTGATAGACTGAGGGTGTATACAGTGTGGTAGAATAGAATGTTGAAGAGGCTTGTCCTGAAGTTAAGCAGTGATAGACTGAGGGTGTATACAGTGTGATAGAATAGAATGTAGAAGAGGCTTGTCCTGAAGTTAAGCAGTGATAGACCGAGGGTGTATACAGTGTGATAGAATAGAATGTTGAAGAGGCTTGTCCTGAAGTTAAGCAGTGATAGACTGAGGGTGTATACAGTGTGATAGAATAGAATGTTGAAGAGTCTTGTCCTGAAGTTAAGCAGTGATAGACTGAGGGTGTATACAGTGTGATAAAATAGAATGTAGAAGAGGCTTGTCCTGAAGTTAAGCCGTAATAGACAGAGGGTGTATACAGTTTGATAGAATAGAATGTTGAAGAGGCTTGTCCTGAAGTTAAGCAGTGATAGACTGAGGGTGTATACAGTTTGATAGAATAGAATGTAGAAGAGTCTTGTCCTGAAGTTAAGCAGTGATAGACTGAGGGTGTATACAGTGTGATAGAATAGAATGTAGAAGAGGCTTGTCCTGAAGTTAAGCAGTGATAGACTGAGGGTGTATACAGTGTGATAGAATAGAATGTAGAAGAGGCTTGTCCTGAAGTTAAGCAGTGATAGACTGAGGGTGTATACAGTTTGATAGAATAGAATGTAGAAAAGGCTTGTCCTGGAGTTAAGCAGTGATAGACTGAGGGTGTATACAGTGTGATAGAATAGAATTTAGTAATAGACAGAGGGTGTATACAGTGTGATAGAATAGAATGTTGAAGAGGCTTGTCCTGAAGTTAAGCAGTGATAGACTGAGGGTGTATACAGTTTGATAGAATAGAATGTAGAAAAGGCTTGTCCTGGAGTTAAGCAGTGATAGACTGAGGGTGTATACAGTGTGATAGAATAGAATTTAGTAATAGACAGAGGGTGTATACAGTGTGATAGAATAGAATGTTGAAGAGGCTTGTCCTGAAGTTAAGCAGTGATAGGTTGAGGGTGTATACAGTGTGATAGAATAGAATGTTGAAGAGGCTTGTCCTGAAGTTAAGCAGTGATAGGCTGAGGGTGTATACAGTGTGATAGAATAGAATGTAGAAGAGTCTTGTCCTGAAGTTAAGCAGTGATAGACTGAGGGTGTATACAGTGTGATAGAATAGAATGTAGAAGAGGCTTGTCCTGAAGTTAAGCAGTGATAGACTGAGGGTGTATACAGTGTGATAGAATAGAATGTTGAAGAGGCTTGTCCTGAAGTTAAGCAGTGATAGACTGAGGGTGTATACAGTGTGATAGAATAGAATGTAGAAGAGGCTTGTCCTGAAGTTAAGCAGTGATAGACTGAGGGTGTATACAGTGTGATAGAATAGAATGTTGAAGAGGCTTGTCCTGAAGTTAAGCAGTGATAGACTGAGGATGTATACAGTGTGATAGAATAGAATGTTGAAGAGTCTTGTCCTGAAGTTAAGCAGTGATAGACTGAGGGTGTATACAGTGTGATAGAATAGAATGTAGAAGAGGCGTGTCCTGAAGTTAAGCAGTGATAGACTGAGGGTGTATACAGTGTGATAGAATAGAATGTAGAAGAGGCTTGTCCTGAAGTTAAGCAGTGATAGGCTAAGGGTGTATACAGTGTGATAGAATAGAATGTAGAAGAGTCTTGTCCTGAAGTTAAGCAGTGATAGACTGAGGGTGTATACAGTGTGATAGAATAGAATGTAGAAGAGGCTTGTCCTGAAGTTAAGCAGTGATAGGCTAAGGGTGTATACAGTGTGATAGAATAGAATGTTGAAGAGTCTTGTCCTGAAGTTAAGCAGTGATAGACTGAGGGTGTATACAGTGTGATAGAATAGAATGTAGAAGAGGTTTGTCCTGAAGTTAAGCAGTGATAGACTGAGGGTGTATACAGTTTGATAGAATAGAATGTAGAAAAGGCTTGTCCTGGAGTTAAGCAGTGATAGACTGAGGGTGTATACAGTTTGATAGAATAGAATTTAGTAATAGACAGAGGGTGTATACAGTTTAATAGAATAGAATGTAGAAGAGGCTTGTCCTGAAGTTAAGCAGTGATAGACTGAGGGTGTATACAGTGTGATAGAATAGAATGTAGAAAAGGCTTGTCCTGAAGTTAAGCAGTGATAGACTGAGGGTGTATACAGTGTGATAGAATAGAATGTTGAAGAGGCTTGTCCTGAAGTTAAGCAGTGATAGACTGAGGATGTATACAGTGTGATAGAATAGAATGTTGAAGAGTCTTGTCCTGAAGTTAAGCAGTGATAGACTGAGGGTGTATACAGTGTGATAGAATAGAATGTAGAAGAGGCGTGTCCTGAAGTTAAGCAGTGATAGACTGAGGGTGTATACAGTGTGATAGAATAGAATGTAGAAGAGGCTTGTCCTGAAGTTAAGCAGTGATAGGCTAAGGGTGTATACAGTGTGATAGAATAGAATGTAGAAGAGTCTTGTCCTGAAGTTAAGCAGTGATAGACTGAGGGTGTATACAGTGTGATAGAATAGAATGTAGAAGAGGCTTGTCCTGAAGTTAAGCAGTGATAGGCTAAGGGTGTATACAGTGTGATAGAATAGAATGTTGAAGAGTCTTGTCCTGAAGTTAAGCAGTGATAGACTGAGGGTGTATACAGTGTGATAGAATAGAATGTAGAAGAGGTTTGTCCTGAAGTTAAGCAGTGATAGACTGAGGGTGTATACAGTTTGATAGAATAGAATGTAGAAAAGGCTTGTCCTGGAGTTAAGCAGTGATAGACTGAGGGTGTATACAGTTTGATAGAATAGAATTTAGTAATAGACAGAGGGTGTATACAGTTTAATAGAATAGAATGTAGAAGAGGCTTGTCCTGAAGTTAAGCAGTGATAGACTGAGGGTGTATACAGTGTGATAGAATAGAATGTAGAAAAGGCTTGTCCTGAAGTTAAGCAGTGATAGACTGAGGGTGTATACAGTTTGATAGAATAGAATGTAGAAGAGGCTTGTCCTGAAGTTAAGCAGTGATAGACTGAGGGTGTATACAGTGTGATAGAATAGAATTTAGTAATAGACAGAGGGTGTATACAGTTTGATAGAATAGAATGTTGAAGAGGCTTGTCCTGAAGTTAAGCAGTGATAGACTGAGGGTGTATACAGTTTGATAGAATAGAATGTTGAAGAGGCTTGTCCTGAAGTTAAGCAGTGATAGACTGAGGGTGTATACAGTGTGATAGAATAGAATGTAGAAGAGGTTTGTCCTGAAGTTAAACAGTGATAGACTGAGGGTGTATACAGTGTGATAGAATAGAATGTTGAAGAGGCTTGTCCTGAAGATAAGCAGTGATAGACTGAGGGTGTATACAGTTTGATAGAATAGAATGTTGAAGAGGCTTGTCCTGAAGTTAAGCAGTGATAGACTGAGGGTGTATACAGTGTGATAGAATAGAATGTTGAAGAGGCTTGTCCTGAAGTTAAGCAGTAATAGACTGAGGGTGTATACAGTTTGATAGAATAGAATGTAGAAGAGGCTTGTCCTGAAGTTAAGCAGTGATAGACTGAGGGTGTATACAGTTTGATAGAAAAGAATGTAGAAGAGGCTTGTCCTGAAGTTAAGCAGTGATAGACTGAGGGTGTATACAGTGTGATAGAATAGAATGTAGAAGAGGCTTGTCCTGAAGTTAAGCAGTGATAGACTGAGGGTGTATACAGTGTGATAGAATAGAATGTTGAAGAGGCTTGTCCTGAAGTTAAGCAGTGATAGACTGAGGGTGTATACAGTTTGATAGAATAGAATGTTGAAGAGGCTTGTCCTGAAGTTAAGCAGTGATAGACTGAGGGTGTATACAGTGTGATAGAATAGAATGTAGAAGAGGCTTGTCCTGAAGTTAAACAGTGATAGACTGAGGGTGTATACAGTTTGATAGAGTAGAATGTAGAAGAGGCTTGTCCTGAAGTTAAGCAGTGATAGACTGAGGGTGTATACAGTGTGATAGAATAGAATTTAGTAATAGACTGAGGGTGAATACAGTGTGATAGAATAGAATGTTGAAGAGGCTTGTCCTGAAGTTAAGCAGTGATAGACTGAGGGTGTATACAGTTTGATAGAATAGAATGTAGAAGAGGCTTGTCCTGAAGTTAAACAGTGATAGACTGAGGGTGTATACAGTGTGATAGAATAGAATTTAGTAATAGACTGAGGGTGTATACAATGTGATAAAATAGAATGTTGAAGAGGCTTGTCCTGAAGTTAAGCAGTGATAGACTGAGGGTGTATACAGTGTGATAGAATAGAATGTTGAAGAGGCTTGTCCTGAAGTTAAGCAGTGATAGACTGAGGGTGTATACAGTTTGATAGAATAGAATGTTGAAGAGGCTTGTCCTGAAGTTAAGCAGTGATAGACTGAGGGTGTATACAGTGTGATAGAATAGAATGTAGAAGAGGCTTGTCCTGAAGTTAAGCAGTGATAGACTGAGGGTGTATACAATGTGATAAAAAAGAATGTAGAAGAGGCTTGTCCTGAAATTAAGCAGTGATAGACTGAGGGTGTATACCAGGGATGCAGAAATCGGTCTATTTGCCGGACATGTCCGATTGGGAATTCAGTTTGACCGATTGAAAAAGTGACCTGTCGGACATTCAAGGAGTCATTTGACCGATTGAAGATAATCAAAGAATTTCTAAACAAACAGATAAACAAGCCTGAGTTGACTAACAAGCAATCAATAAAGGCCGATGAAATGCCCCGCTTGTGTTGGTCATAATTGTAATGAAAACACGAACCGGTCATCAATGAAACAACTAATCCATTCAAACGACATAATTACCTTGTTATCTTTAATTATTGGATCATCTCAGTGTCATGCATTGAGTAAAACAAGTCAATAAGGCCAAACTTTTTTTAAAAAGACATCAAACAACTTCACATCGTTATTTTACATGCTGTTACTTTTTCCTCCCTCCACTAACTTCACAAGCTCCATGCATTGACTTTGCAAGCAAGACTTCATTAACACAGTGTTGGGAGCTTTCATTACTGCAGGGAGGTGAAAGGAACAGCAGGATTACTGCAGTGATAGGGAAACGAAAACAGGCTGATCTGTTGGCAAGTTTGACAGGCTAAAAAAACTTATGCAGTGTGTGTCAAGTAGTTGATATGCATCATAACTTAATAGAATTATATTTAAAACAGCCAAAGTAATTTTATTTTACTCAATGTAATGTATTTTCAGTATTTTATTTTTGCATTGCATTGCATGCGTTGCTATAAATAGATCTGTACATCGTCTGCTTTCCAGTTAATATTAGATTCTAAGCACCTGGCATTTGTTTACTGAATAACTGACACTATTGAAACTTGATTATTAATTTAAATTATAAACATATTCACATACCTAGGCCTAAACATCATAGTAATAAGTAAATTACTGAGTAATAATTTTAGACTTAAATTTAGTCTATGAAATATTTCCACATGTTCAATCGTGGATTTACGTGAGATAAAGCACCAAAATTTATTACAAAATATCATTATTCGTCGACTTATAAGTGGAATGTCCGATTGGCAAAAATTTGAATCTGCATCCCTGGTGTATACAGTTTGATAGAATAGAATGTTGAAGAGGCTTGTCCTGAAGTTAAACAGTGATAGACTGAGGGTGTATACAGTGTGATAGAATAGAATGTTGAAGAGTCTTGTCCTGAAGTTAAGCAGTGATAGACTGAGGGTGTATACAGTTTGATAGAATAGAATGTAGAAGAGGCTTGTCCTGAAGTTAAGCAGTGATAGACTGAGGGTGTATACAGTGTGTTAGAATAGAATTTAGTAATAGACTGAGGGTGTATACAGTGTGATAAAATAGAATGTAGAAGAGACTTGTCCTGAAGTTAAGCAGTATTGACTGAGGGTGTATACAGTGTGATAGAATAGAATGTAGAAGCGGCTTGTCCTGAAGTTAAGCAGTGATAGACTGAGGGTGTATACAGTGTGATAGAATAGAATGTTGAAGAGGCTTGTCCTGAAGTTAAGCAGTGATAGACTGAGGGTGTATACAGTTTGATAGAATAGAATGTTGAAGAGGCTTGTCCTGAAGTTAAGCAGTGATAGACTGAGGGTGTATACAGTGTGATAGAATAGAATGTAGAAGAGGCTTGTCCTGAAGTTAAGCAGTGATAGACTGAGGGTGTATACAATGTGATAAAAAAGAATGTAGAAGAGGCTTGTCCTGAAATTAAGCAGTGATAGACTGAGGGTGTATACCAGGGATGCAGAAATCGGTCTATTTGCCGGACATGTCCGATTGGGAATTCAGTTTGACCGATTGAAAAAGTGACCTGTCGGACATTCAAGGAGTCATTTGACCGATTGAAGATAATCAAAGAATTACTAAACAAACAGATAAACAAGCCTGAGTTGACTAACAAGCAATCAATAAAGGCCGATGAAATGCCCCGCTTGTGTTGGTCATAATTGTAATGAAAACACGAACCGGTCATCAATGAAACAACTAATCCATTCAAACGACATAATTACCTTGTTATCTTTAATTATTGGATCATCTCAGTGTCATGCATTGAGTAAAACAAGTCAATAAGGCCAAACTTTTTTTAAAAAGACATCAAACAACTTCACATCGTTATTTTACATGCTGTTACTTTTTCCTCCCTCCACTAACTTCACAAGCTCCATGCATTGACTTTGCAAGCAAGACTTCATTAACACAGTGTTGGGAGCTTTCATTACTGCAGGGAGGTGAAAGGAACAGCAGGATTACTGCAGTGATAGGGAAACGAAAACAGGCTGATCTGTTGGCAAGTTTGACAGGCTAAAAAAACTTATGCAGTGTGTGTCAAGTAGTTGATATGCATCATAACTTAATAGAATTATATTTAAAACAGCCAAAGTAATTTTATTTTACTCAATGTAATGTATTTTCAGTATTTTATTTTTGCATTGCATTGCATGCGTTGCTATAAATAGATCTGTACATCGTCTGCTTTCCAGTTAATATTAGATTCTAAGCACCTGGCATTTGTTTACTGAATAACTGACACTATTGAAACTTGATTATTAATTTAAATTATAAACATATTCACATACCTAGGCCTAAACATCATAGTAATAAGTAAATTACTGAGTAATAATTTTAGACTTAAATTTAGTCTATGAAATATTTCCACATGTTCAATCGTGGATTTACGTGAGATAAAGCACCAAAATTTATTACAAAATATCATTATTCGTCGACTTATAAGTGGAATGTCCGATTGGCAAAAATTTGAATCTGCATCCCTGGTGTATACAGTTTGATAGAATAGAATGTTGAAGAGGCTTGTCCTGAAGTTAAACAGTGATAGACTGAGGGTGTATACAGTGTGATAGAATAGAATGTTGAAGAGTCTTGTCCTGAAGTTAAGCAGTGATAGACTGAGGGTGTATACAGTTTGATAGAATAGAATGTAGAAGAGGCTTGTCCTGAAGTTAAGCAGTGATAGACTGAGGGTGTATACAGTGTGTTAGAATAGAATTTAGTAATAGACTGAGGGTGTATACAGTGTGATAAAATAGAATGTAGAAGAGACTTGTCCTGAAGTTAAGCAGTATTGACTGAGGGTGTATACAGTGTGATAGAATAGAATGTAGAAGCGGCTTGTCCTGAAGTTAAGCAGTGATAGACTGAGGGTGTATACAGTGTGATTGTAGAAGAGGCGTGTCCTGAAGTTAAGCAGTGATAGACTTAGGGTGTATACAGTGTGATAGAATAGAATTTAGTAATAGACTGAGGGTGTATACAATGTGATAGAATAGAATGTAGAAGAGGCTTGTCCTGAAGTTAAACAGTGATAGACTGAGGGTGTATACAGTGTGATAGAATAGAATGTAGAAGAGGCTTGTCCTGAAGTTAAGCAGTGATAGACTGAGGGTGTATACAGTGTGATAGAATAGAATGTAGAAGCGGCTTGTCCTGAAGTTAAGCAGTGATAGACTGAGGGTGTATACAGTGTGATAGAATAGAATGTAGTAATAGACTGAGGGTGTATACAGTGTGATTGTAGAAGAGGCTTGTCCTGAAGTTAAGCAGTGATAGACTGAGGGTGCATACAGCGTACATAGAGGAGCTAGTAGCAAGCCAGTGTTAGCCATATCAAGGTTATTTGTAAGTAGGAGGTAAGTAGAAAGTAAGCTGATGCGACACAGAGGTCTGTGCTGGGATATTCACCGCTTCTACAGGGAACTTAGGCTGGTGGTTTTTGTCCTGCAAAAGATGAGAGTTACACAGTCATCTTGTCAAATGTATATGACTTCAATTTGCATCTTTACAGTTCAGCTTGATGATAACAAGTCTAATTTCCAACCAAAGAAGGGGAATGTGTACTGTGAATGTTCTCCATGATACTACAAAAAAGCCCTCTTGCACCTGGAGCCTGAAATCAAGTGCAACCTTTAATTTCTTTCTACATGCCAGGTATCATGTGCACAATTCATCCCTTAACACCTTTCCACACTCCCTCATGTTATCATGTGTACAGTTCCCACTAATCCCCTTGCTACATGCCCTTCTTGTAAATGTACACAGGTCACCATCATACCTTTCTACATGACCTCCTGTTATCAATTCCTTGCTACATGCCACTTAGACAGCTTCTACATAGTTCACCCTCAGCGCCTTGCTACATTACCTCCTGTTTTTATGTGGCCCAGTTCACCCTCAACTCCTTGCTACATGCCCTCCTGTTATCATGTACACAGTTCACCCTAAACTTCTTGTTACATGTCCTCCTGGTAAATGTACACAGTTCACCCTCAACTCCTTGTTACATGCCCTCCTGTTATCATGTACACAGGTCACCCTCAACTCCTTGTTTCATGCCCTCCTGGTAAAGGTACACAGTTCACCCTCAACTCATTGTTACATGCCCTCCTGTTATCATGTACACAGTTCACCCTAAACTCCCTGTTACATGTCCTCCTGGTAAATGTACACAGTTCACCCTCAACTCCTTGTTACATGCCCTCCTGTTATCATGTACACAGGTCACCCTCAACTACTTGTTTCATGCCCTCCTGGTAAAGGTACACAGTTCACCCTCAACTCATTGTTACATGCCTTCCTGGTAAATGTACACAGGTCACCCTCAACTCAATGTTAATTGCCCTCCTGTTATCATGTACACAGTTCACCCTAAACTCCTTGTTACATGTCCTCCTCGTAAATGTACACAGTTCATCCTCAACTCTTTGTTACATGCCCTCCTGTTATCATGTACACAGGTCACCCTCAACTCCTTGTTACATGCCCTCCTGGTAAAGGTACACAGGTCACCCTCAACTCCTTGTTTCATGCCCTCCTGGTAAATGTGCACAGTTCGCCCTCAACTCCTGGTTACATGCCCTCCTGGTAAATGTACACAGTTCACCCTAAACTCCTTGTTACATGTCCTCCTCGTAAATGTACACAGTTCATCCTCAACTCTTTGTTACATGCCCTCCTGTTATCATGTACACAGGTCACCCTCAACTCCTTGTTACATGTCCTCCTGGTAAATGTACACAGTTCACCCTCAACTCCTTGTTACATGCCCTCCTGTTATCATGTACATTATTTTAGAATGTTTAAGCAATCTATACAAGATGAAAGCTATCTATCGCATTTGAATATCCAGAAATATAGAATCTCGCTTGCAAAATTACGTTGCTCATCGCATGATTTACTAATAGAAACCGGCAGATATATTGGACTAAAAAGAGAAGATAGAATTTGTAAAATGTGTAATTTAAATCTTATTGAAGATGAATATAATTTCCTTTGTGTTTGCCCTGCCTATCTTACTTTGAGAAATAAGTACATTAAGAAATATTACTTTACACATCATAATATTTATAAATTTATATCTCTATTAACTTACTCTAGCAAAGCACATTGAGAAAATCTGTCAATGTTTCTATACTATGCCTTTTTACTCAGAAAAAATGTACTCTATCCTGCCTGAACATATATTGTATGCACATTGTGCTACAGGCCTGTGGCCTATAAGTGCAAATAAAGATTTATCTACACAGGTCACCCTCAACTTCTTGCTTCATGCCCTCCTGGTAAATGTACACAGTTCACCCTCAACTCCTTGTTTACATGCCCTCCTGGTAAATGTACACAGTTCACCCTAAACTCCTTGTTACATGCCCTCCTGTTCTCATGTGCACAGGTCACCCTCAACTCCTTGTTTACATGCCCTCCTGGTAAATGTACACAGTTCACCCTCAACTCCTTGTTACATGCCCTCCTGTTATCATGTACACAGTTCACCCTCAACTCCTTGTTACATGCCCTCCTGTTACCATGTACATAGTTCACCCTCAACTCCTTGTTACATGCCCTCCTGGTTAATGTACACAGTTCACCCTCAACTCCTTGTTACATGCCCTCCTGTTACCATGTACATAGTTCACCCTCAACTCCTTGTTTACATGCCCTCCTGGTAAATGTACACAGTTCACCCTCAACTCCTTGTTACATGCCCTCCTGTTATCATGTACACAGTTCACCCTCAACTCTTTGTTACATGCCCTCCTGTTATCATGTACACAGTTCACCCTCAACTCCTTGTTACATGCCCTCCTGGTAAATGTACACAGTTCACCCTTAACTCCTTGTTTACATGCCCTCCTGTTATCATGTAAACAGTTCGCCCTCAACTCCTTGTTACATGTCCTCCTGGTAAATGTACACAGTTCACCCTCAACTCCTTGTTACATGCCCTCCTGTTACCATGTACATAGTTCACCCTCAACTCCTTGTTTACATGCCCTCCTGTTATCATGTACACAGGTCACCCTCAACTCTGTGTTACATGCCCTCCTGGTAAATGTACACAGGTCACCCTCAACTCCTTGTTACATGCCCTCCTGTTATCATGTACACAGTTCACCCTCAACTCCTTGTTACATGCCCTCCTGGTAAATGTACACAGTTCACCCTCAACTCCTGGTTACATGCCCTCCTGGTAAATGTACACAGTTCACCCTAAACTCCTGGTTACATGCCCTCCTGGTAAATGTTCACAGTTCACCCTAAACTCCTTGTTACATGCCCTCCTGGTAAATGTACACAGTTCACCCTAAACTCCTTGTTACATGCCCTCCTGGTAAATGTACACAGTTCACCCTAAACTCCTTGCTTCATGCCCTCCTGGTAAATGTACACAGTTCACCCTCAACTCCTTGTTACATACCCTCCTGTTATCATGTACACAGTTCACCCTCAACTCCTGGTTACATGCCCTCCTGGTAAATGTACACAGTTCACCCTCAACTCCTTGCTCCATGCCTTCCTGATGAATGTACACAATGTGCACCATTTTGATATTATCTTCATCACCATACTCCAAAGATGATATTTAGAAATTTTTCAGACCCCTAGAATAAAAAAAACTCTGGGAAGTATACAATACTCTATTTGAGCATGGACACTTTTCCAAGCTGGTATTTGAAGGGGTCATCACCAAAACTGTGCAAAATCCCTTGATGTGTCATAAACCATGTATGTGATTTGTGTCCTATGGAACGTCTCTTATCATTTCATATTCTGAGAACAGCTGCTTTATGACTGGTTGATGAAAGGCACAGTCCTATCAGGGAATTTTTTGTGGAAACAAAATTCCATTTTATACAGTCAATGCTTTCGGTACATGAACATAACACTAGCGAATTGAATCATGTCATTAGGGATTACATTTTTGTTGAAATAAATTTGACAACTACATAACAAAGAGCACACACTCAGTATTATAATCATATCAATGTAAATCTGTTTTTCATCAATATATGTAGTTTATTTTTAATAAGGAGTAAAATTGAGGACCGTACAACTATTTTTTTGACATTCTTCTTCAACTAACAAGATTACAAAACGGAAGCCAATAGTTAAGAGTCTTTAATTACATTACCCAATTGTTGATTAGAACAACTGCAGTGTACATGGTGTGTTCATTCATGAATGTACAAATAGCTCTGATGAAGGAAGATGGAATATCACTCAAGTGATTGTATTCTTTGTTTCTATTTGTATATTTGTGTGTGTTGTATGTTGCTCTAGGGGAGTGGTATTTGAAGAATATTTGTTTGCAACTATTCCTAGAATGTTACTCCCCAGACTGACAGACTCCAAGAGACGGGTATTAAAAATTAGATGAAATTTACATTAAAATTCATGTTCATTGTCATATCTTTCTTAAACAACAACTGAAAGGGCAGGAAAAAGCTTGGCGTAGAGAAATTATCAGCCACTAACAGCACAGGATTTTCACATGTGTAAGCGAAGCCTAACCTCTTCTCAGGAGAGCATAGCCTGGCTCATTAAGGACAGGTTCATTAGCTTGGTTTCATTATGATCAGTCTCACTTTTATCAAATTAACTTTAAAGAACACCTCTTGCAAAAGGACAGAAGCTCCAAATCTTTAAAAAAAAATGGCTGAATATGCTATCCTTATCAAACCGACCCTCCCCTCTCCAACTTCCACTCCTGACCTGTGATACAATACTTCTTTAAAGGGAGCTGTTATCCACAATTTGTAATACCCATGGTGTATTGACTCTAAAACAAACCATATTAGATATTCCAATATGTCAAATGGTGAGACCTGACAGTGTACACTTGCATGTAGTTGATGAGGATATGTGTGAAGGTTATGGGTTAGGTGAGTGGGTGGGGATGTTGGTATGGATGTGAGTGGGGATGTGAGTGGGGATGTGAGTGGGGATGTGAGTGGGGATGTTGGTGGGGATGTTAGTGGGGATGTTAGTGGGGATGTTGGTGGGGATGTTGGTGGGGATGTGGGTGGGTTATGTGGGTGGGGATGTGAGTGGGGATGTGAGTGGGGATGTGAGTGGGGATGTGAGTGGGGATGTGAGTGGGGATGTGAGTGGGGATGTGAGTGGGGATGTGAGTGGGGATGTGAGTGGGGATGTTGGTGGGGATGTTAGTGGGGATGTTGGTGGGGATGTTGGTGGGGATGTGGGTGGGTTATGTGGGTGGGGATGTGAGTGGGGATGTGAGTGGGGATGTTGGTGGGGATGTGAGTGGGGATGTGGGTGGGGATGTTGGTGGGGATGTGGGTGGGCATGTTGTGGGGATGTGAGTGTGGATGTGGGTGCAGATGTGAGTAGGGATGCTGGTCCGGGGGTTATGAGTGGGGATGTTGGTGGGTATGTGAGTTGGGATGTAAGTGGGGATGTGAGTGGGCATGTTGGTGGGGATGTTGGTGGGGATGTTGGTTGAAATGTGGGTGTGGATGTGAGTGGGGATGTGAGTGGGGATGTTGGTGGGGACGTGGGTGGGGATGTTGGTGAGGATGTTGGTGGAGATGTGGGTGGGGATGTGGGTAGGGATGCAGTTGGGGATGTGAATAGGGATGTGAGTGGGTATGTGGGTGAGGATGTGAGTGGGGATGTTGGAGAGAATGTGAGTGGGGATGTTGGTGGGGCTGTGGGTGGGGATGTGAGTGGGGACGTTGGTGGGGTGTGAGTGATGATGTGGGTGGGGATGTTGGTGGGGACGTTGGTGGTAATGTGAGTGGTGATGTTGGTGGGGATGTTGGTTGGGAAGTGGATGGGATTGTGAGTGGGGATGTTGGTTGGGTGTGGGTGGGGAAGTGAGTGGGGTTGTGAGTGGGGATGTCGGTGAGGATGTTCTTAGGGATTTTGATGGGGATGAATGAGGGATGTCGGGGACAAACAGGCAGGGTGGTGACAAGCATTTTTCAGTTAATCATGAAATATGTGCACACTTCACAATTATAATAACATTAAAGTCTTGCTATTTATGATAATCAAATCACATTTTTTTATATAATGGAATATAACAATTGTACTCCAAGTTTAATTGGAATCTTATTTATAGTAATAAATATTTTAAAGTTTGTGAGAGTTAACAGAGGTAAAAGAAGAAAATAGAGAAAGAGATTGAGAGAGAGATCAAGAGACAGAGAAAGAGAGAGACAGAGAGAGAGGGAGAGAGAGAGAGAGAGAGGAGAGACAGACAGACAGACAGACAGACAGACAGACAGACAGACAGACCCACCTGTGAGAGGTCGTCCACTAAGAGCACTTGACAGCGCTCACACTGTAGTAGAGACTGGGTGTGCATCATTATCTTGTGGATCAAGTTGGCCACATTACTCTGCTCCTCAAATATCACACGCGCTAGATCTAAGAGCACCTGCAATACAAACAGGGATAAACATATATAATCAATGAGAAACATGAATCTAAGCATGAGAAATATGTAGAGTTTCCTTTCACTAACTTTGCAGATAATAAATTTTGCAAATTTTTTGCCCCTGTGGGGGCATTATGCACACAGTGAAGCAGGTACCATTTTTACAGGATGTGGCATGTCAAATCCAGAAATAAATTGTTGTTACTTTAAAATTATGGAAAATTGTAGATATACTGACACTTTGAAAAAATGTCTTATCATGTCTAAAGTCGTTTTTATAATAATATGAATATTGTCTAGAAATAAACTAAATATTCATAAGTGAGTTTGAAAATTATCAAAATAATTAATTAGAAAAATAAGTGAGATATATTTCATTATCTTTTCCATTAAGAGAGATTAATACCCAAGCTAGAATGTCATGTTGCATTGCCAAATCAATTGACTGTTAAATGATATTTTCCAAAGTAAGAGCGATGTCTCGGGTAATAACATTTAACTGGCACGAGAGTTCTGATGATTAGAATAGTCAGAGGCATCATCAATGGTCAAATCAATCATGGCATCACATATTTATACATCTCTTAATTGGTCACAGTCTTGTTCTAAGGTTAATCTCATAACTTAGTCAGTGCAGTCTTGCTCTAAGGTTAATCTCATAACTTAGTCTATGCAGTCTTGCTCTAAGGTTAATCTCATAACTTAGTCAGTGCAGTCTTGCTCTAAGGTTAATCTCATAACTTAGTCAGTGCAGTCTTGTTCTAAGGTTAATCTCATAACTTAGTCAGTGCAGTCTTGTTCTAAGGTTAATCTCATAACTTAGTCAGTGCAGTCTTGCTCTAAGGTTAATCTCATAACTTAGTCTATGCAGTCTTGCTCTAAGGTTAATCTCATAACTTAGTCAGTGCAGTCTTGCTCTAAGGTTAATCTCATAACTTAGTCAGTGCAGTCTTGTTCTAAGGTTAATCTCATAACTTAGTCAGTGCAGTCTTGCTCTAAGGTTAATCTCATAACTTAGTCTATGCAGTCTTGTTCTAAGGTTAATCTCATAACTTAGTCAGTGCAGTCTTGTTCTAAGGTTAATCTCATAACTTAGTCTATGCAGTCTTGTTCTAAGGTTAATCTCATAACTTAGTCAGTGCAGTCTTGCTCTAAGGTTAATCTCATAACTTAGTCTATGCAGTCTTGTTCTAAGGTTAATCTCATAACTTAGTCAGTGCAGTCTTGTTCTAAGGTTAATCTCATAACTTAGTCAGTGCAGTCTTGCTCTAAGGTTAATCTCATAACTTAGTCTATGCAGTCTTGTTCTAAGGTTAATCTCATAACTTAGTCAGTGCAGTCTTGTTCTAAGGTTAATCTCATAACTTAGTCTGTGCAGTCTTGCTCTAAGGTTAATCTCATAACTTAGTCAGTGCAGTCTTGTTCTAAGGTTAATCTCATAACTTAGTCAGTGCAGTCTTGCTCTAAGGTTAATCTCATAACTTAGTCAGTGCAGTCTTGTTCTAAGGTTAATCTCATAACTTAGTCAGTGCAGTCTTGTTCTAAGGTTAATCTCATAACTTAGTCAGTGCAGTCTTGTTCTAAGGTTAATCTCATAACTTAGTCAGTGCAGTCTTGTTGTTCTAAGCTCTAAGAATTAACCTACCTGATTTCTTCTGTTTTCCAACTGGGAACGTTCATAAAGTTGAGCATTTTTTAATCCAATGCCACAAAATGCAAGATAAGAAGCAAAAACCTGAGAAACAAAGATGATTTAATGATAGCATATGAATACAAATAAAGCAACTGGCTGAATAGCATCACAGCAGGCTTTGCAGTTTTTTATAATCTTTGCTTGAAGATATGTATATATATATATATATCATAGACATTAGGTTGATATCATGCAATTAATTGTCAACAAACATAAAATGATAGCAAGGCAGTTCTTTTAAGTTTTTATGATTTTACATTATCATTGATAATATACAAAATGTCTTTAGGCAGTAATACTACTACCAAAGACAATAATCAGAATTCCCCCAAAATATATAAGCAGCAATTTTACTACCTGGAAATTTTAGGCAATAAGATACTGCCTTGGTAGTAGCTAATTGCCTTGGAGGTAACATTACTGCCTTTTTATCCTTATTGCCGCTGACATATACAAGAAAGAATAGATTATTCCTAAAACATATAATCATTTAATCATTTATGTTTTACCAATTGATTACAGAAGACAATGGACAATTACTGCTGTGATTTAACTTAATTATTTGATTCTTGAAATATAACAAGCGTTTGCCACTAACTAGCAAAATTCCTTCTGCTCATACTGAATTCATTTTTGAGTTCTTATAATTTGGTAGACAGCATGCTCTCTATACACATCAAATGAATAATATAAAGTAGACATATAGTTATAATGACTGAAATATCTGCTAGCATACATTCCATAAGAGCTGTGGTGATTCGATAATTTGTAACCGTTCATGAGATAGAGTTTCAAAAGTGGTCAAGGTGCCGTAGTAAACTTGAAAATACGGTCACGGTCACCACTATTGACTGGTGTTTGCGTATCTCCCTCATGTAAACTGACGTACATACGTACGTATGGACAGACGCGCCTAAAATACATAGTCCCCACGTTCTGCAGTGCAGCGGGGGACAATTAAACATATATGTAAGAAAATCGAACATCATGAAGAATATATACATATTATAAATCAAGATATAGTTATTTTTCCATGAACTCTTTCAACGGTTAAACTTTTTGATTAAATTAAGAGCAGGTAATTGAAATTCAGCTTATGGGTTAATTGATAGAGTGAGCGAATTTGCCAATCAGGCCTGAATAGCTGAGTGCATTACTACTTAAAACTACTTTCTCCTTATTGCCTAGGCAGTGTCTTATTGCCTCGCAAGTATCATTACTGCCTGATTCCCCTTATTACAGCTTTAATATAAACTGGCAGCGAAGATTCAACAACTGTAAAACATAAGGAAGCACAATGTCAATTACTGCCTAAGATGGCATGTCATTTGCTGCAGAACTCCAGGGAACCTCTGCCACACCAATTATGATAGGAGATAAAAACCATGTAGCTAAGATATGATTTTGGAAATTAAGTTTCTTGAGGTTTTTCGTTAAGAGAAGAAATTGAACACAGGCTTTGTGATGGTATGTGCCACATCCTTATCTGAAGAAGCAAAGGGAAGACAACTTTGACAAACAACAATTTTCAAAGAGTTGCCTTACCTTCTCATCATGTTCATCAAAGGGTTCATCCTTGATGTTGCTGATCTTATTAATAGCCTGGGCCACTCCGATGACCTGCCCATCGCTGTCCTTGATGGCCATGCTGAGGATGCTGCGTGTCTTATAGCGCATCTGCACATCGATGTCACTGTTGAATCTGGGATCCTGTATGATCAAATAGAGCAAACTTGAGGGGGTGTCAATCACAAATCTAAAACATAAATCCCTTTAGTGCAAGGTACCTCCCCACAAAACTTTAGCTGTCTTGTTCTTGTGTGTATCTCATAACTTAGTCACTACAGTCTTGTTCTTGTGTGTATCTCATAACTTAGTCAGTGCAGTCTTGTTCTTGTGTCTATCTCATAACTAAGTCAGTGCAGTCTTGTTCTTGTGTGTATCTCATAACTTAGTCACTGCAGTCTTGTTCTTGTGTGTAACTCATAACCTAGTCACTGCAGTCTTGTTCTTGTGTGTATCTCATAACTTAGTCAGTGCAGTCTTGTTCTTGTGTGTATCTCATAACTTAGTCACAGCAGTCTTGTTCTTGTGTGTATCTCATAACTTAGTCAAAGCAGTCTTGTTATTGTGTGTATCTCATAACTTAGTCAGTGCAGTCTTGTTCTTGTGTGTATCTCATAACTTAGTCACAGTAGTCTTGTTCTTGTGTGTATCTCATAACTTAGTCACAGCAGTCTTGTTCTTGTGTGTATCTCATAACTTAGTCAGTGCAGTCTTGTTCTTGTGTGTATCTTATAACTTAGTCAGTGCAGTCTTGTTCTTGTGTGTAACTCATTACTTAGTCACTGCAGTCTTGTTCAAAGGTGTATCTCATAACTAAGTCACTGCAGTTTTGTTCTTCGGTGTATCTCATAACTTATATATATGCAGTCTTTTTCTTCGGTGTATCTCATAACTTATATATATGCAGTCTTTTTTTCTAAGGTTATTTTTATAACTTAGTCACTGCAGTCTTGTTACAAGTTTAAAGAACAAGCTTAAAGAGCAGTGCCCATGTGGCCTTTAATAAGAACTTACACAATCTACAATTCAGAATCCCCATAGGCCAAGGTGCATGCACTTAACTGTATATATACATTGATAATTTGTCAAAGAAGATTTTCAAAAGTAGAGCCATTGGCTCTGTCTTTGATCAAGATTCATTTTACAGATGTTCAGAGGATCATTTTGATGTGTCACATAAATGATTTTATTACCCATATGGTTGGAAACAAGTGGTGACATATTTTCAATATGAGCACTAGTGCACATATCACTTTTGCCTAGCAACAATTGTTGTAGCATGAGTTCCCGTATTTTTTCACCTGTGATGTCATAACACTATTGTTCGTGACGTCACTGTAGCCAGCCGTCACAAGGGAAGCGGACTGTTTCTTGGATATTTCTAAGATCGTAAAATGGAAAAGAATCGGTAATAAAGAAATTATAAACCTCGGAACTGTGTCATATGACTTTTACTAAACGCGTGCAAATTTATGTACAACCCTCGCTTTCGCTAGGATAATACAAATTTAGAGCCATTGGCTCTGTAGCTCATCAGGCATCATATCAAGTTTGCTTTATACAGGCAAGATGAGCTAAAAATGAAACTGATGTTACCTATTGCAACTAAACCTATAAAAAAATTACAAAACAAATGTATTATTATTCAACACTTTCTAGATCGCCAATATCAGACAGTGAAAGAAGTCCACACTAAAATATCCAAGGAGAAATAAATTTGCCATAGACAGTCATCTAATGGAGAAAAATAGGTTTTTAAGATTGTGACCCCTGTGACCCTACTTGGGGTCATGGGGTCACAAAACCTACAGTTTAGAATTCCAATTGGCCAAGGCGTCTACATGCAGTCTTTCAGCTCAATAGACCTTTAGGAGCTAAAGATGATGATGAAAATAAGTTTTTAAGGTTGTGACCCCTGTGACCCTATTTTGGGTCATTTGGTCGCGAAATCTACAATTTAGAATCCCCATTGACCAAGGAGTCTGCACATATAATTTCAGCTCTCTAGACCTTTTGGAACTTGAGAAGAAGATGAAAATAGGTTTTTAAGGTTGTGACCCCTGTGACCCTATTTGGGGTCACAGGGTCAACAAAGTTACAAATTAGAATCTCCATTGTCCAAGGAGTCTGCAAATATCAATATTAACTCTCTAGACCTTTTGGAACTGGAGAAGAAGATGAAAATAGGTATTTAAGGTTGTGACCCCTGTGACCCTATTTGGGGTCACAGGTTCACCAAAGTTACAAAGGAGTCTGCACATATCACTTTCAACTCTCTAGTCCTTTTAGTACTGGAGAAGAAGATGAAAATAGGTTTTTATGGTTGTGACCCCTGTGACCCTATTTGGGGTCACAGGGTCACCAAAGTTACAAATTAGAATCTCCATATGCTAAGGTACTTGTACACAAAATTTCAGCTCTCTAATGTGTATGGTTCATGAGGAGAAGTCGAAAGTGTCAAAAGTTTACGGCCGGACGACGGACGACGGACAACAGCCGGACGACGGACGACGGGCCATGCCATAAGCCCATCTGGACTTTCAGTGCTGATGAGCTAAAAATAGAGCCATGGGCTCTGTAGCTCATCAGGCTTTACATTTGATTTCGCTATAGGGTGTGGCCAATGTGGCGCCCCCTTAGTAGGGACCATGGGGCCACCAAAGCTACAATTTATAATCCTCACTAGATTTCAGCTTTCTAGGCCTTCTGCTTCTGGAGAAGAAGATGAAAATAGGTTTTTAGGGCATGGTCCCTTAGGCCCTTATTAGGCGCCACAGTCTATAATCCTCACTAGTCAAGGAGTCTGTACACAAAGTTTTAGCTTTCTAGGCCTTATGCTTCTGGAGAAAATGATAAAAATTTCAGCTCTCTTGGGCTTCTGCTTCTGGAGAAGAAGATGAAAATAAGTTTTGGTTTTGGAGTCACAGGGTCACCAAAGTTACAAATCAGAATCCCAATATGCCAAGGTACCTGCACACAAAATTTCAGCTCTCTAGTCTAGAGTCATTAGTTCTGAAGAAGAAGAGGAACATAGGTTTTAAGGGTGTGGCCCCTGTGGCCCTTAATTGGGGTCACAGGGTCACACAAGTTACAAATTAGAATCCCCATATGCCAAGGTGCCTGTACATAAAATTTCAGCTCTCTTGGGCTTCTGCTTCTGGAGAAGAAGATGAAAATAAGTTTTAAGGGCGTGGCCCCTGTGGCCCTAAATAAAGGTCACAGGGTCACCAAAGTTACAAATCAGAATCCCCATATGCCAATGTACCTGTACACACAATTTCAGCTCTCTAGTGTATATGGTTTATGAGGAGAAGTCGAAAGTGTCAAAAGTTTACGGACGACGGACGGACGACAGACGGACGGACGCCGGACGACGGGCCATGCCATAAGCCCATCTGGCCTTTCAGGCCTGATGAGCTTAAAATTCACACTCGTCATAAACGTTATATGACACAGTACTTTCTCGTTAAATAATTGCTATATACTAATCAACAAAGGAGTTTGTACACAAGCTTTCAGCTATCTTGGCCTAGGAGAAGAAGACGAGAACATGTTATTAGGGGTCAAACCCTGTTACCCTTATCAGGGGTTTTAGGCCTTACCAGTGAAAGAGTCTGTACACAAAATGTATGGATGATTGGATGAACGTATGGATGGACAGGCATCATACCGATGCACGGATTAGATGGATGCCATCATGGTCAGACAAATTGATGAATGAACACCAGATACCATGCCTTACATTCAACTTGTACCTCGTTTTCCGGGGTAACCATTCATAAGGTCTTGAGTCAGGTTTCTTGACGACTGTTATCATCAAACAGTCCTGATATCGGATGCAAGGAGACTTATGAAATCCCTTTAAAAGACACCAAATCAAATAAAATACATCAGATTTTTTCAGTATTGACTATGTATTTGACTATGATGAACACAAAACTAATTATTTAAAACATTTATGAAGTATTTCATTCATCGATATTGTCGGCAAACTCATATATAAATCAGGTAACTTAGTTGCACTAAAGAATACTGAGAAATAAACATGGCTTATTTTGTATACAAAATATCGCAACATAGTAAGATTGAAGACAAAACTACAGTAGATTGAACATTATATAAGTCTATTTATTGCCATAAAAAAAAGATTGTAATGTTTCAAGAAGCTCACATCTAAAACTCACTGTCGTAATATAGCACAAATAAGACGTCAGAATCAGTCAAAACAAGAGACAAAATGGACGACTTGTGAAAACTTGTAGCAAAGTAGCCGTATGTTCACTCACTGCACAACATGCATGTGCTCAGAACATTTATTTCATGTTTCGTGCTTGCATACTCAATAACTTCATGATTCGAACAATCAGGTGTCACATCCGTAGTACTACAAACTTCATTCATTCATTTTTAAAGGGGCCCAAAAAGGTTGAGAAAAGAAACATATTCTAAAATCTTTAATTCTTTGCTTTGTTTTCACTCAATACAAGCGATATGTAAGTCAGTCATTAGTACAGTTATCAATTTGTATCGGGAAATGCACGGACAGTCTGTCCGTTCGGTCGTCCTCGTCCTCGGCCTCGGAGAGGCCTCACGGACAGACTTGCATTTCCTGATACAAATTGATAACTATGCTAATAACTATTACATGCAAATATTTACTTAAGCATTGTCATGAATCAACATATGATATCTAAATAACATATGCCATATCAAAAGACTCTTTCCCCATTGGGAATTCGTACTGAAAAGAAACTTATGTAATTATGCAAAAAAAGATATTTAATAGATAAACAAATATTACTGACAACTGTTTTAATCTCTCCTGTTTTGAAAGCGGAATTTGTAGTTGTATGTGTATGTCCTTTCAATTAGCAACCTCAAGATTTCAGTAATAATATCTCCTTTAAATACATGTTGGCTTGAAAATAATGTGAAGGTCACAAAAGTAAATGGGCCTGGCGTCTTCCTCAAACCAGAGCCATCAGGAGAGATTGCTTATCCCTCCGGCCCGACTGAAGTTGAATGATCAGTTTTAGCATATATTTTGATATACTGATTGTGTGAATCATGTTGTGTGCATACATGCAGCTAAGTTTGTTTGACTTTTAATAACCATCATAAGACTATGATATACCATATCTAGGTCTTTGCAAATGCTTATGTTATGCCATCGTCAAGTGCCTATAATGTTAATGTAAAGAGAAAACAACCATCCTGTTTGATTGAATATGCTGTTTGATTAAAACATCTTCATTCCTTAATAAGAGACAGTTTAGAAAGTAATTGTAATGTTAGAATGAATAATGTCATTGAGTTTAAACTCCCTGAAATTTGAAAACACCAAAAGGCACATTTGTAAACAGTTTCAACGAGTTAGCCCTAAGGGTTTTCAAATTCTGATGTTGTTTATCTATACGAACAAATTTATCAAATATCTTATGTTGTCTATCTGTAAAAACAAATTTACATGTATCAAATATCCTATGTTGTCTATCTATACGAATAAATTTATTAGACATATGTTGTAAATCGATATGAACAAATTTATTAGATATCATATGTTGTGTATATATATGAACAAATTGAATAGATATCATATGTTATCTATCTTTACGAACAAATTTATCAGATATCCCATCTAGAAGAACAAATTTATTAGATATCCTAGGTTGTCTATCTATACGAACACATTTTTTAGATATCCTATGTTGTCTATCTATATGAACAAATTTATTAGATATCATATGTTGTGTATATATATGAACAAATTGAATAGATATCATATGTTATCTATCTTTACGAACAAATTTATCAGATATCCCATCTAGAAGAACAAATTTATTAGATATCCTAGGTTGTCTATCTATACGAACACATTTTTTAGATATCCTATGTTGTCTATCTATATGAACAAATTTATTAGATATCCTAGGTTGTCTATCTATATGAACAAATTTTTTAGATATCCTAGGTTGTCTATCTATATGAACACATTTTTTAGATATCCTAGGTTGTCTATCTATATGAACACATTTTTTAGATATCCTAGGTTGTCTATCTATACGAACACATTTTTTAGATATCCTATGTTGTCTATCTATACGAACACATTTTTTAGATATCCTAGGTTGTCTATCTATACGAACACATTTTTTAGATATCCTATGTTGTCTATCTATACGAACACATTTATTAGAAATCCTATGTTGTCTATCTATATGAATTATTTTTTTAGATATCCTATGTTGTCTATCTATATGAACACATTTATTAGATGTCCTATGTCGTCTATCGTTATTAAAAAAAAACATTTTTTTTTAGATATCCTAAGTTGTCTATTTATAACTTAATAGGTACCCTATGTTTTGTGTCTATATGAAGCAAAATTTTGATGTGTCTCATGTTTTGTATTTATCTGATTTGTTATGTGTCAATGGGGCGGTATTCTTTAAAGGAGTTAGACTAAGTGTTGTGTGTTGAATTCAAGCAACTCTGCTATGTTACCAGTGTTTGACACACAACATTGATCTAAAATTCCAGTACTACTTCCTGCCAGCTCTGTGTCTGTTCTCCTGTAGGATGTAGTTAGCTGTGTCGGGCACATGGACTGTAGAACTAAGCACCAGTGTTGTAGGAAGTAGTTAGCTGTGTCGGGCACATGGACCGTAGAACTAAGCACCAGTGTTGTAGGAATTACTAAGCTGTGCACGGCACATGGACCGTAGAACTAAGCACCAGTGTTGTAGGAAGTAGTTAGGTGTGCCCGGCACATGGACTGTAGAACTAAGCACCAGTGTTGTAGGAATTACTAAGCTGTGCCCGGCACATGGACTGTAGAACTAAGCACCAGTGTTGTAGGAAGTAGTTAGCTGTGTCGGGCACATGGACCATAGAACTAAGCACCAGTGTTGTAGGAAGTAGTTAGCTGTGCCCGGCACATGGACCGTAGAACTAAGCAACCAGTGTTGCAGGAGCTATGAAGAGAGAGATTACCAGCTCACAGGAAAGTGATTAGTGGACAAGTATGGTTGTCTGAGCTGAAAATCATTGCAAGATAAAAGCTATTACAAGTATCTGAAGAGCACTCAGTAGAATCTGGCCTCTCCTCTGAGCTGGACAACACAGGATTCCTTGCCCTCTTAAGATGTCTGCACACAAGGATTATAACCCTGCCCATTACCCAGCACACACACGCAAACTAGCTACTGGTGCTCTAATTACTTCTTATCCTGATTTAGGAAACAATTGAAAAGGGTTGTGGGCAGCATGTTTTTTGCAAATATCAAGAAAACAAAATAAAACAATATTGAATAAGTAACTTTAGCAATAACTTCATATATGATGAAAAATCCGCAATAAAAAAGAAAGGGATTATTCTGTTTTTGGAGGTTATTACCCTGAGAGAAAAAAACTTCATTACTCCTTAGTGTTTTCATGTATACTCGTGAACCAAGATGTAACTATTCGTTGCCCTTAGTACACACATATTTGGTATACCAAGCTCTATATGCATTCACTACCAGATGACTAATGTCATAGGTTGATGTAAATTTCTCAGACATCACCTGAAAACTTTAAAAATTTGTGTTTCTCTTCCACATTATTTTTGTATAAAGATTCACAACTTTAGAGAAAAAGCATCATCCTTCAAACCTTTTACTGATTTTACTAAAGACAACTGAATAGTAAGCTCAAATTTTAACATTTTCTTTTTTACATGGAAAAATAGGTCTTGTTTGTAAATATCATTTTATCATAGTTGTTATATCACTTGGAAGCTATGCAGGTTTTGCTTCCCTGCCATATCATACAAGCACATGGAGACCTATACGCCTACTTCCAACCTTGGTCGAGAGCTCAACATACAGATATTGCATTAGGGAGATAGCTGACATCCTAATTTTCACTTGTTCATATTTCATTAGTAATGATTGAAGTTCGCATTAAAGCCCCTTTGTCATATTTGCATGCGTTTCATGATGAAATTTAGCTATTGAGAAAAGAAATACATCACTTGGTAGAAAATTTTGTTGTTGAAAGTTTGACATCATATTTACATGTCTTAACCAACAATAAAATACTTAATTCAATGTCAAAAGTATGGTACCCTCTGTAAAAGTGCCATAGCATTTAATGAACCCGCTTTCGGTGACATCATCATTATGTGTGTAGTTTTTGAAACCGCATCTCAGTTACCGCAATTGCGTCAAATGGGTAAGTTTGGCGCCAACTAGTGCCTGATTCGGAAAAAAAGAAAAGAAAATCTATTCTGTGCGACAAAGACCGCTTTCAAGTGAAATTGTGAGATGGGCACACTTGATTCGCCTTCATGTCGACATGCTTGGCTTACATTTCAGTTTTTTTGGTAAACTGTCTCCTTTTTATGAATTTTGGTCCGAACTTTTCATGGTTGGTGGCAAAATATTGCAATAAATACCATGAATACAGTAAAAATAATGTTTAAAATATTGTAGTTTGAATATGGGTCTTTAAGGCAATTGAGGGATAACTAAAGGTACATCTAGAAATAATATTGATCAAAATTGTAAAGTTTCATTTTTACTATCTCATTGTAAAAATTGTTGATACATTGATTAAGCAAGTGTCAAGCATACCAAGGGTGAGTTACCGCAAGAAAGCAAATGATTGCCTTCTATAGAGGTAAAAGAACCCCAAAGGAAGCAAGTGATTGCCTTGTACAGATAGATATAGATCATCATATATTCCATCTGCAACCAAATTTCTTCAAGCCCAGGCTCTTTTGTTTGAAAAAAACATGTATTTTCGTGGAAAAATAATTTGGTTGCAGTTGCCTATAGGGTACTGCAACCAAACTAGAAAATTATGCGATTTTATTGTGATTAATCTTTCTGCAACCAAACTCAATGGTGTCATTCCATATATCATTGTATAGATAATTATCTCAGCTTTCACCCAGACCCTTCAATTACTCTTAGGCCAAAGGAAGCAAGTGATTGCCTTGTATAGAGGTAATAGAACCCCAAAGGAAGCAAGTAATTGCCTTGTATAGAGGTAATAGAACTCCAAAGAAAGCAAGTGATTGCCTTATATAGAGGTAAAAGACCCCCAAAGGAAGCAAGTGATTGCCTTGTATAGAGGTAAAAGAACCCCAAAGGAAGCAAGTGATTGCCTTGTATAGAGGTAATAGAACCCCAAAGGAAGCAATGATTGTCATGTACAAGTAGAATTCAAAGAAATCAAAAGAAAGCAAGTGATTGTGATGTATTGAGGGAATAGAACCTCTAAGGAAACGAGGTGATGGCCATATATTGAGGGAATAGAACACCCGAGAAAGCAAGTGTTTGCTATTTATTGAGAGGTTATCCTCAAAGAAAGCAAACAATGGCTGATCAGGAGAGAAATGAGGTTGAGTGACCTCACAGGGAATTGGATTGACCAGTCCAAGAAATCAAATAGGTGCTTGCAGGAGTGGTCGCTGTACACGCTAAATTGGAGCCAAGTCTGTGATCAGTACTGCTTAATGGAGACAAATAAACGCTCCTTACCATAGACACACAGGGACGTTAAGAAAATATGAGCAAATCAATTTGGAAAAAAGACAAAATTGGGACCAAGTCTTGCTTAATCAAATCAATTGGATAAATAAGTTTGGTTATTTGGCAGTTACAGGCCAGTGAATGTAAGATTGCTAAATTTGGAAAATCAAACAGATTAAATTGGAGACAAAATGATGAATCAAGTGACCAAACAATTAGTCGATAGACATTGGTAGAACTTACGGAGGAAAAAGTTTAAAATTTGTCATCAAACTGTCAGGCAGAGCATTCAAAAGCATCGCAGTGCAAACACAACTGAAACGTTTCCTTGTTGCAAAGTTAGTATGTCCTAATCATGAAACAAACTGTATCTCTGTGCAGAGTCAAATACCTACTCATTTCCAGGAATCAATCAAGAACATGATAAAAAGAAACAGCAGCTTTTGGCTCCATGGATTATGAAGCTTTACAATATTTTATGTGAGGTTAAAGAAAAGTACTTTCGTGACAAAGTTATCAGAGGTTTGACAAACCAACATTATATATTCTTAAATTGATAATTAATCTTAAAATAAAAACTTCTTTCCCAGGTTTTGTGTTTTTGAGAAAATGGTTATGATAGGCTTTAGGGTCAGTCCCATGCAGTCCTGTAAAGGGACCATGAAATCACCATATCTACAATTTCTACCCCAATTTGCTAAGGATTTGTATAACACTTCCATAGCATTTTTATTTGTTCTGGAGACAATTAAAATTTAATAGTCTTTGATGCTGCTTTGGTCCACATCAAGGACCACAGTAAGAGTTTATTAAATAACAAAACAATTCATCAAGGGCTTATGTGTGAAACATCAGCCTTCTGGGAGCAACAGGTGAATAGAAGTTTTTAAGGCTTGAACCTTAAAACCTCTTATAGGCCATATATGCCATAGCATCACTACAGCCTCAACTTTAATCCACATTAGCCAAGGCGCTTGTTAACAAGATTTCAGCTTTCTACTGCATTTTCTTCTATTGAAGACAAAAAAGGAGAGACGATAGGGTTAATCGAGAGGAAAGCTGGACACCATGACACCCAGCTACTGAACTCACCACTGTTACACATCAATAAGAATACCTCCCTATTGGGCTCTTGTCCTAATATTGCTTGTAGGCTTAATTGTAAATAGAATGCTTCATGTTTAACTTGATTCACATGAGTTTTCTAAAAGGTCTGATCAGGAAAGCAAATTCATTATGAAAACAACTGCCAGTCGTATGGACAATAGGTCATGGTCTCATGTAGGGATACTGCTGTCCATAAGTAGAAGACTTCAAGGAAGGGCACCACAATACAGACAAAACATTAACAATATTAATGAGACGCCTAAATAGCTATTTAGATATACCGGTAATATCTTTTCAAATTTTTCTCCAACTAAACTGTTCATAGTTATTTTCAATTTGTTAGAATAGTCTGAAAGCGTATTAAAGTCTGCCCAAGACCTGAAGGCTGACATGAAGGCTGACAGTTAGAATGAAAGAAATATAAGCTGCAGACATGACAGTAAGACACCTAGCTAGTACAAATATGGCAGATCAGACCAATAACCCTTCAGAATGGACAAAAATATATAGTGTACTACTGGAACATACTGCCTCATCTTGCACTACAAATATCTACTTTTTAACCAGTGCGGAATGATATTAATTAAGTTGAAAAGTGCTTCCATGGATCTCTCTCAAAAGGCTGAAACCCGATAATGCCAGTATTGACATACGTTAGAAAGCCCACGCAAGGGTCTGTGGAGTCAGTGTTAAAGCGGAGGGCATCTCTGCTGCTTCATCATACAGCAAACCAATCCTGCATGGCTGCTTCTTAATCAATATCTGAATCACTCTTTACTGCTTGAAATAATCTTGAGGCAATGGAAGAAATCTCATGTAACACTTTGTGATCTGTTTAGCTTTTCAAAGACTGCCTCTGTCTCTGAAGCTCAACATTCCCTCATAACTAAGATCTAAGGTTGAACACATTTATATACACTAAATCAATCATAACTAATAATGATGATAATAATAATGGATAGCTTTATTTAGCACCACATCTCCACTATTTGGACTCAAAGCGCTCAATGCTCCATTACCCTGGGCTAACCTGGGCTGACATATAGTCACTCAAGGGTCACCTCCTACGCAACTTTTACCAGGTACCCATTTGCACCGCTGGGTGAACAGAGGCTCAGCTTGAATAAAATCACTCTTCAAAGGTGACACTACAAGTCTTCGACTCTTGTCTATGTGTGGGACAGGGAATCACCCTTCAAACCACAATCATACAGAGTAAATGCAGTCATATCTATTTCTACACAAGAAGTGTGAATCAGCATGTTTTTGCTTTGCTGATTAATACCTCCTGCAAAAGTATCAGTTGTAAAAAATTAAAAAATGTAAAAAAAAACTTTACAGACAATACAATACAATGGTCAAACCTACTCTTCAACAGCTACATTTACAATTCTAATCAGCGAAGACAGGTTTATTCTTCTTGAGGAGCATCATGTTAATCATTTTCCCTCATCTCTCCAACTCTCTGGAGCTCGTCTTTGAGTTGCAACAGTACCAGATACATCTGGCCTCTGCTTCTTGCATCTCATCATCACATATTTCTCTCACACTCAGTAAAAGATGAATACCTTGAGCTTTTACAAATTGTTTGTGGTTTTATTCACTTAAATTATGCAAAATAAAAATCGCTTCATAAAATTATGTTTGATGTTCTTGCATGAAAGTAAAATAGTCAATACATTTTAGTCACAGCATCATCAAATCTATAAATGACAATCTACATAGTCTAAGCAGTCTTTACAAAGATTTTCACCTTCTTGAGAAAAAAGTGAAAATATTTTTTTTAGGTGGTGGCCTATCCAGCCTTCATTAGGCGTCATAGCTTGTGTCACAAAATCTAAAAATCATAATCTTAATCATTGAATCCAAGCTTCTGGAGGTGAAGATGAAAATAAGTCTTTAGGGCTTTATCATTAAGGACCTTGGATGCATCAGTTCACTATTATGTTTCTATTTACATATATACATATGATGTTTTCAAACAAATAAACCAACACAACAATCACCACTAACATATGTAGAAATGACCCCCATGACTTTGAGTCTCTTTGAGTTGAGATTTAAGTTAAACCATGAGCCACTTCTGAGATTTTCCTAGAGTTTAGATATGATATACGGGACTCAGGGTGCAGGATCTTAAAACAGTTGAAATCATTTCTGTTGCATTTTTTTGGGTGGTTAGGTCAAACTTTTACAAGGATTACTGTACTAATAAAATTGTAGATCATCTTGCTTCTTACGATTGTCTTTGTGCTCATCTGCCATGCCGCTGTCTTGGATTTCTCTATCAGCTGTCACAACCAGTTGACTGATTCTACCTTTATCAACTGTCTCCTTAAAGAGACACAGAGTATGTTGATGGGATCACATATGTCAGATTTTGAAATCGATGTTGTCACATCGGGAACCACTAACTGTTACTGAAAATAACAAGTTAAAGGTCAATAAGTACATTGGAGTGAAAATACGGCCATTCAAAGTCGGGATTTTGATCGAAAACCGGACAATGTGGTTCGAGTGGCGCTCGCAAATTCGCCAAACGTAATTTTGAAACCTTGTCATAAGCTGACAGGAAGATCTATTCGATTCGATAGTGTTTATTAGGTATTATAACCAATAGGTAGATTAATTGGATGCATAATTTCGAATATTAAACGTATTTGAGATGTTTTCTTGATTTTTCCATAAAATCAAGCATTTTAGAGATATTATGCATAAATGGATATATTTGCAAGTCCAGTGATGAGATATGAACTTCAATCAGCATATTAGATATTTTGTAGCTTATCAAAACCAAATAAAATTTTAAGAAAGATACTCTGTGTCACTTTAACAAGGACTGCTTATATATCTAGCTAGCTAATTAGAGTGTCTTATTTGATATTGTATCATAAATTACATTACCTTGATATTGTAACCATAAACACTTTATTTATTATTAGATAAATTATATTGAAATTATTATATACAATTGTTTGTTATATTTTGCTGTTTGACTGGCAACATTTCAATTTACATGTAACACAATATCATCTAAATAAAAAAGTTCCTATTTTTCCTAGAAAATCTGACATCTGTACAGATGTGGCAAAGCCAAAATCAAACAACTATTTGCATTGATACTAGAAATAACCTTTCAAACACTATCAACTAGAACCACTTATCAAACTGTTTGACTCCGTGACACAAGTCATTGTTCTGTTGCCTATGAGAATAGCAACTCAACACTTTTACATTGTTACACATCCTAACTGATAATCACCAAATTGGTATTTTTAGCAACAGCCATTTCTTTTCTATAAGATAACACAATAAAAAAAGTTGCACATATATGAGTTTAAGAAGTCAAAGGGACCTAAATTTGTGAGAGAGAACTCCTTTACTACCTAAACTGTGTCATTCATGTTAAATCTGCCAAAAGTTTGAGCAGATTTGATCAAGTTTGATGGGTAGATCAATATCAAGGTGTTCTGAGCTTGTTAGTAGGGATGTAGCTGGGTCAGAGTGAAAGCCACTCACTGTACAGGAGCAGTGTATGGAGCAAGCATCCATGAAGCACTCATCTCAACACCCTATCAACACGGAGCATGTACTGTACTCAACTCTTGACTCACCTTCTCCTCTACAACTGAACATGTAGACCATTAGACAGTTCACAAGGGGATCTCACATGCAGAACTGTTGAAGTGACACAGAGTATCTTTCTTAAAATTTTATTTGGTTTTGATAAGCTACAAAATATCTAATATGCTGATTGAAGTTCATATCTCATCATTGGACTTGCAAATATATTCATTTATGCATTATATCTCTAAAATGCTTGATTTTATGGAAAAATCAAGAAAACATCTCAAATACGTTTAATATTCGAAATTATGCATCCAATTAATCTACCTATTAGTTACAATACCTAATAAACACTATCGAATCGAATATATCTTCCTGTCAGCTTATGACAAGGTTTCAAAATTACGTTTGGTGAATTTGCGTGTGCCACTCGAGCCACATTGTCCGGTTTTCGATCCAAATCCCGTCTTTGAATGGCCGTATTTTTGCTCTAATGTACTGATTGACCTTTAACTTGTTATTTTCAGTAACAGTTAGTGGTTCCCGATGTTATAACATAGATTTCAAAATTTGACATATGTGATCCTATTAACATAATCTGTGTCGCTTAAATCTGTATGAGCTACCCTTGTCTGGTTTGTGGATGTCTCTCCTGGTTCAGTATTGATCTGTATGAGCTACCCTTGTCTGGTTTGTGGATGTCTCCCCTGGTTCAGTGTTGATCTGTATGAGCTACCCTGTGTCTGGTTTGTGGATGTCTCCTGGTTCAGTGTTGATTTGTATGAGCTACCCTTGTCTGGTTTGTGGATGTCTCCAGTTAAGTGTTGATCTGTATGAGCTACCCTTGTCTGGTTTGTGGATGTCTCCCCTGGTTCAGTGTTGATCTGTATGAGCTACCCTGTGTCTGGTTTGTGGATGTCTCCTGGTTCAGTGTTGATTTGTATGAGCTATCCTGTGTCTGGTTTTTGGATGTCTCTCCTGGTTCATTGTTGATCTGTATGAGCTACCCTTGTCTGGTTTGTGGATGTCTCCAGTTCAGTGTTGATCTGTATGAGCTACCCTTGTCTGGTTTGTGGATGTCTCCAGTTCAGTGTTGATCTGTATGAGCTACCCTTGTCTGGTTTGTGGATGTCTCTCCTGGTTCAGTGTTGATCTGTATGAGCTACCCTTGTCTGGTTTGTGGATGTCTCCCCTGGTTCAGTGTTGATCTGTATGAGCTACCCTTGTCTGGTTTGTGGATGTCTCCAGTTCAGTATTGATCTGTATGAGCTACCCAGTGTCTGGTTTTTGGATGTGTCCCTTGGTTCATGCAGTGTTGATCTGTATGAGCTACCCTTGTCTGGTTTGTGGATGTCTCCCCTGGTTCAGTGTTGATCTGTATGAGCTACCCTTGTCTGGTTTGTGGATGTCTCCCCTGGTTCAGTGTTGATCTGTATGAGCTACCCTGTGTCTGGTTTGTGGATGTCTCCTGGTTCAGTGTTGATCTGTATGAGCTACCCTTGTCTGGTTTGTGGATGTCTCCCCTGATTCAGTGTTGATCTGTATGAGCTACCCTGTGTCTGGTTTGTGGATGTCTCCAGTTCAGTGTTGATCTGTATGAGCTACCCTTGTCTGGTTTGTGGATGTCTCTCCTGGTTCAGTGTTGATCTGTATGAGCTACCCTTGTCTGGTTTGTGGATGTCTCCAGTTCAGTGTTGATCTGTATGAGCTACCCTTGTCTGGTTTGTGGATGTCTCCCCTGATTCAGTGTTGATCTGTATGAGCTACCCTGTGTCTGGTTTGTGGATGTCTCTCCTGGTTCAGTGTTGATCTGTATGAGCTACCCATGTCAGGTTTGTGGATGTCTCCCCTGATTCAGTGTTGATCTGTATGAGCTACCCTTGTCTGGTTTGTGGATGTCTCCCCTGGTTCAGTGTTGATCTGTATGAGCTACCCTGTGTCTGGTTTGTGGATGTCTCCTGGTTCAGTGTTGATTTGTATGAGCTATCCTGTGTTTGGTTTTTGGATGTCTCTCCTGGTTCATTGTTGATCTGTATGAGCTACCCTTGTCTGGTTTGTGGATGTCTCCAGTTCAGTGTTGATCTGTATGAGCTACCCTGTGTCTGGTTTGTGGATGTCTCTCCTGGTTCAGTGTTGATCTGTATGAGCTACCCTTGTCTGGTTTGTGGATGTCTCCCCTGGTTCAGTGTTGATCTGTATGAGCTACCCTTGTCTGGTTTGTGGATGTCTCCAGTTCAGTATTGATCTGTATGAGCTACCCTGTGTCTGGTTTGTGGATGTCTCCCCTGGTTCAGTGTTGATCTGTATGAGCTACCCTTGTCTGGTTTGTGGATGTCTCCAGTTCAGTGTTGATCTGTATGAGCTACCCTGTGTCTGGTTTGTGGATGTCTCTCCTGGTGCAGTGTTGATCTGTATGAGCTACCCTTGTCTGGTTTGTGGATGTCTCCCCTGGTTCAGTGTTGATCTGTATGAGCTACCCTTGTCTGGTTTGTGGATGTCTCCAGTTCAGTATTGATCTGTATGAGCTACCCTGTGTCTGGCTTTTGGATGTCTCCCCTGGTTCAGTGTTGATCTGTATGAGCTACCCTTGTCTGGTTTGTGGATGTCTCCCCTGGTTCAGTGTTGATCTGTATGAGCTACCCTTGTCAGGTTTGTGGATGTCTCCCCTGATTCAGTGTTGATCTGTATGAGCTACCCTGTGTCTGGTTTGTGGATGTCTCTCCTGGTTCAGTGTTGATCTGTATGAGCTACCCTTGTCTGGTTTGTGGATGTCTCCCCTGGTTCAGTGTTGATCTGTATGAGCTACCCTTGTCTGGTTTGTGGATGTCTCCCCTGGTTCAGTGTTGATCTGTATTAGCTACCCTGTGTCTGGTTTGTGGATGTCTCTCCTGGTTCAGTGTTGATCTGTATGAGCTACCCTTGTCTGGTTTGTGGATGTCTCCAGTTCAGTGTTGATCTGTATGAGCTACCCTGTGTTTGGTTTGTGGATGTCTCCCCTGGTTCAGTGTTGATCTGTATGCGCTACCCTGTGCCTGGTTTGTGGATGTCTCCAGTTCAGTGTTGATCTGTATGAGCTACCCTGTGTCTGGTTTGTGGATGTGTATATGCTAGACTAACAAGAGAAAGATGAAAATTGTATTTGGTGATAAGACAAACTCTCTCAGTTACTCAGTTACAGAAGCTGAAATTAGGGCAGAGGGTTTTCCTTCTTTGATAACTCAAAAATCTTAGTGTCAGTTTGCAGCGTAAAAATTAATGTACCTCGGGCAATTAAATCATGCATAGTTAAACCTTCCTCTGCTTTCTGCAATATTTTCAGATTCTTACTTACAATCTTTCTCTTATTGAATTTCTAACTTCCGATTTGCGTTCCTGTTGATCAAGGTAATGTCACAATTAACTGTTGCACTTGGATCAATGTAAGTTTTTATTGACAAGTGATTGATGATAAGACTTAATAACAATGCCTTTTTATGCCACAGCCAGGATTTTAACACTCGTAGCACCAATGACAGGTTTCAATTCTGGCGATTGTGGCTTTTTAACATAGTATACATTCTTCTTTATAAATTTGTCAAACATAATTTAACAAAAATGTTACCCCTATGAACAGGTCTCAACTGAGTTGAGTAATGTACTAATAACATATGTAAACCTGCAATGTCCCCTTGAATATTGTTACCCTGATGGATTACATCCTCAAGCCAATGCCTACAAGATCATTTCACAAATGTTGTGCCATGGAATTGCATACAACATGATAGGAAGTTCAAGCTACAGACACATGCACTGTAACCATTGACTACATTGGACAGTGCTGTTTTCATATACTATTGGGACACGGTCCCCTCATATAATAATGGAGATTAGAGTAGGATTGCACAATATCATTACCCAGTCAAGCCGGGAATAAACACACCAGAAAACAACATTTCCACATGCTTGACATTGCTAATCATGTGCCATATTTTCCTCTGGCTTTTGGTCAGCATTTAGATTTGCCTTGCATAACTGGCACAGAGACTTTAGCATACTTCTTACAAGTCATGAAAAAGATAACCATAAACAATTTGTAGTCATAGTCAATGACAAATAAAAAGCATGACAGTGTAACTGCAGAGACACTGCACTAATCTGTATTGTGTACGCGGTGGAGGTGGCGCAGGATATCATTACACCTGGCCCATTGCATTGATTATACAGCCTACTGATACAGCACCAGCACAAAACATAACATTCCTATTATCAATGAAACAAATCTCATAAAAAAGTGAGTGAGTTTCCATGGTGACACTAATCAATTGCACTGTCCTGTAGCTTCTATTACAAATCTCATTTGGACTAGGCTTCCTAACATCCGGGCTCTCATTGAATACATCCAACCATCTCCGGGCTCTCATTGAATACATCCAACCATCTCCGGGCTCTCATTGAATACATCCAACCATCTCCGGGCTCTCATTGAATACATCCAACCATCTCCGGGCTCTCATTGAATACATCCAACCATCTCCGGGCTCTAATTGAATACATCCAACCATCTCTGGGCTCTCATTGAATACATCCAACCATCTCCAGGCTCTCATTGAATACATCCAACCATCTCCGGGCTCTCATTGAATACATCCAACCATCTCCTGGCTCTCATTGAATACATCCAACCATCTCCGGGCTCTCATTGAATACATCCAACCATCTCCGGGCTCTCATTGAATACATCCAACCATCTCCGGGCTCTAATTGAATACATCAAACCTTCTCCGGGCTCTCATTGAATACATCCAACCATCTCCGGGCTCTCATTGAATACATCCAACCATCTCCGGGCTCTAATTGAATACATCCAACCATCTCTGGGCTCTCACTGAATACATCCAACCATCTCCGGGCTCTAATTGAATACATCCAACCATCTCCGGGCTCTCATTGAATACATCCAACCATCTCCGGGCTCTCATTGAATACATCCAACCATCTCCGGGCTCTCATTGAATACATCCAACCATCTCCTGGCTCTCATTGAATACATCAAACCTTCTCCGGGCTCTCATTGAATACATCCAACCATCTCCGGGCGCTCATTGAATACATCCAACCATCTCCGGGCTCTAATTGAATACATCCAACCATCTCCGGGCTCTCATTGAATACATCCAACCATCTCCGGGCTCTCATTGAATACATCCAACCATCTCCGGGCGCTAATTGAATACATCCAACCATCTCCGGGCTCTAATTGAATACATCCAACCATCTCCGGGCTCTCATTGAATACATCCAACCATCTCCGGGCTCTCATTGAATACATCCAACCATCACCAGGCGCTCATTGAATACATCCAACCTTCTCCAGGCTCTCATTGAATACATCCAACCTTCTCCGGGCTCTCATTGAAAACATCCAACCTTCTCCGGGCTCTCATTGAATACATCCAACCATCTCCGGGCTCTCATTGAAAACATCCAACCTTCTCCGGGCTCTCATTGAAAACATCCAACCTTCTCCGGGCTCTCATTGAATACATCCAACCATCTCCGGGCGCTCATTGAATACATCCAACCATCTCCGGGCTCTAAATGAATACATCCAACCATCTCCGGGCTCTCATTGAATACATCCAACCATCTCCTGGCTCTCATTGAATACATCCAACCATCTCCGGGCTCTAATTGAATACATCCAACCATCTCCGGGCTCTCATTGAATACATCCAACCATCTCCGGGCTCTCATTGAATACATCCAACCTTCTCCGGGCTCTCATTGAATACATCCAACCATCTCCGGGCTCTCATTGAATACATCAAACCTTCTCCGGGCTCTCATTGAATACATCCAACCATCTCCGGGCGCTCATTGAATACATCCAACCATCTCCGGGCTCTAATTGAATACATCCAACCATCTCCGGGCTCTCATTGAATACATCCAACCATCTCCAGGCTCTCATTGAATACATCCAACCATCTCTGGGCTCTCATTGAATACATCCAACCATCTCCGGGCTCTCATTGAATACATCCAACCATATCCGGCTCATTGCTGGATATTATACTCATCTCAAACATATGAAGCATTTAAACTGCCACTAACACCAAGTATTCATCTTTATATTAACTCTCTCCATGGGTTGAGCTGATGAAAATTCACCTGTTACTAACACCACAGGATCTGGCTGGTGCAAACAGAACACCTGACATTTAGATAAATGTCAATATAAACAATGTTATCAGAACACTGGAAACATGTCATCAAGTTGATACTCCTTTTTAACAAGTTTTTAGTAACTGGGTTGCATGATGATTCAAGCTCATTTTCATCTTTAACTTACAAAATATCTAAAGCTGAATTTGGCTGCATGAGCTATATATGATTTGGAGAAGGGATTCTCTGATAGGATTACTCACAGAAATAAAAATAAAACACTTTATAAATATTAATGATAATTAAATATAAATAATAATTGGATTTGAACATACTTCAAATTTAAATTCCAAATATCACAATTGTTTATCTCATTGGTGTTTTTTTTAATGTTTAAGAGAGTTTTGGTAAAATTTCTAGAAATGTTTTAAGTTCACAAGTGAGAAATTTTTTTAATTTTAATGCCTCAAAATTTAGGTGAAATGCAAGCTTTAAAAGTTAAATAAGGTAAATCTCGGTTATGCCTATGTACAATGTACTATTTATACCTTATGTGATATCAAATTTCATGAAATAATTAAAAGAGAAAGAACATTCATTCAGTTTTAAAAACAGGGCCACAGACCCATTCTATGTCAGTTTGTACACATATAGTTAAACATCAACTAACCTCTACCTTACCACTACTCGATTTTCGTTTAAAGATTTTTCAAAAAAATATAAGCTGGACTTAATTTTTGTTAATTTGTCCAAAAAACACCTTTAATTAGCCTTTCATTTAGACAGCGTAATTATCGGCTGTGAAAACCCCACCTGGGTTAGAGGCCATAAAACTCGCGTGGGTGTGACGTAATAAACAGACTATATAGAGTAACGCATCATTGTTTCAACTGAAATACTGCCTAAATAATTGTTTAATTACCATTGATTTGGATATCTTTTTTACACCAAATGCTTAGTAGTGTTATGTCGTCAAATGATTTATCTAACTGAGTGGAAAACATTTTCTGAAAATTGTAATTACTAGTTTATTTCCTTTGGTATTGTTACTATAGATGTATAGATAAGGAGGCCGATTCTGTTTATGACGTCACAAAATGGGGGCGTGACAAGTCATGCATTCACTTGTTTGTTGTCAGATAGGTCTAACGGCCCATCAAAAGTGGCTTTCAAAAACGGCTTTCAAAACCAAACTAAACACATTTGAGTAGCGCACCTTTAACGCACTACACAATATTGCAATCAGATTTTCTATATTCCAAAGAAAATAGTGAAATATGTTTGTGGTTATGTGAACTTTAACCTACATGAGAGCTCCATGATACATAAAGTACAAAATAATCTTGGTTGATATTGATTACACAGTTGCAAATATTTTTTAATTGTTTTTATTTTAATGCAAAAAAACATGTATATTGCTAGGGAATTTATAACAAAACTATTCTTTGAAACAAATATTTGACTAATTTTACTTCCTATGGATATAAATAGAAATATTCAGGCAGAATATCAAATCTCAATCCTTTTAAAAGGGACATTCCAAACAGAAGTGATTATCATTTTCAGTATTAGGTACGATACAATGCTCTCTTTTAAGACCTAGATATCTATCATACTCTATCATCACATGATGATTTGATTAGCAAAATCTACTGAGAAGAATGGGAAACTGTCTACCGGTAATACTAACACTGGTGATATAAATCTCAAAATCAACACATGGTTTAATCCCGCGATAGAAATTCAATTTTGCAGCAAGGCCAATATTAAATGTTTGCAATGCATTCAAATGCCATTGAAAAACATTCTCATTTCAACATTGTTAAGATAAAAAAGATTTTTTCCGTGAGTGCATTCTAGACTGTGTGGAATTCTAAAGTGCTAAACATTTAAAGCCAGTACTTGACTGAACATGATTGGTAACTGTTTTAGGTTTGGCATGAAGTATAAGACATTTTCCAAAGAAATTTGTATGTTTGACCTTATTTGCATAGGTATGAAATTTGATAGCAAGTTTAACAGATTACTTTGTTGATTTCATTTCCTGATAATAGTTCTTTACTGGCTGATCCTGTAGGGTGGCCCTAGGAGTTCCAAATATAGCAAACCTGAGATTCTAATGCCTCGTACATTATCAAATCATATATTAAAAGTTAAATTTAAATTCGGTACACAAGCCTATTTTCCTTTGAACATATATTCTTTAATCAAAAGATATCATTTCAGTAGTGGTACATGTTGCACCCTAAACAAAACAAAATAACTATAATGTTGTATACATACTCATGTCAAATGCATGTAACCATAATTATATTCCACAAAAAGTAATTTAAAACAGTTTTTTATAGAATAAAACCCCTTTATCTGCCCCTGTTCACATATATTTTAGCCTACATTATTGTGAACTAAACCTTCATCTACATAACCTATACACACCTATCCTGCATAAGCCGACCTGGCTTCCCCTAATTGATTACTTGACCCTCACAGACAGAAACCTATAATGTAGTAAGTAAGTGAAAAAAAACAACTGACTGGCAGCAAGTAGGACCTAATCATTCATCAAATTGCTCATGGAATGTGTGGAGTCAAATCCCTGAGAGCTTGTGGCCAGACCTGCCAATGAAACTAAACCCTTCACTCCGTCAGTTATACCGGTCATTTCTCACAACACAATATGTCTTGAAAGTCATGATAAGATGTAGATAACAATGCCATTTTACAATTCTCATTTGTCTTTGTTGCTGGAATTACCTTGTCTGTAAAGAGAATTACTGTATGTGACGTGAATGACAAAGGTCTGTTCTATAACTCCCATGTAATTAAGTATGTGTGAAATAAAGTATTGAAGTATTCTTAGAGAACAAGAGAGGATCATTTCACTGCTGCCAATATTTCTCTAGTAAGCTACCTTTCTACCATTAGTTTGATCTAAATGTAATGATTGTCAACTTGGGCTCATATTTCTCTGGTGAGCTTTCTACCATTAGTTTGATCTAAATGTAATGATTGTGAACTCGGGCTCATATTTCTCTGGTGAGCTTTCTACCATTAGTTTGATCTAAATGTAGGGATTGTCAACTCTGGCTCATATTTCTCTGGTGAGCTTTCTACCATTAGTTTGATCTAAATGTAATGATTGTCAACTTGGGCTCATATTTCTCTGGTGAGCTTTCTACCATTAGTTTGATCTAAATGTAGGGATTGTCAACTCTGGCTCATATTTCTCTGGTGAGCTTTCTACCATTAGTTTGATCTAAATGTAATGATTGTCAACTTGGGCTCATATTTCTCTGGTGAGCTTTCTACCATTAGTTTGATCTAAATGTAGGGATTGTCAACTCTGGCTCATATTTCTCTGGTGAGCTTTCTACCACTAGTTTGATCTAAATGTAATGATTGTGAACTCGGGCTCATATTTCTCTGGTGAGCTTTCTACCATTAGTTTGATCTAAATGTAGGGATTGTCAACTCTGGCTCATATTTCTCTGGTGAGCTTTCTACCATTAGTTTGATCTAAATGTAATGATTGTCAACTCTTGTTGAACAGCTTTGACTCAACATGATAAAAGTTCAGTGTTAGTAGAAAACCTGATACTCTCAACGAAGAAAAAATAAATTTTCAAAGAGAACTTTCATGACTTATATACAATAGTTTTAATTGAGTTTTAACCACAAAACCACACACAGAAGAATCAAATTGATTTTTTTGTGGATGAATTGTGCACTTTAACAATACTACAGAATATTTCCAAAAATATACAATAATACAAGTTACGAAAATACAAGTGTTAAACTTTTGTAGCTAATGCATGACTGCAACAATGATGCATAACCTGTTTTAGGGTTGGCATGAAGCACCTCAGCTATATGAGAGAACATCTGGAGGCATATACAGATAACCTGTTTTAGGGTTGGCATGAATCACCTAAGCTATATGAGAGAACATCTGGAGACATATACAGAGTACCTGTTTTAGGGTTGGCATGAAGCACCTCAGCTATATGAGAGAACATCTGGAGACATACACAGATAACCTGTTTTAGGGTTGTCATGAATCACCTCAGCTATATGAGAGAACATCTGGAGACATATACAGATAACCTGTTTTAGGGTTGGCATGAATCACCTCAGCTATAAGAGAGAACATCTGGAGACATATACAGAGTACCTGTTTTAGGGTTGGCATGAAGCACCTCAGCTGTATGAGAGAACATCTGGAGACATATACAGATATCCTGTTTTAGGGTTGGCATGAAGCACCTCAGCTATATGAGAGAACATCTGGAGACATATACAGATAACCTGTTTTAGGGTTGGCATGAAGCACCTCAGCTATATGAGAGAACATCTGGAGACATATACAGATAACCTGTTTTAGGGTTGGCATGAAGCACCTCAGCTATATGAGAGAACATCTGGAGACATATACAGATAACCTGTTTTAGGGTTGGCATGAATCACCTAAGCTATATGAGAGAACATCTGGAGACATATACAGAGTACCTGTTTTAGGGTTGGCATGAAGCACCTCAGCTATATGAGAGAACATCTGGAGACATATACAGATAACCTGTTTTAGGGTTGTCATGAATCACCTCAGCTATATGAGAGAACATCTGGAGACATATACAGAGTACCTGTTTTAGGGTTGGCATGAATCACCTCAGCTATATGAGAGAACATCTGGAGACATATACAGAGTACCTGTTTTAGGGTTGGCATGAAGCACCTCAGCTATATGAGAGAACATCTGGAGACATATACAGATATCCTGTTTTAGGGTTGGCATGAAGCACCTCAGCTATATGAGAGAACATCTGGAGACATATACAGATAACCTGTTTTAGGGTTGGCATGAAGCACCTCAGCTATATGAGAGAACATCTGGAGACATATACAGAAAACCTGTTATAGGGTTGGCATGAAGCACCTCAGCTATATGAGAGAACATCTGGAGACATATACAGATAACCTGTTTTAAGGTTGGCATGAAGCACCTCAGCTATATGAGAGAACATCTGGAGACATATACAGATAACCTGTTTTAGGGTTGGCATGAAGCACCTCAGCTATATGAGAGAACATCTGGAGACATATACAGATAACCTGTTTTAGGGTTGGCATGAAGCACCTCAGCTATATGAGAGAACATCTGGAGACATATACAGATAACCTGTTTTAGGGTTGGCATGAAGCACCTCAGCTATATGAGAGAACATCTGGAGACATATACAGATAACCTGTTTTAGGGTTGGCATGAAGCACCTCAGCTATATGAGAGAACATCTGGAGACATATACAGATAACCTGTTTTAGGGTTGGCATGAAGCACCTCAGCTATATGAGAGAACATCAGGAGACGTATACAGAAAACCTGTTTTAGGGTTGGCATGAAGCACCTCAGCTATATGAGAGAACATCTGGAGACATATACAGATAACCTGTTTTAGGGTTGGCATGAAGCACCTCAGCTTTATGAGAGAACATCTGGAGACATATACAGATAACCTGTTTTAGGGTTGGCATGAAGCACCTCAGCTATATGAGAGAACATCTGGAGACATATACAGAAAACCTGTTTAAGGGTTGGCATGAAGCACCTCAGCTTTATGAGAGAACATCTGGAGACATATACAGAGTACCTGTTTTAGGGTTGGCATGAAGCACCTCAGCTATATGAGAGGAACTCTGGAGACATATACAGAGTACCTGTTTTAGGGTTGGCATGAAGCACCTCAGCTATATGAAAGAACATCTGGAGACATATACAGATAGCCTGTTTTAGGGTTGGCATGAAACACCTCAGCTATATGAGAGAACATCTGGAGACATATACAGAGTACCTGTTTTAGGGTTGGCATGAAGCACCTCAGCTATATGAGAGAACATCTGGAGACACATACAGAGTACCTGTTTTAGGGTTGGCATGAAGCACCTCAGCTATATGAGAGAACATCTGGAGACATATACAGATTACCTGTTTTAGGGTTGGCATGAAGCACCTCAGCTATATGAGAGAACATCTGGAGACATATACAGATAACCTGTTTTAGGGTTGGCATGAAGCACCTAAGCTATATGAGAGAACATCTGGAGACATATACAGAAAACCTGTTTTAGGGTTGGCATGAAGCACCTCAGCTATATGAGAGAACATCTGGAGACATATACAGATAACCTGTTTTAGGGTTAGCATGAAGCACCTCAGCTATATGAGAGAACATCTGGAGACATATACAGATAACCTGTTTTAGGGTTGGCATGAAGCACCTCAGCTTTATGAGAGAACATCTGGAGACATATACAGATAACCTGTTTTAGGGTTGGCATGAAGCACCTCAGCTATATGAGAGAACATCTGGAGACATATACAGAGTACCTGTTTTAGGGTTGGCATGAAGCACCTCAGCTATATGAGAGGAACTCTGGAGACATTTAGAGAATAACCAACAAGGTAAGAGTGATTACGGGATATCTGCCCGAGTCAAAATAATGTTCACAGTCGCGAGCCTTGGCGAGCGACTGAACATTAGTTTGACGAGGGCAGATATTCCGTTATCACTCGTACCGAGTTGGTTATTCTATATATTACCCATTTGTAATGAAATATAATTAAAAAACGCCTGAAAACATGCGATTGAGAAATCATAGTGATGCTGTAGTAAGTGATACCAATCAGCTGATCAGTATTCATACGCGTATCCAACCGAACATCTCCAGAGTGAATTAGTCAACAACGCATCGGAATCTAGTTCAGTTTCAAAAAAATACAAAAACGACGAAAATATTGTCCCTGAATGATATAATACACCTTTCAACCTTGAACAAATTAACAAACATAAAACTCTTAACAACCAACATTATTTGACAAAGACAATAAGTATTGAAATCAGCCGGTCGTCACGCCGTACTACCACTGCGATGTGTTGATGACGGCACAATGTTGTAACGAAAATGTCAAAAACCTGTCAATTTTTTTCAACTATAATTGAAAAAAGTGGCAATATATTTAAGAGAAACCTACAAAGAATGCATCAAAACAAGTCTGTATGTCATGATAATCAGGTAATCTGAAGTTTGAACAACATTTGTTTCTTTCAATGTTACTTTCATTCACGTCGCAGGTGTCAAGAAGGATAACTCTATTCGGCCTGTGATCACGGTAGGATTGTTCCCAGGGCTGATCGACAATGAGTATGTTGATTTGTAAAAGTTATTGCTATCAGTAATGTATGTGTTGAACTTAAGTCCCTTTAGTGTTTAGGTGTAAATAATTACTAATGGATCAGTGAAATTTTTGTGCTTGGCTAGATTTCATGAATTTCGATGGCAGCCATGTTTGTTTACAAACAGACAGCGCTTATTGTACCTTTGGAAAAAGCACAATCTTGAGACCACAATGAAATTTAACACGTAGACAAATAGTTTCAAATAATACTGGGTTTAATTTCAAACTGTAAGTTATATGATTTACAGTAATATTCATCGATCTACGATTTTATTTTTAACCTAATCGACATACGTTCGACACGTTCAGTTTATCAATGAAACGTGAAAATAGTTCCGTCGACCAATCGTCTTTCATTCTCTTAGGAACCGACCAATCAACGTTGAGAATCACTAAAAAGCACATGTGCGGATATCAAAAAAATATCCACTCGTGTATCCTCGCCCGTATGGGTAATATATACAGAGTACCTGTTTTAGGGTTGGCATGAAGCACCTCAGCTATATGAGAGAACATCTGGAGACATATACAGATAGCCTGTTTTAGGGTTGGCATGAGGCACCTCAGCTATATGAGAGAACATCTGGAGACACATACAGAGTACCTGTTTTAGGGTTGGCATGAAGCACCTCAGCTATATGAGAGAACATCTGGAGACATATACAGATAACCTGTTTTAGGGTTGGCATGAAGCACCTCAGCTATATGAGAGAACATCTGGAGACATATACAGATAACCTGTTTTAGGGTTGGCATGAAGCACCTAAGCTATATGAGAGAACATCTGGAGACATATACAGATAGCCTGTTTTAGGGTTGGCATGAAACACCTCAGCTATATGAGAGAACATCTGGAGACATATACAGAGTACCTGTTTTAGGGTTGGCATGAAGCACCTCAGCTATATGAGAGAACATCTGGAGACACATACAGAGTACCTGTTTTAGGGTTGGCATGAAGCACCTCAGCTATATGAGAGAACATCTGGAGACATATACAGATAACCTGTTTTAGGGTTGGCATGAAGCACCTCAGCTATATGAGAGAACATCTGGAGACATATACAGATAACCTGTTTTAGGGTTGGCATGAAGCACCTAAGCTATATGAGAGAACATCTGGAGACATATACAGAAAACCTGTTTTAGGGTTGGCATGAAGCACCTCAGCTATATGAGAGAACATCTGGAGACATATACAGATAACCTGTTTTAGGGTTAGCATGAAGCACCTCAGCTATATGAGAGAACATCTGGAGACATATACAGATAACCTGTTTTAGGGTTGGCATGAAGCACCTCAGCTTTATGAGAGAACATCTGGAGACATATACAGATAACCTGTTTTAGGGTTGGCATGAAGCACCTCAGCTATATGAGAGAACATCTGGAGACATATACAGAGTACCTGTTTTAGGGTTGGCATGAAGCACCTCAGCTATATGAGAGGAACTCTGGAGACATTTAGAGAATAACCAACAAGGTAAGAGTGATTACGGGATATCTGCCCGAGGCAAAATAATGTTCACAGTCGCGAGCCTTGGCGAGCGACTGAACATTAGTTTGACAAGGGCAGATATTCCGTTATCACTCGTACCGAGTTGGTTATTCTATATATTACCCATTTGTAATGAAATATAATTAAAAAACGCCTGAAAACATGCGATTGAGAAATCATAGTGATGCTGTAGTAAGTGATACCAATCAGCTGATCAGTATTCATACGCGTATCCAACCGAACATCTCCAGAGTGAATTAGTCAACAACGCATCGGAATCTAGTTCAGTTTCAAAAAAATACAAAAACGACGAAAATATTGTCCCTGAATGATATAATACACCTTTCAACCTTGAACAAATTAACAAACATAAAACTCTTAACAACCAACATTATTTGACAAAGACAATAAGTATTGAAATCAGCCGGTCGTCACGCCGTACTACCACTGCGATGTGTTGATGACGACACAATGTTGTAACGAAAATGTCAAAAACCTGTCAATTTTTTTCAACTATAATTGAAAAAAGTGGCAATATATTTAAGAGAAACCTACAAAGAATGCATCAAAACAAGTCTGTATGTCATGATAATCAGGTAATCTGAAGTTTGAACAACATTTGTTTCTTTCGATGTTACTTTCATTCACGTCGCAGGTGTCAAGAAGGATAACTCTATTCGGCCTGTGATCACGGTAGGATTGTTCCCAGGGCTGATCGACAATGAGTATGTTGATTTGTAAAAGTTATTGCTATCAGTAATGTATGTGTTGAACTTAAGTCCCTTTAGTGTTTAGGTGTAAATAATTACTAATGGATCAGTGAAATTTTTGTGCTTGGCTAGATTTCATGAATTTCGATGGCAGCCATGTTTGTTTACAAACAGACAGCGCTTATTGTACCTTTGGAAAAAGCACAATCTTGAGACCACAATGAAATTTAACACGTAGACAAATAGTTTCAAATAATACTGGGTTTAATTTCAAACTGTAAGTTATATGATTTACAGTAATATTCATCGATCTACGATTTTATTTTTAACCTAATCGACATACGTTCGACACGTTCAGTTTATCAATGAAACGTGAAAATAGTTCCGTCGACCAATCGTCTTTCATTCTCTTAGGAACCGACCAATCAACGTTGAGAATCACTAAAAAGCACATGTGCGGATATCAAAAAAATATCCACTCGTGTATCCTCGCCCGCATGGGTAATATATACAGAGTACCTGTTTTAGGGTTGGCATGAAGCACCTCAGCTATATGAGAGAACATCTGGAGACATATACAGATAGCCTGTTTTAGGGTTGGCATGAGGCACCTCAGCTATATGAGAGAACATCTGGAGACATATACAGAGTACCTGTTTTAGGGTTGGCATGAAGCACCTCAGCTATATGAGAGAACATCTGGAGACATATACAGAGTACCTGTTTTAGGGTTGGCATGAAGCACCTCAGCTATATGAGAGAACATCTGGAGACATATACAGATAACCTGTTTTAGGGTTGGCATGAAGCACCTCAGCTATATGAGAGAACAGCTGGAGACATATACAGATAACCTGTTTTAGGGTTGGCATGAAGCACCTAAGCTATATGAGAGAACATCTGGAGACATATACAGAAAACCTGTTTTAGGGTTGGCATGAAGCACCTCAGCTATATGAGAGGAACTCCGGAGACATATACAGATAACCTGTTTTAGGGTTGGCATGAAGCACCTCAGCTATATGAGAGAACATCTGGAGACATATACAGAGTACCTGTTTTAAGGTTGGCATGAAGCACCTCAGCTATATGAGAGAACATCTGGAGACATATACAGATAACATGTTTTAGGGTTGGCATGAAGCACCTCAGCTATATGAGAGAACATCTGGAGACATATACAGAAAACCTGTTTTAGGGTTGGCATGAAGCACCTCAGCTATATGAGAGGAACTCTGGAGACATATACAGATAACCTGTTTTAGGGTTGGCATGAAGCACCTAAGCTATATGAGAGAACATCTGGAGACATATACAGATAACCTGTTTTAGGGTTGGCATGAAGCACCTCAGCTATATGAGAGAACATCTGGAGACATATACAGACAACCTGTTTTAGGGTTGGCATGAAGCACCTCAGCTATATGAGAGAACATCTGGAGACATATACAGAGTACCTGTTTTAGGGTTGGCATGAAGCACCTCAGCTATATGAGAGAACATCTGGAGACATATACAGATAACCTGTTTTAGGGTTGGCATGAAGCACCTAAGCTATATGAAAGAACATCTGGAGACATATACAGAAAACCTGTTTTAGGGTTGGCATGAAGCACCTCAGCTATATGAGAGGAACTCCGGAGACATATACAGATAACCTGTTTTAGGGTTGGCATGAAGCACCTCAGCTATATGAGAGAACATCTGGAGACATATACAGATAACCTGTTTTAGGGTTGGCATGAAGCACCTCAGCTATATGAGAGAACATCTGGAGACATATACAGATAACCTGTTTTAGGGTTGGCATGAAGCACCTAAGCTATATGAGAAACCTTCTGGAGACATATACAGAGTACCTGTTTTAGGGTTGGCATGAAGCACCTCAGCTATATAAGAGAACATCTGGAGACATATACAGATAACCTGTTTTAGGGTTGGCATGAAAAACCTCAGCTATATGAGAGAACATCTGGAGACATATACAGATAACCTGTTTTAGGGTTGGCATGAAGCACCTCAGCTATATGAGAGGAACTCCGGAGACATATACAGAGTACCTGTTTTAGGGTTGGCATGAAGCACCTCAGCTATATGAGAGAACATCTGGAGACATATACAGATAACCTGTTTTAGGGTTGGCATGAAGCACCTCAGCTATAAGAGAGAACATCTGGAGACATATACAGATGACCTGTTTTAGGGTTGGCATGAAGCACCTCAGCTATATGAGAGAACATCTGGAGACATATACAGAAAACCTGTTTTAGGGTTGGCATGAAGCACCTCAGCTTTATGAGAGAACATCTGGAGACATATACAGAGTACCTGTTTTAGGGTTGGCATGAAGCACCTCAGCTATATGAGAGAACATCTGGAGACATATACAGATAACCTGTTTTAGGGTTGGCATGAGGCACCTCAGCTATATGAGAGAACATCTGGAGACATATACAGAGTACCTGTTTTAGGGTTGGCATGAAGCACCTCAGCTATATGAGAGAACATCTGGAGACATATACAGAGTACCTGTTTTAGGGTTGGCATGAAGCACCTCAGCTATATGAGAGAACAGCTGGAGACATATACAGAAAACCTGTTTTAGGGTTGGCATGAAGCACCTCAGCTATATGAGAGAACATCTGGAGACATATACAGATAACCTGTTTTAGGGTTGGCATGAAGCACCTCAGCTATATGAGAGAACATCTGGAGACATATACAGATAACCTGTTTTAGGGTTGGCATGAAGCACCTCAGCTTTATGAGAGAACATCTGGAGACATATACAGATAACCTGTTTTAGGGTTGGCATGAAGCACCTCAGCTATATGAGAGAACATCTGGAGACATATACAGATAACCTGTTTTAGGGTTGGCATGAAGCACCTCAGCTATATGAGAGAACATCTGGAGACATATACAGAAAACCTGTTTTAGGGTTGGCATGAAGCACCTCAGCTTTATGAGAGAACATCTGGAGACATATACAGAGTACCTGTTTTAGGGTTGGCATGAAGCACCTCAGCTATATGAGAGGAACTCTGGAGACATATACAGAGTACCTGTTTTAGGGTTGGCATGAAGCACCTCAGCTATATGAGAGAACATCTGGAGACATATACAGATAGCCTGTTTTAGGGTTGGCATGAGGCACCTCAGCTATATGAGAGAACATCTGGAGACATATACAGAGTACCTGTTTTAGGGTTGGCATGAAGCACCTCAGCTATATGAGAGAACATCTGGAGACATATACAGATAACCTGTTTTAGGGTTGGCATGAAGCACCTCAGCTATATGAGAGAACATCTGGAGACATATACAGAGTACCTGTTTTAGGGTTGGCATGAAGCACCTCAGCTATATGAGAGAACATCTGGAGACATATACAGATAACCTGTTTTAGGGTTGGCATGAAGCACCTAAGCTATATGAGAGAACATCTGGAGACATATACAGAAAACCTGTTTTAGGGTTGGCATGAAGCACCTCAGCTATATGAGAGAACATCTGGAGACATATACAGATAACCTGTTTTAGGGTTGGCATGAAGCACCTCAGCTATATGAGAGAACAGCTGGAGACATATACAGAAAACCTGTTTTAGGGTTGGCATGAAGCACCTCAGCTTTATGAGAGAACATCTGGAGACATATACAGATAACCTGTTTTAGGGTTGGCATGAAGCACCTCAGCTATATGAGAGAACATCTGGAGACATATACAGATAACCTGTTTTAGGGTTGGCATGAAGCACCTCAGCTATATGAGAGAACATCTGGAGACATATACAGAAAACCTGTTTTAGGGTTGGCATGAAGCACCTCAGCTATATGAGAGAACATCTGGAGATATATACAGAGTACCTGTTTTAGGGTTGGCATGAAGCACCTCAGCTATATGAGAGGAACTCTGGAGACATATACAGAGTACCTGTTTTAGGGTTGGCATGAAGCACCTCAGCTATATGAGAGAACATCTGGAGACATATACAGATAGCCTGTTTTAGGGTTGGCATGAGGCACCTCAGCTATATGAGAGAACATCTGGAGACATATACAGAGTACCTGTTTTAGGGTTGGCATGAAGCACCTCAGCTATATGAGAGAACATCTGGAGACATATACAGATAACCTGTTTTAGGGTTGGCATGAAGCACCTCAGCTATATGAGAGAACATCTGGAGACATATACAGAGTACCTGTTTTAGGGTTGGCATGAAGCACCTCAGCTATATGAGAGAACATCTGGAGACATATACAGATAACCTGTTTTAGGGTTGGCATGAAGCACCTAAGCTATATGAGAGAACATCTGGAGACATATACAGAAAACCTGTTTTAGGGTTGGCATGAAGCACCTCAGCTATATGAGAGGAACTCCGGAGACATATACAGATAACCTGTTTTAGGTTTGGCATGAAGCACCTCAGCTATATGAGAGAACATCTGGAGACATATACAGATAACCTGTTTTAGGGTTGGCATGAAGCACCTCAGCTATATGAGAGAACATCTGGAGACATATACAGATAACCTGTTTTAGGGTTGGCATGAAGCACCTCAGCTATATGAGAGAACATCTGGAGACATATACAGAAAACCTGTTTTAGGGTTGGCATGAAGCACCTCAGCTTTATGAGAGAACATCTGGAGACATATACAGAGCACCTGTTTTAGGGTTGGCATGAAGCACCTCAGCTATATGAGAGAACATCTGGAGACATATACAGATAGCCTGTTTTAGGGTTGGCATGAGGCACCTCAGCTATATGAGAGAACATCTGGAGACATATACAGAGTACCTGTTTTAGGGTTGGCATGAAGCACCTCAGCTATATGAGAGAACATCTGGAGACATATACAGAAAACCTGTTTTAGGGTTGGCATGAAGCACCTCAGCTTTATGAGAGAACATCTGGAGACATATACAGAGTACCTGTTTTAGGGTTGGCATGAAGCACCTCAGCTATATGAGAGAACATCTGGAGACATATACAGATAGCCTGTTTTAGGGTTGGCATGAGGCACCTCAGCTATATGAGAGAACATCTGGAGACATATACAGAGTACCTGTTTTAGGGTTGGCATGAAGCACCTCAGCTATATGAGAGAACATCTGGAGACATATACAGAGTACCTGTTTTAGGGTTGGCATGAAGCACCTAAGCTATATGAGAGAACATCTGGAGACATATACAGAAAACCTGTTTTAGGATTGGCATGAAGCACCTCAGCTATATGAGAGGAACTCCGGAGACATATACAGATAACCTGTTTTAGGGTTGGCATGAAGCACCTCAGCTATATGAGAGAACATCTGGAGACATATACAGATAACCTGTTTTAGGGTTGGCATGAAGCACCTCAGCTATATGAGAGAACATCTGGAGACATATACAGATAACCTGTTTTAGGGTTGGCATGAAGCACCTCAGCTATATGAGAGAACATCTGGAGACATATACAGAAAACCTGTTTTAGGGTTGGCATGAAGCACCTCAGCTATATGAGAGGAACTCCGGAGACATATACAGATAACCTGTTTTAGGGTTGGCATGAAGCACCTCAGCTATATGAGAGAACATCTGGAGACATATACAGATAACCTGTTTTAGGGTTGGCATGAAGCACCTCAGCTTTATGAGAGAACATCTGGAGACATATACAGAAAACCCGTTTTAGGGTTGGCATGAAGCACCTCAGCTATATGAGAGGAACTCTGGAGACATATACAGATAACCTGTTTTAGGGTTGGCATGAAGCACCTCAGCTATATGAGAGAACATCTGGAGACATATACAGATAACCTGTTTTAGGGTTGGCATGAAGCACCTCAGCTATATGAGAGAACATCTGGAGGCATATACAGATAACCTGTTTTAGGGTTGGCATGAATCACCTAAGCTATATGAGAGAACATCTGGAGACATATACAGAGTACCTGTTTTAGGGTTTGCATGAAGCACCTCAGCTATATGAGAGAACATCTGGAGACATATACAGATGACCTGTTTTAGGGTTGGCATGAAGCACCTCAGCTATAAGAGAGAACATCTGGAGACATATACAGATGACCTGTTTTAGGGTTGGCATGAAGCACCTCAGCTATATGAGAGAACATCTGGAGACATATACAGAAAACCTGTTTTAGGGTTGGCATGAAGCACCTCAGCTTTATGAGAGAACATCTGGAGACATATACAGAGCAACTGTTTTAGGGTTGGCATGAAGCACCTCAGCTATATGAGAGAACATCTGGAGACATATACAGATAGCCTGTTTTAGGGTTGGCATGAGGCACCTCAGCTATATGAGAGAACATCTGGAGACATATACAGAGTACCTGTTTTAGGGTTGGCATGAAGCACCTCAGCTATATGAGAGAACATCTGGAGACATATACAGAGTACCTGTTTTAGGGTTGGCATGAAGCACCTCAGCTATATGAGAGAACAGCTGGAGACATATACAGATAACCTGTTTTAGGGTTGGCATGAAGCACCTCAGCTATATGAGAGAACATCTGGAGACATATACAGAAAACCTGTTTTAGGGTTGGCATGAAGCACCTCAGCTATATGAGAGGAACTCCGGAGACATATACAGATAACCTGTTTTAGGGTTGGCATGAAGCACCTCAGCTATATGAGAGAACATCTGGAGACATATACAGATAACCTGTTTTAGGGTTGGCATGAAGCACCTCAGCTATATGAGAGAACATCTGGAGACATATACAGATAACCTGTTTTAGGGTTGGCATGAAGCACCTCAGCTATATGAGAGAACATCTGGAGACATATACAGAAAACCTGTTTTAGGGTTGGCATGAAGCACCTCAGCTATATGAGAGGAACTCCGGAGACATATACAGATAACCTGTTTTAGGGTTGGCATGAAGCACCTCAGCTATATGAGAGAACATCTGGAGACATATACAGATAACCTGTTTTAGGGTTGGCATGAAGCACCTCAGCTATATGAGAGAACATCTGGAGACATATACAGAAAACCTGTTTTAGGGTTGGCATGAAGCACCTCAGCTATATGAGAGGAACTCTGGAGACATATACAGATAACCTGTTTTAGGGTTGGCATGAAGCACCTCAGCTATATGAGAGAACATCTGGAGACATATACAGATAACCTGTTTTAGGGTTGGCATGAAGCACCTCAGCTATATGAGAGAACATCTGGAGGCATATACAGATAACCTGTTTTAGGGTTGGCATGAATCACCTAAGCTATATGAGAGAACATCTGGAGACATATACAGAGTACCTGTTTTAGGGTTGGCATGAAGCACCTCAGCTATATGAGAGAACATCTGGAGACATATACAGATAACCTGTTTTAGGGTTGTCATGAATCACCTCAGCTATATGAGAGAACATCTGGAGACATATACAGATAACCTGTTTTAGGGTTGGCATGAATCACCTCAGCTATATGAGAGAACATCTGGAGACATATACAGAGTACCTGTTTTAGGGTTGGCATGAAGCACCTCAGCTATATGAGAGAACATCTGGAGACATATACAGATATCCTGTTTTAGGGTTGGCATGAAGCACCTCAGCTATATGAGAGAACATCTGGAGACATATACAGATAACCTGTTTTAGGGTTGGCATGAAGCACCTCAGCTATATGAGAGAACATCTGGAGACATATACAGATAACCTGTTTTAGGGTTGGCATGAAGCACCTCAGCTATATGAGAGAACATCTGGAGACATATACAGAGTACCTGTTTTAGGGTTGGCATGAATCACCTAAGCTATATGAGAGAACATCTGGAGACATATACAGAGTACCTGTTTTAGGGTTGGCATGAAGCACCTCAGCTATATGAGAGAACATCTGGAGACATATACAGATAACCTGTTTTAGGGTTGTCATGAATCACCTCAGCTATATGAGAGAACATCTGGAGACATATACAGATAACCTGTTTTAGGGTTGGCATGAATCACCTCAGCTATATGAGAGAACATCTGGAGACATATACAGAGTACCTGTTTTAGGGTTGGCATGAAGCACCTCAGCTATATGAGAGAACATCTGGAGACATATACAGATATCCTGTTTTAGGGTTGGCATGAAGCACCTCAGCTATATGAGAGAACATCTGGAGACATATACAGATAACCTGTTTTAGGGTTGGCATGAAGCACCTCAGCTATATGAGAGAACATCTGGAGACATATACAGATAACCTGTTATAGGGTTGGCATGAAGCACCTCAGCTATATGAGAGAACATCTGGAGACATATACAGATAACCTGTTTTAAGGTTGGCATGAAGCACCTCAGCTATATGAGAGAACATCTGGAGACATATACAGATAACCTGTTTTAGGGTTGGCATGAAGCACCTCAGCTATATGAGAGAACATCTGGAGACATATACAGATAACCTGTTTTAGGGTTGGCATGAAGCACCTCAGCTATATGAGAGAACATCTGGAGACATATACAGATAACCTGTTTTAGGGTTGGCATGAAGCACCTCAGCTATATGAGAGAACATCTGCAGACATATACAGATAACCTGTTTTAGGGTTGGCATGAAGCACCTCAGCTATATGAGAGAACATCTGGAGACATATACAGATAACCTGTTTTAGGGTTGGCATGAAGCACCTCAGCTATATGAGAGAACATCTGGAGACATATACAGATAACCTGTTTTAGGGTTGGCATGAAGCACCTCAGCTTTATGAGAGAACATCTGGAGACATATACAGAGTACCTGTTTTAGGGTTGGCATGAAGCACCTCAGCTATATGAGAGGAACTCTGGAGACATATACAGAGTACCTGTTTTAGGGTTGGCATGAAGCACCTCAGCTACATGAGAGAACATCTGGAGACATATACAGATAGCCTGTTTTAGGGTTGGCATGAAACACCTCAGCTATATGAGAGAACATCTGGAGACATATACAGAGTACCTGTTTTAGGGTTGGCATGAAGCACCTCAGCTATATGAGAGAACATCTGGAGACAAATACAGAGTACCTGTTTTAGGGTTGGCATGAAGCACCTCAGCTATATGAGAGAACATCTGGAGACATATACAGATAACCTGTTTTAGGGTTGGCATGAAGCACCTCAGCTATATGAGAGAACATCTGGAGACATATACAGATAACCTGTTTTAGGGTTGGCATGAAGCACCTAAGCTATATGAGAGAACATCTGGAGACATATACAGAAAACCTGTTTTAGGGTTGGCATGAAGCACCTCAGCTATATGAGAGAACATCTGGAGACATATACAGATAACCTGTTTTAGGGTTGGCATGAAGCACCTCAGCTATATGAGAGAACATCTGGAGACATATACAGATAACCTGTTTTAGGGTTGGCATGAAGCACCTCAGCTTTATGAGAGAACATCTGGAGACATATACAGATAACCTGTTTTAGGGTTGGCATGAAGCACCTCAGCTATATGAGAGAACATCTGGAGACATATACAGATAACCTGTTTTAGGGTTGGCATGAAGCACCTCAGCTTTATGAGAGAACATCTGGAGACATATACAGAGTACCTGTTTTAGGGTTGGCATGAAGCACCTCAGCTATATGAGAGGAACTCTGGAGACATATACAGAGTACCTGTTTTAGGGTTGGCATGAAGCACCTCAGCTATATGAGAGAACATCTGGAGACATATACAGATAGCCTGTTTTAGGGTTGGCATGAGGCACCTCAGCTATATGAGAGAACATCTGGAGACATATACAGAGTACCTGTTTTAGGGTTGGCATGAAGCACCTCAGCTATATGAGAGAACATCTGGAGACATATACAGAGTACCTGTTTTAGGGTTGGCATGAAGCACCTCAGCTATATGAGAGAACATCTGGAGACATATACAGATAACCTGTTTTAGGGTTGGCATGAAGCACCTCAGCTATATGAGAGAACAGCTGGAGACATATACAGATAACCTGTTTTAGGGTTGGCATGAAGCACCTAAGCTATATGAGAGAACATCTGGAGACATATACAGAAAACCTGTTTTAGGGTTGGCATGAAGCACCTCAGCTATATGAGAGGAACTCCGGAGACATATACAGATAACCTGTTTTAGGGTTGGCATGAAGCACCTCAGCTATATGAGAGAACATCTGGAGACATATACAGAGTACCTGTTTTAGGGTTGGCATGAAGCACCTCAGCTATATGAGAGAACATCTGGAGACATATACAGAAAACCTGTTTTAGGGTTGGCATGAAGCACCTCAGCTATATGAGAGAACATCTGGAGACATATACAGAAAACCTGTTTTAGGGTTGGCATGAAGCACCTCAGCTATATGAGAGGAACTCTGGAGACATATACAGATAACCTGTTTTAGGGTTGGCATGAGGCACCTCAGCTATATGAGAGAACATCTGGAGACATATACAGAGTACCTGTTTTAGGGTTGGCATGAAGCACCTCAGCTATATGAGAGAACATCTGGAGACATATACAGAGTACCTGTTTTAGGGTTGGCATGAAGCACCTCAGCTATATGAGAGAACAGCTGGAGACATATACAGAAAACCTGTTTTAGGGTTGGCATGAAGCACCTCAGCTATATGAGAGAACATCTGGAGACATATACAGATAACCTGTTTTAGGGTTGGCATGAAGCACCTCAGCTATATGAGAGAACATCTGGAGACATATACAGATAACCTGTTTTAGGGTTGGCATGAAGCACCTCAGCTTTATGAGAGAACATCTGGAGACATATACAGATAACCTGTTTTAGGGTTGGCATGAAGCACCTCAGCTATATGAGAGAACATCTGGAGACATATACAGATAACCTGTTTTAGGGTTGGCATGAAGCACCTCAGCTATATGAGAGAACATCTGGAGACATATACAGAAAACCTGTTTTAGGGTTGGCATGAAGCACCTCAGCTTTATGAGAGAACATCTGGAGACATATACAGAGTACCTGTTTTAGGGTTGGCATGAAGCACCTCAGCTATATGAGAGGAACTCTGGAGACATATACAGAGTACCTGTTTTAGGGTTGGCATGAAGCACCTCAGCTATATGAGAGAACATCTGGAGACATATACAGATAGCCTGTTTTAGGGTTGGCATGAGGCACCTCAGCTATATGAGAGAACATCTGGAGACATATACAGAGTACCTGTTTTAGGGATGGCATGAAGCACCTCAGCTATATGAGAGAACATCTGGAGACATATACAGATAACCTGTTTTAGGGTTGGCATGAAGCACCTCAGCTATATGAGAGAACATCTGGAGACATATACAGATAACCTGTTTTAGGGTTGGCATGAAGCACCTCAGCTATATGAGAGAACATCTGGAGACATATACAGATAACCTGTTTTAGGGTTGGCATGAAGCACCTAAGCTATATGAGAGAACATCTGGAGACATATACAGAAAACCTGTTTTAGGGTTGGCATGAAGCACCTCAGCTATATGAGAGAACATCTGGAGACATATACAGATAACCTGTTTTAGGGTTGGCATGAAGCACCTCAGCTATATGAGAGAACAGCTGGAGACATATACAGATAACCTGTTTTAGGGTTGGCATGAAGCACCTCAGCTTTATGAGAGAACATCTGGAGACATATACAGATAACCTGTTTTAGGGTTGGCATGAAGCACCTCAGCTATATGAGAGAACATCTGGAGACATATACAGATAACCTGTTTTAGGGTTGGCATGAAGCACCTCAGCTATATGAGAGAACATCTGGAGACATATACAGAAAACCTGTTTTAGGGTTGGCATGAAGCACCTCAGCTATATGAGAGAACATCTGGAGACATATACAGAGTACCTGTTTTAGGGTTGGCATGAAGCACCTCAGCTATATGAGAGGAACTCTGGAGACATATACAGAGTACCTGTTTTAGGGTTGGCATGAAGCACCTCAGCTATATGAGAGAACATCTGGAGACATATACAGATAGCCTGTTTTAGGGTTGGCATGAGGCACCTCAGCTATATGAGAGAACATCTGGAGACATATACAGAGTACCTGTTTTAGGGTTGGCATGAAGCACCTCAGCTATATGAGAGAACATCTGGAGACATATACAGATAACCTGTTTTAGGGTTGGCATGAAGCACCTCAGCTATATGAGAGAACATCTGGAGACATATACAGAGTACCTGTTTTAGGGTTGGCATGAAGCACCTCAGCTATATGAGAGAACATCTGGAGACATATACAGATAACCTGTTTTAGGGTTGGCATGAAGCACCTAAGCTATATGAGAGAACATCTGGAGACATATACAGAAAACCTGTTTTAGGGTTGGCATGAAGCACCTCAGCTATATGAGAGGAACTCCGGAGACATATACAGATAACCTGTTTTAGGGTTGGCATGAAGCACCTCAGCTATATGAGAGAACATCTGGAGACATATACAGATAACCTGTTTTAGGGTTGGCATGAAGCACCTCAGCTATATGAGAGAACATCTGGAGACATATACAGATAACCTGTTTTAGGGTTGGCATGAAGCACCTCAGCTATATGAGAAACCTTCTGGAGACATATACAGAGTACCTGTTTTAGGGTTGGCATGAAGCACCTCAGCTATATAAGAGAACATCTGGAGACATATACAGATAACCTGTTTTAGGGTTGGCATGAAACACCTCAGCTATATGAGAGAACATCTGGAGACATATACAGATAACCTGTTTTAGGGTTGGCATGAAGCACCTAAGCTATATGAGAGGAACTCCGGAGACATATACAGATGACCTGTTTTAGGGTTGGCATGAAGCACCTCAGCTATATGAGAGAACATCTGGAGACATATACAGAAAACCTGTTTTAGGGTTGGCATGAAGCACCTCAGCTTTATGAGAGAACATCTGGAGACATATACAGAGTACCTGTTTTAGGGTTGGCATGAAGCACCTCAGCTATATGAGAGAACATCTGGAGACATATACAGAGTACCTGTTTTAGGGTTGGCATGAAGCACCTAAGCTATATGAGAGAACATCTGGAGACATATACAGAAAACCTGTTTTAGGATTGGCATGAAGCACCTCAGCTATATGAGAGGAACTCCGGAGACATATACAGATAACCTGTTTTAGGGTTGGCATGAAGCACCTCAGCTATATGAGAGAACATCTGGAGACATATACAGATAACCTGTTTGAGGGTTGGCATGAAGCACCTCAGCTATATGAGAGAACATCTGGAGACATATACAGATAACCTGTTTTAGGGTTGGCATGAAGCACCTCAGCTATATGAGAGAACATCTGGAGACATATACAGAAAACCTGTTTTAGGGTTGGCATGAAGCACCTCAGCTATATGAGAGGAACTCCGGAGACATATACAGATAACCTGTTTTAGGGTTGGCATGAAGCACCTCAGCTATATGAGAGAACATCTGGAGACATATACAGATAACCTGTTTTAGGGTTGGCATGAAGCACCTCAGCTTTATGAGAGAACATCTGGAGACATATACAGAAAACCTGTTTTAGGGTTGGCATGAAGCACCTCAGCTATATGAGAGGAACTCTGGAGACATATACAGATAACCTGTTTTAGGGTTGGCATGAAGCACCTCAGCTATATGAGAGAACATCTGGAGACATATACAGATAACCTGTTTTAGGGTTGGCATGAAGCACCTCAGCTATATGAGAGAACATCTGGAGGCATATACAGATAACCTGTTTTAGGGTTGGCATGAATCACCTAAGCTATATGAGAGAACATCTGGAGACATATACAGAGTACCTGTTTTAGGGTTTGCATGAAGCACCTCAGCTATATGAGAGAACATCTGGAGACATATACAGATGACCTGTTTTAGGGTTGGCATGAAGCACCTCAGCTATAAGAGAGAACATCTGGAGACATATACAGATGACCTGTTTTAGGGTTGGCATGAAGCACCTCAGCTATATGAGAGAACATCTGGAGACATATACAGAAAACCTGTTTTAGGGTTGGCATGAAGCACCTCAGCTTTATGAGAGAACATCTGGAGACATATACAGAGCACCTGTTTTAGGGTTGGCATGAAGCACCTCAGCTATATGAGAGAACATCTGGAGACATATACAGATAGCCTGTTTTAGGGTTGGCATGAGGCACCTCAGCTATATGAGAGAACATCTGGAGACATATACAGAGTACCTGTTTTAGGGTTGGCATGAAGCACCTCAGCTATATGAGAGAACATCTGGAGACATATACAGAGTACCTGTTTTAGGGTTGGCATGAAGCACCTCAGCTATATGAGAGAACAGCTGGAGACATATACAGATAACCTGTTTTAGGGTTGGCATGAAGCACCTCAGCTATATGAGAGAACATCTGGAGACATATACAGAAAACCTGTTTTAGGGTTGGCATGAAGCACCTCAGCTATATGAGAGTAACTCCGGAGACATATACAGATAACCTGTTTTAGGGTTGGCATGAAGCACCTCAGCTATATGAGAGAACATCTGGAGACATATACAGATAACCTGTTTTAGGGTTGGCATGAAGCACCTCAGCTATATGAGAGAACATCTGGAGACATATACAGATAACCTGTTTTAGGGTTGGCATGAAGCACCTCAGCTATATGAGAGAACATCTGGAGACATATACAGAAAACCTGTTTTAGGGTTGGCATGAAGCACCTCAGCTATATGAGAGGAACTCCGGAGACATATACAGATAACCTGTTTTAGGGTTGGCATGAAGCACCTCAGCTATATGAGAGAACATCTGGAGACATATACAGATAACCTGTTTTAGGGTTGGCATGAAGCACCTCAGCTATATGAGAGAACATCTGGAGACATATACAGAAAACCTGTTTTAGGGTTGGCATGAAGCACCTCAGCTACATGAGAGGAACTCTGGAGACATATACAGATAACCTGTTTTAGGGTTGGCATGAAGCACCTCAGCTATATGAGAGAACATCTGGAGACATATACAGATAACCTGTTTTAGGGTTGGCATGAAGCACCTCAGCTATATGAGAGAACATCTGGAGGCATATACAGATAACCTGTTTTAGGGTTGGCATGAATCACCTAAGCTATATGAGAGAACATCTGGAGACATATACAGAGTACCTGTTTTAGGGTTGGCATGAAGCACCTCAGCTATATGAGAGAACATCTGGAGACATATACAGATAACCTGTTTTAGGGTTGTCATGAATCACCTCAGCTATATGAGAGAACATCTGGAGACATATACAGATAACCTGTTTTAGGGTTGGCATGAATCACCTCAGCTATATGAGAGAACATCTGGAGACATATACAGAGTACCTGTTTTAGGGTTGGCATGAAGCACCTCAGCTGTATGAGAGAACATCTGGAGACATATACAGATATCCTGTTTTAGGGTTGGCATGAAGCACCTCAGCTATATGAGAGAACATCTGGAGACATATACAGATAACCTGTTTTAGGGTTGGCATGAAGCACCTCAGCTATATGAGAGAACATCTGGAGACATATACAGATAACCTGTTTTAGGGTTGGCATGAAGCACCTCAGCTATATGAGAGAACATCTGGAGACATATACAGAGTACCTGTTTTAGGGTTGGCATGAATCACCTAAGCTATATGAGAGAACATCTGGAGACATATACAGAGTACCTGTTTTAGGGTTGGCATGAAGCACCTCAGCTATATGAGAGAACATCTGGAGACATATACAGATAACCTGTTTTAGGGTTGTCATGAATCACCTCAGCTATATGAGAGAACATCTGGAGACATATACAGATAACCTGTTATAGGGTTGGCATGAAGCACCTCAGCTATATGAGAGAACATCTGGAGACATATACAGATAACCTGTTTTAAGGTTGGCATGAAGCACCTCAGCTATATGAGAGAACATCTGGAGACATATACAGATAACCTGTTTTAGGGTTGGCATGAAGCACCTCAGCTATATGAGAGAACATCTGGAGACATATACAGATAACCTGTTTTAGGGTTGGCATGAAGCACCTCAGCTATATGAGAGAACATCTGGAGACATATACAGATAACCTGTTTTAGGGTTGGCATGAAGCACCTAAGCTATATGAGAGAACATCAGGAGACATATACAGAAAACCTGTTTTAGGGTTGGCATGAAGCACCTCAGCTATATGAGAGAACATCTGGAGACATATACAGATAACCTGTTTTAGGGTTGGCATGAAGCACCTCAGCTTTATGAGAGAACATCTGGAGACATATACAGAGTACCTGTTTTAGGGTTGGCATGAAGCACCTCAGCTATATGAGAGGAACTCTGGAGACATATACAGAGTACCTGTTTTAGGGTTGGCATGAAGCACCTCAGCTACATGAGAGAACATCTGGAGACATATACAGATAGCCTGTTTTAGGGTTGGCATGAAACACCTCAGCTATATGAGAGAACATCTGGAGACATATACAGAGTACCTGTTTTAGGGTTGGCATGAAGCACCTCAGCTATATGAGAGAACATCTGGAGACATATACAGAGTACCTGTTTTAGGGTTGGCATGAAGCACCTCAGCTATATGAGAGAACATCTGGAGACATATACAGATAACCTGTTTTAGGGTTGGCATGAAGCACCTCAGCTATATGAGAGAACATCTGGAGACATATACAGATAACCTGTTTTAGGGTTGGCATGAAGCACCTAAGCTATATGAGAGAACATCTGGAGACATATACAGAAAACCTGTTTTAGGGTTGGCATGAAGCACCTCAGCTATATGAGAGAACATCTGGAGACATATACAGATAACCTGTTTTAGGGTTGGCATGAAGCACCTCAGCTATATGAGAGAACATCTGGAGACATATACAGATAACCTGTTTTAGGGTTGGCATGAAGCACCTCAGCTTTATGAGAGAACATCTGGAGACATATACAGATAACCTGTTTTAGGGTTGGCATGAAGCACCTCAGCTATATGAGAGAACATCTGGAGACATATACAGAAAACCTGTTTTAGGGTTGGCATGAAGCACCTCAGCTTTATGAGAGAACATCTGGAGACATATACAGAGTACCTGTTTTAGGGTTGGCATGAAGCACCTCAGCTATATGAGAGGAACTCTGGAGACATATACAGAGTACCTGTTTTAGGGTTGGCATGAAGCACCTCAGCTATATGAGAGAACATCTGGAGACATATACAGATAACCTGTTTTAGGGTTGGCATGAAGCACCTCAGCTATATGAGAGAACATCTGGAGACATATACAGATAACCTGTTTTAGGGTTGGCATGAAGCACCTCAGCTATATGAGAGAACAGCTGGAGACATATACAGATAACCTGTTTTAGGGTTGGCATGAAGCACCTAAGCTATATGAGAGAACATCTGGAGACATATACAGAAAACCTGTTTTAGGGTTGGCATGAAGCACCTCAGCTATATGAGAGGAACTCCGGAGACATATACAGATAACCTGTTTTAGGGTTGGCATGAAGCACCTCAGCTATATGAGAGAACATCTGGAGACATATACAGAGTACCTGTTTTAGGGTTGGCATGAAGCACCTCAGCTATATGAGAGAACATCTGGAGACATATACAGAAAACCTGTTTTAGGGTTGGCATGAAGCACCTCAGCTATATGAGAGAACATCTGGAGACATATACAGAAAACCTGTTTTAGGGTTGGCATGAAGCACCTCAGCTATATGAGAGGAACTCTGGAGACATATACAGATAACCTGTTTTAGGGTTGGCATGAAGCACCTCAGCTATATGAGAGAACATCTGGAGACATATACAGATAACCTGTTTTAGGGTTGGCATGAAGCACCTCAGCTATATGAGAGAACATCTGGAGACATATACAGATAACCTGTTTTAGGGTTGGCATGAAGCACCTCAGCTATATGAGAGAACATCTGGAGACATATACAGAGTACCTGTTTTAGGGTTGGCATGAAGCACCTCAGCTATATGAGAGAACATCTGGAGACAAATACAGAGTACCTGTTTTAGGGTTGGCATGAAGCACCTCAGCTATATGAGAGAACATCTGGAGACATATACAGATAACCTGTTTTAGGGTTGGCATGAAGCACCTCAGCTATATGAGAGAACATCTGGAGACATATACAGATAACCTGTTTTAGGGTTGGCATGAAGCACCTAAGCTATATGAGAGAACATCTGGAGACATATACAGAAAACCTGTTTTAGGGTTGGCATGAAGCACCTCAGCTATATGAGAGAACATCTGGAGACATATACAGATAACCTGTTTTAGGGTTGGCATGAAGCACCTCAGCTATATGAGAGAACATCTGAAAACATATACAGATAACCTGTTTTAGGGTTGGCATGAAGCACCTCAGCTTTATGAGAGAACATCTGGAGACATATACAGAGTACCTGTTTTAGGGTTGGCATGAAGCACCTCAGCTATATGAGAGGAACTCTGGAGACATATACAGAGTACCTGTTTTAGGGTTGGCATGAAGCACCTCAGCTATATGAGAGAACATCTGGAGACATATACAGATAACCTGTTTTAGGGTTGGCATGAAGCACCTCAGCTATATGAGAGAACAGCTGGAGACATATACAGATAACCTGTTTTAGGGTTGGCATGAAGCACCTAAGCTATATGAGAGAACATCTGGAGACATATACAGAAAACCTGTTTTAGGGTTGGCATGAAGCACCTCAGCTATATGAGAGGAACTCCGGAGACATATACAGATAACCTGTTTTAGGGTTGGCATGAAGCACCTCAGCTATATGAGAGAACATCTGGAGACATATACAGAGTACCTGTTTTAGGGTTGGCATGAAGCACCTCAGCTTTATGAGAGAACATCTGGAGACATATACAGATAACCTGTTTTAGGGTTGGCATGAAGCACCTCAGCTATATGAGAGAACATCTGGAGACATATACAGAAAACCTGTTTTAGGGTTGGCATAAAGCACCTCAGCTATATGAGAGGAACTCTGGAGACATATACAGATAACCTGTTTTAGGGTTGGCATGAAGCACCTCAGCTATATGAGAGAACATCTGGAGACATATACAGATAACCTGTTTTAGGGTTGGCATGAAGCACCTCAGCTATATGAGAGAACATCTGGAGACATATACAGATAACCTGTTTTAGGGTTGGCATGAAGCACCTCAGCTATATGAGAGAACATCTGGAGACATATACAGAGTACCTGTTTTAGGGTTGGCATGAAGCACCTCAGCTATATAAGAGAACATCTGGAGACATATACAGATAACCTGTTTTAGGGTTGGCATGAAGCACCTAAGCTATATGAGAGAACATCTGGAGACATATACAGAAAACCTGTTTTAGGGTTGGCATGAAGCACCTCAGCTATATGAGAGGAACTCCGGAGACATATACAGATAACCTGTTTTAGGGTTGGCATGAAGCACCTCAGCTATATGAGAGAACATCTGGAGACATATACAGATAACCTGTTTTAGGGTTGGCATGAAGCACCTCAGCTATATGAGAGAACATCTGGAGACATATACAGATAACCTGTTTTAGGGTTGGCATGAAGCACCTCAGCTATATGAGAAACCTTCTGGAGACATATACAGAGTACCTGTTTTAGGGTTGGCATGAAGCACCTCAGCTATATGAGAGAACATCTGGAGACATATACAGATAACCTGTTTTAGGGTTGGCATGAAGCACCTCAGCTATATGAGAGGAACTCCGGAGACATATACAGAGTACCTGTTTTAGGGTTGGCATGAAACACCTCAGCTATATGAGAGAACATCTGGAGACATATACAGATAACCTGTTTTAGGGTTGGCATGAAGCACCTCAGCTATAAGAGAGAACATCTGGAGACACATACAGAGTACCTGTTTTAGGGTTGGCATGAAGCACCTCAGCTATATGAGAGGAACTCTGGAGACATATACAGAGTACCTGTTTTAGGGTTGGCATGAAGCACCTCAGCTATATGAGAGAACATCTGGAGACATATACAGATAGCCTGTTTTAGGGTTGGCATGAAACACCTCAGCTATATGAGAGAACATCTGGAGACATATACAGAGTACCTGTTTTAGGGTTGGCATGAAGCACCTCAGCTATATGAGAGAACATCTGGAGACACATACAGAGTACCTGTTTTAGGGTTGGCATGAAGCACCTCAGCTATATGAGAGAACATCTGGAGACATATACAGATAACCTGTTTTAGGGTTGGCATGAAGCACCTCAGCTATATGAGAGAACATCTGGAGACATATACAGATAACCTGTTTTAGGGTTGGCATGAAGCACCTCAGCTATATGAGAGAACATCTGGAGACATATACAGATAACCTGTTTTAGGGTTGGCATGAAGCACCTCAGCTATAAGAGAGAACATCTGGAGACATATACAGATGACCTGTTTTAGGGTTGGCATGAAGCACCTCAGCTATATGAGAGAACATCTGGAGACATATACAGAAAACCTGTTTTAGGGTTGGCATGAAGCACCAAAGCTATATGAGAGAACATCTGGAGACATATACAGAAAACCTGTTTTAGGGTTGGCATGAAGCACCTCAGCTATATGAGAGGAACTCCGGAGACATATACAGATAACCTGTTTTAGGGTTGGCATGAAGCACCTCAGCTATATGAGAGAACATCTGGAGACATATACAGAGTACCTGTTTTAGGGTTGGCATGAAGCACCTCAGCTATATGAGAGAACATCTGGAGACATATACAGATAGCCTGTTTTAGGGTTGGCATGAGGCACCTCAGCTATATGAGAGAACATCTGGAGACATATACAGAGTACCTGTTTTAGGGTTGGCATGAAGCACCTCAGCTATATGAGAGAACATCTGGAGACATATACAGAGTACCTGTTTTAGGGTTGGCATGAAGCACCTCAGCTATATGAGAGAACAGCTGGAGACATATACAGATAACCTGTTTTAGGGTTGGCATGAAGCACCTAAGCTATATGAGAGAACATCTGGAGACATATACAGAAAACCTGTTTTAGGGTTGGCATGAAGCACCTCAGCTATATGAGAGGAACTCCGGAGACATATACAGATAACCTGTTTTAGGGTTGGCATGAAGCACCTCAGCTATATGAGAGAACATCTGGAGACATATACAGATAACCTGTTTTAGGGTTGGCATGAAGCACCTCAGCTATATGAGAGAACATCTGGAGACATATACAGATAACCTGTTTTAGGGTTGGCATGAAGCACCTCAGCTATATGAGAGAACATCTGGAGACATATACAGAGTACCTGTTTTAGGGTTGGCATGAAGCACCTCAGCTATATGAGAGGAACTCTGGAGACATATACAGAGTACCTGTTTTAGGGTTGGCATGAAGCACCTCAGCTATATGAGAGAACATCTGGAGACATATACAGATAGCCTGTTTTAGGGTTGGCATGAAACACCTCAGCTATATGAGAGAACATCTGGAGACATATACAGAGTACCTGTTTTAGGGTTGGCATGAAGCACCTCAGCTATATGAGAGAACATCTGGAGACACATACAGAGTACCTGTTTTAGGGTTGGCATGAAGCACCTCAGCTATATGAGAGAACATCTGGAGACATATACAGATAACCTGTTTTAGGGTTGGCATGAAGCACCTCAGCTATATGAGAGAACATCTGGAGACATATACAGATAACCTGTTTTAGGGTTGGCATGAAGCACCTCAGCTATATGAGAGAACAGCTGGAGACATATACAGATAACCTGTTTTAGGGTTGGCATGAAGCACCTCAGCTTTATGAGAGAACATCTGGAGACATATACAGATAACCTGTTTTAGGGTTGGCATGAAGCACCTCAGCTATATGAGAGAACATCTGGAGACATATACAGAAAACCTGTTTTAGGGTTGGCATGAAGCACCTCAGCTTTATGAGAGAACATCTGGAGACATATACAGAGTACCTGTTTTAGGGTTGGCATGAAGCACCTCAGCTATATGAGAGGAACTCTGGAGACATATACAGAGTACCTGTTTTAGGGTTGGCATGAGGCACCTCAGCTATATGAGAGAACATCTGGAGACATATACAGAGTACCTGTTTTAGGGTTGGCATGAAGCACCTCAGCTATATGAGAGAACATCTGGAGACATATACAGAGTACCTGTTTTAGGGTTGGCATGAAGCACCTCAGCTATATGAGAGAACATCTGGAGACATATACAGATAACCTGTTTTAGGGTTGGCATGAAGCACCTCAGCTATATGAGAGAACAGCTGGAGACATATACAGATAACCTGTTTTAGGGTTGGCATGGAGCACCTAAGCTATATGAGAGAACATCTGGAGACATATACAGAAAACCTGTTTTAGGGTTGGCATGAAGCACCTCAGCTATATGAGAGGAACTCCGGAGACATATACAGATAACCTGTTTTAGGGTTGGCATGAAGCACCTCAGCTATATGAGAGAACATCTGGAGACATATACAGAGTACCTCTTTTAGGGTTGGCATGAAGCACCTCAGCTATATGAGAGAACATCTGGAGACATATACAGATAACCTGTTTTAGAGTTGGCATGAAGCACCTCAGCTATATGAGAGAACATCTGGAGACATATACAGAAAACCTGTTTTAGGGTTGGCATGAAGCACCTCAGCTATATGAGAGGAACTCTGGAGACATATACAGATAACCTGTTTTAGGGTTGGCATGAAGCACCTCAGCTATATGAGAGAACATCTGGAGACATATACAGATAACCTGTTTTAGGGTTGGCATGAAGCACCTCAGCTATATGAGAGAACATCTGGAGACATATACAGATAACCTGTTTAAGGGTTGGCATGAAGCACCTCAGCTATATGAGAGAACATCTGGAGACATATACAGAGTACCTGTTTTAGGGTTGGCATGAAGCACCTCAGCTATATGAGAGAACATCTGGAGACATATACAGATAACCTGTTTTAGGGTTGGCATGAAGCACCTAAGCTATATGAGAGAACATCTGGAGACATATACAGAAAACCTGTTTTAGGGTTGGCATGAAGCACCTCAGCTATATGAGAGGAACTCCGGAGACATATACAGATAACCTGTTTTAGGGTTGGCATGAAGCACCTCAGCTATATGAGAGAACATCTGGAGACATATACAGATAACCTGTTTTAGGGTTGGCATGAAGCACCTCAGCTATATGAGAGAACATCTGGAGACATATACAGATAACCTGTTTTAGGGTTGGCATGAAGCACCTCAGCTATATGAGAAACCTTCTGGAGACATATACAGAGTACCTGTTTTAGGGTTGGCATGAAGCACCTCAGCTATATGAGAGAACATCTGGAGACATATACAGATAACCTGTTTTAGGGTTGGCATGAAACACCTCAGCTATATGAGAGAACATCTGGAGACATATACAGATAACCTGTTTTAGGGTTGGCATGAAGCACCTCAGCTATATGAGAGGAACTCCGGAGACATATACAGAGTACCTGTTTTAGGGTTGGCATGAAGCACCTCAGCTACATGAGAGAACATCTGGAGACATATACAGATAACCTGTTTTAGGGTTGGCATGAAGCACCTCAGCTATAAGAGAGAACATCTGGAGACATATACAGATGACCTGTTTTAGGGTTGGCATGAAGCACCTCAGCTATAAGAGAGAACATCTGGAGACATATACAGAAAACCTGTTTTAGGGTTGGCATGAAGCACCTCAGCTTTATGAGAGAACATCTGGAGACATATACAGATTACCTGTTTTAGGGTTGGCATGAAGCACCTCAGCTATATGAGAGAACATCTGGAGACATATACAGATAGCCTGTTTTAGGGTTGGCATGAGGCACCTCAGCTATATGAGAGAACATCTGGAGACATATACAGAGTACCTGTTTTAGGGTTGGCATGAAGCACCTCAGCTATATGAGAGAACATCTGGAGACATATACAGAGTACCTGTTTTAGGGTTGGCATGAAGCACCTCAGCTATATGAGAGAACATCCGAAGACATATACAGATAACCTGTTTTAGGGTTGGCATGAAGCACCTCAGCTATATGAGAGAACATCTGGAGACATATACAGATAACCTGTTTTAGGGTTGGCATGAAGCACCTCAGCTATATGAGAGAACATCTGGAGACATATACAGATAACCTGTTTTAGGGTTGGCATGAAGCACCTCAGCTATATGAGAGAACATCTGGAGACATATACAGAAAACCTGTTTTAGGGTTGGCATGAAGCACCTCAGCTATATGAGAGGAACTCCGGAGACATATACAGATAACCTGTTTTAGGGTTGGCATGAAGCACCTCAGCTATATGAGAGAACATCTGGAGACATATACAGATAACCTGTTTTAGGGTTGGCATGAAGCACCTCAGCTATATGAGAGAACATCTGGAGACATATACAGATAACCTGTTTTAGGGTTGGCATGAAGCACCTCAGCTATATGAGAGAACATCTGGAGGCATATACAGATAACCTGTTTTAGGGTTGGCATGAATCACCTAAGCTATATGAGAGAACATCTGGAGACATATACAGAGTACCTGTTTTAGGGTTGGCATGAGGCACCTCAGCTATATGAGAGAACATCTGGAGACATATACAGATAACCTGTTTTAGGGTTGTCATGAATCACCTCAGCTATATGAGAGAACATCTGGAGACATATACAGATAACCTGTTTTAGGGTTGGCATGAAGCACCTCAGCTATATGAGAAACCTTCTGGAGACATATACAGAGTACCTGTTTTAGGGTTGGCATGAAGCACCTCAGCTATATGAGAGAACATCCGGAGACATATACAGATAACCTGTTTTAGGGTTGGCATGAAGCACCTCAGCTATATGAGAGAACATCTGGAGACATATACAGATAACCTGTTTTAGGGTTGGCATGAAGCACCTCAGCTATATGAGAGAACATCTGGAGACATATACAGATAACCTGTTTTAGGGTTGGCATGAAGCACCTCAGCTATATGAGAGAACATCTGGAGACATATACAGAAAACCTGTTTTAGGGTTGGCATGAAGCACCTCAGCTATATGAGAGTAACTCCGGAGACATATACAGATAACCTGTTTTAGGGTTGGCATGAAGCACCTCAGCTATATGAGAGAACATCTGGAGACATATACAGATAACCTGTTTTAGGGTTGGCATGAAGCACCTCAGCTATATGAGAGAACATCTGGAGACATATACAGATAACCTGTTTTAGGGTTGGCATGAAGCACCTCAGCTATATGAGAGAACATCTGGAGGCATATACAGATAACCTGTTTTAGGGTTGGCATGAATCACCTAAGCTATATGAGAGAACATCTGGAGACATATACAGAGTACCTGTTTTAGGGTTGGCATGAGGCACCTCAGCTATATGAGAGAACATCTGGAGACATATACAGATAACCTGTTTTAGGGTTGTCATGAATCACCTCAGCTATATGAGAGAACATCTGGAGACATATACAGATAACCTGTTTTAGGGTTGGCATGAAGCACCTCAGCTATATGAGAAACCTTCTGGAGACATATACAGAGTACCTGTTTTAGGGTTGGCATGAAGCACCTCAGCTATATAAGAGAACATCTGGAGACATATACAGATAACCTGTTTTAGGGTTGGCATGAAACACCTCAGCTATATGAGAGAACATCTGGAGACATATACAGATAACCTGTTTTAGGGTTGGCATGAAGCACCTCAGCTATATGAGAGGAACTCCGGAGACATATACAGAGTACCTGTTTTAGGGTTGGCATGAAGCACCTCAGCTATATGAGAGAACATCTGGAGACATATACAGATAACCTGTTTTAGGGTTGGCATGAAGCACCTCAGCTATAAGAGAGAACATCTGGAGACATATACAGATGACCTGTTTTAGGGTTGGCATGAAGCACCTCAGCTATATGAGAGAACATCTGGAGACATATACAGAAAACCTGTTTTAGGGTTGGCATGAAGCACCTAAGCTATATGAGAGAACATCTGGAGACATATACAGAGTACCTGTTTTAGGGTTGGCATGAAGCACCTCAGCTATATGAGAGGAACTCCGGAGACATATACAGATAGCCTGTTTTAGGGTTGGCATGAAGCACCTCAGCTATATGAGAGAACATCTGGAGACATATACAGAGTACCTGTTTTAGGGTTGGCATGAAGCACCTCAGCTATATGAGAGAACATCTGGAGACATATACAGATAGCCTGTTTTAGGGTTGGCATGAGGCACCTCAGCTATATGAGAGAACATCTGGAGACATATACAGAGTACCTGTTTTAGGGTTGGCATGAAGCACCTCAGCTATATGAGAGAACATCTGGAGACATATACAGAGTACCTGTTTTAGGGTTGGCATGAAGCACCTCAGCTATATGAGAGAACAGCTGGAGATATATACAGAGTACCTGTTTTAGGGTTGGCATGAAGCACCTAAGCTATATGAGAGAACATCTGGAGACATATACAGAAAACCTGTTTTAGGGTTGGCATGAAGCACCTCAGCTATATGAGAGGAACTCCGGAGACATATACAGATAACCTGTTTTAGGGTTGGCATGAAGCACCTCAGCTATATGAGAGAACATCTGGAGACATATACAGATAACCTGTTTTAGGGTTGGCATGAAGCACCTCAGCTATATGAGAGAACATCTGGAGACATATACAGATAACCTGTTTTAGGGTTGGCATGAAGCACCTCAGCTATATGAGAGAACATCTGGAGACATATACAGAGTACCTGTTTTAGGGTTGGCATGAAGCACCTCAGCTATATGAGAGGAACTCTGGAGACATATACAGAGTACCTGTTTTAGGGTTGGCATGAAGCACCTCAGCTATATGAGAGAACATCTGGAGACATATACAGATAGCCTGTTTTAGGGTTGGCATGAAACACCTCAGCTATATGAGAGAACATCTGGAGACATATACAGAGTACCTGTTTTAGGGTTGGCATGAAGCACCTCAGCTATATGAGAGAACATCTGGAGACACATACAGAGTACCTGTTTTAGGGTTGGCATGAAGCACCTCAGCTATATGAGAGAACATCTGGAGACATATACAGATAACCTGTTTTAGGGTTGGCATGAAGCACCTCAGCTATATGAGAGAACATCTGGAGACATATACAGATAACCTGTTTTAGGGTTGGCATGAAGCACCTCAGCTATATGAGAGAACATCTGGAGACATATACAGATAACCTGTTTTAGGGTTGGCATGAAGCACCTCAGCTTTATGAGAGAACATCTGGAGACATATACAGATAACCTGTTTTAGGGTTGGCATGAAGCACCTCAGCTATATGAGAGAACATCTGGAGACATATACAGAAAACCTGTTTAGGGTTGGCATGAAGCACCTCAGCTTTATGAGAGAACATCTGGAGACATATACAGAGTACCTGTTTTAGGGTTGGCATGAAGCACCTCAGCTATATGAGAGGAACTCTGGAGACATATACAGAGTACCTGTTTTAGGGTTGGCATGAAGCACCTCAGCTATATGAGAGAACATCTGGAGACATATACAGATAGCCTGTTTTAGGGTTGGCATGAGGCACCTCAGCTATATGAGAGAACATCTGGAGACATATACAGAGTACCTGTTTTAGGGTTGGCATGAAGCACCTCAGCTATATGAGAGAACATCTGGAGACATATACAGAGTACCTGTTTTAGGGTTGGCATGAAGCACCTCAGCTATATGAGAGAACATCTGGAGACATATACAGATAACCTGTTTTAGGGTTGGCATGAAGCACCTCAGCTATATGAGAGAACAGCTGGAGACATATACAGATAACCTGTTTTAGGGTTGGCATGGAGCACCTAAGCTATATGAGAGAACATCTGGAGACATATACAGAAAACCTGTTTTAGGGTTGGCATGAAGCACCTCAGCTATATGAGAGGAACTCCGGAGACATATACAGATAACCTGTTTTAGGGTTGGCATGAAGCACCTCAGCTATATGAGAGAACATCTGGAGACATATACAGAGTACCTGTTTTAGGGTTGGCATGAAGCACCTCAGCTATATGAGAGAACATCTGGAGACATATACAGATAACCTGTTTTAGGGTTGGCATGAAGCACCTCAGCTATATGAGAGAACATCTGGAGACATATACAGAAAACCTGTTTTAGGGTTGGCATGAAGCACCTCAGCTACATGAGAGGAACTCTGGAGACATATACAGATAACCTGTTTTAGGGTTGGCATGAAGCACCTCAGCTATATGAGAGAACATCTGGAGACATATACAGAGTACCTGTTTTAGGGTTGGCATGAAGCACCTCAGCTATATGAGAGAACATCTGGAGACATATACAGATGACCTGTTTTAGGGTTGGCATGAAGCACCTCAGCTATAAGAGAGAACATCTGGAGACATATACAGATGACCTGTTTTAGGGTTGGCATGAAGCACCTCAGCTATATGAGAGAACATCTGGAGACATATACAGAAAACCTGTTTTAGGGTTGGCATGAAGCACCTCAGCTTTATGAGAGAACATCTGGAGACATATACAGATTACCTGTTTTAGGGTTGGCATGAAGCACCTCAGCTATATGAGAGAACATCTGGAGACATATACAGATAGCCTGTTTTAGGGTTGGCATGAGGCACCTCAGCTATATGAGAGAACATCTGGAGACATATACAGAGTACCTGTTTTAGGGTTGGCATGAAACACCTCAGCTATATGAGAGAACATCTGGAGACATATACAGATAACCTGTTTTAGGGTTGGCATGAAGCACCTCAGCTATATGAGAGAACATCTGGAGACATATACAGAAAACCTGTTTTAGGGTTGGCATGAAGCACCTCAGCTATATGAGAGAACATCTGGAGACATATACAGATAACCTGTTTTAGGGTTGGCATGAAGCACCTCAGCTATATGAGAGAACATCTGGAGACATATACAGATAGCCTGTTTTAGGGTTGGCATGAGGCACCTCAGCTATATGAGAGAACATCTGGAGACATATACAGAGTACCTGTTTTAGGGTTGGCATGAAACACCTCAGCTATATGAGAGAACATCTGGAGACATATACAGATAACCTGTTTTAGGGTTGGCATGAAGCACCTCAGCTATATGAGAGAACATCTGGAGACATATACAGAAAACCTGTTTTAGGGTTGGCATGAAGCACCTCAGCTATATGAGAGGAACTCTGGAGACATATACAGATAACCTGTTTTAGGGTTGGCATGAAGCACCTCAGCTATATGAGAGAACATCTGGAGACATATACAGAGTACCTGTTTTAGGGTTGGCATGAAGCACCTCAGCTATATGAGAGAACATCTGGAGACATATACAGATAACCTGTTTTAGGGTTGGCATGAAGCACCTCAGCTATAAGAGAGAACATCTGGAGACATATACAGATGACCTGTTTTAGGGTTGGCATGAAGCACCTCAGCTATATGAGAGAACATCTGGAGACATATACAGAAAACCTGTTTTAGGGTTGGCATGAAGCACCTCAGCTTTATGAGAGAACATCTGGAGACATATACAGATTACCTGTTTTAGGGTTGGCATGAAGCACCTCAGCTATATGAGAGAACATCTGGAGACATATACAGATAGCCTGTTTTAGGGTTGGCATGAGGCACCTCAGCTATATGAGAGAACATCTGGAGACATATACAGAGTACCTGTTTTAGGGTTGGCATGAAGCACCTCAGCTATATGAGAGAACATCTGGAGACATATACAGAGTACCTGTTTTAGGGTTGGCATAAAGCACCTCAGCTATATGAGAGAACATCCGGAGACATATACAGATAACCTGTTTTAGGGTTGGCATGAAGCACCTCAGCTATATGAGAGAACATCTGGAGACATATACAGATAACCTGTTTTAGGGTTGGCATGAAGCACCTCAGCTATATGAGAGAACATCTGGAGACATATACAGAAAACCTGTTTTAGGGTTGGCATGAAGCACCTCAGCTATATGAGAGGAACTCCGGAGACATATACAGATAACCTGTTTTAGGGTTGGCATGAAGCACCTCAGCTATATGAGAGAACATCTGGAGACATATACAGATAACCTGTTTTAGGGTTGGCATGAAGCACCTCAGCTATATGAGAGAACATCTGGAGACATATACAGAAAACCTGTTTTAGGGTTGGCATGAAGCACCTCAGCTATATGAGAGAACATCTGGAGACATATACAGATAACCTGTTTTAGGGTTGGCATGAAGCACCTCAGCTTTATGAGAGAACATCTGGAGACATATACAGATGACCTGTTTTAGGGTTGGCATGAAGCACCTCAGCTATATGAGAGAACATCTGGAGACATATACAGAAAACCTGTTTTAGGGTTGGCATGAAGCACCTCAGCTTTATGAGAGAACATCTGGAGACATATACAGATTACCTGTTTTAGGGTTGGCATGAAGCACCTCAGCTATATGAGAGAACATCTGGAGACATATACAGATAGCCTGTTTTAGGGTTGGCATGAGGCACCTCAGCTATATGAGAGAACATCTGGAGACATATACAGAGTACCTGTTTTAGGGTTGGCATGAAGCACCTCAGCTATATGAGAGAACATCTGGAGACATATACAGAGTACCTGTTTTAGGGTTGGCATAAAGCACCTCAGCTATATGAGAGAACATCCGGAGACATATACAGATAACCTGTTTTAGGGTTGGCATGAAGCACCCCAGCTATATGAGAGAACATCTGGAGACATATACAGATAACCTGTTTTAGGGTTGGCATGAAGCACCTCAGCTATATGAGAGAACATCTGGAGACATATACAGAAAACCTGTTTTAGGGTTGGCATGAAGCACCTCAGCTATATGAGAGGAACTCCGGAGACATATACAGATAACCTGTTTTAGGGTTGGCATGAAGCACCTCAGCTATATGAGAGAACATCTGGAGACATATACAGATAACCTGTTTTAGGGTTGGCATGAAGCACCTCAGCTATATGAGAGAACATCTGGAGACATATACAGATAACCTGTTTTAGGGTTGGCATGAAGCACCTCAGCTATATGAGAGAACATCTGGAGGCATATACAGATAACCTGTTTTAGGGTTGGCATGAATCACCTAAGCTATATGAGAGAACATCTGGAGACATATACAGAGTACCTGTTTTAGGGTTGGCATGAGGCACCTCAGCTATATGAGAGAACATCTGGAGACATATACAGATAACCTGTTTTAGGGTTGTCATGAATCACCTCAGCTATATGAGAGAACATCTGGAGACATATACAGATAACCTGTTTTAGGGTTGGCATGAAGCACCTCAGCTATATGAGAAACCTTCTGGAGACATATACAGAGTACCTGTTTTAGGGTTGGCATGAAGCACCTCAGCTATATAAGAGAACATCTGGAGACATATACAGATAACCTGTTTTAGGGTTGGCATGAAACACCTCAGCTATATGAGAGAACATCTGGAGACATATACAGATAACCTGTTTTAGGGTTGGCATGAAGCACCTCAGCTATATGAGAGGAACTCCGGAGACATATACAGAGTACCTGTTTTAGGGTTGGCATGAAGCACCTCAGCTATATGAGAGAACATCTGGAGACATATACAGATAACCTGTTTTAGGGTTGGCATGAAGCACCTCAGCTATAAGAGAGAACATCTGGAGACATATACAGATGACCTGTTTTAGGGTTGGCATGAAGCACCTCAGCTATATGAGAGAACATCTGGAGACATATACAGAAAACCTGTTTTAGGGTTGGCATGAAGCACCTAAGCTATATGAGAGAACATCTGGAGACATATACAGAGTACCTGTTTTAGGGTTGGCATGAAGCACCTCAGCTATATGAGAGGAACTCCGGAGACATATACAGATAGCCTGTTTTAGGGTTGGCATGAAGCACCTCAGCTATATGAGAGAACATCTGGAGACATATACAGAGTACCTGTTTTAGGGTTGGCATGAAGCACCTCAGCTATATGAGAGAACATCTGGAGACATATACAGATAGCCTGTTTTAGGGTTGGCATGAGGCACCTCAGCTATATGAGAGAACATCTGGAGACATATACAGAGTACCTGTTTTAGGGTTGGCATGAAGCACCTCAGCTATATGAGAGAACATCTGGAGACATATACAGAGTACCTGTTTTAGGGTTGGCATGAAGCACCTCAGCTATATGAGAGAACAGCTGGAGATATATACAGATAACCTGTTTTAGGGTTGGCATGAAGCACCTAAGCTATATGAGAGAACATCTGGAGACATATACAGAAAACCTGTTTTAGGGTTGGCATGAAGCACCTCAGCTATATGAGAGGAACTCCGGAGACATATACAGATAACCTGTTTTAGGGTTGGCATGAAGCACCTCAGCTATATGAGAGAACATCTGGAGACATATACAGATAACCTGTTTTAGGGTTGGCATGAAGCACCTCAGCTATATGAGAGAACATCTGGAGACATATACAGATAACCTGTTTTAGGGTTGGCATGAAGCACCTCAGCTATATGAGAGAACATCTGGAGACATATACAGAGTACCTGTTTTAGGGTTGGCATGAAGCACCTCAGCTATATGAGAGGAACTCTGGAGACATATACAGAGTACCTGTTTTAGGGTTGGCATGAAGCACCTCAGCTATATGAGAGAACATCTGGAGACATATACAGATAGCCTGTTTTAGGGTTGGCATGAAGCACCTCAGCTATATGAGAGAACATCTGGAGACATATACAGAGTACCTGTTTTAGGGTTGGCATGAAGCACCTCAGCTATATGAGAGAACATCTGGAGACACATACAGAGTACCTGTTTTAGGGTTGGCATGAAGCACCTCAGCTATATGAGAGAACATCTGGAGACATATACAGATAACCTGTTTTAGGGTTGGCATGAAGCACCTCAGCTATATGAGAGAACATCTGGAGACATATACAGATAACCTGTTTTAGGGTTGGCATGAAGCACCTCAGCTATATGAGAGAACATCTGGAGACATATACAGATAACCTGTTTTAGGGTTGGCATGAAGCACCTCAGCTTTATGAGAGAACATCTGGAGACATATACAGATAACCTGTTTTAGGGTTGGCATGAAGCACCTCAGCTATATGAGAGAACATCTGGAGACATATACAGAAAACCTGTTTAGGGTTGGCATGAAGCACCTCAGCTTTATGAGAGAACATCTGGAGACATATACAGAGTACCTGTTTTAGGGTTGGCATGAAGCACCTCAGCTATATGAGAGGAACTCTGGAGACATATACAGAGTACCTGTTTTAGGGTTGGCATGAAGCACCTCAGCTATATGAGAGAACATCTGGAGACATATACAGATAGCCTGTTTTAGGGTTGGCATGAGGCACCTCAGCTATATGAGAGAACATCTGGAGACATATACAGAGTACCTGTTTTAGGGTTGGCATGAAGCACCTCAGCTATATGAGAGAACATCTGGAGACATATACAGAGTACCTGTTTTAGGGTTGGCATGAAGCACCTCAGCTATATGAGAGAACATCTGGAGACATATACAGATAACCTGTTTTAGGGTTGGCATGAAGCACCTCAGCTATATGAGAGAACAGCTGGAGACATATACAGATAACCTGTTTTAGGGTTGGCATGGAGCACCTAAGCTATATGAGAGAACATCTGGAGACATATACAGAAAACCTGTTTTAGGGTTGGCATGAAGCACCTCAGCTATATGAGAGGAACTCCGGAGACATATACAGATAACCTGTTTTAGGGTTGGCATGAAGCACCTCAGCTATATGAGAGAACATCTGGAGACATATACAGAGTACCTGTTTTAGGGTTGGCATGAAGCACCTCAGCTATATGAGAGAACATCTGGAGACATATACAGATAACCTGTTTTAGGGTTGGCATGAAGCACCTCAGCTATATGAGAGAACATCTGGAGACATATACAGAAAACCTGTTTTAGGGTTGGCATGAAGCACCTCAGCTATATGAGAGGAACTCTGGAGACATATACAGATAACCTGTTTTAGGGTTGGCATGAAGCACCTCAGCTATATGAGAGAACATCTGGAGACATATACAGATTACCTGTTTTAGGGTTGGCATGAAGCACCTCAGCTATATGAGAGAACATCTGGAGACATATACAGATAACCTGTTTTAGGGTTGGCATGAAGCACCTCAGCTATAAGAGAGAACATCTGGAGACATATACAGATGACCTGTTTTAGGGTTGGCATGAAGCACCTCAGCTATATGAGAGAACATCTGGAGACATATACAGAAAACCTGTTTTAGGGTTGGCATGAAGCACCTCAGCTTTATGAGAGAACATCTGGAGACATATACAGATTACCTGTTTTAGGGTTGGCATGAAGCACCTCAGCTATATGAGAGAACATCTGGAGACATATACAGATAGCCTGTTTTAGGGTTGGCATGAGGCACCTCAGCTATATGAGAGAACATCTGGAGACATATACAGAGTACCTGTTTTAGGGTTGGCATGAAACACCTCAGCTATATGAGAGAACATCTGGAGACATATACAGATAACCTGTTTTAGGGTTGGCATGAAGCACCTCAGCTATATGAGAGAACATCTGGAGACATATACAGAAAACCTGTTTTAGGGTTGGCATGAAGCACCTCAGCTATATGAGAGGAACTCTGGAGACATATACAGATAACCTGTTTTAGGGTTGGCATGAAGCACCTCAGCTATATGAGAGAACATCTGGAGACATATACAGAGTACCTGTTTTAGGGTTGGCATGAAGCACCTCAGCTATATGAGAGAACATCTGGAGACATATACAGATAACCTGTTTTAGGGTTGGCATGAAGCACCTCAGCTATAAGAGAGAACATCTGGAGACATATACAGATGACCTGTTTTAGGGTTGGCATGAAGCACCTCAGCTATATGAGAGAACATCTGGAGACATATACAGAAAACCTGTTTTAGGGTTGGCATGAAGCACCTCAGCTTTATGAGAGAACATCTGGAGACATATACAGATTACCTGTTTTAGGGTTGGCATGAAGCACCTCAGCTATATGAGAGAACATCTGGAGACATATACAGATAGCCTGTTTTAGGGTTGGCATGAGGCACCTCAGCTATATGAGAGAACATCTGGAGACATATACAGAGTACCTGTTTTAGGGTTGGCATGAAGCACCTCAGCTATATGAGAGAACATCTGGAGACATATACAGAGTACCTGTTTTAGGGTTGGCATAAAGCACCTCAGCTATATGAGAGAACATCCGGAGACATATACAGATAACCTGTTTTAGGGTTGGCATGAAGCACCTCAGCTATATGAGAGAACATCTGGAGACATATACAGAGTACCTGTTTTAGGGTTGGCATGAAGCACCTCAGCTATATGAGAGAACATCTGGAGACATATACAGAAAACCTGTTTTAGGGTTGGCATGAAGCACCTCAGCTATATGAGAGGAACTCCGGAGACATATACAGATAACCTGTTTTAGGGTTGGCATGAAGCACCTCAGCTATATGAGAGAACATCTGGAGACATATACAGATAACCTGTTTTAGGGTTGGCATGAAGCACCTCAGCTATATGAGAGAACATCTGGAGACATATACAGAAAACCTGTTTTAGGGTTGGCATGAAGCACCTCAGCTATATGAGAGAACATCTGGAGACATATACAGATGACCTGTTTTAGGGTTGGCATGAAGCACCTCAGCTATATGAGAGAACATCTGGAGACATATACAGAAAACCTGTTTTAGGGTTGGCATGAAGCACCTCAGCTTTATGAGAGAACATCTGGAGACATATACAGATTACCTGTTTTAGGGTTGGCATGAAGCACCTCAGCTATATGAGAGAACATCTGGAGACATATACAGATAGCCTGTTTTAGGGTTGGCATGAGGCACCTCAGCTATATGAGAGAACATCTGGAGACATATACAGATTACCTGTTTTAGGGTTGGCATGAAGCACCTCAGCTATATGAGAGAACATCTGGAGACATATACAGAGTACCTGTTTTAGGGTTGGCATAAAGCACCTCAGCTATATGAGAGAACATCCGGAGACATATACAGATAACCTGTTTTAGGGTTGGCATGAAGCACCTCAGCTATATGAGAGAACATCTGGAGACATATACAGATAACCTGTTTTAGGGTTGGCATGAAGCACCTCAGCTATATGAGAGAACATCTGGAGACATATACAGAAAACCTGTTTTAGGGTTGGCATGAAGCACCTCAGCTATATGAGAGGAACTCCGGAGACATATACAGATAACCTGTTTTAGGGTTGGCATGAAGCACCTCAGCTATATGAGAGAACATCTGGAGACATATACAGATAACCTGTTTTAGGGTTGGCATGAAGCACCTCAGCTATATGAGAGAACATCTGGAGACATATACAGAAAACCTGTTTTAGGGTTGGCATGAAGCACCTCAGCTATATGAGAGAACATCTGGAGACATATACAGATAACCTGTTTTAGGGTTGGCATGAAGCACCTCAGCTTTATGAGAGAACATCTGGAGACATATACAGATTACCTGTTTTAGGGTTGGCATGAAGCACCTCAGCTATATGAGAGAACATCTGGAGACATATACAGAAAACCTGTTTTAGGGTTGGCATGAAGCACCTCAGCTTTATGAGAGAACATCTGGAGACATATACAGATTACCTGTTTTAGGGTTGGCATGAAGCACCTCAGCTATATGAGAGAACATCTGGAGACATATACAGATAGCCTGTTTTAGGGTTGGCATGAGGCACCTCAGCTATATGAGAGAACATCTGGAGACATATACAGAGTACCTGTTTTAGGGTTGGCATGAAGCACCTCAGCTATATGAGAGAACATCTGGAGACATATACAGAGTACCTGTTTTAGGGTTGGCATAAAGCACCTCAGCTATATGAGAGAACATCCGGAGACATATACAGATAACCTGTTTTAGGGTTGGCATGAAGCACCCCAGCTATATGAGAGAACATCTGGAGACATATACAGATAACCTGTTTTAGGGTTGGCATGAAGCACCTCAGCTATATGAGAGAACATCTGGAGACATATACAGAAAACCTGTTTTAGGGTTGGCATGAAGCACCTCAGCTATATGAGAGGAACTCCGGAGACATATACAGATAACCTGTTTTAGGGTTGGCATGAAGCACCTCAGCTATATGAGAGAACATCTGGAGACATATACAGATAACCTGTTTTAGGGTTGGCATGAAGCACCTCAGCTATATGAGAGAACATCTGGAGACATATACAGAAAACCTGTTTTAGGGTTGGCATGAAGCACCTCAGCTATATGAGAGAACATCTGGAGACATATACAGATAACCTGTTTTAGGGTTGGCATGAAGCACCTCAGCTATATGAGAGAACATCTGGAGACATATACAGATAACCTGTTTTAGGGTTGGCATGAAGCACCTCAGCTATATGAGAGAACATCTGGAGACATATACAGATAACCTGTTTTAGGGTTGGCATGAAGCACCTCAGCTATATGAGAGAACATCTGGAGGCATATACAGATAACCTGTTTTAGGGTTGGCATGAATCACCTAAGCTATATGAGAGAACATCTGGAGACATATACAGAGTACCTGTTTTAGGGTTGGCATGAGGCACCTCAGCTATATGAGAGAACATCTGGAGACATATACAGATAACCTGTTTTAGGGTTGTCATGAATCACCTCAGCTATATGAGAGAACATCTGGAGACATATACAGATAACCTGTTTTAGGGTTGGCATGAAGCACCTCAGCTATATGAGAGAACATCTGGAGACATATACAGATAACCTGTTTTAGGGTTGGCATGAAGCACCTCAGCTGTATGAGAGAACATCTGGAGACATATACAGATATCCTGTTTTAGGGTTGGCATGAAGCACCTCAGCTATATGAGAGAACATCTGGAGACATATACAGATAACCTGTTTTAGGGTTGGCATGAAGCACCTCAGCTATATGAGAGAACATCTGGAGACATATACAGATAACCTGTTATAGGGTTGGCATGAAGCACCTCAGCTATATGAGAGAACATCTGGAGACATATACAGATAACCTGTTTTAAGGTTGGCATGAAGCACCTCAGCTATATGAGAGAACATCTGGAGACATATACAGATAACCTGTTTTAGGGTTGGCATGAAGCACCTCAGCTATATGAGAGAACATCTGGAGACATATACAGATAACTTGTTTTAGGGTTGGCATGAAGCACCTCAGCTATATGAGAGAACATCTGGAGACATATACAGATAACCTGTTTTAGGGTTGGCATGAAGCACCTCAGCTATATGAGAGAACATCTGGAGACATATACAGATAACCTGTTTTAGGGTTGGCATGAAGCACCTCAGCTATATGAGAGAACATCAGGAGACATATACAGAAAACCTGTTTTAGGGTTGGCATGAAGCACCTCAGCTATATGAGAGAACATCTGGAGACATATACAGATAACCTGTTTTAGGGTTGGCATGAAGCACCTCAGCTTTATGAGAGAACATCTGGAGACATATACAGATAACCTGTTTTAGGGTTGGCATGAAGCACCTCAGCTATATGAGAGAACATCTGGAGACATATACAGAGTACCTGTTTTAGGGTTGGCATGAAGCACCTCAGCTTTATGAGAGAACATCTGGAGACATATACAGAGTACCTGTTTTAGGGTTGGCATGAAGCACCTCAGCTATATGAGAGGAACTCTGGAGACATATACAGAGTACCTGTTTTAGGGTTGGCATGAAGCACCTCAGCTATATGAGAGAACATCTGGAGACATATACAGATAGCCTGTTTTAGGGTTGGCATGAAACACCTCAGCTATATGAGAGAACATCTGGAGACATATACAGAGTACCTGTTTTAGGGTTGGCATGAAGCACCTCAGCTATATGAGAGAACATCTGGAGACACATACAGAGTACCTGTTTTAGGGTTGGCATGAAGCACCTCAGCTATATGAGAGAACATCTGGAGACATATACAGATAACCTGTTTTAGGGTTGGCATGAAGCACCTAAGCTATATGAGAGAACATCTGGAGACATATACAGAAAACCTGTTTTAGGGTTGGCATGAAGCACCTCAGCTATATGAGAGAACATCTGGAGACATATACAGATAACCTGTTTTAGGGTTGGCATGAAGCACCTCAGCTATATGAGAGAACATCTGGAGACATATACAGATAACCTGTTTTAGGGTTGGCATGAAGCACCTCAGCTTTATGAGAGAACATCTGGAGACATATACAGATAACCTGTTTTAGGGTTGGCATGAAGCACCTCAGCTATATGAGAGAACATCTGGAGATATATACAGAAAACCTGTTTTAGGGTTGGCATGAAGCACCTCAGCTTTATGAGAGAACATCTGGAGACATATACAGAGTACCTGTTTTAGGGTTGGCATGAAGCACCTCAGCTATATGAGAGAACATCTGGAGACATATACAGATAGCCTGTTTTAGGGTTGGCATGAGGCACCTCAGCTATATGAGAGAACATCTGGAGACATATACAGAGTACCTGTTTTAGGGTTGGCATGAGGCACCTCAGCTATATGAGAGAACATCTGGAGACATATACAGAGTACCTGTTTTAGGGTTGGCATGAAGCACCTCAGCTATATGAGAGAACATCTGGAGACATATACAGATAACCTGTTTTAGGGTTGGCATGAAGCACCTCAGCTATATGAGAGAACAGCTGGAGACATATACAGATAACCTGTTTTAGGGTTGGCATGAAGCACCTAAGCTATATGAGAGAACATCTGGAGACATATACAGAAAACCTGTTTTAGGGTTGGCATGAATCACCTCAGCTATATGAGAGGAACTCCGGAGACATATACAGATAACCTGTTTTAGGGTTGGCATGAAGCACCTCAGCTATATGAGAGAACATCTGGAGACATATACAGATAACCTGTTTTAGGGTTGGCATGAAGCACCTCAGCTATAAGAGAGAACATCTGGAGACATATACAGATGACCTGTTTTAGGGTTGGCATGAAGCACCTCAGCTATATGAGAGAACATCTGGAGACATATACAGAAAACCTGTTTTAGGGTTGGCATGAAGCACCTCAGCTTTATGAGAGAACATCTGGAGACATATACAGATTACCTGTTTTAGGGTTGGCATGAAGCACCTCAGCTATATGAGAGAACATCTGGAGACATATACAGATAGCCTGTTTTAGGGTTGGCATGAGGCACCTCAGCTATATGAGAGAACATCTGGAGACATATACAGAGTACCTGTTTTAGGGTTGGCATGAAGCACCTCAGCTATATGAGAGAACAGCTGGAGACATATACAGATAACCTGTTTTAGGGTTGGCATGAAGCACCTAAGCTATATGAGAGAACATCTGGAGACATATACAGAAAACCTGTTTTAGGGTTGGCATGAAGCACCTCAGCTATATGAGAGGAACTCCGGAGACATATACAGATAACCTGTTTTAGGGTTGGCATGAAGCACCTCAGCTATATGAGAGAACATCTGGAGACATATACAGATAACCTGTTCTAGGGTTGGCATGAAGCACCTCAGCTATATGAGAGAACATCTGGAGACATATACAGATAACCTGTTTTAGGGTTGGCATGAAGCACCTCAGCTATATGAGAGAACATCTGGAGACATATACAGAAAACCTGTTTTAGGGTTGGCATGAAGCACCTCAGCTATATGAGAGGGAACTCCGGAGACATATACAGATAACCTGTTTTAGGGTTGGCATGAAGCACCTCAGCTATATGAGAGAACATCTGGAGACATATACAGATAACCTGTTTTAGGGTTGGCATGAAGCACCTCAGCTATATGAGAGAACATCTGATGACATATACAGAAAACCTGTTTTAGGGTTGGCATGAAGCACCTCAGCTATATGAGAGGAACTCTGGAGACATATACAGATAACCTGATTTAGGGTTGGCATGAATCACCTCAGCTATATGAGAGAACATCTGGAGACATATACAGATAACCTGTTTTAGGGTTGGCATGAATCACCTCAGCTATATGAGAGAACATCTGGAGACATATACAGATAACCTGTTTTAGGGTTGGCATGAAGCACCTCAGCTATATGAGAGAACATCTGGAGACATATACAGAGTACCTGTTTTAGGGTTGGCATGAAGCACCTCAGCTATATGAGAGAACATCTGGAGACATATACAGATAACCTGTTTTAGGGTTGGCATGAAGCACCTCAGCTATATGAGAGAACATCTGGAGACATATACAGATAACCTGTTTTAGGGTTGGCATGAAGCACCTCAGCTATATGAGAGAACATCTGGAGACATATACAGATAACCTGTTTTAGGGTTGGCATGAAGCACCTCAGCTATATGAGAGAACATCTGGAGACATATACAGAGTACCTGTTTTAGGGTTGGCATGAAGCACCTCAGCTATATGAGAGAACATCTGGAGACATATACAGATAACCTGTTTTAGGGTTGGCATGAAACACCTCAGCTATATGAGAGAACATCTGGAGACATATACAGATAACCTGTTTTAGGGTTGGCATGAAGCACCTCAGCTATATGAGAGAACATCTGGAGACATATACAGATAACCTGTTTTAGGGTTGGCATGAAGCACCTCAGCTATATGAGAGAACATCTGGAGACATATACAGAGTACCTGTTTTAGGGTTGGCATGAAGCACCTCAGCTATAAGAGAGAACATCTGGAGACATATACAGATGACCTGTTTTAGGGTTGGCATGAATCACCTCAGCTATATGAGAGAACATCTGGAGACATATACAGATGACCTGTTTTAGGGTTGGCATGAATCACCTCAGCTATATGAGAGAACATCTGGAGACATATACAGAGTACCTGTTTTAGGGTTGGCATGAAGCACCTCAGCTATATGAGAGAACATCTGGAGACATATACAGAGTACCTGTTTTAGGGTTGGCATGAAGCACCTCAGCTATATGAGAGAACATCTGGAGACATATACAGATAACCTGTTTTAGGGTTGGCATGAAGCACCTCAGCTATATGAGAGAACATCTGGAGACATATACAGAGTACCTGTTTTAGGGTTGGCATGAAGCACCTCAGCTATATGAGAGAACATCTGGAGACATATACAGATAACCTGTTTTAGGGTTGGCATGAAACACCTCAGCTATATGAGAGAACATCTGGAGACATATACAGATAACCTGTTTTAGGGTTGGCATGAAGCACCTCAGCTATATGAGAGAACATCTGGAGACATATACAGATAACCTGTTTTAGGGTTGGCATGAAGCACCTCAGCTATATGAGAGAACATCTGGAGACATATACAGAGTACCTGTTTTAGGGTTGGCATGAAGCACCTCAGCTATAAGAGAGAACATCTGGAGACATATACAGATGACCTGTTTTAGGGTTGGCATGAATCACCTCAGCTATATGAGAGAACATCTGGAGACATATACAGATGACCTGTTTTAGGGTTGGCATGAATCACCTCAGCTATATGAGAGAACATCTGGAGACATATACAGAGTACCTGTTTTAGGGTTGGCATGAAGCACCTCAGCTATATGAGAGAACATCTGGAGACATATACAGAGTACCTGTTTTAGGGTTGGCATGAAACACCTCAGCTATATGAGAGAACATCTGGAGACATATACAGATAACCTGTTTTAGGGTTGGCATGAAGCACCTCAGCTATATGAGAGAACATCTGGAGACATATACAGATAACCTGTTTTAGGGTTGGCATGAAGCACCTCAGCTATATGAGAGAACATCTGGAGACATATACAGAGTACCTGTTTTAGGGTTGGCATGAAGCACCTCAGCTATAAGAGAGAACATCTGGAGACATATACAGATGACCTGTTTTAGGGTTGGCATGAATCACCTCAGCTATTTGAGAGAACATCTGGAAACATATACAGATAACCTGTTTTAGGGTTGGCATGAATCACCTCAGCTATATGAGAGAACATCTGGAGACATATACAGATGACCTGTTTTAGGGTTGGCATGAATCACCTCAGCTATATGAGAGAACATCTGGAGACATATACAGATAACCTGTTTTAGGGTTGGCATGAAGCACCTCAGCTATATGAGAGAACATCTGGAGACATATACAGATAACCTGTTTTAGGGTTGGCATGAAGCACCTCAGCTATATGAGAGAACATCTGGAGACATAATATACAGACCCACCTTTGATGTTGTGTGCATTACTATACCTATAAATATTGTATTACTGTCTACATAACTTACTCAGAGAAATTATACATTTAGCACCTTATGAGACTCAGTATCACACAAAATCTAAACAAAAAACATTCTGTCATATATATTGATCATTTTGATTAGAACATGGATTATGTTGGATTGCGAAATAGAACCCGTTAATGTTATCAGTCTGTTTGATCCAATGAAAGCCAACCTCACAAGATTAAGTTAAGCTATTGTCGTTGTTCGTCAACTCCAAGCATTCATGCCAGAATAAAAGTTTCCCATGAAGGATTCTGTTGTTGAAGTCAGCAGAATACAAACAAGAGAGAAAGGAATGGTGAAAGGCACTTTTTATTACTAAGATATCTTGAAGCTGAAGGCGCATCAATAGCTGCAGCATCAGAAATGTATTTAAAATAATCAAACGGTAGAAATATGTTTGATTACATATTTTCCTATATGTTGTGAAATTCAAAGTTGCTTGACAGTAACTAGAATGGCGCTACACTAGAGAAGACTTGGCAAGATGAAAGCTAGCCCTTAGAATGAGAAGAGTTCCAGTGAAGCAGCCCCGACCCACAGTGTTTACATACCCACACAGCTCTTAGATAGCCCTCACATCCGCAAAAATAATCAAATCATTGATGCTAAACACATTACCACTGAATTTCAATCTTGTTTTGTCCAAAATAGATCTAGAAAGATGGTTTAAGCAGTATCCAGCAGTCAGACAGAGAGGCAAGACCGAGTTAGAACGAGCTTCAAGCCTGCCTCAGAATCTTCACAGAACACTGGTACACAAGGAACAGACAACTACCTCAAACTGATGATGTCAATTTCAACCCTTGATCTGACGATGTCATACGATGGGAATTCCTCCATAGTTTTCCCTTGAAAACTGGCTTTATAGCCAAACTTCCCCAAAAACACACTGAATAGCCATTTTCCCAACCCAGAAAATCCACTGTATAGCCATTTTAAACTTTACAGTCAGGTTTCCCCCCTGATCTTGGTTCTGACCTACAAATATTGTTTCTGATTGGAAGTGAAATATGATAGGGTGTATTCACTTTTACGTTGCTCTCTTTATTATGTCAAACGCAAAAGAATTCACCGTTTGCTGATCCTAAGTGAATTTGCATGCAGGACATTTCCAAAAAATAAGCTTCTATTGGCCATATGACTTAAATGTATAGCTTGATTGAATTTTTAAAAGCACAAAAAAAGTCATTGAAAAGGTGACATCTTCATCTCAACATCTATCATTCAACACTTCATTTATGTTTTCAAATGGTTTCAGTGGAGGCTGGCTCATCACACACAGGTAGGAATGCTGAATACATCTACCAGAAGATTTATTGTTTACATTGATGTAATCATATAAATGACAAAATAGTTGGAAATAGTTGAAGAAATTATCTAAATGCAGTTGCTAGAAACAAAACACAAATATAGTCACAAGCGATGATAAACTGTTTCAGAGCTCATGATGATGATATGTGTAAAACAATGAAAATGGTTCAAGTTAAAAGCTTGAGTGAGAATTATTGTAGTAACTGTAATCATACTTTAGGCAAGGTTAAATAGTATGTGTATGCTTGAAGTCAGAATCAACCAAGCTCATGGAAGCATTTACAGACAGACAGACAGACAGACATTTTTTATTAGTATTATATGGCCCGGAGACCAGTAGTACAATGTAAATAAATTTCACAACTAGAAACAGCGCTACCATGTAATAGGACAACCATAACATCAAAATAATATCTCAGTAACATCAGAGGTTTACAAATGATGTCAATTTGATCGGTAACGATTCATATGGTATAGGACTAGCGATAGTCTGTACAAAAGCTGGACATTGTTTGTAGTTAAAAGGGAAATAAACTTTTCTGTAGTTGGGTATTTACAGAAATATAAAGGTAAATATTTATATCTTAAACATGTGTATTGAGGACACTCCAGAAGTACATGATATTCATCCTCCGTGAGGTTACAATAGTTACAGATGGAGTTTTCATTATCTGGATCTTTTGAGAATCGTGCTGCTTTTACCTTAAAATCATGACCATTACATCTGAACAAAGTAACAATTCTACGTAGGTGCAATGGAGATAAAGAGGATAAATACAGTTCAGGCTCTATAAATGTTTTAAATTCAGCATAATAACTAATACTTGTCGACGAACTAACATCATAGAACCATTCCTGTTGATATATGTCTTTACATCTTTGCTTAAAAAGGGTGTGGCCCTTATTAGGGGTCACAAGGCCACAAAAGCTAAAAATGATAATCCTCACTAGTCAAGGAGTCTGTACACAAAGTTTCAGCTTTATAGCCCTTAAAATTGTATAAGCAGTATAATTAGGTTTAGGGATATAGAGTTATCGCATTTGTACCAATTTCAGCTTTGTAGGCCTAATGCTTCTGGAGAAGAAGTCGAAAATGTGCAAAGTTAACAGACGGACGCCGTACACCATGCCATGCCAAAAGCCTATTGGGCCTTACAGGCCAGATGAACTAATAATGTTTAGAATCAAGATGGCGACCAAACCATGTGACCTACAAATTTACCATGATTTTCACATTTCTTATTGTGGATCTTTAAAAAATGTTTAGGGTCTCAAAGTGAATTTTGGGTCATTTATCAATTGGCTAATTGAGACCCAAAAAACGCTTATTTTCATCTCTCCATAATAAGGTCAGCTACCTGCATGCAAAATTTGGTATTGATATCATCAGCCGTTTGGGCTATATGGTGTCGCCTTGATAATAATGATAAAAAAAAAACATGTCAAACTCAACAAGGATTCAGCCTAATGGCTGAATTCAAAATTATCCTACCTCATGTAAGGATCTTGATCTCTGATGTGATCCTTGTCCTAGATACCTACTGATGTGATCCTTGTCCTAGATACATACTGATGTGATCCTTGTCCTAGATACCTACTGATGGGATCCTTGTCCTAGATACCTACTGATGTGATCCTTGTCCTAGATACATACTGATGTGATCCTTGTCCTAGATACATACTGATGGGATCCTTGTCCTAGATACATACTGATGGGATCCCTGTCCTAGATACCTACTGATGGGATCCTTGTCCTAGATACATACTGATGTGATCCTAGTCCTAGATACCTACTGATGTGATCCTAGTCCTAGATACCTACTGATGTGATCCTTGTCCTAGATACATACTGATGTGATCCTTGTCCTAGATACATACTGATGTGATCCTTGTCCTAGATACCTACTGATGTGATCCTTGTCCTAGATACATACTGATGTGATCCTTGTCCTAGATACCTACTGATGTGATCCCTGTCCTAGATACCTACTGATGTGATCCTTGTCCTAGATACCTACTGATGGGATCCTTGTCCTAGATACATACTGATGGGATCCTTGTCCTAGATACCTACTGATGTGATCCTTGTCCTAGATACATACTGATGGGATCCTTGTCCTAGATACCTACTGATGTGATCCCTGTCCTAGATACCTACTGATGTGATCCCTGTCCTAGATACATACTGATGTGATCCCTGTCCTAGATACCTACTGATGTGATCCCTGTCCTAGATACCTACTGATGTGATCCCTGTCCTAGATACATACTGATGTGATCCCTGTCCTAGATACCTACTGATGTGATCCCTGTCCTAGATACCTACTGATGGGATCCCTGTCCTAGATACCTACTGATGTCATCGTTGTCCTAGATACATACTGATGGAATCCTTGTCCTACATACCTACTGATGAGATCCTTGTCCTAGATACATACTGATGTGATCCCTGTCCTAGATACATACTGATGTGATCCTTGTCCTAGATACCTACTGATGTCACCGTCTGAAATGGGTGATAAATTTGTCACTATAATCAAAGTAATTGCAAACTATACAAATGTGACAACACACATGTATATAACCAAATTGATGTTATTGATCTCAGATATCAAATCAAATATCCTCGATCTAGACATATTGCGATCAATTAATTTTTGTGTCACTTGAATCTTGTACATTACTTGTGGCAATATGATGACATTTATTAGAAATTAATTCATCACTATTTTTCTTGCTTGTCTTGCACAGGGAGTTGTTTGAAATAAAAATTATGCTACTTGAATTGTGTTCATTGAGCCAAATCTTATAGGCTAGGCAGTAGGGGTGTAACGATAGATCAAACCATCGACTTATCGCGATAGTTGCTGTGCTGATAGTATTTTATTGATAGTCCTTTTAAGAAATGATAAAAGTATCAATAGCAAGTTTAACTATCAATAGTATAGACATTTTAGTCAATTCAGTTCCTGACTTTGTTGATGATCAGATGATGATTCTTAACCAGTAAGATATTCTAACTAATTGTGTTGAGTGAGTTTAATAAAACTAACATTCTCAAACTTGAACTAAAATTAAATAAAATGAATTTCTTTGGTGACAATTGACAATAATAAAAGAATTTGCTCACTGACTTCCAAACTATGGTGGTTATCTGATAACCAAATCATGGGTTAGTTATCTTGGATAACGACTAGGGGTGTGCAATATAACCGGTTTACCGGTATTAACCGGTTCAAACATGAGATCGGTACGTATTGTGATACGCTTGTTGAAAACCGGTTTTTTATAAGCATTCGGAAAAGTTTGTTACACTCGGAAATCTTCGTGTATTTCCGTTTTTCACAACGGAAGTCATGCGTTTGTTTCAACATGGCTACAGCAGACGACACAAGATAGTTTACTATCGTGCCGAATAGTAAAACTAAGGTTCATTTTGCATGATTTTATTAAAAAATTAACAAGAATTGAAATTTTTGATGTTTTTTTCATCATTTAAGAATCAAAAGTTAACTCATAAGGTGAGTTTTTGGCAAGTTTCTGTGCCAAAAAACATCTTGCAATACATTGCAATGCGTATCGCAATACTAGTGTGCATATTGCAGTATATCGCAATATGAAAATTTCCTGCAATACCCACCCCTAATAACGACGTAGATTTCACCATTGATAACCATGCACACCACGTGGTGTATATTCCTATGCACCCTTCACAGAATGTTTCAACTTATAATGTCCACAGTAAGCTCCCTACAATGGATTGGGAAAATTGTGTTTTCCAAGGTGTGTTTAAGTATTCAAGGATACCAAGGAAGTCTCATCCTTATTAATGCCATTAGGATGAGACCAGAAATGTTTATAAATAAAATGAATACTGTTAGGTGAGAACGGAAATAAATTGTGATAAAGAAAAATGTAGAAACATAGAAGATAAGGAATGCATCACACAAAGTGAGCAGATGATAATTGAGGTGTTGAAAAAAACATGAGTTTAACATTTAAGTGACATCATTTTGTGAATAATATTTCTATCTTCTGTACCCTTTTATAATACAACTGTCAATATAACAACAGATAATGATTGGCATGCAGTCATCTTAAGAGCCATAAAGATAATTTACTGCAAGCTGCAAGAAGCTGAGTATAATCTAACCTTCAGTTTTAACACCTGCTCAACACTTATAACATTACCTTGGGCTCAAATGACACTGTTTGTCAACCATAAATGATAGCAATAAGTTACAGCTGAGTGGAGATAAGCACAAAGCTTACACGCTTCAGTGTGCAACAGTTTCAACAGTATAGACTAGGGCTAGACAAGCCTTATCTTGCTCATAAGTAATAGAAGGCTTATTGACTGGTTACACATTCACTTTTAGTAGTGTAATCACTGGCTTGATGTGTTATCTCTACGCCCCATCAGCATCATACCATATACATCTGACATAGACCATACTACCATATATATCTGACATAGACCATCATACCATATACATCTGATATAGTTCATTATACCATATACATCTGACATAGACCATCATACCATATACATCTGACATATACCATCATACAATATACATCTGACATAGACCATCATACCATATACATCTGATATAGTTCATTATACCATATACATCTGATATAGACCATCATACCATATACATCTGACATAGACCATCATACCATATACATCTGACATAGACCATCATACCATATACATCTGACATATACCATCATACAATATACATCTGACATAGACCATCATACCATATACATCTGATATAGTTCATTATACCATATACATCTGATATAGACCATCATACCATATACATCTGACATAGACCATCATACCATATACATCTGATATAGACCATCATACCATATACATCTGATATAGACAATCATACTATATACATTGGATATAGTTCATCATGCCATATACATGATATAGACCATCATACCATATACATCTGATATAGACCATCATACCATATACATTTGATATAGTTTATCATACCATATACATCTGACATAGACCATCATACCATATACATTGGATATGTTCATCATACCATATACATCTGATATAGACAATCATACCATATACATCTGATATAGACCATCATACCATATACATCTGATATAGACAATCATACCATATACATTGGATATAGTTCATCATACCATATACATGATATAGACCATCATACCATATACATTTGATATAGACCATCATACCATATAATCTGATATAGACCATCATACCATATACATTTGATATAGTTTATCATACCATATACATCTTATATAGACCATCATACCATATACATTGGATATGTTCATCATACCATATACATCTGCTCTAGACCATCATACCATATACATCTGATATAGACAATCATACCATATACATCTGACATAGACCATCATACCATATACATTGGATATAGACCATCAATCATACCATAGAAATCTGACATAGACCATCATACCATATACATCTTCTATAGACCATCATACCATATACATTGGGTATAGACCATCAATCATACCATATACATCTGACAAAGACCATCATACCTTATACATCTTCTATAGACCATCATACCATATACATTGGATATAGACCATCATACCATATACATCTGACATAGACCATCATACCATATACATCTGCTCTAGACCATCATACCATATACATTGGATATAGACCATCAATCATACCATATACATCTGACATAGACCATCATACCATATACATCTGACATAGACCATCATACCATATACATTGGATATAGACCATCAATCATACCATATACATCTGACATAGACCATCATACCATATACATCTGCTATAGACCATCATACCATATACATCTGATATAGACCATCATACCATATACATCTTCTATAGACCATCATACCATATACATCTGATACAGATCATCATACCATATACATCTGACATAGACCATCATACCATATACATCTGACATAGACCATCATACCATATACATCTGATATAGTTCATTATACCATATACATCTGATATAGACCATCATACCATATACATCTGATAAACGGCAAGAAAAATTGGGTCTCTCAAATAAAATATCTTCTTTATACGTATGGTTTCGGGTACATCTGGGAAAGACAAGAAGTTGATAATGTTTCTTCGTTTATTGCCGAATTTTCCCTCAGACTTAAATTTTGCTATGAACAGGATTGGCATGATAATATTGGTAATAGTAGTAAATATTATACATAATCTATGTTCAAGAATGTTTACCAATCTGAGTTTTATCTTACTGCTATAACTATAAATAAATTTAGAATTGCACTTTCTCAATTTTGCTGTAGCTCACATAAATTAGCCATTGAGTCTGGAAGGTATTTTGATATTCCAGTGAATGATAGACTTTGTAAAGTATGTAACTCGGGGCTTGTTGAGACTGAGTACCATTTTCTGCTGATTTGTGAAGTGTATCATGATCTTCTTCAGCGATATATACCCTTGAAATATTATAAATTTCCATCATTACCATTGTTTAATATACTACTGTCCTCTCAACAGGAATCTGTTATAAGAAACTTAGCATGCTATTTTTTCCATGCGTCAAATCTCCGATTGACCATGATTATATAATTGTTTAAATTTATGCAATTATGATTGAAAATCAATGGACCTTGTTGTACATAGGGCCGATGGCCCACACCTTTGTACTGAATAAAGAAATATATACCATATACATCTGATATAGACCATCAATCATACTATATACATCTGACATAGACCATCATTCCATATACATCTGCTATAGACCATCATACCATATACATTTGATATAGCTCATCATACCATATACATCTGATATAGACCATCATACCATATACATCTGATATAGACCATCATACCATATACATCTGACATAGACCATCAATCATACCATATACATCTGACATAGACCATCATACCATATACATCTGCTATAGACCATCATACCATATACATCTGCTATAGACCATCATACCATATACATCTGACATAGACCATCATACCATATACATCTGCTATAGACCATCATACCATATACATCTGATATAGACCATCATACCATATACATCTGACATAGACCATCATACCATATACATCTGACATAGACCATCATACCATATACATCTTCTATAGACCATCATACCATATACATCTGATATAGACCATCATACCATATACATCTGACATAGACCATCATACCATATACATCTGACATAGACCATCATACCATATACATCTGATATAGTTTATCATACCATATACATTGGATATAGACAATCATACCATATACATCTGACGTAGTTTATCATAACATATACATCTAATATAGTTTATCATACCATATACATCTAATATAGTTCATCATACCATATACATCTGATATAGTTTATCATACCATATACATCTAATATAGTTCATCATACCATATACATTTGATATAGACCATCATACAATATACATTGGATATAGACAATCTATTTATGCACAATAGTTTTCTGGTATAATCATGTTATATGTGACTGACAAATAATAATAATAATAATAATAAAAAATAGAGCCATGGGCTCTGTAGCTCATCAGACTTTTGATTAAAATATATTTTGACCCCTGTGACCCCATTTGGGGTCATGGGGTCACGAAATCTACAATTCAGAACCCCCATTTGCCAAGGAGTCTACACACAACTTTTCAGCTCTCTAGACATTTTGGAACTGGAGAAGAAGATGAAAACAGGCTTTTGAGATTTTGACCCCTGTGACCCCATTTGGGGTCAAAGGGTCACCAAAACTAATATTCAGAATCCCCATTGGCCAAGGAGTCTACACACAACTTTTCAGCTCTCTTGACATTTTGGAACTGGAGAAGAAGATGAAAATAGGTTTTTAAGGTTTTGACCCCTGTGACCCCATTTGGGGTCATGGGGTCACGAAATCTACAATTTAGAATCCCCATTGGCCAAGGAGTCTACACACAACTTTTCAGCTCTCTAGACATTCTGGAACTGGAGAAGAAGATGAAAATAGGCTTTTAAGGTTTTGACCCCTGTGACCCCATTTGGGGTCATGGGGTCACGAAATCTACAATTTAGAATCCCCATTTGCCAAGGAGTCTGCACATCAAATTTCAGCTCTCTAGAGTCATTGGTTTCGGAGAAGAAGATGAAAATGTGAAAAGTTTACGGATGGACGGACGGCCGGACGGACGCCGGACGCCATGCCATAAGCCCATCGGGTCTTTCAGACCTGATGAGCTAAAAAGCAAGTGCTGTATGAAGAGAATTAAAAAGTGGTGTTTACTTGAAGAGAGTAGACTTTTTAACTTTGAAATATACACCTCAATGTAAAATACTGAAAGACAGTTGCTGTATCGTGCAAATATTTTACCGACCACATCAAAGCCAACCCCAATCACCAAATACAATGGTCAGAAACCAAATGCCTTGTTACCAATCAACCTGATTACCGACTCCGAAAATTAAGAGAAGCTTTGGAAATCAAAAAGATTCAGCCATCAATTAACCGCGATCAAGGTTACTTCATCCCGTCAGCCTATGATCTTCTCCTTAATTAATTAACTGTAATCACTTATGTTCATCACTGGCCTCTATCAATTAAATGTAACGCACTGCATTGTACATTACTGGTTTCCTACCACTCATCCCTGTTTAATTACATTTATCTCTTCATTAAGTTGTTGTCACTGTGCATTGTATTATTTACTTATATATATGCCCCTAGCTCATTACTCTTCCTCTGCTTGAAATACTATCTGAAATTAACATAGGTATGATTTGCAATATCAACAAAATATTGTATATTTAATGACTATATCATGGCAAGAATTAATGGTATCTGATTAAGCAGTTTTAAATATATAATAATTTGTTTAGTTCAAGAAAGTCTTTAGATTGGAACACTATTACATTTTATTACCCAGTTAATCATGTGTATGTCTACCACAAGTGACCTCACCAATTTACTAACATTACAAGGAAGAAAGTAGTTATTTGGTGTTACCCCATTAACACATGTCTTGACGATTGATAATCCTGAACAGGACACCAGAATGGTCTGTGAGTCAATTTGTCTCACTCTGTTTTGAGAATTCATTATCAGAGAACCTCAAGGAGCCACTGAGGTTTTCATCAAACATTGTTTTGCTCTGAGAAGGTAAATGGCATAATCTTAGAACAGTCAAATATATTTGCTAAACTTGTTACATAACCTATCACATATTATCAACTGGTAACTGTCACTTTGACTCATCATTGTCCGGCTTTCAATCAAAATCTTATCTTGCCAATTAGCTTTAAAATGATACTTTCCTGCAACAGTGGATACTTCTCAATCAGATGACACTATTGATAGAGTTTACCACATATGACCCCTGATAAGTCATAGATTGACTCTTTATACGTACCAACCAGGTAAACTCTTGTATTATAGATATAAATATCAGGTGCATAATAAAGTCATTCTGCATATGCAGTATGAAGTGAAGGTGTGAGAGACAAGTAAGGGAGGCCAGGATGACAACATAAAGACAAGCTGTGACCACAGCACAGTAGTCCCACATGTCTCATGTCTATTATCTATATACATTTATTACACGCCCGTGTAAGATACCGAAGTGTAATATTTATACGGCAATATTAAACTAGTGTAATATCACAATGCAAGTATGACGTCACAGAAGTGAGCTGTGGTGACGTCACAATGTAAGCGCTTCGTCACAATGGGTGCCGAGTCGCGGAACTGTTAGTTTCAGCACATTTTCGGCAAGTTTGCGTGATTTTTAGGGCAAGTAATAAACAGAATACTAAACTTCCTTCCATTTTATACTATTTTTATTAAACTCGTGAATGATTTGGTATCAAACTCGCTTTCACTCGTTTTATACAAAATCATTAATTCGTTTAATAAAAATAGTATTAAATGGAAGGTCGTTTAGTATCCTGTATATATACTACTTACTATCCTCCACCTCCCCATTACAACCTATAGATTAAAGCTATGTGTTCTACAACATGGATACACTTATCTTAATGGTGTCCTACTACATCATCTATGCATTTGCAAAATACACACTTCACTATGATAAGAAGTGTCAACATTATGTATTTCTATTAACACTGCCACCAAGGTGAATCCTTGGGTGTCAACAAAAACAGGAAATCAGCTGTGTCAGTTAAATGTTTGTTTGTAACAGGTGTGCACACACACAGGTCACAGCTTCCCAGATAGTTCTGTCTGTCTGTCTGTCTGTCCGTATATCTGTATGTCTGTATATCTGTATATCTGTCTGTCTATCTGTCTGTATGTCTGTATATCTGTCTCTCTGTTTGTATGTCTGTATGTCTGTATATCTATCTCACTGTTTGTATGTCTGTATGTATGTATGTCTATCTGTATATCTGTTTGCCTATCTGTTTATCTGTCTGTATGTCTGTATATCTGTCTGTCTATCTGTCTGTATGTCTGTCTATCTGTATATCTGTCTGTCTATCTGTCTGTATGTCTGTATATATGTATATCTGTCTGTATGTCTGTCTGTCTGTCTGTATGCCTGATATCTGTCTGTCTGTCTGTCTGTATGTATGTCTGTATGTCTGTATGTCTGTATTTCTGTATTTCTGTATGTCTGTATGTCTGTATGTCTGTATGTATGTATATATGTATCGATGTATGTTTGTCGTTATGTCTGTCTGTATGTCTGTCTGTATGTCTGTCTGTCTGTCTGTATGCATGTATGCCTGTATGCCTGTATGCATGTATGCATGTCTGCATGTCTGCATGTCTGCACGTCTGCATGTCTGCATGTATGCATGTCTGTCTGTCTGTCTGTCTGTCTGTCTGTCTGTCTGTCTGTCTGTCTGTCTGTCTGTCTGTATGTCTGTATGTCTGTCTGTCTGTCTGTCACTCTGTCTGTATGTATGTCTGTCTATCTGTCTGTATGTCTGTCTATATGTCTGTATATCTGTCTGTATGTCTGTCTGTCTGTCTGTATGCCTGATATCTGTCTGTCTGTCTGTATGTATGTCTGTATATCTGTATGTATGTCTGTATGTCTGTATGTTTGTATGTATGTATGTATGTATGTATGTATGTATGTATGTATGTATGTATGTATGTCTGTCTGTCTGTATGTATGTATGTATGTATTTATGTATGTATGTATGCATGTCTGTATGTATGTATGTATGTATGTATGTATGTATGCATGTATGTCTGTCTGTATGTCTGTATGTATGTATGTATGTATATCTGTCTCTCTGTATGTCTGTATGTGTCTGTCTATCTGTATATCTGTCTGTCTATCTGTCTGTATGTCTGTATGTCTGTATATATGTATATCTGTCTGTATGTCTGTATGTCTGTCTGTCTGTTTGTCTGTCTGTCTGTCTGTCTGTCACTCTGTATGTCTGTCTGTCTGTCTGTCTGTATGTATGTATGTATGTATGTATGTATGTATGTATGTATGTATGTATGTATGTATGTATGTATGTATGTATGTATGTATGTATGTATGTCTGTATGTATGTATGTATGTATGTCTGTATGTATGTATGTATGTATGTATGTCTGTATGTATGTATGTATGTATATCTGTCTCTCTGTATGTCTGTATGTGTCTGTCTATCTGTATATCTGTCTGTCTATCTGTCTGTATGTCTGTATGTCTGTATATATGTATATCTGTCTGTATGTCTGTATGTCTGTCTGTCTGTTTGTCTGTCTGTCTGTCTGTCTGTCACTCTGTATGTCTGTCTGTCTGTCTGTCTGTCTGTATGTATGTATGTATGTATGTATGTATGTATGTATGTATGTATGTATGTATGTATGTATGTATGTATGTATGTATGTGTGTGTGTGTGTGTGTGTGTGTGTGTGTGTGTGTGTGTGTGTGTGTGTGTGTGTGTGTGTGTGTGTGTGTGCGTGCGTGCGTGCGTGCGTGCGTGCGTGCGTGGGTGTGTGTGTGTGTGTGTGTGTGTGTGTATGTATGTATGTATGTATGTATGTATGTATGTATGTATGTATGTATGTATGTATGTATGTATGTATGTATGTATGTATGTATGTATGTATGTATGTATGTATGTATGTCTGTATGTATGTATGTATGTCTGTATGTATGTATGTCCCACCTGGTAAGCGTCTGGTATGTTGACCACCTCTCCCGTCATGCCCACGTAGCCGATGATGCCGGTGCCCCAGGGGATGCGTATCTCCTTGTTCCTCTGGATAATCTCCTCGTAAGTCGAGTCGCTCCCCACATCAAACAGTTTAGACACCAGCCACTTCTCGTTTGAACCCTTTCCTTGTACCAGAAACAGCGAGCACCGATCAGCATTCAACAGCATGCACACATTCAGTAGAATCTTGTAACACAAACTAGTAACATCTAAATCGTTACAGATGTCGATGACAAGTTCGTACATTAACTCTTTTTCGTCCAAAGCTTTGAGTTCACTCATGGATTTCCGGGTTTTCCCTTGACAGGAGCCGCCAGGAGACGCGGGGTCGAGGAAAGTGGGGGTCCCGTCCACCGTGGAAACCATCGGTTTCAGGATTCCACCCTTGTCGAACTCCTGTGCCGAGATTTTCCTGACTGGGGTATTGGCGCCCGAGCTAGGTTTGGAGTTGGAACCACTCGAGCTGCTGTGGCTGTCAGCCTGTAGTTGCAGACCGCTGTGTGAAATGGCATGGGCTATAAGCCACCCGTCTACCATACTGCGCTTGGCTTTCCGAGCGAAGTAGTCATGAACAAATGCTTGATGTTCGTCCATCCACCTCTCCATACGTTCATACTCCTCTCTGTGTTCGGGCAGGAGCGTACCCTCCCCCTGCCCCTCCGCCTCCCCCTCGCCGGACGAGGCCATGGCCGGCTGGCTGCCCACCCTACCTACCCCTCTCTTCGTCCATACCGCACCTCGCGCTGAATAAAGTCGACTGCTTGATGCACTTTCACGATTGGAATCCAGTTTGGCTTTCTTTCGCTTCACAGCTTAGCTGCTACAGTGTAAGTATACTTGAAAAGGTGATGAATCCACAGTCGATCTAAATCGATTGTCAGATACAAATTATTCTAGCTGATTGAGCGATATGAGCTATTTCAACAGCCCGAGTACGCACGTGAGCTGTCCGCCTAACGTTGAGTGGAGGAGGGGCGAACGAGCAAGCGAGTGGACCTGCGTCTTGGAGCAGAGGCAAGCAGGTAGTAGGTCTGTGGAACCGACTGATCCGACCAAGCCTCGCTCACTCATTCACTCACTCACTCAGTGATCCTTTCTGTGACTGACTGACTTAACAACTCCGCCAACCCTCTGTAGATCCAAACTACCCCTCGGCACAATGCAGTAAGTCTGGCAATCAAAACACTCACACAAATCGATCAACATCGTTTGCTTACAACATCCATTAGAAAATGCGCAAATCATACAAATGAAATGACAATAGCAGTAGTAGTCCGTATATTCCAATGCGAGTCTGCGAGCTAACTTTAGCCAGGGCTCGCGTGTAGGCCAGCGTTTTGCTTATAACTTGTACAGTTTACCTTGAAACGACCAGCGCGGTTGGCTGGCCTACTTACACTGGGTCAGTAACAAGTATCGTCATTGGGAAAGACGCAGTCACATGGTACAAACACTGGTTGCAGGGAAGCAATAGACGTTTCACATGGTATACACAAAATGAATGGCTAGCAAAGACTGTCGCTCGTGTACATATGAACATTCACTGGCGTATATTGATAGCGTTACTATCCTAGCTGACGCTTCCACGCCGTGCAAGCTAAGTTCCTCGATGCTGATCCATGTACATACTTATATATACAATCTAACATTCATAATATCTTCCCAGACTGTATAGTTTTACAAGATGACATCCGAGTCGTGAAAACAGATGAAGAATATCATGATCTTATTCATGGGCCGAGGTTGTATCTTCATCGAGTGCCAAACCAACTGACCGAAAGTCTTTTACTAAGCCAATACGATTTTTTCTATGACAAATCAATCAATTGATCATAAAAATCAAATTTCCGGCCTATTGCAATTGAATTATTGAACTTTTATATGAGACTGGAGAACTTAACGATTGAAGTTTTCCTCTGTGTATATTAGAAGTATTGGCTAAGTTCACCTTGTATTGTCTCTGTTTCCTCGTTATTGTTTCTGGTTCCTCGTTATTGTTTCTGTTTCCTTGTTATTGTTTCTGTTTCCACCTTATTGTTTCTCTTTCCTCTTTATTGTCTGTTTCCTCGTTTTTGTATGTTTCCTCTTTATATCTCTTCCTCCTTATTGTCCTTGTTTCCTCGATATGGTATGTTATTGTCTGTTTCCTCTTTATTGTCCTTGTTTCCTCGATATGGTATGTTATTTTCTGTTTCCTCTTTATTGTCCCTGTTTCCTCGATATGGTATGTTATTGTCTGTTTCCTCCTTATTGTCCATGTTTCCTCGATATGATATGTTATTGTCTGTTTCCTCTTTATTGTCCCTGTTTCCTCGATATGGTATGTTATTGTCTGTTTCCTCGTTATTGACTGTTTCCTCTTTATCATCTCTTTCCTCGTTATTGTCCCTGTTTCTTCGATATTGCATCTTATTGTCTGTTTCCTCGTTAATACTGAGGAATATATGGATGACAACTTCTTGTATCTTGTTTCCTCTTTATTATCTCTTTCCTCGTTATTGTTCCTGTTTCCTCGATATGGCATCTTATTATCTCTTTCCTCGTTATTGTTCCTGTTTCCTCGATATGGCATCTTATTATCTCTTTCCTCCTTATTGTCCTTGTTTCCTCGATATGGCATCTTATTATCTCTTTCCTCGTTATTGTTCCTGTTTCCTCGATATGGCATCTTATTATCTCTTTCCTCGTTATTGTTCCTGTTTCCTCGATATGGCATCTTATTATCTCTTTCCTCGTTATTGTCCTTGTTTCCTCGATATGGCATCTTATTATCTCTTTCCTCGTTATTGTTCCTGTTTCCTCGATATGGCATCTTATTGTCTGTTTCCTCGTTATTGTTCCTGTTTCCTCGATATGGCATCTTATTATCTCTTTCCTCGTTATTGTCCATGTTTCCTCGATATGGCATCTTATTGTCTGTTTCCTCGTTATTGTTCCTGTTTCCTCGATATGGCATCTTATTGTCTGTTTCCTCGTTATTGTCTCCCTTTCCTTGTTATTGTCTGTTATTGCCCTGGTTTCTCCTGTATATTCGTCCTAGCTGTTTCTCTTATTTTGGCTTGTTTCCCTCGTACTGACCCAGTTTCCTATGCATGGACTGTTTCCCCTGTATAGCTGATGTTGTTTTCTGTATCGACCCAGTTTGCCCTATATTTAATTCCCTGTTCCCCGTGTATTAGAAATGTTTTCATTTCATGACCCTGTTCCCTATTGTGACTCAGTTCCCAGTGTATACTTGATCCAGTCCCCCCTGTTTTGTCACTGTTTACTCTTTGTTGAACCTGTTTCATCTCTATTGTTGCTGCTGTTCAACTGTATTGGCCCCGTTCCTACTGTATTGACCTAATGCTTCTGTTTGTCGCTGTTTTCTCTTTATTGAATCCACCTTTATTTTCTCTGTTTTCCCTTTATCGATTCTGTTTCCCCTGTATTGCTACTGATTTCGAAGTATTGACACTGTTCACCTGTATCGACTAAGTTCACTCTGTATTGACCCAGTTCCCTCATACTGCTACTGATTTCTGCGGAAACACGATCAATAAAGGGGAAACATTGACATTGATCGTGTTCCCCTATATTGTCGATGTTTCTCCTTTATTGGTTGTGTTCCTCTGAATTGTCAATGTTTCCCCTTTATTGAACGTGTTCCCCTATATTGTCAATGTTTCCCCTTTATTGATCGTGTACCCTTGAATTGTCAATGTTTCCCCTTTATTATATTTCACCCTGTCCCCTGGATTGCCAATGTTTCTCCTCTGTATTGCTTCATTTTGCAAACCTTGATGTCTTGATTTCCGATATTTTGTAAGTTCCAAAAATTATGTTTTTATTACTTTATTTATTTTTCAAAGGGTACTATCCATAATCTTTTTACAGATATTTTGTACATTTTTAAACATTTTCAAAAGTTTCATAATTGGATCGCGGTATACATTTTCATCCATCTATAACAATAACAACAATCATATTTCATTTACGTAGAGTAGAACAATAAGAAGTAATTTATTTAAAAAGACTGTGCCATGAAGACCAAAATGAGATGAATGTTTTATATCGCATTAGGTGTAGAGTATTTGTTTATTTACGTGGTATGTTTTCTTGAAGAACTGATTTCAGGCCATTTGTTAATTTTGTGTAGTTTTTGGCATTTATAAGTGTATATTAAATGCTTTGAAATAAAAAAAAATCAAATCAAGGTCGTCATTTCGTTTTTCTTTGTATCCGAAAAGTATGTGCGTTACATTTGGATTCAAACTGAGATCAGTTTACTTTTGATCCAGGCTATGAAGTGATGCCACAGACTATTTACATGTGAACAATCAAATAACAGATGTTTTATCGTTTCGTTTGGGCATTTACAACAAGTACACGATGGGGAATATTGTAATTTAAAGATGAAAGCACTTTTATTTGATGTTTATATCTATGAAAACATCGGTAGTGAAACCATATTAACTTATAGCTAATTGTGCTCCTAAACAGAATATAAAAATATATCTTCCACTCATCTTTATCTACGTATATGTAACCCATGCCAAGATCAGTTTCCCATTTTCTTTCACTACTGATTCGATTTAATCACAAATGTCATTTGACAGATTCATGTTAAAATCTTTCAACCTTTTGTTACCTTAAACAGTATTTTCAGACTATAAGGAATAAATGGCATATTAAGTTTCTTATTTATATTTACTGAATGCTTTCGAATGTATATTTTCATTGAAGTTGAATGAAACCGGTCAATTCTAAGAAGTTTGTTATCAGATTGTATATTTTTTAAAATTCAGTCAAATTAAAAAATGGTCAATTAGTTTTTAAAAAGTCGTTTATGAAATGTATTTTTGACTTTGCATACTGGTCTAACAAAAGCGCTTTGTTGTCAATCAAGATGTTGTCATTGGTCAAGAGGCATTCACTCTGAACATTCTTGTACAGGTACAGGTTCTACATTATAATTTGGCCCATGCATCGAAAACATCTTTCAAGAAGACATTTCTGGTATTTTGTAAAACAGATTTTAAGATATGTTGATCCCATTCCTATAGGAGTTAATACAGAATATGGTTAGAAGCATTTTGTTAGATTGTTCAACTTTGTATTTTTCGGATCAAAGATACTTTTTGAGATATAATAGTTTCTAAAATCAATGACGCTATTAGTCTCCCTTGTTCGCAGTCTTGTACAATCACGTTTCTTTTGACTTTTTGTTGTAATTTCTGTTGTAATGTATTCATCGTATCTACCTTTGGGTTAGGGATTGATGTAAATAGAAAAACTTGTAGAAATCGGCAGTGAATCCAGATGGACCAAGACTTCATGTTCTTTAGGGCGTTAAGGACTTCCTGATATTGAAATTCCCCTTCGAGACTATCCGATTCCTCTGTGGTTAGTTTAGGAATGTTCTTCTCTAGAGTATAAAGGTTATTGTAGCAATATCTAGTGGTACGTCAATTAGCAGCCCCGTCTAAGGACGGGGCTGCTATCAGTTTTTGTGAAGTTTCCATCGCCGCCGCCGCCGCCGCACTCGTACTACTAGCTATAACTTTTTTCCACTAAGCTTTCCAGAACTCTTATTCATACCTTACTACTCATACCTCGGGGGAACGATTTTGACACATTCACTTTCAAGGTCAAAGGTCAAGGTCACGAGATATGTATTCACTCTAAGAATTCCTTGTAAACGCGATAACTTGAAAAGTTTTTGTGCTATGAAGCTCTAACTTGGTATATATCATCCTTGGAAAAGTAAAAAACTTTGAAAAGGTTTTGGCTACAATCCGTCAAAGGTCAAGGACACAGCAAGGTCATGACGTAAGCATGTTTTAGCGAAAATGCTTTATTTTAACTATGAACACTTTTAATCAATACATGATTGTTATACTCAATAAAAAGTGTTCAATGATTGTGTGACCTTGAAGGTCAAAGGTCAAGGTCATGAGATATGAGTTATTACAAAATGCACTAAATTTGGGTATAACTTTATCCCATTTAGCTTTTCAGAACTCATGAACATGTCTAAATGTTAATACTTCCAGGGTATCATTATGACATGTTCACTTTCAAGTTCAAAGGTCAAGGTCACGAGTTATAAAATCACAGCAAAATTCTTTGTAAACACGATAACTTGAAAAGTGTTTGTGCTATGAAGCTTTAACTTGGTATATATCGTCCTTGGAAAAGTAAAAAAATTTGAAAAGGTTTCGGCTACAATCCGTCAAAGGTCAAGGTCACAGCAAGGTCATGACTTAAGCATGGTTTAGCGAAAATGCTTAATTTTAAATATGATCACTTTTAATCAATACTTGATTGTTATACTCCATAAAAAGTGTTCAATTATTGTTTGACCTTGAAGGTCAAAGGTCAAGGTCATGAGATATGAGTTATTGCAATTCCTTGTAAACACAATAACTTGAAAAGTTTTTGTGCTATGAAGTTTAGATTTTGTATATATTATCTCTTGAGAAGTACAAAATTTTCAAAAAGTTTTGGGTACGAAATGACGAAGGTCAAGGTCACAGCAAGGTCAACACATATGGAGAAAATGGATTAATTTAATTTTTAACACTTTATTTCATTACAATGATGTAATACTCAATGAAATGTGTTCATTGATTGTGTGACCTTGAGTGTCAAAGGTCAAGGTCACGTGAAAATTCCCAATTTGGTGAGGCCTGTAAAAGGCGGAACAGGGTAAGGCGAAACCCCAAGTTCCGGGGCTGCTCTGCTTTTGCGGTATCCCGCAAACGCTAAGCTAGTTATACCATTTGTCTCAGTTACCATTTTGCCCTCATTATTCAATTTTGTAATGGGATTATTTAGAAACCTTGGTTTTACCAAAGTATTTAGTTGGTTTCTCTCCCTTTTCAACGCAAGTATATCTTAGTATAACGCCGTCTGTCCTTATCTTATTCAATTCAAGTTTTCTAATTTTCACGTCGCGTACTTTCGTAATCTGTTCAGTGTTATTGTCATCGTGGTATCTAAATCGTATTCTAATTTTTCTAGTAAAGTATTCATTTCTTTTTCTTCTTTTTCCTTTTCTTGTTTTCTTTGTTGAAGTATATTTTATTGAAAAGCTTCATATTACATAACAAGGTTTCGAACGAAAAGTTAATCATTTAATTTTAATCGTTTTTCATCCTCGATATTCCTAGATTCAATTATCTGCTTAACCCCAGCTTACATTATATATATATATATATATATATATATGTGTGTGTAATAAACTGTTACTACATTTCCAAAAGCCTCTCCCTCTGTCTAACTCTAGTTGATTTTTAGTTCATAAGATATGAAAATGTGACTTTACAACTGAATAGAACGAGAGTATTGAAGAATGCAGCACGAATGAATTCCCATATTACAGAACTTTCCTCCTGGCGGTTAGTCATACAGCAACACGGAAACGGTAGCTTCCTGGGGCTAGTGACCAAACAATAGGTCAGTAAGTATGTACGGACATGTCTCAAGGCGAAGACAGACGGACGCTGGTTTCCTCCGACAACTGAGCGCACAGAGTGTGCTGATAGGTCATTTTTTGTAGAGGGGCGTTTCAAGTTTAATGCCTCGTTTACACTTGCCCGCAAAATGCCTCCGCGAGGGCCCGCCAAAAATCTTGTTCTAGAGTACACCAAGCGGATAAAGGTTAAATCATCCCGTAAACTGTTCTATAAGGTTTTAATTGGGTTTACCATGGCGTACTGTGCGGAAAACAGCGGAGGATTTTTTCGAACCAGTTGGAAAATCGCCTCCGCAATTTGCTTACGGAACATCGCGTGAAGTATGCGCAAACCATTTTTACTAAACGCGGACAAGTGTAAACGGAAAAGTGTTTGTAGTTGTAGTAGAATGATCCTGCAGATGGTGGTTTCTTCATGGCTACATGCTTGCCGTCTAGGGCGCCCAGAGAATTGTAGTAGTTCCAGCGAGTGCTGAAACCCTCGGCCACATGCTTCCATTCTTCTGGGGTCTTTGGACACACCAGAACTTCAGGCTTGTACACTTCTACGATGGCTTGGCACACTTCAGGTATGAACTTGCATATTGTGCTAACATGCACCCGGAAACTGTACTGCAGACTTGGATAGGAGTCACCACTGGCCAGGAAGCGGAGGGTGGTTGCCAGTTTTTGACCTACTTCCAGTGGTTGCCTCATGAAGGTTGCTTTCTTTTCCAGGTAGGGGGTGAGCCTTTCAACTATTTCGTGAAACATATCTGGTGTGATGCGCAGGAAATTCTTCAGCCTCTGATATCTTCTCTATGTAATTCTGTCAGCAACTGGTGATATTGGCCATAGTCAGGCCTTCTGGACAGCCATTCTCTGACCCACAATCGCCTGGTCTTTCTAGTCTTGTTCTTACGTTCATCCTGTTCAACCTGTCGTTCTCTCTCTTGTCTTTCAAAAACGTCTATAAGTACCTAACAAACTGCTCCTGCAAGTCTTCTCTGTTGCCTCTCTACTTCTCTATGATTTCCTCGAAACATTTCGATGGTGACAGCTTGACATCTTGTTGCTGAATGGCAAAGAAAATACCTGGTACTTATATAGGGGCTGTAGCGTGCTCACGCGTGACCCAAAAATGTGTGCACGCTTGATTTCGCCTGGTTCCGCATGCGTATACGTGCGGCATGAGCGGCAGAGAGAGGTAGGGAGTGGTACTCGGTGGCGGATGGAGGATTCTGTATTGTCCAAATCGGATCGAGTTGGAACTTGGCGGACCATCGGCGGAATATGTTGCAAATTGGTAAATACGAAGCTTGCTTTGGTGGACAATGGCGGCAGGCTGCGGATAAAGGCGGAGCATTGCGTACGATTTTGGTGGTTAAAAATCCGGACAATGGCGGAAGAGCGCGGAAGATCGCTTACTAGTGGTCAAAATCCTTAATAAGCCGGTGTACGCGCGTTCATGAAAAACTTTATTGACAGGCCAATTTGTTGATTTCACTGTACGGTTTCTTCCGCAATACGCGGAGCACAGCTTAGGCATTTTGCGGGCAAGTGTAAACGAGGCATAAGTTTTGACAGTAACACAAACCCGACCATCTCAATCCTGCACAAAGACTCCGTTTCGCACCTATAGTTGAGTGTCAACCGCGAGAACACATACAAATTAGGCGTTTATTTTCAATTCCTTGTCCAAACAAACAAAATTCAATTATTTGATTAGTATAAAGACCTCAATATGCATGAACAATAATACCTTACCGAATATCTACTTTAAAACACACAATCCCGTACATCTAGTCGAACATCTGCCTCAAAAACCATTTAACTGATAGAAAAGCTTTGAGACTTAATGAAAAATGATGAGTAGAATCTCAACCTGAAGTCTTTAATAAAGTCATGTTGATATTTACTGTTCCACTTTTGCGAAGGACTATATAACCTTTATTTAACAAAACAGGTAAATAGGAATGGACATGAGTGAGTAAGGCTCATATTAAGGCTCAGCGAGGAGGGAGGGGGTGAGTGTTCGTATCATCCTATGGGAGCCCAACGATTTCAGTGATCTCCGCTACACGTGCTACACGTGCAACACGTGCAACGTTCCTCTCAACCTGTGTGTAGTCGACTGCATGGGAACGGTTTGCGCGTACCACGACCATGTGGTGGAGGTCGAGAGTGGATGTTCTTGACAACTAAACTCAGTCAGGGAAGAATAATACATAAGATCCCTGACTAAGTTAAGTAAACATTAGGATAGTTTTGTTATCGGCGGTGCACGTCTCAGCAGTTGACTAATTAACGAAAAATCTCCAAAAGCTTGTTAGCCCGAGACAAAGAAAATCTCCGTGTGATCCAATGCGCTCGGACATAGCCGCCTGAACACCGAGAGAAGTACTGAAATACAAAAGCGCCACAGGTGAACTTCCTGAGCTAAGCATCGGTACAGGGCTTCAACCATCGAAACAGTTAAAAGGGAAGGTAGGACGGGCTTTAATTAAGAAAGGAGATATCTTACAAAAACAAAAAAAGTGTTTCTTATTGCAAGACAACGTTATCAAATCAAAATGAAGCAGTTTAAACTTTTGAAATTAGTGTACCATGATCGGTTACGCTTCCGTATAACCGTCTATCCTTAAATGTACATAAGAGTGTTCACTCAAGTGGACCCTTAAAGGGACACTAGCACGTTTTTTGATACTTTTATATTGATAATTGTAAGTTAATGCTAAATGTATTATTTTGACAGTGTCAAAAATCTTCTTACATAAGCCTATCATCCATAGTCAGGCAACAAAGTATGAAGATTCTCATTAATTCATTGGCGGCCATTTTATGTGAACACCTTTAATTCAATTTGTGTAAGAAAAAGGAATCTCATGGCTAAACTTTACGCTATATATTTGAATTATTACTGCTCCATTTAGTGTTTACAAATATATGGTCTTTCAATTGGAACTATTAATTTTCATTTTCCTGACATCACCTTATATTCCCCCTAAAAACGTGCTACTGCCCCTTTAACAGTTCGCACTCAATACTTTCGGCATGAACAAACATTTGGAAAACACGTCTATTTTAATGCGAAAATAACAACCCTAACTCAAAACAATATTTGCTTTACAGACATATAAGTTTAAGATTCTTTATTTAAGAAAAATGAAGTCGTTAGAAAGTAAAATAGCAATATTTATTATTGATTTATTTTTGTAAGAATGGAATTTATTTTCTATTCTCAGCTACATGTATGCAGGTGCCAAATTGACGAAAATGTTCTTATGATTGAAAGAAGATCGGTAGACAGTTCGTTAAAAGTGGATTATATGTTCAAGTTTTCGGATACTGTTTTGTTTATTCGGTCTAAGTAAACCTGCCTCAATATTACCCGTTTCACTCCGATATTGGGTCTAGAAAGGTCTAGTAGAGGGTCGCGTCAACCGACCTTTCTGCGACCTATGGCGCTCCAACGTTATATGTGGAAGGCAGACTATAGCGAGTACTAGCGTGACGTAGTTTGTTGTGGTCACGTGGGGCGCGCAGACTTCCGGAAGGCAGGAGCGAGGTAAACACAACAGTAGACAACATGCGAGCGTAATCTTTTTATGTTCGTTTCCTTATATTGGCCGACTATTTTCTAAATAACGCATCTTGCAAATATTGTAGTACTTTATAAAGTATGCATCGATTGGTTATTTGTTTGTTAGGTACTTCAATTTCAAATAAAATGTTATTTTCGCTGATGTCTGAACACCAGTATGCTTATGTTTGGGACATGGATATAAACATATTAGATAGTTATTATAGGGCATTAAATCGCCATAATCATGTCCACGAACTGTGGAATTATAGTTTGATTAAACTATGTTTGTATATTCTATAGATCCAAACTTAACTATTGAATTAGAAAAGGAAATAGTGGACGTCTCTGAAATAACCTGTCAACATTTGTTATTCATTGTATGTAATATACAAACTGTTCTTAAAACAAAATGTTAACATATTATCCTTTTAGATCTGTAAACATTTAATACTGATCAAATCTAAGCAAGAAAATAGTCCATCTGATTGTATAACCAAACATTAGCGAACTAATATCAAACTTCAACGTCTACAAAACACTGCTGCACGCATTGTGACTCGTACACCCAAGTTATGCCACATACAGCCAGTTTTAAAGTCACTCCACTGGCTGCCTATCCAAGCCAGGATACAACACACAATTCTCACACTCACTTACAGATGTCTGAATGGTACAGCATCACCCTACATCTGTGAGCTGATTCAACAATACAATCCAAGCAGATCACTAAGATCAGAAACTCAGTTCCTCTGTATTGTCCCTAAGTGGCAAGTCAGATCTGAAGACCCTACTCTTCAAGAAACATTATGACTAGTGGACAACTCACCTTATGTAGAGCTATGAGCATACCTTCTGGCGTGGAATTTAGCGCAATACAAATGAACTCATTATTATCTTTGACATGTAGGATCTACATTATAAATTATATGCTGCTTGGTTTCAGTTTCACAAATTAGCTGCATCTTGCATGTATAAACGCCTAATAGATGCTTTCATAAAATAAACAGGCCATATAATTCTCCAGATGTTTATTTGAAAACATTCATGTTAAACAAGAACTGCCTGAAAGTGTAAATCCATCGAAAGTAACAGTGTAACAATATGACGGGCTGTGTACCAACTGTCACATTAATCGACAGTTATGAACTAATAAAGATCGTATTCTATGGAATGAGCTCTTCACAGGTAATGTTTCTTTTTTTTTAGTCATAATAGATTTCAAGAATGTATAGGCCTTAAAATCTTTATCAAAAGGCCAATGTTCCAGTTGAAGTTGTAAAAAACAGTATTTGTGTCTGCATCATATAGTCTTTACAAAACTTGTTAATCCATTCCGTAATTGAATATCACTTATCTTATGTTGGCTGCATATTGGATCACAACTATCTGTAGGAACAAGAAAAGCGTCAGAATCACCACACGAGCTAAACATTTCCATAAAGTAACTATACCACTGCTGAATACTAATGTTAGGCGTTGACACAGAACCCTTGTTAGACGTTTCAAGGAATTCCAAAATAATTTACTATTATCAATTCTGTCAATAATAGCCCTGCGTAATTCCTGTTGAAAGAGAAGTCTTTTCTCTCTAAGTATAGATTTATAAATATTCCTTGCCTTTAAATACATGTTTAAGTTAACATAATTTTTACAGTGTCTGAAAACTTTCAACAAAAGTAATCTTTCACTCTTATAATATCTACATGTTCTATCAAACCATGGTTGTCTGCAAACATTCGAGGAATGAGATTTCTTCCTCATACACTCAGAAGCATTACATAGCAAAGCTGTTATCGTTTCCACGGCAGCGTCGGTAGATCCTGCATGAATAAAGTCAATGCATTTTTCAAACACAGATGTAAAGTCAAATGATAACAACAAGTCTCTCAAAATAGTCTCTTTGTTTTCATTCCACACAAAGTATGGACTGCTACTGTGTCCACGGGAATCACGCTCGTCCTGACCGTGATCGAAGGAGTCACGTGACTGAAATCGACAAGTGATTGGCAGGTGCTCGGAGTCCGACCTAGATACGATATCGAAATTAGCGCATAATGTAAACAAACTTGTTGATGATATTATATAATCAACAACACTAGTGCCGTTAGCATTAATAAATGTAAAATCACCTGACCCTTCATCAGTGCCACAACGGCCGTTCATTCAGGGTACAAAAAAGGTTCAAAAGAGTGTTTCCAAAAATTTTTACTGTCTCATCACATGAGTGTCGGGTGCTGTTCACGTTATCCCAAAGATTGGAGAAATCGTTGATTCCAAGTCTCTCTGCAATATCATCGTTTATTGAGTCAACATCTGTCCCAGTCCTTGCATTAAAGTCTCCACCAGCAAGAACATGCAAATCGCCATATGAATGTAAAACATCTAAAAGTGACTAAAAAAATAAACTTATTCCACAGTTCGATGGTTTAGTTGTATACCACGATGAACCACGTGGTTGTATATATAGAGAATACTAAACGACGTTCAGTTTAATACCATATTTATGAAACGAGTGGATGGTATTCGTATTTAACGAGCGAAAGCGAGTTAAATACCAATACCATCCACGAGTTTCATAAATATGGTATTAAACTGAACGGAGTTTAGTATTTTATTTATAACACCCTGTAAATTAATGATATAAAATGAAAATTATGTTAACTCTCCATTCTCGTAGTTGTGCGTAGGAATACAAATCTTACAATATGGACGGATAGCGTCATATTAGACTTTGAACAATGAACAAATAGGTCATGAGTAAGTCCGTTAATAACAGCTTTAATTTTGAACAATACAAATGGAAAACTCTCATTCAATTGTCTTTGTGTTGTAGTTCATTCAAACGCAAATTGTCGAGTTAACAAATCCATCTGTCGCTGAATTGTGCGAATGAACGTTAGATCTAGATTGTGTGAATGAATGTCAAGTGATTGTGACGTCATCGGAATGTGCGTTTTCAAGCGCGATTCAGTAAGTTTGATCGCTAGTGTCAGTGGGAGGAACACTGTCCTTGTTTGCGATCCATGGTGCGGATAGATTGGGGAATAGACTCTTCAAATCAAAATTTCATCTAAATTCTAAAAACAAAAAGGACCGCTGCTTTGAATGGCGAGTTCGTCGTTGAGTTGCCAAACGCTGCTAGGAGCTTAGGGCTGTAAGGGAGATAACTCTAAAACAGTTTAGCGTTTCGACGAATTTGAACTTGTTGCCCATAAAGATAACATTGCTAATGCTTACGGTTTCACCAAAAAATGGACTGCTTTGTCGAAATTCTGATGTACTGTCGCTGACATTTCAAGAATCGACCGTAATCGGAATGGATGGCCTTGCCAGATCTACTATCGAATACCGACTTGACCCTGATTCCGAGGTCGTGTTTACATTTGAAGGTGAATGTTGTGGAGGTATTTCTGATTCTTTGCATTGTTTCTCGGACATTTTAATCATTAACAAATAAACACGTTGTTAAAAATAATTTTATCTTTTTTCGTTCGGACTGAGAACAATATTCTTCAGTCGCAATTTTGATTGACATCATCAACCGATATCTTGGCAGGAAAGTAGTTCCGGATGCGATCGCTTTCACGTGCAATGTTTCACAACAGTGTTGAATAACATGTCATTGTTTCACAACTGCAGTATCTTCAACGAGAGTGTAATAAAAACACTTGCAAATAAAATATCCTTATCTACACCTAACATGGATTTATGAAATATCATAAACACAGCATTTTTACCAAACACACATCCCTTGACATCATTAATAAGAGAGTTTCTGATAAGAACAATTACACCACCTGAAAGCCTTCCGTAGTTAGAAATCTTCTCGGCGGGCAGTGTATAGCTTGTAAACAATCCTGACAATGCCCAAGGATCATTTATCTCACGCCACCATGTCTCACTAAAACTAATCACATCGAATTTAGTTACATAATTCAGGAAGTCATAATCATCGGTTTTTCAGAGGTATAGCAAAAGCAAATTTGCCTACATAAGTATTTGGGTCATGTGAACCCAAAATATCTTTACCCATATGAGCAAAATGAAATTATCATTTCTTAAAACCCCATTGACGAACTATTGTTATATGCAATATTATTGAAAATATTTAACTGTATCCGTGGTATTTTTAGCAATATTTTGCCATCAAACATGAGAAGATCGGACCAAATTTCATTAAATAAGAGACAGTTTACCAAAATGACAGAGACGTAAGCCCCGGCATGTCGACATGAAGACGAATCAAGTGTGGCCATCTCACAATTTTCGGTGCCTAAATATACGCCGGAAAGCCGTCTTGTCGCACACGACTAGATTTGATTTTCTTTTTCTTCGAATCAGGCACTACTTGCCGACAAAGAAGATACGGTAACTGAGACGTGGTGCAAAACTACACACATAATGATGATGTCACCTAAAGCGGGTTCGTTAAAAGCTATGGCACTTTTGCATGGTGTACTGTACTTTGAAAGGTCGTATTAAGTATTTTATTGTTGATTAAAACATGTAAATATGATATCAAAGATTTTCTTAAGAGTTATGTAATTCATCACGAACCGCATGCCAGTTTAACAATTGGGCTTGAAAGTCAGACAGTATACTTGTTTTCAAAAAGAAGCTTTGGTTTGGTTATTTAAGTGAAAGTAGGTCGTGTGGTGAATAACATATACATTGTAGAGTAAAAAAAGCTATTTGGTTCGACAGAATGCAACAGAAACTGAGAAAACTTAACCGATAGGGGGAACTGAGAAATAATGTTTCTTAAACAAAAAGGTTTTCTTCTGCGATATTTTGTCAAAAGTCACAAGCCATATAACAACATGCAACCAGTGTGTTGTGAACTTAGAACCAGGGGTGTCTAAGCACTTCAAGGTCACCTGTCTTCAGTTGCCAAAATATAAGTTAACATTGCCGCGACTCAAACCAAAGCTGAAAATTGCTTTGGGGGCGGGGGGCTAAGGTTAAAGCTCTGTAAGGGTTATGCTACAATAGATAGGTAAGTTAGGGCACGTTAAACTTTTTCTTACGTCCTTTCGCAACGTTTGGAAAACAATGCATATGTCCTTTGGCAAGGAATAATTGTCAAACCCTCGCACACCATGAATGCATTTGGCCCAGCCTTCATTAATGTCAATAAACATGGTCACAAATGACATGTAGAACCATCGTAAATTCTTTTAAATTTTAATAGTCAGTGTTGGCAAGGACAAAAACGATGATTGGAATATGCGTACCATCAAGGGCACCAGCATAGATAGGAAAATCCAATGTAAGAGGGTTGCTTTCTTTAAAGATTCCCCGAGACTAACTTGCAGTAGACTTGGTAATGTTATCTATATTCCGCGACATAACAACATTAAAATAAAACATTTCATCCACCATGTTATACAACTAATTGAACTTTGCTCTGAAGATTGATCATCAACCCATAATTTGACTTCCCAAATCAGTGTTTCAGCCTCTAATAAATATGTTTCTCTCTACCAAATGAATCTGTGATTCGAAAGAGTTTGAAGGAGAGTGTCAAAGATTGTTTGGTCATTATAGCCCGGGCCCCTGGCTGAGGACAATATGGGTGGTGCACAGGACTTAAGGATAGCTTTGTCTGATAGACAAAGGATGAGGACAAAGTTGATAATCATAGCAAGTCGCTTAAGCTTGATAGCTTCCTTAAGTTTCTGAAACAGTGAAGCATATGAGATCCTTGAAATCGAGGTACAATGTTTCAGGAAGTCTGTCAGCAAAACTCAGTGCAGATCCTAAAAGGCTGTGATTTATGAATGAATCTGGCGTTAAAGCATCCCCATACTTCCCCTAACACTAGTTAATGATATTTTTAGACGGATACGGACACTCGATACTGCAAATGAGACATGACCCTCCATCTTCCAAATGGACGAAATGCTTTCACAGGACAACAAAATCCAAATACTTATATTTATAAGCAAATGCGTTTTATACCTTACACTATTTAACCATGTGAACGCATAGTATATTTACTTTTACTCATATATGCAAATTTGCTTATGTGAGCAAATATACTCATATAGGTATTTGGTGGCATGTGAACACGGCCTTAGTGTCAAAGTTTTAAACCCATACGCTTACGTTGTAACATCTAGTCTGGTGTTTTCAGACGTTCTTCAACGGAAATGGAACCAATGTATTTCTATGAAGTATAAAGTAGTTACACGTACCAGAATGTAACTATTAAAAAGGACTTCATACCTTAGATTCGAACACATGAATCATTCCGACATTCTTTGAACCATAGGTCCTAATTTCTGTTACTACATAATCATTAAGTGATCATGACAAGCTCCGTGACATTAAAAACCAATTGCGTGGTTAATGCCGTTCAGTATAGATCTGAGAAAACTCAGTCTCACCAATTTGCATATCATCACACCAATCCCGTTCTTACTTCGTTCTAAAAAGGGACTCGAACTGTGGGAGAATGGAATGGACCTAGTGTGAACTGTTTACGGACTTTATAGACTGATTAAGACGTACTTAAAACGGACATGTGTAACGACCTCACTGTTCTAAAACTGGGCGTAGAACCAACGTACTGTAAACAGTATTCTCGTACCATCAGTCACACCATCATTTAACTTGCAAAATAAGGATGTCACTTGATGTTGAAAATGCATCCCTTTTTTCAACAATTTTGGTCAATTGACAAAAAGGTCCTAGTCATACCATTTTACAGTAATTTTTGGATATGTTTTGGGTTCAGTCAAACACTTCTCCTTGATATCGAGGGGTCCTTACATTTGTTATTAGGCCTTCTTAATGGATTTTTTTTTCTTCTTCAGAATTTGCGATTTTAATGGTTAATAGTTGTGGAACTTGTGAGTTATGATTAGAATACAGATACTAAAGTTTGACCAGATGGCTTGGAAAAATTAAATTTCTCACATTACAACTGGCAATATTCACTTTAACTTCTCATGATAATGTAACTTGTTTTGGGGCATAAACATTTGGGAATGCAGCTCCTCTTTTGTCATGTATGCTGGAATTAGTTCAGATAGATTTGAAGTAAAACAAGGGGTAGGACAGGGTAGAGTCCTATCTCCTTGGTTCTTCCTTGTTTTCATAAATGATTTAATAACTGAATTAAGAGCATCTGACAATGGTATATGTGTATATGGTATAAATGTACCATCCGTTTTGCTGGCAGATGATACAACACTATTAAGTACCACCCCATCTGGGCTTCAAAATTCCCTCAATAGTGTTTCACAATATGCTTCTCGATGGCGCCGAACATACAATGCATCAAAAAGCACTGTGTTAGTTTTTCGGAAAGGGAAACAATCCTGTCTTGAACCTTTATTTTCATTTTGTAATACCCTCATAACTGTAAGACCATCAGTAAAATACGGAGGCATCCTTCTCTCATCAGATCTCTATTGTAAAGACAGAATCTTGACTAATTGTCAAAAGGCAAGACAAACTATAAATTCCCTACGTTCACTGGGTCTTAATAATACTGGTCAACATCCAATTACGTGTGTAAATATATGGAAGAGAATTGTTTTACCTATAAGTTTTTATGGTTGTGAACTTTTATCCACACTACATGGTAAAGACATTAATATTGTGGAAAATACTCAACGATATTTTGCCTGTTGTGTACAAGGTTTTAACAGACGCATGTCAACAGATTCTGTTTGTGCTAACCTCGGTCAATGGACAATGGTCGGATATATTGACAAGTGTAGATTATTATTCCTTGGAAGACTATGTAATAATTGCTGTAATTCATCAACGAAAACTCTGTTTTGTGCATTTCTATCACTCAATATTCATGTATGTACTAAGTCCCGCAGTATTAGCAACACTCTATTATGTACAGCACAAAAGTATGATCTTGTCAAATATGTTGAACACTATGTACAAACTGGTATTTCCCCCCTTAAAACAGTATTGCGGAAAATAGTTTTTAAGTCCATCTTCTCTTTTGAAGAAACCCAATGGAAACTGAGACTCTCCATAAGAGAAGATATGTCAAGATATGCTATGATACACCAAAACCTCAATATGCATAGACTCTATACTCTTATAGATCTATACCCAGATTACAAAGCTCATATACAACTAATTGTACAAACTGGTTCTAAGGCAAAATTTTCAAACGAATGTACACTTTGTAATAAACACTGCTATGACCATGATGCACACGTCATCCTACATTGTGAATCTTTGATGTGCCAGAGAAATAACTTCTATTCAAAACTACTTGACATACTTGATTTAGATGCCTATGTGTATATTGAAATGTTGGATGATGACGATGTCTTGGCACTATTTTGTGGTGCACCCCTTGACATTAATGGCCTTACAAATGAAGATAGACAAACTGTACTCCTTGAATTCTCACACTATATTTACGATATAAGAATTTCTCTGAGTAAATACTTCCAAACAATGCTCCTGTAAAAATTGCAATGTGCACCGTTATGGTTTGATTTTCTTGTAAATATTCTTCATGTACATATTTGATTGATATTGTTTTTGCCTTGTAATCTTCAAATGCCATTGGAGGAAATAAAGACATTCATTCATTCATTAGTTTCTTTCGTATCGGGCAACTTTTGCTGCTGAAAAAACGTATACTTAACCCTCACGCAGTATCGTTAATGGCACCACCTTTGTGGCCATGTGGGCCTCAGAGGCACAAGCTCATGCACATGCAATTCAAGAACGCTGCCAGGGAAAAAAGGGCAATATTAGTTATGATGTTATGTATAATATGTCACCTATGTGTTCTAACCGCACAAATTGATCGGCGATATGTTTTTTTAGATCATTTGCAGGCTTTTGTGGTTTGGAAAAAATGCAAAGCAGAATTTACATTAGAGTAAACGCTAGATCATGTGGTACCTTTGACCAACCGAAGGCAATCATTGTTTCAAATAAATTGTGTTATTTGATTCTACATGGAACAAAGGTTACCATTATGCATTGACAGAGAGTCAGAAATTAAAACGCTGTCGAACGTGAAATTGAAACCGAAGTATCATGATTCACAGTAGTTTGGCATTATAATATTCATTATCGCCATATTGCGCATTATTGGCTCGTTCCTACAGGCCAAGTCTGTCCAAAAGAGCTTAAAGTGACACAGAGTATCTTTCTTAAAATTTTATTTGGTTTTGATAAACTACAAAATATCTAATATGCTGATTGAAGTTCATATCTCATCACTGGACTTGCAAATATATCCATTTATGCATAATATCTCTAAAATGCTTGATTTTATGGAAAAATGAAGAAAACATCTCAAATACGTTTAATATTCGAAATTATGCATCCAATTAATATACCTATTAGTTACAATACCTAATAAACACTATCGAATCGAATATATCTTCCTGTCAACTTATGACAAGGTTTCAAAATTACGTTTGGCGAATTTGCGCGCGCCACTGGAGCCACTTTGTCCGGTTTTCGATCAAAATCCCGACTTTGAATGGCCGTATTTTCGCTCTAATGTACTGATTGACCTTTAGCTTGTTATTTTCATTAACAGTTAGTGGTTCCCGATGTACTTACATCGATTTCAAAATTTGACATATGTGATCCTATCAACATACTCTGTGTCTCTTTAAGATGCACGTGCATGTGCATTACAGAGTTGCCACCAAAACCCAAAATCTCTACATCCGGGTTACAATTTTTCTTCATTCTCTTGCCACAGGGATACAAATTATTCACATCATCACTGATTTGGGTTAAAAAGTCCACCAAATTTAAACTTTACGAAAGCATTTGCCTGAATGGGGTATTGACCATGAAGGCCAGTTATCGCCCCTGTTTTTGGTGGCTTCAAAGAACTCAGTTATATGAATTGGCGTTTTACAATCATGATCTTGAACCTCAGGAGAGTTTGGTTTAATTCGTCATTAATAAAAAATAGCGTTACTTTGGATAGTTTTCGGTTGAAAAAAGGAAAATGTTGCCCATAGTTTATGCCACAAGTCAACAGATTCGGTTGAGAGAGTGTGATTGGGTTGGATACAATATTTAGCACACAAAGATGTGGTTAATTTATGGTTTTTAAGAAGTTGAGAGGCAAATCACAATTTCGATAACATCCATGAACGTCACTTGCATCAGATTATTGACTGACAAAGGTAGCGCTTGTGTCGATATAACTTGAATTTATTTAAATTTTAAGTAATTTAAGTAAAGAAGTTGTAAATGCCTTCTCAAACACTAGATTCAAAGCCAAATAAAACATCAACGGTATGACTTGGATAAACGTGTATGTCAACGACACAATACGCCCGAAACAACTCGTCATTGCATTGCAGAAAGAATGGGGTAGAATTGCATAATGGGGACTCCCATCAATTTGTCCATTCATTTCAAAAGGGAAGTCAAGCAAGAATTTTTGCAAATACCATGAATTCATATATAAGACTGACTTCAACGTCATCTTGTGATTAACAGAATACGGATACAAACCTAAAACCAGTGTTCTTGTTTTACTTTTGACATGTAAATTTTCGCTTTGATATTATTGAAATTATGTAACATTTTGTAAAGCGAAGAAAAGATTCTCTGAAAAATTACATATGCGTTTTTTAAGTTTTGGGAGAGTATATTATTTTGCTATGTAAGCTTTTTTCGGATTTTGGTTTATCTACATCATGAAGTAATCTCAAGGGGTATTATTTATTTATCGTTTTATTGCAATTATGTATATTTTGTACTAAAACAACAGTTTACCCTGGGCCCGAGCTTACAGCAAACGTGTGTATTTTCTTAAAACCTCAATTAAAAATACATATCTTGACTACGTAATAAGTAGCCTTAGAAAACATGTATTGATTCTGGGTAATGTCAAACATGCAACTGGGCCTCAAAGGCCCCACGATACTAAGTGAGGGTTAATAAAAAAAAATTTTAAAAGAAGTTTGTATCACGTTTCTAAACAGGTCTTAAAGTTCATACTACGTTCTCATGTTCAATACACCTTTTCCGGTTTTTAAGAAAAATTCTTACATATTTCTTTATACTTTAACCGTGCGATGTGATGGGCCGATGTGATGGGGCGGGTATAAATTGATGCGTTTTGATTCACTCATTGGGATTCGACAGTACAGTACTGATTAATAACCTTGCAGCTCGTAATAAAGAGAAAGTCGCTTGACAGAGATGCTCGTGGTTAGGCAGGAGTTGATGAGTGGATCTGAGTGCATATCATCAAGAGATTAGATGATCTATCCGGTCAGGCTGGTGTGACTACCTAGATTTGTCAGTAATGTTGGCAAAAATTGGCATCTCGAGGAGTTTGAAAATGTGGAAAAGTGTAGCCCGTTTGATCATCCAGGACAACACGACCGCTGCTAAACCGGTCAGATTGGGAACTAAAAGTATTGTCTGTTGCAATCATAATGTTCATGTTAGAGATGAGACTGGTTCTTGCTGAGACGGCCTTCATAATCGCTAACATCTCCAGTAATTCGAGATGGCTTTTAATACCCGAATATATCTTGGAAATTGGAGATGACCTTTAGCACTGCATTATCTCAAGTAATTTTGAGATGACCTTTAACACTGCATTATCTCCAGGAAATCAAGATGGCCTTTAACACTATATTTTCTCCAGGAAATCGAGATAGCCTTTAACACTGGATTATCTCTTGGAAATTGGAGATAGGCTTTTGCACCGCATTATCTCAAGTAAATTTGAGATGGCCTTCAAAACCACATTTTGTGCAGGTAATGGAGATGGCCTTTATCACCACATTATCTCCTGGAAATCAAGATGGCCTTTATCACCACTATCATCTGCAGAGAAGTCATGTGGAGCTGCATTGGGTTGAGTTCCTGTAACTCCCCCAGATTTAGGTTGTCACTTATAAGCACCTGACTAATGGGGAATGGGGTAGCATCCTACTACAATGATTATGCTGAGGTATAAGCAGTAAGTAATGATTAAGAATTCTGGAAAGCTTTGCAATTATAGCCGTGCTGTGGCAATTGCACAAAAACTGAAACCATCCTGAACTAAATCAGGGCTGCTTATTACAACAAAGGACGACCTCTGAATCTAACATTGAATTCTCTTAAATTACATTTATTAGCTCCTTTTTTTGCTAAGGAGATTAAGCTCCCCATTAAGGAGATAAGTCAGACATGTAGGCCCTTCCAAGTTTTCCACTTTGGTCAATAGGAACCTTGCATCCTCTGTTTAACTTTCATATCAATGTCAGTGAATAATACAACACAACACAAAACAACCGGTAAGGAAACATTTATTTTAGTCCATACTTGAACTAGAAACCAATGATCCACTTGTGTGGATGACTATGGTTCATGTTGTTAGTGCATGTTGTATTTGTATGGAACTAATGTATTGTGCATTGTGTGTTTGCAAGTGTTAATGAGAGTTGTTAACAATTTGTAAAGCAAAGTAAAGATAGTAAAGATACAACAATATTTACAATGTATGTGGTGAATAAATAAATAAGTTATTATCCTAAAACTAGAAAATTTGTGTCCATGGGACACAGATGCCCCCGCTAATTGGAAAGCCCTCAATGTTTTCAACCATAGAATTTAAAACAAAATAAGAGATGCACATCTTTAGCTTCATTGAAGTTCAAACATCCATTAAAATGTAGAAAATTAAAAATTCCCAAAACAAAATATGAGATGCACACCTTTAGGATACCTATAAAGCATGTTTGAAAGATTAGCAGAGCCTATCCAGTACTTTTTGAGGAGAAGTGGATAAACAACATCTCTTATCATACCAATATGAGCTTTCACTTGTCCCCAAATTCACCTAAGTTCAACATGTCAGAATTTTGAAAAAAAATCAAAAATTGAAAAACAAAATATGAGATGCATACCCTTAGGATGCCTATAAGCCATGTGTGCAATTAATATTAAATCCATTGAATGGTTTTTGAGGAGAAGTGGATAAACAACACCCCCTATTACACTACCATGAGCTTTCACTTGCACAAAAATGTCAGAAATTGAAAAAAAAAAAAAAAAATTGAAAAAAAAAATATGCGATGCACACCCTTAGGATGCCTAAAAGCCATGTGTGCGATTTCAATTAAATCTGTCTAATGTTTTTTGAGGAGAAGTGGATAAACAATACCCTGTATAGAGTGGTTACGTACTTACATACAGACAACCGAGGGTAATGCAATATGCCCCTGCCATATATGGTGGGGGCATAAAAAATGATGATACATATAAAGGTGACCCTGATATAATTTCAGAGAAGTGAGCATTTGATGATGAGACGACGGATGGTTTGGGCGAGGTGCAAGGGAAAACTGTCTGAGGTGCGGACACTATCAGAAATCATTTACATGGGCACATCTGTCAAACTGACGCAATGAGAACTACAACGTTTGCAATCCTATAGCTTCAAAATGTTCCTTTTCATTTTGGGAATGACTTGTTTTGATGCAAATGTTAGTTCAGGAAAACATTCAAACTACTTCATTTACAGAGAGAAATACCATATTTTCAGATTCACATGAATATTGGTTTATTTCATGTTATTATGGTTGTAAGTATAAAGATTTGGACACTGTTTTCTTCATATGAACATGTAATGTTATAATATGGCAAAAAAATACTTAGGAACAAAAATAATCATTCAACTGTTGCACAAGATAAAATATTTAAATTTCTTTTCAAAACATTAAACAAAACCTGAAGTGCTTATAGTGTTTTTGCATAACATATCTAAGAATATGATTGTGATGTATTTAACTCGGTAATCAACACAGTTGTGGACAAATAATCACATGACAGAATATGTGTATAATTGACCAATGATATCATGGTTACAAAATACTTAAATATTCTTATCCATGGGCTATTTACTTCGTTACATGATCGTTTTGAGTAATTGAGTAATTGGTTGCTGAAATTGACTTTCTTCAAATAACTATATATCATACAGTTCTTTCCGAATAATTGAACAGATACACGCCCTGAACATTGGTCAGTAAGAAACTTTCATTTGATTATATTACACATAAAGTACCTACAACAATCACCTACATCTAGATTCATAAACAAGCAAAGACCAATACATCCACACAGATACAAAAACACACATACACTGATACACTCACATACATATACCGATACACTCAAACACACCAAAAACACACCAATACAGTAAGTACCATGAACACAAATACACATACACCTTTACTCTCATTATACACAAACACACCAATACACATACACCTTTATACTCATACACAAGCACACCAATACACATACACCTTTACTCTCATACACAAACACACCAATACACATACACTTTTACTCTCATACACAAACACACCAATACACATACACCTTTACTCTCATACACAAACACACCAATACACAAACACCTTTATTCTCATACACAAGCACACCAATACACATACACCTTTACACTCATACACAAACACACCAATACACATTCACCTATACTCTCATACACAAGCACACCAATACACCCACATCTATATACACAAACAAACCAATATACCCACACCCATACACACCTATACACTCTCATACACAAACACACCCATATACACATATTTGTACACACATACGATATACTCACATACACAAACACATCTCAAGAAACCACAAACTCACCTTGACCTATACACCCACATACACACACTCACCTACGCTGATAATACATACAAGACTGCACGCATCACAGCCATAACTTCTATCTAACTTACTTCTAGATGCAGAGGAACCTTTTTCACATTAAACACAATATGCAAGTTAGCAAGCATCACATATATATAATACATATATACACATATGGCAATGACGCTTATAAGCTTTTATGCAATGTTCTGAATCAATACAGAAAAGGAATAGATCTGTGTGGAATGCATCTGCTGACAGTAGACTAGCCGGGAGCTGAAACACAGTGAGTTCAGGAGGGACTGGGTGTGCTCTCCCTCAGCTCAGGGAACAGCTCCTGCACCACGATGTCCAGGAACACGTACGTCAGCTGAAACACAACCACACATATACATGTAGACTAGCCGGGAGCTGAAGCACAATGAGTTCAGGAGGGAGCCCATGCTAGGGAATTGTGATGTCATTGAGCAGATTTCTCGTTTTTATGTACTATGTCAGCTGGCCTATTATTATCTGCAATATCAATCAATTACTAACAATACTAACATTATATTGACCAGAGAGCACTTAACCATTTAAACATAATTTCAATATTCAATAGTCAATCAACTTTACATTCCATGTGGCTTCCTTATCCTTTTTGATCTTTGCCATCTGTGTACATGCAATGTGCGAGCAGACTTCTCCTGGATATGGTAAATTCGTGACCAAACATGCTCGTGCCAGATAGGCTGTGACACGGAAGGGGTGACCTTGTATCGTACGTCTGGATTCTTGTTAACTTTATATCTCATGAGGCCAAGCAGCGTTAAGCATTACCTCACTCACTAAATCTTATGAAATGTGCATCGAATGTCTGAATTTGGTCACAGCCTTTTTTGGGAGATAACGAAGACACAAGTAACTTTGCATGACCTTGACCATTATTTATTTTTACTGTCACCAAGGCACTTTGATCACTATTAAAAATCTTTTTACCCGATCTTTCATGAACCGTTGCACTTAATGTCTTAAAATTTTGTCACAGCACACATTGGGAATAAAGCATTTTCTTCATATAGGTCGCCACACAACTTTGACAATTAGAACTGTTGCACTAACATTTAAGTTTGTTTATAGCCTCTATTGGCAGATAACACAAACAATTGTTCACTATAATCACCTTCAATACATTTCGAAGGTCACCAAAGCATTTGGACGTCTTTTCATTCTCTTAATAGTAATTATGAAATATCTCAAAACGGCAGGGGACATTACCATGTTAGTGGAAAAAACTTTAGATGTTTTAATATAAAATTCTTCAAAAAATGTTGGCACAACTATGTTGACACCAAAGGAAAAACAACACGTATTTGTCACAAAGGTGACAAGATCCCCCGCCGCAAATTGAAGCGGGACGGACGTACGGAGCGGAATACTATGTCCCCCGTGAGGACTCAAGGTTAATGGGTTCATGAGATATGGCGCTAACAACATTTTCAAAACTGGTCAAAGTCTCGCCGTGACCTTGAAAATGAAGTCAAGGTCACTGAAATCTTTTCAGGTCTGCGTATTCCCCAGATGAAGACTGGTACCAAGTTTGAAGATTCTAGGTTGAGCAGTTCATTAGATATCGCGCTAACAACATTTTCAAAACTGGTCAAGGTCTCGCAGTGACCTTAAAAATGAGGTCAAGGTCACCGAAAACTTTTCAGGCCTGCGTATTCCCCAGATGAAGACTAGTACCAAGTTTGAAGATTCTAGGTTGAGCGGTTCATTAGATTTTGCGCTAACAACATTTTCAAAACTGGTCAAAGTCTCACTGTGACCTTGAAAATGAGGTCAAGGTCACCGAAAACTTTTCAGGTCTGCGTATTCCCCAGATGAAGACTGGTATCAAGTTTGAAGATTCTAGGTTGAGCAGTTCATTAGATATCGCGCTAACAACATTTTCAAAACTGGTCAAGGTCTCGCAGTGACCTTGAAAATGAGGTCAAGGTCACCGAAAACTTTTCAGGTCTGCGTATTCCCCAGATGATGATTGGTACCAAGTTTGAAGATTCTAGGTTGAGCGGTTCATTAGATATCGCGCTAACAAGAAGCGGGACGTACAGAGCTGAACACTATATCCCCCGCTTCGCGCTAAACGTGCGGCGGGGGATAAAAAACTGAGAAAGTTTCTTGTCAAAATCATATTATGCATATTCAAAATTTCTATGCAAAGTAGGCAGTTCTTCATTTCGTTAAGGACTATATTATAAAGGAAGTCGTCATTGGTTGCAAATGGAATAGACTCATGTTCTTTAAAAAATCAAAAGGTTACTTTAGATATAAGTAATAATTTTTAGATCTTAAGACATGACTCTACAGTCGACAATATATAGAAGAGCAACTCAACAACTCAATATGTCAAGCCTCTTGAGATCTGTAACCCTGATGATTCTGTCCTGCAAAAATATGATCTAATATCAAGCTAAATATTTAATGACAATTCATTGAGGGAAAATGTATTTTAGCAAATGGTTTGTTATGTATTCTCCTCATGATCAGTAATTTGTCCATGTACAATTGTACATTTTCTATGGAATACCTTGTTTTCAGGATATGAGAAAACCAGTTACCTAGGCCTTATGCACTTTTTGGTCAAGTTCGAAAATTTTGATTTTTTAATCCCTATAGAATAAAATTTTAAGTAATTCACATATACATGTACAGTTAGACTATCTAAGTAAGCATGAACAGTTTGGATATGAATAAGGAACTGTTACTGAACTGTAACTTGACAAAACAAATAATCTCGTAAAAATGATTAAACCCTTTTGATAACTTAAGTTGTCAAGAATTTGTAAAATTTCTTCCTTTTTGACAAATGGCCATTTTCAGGCTTTAAAGTAATTTCTTTTGTTTAAATGAGCCATTGCCCAAAACTTTAAATGAATGAATAAATAAGGTAAATAAACCATCCTGTTTGATTGAATATGCTGTTTGATTAAAACATCTTCATTCCTTGGTGAGACACAGTTTGAAAACAAGTGAAGAAGCGAGCAAAGCTCACATACCCCCGCTCCCCACTTTGTTCAAAGAATTTCAAATAGTAAAACTGATTAATATTGGTTAAAGTATGATAGTTGAGTATACAGTAAGTCATTGTGTAAGTCTTCTTTCAACTGAAACCCAAATACCGAATTCATTAATAGGTTTTACAATTAAAAGGGTACATCTAGAGATAATGGTTGATCTTTGTTTCAAATTTGAGGTAGTTATCATGAATATTCTACGAGATGCACTGAGGACAAAATTATTTTTGTTGAGTCACTTTGTAAGTTATGTTTTCCAAAGAAACCCCAGAGAAGAAAATCCATATATATCGTTTAACTCTCACAAAGCATATCCAGCAATCACGATTGACATATGTAGCAAATTTGGTGAAGCTGAGATGTATATTTCATAAAATATGTTCAGGACAAAGTAATTTATCATAGAATCACTGTTTTAGTCATGTTTCCAAAAATTAAAAAAATGTGATGGTCTAATCCTCAAATGGCACATCTAAGGATCATGGTTGATAAGTGTATGAAGTTTGGTGAAGCTAGCATGAATAGTTTGGGAGATATGCTCCGGACAAAAGACTTGGTGGAAGAGTCACTGTTTTAGTCATGTTTCCATGGAAACCGCAAAAAATAAAAATAATTTGTTGGTCTAACCCTTAAAAGGCACAACTAGGGATCATGATTGATAAGTGTATGAAGTTTGGTGAAGCTAACATGAATAGTTTGGGAGATATGCTCCGCACAAAGAACTTGGTCATAGAGTCACCGTTTTAGTCATGTTTCCATGGAAACCGCCAAAAATTAAAAGAATGTGATGGTCTAAACCTCAAAAGGCACAACTAGGGATCATGGTTGACATGTGTATGAAGTTTGATGAAGCTAGCATGCATAGTTTTGGAGAAACGCTCCGCACAAAACGACTTCCTCAAAGAGTCACTCTTTAGTCACGTTTCCATGGAAACCGCAAAAATGAAAATTCAGAAATAGTTCTAACCCTCAAAAGGCACAACTAGGGATCATGGTTGACATGTATATGAAGTTTGATGAGGCTAGCATGCATAGTTTTGGAGATCTGCTCCGCACAAAGTTTTGGGACGGAAGGACAGGCGGACAGACGGACAGACGGAAAGAATGAACGCTATATACCCCCGCTTACGCTGTAAGGTATAATTAATGGTAATGTTGGAATGAAGAATGTCATTGAGTTTAAACTCCCTGCAATTTGAAAACACCAAAAGGCACATTTGTTAACAGTTTCATTGAGCTAGCCCTAATGGTTTTAAAATTCTGCTCCGAAAACCCATTTCGAAATTGCGTTTCCATGGAAACCAGAAAAATAATACAGACGGACGGACGAACAGACAGAGCCAACGCCTATATCCTATATAACTATATAATAACGCTTCAGAGAACACCCCACTCCAGGGTGCCATTGCACAAAACACTAAGATGACCTTAAATCACAAAAGTCTAAGATGGCACTTATAAGGTTAGCCTTAGTTTTAAAGATGGTCACGGCTCTGAATAAAACACTGGAAAGCGAAAATTAATTAGGTCACAGCGAGTCGGGAATCTCAATCAGCTTCATCCCTACTCAGCGCTGTTTACTTTGCGCAACTCGCCACTATTTGCCGTACAAGCACGATATGTTCAACCGTATGCGAGTTTCTAACTAGCGTTGTTTTCATACTTTGCATAATGTTTTACTTAAAACTGTGCAACATTCAGTACTTTTACTTATGAATATGTTGTGCAAAACAATCCATTTGAGCATATCGGTACCATATTGGAAATCAATTATAAAAATGTGTTCCGGACAATGGAACTTTCATTCGGTTACTGGTTTTCATTTGACAGATATTTGTTCTACATCTTCATTTGGTTTATTAAGCTAGACATTCTGTCGGCGAAGGAAATAACATTTAGTTGGCGGCAATTGCCTTGAACACATCTATTGTCCACTCAACCAGACATGATGGTGCCATCAAAAAGCAACCCGACAGTTATATGACTTGTTGCGACACATGACTAGAGTCACTGGACATCAATAAACTGACACCTTGCACCTGTTATCTGTAATATCCGTCTTCATAATACACAACTTCAAATGGCAGATGTCCGGATGTCTTAATTCATGGTACTTTAAAAAATATATATCATGTGTTATTCCATCCTGTTCAATTTATTACACAAATTTCAAACGATGTTATTTAACCATGAAAAATGACAATACAAAATAAATGAGTCATAGGAGAAAATTGCTTTATTTTTTAAACCTGTTACCTTTCTTTCTATCAGTTGTCTCGACAGTTATTATGAGCAAACGGTGATTGGTTTAACAATATTTTATTTCAAACAGTAAAACAAAAAACGGGTTTATTAGGCTTTTTTTGAATGTCTTTACACGATTCATAAACTCGACACAAACACAACAAAGTGTGAAACTTCAACCCGATTTGAAAACTATTTCAAACTTATAGATCACGAACTTTATTCATTACTTAACATATAATATTTTCTTTATATTATCTAATTTTAAAATTTATATACCTTTTCACCACTTTTGAGCTTTTGTCAACTATACTTGGGTGTCTATGACCTTTTCTAAATTTTCTCCCCCTATTCATTGACAATAAATAAGGCATACGCCCCGAGTCAGCGACATCACCCAACGATAGACTTAAAACCAACAACAACAACAGCAACGTTGTTTACATACTTCTCATGATATTTAATGTTTTGCTTTACTTGTAATCTTGCAACATACAGTACTTTATTACTTATGTCTGTGATGAAAAAAACTATACATTTGAGCATATCGGTAGCATTTAAGAAATGTTTAATAATGAAAATAACGAACCTGCTTTCTTTATCGATTTTCATTCTGTATAATGTTCCAGTTTAGGAATTTGTTCCGGACGATAAAACTTGAATTCACTTACTGATTGGTCAGATATATTGTTCTTCAGCTTCAGTCGGCGAAATAAATAACATTTAATTAGCTGAAATTGTCTTATACACATCCATCATCCACTAAACAAGACCCGATAGCGTAATCAGTGACCTGTTACGAAACGCTGCAAGAGTCACAAGACGGCAATAAACTGACACAAAACACCTATTGTCTGTGACATCCGGCTCTATAATACACAACTTCAAATGCCAGATATCCGGTCGTCTTCAATGTACCTATAAATATTTGCTTTAATGCGTCCTATCCTAGTATAAACCATCGAATGATGTGAAATGGTAATTGAAAAGATGTTTTATAATTAATTATCTTCATATTGTATGTGACATAAAGGATATGTGAATACACTGCTTTTAAAATGCCACGAACACACACCAGACAAAAATTATTCTTTTTTAAACAAGAACTTTTCAACAACATTTGAATCACAACAAGAGCGAGAATGTAACAGCCAATCAGTGATCGCGTGTCAATAAGGGAAATCCCCAGTCAAGGTCTCGCCCGCATCGCTTGGCCGGCGCCCAGTCTGAATCACGTGATCTTGTTACTCGCAAAATCCATTACGTAACGATCTCCTCGGCGATGGTCAATTATCGAGGAAGCCATTCAGCCAAGGGTTTCTTTAAGTTGGTTTGTGCAACGATCCCTAGGAACCACTCTTTACACCTTGGGTAACCTGAGAGACATTCCACTGGCTTTATATGCAAAGCTTTGCTCTATGCCATGATAGCACTGCAAGATGCGGTGAAGTGCGGTGAGTATAGAGTAGGGTAGAGTGAGGGACACACCTGCTTGTTGAGCTTGGGCTGCTGGAGACAGTGCAGGATGAACTTGGTGCCGGCCTCGTGCTGCTCCCTCCCCACCAGGGCAGCAAACACCTCTGTTCAGTACATCACACTTATATCAGCTTGCACAAAACATTAGCAGCATACTCAATCACAAACCACATTATGTAGCATCTTAAAAATTAATATACACAAAGAACTTAATTAAGCACCCCCCTATTTTGAAAAATGAATTTGGGTGCTTTTGGACTATTTGGATTAATTTGATGAATTGACCACTCCAGATATAACAATTGCTTTGTTATTGACTATTTAATTGAACTAAATATTGCTAAAGTGCAAAAATAATGAAAATATGAGAAAAACTGTGAGACCACTGAATTTTGTCAAATATAACTATTGTCAAAGTGGGAAAACTACACATTAAACTTTGGATGTTATGAATGAAAAATAACATTTCTGGTCCCTAGTTGACATTTATACACAAAAACCCTTTTTATCATGCAAGATAAGAGGATAGTAAGACATTAAATTTTCAGTACTTTTTTCATCAAAAATTGATAAAATCTCAACAATCTTAACATTTGTGAGTAAATTTGAGATTCCTTAAGTTGAACTTGTTGATCAAACACTTCTCCTTCCTTTAGATAAGCCATTATCTTTAACAGTGACCAATTAATGTCTTTGTGAAGTTTTCTTTAAATTCGATATTTGATAATTTTGTGATTTCGATGGTTCATACTGCTTTAACGATAGACTTTTGCTACGGGGTTATTTACCAAAAAGTCATCAATTCACTCAAGAGAATGATAATAATCACATTACAGCAAAAAATATTGACTTTCCTTTTAAATTTTCAGGTAACTTGCATTTTGACTAAAAAATACCAAGTTTTTGTAAAGCCAGTTATTCAGTGACAGTGAATCATAAACCGAGTGAAGTTTTCGTTTCCACTCTGCTAGATGATCGTTCTTTTAAAACATCCTTATTGTTTGCCTGTTCATTTGTTTTGTTTATTATTAGCAGTGTTTTGAAAAAGTGGGGGGTGCTTAATTAAGTTCTTTGTCTATACTTTACATATGATTGCTAACTTACTATTTTCCTGATATGATTACAGAGTAAAAATGTGTACTTATGTGAATAACTGTGTATGATTTATATTATTTATTATCTTGGAGTAGGTGAAGAAAATATGATACAGAAAGTAAAATTACAAACTGACCCTTAAGGGGATAGTTGTGAATAAAGTGAATTAACTTACTTGGGACATAATCGAGACCGCCCTCAACAACAGCCTGGTATCTAGCCCTCTTCTCACACTCACTCCTACACCCCAACACAACCCACATTACATGCACTTACTCAATCAAAGACATCATACAGCTTATACACACACAAACAAACAAAAGGGAAAATGAATTATAGATATCTTTTATCCAAATTACAACAAGCAGACCTCTAGAGTCAGCTATATCCCCCGCCAAAGGGAAAGGTTAGTTAAGGATACAAGTTGTAGAATATTGTACAGTCATCATAATTTTTCCCTCCAAGCAACCTTTAGGAAATCATGATGTTGCGGTTATAACCAATTTAAATTATTTGGTTTTTGGTTATTTGGTTTGTATTGTTTGAAAAGCAGTATTAGAATTTTAAGTTACGATATGGTTATATTTAATATTTAAATCATGAACATAATCATCCTGCTATATCAGGTTATTTGTATCAGTATTAGACTCATACAGGCAGCCTATTGTAGCAAGATGGATGATAATATGTTTCATTTATTGTAAGGTTTGTAACACAAGAAAACAACCTTAGCCTACCCATTATCATTTTACAAGTGATGGTGATGATCGTTAGACTGACCTAGGTCTCACAGTTTTCAAGTTCTGTTCTAGATACAAAAGCCTAAACTACGTTTCCATGGAAACGAAAAAATCTGAAGAAGTTGAAAATACTATACTAAGTTTCGTTGAGGTTGGTCTCACAGTTTTCGAGTTCTGCTCCGGAAATAATATCGGGATGGACGAACAAACGGATGGACGACGAATGGACGAAGCTCATTCCAATGTCCGGGGGATAATTATGAAGTTCTACATATAAATTTTGAATTTGACATTACTTCTAATTAAAATTCTGATTGAATCAACCAATTAGCTAACATTAAATACATATTTACAATAAGATCAACAACTATATAATATAATATAATACAATTATATAAATAAGTGAACAGATAGTCAGTGCTCCTGATAATTATTGGACCATTTGGGTATTTACTCCTGGTTTTGGTAACAATTAACTATTGTTGTTTTTGATAGTGTACTTAAGTACAGTTGTACTCCCCTGATTTTGGACAATTGGGTATATCATCAAGAAATGAGTTTGTACTTTAACATAAATGGGTATTTCTCTGGATATAGATATTATCTTAAAATGTAATGATATTATTGAACATGTTTAAAGAGCCACTCCTTGATTTTCATCATTTAAAGTTTTGCTTTTATACAAACATAAGTGGTATAATATAATTCCTTAAATACACGACAAATACTTGTTTTCAATGCAAATCTAAAAACAGTTATTTATTTTCACAGAAGGCAAATTCCAGGTCCAATTTACATGGATACTAGCTACAGTCAGACCCTGATAATCCAAAAGCTTTCGTTTTTCATCAAAAATGTTCGGATGGTGAAATGTTCGGACTACTGAAATGAACCAAACTAGTTGGAGTTACTCCCCTTTAAATCTACAGACAAACGAGAAAGTAGATAAACAAGTTTATTTCATATATATATGGGATACATATATGATATCAATAAAACAATGATTGCACAAAATAATTCCTCGATACATGCACACAACATGTCAAACATTGAATTTACTCACTCAGGTTTGAAGACCCTGCCAAGTACAGATTGGGTACTCAGTGGCTAGAAAGACCCACTCATAGTGATAAATATATTTTAGTTCCTTTCGTCACCAACACACTCAAAGTATGTGAGCATGGAGTCCATGTTTATTTGTAACTATCACAATCATCTGTCATTGAAGTTTACCGATCCAATCAGTGTGTTGATCACCGTACGCTTTTGCCGGATTAATGAAGCAGAAATAGTCATATTTAACTAATCTGTTACAGCTAATTGGCATTCGGATTCGGAGACTGAATCAACGGATTAATGAATCAACATTTAATAAATTCATATTGAGATTAGTTTGGCTACAGCTTGCTACCGTTCGGACAGTGCGAGATACGGATTATCGCAGTGTAAGTAAACCTAGCCTCAATATTTTCCGTTTCACTCCTATACTGAGTCTAAAAAGGTCTAGTAGAGGGTCGCGTCAGCCGACCTTTCTACGACCTATGACCCTCCAACGTTATACGTGCAAAGGCAGCCTATTGTGGCATGGTAAGCTGAGTTCTGATTGGTTATTTCAATAAGTGGGCTGACTCGACCCTCTATTAGGCCTTTTAGACTCGGTATAGGAGTGAAATGGGTAATATTGAGGCTAGGTTTACTGGGATTATCGGTGAACGGATTATCGAGGTCTGACTATAATATACTCTATCAAAAAGTATCAACTCGTAGATATCATTCTGAATGCAAAGTTACATTTGTTTGATTGTCGCACATCATTGTCCGGTTTTCGATCACAATCGCGACTTCAAACCTTCCTATTGTCACTATACAATGTCGATTAGCTTTAAAATCATAATTTATTGCAACAGTAAATACTTCTTTAAAAAGATACTTTAAAGGGGCAGTAGCACGTTTTTTGACAATTTTATATTTTCAATTTTTCACTGATAATTGTAAGTTAATGCTTAATGTATTCCTTTGATAGTGTCAAAAATCTAATTACACAAACCAATCATCCATAGTCAGAGATCAAATTATAAAGATGCACATAAAATCCATTGGCAGCCATTTTTGTGTGAACACCTTTAATTCATTTTGTGGAAGAAAAGGAATCTCATGGTTTAACTTTACATTATATATTTGATTTATTGATGATTCATTTAGTTTAAATACATTGTCTTTAGATTGGAACCCTTTATTTTCATTTTCCTTACATCACCTTATATTCCCCGTAAAAACGTGCTACTGCCCCTTTAAAGCACTGAATATTGATATTTTAGAGAGTTACGATAGCCATTTATGACAAGTTTAGGTTTGACGATGCTACCATTTACAAATAGCTGAGTACAGTATGCAAGCTTTTTTTATTCTTTTGGGTTTAAAAGAAACTGTCTGCGTATCTGTACTCCAAACATTTAAACAAATTGGGTTTATAGGAATTTTTTTGCATAAGATATGCCGACACGCTGCTTATCTGGAGCACTGAGACTGGTCTGTCATGAGAAGAGATCATTAAGAATATATAAAGTATAAGAAGATAATTTGGCAATTGAGGGAATATGTTCAAAAAAAAAAAGAACCACATATACATAAAAGTGATAACATGGTTTGTAACCTTAAAAGACGTTCAGATGTAGCAGCACAACTATCGGTACCTAATTTGAGTGGGATAATTAGAATTCTGTAATTGCTATAGTTGGAAGGACATAGAGGGTATGGCATCATTATATTTCAAATACAACATATACAACAGCTGTGTACACCTGCTAGTCTCCAGTTAGTCGTGTACTCACCTCGGGGGGTCTGTGTCAAAAAATAACGTATCTGCAACAAAAAATGCCTATGATAAAGAAACAAGACAAATTTAGGTATGAGCATGAGGGAGGTGTATACATGGGACACATTTTCCTCGGTGTTCTGGTTATAAACACTCCTGTTGTCAAGAATTGTGAGGCCCCCGAGTCTGTAAGGGCAAGTAATAATAGTGATAACAAGCAGACAGAATCGTCTATATCCCCCACCAATTGGAATATTTAAAAAAAAAAAAATTATGACTGAGAATTTTAAGTATCTTCCATTTCTGGTGTTGTAAATCGTCTCAACTTACAATTTCAAAGAAACTTCTAAAGATAATAATCCAAAGAAGTTGAAACCCCCAAAAGGTACATCTACATATAATGATTGATCCATATGTACCAAGTTTGGTTGAGCTAGGTCTTGCAGTATATGAGATTTGGTCCGGAAATAAAATCATGTAATACAGTCTGTGGCCATAAGTATTCGTGATTTGGTTACAGTGACGTCATTCGCTAAATTTCTCCGTTTTTAGCATGGCGCTGTGCATAAATAACTTCCGGCAGCCATCACACATTTGTGAGATAGCATATCACATGGCACATATTTTTTTTGTCGTCTTCTACTTTACTTCCAGGAAGTTTGGTGATCGACAAAATGGGTCGGAAATCAAATGAGTTGAGCACTGAGAAGAAAAACTTGATCATAAAATTAAGAAATGAGGATAATAAGATTTCAAAAATTGCTGAAATTTAAGATGTTTCTTGGTTGACCATGAAAAGTGTTTGCAAGAAGTTTGAAGCAACTGGATCCACAGAAAACCGGCCCCGAAGTGAAGAAAATATTTTTTTACTGTGCGTGACCAGACGACATTGAACAGGTGTGTGAAAAAAAATCGTTGTGCCACCCTTGGATATATATAACTTTTAAATCTAATGAAACAGACCTTTCAGTAGACGGACTATAAGGAGGAAATTAACTTTTGAAGGTTATAAATGACGAGTTGCTAAAAAACAAAAGTCGATTGTGGTGTCGTGAAAGGAGACATTGGACTGTTGGTGCAAACTGGAAAACATACATATTTTCGGATGAAAGTCAAGTGGTCATTGGTGCTGACAAGCTTGTTTATGTTTGGAGAAAAGGCGACGAAGCTTACAAGCCCAAGTGTGTTTGCCGCCCCTCACAACGTAAGCTCAGTTTGATGATCTGGGGCTGTATAACCTACACACTATCACACCAGTAGAAGGTAACATAAATGCTGCCAGGTATATTGATATCTTTGAAAACAATTTTTTGCCAGTTATAGTGCGACATTTTCCAAATGAGGACTATGTGTTTATGGATGACAATGCTCCCGTTCATCGCACACGTGTCGTTAATGATTTCAAGAGAAAATCAACTGTACCACCTGGCCGCTACAATCCCCAGATTTAAATGTGATGGAAAATGTTTGGCTTCGACTGAAATGAACTTCAGCATGTCACCTCAACCATCACCACAAAAGATCAGCTGATGGACAAAATTCGCTCAATATGGAGTAACCTAGGTGCGACTACATCAGGTCACTTTATGATACGTTTCCAAGTCGTCTGCGTGAACTAATACAAATGAAGGGACAGATGACCAAATATTAAAGTAAGACATGCACTAGTTAAATAGATAAATACGTTTTAGTAAGCCCCTACTAACACTGACAATGACATCACGATAACCAAAATCACGAATACTTATGGCCACAGATTGCATGTTTTCATGGAAACCACCAAAAACAATATCCTAAAAAAAGAGCTCTTCACTTCATATCCTTTTTGCTTGAGGGTGTGGCAAATATGGTTCCCCCCTTAGAAGGGGCCACAGGGTCACAAAATGTACAATTCATCTAACTTAGGAGTCTGTAGACAAGGACTTCAGCTTTCTAGTCCTTAAGCTTCTAGAGAAAACAGATTAAAAAATAGGTTTTTGGGGTGTGACCCTTATTATAAACCTTTAGTGACGTCACTCCATTGTTCTTTGAGGTCTTCATATATTTCAATTTCCTTCTGACTCGTACAGCAAGGGAATTATTCGAGTAATGTCTCTCGATTGCAGGTTATTATCAACATAATCGCCCTGCAAGGCAGGATATTATTATAATATATTCCAATTCAAATAATTATTTCGGAACGATGTAATAAATGATTTTGGTTGAAGTCAAAGTCTCACTTTCGGACACCATGCCATGCCATAAGCCCATCGGCCCTTACAGGCCAGATGAGCTAATAATTATTACTATGGAATTACTTTCATCGCATTATTTTGTCTTCAGACGTGAGAAAATTCCCTCTAAGGTTTAACAATGCAGAGTAATGAATAAATAAAAAGATAATTATCAAATCAACAATCGATCGGGTTTTAGGTCATCGTCTTCTTCGCATTATGTATCAATGCGCAGTACATCGTCTCGGATAATTTTAGCAACTCAAAATTACTTGTAAAGGGTTAAGGGGAGTTTATAATAAATACAGAACAACATACGTGTGCATTTGTGTAGTTTGTATTAAACTTGAAGATGTCATGGACTAAGAGAAACAACTCTTTCTCCGAACTTGTTGTTCCTCCGCATCCATGACGTCTTCTCGTTCAATACAATTGAACCAAATGCACACGTATGATGTTCTGTATTTGTACTGACCAAGGAGGAGATGTAGGAGTGGAAGATACGGAACTGTACTGACCAAGGAGGAGATGTAGGACTGTAAAATAGGGAGCTGTACTGACCAAGGAGGAGATGTAGGACTGTAAGATAGGGAGCTGTACTGACCAAGGAGGAGATGTAGGACTGTAAGATACGGAGCTGTACTGACCAAGGAGGAGATGTAGGACTGTAAGATAGGGAGATGTACTGACCAAGGAGGAGATGTAGGACTGTAAGATACGGAACTGTACTGACTAAGGAGGAGATGTAGGACTATAAGATACGAAACTGTACTGACCAAGGAGGAGATGTAGGACTGTAAGATAGGGAGCTGTACTGACCAAGGAAGAGATGTAGGACTGTAAGATAGGAAGCTGTACTGACCAAGGAGGAGATGTAGGACTGTAAGATACGGAACTGTACTGACCAAGGAGGAGATGTAGGACTGTAAGATAGGGAGCTGTACTGACCAAGGAGGAGATGTAGGACTGTACGATAAGGAACTGTACTGAACAAGGAGGAGATGTACAGGTGGAAGATACAGAACTGTACTGACCAAGGAGGAGATGTAGGACTGTAAGATACGGAACTGTACTGACCAAGGAGGAGATGTAGGACTGTAAAATACAGAACTGTGCTGAACAAGGAGGAGATGTAGGAGTGGAAGATACGGAACTGTACTGACCAAGGAGGAGGTGTAGGACTGTAAGATACGGAACTGTACTGACCAAGGAGGAGATGTAGGACTGTAAGATAGGGAGCTGTACTGACCAAGGAGGAGATGTAGGACTGTAAGATAGGGAGCTGTACTGACCAAGGAGGAGATGTAGGACTGTAAGATACGGAGCTGTACTGACCAAGGAGGAAATGTAGGACTGTAAGATACAGAACTGTACTGACCAAGGAGGAGGTGTAGGACTGTAAGAGAGGGAGCTGTACTGAACAAGGAGGAGATGTAGGAGTGGAAAATAAGGAACTGTACTGACCAAGGAGGAGATGTAGGACTGTAAGAGAGGGAGCTGTACTGAACAAGGAGGAGATGTAGGAGTGGAAAATAAGGAACTGTACTGAACAAGGAGGAGATGTAGGACTGTAAAATAGGGAGCTGTACTGACCAAGGAGGAGATGTAGGACTGTAAAATACAGAACTGTGCTGAACAAGGAGGAGGTGTAGGACTGTAAGATACGGAACTGTACTGACCAAGGAGGAGATGTAGGACTGTACGATAAGGAACTGTACTGAACAAGGAGGAGATGTACAGGTGGAAGATACAGAACTGTACTGAACAAGGAGGAGATGTACGAGTGGAAGATACAGAACTGTACTGACCAAGAAGGAGGTGTAGGACTGTAAGATACGGAACTGTACTGATCAAGGAGGAGATGTAGGACTGTAAGAGAGGGAGCTGTACTGAACAAGGAGGAGATGTAGGAGTGGAAAATAAGGAACTGTACTGAACAAGGAGGAGATGTAGGACTGTAAGATACGGAACTGAACTGAACAAGGAGGAGGTGTAGGACTGTAAGATACGGAACTGTACTGACCAAGGAGGAGATGTAGGACTGTAAAATACAGAACTGTGCTGAACAAGGAGGAGATGTAGGAGTGGAAGATACGGAACTGTACTGACCAAGGAGGAGGTGTAGGACTGTAAGATACGGAACTGTACTGACCAAGGAGGAGATGTACGAGTGGAAGATACAGAACTGTACTGACCAAGAAGGAGGTGTAGGACTGTAAGATACGGAACTGTACTGATCAAGGAGGAGATGTAGGACTGTAAGATACGGAACTGTACTGAACAAGGAGGAGATGTACGAGTGGAAGATACAGAACTGTATTGACCAAGAAGGAGGTGTAGGACTGTAAGATACGGAACTGTACTGATCAAGGAGGAGATGTAGGACTGTAAGATACGGAACTGTACTGAACAAGGAGGAGATGTACGAGTGGAAGATACGGAACTGTACTGACCAAGGAGGAAGTGTAGGACTGTAAGATACGGAACTGTACTGACCAAGGAGGAGATGTAGGAGTGGAAGATACGGAAATGTACTGAACAAGGAGGAGATGTAGGAGTGGAAGATACAGAGCTGTACCGACCCCTGAGGAGGTGTAGGAGCGGAAGATACAGAGCTGTACTGACCAAGGAGGAGATGTGAGTGTAAGATACAGAGCTGTACTGACCAAGGAGGAGATGTATGAGTGTAAGATACAGAGCTGTACTCACCCCTGAGGAGGTGTAGGAGTAGAAGATACAGAGCTGTGCTGACCAAGGAGGAGATGTGAGTGTAAGATACAGAGCTGTACTCACCCCTGAGGAGGTGTATGATTGTAAGATACAGAGCTGTACTGACTAAGGAGGAGATGTGAGTGTAAGATACAGAGCTTTACTCACCCCTGAGGAGGTGTATGAGTGTGAGAACACGGTGCTCCTGCTTGAGACGCTCTATCTTGGTGTCAAGGTACCACTCCATGTAGGACTCCACTGTGTTCTTGAAGAGAATCCTTACAGTCATCAGCACCTTGTGGAACCAGTGCGGAGCCTCATACACATGCTGAGCTGCAAATAGCCCAGTTTCACTCTTCAACGAGACAACTTGCTTTGTTTTCATAAACAGACAACTTAAAAGTTGTTTAAACTAAATCAATGGCAAATCTATTATTGAAAACTGACAAACATTTTCTGGATGCATTGAATTTACAACTAGAGTTTGTGGGGCACGGATAAAATATAGCAATCCTAAAACTCAAGATTTGACCTTTCCCTGGTCCGAATTCTCAACAACAACTGTTAAATTGGTGTCTTTAATGAAATATACCACAAAAATAGAGCCATTGGCTCTGTAGCTCATCAGGCTTCATGTCAATTTGCTTTGTACAATTGAGAATCCTCCTTATCTAACTTGGGAGTCTGCACACACAGTTTCAGCTTTCTAGGCCTTAAGCTTCTGGAGAGAAAGATGAAAATATGTTTTCAGGGTGTGACCCCTGAGGCCCTTATTAGGGGCTACAGGGCCACCAGCGCTATAAATTACAATCCTCACTAGTCAAGGAGTCTGCAAACAAAGTTTTCAGCTTTCTAGGCATTTTTCTTTTGGAGAAGAAGATGAAAATAGGTTTTAAGGGTGTGTCCCATGTGCCTCTTATTAGGGGCCACAGGGCCACAAAAGCTATAAATTGTAATCCCCTTATGCTTCTGGAGAAGTTTGCAGTTTCTTTACTTTTTAGTGCGCATTTACAAATGACACACTGGATTGAAGCTTGTTCTTCGCCTTTTACAATGATATAAATAATTGAAATTTCGCCACCCCGTTCAAAAGATATATATAGTGCCAAAGAAGGGTGGGGGTTCATGATGCGGCTCTGGTTTAGCTTCCACGGACAGCTCACATTGACTTTCTCTGTCTCTTTTATGAATAAAAGAATATCCAACAACATAACAATAATCACTTTTATTGGTGCGAAGAACAACCTTAGGGACCTAACAAGGTCGAGAGTACACTGTCCACACTTCCACCTCTTTCTTCTTTCTTCCTGTTCATTATCATTATCTTTCTCTGCGAGACTGATGTAAGCTTTACAGTAATCTTGTGACGTGTGGTATAGTCGGAAACATGGTGTTACACACGATAAGCGCGATCGACATCCCCCATGTACTTATTGTACTCATGCATGTATGTGGTTCTCCAGTCACCCTGTTCTTCTTGCCAGTGTCAACAGCTTCTGCATCTTCAACAGTGGACATAAGCAAGACTGATTTTCTGTTCTCATACCTGACGAGTAGAAGGTCTTGATTATGCTGTTGCAGCACGGACCCTTCTTTTCATTTTTTTTGTTTTCGTTTCATTTTCTTGGGAATTCCTTTACGACTACCTCTCAAGGTCCCCTCGCCTCAAAACCACATTCCCACAAGTTTATGTACAATGTCAGATGAATAAAAATTGTCCATATAAACATGATATCCTTTGCCGAAATAATCCTTGACCAAATCCTTGACCACCTAAAGAAACAGCTTTGTTGGTTCTTCCAGTGTAGAGTTTGAATTTACAAACATATCCATTGTGCGAGTCGCACAACATGTAAGCTTTTATTCCATACTTCCCTTGTCAGGGTTGTAAACCTTGAAGCTGAGGTTGCCTTTCCAAGGCACCAATCCCTCATCAATAGAGATATGTTGATGCGGTATGTAAACTCTGGAAAACCAATGTATGATGCGGTTATTTAAGAAGCCAAGTTTATTGATTGAGGAAAATTGAGGTATGTTTCGTCCCGGCATTGTACTGTTATCAGATAGGTGGTAGTACGTGAGCAAGAGCCATAACCTGTCTCTGGGCATACACTTTGGAAAGAAAGGCGTCGACGTCACATCACTAGTAGTCCAATACCCTGAAAAGTTTCTCTGTACAACTAAGACATGGCGATAGTCATTGCTATGAATACTTTCATCTCCTCAACATTCGTATCCTTCCACTGGTGCAACCTCGAACAGGGGGGAAGAACCTTGCCGTCACATTCTTGGTGAAAATATCTATAGGTTTCTGTTGCCATCATTCCGTAGTCCTCTTCATTTATGAACAGGTCGAAATAGTCAATAGGTTGTGGTTGCTCTGGCATTTCTCTTGAACTGTCCCAAACCAATCTTGCCATTGAAAGGCAAATCAATACGTCCACGTGGTCTCGGCCCGTCCTTCCATTCGGACATGAAATCACCCTCTTCTGTATAATGTGTGTCCATATCATTGCATTGCTTATCAAGCCAATGAACTCATCTTCTGTGGAAGTACCACCAGCCCTAGCATCTCCGCCCGTAGCAGCTAGTATATTTCTTGCAATGGTTCTTATATCTGGATCACTGACCATGTCCGATACCAATCCGTCACTATCACTATCACTCTCGTCTGTAGTCTCCATATAAGAAGTTTCGTCAGCATGGACTTCGGCAATAAACTCAAAACTGTGAGTCCTCTGCCTTCTAGGTTTTGGTCTAGGTATCCTCTAAATCATCTGTAATTTATTGAAAAAGTTTTAGACATGTGCAAGAGAGAACGACAACTCAAGAGCATTTTACAGAGAAATCCAATGTGTGCTTCATGGACATTCATTGGCCGTCATTCGAAAGCACTTGAAACAATTTTACCATTGGCCAAAGGCATATATAAATGATATACCAAACGGAAGGCAATTTTATTTTATTTTCATCGATGTATCATGCTTTATAGCGCGCCACTTCGTTATTGAAATAGTATAATTATTTGCATGTGCGCACATACAAATGGTATACCAAATTGAAGGAAATTTTATACTCTTTCCATCTATGTATTATGTTTTATAGTGTGCCACTTGGTTATTAAAGTATCAAGCCCGAAAGACGATAACTTTTAAACTTTTTCTAGTATAATTATTTGCATGTGCGCACATACAAATTATATACAAAATTGAAGGGAATTTTATTCTCTTTCCATCGATGTGTTAAACCACGCCACTTGGTTATTGAAATATCAAGCGCGAAAGCATTTTTTTACACAGTTCAACAGAGAAAATACATGTTTGTGCAGGGCTTGCTGTGTGAAAAGTATTCATTGCATATGCATGAATTTTACATTGAATAAAATGGCATTCCTTCCTCTTTGTCTTCTGACGTATAAATTGTCAAAATGCGCTACGTATTTTATGAAATAACTCAGTGTGAAAAGTGGTACCTGAAAATCACTGTTTTTTCACTGCTCGTAGTTTCATTATTTCTTATAGCGCATGTAAATATCAAACATCAAAATGACGACAATTCAATGCCTTATTTTAACAATGCCTTTTTCATTGAAATCTGATCAAGGGTTAGTTTGCCAGGGCGTGTGAGAGATAAGGTGTGCTTCTCTAATCTGTACAAACAAACTGATCCCGTGCCCCGGGCAATGCAATCGCCTGTGGGCAATTAGTGATGCATTAGTGTTTTTCATTGTGTTATAAGTGACAGAATGTTGTGAAACTTCGTTAACCATTTGATCCACCATTTAGACCACTTTTCATAAAAAGAATGGCGCTTCAGCGAGGTGCAGAAAATAATTACGAGCCTAAAACTGAGAAAAGTCTTGGTTCAGAAAAATCCGGGATTTGCCTAGAGTGCTTACAGTCAATTATAGCTATATCGGGAAAGTTAGTTTCATCACTCCGGGGCCCGGGCTCGCCTGCACAGCTTACGGGCAATGATATCAGCAGCCTGGAATATTCCATGAATAGCATCTTAAGGGTTATAATCCTCACTAGTCAAGGAGTCTGTACACTAAGTTTCAGCTTTCTAGGCATTGTGCTTCTGGAGCAGATGGAAATAGATGTTAAGGGCGTGGCCCCTGTGACCCTTTTTAGGGGTCACAGGGCCACCAAAGCTTTAAATTATAATCCTCACTAGTCAAGGAGTATGTATGCAAAGATTCAGCTTTCTCAGCCTTGTGCTTCTGGAGAAGAAAATGAAAATGCACACAATGGAGTTGAAACAGAATAATATTCGAACAAACCTGTAGAGGTTTCAGATTCTTTGAAGGGGATCCTCCTTGGGGTACTATTGCATAAAAATCTGTATTTTTTGCTACTATGACAGGTTGTGACTATTTTTGAATAAAAAATATACAAAAAACAACATTTGGAAAATGTGTTGTCGTTTGTCCTACCACCTCGTATAGAGCCCCATCCCTGGCCGTCACTATGACACCAGGGGCAGATAACTCTAATCTCACCACTTATCAATCTAACAAAGCAGACTGAAGAAGGGGAGGAGGGTGGCCGTACCCCAAGGAGGATCCCCTTCAAAGAATCTGAAACCTCTACAGGTTTGTTCGATTCTTTTTCAGAAGGGATCCTCCTTGGGGTACTATTGCATAAGTCAGACTCCCAGAGATGGAGACCCTGGGTGCGGTAGACAGTCTGCTATTAACTATACCCTAATGCCGTAATAAAGCTAAAAGAGTAAATGAGAAAGAAGCGTACACCCACCTGACCAAACACTTGAGATGTCTTGGCTCCGGTGCATGGCTCTGACCCATGGGGACTAATATTCGAAGCAGGAATGAAACCCTGCACAGAAATTAATTTAAAAATTAACCCTCTCCCTCCCTTTTCGTTACCAAAAAGGCTCTACAGGGGAAAGTAACTAAAAAGAGTACCCACTCAAAAAAGGCGATAACCCTCCGGGTGTCCTCCACTAGAGTCCGTATAAACATAAACATGAGATGTTAGTGGGTAAGTATTAATCCCGCTAATAAGATCTCAACTAAAAACTTAAATAACTAAGTCAAATAACGACTTAACTAACCAGGCCCCGAAGATACAATCAATTCGGGGGACCCTGGCTCTGCCCACTGGAAAGAACAGTCCTGCCAAACCGAGCACGCTCACTAGAGTGCTTGTCGAGTTGGTAGTGTTTAATGAACGTGCTCGGTCGGCTCCATATAGCCGCTGAGCAAATCTCCTCAATGGGCAGAGCCGCTGCATATGCCTTAGAGGTTGCCACCGCCCTCACCGAATGAGCCTTTAGGCCCTCCGGGGGCTGGTGACCCTTATAGAAATAACCCATACAGATGGCCGAAACAATCCATCTGGATATCGTTTGCTTAGAAGCGGGAACGCCCGACTTCCCTCCGCCATAGCAACAAAAAAGCTGTTTGTCCTTACGAACGCTTTTTGTTCTTTGGACATACTTCTTTAAGGTCCTACGCACATCCAGGATGTGCGGGATCGTGGACCTAGCCCCAGAGGACGCCGGCTGTGACATAGCCGGGAGCTCTATGGGAGCTGAAACATGAAAGGAGTGGGCTACCTTGGGACGATATGAGTCCGGCAGTCTAATGCTGACTCTGTCCTTATGGAAGACAGTCAGCTCGGGATCAGCAGACATCGCATGGATGTCGCCTACCCGCCTGCCAGACGTAATCGCCACCAAAAAGGCAGCCTTCCAGGTTAACAACTGAAGAGACAAGGAATCAAGGTCCCTAAAAGACGGACCTGACAGCCAGTCCAAGACGTAGGATAGATCCCACGAGGGGCTGATCCGCCGCACAGGGGGGCGGATCCTGTCCACGCCTGCTAGAAAACGCTGCACCAGAGGGTGGCCACCTAGAACGGTACCATCCACCGGAATGTGGAACGCAGAAATGGCCGTAGAGTAACCTCTCACTGTGGACGCGGCCAAGCCGTCATCCAGCCGAGACTGTAAAAACTCGAGAACCGGCACTAGCCCTGCAGAAAAGGGATCGAGAAGCCCCCGACTTCCACACCAGCGCGCATAACAGGCCCATCTATCCTCGTACTGAATGTTCGTCGAATCCCTCCTCGAAGCCAGTATTGTGTCTGCAACTCGTGCAGGAATACCGCTCTCCTGGAGGCGATTCCGGACAGTGGCCAGGCCACCCACTGAATCCTGGGATTCGGGTGGGGCATTCCCTCCTGGGATAGAAGGCCCCGCCGACACGGTAATAGTACAGGAGGCCGTACCAGAAATCTGAGCACCGACGGGAACCAGCTCTGAGCCGTCCACAATGGGGTCACCAACACCAGAAGTCTGGGAGGTTGACTGCCCATCTGCGATAGAACTCTGGGAATGAGGGGCAAGGGTGGGAACGCCCACAGCACCCTGTCGGTCCAGTCTATCGCGAAGGCGTCTGAGGCCAGAGCTGCCGGGTCCGGGATTTTGGAGCAAAAGACCGGGGTCTGTCTCGTTGTCACGGACGCAAACAGATCCACCTGGAACGATCCGTACAACTGGGAGATAGTGTCGAATGTCCCCCGGTGGAGCATCCATTCGTGCGGGGCCAGAATGCGACGAGATAGCGCATCTGCCCGGACGTTGTCTATCCCTGGAAGATACTCCGGCATCGCCTTGATGTCGAGGTGATCGCACCACAGTAGAAACTGCCAGGCTTCCTCTAGAAGGGAAGGTGACACTGTCCCTCCTTGCTTGAGAATGTAGGTCATTGCCGTCTGATTGTCCATCTCTAGACGTACGACCTGGCCCTGAATCAGCGGACTGAATCGACTGAACACTCTCCTGACCGCCCGAAGTTCCAACACATTGATGTGCAACTTGGACTCCTCCGCAGACCACAGGCCTGAGGCCAAGTGATCGCCCATGACCCCTCCCCAGCCTGAGAGGGAGGCATCGGTCTGGATCGTAACTGAGGGTCTCGGGACCTCCAAGGGAATGCCCCTGGATAGATTGTCCCTGTTCAGCCACCACTCGAGATGAGCCGGGAGCCACCCTGGAATGGGGACTTGCCGCTCGAGATCGTCCGCATGAGACCACAGACCGGCTAGAGCCTGCTGAACTGGTCTCATCCTGAGGCGGGCTCTCCACACTATGTCTACCGTGGCCGCCATATTCCCCAACAGCCGAAGCCAAGACCTGGCCGGCTGAGACGGAGACTGAAGGAAATGGGAGACGGCCAGGGAAACCTTGATCACCCTGTCCGGAGCCAGGGAAACTAGTCCCTCCGCGGTGCGGAACCTGGCCCCCAGAAAGACAAGGTCTTGTGATGGGGCAAGGTCTGACTTCTTCAGGTTGATGATCCAACCCAGGCGAACAAGAATGTTCATAATCTCCTGGGTGGCTTCCTGGTTCAGCTGACGTGAAAGGGCCCTGATTAGCCAGTCGTCCAGGTACGGGTGGCAACACCTGCCCCTCGATCTGGCCACTTGGGCTGGAACCAGCATCAGTTTGGTGAACACCCTTGGCGCCGTCGAGATGCCGAAGGGGAGCACACGAAACTGGTAGCACACCCCGTCGAAAGCGAAGCGAAGATACTTCTTGAACTGGGGGTGCATCGGGACATGAAGATACGCATCCTTGAGGTCGATTGAGGAGAGCCAATCTCCCGACCCTACTGATGCTATCACAGACCTGAGAGTCTCCATCTTGAACGATGGTATCTCCAGCATTCTGTTCAGATACTTCAAATTGAGGATGGGCCTGAATCCTCCGTCTTTCTTGGTGACCAGGAAGTACGTCGAGTAATACCCGACTTCCTCCTGGCCCACCGGAACGACTTCTATAGCTGCCTTGTCCAGCAGAGCTGTGACCTCGGCGCGTAGAACCTGCGCTTTTTCCGGGGAGGCTGGCACAGGTGTGCTCCTCACTCCGGTAAAAGGCGGTGGCCCATCTTTCCAGAGTGGCAAGTGACCATCCCTGAGTGTGGACAGGACCCAGGGATTCGAAGAAACTACTTCCCACTCCTCCAGGAACCGAGACAGACGGCCCCCGACTGGAACGTCTGGGAGAAGACAGTGGATTCCCGCCCCCGGCGACACTCCGGTCCCCTGGCGGTCCTCCAGAACAACTGGGAGAAGGCAGTGGATTCCCGCCTCCGGCGACACTCCGGTCCCCTGGCGGTCCTCCAGACTGGGCAGGAAGAGGCTTAAGGGCCCTTGTTGGCGCCCTTTTTGCCCCGAAAAGACGACTGCTTGCCCTTGGCACGTTGTCGGTTTTTCCCCTGGCCTTTCCCCTTCCCTTGCTGTTGACCTGAGCGTCCCTCGTATGGCCCGTTCCATGACGAATAGGACTTGGCCGGTGGCCCAGTGCTCAGGTTGTCAAGGGGGGAGGACTTCCGCTTACCAGATGAGCCAAGGGCGCCTTTGACGTCCCTAACTCGTGAAATCTGGTCCGCGGTGTCCTTGATGATGGTAGCGGACCCGGGAAACAGGGTGGAACCCAGTTCGTACGGGAGCTCCATCAGCATGTCTCGGGTGGGCTGCGGGAAGGAAGAGAAAGAAAGCCACACCCGGCGCAGCCCCATTACTGCGCACATCACCTGGCTAGAAGCGCTACGGATGGCGTCCCTTGCCAGGTGACCACTCACCTCAGCCAGCTGCCTCTGGAGCATAGCCGGAAGGCTACGGTCCTTTCCCTCGTCCAACGACGTGGCCTGGAGCGAAGCCAGGTACGCCTGATGAACTGCAATACGGAGCGCCTGACAGCCATTCCTGTAGGAGTCTTCCGACGTCCTGAATAGCTTCTTCAGGAACGCATCCTGCTTAAAGGGGGGCACACACCGGCCCTGGGCTCCAAGGGAGTCCAGGCTGACTGAGGCCGACACATCCGAGTCACAGACCGGTACCTCAAATAACCCCGCCTCCCCCAAAGGATACCGCTTATTTAACTCCGGCAGGGAGTAGCGTGTTCTAGTACCCTTCAGAAGAGGCGCGATCATATCAGTGCGGACTGAATCCAAGATGCGGAGGCGCACCTGAGGAGTCTTGCGTTGAGCAAAAGCTCCTCCGGGAAGCCGGAACTCCTCCCCTACCTCCTTCTCGGGAACGACAACCTGAGGGATGGCCTCTGCCACCTTGGCACGGATCTCCCTCAAGGCAACAGAGATGGGTAAGTCTAGTGGATCAGGATTCCCATCCCCCTCGACGTCCATCTCCGTCTCCGATCGCTCCCCCGACACCTCGGAATCCTCTACCGAGGACAAGGCATCAGAGGGAACGACCGAAGACACAGAAGGAGGAAGACGAGGGATGCGGAACGCCGAGCCACCAGACTCACGCCGTTCGAGAGAAGGGGGCGGAAGGAGAAGTCCAGGTGCGAGCCCCGGCGGCGGAGCGTCGGGACCCAGCCTCTCTGGGGAACCGGCACCGACCGTCACACCAGCGGAGCCGGAGGAAGACGGGGGAGGCCGTATGGTATTGCCCACCATGGCCCGGGAAGTACCGGGCACTTGGGCGTCGGGAACCTGTGCGACACCTGGGCCCCTGCCCAGGCCTGCGTCGGCACCGACGTCGGACGCGGTGCCCGAAGCACCGGCCGACGGAGCATCCAGGCATGGGGGGACCGACGTCCTCAGCTCCTGCCGGAGCTGCGACATCAGGTCTCCCAGCATGCCCTTCATCTGCCCCTTAATAATGGCGTTAATGGTGTCAATAGATTGTGTAATTGGACGGACCCTAGCGGAGGACAGCCGTTCCCCCACCTCCGAATCTGAACTCGGAGAGTCAGAAGGGAGAGCGGGGGTGGCCTGCTTACCCTTACGCTTACGCTTGGAGGGGGGGGTCGCCTTGCGGAGATCCTCGCCCGCGTCCCTGAGGCTCCGGAAGAACGCCGTGTCCAGTGCCCTTCTCTTCTTGGTACGGTTGGAAAACCCCGAGCAGGTAGAACACGCTGAATCATCATGGTCGTCCTCGACCAGGCAGACGATGCACAACTCGTGTGCATCGGCTTGAGGGATGTTAGTCCCGCAGTTGAAACATCGTTTGAACGACTGCAAAATCATCCAAAAAGATATTTCAACCGTGCATGCGTGGAAGAATGTAAACATGTGTATCAAAGTGTACATGCGCCTATTCTAAGCATGACATAAATTGGCAAATTCGGCTGCCAAAGTAATGAAATTGCAACTTATGAAGCAAGCCAAAAACATAGCAGCCTGAAATGGAAAAGAGCATGTCAAAAAAACATGGCTTGCCCGTTCCACAAAAATAAAAATCACAACGAACTTTCGAAGTGAAATTTATTCCAAGGAACGAAAGGTTGCTTAAATATTATGACCTAACATAACAACAAGCACCAAAGAAAGACGAACTCCATACGAAAAGATACAATTTTCCACTAGCAGGAAAAGTCTAATCGGGAAGTCGCCATCTTTGTCGAATTCTCGCCCCACAACGCGAGCACATGGCCGCGCTGGGTTTGAGAAACCTAGTCTACAACGCGAGAAATGCGAGAATGCGAACCTATTCTAAGAATAAAAGGTTACCACACATACAATTTCTTTGTCCATAGTACGTTTTCTTAGGAAACTTCACAAGAAACTTAGCAAAAGTCGACAGAAGAACGAAGACGTCCAGCTGGCTCAATGACAGATTGATAAGTGGTGAGATTAGAGTTATCTGCCCCTGGTGTCATAGTGACGGCCAGGGATGGGGCTCTATACGAGGTGGTAGGACAAACGACAACACATTTTCCAAATGTTGTTTTTTGTATTTTTTTTATTCAAAAATAGTCACAACCTGTCATAGTAGCAAAAAATACAGATTTTTATGCAATAGTACCCCAAGGAGGATCCCTTCTGAAAAAGAATCAGTTGTTTGTACAATAAGATGGATTTACTTTGACAACTTCAACATGTCTGTGATGATATACTGATTTAACAGGTAATGAAAAATAGTTAAATACGTACCAACATAAACGAGTGATTGAAAGACACCCTCCACCTCTCTAGCAGTGATAAGTGGTGCGGTGGAGGAAGGGGTCATCCCGGTGAATCCACACCCAGCGTTGTTTTCATACAAGCTTGAAGACATCTAAACAAGGACACAATTAGAAAACAAGGTGCATCTCTTATGTGGAAAACCACTGCTTCAACTAACTTCTACCCTAAAATTGAAAGGAAGAGTACCGACCTTCTCGCTGGAGGTTGATCTCTGGGAGGCATCAGACCCTCGTCTCTCCATCTTGCTGCAACACAGAAGACTCAGTGCTACACATCATCTTCATGTACACTTCTCACGGTTGGATATTCAATGAGCTGAGACAGTTACCACTGATGATATAGGAGAGTGACGAGTATATGAGTAAGCAACAACATTGGAGATGAGTGGAGAGGAGTGGAGAGGAGTGGAGAGGAGTGGAGATGAGTGGAGAGGAGTGGAGAGGATATACAAATGATATACCAAACGGAAGGCAATTTTATTTTATTTTCATCGATGTATCATGCTTTATAGCGCGCCACTTCGTTATTGAAATAGTATAATTATTTGCATGTGCGCACATACAAATGGTATACCAAATTGAAGGAAATTATTATCTTTCCATCTATGTATTATGTTTTATAGCGTGCCACTTGGTTATTAAAGTATCAAGCGCGAAAGACGATAACTTTTAAACTTTTTCTAGTAAAATTATTTGCATGTGCGCACATACAAATTATATACAAAATTGAAGGGAATTTTATTCTCTTTCCATCGATGTGTTAAACCACGCCACTGATGATATAGGAGAGTGATGAGTATATGAGTAAGCAACAACATTGGAGATGAGTGGAGAGGAGTGGAGATGAGTGGAGAGGAGAGGAGAGGAGTGGAGAGGAGTGGAGAAGAGTGGAGAAGAGTGGAGAAGAGTGGAGATGAGTGGAGATGAGTGGAGAGGAGAGGAGAGGAGTGGAGTGGAGAGGAGTGGAGAGGAGTGGAGAGGAGTGGAGAAGAGTGGAGATGAGTGGAGACGAGTGGAGACGAGAGGAGACGAGTGGAGGTGAGTGGAGAGGAGAGGAGAAGAGTGGAGAAGAGTGGAGATGAGTGGAGACGAGCGGAGACGAGTGGAGATGAGTGGAGATGAGTTACCTGGGGCGAGGCCTGGGAGCCTCTGTGGACTGGTGGAAGGCCAAGAGAAACGGGTCCAAGTGCTGCCCTCTCTGTAACACACACTCACAGCTCAGTGCTGTCACTCAACACACCTCACCACTGTCACCCTGCCTTTCAATCATATTGACTTAAAAAATAACATGGTCAAAAACAACTTTAGTAGTTCTCGTTTACACTGCGAATAATATTTGGTGTTATCTATTACATCGATTGAATTTACTTTATTATTTTCCAAATTCACTGTGTATCTGTATACTGTTTGATCTGCTGCTAATATGAGAGAAAGGCAAGACGAATCACTGCAAAATTATACATAATGTCTCCTAGATACGGTCCAACTCAACATCTAATTGTTCTGATTCTCTAAAAATCTGTGCTGACTAAAGTTTGACAAGTGTTGTCCTCATTTTCTTATTTGAGCATTCCCATTGATGCCACAAATATTGTGCGGCTAACCATGGCATGGAGTAACAAGGACCAACGGTTATGTCGTCATAATGATCATGCCACTTCACAATCGTCTGAGGCGAATTTAAGATAGTTGTTCTTAGAGTTTTTCTTTATTGGTCGATAAATCAGCTGTTTTCACAGACAAACATTTCAGAATGTACATTATTAGATCTCATCTTTATCAATGTTACTATTTTATTTACATGTACAACGTGTTTAGTACGCTGGTAATTCCTGCCGACACCTCTTACAAGGATGGAGAAGTTCCTATACAAACAAGATGTGTTTGTGAAACACGAATGCCCCCGGATGCATCCTGCTCGCTGTGTGAAGGTCAAGGTCACAAGGTCAAATGTCATGGTGTCATCTGAAAGGTCTCATCACAAGGGATCCATATGTCAAGTATCAAAGACCTAGCTCTGACCAATCAAAAGTTATGAGAAATGTTAAATTTTTTGTGGACAAACGGACAGACGGACGTCAAGGTCACAAGGTCAAATATCATGGTTTCATCTGAAAGGTCTCATCACAAGGGATACACATGTCAAATATCAAAGACCTAGCACAGACAGTATAGAAACTATAGCCAAGGTTAAAGTTTTCGGAAAATGCTCGCTGTGTCAAGGTCAAGGTCACAAGGTCAAATGTCATGTTGTCATCTGAAAGGTCTCATCACAAGGGATCCATATGTCAAGTATCAAAGAGCTAGCTCTGACCAATCAAAAGTTATGACCAAGGTTAAAGTTTTTGTGGACAAACGGACGGACGGACGGACGGACGGACGTCAAGGTCACAAGGTCAAATATCATGGTGTCATCTGAAAGGTCTCATCACAAGGGATACACCTGTCAAGTATCAAAGACCTAGCACTGACAGTATAGAAACTATAGCCAAGGTTAAAGTTTTCGGAAAATGCTCGCTGTGTCAAGGTCAAGGTCACAAGGTCAAATGTCATGGTGTCATCTGAAAGGTCTCATCACAAGGGATCCATATGTCAAGTATCAAAGACCTAGCTCTGACCAATCAAAAGTTATGACCAAGGTTAAAGTTTTTGTGGACAAACGGACGGACGGACAGGTGAAAAACAATATACCCCCGGAATCTCCGATTGGGGGGCATAAAAAGAGTTCACTCTTAAAATTCTAATAGTTAACAATCATGTTACAATATCAATAAATAGTTCTGTTTGTAAAATTTTGGGAATTCAATGTTATTCAAGAACCATAAATTTCAACCTTTAAATTTGCAGGTGTGGAAAAATAATGAATCCTGGAAATATTACAAATCCATCTTTCTATTTAATTAATAATTCCTTGTTAAACAACTCACTTCTTTGACAAGCTTCATTGGAACTGCCTTCACAAATTTACCTGCAACCAATAAACATGTAAGTTACATTTACTTATTTCTCTCTGGGTAAGGGCTTCCACTCTTCTGTAAACAGACAAGGAGAAGTTTGCAAAATAGGAATGGGGATCACTTTGTCACTGCTTCACTTTTATCTAGTTCTAATAAAGCTGACTGCAATGTGCTACACCTCTGGAGTCACTGTTTGTGTGTGTACCCCCGGGCTATGTACATTTTTCATTCAAGTCACACCAATGAAAGACATTAATTGATGGGACCAACATTTGTCTAAAAGATCTTTGTTAAGTTGTATTCCTAGCCACCAATGATGTCGGTATTGTAAAATACTATCTTCTGGAAATTATTCATAGCTTGATGGTGAAAATTTGTTCACAAGGAGAAATAAGGTATCAAACAGGCCTTCCAAAATTCATTTCTTCTTTGTTGACTAATATTGTTGGAAACAAGCCGCAATTTAGTTATATAAATAGTATTAGGATGTTGAGTTGATAAACTTTCTTTTTCCATTTAAACTCAGTGAGTTGAATGATGTTTCTTATCATTCTCACTTCAAGGGTTAACATATAATATGCAAAGTTATCAACATGCCCAAAGCTCCTTCACTAGGTCATGGTTTACTCTGTCTGGCTTGTTATTCAAGAACAGAATTTGTTGAGCTGTTTTGAATAATAAGCAGATTGACTAGGTTAAGTCAATATATCATAAGTGTTACTCTTGAAGTTAAGATCCAGCATGTCACTATCAATCAATCAACTGGTGTAGTGCAAGGTCATCAGCCCATAACTACATACATCGTGACATTACACATGGCAAAACAAGTGTCAGCATGTCACTATTGGATGTTGACAAGTTGATATATTCAAAGAATCTTAAAACCATCACTATTCCACATAAAATGCAGCTGTAGTTTTCGAATGATGATGGACACGTAACTATCTGACAGAAATTCTGTAATTTCACAATATTGACAAGAAGACATTGTCATTAACAACCCCCACCAAAATGGTTTTCATCATACGTCCCAACATTTCCAACGGAAAGTCCTAAGTCACAGAAAAAGAAAAATAGTAAAAGATAATTGGATGATTCTGATTTTGGAATTCCTTGATGGTATTAATATCCTATTAACTAAATTTGGTTATCCTATCTTTGAAGTTTTTGAGAAAATTTGTTTCCTTTGGAGATACCATCAAACAGAGTCCAAAAACATGGAACAAGGGCAATAACTCGGATTTTTTTTTTTTTTTCATGCTCCTATTTTTTAAAACTCAATTAAGATTTTGACAAGATGATGACTATAACCAACTGTATTACACACCGTTGGATAAAAAATACAACACCAATCAGCTAAGGAGTTTGTATGAAAGGTTTAAGCTTGCTAGGCCTTCTGCTTCTTTGGCAGAAGAAGATGCTATGCCATTCATGACGTCATGCCACACCATAATCCCATCACGTCTTTCAAGCAGATGACCCAAAATTTTTAATTTTTATCCGGGAAAATGACAAATATATCATACTATCATAATCTAAAATAGTCAGATATACACACACAAGCTGAGATAACACATTCAATTTGCATAAGTTATTGAAGCCAGGAAACACTTTCATCTCCTAACTGTCCTATGAATTTTTGATCTCCTTCCACAAAAGATGTTTGACTACTTGACGCACACTGTAATAACAATCACAACTCAATGCCTTCATAGTTTCATTGCATGTAGCTTTAAATGATACCTTTTAGAAACAGACGGTACTATTCAATAAAATGACACCATGATATAAGTTTTTGGATTTGGGTTGGGAACAACTGACTAAGTCACTTCACAATACAAGGGATACAATACAAGGGATAAAGAGAGAAAGGAGGCTACCCAGGTTGATGTCTGTGAAGAGACTGGTTGTGAACTCCTCGGTGGAGGACAGAAAGCGTTTCAGCAGCTGGCTGCCCTTCAGGTGAGGCCTTGTTAACAGTTTCTGTGGAGGAGAACACACCAGTTGCATATCATAACTTACCAGCTTCATATGGATCGAGATTTATTATGTGTCCGAGTTGGATATCAAACGAGAATGATGTTTGAGTTTGATATTTAAATCGGACACATGATAAATCTCTTGAAAGGTGAGATTGGTCAATATGGCGACATCTTCAAAACGTCACGGGCGAAACGAAAAAGTTTAAAAACTTTCCGATTCCTCCCTTTAAAGGTAGAAACTGTTTTAAGAGATCAATTTCTGCAGCATTGGCGTAGCTCCATAGAGGGCAGTTCGAAAGGTCAATTTTACAAATGCTTTAAGTATGATTTTTGTTTTGAAAATTACCTTTACTTACCTAAAGATATTTATTTCCCCATATTAAAGCTTAGAACCTGTAACAATAATTTACCTATTGAAACTGGCCGATGGCATGTAATTCCAAAAGAAGAGAGAATATGTAAACTGTGTAATGCTAATGCTGTTGGAGATGAGTTTCATTATCTATTTGTTTGTGAAGCTCTTGTCCAACAACGAAATGTGTATTTTTCAGCACCAATACATGGTCTTCAAAAGCATGTTATGATAAGGAAAATATTGTGTACTAGAAATATTAAGCATTTAAAGAACTTGAAATTATTCATTAATGAATTGTTTAGCTTATTTAAGTAATTCTCAGTAAACCTGTCCAGTCACTTGTCATGTATATATTTTATAACTTATTTGTATTGCTTATATTCTCATGTACCACCATTTGATGGTTGAGAAATAAAACTTTCTGTCTGTCTGTCTGACATCATTGGCCGTAATTTCTGTGCTAGTATTTCAACCCGCTGCACGGAAGTAGAATAGTCCAATCAGAAGACAGCATGTTAAATGAACCGATTTGAAAAAATACTTTTGTATGCGTTTTACAAGGGAGAGAAACACTTTATTTGAATGTTACATTAATGATTGTCTTCTCTGCATTCTCGGTGCTCATCAAAAACATGAAAACAACCATGCGGACTGAAGTTTAATAGTTTTCAAAAAGATCGTCCGTTAGTATTTTGAATTTGTTCCGAATATAAACGGCAATTTTATTGGCTATTGTTGAAAGAGCTGATAAGGGGCGTAACTCGTGATCACGATAGATGTCATGCAACGATACTAGACTGAAATTTCAGATTAACGAAAATAAATCAAAATATGGAGTAATGCGGGCTTTCCTAGATTTGGATTATTTGGTCATGTGACTTCATGCATTTGCACCACTTCTGAAACATTCAACTCAATCTCTGTTTCTGGTAGAATAAAAGTTTACTTATACCAGAAAAGTAATTATCATATAATAGGCAGTGTTATCTGTGCAATAAACCCATCTTGTAATCATGTTATCAGATCCCTGATAACAATGCAAATGAGGTCAAAACCCGAACTATTTTCTCAAAACTCCATGCATGTCATGCGAGTCCTAAACCGGTCTCTAAACATTGATAACGTCGTCGGGAGTTTTCAGGTTTTGTGGGTTTTATATCGAATAAAATATCGTAAACAAAATCTGTCAAAACTTATCACGCATTCGTATTTTAGAAATAGCTTGGTTATCGAAGCATTTCAAGTTGTTTTCATTGTGCGTTTAAAAATAAAACAATATGCAGCTAACAATATCGGCTATCGAAAAAATAGGTGCTTCAATTTTCGTGCATAGGCCTAGATCGCTTTGGTCGTGTCGGTTACCAACTTATCAGCATAAACAAATCATATTCTAGTGATAGTACAGATTATCTAGTAGCGTAGTTACAAACGCAACAACCTCACCTTCGCAAATAGTCGACGTTTAGTCTAAGGATACCGTAACTGAACTGGCGTAACATCAATGACAATGCAGCTTTTCAAAATGCAGTTAGAGTTACTTCCCCTGTTGTAGCGACGTTGACAACTTCTTCTTACACATTTTGTGTTATTAAAAAATACAATGTTTACTCGTGCATTGGAAATCAGACTGAAAATGTTCATAGATTGAAGGAGACGTTTCTATCACTGTGAAAAAAATAATTTCATGAAGGAATATTTCTAGACTGTTCACAACTGTACATCGCCGACAATATGACCTTCACCTTGATTTATTGTGAAAGCAATTACTCCGCGAAATCTAGGTCAAACATATTTTTAGAAGGTATCATATTTTCGTTTAAATCCTTTTATTTCAAAATGACATTATATGATAAAGAAATTATTAACCTCGTGTGTTTCCGTATCATTAATATCATATAATAGGAATAAAAATATATGTATTATGCGCGCTCGCCAAAGGCTCGCATAATACAAATTTTATTCCTATTATATGATATTAATGATACGGAAACACACTCGGTTAATAATCTCTATTTACATAAAGATGATTTTAGCATGTACAGGGATATTCACCATATGAAGTTACAGCAAACAAGCGTAGCATAACAAAGGGCAAGGGAGATAACTCTTGACAGCACATAGTTACACATATGTTACTAGGGGAGTGCATGGCCAAGTCTAAAATAGTAAATATATCTACGGCATGTTAATGGTTATGACCAATGGAAAGCTGATATTGCTGTGCATGTTGAGATAAATATATGTATACATTGCCCATTGCCCTTACCCCAGTTTACAATATTGACAAACTTGAGTATTCATGGCATAGCGGCAAATTTGAAGTTTCTGAGTCCCAAAATTTTCAAGTTATTCTTCAAAAGATTTCGGAAGCACGGACGGACACAAGGACGGACGAGTGGACCTAAGGATTACTATACACCCCGACTACATCATAGGTTGGGTATAATCAGCTCGAAGAGCTCACGTTCAAACAGAGTAAGTGTAGGACTTAATGACTTGTGTTACCTATATAGTCAAATAGGTAACAAATAGTGCCCATTGTATATTCAATACCTAACACCACAAGCTTTGATGTAGGATTTCTTCTTAAAAATAATCCTGGTTTGGGATACAGCAGTCTCAATGAAAAGTCCAAAAAGTCTACAAATGATGATGGATGGATGAAGGATCGAATGTGACATATTGTAACTAGACAGACAGAAGCCAGACGGTGGGAAATGCATATTGGCTTTACAGGGCTGACCCAGCCAACTGACCTTCACCGAGAGCAGCATCTGGGTTTCTTGGTGTTCAACATTAACAGCCTGCCTTTGAAGGCAGCCATATTGTGGGTATGCAAGGTTCCAAAATATATTTAAACATTTCCTATTTCAGTCAGAATGCTACTTAATCAGGAGAAGGGGGAGTTTGTGTACCTGCAGATACTGCTCGAACACTTCCTTTTTCCCGTCAATAAACTCCTGGTTTTTGGTTCCAAATGTTTTCTTTGGAGGAAGCTGACAATCTGTGAAGTCCCCATGGAACTCTGTCAGCTTCTGCTCAAGCACATAGAATTCGGGGTAACGTCTGCAAGTGAACAAACAGCATGAATGCTACTGAAAATTTGAAAATGGAAAAAAATTATAAGTTAAAGGTGTCACTCAGCCATTTTATTTATAAAATCTTTTTTCAAGACTGATGTTGACTCAATGAGACACAATGGGGCTGCTGTTAAGAGATTGGGAGCATGGGGCTAACAGGTGAAATAAGGTTAGGTGGAAGGTCTTACCTTGCTACAACCCAGTTACACTTCTCTGTCACACCTGCAACATAGACCCAACATCTCACATACCCTACACATATCATAGGCCATCTTATCTTTTAATCAACTGCAAGCTGTCATGATTTCAATTCAACCAGCAAACTTTTACAAGGATTCAATGCAAACTTTTCCATGAAAATTATGTAAGCTACACTTATTTAACATGTAAGTCTATGAAAAAAATGTCACCGTCTGACTACTTATTGCACGACTCTGTAGGTTTTGCTAAAAGAAATGTTGTAAAAAGGAAGAAAGACAATAAAAGTAGGACTGTTTACCTTCTGGGATATCCACCCTCCTGACATCGATGATGAAGACGAAGTACTGCTTCTTGATGTTGTCTGGGTCCGGTCGGGCGCCGATGCGGGGGATGGTGACACGCCAGGTGCTGAGGTCGTGTCTGGGGTGGTCCAGCTCCGAGTCCAGCTCCAGGGTCTCTCCCAGCTCTCCCTCCAGGCTCAGCGAGGTCTGCAACATGCACTTAGTGTACCACTCACAACTCCTCATTACTTCCATCATTCCATCAGCTATATTTCAAAATCACTGATCACAAACTTAAACTTTCCAATGAGCACAATAAGCCAAGAGGATTTCAAATAAGCAATATTAATCCATGAAGGGCTTTTAAGGTATAGAAAAACAAGCAGCTGACATAGTCCAGCTTTATCCCTTGCAAATGGCACAAAGGTACACAAATTAAACATACCTATTCAATTTAATTTAGGTTTTGATAATGAAGATTCCATTTTATCATATTGCAGATTCATATGTCAGGTAAAAAAATCCCACAATTTTTCAAGGATATGAAGGAAACTGTGTTAATCAAAATACTATATAAAACCAACATTATGTTAACTGTTGGGTATAATGTGCAAACTGACAGAATAAAAAACAAAAATAATAGAGTTGAATTTCTGAGCTGGAAAGGTTCAAAACAATTTTCTAAAAGAGTCTTTTCTCCAAAAATTGCCAAATTTCACAAAAACTACGTTAAACATTCACACATATCATTCTGTATCTCAATACTAAGTTTGATCAACCTTCTACACATAATTTAGAAGCTTTTGGCCAGACAGGACTAATGACTGTTTTCAAACCCAGTCTATATTTTTCACCAATATACAAAAAACTTTCCTAAACAAATATTTTCAGAATTGTTATTCATGACACATCTTCATAAGATTATGTATCTCAATATCAAATTTGATCAAAATGTGAAGATTAATTTAGAAGTCATAGGCTGGACAGGACTTGCAACAGTGGTATTACAAATTTATCATATTTTCCCCCAAATCCTAAAATGTTATGAAGATAATCTCACAATTGTTACTCATGACACATTATTACATGTTCCCATGTCCACAATGAATTTGATATTAAATGGTTGATAAGTTTCAAAGTTATGAGCCAGCCACCAATTTTAATGGACGGATGAACAGAAAATACAGAAACAGAAATACTCCTGTCCGTACATCTGAAATGACATGGCTGTTTATATTCAGAATTCCTAACACCATCATCATATGTGCATCAGCAACATAAATTAAGGCAGACATTCATCTAGTTATCTTGGATTAGTTTGCTAGTTATGCATAGGCTATCCCACCCAGATCCTGACTGATTGAGCAGTGTCAGATTGATTAAGTTTAAGTCTTTCATGGATGTTAATGTAAGATACTACAAGTTTGGAGAGAAGCTCACAGCAACAGCAGGGGGTAGGTCCAGCTCGTCAAGGCTGTCCATACTGCCAGACTTGTCTTCTGCAAGTTGATCAATCTCCACTTATAACATTATCTAACATATATTCCTTATCCATTCATATGATTTACATCAAATTATTTGATTTTTTTTACAAAAAAGCATGCTTAAAAAACGTGCCACAAAACATATATATAAACAAATTCTTTCTTTGTGTAAAAATAGAGCCATTGGCTCTGTAGCTCATCAGGCATCATATCAAGTTTGCTTTATACAGGCAAGATGAGCTAAAAAAGAAACTGATGTTACCTATTGCAAAAAAACCTATAAAAAAATTACAAAACAGAATTTAATGTATTATTATTCAACACTTTCTATATCGCCAATATCAGACAGTGAAAGAAGTCCACACTAAAATATCCAAGGAGAAAAACATTTGCCATAGACTGTCATCTAATGGAGAAAAATAGGTTTTTAAGATTGTGACCCCTGTGACCCTATTTGGGGTCATGGGGTCACAAAACCTACAGTTTAGAATCCCAATTGGCCAAGGAGTCTACATGCAGTCTTTCAGCTCAATAGCCCTTTAGGAGCTAAAGATGATGATGAAAATAGGTTTTTAAGGTTGTGACCCCTGTGACCCTATTTGGGGTCATGGGGTCACGAAATCTACAATTTAGAATCCCCATTGGCCAAGGAGTCTGCACATATCACTTTCAACTCTCTAGTCCTTTTAGAACTGGAGAAGAAGATGAAAATAGGTTTTTAAGGTTGTGACCCCTGTGACCCTATTTGGGGTCATGGGGTCACGAAATCTACAATTAAGAATCCCGATTGGCCAAGGAGTCTGCACATATCATTTTCAACTCTATAGTCCTTTTAGTACTGGAGAAGAAGATGAAAATAGGTTTTTAAGGTTGTGACCCCTGTGACCCCATTTTGGGGTCACAGGTTCACCAAAGTTACAAATTAGAATCCCCATTGTCCAAGGAGTCTGCACATATCACTTTCAACTCTCTAGTCCTTTTAGAACTGGAGAAGAAGATGAAAATAGGTTTTTAAGGTTGTGACCCCTGTGACCCTATTTGGGGTCACAGGTTCACCAAAGTTACAAATTAGAATCCCCAATGTCCAAGGAGTCTGCACATATCACTTTCAACTCTCTAGTCCTTTTAGAACTGGAGAAGAAGATGAAAATAGGTTTTTAAGGTTGTGACCCCTGTGACCCTATTTGGGGTCATGAGGTCACGAAATCTACAATTTAGAATCCCCATTGGCCAAGGAGTCTGCACATAACGTTTTTAACTCTCAAGTCCTTTTAGAACTGGAGAAGAAGATGAAAATAAGTTGTTAAGGTTGTGACCCCTGTGACCCTATTTGGGGTCACAGGATCACCAAAGTTACAAATTAGAATCTCCATTGTCCAAGGAGTCTGCACATATCATTTTTAACTCTCTACTCCTTTTAGAACTGGAGAAGAAGATGAAAATAGGTATTTAAGGTTGTGACCCCTGTGACCCTATTTGGGATCACAGGGTCACCAAAGTTACAAATTAGAATCCCCATTGGCCAAGGAGTCTGCACATATCATTTTTAACTCTCTAGTCCTTCTGGAACTGGAGAAGAAGATGAAAATAGGTTTTTAAAGTTGTGACCCCTGTGACCCTATTTGGGGTCACAGGGTCACCAAAGTTACAAATTAGAATCTCCATATGCTAAGGTACTTGTACACAAAATTTCAGCTCTCTAATGTGTATGGTTCATGAGAAGAAGTCGAAAGTGTCAAAAGTTTACGGACGGACGGACGACGGACGACGGGCCATGCCATAAGCCCATCTGGACTTTCAGTCCTGATGAGCTAATAAAAATTGTTTTGGATGGAATCAAAATTATGAAATTATGTTAGGTGATGTGATTCTTCACATTGTAATGAAACCGAAAGGTAGTTAATTTGTAGGGAAAGTCCAAGAACTGTAAAGATTAAAATTCCTGACCGTTTCCGGGCTAGATACAACACTGTATATGTGAATCAACATATGGAAGAGGGCTAGATACAAAACTGTATATGTGAATCAATAAGAGGAAGAGGGCTAGATACAACACTGTATAAGAGGAAGAGGGCTAGATACAACAATGTATAAGAGGAAGAGGGCTAGATACAACACTGTATAAGAGGAAGAGGGCTAGATACAACAATGTATAAGAGGAAGAGGGCTAGATACAACACTGTATAAGAGAAAGAGGGCTAGATACAACACTGTATAAGAGGAAGAGGGTAAGGTACAACACTGTATAGGAGGAAGAGGGCTAGATACAACACTGTATAGGAGGAAGAGGGCTAGATACAACACTGTATAAGAGGAAGAGGGCTAGATGCAACACTGTATAAGAGGAAGAGGGCTAGCTACAACAATGTATAAGAGGAAGAGGGCTAGATACAACACTGTATAGGAGGAAGAGGGTAAGATACAACACTGTATAAGAGGAAGAGGGCTAGATGCAACACTGTATAGGAGGAAGAGGGCTAGATGCAACACTGTATAAGAGGAAGAGGGCTAGATACAACAGTGTATAAGAGGAAGAGGGCTAGATACAACACTGTATAAGAGGAAGAGGGTTAGATACAACACTGTATAAGAGGAAGAGGGTTAGATACAACACTGTATAAGAGGAAGAGGGCTAGATACAACAGTGTATAAGAGGAAGAGGCTTAGATACAACACTGTATAAGAGGAAGAGGGCTAGATACAACACTGTATAAGAGGAAGAGGGCTAGATACAACACTGTATAAGAGGAAGAGGGTAAGATACAACACTGTATAAGAGGAAGAGGGCTAGATGCAACACTGTATAGGAGGAAGAGGGCTAGATACAACACTGTATAAGAGGAAGAGGGCTAGATACAACACTGTATAAGAGGAAGAGGGCTAGATACAACACTGTATAAGAGGAAGAGGGCTAGATACAACACTGTATAAGAGGAAGAGGGTAAGATACAACACTGTATAAGAGGAGGAGGGCTAGATGCAACACTGTATAGGAGGAAGAGGGTTAGATACAACACTGTATAAGAGGAAGAGGGCCAGATACAACACTGTATAAGAGGAAGAGGGTTAGATACAACACTGTATAAAAGAAAGAGGGCTAGATACAACACTGTATAAGAGGAAGAGGGCTAGATACAACACTTTATTATATACTCATGTAATCTTATGATAGTAATACAAGGGTGCAATACGGAATACGTCTTCAAATTCCATATTGCACTCCAGAATCCGTATTGCACGCCTGCCGGTTCTACTTTTTTTCAGCTTCGGCAATTCTCGGAATTTTCCGTACGTAACAATCATTTTCCTAATTAGAACACCGGATTTGACGTATCTCAATGCATTGGTAACAAACCTCCTTTTTAATATGATATTGAAGAATGATATAGTGAGACTAGTGTTATCGTCAGTAAAGAAACTGCAAAACACTATAAAAAGGAAATCCTAAACTAAACTCCGAGAACATCGCCAGCGACACTGGGCCCTTATGACGTCATAGCCTACAACGATTATGACGTCATTTCCATGGTGACGTCTTTTGAAAGGATCCCGTCGCTCGGAATCCTGAACTTACGTATTCATATTCAGAACTTTATAAATAACTAGAAATATGTGCATGTGATGCACTGTGATGTCCCCCGCTAACATTTAATCCGAAAGTGACCCTACCCCCATTATGTACAAATTTCAAATTTCCATGGAAACCAGCAAAATAACAATTCAGAGTAACCAAAGTAGCAAAAGGCACCACTCCCCCAGTAGTTCTAACCACATATCAAGTCTAGTAAAAATATTTTGAATAGTTTTTAAGCTAAAGTACGGAAACAGACCCTACCCCCCATATACACCTAGTTCAACTTGTTTCTATAGAAACCAGAAAAATAATTCAGAATAACTAAAATTGAAAAAGGCACCACTCCACCACTAGGTCTAACCACATACCAAGTTTCGTAAAATCATATTAAATAGTTTTTGCGATATGGCTCGGAAATGGTCCTCACACCATATGTTCTAAGTTGAAACTGTTGCCATGGAAACCAGGAAAAATCATATAATTCAGAATGACCTAAATAGCAAAAGGCACCACTCCACCACTAGGTCTAACCACATACCAAGTTTCGTAAAAAAATATTGAATACCTTTTGAGATATGGCTGGGAAACAGTCCCTACCCAAATATGCACTAAGTACAAACTGTTTCCATGGAAACCAGGAAAATAAAACATTTAGAAAAACCAAAATAGCAAAAGGCACCACTCCAGCACTAGATTTAACCACATACAAAGTTTCGTGAAAAAATATTGAACAGTTTTGGAGATATGGTCCGGAAATGAAAGCCTCCCCCAATATGCACTAAGTTAAAATTGTTTCCATGGAAACCAGAAAAAATAAAAAATTCAGAAAAACCAAAATAGCAAAAGGCACCACTCCATCACTAGGTCAAAGCACATACCAAGTTTCGTGAAAAAATATTGAACGGTTTTTGAAATAGAGGCCGGAAAAAGTTCCTACCCCCAATATGCACTAAGTTCAAATTGTTTCCATGGAAACCAGAAAAAATAAAAAATTCAGAAAAACCAAAATAGCAAAAGGCACCACTCCATCACTAGGTCTAAGCACATACCAAGTTTCGTGAAAAAATATTGAACGGTTTTTTAAATAGAGGCCGGAAAAGGTTCCTACCCCCAATAAGCACTAAGTTCAAATTGTTTCCATGGAAACCAGAAAAAATTAAAAATTCAGAATAACCAAAATAGCAAAAGGCACCACTCCATCACTAGATCTAAGCACATACCAAGTTTCGTGAAAAAATATTGAACGGTTTTTGAGATATGGCCTGGAAAAGAAAGCATTTCGGAATGACGGAATCACGGAATGACGGAATCACGGAATGACGGAATGACGGAATCACGGACGGAGGTGAAAACATTATGTCTCCCGAAAAATATTTCGGGGGACATAATAACTTAGGATAAACTTTTATCACTGTATTTAGTTTTCACACTTGTTAAAATTGCCTCCTATGTTTAACTACGCAAAGTAATGAGAAAATAAACAGATAATTGAGGTATCAAATCATCAGTCGAGCGTGTCATAGGTAATCGCCTTCTTTGCATTATGTATCAGTACTACGTCTCGGATTTTTTAAGCAATTTAAAATTACTTATAAAAAAGTTAAAAAGAGACTATATAATAAATACAGAACGTCATACGTGTGCATTTGGGTCGTTTGTATTGAACTCGAAGATGTCATGGACGCGGAGAAACAACTCGTTCTTCGAACTCGTTGTTCCTCCGCTTCCATGACATCTACTCGTTCAATACAAACGACCCAAATGCACACGTATGACGTTCTGTATATGTATAAGAGGAAGAGGGTTAGATACAACACTGTATAGGAGGAAGAGGGTAAGATACAACACTGTATAAGAGGAAGAGGGCTAGATACAACACTGTATAAGAGAAAGAGGGCTAGATACAACACTGTATAGGAGGAAGAGGTAAGATACAACACTGTATAAGAGGAAGAGGGCTAGATACAACAATGTATAAGAGGAAGAGGGCTAGATACAACACTTTATTATATACTCATGTAATCTTAGGATAGTAATACAAGGGTGCAATACGGAATACGTCTTCAAATTCCGTATTGCACTCCAGAATCCGTATTGCACGCCTGCCGGTTCTTCTTTTTTCAAGCTTTGGCTATTCTCGCAACTTTCCGTTCGTAACAATCATTTTCCTTATTAGAACACCGGATTTGACGTATCTCAACTGCATTTGTAACAAACCTACTTTTTAATATGATATTGAAGAATAATAAAGTGAGAAACTAGTGTTATCGTTAGTAAAGAAACTGCAAAACACTATAAAATAGGAATCCTAAACAAAACTCAGAGAACATCGCCGGCGACACTTGGCCCTATGACGTCATAGCCTACAACGATTATGACGTCATTTCCATGGTGACGTCGGTTGAAAGGATTCCGTCGCTCGGAATCCAGAACTTACGTTTATCATATTCAGAACTTATAAATAATTACTAAGGATAACCTTTTATCACTGTATTTAGTTTTCACACTTGAGAAAATTGCCTCTTACGTTTAACTACGCAAAGTAATGAGAAAATAAACAGATAATTGAGGTATCAAATCATCAGTCGAGCTTGTCATAGGTAATCGCCTTCTTTGCATTATGTATCAATGCGCAGTGCGACGCCTCGGATTATTTAAGCAATTCAAAATTACTTTTAAAAAGGTTAAAAAGAGAGTATATAATAAATACAGAACGTCATACGTGTGCATTTGGGTCGTTTGTATTGAACTCGAAGATGTCATGGACGCGGAGAAACAACTCGTTCTTCGAACTCGTTGTTCCTCCGCGTCCATGACATCTACTCGTTCAATACAAACGACCCAAATGCACACGTATGACGTTCTGTATATGTATAGGAGGAAGAGGGTAAGATACAACACTGTATAAGAGGAAGAGGGCTAGATACAACACTGTATAAGAGGAAGAGGGCCAGATACAACACTGTATAAGAGGAAGAGGGCTAGATGCAACTATGTAAAAGAGGAAGAGGGCTAGATACAACACTGTATAAGAGGAAGAGGGTTAGATACAACACTGTATAAGAGGAAGAGGGCCAGATACAACACTGTATAAGAGGAAGAGGGCTAGATGCAACTATGTAAAAGAGGAAGAGGGCTAGATACAACTATGTATAAGAGAAAGAGGGCTAGATACAACACTGTATAAGAGGAAGAGGGCTAGATACAACAATGTATAAGAGGAAGAGGGCTAGATACAACACTGTATAGGAGGAAGAGGGCTAGATACAACTATGTATAAGAGGAGGAGGGCTAGATACAACTATGTATAAGAGGAGGAGGGCTAGATACAACACTGTATAGGAGGAAGAGGGTTAGATACAACTATGTATAAGAGGAGGAGGGCTAGATACAACACTGTATATGAGGAAGAGGGCTAGATACAACACTGTATAAGAGGAAGAGGGCTAGATGCAACACTGTATAAAAGGAGGAGGGCTAGATACAACGCTGTATAAGAGGAAGAGGGTAAGATACAACAGTGTATAAGAGGAAGAGGGTAAGATTCAGCACTGTATAAGAGGAGGAGGGCTAGATACAACAATGTATAAGACGAAGAGGGCCAAATACAACTATGTATAAGAGGAAGAGGGCTAGCTACAACAATGTATAAGAGGAAGAGGGTTAGATACAACACTGTATAAGAGGAAGAGGGCTAGATGCAACACTGTATAAAAGGAAGAGGGTTAGATACAACACTGTATAAGAGGAAGAGGGCTAGATACAACAATGTATAGGAGGAAGAGGGTAAGATACAACACTGTATAAGAGGAAGAGGGCTAGATACAACACTGTATAAGAGGAAGAGGGCTAGATACAACACTGTAAAAGAGGAAGAGGGTTAGATACAACACTGTATAAGAGGAAGAGGGCTAGATACAACACTGTATAAGAGGAAGAGGGCTAGATACAACAGTGTATAAGAGGAAGAGGGTTAGATACAACACTGTATAAGAGGAAGAGGGCTAGATACAATGCTGTATAAGAGGAAGAGGGTAAGATACAACACTGTATAAGAGGAAGAGGGCTAGATACAACACTGTATAGGAGGAAGAGGGCTAGATACAACACTGTATAAGAGGAAGAGGGCTAGATACAACACTGTATAAGAGGAAGAGAGTAAGATACAACACTGTATAAGAGGAAGAGGGCTAGATACAACAATGTATAAGAGGAAGAGGGCTAGATACAACACTGTATAGGAGGAAGAGGGCTAGATACAACTATGTATAAGAGGAGGAGGGCTAGATACAACTATGTATAAGAGGAGGAGGGCTAGATACAACACTGTATAGGAGGAAGAGGGTTAGATACAACTATGTATAAGAGGAGGAGGGCTAGATACAACACTGTATATGAGGAAGAGGGCTAGATACAACACTGTATAAGAGGAAGAGGGCTAGATGCAACACTGTATAAAAGGAGGAGGGCTAGATACAACACTGTATAAGAGGAAGAGGGTTAGATACAACGCTGTATAAGAGGAAGAGGGTAAGATACAACAGTGTATAAGAGGAAGAGGGTAAGATTCAGCACTGTATAAGAGGAGGAGGGCTAGATACAACAATGTATAAGACGAAGAGGGCCAAATACAACTAAGTATAAGAGGAAGAGGGCTAGCTACAACAATGTATAAGAGGAAGAGGGTTAGATACAACACTGTATAAGAGGAAGAGGGCTAGATGCAACACTGTATAAAAGGAAGAGGGTTAGATACAACACTGTATAAGAGGAAGAGGGCTAGATACAACACTGTATAAGAGGAAGAGGGCTAGATACAACAATGTATAGGAGGAAGAGGGTAAGATACAACACTGTATAAGAGGAAGAGGGCTAGATACAACACTGTATAAGAGGAAGAGGGCTAGATACAACACTGTAAAAGAGGAAGAGGGTTAGATACAACACTGTATAAGAGGAAGAGGGCTAGATACAACACTGTATAAGAGGAAGAGGGCTAGATACAACAGTGTATAAGAGGAAGAGGGTTAGATACAACACTGTATTAGAGGAAGAGGGCTAGATACAACGCTGTATAAGAGGAAGAGGGTAAGATACAACACTGTATAAGAGGAAGAGGGCTAGATACAACACTGTATAGGAGGAAGAGGGCTAGATACAACACTGTATAAGAGGAAGAGGGCTAGATACAACACTGTATAGGAGGAAGAGGGCTAGATACAACACTGTATAAGAGGAAGAGGGCTAGATACAACACTGTATAAGAGGAAGAGGGCTAGATACAACACTGTATAGGAGGAAGAGGGTAAGATACAACACTGTATAAGAGGAAAAGGCTAGATACAACTATGTATAAGAGGAAGAGGGCTAGATACAACTATGTATGAGAGAGAAGATAGCTCACTGACCTGAGGATGCCTTGAAAACTTCTTTCAATTTGTTTCCAATGTTTGTCAAACCAAACTCCTTTTTCTTTGCCTGTCTGAAATGCATTTTGAATAAAAAAAGAAATTTTAATCTTGATCACGAAAAGCAGTAAACATGACAAAAAACATTTTAAAAAACAAGCTCAATTATATTTTTTTTTCAGATAAGTGAGTCCCTGAGTTTCAAAGGAGTTCATATTGTGCACGAAAATTGAATAACATTTTTTGTAAGATAGCTGATATTGTCAGCTGCATATAGTGTTACTTTTTGTCGAAATGCGCAATTGAAACACAATGACAATGCAGTATTTTTAAAATATGAATGTGTGATAGATTAAAACTGCTGGATTATGTTTAATCGTACAATGACCTGTGGTTTAGGAATTGCATGACATGTATGGAGTTTTGAGAAAATAGTTCTTGTTTTGACATAATTTGCATGTTTATCACATTTGGATAGCTTTATTGCACCGATAACAGCCCCTATATATGATAAAGTATTTTAACTTAGGTATGTAATTGAATAATATATGGTAAGTGCATTCTTTAAAAGGCAAGAACAGATATCAATAAATAGATTCTATGAATTAACAGTCCCTCCAAACATTTTTCAATATGCTATACTAATGATGTCGCGACAGCTCATCACTGTCTGATTATCCATCTGTAAACTAATAGATGCAATAGAGCAACAAATTTGAAACTTAAATACAAATCTGCAAATAAAGCAAACGGTTCATAAATTTCTTTAAAGGAACAACTCTAATATTCATAAACATTTTTACAAAATTTGAACAAAATTGCAGATGTTTCAGATTCTTTGAAGGGGATCCTTCTTGGGTCACTTTACTTTATTTCTTTAGTAAGGTGTATTTTTGAATAACAAAAAAAATCTGCGTCATCACATCATTTTTGCTTGAATGTAAAGACCAGAAACATTGTTTTATTTTTTTGAGGCCTAAGGTAGATGTATATGGGTGCTGTACTGCATAAGAAGTCTCTCAAATCATGTTTCTGCCAGTTGGGGTCTGTCTACAATGAAAACCCAGTTAACCACAAGGAATGAAACTATTACATTACTCACCAGGTGACATGAAGCCAAGGCTGTAGGAGAGTAACCCTGCATAACTATGCCAGGCCACAAGGAATAGACTAATACATTACTCACCAGGTGAGATGAAGCCAAGGCTGTAGGAGAGTAACCCTGCGTAACTATGCCAGATCACAAGGAATGAAACTATTACATTACTCACCAGGTGACATGAAACCAAGGCTGTAGGAGAGTAACCCTGCGTAACGATGCCAGATCACAAGGAATGAAACTATTACATTACTCACCAGGTGAGATGAAACCAAGGCTGTAGGAGAGTAACCCTGCGTAACTATGCCAGATCACAAGGAATGAAACTAATACATTACTCACCAGGTGACATGAAACCAAGGCTGTAGGAGAGTAACCCTGCGTAACTATGCCAGATCACAAGGAATGAAACTAATACATTACTCACCAGGTGACATGAAGCCAAGGCTGTAGGAGAGTAACCCTGCGTAACTATGCCAGATCACAAGAAATGAAACTAATACATTACTCACCAGGTGACATGAAGCCAAGGCTGTAGGAGAGTAACCCTGCGTAACTATGCCAGATCACAAGAAATAAACTAATACATTACTCACCAGGTGAGATGAAGCCAAGGCTGTAGGAGAGTAACCCTGCGTAACTATGCCAGATCACAAGGAATGAAACTAATACATTACTCACCAGGTGACATGAAGCCAAGGCTGTAGGAGAGTAACCTTGCGTAACTATGCCAGGCTGATAAAGATCTCTCAAGATCTCTCAAAACCAAATGCCCCTCTTCCCCTCCCTTTCTTTAAGAATATATATGGGAAGATATCTTTCAGATAAGGAAAACCCAGCCCGAGCTAACGGTCTGCTAGGACTAAAATAGCGATGAACATGTTAGTGGTTAGTACGCTAAATTCTTGAAAAATCAGGATAAAATGTAAAACCTTTAAAAACTCTATCAGCTTGAGGGTTTACGACTCTGCCAACTGGTGGGAACGGACTTGCCAAACCAAGCACGTTTGAAAAAGTGCTTGTCAAATTTGTAGGGCTTAATGAGTGTGCTTGGCAAACTCCAAATAGCCAATGAGCGGATCATTTCAATGGGCAGGGCCACAGCGAAAGCCTTAAAAGCCACCTTAACCAAATGAGCTTTCAGACTTTCAGGGAGTTGATGCCTCTCAAGGATGAAGCCCATGCAGATTGTTGAAAATAATCATCATAGTGTGCTTGAAAGGGGGAACATCTCACTTCTCCAAATCCATTGCTGGCTGAGACACAGCTGAGAGCTCTACTGGAGGAGTGATATGAAACAAGGGAGCCATCTTTAGATGGTAAGAGTCTGGCAGTCTACATGTATATAAAAATATAAAAAACAGAAGGCACAATCTTCGAGGACAAAATTTAGTAATGATTCACCATGTTTGAATTCGCAGTGGTAGTCATTTTTTGCCGCCATTATGCAACACGTCATATGCATGGTTTTCAAAAGATCCTACATCACAACGTGACGGTTTCGAGAAATGCGACCGCATTCGATAACAATACATCAACAAAGTTCACAATTCATTTCCCTCTTCCTTCTGAATCTTCAGAAAAGTTAAGCAATGCTACAAGAGATAACGGTATGTCTTCTCAACTCAATAACAATAATGATCAATGCATGCAGGTTTATAGTTCTCTTTCCTTGTTGCTAGGGCAACCCTGACAGATAGGGCACAGACAAAAACATGTTTTTTACATTGTTTTTGTAGAACTTTTATTAAAAAAGTCACAACCTATCATATAGCAAAAAAGCAAGATATTGTTAAGCAGTAACCCAAAGAGGATCCACTTCAGCAAAAGATTTACACATTCTGAAAAAAAGTGTTAAGCACAAAAAATTAAGAATAAATAGATTTGAGATCATTAAAAAGATACATGTGATTAGCATTGAAATAACACATGCAAATATACCTCTCTTCTTGAGAACCCGGCCGGCCTCATCCACGTACAAGAGGCTGTTCAGTTACGCTTCTCACTTAGCTCAACTGATGAACTACTCAACGACTCAAGTTAGTCAACTATACCATATGATGTTAGGGAGTACAGGTTGGTAAGTACATAAGTGTTTGTGATGATGAATGTTAACATTTGTATCTAAAATCTCTAAGAGTAATCCATATGTGATATTAGATTTAAGACTATAGACTGAGGTAAGGAACATGTAGGACGAAGACAGCCCAGGAGGTCCAGGACAGATCGTCTTGCTCACCTGTTCATGCACCATGCCAGATTACAAGATTGAGGCTGATAATCTCATTGCTTTAGACACAACATGTTTTACTTGTTTACTGTAGATAAGCTGCCTAACCTTCTTCAAAGTCTCACTTTAATCATTCAAAGTGGAGGACAAACAATGTAAACTCATTTCATCTGAGCCGTTGTGATACAGTGGTGTGACTGTTGGATGAAGCATGCAGTAATACGTAGGTCTCCGCATGGTTTCCAGACCATCTCTTCACTTAAACATTTGCATATTGGTAATTGAGTTTGGAGTTATTTATCGAAAGAGCTAGTTATTACAGCAACAAACTTTCATCTTTAAATGCAGGCCTCAGTGATAGCATAATCATTGCCTAAACCAAGAAAAATCTGATGCACTCCTGCTTCTAAAAAAGTTATTATTATATATAGCTATATTCTATTATTTTTAAAGGGTTTTATAGGCAAGGTTTTTTAATGAAATAGACATATGCTTATGAAATCAAGTTTTGTCATTTAAAAAAATAATTTGGATAGTACACATAAGGACACATACAATGTAAACATGTGTCAACTAAGGTAATAACTATGTAGCCAGTGTTAGTACTTTCATCTCCATGTATGGAGAAGTGCATGCACGACTGTAAATAGTGGCCATTCCCATGCATGCATGTTTGTGATTACCTTGGCAGTACAGGGCCACAGCTAGGAGGGGGCACAACACTGAAGTCAACACAACACAACATTACACTTCACTACACTCTATGTGCATTTCACAATCACACCAACATGTCTATGTAACTCATTCAAAATCACACAACATCAAGGCAACATCTTGAATTAAAATGCATTAAGAAGATAAGTCATGTGAAAATAAAAGCTTGAACAAAACAAGAACATGCGAACAAAAGTCTTAGTTTACTTGCCAACCAAACCCACTTTTACTTTCCAAAAAATACTTTTCATCTACCCTTTTGACATCTTAATCTCCTTACTCCTTCAATCTACCCATCATGCTGTATCCACCCACCCTTTACCACCTTCCCACCTTGCCACTCTAAATCACCCACCACAACCCCTCCACATACATTTCTATCAAACCACGATATGAAAATGAACACCATTTATATAGATTCTCATCCAAGCCTCTCCTGACATAAAATATAAGAACACAAGTTGATAAGAGTTACAATATTCGAGATGTGTTAATATGAAGCTGAGATTCTACTTATCCCCTCAAATACTCTTTTGCTGTGATGTCATCATGTTTACGACATCATTCTTCATGATACGGTATCATTACTTGACTTCTGGTAGTAGACCTTAGCAGGGCATTGCGCCAAATTTCTGTCAAAGCAATATCTCCTACAAAAAATCATTTGATCACAAACAAGCGATATCGCCTTGTGAGCAGAGTTTTGGATGAGAAATTCCCATATTTCCATCCACTCTACATTACATTGCCCACCACATGAACACTCATGAGCCGACTGACAACTGTGCTGACACACGCTCACAAGCACCCCAATACAGCCCTGCCCAACCCTAGTGCACTGCACTAAAACAGGATAGTGTGATACCTGTGCTGACACACGGTCACAAGCACCCCAATACAGCCCTGCCCAACCCTAGTGCACTGCACTAAAACAGGATAGTGTGATACCTGTGCTGACACACGGTCACAAGCACCCCAATACAGCCCTGCCCACCCCTAGTGCACTGCACTAAAACAGGATAGTGTGATACCTGTGCTGACACACGGTCACAAGCACCCCAATACAGCCCTGCCCAACCCTAGTGCACTGCACTAAAACAGGATAGTGTGACAACTGTGCACGACACAATGTGATATTCACACACAACAATAAGCATACCTATGGTTTGTGTTATTCCTTGATGTTGTCATGCTACTTTAACACAATAATTGAACCAACATTAGTTTTATTACTCAATAATAAGAAGTCACATAAAATCAAAACATGCAAAAACAAGTATTTGTCACAAACTTGCCCATGTTCCCTGCTTAACTACAAACTTGAATGACCTTGAATATTTATTTGGTCAGTGAAGTCTGATATCCTTGACCCAAATCGACTGGTGTTTGATAGTCAACCATTGAAGTATGATTCCAGCTTTGACACCTCTGGCTGCAGTGCTTCAATCGGTGTCAGGCTAAATACATTCTAAAATCTGGTCAAAATCTTGTCGAGTTCTCAAAAATGAGGCCACGGTCACCCACATCGACTGGTGTTTGCCTTTCCCCATTATAAGGACTTTCAAATTTAGAGACTCTAGGGGCAGATGATCTTGAGATATTGCGCTAACAACATCTTAGAAACTGGTAAAAAATCATGTAGTGGCGGTGAAATCAAGGTCACCAAAAATGATTTCTGTCTGCATGCATATTCCTCAAATTTGAAAATTCGCAGCAGCGGTTCAAGAGATAGTGCACTTAAAAACAAGAGATGTACATGTATTAGGAGGATGTACGGAAGGACACCCGGACGGGGCTGAATGTCATGTCCCCCTGATTCCCTTAGTGGCATAAACAAATAGTCAAGGGCTCTGTAGATAATCAGGATTTGTAATCTTTTGATGTTGACGATGAAGACAACCTGTCATGTGACATAATAAAGCAAGCCAGGTCGCAAACATGTCCATCATCAGAGCATGATTTAAACATGAATATTCTATTCTACTTGTGTGGACCAAATGGGAACTGTATGGTAAAGAACACCAAGCTGAGACCTGACCTCGTCTGAGATCAGGCCTGACCTCAAATTGAGCATCCTAATGATTCCTGCATGGAATACTATTTATAGGGGGGTTGCACACTACTCAAAGGACAGTAAAAACTAATTTGAAGCTGAATTTTCCACATATTCTTTACAAGTGACATTTTGCGATGATTAATAATTAAATATCTATAAGGGAATTAAAAAAACTTAGTCTTACAATGTATTTGAGATATATTCTTGAGAAAATATTGTACTGTAAATGATGATGAAGGCCACTGCCTGATGGGCTCAACATGCTTGAAGAGAACCATAGGTATTTGTGTATAAACTGTAATGCATAAATTGTTGTACATTTTATATAAACATAATCATAGATGAAACACCAACAGTATAACTGAGTTCTATAGTGATTTGGGAAACATCATAGTGTAGATATTGGATATGTTCAAGAAGAAAAAGGGAGGTAACTCTTACTTGGAGAGACTGCGTCCGAGGGAGCCTGGTCGCTCTCCACACACCATTGAGTAGTACTGTAGACACAAGCACTCGGCTCAACACAAACTCAATACTTCAACCATTCAGGCTTATGTGTTATGTTTCAAAATAAAAACATCATTCATTCAGCAGATAAAATTTGCCTCTGAAGAGGTTGTGAAGAGTATGCTTCATGGAACTATTCAGTCACATACCAATCTCACGATTTCTAGTTTCAAGGAAGCAAAATAAATGGACAGATTGGCACTGCAATTCTAGCTGCTACTTGGCTTACATGACATTGCAATGTTCCAAAATACTGGAGAACAGCTGGTGAGACTCTCTTAAAATCTATTTTCATCACATAAGTGATTGTGTTTGGTCTCCCTTTAACAATATCAATCAAACATAATACATCTAAAGTTACATATTTTACATTTCATATAATTTACTTTTTTTCATATCATTGTTAACATTTGAAAATTATTATTTTCTATAATGGCATCTCATTATGTAACCAATTAATGTTGAACAAAGGGGCTTCAAAGAAATATTAAGTACATCACAGATTAATGAGCTTTTAAAGAAGAAACATTTGTGTAAAATATTAATTCTTTTATAAAATGTATGTTAATCAATTTTTTCGTATTAATTCTTTAAAAAAATGATTTATGTTTTTAAGTTTATACAAAATTGATAAAGATTAAAAAGAATACACATGTTGGCCATTTACATGGCAATGTCCCCCGCAGTTATGAGGTATTTGGTAATAACATGTTTATATCTATTCCTATTCCTATGCCTTATTCCCTAATGAATTCCCTAATCAAATTTGAAGTTAGTTTTGAAAATTTGACAAAGGAGGTTGTAATGAAGTAATCTGAGAGATGAGAACATGAGACAGACTGGTTGCGTAGACAGGAAGTAAGAGTCAAGTACTCACATCATCGCTCTGATGGAAGAGGGGCAGGAAGTTGTTGTCTAGTAGATTATACGCATGTTCGTAAGCTCTGCAATATCAACAATATTTTTATAGACAATATCAACTTAACACTTACTGGATAACAATTTGGTGACATTGAAACTTAGTAGTAAAAGCTGGATCTCCTAGGTGCCTAGAACAAGGGGAAGCTGTTAAGTGTATAGAACTCCCCCTACTACAGTGTTGACTTTTTCTTCATTCTTTTATATCATCTTCCTTTTCACGGCCCACTTGTCCAGGAGAATGTCTATGTCCTTACAAACAAAAGTCATGCAATTACCAAAATAGACGACAAACCCAAGCAGCCAGATCTGGACTGAAGGGTGGGTTCAGTTGTTTGATACTTGATACCTGCATGTTCAGCTTTTGCAATTTCCATAATTTCAATAGGGTTACTATGTTCATCAGGTTGAACCTACCATTTATATGATCGATGGCTATGAAAGGGTCTATAAATAGTGTGTTTCTATAATGAACACAATGGTGAGTGTTATCTAAATGGCCTATAGACAGTGTATCTCAATAGTGACCACAATGGCACTGGATTTTGGTCTTTATCGGTAACCATTTCCATAAACTTAATGACTTCCCCTCAATAATGCTGAGGAATATATGGATGACAACTTCTTTGTTCATTGTATGTGACGTTTCGCAGAGGAAGAGTAATGATGTAGGGGGCATATCCTTTGGGTATTGATTTTGTTTGGTGAAGACATGTTGAAGGTGATGGAGTTCGTCTTGTAGTTTTTCGGCTGAGGAGTATATGTTTTTGGCTCTTCTCGTCAAGGTGGTGATGATTCATGTACATCACTGGCCTCTATCAATTAAATGTAAACATCTCCTGCATTGTACATTACTGGCTTCTAACAACTTATCTCTGTTTAATTACATTTATTCTTTTCATTAAGTTGTTGTTACTGTGTATTGTACTATTTACATATATATATGCCCCTACATCATTACTCTTCCTCTGCTTGAGAATGACACAAGAATCTGTGTCGAAACATCGCATATAATGAACAAAGAAGTTGTCATCCATATATTCCTCAGCATTATTGTCATTCCAACTTCCAAAATGCCCCTCCCCTCGTTTGTCAAAATAAAGTTTCAGGTTTTGATGTTAATTATTTCTCGAGGTAAAAACATGACGGTTCACGGATGACTCCTTACAGACTTGTAAATGTAACTGAGCTGGACCAAATAGTGCATAGCATCATATGAAGAAATTTGGATTCAGAGTTAGTACATTTTGTTGCAGATGAGGCAAACAATGACTATCAAACTTTGTAACGATGTGACCAAATCAGTATTGTAGCAAGACATGAAAGCATGAATGCTGAATTTGAACAACCTATGACCAAAAGCGGTCCAGTATTTGATATGCAGTATCTAACAGTTCATCTTTCTCTGCCAGAGTCTCTCATGCATACAGGATTTGATGAACATTGTCATTATATACATCGCAGAATTTACTGGGAACTGCACCTTTCGTGGTAATGAATGATACAGCTAGAACAGATCTGAACATTGAAGGTTGCTGCTTTGGTTGTAAATGTTTGTGATGTTCAAGTACTAGATGAGAGAGAGAGAGAGAGACTCTGCTGGGTGAACTCACTTGAAGAGCGGTGTGGAGGTCCTCAGTTTGATCACCTCATCAGGGGGACCCTTGATCACTGCAACAAGGTACACACTGACACTCAGTATACCCAGCATCATACACTCAACAGCACAGCAGTCTTTACATTGTTGATTAATTAAGGACGGGTATCTTTCCTCATTTCTGTATTGCAATATAATGCGATACAAAAAAGTGTAATGTAATGTATTGACACTTTTCAAATTGAAGACTTTAATGCTTTCTCCTCTAAATATGAGGGTTAAGAACGATCATCAATTCTCAGCTAAAAGCTGTTTTGGAAGGGGAGATTTTTTAATCAATGTTTTTGACCTGTAAACATGTCAAAGCCATTTTCACAATACAAGTTCCCCCTTTGTAAAGGACTTTCCATGAGGAAGATGAAGACAGAGACATATGGTGGGAGGAAGATGAAGACAGAGACATATTTTGGGAGGAAAATGAAGAGAGACTGATGATGGGAGGAAGATGAAGATACAGACTGATGGTGGGAGGAAGATGAAGATAGACATATGGAGGGAGGAAGATGAAGATAGAGACATATGGTGGGAGGAAGATGAAGATAGACATATGGTGGGAGGAAGATGAAGATAGAGACATTATGGTGGGAGGAAGATGAAGATAGACATATGGTGGGAGGAAGATGAAGATACAGACTGATGGTGGGAGGAAGATGAAGAGAGACTGATGGTGGGAGGAAGATGAAGAGAGACATATGGTGGGAGGAAGATGAAGAGAGACTGATGGTGGGAGGAAGATGAAGAGAGACTGATGGTGGGAGGAAGATGAAGAGAGACATATGGTGGGAGGAAGATGAAGAGAGACTGATGGTGGGAGGAAGATGAAGAGAGACTGATGGTGGGAGGAAGATGAAGATAGAGACATATGGTGGGAGGAAGATGAAGAGAGACATATGGTGGGAGGAAATGAAGATAGACATAAGGTGGGAGGAAGATGAAGAGAGACTGATGGTGGGAGGAAGATGAAGATAGAGATATATGATGGGAGGAAGATGAAGATAGAGACATATGGTGGGAGGAAGATGAAGAGAGACATATGGTGGGAGGAAGATGAAGATAGAGACTGATGGTGGGAGGAAGATGAAGATAGAGCTTCATAGCACAAAAACTTTTCAAGTTATCGCGTTTACAAGGATATCTTAGAGTGAATACATATCTCGTGACCTTGACCTTTGACCTTGAAAGTGAACGTGTCAAAATCGTTCCCCCGAGGTATGAGTAATAAGGTATGAATAAGAGTTCTGGAAAGCTTAGTGGAAAAAAGTTATAGCTAGTAGTACGAGTGCGGCGGCGGCGGCGATGGAAACTTCACAAAAACTGATAGCAGCCCCGTCCTTAGACGGGATGATGGGATGAAGAGAGACTGATGGTGGGAGGAAGATGAAGAGAGACTGATGGTGGGAGAAAGATGAAGAGAGACTGATGGTGGGAGGAAGATGAAGATAGAGACATATGGTGGGAGGAAGATGAAGAGAGACTGATGGTGGGAGGAAGATGAAGAGAGACTGATGATGGGAGGAAGATGAAGAGAGACTGATGGTGGGAGGAAGATGAAGAGAGACTGATGGTGGGAGGAAGATGAAGATAGAGACATATGGTGGGAGGAAGATGAAGAGAGACTGACCAGCTTCCAGCTCCTTGATGATCTGTTCATCAAACTTGATGCGGTCGAGAGCAGTGGGAGCACAGTAGCTGTTGTACAGGTCCTTGGCCATGTTGTGCAGCTCCACAAACTCACTCTGAGACACACTGGGGCTCAGGATACGCTGGTTGAAGTCATCTGCAACCAAACACTTCACTTGGAATCTATGAAACTTCTTGGGTTGCTTGAGAGGCATTTTAGAAGTTGATAATATCAAGAAGACGAGGAGTTTATGGATTTTCAACTTTTTTAATGTAGAATGTAGTGACGCCTAGGCATAGATCCTTATACTGTTTTCAAGCAAATGGGAAAATGGGAGTACAGCGATTTATACATATGGAAATGATGATGAGATAACAATAACAGTAACAACAGGATTGCATCAAAGGATAACACTAAAGAAGCTAAGACATCAGGACACCACTGTCAGGCTATTTCATCCCATCAGCTTACAAACACCTAATCCATTCATGATTAATCCACTCTACTCACTCTGGCTTCTATTAACCCCCCCCCCCCCCCCCCCCAGATCTCTGCTTTATTAACTCACTCACTCACAAACACTGGTGAGTAAGAGAGTTGATGAAAAGACTGACCGCAGGCGAGACAGAACTGGAGCACATTGACAGCGGCCTCGCTCTTGAGGAACTGCATGAAGGGGTAGAGCAGCTCAGGCGTGTCCTTGTTGATCACATCCGGCAGCTCCAGGCGCAGACACTGAGACACACCCACTCTCTTATACACTCTACTCATACACAATAATGGAAAACAATCACTGTGCACCAGTCAACAGTTTCGAAAGACACAGTTCATTAGTAAATAAATTCAAAGAAAAGTTCATTAGTAATAAGATTCAAAAGACACAGTTCATTAGTAAATAGATTCAAAAGACACAGTTCATTTGTACATATTCATCAACAACTTCAATTCATATATTTTTGGTCTCAGAATTGTCTCTCTTGAAAACTGATGGTAAACTCCATATAGCATTATTTCCAGTTTACACTGAGGTGAATTTGTACAGGTGGCTTTGTATGACTTCATATGGTCGAAAAGAATGATTAGTGAAGAAATAAAGGATTTTAAAAGTAACAAGCAAAAAGTGAGCGTGGCTCACTAATACTCCCGACTGTGTATCCCTGACCAACTGAATTATTTTTCACTCCAAATTTGAAAACAATCGGATGAATAGTATTTCCAAAATATGTCGGACAAAAAAAGGCATCGGATGGACAGAATCATTGGTATAATTACTATATACTCTTGATATAATAAATTCGCTACAAGGTGTTTTGAAAGAGTGTACTTGACTGTCATACCCTTGTAGAGTTTGCATTTTCTCCGGCTGCGCCTCGGGAAATAAAACTCTACAAGGGTCTTACAGTCCCATACACCCTTTCAACACACCGTAACTAACAGTGTTATACATGTACGGTTGGTAACTTGTGTACTCACGGAAGTGTTGTGCGAGACAGGTTGCTGAAAGGCTTCAAGAAAAGCAACACTGGGTGATGGTGGTTCTGTTGCTTCAGGAGGCTACAACAGTAGAGAAACTTGTAACATCTCTCAACCACAATGTTTCTCTTCTTCAAATTAAGGCTTCACATTTGAAACATAGAAATATGATGTTCAAAGATGACATCATTCGTATTTCAAGGCAATCGTTAAAAAAACAACTTAAATGTTTGACATAGTATTCACTGCTATCATTAATTCACGTGTTTAACTAGCAGTGTAAAGTTATGATGAATATCCATCAGTAGAGAATAAGGGTGCAACGATACACCGATACACCGGTGCATCGCGATTAAATGGCCGACAATACGATACACGATATGTTTTGCCTCTGAATCGATACGACCTACAGTGGAATTAAATTTCTTAATTTTAATTTTTTACCCTGTCAGTGTCACCAGTGTTTATTATAGACAAATAAAGTAAATGTTTACAGCCATATGTATCTAGGTAGACTATTGTTGTTGTTTATTAAATACTTCACCATCCTGTGTAATACGTATCGAGATACGTATCGTATCGTACCCCAAATATCTAGAAACGTATCGTATCGCGACCGTGCTGTGTGGTTGCACCTCTAGTAGAGAATAAGGAATGTCTGGCTTACCGGGGTATCATCTAGGAAAATCAGGATCAAATTGTTCACTATGTCCTGAAAATAATACATCCATGTTTATTATTTGGATCTCTTGGCCATTTTTCAAAATGTCACAACCCTACAATCAAACCACCAAAGTTACTGAATTTTGCTCACAAAATAATATTTCAGAAATACATATTAGAATATATATAAGAAATTCTTTCTTTTTGATATTGTACAATGGCTTGTATTCTTGATTCTAATTGTCTGCTTTAAACAATTGCCTTTTGTTAAATGATACTACCATATGTTGAAAATGAAATGCAAATTGGCTAAGATATTATCACCACAAAATGTTAAGTACCGGTGACGTTCAAAGATTAAGTCCAACATTCCTTTACAGGAAACTACTAAAAACCCAAAGACCAAAGAATGAGTTTGAAATACTATACAGCAATATAAAGGACAATCTTATCTCAGCTTATTTCCCTATGAACATCTTGTCATGTTGTTGAACAGAATGATGACAGGTACAAGAGTGATGTCCATACCGGGCTGGCTATTGCATCCATGGCGGGCAGGAGCACGGAGCCGGCTAGGATCTCCCTCAACAGGGCGCACGTACTCCTGCAAACATCGGCCTCATATCAAACAACCAACACAGACCCACCAACAGGTGCCTTATTGGCCAAGTGATCTTCAATAACCAGTAGTAAATGAAAATATAAGTTTGGTTTCCATGTAATACAGATTAAAGGAGAAACCTGAAAACACCAAATACACCTCAACACATGGTGGTTATTTCAAATACAAAGTTTATTAACCAAGGCCAACAGTTTTTTAGCTTTGTTTCAGAAACAAATTTGTAAATTACTTTTACTTTTCCATGGAAACCACCAAAATGAGTAATTCCAGAAAGTAGAAAACCCCAAAATGCATAACTACATTTGAAGATCTATCCGTATATAAAGTTTTATTAACATTTAAGCCTTGCCTGTTCAAGAAAGTTATGTGTCCATGGAAACAGACAAAATTCAATATTCTAAAAAGTTGACAACTCAAAGAGGTACAACTATGTGTATTGATTAGCCAGAATATCGAAATTTGTTAACATATATTTAACAGTTATGGAAGTCTGCTACGTAAACAATCATAAAGAACCAAGGACGACGAGAGGATGATAGTGATGTATAAGTGGTGTGTCACTCACTTTGAGTGGAGAGCTTCGGGACGGAGGATATGAGGGAAGAGAGACTCAGCTAGACGCCGCAGGTACTCCAGCTCTGCCTTGCGGCTCCAGAGAGCGCAGTGGATGTCCTGTCCGAGGTACTCGAGCACCGCCTCCTGCAGGTCTCCACCTGGGGGCAACACTCAACAGTCAGAGCAAGCAGATTACTGGTACATCTCATCCCACTTTCAAATCAAACTCAAAGCTTTTTTGAGTTAACAACACCAATTTCTAGATAACAACAGGATATTTCACTGCAGGTTAAACATCTGTTCAACATGTGGATAAATCACTGCAAGTTCAACAACTATTCAACATGTGGATAAATTACTGCAAGTTAAACATCTATTCAACATGTAGATAAACTAGATTAGTGTTTGCGGGACACCGCAAAAGCAGAGCAGGCCCGAAACTGGGGGTTTCGCCTTCCCTGTTCCGCCTTCTTCAGGCCTCAGCAAATTGGACATTTGCTTGTGACCTTGACCTTTGACATTCAAGGTCACACAATCAATGAACATTTTTCATTGAGTATAACAAAATTAATATTTAATGAATAAAGTGTTCATTGTTAAAATAAAGCTTTTTGCTAAACTATGCTAAAGTTGTGACCTTGCTGTGACCTTGACCTTTGACAGATTGTAGCCGAAACCTTCCAAAATTTTTTGCTCTTCCAAGGATGATATATACCAAGGTAGAGCTTCATAGCACAAAAACATTTCAAGTTATCGCGTTTACAAGGGATTTTAAAGTGATTTTATAGCTCGTCACCTTGACCTTTGACCTTGAAAGTGAACATGGCAAAATCGTTCCCCTGAGGTATAAGCAGTAGATTATGAACAAAAGTTCTGGAAAGCTTAGTAGAAAAAAGTTATAGCCAGTAATATAAGTGCGGGGACGCGGCGGAAACTGCACAAAAACTGATAGCAGTTAATTGCTAATTACTGCAAGTTCAAGATCTTTTCAACATGTTGATAAATTACTGCAAGTTCAACATCTATTCAACATGTGGATAAATTACTGCAAGTTCAACATCTGTTCAACATGTGGATAAATCACTGCAAGTTCAACATCTGTTCAACATGAAGCTCACTCACCCTGTTTCCTAGCCTGCACACAACAGTCCAGATGTTCAATTGCAGCCTTCACAAATTTATGAATGATCAACTTTGGAATGTCAACCTGAAATGACATATTCAATGTTAAGTTAATTAAAATAACACTAATATAAAACATTGGTAAACAAAAGCATTAAAAAGAAGGACCCAGCTCTTTCTGGAATGAAACTGGAAGAGGTTTTCATTTTGGACATCATACCAGACAAATAGTGAGGTTTAAGTCAAAAATATTGCATCACACATGATTTCAGATGGTTTAACACTGTCTCTTGGCCAATTGGGTTTTGAAAGATTGGCCCCCTTGGTTAATCAATGTTTTTATAATTTACATATCTACGGTTGAAAGCTTACATATGAAATATCAGATTAATATTTACACCGATCTTACAGAACAACTTTAAGCTGGTCGTTAATGTCTGTGTGTACCTTCTTGGCTCTGCGGAAGAAAACCGCTGCAATAAACCTGACGTTGGTCCTGAGCTCGTCTGCAAACTCTTCATCTGTGCTCACATCCCTACAAGTAGCAGTTCACTCACTCAAACAGTAATACATTATCATTGCTCACATCCCTACAAGTAGCAGTTCACTCACTCAAACAGTAATACATTATCATAGCTCACATCCCGACAAGTAGCAGTTCACTCACTCAAACAATAATACATTATCATAGCTCACATCCCTACAAGTAGCAGTTCACTCACTCAAACAGTAACTCATTATCATTGCTCACATCCCTACAAGTAGCAGTTCACTCACTCAAACAGTAATACATTATCATAGCTCACATCCCTACAAGTAGCAGTTCACTCACTCAAACAGTAACTCATTATTATTGCTCACATCCCTACAAGTAGCAGTTCACTCACTCAAACAGTAATACATTATCATAGCTCACATCCCTACAAGTAGCAGTTCACTCACTCAAACAGTAACTCATTATCATTGCTCACATCCCTACAAGTAGCAGTTCACTCACTCAAACAGTAACTCATTATCATTGCTCACATCCCTACAAGTAGCAGTTCACTCACTCAAACAGTAATACATTATCATAGCTCACATCCCTACAAGTAGCAGTTCACTCACTCAAACAGTAACTCATTATCATTGCTCACATCCCTACAAGTAGCAGTTCACTCACTCAAACAGTAACTCATTATCATTCACTCAGTAGCAACATTGCTACATTATCATGGAACTTTAGTCAAGTTCTAACGCCATGTGTATGGCCCCTTCGACAGTTTAACCGGCTAGTATCCTCTGGAATCCCACGTTCGCATATTTGTGTTTACAAAGTTTACACTGGGCATGACCAAGCCCGATGTTGGGAGATCCCATTGTGCATTTTCAGTGGCTAATAAATGAGTTTCAGGTAGGGACTTTGCATAAAAAGTACAGCTCTATTTGCTACGGTTTTGAGCATTTAGAGGAATTAAATCTAAATATCCAGTATGTGTACATGTATATTTATGTTTTCATGTGCTATGTATTTGATTAAAACAAATAACTTTGTTTAAAAAAATTATAACTGACGATGGGAAGACATTTCAGAAAAATGATGGCATAAAATATTTCAAAAGTATAAAATATATTAGTAAAAATTCTCTTCTCATACTTCCCTATGATTGAGTTACAAAAATCAATAGCAAACTTATTTTGTAAAGAGGTCTGACAATAAAATGTATACTTTTCGGGGATCATTCATATAAGTGTGAAAATACAGTTTTATACACAGGGTTGTATCAGAGTTTGATTACTGCTTTTTTACCTGTCCAAATTTCATAAACATTTTTTAAAATTTGTATTCTATGATCCCAGGTTTGTATTGGAGGCAAGGGTACTGATAGTATTCTATGATACCACGCTTGTATTGGAGGCAAGGGTACTGATAGTATTCTATGATCCCAGGCTTGTATTGGAGGCAAGGGTACTGATAGTATTCTATAATCCCAGGCTTGTATTGGAGGCAAGGGTACTGATAGTATTCTATGATCCCAGGTTTGTATTGGAGGCAAGGGTACTGATAGTATTCTATAATCCCAGGCTTGTATTGGAGGCAAGGGTACTGATAGTATTCTATAATCCCAGGCTTGTATTGGAGGCAAGGGTACTGATAGTATTCTATAATCCCAGGCTTGTATTGGAGGCAAGGGTACTGATAGTATTCTATAATCCCAGGCATGTATTGGAGGCAAGGGTACTGATAGTATTCTATAATCCCAGGCTTGGAGGCAAGGGTACTGATAGTATTCTATGATCCCAGGCTTGTATTGGAGGCAAGGGTACTGATAGTATTCTATGATCCCAGGCTTGGAGGCAAGGGTACTGATAGTATTCTATGATCCCAGGCTTGTATTGGAGGCAAGGGTACTGATAGTATTCTATGATCCCAGGTTTGTATTGGAGGCAAGGGTACTGATAGTATTCTATAATCCCAGGCTTGTATTGGAGGCAAGGGTACTGATAGTATTCTATCATCCCAGGCTTGTATTGGAGGCAAGGGTACTGATAGTATTCTATAATCCCAGGCTTGGAGGCAAGGGTACTGATAGTATTCTATAATCCCAGGCTTGTATTGGAGGCAAGGGTACTGATAGTATTCTATCATCCCAGGCTTGTATTGGAGGCAAGGGTACTGATAGTATTCTATGATCCCAGGCTTGGAGGCAAGGGTACTGATAGTATTCTATGATCCCAGGCTTGTATTGGAGGCAAGGGTACTGATAGTATTCTATGATCCCAGGCTTGGAGGCAAGGGTACTGATAGTATTCTATGATCCCAGGCTTGTATTGGAGGCAAGGGTACTGACAGTATTCTATAATCCCAGGCTTGGAGGTAAGGGTACTGATAGTATTCTATAATCCCAGGCTTGTATTGGAGGCAAGGGTACTGATAGTATTCTATCATCCCAGGCTTGTATTGGAGGCAAGGGTACTGATAGTATTCTATGATCCCAGGCTTGGAGGCAAGGGTACTGATAGTATTCTATGATCCCAGGCTTGTATTGGAGGCAAGGGTACTGATAGTATTCTATGATCCCAGGCTTGGAGGCAAGGGTACTGATAGTATTCTATGATCCCAGGCTTGTATTGGAGGCAAGGGTACTGATAGTATTCTATGATCCCAGGTTTGTATTGGAGGCAAGGGTACTGATAGTATTCTATAATCCCAGGCTTGTATTGGAGGCAAGGGTACTGATAGTATTCTATCATCCCAGGCTTGTATTGGAGGCAAGGGTACTGATAGTATTCTATAATCCCAGGTTTGTATTGGAGGCAAGGGTACTGATAGTATTCTATAATCCCAGGCTTGTATTGGAGGCAAGGGTACTGATAGTATTCTATAATCCCAGGCTTGTATTGGAGGCAAGGGTACTGATAGTATTCTATGATCCCAGGCTTGTATTGGAGGCAAGGGTACTGATAGTATTCTATAATCCCAGGCTTGTATTGGAGGCAAGGGTACTGATAGTATTCTATGATCCCTGGTTTGTATTGGGAGGCAAGGGTACTGATAGTATTCTATAATCCCAGGTTTGTATTGGAGGCAAGGGTACTGATAGTATTCTATAATCCCAGGTTTGTATTGGAGACAAGGGTACTGATAGTATTCTATAATCCCAGGCTTGTATTGGAGGCAAGGGTACTGATAGTATTCTATAATCCCAGGCTTGTATTGGGAGGCAAGGGTACTGATAGTATTCTATGATCCCAGGCTTGTATTGGAGGCAAGGGTACTGATAGTATTCTATAATCCCAGGCTTGTATTGGAGGCAAGGGTACTGATAGTATTCTATGATCCCTGGTTTGTATTGGGAGGCAAGGGTACTGATAGTATTCTATGATCCCTGGTTTGTATTGGAGGCAAGGGTACTGATAGTATTCTATAATCCCAGGCTTGTATTGGGAGGCAAGGGTACTGATAGTATTCTATAATCCCAGGCTTGTATTGAAGGCAAGGGTACTGATAGTATTCTATAATCCCAGGCTTGTATTGGAGGCAAGGGTACTGATAGTATTCTATGATCCCAGGTTTGTATTGGAGGCAAGGGTACTGATAGTATTCTATAATCCCAGGCTTGTATTGGAGGCAAGGGTACTGATAGTATTCTATCATCCCAGGCTTGTATTGGAGGCAAGGGTACTGATAGTATTCTATAATCCCAGGCTTGTATTGAAGGCAAGGGTACTGATAGTATTCTATAATCCCAGGCTTGTATTGGAGGCAAGGGTACTGATAGTATTCTATGATCCCAGGTTTGTATTGGAGGCAAGGGTACTGATAGTATTCTATAATCCCAGGCTTGTATTGGAGGCAAGGGTACTGATAGTATTCTATCATCCCAGGCTTGTATTGGAGGCAAGGGTACTGATAGTATTCTATAATCCCAGGTTTGTATTGGAGGCAAGGGTACTGATAGTATTCTATGATCCCAGGCTTGTATTGAAGGCAAGGGTACTGATAGTATTCTATGATCCCAGGCTTGGAGGCAAGGGTACTGATAGTATTCTATGATCCCAGGCTTGTATTGGAGGCAAGGGTACTGATAGTATTCTATGATCCCAGGCTTGTATTGAAGGCAAGGGTACTGATAGTATTCTATGATCCCAGGTTTGTATTTGAGGCAAGGGTACTGATAGTATTCTATGATCCCAGGCTTGTATTGGAGGCAAGGGTACTGATAGTATTCTATAATCCCAGGCTTGTATTGGAGGTAAGGGTACTGATAGTATTCTATGATCCCAGGTTTGTATTTGAGGCAAGGGTACTGATAGTATTCTATGATCCCAGGCTTGTATTGGAGGCAAGGGTACTGATAGTATTCTATGATCCCAGGCTTGTATTAGAGGCAAGGGTACTGATAGTATTCTATGATCCCAGGCTTGTATTGGAGGCAAGGGTACTGATAGTATTCTATGATCCCAGGCTTGTATTGGAGGCAAGGGTACTGATAGTATTCTATGATCCCAGGCTTGTATTGGAGGCAAGGGTACTGATAGTATTCTATGATCCCAGGCTTGTATTGGAGGCAAGGGTACTGATAGTATTCTATGATCCCAGGCTTGGAGGCAAGGGTACTGATAGTATTCTATGATCCCAGGCTTGTATTGGAGGCAAGGGTACTGATAGTATTCTATAATCCCAGGCTTGTATTGGAGGCAAGGGTACTGATAGTATTCTATGATCCCAGGCTTGTATTGGAGGCAAGGGTACTGATAGTATTCTATGATCCCAGGCTTGGAGGCAAGGGTACTGATAGTATTCTATAATCCCAGGCTTGTATTGAAGGCAAGGGTACTGATAGTATTCTATGATCCCAGGCTTGGAGGCAAGGGTACTGATAGTATTCTATGATCCCAGGCTTGTATTGAAGGCAAGGGTACTGATAGTATTCTATGATCCCAGGCTTGGAGGCAAGGGTACTGATAGTATTCTATAATCCCAGGCTTGTATTGGAGGCAAGGGTACTGATAGTATTCTATGATCCCAGGCTTGGAGGCAAGGGTACTGATAGTATTCTATGATCCCAGGTTTGTATTGGGAGGCAAGGGTACTGATAGTATTCTATAATCCCAGGCTTGTATTGGAGGCAAGGGTACTGATAGTATTCTATGATCCCAGGCTTGTATTGGAGGCAAGGGTACTGATAGTATTCTATGATCCCAGGCTTGTATTGGAGGCAAGGGTACTGATAGAATTCTATAATCCCAGGCTTGTATTGGAGGCAAGGGTACTGATAGTATTCTATGATCCCAGGCTTGTATTGGAGGCAAGGGTACTGATAGTATTCTATGATCCCAGGCTTGTATTGGAGGCAAGGGTACTGATAGTATTCTATAATCCCAGGCTTGTATTGGGAGGCAAGGGTACTGATAGTATTCTATAATCCCAGGCTTGTATTGGAGGCAAGGGTACTGATAGTATTCTATGATCCCAGGTTTGTATTTGAGGCAAGGGTACTGATAGTATTCTATAATCCCAGGCTTGTATTGGAGGCAAGGGTACTGATAGTATTCTATGATCCCAGGCTTGTATTGGAGGCAAGGGTACTGATAGTATTCTATGATCCCAGGCTTGTATTGGAGGCAAGGGTACTGATAGTATTCTATGATCCCAGGTTTGTATTTGAGGCAAGGGTACTGATAGTATTCTATGATCCCAGGTTTGTATTGGAGGCAAGGGTACTGATAGTATTCTATAATCCCAGGCTTGTATTGGAGGCAAGGGTACTGATAGTATTCTATGATCCCAGGCTTGTATTGGAGGCAAGGGTACTGATAGTATTCTATAATCCCAGGCTTGTATTGGAGGCAAGGGTACTGATAGTATTCTATAATCCCAGGCTTGTATTGGAGGCAAGGGTACTGATAGTATTCTATGATCCCAGGTTTGTATTGGAGGCAAGGGTACTGATAGTATTCTATAATCCCAGGCTTGTATTGGAGGCAAGGGTACTGATAGTATTCTATAATCCCAGGCTTGTATTGGAGGTAAGGGTACTGATAGTATTCTATGATCCCAGGTTTGTATTTGAGGCAAGGGTACTGATAGTATTCTATAATCCCAGGCTTGTATTGGAGGCAAGGGTACTGATAGTATTCTATGATCCCAGGTTTGGAGGCAAGGGTACTGATAGTATTCTATGATCCCAGGTTTGTATTTGAGGCAAGGGTACTGATAGTATTCTATAATCCCAGGCTTGTATTGGAGGCAAGGGTACTGATAGTATTCTATGATCCCAGGTTTGTATTGGGAGGCAAGGGTACTGATAGTATTCTATGATCCCAGGCTTGTATTGGAGGCAAGGGTACTGATAGTATTCTATAATCCCAGGCTTGTATTGGAGGCAAGGGTACTGATAGTATTCTATGATCCCAGGCTTGTATTGGAGGCAAGGGTACTGATAGTATTCTATAATCCCAGGCTTGTATTGGAGGCAAGGGTACTGATAGTATTCTATAATCCCAGGCTTGTATTGGAGGCAAGGGTACTGATAGTATTCTATAATCCCAGGCATGTATTGGAGGCAAGGGTACTGATAGTATTCTATAATCCCAGGTTTGTATTGGAGGCCTCATACTAAACTTTGTATACAGAAAGAAAATTTGACTACCTAAACTACCTAATCTAGCCTGTTGTTATTTCCACTTTAATATCAAATGAAAGGACCCTTTACAGGTAAAAATACGAAAAACTTGTCATCCTTTTACACATTTTTGAATATCCATAGAATTTGAAATACATAATCTGAATATTTTGAATTGTCTCCTAATTCGATTTTGAGATGACACTCTCAATGTTCAATATTTGCAGCAGTGAAGGGTTATTTGTGTTTAGTTGAAATTATATATATTCTTGAAAAATATTTTCTTTACTATACCGACAGCTCTCCCACTAAGATACACAATCCAGTGTAAATATCATTCATGTGTCTTTTGTACCTTGAACTTTATCAGTTGTTGAACTCATCACATAAATCTATGGACTATATGGAATTTCTGTTGTTGATCTCAGAAAACATTTCGGGTAGCTGTCTTCCCTCCATTTATTCTCCTGTAAAACCCTCTTTGAAATATTTTTACAATCACAAATATAAGTTTCCTAGACAGGTAGTGATGATTTAAGTAGATATTTCCATAACATATCGTTTGCTTTTTAGTCATATTAAAATAGACTCCAAAAAGCATTTTTCTAGCATTTCCAGTAGTACTTTAGTGAGCTAGCTTGTCAATTGAGCTGTGTTTGGGAGGAGGACTCGGTGAGAAGAACAAGTGGATGGATCAGTAGAGTATCTGCTACTTGATGTTCTTGCTAGGATGTTATACTCACTTGTACCAAGTGTACACAAACTCTTTCAGGATGATAGTGAAGAACTGAAATTATAAACAGGAAGTATAATATACTTGAATAAACCCACAATCAAAAACTACCAATCTACAATAACATATTTAAAACCAAAATTGACATATGTACTGAAAGTCTTTGAGACAACTATTGAGTTACCTTGAGAAGAGTACTACCATGAATAAGATACTGAGCTACTAGAGGTGTGACGATATATTGTGGTATTCGTGAATCGCGATACTTAATCTGACGATACACGTATCGTGATACATTCTCTATATCGTAATACGTATCGTTGACTATTAAATGGCTTATTTTCCCTATAAATCAGATGATTCATAAACATTTAAGGTCTATTTTGTAAAAAACCTTGAAATAGCGTATCGTGATGTGTATCGTATCGAATCGTATCGCCATAAGATATCGTGATACGTATTGTATCGTATCGTGAAAAATCTATATCGTCACACCTCTATGAGCTACTGTCAGCCAAGGAATGTGACATGGTAGCCAGATACTTGCAACTGTCAGTCAGATACAGAGTTACTGTCAGTCAGATAATTCGTTACGGTCATTTAGATACTGAGCTATTGTCAGCCAAGGAATGTGATACGGTAGCCAGATATACTTGCAACTGTCAGTCAGATACAGAGTTACTGTCAGTCAGATACAGAGTTACTGTCAGTCAGACAGATACAGAGTTACTGTCAGTCAGATACTGAGCTACTGTCAGTCAGATACAGAGTTACTGTCAGTCAGATACAGAGTTACTGTCAGTCAGATACAGAGTTACTGTCAGTCAGATAATTCGTTACGGTCATTTAGATACTGAGCTATTGTCAGCCAAGGAATGTGATACGGTAGCCAGATACTTGCAACTGTCAGTCAGATACAGAGTTACTGTCAGTCAGATACAGAGTTACTGTCAGTCAGATACTGAGCTACTGTCAGTCAGATACAGAGTTACTGTCAGTCAGATACTGAGTTACTGTCAGTCAGATACTGAGCTACTGTCAGTCAGATACTGAGCTACTGTCAGTCAGATACTGAGTCACTGTCAGTCAGATACAGAGTTACTGTCAGTCAGATACTGAGTTACTATCAGTCAGATACTGAGTTACTATCAGTCAGATACTGAGCTACTGTCAGTCAGATACTGAGTCACTGTCAGTCAGATACTGAGTCACTGTCAGTCAGATACTGAGTTACTGTCAGTCAGATACCGAGTTAGAGAACTGACCTCATCCAGTGCCTGGTCTACCTTCTCACTTGTCTCCAGGTTTGTCCATGGTTGAAATGCCAAAATGTTCAACTCTGGTCTGAAACATAAGATAGGATATATATATATATAAGAATCCTTATTCAGACCAAACAGTTACCTCAAGGTCTCCAAGAGAACCTTCATTATCAGTTTTGAATAAATACCAACACACAATCATCCTTTATCAGTTTCCTTACTGGGAAAACCAACTGCCTCATGTTACCATATAGAAACACAAAATGCATTTAGTTAGTTAGTATATCAGTTGACATTCTTTCATCTCTTGAAGGCTGAAGGCTTGGACTACCTGTGTCTTGGACATTTCCGCTGGCCACACACTGTGCACACTGTCTTCATGCGGGTTAGCTCGTCATTGTCATTCCGCGACTGAAACAGAAACATTCCCATACAGTGCTGCAATGTTTGAGATACCAATACGTTGGAAATTATAATCAGTGTGTTATGTTTCATAGATCAACAGGTTATTAAAGATATTGATACACCTGAAAAGATGTGAGAAGTGTTATTAGGATAACAGCAGAGCTACAGATAAGCTGCGTACTTGCGTAAATTACGCAAATTTTTTTGTGAAAACCCAATTCAATTGAAGTTTATTGCGTACAAGTACGCTAACATTTTTTTAAATACTCAATTAACTTCATTCACCATGCGTACACAAAGCAATTAGAACTCCAAACTTGCGTACTTGTTATTTATTGCCCAAAATGTTCAGAGCCGATATCGGCCTCTCAGAACTCTCATATACACTCAGGCAGTGTCAGTTACGCCTTTACAACAAACATGACTTGATTAACGACACAGTTAGGAGTTTATTACCATGTGACTAAGGCCAAGTTATGTAAATATCGTCCGACTATTTCTAACTACAGATAACTGCATCATTATTTATAGTCCTTGGATTTTAGTTTCACCGTCTTCTTCGGTCCTAAGATAGCTGTAGACTATCTTTTTAACCTTTTGATCCTCCCTGACGATCTTTTAGCTTTCAGTATTATCTGCATTAAATTGTAAAAGTTAGATAATGGCTTTATTTCTTTTTGTAATGTTGTCTTTATCGTATCTTTTTTTATAAAGTGAAAATCGTGTATACTGGACACAACCAATTTTGATATTCATATTTTTATGAAATAATGAATATTTGTAAAGGCCTATATATATATAAAAGTTGATAATTTTTCACAGTTATAAAAGTGTATAAAAGAGATTGGAAACCTAGTCTGTCTGTTCTGGGGAAAGTAAAGAAAATGTTTGAAACGTTACCAGTTTAAGGACTCAGTGTAGGACTGGCCATATTTTAAAAGCTGGTTATAAAATAACAATTGTGTGGAAAAAAGTTGTTTTTGTACATATTGAAAGTATGAATAATGATATAAGTGATAAATGACAAACAAATATATATAATATCCCTTAGACCCTAACCTTTTTTATTCAGTATATATATATTATGGATGTCATAAACTCAGCATATTCTGATAAAGATTGACTAAGTCGTCTTCTATAATCTAATTAATTCATTTCAAAAATATTATCATAAAGAAATGCAAAATCCAGAAAGTACCCAATTAAGCTGATTTTGAGGAGTACAAATATTTTGGTTACTCAAATGAAAATTAAAATACCCAATCAAATTATTACAAAGGAGTACATTACCCAATAAGGCAAAAAGTTATCTGTAGCTCTGTAACAGTATCTTGATAGTGTGAAACAAGATTCATGATTAACCGTATTCGACCTTATAAGCGCCCAGGGCGCTTAAGACATTGACTTGGGTGTGTGTACATTAAAATGGTGTGAATGACAACTAAAAAAATTAAGACTACTGAAGTGGAACTGTGTTTAGATTGTCTTTGAAAACTGATACAGGCATTCAAAACATATCTACACATTATTGAGTAGAAAATAACACATATTGTCGCTAATGTACCTCTCACAGAAAATTACTTCAATAAATCATTGAAGTCAATTCACAATTATATCATGAAATCTGATCAATTTAAAAAATTTATATGCACATTTATATATATACAGGTACCAGGTAATGACTGCAAAATAAACAAAAGTGTCATCAGGAGATATGGCTTATCCCCCTGGCCCCACCGAAGTTAAGTGATCAGTTTTAGCATATATTTTGATATACTGATTGTGTGAATAATGTTGTGTGCATACATGCATCTAATTTTGTTTGACTTTTAATAACCATCATAAGACTATGATAAACCCTATCTAGGTCTTTTTAGTTAGTAAATGCTTATGTTATGCCATCGTCAAGTTCCTCATGTTAATGTGAAGAGAGAGCAAAACAACAATCCTGTTTAAAGTGAGTCGCGGTCACCAGTAAAATTGATACAACATATTTATAAATTAGTGGCCCGCTACTGTGCGCAGAGTCTCTCCTAAGCTCCGCAGCAGTGTTGATTAATTATCGCTATACGGAGCTTGACTGCGACAGTGAACCGGTTTATGTAAACCGGTTTCGCAGTAGGTTATGTCAACTCTGGGATTGAGTAGTTTGTATAATCAAATACTTCGTTTAAACCGTTATAACGCTATAAATGTCCAGTAACAATAGACATGCAACCACAAGAAAAATTGTATTTGACACATAATTAATAATTGACATTATTATTTTAAGAAATCAATATAATCTATTTTTTATCAATTCATTTATTAAACAGCGTGCTGTTTCAAAGTGCGCAAGAAGTATCAGTTATACTTACTTTCAAAAATATAATAATATTCATGATAATGTGAGGATAATGAAGGGTAGTCCAGCAAAGTAGACGTCTCCTTCGGGTGCGCAGTCATCGCACATATACCAAAGTTCATATCACCATTATCTAAATGAGTGGCAGCTATGTAATTTGAGAAAGCAACGATTAGGACTTGGTTATTTGTCATCCATACGTTATCGATAGCACATCTTGTAAAGTTTGGATATTTTTTCTATTTACTTTTTGTATTCTGTAGATTGTAAATAAGAAGCATATTAGAAATGTTCAATAATGGAAATTTGTTGCGGACGATGAAACGTTCAACTACTGATTTTAATTAGTCAGATATAATGTTCTACAGCTTCATTTGGTTTTGTAAGTTAGACATTCTGTCAGCGAAGAAAATAACATTTATTGGCGGCAATTGTCTTGTATATATCTTGTATGTGTATCCTTTATCCAGTCAACCAGACACGATGGCGCCATCAAACAGTGACCCGGCAGTTATATGACTTGTTACGAGACATACCTAGAGTCACTGGACGTCAATAAACTGACGTCTCACACCTGTTATCTGTAACATCCATCTCTATAAAATACAACTTCAAATGACAGTTCCATGTTGTCTTCATGGTACTTTTTTGAAAACGTGTCAAGTGTTATTTCAGGCTGTTCAGTGTATCACACAAATTTAAGACGATGTTATTTAACCAACTCAAATCACAAAGCAACATGAATAGATAAGAAAATTGCTTCAATTTCCAAACCCACTACCTTTCCTACCAATAAGTGGTTTCGGCAGTTATTATGAGCAGCAACTTTTTTCAAAGTGATTGGTTTAAACATTGTTTTATTTCAAGCAATAAACAAACAATTGGCGAACGGGCTATATTACGCTTATTTAAACGTCGCCCTTATTCACGATTCATAAAACTGAACACAAACATTAGAAAGCGTGAAAATTCAAAAGCTAAGAGAAACATGTGTAAATGTTAACATGTAGGTTTTCAAATGTTAATTGCTTAGTATGCCTCATTTTGAAGTTGGCTGCAGCATCATCTAGATGAAACAAAATTAAATGAAAAATGATTCAACCCACACTGTTACTCTTCACTACCGTATAGACGCAGGTGTTTCGCCAATCATTTGTAGCAAATAGTATACGTTGCTTAAAAGAAAATTCCAGTGTCCTATCCTAGTATAAATTGTCTAATGAAGTGGAATGGTAATTGAAGAAAATATTGTCTTATTAATTGATTATCTTTATATTTTACGCTTCTCAATACTCAAGCCATTAGCGAAACTTGTAAACTTATAATGTCTTGGCAAGTGCATGCGTTTGGATATTAAAATTAAATTACTCTTACGAAACTTAAACGTTGTATATGTCATAAGGTTGAAAAGTAGTACTTGGACAGGACGTTGTTGCACTTGTGGATGAAATCATCTATTTAACAAGGCAAAAGTGAGCGCGGCTCACATACCCCCGCCAGTAGTTTGACCGCCTTCACGTAACATTAATAAATGAAAATTTATGATTATGACTTAGAACACAATGATCTTGCAACCCTAAAAACTATTTCACTTAAAAACATCCCCGGCTATGTAGTTTTTGAATAAAATTCTGGGAACCCTGGAATTACCCCTAAAGGGCACAACAGCACTATACAGTCGAACCTTGTTTTGGTTACAGGTGAAAATCGTCCGGATAGCAAATCGTCCGGTTAACTGGGTCATTTTTCTTAAGAAATATAGACACATTGTTTGAAAAATCTTTGTCCGTAAAGTGAGATTTATGGATATACGGAGTCTGGGTATCCGAGGTTCGACTGTATACTTCCATACCAAATTTGAAGTGTGCAAGTCATTTGGTATTTATATATGCTCCGGAAACAAGACAAAGTAAACATTTTTGACCGTTTTTTGGTCAAAATTTCAAAAATTATTTGGACCATTGAGTTGAAACCCCTAAAAGGCACAACAGCATCATATAGGCTACTTCCATACCAAATTTGAAGTTTCTAAGTGGTATAGTTTTTCAGTTATGCTCCGGAAACGAGACAAAGTCCAAAAATCGGACCGTTTTTGGTCAAAATTTCAAAAATTATTTGGACCATTGAGTTGAAACCCCTAAAAGGCACAACAGCATCATATAGGCTACTTCCATATCAAATTTGAAGTTTCTAAGTGGTATAGATTTTCAGTTATGCTCCGGAAACGAGACAAAGTCCAAAAATCGGACCGTTTTTGGTCAAAATTTCAAAAATTATTTGGACCATTGAGTTGAAACCCCTAAAAGGCACAACAGCATCATATAGGCTACTTCCATACCAAATTTGAAGTTTCTAAGTGGTATAGTTTTTCAGTTATGCTCCGGAAACGAGACAAAGTTCAAAATTCGGACTGTTTTTGGTCAAAATTTCAAAAATTATTTGGACCATTGAGCTGAAACCCCTAAAAGGCACCACAGCACCATATAGGCTACTTCCATATCAAATTTGAAGTTTCTAAGTGGTATAGATTTTCAGTTATGCTCCGGAAACGAGACAAAGTCCAAAAATCGGACCGTTTTTGGTCAAAATTTCAAAAATTATTTGGACCATTGAGTTGAAACCCCTAAAAGGCACAACAGCATCATATAGGCTACTTCCATATCAAATTTGAAGTTTCTAAGTGGTATAGATTTTCAGTTATGCTCCGGAAACGAGACAAAGTCCAAAAATCGGACCGTTTTTGGTCAAAATTTCAAAAATTATTTGGACCATTGAGTTGAAACCCCTAAAAGGCACAACAGCATCATATAGGCTACTTCCATACCAAATTTGAAGTTTCTAAGTGGTATAGTTTTTCAGTTATGCTCCGGAAACGAGACAAAGTCCAAAAATCGGACCGTTTTTGGTCAAAATTTCAAAAATTATTTGGACCATTGAGTTGAAACCCCTAAAAGGCACAACAGCATCATATAGGCTACTTCCATACCAAATTTGAAGTTTCTAAGTGGTATAGATTTTCAGTTATGCTCCGGAAACGAGACAAAGTCCAAAAATCCATCGGACCGTTTTTGGTCAAAATTTCAAAAATTATTTGGACCATTGAGTTGAAACCCCTAAAAGGCACAACAGCATCATATAGGCTACTTCCATACCAAATTTGAAGTTTCTAAGTGGTATAGATTTTCAGTTATGCTCCGGAAACGAGACAAAGTCCAAAAATCGGACCGTTTTTGGTCAAAATTTCAAAAATTATTTGGACCATTGAGTTGAAACCCCTAAAAGGCACAACAGCATCATATAGGCTACTTCCATACCAAATTTGAAGTTTCTAAGTGGTATAGTTTTTCAGTTATGCTCCGGAAACGAGACAAAGTTCAAAAATCTGACTGTTTTTGGTCAAAATTTCAAAAATTATTTGGACCATTGAGCTGAAACCCCTAAAAGGCACCACAGCACCATATAGGCTACTTCCATATCAAATTTGAAGTTTCTAAGTGGTATAGATTTTCAGTTATGCTCCGGAAACGAGACAAAGTCCAAAAATCGGACCGTTTTTGGTCAAAATTTCAAAAATTATTTGGACCATTGAGTTGAAACCCCTAAAAGGCACAACAGCATCATATAGGCTACTTCCATATCAAATTTGAAGTTTCTAAGTGGTATAGATTTTCAGTTATGCTCCGGAAACGAGACAAAGTCCAAAAATCGGACCGTTTTTGGTCAAAATTTCAAAAATTATTTGGACCATTGAGTTGAAACCCCTAAAAGGCACAACAGCATCATATAGGCTACTTCCATACCAAATTTGAAGTTTCTAAGTGGTATAGTTTTTCAGTTATGCTCCGGAAACGAGACAAAGTCCAAAAATCGGACCGTTTTTGGTCAAAATTTCAAAAATTATTTGGACCATTGAGTTGAAACCCCTAAAAGGCACAACAGCATCATATAGGCTACTTCCATACCAAATTTGAAGTTTCTAAGTGGTATAGATTTTCAGTTATGCTCCGGAAACGAGACAAAGTCCAAAAATCCATCGGACCGTTTTTGGTCAAAATTTCAAAAATTATTTGGACCATTGAGTTGAAACCCCTAAAAGGCACAACAGCATCATATAGGCTACTTCCATACCAAATTTGAAGTTTCTAAGTGGTATAGATTTTCAGTTATGCTCCGGAAACGAGACAAAGTCCAAAAATCGGACCGTTTTTGGTCAAAATTTCAAAAATTATTTGGACCATTGAGTTGAAACCCCTAAAAGGCACAACAGCATCATATAGGCTACTTCCATACCAAATTTGAAGTTTCTAAGTGGTATAGTTTTTCAGTTATGCTCCGGAAACGAGACAAAGTTCAAAAATCTGACTGTTTTTGGTCAAAATTTCAAAAATTATTTGGACCATTGAGCTGAAACCCCTAAAAGGCACCACAGCACCATATAGGCTACTTCCATATCAAATTTGAAGTTTCTAAGTGGTATAGATTTTCAGTTATGCTCCGGAAACGAGACAAAGTCCAAAAATCGGACCGTTTTTGGTCAAAATTTCAAAAATTATTTGGACCATTGAGTTGAAACCCCTAAAAGGCACAACAGCATCATATAGGCTACTTCCATACCAAATTTGAAGTTTCTAAGTGGTATAGTTTTTCAGTTATGCTCCGGAAACGAGACAAAGTCCAAAAATCGGACCGTTTTTGGTCAAAATTTCAAAAATTATTTGGACCATTGAGTTGAAACCCCTAAAAGGCACAACAGCATCATATAGGCTACTTCCATACCAAATTTGAAGTTTCTAAGTGGTATAGTTTTTCAGTTATGCTCCGGAAACGAGACAAAGTCCAAAAATCGGACCGTTTTTGGTCAAAATTTCAAAAATTATTTGGACCATTGAGTTGAAACCCCTAAAAGGCACAACAGCATCATATAGGCTACTTTCATACCAAATTTGAAGTTTCTAAGTGGTATAGTTTTTCAGTTATGCTCCGGAAACGAGACAAAGTCCAAAAATCGGACCGTTTTTGGTCAAAATTTCAAAAATTATTTGGACCATTGAGCTGAAACCCCTAAAAGGCACAACAGCATCATATAGGCTACTTCCATACCAAATTTGAAGTTTCTAAGTGGTATAGTTTTTCAGTTATGCTCCGGAAACGAGACAAAGTCCAAAAATCGGACCGTTTTTGGTCAAAATTTCAAAAATTATTTGGACCATTGAGTTGAAACCCCTAAAAGGCACAACAGCATCATATAGGCTACTTCCATACCAAATTTGAAGTTTCTAAGTGGTATAGTTTTTCAGTTATGCTCCGGAAACGAGACAAAGTCCAAAAATCGGACCGTTTTTGGTCAAAATTTCAAAAATTATTTGGACCATTGAGTTGAAACCCCTAAAAGGCACATCAGCATCATATAGGCTACTTTCATACCAAATTTGAAGTTTCTAAGTGGTATAGTTTTTCAGTTATGCTCCGGAAACGAGACAAAGTCCAAAAATCGGACCGTTTTTGGTCAAAATTTCAAAAATTATTTGGACCATTGAGTTGAAACCCCTAAAAGGCACAACAGCATCATATAGGCTACTTCCATACCAAATTTGAAGTTTCTAAGTGGTATAGTTTTTCAGTTATGCTCCGGAAACGAGACAAAGTCCAAAAATCGGACCGTTTTTGGTCAAAATTTCAAAAATTATTTGGACCATTGAGTTGAAACCCCTAAAAGGCACAACAGCATCATATAGGCTACTTTCATACCAAATTTGAAGTTTCTAAGTGGTATAGTTTTTCAGTTATGCTCCGGAAACGAGACAAAGTCCAAAAATCGGACCGTTTTTGGTCAAAATTTCAAAAATTATTTGGACCATTGAGCTGAAACCCCTAAAAGGCACCACAGCACCATATAGGTTACTTCCATACCAAATTTGAAGTTTCTAAGTGGTATAGTTTTTCAGTTATGCTCCGGAAACGATTTCGGACGGACGGACGGACGGACGGACGCACGGACGGACGGACACGCGGAGCGCTATATACCCCCGACTATGTCGTAGCGGGGGTATAAAAAAGTGTAAGCGAGGCGAAAGGTAACAGCTCAGTCCTCCTTTTCAAGTGAATGTTTCCGGTCGATGTAACATTACCCAATCAGAGCGCACGATTAACGAGAGGATTCCCCTGAAGAAAAGCGAACCCTAAACCATTCTCTTCTCCCTACTCAGTGGTCAAGTGTAGCTCAGCTCATTATTGAGCAGGCTTCTCACTGCGGGTCGAAGGCCATTTTCTTTGTCGACAGCAAGTCCCTTTAAATAAATATGCTGTTTGATTAAAACATGTTCATTCCTTGGTAAAAAACAGTTTAGAAATTAATGGTGATGTTGGAATGAAGAATGTCATTGAGTTGAAACTCTCTGAAATTTAAAAACACAAAAAGTTCTGCTCTGGAAACACATTTCGAAGTTGCGTTTCCATGGAAAACGCAATAATAAATAACTCCAGAAGAGACAGACAGACAGACAGACAGACAGACAGACAGACAGACAGACAGACAGACAGACAGACAGACAGACAGACAGACAGACAGACGCCGGGGAGATAAAAATGGCATCCATGCACAATAACAAATATATTTCTTCGAAATTGAATAATGATCTGTCACTACGAACATAAAAAATAGAGCCATTGGCTCTGTAGCTCATCAGGCATCATATCAAGTTTGCTTTATACAGGCAAGATGAGCTAAAAATGAAACTGATGTTACCTATTGCAAGAAAACCTATAAAAAAATTACAAAACAAATGTAACGATTTCCGAATGAATTTCCTTACGCAAATGATTTATTATTATTCAACACTTTCTAGATCGCCAATATCAGACAGTGAAAGAAGTCCACACTAAAATATCCAAGGAGAAAAACATTTGCCATAGACTTTCATCTAATGGAGAAAAATAGGTTTTAAAGATTGTGACCCCTGTGACCCTATTTGGGGTCATGGGGTCACAAAACCTTCAGTTTAGAATCCCAATTGGCCAAGGAGTCTACATGCAGTCTTTCAGCTCAATAGAACTTTAGGAGCTAAAGATGATGATGAAAATAAGATTTTAAGGTTGTGACCCCTGTGACCCTATTTGGGGTCACAGGTTCACCAAAGTTACAAATTAGAATCCCCATTGTCCAAGGAGTCTGCACATATCACTTTCAACTCTCTAGTCCTTTTAGAACTGGAGAAGAAGATGAAAATAGGTTTTTAAGGTTGTGACCCCTGTGACCCTATTTTGGGTCACAGGGTCACCAAAGTTACAAATTAGAATCCCCATTGGCCAAGGAGTCTGCACATATCATTTTTAACTCTCTAGTCCTTCTGGAACTAGAGAAGAAGATGAACATAGGTTTTTAAAGTTGTGACCCCTGTGACGCTATTTGGGGTCACAGGGTCACCAAAGTTACAAATTAGAATCTCCATATGCTAAGGTAAAATTTCAGCTCTCTTATGTGTATGGTTCATGAGGAGAAGTCGAAAGTGTCAAAAGTTTACGGACGGACGACGGACGGACGCCGAACGACGGGCCATGCCATAAGCCCATCTGGACTTTCAGTCCTGATGAGCTAAAAATATGAAAAGAAGCTCTTCAGAACTTGTTGGCCAATGCTTTCATGTACTGCTCCATAAAAACTACATGTATGTTTAAATCAAAACAGCTTTGTTTCTGGGCTATATGATGATTCACTTCAAAAATACTTCTGTCAATTAACAATAATCTAATATGAAATATATGTTTTTAAACTCCAAAATTTTGAAGTAGGTTGTCAAGACTAAAGAGAAATAGCCTGGTTATTTGGACAGTAGGTCAAGTTGGCTATGAGTGAGTGGGCGAGGGTGCTTCACTGACCTTCCTCTTGCGACTGTACATGGGCAGCAGGTTGGGCAGTAGAGTGCTGGGACTCACACACACATATGTGACAGCCATCCCCACCATGAACGTCCACACTGCCACCAGCCATCTTAGGTAACTGAAACACGTAGCATTTCTTGAAACTGCTACACATCCACTACATGTACACAAGAAAATGTTCTATATGTTCTAATATAACAGGATCTAAGCATCTTAATTGAATAAGGATATATAGAGGTTATCATGAGAGTGTTTTGGGATCGTAAATATCCTACATTAGGAATAAATATTGTATTTTGCGAGCCTTGGCGAGTTAAATACATAGTGTTTATTCCTAATGTAGGATATTTACGATTCCAAAACACACTCTCATTACATCTTCTTTATCATACAATGTCTTGTTTAAAAGATGCGCTCTTTGATTTATGCAAAGGAAGGGTGTAATGACAGCGACAGTGAATTGACAAAATATTATTCCTCCTTATTAATACCTTTAAATACTGTTTAAGTTATTTAGTCACAACTTTACAAAAATGATTATTTTCAAATTAAAAACGTTTAATCTTATCTTTGACGGATTCAAAAACACTTTTTATCACCTTCAAGTAAAAAAGAGTGTGAGTCTATCTCACTTAGGGGCAAGAGTTGCTTCCCTTCGGCTAAGTAGCAATGGCAGCTTGTGTTGAAACAACGAACATAAACTAGAAGATAGACTGTGCAGTCTCTAATCTAAACTAAACAAGCCTAAGGTATGAACACCGAAGAAAGGTAAATGAAGTGTTTAAAAATAGAGCCATTGGCTCTTTAGCTCATCAGGCTTCATTATGAACAAGAAAAAAGTGAGCATGTCTCACATACCCCCGCAGCCCGTCTGATTTCTTCTCCTGTAGTAAAATTGCCCCCATTTGAGCATATCTGTGGTCCTTTGCAAGAGTCAAGAGTATCATCAGGTAAAACAAAAACCACAATTTCATCTACCTAACTGTTTCAGATAAAACATGTCCAAATTAGGCATCAGACTAGTCATTTGCACCAAGTTCAAACCCAAACCCAAGGGCCATAACTGCGAATTCAGTAACAGCTTTCAAACTTAATGAAAAGTATCATCAGGTGGATCTATTTTCATTCATCTAGGTGTCATCGTGTCTGAGAAAATCTGTCCCCACTGGAGCATCAGACATGTTAATTGCTCCAAGCCCAATTTCAGAAACAAGGGCCATAACTCTGTCAAAAATAAAATTCGAGAAATGGCTTGCAAACTGGATCAAGAGTATCAGGAGCACCAATAACCAAAATTTCACTCATCTAGGTGTTATAGTTTGTGAGAAAATCTGTCCCCATTGTACACCATATAACTAAGTCCACAAAGTGACGTTTCCATGGAAACGACCAAACAAATAAATTCCAGAAAATTAAAAAGTGGTAAACACTGTAGACATGGTTATGATTAAAATGACTGTGTGCAAAAATGAAAAATTTGACAAAGAAGTGATGAGGTTATGAAATCGTCTGCATAGACAAAAAACATATGTCAGCCTTGTTCATACCTGGATTGTTACGCATGTTACGCATGTTACGCAGTTAGCAACAAATGAATGAAAGCCCATCTTAACTTGTTGTTATCGCCAGATATGTTTGTAATTTTTTAGCGAGGCAATAATTACTCATAATTTGGGCTCATCTGTGACAAATAAGCCACCTTTCTTTTTGAAAAAGCACCTTGTAACTGAAAGTTGCATCAACATAACTGGAAAACTGGACATTATTTGTAACTGACGTAATGACACCTTGTTTGTTTCATTAATTTTCTGTAGATAATCAGGGTTGTATCAAATTCTTGTTTTGTCATGAGTTGCATGAAAGATGGCTTGAAATGAAAAGTTCTTTGTAAAAACATGTATATACAATGAAATTAAATAGTAACTAGAAAGTGTTTTTACCCGTAAAAACAGATGTCTCCCCCTTCCTCAAATGGTCCAAACCTCTAAACAATACTATCATAAAGCACCATTAATGTTCTCTGTATAATTCAACTTGAATAATAGTCAGGGAGCCAAAGTCTGTAAGATCGAAAAAAGAGGTTTGACCTGACACCCTCTGCTATATTTGGTTTGACTATATATTTACATTCAGTATATGTTTAAGTGTCAGAAAAGTGATGTTGGCAAGCTGCTCGCTCTTGCAAGAATATTTTATGGAGCTGTTTCCATGGCAACCATAAAAATGCCAAAATTTCAATGTAAATCACTAAAATTGCCATATCGCCGTCAGTTTTGAACATAGAAGGTTGCTTTATGATTCAAATTAAAGAATTTTAATTACTCCTTTCGGCAAAGGATCTAGTTTGCATTATACATAATTTGCATATTCATGAATAATAATGGGGCTGTGATTCAACTGGATTTTCTTGGTATTACGGATAACGGTAAGTTATCTTTCAAATAACATAAATCTTGTGACTTTAATAGGTTAAATTGTGGAAACAACAATGAAGATCTTTCGTAGATAGATTGTATGTGTTTAGTTTCCATTTATTTTCATGTCATGATGAAACATCCTTGCAGAAACTTGATAATGTTTTGTTTAACAACTGGTCTGGTTTAGTATCCTTCATATTCTGTTTGCTTTTACATTCCTAGCAATGGAGCTAGCTTTTTGTTTTCAAAAGGTTATTTGTTCATTGACTTATATTTTTATTTATATTAATAATCTAGTTTGCATAATCTTTAATGTACTCATTAAAAGAAATATGGACAGACAGACAGACAGACAGACAGACAGACAGACATATTTTATTTAGAAATATGGAAACACTTATTAACTGTAGGTCAATATAGTAAGTCCCACAATCAGAAGTGAGTATGTTCACAATGATTTCTGACACACTCTGGACCTCATGCATCTGACTAGAGTTTCCAGTGATGCTGATGGACACGCAATCAATGGATATCCAATACATGCTCTAACGGGGCAAGATCAGGGGAATATGTAGGCCTTTTCATCCTAAAGTCACCTCTCTGTTGGAGGAAATCAGTCACAACACGTGGTTTTGTGTTATAATTTTGATATACCGCTTGAGGAGCAAGGGTGTAAATTGTTGGAACAACCAGGGGTCCAAGGATCTCGCCCCTGTACTTCAAACCATTAAGATTATCCCGAATGCTATAAAGAGGGGTCCTGTGATGAAGACTGGAGGCACCCCACACCATAACGGAGCCTCCTCCAAACCTGTCATGTTTACAGACAGTAACGCCAAGAAAGGTTTTCCCGGGCCTTTTAAGGATCCTTGAATGTCCATCATTGAACTGCAATGTGAAGCGACACTCGTCAGAAGAGAGTTATCTGGACGACTGCCCTGGTGACGATTCCATCTCCAATGAGCCCCGCACCATGCTTCACGTGCTGTTCTGTGACGTTGGCGTAACACTGATATGACGCCTGTTATGGATCCCTGCAGCACATAATTGTTCTCGATTTGTCTGTGCAATGACGATTACGATTGTTGCATTCCCTAACTGTTAAGCCTATTGCATTTTGCCACTGACATACTGAAGAATGACATTGGTGCAAAAGCCCTGTCTCCATCCACATGCTTCTTTAGTGTCACGTGCATGGTTATGTTTGCGTGTGATGCTCGTCTAACCTAGAGGAAGACTTTTTTAACATTTCATTGACCAAAGGAATATGACAGTCCATAAGCATTGTTTCTGCTTTACATGTACGTGAAGATCTTTGACTTTAATGAGCACATTCATGACAATAGACATTCCATTATGTGTAGGCGCTACATTTCGTGTTTACGAATCTTACGCAAAATTTCACTTATACCCATATTTCCTCGCATGAGTATAGTATTCAGCATGTTTTCTAATGAATACAATGTCGCAAACAAACCTTTGTTTGTCCATCATTATAAAATTATCCAAACTACAAACATTTATAGTTACTCTTCATTCATATGCAGTCAATTCCATTATACATTAGTTTCTGTATTAAAATTTTTGCACTTACGCATTTTACATGTTAATCTGAAATTCTTTTCTTGTCCTTGTATTTCAAACTTTCCTGCTTCACAATACAAATGCACATACTGCAACAGACTTCAATTTGAACACCAGTGATTCTTAAAGAGACACAGAGTATGTTGATAGGATCACATATGTCAAATTTTGAAATCGATGTTATTACATCGGGAATCACTAACTGTTACTGAAAAAAACAAGTTAAAGGTCAATCAGTACATCAGAGCGAAAATGCGGCCATTCAAAGTCGGGATTTTGATCGAAAACCGTACAATGTGGCTCGAGTATCGCGAGTAAATTCGCCAAACGTAATTTTGAAACCTTGGCATAAGCTGACAGGAAGATATATTTGATTCGATATTGTTTATTAGGTATTATAACTAATAGGTAGATTAATGGATCCATATTTTCGAATATTAAACGTATTTGAGATGTTTTCTTGATGTTTCCATAAAATCAAGCATTTTAGAGATATTATGCATAAATGGATATATTTGCAAGTCCAGTGATGAGATATGAACTTCAATCAGCATATTAGATATTTTGTAGCTTATCAAAACCAAATAAAATTTTAAGAAAGATACTCTGTCACTTTAAGAAAGTTTGACTTTACAGTGAACTTTTACTTTTGTTTCATAATGTAACAAGAGTCATCAGAAGATGACATATCCCACCGGTTCCACATGATCGTAAGATGTAAACCTTTGAAAGATGATTGTAAATTTTTCAAGCAAGGTTAATAATAGTATAAGCTAATATATATGAAATGAAACCTTTCATGAACAGAGTCCAAATAAGAGCCGTTTCCATGGAAATAATAAACAAGAGTCATCAGAAGATGCCATATCCCACCGGTTCCACATGATCGTAAGAAATAAACCTTTGAAAGATAATTGTAAATTTTTCAAGCAAGGTTCATAATAGATTAGTATAAGCTAATATATATGAAACGAAACCTTTCATGAACAGAGTGCAAATAAGCCGTTTCCATGGAAATAATAAAAAATAAAACTTTCAGAAATGTGAAAATATCAAAAGGCACAACTTCAGTAGGTGGGCAATACACATGTAAACTTTAAGAAAGATATGTGGACCGGTTTTTGAGTTCTGTTCCGGAAACGAAACCTTTCATGAACAGAGTCCAACTAAGAGCCGTTTCCATGGAAATAATAAAAATAAAATTTTCAGAAATGTGAAAATATCAAAAGGCACCACTTCAGTAGGTGGGCAATACACATGTAAGGTTTCAGAAAGATATGTGGACCGGTTTTTGAGTTCTGCTCCGGAAACGAAACCTTTCATGAACAGAGTCCAAATAAGAGCCGTTTCCATGGAAATAATTAAAAATAAAATTTTCAGAAATGTGAAAATATCAAAAGGCACCACTTCAGTAGGTGGGCAATACACATGTGAAGTTTCAGAAAGATATGTGGACCGGTTTTTGAGTTCTGCTCCGGAAACGAAATGATTACGGACGGACGGACAGACGGACGGACATACAGACGGACAGGGCGATGACTATATCCCACGGTATTACATACCGGTGGGATAATAATAGGAACCAGTTAATATTAACCTACTAGCAGCCAAATTCTGCTCTCAATAAGTTGAAATAGAAAATGATATGACCACACTTGCACACTACAGGTCCCCCAAATTGTGGCATCCATTTTCACACTCATGTTTGAGTCAATTGAAACTTGAAATCATTATAAGTGCAACACTGGCAACTTCAAATCTATAGCATTTCTGTTTATTAACAAAGAGTTGGGACCAGATAACACCTGTTCTCCAAGATGCTGTTGTGTCCTATCAATATATATATTAATTTCACCACACCTTGCTTTGACTGCGCCTGAGAGATGGGTAGGTGTTTTATTCTGTCAAGAACACGGTCCTCCACAACCTCGACTTATACACCTCACAAAAGCGTCCCATAGCATTCCAGTCATTTCGACACTCACAAGCTTCTCAACCACAAAACCAATGTCCTGCATAAACTAGCCACGGAAGCCCATAACATTTTCAGCGATTTGAATACTCATACTTTGCATACAAAGATGCATTGCCCAATTATCATCATACCAAAATGTATTATATGTAATGTAAAAATTGCTGTAACCCTCCATCCACCTACATGTTTGAAAACAGTCTACACAAATGTAGCTATTGTCCACAATGTGGATAATCAATAAAACTTCTTGCTACCTGATTATTCCAATTTCTAAAATGCAGCTTAACGACCTTATGATTCTGGCATTTTTCATTATATTTTGTAATAACTATTGTAATTTTGTAATAATCATTGTAATAACCATCCATTTGGAAATTTCTACTCATAATGTAAATCCATGTTTGTTCTTAGTTTGAATGAAATATAATTACAAAAGCACAGAACAACAGATTATGCCAGTTTAAGTTCTGAGAGGACAGTTAAATTGATGTACTGGTCAGTGCACGTGTGTCAGGATAGCGTATTATATTCTTTATTGACATTATATCATGCATGTTGTAACATATTATATCAGATTATTTACGTGTATTTTGTGTATAAATTGCTTTAAAATGTCACAAGAATCTATAACCAAGACCTCTTTACTGTTTTCAACAATGATGTTGATCGTCCAAATATTCATTTTGTTTTTCAAACTCACTTAATTTGTTTACAAATTATTAGATTATTGCCATCTTTTTTATCATTATGAAATTAAAAGATTGCACTGCTAACCAGGTTATTATTCTTAAAAAATGTATGTAAACTCATAAACATAAAGGAAGCTTCATTGCTAGGAATGTAAAGCCAATCAGAATATGAAAAAACTTTACCGTAAAGGTTGAAAAGCAATCATTATGAGGTTTCTGAAACAACTTTTGATAGTAAGAAGAAGATAAGCTGAAGCTTTGATATTATCTATTTACAATAGATCTTCATTGATGTTTGCACAATTGTATAAAGTTAGATCTATGTCTTTCATAAGATGTGTGTTATTTTAAAAGAACTAACATCTATTCGTAAAACCAAGAAAATCCAACTAAATCACAGCCTCATTAGTATTCATAAATGTGCAAATTATGTATGATGCAAACTAGATAATTAAACAAATGGCTGTAAGCCTTTAATTTGAATCACAAAGTAACCATTTATGTTCAAAACTTACAGAGATATGGCAGTTTAAGTGATTTACATGGACTTTTCGGTATTTTGGATGGTTGCCATGGAAACGGCTCTCTGAAAAATTCTTGCAAGAGCGATCGGCTTGCCAACATCATTTTTCTGACACTTCAATGTGTCCTTAAAGCATATATGAGGTCAAACAAAATATAGCAGAGCGATCACTTTTTTCTGAAAATATGTCTTTTGGCTCCCTGACTATAAATAACCACAATTGTAGCAAACAAAATATTCAAAATTCTAAATGATTTGATGCTGAAACCCTTTAAAAACGACTAAGTCCAAATTGTTGCCATGGAAATAAAAATAAAATAAAATTTTAAAAAATCTATAATCTCCAAAAGGCACATCTACATGATATGGAGAGACAGTATACCAAGTTTGGTGATGATCGGTCACATAGTTTTAGAGATCTGCTCCGGAAACGAACACTACCCTTGAAAAAGACTAAGTCGAAATTGTTGCCATGGAAATAAAAAAAAATTTAATTTAAAAAAATCTATAACCTCCAAAAGGCACATCTACATGATATGGAGAGACAGTATACCAAGTTTGGTGATGATCGGTCACATAGTTTTAGAGATCTGCTCCGGAAACGAACACTATCCTTGAAAAAGACTAATTCGAAATTGTTGCCATGGAAATAAAAAAAAATTTAATTTAAAAAAATCTTTAACCTCCAAAAGGCACATCTACATGATATGGAGAGACAGTATACCAAGTTTGGTGATGATCGGTCACATAGTTTTAGAGATATGCTCCGGAAACGAAATGGGAACGCCGACGCCAACGCTGACGCTGACGCCGACGGGAACTCAGCTAAAACCAATATGTCTCCCGACCCTTCGGGGGGAGACATAACTAGATTAGCGTTTGCGGGACACCGCAAAAGCAGAGCAGCCCCGAAACTGGGGGTTTCGCCTTCCCCTGTTCTGCCTTCTTTAGGCCTCAGCAAATTGGACATTTCCTTGTGACCTTGACCTTTGACATTCAAGGTCACACAATCAATGAACATTTTTCATTGAGTATAACAAAAAGAGAGCCAGTGGCTCTGTAGCTCATCAGGCTTCATATCGATTTTGCTTTAGGGTGTGGCAATGTGGTTCCTCCCTTACTTTGGACCACAGGGTCACCACATGTACAATTTGGATTCCTCCTTATCTAACTTAAAAGTTTGCACACAAAGTTTCAGCTTTCTACGCCTGATGCATCTTGAGAAAAAAATGAAATTAGGTTAAAGGGTGTGGCCCCTGAGGTCCTTATTACAAAAGCTATATATCATAATCCTCACTAGTCAAAGAGTATATTCAAAAGGTTTCAGCTTTCTGGGCCTTTTGCTTCTGGAGAAGATGATGAAAATAGGTTTTAAGGGCCAAAGCTACAATTTATATTCCTAACTATTCAAGGAGTCTGTCCTCAAAGTTTCAGCTTTCTATGGCTTATGGTTCTGGAGAAAAAGATGAAAATATTTAATAGGTTTGTAGGTCGTGGCCCTCGTCACCCTTATTCGGGGCCACAGGGCTACCAAAGCTACAATTTATAATCCTCACTAGTAAAGGAGTCTGTATACAAAGTTTCAGCTTTCTAGGCCTTATGATTCTAGAAAATAGGTTTTTAGGGTGTTGCCCCTTTGGCCCTTATGAGGGACCACAGGGCCATCAAAGCTACAATCTATAATCCTTACTAGTCAACGAGTCTGTACACAAAGTTTCAACTTTCTAGGCCTTATGGTTCTGGAGAAGAAGATGAAAATAGGTTTTTAGGCCGTGGCCCTTGTGACCCTTATTAGGGGCCACAGGGCTACCAAAATACAATTTATAATCCTCACTAGTCAAGGAGTCTGTATACAAAGTTTCCGTTTTCTAGGTCTTATGGTTCTGGAGAAGAAGATGAAAATAGGTTTTTAGGGTGTGGCCCCTGTGACCCTTATTAGGGGCGACAGGTCTACCAAAGCTACAATTTTTAATCCTCACTAGTCAAGGATAACACCTAGCTCGAAGCGGATATCTCCCCATATACCCCGCCTCTGAATAGTATAACTTATATTGTAAACAGGAAAGTCCTCCTGAATTTGTTTCAACAGAAAATACCCCTCTGGTCCCTTTAAAATCCTAAATATTTTAAAAGGGTGAACATATTGTAAAGTTGTACCTAATATTTTCTGTACTATTACTAAGCCAGTAGGCATACTAGCTGTCAAACCATCACACATAGAAGTTCAGTCAGTGAAAGTGCTTGACATGTACTCAGTACTGGCTGGCGAACAGTCATCGCTGTTTTTTAGACGTTTTTGTTTCTTATATCAAAATGCATAATTGATTTTGGTAAATATTCTACATAATATAATATTTGATTCCGGATCATCCTGCCAGGAAATAAATGTTTCAATCATAAGTTGTTATTTATTGCTCTATGACCGCTAAAAATAACAACGGACCGATACTGACTTTTGTAGCAACTTATGGCAACAGTAATAGCGAAGATACGGTATCAGTTCACAAAATTTGAATGCACTTCTAACTTCTTGCAAAATTTCAGTGGTACTGAAATACCATATCCTTTGAACAAAGACTTATCTATATTTATCAATCTGATTTGATTTGCCTTTCCTCGAAAGCCAAAGTGACTGACTATCAGTGACAAGCACCCGACTCGATCGGACCGCATCCAAGCGGTTTAGCGAGAACCAAAAAAAAAAAAAACAAGATGTGTTTGTGAAACACGAATGCCCCCGGATGCATCCTGCTCGCTGTGTCAAGATCAAGGTCACAAGGTCAAATGTCATGGTGTCATCTGAAAGGTCTCATCACAAGGGATCCATATGTCAAGTATCAAAGACCTAGCTCTGACCAATCAAAAGTTATGACCAAGGTTAAAGTTTTTGTGGAGAAACGGACAGACGGACGGACGGACGGAAAAGGTCAAATATCATGGTGTCATCTGAAAGGTCTCATCACAAGGGATACACATGTCAAGTATCAAAGACCTAGCACTGACAGTATAGAAACTATAGCCAAGGTTAAAGTTTTCGGAAAAGGCTCGCTGTGTCAAGGTCAAGGTCACAAGGTCAAATGTCATGGTGTCATCTGAAAGGTCTCATCACAAGGGATCCATATGTCAAGTATCAAAGACCTAGCTCTGACCAATCAAAAGTTATGACCAAGGTTAAAGTTTTTGTGGACAAACGGACAGACGGACGGACGGACGGATAAGGTCAAATATCATGGTGTCATCTGAAAGGTCTCATCACAAGGGATACACATGTCAAGTATCAAAGACCTAGCACTGACAGTATAGAAACTATAGCCAAGGTTAAAGTTTTCGGAAAAGGCTCGCTGTGTCAAGGTCAAGGTCACAAGGTCAAATGCATGGTGTCATCTGAAAGGTCTCATCACAAGGGATCCATATGTCAAGTATCAAAGACCTAGCTCCGACCAATCAAAAGTTATGACCAAGGTTAAAGTTTTTGTGGACAAACGGACAGACAGACGGACGGACAGACGGACAGGTGAAAAACAATATACCCCCGGAATCTCCGATTCGGGGGCATAAAAACTATCTCAGGTTTAAATTGAATTTTTCTCGGCATACACCTGCTGCATTATTTCATTGTTTGTTGTTTTCTTGATTTACACGCCGTAACAGTGAGTGAAGGTAAGTAACCGCATTGTCGTGAAGTGGGCCAGTCTTAACCACTATTATTGGCGAAACCTCATTATCGGTGGTTGGGCCTTTTCTAAGGGAAGTAACTCTGTTTTCCCACTTTCATGCGGAGCTACGGCCGTTGTTGATGTAGTCACGCGTGCAATGGATACTAATGGCGTGTTTGTATGGGATAGTTTGTGTGACATTTCCTAACTGCAGAGTGATGGTTCAAATGTGGGCCCACTGATTTTCATTCCCCTTATGCTCAGTCGACAGTGGGACCACAATTACAGAATTTGATTTTTTCTGTAAAATTAACACATTTTTTCAAAAAGGAGCACTACATTAATGACATTACATTTCAGAGGGAAATGTATCTACATTCTCTAATATTTCCCATCCAATAACAATAAGATATTCACATAGATTTGATGGAAATTTTTCAACATTCTAAAGGTTCAACATTCTGTAATACTTGTGATGTAATAACATTCTATAATATTTCCCATCAAGTAATTTTGATTGAAAAGGTTCACCGACATGCAATATTTCTGATGAAATATTAACGTGACTAATTCAAATAGTTTTGGTGGAAAAGGTTCAACATTCTAAAATATTTATGATTAAATACTGACGAGGCAAATTGAAATAGTTTTGATGGAAAAGGTTCAACATTCTAACTATTAATGAATAAATACTGACGAGGCAAATTCAAATAGTTTTGATGGAAAATTAAGGTTTATGTCATTATATGATTTTTTCCATCAAGTAATTTTGATGAAAAAAAGAAGGATTAGTTGTGAAAGAATAATTAAATAATAATAAAGCGATGTGATGGCGATAACTGTTACGCGGCGATAACTCAGCGCCAGCCAGTACACTTTCGTTCACTCGTAGATGACAACTAGTGTCTCACTCCTTACCTGTAGAAAATAACCGTCAGAACAAATAAAACAAGAGTCCCTGAAGTGAACTTGATGTGTTTTTGTGCGTAAAACTTCAAAATATACCATGGAATCATGTTTGTAGGATTATGAGTAGATTTAGACTAGGCCTATATTTATGTCGGTCGAAATAAGCATCCTCCCCTCTTTGTTGACTGAAGAGTGATTTGAAGGGAAGTAACTCTTTTCATGAGTTTATAAATAGGCCTACGTTGACCTCTATGCATTACTTTTTTTATCAAGATTGTCTTTTTAGTTATTTGGAACACAATTTGCAAACTGAATAATTAGGCTTTTTTAAATTTTCTTTCATACTTTTCAAAAACCTGAAAATATAAAATATACAATTAATTTAATCGAGGACATTTTATTCAGGGATAAACATTTTGTAAACTGACATAATGCTTTATTTAGGCTTGACACAAATTTGGTGCATTATTGACTTTTTGTCATTTAAAAAAAATTATCGTTGGATAATTGAAATTAACTTTTTTTTTTTTTTTTTTGGGGGGTACCATACGTGTACATAGTTATTCCACAAAAATATTTTCAACATGAAGTACATTATATCAAATTGACATGGGTAGTAACATGGTATACATTCTCAATCCAATGCGACAAAATTGCAAACCAACAGGACAATAAGAGGTAATTTATGTAAAAAGGCTGTGGCAAGAGGACCAAAAGGAAATGAATTTTTCATATCTACAGTCCGTATAGAGGATCTGTTTACTGACATCATATGTGTCTTGAAGAACCGATTTTAGGCCGTTTATATGTGGTTTTCTGTTTTTGCATTTGCATGTATATATGAAATGTTTGGTTACAATAAAGATCAAGTTCAAAACGTCATTTCTTTTTTCTTTGTAGCCCAAAATTAAGTGTACTATATCGGGTTTCAATCTTATGCCAGTTTTGCATTTTATCCATTCCAACAGCTGATGCCACAGACTCTTTACATGTACACAATCAAATAATAAATGCTTTATGGTTTCGTTTGAGCATTTGCAAACAGTACACAGTGGGGAATCTTGTAATTTGTAAAGAAATGCACTTTTGTTCGTTGTTAGAATTCTGTGAATAATGCGGTACTGAAACCACCTTAATTTATAACTACCTGTGTTTCGGAATGGTATATAATTATATATGATCCACTCTTCCTTTTGAAAATGAGACGCAAAATCGGTTTCCCATTTTTTCTCACTACTGAGCATATCCGATGGCAATCCGGATTTGATAAGATACATGTAGAAATCTTTACATCCCTTTTAAGCCTTATAAAGTACTTTAAGATTATTGGGAATGAAAGGCATATCGAGCTTGTTATGAAGATTTTGTGAAGTTGTTTGAATATATTTCTTTATACAGTGTATCAAACCGGTAAATTCCAAAAAGTTAGTTTTTAAGTGATATATTCTTTGAAATTCAGTAAAGTTTAGAAATGTGCCATCCATTTTCAATAGATCATTTATAAAATTTATGTTTGCTTTCACAAAGTGTTTGAACAAAACTGGTTTTTGAGCAATCTGAATATTGTCATTTGTCCAAAGATACTCTGATCGAATATCGAAATTAAATTGGTTAACTGCCAGATTTGTTATCTAAATGAAACTTGTAATTTGTTGTGATAACACCTTGATTGTCAAGCATTGTATCTCTATGGATTGCGACAAGCGACGTGAGTGGATCAACATTAGGATCCCGATCCTGCTTCGCACTTGTCACTTGTTAGTGTCACGTGAAGCCCATCAAATCTGTGTATTGTCTTATCTTGTCAATCGTCGTCAGAAGGATGTAACAAATTAAAATCCATGAAATGGAAGAAACGTAATGGCAACTAAGTAATATACCTTATCTTATCAGCTACTTTTTGTATACATACGTTTTTAGAGTATTATTTTATAAGCTTATAACATAATTTATGTATCCTTATAGTGCAATTTACATTTCTTTATACTTCTCACTACACTTATGTATGTATACTTATACTTATACCTACCTATACTGATTTTAAGCTTTATATAACATATAGTCTCTCATAAATGTATGTCTCTCATATAGTCTCTCATTAAATGCTGTGACTATAGATGATGGTGAAATAGAAAGAGTAACAGAATACAAATATTTGGGTACTGTCTTGGATTCAAAACTTTCTTGGAACGAAAATACTGACAAAATTTATAAGAAAGGACAGCAACGTTTGCATTTTTTGTGGAGATTGAGACATTTTAAAATAGATCAAACTATATTGAGGTTATTTTACAGAACATTTATTCAAAGTATCTTGACCTTTAATTTCTTGAGCTGGTACGGAAATCTCTGTCTGTTCAGAATAAAAACAAACTCTCAAAATTTATTGGACTTCCAATTGAAAGTATCGGCGATTTTTATGAGCAGCAAATTTCCAAGAAAACAAATAAAATTTTAAGTGACCAAACACATATTCTTTTTTCGGAATATTCTTGGCTACCTTCAGGACGCAGACTGCGCATGCCGACTGGGAGAACAAACAGGTTTCGCTACTCTTTTATTCCAAACAATGTTCGTTCCTACAATGAGCAGTTTATTGATTAATGTCATTTCTGTTTTAGTCAAGTGAATGTGAGTGTGACTAAATCGGATGTGTTCATGTTTATTTAGACAAATCTTATGCATAATAATATTATCATGTACATTTAGTTTGCTCTGTTTGTAACTGGAGAACTGTATATATGATGTAAAACAAATTTCCCTTGGGACAATAAAGACATTATCATATCTTATCTTAACCCTTTTGGGTGGCATTTGTGCTTTTACACATCGCATTTAAACCGCTGTATTTTACCCCTGTTGTACAAATGGTGAAACTTAAATAAACTTTATTGTATTGTATTGTAGTAATTAACAATCATTAAAAGCGCTTTAATAAGCTTACCAAACAAAAAAGATGCATCAGTCTGAATTAGTTCAATCTACATTAACTGATGTCACCATCCAGTCCGAACCATCTGACCTTTACCCTTTCTTTTATATATATCATGACATGATATACTTACAGAATTTACAATTTGTGAACTTGTATAGATCTACAGGAAACTAATCAACTCTTTCTTTCAACTTTTGAATATTTATAAGGACTTTATCTATCAATGATAGAACAAGTAGCATCGAAAAGCATTAAGTAAATTCCGACTAAGTTTTCATCAGTAAATAGTCATCTTTGCAAGCAATGCACCCTAATGGAATTTGAACCAGGGGAACATTTAATATCGTCATGTTCTACATACAATGAGCAAGGTTCTGACCTCATATCTTCAACTGGTCTGACGAATGTGGGTTTGTCAAGGAAAGAGCTCATAACAGATGTATTATTTGATCATCTCCTATAACTCTAATGCTTTAAATATAATTTTATAATTCTATATCAGACTGTCTGTATTAAACCCCAATAGTAACCATGCCTCTAAAACCACTAAATTGTTATATATGACTTATATCAATGCTGATTAGGCATGCGGTATCATAGTGTATGTTTGCATATCTTTGTTGTTTGTAATGTGTATATTCTGTATGTCATTGTTTATTCCCGTTTTGTACATTGCCCATGAAGAATGTCCTTTGTGCAAATAAATTAGCTTATCTTATTTTATCTTATATTCAACATCAATAATTGCCTATAATTCAAATCATTTTAAGTCACACATCAATGTTTAACCACAGGCTATTGAGCCGATATATAACAAATTTAGTGTACATGGTTATCGACGATTTTAAGTTGACAGTCAATTATAGTTATATTTTCACCGATTATTTCTTTAAAAGGACTTCAACATGTCTTCAATTCTATATGGCCACTCGAGCCCATAACAACATGTTAATTTAGAACATCTTAATTCAGTTCAAACTAACATCGTTATATCTAAGAGATTTTCATATTTTACTTAACTTGATTGAATAAAGTGCTTACAAAACACAATGTCATATTCGTCTCAATAGATGCACACAATTTTAAAGATTTATATAATCTTTACAGCATTAAAAGGGAAACATGTTTTTCTATACAACAAAGTACATGAATTGGGGTCTCATCGGTTTTATTAGCAAATCCACGCTGTTCCTCTTCTGTAAATAATGAATTTTGATAACCGTGCAATCACATTTACGAGACACCAGTTGAGCCAATGAGGGTTATATATTTACAGAGTAAGACATAAAACATATTTTATAAAATGAGATACATATCAGGTTTGGACAACATAAAATTGATTTTTGACCCCATAATCAAACATGAATATCTGTTTTATCTGTCTATGTTTTTTTTAGATATTCATTAAAACAAACCAAAAAACGTTCATACATTCGGTACATGGCGCCTAGGCTGTATACAAACATGTTACGGAACACTCGCCTGCATCTCTACAGTTGTTTGTCTACCAATCACATTCATTAGGTTCTACAATTAACTTTAAGTTGCAACTTAAAGTTTATCGTTTATAAGATAATTAATTAACACAAACAATAAATTGTAGTGCACACAGACGGGTACTAATGAGGTTGTTTTGTTTCGATGAGTGAACTAATGCAGACAACAGTCTACTGTTACTACCCTCTACGGACCCATGGTCTCAGTCATGCCTCTTTAACTCTAATTAGGAAGCTACTTCATAGTCATCTAAACTCCATAATTTGCTGAAAACATACTAATTATCGAACAAACAGCAATTATTCACTTCATTTTTTAAATCTCTTTGATACCCATGCAGCGATTTGACGCGACTTCTGAAGGAAGAGTGGTATGTGGCTGAAAGTGCCCGTATTCCAGTCAGCTATCAGATGTTCAAATTCTATACCACACCTTGAACGTTATTTACTCAACTTCCAATTAAATTAACGTTCCTGGCTTCATAAAATCATAACTTGCAACCATAACGTTAGTAAAGAAAAAAGATTGTGTACACTTCGAAAACTTCAAACTGAGACGAGGCTCACCTAATTATGTTTTGTCCATCCCTTAGCAATGTAATATATTCATTATTTCCAAACTATTATTGTAATTATCCATCTTTAGATGAGGTTATATCACTGATATCATGTAAACAGAGAGAGAATTGTTTATTTGTAAAGATAAACCACTTCACTGGACTATATGCAAATATATCGACACGTTTACGTATGCTCCCATGATCAAACATGTGAACCGCTAGGCAAAAGAAAGTATACACCCCCAGTTTGTTTAAATTTACCAAATATCTAAAAGACATGTAATGCAATTAGTTATGGCACGTTAATAATAACACATATATGCAGTAGTTTAAACAAAATAAATGGTGTATTTGGATACTGTTTTGTTTTGTTTTAAGTAGGCATTAAAACGCATTAAATGTATCAGTACAACAATAAGGAATATGTTTTTTAGAAGGCAATTATTTTTATAACTCTTACATGTATTTACTTATTTATCTATTATTTTTTAAAATTTTAAGCCTGTATTATCGCTACTTTTACATACTTATATTTACGAATATATTGTACACTGTTTTATCTTGTAAAGTGTCCCATAAGCCAAAAATTGGCTGGTTGTTAAATATATATTATGTCTTTTAATCATGCTTTTTACAATGTATATTTAACTTGTATAACACTATAATAAACTATATCTATATGTCTGTCTGTCTATCTAAAAGACATGTAATGTAATTAGTTATGGCGCGTTAATAATAACACATATATGCAGTAGTTTAAACAAAATAAATGGTGTATCTGGATAATGTTTTTTTTTGTTTTAAGTAGGCAGGGGCACCGGTAAGAAATTTACACTATCATGATCCCTACCATGTAAACAAATAGGCACGTTTATTGATTTTCATATAGAATATGTCTTCTCTGTTGATGGAATATTTGTGTTATATCAAAATTATTTTTGAAAAATTTATTAAAGTAAAATTTCACATTAAAAAACAAAACAAAAAACACTTTTAAGTATTCTCTGAATGATGATGACCTTTGTCTTTATCAGTGTGACAATACGACATCAAAAACTCGAAATATTTGTAATCTAAAACCTTACATATGATAAATTCAACTAAAGTGTCTACTTTCTTTCGCCTGTCAGTTTATATTTGTATCTTTTTCTCTGTGTCACGTTTTTTATCTTTATGAGAATAAACCATTAATTCATTATACGTCTATAAAGGTTAGAGCTGAAGGTTCGATTGCATTTAATGAGACTAACATGTATATGTATTATAGTTTGATGAACATGAAATTTGATTATATGTATTTTGTATTTGTTCCTTGAACCTGTGCTGTAACATTTGAAAAAATTCATGGCAATAAATTGTTTTATTATATAGTTTATGAGACTTCAATAAAAGTGCCACCCTTGCTTCATCCAACATACCTGCAAGCGAAATTCCACATAAGAAAAATGAACGCAAAATACTTCTCTCATATGATTTAAACAGTATTTAGTTTCCAGGACAAAACAGTAATTACAAAATGAATTTTAAAAATTTTAAAGAATGATTCTATGAATGGAAAATATAATACATTTTAACTACGCTTCTCGAAAATGATTCAAGCAGTAACTAGGACCAGTTGTATAGCAAAAATAATATGAAAATAAATGTGTAATCGTGATTAAATGTGTATCCTGAAATATAAATCAAACAGCTTAACAGTTCACATTAACTACACGAAATCTTAGCTGTTTTACAATATGTATACCTCTTCATCGCCACCTTCAATAGATTAAAAAAAGGGTTTTAAAATGTTAACTTCTAAGCCATTGTAATGCAATTACTATTTGCATTGTTGATTATTTTCCTGGATTGTACTGTCGTAATGTCATCAGAATGTCTTTGTGGAACCATCATGTTTGTATCGGAGAGGCATCAACATAGCTTCTGGCTTGTTTGCCAATATGTTTCATATATCCATGAATAAAATATGTTTAAACCAAATTGACAATTGCTATGTGATACCTCTAAGGGTTATTTCTGCATGTGAAATAAACTGAATACTAAATTGCATTGAGGCATGTGGTATTTGCGCATTTAATCAAGATTAATTGCATAACTGCGATTAAGCATTAATAGCTAGTGATATACGAAAACATACATTATTTGTTTCAGAAGTACATCACAAAAGTATTGAAACTTAAAAGTTTGCGCTATAAACAATTGGTCATGTCATTGTTCAGCTAGGAGGAAATAGTGTGCTCCATCTGGACTGTTTGTAGCGAGGCAGATCAGCACGAGCGTTACTCGTGAGCAACATTCACCATCTGATGTGTACGTGGACAATCTGTCTAAGTGTGAACACTCATGATGTGTGAATATGTGAACTAGTCAGTCTTTTGTGACTTGTGACAAACAGTTATGTTCTTCACAGTACTGAACTCACTGGCTGACAGCTGGTCATCTGACGATCATTCATCAAAGCGTCATATATAACTCAGTGTTGCCTTTAGAGTACTATTTGTTCATTTGTAAATATTGGTATATTTCATTTGTATATTTGTTTGTGTATTCATTTAGAATATTCTTTATAAAATTTTTAATTTCATGCTCACTTAAATGTAACACAAATTCCTTAACGGGCTCAAAGAATGATCTTATGTTATCTTACTGGCTTCCATACCCTTCACAGAATCACCCTATATATGATCAGTCCTAACTGTCTCACTTCTGTATTATACAGTCAGCTAAGTAATCATTGTGATAGAAGCCAAGGAGTGGACATTGAGGATTCTGAGTTAAATCAACCAGTTGAGCCACTTTATTACCTATGGGCTTCATAATGACTGAAATAGCTGTTTTTATAGAAACTTCATCAATTGCATTGATACATGTTCAAGAATGTTTGCACCATTATTAGGACAATAAGGGTTCTTGGCAATGTATAATGTATTTTTGTGCCGTGTTAATCTTAAACAAATATTTAATTGTTGAAGTTGGTAGTTTATTGGATTATCTCAGAAACAATTGAAGGAATAAACCTTACAAATATAGCCACAAATGAGCACGTGTAATTAGATGATCATAGCCTCAGCGGTTAGCCTCCTTATCCTTACGGGTAATTACGTAAAGCCCCGCCCTGGAGGGCAAAGCTATGACCAACCTGCCCAGCGGTCGGTCGGCGGCGTCTTTCATCTGCTGGGCCATGGTGAGGCCAGGTTTTCTAGATCAAAGTTCAGTTGGCGCGCGCGGAAACCGTTAGAGTATTAGACCACTGTCAAGTAACAGTCTGTTGGCCTCTATAACAGCCGCGTTCATTCTCCTCACCAATAATGCTGATGGATATACTTCAGTAAACTACGAACAAGTGTTGTCTGTAGAGGAATTAAAGATGGGTGTTGGGAACAAGGGCAAAATAAAAGCTATAAAAGAGTAATCATTTCGATAATCTATTCGAATAAGGAAAATTACATATATACACATAGGAAATTTAGTTTCAAATATAGAGGAGATATGTATTAGGCCATCTGTGAACGGGGATCCTTCGGTATACAGTGATACAAATGATTGACTTGAACGACACGTGTGTGTCATGCCACTTTTGTTCAGTTGCAAATTAAGAACTTGCATTAAAATAACTTACTGTTCGTATTCCACCGAGATTAATTTGCTTCCTATATTCAAATCTGTATTTTATAACCCCACTGTAGTACGTAATATGAAAAAAATATTGATTTATGTTTTAAATATCCCCATTATACAGGCATATGTAATTATTAACAGTGTTATGTAAATCTCATTCATGTAATACTAGATATTTCCCCCATGTCACGATAAGGATATACCGTGCACATGGTCCCAAAGTTATGCGAAATGACATATAATACCGTACGTAAACAAAGTGAAACACTGTGATTATCATTACAAGAATGATGATCTGAGACTATAAATTCCACTAATTAAAAACTGCTGCCGCTGACTGTAAAACAGAGGAAGCGCTCATAAAATAAGATATCTAATATAATTTCAAATTCTTAACAATCCAAGAAAATTCATCTTTCAACTATCATGTTTGCATGTTTCATTGGGCACAATATGTCGATATATTGACCCACCACGGACTGTTGCTGCTTAAGCCGCAAGCTCATCTGGTCAGAAAGTGTCATAAGTCACCCTAGGGCGAGGCGCCTGTCACCAGTAAACCATTCAACAATAGGCGTGTGATAAGGAAGAAAAGTTAATCAATGCACTTCTGTTTATTGTCATCTTCTTTCGTCTCCTCCTTCACACATTAACACCTGTATTGTACACACACATCCCACTGCAAGCCTTCTAGTTGTAAACACGAGTTAGAAGTCTCCTTCCATGCTAGCCTATCATGTCTTCATTCGTTTAACCTGATATAGGAATACATAGAATTTCATAGATAATTCTTGATCACAAGTTCTCTTATCACCAGTAGACCATGGATAGGCCTATATCTTATGGCAAATGAAGTTTTCATTAGTTAGCCGCATTATAGTCTATTACTACAAAAAATGGTATTAACTTAATGAATTAGAATTTGGGCCGCTACTCCACTAGTACTATTGGTCGGACAGCATATATGCTACATATGTGTATTTGTTCTTGTTCATATATGATAAATGCCGTTTGCTGTGTGACACTAAACTAAAACAGTCTTCTCCTTCTGTACGCCCATATGCTGTCGCACTCTAACATCCTAAATTCAATTAATTAATACTCAAATAATCAATTTATGAACGATCACATTTAATTTGGTAAACTCTTAGTATGTAAAATAGGAACATATGAAGTTATTAATAGATCAATATATCTGCAATGTTTGAAAGGTTTTACAATCTGTTCACATTCCTGAATATATAATCAAATTTTCACGTTTTACTTGTCATTACTGTACGTATATGGTCACAATAAGGCTTATATACTAAACGAAGAAAGATCTTACATTGCTGCTTTAAACAACAAACCTTTACAATAATTTTCTACTTTTTTAATGGTGATGTATCTCACAGAAACGTGTAATGTCGAAAACAACAGAGTACTTAAGAAGCTTTTTCAGTCGATAATCCAGAACATATAGGCTACTACCTTACTTTTTTTTAATAGTAGGCCTAGTAGGCCTATATGAGCTGGATCGTCGATTGAAAAGACTTAGGCCTAATTCTTTCTCTGTTGTTTTCGACATTACACGTCTCTGTGATGGATCGTATCTAAGTCTGTATTCTAACAGTGTTATACCACTCAAGATGTGTTCGTCTCTTAAAAATCGCTGTGCCATTGCTGGTGTCTGTGTGTTGTTGCACATGTCATTACAATTTAATAATTTACAATTTGTCTGTCTATAGATATATAAACTAAACTATTTATTCGAGAATTCCCAATCTTGTTTGTAGATGAATTCACTTATCATTTCTTTATATTCGATCCTAACTATTTATGTAACGATGTGTCGTTTCATAACAAAAAATAAATCTGATGAATATACATAGGCCTAACAGTAAAGGCAATTCTACTATAATTAAGGCTCTATAATTTATATGAGCTTTATCAGACAATATTTGTTCGACAACATCTTTATTTCGTTATTTAACATGACGTATAGGAAAAACAAACATCATTCTTTCAATTAAATAAAATTGCACATCGTCCGTTAAAATGTCAAATTTTCAAAAACATAAACATGTGCTGGGCCGCGTCCCATCCCGTAAACAGTGCGCTATGCATTGTGGGAATGTTAGGGAAGAACCCCTCATTCGTTTAGAAACGTCATAGCTTTCGACCAATCAGCGTCGCGCACCGTTGATTCGTAGTGAAATTTGTAGGGACTCACAATCACATTTCGTACAGTCGGCTATCTTGTCTGTTTGCATGAATCTGGACTTATAATTATCTATTATTGAGCTATGAAAGGTGAGTGTATATTGTGAAGCTCATTTGTATATGGTGAAGCTGTTCTCTACATGGTGAAACATGGGATAACTGGTTTTGTTTTCGCCGAGGTGGGCGGAATCCCCTAACCGTTCGGGGACTCCTTCGATGGAGGCAAAATTCTCTAATGTGTATGAATTAATGAAAATATAATTAGGCATTGCAGCGATAATATTTATTCAATTGTACATAGTATACGTGTTTGTGTTTGATTTATACACTCAATTTCGTTGAGCTACAGTTCAGCCAGCAGTCATCCTGTATCCTTGTTTTGGCGCAAACAAACGGGCAGTGACCGACTGGCCTACTGTCCGCCAAATAATTACGCTCCATCGTTTTCTGCTCTATTCTGCTTTATTTTACTGACCTCTTGAATAAATTGGATGTTAAAACTTCCCTTCGAGGCTGATAAAGTTTTGAAATTTGTAGACGATGTTATATAAAGTTTGAATATAAAGTGTCAACAGATGCTTGTCATGGGTCAGAGCCTCTTACGAAGAATTACATAATCAGTTTGACCGACTAGAGGAGGGAAGGTTTATACTAGGACCAACTGTTCATTTGCATTGTCTACCTAACAATGACGATTACATTTTAAAATCTGAAAAGCACGACATAAACTAGATTCATACAGTACTGCAGTGGACAAGCGTTGTGTTTTGTTGTACAGCGCGGACATCATCTACCTTTTCCCAACCTTAACAAAATGTGCTAAAATATTTTTAATTAAAAAAAAACCCATTTGGATTTGCCGAACTCGAAGGTGGGCTAGCTTGTAATATACCAATATATCTATTCGCCGACATGTGATATAAAACAACCGGCTCCTTTGAAATATATGTATAGGCTCCAAACGCCGTTTGTAAAATCCATCAGAGCTGGTATCCGTTAAATAATCATAACGACTTCTGACGTTGGCCAATAAGTATCGAGCTCTCCAGTTGACAATGCCAATGTTAATTTTTTTCTAATTAACACAATTCACTTAATTAGTAGAACAAAGCACTTTTGAAATAAACGATGTTTTTACAGTTAACAAGTGGGCGAGGCAGAATACCGATTATCGACCAGCGTGCGGGGTAGACTTCTTTGATTGGCTGAGGCTAAAATAAACTTATTTTCATTGGTTGCTAAGTTCGGTTGCTCCAACGCGGTGCTATTTTTAGCTTGGCACATGTGAAGTCGTGTCAAGACTTGAAATAGCTGGTTGTGGCAGTTGTAGAGTCAGTTGAAGATCACACTCCTTCTTTTCTAGTTGTTTCATGTCGATTTTGGATATGTTTTGGCAAAATTGTAAGTACCTTATATTGTTGAACATGAAATTTTAAACCCGGTTTGTTTTACATTAGATGATTAGTGAAGATAATGGTATCGTATACTCAGAGTCGGATATCTGTATATGTAGAGCAAAGGAGAGAATCTCTTATTGTTCATTACCATAAACAGTTTATTCACATTTCTTCAAGGATATTATAGTACTTAGATTTGATTTTTTTCTTGATTTCGATTTTAGGATGATCAGGTGTTCTGATATGAACATCCGAATTTTACGAATCATTTAATTCATATGAAACTATGCACTGTTTTCAATCAACAACTAATGTACATAATATGATGTGAATGTCCAATTGAACCTTAAAAACAAAGAAAATAAACAATATTTTCTTTTTTATGTTAGGAAAAAATTGATGGACCAAAGTTTTTGTTAGATCTTAAAACACAAGTAACTGAGAGATTTCATTTCCTTTGGCAACAGCTTTACATTTCATGAACATTAACAACAGTTTAACCTGCCATAACGTTTTTACAAAAGTGTTAGTTATTGTCTTTTGAATTTCTAGTCTACTAAAAGGATATGGAATAATGAGTTTTTATATTTTTTATGTAGATCTATAATGTTTGTACTGTACACTAGTTAAGATGGAAGACAACAATGTACGAGTTGAATCAGTACTAATTGAAGTGTGTTTTGTTTGCTTTACAGTGATACAGAGTATAAGTCGATTGCAGCGGTCGCCCGACAATGTATTCATCCCTGTTCACTCCACCATGCGTCCTCGTACTCGCAGTAGTGTCACAATATGGCATCTGCCCGAGGAAATCATTCTTCACTTGCTCAAAGGTCTCCAGATCAAAGACTTGCTCAATATGAGGATGGTGAGTCAACAAGATAAACTGTTGTACAGACTGTATAAGTAAAAGGTTTAAGTAGACATTTGATCTATGTATGTCATATGACTGTTCAATAATCTTGGACCAAAGTTTCATTATTGTACTAAAACATTTGGGTTGTAAGCTAGGGTAGAGTGACCAGTCTCAGAGGTTTAAGAAGCATGTGTTATACTGTGTACTGCAACTGTTTGGTAATGCATCTGGAAATACAGGTATGTTTGAAATGTCTTGTGAGTGAAGTGCCCGATGAGCTCATTGTGTTTGTTTGTTGTTCCAGGTACATCCCTTCTTCAGACACCTGACAGACACTCACTCCTCTGTGTGGACATCGGTCAAGTTCCACAACCACTGGCCCTCCCCCGCCAACCTGCTCCACTTCCAGAGGTACCACCATGTCATCTTTAGCCTTTAGTCAACATTATTTCTGGAGCGGATCCTAGGGAAATTTGCCCTAACGTTTAAGGCCTTTGCATGATAATTCTTGAAATTTGATAAAAAAAAGTTATTACTTTTGCCATTCAAAGTGTCGAATCACTCTTAAGTGATCAATTTGGAAAACTATTAAAATTTCATGAGATAGAAATAAATGATCAGTCAGGCCTATTTAAGTGCCAATGGTGTCTATCAGTGTATATAACTAAGTTGGATGATACTAAGAGATTGATGCTTGTTTCAGAGCTGAGGAAGCTGGCAACCTAGAAGCCCTTATCAAGCTAGCTGTAGCCTACTTGTACAATGAAGGATGTAAGTACCATTGACTCTGGACAGCTTGATTTCCTCATATTCTATCACTGAAACATCAAATATTATTTGTGAATATAAAATTATGTAAAAAAATTAAAAATGTAAACCAATATAATAAAAGAGAGTATATAAATAGATATAGAGGATATCTGTCTTTTCTTGACTAATACCATGTTTATCTCATCGAGTGAGGTAGAAAGTTTGTATTTTCACGAGTGGCGCAGCCACGAGTGAAAATATTTAACTTCTCTACCTCACGAGATGAGATAAACATGGTATTTGTCAAGAATTGACAGATATTCTATTTATTATATGATGAAATGCTTATAAATTCATCAAAAAGGCCAATTTCATGTTGAGCAGCCGCTTAGAAGAGCCCGTCACCGCGGTAACGGTGTGACGTCATAGGAGAATTCATGACGTCAGACCATTGTTACACGACGTCAAACTCTTGAACTTGACGTCACTAGAGTGGTGATATAGTTTATCACCACTCAGTAGAGTGACGATAAAGGTTATCGCCACTGTAGCCAGATAGAGGGTTTATTTCACTGATAGAACAGAGTATCTCACCCTCATTCATATAATAAATGATAATATTGACCAAAGAATCACTTAAAATTAGTCATATTTTCCTGCAGTGCAAAGTACCACTACCCCAACACTTTACCCAACCAATGGCAAGCGAGCAGCAGAGTTGTTCTGCAAAACTGAGATGCTGACCCCGAACACCTCGCCTTTCACCTGGCTCTTCATCCGACCCCCCTGGTCCATGAACGGAGCTTGCTGCAAGGAGTCCGTCTTCAAACACATGAAGAAACACCTGCAACAGGTAGGCACAAATTACACTGGAGGTCATACCTCATCAGTCCACTGCTTCTACATTACCTGACCGCTCACAAACCATGAATGTATGTAACTAACCCCCTGCTTGTGGTCTGTCTATAGGAGATGAACCGTGACATCGCCCACTGTGTCGGGAGTATGCTTCAGCTGCTGGAGGACCAGCACAGCCCCGCCCACACTCACAGTGAGGCTGCCGTCTACCTCCAACACGCCGCTCACGCTGGGTCTGCACAAGCAGCTCTCGCCCTCTGGGAGAACACTTACTCTCATCAGGTATGTATCTTACTTGTTTACCTCTAATCAAATATTGAAAGTGTAGGTTTTCATAGTCTTCTTTCAAAATCTTATTTCTTGAATAACTGCTTCTTTTCTAGTTGCAAATGCATATTGCCAATTTTTCAATCAAGTGTTTTTGTTTTCAGGTGCTTGATAAAGCAGCAGAATTAGAAAGTATTCGACAGCTTAGAGACATTGCTAGCATGGGGTGTCTGAATGCCCGTCTGCTACTGTGCAAGTACTATGCCTCTGGCAAGTATGGAGGTATCGTGCGCAGCCAAGCTGCATCATTCATCACAGAAGTCTTTCAGTCAACAACGCCATCAGACACTCACAAGACCTTCCAGAACCACCGTGATCTCACACCCTCTATGAGGTAGGTCACACACTTCACTCTTCATAATTAATCTTCATAATTTAACCCATAACTTATTTTGAAGGACAGTCTGTAAACAAAGGCATTTGGATCTTGTGTATGCCCAAAGGAAGAAGTGTGACATGGACCCTAACGTTGTCTTTGTGTGTTACAGGTACATATTGGTGGACTGGCTGGTTGAGGTAGCTGGAATGAAGGACTTCTCCACACTGACGCTCCATGCTGCTGTCAACCTAGTGGACCGATTCCTCCACGTCCATACCGTCCCTCGCTCACAGCTCCAGTTGCTGGGTGTTGCTGCCATGGTCATCTGCTCCAGGTTGGTTCATCTACATCTCTGCCTCTCGCAACCCTCGACCACACTGCTCACTCTTCTTTGAATCAGTCTCTTTTCTTCCATTAACCCGCACATTGGATTCTATGCTATTAGCACAACATCGCCAAGTACAGTTTAAAGTTCTATGATTGAATTAGATTCTAACATCAGTGTAATTGCTTATTTCTAAAAGGTGTTACAGAGTGAATGTTAACATCATGTTTTATATCGTACAGATACCTTGGTCGAGATATCATCACCATCAGGGAGGCAGCATGGCTGACCGATAGCACATACAGCTACGAGGATGTGGTGCGCATGATGGGGGAGATCACAGCTACAGTGCGGGGCAACATCCGCGTTGCTACTAGTCTCGACTATGTGCATATTTTGACGGTGCTCTCCCCAGGAATGAGTGGGCGGTGTGTGAAGCTGGCCGAATACATCTGTGAGCTGTGCCTCTTGCAGGCCGAGATGGGCCAGTACAGTCCCGCAGAGATCGCTGCTAGCTGTGTGCTCCTTGCCAGACTCCTTGTCAAGATGGGTACGTTGTCCAACTTACTATGCTTAAAACTAGACCACTCACATTGTGGTTTTCTAAATTATGTCCTGTCCATTTGACTAACAGTCATCAAATATTGACAAGTTTGAATCCTGCTACCACAAATAGAGGGCCTGTAAAATAGTTTGTTAGATAAGCTTTGAAAGTAGCCAGTAATATCTAAGTTTTTGCATGGATGCTGATGAAGATATTTGTACACACAGAGACTCCCTGGCCGTCTGTGATGGAAGAGTTCACGGGCTTCTCTCTAGAGGACATCAGTCGCTGTGCCTTCCACACCCACGAGAAGTGCTTCATGGAAGGCTCCGTGGTGGACCACCGCGACATCACCTTGCAGGCCGTCAAACAGCGGTATGCCGAGGAGCAGCACCATGCCGTCAGCAACATCGATGTAAGTTCTCTCTGCAACTCATGATTGAGATAGCTAGCTAGTTATCTACTGATATCTTGGAACCGTTCCTCATTCATCAATACTTTGCCTATCAACGCTTCCGATTTGTTGAAACTTGGTACATGTTCTTCAATCGAAATGAATTGTTGTTTATCAGACTATTGATTATTTCAGATTGTGAGCTATGAAGAGTTGTGCTCCATGCTGGGAGTAACAGAACATGTTTTACATGGCACTGATGTCAAACTTCGATTCAAGAATGCTGATGAACTGATTGTGTCACCTTCCCGTGGCAAGAGTCGCAGTCACAGGTATGTAACAGCTTGATTCATTATTCAGCTTAAGTTGAAAGATTTTTACTGCAAGTCTGCCTGTATGCAACAGCAACAAAAACAAGCCTTTATGATCTCTTAAAAGTTACTGATGATTAATTCATTTGAATGTTGCAGGACGGTAAAGCGTTGTGCTGAGCGAGAGAAGGCATCAACACCGTCGGTGGAGAAGCTGTGGGAGAAGTTTGAGTCCATGGCCGGGTACGAGGGAGACCAGGAGGACGGGGACGAGTCGATGGACCTCAGTGGTCAGTTCACATGTCTTTCATCTTCACTCAACTTTCTAAATCTATAACTGATCCTGCTTTGCTCGATATCAAACATTTATACAACAGAATGTTGAAATCATTACATTAAAGGTTGATCATGGTGCGCACAGGCCTTAAAAAGGCCTGGAATTTGAAGAACTGCCTTAAAAAGGCCTTAAATCATGCACTGCCTTAAAAAGACCTTAAAAATTGACACAAAGCCTTGAAAAGGCCTTAAATTTAGCAAAAGTGTTTTTCTAACTGTGAAATAAGTTCACTTGAATTCTTAAATATTCTTGTGTCGACCTCCATGAAGATAACAATTTTAACATTCAGGTTTCATTAGTTGAATTTAAATGTTTTGAAATTTCATCTCTTGAACAGTGCCACGAGTTAATTACGAAGATGCATTTTCTTTTTAATAAACGCCCTGTTATTCAGTGTCAAATAAGCCTTATTTTTGGGTTTTGAAGCCTTAAAAAGGCCCTAAAAAGGCCTTAAATTTTATATGGTGTTGACTGTACTCACCATGTTGATAGTGTATTGCATATTATGCTTTGTGTTAAACTAGCATTAACTTTTGTTTTTTCAGAATCTATCAACAGCTTGAACTGTGACAGCTCTGATCTGACGATTGACTCAGACAGCGACACTTACACTGCCTGTCTCTCAAGCTTCTGTAATGGGGAGTCCAGTTACGGGGGCATCAAGATGAATCTGTCTGGTGCCAGCTCCCCCCACATCTCCTTCCCAACTAGCTGTAGATGTCGGTGTGGACACTCTCCCTCCCCATCCCCATCCCCATCCCCCCACTCCCCGTCCACGTCAGGCGTGTCTTCCCCTGGGCTCCACTCCAGTCCTGATCTCCACTCGAAGCGGGCACGGTGCAATACACGGAGGAGCTATGTGGAGTCGTCCTCACACAGTGACTATGATACCCGCAGTCCCTTTGAGGAGTCGTACCTCCGCAAGAGTCCGCGCTCAGCCACACAGATGACCTCCCCAAATGCCCTTAAGCGCAAAAGCAGGAAGCGAACAAATCACACTAGTGCCAGCAGCTTGTCATGAACTATCAACAATGCAAGAGAGTATTATTTATTTATGTGTCATTATCATGAAACATGATTCATTGTTTTGCTCATTATTTTAAGTTGCCAGTATTCCAAAGATATCCATAATGTGATGAAATCAGTTATGCTGTCATTCATTAATTTATGTACAGATTGGTGTAACTATCTCTGTAAGAGTGCCTGTCAATGTGATTGACAGTTGCCTCCCCTCCCGAGTCACAAGGTACGTAGGATGAGCTGTCAGTTTGTGAGCCACCCTGTGATACAGAGCGTGGCTGCTAGGACAAGCTGGGAGCATATGCATCAACAGAGTGCCTGATTGTTTCAAGTGCTGTTATGAGTGGTTTATGTTGTGTAAATTATAACATAGTATTGTTTACCTGTAAATTTAGTTGTATTATTTAAGAGGCGTCCATCAGTGAGTTGAAGACTGATTTGTTTATTTCTGTAAATAATTGTTAAGTTTTCAATCGAATGTGAAGAAGAGTATCGCAGCATAGTCACTTGAGTCCTGCAGACAGATTGGAGTCAGTCTTCCAGTTGTACGGCATGCTTGTTGCACTGCTGATATCTGGAGTCTGTTACACATAATACATATATCATAATCATCAACCATTCATCAACCCATTGCCATAATCAACAAGTTGGTCCTAATAATATGGTGCTTACTTTGTGTCTTTTCTGATTTTTTTCAATGAAAGAAAAATAGCTCAGGTTGCAAAACCAACTCAATATCCATTTTGATGTTTTGGTACTTCCATTTATCTCATTTGTTATAAATATTGAACATTTTATACCACCCTTTTTTTAGAATGAACGAATAAATTTACAGCAAATGAATAAGTGAGACATACTTTGCGAGTGGATGTGATCTTGTTGATTGGCGTGAGTGAGAGCAATGAAATGAAACAACAAATCTACGTCATGTAAGCACATTGTGATACATTTCCAGAACTTCCAGGGTGTCTTGTTGCTAGGGACAGTTATGGCAACAGAACTTCAAAATGTGTGCATGTATTTGAAGGTAGATTTTGTCTGAGTGTTCATGTGTATTTGTTACTTTCTACAAACTGTGTCACCATTGATATTGACAAGTATTTATTATATTATTTTTGTAATAAACAAAAAGTAAATATCAAGTGTTGTTTTTCTTAATATTTTGTTTACCTTCTCATGGAGTAGGTTTAATATATTTCACTCCAAAAAATAAACGCAAAAATACCATTTTGTTTGGTCTGAAGATATGAAAATAAACAAATTATTCTTGTTCGCCGGTCACGTCACTTGGGTTGGCTCGTTTACTAATCAAGCACAGAACTTGATATAAGGTCACGTTATCGATCATGTGACTGTTCGCTGGAAGACAAAATGGCGGCAATTGCTTTGGCAGTCGTTGTCGCGACAGTTGTGTTTGTAATGATATGGTTCCTTCAGTCAGCGACCAAACGGAAAATCATCAATAAAGTTCCTGGGCCACCAGCTTTGCCATTGATTGGAAATGCACATCAGCTTTCTCCATCGGGACCAGGTATTTCGTGTTAAAACTATTTTAGACATTATATTTGGCGCACATCGCCCCTTGTTATCAATCCTACTAGAGGTGTACAGTGACGATAAATATCCTAATATGTGGGTCACGATACAATTCGTACCCCGATACAAATTAACTCGTTACTTTATGATCTTTTCAGAAAATATTTGAGTCAGTTGATCTAGAGTTAGAATTTACTTACAGATTTTTTATGTAATATTGATATAATCCAACTTCCAAAGTTTAGGAGGGGTTCTTGTGTGCATAATGAATTATCTTTTTAATGTATATCTTAATTTTATGTACCTACCTTGAGGGTTTATTATTATTCTATGTATCCCGATACGCATCCTACAATACGATACGATATATTACGATAATGTATTTCCGTATCCTTAAACCTCTACATCCTACCATAGTATTATCTGGATTAATGCATTTGATAATTTCTATTGATGTCATTATATTCCTGTTATGCTATTTTCTCCATCACTTAATTTGTTCAAGACTGAATCTTTTTTAATCCTGGCTCGTCCATGATCTGATAGAAGTTAGAAATAATAACTGTTTGAAATCATCATTCGACACTGTACGTTAACGGGAGCATTCTATCTGGCTTACTCAAATTTGACAGGAATGCAACATACAAAGCTAATCATACTTACATCAAGTCATAAACTCTCATATTATGAACAGTTTCAATGAATTGGATTAAAAGCGATTTTGTTTCGAGGAATACTAACTCTTATTGGGATGATAACTTATTCAATCAGATGGGTTTCTTTCCACATGTTATAACCCACAAAAGTAGCCATTAGTTCATTGATTATCATTATGTGATGAACAAAATATTAGACATTTGTCTTTATATAAAACATGTTAGAAAGTTAAGAGATAAATGGTTAAAATAATAATTATTATACAAGGTCATTTATTGTTTAAATCCTTATGTATAACTATGTAAACTGTATATAGGCAGGAGGCCTCAAAATTCATATACAATAAACTTCTTGACTTGACTAAACAATAGGCAAACATAGGTCCTGTAAAAACATTTTATCACATGAGTTCAAATTCCTATATACCGGTAAGTCAAATATGTTGTCAATGACAGTCATGGACACATGTCATTGACCGTACATGTTGTGAATTGCTCTGTAAATCCCCTACCACCCCCCCACCTGTCTTTCACCACTGTATACTTTAACTGTCCACATGATTTTGCACATGTATGTTACATTCAGAAACAGTGTTTGCAATGTTCATCATCCAAGTAGTATGTTATGTTCATAATTCCAAATGCAATGCCTTGTATATCTGCCCATCCATTAATCCATTTATCTGACTGTCTGTCTTCCATTATCATGTTAATTCTTTAGCAAACATTTTCATTAGTATAATGAAACCATGTATTTGTTTCATTTAACTAATGAAGTGGTGCTTTGTGATATTTATGGAAACTGGCCATGACTTCATGGAAAGGGTCATACTTCATCACAGTAGAAGTCTTGTCTTGTTCCTGAGGTAAGCGGTTCAAACATCAAGAAACAGATATTTGTTTATGAAATTATGCTCATTATGAAGTGGTTCAAACATCCAAAAACAGATCTATCTTTATATAATTATGTATGTTTTGAAACAGTTCAAACATGAAGAAACGCTGGAATGTGTTATCAGTTAAATGAGGTCAACCACAGTGCTGTTCTACTGCCTAACTTTATCTTACCGCATATGTAAATAAACCACTCCAAAATGTAGGAGTTTTTTCTTGTCTGAAAGCATGTGTTGTGAAGCAACACAGATCTGGCTTTGTGAATGAATAATTCTAAATAAGCTTTTAATTATTTTTATTTATTGTAATCAAAGGTTGATATCAAATCAATTTGATATCAAAAGAGAAATGAATTTTCCTTGAAATTATGTGACTATGGTATGCTATTTATAATGTTGTCAACAGTGTTCAATGTGTTATCAGTGACTCACAGCTTATCTGCTAGAACGCTTAACACACAAACTTCCAAATTGATTTCTTCATGATGCGACATTGATGTGCAAGTAATTGAAGTACAAATATCATTGAATGTTTATTTACCAAATCTTCACAAATCATTGAAGCATCTGTGGAAAAATCACTCACTACCTGCCATATTTGTTTACAAAAGACCAAACCATTATTTTACTGGGGTTGCAATGATGAACTTTCTGAACTATATATTCAATGAGAGGAACACAATCAAATCAATCAAGAACGTCTGGATCAGCACAACAAATCAAAAAACATTTACAGGTTAACATAAAGTGAAAATCGTATCGTCCTATAATAATATCCATCGCCCCGCACCCTTATGATGATCAACTTGTACAAACTCTGTGATACAGATTTATTTATTTTGTCTAATAAATGTTTTAAACTACCCTTAATCGTTTTTAGCTCATCTGGCCTGTAAGGCTCATGACATGGCATGGTGTCCGGCTTCTGTCCATTAACTTTGCACATTTTCATCTTCTTCTCCCGAAGCATAAGGCCCTAGAAAGCTGAAACTTTGTGTTCTTGACTCCTTGACAAGCGATTATAATTTATAGCTAATGTGACCCTGTGGCCCCATATAAGGGCCATGTCCTTGAAACCTATTTTCATTTTCCTCTCCAGAAGCAAAAGGCTTAGACAGCTGAAATGTTGTGTGCAGACTCCCACTATTGAGGATTATAATTGACAGTTTTGGTGGCCCTATGGACCCTAAAAAGAGCTTGGTGAACTTTTGAATCTTATAATATTTGAGCAATTTTCATTTCTGAATTGATTACAGGTATCTGAAAACACATCGCCTATGTACTTAATTCTCGGATTTGTGACCCTGTGGCCCCTACAAAGGGGGAAACAACATTCACACCCTATAATACACGCCGTCGACAAATGAAGGCACTCGTAGTTACGGAAGGCATTGACGCGCTATGGAAGACTCATGTCTCTCACATGATGAATATGGCATTTTGAAATTAGATGTAAGTCTATAATAATTGATGAAATGAAAACAGTTACCAACTGAATTTGTTGTTCGTATGTGAAATAACATGACTTGATGCAGAAAATTGTTAAGAAAGGGATTTGAAGATAAATATGACGCAAAATATAACTGATCTCTGTTTTTCAATACAAAATTTTTAGATATTTTCCATTATTAACACGTTATTTAACTTCATATTATATTGTTCAGAGTAATTTAATATTTGTTGGGGTTCGGTCAAACATGTCCCTGCAACATAATTATGTCCTAAGAACGTTTCGATAAAATGAAATATGTGATCAAATCATAACAAGTGCTCACCAAAATTGTTACGGGGCTACCTGCATTGAAATCTAACAACGGAAGGCATATGATCCACTGTAATTTGGGATACGGAAGGCATTTCATAACAAAACATTATTTAAACCATTTTAGTCATAAAAATGGTTTAAATCCATATATTAAAATAATTTTGTACCACAGTTCTGGACAAACATAATTGATAACTTGTCTTGCAATAACTATACTCAGAACAAAAAGCGCTACCATTATTAAACTAAAGTTTAACAAATACACGTAACTCATATGTATTCCTGATTATAGAGATGTATAAATTGGTATCCAGTGGGCCTGGTAATAAGGGAGTGTGGTCTTGATAGAATTGACAACAATGAGTGGATGGCTTTACATGTTACCGACTCTGTAAACTAAATTTCAAACAGTGTGTTTTTCAGCAATTGTGCAATGAAAACATCTATTGCCATAGCTGTTATATCGGCCGATAAACCAGAATGAGGCTGTCTTAAATGGTAACATTGCAGCCTTTAAGAATAGTGTAATCCAGTGTTAAGTCAATGGGGAGTGTATGACCCTTGTGCATTGATGACTTGATTAACCCTCCTTGAGATGTACGTACCAGTACTGCATCCAACAATGCCACAATTTGAACAGGGGAGTTTCATCTACATAAACAGCGACAAATAGTATCCCATAGATGTCCTATTGGGTTCAAGTCAGGACTACAAGCAGGCCACGGTAGCATTGTAATGGCTTCCCGCTGTAGAATCTGTGTTAGCACTCTGGCTCGGTGGGGCAAGGCATTGTCATTCATGTAAACGGGTTTTATTCGAAGAGGGTGGTTGTCGAAATATGAAATTATCGAAATATGGAATATCCACAGAGAGAAGGAAGTTATCTCAATAATTCTGAGCATTGAGTGTACCTGGAACTATCTCAAGGTCGAGTTTACAACCGATGGAACCCATCCCAATATAATCACAGAGCCACCACAGCACTGATAGGTTGGTCGAACATGTATTTGTGCGAAACAGGTGTTAGCTTGTCGCAAAACACGAATTCGGTAATCCACAATATGCAATAGCACCCTACACTCATCAGACCAATGGATCTGGCGCCACGATGCCAAATTCCAATCCACCCCGCTCTACACCACCTAAATTGGTGTGTCGTTGTGCTAATTCAACACGTTTGAGATGTCTACTTGCCCTATAACCCGCCGCTCAATGCGATTCCTAACGGTTGATATGAAAGCCCTCCTGTGGGTAATCCAGTTATCCCTCAGTACTGGGGCACTAGTGAAGGGAAGGTGTCTAACGTTCCGAATCAGTGCTTTGTTTTTACGTACAAAGGTTACTGTTGGGCGTCCAGATCTCGGTTTTTGTACCGAACGTGTGATAATACTGTGATGATACCCCAACTGTCTATCAAAAGCTCTGCAGGAAATTTAGATATCTCGCATACCAATTATTTGCCATCTCTCTCCTATTGATAATCTATGCCTTACCATAATTGAATCTCAAACTCATTTGCAACCATTTGTTCGAGATAACACAACACAAAAGACGCGTTAAGGCATCTTTAACTGCCAAATGTTTCTGCCTGTGCCTAACAAAATGATTTTTATTGTGGATTTTATCAATCCAAGAAGAGATGTTAAATGTACTCTGAGTAGTCACAATAAAGCTTTTGATTTGTCCTCAAAATTAGCGAGTCGTTATGTACTTAACTGATGATGTTCATTGTTCGCATAAACAGGATATACCGATATGTATTTTATTTAACCATTACAGTATTCAGAACAATGTCCATGATTATAGATTTATTAACGCATCATTTCCTTACTTTCAAAAATATTGCGCTTTTTTCAGATTTTTAGTCCTGGGCTTAAATATGAGTGAAATATTCCAACACCAGTCCACCAAAACAGGAATTCCCGGTATCTTCTCATGAAACTTTCGCTTGCACTCTTTGCAGCAAAATTTTGGGTAAGAGTGAGTCTTCACATGTCTTCTTGATGATGATATTTTGTTTGTAATGTAACTAAAGTCTTTACAATTCTGTTTCTTGGAGCTCTGTTTTGTTTTAGCAAGATGCGTATCCGGTGTGCTACTCGCTATTGGCTCTGTGTCGACTGTCTCGACAGCCGACACGTCTAAAAAACACCCATCTACTGGCTCATATTCTATGGAATTCATATTCTAAAAACACCGTTTAATGTCATACATACAATGACTTGGTAAGAGTTTAGATAGATATGCCCAAACCTAAATGAACACTTAGTACCGTTTTCGGTACCAAAAGAGGTCATAATTCACAGCAGCATCAACATTTCTAATCAACTTTTCCGTATTTTTTTTTTCTAAAATCATTTGCCTTCTGATGTGCAGAAATCGAGATACCTTAAGCCTTCCGTTTCCTTTTTTTCTACATTACTCGCGTAAAACATCGTCTTACTTTTTATTACATGTTCAATGATAGTAAAAATCAAAAGATTGATTCTTGAATACTTTACCTTTCGTTTGCAATGTACTATACATATCTATTTTTTTTATGTAAGATGATCGTTTCCAAAATGTGTAGCTGTTTAGTCGGCAAAATCATAACAAAATGATTTTACTTCTGATTTACTCGACTATTTGTGAATTATTCACACATAAGCTTGTACCATATTTGAAATGAAAACTAATTTTACAAAATCCTGCAATTTTTGTGAGCAATATTGTTCGTAAAGTCTCTTATCTCCAGTGTATATTGCCTCCCACCCTAAACATGTCTTCGCATTTACCTTCCGTAGCTCGCTAATGCCTTCCGTAACTACGAGTGCCTTCATTTGTCGACGGTGCGTATTATAGGGTGTGACATTGGCCACATCCTACAGCAAAATTAAATATGAAGCCTGATGAGCTACAGAGCTAATGGCTCTCTTTTAAAAAAATCTGTTAGGTAGAATTGTTGTGAAAATATCCAGATTTTTTATTTCCTTTGGTTTATTGTTTTATATCCTTTCTGCAGAAATGAAATATTTATCTTGAACATCTCAGCGCATGGAGTGAAGTATCCCTGGCAAACATCATTTGAGAAATGCTTATGTTTGGTGTTATAAATATCATAAGACATCTCACCAATGTTATGTTAATCAGTGATCAATCTACAGATATGACCCTCTTAGTCAAGGGACTCGCTTCCAAAAAATCTTGTGAGTCCAAGCTGATTTAAATAAGTCCTTTAATAAATAAGCACATAGTATCAAAAAAAAACTATGCGTCCCAGGACTTGCAGCTTAAATTTCTATAAGTCCTTTCTAAATTTTATGAGTATTTGAAGCAGGTAAATTTATCCCTAAATTATTAATGCTAACAACCTTTGTATAAAGAATATAGTTTTCTCTCTTAAAATACTTGTGATATTTATGTAATTTTTAAAGCTCCGATCCTGTTTATTCTTGTGAGATTTTTAAAAGGGTTGTCGATGTAAGTGCCTATTTTTGATTGTATCTTGACAACTTACAAACTATTTACGTTGAAATTCTTCAAGCACTGTATCAGCCGTAATACGGCAAACATTTTACATTTGCATGCTGGTTCAAGGCACAGCTCAATCACATTTGACCCTTAAATAGATAATGAAATTAATATCTGAGCTCAATGCAACATTGTTTTTCTCATTGTTTTTGAAGCTAGTTCTTTGTTCTGTGTAAGGAGTACATCTGGTTCACAGTTTAAACATGGCTTCTTGTATCGAGCAAAATTCTTGCGATCATCTGATTTTATCAAAGTATTCTTATTAAGATATCTTTGTTTTCAACAATATTCATTTGGAATTGTGATCTCCACATGTCAACAGTCACCTTTTGGAAAATGAAGTCGTAAGACTAAAATAATAACTTGGATGAAAATTATTAACACGTGCTTGTCGGACTGATCGCCGGAAAAAGTTATATATATATATATCCTATGGGAATTGGCTGTTTTTCATATTCCAGCAATTGGACCAAATGTACAAACGTTAGTGAGAAATAAATCGACCATGGACATTATATGAAAAAGTTTTGAAATTTTGGTGTTGAATTTATACAGAAATTACGGTATGTCGTAGATACTTAATGACCTACGAGTTTATCAAAAATATCATTATTTCTTTGGTTTCAAGCAAGCATTTTTACTTCAGATTTCTATGGTCAACTCCTTAGCTTTGCAGAGCAACATAAGGACAAGGGTATGTTCCGAATCTGGCTGGGGATGGTGCCGATCATAGCACTGTACAGGGCTGAGCTGTGTGAGGTTCGTCATTTTGTCATGTTAAAGGGCCAGATCGAGCGGCTATTTTCTGTTCCACAAATATTCGGGAGGGAATTCCCTTTTGCACACGACACGTCAAATTTAATATATTCGACTTTGTTTTCTATTTTTTTTATGTTAATAACTATGTCATATTTGGTAATTTGTTCTAATCCGCCCTTCAAAACAAAAAAATTGCGAAAATAAATAAAGCCACTGACAAGCACATCGAGCGGTGATTTTGTTTGTTTGTGGAAACGAAATTCACGGAGGACATTCCTGTTAACTAATAAATACGATTTTTACATGATTATTTCACACTTAATTTCAAAAAATTCAAAATGTTAATGAGGTTATCATTCAAGTTGTTCATGATTTAACAATTTGATAAAGAATAAAGTGTATCGCCCCCCAAAAAGAAAAACATCGTGAAATGAAGCCAATCATCGGAGCTACGAGCGTGAGATGCATTACTGGCATTTACTGCAACAAAATACTGTCTTAACTGATAACTTTTATTATGCATCACGTGTAAACATGTCCCTCTTCTATCAATCACTTATTTTTTCTTGATTTACTCAATGAATTAGCATGATACAGTACATTTGTTTTCTCGCAATGCAAACAATTCAAAATGGCGGAAGAAAGCCGATCGAACTCGAAGCCTTGATCATGGCGACCACTAGGATTATTGTCAGCTGATTGTTTGGTCGGTGTTGTAGTTACTTGGATGTTTAATTTGTAGGAAATTTGTTAATAATGTTTGCATAAGAAAATTGACAGACAAACAGATTGTTTATTGAAATCTACATATGACACTCAATCAATGTGACACTGAGAAGAATAGTTGATTCGCATCGAATATAAAAAAAATCGTCAGCGCTGTCGCACTCCGAAATATACATAGTCCGTATTGCACTTTTTCGAACATAAAAACTTCATGTGATTTAAGTGACTAAGATATATTTTGGAAGAAAAAATGTTTTACTATGAGTCGGGTTGAGATTAGCAAGAAATCCATAAATTGATAAATATATATGTAAATAATTTTCATTTCTAATTAATATTGAAATATTGTGATATTAAATATTGCATTAAAATGGAAAAGAAATTTCACAAATAATTATCCAAACAAAATACTTTGTTTACATCAGAGATAAGCAAGAAATCTATAAATGGAAATTTATATAAATAATTATGTCATTTATAATATTGAAATATTTTGATATTACAATTTATGTTGTAGTTTTTTCGTATACCCCCAAGTCATAATAATTGGAATGAGCAAGACATAGAAATAAATAAATAAATGCCAAAATTCATTTGACACCCTGACACAAACGAGCCATGTTGTTTACATATAGCGTTGCATTATGGGAAGGGGCTTTTCTCGTGCTATTTATAGATCTAAAAACTATGACGCGCTATTCGAAAACAGCCTCGTTCCCGATCTAAAGCTTATTTCTCAGAAAGAGGCTCGATCGGCCTCTTTAAACAATAGAGTAGCTATCTGACAACCATCAGCTGGTGTGGTCTGAGTACAAGGTCTCACTGTGTGCTATGATGCTACAGGTCCTGTTGAACAGCACAAGACACATGGAGAAGTCCTTTGTGTACGACTTTCTGCACCCCTGGCTGGGCACTGGTCTCCTCACTAGGTATGTCCTGACTCCTTGTCTCCTCACTAGTTATGTCCTGACTCCTTGTCTCCTCACTAGTTATGTCCTGACTCCTTGTCTCCTCACTAGTTATGTCCTGACTCCTTGTCTCCTCACTAGTTATGTCCTGACTCCTTGTCTCCTCACCAGGTATGTCCTGACTCCTTGTCTCCTCACTAGTTATGTCCTGACTCTTTGTCTCCTCACCAGGTATGTCCTGACTCCTTGTCTCCTCACTAGTTATGTCCTGACTCCTTGTCTCCTCACTAGTTATGTCCTGACTCTTTGTCTCCTCACTAGTTATGTCCTGACTCCTTGTCTCCTCACCAGGTATGTCCTGACTCCTTGTCTCCTCACTAGTTATGTCCTGACTCCTTGTCTCCTCACCAGGTATGTCCTGACTCATCTCCTCACTAGTTATGTCCTGACTCCTTGTCTCCTCACCAGGTATGTCCTGACTCATCTCCTCACTAGTTATGTCCTGACTCCTTGTCTCCTCACCAGGTATGTCCTGACTCCATGTCTCCTCACCAGGTATGTCCTGACTCCTTGTCTCCTCACTAGTTATGTCCTGACTCCTTGTCTCCTCACCAGGTATGTCCTGACTCATCTCCTCACTAGTTATGTTCTGACTCCTTGTCTCCTCACCAGGTATGTCCTGACTCATCTCCTCACTAGTTATGTCCTGACTCCTTGTCTCCTCACTAGTTATGTCCTGACTCCTTGTCTCCTCAATAGTTATGTCCTGACTCCTTGTCTCCTCACTAGTTATGTCCTGACTCCTTGTCTCCTCACTAGTTATGTCCTGACTCCTTGTCTCCTCACTAGTTATGTCCTGACTCTTTGTCTCCTCACTAGTTATGTCCTGACTCCTTGTCTCCTCACTAGTTATGTCCTGACTCCTTGTCTCCTCACCAGGTATGTCCTGACTCATCTCCTCACTAGTTATGTCCTGACTCCTTGTCTCCTCACCAGGTATGTCCTGACTCATCTCCTCACTAGTTATGTCCTGACTCCTTGTCTCCTCACCAGGTATGTCCTGACTCCTTTTCTCCTCACCAGGTATGTCCTGACTCCTTGTCTCCTCACTAGTTATGTCCTGACTCCTTGTCTCCTCACTAGTTATGTCCTGACTCCTTGTCTCCTCACCAGGTATGTCCTGACTCCTTGTCTCCTCACTAGTTATGTCCTGACTCATCTCCTCACTAGTTATGTCCTGACTCCTTGTCTCCTCACCAGGTATGTCCTGACTCCTTTTCTCCTCACCAGGTATGTCCTGACTCCTTGTCTCCTCACTAGTTATGTCCTGACTCCTTGTCTCCTCACTAGTTATGTCCTGACTCCTTGTCTCCTCACTAGTTATGTCCTGACTCCTTGTCTCCTCACTAGTTATGTCCTGACTCTTTGTCTCCTCACTAGTTAGGTCCTGACTCCTTGTCTCCTCACTAGTTATGTCCTGACTCCTTGTCTCCTCACCAGGTATGTCCTGACTCCTTGTCTCCTCACTAGTTATGTCCTGACTCCTTGTCTCCTCACCAGGTATGTCCTGACTCATCTCCTCACTAGTTATGTCCTGACTCCTTGTCTCCTCACCAGGTATGTCCTGACTCCTTGTCTCCTCACTAGTTATGTCCTGACTCCTTGTCTCCTCACCAGGTATGTCCTGACTCCTTGTCTCCTCACCAGGTATGTCCTGACTCCTTGTCTCCTCACTAGTTATGTCCTGACTCCTTGTCTCCTCACTAGTTATGTCCTGACTCCTTGTCTCCTCACCAGGTATGTCCTGACTCCTTGTCTCCTCACTAGTTATGTCCTGACTCTTTGTCTCCTCACCAGGTATGTCCTGACTCCTTGTCTCCTCACCAGGTATGTCCTGACTCCTTTTCTCCTCACCAGGTATGTCCTGACTCCTTGTCTCCTCACTAGTTATGTCCTGACTCCTTGTCTCCTCACCAGGTATGTCCTGACTCCTTGTCTCCTCACTAGTTATGTCCTGACTCCTTGTCTCCTCACCAGGTATGTCCTGACTCATCTCCTCACTAGTTATGTCCTGACTCCTTGTCTCCTCACCAGGTATGTCCTGACTCCTTGTCTCCTCACTAGTTATGTCCTGACTCCTTGTCTCCTCACTAGTTATGTCCTGACTCCTTGTCTCCTCACCAGGTATGTCCTGACTCCTTGTCTCCTCACTAGTTATGTCCTGACTCTTTGTCTCCTCACCAGGTATGTCCTGACTCCTTGTCTCCTCACCAGGTATGTCCTGACTCCTTTTCTCCTCACCAGGTATGTCCTGACTCCTTGTCTCCTCACTAGTTATGTCCTGACTCCTTGTCTCCTCACCAGGTATGTCCTGACTCCTTGTCTCCTCACTAGTTATGTCCTGACTCCTTGTCTCCTCACCAGGTATGTCCTGACTCATCTCCTCACTAGTTATGTCCTGACTCCTTGTCTCCTCACCAGGTATGTCCTGACTCATCTCCTCACTAGTTATGTCCTGACTCCTTGTCTCCTCACCAGGTATGTCCTGACTCCTTTTCTCCTCACCAGGTATGTCCTGACTCCTTGTCTCCTCACTAGTTATGTCCTGACTCCTTGTCTCCTCACTAGTTATGTCCTGACTCCTTGTCTCCTCACCAGGTATGTCCTGACTCCTTGTCTCCTCACTAGTTATGTCCTGACTCATCTCCTCACTAGTTATGTCCTGACTCCTTGTCTCCTCACCAGGTATGTCCTGACTCCTTTTCTCCTCACCAGGTATGTCCTGACTCCTTGTCTCCTCACTAGTTATGTCCTGACTCCTTGTCTCCTCACTAGTTATGTCCTGACTCCTTGTCTCCTCACCAGGTATGTCCTGACTCCTTGTCTCCTCACTAGTTATGTCCTGACTCCTTGTCTCCTCACCAGGTATGTCCTGACTCCTTGTCTCCTCACTAGTTATGTCCTGACTCCTTGTCTCCTCACCAGGTATGTCCTGACTCCTTGTCTCCTCACTAGTTATGTCCTGACTCCTTGTCTCCTCACCAGGTATGTCCTGACTCATCTCCTCACTAGTTATGTCCTGACTCCTTGTCTCCTCACTAGTTATGTCCTGACTCCTTGTCTCCTCACTAGTTATGTCCTGACTCCTTGTCTCCTCACCAGGTATGTTCTGACTCCTTTTCTCCTCACCAGGTATGTCCTGACTCCTTGTCTCCTCACTAGTTATGTCCTGACTCCTTGTCTCCTCAATAGTTATGTCTTGACTCCTTGTCTCCTCACCAGGTATGTCCTGACTCCTTGTCTCCTCACTAGTTATGTCCTGACTCCTTGTCTCCTAACTAGTTATGTCCTGACTCCTTGTTTCCTCACTAGTTATGTCCTGACTCCTTGTTTCCTCACTAGTTATGTCCTGACTCCTTGTCTCCTCACTAGTTATGTCCTGACTCCTTGTCTCCTCACTAGTTATGTCCTGACCCCTTGTCTCCTCACTAGTTATGTCCTGACTCCTTGTCTCCTCACTAGTTATGTCCTGACTCTTTGTCTCCTCACTAGTTAGGTCCTGACTCCTTGTCTCCTCACTAGTTATGTCCTGACTCCTTGTCTCCTCACCAGGTATGTCCTGACTCCTTGTCTCCTCACTAGTTTTGTCCTGACTCCTTGTCTCCTCACCAGGTATGTCCTGACTCATCTCCTCACTAGTTATGTCCTGACTCCTTGTCTCCTCACCAGGTATGTCCTGACTCCTTGTCTCCTCACTAGTTATGTCCTGACTCCTTGTCTCCTCACTAGTTATGTCCTGACTCCTTGTCTCCTCACTAGTTATGTCCTGACTCCTTGTCTCCTCACTAGTTATGTCCTGACTCCTTGTCTCCTCACCAGGTATGTCCTGACTCCTTGTCTCCTCACCAGGTATGTCCTGACTCCTTGTCTCCTCACCAGGTATATCTCGCCGCAATGCAGAACGGGGGAATATGAATTCAGCGGCTTCTGTCCGTACGTCCGGCCGTACGTACGTCCGGATTCTTGTTAACACGATATCTATTGAACCGTTGGATCAAATGTCTTTAATTTTGGTCACAGCCTACATTGGGGGATTACGCAGACACCAGTTACTTTGGGTGACCTTGACCTTATTTTCAAGGTCACCACGGCACTTTGGCCACTATTTTAACTCCTGTTGACACGATATCTAAAGAACCGTTGGACTAAATGTCTTCAAATTTGGTCACAGCCTACATTGGGAGATTACGCAGACACCAGTTATGTTGGGTGACCTTGACTTTATTATCAAGGTCACCACGGAACTTTGACCAATTTTGAAACTATTGTTTAGGCGATATCTCATGAACCTTTTCACAAAAAGTCTTCATATTTGGGCACAGCCTGCATTGGGGGATTACGCAGACACCAGTTACTTTGGGTGACCTTGACCTTTATTATCAAGGTCACCATGGCACTTTGACCGATTTTGAAACTCTTGTTTACGCAATATCGACTGATCCGTTAGACCAAATGTCTTCAAATTTGGTCACAACCTGCATTGGGGGATTACGCAGACACTGGTTATGTTGGGTGACCTTGACTTTATTATCAAGGTCACCACGGCACTTTGACCGATTTTTAAACTGTTGTTAAGGCGAACCTTTTAAAAAAAAGTCTTCATATTTGGGCACAACTTACGTTGGGGGATTACGCAGACACCAGTCACTTTGGGTGACCTTGACCTTAATTTTCAAGGTTACCACTTCACTTTAAACACTTTTGAAACACCTTATGTCTTATGAAACTCTGCACCTAATGTCGTGAAAATTGAAATGTGGTCACAGCCTACATAGGGAGGTTACGCAGACACCACTCAGTTTTGGTGACCTTGACCTTAACTTCAAGGTCACCACGGCACTTTGGCCACTTTTGACATTCTTGTTCAAGCAATATCTCTAGAACTGCTGCACCAAATGTCTTCAAATTTGGTCACAGCTTACATTAGACACCAGTCAGTTTTGATGACCTTGGCTTTATTTTCAAGGTCATCACTCTTGTTAAAGCCAAATCCCTTGAACCATTGCACTCAATGTCAATGGCAATAATATTTTTGCTTAATGTGACAATTATTTGGAAATATTTCAACGGCGGGGGACATTGCCACGTTAGTTGCAAACACTTTTTACAATATGTTGAGTCTATGAGATCCATAAGACTTATATATATACGGTACACTGAATAAAAAAGGTAAGGGATATTACATTTTGATGATAGATTATTTCTCTGTCACAATTCTTTCGTTATTCATACTTTCAAAAAGTACAAGTACATCTTATTTTTCACATAATTTATATCACTGGGAAATTATCAAATTTTATACAAATATTCATAATTTCAGAAAAATATGAATATCCCATATTATTTGTGTCCATGAGGATACATTTTTCGCATTACTCATCACTAATGTCATTTCAAGATGTTCGTTTTGTAGAAAAGATTCAATTAAAGACAAAATTACAAAAAGAAATGAAGCAATTATCTCACTTTCATACTTTGATGCCGATAATAATGAACGCTAAAAGATCATCATGAAGGATCCAAAGATTAAAAAGATCGTCTATAGCTGTCTTAGGGCCAGAGAGAACAGTGAAACTAAACTTCAAAGGATATATAATGATGCAGTTAACTGTAGTTGGAAATGATCAGACTATTAACACCACTCGAACTTGGCCTTAGTCACATGGTAATAAACACCTAACTGTGCCGTTAATCAAGTCATGTTTGTTGTATAGGCATCGCTTTTGCGTAACTGACACTGCCTGAGAGTAAAAGAGTTCTAAAAATAGATCTGAGAGGACTATATCGACTCTGAACATTTTTGGCAATAAATAAGAAGTACGCAAGTTTAGACTTCTAATTGCATTGTGTACGCATAATGAATGAAGTTAATTGAGTTTTTAAATAATGTTAAGGTACTTGTACGCAATAAACTTTAATTGGATTGGGTTTTCACAAAAATATTTGCGTAATTTACGCAAGTACGCAGCATATCTGTAGCTCTTTTTAGGGTTATGGTTTTCAGACAGTGACATGCTCATACAGATAAGTTCCGACAGACAATAACAATTATTATTTCAGTTTGACGTGAATACATTATGTGCCTCTCCCTTGGGTGATACTTGGCATACTGGTACAAAGGTGGTACAGCGGACTGAAGCATACAATTTACTATGTCTAACATTTTGGGACTGTTATATCTTGTTGATATTGTATAACTCTGGAAGTTTGTGTATACACGTATGTGAACTTTTTCTGCAGCAAGGGGGTCAAGTGGCATAACCGACGCAAGATGCTGACACCAACTTTCCACTTCAAGATCCTTTCGGACTTTGTGTCTGTCTTCAACGAGCAGGCCCATGTCCTGAAAGAGAAACTGAGGTCAAAGGTCGGAGATAAACGATTCAACATCTTCCCTGACATCACCTTATGTGCCCTGGACATCATATGTGGTCAGTCTGTGCCATCATCACTTCTGGTCCTTGACCCTCGATGTGCTGTAGAATGATCCAGTTTGTAGAGTGAAGGTTAAAGAGCCACTCCGTGAGTTGTCAGAGGTCAAATACGACAAACTCTACCAATAGTGTAATCAGATGGAGAAGTATCAATTGTTGAAGGAAAGTAGCATTTTAAATCTAATCAACATTATATACTGACAACAGTATAGTTTGATTTCACGATTGTAATCGAAAACTGGAAATTAACGTGCGCCAATCAGTGAATCATATCGAAACAAAACAGTATGTGATGAAACTCACGGAGTGGCTCTTTAAACATGTATGTACTGTTATGATAGGTCAACCTCTCTATACATCAGCATAAAGACGGTTATCAGTGGCGGATCCAAGGGGGGGGGGGTTCAGGGGGTCCGGACCCCCCCCCTTTTGAAAATCAGTTATAGATTCAAGTCAATAAAAAATTTAATAATGCAGAACAGTGGCGGATCAAAGGGGTTCAGGGGGCCCGGTCCCCCTTCCGTAAGGGGCTTTTTAAAAATCACAAACTATATATTACAACAAAAGGTCGTTGTGTTTGAAAAACTAATATTTTCTGTCGTTCTTTACTTTTAAAAACAAATCATGGTTAATTTCTGCTTTGAAATGGTTCCAAAGTCGCACATTCAGGGTGTAAACGGAAGAAACGAATGATAGGTTATGGCTTGTTCTCAATAACAGTGTGTCGACTAATGCATTCTGAAAAACAAATTCCCTTTCTTTATACTGATAAGGAAAATATCATTAAGATGATTATATTTTGGTTGTAAGAAATAGTTTTGGTTTTATGATTGAAAATAATTACTCTTTTTTTATTTGGATGGAAATGAATGAAATTGGAACACACGAGTTTGAAATAAAAAAAGGTATCACCCTTGCATGCAGTTGTCGTAAATATTGACATTTATCATGCTCTAACTTTGTGATTATTATTGGTTATGTTAGCCTTATAGGTCAATCTCAGATCAACAGCATGACTTTATATAATACCTTTTGATATAAATGTATTTAGATTGTGGCTGAATCTCAAAGGGGGACTGATATGGTCTATGGCCACTTTCGGGATTCATAAAAAGCGGCTTGCAATTTGAATTATAGTCAACTTTTAATTAGCCCCGGCGAACAGAATCTGTGGTCACTGAAGTGTGACCCGAGCGTGCCCACCTACTATGACGTAGCAGTAAGGGAGTACTTTCACCTAATGATCATTTTTCAACGGAAAATGACACCTTTTTAATCACTCATTTAACATACAAATATTCACAAATAAAAACTCAATTCTTGTATATTCCGAAAGCTTAGATATCCGACGACTCAATAACGATTTGTTCAAGCCAATTATAATTGTATAAAAATGTAGTATCGTATATTTCAAAACCCTATCAAATGACGCAAAAAGGCGACTGCCGTTATGGCTAGACATGTCCGTTAAAGTGATAATCTGATGGTCTGTTGTTTGCTGAATCTTACATAACATACACTGACTATAATTTCCAATGGTGACAAATAACAAATCGTTTATGTTTTCATGCTCACATGAGAACTGTTACATCTGCGTGCACAGTTGTTTGTTGTTATTGAATATTACTTAAGTAGCACAGCAGAAAGGATGTTGTTATATAATACTATTTCTTTACCTTTAAACTAATTTTTTTTTAAATGCTTTTGACTTCATTTTGTATCAGGATAAAAAACCAAACTTTTTTCTTACTTATTTCATTTAGTGATGGATAAGTTTCAATTCTTAATGAAAGGCATGTATTGGATGATGACTGATGTCTTGTTTAAAACATTACTTTAATAGGGCACTGAATGACAATCTTATTTTTTCACTCTTGTACATAGAGAATATATTTTTCACAACGATACCCGATACATGGCCCAACAGAATGAAGATTTATTAAATGAACCTTACCCAAAATAATTGTCAGATAGAGCAAAAACATTATTCCTAATTTCAACAGGTTATAATTTTCCAATCGGAGAAAAAAAGGATGTGAAAAGAGAATTAAGTAAATGACTGCTATCTATAATCTTGGTATATGATGTATGCATGAGACTCGCACGTGTATGTGTACTTGCCTATAACATAACATAACATATCCCATCCCTCCCCCCCCCCCAACCCCCCCCCCCCCCCCCCCGTTGACAATTTTCTAAATCCGACCCTCCCCCCCCCCCCCCCTTTATAAAATCCTGAATCCGCCCCTGGTTATGATAGGTCAACCTCTCTATACATCAGCATGAAGACGGTTATGATAGGTCAACCTCTCTATACATCAGCATGAAGACGGTTATGATAGGTCAACCTCTCTATACATCAGCATGAAGACGGTTATGATTATGATAGGTCAACCTCTCTATACATCAGCATGAAGACGGTTATGATAGGTCAACCTCTCTATACATCAGCATGAAGACGGTTATGATAGGTCAACCTCTCTATACATCAGCATGAAGACGGTTATGATAGGTCAACCTCTCTATACATCAGCATGAAGACGGTGCGAGCATTGCATCTTTGTGAGAAGCTGATATTCTAACCACATAACTTTTAGTTACACAAGTTTTGAAAGGACTGTACAACTTTAAGACCCTTGTAGATTTTGTTTTTCCAGTGGTGCAGAAAAACTAGGAAAGAGACATATATTTGTTCTCAGCTTAAGTGTAAAAGACACAAAACTAGTTTACAATGTATCTCTGTAGACCTGTCTGTTGACCACTTTAAACTTAGATTTTGAAACATTCGGGTGAAAAAGACTAAGTTATTATTTTGATAATCCAACATTTGGTTGAACCGATAGTACATCTTGGCAATTCTGCCAACACTGTTTATCATAGATTGGCTTTGACCAATCACTTATAATTTATCTTGACATTTACTTTGTAACACTGTGGTCTCCAAATTTGAATCTTACAAGGAATAACTCGGGTTTACAACGCTGTCTGAAACAATAGCTCAAGGCTACTAATGATATTTCAACTACTGTGAAGAACCACATAAAATAAATTTTCAGTATTTAATTGGTACTTCACAAACAAATTAGATACAAGGAAAATGCGAGGAGAAATGTAAACTTGCGAGGCAATAAGTATATAAAAATTATACTAGAGTATTTATGGTAAACCTGTGTCAGCAATTTCAAAGTCTGCAACTTACGGTACCTAGTAGTAAGTAGTTAAAAGATTTCAAATATTCCCAAAATGTAAAACAAATACTAATGACTGGTCTCCAACATTACATGTGAGCACTGAACACTGTTTAAAATCTGACCAGAACCTTGTAATCAGAGAATATTCCCACTAAAAGTTCACATCACACACCCCTCGCTGAAGACTGACATCGTGGTCAAAGGTTGGACTTTGTAACACTGCTAGGAGGCAAGTTGTTCTCTCCACAGTCTGACCCACAGCACGTGCACCATACAGCCCTCCGCTTAGCCAACCATAGCCAACTGACTATAATCAATTCCACAACTTGTTCTCTGTGTTTGCTAGAATGACTGCATGGATCGAGCCTATAATCCGTTTAATATAAACGACAACATCGAGTCGTTACATTAGCATCAAATCAACTCTTTATTTTTAGCTCATCAGGTCTGATGGGCTCATGGCATGGCGTCCGGCATCCATCCATCCGTCCATCTGTCCATCCGTAATCTTTTCACATTTTCGACTTCTTCTCCAGAACCAATGAGCTGAAATTTGATGTGCAGACTCATTGGCAAATAGGGATTCTAAATTGTAGATTTCATGACCTCATGACCCAAAATGGGGTCACAGGGGTCAAAACCTATTTTCGTCTTCTTCTCCAGTTCCAAAAGGTCTAGAGAACTGAAAAGTTGTGTGTAGACTCCTTGGCCAATGAGGATTCTAAATTGTAGATTTGGTTACCTCATGACCCCAAATAGGGTCACAGGGGTCAAAACCTTACAAACCTATTTTCATCTTCTTCATCAGTTCCAAAAGGTCTAGAGAGCTGAAAAGTTGTGTGTTGACTCATTGACCATTTGGGGTTCTAAATTGTAGGTTTGGTGACCCCATGACCCCAAATAGGGTCACAGGGGCACAACCATAAAAACCTATTTCCATCAAAAGTCTCATGAGCTACAGAGCCCATGGCTCTATTTTTAGCTCATCTGGCCTGTAAGGCCCGATGGGCTTATGGCATGGCATGGAGTCCGGCGTCCGTCCGTCCATCCGTCCGTAAACTTTGTGGAATTATCGACTTCTTCTCCAGAACCATAAGGCCTAGAAAGCTGAAACTTTGTGTACAGACTCCTTGGCTAGTGAGGATTATAAATTGTAGCTTTGGTGGCCCTGTGACCCCTAATAAGGGCCACAGGGGCCACACCCTAAAAACCTATTTTCATCTTCTTCTCCAGAACCATAAGGCCTAGAAAGTTGAAACTTTGTGTACAGACTCCTTGACTAGTGAGGATTATAAATTGTAGCTTTAGTGGCCCTGTGACCCCTACTAAGGGCCACAGGGGCCAAGCCCTAAAAGCCTATTTTCATCTTCTTCTCCAGAACCATGAGGCCTAGATAGCTGAAACTTTGTGTACAGACTCCTTGGCTAGTGAAGATTATAAATTGTAGCTTTAGTAGCCCTGTGACCCCTAATAAGGGCCACAGGCGCCACACCCTAAAAACCTATTTCCATCTTCTTCTCCAGAACCATCAGGCCTAGAAAGCTGAAACTTTGTGTACAGACTCCTTGGCTAGTGAGGAATATAAATTGTAGCTTTAGTGGCCCTGTGACCCCTAAAAAGGGCCACAGGGGCCACGCCCTAAAAGCCTATTTTCATCTTCTTCTCCAGAACCATGAGGCCTATAAAGCTGAAACTTTGTGTATAGCCTCTTTGAAGAGTGAGGATTATAAATTGTAGCTTTGGTGGCCCTGTGACCCCTAATAAGGGCCACAGGGGCCACACCCTAAAAACCTATTTCATCTTCTTCTCCAGAACCATAAGGCCTAGAAAGCTGAAACTTTGTGTACAGACTCCTTGGCTAGTGAGGATTATAAATTGTAGCTTTGATGGCCCTGTGACCCCTAATAAGGGCCACAGATGCCATGCCCTAAAAACCTATTTTCATCTTCTTCTCCAGAACCATGAGGCCTAGAAAGCTGAAACTTTGTTTGCAGACTCCTTGACTAGTGAAAATTATAAATTGTAGCTTTGGTGGCCCTGTTGCCCCTAATAAAGGACACGTACAGGAACATCCTTCAAATCTTTTTTCATCTTATAAGGCCTAGAAAACTGAAACTTGTCGCCTATATACTTAATTTTATGATTGGTGCCCATGTGGCCTCTACAAAGGGGAATCACATTGGCCACACTCTACAGCATAATTGATGATGAAGCCTGATGAGCTACAGAGCCAATGGCTCTATTTTTTTAATTTAAAGGGAAATCATCATTGTAAAACTATTTTCACTTTTTTTTGGCTCTGCTAATTATATTAAACACAGTAATATTTCCAAGGAATTGTGAATTTACTGAAAAAATATACTTGTGCTATGTTAAATCTTAATTGTTATATAGAGTGATTATTTTATGTCTGGTCAGCATTTGAAATAATTAATACTGATTTGTTAATATTTTGAACAGAAACAGCCATGGGAAAACATGTGAATGCTCAAAACAACAGTGACAGTGAGTACGTGAAAGCTGTGTACAGGTAGGGAATCTCCAGTTGCTCGCTTTCATTTAGACGTCATGGTATATGATGTGTATTCAAGGCGTCATATCTTGTCTTAAAAATTATGCTACATGACAGACTGCAAAAATATCTTTGTTGAAAGTAGTAACCATAATCAGATTCTTGAGGGAATAAATTGCTGAAATGAAAATCTAACGGTAAGTCAATTCATACCCTTTTACCTTGGAGACCAAAGGAGAATGGAACAGACTCTGTCTTTCTCGGACTGTGGTTTTGTTTTGTTAAACCTATATTATTAAATAAAAATAGGATTGAGACAAGTTGTCTGATTTAGAACACTCTCTTCTTGATATCAATATTGACACAAATTTTCTGTTATAACCTTTCTATTTTTGAAAGAACATTGAAGGAATTTACATGTGTCCATACCATTGCAAAATAATGACATAATTTGTTTTAATATCTTGGTCCTTAACAGAATGAATAACTGCCAAATTTGCATAGAAATTTCGAATATGCGTAATTTGATATTGACAAGAAATCTTTTACCAAATTTTTGTTTCAAGTGTGTTTTTTTTCTTGGTGGCAACATAGTTGTGGTTACATTTTTTGACATATTTAACGTTTAAACATCAACAAATTACAAAGTTGATAAGAAAACGTTTCCCTTACAAGTTCGTTTTCGCAATGAATGTACCATATCCAGTCGTACACACTGCATGTATGAGTGAAAAGGAAGAGAAAACTACATGAAATGTTTAGAAGAATGTAATACTCATTTTTTTTTTAATATTGACATTATGTTTATATGAATTAGAGCTCTCTGGTTAATATAATGTTGGTATTTGTTAGTCATTAATTAATATCATAGATGACAATTGGTGAGCTGACGTAGTACCCTAAAGTGGGAAATCAGCGCAATGATATCACAATTCACTAGCTCGCTTCATTGACTTATCCTGATTCTTAAGCATAGTCTCATATATCTAATTGTAGTTAAAAGATTTATCTACCAATTGATGTAATTTATAGATATAAAATAAAAAATGTTGTATCAGAAACATGTAACAAGAGGTTGTTACTCCAGTTTTGATGCAATGGACAAAAAAATGATGTTCTTGATAATACCACATATGCACTTATTCAGTTTTAATTCCAACTTTGAATTAATTCAAATAGAATGAATTTACAGAATACCATTACTTGGTATGCAAAATGTTTAATTTTACCACATGAAAAATATTTGGTGTCTGATGCTATGTTTTGGCCACCATCTTGCAGCCTCCTGATTCAGGAAAGTGATGTAAGTTTGAGCAACTGAGATAAAGTCAGAAGATTATCTATAGCTAGGTGTTTCAACTCAATAGAAGCAAGGCAATGCAAACAAGGTAATCCAGACTGTGTTGCTGCTGCAGTCCAGCACTTGTCTAATCTCCTTCGTCCTCCACCCACAGGATGAGCGCCATCTTGATGAACCGCATGAAGATGCCCTGGCACTGGCCCGACCTCCTCTTCTCAGCCATTGGTCCAGGCAATGAGCATGCTCAGTGTCTCCGCGTCCTGCACGGCTTTACTCAGAAGGTACGTACTGTACAGCTTCTCTCTTCTCTAACCAACTCAAATTTATGTACCGTATATTTCAATGTACACAGCAACCTCGTACATAAGGCGACCCCCTTTTTCAGCCCCCAAAATTGCTGCCAAAATTATATATCTCATTTATAAGGAGATCCCCCCTCTTCTAGCAGGTCGTTGAAACAGTCGACATGACAGACAACTCGTTGACAAGATTGCGTAAGGGTAAATTTAGGTCGGTAAATTTTAAGTGAAATGTCATGTGTAATTAAAAAATAAATAAGTTACTTACGGTGTTTGTTATTTTATTCATTGATTTATCATTTGTTTCTGATAACAAGCAAGGCTACAGTCAACAAACTCCCATTACTGTGTCGTCTTTCGTTTTCATCATTCTCATTCAGAAATCATTCAAACGTTCAGTCAACGTACTGGTAATGCTATATTTGTTTCAAGCCTTTTCATTGGTCAAAAGAACGGAAGTTGTAATAGTGCACCAATTAAAAAAAATCATTATAAATTTATTGTTATCTTTCATGATGTCAAGTTATTTCATCACGAGGTTCTATCTCGTATGACACCGACACTAACAAAACATGTTATCGGCCAGCACACACGTGTTGAATATTTCCTTTGGTCCGGTACATGGATAATTTTGATTGATAAGTTATTTTGAATTTTCATTCATATTTCTCTCTATATTTTCATTTAAAAAGAACAATTAGACAAAGGTATTTTATTTTACGAGATTAAATTTGAGATGACATTGATGATTGTGTAATGGACATCCGGTGTAAACATTGACTCGCTTGACTTGTTGGGTTGGCAGATACCCCTCACTTGGCCTCTAGTTTTTGACCTTGTGTATTGGGCAACCCCCTTCTTTGACCCCCCAATTTCTGGCATAAAAAACTCGCCTTATACATTGAAATATACAGTAGTTGTGTTCCTAGTTATGGCAATCATGAAGTTAGTGGTTAAAAAGCAACGAGCACTTTAGAGGAAACTTTATTTCCTCTTTCTTACGTAGTACATGAGTAGAGAGGAGAGATACAGAATGATATGTGATCTATAGATACATCTTTGGTGGGACTCTATGGTTTTTAAAGGCTAATTCACTCTGCACAAACAAAACTCAAAATCTACATTTTGCCTCCAATCCTTGATCAGAGTACAGAGTGAATTTTTTAATTACATTTGAATTTCAACCAACACAAAAACTTTGCAAGTGATTTTAACTGTAGCATCAATATTTCTGTAAATATGACACTTTCTATACTTTTCATCAATATCCAATTGATCATTCCAAGCATTGGATCACGTGACATTAGGGGTGACTATTGACCCACAAGGGACTATTGCGATAGCGATAGTCTATTGCAGGGTACTATTGCGATAGTGATAGTCTATTGCATGGTACTATTGCGATAGCTATTGCGATAGTTTATCAATAAAGGAAAAACAGTGTTTTATTGACTTTGTCTCATTGTAATGGGTAAGTGAATTACTTTAAGTTCTTTTTCAGGAACAATAGTTTGTCAACATGGTGGGATTTCATTTTGTAACTGGTCGCTCTTAGCAACAAGAAAGATAACTCGTGTTGTTATTTTTAGCTCGCGGCGATCTGTTTGCTGTTAGCTGTTTCCAGTATTTTCCAAATGTAAAAATGTGTTTGGGTGTGGATTTTACTTGTAACATTCAAGTTAACAACTGATTTTTTCAAATTGTTGATACTATCGATAGTTAAGACGTGCTATCGATACTATTGATCGTTCTAAAAAAGACTATCGATAAAGTACTATCGGCAGAGCAACTATCGCGATAAGTCGATAGTTCGATCTATTGTTACACCCCTACGTGACATGTTCTAGGATTTATTTTGATAGTATATGTTGTACAGTAACTTGTACAGTATGAAGGCTAGAGAGTAAGTGAGTGTGTAGAGCTGGCTGTTCAGGTGATCACGGAGAAGAGAGAGGAGTTGAGGGCTGGAGGTGAGGGCGGGGCGGGACAGAGGGGGCGGGGCAGACTGGCCTTCATGGATATGCTGCTGGAGATGAGTGACGAGGGACGTGGCTTGTCGGACGAGGATATCAGGGAGGAGGTGGACACATTCATGTTTGAGGTCAGTCTCAGCTGCATGGCATCCCTTGTCTATTACAGATACAATACACTTCTAGGTCTTCACACCTTTCAAAGCCAGATTGGCTTATTGAATAAGAAATTGCTTACCATCAATAAACACCTTAGGGATAAAATATTTTCTAGTTGTTTTAATGCAATTAAAGAGAAGATATTTTCACAAAGAGTATTTCATGCATTATTAAGCTCATTAGGACACATAGGCTGATGGTATGGGTGGTTAGCTTTCAACCAGTTGACACTCTTCCAGAAATGCTCTGACCCCAAAGCTTCATTGTTGTCAACATGTACTTGGATATAAATCACCATTTTGCAAGTAATTGTTCATGGAAAACATACTAACTTATCAAGACAGACACTTGTTTGATGCCCATTGGTAATTTGACATTTCTGTAGCAAGACCTGTGGGAGGCATGTTGTTTAAAGGGTTTTGTGTTGGTTTGTGGACAGGGTCACGACACAACAGCGGCAGCGATGAACTGGGCAGTGTACCTGATTGGAAGTGACCCGCGTATACAACACACTCTACAGGAAGAGCTGGACCATGTCTTCGGTTAGTTGACAACTTGACTTGTTCATGGATCGTTTCCATAAACCTGCAGGTTAGATTGATGTATACAAGACAGTCTCTAATGAAGCCCTTTGAATCTCTTGTTAGCTCATCAGGTCTGAAAGACCCGATGGGCTTATGGCATGGCATGGCGTCCGGCGTCCGTCCATCCGTCCATCCGTCCATCCGTCCATCCGTAAACTTTTCACATTTTCGACTTCTTCTCCAGAACCAATGACTATAGAGAGCTCAAATTTGATGTGGAGACTCCTTGGCAATTGGGGATTCTAAATTGTAGATTTCATGACCTCATGACCACAAATGGGGTCACAGGGGTCAAAACCTTAAAAACCTATTTTCATCTTCTTCTCCAGTTCCAAAAGGTCTAGAGAGCTGAAAAGTTGTGTGTAGACTCCTTGGCCAATGGGGATTCTAAATTGTAGATTTCGTGACCTCATGACCCCAATTGGGGTCACAGGGGCCAAAACCTTAAAAACCTATTTTAATCTTCTTCTCCAGTTCCAAAAGGTCTAGAGAGCTGAAAAGTTGTGTGTAGACTCCTTGGCCAATGAGGATTCTAAATTGTAGATTTGGTTACCTCATGACCCCAAATAGGGTCACAGGGGCCAAAACCTTAAAATCCTATTTTCATCTTCTTCTCCAGTTCCAAAAGGTCTAGAGAGCTAAAAAGTTGTGTGTAGACTCCTTGGCCAATGGGGATTCTAAATTGTAGATTTCGTGACCTCATGACCCCAATTGGGGTCACAAGGGTCAAAACCTTAAAAACCTATTTTACTCCATCTTCTCCAGTTCCAAAAATTCTAGAGAGCTAAAAAGTTGTGTGTAGACTCCTTGGCCAATGAGGATTCTAAATGTTAGGTTTGGTTACCCCTTGACCCCAATTGGGGTCAAAGGGGCCAAAACTTTAAAAACATATTTTACTCCTTTTTCTCCAGTTTCAAAAGGTCTAGAGACCTGAAAAGTTGTGTGTAGACTCCTTTGGAATTCTAAATTTTAGGTTTGGTGACCCAATGACCCTAAATGGGGTCACAGGGGTCAAAACCTTTTTCCATCAAAAGTCTGATGAGCTACAGAGCCCATGGCTCTATTTTAAGTATTGATGTAGCAAGGAGACTGATTACCACTGGTTGTGTGTGCAGGTGACAGTGAGAGAGCGGCCAGCACAGAGGATCTGAAGGAGCTCAAGTACCTGGAGTGCTGCATCAAGGTCAGCTACCTCCCTGTCTTCTCTTCTTATGTATATCATACTCGAGTACCTGGAGTGCTGCATCAAGGTCAGCTACCTCCCTGTCTTCTCTTCTTATGTATATCATACTCGAGTACCTGGAGTGCTGCATCTAGGTCAGCTACCTCCCTGTCTTCTCTTCTCATGTATATCATACTCGAGTACCTGGAGTGCTGCATCAAGGTCAGCTACCTCCCTGTCTTCTCTTCTCATGTATATCATACTTGAGTACCTGGAGTGCTGCATCAAGGTCAGCTACCTCCCTGTCTTCTCTTCTCATGTATATCATACTCGAGTACCTGGAGTGCTGCATCAAGGTCAGCTACCTCCCTGTCTTCTCTTCTTATGTATATCATACTCGAGTACCTGGAGTGCTGCATCAAGGTCAGCTACCTCCCTGTCTTCTCTTCTCATGTATATCATACTCGAGTACCTGGAGTGCTGCATCAAGGTCAGCTACCTCCCTGTCTTCTCTTCTCATGTATATCATACTCGAGTACCTGGAGTGCTGCATCAAGGTCAGCTACCTCCCTGTCTTCTCTTCTCATGTATATCATACTCGAGTACCTGGAGTGCTGCATCAAGGTCAGCTACCTCCCTGTCTTCTCTTCTCATGTATATCATACTCGAGTACCTGGAGTGCTGCATCAAGGTCAGCTACCTCCCTGTCTTCTCTTCTCATGTATATCATACTCGAGTACCTGGAGTGCTGCATCAAGGTCAGCTACCTCCCTGTCTTCTCTTCTCATGTATATCATACTCGAGTACCTGGAGTGCTGCATCAAGGTCAGCTACCTTCCTGTCTTCTCTTCTCATGTATATCATACTCGAGTACCTGGAGTGCTGCATCAAGGTCAGCTACCTCCCTGTCTTCTCTTCTCATGTATATCATACTCGAGTACCTGGAGTGCTGCATCAAGGTCAGATACCTCCCTGTCTTCTCTTCTCATGTATATCATACTCGAGTACCTGGAGTGCTGCATCAAGGTCAGCTACCTCCCTGTCTTCTCTTCTTATGTATATCATACTCGAGTACCTGGAGTGCTGCATCAAGGTCAGCTACCTCCCTGTCTTCTCTTCTCATGTATATCATTCTCGAGTACCTGGAGTGCTGCATCAAGGTCAGCTACCTCCCTGTCTTCTCTTCTCATGTATATCATACTCGAGTACCTGGAGTGCTGCATCAAGGTCAGCTACCTCCCTGTCTTCTCTTCTCATGTATATCATACTCGAGTACCTGGAGTGCTGCATCAAGGTCAGCTACCTCCCTGTCTTCTCTTCTCATGTATATCATACTCGAGTACCTGGAGTGCTGCATCAAGGTCAGCTACCTCCCTGTCTTCTCTTCTTATGTATATCATACTCGAGTACCTGGAGTGCTGCATCAAGGTCAGCTACCTCCCTGTCTTCTCTTCTCATGTATATCATACTCGAGTACCTGGAGTGCTGCATCAAGGTCAGCTACCTCCCTGTCTTCTCTTCTCATGTATATCATACTCGAGTACCTGGAGTGCTGCATCAAGGTCAGCTACCTCCCTGTCTTCTCTTCTTATGTATATCATACTCGAGTACCTGGAGTGCTGCATCAAGGTCAGATACCTCCCTGTCTTCTCTTCTCATGTATATCATACTCGAGTACCTGGAGTGCTGCATCAAGGTCAGCTACCTCCCTGTCTTCTCTTCTTATGTATATCATACTCGAGTACCTGGAGTGCTGCATCAAGGTCAGCTACCTCCCTGTCTTCTCTTCTCATGTATATCATACTCGAGTACCTGGAGTGCTGCATCAAGGTCAGCTACCTCCCTGTCTTCTCTTCTCATGTATATCATACTCGAGTACCTGGAGTGCTGCATCAAGGTCAGCTACCTCCCTGTCTTCTCTTCTCATGTATATCATACTCGAGTACCTGGAGTGCTGCATCAAGGTCAGCTACCTCCCTGTCTTCTCTTCTCATGTATATCATACTCGAGTACCTGGAGTGCTGCATCAAGGTCAGCTACCTCCCTGTCTTCTCTTCTCATGTATATCATACTCGAGTACCTGGAGTGCTGCATCAAGGTCAGCTACCTCCCTGTCTTCTCTTCTCATGTATATCATACTCGAGTACCTGGAGTGCTGCATCAAGGTCAGCTACCTCCCTGTCTTCTCTTCTCATGTATATCATACTCGAGTACCTGGAGTGCTGCATCAAGGTCAGCTACCTCCCTGTCTTCTCTTCTCATGTATATCATACTCGAGTACCTGGAGTGCTGCATCAAGGTCAGCTACCTCCCTGTCTTCTCTTCTCATGTATATCATACTCGAGTACCTGGAGTGCTGCATCAAGGTCAGCTACCTCCCTGTCTTCTCTTCTCATGTATATCATACTCGAGTACCTGGAGTGCTGCATCAAGGTCAGCTACCTCCCTGTCTTCTCTTCTCATGTATATCATACTCGAGTACCTGGAGTGCTGCATCAAGGTCAGCTACCTCCCTGTCTTCTCTTCTCATGTATATCATACTCGAGTACCTGGAGTGCTGCATCAAGGTCAGCTACCTCCCTGTCTTCTTTTCTTATGTATATCATACTCGAGTACCTGGAGTGCTGCATCAAGGTCAGATACCTCCCTGTCTTCTCTTCTCATGTATATCATACTCGAGTACCTGGAGTGCTGCATCAAGGTCAGCTACCTCCCTGTCTTCTCTTCTTATGTATATCATACTCGAGTACCTGGAGTGCTGCATCAAGGTCAGCTACCTCCCTGTCTTCTCTTCTTATGTATATCATACTCGAGTACCTGAAGTGCTGCATCAAGGTCAGCTACCTCCCTGTCTTCTCTTCTTATGTATATCATACTCGAGTACCTGGAGTGCTGCATCAAGGTCAGCTACCTCCCTGTCTTCTCTTCTCATGTATATCATACTCGAGTATCTGGAGTGCTGCATCAAGGTCAGCTACCTCCCTGTCTTCTCTTCTCATGTATATCATACTCGAGTACCTGGAGTGCTGCATCAAGGTCAGCTACCTCCCTGTCTTCTCTTCTTATGTATATCATACTCGAGTACCTGGAGTGCTGCATCAAGGTCAGCTACCTCCCTGTCTTCTCTTCTTATGTATATCATACTCGAGTACCTGGAGTGCTGCATCAAGGTCAGCTACCTCCCTGTCTTCTCTTCTTATGTATATCATACTCGAGTACCTGGAGTGCTGCATCTAGGTCAGCTACCTCCCTGTCTTCTCTTCTTATGTATATCATACTCGAGTACCTGAAGTGCTGCATCAAGGTCAGCTACCTCCCTGTCTTCTCTTCTTATGTATATCATACTCGAGTACCTGGAGTGCTGCATCAAGGTCAGCTACCTCCCTGTCTTCTCTTCTTATGTATATCATACTCGAGTACCTGGAGTGCTGCATCAAGGTCAGCTACCTCCCTGTCTTCTCTTCTCATGTATAATATACTATAGTACCTGGAGTGCTGCATCTAGGTCAGCTACCTCCCTGTCTTCTCTTCTCATGTATATCATACACGAGTACCTGGAGTGCTGCATCAAGGTCAGCTACCTCCCTGTCTTCTCTTCTTATGTATATCATACTCGAGTACCTGGAGTGCTGCATCAAGGTCAGCTACCTCCCTGTCTTCTCTTCTCATGTATATCATACTCGAGTACCTGGAGTGCTGCATCAAGGTCAGATACCTCCCTGTCTTCTCTTCTTATGTATATCATACTCGAGTACCTGGAGTGCTGCATCAAGGTCAGCTACCTCCCTGTCTTCTCTTCTTATGTATATCATACTCGAGTACCTGGAGTGCTGCATCAAGGTCAGCTACCTCCCTGTCTTCTCTTCTCATGTATATCATACTCGAGTACCTGGAGTGCTGCATCAAGGTCAGCTACCTCCCTGTCTTCTCTTCTTATGTATATCATACTCGAGTACCTGGAGTGCTGCATCAAGGTCAGCTACCTCCCTGTCTTCTCTTCTCATGTATATCATACATCTTCAGTCACAGACACTGTCACATCCTTGTGCAGTAAATGATGTCCTCTCGCTGATGATGCTTTGTAAAAGAAAAGCTTTAGTTGAAGTTGGTCGTCACTTGATTAGATCTCTAGCGTTGTAATGCTGTATCTCTTCTCTGTTCCCAGGAGGCCTTGAGGATGTTCCCTTCTGTCCCCACTTTCGGTCGCAACTTGACAGAAGATGCAGTCATAGGTACAGTGGATCCTGTCTAAGTTGTTCAATCCTAGAGTTTGGTGTAATACTTTCTTTTTCTACATCTAAACTGCCATGACTTTCTTTGTTTGTTAACATAAATATATTACAGTCAATAAACATTTCATGAAATCAACCTACAGACAACTTCACCATGGACCTCATGCATATGAGTTTAGAATATCAGTATATCATGAATTACTGAATTACTTGTAAGATTGTAAAATGTTTAACGGCCATGTCACGAAGTCTATAAAATATCCATTGTTTCTGATTATTCAACAAATTGGAGACAAATTTTTTATGTAATGTTTGTTGCTTGGAGCAGGTGGAGTAGAGATCCCTAAGAACACAACGGTAGTAATCCTAACATCAGCACTGCACCGAGACGAGCGCTACTTCCCTGACCCTGAGGAGTTCCGGCCGGAGCGCTTCCTGGGGGGCGCAGGGCGGGACCGACACCCCTACACATACGTCCCCTTCTCTGCTGGCATGAGGAACTGCATCGGTGAGTGAACTACATGAGCTAGGGTTCTTCCTCCAGCTCATTCTCTCATATCAATAAGCACTTCTTCGTCTAACTATTCTTGCAGAATGACTAGATGAAATATACATGTTGGGCATACTTTCATTATTATCACTCAGCACTTTGAGCATGCAATGTGCATGGATATATGCGCTATATAAATGGACTATTATTATTATCATTATTATGAAATTAACTGACTTAAGTGTTAGAAAAGCTAATTAGCAGCCCCATCTAAGGACTAAGGCCACACTCGTACTACTAGCTATAACTTTTTTCCACTAAGCTTTCCAGAACTCTTATTCATACCTTATTACTCATACCTCGGGGGAACGATTTTGACACGTTCACTTTCAAGGTCAAAGGTCAAGGTCACGAGATATGTATTCACTCTAAGAAATCCTTGTAAACGCGATAACTTGAAAAGTTTTTGTGCTATGAAGCTCTTACTTGGTATATATCATCCTTGGAAAAGTAAATAATTTGAAAAGGTTTTGACTACAATCCGTCAAAGGTCAAGGTCACAGCAAGGTCATGACTTAAGCATGTTTTAGCGAAAATGCTTTATTCTAACTATGAACACTTTTAATCAATACATGATTGTTATACTCAAAATAAAAGTGTTAAATGATTGTGTGACCTTGAAGGTCAAAGTTCAAGGTCATGATATATGAGTTATTGCAATGTGCACCTAATTTGGATATAACTTTATCCCATTTAGCTTTTCAGAACTCTTGAACATGTTTAAATGTTAACACTTCCAGGGAATCATTATGACATGTTCACTTTCATGGTCAAAGGTCAAGGTCACAAGTTATAAAATAACTACAAAATTCCTTGTAAACACGGTAATTTGAAAAGTTTTTGTGCTATGTAGTTTAGATTTTGTATATATTATCTCTTGAGAAGTATAGAATTTTCAAAAAGTTTAAGGTACGACCTGTCGAAGCTCAAGGTCACAGCAAGGTCAACATATATGGAGAAAATGGATCATTTCAACTTATAACACTTTAATTCATTACATTAATGTCATACTCAATGGAATGTGTTCATTGATTGTGTGACCTTGAGTGTCAAAGGTCAAGGTCACGAGAAAATGTCCAATTTGGTGAGGCCTGTAAAAGGCGGAACAGGATAAGGCGAAACCCCAAGTTTCGAGGCTGCTCTGCTTTTGCAGTATCCCGCAAACGCTAATCTAGTTTTATCTCATCTGATATAAAAGATGAGAAAGGACTGCAGTATCTGTGATTGTCTCGTATCTATTCTTTTAACTACTACTGGGCATCTACTAGAGGGCTCCACGATTCTTTGTTTTCATTTCATATCTTTTTAAAAAAAAACTTTTTTTTATTGGTTCCCAAGGGTAACATGGCATATAAAAAGTATATCATACTTTTTAAAAAAGTTGTTTTTTATAGCAATATATCATTCCAAGAGGTTTAATAATTAGCTTATCTTGAATCAATTCAGAAATTGGTGACATCTAATATCCATCTGGAATGTTTAACCCAAAGAACGTGGGCTATTTTGGAGGTACCAGTGACTGGGGTCTCAATGGATCTTTTGATCACACTATTAATATTAGCTAGCTAGAGGAATACCGGAAATGCTTCCTGAAGTGGCTTCATGTTATGGAAGAATGTTTTGGCTCCTTCTGTTGTTTGGAAACATTGCACATCCCCTGTTATGTTGAAGAAGTGCCTACCTGTGGAGTTAACCAGGTTGGTTTACCTGGCACCTAGGGCATGGACGATTGTACAGGTGGTCCTTACAGCACTTCAGTCATGCCGCGGCACACTCTCTCTAAAACTGTCTTCTCTAAAACCAATAAGATTTGGTGTTCTCCAATTTCAGAGAAACATTATTGAAGTTGATATCCCTCTGAAGTGTTCTTCCCTCAGAGAAACATCAAAAGAGGGATTGTAACCCAGGGCTTTAGCTTTAAGGCTAATCAAAAAAAAAATTCTAAATGCATGAAAATTACGACTTACATTTTCACCAATTCATAAATGATCAGATGTCATAATTAACATTTAATAACTTTATAACTAAAAGCTTAAAACTTTATAACCAAATACGGTATGTCTCATATATTATTTTTACATGAATTTAACTATCATAGAGAGGAAAGAGAATATTACTAGGGGTGACCATTGACCCAATAGGCATAATCTTTTGAGTAACTATGGCAATAGCAATAGTCTTTTGCGGGGCACTTTTGCGATAGTTTATCAAGTCGTGATTTTAAACTGACACCAAGAGGGTTGTCTTTTGTATCTCCAGGTTGCCTTTTTCAGCTCTCAGCGATCTGTTTAATGTGTACCAATATTTTCCAAATGTAAAAAGACATGTTTTTGTGTGAATTTTCCTTTTAAATTCGAATTAAACAACTGAATTTACTATAATGTCGATACTATCGATAGTTTGACTTGCTATCAATACTATTTATTGTTTATGAAAATGACTATCGATAAAGTACTATCAGCACAGCAACTATCACGATAAGGGGATAGTTTGATCTATCGTAACACACCTAAATATTACACTGAAATAGTGTTAATGTTTATTCTTAACAAATTTTCAGGACAAAAGTTTGCCATGATGGAAGAGAAAGTAGTTTTATCTACTATATTTCGCCATTTCCGAGTGAAGACGCACCAGAAGCGAGAGGACCTGCATCCAGTGGGTGACCTGATTCTGCGCCCTGAAGATGGCATCTTTGTCACCCTGACCCCCAGACACTAATCTTCACCCTAATTCTATTCCTCATCCTCACCCCAGACCAAGTGACTATTCCTCATTCTCACACCTAGAACAAGAGACTAGTCCTCACCCTTACCCCTAAACCAAGAGACCAGTCCTCACCTCAACACAATACCAAGAGACCAGTCCTCACCTCAACACAATACCAAGAGACCAGTCCTCACCTCAACACAATACAAAGAGACCAGTCCTCACCTCAACACAATACCAAGAGACCAGTCCTCACCTCAACACAATACCAAGAGACCAGTCCTCATCTCAACACAATACCAAGAGACCAGTCCTCACCTCAACACAATACAAAGAGACCAGTCCTCACCTCAACACAATACCAAGAGACCAGTCCTCACCTCAACACAATACAAAGAGACCAGTCCTCATCTCAACACAATACCAAGAGACCAGTCCTCACCTCAACACAATACAAAGAGACCAGTCCTCACCTCAACACAATATCAAGAGACCAGTCCTCACCTCAACACAATACAAAGAGACCAGTCCTCACCTCAACACAATACCAAGAGACCAGTCCTCACCTCAACACAATACCAAGAGACCAGTCCTCACCTCAACACAATACAAAGAGACCAGTCCTCACCTCAACACAATACCAAGAGACCAGTCCTCACCTCAACACAATACAAAGAGACCAGTCCTCACCTCAACACAATACCAAGAGACCAGTCCTCACCTCAACACAATACAAAGAGACTAGTCCTCACCCTTACCCCTAAACCAAGAGACTAGCCCTCACCTCAACACAATACCAAGAGACTATTCCTCACCCGCAACCCAAAGCCAAGAGACAAGGCCTATACCTCGACCCCAGACCAAGAGACAAGTCCTCAACCTTACCCCCAGACCAACAGACAAGGCCTAAACCACGACCCCCAGACCAAGAGACAAGGCCTAAACCTCGACCCCAGACCAACAGACAAGGCCTAAACCTTGATCCCAGACCAAGAGACAAGGCCTAAACCTCGACCCCAGACCAAGAGACAAGGCCTAAACCTCGACCCCAGACCAAGAGACAAGGCCTAAACCTCGACCCCAGACCAAGAGACAAGGCCTAAACCTCGACCCCAGACCAAGAGACAAGGCCTAAACCTCGACCCCAGACCAAGAGACAAGGCCTAAACCTCGACCCCAGACCAACAGACAAGGCCTAAACCTCGACCCCAGACCAACAGACAAGGCCTAAACCTCAACCCCAGACCAAGAGACAAGTCCTCGACCTTACCCCCAGACCAAGAGACAAGGCCTAAACCTCGACCCCAGACCAACAGACAAGGCCTAAACCTCGATCCCAGACCAAGAGACGAGGCCTAAACCTCGACCCCAGACCAAGAGACAAGGCCTAAACCTCGACCCCAGACCAAGAGACAAGGCCTAAACCTCGACCCCAGACCAAGAGACAAGTCCTTAACCTCGACCCAAGACCAACAGACACGGCCTAAACCTCGACCCCAGACCAAGAGACAAGGCCTAAACCTCGATCCCAGACCAAGAGATAAGGCCTAAACCTCGACCCCAGACCAAGAGACAAGGCCTAAACCTCGACAACAGACCAACAGACAAGGCCTAAACCTCGACCCCAGACCAAGAGACAAGGCCTAAACCTCGACAACAGACCAACAGACAAGGCCTAAACCTCGACCCCAGACCAAGAGACAAGGCCTAAACCTCGACCCCAGACCAAGAGACAAGGCCTAAACCTCGACCCCAGACCAAGAGACAAGGCCTAAACCTCGACCCCAGACCAAGAGACAAGGCCTAAACCTCGACTCCAGACCAACAGACAAGGCCTAAACCTCGACCCCAGACCAAGAGACAAGGCCTAAACCTCGACCCCAGACCAAGAGACAAGGCCTAAACCTCGACCCCAGACCAAGAGACAAGGCCTAAACCTCGACCCCAGACCAAGAGACAAGGTCTAAACCTCGACTCCAGACCAACAGACAAGGCCTAAACCTCGACCCCAGACCAAGAGACAAGTCCTCGACCTTACCCCCAGACCAAGAGACAAGGCCTAAACCTCGACCCCAGACCAAGAGACAAGGCCTAAACCTCGACCCCAGACCAAGAGACGAGGCCTAAACCTCGACCCCAGACCAAGAGACAAGGCCTAAACCTTGACCCCAGACCAAGAGACAAGGCCTAAACCTCGACCCCAGACCAAGAGACAAGTCCTAAACCTCGACCCCAGACCAACAGACACAGCCTAAACCTCGACCCCAGACCAACAGACAAGGCCTAAACCTTGATCCCAGACCAAGAGACGAGGCCTAAACCTCGACCCCAGACCAAGAGACAAGGCCTAAACCTTGATCCAAGACCAAGAGACGAGGCCTAAACCTCGACCCCAGACCAAGAGACAAGGCCTAAACCTCGACCCCAGACCAAGAGACAAGGCCTAAACCTCGACCCCAGACCAACAGACACGGCCTAAACCTCGACCCCAGACCAAGAGACAAGGCCTAAACCTCGACCCCAGACCAACAGACACGGCCTTAACCTCGACCCCAGACCAAGAGACAAGGCCTAAACCTCGACCCCAGACCAAGAGACAAGGCCTAAACCTCAACCCCAGACCAAGAGACAAGTCCTCGACCTATCCCCAGACCACGAGACAAGTCATCGACCTATCCCCAGACACATGTATTAACCCTAACACATCTCTAGACACTAGCTAGTCCTAATCCTACCCTCATACACTAGTCTTTATGAAAAGTAATACATTTATACTGCCGGTATATATGATTACCAATCAAAAGTTACCTCTAAATATAGCAGTAATCTTAGCCCCCATGTGCTGATTACCAAATATATGTTGATGTGAGGAATAGAGTGTTGACAGTTGAGTGCCTCTATAAAACATAGTATACAGTGTACTTAATGCTTGCTGTAACTATCACAAATCACAGCAGTTTTCAACAATTGTAGCAAAAATATATATTCTATAAATATTTTATCCATGACATTTTTGTTTCTATTGGGTTTTTTTGTATACAAATTTTGAAATAAACTGTTTTAAAAAAAGAATAGTTGTGTGGTTTCTAGAATGTAGAACAATCAGTGTTTTTGTTTTTGGGATATTATTATACCCGGACCAATGGTCGGGGAATATAGTAATACCAACGATTCCATCCGTCCTTCCGTCCATCCTTCCGTCCGTCCTTCTATCCGTCCTTCTGACATCCAACATAGTTTCCGAAGCAGAACTTGAAAACTATTTGACTTAAAAACTTCAAATTTAGTATGGGTGTTACCTATGTGGTGCAGATGTGCCTTTTAATTGTTTTAATTCCAGGGTACCAACATTCTCTCCCCACAGAGGCATCTCAGTCATACCCGAGTTAGCCTCTGTTCTATTACGCCAAGATCCTTGGGTTCCGGCAGATTGCCCTAGCAGCAATATGTTGTAACTTGAGATATCTCCCTTATTTGCAGGCAATGAAAACACCTTTTTGATATCCACGACTTGGGGAATTCTCAACTTCTCAACGGTCGTACAGTGACTTGCAAAAACATCATGCCTTAAGTTTATTTTAGATTAGATTTCAGTACTACTCCTACTAAATCAATTAAGATATCATTCTGAAAAGTGAGTATTTTTTTATATAGTGATTCCTGACAAAGACGCATTTATTTTATTATCAAGAATCCAAGATGGTCAATAAAATAATCCTGATCAATTAAATCAATGTCATTATATTTGTATTGATACGCTTGTTGTAATATTTATCAACACTATAAATACAGTTACAAAAAACTGTATGAATCATCTTTATCTGCGAACAGCCTGAAGCATGACTGTTTAAAAAAATCCTTTCCGTTTTACATAATTCCTGACACTTCATATATGGCAAATAACATAGCCAGTGAGGGATAAATATACATTTTATAATCATCTATATCTGATTACGGTCTGAACAATGATTATCTAGATAATTATAATGATCATTCAGTTCAAACAAATCCTTTTCAAAAGCATTTAAAATGATTAAATTTGTTCACTCCCAACACTAACTGTTAGGTTTTTTAGTCCTTTGTTCCCATGCAATTAATTTATTCCAAATTGAAAATTTTGGTTAATGAATAACAAATTATCTTTTATTTTGTTTGTCATGCTAATAAAAGATATCATTTAATATTCATCTTCAAAACTAATTGAACAGCTGTCTGAACAATTCTTTTTTTACAAAGTCTTTCTCACCAATTCTCTCTGTTAGTTAAGATACTTCAATAAACATATTACTGAGCTGACCTCCAGATTATTTCCATTGCAAACCTCTCTTCTACCCCCACCCCTTCTATCCCCCCTTTCCCTCCTCCCCTTTTTTCTCCTGTCCTTCCATTGCAAACCTCTCTTCTATCCCACAATCCTTCTATCCCCCCTATCCCCCCACCCCCTTTCCCCATCTATCCTTCCAGCCCATCTCCTGCAACTCTCCTCTAAAGAGTATCTGTATTGCATATTGAAATGAGGGGAGGACAGTCACTATATGGAATAACAGTAACTTACATAAGAGGATAAGTTACATAAGCTACATGCAGGTGCAAGAGGTCATCATAGGTCATCATATCTAGTAATTAGCATAAACCCCCATGTTGCTAGCCTATTCTGACCAATCAGATTGCACTAACATAATAATTATGTAAAGATTTAAGATATTCAGAAATCTTCAGTTAGAATTACATGAGACATTGACCTGGACAGTTTACTTTGGCAATTGGACCTATCACTAGCTGAATTTGTGATTTGTGTCAGAGGGATATATTCCAAATGTTTATGTGCATCATCTTTTTAGTTCTTTGGAAGTTGAGAGTGTGACTAAATGAAAACTCCTAAACCAATCAAGATATCATAATGAAATTAATACAGATGCCCACATAAAAGTAGCATTTTGAAGATTAAAAAGTCCAAGATGGTCACCAATTTAGCCATAGATATAAAAAAAAGTTATACAAAAACCTACTGCTTGTTAACAAATCATGATTATATTATTCTTGTATTAATGTTTGTTCAAGCTCTAGTGGTTTCCAACAGAAGAATAGCATTTTAAAAGATAAAAAAATCATGATGACAGCCATAATCAATTTTCATATAAAAGATGGTTACACAATTAAACCATATTACCACATCATTCATTTTAAGGTGAGCTTCTGTACCCTCGGTACTTTCATTCATTAGAAACATACTGTTTTACAATTGTGTAAATTGTTATTTGTTTTATGATAAATTTTATTTTAATAATTTACCAAATAAAAACTTATGAGAAGGTAAAACGCGATGTTTTGTAGAAGGAAGAGTTATCTCCCCTGGACGTTACATTTCAACATTAGCTTTGCCGAACCACACGGAAATAGCCGAGCTTTTCCGAATGACCACTTTTGAAACGGCGTCCCTGATTGCACAACTAACTTTGATTGCCTCCAATCAGATTTCAACCTTGTAATAGAACAGAGGCTAAGTCGGGTATGACTGAGCTGCCTCTGTGGGGAGAGAATGGGGTACCAAAATATTTAGAAATGTTGGCCCTTAAATGAACATATCTGACTTTGTTCCGTTTCCAAAGCATAACTTGAAGCTCTTCAGTTTAGAAACTTCACATACCAAATGTGAGAGTTCCATTTCCTGCTGATTTTCCTTTAAAGAGACGCTGTTTTACCTTTTTAAAATTTATTTTTCATAAGATATTGGTCAAATAAATATATAACATAAATATTAGGCCAAAACAGCAACGATACACAGTTTCTCAATGAAACTACAGCTAAGTTAACATTGCGTAACAAGGCGTCTGCATCATCGTCCAGCGACAAACCAAAACAGGGCTGAGAGGCCTTGGGAAGAGGATACCGGAAATGAAGTGGCAGAAGGGGCATGCATTCGTCTGATTGTATGTCATGATTATCAGTCATCATGCAATACATGCCTTTTATTGAAAATTGTAACTTAAGATTTTCTTTTGTAAATAGGTGCAATTAAAGATATATTTCTAATTATGAATTATCCATCACTAAATAAAATAAGAATTTTTTATCCTGATGCAAAATGAAGTTAAAGTTGAAGGCATTTCTTTAAAATTGGTTTGCATGGAAGTCCTTGTAAAAATTAGTATTATTACAAGTAAGGGTCTTATGTTAACATCATTAAAATATAACCGTAACAGAAATGCATCTTGAAGTCGTTCAATCTCTCTCCATTTCCATGTAGACTCTTCTCCTGCTTCTATGTCACTTTTTCTTTTGGCTCGTATAGGTAAGGCAAAGCATCGCCCCTGTCATTTGAAAGTAACGATTCTGATCAGGATGACAAACATTCTATGGAAAGTGATACGTCACTCTGAGTCCATTCTGCTGTGCTACTTTAAGCAACAATTTCCAATAACAGCAAACAACTGTACACGCAGATGTAACAGTTCACATGTGAGCAACGTTTATGGCGAAAATACATCTGGGTTCTCACGTTCAGTGTTATGAGGCTGGACAAGCTGCATGCTGTAGGATTATGCGCACATCATCGTTTTATTCATTGTCTAACATATTCATAAATACACAAATATACAAAAACCTACTGCTTGTTAACAAATCATGATTATATTATTCTTGTATTAATGTTTGTTCAAGCTCTAGTGGTTTCCAACAGAAGAATAGCATTTTAAAAGATAAAAAAATCATGATGACAGCCATAATCAATTTTCATATAAAAGATGGTTACACAATTAAACCATATTACCACATCATTCATTTTAAGGTGAGCTTCTGTACCCTCGGTACTTTCATTCATTAGAAACATACTGTTTTACAATTGTGTAAATTGTTATTTGTTTTATGATAAATTTTATTTTAATAATTTACCAAATAAAAACTTATGAGAAGGTAAAACGCGATGTTTTGTAGAAGGAAGAGTTATCTCCCCTGGACGTTACATTTCAACATTAGCTTTGCCGAACCACACGGAAATAGCCGAGCTTTTCCGAATGACCACTTTTGAAACGGCGTCCCTGATTGCACAACTAACTTTGATTGCCTCCAATCAGATTTCAACCTTGTAATAGAACAGAGGCTAAGTCGGGTATGACTGAGCTGCCTCTGTGGGGAGAGAATGGGGTACCAAAATATTTAGAAATGTTGGCCCTTAAATGAACATATCTGACTTTGTTCCGTTTCCAAAGCATAACTTGAAGCTCTTCAGTTTAGAAACTTCACATACCAAATGTGAGAGTTCCATTTCCTGCTGATTTTCCTTTAAAGAGACGCTGTTTTACCTTTTTAAAATTTATTTTTCATAAGATATTGGTCAAATAAATATATAACATAAATATTAGGCCAAAACAGCAACGATACACAGTTTCTCAATGAAACTACAGCTAAGTTAACATTGCGTAACAAGGCGTCTGCATCATCGTCCAGCGACAAACCAAAACAGGGCTGAGAGGCCTTGGGAAGAGGATACCGGAAATGAAGTGGCAGAAGGGGCATGCATTCGTCTGATTGTATGTCATGATTATCAGTCATCATGCAATACATGCCTTTTATTGAAAATTGTAACTTAAGATTTTCTTTTGTAAATAGGTGCAATTAAAGATATATTTCTAATTATGAATTATCCATCACTAAATAAAATAAGAATTTTTTATCCTGATGCAAAATGAAGTTAAAGTTGAAGGCATTTCTTTAAAATTGGTTTGCATGGAAGTCCTTGTAAAAATTAGTATTATTACAAGTAAGGGTCTTATGTTAACATCATTAAAATATAACCGTAACAGAAATGCATCTTGAAGTCGTTCAATCTCTCTCCATTTCCATGTAGACTCTTCTCCTGCTTCTATGTCACTTTTTCTTTTGGCTCGTATAGGTAAGGCAAAGCATCGCCCCTGTCATTTGAAAGTAACGATTCTGATCAGGATGACAAACATTCTATGGAAAGTGATACGTCACTCTGAGTCCATTCTGCTGTGCTACTTTAAGCAACAATTTCCAATAACAGCAAACAACTGTACACGCAGATGTAACAGTTCACATGTGAGCAACGTTTATGGCGAAAATACATCTGGGTTCTCACGTTCAGTGTTATGAGGCTGGACAAGCTGCATGCTGTAGGATTATGCGCACATCATCGTTTTATTCATTGTCTAACATATTCATAAATAGAAATTGCAAGATGATTAACTTGATTGCCGATTTGTTGAAAGTGTGAGATGTTTGGAGGATGTTAAGTATGTTTAATCGACGGTTAAACTTTGGGCTTTTACTACTAGCTTGTGATGTTTTACATGAGGGCATACATCGAGGGAATCCCGTCCCTTCTAATACGTGACGAGGCAGTAACGCCTCAGCGCATTTTATTCTGTTCACCGGCCTATGTAGTTATAAGTCGTAATTAAGCCGTTACTAGGTCGATTTCAGAAATTTTAAGTTGAGTCAATGTCAATTGGCTATCCCTTTTCCATAAATCCCGAAAGTTGTCATATAGCATTTCAGTCCATCTTTAAGGGACATTTATCATCCAAAACTGTGTTTCACAGGAGATATCACTTGTGGAAGATCAAGCGATATCTCCTAGAAGATATTGCTTTGACAGTAGATTTTGATGCCCTGTAATCAGAAAATACATGACATCACAAACGTTTTACATCATCCGTAATGACGACACAATGATATGATGTCATAAACATGATGACGTCACAATGCAATGACATCACTGGTTTAGCAGTGTTCAAAGATGTACATATTTCATGCTAATGTGATGATGAATTATTTTGAATGATAAATAGAATCTCACCCTCGTGTCTTCTGGTATATCAACACTTGTTGATAAAAGTAAAATATCCTCAGCAAGCCTCGGATATTTGAAACTTTTATCAAATTGTCTTGATATATTTGATATCAGAAGACACTTGGGTGAGATTCTCTATATATTCTAGGTGGCCATAACATTTTCAAAGTTTGACCAAAAATTTTAAAAAGTCCTTGCCATCTTCAAATTATTAAAGCTATGACTTCTAGATTTAAGTTGTTATTGTGTTTAACCTCACCCTTAATCCAAGACAGAAATCATTCATTTGCATAACTGAAAGAATGTTTTTAAATTCATCATTGTTTTATAATGCTGTGCAGGCGATTTACAATTAGGCAATTTACTTAAAGAAAAAAGTTAAGCTCCTACCTCATTACTCTTTCTTTGCTTGAGAACATCACAAGAATATATGTCGAAACGTTGCATACAATGAACGTTGTCATCCATATATTCCTCTGCTTTAATCTTTGAAGATAAGTTGCTTACCATGACCTTAGAAAGATGAAATGGTAACATGAAGTGATGTCCTCTCCAGTCTCCAGATAACTGGCTTGTTTGAGTGAACTGGATCTACACGATGTCTTGCATCTCACTATAGAGGAGATCATCTGCGTTAGTGTTATGGCAGGAGTCTCAACATTATCCGATGTGTTTGCTTCTGTATACAGGTGATCTGCTTGTACTTCAACAACATAAATGAAGATACTTTCTGTGTGAATATTCATAAGTCTTTTACTGCACCTTTAATGGTGATAATAATAGTCTCAGTGTTTAAAATATAGCCCGTTTGCCAGTCCATGACTGGCTATTTTTTGACAGGACTGGTTACTTTTTGTTCAGGACTGGTCATTTTTCAAAATTTTCTTTATTTTCACATAAGGAATTTACCAATTAATTTTCAGGACAGGCTAGGTTTCCAATCTATTTTATACACTGATAGTCTGCTTACTAACTACTTACTAACGTGCTGATACCATACACTGTAAGTGCAGAATTGAGAAGAGATGGTCACCCGACAGAAGAGACACTTTGGAAAAGATAAATTTTCAGTTGATTTTTAAATGCGACAAATGTTTCACACTCTTTCAAATATTTTTGGCCGATTGATCCAGGCTTTTGTTGCTGAATGTTGTCTCTCCACCATGTGGTGTTTTAACCATGGGGACATGGAGCAGGCTCTTGTTGCTGAATGTTGTCTCTCCACCATGTGGTGTTTTAACCATGGGGACATGGAGCAGGCTCTTGTTGCTGAATGTTGTCTCTCCACCATGTGGTGTTTTAACCATGGGGACATGGAGCAGGCTCTTGTTGCTGAATGTTGTCTCTCCACCATGTGGTGTTTTAACCATTGGCGACATGGAGCAGGCTCTTGTTGCTGAATGTTGTCTCTCCACCATGTGGTGTTTTAACCATGGGGACATGGAGCAGGCTCTTGTTGCTGAATGTTGTCTCTCCACCATGTGGTGTTTTAACCATGGGGACATGGAGCAGGCTCTTGTTTTGCGAATGTAGAGTATTAAATGGTATGCAAGTTTTAATGAGGTCACATAAACTAAGGTTCAAAAGAAAGTACATACTCAGCTATTTTGGATTTATTAAATATGTAATTGGTATGTGATATATTTGATTATCACATGATCAACATAGCCCATATTTTCAGCATTTTGAACGAATTATGTATTGTCTGGTTGGTTTTATCAAAATATCTTTGATGTAATGGCTTATGGCATGGCTCGTCATCCGTCTTCCGTCTGTCGTCCGTCCGTAAACTTTTGACACTTTCGACTTCTCCTCATGAACCATACACATTAGAGAGCTGAAATTTTGTGTACAGGTACCTTAGCATATGGAGATTCTAATTTGTAACTTTGGTGACCCTGTGACCCCAAATAGGGTCACAGGGGTCACAACTTTAAAAACCTATTTTCATCTTCTCCTCCAGTTTCAGAAGGACTAGAGAGTTAAATATGATATGTGCAGACTCCTTGGCCAATGGGGATTCTAATTTGTAACTTTGGTGACCCTGTGACCCCAAATAGGGTCACAGGGGTCACAACCTTAAATACCTATTTTCATCTTCTTCTCAAGTTCCAAAAGGAGTAGAGAGTTAAAAATTATATGTGCAGGCTCCTTGGACAATGGGGATTCTAATTTGTAACTTTGGTGACCCTGTGACCCCAAATAGGGTCACAGGGGTCACAACCTTAAAAACCTATTTTCATCTTCTTCTCCAGTTCTAAAAGGACTAGAGAGTTGAAAATGATATGTGCAGACTCCTTGGACAATGGGGATTCTAATTTGTAACTTTGGTGACCCCATGACCCCAAATGGGGTCACAGGGGTCACAACCTTAAAAACCTATTTTCATCTTCTTCTCCAGTTCTAAAAGGACTAGAGAGTTGAAAGTGATATGTGCAGACTCCTTGGACAATGGGGATTCTAATTTGTAACTTTGGTGACCCCATGACCCCAAATAGGGTCACAGGGGTCACAACCTTAAAAACCTATTTTCATCTTCTGCTCAAGTTCCAAAAGGTCTCTAGAGAGCTGAAATTATATGTGCAGACTCCTTGGCCAATGGGGATTCTAAATTGTAGGTTTTGTGACCCCATGACCCCAAATAGGGTCACAGGGGTCACAATCTTAAAAACCTATTTTTCTCCATTAGATGACAGTCTGTGGCAAATTTATTTCTCCTTGGATATTTTAGTGTGGACTTCTTTCACTGTCTGATATTGGCGATCTAGAAAGTGTTGAATAACAATAAATCATTTTGGTAAGGAAATTTATTCCGAAATCGTTACATTTGTTTTGTAATTTTTTTATAGGTTTTCTTGCAATAGGTAACATCAGTTTCATTTTTAGCTCATCCTGCCTGTATAAAGCAAACTTGTTATGATGCCTGATGAGCTACAGAGCCAATGGCTCTATTTTTTAAATGAAACATTCAAAAACCATCTGGAAGTGTTTCCTTGCAACCGATTAATCTCCTGCGCTTGTCAGTGTTTGAATATGACAACATATATTTAAAATATTTGTAATTGAAAATCATGTATATGCTAAAACCAACTGAGGCGTGTACTTTATTTTGTACCTCAGTTTATGTAGAGAGGAGCCGTGTCAGACAATGGGTGATAGACAAGGCACAGGGGCGTGTAGGCGATTCGCTGTTCTACTGCATGGGAGCCAGTGAAGACTTCGGAGAACAGGTGGCATTCGCTAATGCCTACATGGAAGAATGCCTACAGTCTTTTCAAAACATCTTCATACACCAGTGACTTGAAGTTAAACAACCTTCACCCTCTGAGCAAAGTGGAATCCTACACCTATGCCTACCATGAAAACAAAACACAATCGATATTTTATGTGAGATACTCAAAATGCCTATCATAAAGTATTTTCTATTTCTATTATCTTTGTAGAACTTTTTTACTTCTAGTCACTCAAGCATACAATGTGAAATTTTGCATATCTAATAAATTTCCATAATTCTACAAATCATGTATGTATGTTATCCCCCTCTTGGAGTAATGTTTACAGTGTATTATTCTTCCGTCCCTGCTCGTAGAGACCACTCTTACTTGCTTAATCTATCTGCTCGTGTAAGTTAAAGGGGACAGCTTTTCTCAGAAACTATTTAAGATAGGGTAGCCAAATTTGCTGCGTGTCTTCATTGTATCAATACCTTGATGGAGTTCGAAAATCAGAACCGCAAAAATATTTTTACAGAGTTATTGCCCTTGTTTCGTGTTTTTGGACTCTGTTTGAGGGAGTCCTCAAAGGGGACAATTTTTCTCAAAAACTTTTAAGATAGAATAACAAAATTTGCAGTGTTTCTTAAGAGTATCAATACCTTGATGGAGTTCAAAAATGAGGTAAATGCAATTACCTATTACAGAGTTACAGCCCATTTAAGAAAATATTGGGAGCTTTAATGAAAACTTATTTGGCGACGGATGTTGATGACCATGTCTTCTTGTTATTATTAAAGAGACACAGAGTATGTTGATAGGATCACATATTTTGAAATCGATGTTATTACAGCGGGAACCACTAACTGTTACTGAAAAAAAAACAAGTTAAAGGTCAATCAGTACATTAGAGCGAAAATACGGCCATTCAAAGTCGGGATATTGATCGAAAACCGGACAATGTGGCTCGAGTGGCGCGGGCAAATTCGCCAAACGTAATTTTGAAACCTTGTAATAAGCTGACAGGAAAATATATTCGATTCGATAGTGTTTATTAGGTATTGTAACTCATAGGTAGATTAATTGGATGCATAATTTCGAATATTAAACGTATTTGAGATGTTTTCTTGATTTTTATATAAAATCAAGCATTTTTGAGATATTATGCATAAATGGATATATTTGCAAGTCCAGTGATGAGATATGAACTTATTAGATATTAGCATATTAGATATTTTGTAGCTTATCAAAACCAAATAAAATGTTAAGAAAGATACTCTGTGTCACTTTAAACTGAGAACAGGGGTGATGTGCTCAAATTTCTTTGTTAACCTGACAATTCTTGCAGCAATATTCAATATATCTAGAGAGTAAATAATAGCCTTTAATATATTTGCATCGTAATGAGTTATATAATGGACATATAAAGAGAAAATGCTATTCATCTTCAACTACATTTAAACTACAAAGTGTTCATATCCGGTCTTCTTTTTTAATATTTCTATTTACATGTATTCCACTCTCAATTAATAGATCGTGTAATGAGCTTCTGAATCTTGCTAGTGATCGTTTGTACATCAACAGATGATAAGTAAGTAAGAACGTTTTAAAACTGTGAACAATAAGAACATATAGTTATATCAACATTGCACAAAGGACATCAATTGCTATCCATTTGAAAAAATGGCACTAATCGCCGGTCACATTGTCGGAATTTCTTTTATAAATTTATCTCATCTTTTTTATTAAAGATTTTAAAAATTAGCCCTGAACATTTTGTCTGATCCAGATCATGTGTTACACTGTCAATTTGTAAAGCTTCATTCTAGGAAGACATTATTTATTATCACTGTTGTATCAAAAGGGGTAAAAATATAAATACATTTATTTCCTGCAGGGGTCTAGGACAGGAGCCACCCAGACATAAGCCACCTAGGACAATTGCCACCTAGGACAAAAGCCACCCAGACATAAGCCACCTAGGACAATTGCCACCTAGGACAAAAGCCACCCAGACATAAGCCACCTAGGACAATTGCCACCTAGGACAAAAGCCACCCAGACATAAGCCACCTAGGACAATTGCCACCTAGGACAAAAGCCACCCAGACATAAGCCACCTAGGACAATTGCCACCTAGGACAAAAGCCACCCAGACATAAGCCACCTAGGACAATTGCCACCTAGGACAAAAGCCACCCAGACATAAGCCACCTAGGACAATTGCCACCTAGGACAAAAGCCACCCAGACATAAGCCACTTAGGACAAAACCCACCTAGGACAAAAGCCACTCAGACATAAGCCACCCGGACAAAACCCACCCAAGTTTTAAACAAGTTTTTAACAAACAACTCAGACACTAGGTAGTTCTCATTTCAAATATGCATTTCGCTTTATTTCATTGTTTCAATGATAATCACTTTCACTTTTTTTGGAATGATAAAAATGATAAAATAAAAAGAAGTGTAATGAAAAACAAATTTGAAGAAGGAGGATTGAGAATGTTTGATACAAAAAATGTCTGTTATTACCTGTCTTAAGGTCTTATTTTAAGAAAAATGATAAGAACAACCCATGTAATATACCTTTAGAATCTATATTCAGATTTGGAGCAAATTCGCAAATAATAATGAAAATTAAAACCCCTTTTGGCATGATGTTCTAAAAGCATGGAAACTTTTGCACCAACAGCATGATGTGGACCCAGACAACATTGATGAAATTTTGTCTCAACCTCTGTGGTTCAACCACAATTTCAAAAACCCAAAACACTTTATAAAGCATTGGGCAGAGAAAGGAATCATAAATATCAGTGATGAAAATGGACTATTATCAATAGAATCCTTAAACGAAAAACTATGTATCAAAGGTACTTTCTTAGATCTGGAATATCTATTACATTTATTACCTGAATCATGGAAAAACACTATTAGGCATTGCCATTCTATCCCTATCAGCATTAGTCTTTTACATGATCTTTCTGTTGTACGAATGTGATTGTTAGCAGCTGTTCGGTGGTTAACTGTGTGGCTTCACTACAAGCCCGTTGCGCAAAACACTAAGGTAACCGTAAATCACTAAAGTCTGCCTTAGTGCAATGTTAAATGATGGTACTAAGGTTAACCTTAGCGTTCAGTCGTTTCATGCAACGGCCCTGTGTTGATATAAAGATTAATATTGTCACATACTTGAAACTTACATGAAACAAATCTTTATAAGAGAGCATATTTGCATGATTTTGTAAATATATAATTTAATAAATGATTTCTAAAAAAATTCGTATACATTTTATATTTTTAAAATATGTTGCTGAATAACATAAGTGCACACATACACATATTTACTGTCTGTCTTGTAAAAAAAGGGTTTTGATAAAGATTTCCATGCAGATATATGCAAATAATAAGGAACTTTTAATCTCAGTACATCCTTTTATAAATTTAACAAGCAAATTTGATCATTCTCTAATGAGATGATGGATGTTGTATTTATTCATAAAACATATTGGCATTTGTCTATCTTTTTTTTAGAGTATTGTACTTATCATTGTACGCATGCTATTTTGTAATATTCAAATTTTATTGTACTATTGATGGCTTGTGTAATTACTCAAATGAGTATAGTTAAATGAGGAAAATGAGGATGACTTCAATGAACTTAAACAACAAGGAACTCTTGACCTGAAAATTTCTAAATCTTTATTTCTTGAAACATTTCTGACGACTTTGAGATGTAAAATAATTTCTTTTTCAACATTCATTAAGAAAAAAAGGAAAAACACTATTAAAGATCTGGAAGAATCCATACAAATTTTAGAGGAAAAAATAAGAAGCAAGTTTGATAATTTGAATGAGAGTTCCCTCTTAGAATTGACAACACAGAAATCTCTTTTGGAACAATTAAATGAAGAAGAAGTTAAAAGATCACAATTTCTGAAAAGAATAAAATGGTACGAAGAAGGCGAGAAGCCCACAAACTATTTTTGCCATTTAGAAAATAGAAATTATACAAGCAAGCTTATAAATAGTATAGTGAACAACAACGGAGACTTGATAACAGATGGTAGAGCTATATTGGATGAGCTACAACAATTTTATATTAATCTCTATAGAGAACCACAAACATATGAAGAAACAACAAACATTGATTCTATAAATATGGAGATCCCAAAAATTACTAAGAATGATTTTGATAATTTAGAAAGAGAAATTACCTTTGAAAAAATTAGTAAAGCAGTTCTATCAATGAAGAATGACAAAAGTCTAGGTAGTGATGGCTATCCAATTGAATTCTTCAAATTTTTTTGGAAAGATTTAGGACCATGGGTGTATCAGTTTATAAAAGAAACCTTTGCAAACAATGAATTAAGTACTAGTATTACAATGAATAGAGGAATTATTACATGCCTGCCTAAACCTAATAGAGACAGAATTTTTAAAAAAAATTGGCGCCCCATTTCACTACTGAACTCCTTATACAAAATTATTAGCACATGCATTGCAAACAAGATTAAATCAACATTAGAAACAATAATTCATGAAAATCAAACAGGATTCATACCGGGAAGATGCATGAGTGAAAATATAAGACTTCTCTATGATGTTATGTTCGAAACTAAGAAAATGAATAAACCAGGTCTTTTCCTATTAATTGATTTTGAAAAGGCATTTGATACCATATCTAAACAATTCATAATTGAGGTAATGAAAGCATTTGGATTCGGGCCTAATATTTTAAAATGGATTCAAATTCTTACCAGTAATAATACAGCAGCTGTGATCCAAAATGGTCATATATCACAATTTTTCGAACAGGAAAGAGGTTGTAGACAGGGGGATCCAGTATCACCCTACCTTTTTATTCTTGCTGATGAAATACTAGGTATTATGATAAGGTCAAATCCTGATATAAAAGGTATAATCCTCAATTACAATGAACAAAAACTTGGGCAATATGCTGACGATACACAACTCTATCTTGATGGTTCTGAAAAGAGTCTTAATGCTGCAGTACAAACACTTAACAAATTTTACCAAATGTCAGGACTGAAAATGAACATTAATAAAACAAAAGCTATATGGATAGGTTCAATGACAGGCAGTAAAATCACATTAGTCAATGACCTTAACCTGGACTGGCACAGTGGGGACTTTGAAATTTTGGGAATAATTCTGAACCCTACTTTGAAAGACTTGTGGGTAATAAACACAAGAAAACGCTTAGATTGCATTAACAGATCATTAGCTAATTGGCGGAGGAGAAACTTAACACTTATTGGGAAAATAATAGTAATTAAAACTTTAGCGATATCAACTCTTGTTCATATATTTTCAGCACTTCCTAACCCTCCTAAAACTTTCATTGATGAAGTCAAGAAAATATTATATACATTCCTGTGGAATAACAAGAAAGATAAGATTAAACGATCTTATATCACCAGAACATATGACGAAGGTGGCCTTAGAATGATTGATATAGAATGTTTTATTAATGCTCTTAAACTATCATCATTGAAAGGTTACATGCAAAAACAATCAACCTTTAATAAGTGTTTTCCCTTATGTCAATTATTTTCACTTGGTTCCAACGCAGTGGACTGTTTATCTGACAAAGATATTCCTTACTGGAGAGATGTTTTATTTGCTAGGAAAATATTTTATAAAAAACATGTCGTTGAAATTGATGATACTGAGCAAATATTGGTCCAGCCACTTTGGATGAATCATCACTTTAAAAAGTCATACATAATAAAACACTGGTTTGAACAGGGTTTACAGTTCATTAAATATATTTATGATGAAAATGGCTTTCTTAGTTTTGAATCTCTTAAACAGAAATATGACATAAGAGGTACATTTTTAGATTACCAACATTTGTTAAACAATATTCCCAAGAGCTGGAGAAAAATATTAGAGAGAACTAATTATAATTTTTCTCAACAAACTGTTAATTATGTCCATCAAAGTATGTTATCTTGTAGTAAGGGTTCTAAGATTTTTTATGACAAGCTGATTCAAAATGATATTACTCCAAAAGTGTTAGAATATTGAAATGATGTTTTTCAACATGATATTACGTGGAAAGATATATTTCTAATCTATAGGAAATGTACAAAAGATTGCAAGCTTTTGGATTTCCAGTATAAGTTTATTTACCGAATAGTGTATACAAAGAAAGAGCTTTTGAAGATGAATTTAGTTGATGATGATATATGCACTTTCTGTAAAAATACTCCAGAAGATCTTTCTCATGTTTTCTTCGACTGTGAAGTGGTAAACAACTTTTGGATCAAAGTAGAACGATTTCTCAATACCAATTTGCATTGTAATATCATTCTATCAAAATTTACTGTTGTATTTGGAGTTTGCTCAAGTAATCATTTATTGAATCATATCATACTCCTTGCCAAAAGGTATATTCATATTTCGCACATTAAGCAAAATGCACTCTCTTTTGAGTTATTTATTGAGCTTCTGACGGAAACTTGCTCAATTGAACATTTCATTGCTAGAAAAAATAATATATTAACTCCCTTTAATATGAAATGGAGACAATTATCAGACTCACGTTTGACTCAATAAATGAAGCATCATACAATATCCCTCTGTACCCTCTACGTCAAGGACCTGGACTCATATGTGGATGTCATGATATATCTACTATATGCTATTATTACATTGAATTCAAATGTCTGTGAACTTACTGTAGTGCATTGTCTATCTTTGATGATATGTATACTATGAATTGAAATGGAATAAAAAAATACAATTAACAAAAAATAAAAAAAAATTAAAAAAATACTCAAATGAATTGTAAATTCACCATGTCATATTTCCCATACATGTATTCTGGAGTGGTATTCAGCTAAGCAATTGCTTGTTTACCAATCCAGTTTTCAGAAATAAATATGTTTAAAGCATATATGTAAATGTAAAGTGTGTTATTATGACCAATGCTAAGTTGAGGGTAAAGTCAGTATAGCCCCGGCTACCACACTGGGACATTGTAAGTATGATGTAGACACATACCCATAACATATCTTACAAAAGTTTCCTCTGTAGTTTAGTTTAGTCTCTTAAAGGATATGACAATGTAAATCGTGTATGCAATAATCATAGAAGCACTAGTAAAATGTCTACTTTTGTCCATATTTGAGAAACGTTCTATCGCCAAGAAATAAGTAATTAAAGCAATCACTAAAATTTAACCTACAACAATAATATCAACAAACATTCAGAAATGATCGAAAAATATCTTAAAGTTTACATAACCACAAACATATTTCACTATTTTCTTTGGAATATATGAAAGTCTGATTACAATATTGTATATTGCGTAAAAGGTCGCTACTGGCCACAAACCAGTGAATGCATGCCTGGTCACGCCCCTTTTTGTGACATAAACAGAATCAGCCTCGTTATCAATACATCTATCGTAACAATACCAAAGAAAAAAAACCCCAATAATTAACGATTTTCAGAAAATGTTTTCCAATCACTTAGATAAATCATTTGACGATGTAGCACTACTAAGCATTTGGTGTACAAAAGACATCCACATCAATGGTAATTAAACAATTATTTAGGCGGTATTTCAGTTGAAATAATGATGCGTTACTCTGTTTAGTCTGTTGATAGAAGAAGAATAATAATATTTTATTAACGTGTCACATATTTTCTTTACATTAATTGACCACATGTTTATACAGGCTAAAAAGAAAATATCCGGCCGTTAAGGCCTATGAGACACGATTGTACAGTTATTTTCAAATGCACATAAAAATATAAGTAAAACACATATAAAAGATATACAAAGCAAAATATTCCCTGATTGAAAAAAGTTAATTGCGGTGTTTTTTACGCAATCATACATGTTATGAATAATTGCGGCTAAGGCATTAGTATTTATGTTAGTTTGCATTATAGTAATAAAAACATCATGGGAAGATAATAACGACAGTGAATTCTTATAAATATTATCAATAATTTCAGTACGGATATCTGCATAAAGGCTACACTTCATCAGGAAATGAAATTCATCTTCAATCTCACCAAGATCACAACATTTACAAATTCTGTTCTCGATATAGGAGTTGGGGGTCGGCTAAATCTTCCTAATTCGATTTCCAGAGGGAGAGTTCCGCATCTTAGTTTTGCTATTATACTTCTGTGTCGTCTGTTTGATAAACTCAGGTAAGGTTCGGCGTTGAGGCTAGACTTGAACAGTCTATAAGTACGGAGTTTATTTCCATTAATCAGACCTCGATCGTTCCACAATTGATTCATCCATTCCTGTGCATCGATAAATAACAATCGATCCTTTATCAACAAAAAATCGGCTGGTGATATACTACATTTCGCCATTTCGCCCCTTACAGCTATGTTTGAGGTTTTACATCCAACGCCAAGAAAGAATCGACATGCACGATGTCGAACATTATTCATGCATCTATATTCACGCATCCCCCAGATAGCAGCCCCGTATGATAGAATAGGTTGCACAAGATTACTATACAGAGTGTAAAGACTGTCAATTGCATTCCCCCGACGGACTTGAATTTGCTAATTATTACGCCAAGTGCCCGATTATCGGATTTAGCAAGCTCCTTAGCAGTGTAGTTCAGTTCCAAGTGTTCCTGGAACCACACTCCTAGATAGTTGTAAGAGTTTGCATATGATATCACATTATTTCCAATTTTGAAGGTTATTTCACTCAAATTAATCCGATTAGGTCGGTAATGAACAACTTTAGTTTTTTCAATATTTATAAGCATTCTCCATTTCGAACACCAATCAGCAACCACGTCAAGCATCCGTTGTAGACTTGCTTCCCAGGCGTAATGAGGGCGATATCATCGGCATAGAGTAATAAAATTAAAACACCATCTCCTATGTTAACACCACATCCAAGATTATTAATTTCACAAGAAAGATCATTGATGAAAATTGAAAACAGTGTGGGGGAAAGCACGCAACCCTGTCTGACTCAAGAATAGACACTGAACGAGTTAGTGAGGACTCCGTTAATATCCACTTGACTGGATGTTTTGTCGTACATTGATTTGACTGCTTCATAAAATTTACCAGTTATTCCTAGATGTTTAAGTTTATACCACAAACAGCTTCTATCGACTTTGTCGAAAGCCTTCATAGCATCGATGTAACAAACAAACGTTGACTGTTTTGCATTCCTTCTATTATGAAGCACTGAATATAACGTATGGAGGTGTTCTTGAGTTCCCCTATTACGTCTAAACCCATTTTGTTCATCACATAGTATTTCATTATCTTCCAACCACCGAGAGAGACGGAAGTTAAGAATATCACTGTAAATTATACACGACACAGAGAGAAGTGAAATCCCTCTATATGTGAATGGATCATGGGGGTCTGTAGTCGGTTTCCTGATAGGAAGTAGAATATTTTTCTGCTAAATTTCAGGACAAGTATCGTTATTGAAACAGTAGTTGAAGAGTTTAAACAATATATTTGTACATGTAGGGTTTTTCAATGCCTCTGCGGGAATAGGGTCCAGCCCGGTTGCCTGGCCTCTCTTAGCTCGAGATAGCGCATCAGCTACCTCTAAGTTATGTCAGTCTTTAAACTTGAAATATCAAATGTGGCTGATGGATTAACACTATTATTCTTCAAATCTTTGAGAACTCGGGAATGATGATTATTCTAAAAAAAATGACAACTATCTGGAGCGAACAGAGAGCTATATTTATCCTTCCACGTCTCCAAAACCTCCGATTTGTCCGACGTCACAACACCGTTTGACAATACTTCACATGGAATAGAGCTCGCTCCATCACTGCTTATACCTATTTTGCCTATGGTTTTCCAGAAATCTCTCGAATTCCAACTATCGTGTTTATCAAGAAGCCGTTGTTGTCCACTTGCCTTTTACATTTACGCAAAAGTTTATCAAACTTCTTACTTGCAGTGACAAAGTTTGACTTAAGGACTTTCTTCCGAAAAGGAGTTTGTTTATCGTATTGTTTGTAATTATACACATGTACCGCTCTGTAAATCTAAAAATGTAGACTGGGCCTATGGCCTCCACTGCAAAGGAATAAAGATAAAGATTGAAAAGGAGATTTACATTTAAGCCAAGCACGTTCAGCTTCACAGGCGGCATCCCACAGAATTTGAAGATCTTTACACGTTTTACATGTTTATAACGTCACACCAGCACGAGTTTTATGGCCCCTAATCCAGGTGGGGTTTTTCACAGTCGATAATTACGCTGTCATTATGAAAGGCTAATTAAAGGTGTTTATTGGACGAATTAACAAAAATCAAGTCCAGTTTTTATTTTGTTGAAAAATCTTAGAACGAAAATCGAGAAGTGGTAAAGTCGAGGTTAGTGGATGTTTAAATCTTAAATGTTTTGGGTGAATTTAAATTAGGAACATTTACCTATAAACTTTGAATTAAATCTTAAAGGTTTAAGTGTGTAAGGTTTTAGGACTTAATAATATACTAGCATGATAAAGATTCACAACTCTTTGATAACTTTTAGATTTCATTTATTTTTATGTGTTAGTTTCAAACAATCTCATGCCAAGTAAGCATGTAAAGAATAACAAGTTTGTCTAGTTAAAGTAAGTCAATATTAATTTCATATTACTTACATTAATTAATTTCGTCGTAACTATGTTGCTTTTGCAAATTTACATTTAACATATTTAATTTAATTTGACTTCATTTTATTTAATATATATGTTTAATGTTTGTTTATTATAAGTTTTAAGTAGTTCGCTCTAACAAAAAGAAACAATTGATTACAAATTCGATACTTCGATACTCGATATAGAGAGATTGTAACATCTACTCTTGAATAATCATTCAGGATTAAGAAATATAAGATGATTAGTAAAGACATAAATGCATATGCAGTACAAAGTAATCATCAATTATCTAGCATTTGATTAAGACATATTCTTAGAGACATATAACATTGCTGACTAAAAACCAATCGATGAAACCATATCAAAATAAGGTTATTATACACTCGTTATTATGTATGCAATATAAAATCATATATTAACTTTACAGTATCACTACATAAGCATTCCCTTTTGAGCAGACAACAATCTCTGTACAACCATTTATCCAATATTTAGAACATATATACACTAATTACTATACATGATTATTCTTCTTACAAACATGATAACATTTGACACGTGCATAAAAATTCTATCATTTTGACATAAAAATAATTGTAAAAATGATGTTCTTTTTACGTGGAAGCCCTTCGGTCTGTTTAAATAAAAATCCATGTCTTTTTTATTGCATTTTATATATTCTAAATATTGTTTTATTGTTTTAGTAGGTATTTTCAAAAGGGCATTTTCTCCGAGCAACTTCTTATCTTAATAATTATAATTTATGCTTGTTCAATCGGTCATTGTTATTGCCAAACGTATTATATTGAGAGGGTAAAAGATCTCTTGACGCAACCCGATGATCCCGTTACGTAATCGTATAAGAAAGAAGATACTCAGTGCAAACTTTTGCCGATAATAAAGATATTTTTTTATCTTAAGTAATGTAATCGGGAACCTGAACCGAAGTCTAATAACTGCTTTATTTTGATTTAACAACTTCGACTCGCAATTGGAGCCAATTATTTCCGATTTTGTGAGGTAACCCGTGCTCTTGCTCCTTTAAACTTTTGCGATGCTTGTTGGTCTGTTTCGTTCAGGTCACAACTAGTATTGCACGTCCTTGTAACTTGATTTCAGCACTTTTCTCGAGATTCAGACAGCAACATTCTTTGTATCGGTCCAACCAACTATTGGAGACTTTTCGTTAATTAGTCAACTATTGGGGACTTGCACCACCGATATACGATAACAAAATTATCTGAATGTTATAAAGTAACATTGTTTGAAGATCGTAGTATATAACACAATAGTATAGTTGAATGGCTTCATTCAGACGATTACACACAAGCCCAAATCTTTGAGAGGGTATATAGAGACATGACCACAACTATCATAATGGACTACAACAGACGACTGACAACAGTGCACGTGACACAGTCAACAGCACGTTATTTTAGGATCTAGTTCCTCAGCAGAAGTAATGGCATGGACATTACCGCTCCACCGTGTGTTCATGAACACTACCGAGTTTGAGAACACACTCGTTCACTGCAGATTACTGACAAGAAATGAAGGTATATCATAACCCAATCTAAATAAATTTAGATCAACAGGTTTATATTTTGTCATACTGCAACAGTATGACAAAATAAAAAAATCTGTTGATGAACTACATTTTAGATCGTATCATTGTTGCACCAAATATACATTACAACATTTTAAAGTGACTGATTAACGTTAGGAAATTTGAAATATGAAGTTAATGATCACTGTAACTCAATTTAGTTTACACTTCCGGCTAGGAGGAGCATGTTCCCGAGTTACTGTTACTTGCTGGTTCTATAGCCTTGATAAAGGACTCAAACTTTCTCTTCTTCTTGTCCTTCTCTATCCACCTTGACATCCACGTACTTGGAACCATTCCCGGCCTTAGAGATGGCTTCTCCTAAGGGCTGTTACAGAAACAAACAGGAAGATGTCTTAGGTAGGTATGGCTTACGTGTTGTTCTAGAAACTTCTAACTCCAATGCAACCTCTGTATTGTGATATATTGATAGAAGGGTAACCAAAGTGTATACATGTTATCTAAAAGAGACACGGAGAGCGTTAAGGTAATTAAATGTGAGATGTTTACCAAGAAGAAGAAGAAGAGGAAGCCGCTGGCGGGTGGGGAACACTTACCTGCCTGGTGGCCGGCGAGGCCGAGATGAAGGTGCGGCAGTAGGCGGGGGTCTGGAGGACGCCAAGGCCCCCGGGGAACTCGCCGTCTATGAAGTAGCCCTGAAAGTGGAGCGACGATGACACGCGGAACACCATCAGCCCACCGAAGCCGAGCACGTGCAGCATCCACTGCACGCTGTACTGGTCCATGCCGTGAAACGCTACATCCAACAGCTCCCATATCCCGAACCAGTACGTGATGGACATTGCTGTTACAACTAACAAGAAGGCGTCTTCAAAGACAACCTGACGGAATGGTGATGTGTGGTGAAGCTTGTCACTGAGCCTCATGGCGGGGTACTGTACTGCCACCAGGATGACGAGGAGTGTGCTGGCTGCAATAGTGGCCACCCCTCCCCGCCAGGCCAGGCTGAAGTCATGCAGCGCATGCTCGATACAGATCCAGTGGCCGCGCCAGACCAGCACCACCAGGGTGGAGAGAACCAGCACACCGAACAGCACATCCAATACGTACAGCACACTGCTCTTCTGAAACACATTGATGGCTGCAGTGTAATGGAATCCTTCTTAACTCGACTATATTTGTGTGGATCAGATGTAGAAAGTATTTTTTCAGGATGTTTGCAACTTTCCATATATAAAATGTAAGAACTCTTATGATTGATATTCAATGTACAGTGCTCACCTGTGTTCTGAAACGCGTGAGGACGGTGAAGTGGGTCTGTGTGTTGAGGTCCAGCTCCCAGGAACCGGGCGAAGACAGAGCGTTCCTGAAAGAGCGCATTGATACCAGCCCAATAACTCCAACAGCGTAGTTGATCCCTCCATTCAGGATACTCTCGTCGGTGTACTCGTCAAGTAATGTCCAGACCCCCCGCCAGTTGTTGACGACAGCGACGGTCATAGTGTAGGTGAAGAAACGGGACACAACGACATACCTGACGAAGTGTGTGTCCGCTCTGACGTGTTGGTTCAGGAGGTCCTGTGTGAAGAAGGACACAATGTAGAGGGCGAGTCCCAGTCCGAGAGACACCCATCCGGAGTCAGTGAGGTGGTTGGAGAAGATGTAGAGGTCAAGGATGTGCCAGGTGCTGCTCCACACACACACGACCAGGGGACTGAACACAACCAACACCAGCAAACAATCACACACCATCTCCAGCACACTCCTGTCTCTCCCCAGCTCTCTCGTCTCGCTGGCCCTCCCCACCTCACCCCGCCCCTCTGTCCCCGTCATACTCCTCTATACAGTGACAGTCAAATGACAAAGTGATTTCTTATTATTTCCTTAGGTTTGAAATGAGTGGACGTCACCGACTGCCGCAGTCTAGATGGCAACCCTTAGTACATGAAGCGGTCTGGAGGATCCGCACTGCTACTGCCATGTCCATGCGCTTGTCGTCTCCATGTAGGACTGCAACACAACTGTCAATGATGGGCCTGCTCATATCTTATCCTGAGTATATGATACCCGGTTGATCGACCTCATGGCCCAAACTAGTCTTAGGCTCTGTGGCCTACATTGACTTATCTGTACTCGTTTATGTAATGGTCAAAATATAAAACACACTCATTAATGTAATCGACCAGCTTATAATAATAAAATCACTTTATTATCCTCAGTACATACATACATCATTGGAAATTCGGGTTGTCCTAAGCACCCGGCAGCCACAGTGCAGCGCCGTTTAATGCGCCAGTTAATGCGTTGTTCTGCCTTTACAATGCTGAGTGTCAAGCAAGACAGCAACACTCTACCACTGAGCTACGTCCCCGCTTGCAACCTGTTACCACCCTTATTTCCTTTATTCTCAATCATTCATTTCGATATCGATAGAAATGAATTTTTTTCATAAATCGCAATAGAGATATGTTAAAAAGTTAAAACGAAAACATCTCCCCTTGTCACAATGATTTTGTGTAAACTGGATGTTTATGATTCAGAATTTCGATTAAATAATCCTATAGATTACAGTTTGCAGCCTGCCTGTGTCTATCTGGGTGCACGATGTATGACAGCTGCATGCGTTTGAACTAGTTTCCGACAAACGATATCAGTGTTCATATCTCACTAGTGATAGAGACTGGTGGATGCGATGTTGAGTCATGTTTTGCAACAATCTAAAACAGTATGACCAAATATAAAACCTGTTGATCTAAAGTTATTTAGATTGGTTTTGCAACAAGGACTAATCTGCTGATTTCATTGTATCTCTGGTTGTAAACTGACAGGCAAAAGAAACCTAACACTTTATAGTTGCTTTCATCATATACATAATCTTCAATTACAAATATTTTAAGTTTTAGACGTTGTACGCTTAAACAGAACAGTGCAGGCCTTTAGTTATCAATCAAAGAATACTTCTAGACGTGTTTGATTTTTTTGGGGGAAAATGGAAAATTTTTTTTTAGAAAATTAATTTTAATTTACAACAAATGTCCATCAATATATAAGCTATATTTTACTAAAAAATTACAAAACAAATCTTGTTTTCCACTCATTTACACCCCTTTTAACATGGTAGGGGTCATGTTGGTGTAAATTTCATTTTTTTATCCCTGTCTTCTTTAAACAAAGATATCTTAACAAAAAATGAATCAATCAACGATCAATTCATATGAAATATTGTAGATATGATTAATGTTGATGATTCCATAATCAAATGCGTCATATATATTTCAAATCGTTGTTAAATCGAAACTAAATAAGGTGTTAGGTTTCTTTTGCTTGTCAGTTTAGTTTAACGCGTAACCGCGGGATGTTTCCTCGCTCACATTTGTCCCTTGCTCATATAAACAAAATATCAATATCATGAAAACAATTACAGATGTCGCCGACATCCTTTTGTTCCTCTTTGTTCTTTCCATCTGAAAGCTGCTTCTCCGTTGTCTTGTACACTGAGTTGTATACTTCACATGTAGTTCTCCGCAATATCAGGGGTGAATAAACCTGTGCAATTTCAATTCTCGTTCAATAAGGATACGTCAGCGATCGAACATGTATGATTATAACTAAGCTTCATGAAATCGCACTTTATGCTCTTATATTTTTTTATGTTTGAATTTATGTTCGGTTCTACATTTCACATTTTTCATTTTACCTCTTAGTCAGTGGTATATACAATTTCAAAATCTAAGATGAAAAGAGAGTACAAGATTGAAATATCCAAAGTGGTTAATTTTGAAAATGTTCATTCTATACTATCAATGGCATGATAAATTCATGATAGATATAAGATATTTTAGCTAAAAGAGCTGATAAAACCTTTGGTCTTGATTGATAAACAGTTAAAAAAAAACCTAAATCATGTCAAGATTTCCCCTAGCCGAAACCCTCTAACTTCGCTTGCAAACATAACAACCTTAATGACTTCCGAAGTTGATGCTACAATATAGGTTTAATATGTCAAACGATTAAAAAGGTACATGACAAAAGCATACAAGCGATATAGGGATCTTATCGATTACGTTAAATTTAAACATTTGAATATAATAATGTGTCATAACATAATATGTCTGAGTTTATGAGTGGAATGCATCACTTCTTTATAAACTTTTAAGAAAGGCGGTGGTGGATGGTTATATATATTTCATGACCCTCCCCTGATGGTTGTATATTTTAGTATGACTCTCCCCTGATGGTTGTGAATTTTTAGTATGACTCTCTCCTGATGCTTGTATATATTTCATGACTCTCCCCTGATGGTTATATATTTTTAGTATGACTCTCCCCTGATGGTTGTATACATAATTAACTAATCCGTTACAGCTAATTGGCGTTCGAATTCGGAGACGGATTAATGAATCAACATTAAATGAGTTTATATAGAGATTAGTTTGGTTACAGCTGACTACCGTTCGGATACAGCGGGATTCGGATTATCGGTGGACGGATTATCGAGGTCTGACTGTATATTTCATGACCCGTCCCTGGTGGTTGTATATTTTTAAGTACTCTCCCCTGATGGTTGTATATTTCACGACTCTCCCCTGATGGTTGTATATTTTTAGTATTACTCTCTTCTGATGGTTGTATATTTCATGACCCTCCCCTGATGGTTGTGAATTTTTAGTATGACCCTCCCCTGATGGTTGTATATTTCATGACCCCACCCCCCCCTGATGGTTGTGAATTTTTAGTATGACCCTCCCCTGATGGTTGTGAATTTTTAGCATGACCCTCCCCTGATGGTTGTATATTTCATGACCCTCCCCTGATGGTTGGAAATTTTTAGTATGACCCTCCCCTGATGGTTGTATATTTTTAGTATGACCCTCCCCTGATGGTTGTATATTTCATGACTCTCCCCTGATGGTTGTATATTTCATGACCCTCCCCTGATGGTTGGAAATTTTTAGTATGACCCTCCCCTGATGGTTGTATATTTCATGACCCCACCCCCCCCTGATGGTTGTGAATTTTTAGTATGACCCTCCCCTGATGGTTGTGAATTTTTAGCATGACCCTCCCCTGATGGTTGTATATTTCATGACCCTCCCCTGATGGTTGGAAATTTTTAGTATGACTCTCCCCTGATGGTTGTATATTTTTAGTATGACCCTCCCCTGATGGTTGTATACTTCATGACTCTCCCCTGATGGTTGTATATTTCATGACCCTCCCCTGATGGTTGTATATTTTTAGTATGACCCTCCCCTGATGGTTGTATATTTCATGACTCTCCCCTGATGGTTGTATATTTCATGACCCTCCCCTGATGGTTGTATATTTTTAGTATGACCCTCCCCTGATGGTTGTATATTTCATAACCCTCCCCTGATGGTTGTATATTTTTAGTATGACCCTCCCCTGATGGTTGTATATTTCATGACTCTCCCCTGATGGTTGTATATTTCATGACCCTCCCCTGATGGTTGTATATTTTTAGTATGACCCTCCCCCGATGGTTGTATATTTCATGACCCTCCCCTGATGGTTGTATATTTTTAGTATGACCCTCCACTGATGATTGTGAATTTTTCATGACTCTCTCCTGATAGTTATAAATGTTTCACGACTCTCTCCTGATATTTATAAATTTTCATTACTCTCCCCTAATGGTTGTACATTTGATGATGATTGTATATGTGTATGACTCTCCACTGATGGTTGTATACTTTTTAGTACTCTCCCCTGATGGTTGTATATTTCATGACCCTCCCCTGATGGTTGTATATTTTTAGTATGACCCTCCCCTGATGGTTGTATATTTCATGACTCTCCCCTGATGGTTGTATATTTCATGACCCTCCCCTGATGGTTGTATATTTTTAGTATGACCCTCCCCTGATGGTTGTATATTTCATAACCCTCCCCTGATGGTTGTATATTTTTAGTATGACCCTCCCCTGATGGTTGTATATTTCATGACTCTCCCCTGATGGTTGTATATTTCATGACCCTCCCCTGATGGTTGTATATTTTTAGTATGACCCTCCCCCGATGGTTGTATATTTCATGACCCTCCCCTGATGGTTGTATATTTTTAGTATGACCCTCCACTGATGATTGTGAATTTTTCATGACTCTCTCCTGATAGTTATAAATGTTTCACGACTCTCTCCTGATATTTATAAATTTTCATTACTCTCCCCTAATGGTTGTACATTTGATGATGATTGTATATTTGTATGACTCTCCCCTGATGGTTATATATTTTTAAGTACTCTCCCCTGATGGTTGTATATTTTTCATGACCCACACCTGATGGTTGTATATTTTTCATGACCCACACCTGATGGTTTTATATTTTTCATGACTCTCTCCTGATGGTTGTATAATTTCAGACTCTCCCCTGAAAGAGACACGAGAGAGACCTCCAAGGCGACAGAGTGGGATGCTGTTTGATATTTTCCTCTGTCAATAAGTCACTTTGATTTACCAGCTAATTATTTGTCATGTTGATTCTCTGTCCTGTCTTCCTGATCATTAAGACAAACATGACGACAGGCAGCTTCCTGCTGACTAAGAGTTGTCCCGTGCTGACTTGATGGCTTCTCTTTGTGTTCAATCGTGACGATAGTAGGTTTAAAGCTGGCGACACGAAGCCAAGACATGCAGGACCGAATTAACCATGCTGACAGTAGATCTCATAGCTTCAACATTCACATTTGGGAATAATATTGCCGTGCAGCAAACATGCATTCATTGAAATATACATTGGGAAAGTTTGTTTCTCTTTCTTTTTGATCGAAACATGTTTTTAGTGGTCAAGTGGATAGATTTCGAACCCACTTTCCCCAACAGCCGTCGCTTAATTAACATTTAACAATTCCTGGTACCTATCTAAACATGACTCTCTTGTCTCGCCCAGCACAGAACACGTTATTATTGGTGGCTTCTTCGAGTAGGTGATTGTCATGTTCATACTAAGCATGTTTATAATCATTAAGTAAGTGTTTGTGCTAATGGAGAATAGTACATTTAGTATTTGATATGACAAGCATGAAGGATACTTCAAACTTGATTCCTGTTTAGTATTAAAAGGATGATTAACTGGTTATAAACGTTGTGAACATCGTCTTTCCAAATCTAGAATCGTGACCGACGTTTAGATTCATGGATCAATGTTTCTTTGTTTGTCAGATAGTTGGCGAGTGTGGGGAATAATCTTCCACTATCAGGGGGACTGCATACCTGACCAGAAAACGCCGTGTGTGCATGTATTTGTGTGCACGTGAGTGTGCAGGCCGACTGACTGGGTTCCGGCTAGTGTCGACCCTCACAGAGCCTGAACATGGTGCAGCCGCAAAACACTCAGAAACCCAGAGCATTATCTCATTTAATCCCTCATTTTTTGGCTATGGATCAAAACTTCTTATGGCTGCAATGCATGTGTTGTAAGAAGATGCGCCGGGTGCAGCAAGGCAAACATGTGTTGTGATGGCGGCATTCCCTGCATGCTGCTGGCGACTCCGCGCTGTTTGTTCTTCTCGCTCGCCCGGACCAACAACACTAGCGGCTGGCGACACAGCGGTCTTCTCAGCACCATTCCCTTCTAGAGTAAGCACCTGTATAAAACTCGTATCCTTATCCAACTGCTGGCACATTCTTCCATAACATGTGTGTTATCAACCAAACATTTCATATTTTATTAAACAAAAATATTTCTCTAAGACATTAAAATGTTTCAATATGAAGTACCTCTGTGAGGAGAGAATGCAGAAATGTTTACTAAATTTTTTGTCAAATGTTGTATCATGTCATTACGGTTACACACACTGGTTAAAAGTTTCAATTTTGAGACATAACACTACAATTCGGAATTTGGAATAGAAGTGTATTGGGGGGGGGGGGGGGGGGGGGGGGGAGTATATTAATTAAAAGTAAAACATAATAAAAAAGAAAATGTTGTATAATAAGGTAAAGAATACTTTTTTTTTCATTTTATTAATTGTTAAGATTGATGGTTGTTGTGACATGGCATGGTACCTGAAACAGATAGAAACATATTGTGTATGGGAAATTTTATGATATAGTTTTAGTATTATTTGGGATTGTTTTTTCTCTCTCTTTATATCTTTCTCCCTCCCTAGAACGGAGACACGCCGGTCTATCTTTCTCCCTACCTAAATCAGAGACACGCCGGTCTATCTTTCTCCCTACCTAAGAGACACGCCGGTCTATCTTTCTCCCTCCCTACATCGGAGACACGCCGGTCTATCTTTCTCCCTCCCTAAATCAGAGACCCGCCGGTCTATCGTTCTCCCTCCCTAAAACGAAGACCCGCCGGTCTATCTTTCTCCCTCCCTAAAACGGAGACACGCCGGTCTATCTTTCTCCCTCCCTACATCTGAGACCCATCGGCCTATCTTTCTCCCTCCTTAAAACGGAGACACGCCGGTCTATCTTTCTCCCTCCCTAATTCAGAGACCCGCCAGTCTATCTTTCTCCCTCCCTAAATCGGAGACACGCTTGTCTATCTTTCTCCCTCCCTACATCAGAGACCCGCCGGCCTAGCTTTCTCCCTCTCTAAATCAGAGACCCGCCGGTCTATCTTTCTCCCTCCCTAAAACGGAGACACGCCGGTCTATCTTTCTCCCTCCCTAATTCAGAGACCCGCCAGTCTATCTTTCTCCCTCCCTAAATCGGAGACACGCCGGTTTATCTTTCTCCCTCCCTACATCAGAGACCCGCCGGCCTATCTTTCTCCCTCCCTAAATCAGAGACCCGCCGGTCTATCTTTCTCCCTCCCTAAAACGGAGACACGCCCGTCTATCTTTCTCCCTCTCTAAATCTGAGACCCGCCGGTCTATCCTGCTCCCTCTCTAAATCTGAGACCCGCCGGTCTATATCTTTCTCCCTCCCTACATCGGAGACACGCCGGTCTATCTTTCTCCCTCCCTAATTCAGAGACCCGCCGGTCTATCGTTCTCCCTCCCTAAAACGAAGACCCGCCGGTCTATCTTTCTCCCTCCCTAAAACGGAGACACGCCGGTCTATCTTTCTCCCTCCCTACATCTGAGACCCATCGGCCTATCTTTCTCCCTCCCTAAATCGGAGACACGCCGGTCTATCTTTCTCCCTCCCTACATCAGAGACCCGCCGGCCTATCTTTCTCCCTCCCTAAAACGGAGACACGCCCGTCTATCTTTCTCCCTCTCTAAATCTGAGACCCGCCGGTCTATCCTGCTCCCTCTCTAAATCTGAGACCCGCCGGTCTATATCTTTCTCCCTCCCTAAATCGGAGACACGCCGGTCTATCTTTCTCCCTCCTTAAATCGGAGACACGCCGTTCTATCTTTCTCCCTCCTTAAATCGGAGACACGCCGGTCTATCTTTCTCCCTCCCTAAAACGGAGACCCATCGGTCTATATCTTTCTCCCTCCCTAAATCGGAGACACGCCGGTCTATCTTTCTCCCTCTCTAAATCTGAGACCCGCCGGTCTATCCTTCTCCCTCTAAATCTGAGACCCGCCGGTCTATATCTTTCTCCCTCCCTAAATCGGAGAAACGCCGGTCTATATCTTTCTCCCTCCCTAAATCGGAGACCCGCCGGTCTATCCTTCTCCCTCCCTAAATCTGAGACCCGCCGGTCTATCTTTCTCTCTCTCTAAATCAGAGACCCGCCGGTCTATCCTTCTCCCTCCCTTATACGGAAGCACTCCGGTCTATCTTTTTCCCTCCCTAAATCGGGGACACGTCACTCTTTCTTTTCTTTTTGTAAATAAATTGAACTATTAACGCTAAGTATAGACAGTCCTTAGTGTTTTAATCGTCAGGAGACTTTTGTCACAGGTGAAGCGACAAGAGTAAATATCCGGGTTCTAAATATGTGCTAACCTCAGTGACACAGAATCCGGATTTTATCAATTAAATCTTCGAAAAATAAGACAGACTGCAACAGTCGAAAGTTGATAAACTACAACTAAATGTTTATTGTTGATTAAGTTGCGTTTCCCCGGAGAGAATGTCGATTAACTTGCTTCTCAATTTGCTGTGATGTAAAGAGCGCTTTCATTTCCTTACCATGACTTTCCGCCTCTCCGTGTTCAAATGAAGAACAACGCTTAAGAACACGTTCATGATTGATTTTACAAGAAGAATTGGCATGTATCGGGTGTCCTCAGACCGACGTGTCTTCCACAAAAAAGGAAGGATAGAGGAGAGGTGGAGGCGTACTGGCTTTGGGCCAAGCAGACAATGAATGCTGTAGAGGGAGACAAACAGACGGGTGTGTAGGGTGTGATAGATAAAAAAAGTGTAGAGTGGGGTAGAGGAAACAAGGCGTATACTCGGTAAAGCAAGTGAGATGGAATGACGTGCACCTGGTATATAGTAGGCGTGAGGTAACCCTGCGTATCCCCAGTGTAGGAAAGGAGGGACACAGAGGGACCAGCCTATCTCCGGTGTAAGGAGACGACACATTGACCGAGGGGTACCCGGTGTTGGAGGGGGGACACATATACCATACCGTAGACAGCCAAATCTAAGACACTGGAGTAGGGGGTCGCTGGGGAGGGGGGGGGAGGGGACGGGTGGTGATCGGATGTTTGACATACTTATCAATAAATTTGAATGCAAATTCTATGATATTGTTGAATTTGGGGGGAGGGGGGGTTAGGGAGAACGGCGAGTCCGCTGTGTAGGGAGGGGATACATATATGTTGGGAGACCACTGTGTCTGAGGTGTAGGGAGCAACCAGATAAACCAGCGAGCACCTTATGCAGAGAAGAAGGCAGACCACGGAGATGTTAAGGGAAGATTGTTGAAGGGCAAACACTGACCCTCTATTCACATGCCTTGTTTGAACACGTGGACTGATGTCCATACTACTACCAAACAGTTAAAATCGATTACTATATAAAAACATAATCCAAAGAATAATTCTAAAGAATTTAATCGTCAATGCATGACCAAATTGTCCAAAAGTATGGGCTAGAAATTTAAAACTTGTGGGAAATGTTGGTAATGACGTTGTGGATCGTGAAATCAATTTCAAGGCTCCGCAGCGTGATTCAGTCAGCGCGTAATAATATTTGCCATTTCTTTCTATCTGTTTGTCCTCTTCTTTAATCTATAAAGCCGTACTCTGCCAACCAACACCGTCTTGGTCGGGGGCCGCAGGAGACGACCAATGAGCACACTGGGCGAACAGGAGGGGGAGGAGTCGAGGTGTCTTCTCACGTGCATGACGGAGTTTGAATACTAGGCACATTGCGTGTGGAAGTTACCACACAGGACATGTTCAACACCTCGGTGCTGTGAGTCTCCTTCAAGCTGCTGGCTTACAGTTGTAAATAGGAAGAGTACACGGTCTCCACCCGGACCACTCACGAAACGGTGTGGACTTCTCTAGGACCGATCATTGACTGCAACATTTCGGCAACTATCTGTCAAGGCCTGTCATGGAATCACATCTGTTATTTCATCTGCACACGTTAACGTCACAGTGTATCGTGGTCGCCCAAGTAATGAGATCATGAAATGAGCTGTGTTTCTTGGATCATCATGTTGTTTAGGTTTTGGATTTAATTCTCTTACTCTCACAAAAGGCAAGGATGCCGGCTTCCCTTCAAGATGTGGCCAGGTTTCGAACATTCGACCGGTGTTTAGAACACCCCTACAAAAAGCGCGACTGGGCTAAAATGCACGATCGCGGTCTTAGTGTTAAAGACAAGAAACGTTTGGCCCTAGCGACGGGGCAGTCGAAGCAAGGGAGTTCCCCCCGCGTCCCCCGCCGACTGCACCCCTCCCAGGGCAAGCCCCCTGTACCCCACCAGGCGGCCTCCATCAGACGCAACCTGAGCGTGGGTCGGGAGATGAGCAGAGACTTCCTGACCCTGGCCTGCTATAACGCCATAGCCACTGGTCAGGTGAACATCCTCAAGGCCATCTACAAGACTGGCAAGGCACCCCAGGTGGATAAGAGCGGCAACACCCCGCTACACGTGGCCGCCAAGTGTGGACAGCTCAGGTCTCTCAGGTAGGTCATTCCTTCCTTTCTACTAGATTATCTTAATCCATTCTTGTTATTGTCTTCTTATTGTTATATGTTTAGTTTCCAAGATGCCTACACAGAAATGCAGCAAGGCGATTAGAGACTTAGAACTAGCAGAAATTCTGCCCGGTTTACTGACCAGCATTTTTCAATAGGTTATATTTTTATGAACTGCGTTTAGAGAAAGCAATATCCCATCTTATAAAAATTTTTATCCATAATTTTTAATATAGTTACCTGCATTTCTGGCAACACATATTGCTTAATTGTGGCGATTCTTTCGTGTTTCCATTTCCCAAACTAGAAGCTAGACCGGAAAATCTCTACTTAATTTTCTTCTTTATCTTATATGTATTGACGTGTTCATGCCCACTTACATGTTTTTTTTTAATCATAAACTGTATTCTTGAGAGCTTACACAAGATTTGAAACACCACCGAATGCGCAGTCATAACTGTATGTCACACACAGTGTTTATCATCTGTATCTAGTATGACAACCCCAAATAGAGGCTAACACTTAATATATGTCTTTGCGACTGATACATGCTAGATAGGGATGGCTCTATTGCAAATATGTTATCATGGTACACATACACACTTATGGCATATGCTGAAATACAAATGAATGTGTTGTGTAATGTTAATAGATAAGGACATTTTTGACGGAAATGTCATTATGTATATAATATGTACACTTGTGCAATTTAATTGTTATTTCTTAACTGTATCTAGAGTATTCGAATCATCCATCTGTTACTTTGGCATCTGCTAGGCAGAATACGTGTACTACAGTTTGACTGCACACATCCAACAAGGAGTGACGTAAAACCATGTGTAGAGTGCTTCACCCAAAGGCAGTAGGTGAGGACTAGTCTTAATGTTGTATACGTACGTCGAGATCAGTTCAGATTTGTTAAACATTGGCAAACCTCTTGTTGACACACTGGTCAGTTGGAGGTACAGACTGTAGGTATCTCACTGGGCAACAGGACTGTATGTCCAGCGATCTCTGGCTCAGTGTGTGACGCGAGGACCCAGGCAGGGTGACGCACCTGCATGTGTAGGGATCAGTTCCGGCAGGTGAGAAGTGTGCCGTCAGACTTACCTGGGATGACATGGCCGGGACAGATAGTCTTAAGCATGTCTTTCTCGTTGCCAATATAGATGCTCACTATGCAATTGAAATGTGTGTCATTCCAGACTCTGTTTGATATTCTCAATTCTCCAGTTTAAGTCAGTTACAAGTGCAGTTGCTACCTCGATGGAACTTTTGGTGGCAGGACGTTGCTCGCCATGCAACTCGAGCTCTGTTGGACACATGAGAACAACATGTAGGAATGGAAAGATGCATTTTGGCGTATTTATCTTCTATTATCCATATGCTTCGTAAGAGAGAACAACATGTAGGAATGGAAAGATGCATTTTGGCGTATTTATCTTCTATTATCCATATGCTTCGTAAGTAAATTGGAACCAAGAAGGAATAGGTATGTTCTTTACAGATGCCGTCTTCGAATCTCTTGTACCAAAATACAAGATATTACGAATTGCTCGAATACAATATCCAATGATGAGAGCAACATACAGATATATGGTCTTGGTCCTGGTCTTGGTGTTTCAGTTCACATGGTTGAGAGTAACACCAGTGTTTCAGTTCACATGGTTGAAATTAAAACCAGTGTTTCAGTTCACATGGTAGAGAGTAACACCAGTGTTGCAGTTCACATGGTAGAGAGTAACACCAGTGTTGCAGTTCACATGGTCCAGAGTAACACCAGTGTTGCAGTTCACATGGTAGAGAGTAACACCAGTGTTGCAGTTCACATGGTCGAGAGTAACACCAGTGTTGCAGTTCACATGGTCGAGAGTAACATCAGTGTTGCAGTTCACATGGTAGAGAGTAACATCAGTGTTGCAGTTCACATGGTAGAGAGTAACACCAGTGTTTTAGTTCACATGGTAGAGAGTAACATCAGTGTTGCAGTTCACATGGTCGAGAGTAACATCAGTGTTGCAGTTCACATGGTAGAGAGTAACACCAGTGTTTTAGTTCACATGGTAGAGAGTAACATCAGTGTTGCAGTTCACATGGTACAGAGTAACACCAGTGTTGCAGTTCACATGGTAGAGAGTAACATCAGTGCTGCAGTTCACATGGTAGAGAGTAACATCAGTGTTGCAGTTCACATGGTAGAGAGTAACACCAGTGTTTTAGTTCACATGGTAGAGAGTAACATCAGTGTTGCAGTTCACATGGTCGAGAGTAACATCAGTGTTGCAGTTCACATTGTAGAGAGTAACACCAGTGTTTTAGTTCACATGGTAGAGAGTAACATCAGTGTTGCAGTTCACATGGTACCAGTGTTGCAGTTCACATGGTAGAGAGTAACACCAGTGTTGCAGTTCACATGGTAGAGAGTAACATCAGTGTTGCAGTTCACATGGTACAGAGTAACACCAGTGTTGCAGTTCACATGGTAGAGAGTAACATCAGTGTTGCAGTTCACATGGTACAGAGTAACATCAGTGTTTCAATTCACAAAGACGATGTAGACATTGTCTACTGTATCGGGAACGAATGACATTCCTTGATATAATACTGCAAAGGTAGATAGTGTCGGAATGAACTTGTCGAGGTTATTACGACCTTGAAAATAAAGTCAAGGCCACATTGCACTTAATTAAATACTCAGTTGAGAAAGAAATCGCTCAAAGTACAAGAAAACATTCCATTCCAAACTAATAAAAAGCCTCAATCGATTGCTATAAGTAACAATTACATTGGTTGTTGTCGGGCAGGCTGGTGAGATGTGAGGAATGTTTGGGAGCGTTTCGATCATAGCGACCCAGTGGTAACCTTGAGACACGGCGAGATGAGAAGTCGCTGGTGAAGTCCGCGCATACTGCTCCCTCGTCTTACAGCAGCATGCGTCATCTGCCGCGCTTCTCAGCCACTCAGCTCAAGCCACTCTCAGCTTCCTAGAAACCTTTAGTTTTTATCAATCATATCACTAATCCATTGTGTGCCATTATTCTGCTTTTTTATTCATTACATTCTCACACTGGCAATATCATTAATGTGAGGTCGGGGCAAAGTGGACGCCTATACGAATTTCCGCTTTTATATTTCGATTGATTCCTGTATCAAACTTGGTCTATGCTTTATCTTTCATTTACCTTAATCACTTCCTGAAAGAAAAACTATAAATCTTAAAAACTCTTATGTATTACGTTTATCTTATTACGAATTTGATCTTCATCCACTGACAGTCGCTAAGAAAATTGATAACATTTTCCAGGCAAAACGTTTCTTACGACTGACTGAGGGTCTTCCGTCAATCCATATCTGCGAAACTCCTACAATACCCAAAAATACAAACTGCAAGTGCCTCATAGCGCGATACGTCGCCTGCCATGAAAATTACGTTCGCTTGAGCAATGTTGGCAGTATCTGGGTGAGAGAACGGTTTACCCAAGACTCGTTGAATGAAAACATCTAAACGGCTGAAAAGAGAGCTTAGACTTTTCACCAAACTGGTGTTGAGCGCCGAGAGCTGAGATAAAACAACAGAACTTCCATTTGTAAATAATCATACTTATTCTACTAAGCTTCACACTCAACGATGTATCCCTTGAATAAAACTGTTTGGGGTAAAGTTGGTTGACAGGGGCCTCTCTGCCCTGATGATGGTTAGCGTTCAAGGTTGAAGGAAAGCGTTGGGTGATGTGATGCAAACTGACACCGTACAGCATGAACGATGCTTCCTTCGCATTAATCATGGAAAGTGTATCTCAGCTTCACAGACGACACATATTAATCTTTTTGTCTGCTATACCATAGCAAGGTGTATGGAGTCTCCTTCATTGAACGTGAAAGATACATATGTAAGGGTGTACCACAAGTTGCAGAGTGTAGCACATGTATACTTTTACGTCAAATGGTGAATGAATAAGGTTTAACCATTATACATTTATTTTTGAACGTCTTCGAAAGCATTGGTAAACGTAAAACATCTTAGAAAAATTAGAGCTTACTCAAGCTGCTGTCCGGTGTATATGTGGACACGTTGAGCTGTGTCCGAGAGTAAACATAAACACGGGATCAGCTGTTGACAGTGCACATGTGATGTGCCCACCGCTCGTCGGATTCGTCAGCACCTCTACATACAACCTGACCTGTATTTTACATCACATAGTGTTACATACAACCTGACCTGTATTTTACATCACCTAGCGATACATACAACCTGACCTGTATTTTACAACACCTAGCGATACATACAACCTGACGTGTATTTTACATCACATAGCGTTACATACAACATGGCCTGTATTTTACATCACCTAGCGATACATACAACCTGGCCTGTATTTTACAACACCTAGCGTTACATAAAACCTGACCTGTATTTTACATCACCTAGCGATACATACAACCTGACCTGTATTTTACATCACCTAGCGATACTTAGAAACCTATCGGGGATTTCGTCTTTTGTTTTGGAGGTCTCTTGTATTCCCGTAATAACCTCTAAGGAGGGTTTACATTGGGAAGTCAGGGCATTATATTCACATGTAACACCTACTCGGGGGGTTGGAAGGTTTTTATATTCACATGTAACACCTACTCGGGGGTTGGAAGGTTTTTATATTTCAAAGTCAAAGGGTTTTATATTCCTATGTGTAACCTAACCCCTAAGTCCACATTATCTTGAAAAAACTTACAATGCTTCCGATGTGCGGGATTCGAACCCTCAACCCTCTGAACCGTAAGCTAGCACTATAACCACTACTCTAACGGGCCAGTTAGAAGTGAAGGTTATGTTAAACAATCTATTGATTGAAGATCAGATTTCGGTACAAAAAATCGGCCCTAAAGCATTAGGAAATCCAATTGCACTTTAATTCCAATTTTAAATGCATACAAACATTCAAAATGGATATTAACAGTGTTACACCTTTTCATTTGTGATAAATTTAAAGGATCCAAATACGGTGTCAACCACGTGACTTGTCGATTGTCATTTGTAAAACCTTACACCTCGAAGAATGCTTTGCACGTGCATTATGTGCTATGTCAATATCAAAAAGTCGTCTGAACACAATGCTTTTTTTTAAGGAAATTCATTTTAATCTTTTATATTCAGAATTGAAGCGACAGTATAAAGCAATGTAATCCAATAATAAATGTTAAAATTAACCGACGAACATGAATCCTTGAGATTTGTTGTTTTTTTCTCAATTTTCATGATCAGTCTGAAAATATGATTACAAATACTTCAATATGGACAAATGATTACGGGTTGTTAATAACGGCATCTAAGTTAGTTAAAACACTCGAACTCGGTTATGCTTGGGTTTTCAAAACCTTTGGAAAGAAAGCCTCGCGGGAAGTAAGACCTCAAGCTTCGCTTTCGGTCTTACTTTCCGCTCAGCTTTCTTTCCTCAGGTTTTGAGATCCCAAGCATAACCTCGTTCACGTGTTTTAACCCTAACATACAACCTGACCTGTATTTTACAACACCTAGCGATACATACAACCTGACGTGTATTTTACATCACATAGCGTTACATACAACCTGGCCTGTATTTTACATCACCTAGCGATACATACAACCTGGCCTGTATTTTACAACACCTAGCGTTACATAAAACCTGACTTGTATTTTACATCACCTAGCGATACATACAACCTGACCTGTATTTTACATCACATAGCGTTACATACAACCTGACGTGTATTTTACATCACCTAGCGATACATACAACCTGGCCTGTATTTTACAATACCTAGCGATACATACAACCTGACCTGTATTTTACATCACATAGCGTTACATACAAACCTGGCCTGTATTTTACATCACATAGCGTTACATACAACCTGACCTGTATTTTACATCACCTAGCGATACATACAACCTGACCTGTATTTTACATCACCTAGCAATACATACAACCTGACCTGTATTTTACATCACCTAGCGTTACATACAACCTGGCCTGTATTTACATCACCTAGCGATACATACAACCTGGCCTGTATTTTACAACACCTAGCGATACATAAAACCTGACCTGTATTTTACATCACCTAGCGATACATACAATCTGACTTGTATTTAACATCACCTAGCGTTACATACAACCTGACCTGTATTTTACATCACATAGCGTTACATACAACCTGGCCTGTATTTTACATCATTAGCATTACATACAACCTGACCTGTATTTACATCACCAAGCGATACATATAACCTGGCCTGTATTTTACATCACATAGCGTTACATACAACCTAACCTGTATTTACATCACATAGCATTACATACAACCTGACCTGTATTTACATCACCAAGCGATACATATAACCTGGCCTGTATTTTACATCACATAGCGTTACATACAACCTGACCTGTATTTTACATCACCTAGCGATACATACAACCTGGCCTGTATTTTACATCACCTAGCGATACATACAACCTGGCCTGTATTTTACATCACCTAGCGATACATACAACCTGGCCTGTATTATACAACACCTAGCGATACATACAACCTGGCCTGTATTTGACATCACCTAGCGTTACATACAACCTGGCCTGTATTTTACATCACCTAGCGATACATACAACCTGACGTGTATTTTACATCACATAGCGTTGCATACAACCTGACGTGTATTTTACATCACCTAGCGATACATACAACCTGACCTGTATTTTACATCACCTAGCGATACATACAACCTGGCCTGTATTTTACAAGACCTAGCGATACATACAACCTGGCCTGTATTTGACAACACCTAGCGTTACATACAATCTGACTTGTATTTTACATCACCTAGCGTTACATACAACCTGGCCTGTATTTTATATCACCTAGCGATACTTACAACCTGACGTGTATTTACATCACATAGCGTTACATACAACCTGACTTGTATTTTACATCACCTAGCGATACATACAACCTGGCCTGTATTTTACATCACCTAGCGTTACATACAACCTGACTTGTATTTACATCACCTAGCGATACATACAACCTGAGGTGTATTTTACATCACATAGCGTTACATACAACCTGACCTGTATTTTACATCACCTAGCGATACATATAACCTGACCTGTATTTTACATCACCTAGCGTTACATACAACCTGACGTGTATTTTACATCACCTAGCGATACATACAACCTGGCCTGTATTTTACATCACCTAGCGTTACATACAACCTGGCCTGTATTTTACATCACCTAGCGATACATACAACCTGACGTGTATTTTACATCACATAGCGTTACATACAACCTGACCTGTATTTTACATCACCTAGCGATACATACAACCTGGCCTGTATTTAACAACACCTAGCGTTACATACAATTTGACTTGTATTTTACATCACCTAGCGATACATACAACCTGGCCTGTATTTTACATCACATAGCGTTACATACAACCTGACGTGTATTTACATCACCTAGCGATACATACAAACTGACGTGTATTTTACATCACATAGCGTTACATACAACCTGGCCTGTATTTTACAACACCTAGCGATACATACAACCTGACCTGTATTTTACATCACCTAGCGATACATACAACCTGACGTGTATTTTACATCACCTAGCGATACATACAACCTTACCTGTATTTTACAACACCTAGCGATACATACAACCTGACGTGTATTTTACTTCACATAGCGTTACATACAACCTGACGTGTATTTTACAACACCTACCGATACATACAACCTTGCCTGTATTTTACAACACCTAGCGTTACATACAATCTGACTTGTATTTTACATCACCTAGCGTTGCATACAATCTGACCTGTATTTACATCACCTAGCGTTACATACAACCTGGCCTGTATTTTACATCACCTTGCTACTGACAACCTGGCCTGTATTTTACATCACCTAGCGTTACAAACAACCTGGCCTGTATTTTACATCACCTAGCGATACATATAACCTGACCTGTATTTTACATCACCTAGCGATACATACAACCTGACGTTTTTTTTACATCACATAGCGATACATACAACCTGGCCTGTATTTTACATCACCTAGCGTTACATACAACCTGGCCTGTATTTTACATCACCTAGCGATACATACAACCTGACGTGTATTTTACATCACATAGCGTTACATACAACCTGACTTGTATTTTACATCACCTAGCGATACATACAACCTGGCCTGTATTTAACAACACCTAGCGTTACATACAATTTGACTTGTATTTTACATCACCTAGCGATACATACAACCTGGCCTGTATTTTACATCACATAGCGTTACATACAACCTGACGTGTATTTACATCACCTAGCGATACATACAACCTGACGTGTATTTTACATCACATAGCGTTGCATACAACCTGACGTGTATTTTACATCACCTAGCGATACATACAACCTGACCTGTATTTTACATCACCTAGCGATACATACAACCTGACGTGTATTTTACATCACATAGCGCTACATACAACCTGACCTGTATTTTACAACACCTAGCGATACATACAACCTGACGTGTATTTTACTTCACATAGCGTTACATACAACCTGACGTGTATTTTACAACACCTACCGATACATACAACCTTGCCTGTATTTTACAACACCTAGCGTTACATACAACCTGGCCTGTATTATACAACACCTAGCGATACATACAACCTGGCCTGTATTTGACATCACCTAGCGTTACATACAACCTGGCCTGTATTTTACATCACCTAGCGATACATACAACCTGACGTGTATTTTACATCACATAGCGTTGCATACAACCTGACGTGTATTTTACATCACCTAGCGATACATACAACCTGACCTGTATTTTACATCACCTAGCGATACATACAACCTGGCCTGTATTTTACAAGACCTAGCGATACATATAACCTGGCCTGTATTTGACAACACCTAGCGTTACATACAATCTGACTTGTATTTTACATCACCTAGCGTTACATACAACCTGGCCTGTATTTTATATCACCTAGCGATACTTACAACCTGACGTGTATTTACATCACATAGTGTTACATACAACCTGACTTGTATTTTACATCACCTAGCGATACATACAACCTGGCCTGTATTTTACATCACATAGCGTTACATACAACCTGGCCTGTATTTTACATCACCTAGCGATACATACAACCTGACGTGTATTTTACATCACATAGCGTTACATACAACCTGACCTGTATTTTACATCACCTAGCGATACATACAACCTGGCCTGTATTTAACAACACCTAGCGTTACATACAATTTGACGTGTATTTTACATCACATAGCGATACATACAACCTGGCCTGTATTTAACAACACCTAGCGTTACATACAACCTGACGTGTATTTTACATCACATAGCGATACATACAACCTGGCCTGTATTTTACATCACCTAGCGTTACATACAACCTGGCCTGTATTTTATATCACCTAGCGATACTTACAACCTGACGTGTATTTACATCACATAGCGTTACATACAACCTGACTTGTATTTTACATCACCTAGCGATACATACAACCTGGCCTGTATTTTACATCACCTAGCGTTACATACAACCTGACTTGTATTTACATCACCTAGCGATACATACAACCTGAGGTGTATTTTACATCACATAGCGTTACATACAACCTGACCTGTATTTTACATCACCTAGCGATACATATAACCTGACCTGTATTTTACATCACCTAGCGATACATACAACCTGACGTGTATTTTACATCACTTAGCGATACATACAACCTGGCCTGTATTTTACATCACCTAGCGTTACATACAACCTGGCCTGTATTTTACATCACCTAGCGATACATACAACCTGACGTGTATTTTACATCACATAGCGTTACATACAACCTGACCTGTATTTTACATCACCTAGCGATACATACAACCTGGCCTGTATTTAACAACACCTAGCGTTACATACAATTTGACTTGTATTTTACATCACCTAGCGATACATACAACCTGGCCTGTATTTTACATCACATAGCGTTACATACAACCTGACGTGTATTTACATCACCTAGCGATACATACAACCTGACGTGTATTTTACATCACATAGCGTTACATACAACCTGACGTGTATTTTACATCACCTAGCGATACATACAACCTGACCTGTATTTTACATCACCTAGCGATACATACAACCTGACGTGTATTTTACATCACATAGCGCTACATACAACCTGACCTGTATTTTACAACACCTAGCGATACATACAACCTGACGTGTATTTTACTTCACATAGCGTTACATACAACCTGACGTGTATTTTACAACACCTACCGATACATACAACCTTGCCTGTATTTTACAACACCTAGCGTTACATACAATCTGACTTGTATTTTACATCACCTAGCGTTGCATACAATCTGACCTGTATTTACATCACCTAGCGTTACATACAACCTGGCCTGTATTTTACATCACCTTGCTACTGACAACCTGGCCTGTATTTTACATCACCTAGCGTTACAAACAACCTGGCCTGTATTTTACATCACCTAGCGATACATATAACCTGACCTGTATTTTACATCACCTAGCGATACATACAACCTGACGTTTTTTTTACGTCACATAGCGATACATACAACCTGGCCTGTATTTTACATCACCTAGCGTTACATACAACCTGGCCTGTATTTTACATCACCTAGCGATACATACAACCTGACGTGTATTTTACATCACATAGCGTTACATACAACCTGACCTGTATTTTACATCACCTAGCGATACATACAACCTGGCCTGTATTTAACAACACCTAGCGTTACATACAATTTGACTTGTATTTTACATCACCTAGCGATACATACAACCTGGCCTGTATTTTACATCACATAGCGTTACATACAACCTGACGTGTATTTACATCACCTAGCGATACATACAACCTGACGTGTATTTTACATCACATAGCGTTACATACAACCTGACGTGTATTTTACATCACCTAGCGATACATACAACCTGACCTGTATTTTACATCACCTAGCGATACATACAACCTGACGTGTATTTTACATCACATAGCGCTACATACAACCTGACCTGTATTTTACAACACCTAGCGATACATACAACCTGACGTGTATTTTACTTCACATAGCGTTACATACAACCTGACGTGTATTTTACAACACCTACCGATACATACAACCTTGCCTGTATTTTACAACACCTAGCGTTACATACAACCTGGCCTGTATTATACAACACCTAGCGATACATACAACCTGGCCTGTATTTGACATCACCTAGCGTTACATACAACCTGGCCTGTATTTTACATCACCTAGCGATACATACAACCTGACGTGTATTTTACATCACATAGCGTTGCATACAACCTGACGTGTATTTTACATCACCTAGCGATACATACAACCTGACCTGTATTTTACATCACCTAGCGATACATACAACCTGGCCTGTATTTTACAAGACCTAGCGATACATACAACCTGGCCTGTATTTGACAACACCTAGCGTTACATACAATCTGACTTGTATTTTACATCACCTAGCGATACATACAACCTGGCCTGTATTTTATATCACCTAGCGATACTTACAACCTGACGTGTATTTACATCACATAGCGTTACATACAACCTGACCTGTATTTTACATCACCTAGCGATACATACAACCTGGCCTGTATTTTACATCACATAGCGTTACATACAACCTGACTTGTATTTACATCACCTAGCGATACATACAACCTGACGTGTATTTTACATCACATAGCGATACATACAACCTGGCCTGTATTTTACATCACCTAGCGTTACATACAACCTGGCCTGTATTTTACATCACCTAGCGATACATACAACCTGACGTGTATTTTACATCACATAGCGTTACATACAACCTGACCTGTATTTTACATCACCTAGCGATACATACAACCTGGCCTGTATTTAACAACACCTAGCGTTACATACAACCTGACGTGTATTTTACATCACATAGCGATACATACAACCTGGCCTGTATTTTACATCACCTAGCGTTGCATACAACCTGGCCTGTATTTTATATCACCTAGCGATACTTACAACCTGACGTGTATTTACATCACATAGCGTTACATACAACCTGACTTGTATTTTACATCACCTAGCGATACATACAACCTGGCCTGTATTTTACATCACCTAGCGTTACATACAACCTGACTTGTATTTACATCACCTAGCGATACATACAACCTGAGGTGTATTTTACATCACATAGCGTTACATACAACCTGACCTGTATTTTACATCACCTAGCGATACATATAACCTGACCTGTATTTTACATCACCTAGCGATACATACAACCTGACGTGTATTTTACATCACATAGCGATACATACAACCTGGCCTGTATTTTACATCACCTAGCGTTACATACAACCTGGCCTGTATTTTACATCACCTAGCGATACATACAACCTGACGTGTATTTTACATCACATAGCGTTACATACAACCTGACCTGTATTTTACATCACCTAGCGATACATACAACCTGGCCTGTATTTAACAACACCTAGCGTTACATACAATTTGACTTGTATTTTACATCACCTAGCGATACATACAACCTGGCCTGTATTTTACATCACATAGCGTTACATACAACCTGACGTGTATTTACATCACCTAGCGATACATACAACCTGACGTGTATTTTACATCACATAGCGTTACATACAACCTGACGTGTATTTTACATCACCTAGCGATACATACAACCTGACCTGTATTTTACATCACCTAGCGATACATACAACCTGACGTGTATTTTACATCACATAGCGATACATACAACCTGGCCTGTATTTTACAACACCTAGCGATACATACAACCTGACGTGTATTTTACTTCACATAGCGTTACATACAACCTGACGTGTATTTTACAACACCTACCGATACATACAACCTTGCCTGTATTTTACAACACCTAGCGTTACATACAATCTGACTTGTATTTTACATCACCTAGCGTTGCATACAATCTGACCTGTATTTACATCACCTAGCGTTACATACAACCTGGCCTGTATTTTACATCACCTTGCTACTGACAACCTGGCCTGTATTTTACATCACCTAGCGTTACAAACAACCTGGCCTGTATTTTACATCACCTAGCGATACATATAACCTGACCTGTATTTTACATCACCTAGCGATACATACAACCTGACGTTTTTTTTACATCACATAGCGATACATACAACCTGGCCTGTATTTTACATCACCTAGCGTTACATACAACCTGGCCTGTATTTTACATCACCTAGCGATACATACAACCTGACGTGTATTTTACATCACATAGCGTTACATACAACCTGACCTGTATTTTACATCACCTAGCGATACATACAACCTGGCCTGTATTTAACAACACCTAGCGTTACATACAATTTGACTTGTATTTTACATCACCTAGCGATACATACAACCTGGCCTGTATTTTACATCACATAGCGTTACATACAACCTGACGTGTATTTACATCACCTAGCGATACATACAACCTGACGTGTATTTTACATCACATAGCGTTACATACAACCTGACGTGTATTTTACATCACCTAGCGATACATACAACCTGACCTGTATTTTACATCACCTAGCGATACATACAACCTGACGTGTATTTTACATCACATAGCGCTACATACAACCTGACCTGTATTTTACAACACCTAGCGATACATACAACCTGACCTGTATTTTACATCACCTAGCGATACATACAACCTGACGTGTATTTTACATCACCTACCGATACATACAACCTTGCCTGTATTTTACAACACCTAGCGTTACATACAACCTGGCCTGTATTATACAACACCTAGCGATACATACAACCTGGCCTGTATTTGACATCACCTAGCGTTACATACAACCTGGCCTGTATTTTACATCACCTAGCGATACATACAACCTGACGTGTATTTTACATCACATAGCGTTGCATACAACCTGACGTGTATTTTACATCACCTAGCGATACATACAACCTGACCTGTATTTTACATCACCTAGCGATACATACAACCTGGCCTGTATTTTACAAGACCTAGCGATACATACAACCTGGCCTGTATTTGACAACACCTAGCGTTACATACAATCTGACTTGTATTTTACATCACCTAGCGTTACATACAACCTGGCCTGTATTTTATATCACCTAGCGATACTTACAACCTGACGTGTATTTACATCACATAGCGTTACATACAACCTGACTTGTATTTTACATCACCTAGCGATACATACAACCTGGCCTGTATTTTACATCACATAGCGTTACATACAACCTGACTTGTATTTACATCACCTAGCGATACATACAACCTGACGTGTATTTTACATCACATAGCGATACATACAACCTGGCCTGTATTTTACATCACCTAGCGTTACATACAACCTGGCCTGTATTTTACATCACCTAGCGATACATACAACCTGACGTGTATTTTACATCACATAGCGTTACATACAACCTGACCTGTATTTTACATCACCTAGCGATACATACAACCTGGCCTGTATTTAACAACACCTAGCGTTACATACAATTTGACTTGTATTTTACATCACCTAGCGATACATACAACCTGGCCTGTATTTTACATCACATAGCGTTACATACAACCTGACGTGTATTTACATCACCTAGCGATACATACAACCTGACGTGTATTTTACATCACATAGCGTTACATACAACCTGACGTGTATTTTACATCACCTAGCGATACATACAACCTGACCTGTATTTTACATCACCTAGCGATACATACAACCTGACGTGTATTTTACATCACATAGCGCTACATACAACCTGACCTGTATTTTACAACACCTAGCGATACATACAACCTGACGTGTATTTTACTTCACATAGCGTTACATACAACCTGACGTGTATTTTACAACACCTACCGATACATACAACCTTGCCTGTATTTTACAACACCTAGCGTTACATACAATCTGACTTGTATTTTACATCACCTAGCGTTGCATACAATCTGACCTGTATTTACATCACCTAGCGTTACATACAACCTGGCCTGTATTTTACATCACCTAGCGATACATACAACCTGACCTGTATTTTACATCACCTAGCGTTACATACAACCTGACGTGTATTTTACATCACCTAGCGTTGCATACAACCTGGCCTGTATTTACATCACCTTGCTACTGACAACCTGGCCTGTATTTTACATCACCTAGCGATACATACAACCTGACCTGTATTTTACATCACCTAGCGATACATACAACCTGACGTTTTTTTTACATCACATAGCGATACATACAACCTGGCCTGTATTTTACATCACCTAGCGTTACATACAACCTGGCCTGTATTTTACATCACCTAGCGATACATACAACCTGGCCTGTATTTTACATCACAAAGCGTTACATACAACCTGACCTGTATTTTACATCACCTAGCGATACATACAACCTGGCCTGTATTTAACAACACCTAGCGTTACATACAATTTGACTTGTATTTTACATCACCTAGCGATACATACAACCTGGCCTGTATTTTACATCACATAGCGTTACATACAACCTGACGTGTATTTACATCACCTAGCGATACATACAACCTGACGTGTATTTTACATCACATAGCGTTACATACAACCTGACGTGTATTTTACATCACCTAGCGATACATACAACCTGACCTGTATTTTACATCACCTAGCGATACATACAACCTGACGTGTATTTTACATCACATAGCGCTACATACAACCTGACCTGTATTTTACAACACCTAGCGATACATACAACCTGACGTGTATTTTACTTCACATAGCGTTACATACAACCTGACGTGTATTTTACAACACCTACCGATACATACAACCTTGCCTGTATTTTACAACACCTAGCGTTACATACAATCTGACTTGTATTTTACATCACCTAGCGTTGCATACAATCTGACCTGTATTTACATCACCTAGCGTTACATACAACCTAGCCTGTATTTTACATCACCTAGCGCTACTGAGAACCTGGCCTGTATTTTACATCACCTAGCGATACTGAGGACCTGGCCTGTATTTTACATCACCTAGCGTTACATACAATCTGACTTGTATTTTACAACACCTAGCGATACATACAATCTGACCTGTATTTACATCACCTAGCGTTGCATACAACCTGGCCTGTATTTTACAACACCTAGCGTTACATACAATCTGACTTGTATTTTACAACACCTAGCGATACATACAACCTGGCCTGTATTTACATCACCTAGCGATACATACAACCTGGCCTGTATTTTACATCACCTAGCGATACATACAACCTGACGTGTATTTTACATCACATAGCGTTACATACAACCTGACCTGTAATTTACATCACCTAGCGATACATACAACCTGGCCTGTATTTTACAACACCTAGCGTTACATACAATCTGACTTGTATTTTACATCACCTAGCGATACATACAACCTGACCTGTATTTTACATCACCTAGCGATACATACAACCTGGCCTGTATTTTACATCACCTAGCGATACTGAGAACCTGGCCTGTATTTTACATCACCTAGCGATACATACAACCTGACGTGTATTTTACATCACATAGCGATACATACAACCTGACCTGTATTTTACATCACCTAGCGTTACAAACAACCTGGCCTGTATTTTACATCACCTAGCGATACATACAACCTGGCCTGTATTTAACATCACCTAGCGATACATACAACCTGACCTGTATTTTACAACACCTAGCGATACATACAACCTGGCCTGTATTTTACATCACCTAGCGATACATACAACCTGACCTGTATTTTACAACACCCAGCGTTACTTAGAACCTGGCCTGTATTTTATAACACCCAGCGTTACTTAGAACCTGGCCTGTATTTTATAACACCTAGCGATACATACAACCTGACCTGTATTTTACAACACCTAACGATACTTACAACCTTGCCTGTATTTTGCAACACTTAGCGTTACTTAGAACCTGGGCTGTATTTTACAATGTAAGACCTACTCGGAGTTTGGAAGGTTTTTATATTTCAAAGTCAAAGGTTTTTTCCCAAATGTATAACTTAACCTCTAAGTCCATACTATCTTGAACAAATCTACAAAGTTGCATGCTTCCAAAGTGCGGGATTCGATCCCACAACCCTCTGAACAGTAAGCAAGCACTCTAACCACTACTCAAAGGGGCCAGATAGAAGTGATGCCTATGTTAAACAATCTATTGATTGAAGTTCAGATTTCAGTTAAAAAAGTCAGTCCTAAAGCATTATGATATCCAATTGCACTTTAATTCCAATTTTAAATGCATGCAAACATTCATAAATGATATTAACAGTGTTACACCTTTTTACCTGTGATAAATTTAAAGGATCCAAATACGGTATCCACCACGTGACTTGTCGATTGTCATTTGTAAAACCTTACACCTAGAGAATGCTTTGCGCGTGCATTTTGTGCTATGTAAATGTCAAATAGTCGTTTGAACACACTGATTATTTTGAAGGAAACTCATTTTAGTCGTTTTTTATTCAGAATTATAACAATAAATGTTAAAACAAACCGACACACATAAATCCTTGATATTTGTTGTTTTTTCTCAATTGTTTTTATGATCAGTCTAAAAATATGATTACAAATGCTACAATATGGACAAATTATTGCCGGTTGTTAATAGATGTTTAATAACGGTATCTAAGTACGTTAAAACACGAGAACGAGGTTATTCTTGGGTTTCAAAATACAACCTGGCCTGTATTTTACAACACCTAGCGTGTCACCTTTAGTGGGCTGAGCTATCAGCTAAATGACAGAAAGTGTCAAGTTAAGACAATAATACGAATCTTGCATTGTGATAGAAGGACTTCTCCTAGGAAGGGTTGCAAGACACGAGACGAGAGGCTCATCGTGCCAGAATGTAACATTGTTCAACCTGTACAATTGGCTACCTGCTCGGGTAGTGAAGACAAGATGATATATTTCACTGCTATGAACCTTGAACATATGAAAAGGAACGCTGTTTTTCACTCACGAGAAGATAATAACATTCGTAGCGCTTTCGGCATGCCCATTTATTGGTGTGGAATGTGGTCAGCGCTTTCGGCACGCCCATTTATTGGTGTGGAATGTGGTCAGCGCTTTCGGCATGCCCATTTATTGGTGTGGAATGTGGCCAGAATGTTGCATTTATCATGCGTTTGTAAAATATCCGGGATTCATTGTTATTCAACACCCGCAAATTTAGTTTAAAACCGACGGCCAATTTGCGGGTGTTCCATTCAACACTGTGAAATCCTTCAAATCAACAGATCAGAAACGAGTATTTACCGAAGTCATGTCATAACATATGGTATATAATTTTCAATTATCAATGCTTATAAATGATAAAATCAATTTGTTGAATATGAATATTTCAAATTGAATTGGTTGTGAGGTCAGTGTATGAAATAGGAATTTATTATTGGGTGCTGGTTGTCAGATCGGTGTGTTCAATGTGAATGAATATAGATATTGTGTATGGGTTGTTAGGTTGTTGTATAAAATGTGAATGATTTATTGTGTATGGGTTGTTAGGTTGTTGTATAAAATGTGAATGAATTATTGTGTATGGGTTGTTAGGTTGTTGTATAAAATGTGAATGAATTATTGTGTATGGGCTGTTAGGTTGGTGTATAAAATGTGAATGAATAGGTCGTTATTGGTTATCAGGTTGGTGTATGAAATGTGAATGAATAAGTCGTTATTGGTTATCAGGTTGGTGTATGAAATGTGAATGAATAAGTCGTTATTGGTTATCAGGTTGGTGTATGAAATGTGAATGAAAAAGTCGTTATTGGTTATCAGGTTGGTGTATGAAATGTGAATGAATAAGTCGTTATTGGTTATCAGGTTGGAGTATGAAATGTGAATGAATAAGTCGTTATTGGTTATCAGGTTGGTGTATGAAATGTGAATGAATGTCTAGATGTAAACGAGACATTAAAATAAGGTATGATGTCAGTGTAAGAGATGTCTATGTCTAGATGTAAACGAGACATTAAAATAAGGTATGGTGTCAGTGTAAGAGATGTTAATGTCTAGATGTAAATGAGACATTAAAATAAGGTATGGTGTCAGTGTAAGAGATGTCAATGTCTAGATGTAAATGAGACATTAAAATAAGGTATGGTGTCAGTGTAAAAGATGTCAATGTCTAGATGTAAATGAGACTTTAAAAAAGGTATGGTGTCAGTGTAAGAGATGTCAATGTCTAGATGTAAATGAGACATTAAAATAAGGTATGGTGTCAGTGTAAGAGATGTCAATGTTTAGATGTAAATGAGACATTAAAATAAGGTATGGTGTCAGTGTAAGAGATGTCAATGTCTAGATGTAAATGAGACTTTAAAAAAGGGATGGTGTCAGTGTAAGAGATGTCAATGTTTAGATGTAAATGAGACATTAAAATAAGGTATGGTGTCAGTGTAAGAGATGTCAATGTCTAGATGTAAATGAGACATTAAAATAAGGTATGGTGTCAGTGTAAGAGATGTCAATGTCTAGATGTAAATGAGACATTAAAATAAGGTATGGTGTCAGTGTAAGAGATGCCAATGTCTAGATGTAAACGAGACATTAAAATAAGGTATGGTGTCAGTGTAAGAGATGTCAATGTTTAGATGTAAATGAGACATTAAAATAAGGTATGGTGTCAGTGTAAGAGATGTCAATGTCTAGATGTAAACGAGACATTAAAATAAGGTATGGTGTCAGTGTAAGAGATGTCAATGTCTAGATGTAAACGAGACATTAAAATAAGGTATGGTGTCAGTGTAAGAGATGTCAATGTCTAGATGTAAACGAGACATTAAATTAAGGTATGGTGTCAGTGTAAGATATGTCAATGTGTCAATCTGTAATAAATGTATAAAGTGTTGATTATTTACTGTAGTATTAATGCAAAGAATGCGTCGATGTGTATTCCCTTTGATGTCAGTGTTTTTAATGTTATTATATATATGGTATAACATCAATGTATGAAAGATGAATCTTTCAATGTTAAGTGTCATGTCCGTTTATGGAATGTAAATGTGTTTAATTAATTATCAATTTAATATCAATGTATGAAATATGAATGAATCATTGTGTTTTCGTTGATGTCAATGTGTATTTGTTGTTATATCAGAGTGAAAAAGAGAATATGTCTATGTCTTACGGTTATAAATCAGGCGAACTAAAGCTTTATTCGGCAAGATACAGTAACATTGTCGGTGTGTAGGTAAGGTAGATATGGATGTTTCAAGTTGAGGACATGTTATGTTTAGGTATGTAAGTGTAACATTATTGAAGACCTTGTATTGTATTAACAAGTTATAAATTAAGTTTGAAAATATAAAGGATTAAAACTTTTACATTTTTTAAGAAAATATCAGCACGAAAATATGAGAATTATTGACTCTCTACCTTGTAAGTAGGTATCACTATGACAAGTGGCTACATTTACACGTGCATCAATGTATGTGTTGAAGTGTTTGAATCTACAAGCAAGTGTTTAATTGTACAGATTAATGTGCATTCGTTCAATGTGACAATGTGTACAAGATGACGTCCATGTGTACAACTGTAAGCTTGTCACTTGCAATCCCACACTTTCTCGTTACATCAAATATTTTTAATTTTGGTCAGGTTACGAATCCCCTTCAAGCTCGATGTCAACGAACCGGTATGCAATATTATATATGACCATAAGCAATCACAGATGATAATGTGTGATTACTTATTACGTGAATACGTATATCGGTGAGCTGTGATAAAGACACAGAACACATTTTAGAGAGGACATGTTGATCTCCGCGGGTCTGTGTGTTTTGTCAACAAGCTTGTGTTTAATCCTGCACAAGAAGGGGAGTAGGACTACACGAGCCAGTCTGTGCACACTACGTGAGCGCCCCCGTGATTCTCCCTCTCTCTCCCTCAGACCAGGGAGTTGGGCACTGCTTCTTGTGGTGTAGACACAGGCTGCCTGCTCGTCCTGCAAACATAGACAGTGTCAAGTTCATAGTAGTCCCTGTTAATGAACTTGATTACATCTAATCTTGTTTACTATTTATATATGACAAATATCCCCATATTAATATTGATCTGGCTCAAGAAAGGGTAATATTGTTTGTTCATGTTTTAAATTAGAATGTTTGTTATTATTTGGTATAGGATTACATGGGTTACAGTGACATTTATGATAGGTTCTTATAGCGTTACGTGCTATGTCAGAGTTGAAGTGATGTAGCAATCACGTTTAGTTGATAAGCCGTGAGTCAGTCGTAGTTCTTATTCCCTCTACCACCAGGTGTCCTGGCAGTGTACCATGGGCCATATACAGTAGATACATAACACATGCAGAACGCTATGATGCTTTGACAAAAAGGATCCTATATAAGGAGCGAATAAACTAAATTATTGAATAGAGTAATTACTTGTTAATTCTTATGTATAAGACCAAGAAGACAGTAAGATATCTGTAAAAGTCCATTACATAACAATAATCTAGATAGATACAATATTGCATGAAAAATAAATTCTTTACAACATTGAAATACGTAACACAGTAAGTATTGTATGACATTGTCTAACATGAAACGTGGTCTATACAATAAATCATCACATAATCAGCAGGGTACGTTTAACATTCAATTACATACACATTTTGTACAAAACATTACATTCCACAAAACAGCACGGTTTACATAACATTTTATAACAAAAACAGTATTAGGTACGTACAATATTGAATAATACCTAACACAATAATGTTTGTGCACATTTGCATTGAATTAAAATAAGTTTGTATCGATTGTTCACAATAAGGTCTGTCCATGTTCCCTGAAAAAGGTAAAAGAGTTACAGCTTATATACACAGACAGAAACAAGAATTTATGCCCCTTCTTAGTTCATATAGAAAACTCTATATTAGATTCTTCTCCTCTGAAATCTGTATTAACATAGAACTAATAATTCTAGACGAGTATACCTTACTGTTGACCGACCTTGCACAGTACACGTTTGCTGTGATATACCAGCATGTTCCGTGATGTATTTTTCTGTACAAATATGCCAATCTATCTCAGTATCTTTGGATTATTTTGGATTATTACCTGAATTTAACCTTTTAGGAACCACTATTTTAGAACAAACAAACAACTACATTGCAGTGTATAGAAGAGGAAGGCTTGTAGAAGGATAACCGATAGTTGTGTTATGTTCATGTCATACAACCGGAGACATGAGGGTAGAGACTTATTATGCACTTGTTACCGTCAAGTTTAGGGTATTTGAATAACACAACATGGTTTACGTGTAATGTTATATCATTGAGTTTAATTTTGATAAAAAGAAATATTTATGAAAAGTGTGATTGATAGCTTCTAATAATAATGCCCGAAAACAATAACTCTGTAAAAAATAACTATGCGATTCTGATTTTCGAACTCCATCAATGTTTTGATACCCTTAGACACGCATCAAATTTGGTTATCCCTATCTTCAATAGTTTCTGAGAATAGCCGCCCCCTTTGGAACTGAGTCTAAAACACGAAAGCTTAGATTACATCATACTTCATTCCCATTTAGAAGGCCAAAAGAAATCCTCACATTACTGCCATTTGATTACTAATAAGAAAAGGGAATATGAGTTATAAGTACACTACAAAACAAGGAATATATAATACTGAAGATAACAACATGGTAGAATAGTTATTACTGATATTGTTAACATCAAAATGACATTATCAATGAGTATCTATAAAATATTACGACTAAAATATTCAAATCCTTTGCAGAGTTTGTTTGTCGTCAACAGTTTTAAGTAACTCAAAGAATGTTAGACTCTATTTTCAAAAACGATATAAAACATTCATTCCCTAAACTAAACAAAATGCTATCCATTGATATACGTTGTTGTTTTGACCTCAATGTCGTTGACAGCGTTATTTTCTGTTGTTGATAATATTATTTGTTAAAAGTTCGCCTACTTCTATTATATATATATGTCAGTTCATGCAATTTATATTCCAGGGGATTAACTACTATTTACTCAACCGGAGTAACCATAATCGTAAATTATGCGAACCATTTTTAACTTTTTAATCAATGAGGTAGGAAAATAGATGCTTTCTATTACTGAATTTCGTTTAAGCAATCCTGGTTATGATAAATTTATGTCTTGTATACGGTGGCATTTGTTTTCCTTCTCGTGAGTCTCCTGAATTCCTTGTATGGAAGAGATGTTCTCTAGCGTAAGACAGGAGTTATGTGATGTTTTACACATTGGTGGAAGACGATCGTTGAACTCCAAGGTGACGATTAGAGAGTGACGATGGATAGTTTGTCACTGAAGCCGAGATCAAACAGTGAGCATGCCGACACATGCCTTCAGGTGACAGCCAACAAGTGATGACGTCATCAACGGCTTGAAACAACAGCGCATTGATCTGTGTAGAGGAGAGTGAGTCACTTCACCATCTCACTCCCTGCCAGCAGTAGAGTGAAGTCTTCTCTCCTCACACCTGCCAGGATACTGTAGGAACGCATGCAGGCATCTAGCGGGGTGCTGTCAGCTTACACACACGGGCTCTGTTAGCTGGGCAACACTCGTAGTATTCTACACATGCATACCAATGTCCATTAATGTCAACATTTCCTAAGTTTTCAATTTCCAATGTTGATTTATATTACAACAGAGGCACTCCACTAAGAGACAGCAATTTGACGCTATGCAGACTATGGATTTCATTTGATGCCAGCGAACCAAGCTTTGTTCATCAACTTTCTTAGTAATTCTAAGGCACAAAAGAATCATTGTGAATTATCAATATGAAGTTACTTGAATAGTTTTCATCCATTATAAATACCACCTCTCACCACTATGACATTATGCGATCACAGCAGTGTACTAAATAACTTCATTTACTTGCTAACCTATGGCCTGGTATAGTTTTATGGATATGTTGAATCAAATATAAATAATCAAACGTTGCATCAGGTTTGATTGTGTAATGTTAGATGAAGGAGTGTGTAAGATATATCAAGTGAATGAGTCTACATAAAGACGACACGATTCATACTTATATTTTGAATATATTGTTACATAGTCATGTTTGTGAATGTCATTATTCTACTATAAGTAATTTGCTTCATTCCTAAGATATTTGTATGTAACAGAGTTGCTTGTCTAAAGCATAAATCTGTATTTGTTTTAAGATAATTATGATAAAGTACTTTCAATGACCCCAGGTTGTTATTCCACAGCGGAAGGGTAAAGAGATTGATGTGAACGAGCTAGTAGGGGACGGTCCGTGAAAGTGCTCAGGCTCTCCCCTTGCTGAAACAGTACAGAAAACCATGGGCCACATTTCACTCTAAACATACATAAACAAGTTTTTCAGCAACACAATGCAAGGGTTTAAAAATATTGTTTGTTGATTAGTTGTAGCTTGTTTATATTCTCTTCAATGTCGGGGCAGGCTCAATAAGATAAAACAACTATAGACAAACCAATGGTTGGTTGTCAGAAACTCTCTTCACCTCTGAAGTATATAGAATACCAAATACCCTGCACTAATTTGGAACTAGTCATCATAGTCATAGTAATGTATAGTTGTTTCCCCGAAGAATAACGTGCTAGTGGTAGTGTTTTGACCCCGAGCTGACGAATATGAAAACACATTCTCTTGTAGCAGAGATGTTTATAATATTTGCACTATTGTATTAGATTAAACCATAACCAGGTAACTACAACCGATGAACAATAGATATTGTGATGAAGGTTTGGTAGAACATTCAGTCATTTCAGACAATTAAATCTACGGCTGTGATAAAACCTTGATAGCGGTACTACTTAAATCTTGAAGTTGCAGTGCTAGAATACCAAATTCTTGAAAACCTACATTTTAGTTTTCTCCAAGGCAGTGCAAATTGGATTGGATTTCACTGATATCTGAATATTCATTTTACTCCTTATCTTCAATAATCTTCAAAGTGCTGCCATCAATGCCAAGATGTATTAGCTCAACCATAAGTAATCCTGCCATTCTGTGAATTTAAACCCGTTTGAGCTGATATATGAAACTCTCCAAAAAAGAAAACGTTGGTCAAACACGATTGAAAAAAAAATATTGATGATAATTTTAAGAACATCTTAAGAAACATGTTCTAACAAATTAACCAGTGTACTTATATACCTACAACGGATATGCACTAAATCCTTCTAATCTGCTGTAGGTCCAGTCTTGTTGTACTGTATAGTCTGAGTACCAGAGTTATACGCGACAAGCGATGAACCATCACGTCTGTGCTGATGATACACAGTTGTAGCAAGGCTTCAATATAAACCAAGCAGTTGATGCACTTGCTCAGTGACAGTTGGTGACTCGCTCATACAAGTTGCCAACAAAGCCACGCATTCAGGTGTCATATTTGCTTCAGCCTTTGATTGGAATCAAAGTTAATCAAGTGTGCCAAAGTTGCTTCCTCCACATAGGCATACATTAAAGCAACATATATTACAAATACTCTAGTCCAACTAGTCGTTATTAATGTCCCGCCTAGATTTCAAGTCTTCTGTTTGGCTGACGTTAGGAACTGATGTACAGACTGTCTTCAAGAATATGGCAGCTCATGTTGTGAGTCGTGCACCACAATTATGTAATATACCACCAGTATTGATGTCCTCGCACTGGTCACCAGTTGAATGTGCGATTCAGTACAAGACCTTCAACTGCCTCATGGTACAGGGCCTAGCTACCTATCAGAAATGATATCTCAATATACAAAGTAAACCCCTACCCTTGAAATGTTTAAAACAATTCTGAAAACTCTTCATAAAAACCTATCTGACTTGACTACATTATGTGATACCTTGCCCCCCTCTAGTAGCGCTTTGAGCATGCATCACAATACAAATAGGCCAATATTATCATTTCTGAAATATCATTTTTAAGATGGGTTTTGCACAAACAATTTATCGTAATCTTGAAATTTCTACAATATTTTGCCATGACAACAATTGGTTTCATCACATTGATATCAAAATCATGAAGATAATTTCCATATTCTATAAATCAAATTGAAACCGTCTTCAAAACAAGGCATTTTTATCATTGAAGCCGATAAATGACAGAAATGAATTCGTGGAAATGTTTGACCCATTTTGTTCTCAACTTTATTGCGAACTTTCATTAACAAGCAAACACGAAACTATAAATATATTTAGACCTCGTACGTACTCCTCGTTAAAGTACATTCTGATGTTTTAAAGTTTTGATTTCAATGTTTCTTAGGGAGTATTTTTATGCGTTGCTAAAAAATTAACGGTAAACTTGGTAATGAGCATTTTGTGTTCTTCTTCCTGCACCTTTCCAATATTCCATTTTGTATTTAAAGATGAAAGGACGCAAAGTATTTTTTTAATACGTGATACAATTAACGAGGTGTCCTATCAAATATAAGAGCGGTGCCCAACCACAAGGGTTTACTATAATTGTTGATCTGAAGAACTGAAGACTAAAATATGTCTCCCCTTGCAGATGGATCCTGCAGTACTCCAACATCCCGCTGCTGGCCAAGAACTCGCGGGGAGAGACGTGTCTGCATGTAGCAGCCCTGCAGGGCCACCTCAAGTGTCTGCAGACCATCGTCCTGTGCAAGAAGGGCTGTAAGCCGGAGTTGGTGGTGTCCGAGCGGGACAACCTGGGCATGACGGCGCTCCACCACGCCACTATCGGCAGCAGGGAGCGACTGGTACAGTGGATGGTGGACGAGTTCGGTCGGGACATCTGTCTCGTCAAGTCACGTGACGGCGTGCTCGCCATCCATCTCTCCGCAGCTGCAGGTAAATCAACGGCAGGTCCAGAGGATATGTTGTAGAGTACTTTATAAAAACATGTTGTGTTATAAGGACATGAGCCGTCGTCCGACGTCGTAGGGTAGCTGTTGTGCACATGGGAGTTACTAAGATGGTCGTAGATTGAAATCAAGATCGACAGTATTGTAAGGGGGCGATAGGTCATTCGAAACACCCTCCACAAAAAAAAACAGAACTAAACTTTAATTTTTAAAACTATTTTCATTTATTCATAGGTTTTTGTATATGAGTTAACAAGTAGAAATGCATCTGTTACCTTTTACTTTCATTATTTAATTTCATATCTATAGAACAGACTGATAAACTCTTGTTGTAAATTTGTATTAACAATATATTTGATCTCATTTTGTTATATAAGAGTGCCCAATAATGAACCAGTAAGACTATGGTATTGGTTTGAAGGTGATGGGTACCTCATGTGTCGACCCCCAGTCTTTGTTCTTATTGGGAACCTGGAACCGTCGATTGCTAGCTTGTTCTTCGAATATAAAGGAATTCTGTGCTGGATTTAATGCATTCTATAGACACAATTTTATCAGACGTTAAGACATTTTTCTGGAATAACATTTACAGAATATATAGGCGTAATATTCATGATGTGCAGTTGCAAGTCCAGTCCATTTAAGTGAAGTGGCCACAAAGAATCTTGCACTCGTGTAAATGATGATTGCTGAGAATCTTGGGGAGTTATTGCAGTTAAACGATGTCATTGGTGCATTAAATTTAGCATTGCAGTTTAACCAAAGGACATGTTGTTCTTGTCTACATACAACTGCGCTTTTGAATAAATTTATTATAAGGCATTAGGTTTAACAGAACATATATTCATATAAGAAAGCAAGTGAGTATCGTGTCTATCAGTATGTCTGTCTGTCTGCAGGGAACAAGCAATGCACGGCGATTCTGGCAGAAGCATGCAAGGCGTCAGTCAACATGAGTGATGTTTTTGGTAAGTAGAATCCATATGAAGCTTTTGTCTGGTTTCATTGCATTTAGCTTTAATATAATATCTACGATATTTCTAAATGATCCACGTTGACTTTTAAACCAAAACCAACTGCATGTTCATAAAGTCTCGTGGCGTTGAGTGTTTTTTTACCAAAATAGAATATTTATTGTCGTGTTTTGTGCATCTCTGTAAGCTCTTTGGGTTAGAACTCTGATTGTGAGAAAGGGTTGCCATAATGAGACTGCTTCTCCTACAAGATGTGCATCTTCACCAGGATGCCAGATCACAACGTGCTGAGACGAATTGGTGGTGACGTCCAATAGAATTGCATCCTTGAATATTAGTACTGAAGATACCAACCCCTCCGGTCAGCGGGTTCTATTCCCGTCACCCTTATGTTTTCATTTTCAACCAAAAACTTTTCAACGAACAAAGGGTTTATTATGTGAATATGCCTCGATACAACGATGGATTATTGAAGATTGTTTTTAAACTTCGTTATGTGTCGTCCCTTGCTGGCCATTTTATGAACGCATCAGTTTGTTGCCTTCGTGACCTATATTGGTGTCAGAAACATTGTTTAAAGGTGGTTGCACTCGATGTTGTATTTCTTGAAAGGAAAACGAACTGTTTGTGACAGAGATCTATACATTAAGTATATTATATCACATATATGCCATTCCGAAGTAAAGTGTGGTAATATCATTAAACAAACATAAGATATCACTACATTCCACATGAAACATGGGTGTATTAAACGGTGTTAGAGCGCGACCCCACAAATGCTAAAGGTATGATGTGCTGTAATGGAATTATAGAACATCAAGTAGTGATAAAAGTAGTTACATATTAATAATGACGTTTCTGTCGTTGAAATAATATTTAAGTTATTCAAATCCTGATTCTTCTTTAAATATTGCTGTTCAAATTAGAAGTTATTCAGATAACACCTCGGACATGTCATCTTTTGGGCCTAGAACGCTTAGCTCTGCCTGTTTCCACTCCTGCCATGGGTTTATAGTAACTTCTATTTTCAACGTTTTTGAAACTATAACATCTTTCACAATTTCATCATTGTTCAACGTTTTTGAAACTAACATCTTTCACAATTTCATCATTGTGGGTAATATTGAACTAGCTCAGCAGTCGATACCTTCACAAAACAAAGTGATTATTTGGCACGTAGATTGATTGTAGTTGTGTCAACAGCAGAATATATGTCCCTTAGTCTTATCATCTTTTGAGAAATGAGGATTCATCTAGGAAATTTCACACCCTTCTTCAATTTCCAAATCTTAATTTTGTAATAGGTTAACAAAAGAATCCATTCACATTAAAACCAAATGTAGTTTGTCTGTACTGTGTGTCTATACAGGCGCGACCCCGGTGTTCTATGCAGCCCAGGAGGGTCACCTCGACTGTCTCCAGTACCTGGTAGAGGAGGTGGACGGCTCCATCAACATCGTCGCCTTCGAGGGCATGACGGCCTTCCTGTCGGCGGCTGAGGGGGGCCACCTGCAGGTGTTACAGTACCTGCTGGACAGACAGGGACCCGAGGCGCTGCTCGCCACCACACAGGACGGCGCCACCGTCTTCCACTACGTCGCCAGTGAGTCACCATCTACTTCTCATATATGATCTTAGTAATTTCCAAGACACGGTGTCTTCTTTTTCAACGGATGGAAATACCATATTGACAACTTGCAAAAGTTATGGAAGCTTTTCTTTGATACTCAAAATGAACAAAACAACTGACCCATTTCCAATTCAATATCTGTATTGAAAAAAATCAAATGTATCACACAACGGTTTTATTTAGTTGAGATATATATATATATATATATACATACTTAGAAATTGTCTATAATTTACGAAAGCCTCCTATGTGCATGTCTTCAGGTACTGGTAACGCCCACATCCTGGCGCATCTGCTTGAGGTCCCCAACAGTGAAGACTTGCTGCGCCTCACCGACTCTTTCGACCGCAACCCCGCGCATGACGCAGCGGAACACGGGAGTGTACAGTGTTTGCGTCTGTTGGTGGAGGCAGGGGTCAGTCTATACCTACCCGACAAGGTGAGTTACATTGCATGGGTCAGTCTATACCTACCCGACAAGGTGAGTTACATTGCATGGGTCACTCAGCTAGGGATCAATTACGACTCCCTTTAGAATTTCATGAATTTCATAGAAATGATAACGAATTGTCAAATAATGTATGAATGGAAAAGTTTCCAACAGTTAGATATGTGATAATTCGGATCGAACTAAAACGGGGGTGAACATAACTACAAGGTCCCTGGGTGTGGTTGTCAGGTCCATACCAGAGGTTAACAGACGGAAAAAAGGCCAAAGGTCCACGGTCAGATCACAAAGGCAGACATCCTTTATTCATGATTATGCCAACAGACCATGTCTTATCTAAGTTATAAACCACCAACCAGTTATAACTACATTGACTTGACTAATAACGTGAAAGGATAGGAGAGAACAGAAGCCACCGTAAAATATCAAACCTCCCAAACTGAGCCTATCATAACGGCTCCACTAGTGCTGTCGCAGTAGCGCACTTGTCAAAGCGTCGGCTTCAGTGTATGGGAGTGTGAACTATACGGGTTCCAGTGGGTATGCAAAACTAAAAATAATCATTTGAGGAGGGATATGTCATAAAAATGTCATACCGCTAAGGGCGAATACGTGAAATAATAACCTGCATCTGAGGGACATTACTCGAACAGTTCCCTTGCCGTTTAAGTGAGAAGGAAATTAACATATATAAAGATCGCAAAGAACTATAGAGTGTCGTCACTAAAGGTTTATGATGTGTAACCTTACCTCTTTACCAACATTCAGGTTGCGTTCTGTCGACGTGCTCTCGGTTCGTTACCGGGAACAAGCTGTTTGTTTGCAGTATCGCACGTCGAAAGAACTTACAACCATTTTATTTTGTTGGTACCTCAAGGCAACCTACCTCTTGAAATGTTGAGTATGTATCACATCTATGAAAGAAATCAAAATACTGAAAAAAAAATTCATATGCCAATTACTTATTCAGTTATTTTCATCAAAATTCACCACATGCTGATGTCGTTTTGCATTAATCTTACAATCAATGATACATGCAGAGATTAAGGCTTACTTGTTTTTCATCGTAACTCATGTAACACACATTTTAGAAGTATATATGTTACAGCCAAGTCTACAATCAGGCAATGTTTGGTGACTGGAATAACCAGTCAATGTACACATTGCCTAACGAGCCAGACATTTGCAATTTCAACAACTTTATGTATCAAATTGTTGTTTAATCTTTATTTCATCGAGCTTCATACTTTTCACTCTTGTTAGGTAATATTCAGTTTGTTGAATTTCTTGAACAAAATCTTCTATCCAAAAAAGGTAAAACTTGTCTGAAATCTTCTCATATATTTTCAGCATTTCTATTTTCATTTCAATGTAGAATTTGTGTATTTCCCGAAGTTGATGTATAAACGATACAACATGTGGTTCCTTACTTAAATTTGTCTCATTGAAACTTTTGCAATGATATTATCAATCTGGCAGTAAAATACGCAGAGTGTGCAAATGAAATTGAAGCCATGAGTCAAGTGTGGGGCAATTGTAATAGGGCGATTCCTCCCAAACTTGGCTTTAAGCAAACTATCAGTAAAAAACACTTCTGCCGATACGCATCAGGGTGTTGATCAACAATTCACCAACAACAGACAAAGAAAACAAAATAATCCATTTTTTGCCCTTGAAAGTATTTTCTTCATATAACGTAAGGAATTGTTGTAATGTTTATTGTGTTGCTAAATGTGTAAATAATCTTTTTAAAAATAACCTTGAGATTAACTTCTATACATGGATGCAAAATATAATTAGAAACTCATTGCATGGCATTGAACAGGACTACCCTATTTGTGGGCAAAATAACTACAACTGCCAACTGTAATGTTGCCTGATGTTGCCGGTCGCTTTTCCACTTCTATATAATCAGACCTTACATATATCTTTAGCTACTGTAACGGAATTTTCAATATTTTAGAGAGATAAACATTGGCTTGTCAACTTCGATCATTTGTACTCAAGACAGAAAGGATGGTAACCAATATTCTTCAAAACGAAGGGTGCACTGCACAAAACAGAATGAAATCAATTTAAAATTGAAAAAGTATTTTCAGACGTCTTTCGTCTTTCTATTAAAGGTTGTTTAACCAATGAATTTCTTCAATCAATTATTGATACATCAAATAATGAAGATGAGCCGTTTTACAAGTCTAATAAGCAATTAATCGCGGAAACATAATTTTTTAGACTTTACCCGTTTGTGTTACAAATGCCTCACTTCCCAGGGTCGACTGTAACGCCTATACTCACACTTAGGGTCCTTGAGTTTGATTGTTTATAACGTTATACACCACGTGGTGTGGTTATCAGGTCAATATCAGAGGTTAACTATTTCGTATAACCAGGCGTGCGATGGTTATATTGTATAACCTTACCTCCTCTCATCCAATGTGCGGTTGGTCGATGTGTTCTCGGTTCGATACCACAAACAAGTTCGGCCTCGCCTCACTTCTTTGTGATATCGCACCTCGAGAGAACTTACAACCACTGTGTTTTAGGGTACGTCAAGGTACCCAACACCTTGAAATGTTGACTTTGTATCAAATACATATTTACGAAAGAATACATAATATCAAAACAATTTTGAAACGTAGTTTATTTACAGATTTATAGCTTATTTTACTATAAAATGCACCACATGGTGATATCATTTTGTGCTTTGTGCTTATCCACGATGAATGCAGACCTCAAGGTCTCTTAGTATTTTCATCTTAACACTCACACACAAATTCAAGTCGTTCTCGGTTAGCTGAAAAGCTTCAGCAAGTAGGATACAGAATCCAAGTGAACAATGTTTCCAATCCTTTGAAAAGCTCATATGGTCTTTTTGATTTATCCATAATAAGGTCGACTTTAATGTTGTTTGAAAAGTCAATTAAATGTCGATATGTAGTCCCTGAAAGAAAAGTGTAATTTTATTTAAAAAAATTTAGAATCTGATTTTTTAATAATGTGAGATTATACTTTTTAATGGACCAACCATATTTTAAAGATGAATGTCGAATAATGTGATTATTATTGAAAGAAAGAACCAAGCTAAATTAATTTCAGAGAAATAAGCTTATAAGCACCTTGTTGCATTATTTATCAATATTATGTAAACATTGCTATTTACATTAATAAATAATTACTGATATTGAAAATAATAATTACATCAACAATAATTTTTCAACAGCAAAATGCTTAAATTTTGACTTGGTTGTTGACAGCTTGATTTATACCGTGTAAACCCTCTGTAACATACTTCAGCATTTTCGTAGATCCACGCATAAAAAACATTCAATAGCAAATACATGAATATACTTTGAAGTTCAACTCACCTTTACTTCCTTCTGAAAAGACCTTGAAACGCGGCCATAAATTTGTTCAAAACAAGAGACCACTTCATTTTCGTCTCCACCTTCAAACCATGTGCTTTCGATTGTGTAAAGCTCGTGAGATATGATATTTACTTAAAATCCGTGCATCGCAAGATGAAATTGACAACGTCCGTGCAGCAACACCTTTTGCTTCATAAAGAGGGAAATATTTGATGGACTAAGTAGAATATTAAACAGGATATCATTTGCCATAAATCACAATTTCGGTGACGTTTTTGACAAATTATATTCACATTATCTAATTTCAGAATTTAAAATGTAGAATTTTGGTGTTTGTAAGTCGAAACAACTAAAACAGATTGCTTCTTGCTCAGATTTGTCTGATTGACAACTTCGCCATGACATGCTCAATCTGCACGTGGAATGCTAAGAAGTTGAGTGTATTTAAGCTTTACCCCATAACAACAACTATCAAATACATTGTAACTAAATATTTAGTTGATGTTCTACTTTTGTTAAAATGCAAATTGGTAAAGCCATGTGGTGTATGTGAGATAATGACCACATCCTCGTGGCTATCGAGTATAACCTTCTCGCTGTCGCTTGAAGGTTATATCCGATACCTACTCGACTGTAGGTCATTATCTCAACCATAAACGACCCCGCTCAGCCCCAGGACTATATGGGGAAAGTAGTCATTGAAAAAAAAATATTTGCTCCCGTTCACTGCAGCTGTTGGTATGCGGGAAACAAAATCAACTATATCAGACATACGGGATATCGCAGATCCAAAACTTTTGACTTTTCAAGCCACGCACTCCAAAGCGTTCAATTTGCTTGAACGTTACGCATACCGTCCACACACTAATACCTTACAGCCATACATGTACCTATGTTCGGTTGAAAAAGGTGTATTGAAATGTTTATATGTGATCGTATTTTATATTTTATTCCCCAATCTCCGCGTCTGTGACTCAACGCGGTTCTGCCTGTCTGCAGATGTCTCTGGCTCGCTGATGTTTTCTCCGTTCATCAAACTGTCTGCCTCTCTTTGCAGGGCTGTATCTGTGTCTGTCACATATATGTATCTGTGGCTGGCTCTGTGTCTCTCTGTATGGCTCCTTATCTCCCTATGTGTGACTGTATCTGTATCTGTGACTGTAACACTGCATATCTCCCTATCTGTGACCGTAACACTGACTATCTCCCTATGTGTGACTGTATCTGTATCTGTGACTGTAACACTGCATATCTCCCTATCTGTGACTGTAACACTGCATATCTCCCTATATGTGACTGTATCTGCATCTGTGACTGTAACACTGCATATCTCCCTATCTGTGACCGTAACACTGACTATCTCCCTATGTGTGACTGTATCTGTATCTGTGACTGTAACACTGCATATCTCCCTATCTGTGACTGTAACACTGCATATCTCCCTATCTGTGACTGTAAAACTGCATATCTCCCTATCTGTGACCGTAACACTGACTATCTCCCTATGTGTGACTGTATCTGTATCTGTGACTGTAACACTGCATATCTCCCTATGTGTGACTGTATCTGTATCTGTGACTGTAACACTGCATATCTCCCTATCTGTGACTGTAACACTGCATATCTCCCTATCTGTGACTGTAACACTGCATATCTCCCTATGTGTGACTGTATATGTATATTTGACTGTAACACTGCATATCTCACTATCTGTGACTGTAACACTGCATATCTCCCTATCTGTGACTGTAACACTGCATATCTCCCTATCTGTGACTGTAACACTGCATATCTCCCTATGTGTGACTGTATATGTATATTTGACTGTAACACTGCATATCTCCCTATCTGTGACTGTAACACTGACTATCTCCCTATCTGTGACTGTAACACTGCATATCTCCCTATCTGTGACCGTAACACTGACTATCTCCCTATGTGTGACTGTATGTGTATCTGTGACTGTAACACTGCATATCTCCCTATCTGTGACTGTAACACTGCATATCTCCCTATGTGTGACTGTATATGTATATTTGACTGTAACACTGCATATCTCCCTATCTGTGACTGTAACACTGACTATCTCCCTATCTGTGACTGTAACACTGCATATCTCCCTATCTGTGACCGTAACACTGACTATCTCCCTATGTGTGACTGTATCTGTATATGTGACTGTAACACTGCATATCTCCCTATATGTGACTGTATCTGTATCTGTGACTGTAACACTGCATATTTCCCTATCTGTGACTGTAACACTGCATATCTCCCTATCTGTGACTGTAACACTGCATATCTCCCTATGTGTGACTGTATCTGTATCTGTGACTGTAACACTGCATATCTCCCTATCTGTGACTGTAACACTGCAAATCTCCCTATCTGTGACCGTAACACTGACTATCTCCCTATGTGTGACTGTATCTGTATCTGTGACTGTAACACTGCATATCTCCCTATGTGTGACTGTATCTGTATCTGTGACTGTAACACTGCATATCTCCCTATCTGTGACTGTAACACTGCATATCTCCCTATCTGTGACTGTAACACTGCATATCTCCCTATCTGTGACTGTAACACTGCATATCTCCCTATGTGTGACTGTATATGTATATTTGACTGTAACACTGCATATCTCACTATCTGTGACTGTAACACTGACTATCTCCCTATCTGTGACTGTAACACTGCATATCTCCCTATCTGTGACCGTAACACTGACTATCTCCCTATGTGTGACTGTATCTGTATCTGTGACTGTAACACTGCATATCTCCCTATCTGTGACTGTAACACTGCATATCTCCCTATGTGTGACTGTATATGTATATTTGACTGTAACACTGCATATCTCCCTATCTGTGACTGTAACACTGACTATCTCCCTATCTGTGACTGTAACACTGCATATCTCCCTATCTGTGACCGTAACACTGCATATCTCCCTATGTGTGACTGTATCTGTATCTGTGACTGTAACACTGCATATCTCCCTATGTGTGACTGTATCTGTATCTGTGACTGTAACACTGCATATCTCCCTATCTGTGACTGTAACACTGCATATCTCCCTATCTGTGACTGTAACACTTCATATCTCCCTATCTGTGACCGTAACACTGACTATCTCCCTATGTGTGACTGTATCTATATCTGTGACTGTAACACTGCATATCTCCCTATGTGTGACTGTATCTGTGACTGTAACACTGCATATCTCCCTATCTGTGACTGTAACACTGCATATCTCCCTATCTGTGACTGTAACACTGCATATCTCCCTATCTGTGACTGTAACACTGACTATCTCCCTATGTGTGACTGTATCTGTATCTGTGACTGTAACACTGCATATCTCCCTATGTGTGACTGTATCTGTATCTGTGACTGTAACACTGCATATCTCCCTATCTGTGACTGTATCTGTATATGTGACTGTAACACTGCATATCTCCCTATATGTGACTGTATCTGTATCTGTGACTGTAACACTGCATATTTCCCTATCTGTGACTGTAACACTGCATATCTCCCTATCTGTGACTGTAACACTGCATATCTCCCTATGTGTGACTGTATCTGTATCTGTGACTGTAACACTGCATATCTCCCTATCTGTGACTGTAACACTGCAAATCTCCCTATCTGTGACCGTAACACTGACTATCTCCCTATGTGTGACTGTATCTGTATCTGTGACTGTAACACTGCATATCTCCCTATGTGTGACTGTATCTGTATCTGTGACTGTAACACTGCATATCTCCCTATCTGTGACTGTAACACTGCATATCTCCCTATCTGTGACTGTAACACTGCATATCTCCCTATCTGTGACTGTAACACTGCATATCTCCCTATGTGTGACTGTATATGTATATTTGACTGTAACACTGCATATCTCACTATCTGTGACTGTAACACTGACTATCTCCCTATCTGTGACTGTAACACTGCATATCTCCCTATCTGTGACCGTAACACTGACTATCTCCCTATGTGTGACTGTATCTGTATCTGTGACTGTAACACTGCATATCTCCCTATCTGTGACTGTAACACTGCATATCTCCCTATGTGTGACTGTATATGTATATTTGACTGTAACACTGCATATCTCCCTATCTGTGACTGTAACACTGACTATCTCCCTATCTGTGACTGTAACACTGCATATCTCCCTATCTGTGACCGTAACACTGCATATCTCCCTATGTGTGACTGTATCTGTATCTGTGACTGTAACACTGCATATCTCCCTATGTGTGACTGTATCTGTATCTGTGACTGTAACACTGCATATCTCCCTATCTGTGACTGTAACACTGCATATCTCCCTATCTGTGACTGTAACACTTCATATCTCCCTATCTGTGACCGTAACACTGACTATCTCCCTATGTGTGACTGTATCTATATCTGTGACTGTAACACTGCATATCTCCCTATGTGTGACTGTATCTGTGACTGTAACACTGCATATCTCCCTATCTGTGACTGTAACACTGCATATCTCCCTATCTGTGACTGTAACACTGCATATCTCCCTATCTGTGACTGTAACACTGACTATCTCTTGCCCTCTCTGTCTGATTCTGATTCCTATAATTCCGGTTTCAAGGAGTAACAATTTTTAATCATAATGCCTTTTAAATACTTAAATAAATACGAATCCGGCGATGCTGCCGACAATAATATAGTTTTGGAAAGTTACCATTAAAGTATATACATGAATAATATTATCTCTGATTATATTAAATTCACGCTCACAAAAAGTATGTTTAACGTTCCCTAAATACAAAGTGAAGGTTGCTACTGCACTAGCATCTAGCAAGTTTTCTTATAAACGAGATGTAAGGTTCAAGTATGGTAGGTTCTTTGAAGCGCCGTAGAAGAATCGGATTGCTGAACATTATGATGCAATGCCACTTATTTGGAACTGTGTGCCATATCGCTATACATGCGTGTGTACTTGTGACTACACCCACTTAAGAATCTCTCTTAAAAACAAAGCAATTTTGTTTTGGTTTTGTTTTCGTAAGTGAATCCAGTATTCTATGTTAGATAGGTGTGATTACCTTGCAATTAAAAGTCGCCTTACACTCTCTACGATTTTGATCATTCCATTAATAATTCACGTTTACATAATCAATTATATAGAAAGTTCAAAAATCAGAATTACTGAAAAAAGAAGAAGAAAGAAATCGATACTTATTGGCATATTTTTAATTGATGTTGTCGACACGTAGACATACCTCAAGACTTCATATTGATATGATAAGCTATGAATAAACAATATCAGCCTACAGTCTTAAAACGTTTTCAAATCAAAGCTTGAATTATTGAGTTCCAAAACAATTTATATTTGTGCCACCGTTTTCGAGAAAGACACTAAAACAAACTATGACCTGAAGATGTCAATAGGATTTGGATTTGTTTATGTCGGGAGGCAATGTACAACGAGTAATTGACAATTATCCACTAACGAGTTGACTGTTCCCAGTTTGTACGGTTCGGTCATCTTTTGTGAACATCGCAAATGCTGAAGCGCTCATAAAATCATTCGATTCATCGCCTGGCGAATCACTTAGCCTACTGATAAAGATGAACGATATATCGGTTAGTTTTGACACCGACCTTGTTGAGCATAAATAGTGTAATTATGAAGAACTCTAATAATGGAAGTCTATTTTATGTTTCCTGTCAAGGAAGAGAGACAGCATGTACGCATTTGCACATGCATAGTTCTAAGTCCTCAGTGAATGTTGTTATATCTAGACCCGTGTGTTCATGCGTATTGTGTGTTACAGGAAGGCGAGACTCCCCTGTCTCTAGCACTGCGGAGCTGCAACCCCAAGTGTGTGCTGTTTGCCCGGGCAGTCGCCGACTCCACCATGGACATGGCCAGTCTCAAGATGCTCAAAAGTGAGTCGATCAATCATAGGGTAGAGCTAGGTCCACAGCAGCCATGAGACGAGTAGATAGGGCTATCCAAACTTCTCACACAAAGCATAGGACCATGTCTGTCAAAAAGTTTTAATGTTTTCAAACGATCAGAAACCCACTTATCTCCAATTGCTTAATCTGCGATAATTCTAAAATTGTATTCGTGTCTTTGTCGTCGATGTGTAACAGATAACGTTCAATTTCGATGGACGAATGTGAAAGTAAATGTAAACACGCCGCTATCAAACATGGTTCGCACATACAGCACGAGGTACACGTGCAACACGATTCATTTGACATCATAGAGTAGAAATTGCACACTTGTGTTAAGAGATAAAACTGATAACATTTATAAAACAATCATCAATTCATTTAAACTTTCTAGTGACAGTAACATAAATTTGGTGCCAGGCAGATATTATTTTGTGTTTAAATAACTACACTGAATACCAAAAGAAACTTTGCAATTTTAAAACTGAAATTTCGAAAACGATCTCATATTTACATTTTCGTTTAAGTTGGCAATGACATAGTTGAAACCCACACTTTCAAGTTTAAAACTTGTAATTGAGCAATATTCAAATAATAGAAATGGCAAAAATGTCATAATCACGTGACGTTTCCGCTGGTACTTAGGCACTTGGCGAAAAAGTTTATAATTAATAACTGTCGATAATGAATGTTTCTCACTCCAAAAGTGAAAAAAACACCTTAAAACCAGTAAACGGTTTTGCAAAGATATCGCGAATCCCCTCTGAAAATTGACAAAATTGATCAAAAACAGTCCTTTTACAAGAATCGGTAGTGTTCCTTCATTTCTAATGATAACTTGATCTGGCTATACAGAGAGGTTGTGAGGATTGCTGACAACCCTGAAACACAAAAAACAGTTGTTTTTTCACTGCCTGAGAGTCGATATCTGTGACGTTAGACCACCGCCAACGTTGTCTCTTAGTGACGTAATAGCAAACATCAAAGGTCGGCATGTTGTTATGTTCTCGTGCACTTAATAAACTTGGACAGATCTAATCAGAGCTCATCGACTGCTAAGTTGATAGCTATTGGTCACTAAACATCGACACATGGCAATTTCATTCGAAGTTATAACGTCAGAATTGGCATGCAATAACAATATAAAATCGCGATTGTTTAACTCTTAAGACTGGTTCCCATTTGTACGACTCAAAGATGTGTCAATATGACAAGAAAGACTTGTGTCCACACATTCCCATTAATGGAAAAGCTTCGATGCAGACGAAATGAGAAGTTGAACCAGCTGACAGAAGACGTAATTTAACGTTTGACCTTTTTTGTTTCATGGCAAATTTGGAAGTTATAACACTCGGGCTGCTCAAACCTGGTTCTAAAGTAGCACATTTTAGTACTGTAACGAAATTATTGCGAAAACATCATTTCAACGAACGTCTGAACAACACAAATTTTGACCCCTGCCCACTTCAGATCAAATAAGTGCAAAACTGGGTTTCCCAGCTTTAATTTGGTTTCGCTGGTTATTTAAACAAATGATTGATTAATAAGAGGTACTTTGTTTTTAATTTCTATCGTTTTTCATTCTTCAATCAGAATCATTACAAAATGGTGCTAAGTTTCTTTTGGAAGTTAGTGTCTTAAACCGTATTCTGTCCTTTAAAACTCACGTAAGTAATGTTTTTTAACTGGAGAATGATTTTAATAAAATCTGATAGAATTAATGATACACTGAAGCAGTGATAGAAGGGTATCTGACACAACAGAAAGTTATGAACGAAGACAGAACAACTCCTTGTTAATAATATAAGCTAAGATTTTACTTCATCATTCTCCTAATTGCCTGCCAGAAAACGCTTGATTTTCAACATAGTTAATGAAGGAAGATACGATTTGAGCTAACACCGAATACCAGTAATGAGGGAATATGACATCACGTCATCCACAGCAACGGTTATCAGGACATGTAAGTTCGGGAGGGGTATACATGACATGCTCATCAACTATACTGAACAACAGTTTTCTTACATGCTGGTAATCTTATTGTTTAAAAAAATAACCATCCTAAATGTAACATGCATACAACTGTTTAATTAATGAACCTTCCATGGGTCACATGAAGAATGGAGGAGAAAGGTAGCTCTCACAGAAGAATCGGTCTTGATAAAAGAATAACACGTCGAAAAGCAATTTTAGAATTCAACACAAAAATATGTGGTCCTCAGACTCCGGACAAAATCCACCCAAGTGTTTGAAAAAACAACACAAATAGTATAGTTTTCATATTGTATATGTATTTCAATTTCGTTCATTTTAAGTCATTGTTTCAATACACATCTGTTTCCCATTTCCATGTCAAGCAGCACGATACGATGCATTAGTCATTCAAATGAATAACAAATAGATAAATATGATAAATATATTCATACTCGTCCACCAATGTACCGTGAAGAGTTGATTGTTAAACCGAGGGACTTTTATTCTTGCATTGTCTGAAATAATATTGACCATTTATTGAAGTTTTGGGCGGTCTAAAATATATACCTTTTGCATCCCAAAAGATGGTGACAAAACCTTGCCAGCTGATGGTTGAGTGCAAAACGTCAATGAGGCGGAGAACTTTGGTGCTTCCACTGTGTGAACTCCGGTTAAGTTTCAGGGTCCCAGTGGTGGATCGAGGTTCGTCACCTGCTGACACTAGACGAGACCAAAACCCGGTTTCATCAGCAGTATAGAGACCCTGGAGCTTCACATTACTTTCTGTTCTCTAATGGCGATCTTGTGCCCTATGATTTCTGCGTACCCATCTTGCAGATACCTGGAACATACCAAGATGATCATGAATGATTTTTCAACACTTCCAACTGATATCTGGAATTCAAAGGACAGTTCAGACATTTTCACACACGCTCAGCTAAAGTCCATCTTCCGGTATGGCGACTTCTGACTGCCTGTTTGACCGTGGGTCATCGTCTAGAGACTCACTAACCCTTTTAAACTGACGTGACCAGCGACAAACTGTGGAATAGTTAGGAGCATCCTTAGCCATCACTTTACACATGCGATTATGTATTTATATTAATTGTATAACTTGCTCCTTGGTGAGGAACTTTACCACAGCGTGTTCTTCATGTTTAAGAGAATCCTAGGTCAACGTAGTATGTTATATTGTATTATTATATCTAAATAACTGTTGTGTCTAGAAAAAGACGTGTCAATATTATATTAGGACTGAAGTAACACCTGCTATAAGATGACACTGACGACATCGGGACTACTTGATGTTTTATAGGGTATAGGGCCTACTTGATGTTTTATAGGGTATAGGGCCTACTTGATGTTTTATAGGGTATAGGGCCTACTTGATGTTTTATAGGGTATAGGGCCTACTTGATGTTTTATAGGGTAAAGGGCCTACTTGATGTTTTATAGGGTATAGGGCCTACTTGATGTTTTATAGGGTATAGGGCCTACTTGATGTTTTATAGGGTAAAGGGCCTACTTGATGTTTTATAGGGTATAGGGACTACTTGATGTTTTATAGGGTAAAGGGCCTACTTGAGGTTTTATAGGATATAGGGTGGCTGAAAAAAAGTTTTTCGTCTAGTTTTTTCAACTGTTTATAACTTAACCCTTTGTCCGGAACATAACTCAAAATTGGAGGTGACAGCTTCACACAACGTTTAACTCTTATGTACAATGTTTTCCAGATATGCTTTTGAAGGAGTAGACCAACAAATAAGTAAGATTATGTTTCTGGTGTCCATGTAAACAGGACTAATGAGTGACTCTCAGACCAAGTCCTTTGTCCGGAGGATATATACTAGACAAGACATGATAGCTTCACCAAACTCGTTACATTTGACAAAGTCCTTTGTTTGGACTTGTCGTTAAAACTTTAATCCATAGATGCGCCTTTTGAGGGTAAAACCTATATTTGGATTTTGTTTTTGAAATTCCCGTTGAAACATGACTTGTAGTGATTTTGTACTACGCATATCTCAAAGACTCATTATAGCTACGCCAAACTTGATATACATGTCCAATCCCTACATGTGTATTTTCAAATATATATATATATATGTAGTTTTGTGGTTTCAATGGAAACATGAACAACACAGAGGCTTCAAGGAAGTTATATTCTCTGAAACATACCCACTGTATGATTAGTACTTTTTGCCTGTCCAAATTATATAGATATTGGTCATGAAAGTTTCTTCAACCTCTCGTTGAGGAAGCTCGACCTTCACCAATTGTAAGGCTCTGACACTTGGAACCCCAGTTTACACCCTTCCCCCGAAACTAGGACCAACAGTTTACATTCCTGATCCAACACTAGGACCATCAGTCTACCTTCTCCTCCAACATTATGACCCTCAGTCTACACCCCTTCCCCGACACTCGCGCCATCATTCACAACTATTATTTAACACTAGGACTACCAGTCTACACCGTTCACCTGGGACTCTCTGTGAACAAACACCCTTTCTCCTACACTGGGACCCCAAATCTACACCCTTCCACCGACACTAGGACGATCAGTTTACATCCCGCTCCAAAACTAGGACCATCAGTCTACACCCCTCTCCCACACTAGGACCGTTAGTCTACATCCCTCACCCGACACTTGGACTCCGACACTGCTACCATCAGTCTACACCCCTTACCCGACAATAAAAACAATCAGTCTACAGTTTGCACCCCTCAAGTCAACACGTCAATCTTAGCAGATTTGTCCAGCTCTCTGACGTCATACCCTGGATGAGAGTGTTTGGAGTGGGATCCCTCTCCTTCCTCTACTAAACCACAACAAAACAACGCTTCACTGTGTATTGTATCGTGGACAAGTATTTTTGAAGATCGTTTCATAGGATTGGAGAACCAATATTTAGCGACGCGAAATATAGCATGGAGCATTGTTATGAAATGAGAGCGTCGTTTCTGGAATATGGCCGTCAGCGTACTGAGTAACATAATTTGTTTGATATTAGTTAACTTTTTCGTTTAAGTAACCAGAAGATTATTTTTAAGAAAATTAAAATATTTCTATGTCATGGGTGATTGTAAACACGCCGATGGCTTCAATTAAGTCAAACAAGAAGCAGGAAACGTGTGCTAAATAGAAGCACAGTTATACGCACTTTTTCTCTAGTCCAGATAATGATCCTTCCCGATATCGCGGCACGGACTGTATTACAAATATGCCTCTCCAGTGACTATTGTTTTTTATGACCTGCCATTTAAATATAGACAGAAGGTTATTTACAGCCTTTATAATTAGCGAAAGTTGCAACGATTACGTCGCATAAACATGTGCTGTCACCTACAACCTAAGATTATAAAATATATATAAGATATATATCAAACTGTATTCACAATTCAATATGTCTACGCTTATCTTCACATACCGATAAAACATAACAAGCAGTTAACAAAATGTCATTAAATGTAGGCTATTAAATGTAAATGACATGTGCTGTATAAGTGGTGAAGAAAGAGAGGATGGTGTTTGAGAGAGTGGTGGATTGATTGATCGATGGAGAGACGAAGCGTGATCAATGAAGTGTTGTCTCTCTCTCTCTCCACAGAGAAACTGGGCTCCAAGTTCCAGCAGATCAGCCAAGTGCTCACAGTGCACGCTCTCACCAGGGATGCAGCGCTCTGCTTCAAGAGGAAACCCTCAGCCGTGAGTACATCACCTGTTGTCTACTTGTACACTTACAATCTCTATTTCATCTCTTTGTCTTTACACTAAATGATCTAATGACCGAAAACTGTTGTTAAGAGTCAGTTGTTCCATTATAAAAGCAGTTTTCTGGTAAAGTATCGGTATATTTTTCAACCCGGCGTATCTCATCTCTGTTTCCGTTTTTATTCTGCTTCGGAAATGTTTTAAACAGATCTATGGTTTCCATCCGTTTTTCCTATTTTGGATTGTTTGATTTTCAGACCATTGTCCTCTGCAAAATTTGTGACGGTTCTTTTGAAAAGTTTGCTTAAGTCACTTTTCCACACAAAAAGAAGAAATGTCATTCATGGATAAATAGAAATGTTAAAAAAAAATTAATCGGGTTTCTACAAATGTTACGCGTTAACTTAACCTTTATACTACAATGATATGAGTATAAGCAACGCGTCTTTAGTCAAAAGCTTTGATAGACGTTAGTTTCTGTCTCTGTATCTCTCATTTGCTGTCTCTTTCTATCTCTATTTCTGTTTCTACTCTCTGTCTCTATCTATATCTGTATGTCTATCTCTACCCATCTTTCTCCCAATCCCTCTCTCTCCTATCCCTCTGTCTCCCTACCCCTGTCTCTCCCTACCCCTGTCTCTCCCTACCCCTCACTCTCTTTGTCTCTATCCCTCCCTCTCCCTAACCCCCCTCTCTTTACTCCTCTCTCTCACTACCCTCACTCTCTTTCTCCCTACTCTCTCTACCGTCTTTCTTCCTACCCCTTTCTCTACCCTCTTGCTCCCTACCCCCTCTATCTATCCCTCTCTCTCTACCCCTCTCCCTCTGTCCCTGTCTCTCCCTACTCCTCTCTCTCTATCCCTCTCTCCCTACCCCCTCTCTCTCTCTACCCCTGCCTCTCCCCCTCTCTCTCTACCCCTGTCTCTCCCTACTCCTCTCTCTCTATCCCTCTCTCCCTACCCCCTCTCTCTCTACCCCTGTCTCCCCCTCTCTCTCTACCCCTGTCTCTCCCTACCCCTGTTTCTCCCCCTCTCTCTACCTCTGTCTCTCCCTACCCCCCTCTCTCTCTCTATCCCTGTCTCTCCCTACCCCCTCTCTCTCTACCAGTCTCTCCCTACCCCTGTCTCTCCCTACCCCTGTCTTTCCCCTCTCTCTATCCCTGTCTCTCCCTACCTCTCTCTCCCTACCTCTCTCTCTCTATCCCTGTCTCTCCCTATCCCTCTCTCTCTATCCCTGTATCTCCCTATTCCTATCTCTCTATCCCTCTCTCTACCCCTGTCTCTCCCTACCCTTCTCTCTCTCTCTACCCCTGTCTCTCCCTATCCCTCTCTCTCTACCCCTGTCTCTCCCTACCCCCTGTCTCTCTCTCTACCCCTCTCTCTCTCTACCACTCTCTCTACCCCTCTCTCTCTACCCCTTTCTCTCTTCCCCTCTCTCTCCCCCTCTCTCTCTCTACCCCTCTCCCCCTCTCTCTACCCCTGTCTCTCCCTAGCCCTCTCTCTCCCTACCCCTCACTCTCTCACTACCCCCTCTTTCTCTCTATCCCTCTCTTTCTCCCCTTCTCTCTCTACCCCTCTTCCCCCTCTTCCCCCTCTCTACCCCTGTCTCTCCCTACCCCTCACTCTCTCACTACCATTCCCCATCTCTCTCTCTCTCCTATCCTGTGCTCGTTATCCCCTCTATTGTATGACTCCAACTTCTCATGCCGTTGTGTATAAGCTACTGTCTCACATTTATACTAACGAGAAGAAAGTAAACACACTCCTTTACGTACATGGACATATTAACTGTCAACATCTTGTTGTTTCCCTGTCGGTGATGTTTACACGCATGTGTTTGAGGAGGGTGTGACACCTACCAGTAAGCCTGGGTTGTTTACAGAGCTTATGCCAGTTGACTTCACAGCAGAGAAATACACATCTTTATCTTGTGGGTTGTTGTCCCTGTTATTGTTTCTTAATCGGCCGATCAGAGTCTTACGCACTTCCCTACCTACCGTGAAGTAAATAAGATGTGAAGTGGACTCAATCTTTGAAATATATATATACATAGGCCTATATATCTTCATTTATATTTTGTTTATTTCTTAGGTTTTTCATTTCATATGTATTCAGCCAATATGGACTTGCAGAATTAAGACGCAGTCTGTGTAAAGGCTCCTTTATAACACACAGTCATGATGCAGGGCTAAATTTGAAAGAATAGGATCTTTCATTTTACCCTTTCGAAGTGACCAAAACTAATCGCATTCTCCGTTATATGTATTGCGTGAACTGGCGTTCATGTAAGTCGGGGCTTATGTAAGTTCACATGTTCGAGCTTTCTCTGCCACTTGAAGAAGGCAAATGACGGGAGGTGGAGACACATCGTCTTTATCAACTTCAATCACATTTAAAGCTCACTATTCGAGCATGATATGGTTTCCTTGGTACCGTCAATCAAGTTCCAAATAAGTTCTAAATTATTCATCTATGTTTTATATTGTTTATGAATGTTTAAGGTTTTCTTTTATGAATGTTTAAGGTAATTGTTTTGATGGCATGTTTATTTAGAGGACCCGGTGTTAAGTATTTGAGTATTGTTAACTATAGAGAGGGGATGCATTCTAAGCCTGTCGCTCAGTGTGCAGAGTGTGCTAGGAATGAAGACAAGCCAGGTTGGTTAGATATTTCTTCTCAACACAGAAAACAGTGACACTGCCGTGTGAGATTGTTTCTGTCTGTGTGGGAGCTGACTGGGCCAGTAGAGTGAGGGAGACACGGCTGGTCTGGGGAACACTCTAGCTTCAGATACACCTGCTCTTGTATATCACACACGGCCCAGGTATATCTTAGGGGAAGCTTACCTGGAATCAATCAGTCTAATGCAATAATAAACATTCGTTACTCTTTTTATTCCATTACAGTATAGATGAGAAATAAATAAATAAATTTGTTAAATCCTCCCCACGGGAGACGGGAAATAATAGACGGATGTCCGTATAGTTTGTTTCACTAAATTGTTGACGTTTGGGTAATCAGCTTACTGACATGCTAGCGCCTTCTCGCAGCAGGGTGCAAGGATGTATAGGCATTCGGTGTAAGTGTAAATCTACATCAGGAGTACTGGTGCTTGTGTCCATGGCAGTGTGTAGGTGTTGATGAGAGAACCCTATATGACATGGGGCAGTTCTGGGTAAGTCACCGTACCACTCAACTGACTTGCCTTTACTGCACGTCCATATACGTTGGGCCCGAGCTGTCTGCTCGTGTACTTCTCTGAAATATATACAAACATTAGCCCGGTTACTGCTAATCCTACGTTTGTAAGAAAATTGTTATTTCGGTTTACAGTTATGGGGTATTCTGCTAAACCTGTATACTGCTCCTTGGAGGCAAGACGATATTGTTTTGACTGTAGATTGTGAACAGTGCACTGACATCGTCACGAACATGACATCACAGCTAGTTGACACCATAAGGGTAATAACACCAGCATGCTATGACTCTCATGAACTTGTGGAGGGCATAACGTTACGACATACAGTCCCACCCACCTGTCTTCTGGTATCAAATACATTAACACTCGTGACATATCATTGAAATGTAAATGCATCGCCGGCAAACCTTGATGTTTTCAGTTTGTGTTGATATATCTGTTATCAGAAGACACTTTGGTGATATTCTCTTTGTTTCATATTTCACTAAAACAAGTTGTATTCATGTATCGCCAAACATTAGCTAGACGATTTATCTGTACTTGTTGTACTGGGTAAGGAAGCGAGTTGGACTGTAATCGTGTGTTTGCTTAAGGAGTCTGATAAGTTAGTCTGGGTAGGTAATTGCCCGGCAGTCAGTCTCATCAACCCTTTAAGGATCAACATCACTCCTAGTTTCGTGCTTCAGCTGTGGACCGTATGACACGTAGCCTCACGTGTTTCTATATGTACATGTAGGTGCCTTGTGTATGTGTCCATGCTCATGATGAGAGGAAGCGAGGCCGAGTGAGTTATATTTCTAAGACGGTAAACGGTACTGAGACGCTGCACGATCCATTCCACTTGGTCTGCTTTGTAACTCGGATCTTCATCTATACAACCATATATGGCTGTTTCTTGGTAGCAAACCAGACCATTCTCTCCCTACAGAAACAGCCCAGTCGTATCCACGCCTCTGTTCTTATTGGCCTAGTACACGGGGTAGAAATCTCATTGGAGACAATCCAAGTTAGCTTGCAATCAGCGACGCCGTTCCAAAAGTGATCGTTCTCAAAGCATCGGTCAGTTCCGTTTGCTTCGACAAGACGTAATATAATAATAATAATAATAATAATAATAATAATAATAATAATAATAATAATAATAATAATAATAATAATAATAATAATGATATGTGTTCTTATATGGCGCAGACATAATCAAATCACTTAGTGAATTCTCTAGGCGATATCCAGAGGAGAAAACTCTTTCTTTTACAACACATCGCCTTATACCTTATTATTAGTTTTTAAAGTTGATTAGTAAAATATACTTCATCAAAAAACAGATCATAATTAACACAGTCATAAAACAGTTCTATCTTTAAATAATTTCGCGGAGACTTTTAAGAAAAAATAAACATAAAAGCCTGATGTTTTCAATGTCACCATAATGGCGTTAAGGATGCTCACAAACAAATCTAAAACGTGTTTTTATTTGCTGCAAATAAGGGAGATATCTTGTGTTGCACCTTTATGCCGCTAGTGCAATGTGCAGGAACCTGGGAATGTTTGCTAATAAGAACAGAGGCTTGCTCGGATACGGCTGAGCTGGCTCTGTGGTAAGAGAACGACGGTGGACTTTGAGGAATAAAGTGAAACCAGACAAGATGCTCCTTTAAAATGGTTACACCTTCATGCTGAGGAATATATGGATACCAACTTCTTTGTTCAGTGTATAAGACGTTTCCTCTGCTGGAGAACGACACAAGAATCTGTGTCGAAACGTCGCATATAATGAACAAAGACGTTGTCATCAATATATTCTTCAGCATTATTGTCATTCCAACTTCTAAAATGCCTCTCAAAGAAGTTGGTTACACTATGTCACCTTCTAGCACTCGATAATGAACCTTTGTGTATCTCAATAAATATCCAACAAAACTTATGTAATTCATAAAATGTCATATTCTCAAACTAATACCATTATTATATCTTGCTCCCTCCGGATAAGTGAATATAAAACAACTTTCATATGTTACTATAACTCTATGATTGATTCAATTATAAGGAGTGTGAATCATCACTGGAAGCATATGTACCTAGTGGCAGGGAGGGATTCACAAGCAGGAAATGATCGGTTACTACCGAGAGTACGCGCCAATTTGAGTCCATTAGAGTATTTGTTCTTGTGAGTTTACTGCTTGCCCCTAACTTGGCACCTTCCTTCACTGTATGGCTTCTGTCTCTGTCTAACCCGCTGGATCTTTCTATTTCTCTATTCCGGTATCTGAACCACACCGTAGCTCAAATTAGCATCTTGTGCTCACGATGTCACTCTTGTCAATAACTACTACCGCACAGTCAAAGTGATAGACCTATGTGTTTCTTTACAAGAGCAGAACTGCCTAATATACTTTGATATGTGATTAAAGTTCGTTAAAGTAATTGATAATACACAAAGCAGATTACGTAATATACTTACATTTGTGATTAATGTTGATTAAAGTAATTGCTACACAATACAGAAATGCGTAATATACTTACATTTGTGATTAATGTTGATTAAAGCAATTGTTACATTAAGCAAAAAAACGCGTAATATACTTATAATTGTGATTAATAATGTTGATTAAAATGATTTTTACACAAAGCAGATTTATATGATATACTTAGATATGTGATTAATGTTAATTAAAGTGATTGCAACACATAGCAGATAATTTACTTAGATTTGTTATTTTATGTTGATTAAAGTGATTGTTACACAAAGCAGATTTGGTAATATAGTTAGATATGTGATTAATGTTAATTAAAGTGATTGCAACACAGAGCAGATTTAGGTAATGTACTTAGAATTGTGATTAACGCTGATTAAAGTGAATGTTTCACAAGGCAGAAACGCGTAATAAAATTATATTAGATTTCTGAACTAGACAGCTGGCTCTTGAAAGATTGGTTTATATGATCACTTAGCAAGCTCTAATAGTACGTTTCAATACTTACGGCCTTAACCGTTAAGCAAGATAAAACTAGATTTAAGCTGATAATTGATGTTGGATTTGCTTCACATAGTCGCTCAGATCACGTATGTGGCGTCAAACATAAACATACAGACGATGACGGCTGTGTGATGTCCGTCATGTTTATATATGTACATTTCACTGGAAGTCTTGTAAGAAATGTTGTCATTCAACTTTGGAAGCAATTAATGTCTGACGTTCACACAGCGAAGTGTCGGCGTTATAGATAGACAATGCGTGGTGTTGACAGAAGCGACTTCCCATACATACCGCTGGATGAGCGTCGTCCCCAACACTCCCGTCTTGTGTGGAGCAACAATAGGGGACTGTTCACGTTTGTCCTATGAAGCATACACTAGGCGTACAAGTCGTGGCCTCCTGGCCAGGCCATCCTGCGTGTATGTAGCTCCGAGCGAGGTGGGGTCTAAACTCAGATAATCCCACACAAACACAGCTCACAAGTAATCCCAGTCAGCTTCCTCGCATAGCCCATGGGATTCCAAAGTGGTAAGGCACACAGAGACTTCTCAAACAGCAAAACAAATCATCTTGAGTCGTTCTCTAACAAACTATTCTCTGGGTTTAAGAATTAACGTAAATTTCTTGTCAATACGGTTTGATAATTTGGCTGTGTGCTGGTATAGGTCATTGTGGCCAGTGGTTCTCGTAGGCAGAGGCTGCCAAGAGGAAGTGGTGACACTTTGACTCAATAGACTTCCTTTATCACACGCTAATCCGTAGAGGATTCTGTATTTTTGCTGGAAAGATGCGTATCAGTTGTCATCTGCTGTGTCTAGAACTCAGACGTGTAGAATGAGTCTATAGTTGGAATCTGGCAAGGATGTTATCGTAGATACCCAGCTCACCAGGGAATTATACCTCTTGTTTTCCAGTCTGGTCGCAAGAAGATGGGTCAGTATGAGTCGAGTCACTCGGACTACAACGATCTTGTAGCGCTGAAGCAAGGAGTACAAATGTGGCCCAGCTGGCACCGTAGTTTGGCCCCCCGGCGCTCCCCCCGAGCCGGCAACAGAGGCATCTTCCGCGGGGAGTTCATCCTCCTGAGGTCCTCACCCCCCGGGACTTGTGCGGGTAGGGACGGGCGACGCAAGGGCAACCCTCAGAACGGCTACCTGTACGCTCAAAGGAACCGTGAGTGCATCTTTATATACTAGCTTCAGATATTACATGTCTTTATCGATATTCAACTGCTCCATCATGCATTGTAAACTGATAACATTTTAATGGAATGATGACATATGTTAGTTTGAAATACTTGTTTGTATAATAATCACATAACATCATTGTTGAGATAAACAAAACCAACAAACATAATGACTATAAGATAACAATATCATGATAACGAGAATAGCTTGGTTTGAGCGGCAACAAATTAAACCATCTACATCGCTACTGCATGCTTGAGCAGTTGAATATCCACGTATAACTTGTCACCATTGTCATTCACAATGACTTGAACGGTCTTCAGACTCGTAGTAGAGCGGCATGTGTAAACCTCTAAACATGTGTATGTTGTTTGATTGATATTGTGTTCAAGCTGCGGAGATATGACAAATATAAGATAATGCAGCCTTGAGACAGTTTTTAGATTCAGATTCGGTTATTCAGTAGTTCAAACCTAAAGATATATAGTAAAAGTACAGTTGATGAATTATGTGGTGCATGTCGCGGTGACATTTCTTACAATGAAGACATGTTTTAAATAAATTCCAAGAGATTTAAGGGCATCAATATTTTTAGAATTTAGTAAATTATACAATATTTGTTTATCTCTTAATGTAATGATACAAATGATAAATATCTGCTTCTTAAATGAGAATACATTGTCATACAATACATGGAATTCATCCTTAATTTTGCCGGAGTAATTTTTGCAAACATTTAATTTATCATCAATTGAAACTGCATTTGGTTTTCGTAAGAAATTATTTCTAAAATCATGTGAACTAATTCTAAATTTACATAGTGCCCGTCGTAAAGATTTATCTTTTAAGTTCATTATATAAAACTCTGGTTCTAACAAAGATTTATGAAAAGAATAGTGTTCTAGATATCTTGAGTTATTAATTGACATAGACCATTCCTGGAAATAAATATCTTGAAGGCGTTGCTTGAGACAAATAAAAACTCATTTTTATTGCCAACCTCTTGCGAAATCCATACAAAGGAAAATCCAGTCGTAAAAAGCAATTGCCTAACTTCAGATGCCCTCCCAATATCATCTTGCAGCTTTGAAAAAAGATAGCTTTGCCTAGGGTATCTGGAGGATTCCATTCTTAATAATTTCAACCAATATTTTACAACTCTTAGTTTACTTGGAACAAATGAATTGCAACGACCAATTTCCCCTAATACAGCCTTATTTGATGCATACTTTCACAAATTTAGAAAATATTTAAAGTATATTGCATGTAGTTTTTCAATTAAATGAAAGTATTTCGTATCCCAAATTTCTGAGCCATATAGAAGAATTGGCAATATTTTAGAGTCGAAAATGGTACATGCTGTTTTGAAGGTAACAAAAGGATTCTTTTTGAATTATTCATAAACACACTTTAAAGCCTTAGAGGCTTGTGAAGTTGTGAAGCTAAGCTTTAACAAGTTACTGACCAATTAAGTCTGGAAGAAAATATTAAACCAAGTATATATTTATATGTAACAATTTAAAGTTTTGTATTACCATAATACCATGTTTCATTTCCTTTTAACACACCTCCATTTCTGAATACAACAATATTTGTCTTGAGACAGATGCTACTCCTAGAGCAGCGATATCATACTGCAGTATTATAGTTGTGGGAGCAGCGATATCATACTGCAGTGTTATAGTTGTGGGAGCAGCGATATCATGCTGCAGTATTATAGTTGTGGGAGCAGCGATATCGTTGTGGGAGCAGCGATATCATGCTGCAGTATTATAGTTGTGGGAGCAGCGATATCATGCTGCAGTATTATAGTTGTGGGAGCAGCTATATCATGCTGCAGTATTATAGTTGTGGGAGCAGCTATATCATGCTGCAGTATTATAGTTGTGGGAGCAGCGATATCATGCTGTAGTATTATAGTTGTGGGAGCAGCGATATCATGCTGCAGTATTATAGTTGTGGGAGCAGCGATATCATGCTGCAGTATTATAGTTGTGGGAGCAGCGATATCATGCTGTAGTATTATAGTTGTGGGAGCAGCGATATCATGCTGCAGTATTATAGTTGTGGGAGCAGCGATATCATGCTGCAGTATTATAGTTGTGGGAGCAGCGATATCATGCTGCAGTATTATAGTTGTGGGAGCAGCGATATCATGCTGCAGTATTATAGTTGTGGGAGCAGCGATATCATGCTGCAGTATTATAGTTGTGGGAGCAGCGATATCATGCTGCAGTATTATAGCTGTGGGAGCAGCGATATCATGCTGCAGTATTATAGTTGTGGGAGCAGCGATATCATGCTGCAGTATTATAGTTGTGGGAGCAGCGATATCATGCTGCAGTATTATAGTTGTGGGAGCAGCTATATCATGCTGCAGTATTATAGTTGTGGGAGCAGCGATATCATGCTGCAGTATTATAGTTGTGGGAGCAGCGATATCATGCTGCAGTATTATAGTTGTGGGAGCAGCGATATTATGCTGCAGTATTATAGTTGTGGGAGCAGCTATATCATGCTGCAGTATTATAGTTGTGGGAGCAGCGATATCATGCTGCAGTATTATAGTTGTGGGAGCATCACACTCTTAATATGTGGGCTCACCGGTTCGCTAGGTCAGGAAACAATTTCAAGAAAACTGATACTCCCAAACACGTTTTTAGGACTAATCTTACAACTAAGCCTTGATGTATATTTCGCTTCCTGCCATTAGTTGTGTTTGTCTATTGGTGCTCAACATTCTAACTACCAATAGGAATGTTCCTTACTACTGGACCATTACAACAAGTTAACAATAACTTGCCCAACCCAATGGGATGCAGTATGCTACAAGCCTGGTTACTGCTGTTCTGCTGACCGTGTGCTGGCTTGTTACATGAACACTTTCCAAGGGTTTGCAGCCCAAATATATAACCAAAGTTTGCAAGGAATTTATAGGACTCTTCAGGCAAACGCATGTTCACAACAGCCCTTATCAACTGCCTTACAGACAGTGCCAGGTTCTTGTTCAGATAAGTGTAAACCTCTCGACGGTTATCCGTGTCAGTGGGGTTACACCATATGCTGACTCTTGCCTTGTTTTTGTGTCTTCGGTAGTAGGGCTCATTCAGTAATTGCAGACATCCATCGCCACTATGAACGTCCTTGTTTCAGTAAAACACTATCAGGTATCACTTCATGTTTTAAGAGATACCTGGTTGGTCATTACATAAAGATATTTGGTTTTCTTGCTTTAATTTTAACCATAGAAAACAAGTATTAGGACTTTCAAGCTCCAATGAATCTAAACGATTTTTTCCTGGCGATATATCAGAATTTACATCAAGCTCAACAATACTTTTGGCTTTGATATGTGTCAAAATGCATTTTTACCGTTTGATAGTCACGTTTAAGAGAATTCCTTGTTCTCATAGATAATCAAACATGTTCATATAGATCAAAGCCTGTTGCATTCAGAAGCAGAGGTTCTTCATCCTAAGTAACTTATCCAACACAACCAACCCTAAGGTTTTAACTGCTTTTGAAGTTTCCAAAAGTATGTTCCACTCATTGGTGCACTCCAGTCGCTGTATAGAGTCCGGAGTCAATGATAACACATACCATGGCCAACATCTTTCTTTCTCACAGTACTGGACAACATAACATTGAAATAGTAATGTACAGCATATATTTACATATCTAACCCAAACCACATTATCTAATTGGCAATGACAATAAATCTATATTTATATGGTTTATAATCTTGAACGAGAAAAGATATTTTAAACAATAAAAAAGTCACCAGAGACAGTGGAGTATACAAGAGCATAGCAAGTACGTTTCGTTAAACAAATCCGACACAGCTGAAATACTTGCAGCATCATCTACCATTGGGCAATTCATATATATATGAGTGGATCTTTCTCATACTGCTTTGCCTCGTTGATAATGTTCCATACACTATGATGATGAGGTCCGAAAGACGGAAACAGCTGGCTTTCCATGGTTATTTATATGTGTGTGTTTTCAAAACGTGCCTCTCTGTTCGCCCAGAAGTACAAATTGAAATCTCAATTGAGAGCATATACTCTATCCCGTGTATGTATATAAAGTCTAAAAAAATGTGGCATGTCATGAAGTCGACCACTGGTTTTCACAATATTATCTATTGTTGTTTCAAAGAGGTTCCAGAGAGGGTTTACTGTTGCGGTGCTTTGGAAGATGTTAGACTTGTTCTGTCAAGGCATAACTTTATGGCAGCGCTAGTCTGTAAGCATCACCGGATACAGCGTGAGTGTTCTGTACGTCTTGTAGAGGAATTCCCATGCAATCTGACCAGTAGAGTACCCAGCTCTTTAGTCCTGCTTAACCTGGCTAGAACCAGCCCTCCGGTATCTGCAGATCTATATCGAGACGGTTGGGAGAAGTGCACTGCGTGCCCGGGAACTCTCTATATTAGGTCAGATATTAGATTGCCATGCTGCATATGCCGAGGTATTGGATATGCCGGAAGGCTCGGTGTGAGAGGAGAGGTGAGGGCGGCAGTACGGCCCGGAGGGGCTGTGTACGGAATGGTGCTAAGATGAGAGGTAAATGGTGCCGCACTAGAAGCATCGGGAAGGACCCGGAACCAACAACTGGTCCCTACGAGTCCTGCTTTCTTCTTACAGAGCAGTTGGTGTTGAATGTTGCACCTGTCTTTACCGTGGATGTCAATCGCGATCTACATGCCATATTTGTTTGCTTCCTTATCAGAAATCTCGCTTCTTTGCCATTCCATACCTTGAGTTTTATTGCGGATCTGATATGTAACGGATTTAAGTGCAGGTGACTGAATTGTCCTGGACCATGATTGTTAGGTTTCTACTTAGATATTCCTTCCCAACCCTAGACTTTATGTGGACCTCCCTCCTCCAAACAAATGACCCTTGTCTACACACGCCAAATGGCATTCTCCTGGGTTCCAGTCAAGTCAAATGTGGTGCACATTTGGCTTTGTCTTAAGATTTGTCATTTAAAGAATAATTACCGTGATAAACAATCAATTATTAGTCCCATTGTTATCACGTGAGGGAATCCCTGAATATTGGCAAGGGTTATGAATATTAACAAACAACCCATTGAAAGCATAGGATGGAGAAAATAGCCAGACAAACTATTCCAGAGCCATGGCTGAAGTTATGAGGGTGAGAATACACAAATTAAGCAATACCATAAACAATGAGAGAAGACAAAGCTAAGAATAAACACTTTAAAGTAGCCTGACAATCGTCGGATAAAGAACTACAGACAGGAGCAATCTTAGAGTAGTGTGGGGGGTCGGTGTACGGAGCTGACACCGGAAGTGGAGTAACAGGCCAGCTGGCACTGTGTTGGGAGAGAGAGTCATGGCTGCCAGATAGTGGGGACCGTGGACTTTAGGATTAGTTGTATTGTCTTACACCCTCGTGGTAATTGGAGAGCTTTCTTTGGGATTGTAATTGATTTGGGATTAATCAGCAAGGATGTTAAAAAGTAAAATCAGTTGGTTCATCTTTGAAATTGATTAGAAGGGTTCGAAAAGACATATCAATAATTGGTTCATCATTATGTCTAGGGACTTGTTGAAGCCAACCAAAACCTGGAATTAGTCCTAGTCTCCCATTCTTTTCCGTTGTAAACTTCAGACTGCATGGCTCATATTCCGACCTTGGGAAGCTATGTGCACTCTCGGTTCGTTGACGTTACCGTCATGGGTCGTCATTATTTAGCCATATCAGCTGGGATAATCGGAAGCTTCGATAAGAGGGTGAAGCTTCACCATCTAGCAAAAGATCGGAGTTTAAACTTAAGACTGCCTCTCTTATTCTTCTATCCTTCTATCGATTTCGTAATACTTGCTATGATATAAGTAATGTGATCATAGCAAGTTGGTAATTATGCAGTGGTTACGTTTTCACATTTCGACTTATGTAATAGCGTTTCTAAGATATAACATGAACAGCTATTGGTAAGGGGAGGGGGAGTATTCATCATCATTATCATATATCTGGTCAGATCAAAATAAGAAACGTACAGAGAAGAAACAGTTTGCAAAGTTAACTTTCTGGTTTTATTTTACCTTTAACGTTCAAAGCAGAAATAACAATTTTGGGAGATAATATACACCGTTAACGCTATACAATTAGCAACACAATGTATAAGTTACCCTGCTGATCACTATCCGGTTAGTAATGAACTTCTACTTTTACTGTCGGGACGTTAGAGTTAAGGCATTGTGCATGATGCTTTACGACAAGACAATTGTCTGGGTGCAGAGTGACAACATGGGAATATGCTCTAACCGCTGGCGACTAATGGTTGGTAGGCTAGTCCACACTCAGCTGCACTCATAATGGAGTTCCTTGTGTAGTCTACATACATAAACTCCTGTCTTCAGCCTAAGAACATGATAAATTATCATTTATAATTGAATAATGGGGATTTGACCAATGCACCGCAAATTCACTGTGATAACTATTTGTTCCATTGTTATGCAATCTGTTAAGGAGCTTATGAGAAGAGTCAGCATGGGCTAACAAGGTCTAGTTTATAACTTGAGACGAGGGCTATAGAAGACACTAGTGAGGCATTATCACAGTATGGTCTAGTTTATAACTCGAGACGAGGGCTATAGAAGACATTAGTGAGGCATCATCACAGTATGGTCTAGTTTATAACTCGAGACGAGGGCTATAGAAGACACTAGTGAGGCATTATCACAGTATGGTCTAGTTTATAACTCGAGACGAGGGCTATAGAAGACACTAGTGAGGCATTATCACAGTATGGTCTAGTTTATAACTCGAGACGAGGGCTATAGAAGACACTAGTGAGGCATCCCCACAGTATGGTCTAGTTTATAACTCGAGACGAGGGCTATAGAAGACACTAGTGAGGCATCATCACAGTATGGTCTAGTTTATAACTCGAGACGAGAGCTATAGAAGACACTAGTGAGGCATCCCCACAGTATGGTCTAGTTTATAACTCGAGACGAGGGCTATAGAAGACATTAGTGAGGCATCATCACAGTATGGTCTAGTTTATAACTCGAGACGAGGGCTATAGAAGACACTAGTGAGGCATTATCACAGTATGGTCTAGTTTATAACTCGAGACGAGGGCTATAGAAGACACTAGTGAGGCATTATCACAGTATGGTCTAGTTTATAACTCGAGACGAGGGCTATAGAAGACATTAGTGAGGCATCATCACAGTATGGTCTAGTTTATAACTCGAGACGAGGGCTATAGAAGACACTAGTGAGGCATTATCACAGTATGGTCTAGTTTATAACTCGAGACGAGGGCTATAGAAGACACGAGTGAGGCATCATCACAGTATGCAAAAAAAACAAAAGTCTAAGAGCACTGCCAGCGGACGAATCCTACCTTTACTATACAAACTGAACTTTGCATTTTTGACTATTGCAACGCGTGTAATGAGGTAATTGAGACGTAATTCTGAGAGCATGTGGAGTTTTTAACTCAACATGTGAGAATCAACAAGAGATGTTCGTCCAAGATGAGTTGAGAATGACTAGATTCCTCTAAATTCAGTTTCTGGTCAGCGTTTCCACAAGTCCCTACAGCACAGTTTGCTATCGGTACAGAGTGATGCATTTTACTCATGTACAATTGAGAAAGTCTTTACTCTACCATTCTTCATTAAATCACCAACAACGTTGTCATCAGACATAGCTGAACATAAAGGTTTATATTGAACTATTTATGACAGCTGGGTGTGTTTCAAACTGGTGTCTACTAATCACAATGAGTTGCTGCAGTTGCAGTTGGTGCTGTCAGTTTGCTGTTGGTGCTGTCAGTTTGCTGTTCGACTGTGCTCGATTTCATATGTCTTAAGTTCAAACCCTCTCTACTGATTATTACCGACAATTGATTTTATTTTCAGTTAAAAGCTTTCCCTTTTCACCCATCCAATTTAGTTTTGGAGCTCATATTCATCCCTGAGTTAACGTTCTAAACAAGATTGAACTCTACTTTATAATACTTATTGTACTTAAAGTTGATGATTAATTCTTTTAATTCATATTTGCCCTACCTATTTAGATGGGGCAAATGTTGCCTCAATACCGCAAGAGGCAAATACTGTGTACTGTTTACATGACCAAATTTGCCTCTTTGGGGTACATTTTCATCGGATATTTCCTCGGGTAACCGTTGCATGTAAACGTGGTTTTAAGTTAAAGCTTATCAATAGGAATTCAAAGGACTTTATTGTATATAAACACCTCATGTGTATATAATATGTGTAACTGATATAAGTAAGATACAGATATAGACGGTTCATTGAACAGAACATACACAAACCATGTTGTAACTGCTGATGGTGTTTGGAAATCGTGTTCAAGCTTGAAAATACACTGTATGTAAGAATCTATATCGAAACGTCGTTATCTTGTAAATAACTTAGTTTGATATCAATTGAAAATGTACTTGATTACCCATACAACTTCTAGAATGCTACTAAAACAGTTCACAGGAGGTGAACGTTGAATATACTATGTTCAGTTATTGTTTGGAAATGTATATGAACGCGGTATGAAATTTGAAAGATTTGTTAATTATAACGTTTGCAACTGTGTATGTAATATGAAAGTTTATAGAAATCTGAAATATTTTTTGTAGACGTGTATGTGAACGCTATTTTTAATATGAAAGTTTTGCTTATAAACGTTGACATGTTTGTAATAAGAAAATTTTAGTTTATATATTGATTGTACATAGTAAGGATGCATGTGAAAAAAGGTATGCACAAATAATGAACGCATATCGTGCATTTGATCACTCCATGATGTTTGAAAGGGAAACTAAATAGGAAATGTAATCGTTGTTTGTAATGCGAGTGTATTATTGCAATGATATATGAATTTGGTGGGGAATCTTAAATGGTGTATGTGAACGCTATGAAAGTTTTGCTTATAAACGTTGACATGTTTGTTATAAGAACATTTTAGTTTATATATTGATTGTACATAGTAAGGATGCATGTGAAAAAAAGTATGCACAAATAATGAACGCATATCGTGCATTTGATCACTCCATGATGTTTGAAAGGGAAACTAAATAGGAAATGTAATCGTTGTTTGTAATGCGAGTGTATTATTGCAATGATATATGAATTTGGTGGGGAATCTTACTTAAATGGTGTCTGTGAACCCTGTTTGTACAGTAGGCAGGTATGCAGCATGTAGTTTGTGTATGTGAACCTTCATGTAAACAGCATACGGGAACACTGTAGATAAACGGCTTACTTTTTGTGAACGGTCTATTCCAATAGTATAATTGCAAACGGTGTTTGAACTTTGTAAGTGAACATTGTTTGTAAATGATGTTTGAAAGTTTCTGTGATGTGTGTTAATAAACGGCTTTACAGTGATTGCTCTAATTTGAATTTGGATGTTGATAATTGATTATATATATCGTTTAAGTGTTTCAAGCGCTGTTTATTCCTGTGGATGATATACATGCATGTTTGTATTTATGTGTTGGATTGATAGTAAGACGATGTACGAGTAACGATGGTTCATGTGATGAAATCAGGGAGTGTACATGTTTTGACAGATACAAGTTGGTATTGGTCAATGAAGGAAAACTACTGTAATAAGTATAGTAAAGGTGCAGTGAATACATTACCAAATGCGTATATGTGTTTGTCGTTTATGAGCCAGTAGATGCAAGGATGTACAGTGCATGCATTACTACGTGTAGTTGGATAGTTTGGTTAGCTCTACAAGGGGACATAGTTAATCACCCCAAGATCTTTTTTCTCACTAGAGATGCAGAAACAGGAATGTCTCTTGTGTGGATAAAGTTTCTCACGCCGAAGAAAGACCAGGTCAAACTTCTCCGTGACCTATTTTCTTCAAAAATGTTTGTAAAGGTTAATTTTTCCGACAAATTTGTGGAGTTGAAATCTGGAAAGGAGTTTGATAAACATGATTGAAGGGCTAGTATTTCTTCTCGTGTGTGTGTTAGCCTGGAGACACAAACACACAGGCCGAGCCCGGTCCCCCTCCCTAGCCTCTGTAGCGCCAGTAGTTGTTACTCTCCACCAACTATGCACGGGTTAGTCATAGCGGTATGGCTGTCACTTCTCACCTGGCTATCACAACTCCGCTCTGTTGACTGGGGACAGTCTGTTTACTCACGACCCAGTCGCTATCTGGATTCAAGTCTTTATAACAAATTGAAGACAGGATCAAGGTCACTATCTCCAATCTATATTTGATTCAGCCAGCGAGAAACATGTGTAAATTAGTTCTTCTGATTAACATTGATAGAAGATTCCAGGGCAGGACCAATGGTCTGTCTCTGCTCGAAACTGTTTAGACATGCACTTATATCCAGTAAATCCTTTAGTGTATTCGACAACAGTTCAAGGATATTGTATTTTCATGATTGATACTTCTCAGGTAGTCAGTAAAGACAAGTTATTTATTGGTTATATCAAATATTCTGTTGATGCTTATTGGTTTGACTGTGATGGATGTGTGAGATTTGTCTTCTGCTGTCTTTGTTAAGCGAATACACCACCATTTCAGTAACGTACATTACCAAATTGTTTCTCTATTTCCGATATTCCAAAATGAATTATGATAAAGAGCCTCCGAATAGTTTGTGCTTTGTCAGGTTTTTAGTGTTTCGTTTAAGATTTGATACCATGATATTAAATCCAGAGAAGGATCTGCGTCCTGTTGTTACCGACTTGTACCGTGGGTTTAAAGCCCTGGTTAAACAGATTCTCTTACAGTGTCAGAGTTTGACCTAGCGCCAAATCTGGGAAAAGTTGTTACGTCCAGACAATACAATTCGACGTTGGGAACATTTTCAATTGGTCTCCTTTTACAACAATACTTGAATATAACAAAGACACTAGAAAGGTGTAGGTTGTAATATGTAAGATACGGTTGAGGCCTCACCCTTTTTATTGAGGAATAATCATGGCCTGGTTAATCTAAAACGGATGATGATGATGATGATGGTTGACTCTGTGACTTTAGATGATGTGATTCTGTGTTGGTGGTTTACATGAGTTGCAACCAATGAGGGTTGAGGATAGATTCTATGAGGGAGAATGGTTGATTTCTTGGGTGGCATCGTGTTTGCCTGGACCTCTCTGTATGCCTCCCTGTGGGTCCATTGTAAAACAACACCGTCTATAAGAGCCTCCGGTGGAATGCAGTAGCAGGGAAACATCCAAGGAATTACCTCCACATTCCTTGCAATGTTTATGTAGAAAGTGACTCATTGTTATTTGATTTCAATTTCAAAGACATCATTGATGGTCGAAACTTCTAAATCAAAATAATTTTACAGTTGTGTTACATTATTTGTTTTTTTTTAGATGAAATAGGTTCTCAGAAGTTTGCCACAAAGCGAATTAGAGAATTAATGCCCAACACGAGTTATCGTGCAAGCCATCTTCCCACGGCAAGGTGAAAACGCATCGAGCAACTCTCATCGCTTTAGACCTTGCCATCACAAGATAGAAAACCGGTGATCCGGAGCAGCGACACCTATCGTGATTACGAGTTACGCCCCTTACCAGTTCTTTCAACAATAGCCAAATCGCCCTTTACATCCGGAACAAATTCAAAATACTAACAGACGATCTTTTTTTAAACTATCCGAGTGAAACTTAATATCAAACTTCAGTCCCCATGGTTGTTTTCATGTTTTCTATGCAGAGAAAATAAACATTAATGTATCACTCGAATAAAGTGTTTCTCTCCCTTGTAAAACGCATACAATGGTATTTTTTTCAAAACGGCCTGGTTTTAGAGTAGCTTATTCTAACTCTAAGTTGCTGTCATTTTTTCTAAGTAATTCTAAAATGTGTAAATTTTTCGGTTATTTCAATTTGAATTGAATAGAAAACATTTTTGCCTATTAATCGGATTATTGGATAAATAAGCACGTCTAAACCATTTATTTTTCACATGATATCAAAAATTTATTTTTGTACAAGAAAGAACTTGTACATGTGGTGTACGAATAAGAATTCCTTACAACACGATATGAAACGTTTTTATAACATATTCATTTGAAAGATAACAAAAAACAATATGTTGATTATTATAGCAGTCAATGTTTTTACTATATACGCATTTTATTCTTTGTTCACGATATTGTTTATTCCTTGTTCACGATATTTCTTAAAACATGTAACAATCCTTATCAAATAAACACTAAAGTTAAATACTTTCAATGGAAGAAAGTTGAAACCTGAGGTCGGTGCATATATATTTACGCCGAAAAATCGATTGATCACACACTGCATTATAAGCTTGATTTGAAATACGTTCCGGCATGAAATTTTAAGAAAAAGATAGGCGGTCATTCTGATGCGTATTGGGATTTAATACACTTATCATGAATTATGCTTACTTATGGATCATGTCTTGTGTATTGCCCTACGATTGACAGATTTAGTTTCAGAACTAAACAGTTTTTATGCTGTACCCTATTTAAAAATGGTATATTCTAAAGTAAAAAGGGTCGCAAACACAAGTTACATTGCTTCAAGGATTTCTTTATTGTTTTCTATGGAAGGAAGATCTCAAGCTCTGCTTTCGGTCTTATTTCCCGCTCTGCTTTCACTTCAGGTTTTGAAAACGTACGCAAAACCTCGCACACATGATTTATCTTACGATTAAAACACAATGAATCATGAAAATAAATTGTGATGCACAAATGTTTGCTGGAAGTAAACTTTGCGTTTTTAAGGCATGCACATCATTCAAATTTGGAGGAAATTTTTTGGGACATAGTTTACAGTAAACTATTTTTACAAAGAATTATAAATTCTCTGCATTTTATGGTTATAGTCAATGATAGTATGTTAACATACTTTTCCAATAAAATTCATATCACGCACAGAAAGTTTTAACTAAATCCTCTCATTTGCTAATTATTTTGCTCCCAATCAAGCACGGTAATGTCCGATTGGCTTATGGCATGGCATGGAGTCCGGCGTCCGTCCGTCCATCTGTCTATCTGTCCATCTGTCCATCTGTCCATCTGTTCATCTGTCCGTAAACTGGGTGCATTTTCGACTTCTTCTCCAGATGCATAAGACCTAGAAAGCTGAAACTTTGTGTACTGACTCCTTGACTAGTGAGAATTATTATTTTTAGCTTCAGTTGTCCTATCGCCCCATAATAAGGGCCACAGGGGCCACGCCCTTAAAACGTATTTCATCTTCTTCTCCTGTGGCATAAGGCCTAAAAAAACTTTGCGTAAAAGACTCCTTGACTGGTGGAGATTATAATCTGTAGCATGAATCACAGCGCCTACCCTATGGTCCCTTAAAAATGTGAAACACATTTGCCACCCCCTAAAACAAAATAAATATGTAGCCAGATTAGCTACAGAGCCAATGTCTCTATCTTTTTAACGAAGCTTGGTTTGTAAGTAGACCAAATGGTCGAGTGTGTCTTCTGGATACGTTGTCACCTTTTTCCTCATAATTTTTCATTTGTGACTTGTCTCGTGCTTACTTTAAGAACACTAAATTGATTTTCTGGTTTTGGACTTTTCGCAAATGAGGGACCTTTTTGCTGTCCACTATTTCAAAGTCTATTCAGTATGTTTACTATTAGACTTAGTTATACTATTATATAGAGTATCAATTGTATCATGTATTTATCACTACAGTCAGATGTTCTCCATCTTCTACATCATTGCAATCATTTGTTGTACAGTGTGGAAATCATTGCAATCATTTGTTGTACAGTGTGGAAATCATTGCAATCATTTGTTGTACAGTGTGGAAATCATTGCAATCAGTTGTTGTGCAATTGGTTTATCTATGCGGTGATATCTTCTTTTGTGTTCTTAATCACATGCCTATGTCATCTTCTGCAGCCATTTGTTGTATTGTTTTCCGTCCTGCAGTCATTTGTAGTACTGATTTCCGTTCTTCAACCCTCTCTTGTACTGATTTCCGTTCTGCTGTCATGCGGGGTACTGATGTGATGAAAGGCAGAACTCAAACCCCTAAGTTTTAGCTCACATTAAAAGTATATTGTGATAATTGATGCATACATTTTACAACGTTAGTTTCAAATAAATACTGGTAAAACTGACCATGTAACTTACGTTGGACCGGTGGCTAAACCATCTCTTGTTATAATGGGTGTACGGTTGAAAAATGGGACCGGTTGATAAACCATCTCTTGTTTAAATGAGTCTTTACGAGGAAAATGCTTCATTATTCTTTTGGTGTGCTGCATGTTATAACCATGAGCTCTTGGCTCGTTGCTGGTCTGCGTTGTCTCTCTCCACTACACGTACAAGCAGCATGTTCACATGGCCCCTCATCAGGACTTGTGACCTTCACCATGACGACATGTGTTTGCTAGAGAACAGCCTGTCTGATCCTAATGAGTAGAGCTGTAGCGGACTAATGCGTGTGTTCAGCACAGTGACGTTCATGTGACGTAAACTGACCAAAGGAGCTGGATCAGAGCTTCTGAGCTCAGAGTGACCACTGACCACACATGGACTGGGAAGCTGCATCATTCCCCACTTTACAAACATTCACGTTTTGCGCTTAGCCTTCATTTCACGTACCTGGATAATGCACTCAAAAAAACTTAACCATATATCCTCCAAGTTAGCCTTTGCATATGGACGTTATTCTTTAACACAGTTCGAAGCAACATAGCAAACGTCTGTAGGACTCCTTTCAAATACAATGAAGACACGGCTGCTTCATTTTGCAAACACAAAGGTTTCAAAACGTTACACTCTTGTACACACCTTCACGCTATGTTTTCCAAGTTTGTGTGAGAGTTGTCGGTCTCTATGGTAACGTGATGTCACCTGTTTGTTTAAAGTACTCCGATTTTCGTAAGAGCAAAATATACATCAACAATCGGTGTCAGCTACTTGACACAAGCACGCAAAGCTCGTGCAGATCGGTGACGTCACAACGCTGGTTTGGTGGGTTTGTGGGACAAATTCCTTTAAGTTAGCAGCATGTGACCTTTAGATGATCTTCTCATAGTTTTCGTTAAATCTTTTAAAAATTAATTTGATTATTGAAGCGTCATACGGGCTATGATTTGCAGTCTTGATGAATATGATCCATATGCCGGTATGTTATGTAAGAAGTATTGAGTGTGACTCTGTATTGACTGAACCATTGCCGCAGCCTGCATCAATTAATGGAATGTATTGCGACATGTAACCGTTTTTCTTAATGTCTTTCCATAACGTGTTACAGTCGTATAAAAGACCCGTTATACCCCCATTTCACTGAGCTACGAGCCGTTGCCGACTGAAAATAGGCCAAATGTCGTCATTGACTCGTAATTAAGCGTCTCTGAGTCCTCTTTAGACGCCTCCGAGCGTAGTTGAGTCTGTATGGGTCTGTATGAGTCTGGGAGAGTCGGGAGGTCAAATTTTGTCGGGAGTGGGTTTTTGAACATGTTCAAAAACCCACTCCCGACTTTTTAAGTCCGGCGAGGTTCGTACTTTTCAACCGGAAATTCCAGAAATTCCATTGACGTTGTATTGAGTCGTATGTTGCTCGTATCCGAGTCTTATTGAGTCGTATGGAATCATATTGAATCGTGAATAAGTCGTACATAGTTGGATTGAAACGTGGTTGTCGGGTGTGAGTCGGGAATGGTTCTTTCCCTAATTTACATGCCGACTCACTTCCAACTAGTGCAAACACATGTACGACTAACCAATACTCAAAGGCGATCAGTGACGACCCGTTCCTGACTAATCATAACAAAAAAGTCGGCGGTTGTTGGCCTTTTATATGCCCGATTCTGGTCTAAACTTGCCGATTTTATCGTACGTGGATCGTCTGTGACTCGTACGTGAGACGTTTCTGTGTCGTGAGGAGTCTTCATTGTCGTGAACGAGTCGTAAATAAATCGTTCAGGTCGTGAGTGGGTCGACAGTGAGTCGTTAGAGAGTCGGAAATGAGTCTTTGTCAGAGTCGTGGTGGTGACATGGTGTCGTGAAAGACTCGGCAGTGAGTCGTGAACGAGTCGGTCTCAGTCGTATTGAGTCGTATCTGAGTTTGGATGAGTCGTAAGTTCCTCAGTTTATTGTCGGGGGTGCCTCGTAGGTCTGTCGGGAGTTCCTCTTCATTGTGTCGTATTTCAGTCGTGTATGTCGTAGATAACTCTTAAGAGTGTCGTTAGTAACTCGTAGAAATATCAAATTTCATAATTTGACCTCTAATTGCTCCCGACTCATGCCAACAAAGTCGTAGTGGAAAAGTCGGGAATAGTCGGGAAGAGTCTTGAACACTTTTCAAAGTTGTAGCTCAGTGGAATGGGGGTATTAGGTGGGTCAGTGATTGTTCTTTTTGAATTATACCTTATTTCACACTTAACAATATCATATAGTCCTATATCTCTCCTTGTTAACGTAGGTCAACCACAGTGTCACTGGACATGAATCATAGCAGGAACTCAAGCTAAGATAAATGATCTTTGAGAGATAGTGTATGTCTGAAGGGCGACCTGGAGGAGATTGCTGTAGTCAGCTGATCATAGTGCTCGTAACCTCTTCACGGGGATTCACCGTATCCAATTCTAAAATTTGAATTTGGGTAATCTTCTGACGGGAATATCGAGCCTACTTCCATATATACACATCAAAATTAGTGTTTCACAAATCTGCTGTTTTGAATTTGTCATGTTTTAAAGGTTCATACTGCTCTTGATTGTGACTTTATACCAAAAAGCCGATACTAAAGGTTCATCGGTTCACTGGAGATAATGGAATTACTCGCATTACAGCAACCAATCTTGACTTTCATATTTCGTGTTAACAACACTTGTTTCTGAAATTTATGAATTCAAATTATCAAAAAGTAGAGAAACGTTATCTGAATGAAATTTGCTTTGTTTAACTCGTAGATAATGTTTCTATCACATCACACAATTAATTTCTCTAAAATATTGTCTTCTGTCTTATCAGAAAACTTCTACTGATGAAAGACACATTTTTACTTTTTTCCCTTAAAAAATTAAGACAAAAAAGAAATTTGGAAAGTCCTAAAATGATTCGCTATGATGACATGTCAACATGAGTTATGTGATGTTTGCAGGTCCGAGCCCCATCACACTGCCGCTACAGAAGCACGAGTACCCAACACGCATCCACCAGATAGAGGCGGAGGACGAACTCGACATTGACGATATGGAGAGGTAACACACTCACTCTTCATTCGTCTTCTTTCCTTCGATTTCCATAACTTAATGAACTCTGCTCCCTAAATCATGGTGATAACGTTACTATTAATATTGATGATATGTAATTATCTGAACGTGGTTATAGATGTGTTACTGTTCCATTCCTATATTGACCTTGAAATGTAACGATTTGTACAGTCTGATAGATGTGTAACAGTTCCATGCCCGTGCTGCAGGTTCAACCATCGGTCTCCACTGGGCCTGATACAGGAGTACAACGGGTTCCGCCAGGGCAGCCGGGAGATGTGCCTTGCAGACATAGAGGAGGAGGAGGAGCCCGACTCGCTCTCCATCTACAGCAGGAGAAGGCTGTCCAAGTCTCGCAACAGTCTTTACGAGGAAGCTGAGACAGTTTTCTCGAGCTCAACCCTCAACCTGACACGTGTGGATGCCGACCTCAGCAGTAAAAAGTTGCACATACCCGAGGAGGACTACAGTGAGAGCGAATCTGGTATCTCCGCTCATTCTGACTCAGAGGACAAAACGGGGTACACCCCTTCAAGCTCGGACGAGTCCCAGAACAAGAAACGGTATGATGGGTCGTCCGACTCCGCAATGAGAGACTCAGATGGTTGTTCGTCCATGTATTCTGACACCGAGAACACAGCAACTGTCGTACAGCTCCACATTCCAAAACACTCACAACCTCCAAATGCTCTTTCAAGTGATGAGATGAGTGGAGATGAGACGCGTCCAGTCTCTAAAAAGAACGGCGCCAAGAGTGACTCAGATGACACAGGGCTGTTTTCTATTAGTGAAAATAATGATGAACAAGCATCTGATGAGGCTAGCCGAGAACGACTCCCGAAGTTTACTCTCCCTCCCCCAGACAGTCGGAAGAGCCTCGACCTGGGGCACGCTCGGAAGTGGAGCAGCACGTCCTCTAGTGATGACGAGGTCCTGCCCAGTATGCATCGCTACCGGCCACGGGCCAGCCAGCCAAACACCCAGAACCAAAGCACGAAAACTTACAGTTCAGGATCGGACGAAGATCACTTGTACTCTGAGATCAACATCATCAGTGATGCAGATGAGTCTGATGCTGACGACAATGATATTTCTGAATTAAGAACAGTCTCCACAGACGTACTGAGGCGGGCTCCAGCACGCTCCCGGAACTTGCAAGAGACGAGGGTGTCGTCTGGCTCACTGGCGGATATCATGAAGCATAGTCTCACCAGTGGGGTGTTTACAAGCAAGAACAAAGTGCCCCAAAAGAAGACGTGCACTCCAGTGTTTGACTCTTCCAGCATCAAGAAGGACAGACAAGTAGCTGCATCACGTCGTCGATCAGCCTCAGCTAAACGCCCTAGCATTTCATCTGATGAAGAAATGGCCAGCCCATATGACAGTTCTGATGACTCAAAAGTCAGCGATAGTTGTAAACCAAAATGCGGTGACAAAATTAAGGCGTTACAAAGCATCCTCATAAAACAGTCTTTACCATTTGCAAACCCAGCCTTCTTCATTGTTTCGTCGTCTAATAAAAAGGAGGATCAACCACCAAACAAGACTGCTGAAGCTAAGGCGGCCAAAACCTCGTGCGACACCAAAGCTAAGATAGCAATAGCCCCGCGAGTTACCCCCGGTTCCGTACCGCCAGCTCCCCCGCCCCCTCCCCCACCAAGCACTCTCCCTAAAGTGCAAAAATTTGACCCAAAGCAGAGTCGACCCCAGTCCCAGGTGAAGCGGAAAATCTCGGACAAGACGAGTAGCAGCAGCAGGGGGCTGGACGTGGAGGAATACTGTATCAGTGACGACGGTAACACACGCATCAAGTCCATCAAGTCCATGCTGCAGAGAGCTGGCAGTGTGACTGAAAGCGAGACAGGTCGCCACACTCTGCCTAGGTGATTGGAGGCGGACTCACCGCTGTCTGCCATGTGTGATGTACATCTGTGATACCTTTTATAGTCGTGCTACATGTCCATGCTGTGAATCAAGACGGCTATTATGGACACACTGCCTGTGAGAGAACTGTTCTGTGAACCAGACAGCTTTTATGGACACACTTGTGTGAGAGGACAGGGTTGTTAATTAGACAGACAGCTTTTATTGACAAACTGCCTGTGTGAGAATAGGGCTGTGAATCAGACAGCTTTAATGGACACGCTGTTTGTGTGAGAATACTGCTGTGAATCAGACAGCTTTTATGGACACGCTGTTTGTGTGAGAATACTGCTGTGAATCAGACAGTTTTTATGGACACGCTGCCTGTGTGAGAATACTGCTGTGAATCAGACAGCTTTTATGGACACGCTGCCTGTGAGAGAATACTGCTTTGAATCAGATAGCTTAGAAGTTTGGTGAATCCGGGCCCAGGTTATATAAAGAGAAAAAGAAACTGTGATTAATTAAAACGTGATGTGAGGGGGATAAGGTTGAATACTTGTGGAAACCCCTGTCGTAACCACCGTCTGATTGGTAATAGTTGACTCTCTTATATTCCTCTCTCTTGTGATCGGTCCAATCTCAGAACAACATATATATAAATGCTTACACCCTTATTTCGAGTTTTCGTGCCCAGTGGGTGTAAAGCATTCCCATGTAGATTTGATTTGATTGGGGTCATATAGTTTGCAGAAATCCTGCAGTTATGTTTTTTTCTAAAGATGAGTTTTCATGTTAATAAGATTCAGAAGCATGTACATGCATACATCGATATCTATTATATATTTTTGGTGTTTTTTAATACAGTTTTAGTTTTGAATTCAGCAAAGGTGATATTATTTTTAAATTGACATGTTTTTAAGTTATTGTCGTTGATATATTTGAACTAGAGACGATTGTATATCTACTCAGGATGTAAATAAGTATCATGCTTCATAATGCTTGGCATCCAACACGAGTTTTGTTACTATTGGCCATAGCTGGATAGTCTATATCATTATCTGTTTATATGAATCCATCTGGATAGTATTTATCATTATCTGTTTATATGAATCCAGCTGGATAGTCTATATCATTATCTGTCTAGATGAATCCAGCTGGATAGTCTATATCATTATCTGTCTAGATGAATCCAGCTGGATAGTCTATATCATTATCTGTCTAGATGAATCCAGCTGGATAGTCTATATCATTATCTGTCTAGATGAATCCAGCTGGATAGTCTATATCATTATCTGTCTATAGATGAATCCAGCTGGAAAGTCTATATCACTATCTATTTTCTTTTTACTCTTAAAAACTATCGGTAAAACAAATCAGATTAACAATTTCTGGAACTTATGTTTTCTACGAAGGTGTGTTTGGATAAATGACTGACGTGGGATGTGATGCCTTTATTGTCTTTAAGAGTGTTTTTTCTTGTAACTTTATGAAATACCTTTGATTCTTACAGTTTTGGATATAAGTCTTGGAGTTGTCAATCTTCAGTAACCTCATCTTGATTATTTGCTTTTAACAATTGTTACCATTTTTTGCTTAAATAAAAGTATAATTTTATTGACAATTCAAATGAATATCAAATGATTCCAGTTGTTTCTACGTTATTGCGATGACCAATTCCAACATCCACGACGTGCTGTGTCCAACACACAGTGTGTACATGTGTGATCATGTGTGATACATTTCCTGTACATATGTTACCTGTACTGTATATAATAAAGTGCTAATCGATAACATCGCCATATTTTTACATCTGCTTCGAAATAAAATCAAATCAGTGAAACAAATGTGTTTTTCTTTGTAATGTTTTGTGTATAATGTCTGTCCTTCATGGACATGACGGTATTCATGTGAATCTACTAAACTGTCATACGTCAGCTTCTTCAGTTCACCCGGGCAATGGTCAATATTGATGTTGCTTGCTGACGTAGTTAGATTAACTTATTCTGGTGACTCATGCATGGGGTAGGGTCACATACTAACTGCAGCATTGGGCAGGAAGATTCAGTCAACCCAAATTCATCCCTTTTCGGTTTTCTCATATTCCTCATACACCTATTTAAATCGAGATTTCTTAAAATGTTTAACACTATGTTTTAAATAAAATTTCGGAAAATTACAAATATACTAAACTACACAAAAGGACTTAAAGGGGCAGTAGCACATTTTATGAAAATTTAATTTTTTCAGTTTTCCACCGATGTTTGTACATTAATGCTAAATATATCACTTTAATAGTTTCAAAACTCTCAGTACACAAATCAATCATCCATAGTCCGAGAACAATTTATAAAGATTCACATAAAGTCCATTGGCGGCCATTTTTGTGTGAACACCTTTAATTCATTTTGTTTAAGTAAAATGAATTTCATGGCTGAACTTTACATTATATATTTTATTAATTACTGCTTCATTTAGTTTAAATACATTGTCTTTCAATTGGAACCATTTATTTTAATTTTCAAGACATCACCGAAAAATCCCCCTAAAACATGCTACTTTCCCTTTAAGGGTCAAACCTACCTGGTATGTTTCTACGGATAGAAAATATATGCATTAATTTTCTAAGTTGAACTCTTCTTGAAATGGGTTCAGTGTATCCTAACGACAGAAACTGTGCACAGAATATGTCATATTGAAAAATAATGAGTACAACAGTTTCATGAAAATCACCAATTCATCCTTTAAACCAGGGACCTTGAAACGATTCGCATCGCCAAAACACAATGTGGTCGCACAATTATGAGGTGGTTATATTTTTAGACATTAAACATGTATGCATTTTCCGTGAATAATTTGAGAACGAATATCACTACCATTAGTATGCTGCTTGAAAATGAAATTGAAATATTGTCATAGTCAGAGGTAAGCAAAACGATCTTCAACGGTCGAGAGAGAAATCATTCCGAGGCTGTGTCTACAGGGTGGTTCAACAGAGAAAGTGTTCAGTCTGAAGCCGCAAGCAAGTCTGTGTGTCGCACGTCACTCTGTGGACTACTAACTAAATTAGATATTTCTGTGAAAATTAATTTGCGTACACTACACCGATAGCACTGTCAGTAAGATATACAATTCAGTTTGAACTTCATACCTGTCTGTTGTACTTGAAACTTTAATCGTCGTTGACTTCCAGTTAATAAATCTAAAGACTATTTAATTTCTGTTGTCGGACTCGGAAAATATTTCGGGTACCGAGCTCTTCACTCTTTGGAACCATCCTGCAGCGACGCAATGATTCTTCCCCTATGGAGATGTCTTGAAGAAATGTAGGTTTGACGTTAATGTTTTTAGTAGTGTAGAATCTAAAACAGAAAGAGAGAAATTATATTGAAAGGAAGAGGAATATAGTTATCGACCCAAGACAATGAAACAAGGTGATATTAAATCAGTTAAGAACAATCGCTTCTAAACTGATAAAAACAAGTTATTAATTCTAAGCATTCATGTTGAATAACAATGTTCAACTTTAAAACACGTCCAATAGAACTCATGGAAATAGAAATAACATTCTTTTTCGCGATTACCTCTATATGTTAAACAAACGTGGAAGCCGATTGCTAAATGTTCAATTACCTACCGTTTTTCTCATATTTGCACACAGTTTTGGTAAGATGCCCCGAAAAATATCAATTGACGGGAGAACATCGTGTCACTTTTACCTCTTAAAATAATTTCAAAGTCAAAATATATATTTCTGTTTCTGTAATTGAGCTATAATAACATAACGGTCGAGGATAATGTCATTTCACGTGCACAATATTTGTCGTTCCCATTTCCATTACTAAATAACATAACATGAATTAATAATCCACGAAAGAATGTAAAACTATGATAATCGTTTACAGTCCTTTACTCGTTAAAAAATACTTTTCTTACGATTTCATTCATGACAATTAATGTCAATTGCACAGTTGCTGTGACAACGTACGTGCAAATGCGCTTGTTTGCGTTAAACATAGTTTGCAGGTTTGTTTTGCTCACCCGTTTTCGATATTGACGTAAGCTATACGTGTTTCTAAATGTGCAAATATGCAATTTTTTGGCATTTAACCTGTAAAAAGGCAATATAAGTATTTGAAGTGTGATGCATTCACTAGGTGGCCAGTTGGGGAAAACATGGTCATTTTGAAATCTGTAGGAATTACATATATTCGTCCAGTAATGAAGAAATTACAGCACAAAAAAAACATGTTATTTTTATTTCCGTAAGTATTCTAACGTAATTACAGCCATCGCTTCAGTATATTTACCGATTTTATTAACGCTTCGTTTAGTAGAGATTTTTCAATCCAGATCCACCGTAGTAGCTCTGGAAATAGTATTGTAGCCACCGCTGATAATGAAGCCGCGGTGTGATTATTAAAATGAGTTTCCCATTTTTAGACAGAAACATTCAGTGATTGTTAGACTTATTTGCATGAGAAAACACACTAATTCGTGACGCATTTATGAACCCCACGACACTATGTGGCAAATCACACGATCGCTCAAGCATAGGATTGAGGAAAGCGACTGCATTACATACAATAGTTAGGGTAAGCTTTATCATCCTGTAATGGCAAGTCTTTAAGATATCATCTACAGTTATGTTATATAGTTCTTGGCCATCAGATCAGAACCAACGTAGTTAAGAACAGTTTCACTATGAGTTTCACAGGCGTGCAGGCGGTACGTTATCTCAAATGACTTGTCTCAATTATTCTATCAATATATAATTCGTTTAAAATCATCTAAATAAAGATATTTAAAGTTGAAAACATCATTGTATTTGAAGCTATACATCCTTTTCCACGTTTTTGAATATCTAAACAAAGTTTAACTAATTTGGATTTTAAAAGGGCAGTAGCTCGTTTTTTGAAAATTATATATTTCAAATTTTTCGCTGATAATTATTAGTTAGTTAGTGATAAATATATTATTTTGATAGTGTCAAAAATCTCATAACACAAATCAATCATCCATAGTCAGAGGACATAAAATCTATCGGCGGCCATTTGTGTGAACACCTTTAATTCAGTTTGTGTTAGAAAAAGGAATCGCATGGCTAAACTTTACAATATTTATTTGAATTTTTACTGCTTCATTTAGTTTAAATAAAGTGTATTTCAATTGGAACCATTAATTTTCATTATCCTGACATCACCTTTTATTCCCCCTAAAACGTGCTACTGCCCCTTTAACTTCGGTTTGAGATGACACTCTCAATGTTCGATATTGACAGCAGGGAGTATTCATTGTGTTGAATGAAATTAGATATTTCTATGAACATTAATTTATTATACACTACACCGACAGCTCTGTCAGTAAGATATACAATTCAGTTTGAACTTCATACCTGTCTTTTTTACTTTTATAGTCGTTGACCTCCAGACCATAAATCTAAAGACTATTAAATTCTGTTGTCGGAATCGGAAAATATTTCGGGCACTGAGCTGTTTTCCCACAAATTCTCCTCCTGTAAAATCATCTATGATAATATTTTACAATCGAACATAAAATGAGATAAGGTGGTAACCATTTACGTAGATATTTCCAAAACAGAACGTTTTACATTCAGTCAAATTGAAAAATACTCCAAAAAGCATTTGCTTGAAAACGACATTAGTATCTATGTCGAACCGTTGCAAACACTGAGTAATGAATGTGTATATCCATTAACATTACCTTCATCACGCTTCATCAACTTGAAATGGTCATTTTATTTGTGCTTCTTTGTATAATGCTAAACACATCCATGCATTTGCTAGTATAAAACATTCATTTTAAACACATTGCTAAAAAATTAATTTATCTGTGTTGGTTGTAATTATTTTTCATACCGCCGGATAGTTAAATGGTCAGTCAGTTACCATCAGCGAGCATGAATTGGATAACCTAGACACTTTGTAGGCGTCACTGTTCACATGCACGTGCCTAGGAAAGCATAGGCCTACCTCCCTCTCAATAATGCTGAGGAATATATGGATGACAACATCTTTGTTCATTGTATACGTGACGTTTCCTCTGCTTGAGAATGACACAAGACACTGTCTCGAAACGTCGCATACAATGAACAAAGAGGTTGTCATCCATATATTCCTCAGCATGATTGTCATTCCAACTTCCAAAATGCTTCTCAAAGAAGTTACCTCTCTCTCGCTTTGTTACAATATAACTTTCTACATTCGAAACGCATGAATGAATGACTTCGTTTCTAAATGTTTATTTGTCAAATCGTGAATTTAAAGAAACAATATATTACTCATGTTTTAAATGGTCCTTAAGTAATATGTAATAATCATGTAATAATGACAAGCATAAAGAAGTATGAACAGCTTGTTATCCCTCGTTCGTTTCCACTAGAATACTAGACACTCATATAACGCCATACTTTCTAATATACTTAATTATTGTTAGTCAGTGATGATGAAACAAATGTACATGTATATATACAAACAGCAATGTCCCCTCTTATGTCGTTTCCACAAAAATACCCAATTAAAACAGTCCCTTAAAGACATGATACTTTCTTTTGAACCGTTTTTCGTTTCAGAAACAATCCGCATTCGTTACCTGTCGCCCTCAGTCGCTCCCAGTTTTACATGCACCTATTGTTTAGACGTTGTTGTGAGACGGTGGGAGCGCGCCGGTGTTTAATTTTGACTGCGCGAACACCTCTAATCTAGCTATGTGAGGCAACCTACCGATACACGAGGCAGAGAATTATTACCGGAATGTCGATTTTGAAGGTAACCACAGATTTGTGTTATGTTTGTCAGTTGATAGAGTTAGAGAAGTAATTAAAATGAAATGACAAGTGGCTGCAGTGAGGCGACTGAAGGGGTGGGCAAGTCTAAGCTTGTCTGCAGCCCCTACAGCCAGCCGTGTAAACGTTCCCGATAGCCGCACGATAAGCTTAATAGCACAACCAATAAAACTACAATAAATCAATCGGTAAGAATAACTACAATACAATGAAAGAAAAACACATATATTTATAATGACCTCTTGATTATATAAAAGATTATTTTTCTTTGCGTCGGTGTTATTTGAGATATTTATGTGCGAGTAAGATATGTGAGGTTTGTGGAAGGGGCTAGTTGTGTTGTGGGCAGTGCCTTGAGCCGGCAGTAAAAGTCTCCTATCCTTTCTGTCAGCTTTAATCACCAGAGCGCGGTAATCAGAGCCGTAACTATGGACGCCTTAGGCCAGAAACGCAGGTAGAGATTTTGTTTCTGCAATTAGTGAAAGCCAATCCCTGACCAAAGTAATCCCTTTATGCTTAAATTGTTTTACTCTGATAACGTAAGTGGGTCCTTACTTGGTCTTTGTTGGTCGGCAGTTGTAATTACATGCATGTTTAAAGCTTTGTGTATTTGATGAGTCGGAAAGTTGTTCATCTGATTGAGGCTTCACTGACATGGCATATCCAGTACAGAAGAGTACAGTGAGACATGGCATCCAGTACAGTAGAATACAGTACAGTGAGACATGGCATCCAGTACAGTAGAGTACAGTGAGACATGACATCCAGTACAGTAGGGTACAGTGAGACATGGCATACAATACAGTAGAGTACAGTGAGACATGGCATCCAGTACAGTAGAGTACACTGAGACATGGCATCCAGTACAGTAGAGTACAGTGCAGTGAGACATGACATCCAGTACAGTAGAGTACACTGAGACATGACATCCAGTACAGTAGAGTACACTGAGACATGACATCCAGTACAGTGTGAGTACAGTTAGACATGACATCCAGTACAGTAGAGTACAGTACAGTGAGACATGACATCCAGTACAGTAGAGTACAGTACACTGAGACATGACATCCAGTACAGTAGAGTACACTGAGACATGACATCCAGTACAGTAGAGAACATTGAGACATGGCATACAGTACAGTGGAGTACAGTACAGTGAGACATTACATCCAGTACAGTAGAGTACAGTGAGACATGGCATCCAGTACAGTAGAGTACACTGAGACATGGCATCCAGTACAGTAGAGTACAGTGCAGTGAGACATGACATCCAGTACAGTAGAGTACAGTGAGACATGACATCCAGTACAGTGTGAGTACAGTACGCTGAGACATGACATCCAGTACAGTAGAGTACACTATGACATGACATCCAGTACAGTGGAGTACAGTGAGACATGACATCCAGTACAGTAGAGTACAGTGAGACATGACATCCAGTACAGTAGAGTACAGTTAGACATGACATCCAGTACAGTGGAGTACAGTGAGACATGACATCCAGTACAGTAAAGTACAGTGAGACATGGCTTCCAGTACAGTGGAGTACAGTACAGTGAGACATGACATCGAGTACAGTAGAGTACAGTGAGACATGGCATCCAGTACAGTAGAGTACAGTGCACTGAGACATGACATCCAGTACAGTAGAGTACAGTGAGACATGGCATCCAGTACAGTAGAGTACAGTACAGTGAGACATGACATCCAGTACAGTAGAGTACAGTGAGACATGGCATCCAGTACAGTAGAGTACAGTGAGACATGGCATACAATACAGTAGACTACAGTGAGACATGACATCCAGTACAGTGGAATACACTGAGACTTTGCATCCAGTACAGTAGAGTACAGTGAGACATGACATCCAGTACAGTAGAGTACAGTACAGTGAGACATGCCATCCAGTACAGTAGAGTACAGTACAGTGAGACATGACATCCAGTACAGTAGAGTACAGTGAGACATAGCATCCAGTACAGTAGAGTACAGTGATACATGGCATCCAGTACAGTAGAGTACAGTGAGACATGACATCCAGTACAGTAGAGTACACTGTGACATGGCATCCAGTACAGTAGAGTACAGTGAGACATGGCATACAATGCAGTAGAGTACAGTGAGACATGACATCCAGTACAGTAGAGTACAGTGAGACATGGCATCCAGTACAGTAGAGTACAGTGAGACATGACATCCAGTACAGTAGAGTACAGTGAGACATGGCATCCAGTACAGTAGAGTACAGTGAGACATGGCATACAATGCAGTAGAGTACAGTGAGACATGACATCCAGTACAGTAGAGTACAGTACAGTGAGACATGACAGCCAGTACAGTAGAGTACAGTACAGTGAGACATGACATCCAGTACAGTAGAGTACAGTGAGACATGACATCCAGTACAGTAGAGTACAGTACAGTACAGTGAGATATGACATCCAGTACAGTAGAGTACAGTGAGACATGGCATCCAGTACAGTAGAGTACAGTGCGACATGGCATACAATACAGTAGAGTACACTGAGACATGGCATCCAGTACAGTAGAGTACACTGAGACATGACATCCAGTACAGTGTGAGTACAGTGAGACATGACATCCAGTACAGTGTGAGTACAGTGAGACATGACATCCAGTACAGTAGAGTACAGTGAGACATGGCAGCCAGTACAGTAGAGTACACTGAGACATGACATCCAGTACAGTACAGTAGAGTACAGTGAGACATAGCATCCAGTACAGTAGAGTACAGTGAGACATGGCATTCAGTACAGTAGAGTACAGTGAGACATGGCATTCAATACAGTGTGAGTACACTGAGACATGACATCCAGTACAGTGTGAGTACAGTGAGACATGACATCCAGTACAGTGTGAGTACAGTGAGACATGACATCCAGTACAGTAGAGTACAGTGAGACATGGCATCCAGTACAGTGTGAGTTCACTGAGACATGACATCCAGTACAGTGTGAGTACAGTGAGACATGGCATCCAGTACAGTAGAGTACACTGAGACATGGCATCCAGTACAGTAGAGTACAGTGAGACATGGCATCCAGTACAGTAGAGTACAGTCAGACATGGCATCCAGAACAGTAGAGTACAGTGAGACATGGCATCCAGTACAGTAGAGTACACTGAGACATGGCATCCAGTACAGTAGAGTACAGTGAGACATGGCATCCAGTACAGTAGAGTACAGTCAGACATGGCATCCAGAACAGTAGAGTACAGTGAGACATGGCATCCAGTACAGTAGAGTTCACTGAGACATGACATCCAGTACAGTGTGAGTACAGTGAGACATGGCATCCAGTACAGTAGAGTACACTGAGACATGACATCCAGTACAGTAGAGTACACTGAGACATGACATCCAGTACAGTAGAGTACAGTGAGACATGACATCCAGTACAGTAGAGTACACTGAGACATGGCATCCAGTACAGTAGAGTACACTGAGACATGGCATCCAGTACAGTAGAGTACAGTCAGACATGGCATCCAGTACAGTAGAGTACACTGAGACATGGCATCCAGTACAGTAGACTACACTGAGACATGGCATCCAGTACAGTAGAGGACACTGAGACATGGCATCCAGTACAGTAGAGTACAGTGAGACATGGCATCCAGTACAGTAGAGTACAGTGAGACATGGCATCCAGTACAGTAGAGTACAGTGAGACATGGCATCCAGTACAGTAGAGTACAGTGAGACATGGCATCCAGTACAGTAGAGTACACTGAGACATGGCATCCAGTACAGTAGAGTACACTGAGACATGGCATCCAGTACAGTAGAGTACAGTCAGACATGGCATCCAGTACAGTAGAGTACAGTGAGACATGGCATCCAGTACAGTAGAGTACACTGAGACATGGCATCCAGTACAGTAGACTACACTGAGACATGTCGTCCAGTACAGTAGAGGACACTGAGACATGGCATCCAGTACAGTAGAGTACAGTGAGACATGGCATCCAGTACAGTAGAGTACAGTGAGACATGGCATCCAGTACAGTAGAGTACAGTGAGACATGGCATCCAGTACAGTAGAGTACAGTACAGTGAGACATGACATCCAGTACAGTAGAGTACAGTGAGACATGGCATCCAGTACAGTAGAGTACAGTGAGACATGGCATCCAGTACAGTAGAGTACAGTGAGACATGGCATCCAGTACAGTAGAGTACAGTGAGACATGGCATCCAGTACAGTAGAGGACACTGAGACATGACGTCCAGTACAGTAGAGGACACTGAGACATGGCATCCAGTACAGTAGAGTACAGTGAGACATGGCATCCAGTACAGTAGAGTACACTGAGACATGGCATCCAGTACAGTAGAGTACAGTGAGACATGGCATCCAGTACAGTAGAGTACAGTACAGTGAGACATGACATCCAGTACAGTAGAGTACAGTGAGACATGACATCCAGTACAGTCGAGTACAGTGAGACATGACATCCAGTACAGTAGAGTACAGTGAGACATGACATCCAGTACAGTAGAGTACAGTGAGACATGGCATCCAGTACAGTAGAGTACACTGAGACATGGCATCCAGTACAGTAGAGTACAGTAAGACAAAACAGAGAGCTCCTTCAGTTGTACAGCATGTAGAATATCAAGATGTCACCAGTGTACTATCCCCTTTCTGCCCTACTTGAGGGTGGCTCGCTTCAGTCCCTCCCAGTCCTAGTGACTGATATTGTCATACTTTGTTTTATGTTTTGTCATTCCCACCCCCTATATATATAAATGTATATAACTTTGTTATAGTGTGTTTGATATTGAAGATATGATTATACATATATAGAGACCAACCTATCAGTAATGATGTACCGTACCACTCTTCTTTTAGCTGGTTCCCAATCAGATCATACAGGAGTCAATGTTGTGTTGTGGTCCATGTACACAACTCTGAATCATACACACAGAAACATGCCTTATCCTCTCTGTTATCAAGGGACCCTTCACTAACCACGAAACATCTTGACCTCAACATGAGAAAGAGAGAGGTAGATTTTCTTATTGCATTCCTTCAGTTCAATGTTTTGAGGTGAAACCTAGCATGTCATTCCCAGGGATGGGAATTCTTTACAGATCTCAAGATTTTGCACTTTTGGGTTTGCTATGTGTGCAATTTCTTATGTAGGATTCAACCATAGACTGCAATTGCTGAAATCCAGTTTAATGTCTATGGTATATTCCAATCCCTTCATTTTGCACTTTTCAGTCTCTGTGACTTGAGTGGTTTGCTTCCCACCTTAGTGTCAGATGGGAAGAAATGCATTAACTTTAAAGAAATGCCTCCAAAATTTGAAAAAAAACCTCCTCTTAAACATTTCCTTGAAAGAATTGCAAGCATGGTCTCAGATTAAATGACCTATATTATAGTTCCACTTTTTTGGCTCATGCTTATATATCATTTACAGGATTAGTTTGAGGAAAAGTAGATATACCTGGAATTAAGATACTACTGGATGAAACGAAAGACCTCGGCTGCATATATTTGAGATGTAACACACTGAATATTAACTGGTATCCCGGGAGTCTGTAATTTAAAAGAAGGTATAATATTATGTTGACCGAGTCCAATATTGGCCAGGTTATTTTATCTTATCTTTTGTTCACATTTTGCTTCAAAATATGGATATATTCTTTAAGATATTGCATTCTTTCCATTGCTTACTTAGACTGGTGTATTTCTTCACATCACAAAGGCACAAAAATGCACCAACCTTTTCAAAGATCACTATCTCATTAATATTTGATCACTTGAATTTTACTAATCTAAATTGAATTGCTTACATAATAGAACAATGACAGAAATTTTTAGATAATGTTTCTCTATTATTGAAAAAAATGTCACCTGACCTGTAATAAAGAAAGCACTATTTATGATATACAACATTTCTAGTACACATGGACATGTGTTATCTCACACTATTACTCCACAGCACAGATACAATGTGCAACAATTTAAATACTTTTATGAAAGCTCTTGTCATATATGTTTGGAGAAACTATTTAGTCACACAATTTTATAACTTGATTTGTTTTATAATGATATGTACTACTGGTGGTCACCAGGTGGCATGTGATGCTGTGGTCAGTTGACCGTGAAGTTCAGCAATAGTGGGCTTTGCTTATAAGATGGATGGGTTAACAGAGTCAAAGTTGGACAAACTGACAGTTTTGACATTATCATAATGTTGCTCAGGTTTGTTCTTTGGCCTACTGCCTGAATACTGAAAATGTGTAGTTAGAACTGAGAGTTTAAAGAGTGATTCCCTGCCCAACACTGAGACATTGTGGTGGCACCTTTGATGAGATTCTTTATCTAAAATGTGCCTCTGTTCACCCAGCAGGATAGGTAAAAATAACAACAGTCCCTCAGAGTTTGGACACTTATGAGGTTGGGTGGATTGAACCAAACAATTAATAAAAGGAAAATCTTTTAGTTTCTTGAAAACTATGTTCAAAATGTTAGTGCTCATGCATTTGTACAAGGGATCTCCACCTAGCTATAGAGTTCCCCAGAGTCCAGGAGCATAAAATCATGTGATGGTTTACATCATATTGTTTACCGAGTCCAGGAGCATAAAATCATGTGATGGTTTATATCATATTGTTTACCGAGTCCAGGAGCATAAAATCATGTGATGGTTTACATCATATTGTTTACTGAGTCCAGGAGCATAAAATCATGTGATGGTTTATATCATATTGTTTACCGAGTCCAGGAGCATAAAATCATGTGATGGTTTACATCATATTGTTTACCGAGTCCAGGAGCATAAAATCATGTGATGGTTTATATCATATTGTTTACCGAGTCCAGGAGCATAAAATCATGTGATGGTTTACATCATATTGTTTACTGAGTCCAGGAGCATAAAATCATGTGATGGTTTACATCATATTGTTTACCGAGTCCAGGAGCATAAAATCATGTGATGGTTTACATCATATTGTTTACTGAGTCCAGGAGCATAAAATCATGTGATGGTTTATATCATATTGTTTACCGAGTCCAGGAGCATAAAATCATGTGATGGTTTACATCATATTGTTTACCGAGTCCAGGAGCATAAAATCATGTGATGGTTTACATCATATTGTTTACCGAGTCCAGGAGCATAAAATCATGTGATGGTTTACATCATATTGTTTACCGAGTCCAGGAGCATAAAATCATGTGATGGTTTACATCATATTGTTTACCGAGTCCAGGAGCATAACATCATGTGATGGTTTTACATCATATTGTTTACCGAGTCCAGGAGCATAAAATCATGTGATGGTTTACATCATATTGTTTACCGAGTCCAGGAGCATAACATCATGTGATGGTTTTACATCATATTGTTTACCGAGTCCAGGAGCATTACATCATGTGATGGTTTATATCATATTGTTTACTGAGTCCAGGAGCATAACATCCTGTGATGGTTTTACATCATATTGTTTACCGAGTCCAGGAGCATAGCATCATGTGATGGTTTTACATCATATTGTTTACCGAGTCCAGGAGCATAAACATCATGTGATAGTTTATATCATATTGTTTACTGAGTCCAGGAGCATAAAATCATGTGATGGTTTACATCATATTGTTTACCGAGTCCAGGAGCATAACATCATGTGATGGTTTTACATCATATTGTTTACCGAGTCCAGGAGCATTACATCATGTGATGGTTTATATCATATTGTTTACTGAGTCCAGGAGCATAACATCCTGTGATGGTTTTACATCATATTGTTTACCGAGTCCAGGAGCATAGCATCATGTGATGGTTTTACATCATATTGTTTACCGAGTCCAGGAGCATAAACATCATGTGATAGTTTATATCATATTGTTTACTGAGTCCAGGAGCATAGCATCATGTGATGGTTTTACATCATATTGTTTACCGAGTCCAGGAGCAAAACATCATGTGATGGTTTATATCATATTGTTTACTGAGTCCAGGAGCATAGCATCCTGTGATGGTTTTACATCATATTGTTTACTGAGTCCAGGAGCATAGCATCATGTGATGGTTTTACATCATATTGTTTACTGAGTCCAGGAGCATAAACATCATGTGATAGTTTATATCATATTGTTTACTGAGTCCAGGAGCATAACATCATGTGATGGTTTATATCATATTGTTTACCGAGTCCAGGAGCATAACATCATGTGATGGTTTATATCATATTGTTTACCGAGTCCAGGAGCATAACATCATGTGATGGTTTATATCATATTTTTTACTGTGCTTCCTGTAGACATGTTAGAGAAATGAAATATGAAAGGAAGTTTGCAATAAGATTTCATGCATTGATATTAACATTCAACATTAATTCTTTCATTATGAAAATTAAGATTGATATGAAATGACACTCCTTCAAGTAAATTTACATTGAGGTACGATTCAATGATGTTAAATTTTGTAACAAAAGGATAGCAGCAATATTCTCAATTAAATTGTCATACTGCTTAAAACTTTTCACTTGTTAAATGTGAATGTAAATCTGAATTCCATGTTTTTAATCTTTAAGCAGTCAAGAAGTAAGGGTATGTTTGACATTATTATCATATGAGATCGTCTTATGACATCACAGTGTAATAGATGATTTATGGACATTGAAAAGACAACAGTGGTTGGTATAGACATTAACCAGTGCAAACATAAAAGATATTAAACTAGATGTGTTACTAAGTGGGTTATAAAACTGCTTAGATACCAAACTAAATTTCATGCAATCAAGACCTTTAGTTGTTCTACACTAGATCAGGTTAGTTCCCTCTTTATCTACATGAGAGTTGATTAATCCGTTCTGTGAGTTTATGTGGAATGAAGTCCCGCTGTGTGAAGCCATTAATCAGTTGTGTGTAGACTGACATTGTCAGCTGGTATGCGAGAGCCTGTATTTCGGCTTGGGACTTGCTTGTCAGAAATATGCTCTTGGACCTGATATTAAAACAAATATTGGGCTGTTTTGAGAGGTCCTTTGGGTTTTTCTTGTGATTGTTATTTGAGGGGGCAAGACTGTCTATCTTGGTATACTATGTTGGGCAGATATTCCTATGGCTGAAAATGTCACCCAGTAAACATCTGTCTTCTGCCTATTACTCCAAAGATGAATTTTGTTGGTAGGTAACTTGCACGTTTTGGTTGAAAGTTGAAGTTGAAGTTTGAAGTTTGAATGCATGTAGAGTGGGCGGGATGTGGAGGGGCTGACCAGTATGGAGAGAGTATGGTGGGGGAGTGTTTGTTGTCTGCTTCAACAACCTCTAATCTGTGGACAACTGTCTGTCTGTCTGCCTGCTGATTTCATTCAATAGGTTTGAGAAAAACCAGAGGCTATATCTTTTCAAGTTCTTCACAAAGAAAGTTTGAGTGAGCGGTCACATTCTTGGTACATGATTGTGCTTGTTTGGGTTTACTCACACAGGGCATTATTAGCTGCAATGAAAGCAATGAAGGGTTCTAATTTTCCAGATGATATCATTTTCAGGTTGGTGTAAAATGTCATTACAGGTAGAACATTGTGAGTGAGTGACTGATAGGAATCCTTTCTTGTCGGGTTATTGAAGTTGTTGGAGTGTGGAGTCCATAATGAAAGCAGTAGAAAGGGCAGGGTTTGAATCTCATTGTGGTGCAGTATAGGCACCATTGTATCCCCTGACTCGACAGTCCTGCTTTAGTTGGCATGCTAGTCTGGGACTGCAGCTTGATTGTGTTGCTCTTGCTCACAGGGTGGTACCACTTGGTAGAAAATAGCTTTGTTTTGCAGAGAACCTGTTTTGACCATAAAACAAGTTAGAACTATACTCTAGTTTTAATGCTTCAAATCTATTTAAGGGTCAGTTTTCCAAAAACTGTAAACTCTGTTGCATAATTTGTTTAATATGAAATTGCAGAAATCATTTGAAAGGCCTTCAATATACGGCTGTTAGTCCTGTCATAACATCTAAGTCCATGTATATCATAAACAGTAAGGGGCCATAACAATCAAGAGCTATCTGACGGTTTTAGATAGAAAGAGGTGGATCCCTGCTAGAGTGTTGCATAGATAAGGTGCAGTAATTCTAGTCCCCTGGTTTCCCGATCACGGGGGCCGACAGACAGACTCTGATTTATGGCAGTCCAAGTGCTATTGTGCGTGGTGTATATATGAGTTATGCTATGATGACAGCCTGACAAAGGTGTTTGCTGGACATGAGGTGCCAATGTAGTGTGGTCTCTCAAGCTGGGGCAGCACTGTGAGCTAGCCCTTGTCTACAGTACGTACAAGGCTAACGAAGGGTGGGACTGCCCTTGTCTACAGTACGTACACGGCTAACTAAGGGTGGGACTGCCCTTGTCTACAGTACGTAAAAGGCTAACGAAGTGTGGGACTGCCCTTGTCTACAGTACGTACAAGGCTAACGAAGTGTGGGACTGCCCTTGTCTACAGTACGTACAAGGCTAACGAAGTGTGGGACTGCCCTTGTCTACAGTACGTACAAGGCTAACGAAGTGTGGGACTGCCCTTGTCTGCAGTACGTACAAGGCTTACTAAGGGTGGGACTGCCCTTGTCTACAGTGCGTACAAGGCTAACCAAGTGTGAGACTGCCCTTGTCTGCAGTACGTACAAGGCTAACGAAGTGTGGGACTGCCCTTGTCTACACTACGTACAAGGCTAACGAAGTGTGGGACTGCCCTTGTCTACAGTACGTACAAGGCTAACAAAGTGTGGGACTGCCCTTGTCTACAGTACGTACAAGGCTAACTAAGGGTGGGACTGCCCTTGTCTACAGTACGTACAAGGCTAACGAAGTGTGGGACTGCCCTTGTCTACAGTACGTACACGGCTAACTAAGGGTGGGACTGCCCTTGTCTACAGTGCGTACAAGGCTAACGAAGTGTGGGACTGCCCTTGTCTACAGTACGTACAAGGCTAACTAAGGGTGGGACTGCCCTTGTCTACAGTACGTACAAGGCTAACCAAGTGTGGGACTGCCCTTGTCTACAGTACGTACAAGGCTAACTAAGGGTGAGACTGCCCTTGTCTACAGTGCGTACAAGGCTAACATAGTGTGGGACTGCCCTTGTCTACAGTGCGTACACGGCTAACTAAGGGTGGGACTGCCCTTGTCTACAGTACGTACAAGGCTAACTAAGGGTGAGACTGCCCTTGTCTACAGTACGTACAAGGCTAACGAAGTGTGGGACTGCCCTTGTCTACAGTGCGTACACGGCTAACTAAGGGTGGGACTGCCCTTGTCTACGGTACGTACAAGGCTAACGAAGTGTGGGACTGCCCTTGTCTACAGTGCGTACAAGGCTAACCAAGTGTGGGACTGCCCTTGTCTACAGTACGTACAAGGCTAACGAAGTGTGGGACTGCCCTTGTCTACGGTACGTACAAGGCTAACGAAGTGTGGGACTGCCCTTGTCTACGGTACGTACAAGGCTAACCAAGTGTGAGACTGCCCTTGTCTGCAGTACGTACAAGGCTAACGAAGTGTGGGACTGCCCTTGTCTACAGTACGTACAAGGCTAACCAAGTGTGAGACTGCCCTTGTCTACAGTACGTACAAGGCTAACCAAGTGTGAGACTGCCCTTGTCTACAGTACGTACAAGGCTAACGAAGTGTGGGACTGCCCTTGTCTACGGTACGTACAAGGCTAACCAAGTGTGGGACTGCCCTTGTCTACAGTACGTACAAGGCTAACCAAGTGTGGGACTGCCCTTGTCTACAGTACGTACAAGGCTAACTAAGGGTGGGACTGCCCTTGTCTACAGTACATACAAGGCTAACCAAGTGTGAGACTGCCCTTGTCTACAGTACGTACAAGGCTAACTAAGGGTGGGACTGCCCTTGTCTACAGTACGTACAAGGCTAACCAAGTGTGGGACTGCCCTTGTCTACAGTACGTACAAGGCTAACTAAGGGTGGGACTGCCCTTGTCTACAGTACATACAAGGCTAACCAAGTGTGAGACTGCCCTTGTCTACAGTACGTACAAGGCTAACTAAGGGTGGGACTGCCCTTGTCTACAGTACGTACAAAGCTAACCAAGTGTGGGACTGCCCTTGTCTACGGTACGTACAAGGCTAACCAAGTGTGGGACTGCCCTTGTCTACAGTACGTACAAGGCTAACTAAGGGTGGGACTGCCCTTGTCTACAGTGCGTACAAGGCTAACTAAGGGTGGGACTGCCCTTGTCTACAGTACATACAAGGCTAACCAAGTGTGAGACTGCCCTTGTCTACAGTACGTACAAGGCTAACCAAGTGTGGGACTGCCCTTGTCTACAGTACGTACAAGGCTAACCAAGTGTGAGACTGCTCTTGTCTACAGTACGTACAAGGCTAACATAGTGTGGGACTGCCCTTGTCTACAGTACGTACAAGGCTAACCAAGTGTGGGACTGCTCTTGTCTACGGTACGTACAAGGCTAACGAAGTGTGGGACTGCCCTTGTCTACAGTACGTACAAGGCTAACCAAGTGTGAGACTGCCCTTGTCTACAGTATGTACAAGGCTAACCAAGTGTGAGACTGCCCTTGTCTACAGTACGTACAAGGCTAACCAAGTGTGAGACTGCCCTTGTCTACAGTACGTACACGGCTAACTAAGGGTGGGACTGCCCTTGTCTACAGTACATACAAGGCTAACCAAGTGTGGGACTGCCCTTGTCTGCAGTACGTACAAGGCTAACGAAGTGTGGGACTGCCCTTGTCTACAGTACGTACAAGGCTAACGAAGTGTGGGACTGCCCTTGTCTACGGTACGTACAAGGCTAACTAAGTGTGAGACTGCCCTTGTCTACAGTACGTACAAGGCTAACTAAGTGTGAGACTGCCCTTGTCTACAGTACATACAAGGCTAACTAAGGGTGGGACTGCCCTTGTCTACAGTACATACAAGGCTAACGAAGTGTGGGACTGCCCTTGTCTACAGTACGTACAAGGCTAACGAAGTGTGGGACTGCCCTTGTCTACGGTACGTACAAGGCTAACGAAGTGTGGGACTGCCCTTGTCTACAGTACGTACAAGGCTAACGAAGTGTGGGACTGCCCTTGTCTACAGTACGTACAAGGCTAACTAAGGGTGGGACTGCCCTTGTCTACAGTACGTACAAGGCTAACAAAGTGTGGGACTGCCCTTGTCTACAGTACGTACAAGGCTAACCAAGTGTGAGACTGCCCTTGTCTACAGTACGTACAAGGCTAACAAAGTGTGGGACTGCCCTTGTCTACAGTGCGTACAAGGCTAACCAAGTGTGGGACTGCCCTTGTCTACGGTACGTACAAGGCTAACCAAGTGTGAGACTGCCCTTGTCTACAGTACGTACAAGGCTAACGAAGTGTGGGACTGCCCTTGTCTACAGTACGTACAAGGCTAACCAAGTGTGAGACTGCCCTTGTCTACAGTACATACAAGGCTAACTAAGGGTGGGACTGCCCTTGTCTACAGTACGTACAAGGCTAACCAAGTGTGAGACTGCCCTTGTCTGCAGTACGTACAAGGCTAACGAAGTGTGGGACTGCCCTTGTCTACAGTACGTACAAGGCTAACCAAGTGTGAGACTGCCCTTGTCTACAGTACGTACAAGGCTAACCAAGTGTGAGACTGCCCTTGTCTACAGTACGTACAAGGCTAACCAAGTGTGAGACTGCCCTTGTCTGCAGTACGTACAAGGCTAACCAAGTGTGAGACTGCCTTATATCACCTTTATAGGTGGGATGTGCATGTTAGTGTTTCATGCTTCTTTTTCTATCATCAAATTTAACATTGAATTTAATTTCACAGTTTTGAAGATAAAAAATTATCCTGCTGCAAAATTTGTTTACTAATTAATTGTCAACCTAAAAGATCCAATTTGTAGGTTGACAGTTTATTGCAGTGCTAGGTGAAGAGACTCCTGTGACTGCCCCCAACACACTAAGCTGGAGTTCCTCCAGTGTTAACACACCTACCAAAGGGTTTTAATCTCTTAACCCTCGTACGAAATAACAGGGTCTATTTGACCTGTTGTTCTTTACCAATAATACTTACATTCTTTTATTTGATTGAACCAGGTTTTGTGTATTCTCAAGTATGCCATGTTTACACAAGAAAACTGTATTGACATTCATCTTAATCATGAACTACATCATCATAAACTTGCATACGCCCTTGCCCACTATGTGGGGTCACAGTGTTAAGAAGGTACAAATAGTAGATATTTCCTGACAAATTTTAATATATATTTTCATGAGACTCTTGAATAAGTAAGATATACGGAAATAAAAAAATATATAACAATTTGAATTATGCTTGCAAAATTTTTACTATGGGGTTATTTAATAGTAGGCAAAATATGCAATATTTGAAGACACATCCTAGATCAACCAAATTTTGTGAGTGGATAAAGTGGTCATTCAATTATATCATAACACATTCATTTGTTAAAGTAAAATTATTTTCGTAAAATATAGATGGCTTCAGAGTGATCCTCATGGAAACATGACTAAAACAGTGACTCTATGACAAAGTTAGCCTTTTCAAACTTTACACACTTATCAACCATAAACCCTAGATTTGCCTTTGTTGCATTAAACCTTGAAATTCTTTGGTTTCTATTGAGACTTGTCACAGCAACCTAACCCATAGTCCTTTGTCTTTAGCATAACCCCTAAACTAGGCGTGCTAACTTCACCAAACATTATTCACTTGTCAACCATATTCACTAGTAAGCCTTTTGAGGATTACGCAAAACCAAAAAAATGATTTAAATTGTTTGCCAGTTCCTTGGAAAGATGACTAAATCAGTAAAACAGTGACTCTTATGACAAAATATTTTCGTTTCTCCTAAAATAGACATGCTAGCTTTGCCAGACTTTATGAAATTATTAACTATGTTTAAAGATTTGTCTCATGTGGGTTACTGATAAATATGAATTCTATTTTTGAAGGTTTTGAAGTTATTTTCTTTGAAACCACACCCTCTGTGCTAAACATAGTGGCATGGAAACATTCAAAAGAAACAAAGATATCTCACTGATATCTTGCCATGTTAATATGATTCAACTCATCTCAATAGCTACATTTTCTTTCATCCTGATTTTGGTGCATTAATTGATGAACAATTCTTTGAAAAGACAACAAAAGTGAAAAGATTTCTTTTACTGTATACTCCATTATGATACAACTTGACCAACTATTTATCAATTACTATGGATGTGCCCTTTGTTATTTGAGTAAATGTGAAGTGGTATGAGATCTAGCCCTTCGTGCTTCGACACTTGTTGGGCTTGTGCTTGCAGCTTCCATTATACTTGAATGATCATAATGATTTACAATCCAAGTCCTAAGGTTCAAACTGTGTCAATCTCCTACCTTACTGTACGCCCATCCCTCATAAAGGTCATGAAACCCCAGTCTAATTTAATAAGAATTCAAAAATATTTCTTTGCCTGGAATATTATACAATTATAGACTGGTGATGAGGTCAATACCTGTTTTTATAGACCCGAGGAAAACAATATTGACCGAGGACAAAGTAGGGTGAATTAGCAGTAACTTCGTCCTCGGTCAATATTGTTTTCCTCGGGTCTAAAAAACATGTATTGATCAAACTCACCAGTCCATAATTGTTTTATTATGTCTCGGTTAAAAAAACAAAAGAGAATAAAAAACTACAGCAATTAGCGGCATTTGGGCTTGATTGTTGGCGAGGACGGGTCAATGACGTCATGATAACAATAGCATGACGTCATGAAACAACGGTTTGACATCATCGGCTCTATTTTTAGTAACTCAAGTCAATATCACTTTTGGTCAGACTCGGGGTCACGGGAGTCAAGTCAATATCACTTTCTGTCGACTGTCACCTGACCGGTTCTCGACCAATCGGATTGCCGGAAAAATACGCTCACATAATAAGAATAGCTATTGCCTTGGTACATGGTCAGCACCAGTCTGTAGAGGCATACGTCCAGTTATCAGTTCAGTGCACAATACCTAGTCACAGGACAACCACATCATTAAGAAACAAGGAGTGGTCATGTAGAACAAATGCTTAGCAAGAGTGACATGGCCTTGGTTCTGATACTGAGAACTCTGCTTGAGACCTCGTAGTAGGCTAACCAAACTTCTGTTGCAACATGCAGCTATATCCGCGCTTTTAGATTGTTGTGCAGAGAAAAATACCTGATTGGTCAACTTTATATCCTCTATATATATAGGCAATATTTATATATTATTCAGACCATGCACTCAAAACCAATAACAGATGTGTCACTAAACAATCCCAATGATATCTGATTTGTATTATTTGCACTATTTTGACTTTTATTTCTTTGCAAATGATCACAGTTTTAAACTGTCAGATAATGTAACAATGTCTGGTTAGTGACTTTATGTTTACTTTTTCAGACAAATTTGTTCATTGTTTAATAATTTTTTTCACATCAATGTAGATCATTTTAAAGAAGATATTTGTACTCATTAACCTTGTAAAATCTTAGACTCTTAGAAAAAAAGCAAACTATGGTTATATTCAAGAGAGGGTAGAGGGAAGAGAAAGAACTCTGCCCAATAGAGGACATTGCCAGGGCTGAATAGTCTGACATAAGGACAATAGAAGAGCAAAGTGGAGGACTGTCCAGGTCCGCCAATATCCCTTTACTTACAGAAGTACTCTCATTGTTTTTCTATCTCCTTTTCAAGGGCGTCACTGAATATCCTTTCATTTCTTGTTATATTGGCTTAATTCACTATTGTGACCTTTCACTGTGTGTGGGTGAATGTACAAGAACACAGTTTCAGCTTGTTACTTTGACTTTGCCACTCTTTCACTAACGGGACCATTACACAAGCATGCGGATCTGTATTCTTCTTGTGTTATGATCACAAATAGTTATTATAAAAGAATCAATATAATTTGACAGTCACATGTAATTTTTTTTTAAGTTTTACATTGCTTATTGGCCTTATTCCGTAGCAACAGGGCTCACGACAAAAGAGAAATTTTGCACATTTGTTAATAGACATTCATATTTTCTCTTGAAAGTTTTAAATGATTCCTATTTTAATCTTCAACACTCTACAACTCTGTTGCATTTGTAAAAACATTGTGAAAAAAAGAAGTATGATTAATCTCAAAATTTAACTCCTTATTATTGTTAGGTGATTTTATTACATATGCTTCTTACTTTTCAGCTTGAAAAGCTACAAAGTTTGTTAATGTTCAGACAATTTTTATTCATGTTCACTGACTTTGACAAATATTCATACACCAAACTCTATTTTATGGTGATTTGGGCATAAAGTACTGCCGTAAATGCTAGAAAAACAACAATAGAATGTGCATCAAGTGGCAGGGTCATCTCATAAAAATCTGATTCCATTTATCTTTTAAAAATGTTTTTGTTATAAATCTAATAAAGTTGAAAACAAAATTGAAATTGAAGCTTGTCACTTTTTAACACAATTTTTAATATCCAAAGAAAAACTAAACTAGATAGTCCAAATGTTTTAAATTTGTTTCCTAATTCAATTTTAAAATGACTCTCTCAATGTTAGATATTGACGGCAATGAAGGGTTGTTTGTGTTAGGTGAAAATAAGATATTTTCTTTGAAAACTAGTTAGTTTACTATACCCACAGCTGTGTCAATAAGATACATGATTCATTAAGACAATGGTCTTTTTTATTGTTAACATACATAGTCATTGACCTCATCACATAAATCTAAAGACGGAATTGGAGATCTGTTGTTGGACTCAAAAAATATATAGGTTAGCTCAAATTATTCTCCTGTAAAACCCTCTTTAAAAATATTCTACATGAAATTTATTCTTTTGAAAGTTTCTAGTTTGTTACTCATGATTTAAGTAGATATTTCCACAAAATATCATATGATTTTCAGTCAAATTAGAATAAACTCGAAAAACATTTTTCTATTATTTCTGGCGGTGTTTTTGTGAAATTTGCATATCAATGTTTAGCAATAGAAGATATTAATCTATATTTGATAATATGAAAGTGAATTTTCACTCAGCAAGTGATATGTTTTGTGACAGGTGTATCTGAACTGGGCCAACTCGGTGCTGAGTGAGGCCGGCCAGTATGTGGAGGGTGTGGCTGCCGTGCAGGGGGGGCGTGTCCTGTGTGACCTAATCCACATCCTCCACCCCAAGGCCAAGCTCGTCGCAACCGTACAGGTACGTGTCCAGCTCACCTGACAATTAGACCCACATACACACAATACATACATACTGGCAGGTCAAACACAGGCAACAAGAGCCCATCCAATGCCTACTTTATCTGTCAGGTCAAACACAGGCAACAAGAGCCCATCCTATGCCTACTTTATCTGTCAGGTCAAACACAGGCAACAAGAGCCCATCCAATGCCTACTTTATCTGTCAGGTCAAACACAGGCAACAAGAGCCCATCCAATGCCTACTTTATCTGTCAGGTCAAACACAGGCAACAAGAGCCCACCCAATGCCTACTTTATCTGGCAGGTCAAACACAGGCAACAAGAGCCCATCCTATGCCTACTTTATCTGGCAGGTCAAACACAGGCAACAAGAGCCCTTCCAATGCCTACTTTATCTGGCAGGTCAAACACAGGCAACAAGAGCCCATCCAATGCCTACTTTATCTGGCAGGTCAAACACAGGCAACAAGAGCCCATCCAATGCCTACTTTATCTGGCAGGTCAAACACAGGCAACAAGAGCCCATCCAATGCCTACTTTATCTGGCAGGTCAAACACAGGCAACAAGAGCCCATCCAATGCCTACTTTATCTGTCAGGTCAAACACAGGCAACAAGAGCCCATCCAATGCCTACTTTATCTGGCAGGTCAAACACAGGCAACAAGAGCCCATCCAATGCCTACTTTATCTGGCAGGTCAAACACAGGCAACAAGAGCCCATCCTATGCCTACTTTATCTGGCAGGTCAAACACAGGCAACAAGAGCCCATCCTATGCCTACTTTATCTGGCAGGTCAAACACAGGCAACAAGAGCCCATCCAATGCCTACTTTATCTGGCAGGTCAAACACAGGCAACAAGAGCCCTTCCAATGCCTACTTTATCTGGCAGGTCAAACACAGGCAACAAGAGCCCACCCAATGCCTACTTTATCTGTCAGGTCAAACACAGGCAACAAGAGCCCATCCAATGCCTACTTTATCTGGCAGGTCAAACACAGGCAACAAGAGCCCATCCTATGCCTTCTTTATCTGGCAGGTGAACCCTAGTGCTATTATTTATTTCAAATGCCTTTTGACCCGGCGATTATTCAAGGCAGCCGATTATTTATTTTAGATCCATGATGTGATCATGAAGCATTGCTATATTCAACAAAATATCATTACAGGAAATATTTTCTAGTGAATTTCAGGTATTTTATATATATATATAAATTGATGTTAAAAACTGTATCATCAACAACTGCATTAAGACGATAATGACAGGTTGGTTAACTTTGTTAAACAAAATCTGGCAATTATTCAAGGCAGACAATTATTTATTTCAAAGAGAGAAGGGACCCAGTAGTTGTTCAAGGCAGGCCATTATTCAAGGATTTATGGTACTTTATCTGACAGGTCCAACACAGGCAACCAATGCAAGTGCACCTTGTTATTTAAAAGCAACTTTGTGATCTTTTATTGATATCCACACAAAAGTGTTGAACCAAGTGTCTAGTCAAGTACAGAAGAGACAACGCAGGAATTGCCGCTAATCACAGAATGTTGGAGTTATAGTGTTATAGTGTTATCAGTTACCAGAGCAATCACCGATTCATTGCCTTATAGTTGATAGTAGTAATAGTTGATAGTGGATAGCTAGTTGAGCTGTGTAAGCCATACGCTGATAGCCTAGACTGCTTGGATGGCTGTTCCCTGTTCACTTTAAACTTGTCTATATCCAGAGTCTTACACACAGATAACCAGCATGCTTGCAAGCTTGAGGTGTAGCCAGCCTCAAATATACATTGTCAAATGTTATAAGATAATAAGATGATCAAATATAATAGATAGTTTCATGCAACGTCCAAAATTATATTTGCATCTGGCTTCAGTGTTGTCCTTAAGTGATGAGCCAGCCATGCAGCCAGCACTATACAGTTGGCGTGAGTCTTCCTCTGAAGCTCCATCAGTCAGTGGGTTGGGCTAGCTCTTAACCTTAACCTTAGCTCAACTGTTAGGGTTGTATCTCCATACACATACTGAGTGTGACTATCACCATTCAGCAATCAGTTAGTTGCAGCCATTATCTGCACACACTCAACAATACACACAGCTAGTATAGGGCTGGTGTTGAACTTGTCAGGTCAGCCGGTGTACATGCTATGTTTGTGATGATTGTAGATTAACTATTGACTTATGACCTTGCTTCTCAACAGCATTGTTGATGTTATGTGCACACAGTATTAGTGCTTGGCTCACTTACTGCTAAGTCTTCAGTCAGAATGTATAGGCATGAGCAGGATTCAATGAGCTACAAACCAATAGTTTGCCAATTATGTTATCACAACTAAATAAAGAAAAATATTCTGCTTTACCAGTATCCTCAATTGCCGCTCAAGTACAACAATCATTGTAAATCTGAGGTTGTAGCTCCATGTGACTTGTTGCAGCAACGGAGCGGTCCCGGGGACATCACAGCTCAGACATGGGTGGAGGCAGCCCTTGATCACATGCGAGGTCACGGGGTCAAGTACACCTTTACAGTGCAGGGTAGGTATCTTAAAACTGGGAAATGACACCATCAATGTTCTTTGATAGTTAAGGATATCTCATGCTTTGAACAAATATGTGAACAATTAAATTTTGGAAACAATCTTAAAGCTTGACCTTTATGTGAGAGTGAAGAAGTTTGGTTTTTGCCCTACTTGCAGACATCCTGGATGGAGACATCAAGTCCCTGCTGGACGTGCTCTGGCTCACCATCCTCAACTACAGTCTACACAACATCGGTACGTCACCCACAGATCATTGCTTTTAGTAACTTACATCTTCATCCTTAGTGATAATATATAGGATATTAAAACGGGGTTTATATCCCTATAAGAAAATAAGTGTTAGGTGGTCCAGCAACCTTAGCTCTGAGCAGAAGATGTGTAGAGAAACCCTGAAGTTTTAACCAGTCTGTTTGTGACTCCAGCGCAGAATGCCTACCAGCGGAGCGTGGGGATTGGCAAGAAGCATCTGATGGAGTGGTGCGAGGTGCAACTTGACACCCAGTTCGATCCTCGTAATACCTTTGCCTTCAAGTAAGTGCACCTCCCTCCTCTTGATCGTGCCTCATCACCTGACAATACACCTGTCCACATGTAGGCTAAACTGGGATGCTGGTACCCAGTGCCTGTCACAGTTATAGATCAAAAAGGCAATATATCCAGATTATTGTTTGATACACATTCAAATAAAGTCCATCCTTCAATTGTGCTGTTGAGTATGCAATCCAACTTGTGTATAACCCCTATGAACATCCAAATGTTTTCTGATTCCACAGCCTGTGCCAGGGGGACTGGTTTACCAAGTTGCTGGAGAAACATGTTGCTGTTCTGAGTCCGGGAAATCAGGTATGCTATCTGACTCTAGAAATTGAGGGGTCATAGAGGGGGTCTACTAATAAGGTAATGTCTATGATTGATTTTGACCTAAAGTTCTAAGCCAGCCAGTTGATGATACCAGTTGAGGGAGATGAACACACTGTGTTTACATTTGAAGCCAGGAATAGATGTCAACGAGGTCAACTAGTTTTTCTCCCAGGTTGAAGAAGGGCAAGGCAAATGCTTTTTGAAAAGGGCACAACTTCTCGGAGAATGGGCACATACATACAAGTTAATTTTGAATTGCTTTTCAAATGAAAATGGAAAAGCATAACATATAAGTATCTGGAAATGTAACTTATTTTATATGCAAGCACACTGGCAAACAACACTAAAATATACTGGTAATTTGATTATTGTTCTTTACTTATGAATTAATATGATGCTTTACCTTATATTACAGGGCAAAGGATTTCAAACATTTGCAATTAACTCTTAATTAGATAATTAGTTTCTCCTTATTTTATGCATGGAATAAATGTTGCAGGCAGGGCACATTCTGAAATGTGCCTAGTGGAAACACAATCAACTTAGACACAACAAGCAGCTGACATGGTCGAGCTATATCCCCCGCAAATTGCACAATATGTATAGGTTTTCATATTGCCGAACAATTTTTGTCGCACAAATTAAAAAAAAATTTCAAGGATAGGAAAGAAACTGTTCTAATAAAAAAACTAAATCATACCAACTTTATGTTCATTGTTAGGCATAATTCGACTTAACTGACAAAATTAAAATCAAACGAATGAATTTCTGTAATATGTATTTTGATCTCCAAGATCAATTTGATCATATTTAAACAAACATATTTTCAAAATTGTTCTCCATGACACACCTTCATATGATTATGTATCTCCATATGAAATTTGATCAATATGTGATGATTACTTTAGAATTTATGAGCCGGACATGACTTGTAACAGTTTTCCAACAGAGTCCTCATTTTTTGCCAAAAAAGGCAAAATTTTATTAAAATATTTTCAAAATTGTTCTTCATGACACACCTTCATATGATTATGTATTTTATCAATATGTGATGATTAGTTTAGAAGTTGTGAGCCGGACGGGACTTGTAACAGATTACTTACAAAATTTACCACTTTTTCTCCAAAATCTTAATATTTTATGTTGATTTTCAGAAAACTGTTTCTCATGACACATTAGTACATGTTTCTTCATGTCAATAACAAATTTGAATTGAAATGGTTGATTAGTTAGAAAGTTAAGAGCCGGACACAAAGTGTAACGGACGGACGGACGGACGGAACCCATTTTAATACCCCCCCGCAACTTCGTTGTTGCGGGGGAAAATAAATTACAGAAGTAAATATGTAAGAGTCATGAGCAGAATCTATCACTGTATCCATCCTGGTATTGCAGGACCGAGTGAGCAACCTGACCAGTCTGCTGGACCAAGCTGAAGAGAAGCTGAGCATCAGTCGGGACATCCTCAGGTGGGTTGATTAAGTCGGGACATCCTCAGGTGGGTTGATAAAGTATAGACATCCTCAGGTGGGTTGATAAAGTATAGACATCCTCAGGTGGGTTGATAAAGTATAGACATCCTCAGGTGGGTTGATTAAGTATAGACATCCTCAGGTGGGTTGATAAAGTATAGACATCCTCAGGTGGGTTGATTAAGTCAGGACATCCTCAGGTGGGTTGATAAAGTATAGACATCCTCAGGTGGGTTGATTAAGTATAGACATCCTCAGGTGGGTTGATTAAGTATAGACATCCTCAGGTGGGTTGATTAAGTATAGACATCCTCAGGTGGGTTGATTAAGTATAGACATCCTCAGGTGGGTTGATTAAGTATAGACATCCTCAGGTGGGTTGATAAAGTATAGACATCCTCAGGTGGGTTGATTAAGTATAGACATCCTCAGGTGGGTTGATAAAGTATAGACATCCTCAGGTGGGTTGATTAAGTCAGGACATCCTCAGGTGGGTTGATAAAGTATAGACATCCTCAGGTGGGTTGATTAAGTATAGACATCCTCAGGTGGGTTGATTAAGTATAGACATCCTCAGGTGGGTTGATTAAGTATAGACATCCTCAGGTGGGTTGATTAAGTATAGACATCCTCAGGTGGGTTGATTAAGTATAGACATCCTCAGGTGGGTTGATAAAGTATAGACATCCTCAGGTGGGTTGATAAAGTATAGACATCCTCAGGTGGGTTGATAAAGTATAGACATCCTCAGGTGGGTTGATAAAGTATAGACATCCTCAGGTGGGTTGATAAAGTATAGACATCCTCAGGTGGGTTGATAAAGTATAGACATCCTCAGGTGGGTTGATTAAGTATAGACATCCTCAGGTGGGTTGATTAAGTCAGGACATCCTCAGGTGGGTTGATAAAGTATAGACATCCTCAGGTGGGTTGATTAAGTCGGGACATCCTCAGGTGGGTTGATTAAGTCGGGACATCCTCAGGTGGGTTGATAAAGTATAGACATCCTCAGGTGGGTTGATTAAGTCAGGACATCCTCAGGTGGGTTGATTAAGTCAGGACATCCTCAGGTGGGTTGATAAAGTATAGACATCCTCAGGAGGGTTGATTATGTTGGGACATCCTCAGGTGGGTTGATTAAGTCAGGACATCCTCAGGAGGGTTGATTAAGTCAGGACATCCTCAGGTGGGTTGATAAAGTATAGACATCCTCAGGTGGGTTGATTAAGTCGGGACATCCTCAGGTGGGTTGATAAAGTATAGACATCCTCAGGTGGGTTGATTAAGTCAGGACATCCTCAGGTGGGTTGATTAAGTCAGGACATCCTCAGGTTGGTTGATAAAGTATAGACATCCTCAGGAGGGTTGATTATGTTGGGACATCCTCAGGTGGGTTGATTAAGTCAGGACATCCTCAGGAGGGTTGATTAAGTAAGGACATCCTCTGGTGGGTTGATAAAGTATAGACATCCTCAGGTGGGTTGATAAAGTATAGACATCCTAGGGTGGGTTGATTAAGTATAGACATCCTCAGGTGGGTTGATAAAGTATAGACATCCTCAGGTGGGTTGATTATGTTGGGACATCCTCAGGTGGGTTGATTATGTTGGGACATCCTCAGGTGGGTTGATAAAGTATAGACATCCTCAGGTGGGTTGATTATGTTGGGACATCCTCAGGTGGGTTGATTATGTTGGGACATCCTCAGGTGGGTTGATAAAGTATAGACATCCTCAGGTGGGTTGATTATGTTGGGACATCCTCAGGTGGGTTGATTATGTTGGGACATCCTCAGGTGGGTTGATTATGTTGGGACATCCTCAGGTGGGTTGATAAAGTATAGACATCCTCAGGTGGGTTGATTAAGTCAGGACATCCTCAGGTGGGTTGATTAAGTCAGGACATCCTCAGGTGGGTTGATAAAGTATAGACATCCTCAGGTGGGTTGATTAAGTCGGGACATCCTCAGGTGGGTTGATAAAGTATAGACATCCTCAGGTGGGTTGATTAAGTCAGGACATCCTCAGGTGGGTTGATTAAGTCAGGACATCCTCAGGTGGGTTGATAAAGTATAGACATCCTCAGGAGGGTTGATTATGTTGGGACATCCTCAGGTGGGTTGATTAAGTCAGGACATCCTCAGGAGGGTTGATTAAGTCAGGACATCCTCTGGTGGGTTGATAAAGTATAGACATCCTCAGGTGGGTTGATAAAGTATAGACATCCTAGGGTGGGTTGATTAAGTATAGACATCCTCAGGTGGGTTGATAAAGTATAGACATCCTCAGGTGGGTTGATTATGTTGGGACATCCTCAGGTGGGTTGATTATGTTGGGACATCCTCAGGTGGGTTGATAAAGTATAGACATCCTCAGGTGGGTTGATTATGTTGGGACATCCTCAGGTGGGTTGATTATGTTGGGACATCCTCAGGTGGGTTGATTATGTTGGGACATCCTCAGGTGGGTTGATAAAGTATAGACATCCTCAGGTGGGTTGATTATGTTGGGACATCCTCAGGTGGGTTGATTATGTTGGGACATCCTCAGGTGGGTTGATTATGTTGGGACATCCTCAGGTGGGTTGATAAAGTATAGACATCCTCAGGTGGGTTGATTAAGTCAGATTATCCTCAGGAGGGTTGATCAAGTCAGGACATCCTCAGGTGGGTTGATTATGTTGGGACATCCTCAGGAGGGTTGATCAAGTCAGGACATCCTCAGGTGGGTTGATTATGTTGGGACATCCTCAGGAGGGTTGATCAAGTCAGGACATCCTCAGGAGGGTTGATCAAGTCAGGACATCCTCAGGTGGGTTGATTAAGTCAGGACATCCTCAGGTGGGTTGATTATGTTGGGACATCCTCAGGAGGGTTGATCAAGTCAGGACATCCTCAGGAGGGTTGATTAAGTGCGGACATCCTCAGAAGGGTTGATTAAGTATAGACATCCTCAGGAGGGTTGATAAAGTATAGACATCCTCAGGAGGGTTGATTAAGTATGGACATCCTCTGGTGGGTGCGGACATCCTCAGGTGGGTTGATTAAGTATAGACATCCTCAGGTGGGTTGATCAAGTCAGGACATCCTGAGGAGGGTTGATCAAGTCAGGACATCCTCAGGAGGGTTGATTAAGTGCGGACATCCTCAGAAGGGTTGATTAAGTATAGACATCCTCAGGAGGGTTGATAAAGTATAGACATCCTCAGGAGGGTTGATTAAGTATGGACATCCTCTGGTGGGTGCGGACATCCTCAGGTGGGTTGATTAAGTATAGACATCCTCAGGTGGGTTGATTATGTTGGGACATCCTCAGGTGGGTTGATTATGTTGGGATATCCTTAGGTGGGTTGATTATGTTGGGACATCCTCAGGTGGGTTGATTAAGTGCGGACATCCTCAGGTGGGTTGATTATGTTGGGACATCCTCAGGTGGGTTGAATCAGCTTGAACATCATTTAGGTAAATTTGATTTGTCTTGAGATCAAGTGTAATTAATCAGTTGGAACATCCAATGATGGGTTAGATGAGTGGCAATGCTCAGCTTGGTTGAATGACTTTGAACTAGGGTTGGATTAATCATTTGGCTGTGTTATAATGTAGATATGTGTATGTTGCAGTGGAAGTGATATAGTGGACGGCACGGTGGATGAACACACCCTCATGATCTATGTGGCCCTGCTCAGGAGGCGGGTCAGTCTCAACATTCTTCTTCTCTTATCAAATGAGACAGCTGACTGTACTGAATGTACTTGTGTTCATTTTACTTAGTTAAAATAAAATAAACATTGAGGATATTAAGTAAACCATTCTCACATGACCTCATTCATCACATTTTTATGAATACAGCATTTGGAATAGGCAACTCTGATCATTGTAAGTCAAGACACTCAGCTTTACAGTAAGATGTCTTCAACTTGTAAAATGAAAAAAGCTACACAAATGACAAAATCCATTTGAAAGTAAATTTATTATGTTACCTGTATTTATATATCAGCCGATCAAAATATAATATTTGAAGCAAGCGCTAGCAAGCACTGACCTCAACTATGCCAAAGGCTATTGATTATTGTTAATAAGTATCTTTTCACATGCACACCTTGACAGTAACTTCAGCAGTTTGTCTAGGCAATGTATCTTGCTACTGTTGTTAGCCATAGACATGCAATATGTCATGTTAGCTGAAGCGAGACTCTAGGCGCAATGGTTTACTCTACGTTAGGGTCAATCAAGTAGATACTCTAGGAGCAATGGTTTACTCTACGTTAGGGTCAATCAAGTAGAGACTCTAGGAGCAATGGTTTACTCTACGTTAGGGTCGATCAAGTAGAGACTCTAGGAGCAATGGTTTACTCTACGTTAGGGTCGACCAAGTAGAGACTCGAGGAGCAATGGTTTACTCTACGTTAGGGTCGACCAAGTAGAGACTCTAGGAGCAATGGTTTACTCTACGTTAGGGTCGATCAAGTAGAGACTCTAGGAGCAATGGTTTACTCTACGTTAGGGTCGATCAAGTAGAGACTCTAGGAGCAATGGTTTACTCTACGTTAGGGTCGATCAAGTAGAGACTCTAGGAGCAATGGTTTACTCTACGTTAGGGTCGATCAAGTAGAGACTCTAGGAGCAATGGTTTACTCTACGTTAGGGTCGATCAAGTAGAGACTCTAGGAGCAATGGTTTACTCTACGTTAGGGTCAATCAAGTAGAGACTCTAGGAGCAATGGTTTACTCTACGTTAGGGTCGATCAAGTAGAGACTCTAGGAGCAATGGTTTACTCTACGTTAGGGTCAATCAAGTACAGTAGTGCAGACTCAGAGGTTTATGGACAGTATTTGTAAAGGTTATTTGTCACGATCTATTTTCATGAAATATGAAGTGCTCCAGTGCCCAAGTAACTGTGTAAACGTTTTGCTGAAAAGAGGACAATGTGTTAAGATGTGCCTAAGGCATTGTTTGCTGGTTCCATGTTGCAGGTAGGCGGGGAGGACAGCTTCAGGGCCTACTCCAGGCTGAGGAAGGTCAGTATGATCAAGTACAACACCTGCTAGATCCTTAACTTACATACATGATGCCAACATTATATATATTGCTGGATATTGTTCTGAAATACAAATGAATGATAAAATAACAAAATTCAATCAGTAGCCTTGAATTTACTCATTTAATATATAGTTGTTTTACATACATGTAGATATATTGTCTATATCTGTCTGGCCAGTAGGAAAGTGCTAAGTAAGGTCTGTTTGATCACCTGTAGCCATGTGTGTGTTGCAGCCCCCCGGTGGGATGAACATGGAGGTTGCGGATGCCATGCGGCGAAGTCGGAGCTCCAGTCCAGCGTCGAGGTACCGGTCACAGTCATCGGAGGAGGAGCGGTACTCATCTGACAGCGAGCTCTTCCGAGTTGAGGAATCACGGCTCAAGCAACTCAACAACCACTCGAGTTTCCAACACAGTGCCAGCTCAAAATCATCCTCCTCCTTCAGAGTAAACGGAACTCCGTCTGCCTTCACTTCCAGGAAACATGGATCTGCCGAGGAGCTGTCTGACTGGGTCTCTTCCTCCTCTCTCATGGAGAGGAAGAGTGAAAGCCAGTCACCCGATGATCTGCCCACCCCCCTGAGTTCTGCCGGGGAGAGTATGTTGAAGCAAACCATCAGCCAAAAGGTCCTGGAGCACATGCCCACTTCAGAGAATGAGGAGGAGAAGTCTGCCAGCGATAAGTCAAGACCAAGCAGTAGACCAATGTATAATGGAAACAGTAGCAATGGAATGCACTCATCAGACAACAGTCAAACCCACAAGTCACGGGACGCTGTTAAGATAAAACGGCCTAAAGACTATTTCCTCCAGTGGGAAGACAACCTTGACCGGCTCTCCCAGGGACCCTCGAGCTCTCCGCACCTGCTCCAGTCTTCCAGGGCTCACAGTGATCTCGATCTTCTCAGTGACAGTGGCAGGTCCAGGTCAAGTTCACGCTCAAGGTCACAAGAATCAAGATACCGTTTAAGTGAAGGCTTTACAAGCAGTTCATTAGAGAAAGAGAGGCATGCTCCTGAAGGTTTGCACAGAGCAAAGGCCCACAGTCAACCTGAATCCATGAAGAAATACAGAGAAGGAAAGACAAAGAATATGAGGAATGGCAAAACAGAGAGACCTAAATCTGTTGGTGGTCAGCATGACGATTTAAGCTTATCTGACTTAAATCTTGAGAGTCTTAGTGGTACAACAATTAATGATCTCAAATCACATCCAATGTTTCCTAATTTGAAGTCTTTGCTGTCCACATTAGATCCAAAGGAATTAGATATTCTAAATAAATCAGATGAACCTCCTGATGTTTTAACACTGTTAGAAAAGATTAAGCAAGCAAGGTTAGCTGTAGACAGCACTATGCCAAAAGGAAGCTTAAGGGCCAGAGATTCCAGGGAGGACACAAGTGTGAAAACAGTTACTGGTGAAGGTTCTGAGAGAGTAGGTTCAGTTTCTCCTCAGAGACCGGCAGAAGAGATGTTGGCATCAGAGAGACATCTGCGCGACCTGTCCCAGTCTCCTGACCGAAGGAGGGTGTCTCCAACACAGGTCATGGAGAGGAGTCCTGCAACCAGTCCAGGGTATGGGATAGAAGATGAACACGGATTGGATGAAAGCTTTAGTCGACTACCAAGGAGGGAAGCTTGGGAGAGACAAAGATATAAGGAAAAGGGTACTCTTATTGATGCTAGCAAAATAGACTCTCTAGCTCAAGCCAGATTTATTGAAGTTTTGTGCAAAGAAATAGAAGAATTGAAGTACAGAATGGATACAATGGAGAGCTCAGATGACTGCAGTCCAATGGGACGACCTCCTTCAAGAAGTGGGCACAGTCCAGTTCAGACAACAGGAACCAAGATTGAGCCGCTCAGTAGGTATAGTGATATCCATGAGCAGAATGGACGAATGGTTTTTGAATCATCAAGAAGCAGGTCACTCAGTCCAGTCTACACACGACAGAGGAAATCACCAGAGCCTCTCCGCAGAGTGCCGCTCAGCAGGAGTCCTGATTATAGCAGAAGTAGATCTCTCAGTCCAAAATTAGAGCAACAGAGAGAACTAGAAAAGCGATTGAAAAATAAGATTTCGTCGGAGAGGTATGGCTCACCCAGCTCAAATGTAAGGAGAAACAGCCCGTCTCCAGTGAGAAATCGATCCAGCCCAAGTCCAACGTATGAGTTTTCTCCCATCAGAAGTGGAAGCAGAGACAGGTACTCCATGCACACCTCTGTAGGAGAGCTCATTGAAGACTCGCTGCTGGATGGAGAGGACCAGAGCAGATCCATTAGCCTCGGATACAGCAGTCCAGTGCGCAGCGTCACACAGGAGATTTGGGGCAACAAGCTAAACACTATCAAGGGACTGGAGCCCCAGCGTCAAGATCGCTGGAAAAGTCTGATTGCAATGCGAGAGCTTTCTGATGAAGATGTCATTGAGTTGAAACAGGCTCTAGCTAGCTGCATCGTGGAGAATGACATATTGCAAGCTAAGGTCAGGAACGCTAAAGCTGATGTTTCTGAGAAACTCTTCAAGACAAATGATGTTCTTGATGATTGTCGAAGACATCTTGCCAAATCTCAAGCAGAGAATATGGAACTACGAAGTAACCTTGAGCATGAGCGACAGAAGACAGAGGGTATGGAGAGTCGGATGAAGAGTCTCGAAAATGGAATATTTGCTGCCCGAGCAGAGGTTGAGCAGGTCAAGAATAAGCTAGCGAACACAACTGAGGACCTGAATAGAGCCCGGAGTGAGCTGCAGCCACAGGAAGATCTGAAGAAAATAAACCAACATCTTAAGATAAATCTCTCAACTGTTGAGGGTCAAAATGATTCACTGACAAGGGTAGGTTTTTAATGTATTCATTACATTCATTAAGCTAATTTTCATCTTTGATTCCATAATTAGGTGTTATCAATTATACATTGTTAATGAATCGGTCCATAATAAACAGCTCAGATAACCATGGTAGTGTATAGTTTAACATCAATCTTTCCTGCAGGTGAATACAACATACGTGTCTGTTTACAGGAGGTTGACGATCTGCAGTACAGCAACGAGAAGGCGCAGACCACAATCAAGGAACTGCGCATGTGTCTGGAGGAGGTGCGTGAGGAGAGGTCCCGTCTTTTTGAGGAGATCAACGCTCTACACGCCAGCAACCAGAAGTCCAAAGTTGCTGACATCATGAAGCACTACACAGAGAAGGCTGAAGCTGAGAGTGCTGCAGGCAAGCCACTATCACGACCTTCCAGCGCAGGGCCAACTCGGACAGCTAGTGGTGAACATGGGAGGACCAACAGTCCTGTTGGTAGCAATGCTCGCCGATCACGCTTAGACGACTATGTGTCCTCTCGATGGTCAAACTCTGAAAGTACACATCGAGCTCATAGGAGAACAAGCACCTGGGAGAATGAGTTGGATTCCAGCCCAAATAAACTGAACTCTTCTCTTAACCTGTCCAGTACATATGACACCATCTCAAGCAAAGACACAGGCTATGGCACAGAGGACATGGCACCCACTGTTCCATCTTCATTCAGAGAAATTTATCCTCATAGAAAGGCACAATACCATCGTGACAAGATGATGAATCTGGATGCCAGAGCTTCCCCTATCCCATTTGCTGATTACTCTGATCTGCAGCAGTTTCCCACTAAACTTGAGTATGACACAAAAGATGACTACCTTGGTAAAGGAGGCAGGGATACATTGTTTCAACGTCAGACGAGAAATACTGGTTACTCAGAGGACACTGATCAGTTTGAATCTAGTCAGAGCTACTGCTCCGGGAGGGATGTTGTAGAGACAATAGTGGACACCCCGTCCCGGTACCGCTCTGAGCGAGTTGAGCGTCTGTCTCACAGCTACCAGGAGCCCCCGCTGCAGTCACACCACCACTCTCCACACTCACAGGACAGACTCAGCAACTCCTACAACACGGTCAGTGAATATGACAAGAAGACCATTCAAGTATCTAAAAGAGGCATTCTGAAGAACGGACGGGAGAAGAGTAGATCAAGTCTGCGAGAGAGAAGCTGTAGCCCAGTGCTGCAGAGGTATGGCAGGTCCCACTCTCCCCCGACCCGTCTGTCCCCCGGAGAGCTTGGCAAGCAGCATAAGGCGGTGTACGGCCGCTCCGCCAGTGCACACAGGGGAGGAACTCACGCCCGGGAACTGGAGCTCAACCGCAGCTGGGATCTTAAGTCAGGCTACTCCCGCGCCAAGTCCTGGTATGAGTTGCAGCTGTAAGTAGCACAGCCATAGTCTGAAACAGCTTTTTTCTTTTTTATTAAGTAATGATGTCACTAAATTATTTCAGAAAAGATTAAATCATTTGAAACATTTAAAAAATGGAATTTCTTTAAAAAACATTCTAATAGAGTTGAGTATAATAAAGTAATTGTGCAATATTGAAACAGCAGTGACAATGATGAGAGGAAGGAAAGAATAGCAGGGATAAGTGAGAGAGTAGGGTAAGTATGGAGCTCAAGTCTGAGATTGTAGCTTGTCCTTCATAGCCCAGTTCTGACTCCTAGCAACCTGTGTGTCTCGTCCTCATTGCAAGCACTCCTATCTCTCTCTGCCATGTGTAAAGGCACTTCTACATTCAGTCATCTTCCTTATGGTTTCCACCTTTTGTCAAACTCAGAACTTGTTTAAAAGGGAAGGTAACCACATTATGTTCATTCCATTTTGTGTTTTCTAAGTATCAATCTCTTTCTGATCACATTCTATTTGGTCAAATTTTGTTTTGAAAAGAAAGTTTTAATTATAATCAGTGGTAGAATTGTTAGTTGGATGAACTTCAGCACAATTAGCACTTGTTAATAATAACCCTTTGAGGTTACTTGAAATACATACTACATACTATATGAGATCGCAGTATCAACCATGTGGCGTGTAAGCAACGCTAGTTATAATCATCCTGTCTCGGTATGCTCTTCACTGTACTTGTGTGTAGCCTCTATACTGTCTATAACTCTCTTGTTCAGCAGTGTACACCGTGGTGACAGAAAGTAGTTTCATAATCAAACAATGATTAGTAATCACTAGCTCTAGCTGCTAAAACTAGGAAAAAAGGTTTTCTAAATATGTACTCTGTTTGTCCTTATTGTTGATTAGAGGACATTAGCAGAGAGCAGGCTACTTACTGTCCCCCACAGGGAGCTCCAGTCACTTCTTCCTCAACTCAAGTCTCTTTTCATAAAGCACTTTCTGGCCCGATTGGATTATCATTCAGTAGTGATGCAGTTTCAAAAGTTATCATTCAAAAAGCCTCTGTATATTCTGAATGCTGTAGGAAAAATATAACTTATTAGACTGTGCATTGTGGCAGAGAGGTGCTTTGACAGAACATGGTCACATAAGACCAATATTGCCTTGGTGACAGCTGGCAAGCTTTCGATGCAAGAAATATTTATAAAAGATTATTTGTTTTAACAAATCCTTTGCAAGTCCTCAAAACTGAGGTTAGCACAGGTAGATATGACTTGAGCTACCTCAGTGGAGGTACAAAATGAAACCTTTCATGGAAAAGGTTAGTGTTAGTGTGTTAGTGTTTGAGTTACCTAGGTAGTATTTACCCAATCCCCTGAGTTATCAGAGTTCTATTTACCCCGTCCCCTGAGTTATCAGAGTACTATTTACCCCGTCCCCTGAGTTATCAGAGTAATATTTACCCCGTCCCCTGAGTTATCAGAGTAGTATTTACCCAATCCCCTGAGTTATCAGAGTAGTATTTACCCCGTCCCCTGAGTTATCAGAGTACTATTTACCCCGTCCCCTGAGTTATCAGACTATTATTTACCCCGTCCCCTGAGTTATCAGCGTACTATTTACCCCGTCTCCTGAGTTATCAGAGTACTATTTACCCCGTCCCCTGAGTTATCAGAGTACTATTTACCCAATCCCCTGAGTTATCAGAGTACTATTTACCCCGTCCCCTGAGTTATCAGAGTATTATTTACCCCGTCCCCTGAGTTATCAGAGTACTATTTACCCCGTCCCCTGAGTTATCAGAGTATTATTTACCCCGTCCCCTGAGTTATCAGAATACTATTTACCATGTCCCCTGAGTTATCAGAGTACTATTTATCCCGTCCCCTGAGTTATCAGAGTACTATTTATCCCGTCCCCTGAGTTATCAGAATTCTATTTACCCCGTCCCCTGAGTTATCAGAGTAGTATTTATCCCGTCCCCTGAGTTATCAGAATTCTATTTACCCCGTCCCCTGCCTGCATGTTGTTATCCTATGTTGGTGATCCACCAGTTGACAGGTCTCAATGTTGCATGTTTCAGACAAGAGCCGACCATCTTGAGTGATGCACAGCGCAGATACGCTGATCATCTTATTGAGAAATATACCGGCCAGAGAATACCAAGCATGGAAACGTAATTACAATCATATTGAGTGATAACTAGTTTATAACATTTTCTAACTTAGGAAAAGTCTTACGTTATAAATCAATATATCGAAATTATTACTTGTAACTTATCATAACTTTTAATGATTCTTGGGTTCAATAACAGTGTTGAAGATTTTCTGCCTAAATTGATGCCCTAAGCATTGATGTCATTTACTTGCCCCAAGTTGTAGAACACTTATCAACAAGAAACATATGATTTCAGTTCAGACGATTAACTGCATAAATGATAATCCTCAATTGAAAACATTTAATACATATGTAGGGTAATTTCAGTACAGATTTTCCTGATGAAAATTCCTAGGGGTGAGGTTGTAAAGGAATCAGAATGTAAGATTGTTAGGGTCACAGCAGTGTGACTCGTACAGTTAAAACCAGTATGAAAAGCATGCTAGCATTTAGGAAGTGTGCTGTCTTGTGATGTGGTATGTGCTGTGGTGTGTTCCAGGTTTTGAGGGGAGTACCGGAGCCAAGAGGTGCAAGCGGCCTGCATCAACACAAGCTATCTTCTGCCTGCGTCCTTGTACCACTATACCCTTGTTAAAGAGTCATTTAGTATTTTGATGTTTCTCGTACAACATTTAATTTCAAACACCCATAACCTAAATCAATCGGTAGATAAATCTTTTAACTACAATTACCGGGTACATTTATGAGAATATGCTTAAGAATCAATAACCTGAAGTGTGCTAGTGAATTGTGATGTCATTGAGCAGACTTCCCACTTTTGGGTACTACCTCAGCTCACCTACTATCATCGGCAATATCCATTAATAACTAACAAATACCAACATTATATTAACCAGAGAGCTCTAATTCATATAAACATAATGTCAATATTGAATAATCAATTAATCTGAATGTTTTTCTAAAACATTCCACATAGCTTTCCTTTTCACTGTTTGCTATCTGTGTATACATGCAGTGTGCAGGCAAACTACAACTGAATATGGAACATTCGTAACAATATGAACTCATACTAGAAACGTTTCCTCATTTGTAATTTTCGATGTATCAACATTAAATTGGATAACAATAAAACCACTATTATGTCGACACCCAAGAGAAAACTTAAAGTGAAACGAAAAACTTAGAAAAGTTTTCTTGTTGATATTTGAAATTCACATGCAAATTGGGCAGTTCTTCATAGCATTAAGGACCAAGATATAACTGATTTCGTCATTGATTGCTGATTGAATTAACTTAAAATTACTTCAACTTGCTCTTTCAAAAATAGAAAGGTTATAACAGTTATCAGGAATATTTGTTAAAATCTAATACGCGACTCAAAAGTCAACCACATATAGAAGAGTGACTAACAACTTGAGTTATCGATCCTTTAGAGATCTGTAATCCATGTGATTTAGTCCCGCACAATTGTGATCTCATATCAATATCATTAGGTTTGAAAGCTAAATATTTATTGACAGTTCATTCAGGTCAAATTGAAAGTATTTTTACACCTTTAAATAATTTCAAAATCAAACCATGTGTTTCTGATGCAAGCTATAGCAAGTATGTAGCCTAAATGAACTGTAATGTTTAAAAAAGATTGCTTAAATGATAAACATACCACTAGATGACAAAATTCTTTTTGGTACAAATTCCCAATGGGAAAGCTTCATTTTGGGTATGAATTCAGCTACAGCAACTATGACCACAATGCTTTGCACGTGAAAATAATACGCCTGAGGAAACTCTCACTAATTATTTCGATTTCTAGGCTTAATTAGGTGTAAGAAAATGGTTAGAATATGTGTGTATATGTTTCAATGAGATAGATTTTTGGCAATATCCTGAAATTTGTATCGAAACACTTAATGACTCTTTAATGCTTGCAAGAAGTAGTGGTACCAGTATTTAAGAAAACTTACAAACCATAAGGAAAATTATTTATAGAATGATTTTTGTAATATCTGTTGCTTAGATTTGTTACACTTTGTTGAAGTTTGATGTTTATGAACAAAATGTGATTTATGTAAATAATTGTTATGCTATTTATTGATTCCTTAGTGTATTTATCAGTAATATTTAAGTAGATGACATAAAAGATATAGAACCTATTTACAGATATACACTGACATTATCTGAGCAGTATTAAGCCTAGCTAGTCTTCATGGACAGGTCCTTGTGTATATGTGAGAACAGGACTCTCCTACTGTAATCTACTCTCTGTGATTGATACCCAGTCCGTCCATACAACTGTAGCCTCATATATTGTCATGCTTTCTTTGTTGAAGGTCTTCAATCCAGTTGAAATAATTGATAAATATTTTATAGTGGTTTTTAAAGTATTGATTGTGTTGTAAAGAGTATATTTCCTATATCTTATTTCAACAGCATGAGAAAATAAGACATTTTTACATTTTTACATTTTCAATTTTATAAGTCCTATTTTATACATAGTTTTATCTTACCTTCATCAACAATTTGTTTAGAGTCAGCAACTTGAAGTGACAGTGCCTTTTGAATTTGAATCTGTCTTTTGATATCGCTAAATCTCTTGATATGATTTTCTTTGCTGCCATGCATACTTATAATGTTGGTATTTCAACATTGTTTTATACTTACAGAAATCAGATATCAAATTACATGTACATACAAAATATTTAACATGATTAATCTACCATGCTTATAAATCTAAAATTGTTAATTTGTTGTCAAATGACTACTTTTATAGCAAAATGATGCTTGTACATTGTTCCTCAACTATAACAACAAATGATGTTATAAATTACTGATTAAGGACTAACAATGTCAATGTCGTGTTGGTTGATTGATGGAGATCACTGAATTGATATGACATTACCTATGCACTGCTGTTAAGGTATTAGTGTGAAGCCACTATGCATGAAGTTGTTTGTTTAAGTATAGGCTTTAGTAGACTTGCCACTGAAGACGAGGAAATGCTTGCAGGTGTTGCTTGTAGAGTAGCTTAGATTTGGTTCGGTTGCTATGCTAAGGAAGACAAGAGTTTATATATCGATTGAATGTGTGCCTTTATATGTTATGTAGGAGATAATTTTTGTGCGAAACGTTGCTCTGTCTGCCGTCTGCTGTCTGTCTGTCTGTCCACTGCCCTGGTGACTTGACATCCAAAGAGATATTGCTTTCGTCAGATCAAGTAATACCTACCATACTTGATCATTTGATTTTTGTCCTGGCTTCATCAATCATAATTTAACAATGCTTCGACATCACCAAGTACAAGAAACAAGATGCTACGAGGTAACCGCATGACTCGTATAATAGCCTAGCTGTATGGCAACCTAAATGTAGCTCTGATTGGAGAATCATCATCGATAACACATGGTTTCTCACCTTTGTTTATTTCAAATCAATATATCAACACTTGACAACCAATGGATGTTATCAAAATAACCAATTTGTGTTGTTCTTTCGACGCCTGAAGACATGTGGTTGAGGCCATGACTGACTTTGCAGCTTCTTAAGTTATCATAATGAACAAATGTACCTTTGTAAGATTTTGGATGACATCACCATACCAATATGCACCTCCAATACACTCAGCCTTGAGAGTTGTGCTAACTAACATCTATCAGTGGTGAAATGAATGTATAGAGGATATGTCTTTTCTTGACTAACACCATGTTTATCTCATCGAGTAAGGTAGAAAGTTCATATTTTGACAAGTGGCGCAGCCACGAGTGAAAGTATTTATTTTTTCTACCTCACGAGATGAGATAAACATGGTATTTGTCAAGAATTGACAGATATTCTATTTATTATATGATGAAGGCCAAGTTCATGTTGAGCGGCTGCTTGGAAGAGCCCGTTACCGCGGTAACAGTGTGACGTCATATGAGAATTCATGACATCAGACCATTGTTACTTGACGTCAAACTCTTGAACTTGACGTCACTTGAGTGGTGATAAAGTTTATCACCACTCAGTAGAGTGCCGATAAAGGTTATCGCCACTGTAGCCAGATAAAGGGTTTATTTAACTGATAGAGCAGAGTATCTGACCCTCAATCATATAATAAAAGAGCTAAACTACCACTTGTGGGACGTTGTTGGCAAGGCCGTTTGTTGCTGGTACGCTCTGGCGACATTGCCGGACTGTTAGGAGGTCGGTTTGAATCTAGTAAGGAACTAGACCCCAAAAATTTTATATATATAATGGCAAATAAATGCCATTTCAAAAATAACAATGTTCCTTTGATCTTTGATGTTGCCATGGATTTTATCTACTTTCTTGCAATCAGCAGAAGATCACATTTTGCACCAAGTTTTCTCTAAGGAAGTTGCAAGTCTCTCTATTCAAGATCACACTGATGCTTAACCTGTTTCAGCATTGAAACCACAACAAACATTATTTTGAGTTGAATATTTGACATATTTTAAAGGAAACTTCTGTTGAGAACTGAGGGCCCAGTCAATAATAGTAAAGTGTTTAATCACTCTGTATGCTTTCTAATTTAGTTTCGACCAAATGTTTTGGTGTCAAGATAAAGAGAGAAGGAAGGACTGGCAAGACGGAGCAAACCTTCTGTAGATGGGCACATGATAAACCAGTCGGCTATCTGTCAATGGCTGCAGGTTTCATGCTTCATTCGTTAGGACATGCTATCATTCCTTACTTTATTCAAATGTGCAGAAGATATGTCTGGAAAGCAGCCCCTCAATAAGAGTATTTTATATTAAAATGACTAAAAATGACAAAAATGCTAGCATAGTTGCAAATAAATCAAGTGATGCTTTTTTAGCTTATAATACTGCCAGTCAAGGTCTACCAGTTTGAGCCCTAGGTTTATTCCCTGTAAGTATTGCTAGTTCCCTAGTTAGCAGACGGACGGATATCCACCTGTGTTGAGGGTGAAGATGTTCCTCTCAACCTGGAGCAGGCTTTCATTACATGTGTTAAAGTGTTACAACTTAGCTGAACATATCTGTGATACCTATTTTACCATTTACTAATAAACTATCATGAAAATATGTGTTAATGTTCTCTGTGACAACACTATCATTACAGTCTGGATTCCTGGAAGACTACAAGAGCAAGGAGTTCAAATACCGTACCGCTTACTCAGCCTTCAGAGAGCTATTAGTGCTGGTGTGAGGGTTGTCCACAGTTAATGTTATGTGGTGTACCGTAATACAATAATACAATGGGAAAGTGTTGCAACTGACCTTCTTTGTCAATGACTGTCATGTTAAAAGTTCCAAGATATTTAGTGTCTTCACTTTGATTTGCAAAGCAAAGTCCCAAGTATATCTACTAATACAAAGTAAAATATTTTCTTAAATTTTGCAGAACGTCGGCATTCGTTTTTGTTGTTATGTATGGTTGATAATAATAACACGATTTGACAACGTTTTATTGAGATTGTAATATAATAATGTTCAGTTATTGCCCAATCCTAATAAATGTTTCCCAGTTTACAGTACAGACAAGGCTCGTTGATTAGTTTTGCGTTAGGTCTACATTACAAAAATAACAGTTATAGCTCTTCATACATCAATCAATTTTGGTAAGTGTTGTTTTAAAAAAATGTTTGAAATAAATAACATATGATTTCTTCCAAATCTCTTGTTCTGTTTTTACACTGATAATAATTATCAGTGTAAATACAGAACAAGAGAGCTGTGAAAGGAAGTCATTGGCAATGTCATCAGTCAAGATCACCGATAAGAAGTCAACAGGCAATAACACTTTCTGAGAGACTGGACAGTCTTCCCTTATTCCATCTCAGTTAATGTCATGACATCTGTAAAGTCGCATAAGCCCTGTCCATACATCCAAGTGTGGTATTACCATAACAGAGACAAACTGCCCAGAACTTGGCCGTGACCCTCTAGTCTCTCGTCTGACTAAAAATAACAGCAAAAACATTTTGACAAAAATATGTGTAAGCCCGGGCTTTTTTTTATAATGGATGCTACGCCCCTGACCATTGCAGCTCAGTCAATTTTAATCAGGCTGTATTTGAAGATGTGTTTAAATTGTATTTTAGACCTATGTACTGTGACAGTTGTCAGATGAGATATCAGTTTATCATGAAAGTATTGCCAAAAAATCATTAAATACCATACAATTAAATAACTGACCGGTATGTAGTGAACAAGAGCCAACAGGAGAGATGGCTTATCCCCCCGGCCCGATTGAAATTGAATAATATAAGTTATACCTTTCAGAGGCGGGGTACACCAAGCGAGAGGCTGATATCTCCCATGTACCACGCCTCTGAATGGTACAACAAATTTATCTTACCGAATGTTTAAACAAAACGCATATAATATGAAGATAAGGAAAAAACGTTAACTGCGTAAACCCTTTGACTATGGTTTGTTCAAAGCTACATGTCGGATGATCAAAAGTAACCAGCTTGATCATGTGTTCCGAGGTAACATACAATGTACATTTCAAGACGCTCAATCTGCACGCTTTCTGCATGCTTTTCATGTGCTGGGGGATAACTGATTTATCACCCTGCTTAAGAGGGTGTATAAGTATTTATCCAGGGTCACATGTATCAATCAGAGATCGAGATTCTTACATGAGGTAGGTAATAAGTTGTATACCCCACTTCCGGTCTCGTTGCTATGGTTTCCTTTGTTCTAACTGCAGGTGTATTGACGGATACACCTCTCCTTTCTATGTTGTAACCAGGGATGCAGATTCAAATTTTTGCCAATCGGACATTCCACGTATAAGTCGACGAATAATGATATTTTGTAATAAATTTTGGTGCTTTATCTCACGTAAATACACGATTGAACATGTGGAAATATTTCACAGACTAAATTTAAGTCTAAAATTATTACTCAGTAATTTACTTATTACTATGATGTTTAGGCCTAGGTATATGAATATGTTTATAATTTAAATAATCAAGTTTCAATAGTGTCAGTTATTCAGTAAACAAATGCCAGGTGCTTAGAATCTAATATTAAGTTAACTGGAAAACAGACGATGTACAGATCTATTTATAGCAACGCATGCAATGCAATGCAAAAATAAAACACTGAAAATACATTACATTGAATAAAATAAAATTACTTTGGCTGTTTTAAATATAATTCTATTAAGTTATGATGCATATCAACTACTTGACACACACTGCATAAGTTTTTTAACCTGTCAAACTTGCCAACAGATCAGCCTGTTTTCGTTTCCCTATCACTGCAGTAATCCGGCTGTTCCTTTCTCCTCCCTGCAGTAATGAAAGCTCCCAACACTGTGTTAATGAACTTGTAACTGTAGGTTATCCACTGATACACCTCTACTTTTCTGATACACCAACACTTTATTGTTAATCTACACATAGTCAGGAGAAGAGATCTTCAACGTTGACAAATAAACGGACTTGTAAAATTAAGAATTTTAATTTTTTGAGAATTATAATCAAAGATCGTGGGAATCGAACCAGGGACCTTTATGTTGTTGAGCAGTGATTCTGTCGACTGAGCTAATGCGGATTGATACAAGCAGAGGTATTTTCTGTTGTTTTATGTATATATATATTCTATATATATAAACTTGACAACATAGAGCTCAGGTTCGAATCCCACATTCATTGTTCATTAATCTTATCTTTCTTGTTTAAATAAAAATCCAAATCATTAAGTCCAATTGTTTGTGTTTCTTTACAATCTTATAACCGACCATGGAGGTATTGAGATAACCAACTTAGCACATGGAAATAGATATATAGGAAGGAAGTTACGATGGGTGTAAATATCCTGATTCATTGCCTGAATGTGCTTTGTATAGAGATGCCTGAATCATGTACCGGTAGTTGATGAACTGTAAAACCAGTCTCACATATCAGATCTTCAGTTATACAGGAATAAATGCCATCTTATATCTTAATCTGTTTCTGTTTCGAGTTAAGCCTGTGACTTCCTCATGGTACCCTCACTGTGTTGTCTTGTATTGAATCTTGTCTAAAAGAACATTATCAAATGAAAGTATTGTAACGTAAGAAAAATTACAACAAAAGTCATCTCTCATCTGAAAACACTAAATATGATTTTATTATGCTTTCGCTGAAAGAAAAAAGACAAACATGAGATGAGATGTAATTTGGCAAACAAAGAGCACATGTCGGCAGCACATTGATTGATGGTGTTGAAGGAAGAGGAGCGGTCCTGGTTCCCTGACCAGCTAGCTCTAACAAACAAACAAACAAATATAACAAGCATAAGTTACTTCATTCACACATACAGGCTCTCCCACAACACTCATGCATACACATGCAGCTAACTAATTTGGCACACATTGCTTCATGTCCAGGTGGACATACAGATACTCTCATTATTCACACAGTGAACAAGGGCTGAAACAGTTTACATCTACGGTTCTTGTTCCTCGCTCTCCGCCTTTTGGTTTGGTGCCCAAAACAAGCGTTACGGTCAATGTAATTTAGGTTCATACAAATTCCATTCTAATACAATAAAAGATTTTTCTAATTTTAAAATTCTAAATACCTTCTTCAGGCATTATTTTAAAAGAATGATGTGTTCTTGTGAGATTTTTGTTCTTTTACAAACCAAGGCTTTTGAAACGTGATACATATTTAAGTAATAAGTGTACTGTTTCTCCCCAACAATGACCAGATTAAATCAAAAATACATTTTCAGGATTTCAATCAATTAGTTAAGACTTAATAAAACATAAATCAACATAATTATATAACTGAATCATAAATGAACTGAAGTTTACCGATTAATGATAACATACACAAATGATTGCAGAGTACCAAAAATAATTTTTGTGATAATGACTGTTTGCAGACACTGGGCAACGTAGACACATGCAGACAGATAGGCAAGTAGGTGTAGATTACAGTATCAGGCATCCCGGGCCAAATGGCCCGTAGTAGTAGCACCAAGTGAAATATACACAACAATGTAAGTACTCGTCGCAGCTGGTCCAAACATTTCAATAACTGTCTGCCAGACTGATGAAGCTCTCATAAAATCACTTCAAATATTCAAATAGCCCTGTAAAGCAAGATCTACTAAAATTGAACAATTTCTTTTATACCATACATCATGGTTCACAAATATGTGAGCACATAACTAGATTTTGTAAAAGAATATGTGCACAAATAAACTGGCACATTCTTAAAGCAAGTTTAGGGAAGACCTTGGATATAATTTTAAATATACACATGCATATTTGGTAACTGATAATTAGTTTTCTTCACTGACAGTTTGAAAAGCTTTTTTGGTTTATAAGTTTCAAAAGATTTTTTTCCCTAAATTGTGATAACAAAATCCTGAAAATGGTAAGAAAAAAACATAGGTTTGGATTGATCAACAATATCCCCAACTTCCTGTTTAGCATAGGGAAATTGTTCATTCCTACATCATAGCAAAGCTTGAACCCAGAGAAAACATGGAGACAATCAGATGTTTACTTCACCCTGGCTCAAAGTTAACTTTCTTGTAATAGTAAATAAAAGGGAAATTAGCAACAGCTTTTTACTGACAAAATTCAAGTTTTCTGTCTGTAGAAATAGTTATCTATAAAAATGTTTATCTAAACTTTATCTAACCACATTCGATTCAATGTAATACTGAGGTTTAACTTAATAAAATATCAAATTTCTCTTGTTCCAAGCTGAAAAAAAGTACTGTATTTGTGCAAAACTTAGTAAGCCTCCCATTACTCCCACTTCACCTAGTGGCGGATCTATAGAGATTACCTTGTCAAATACAGTGAAATATGTATGCAAAGTAATAATTCAAACAACACATCAAGTAGACAATAAACATGCAGAGCTAAGATGGGACTGTGAATCACAGAGTTGTGTCCCTTTTACTAGGGTTGGAGGGAGGGAGGACTACCGGCAGCTCTGGAGCAGTATTTGGTCACATTGAGCAGGGTGCAGGCTAACTTAGTGCACAGGAGCACCAGTCACGAGGCAGGGCCGTCACTACGTGTGAACTAGTGCACATGAGCACCAATCACATGGCAGGTGATATCACTACGTGTCAACTAGTGCACAGGAGCACCAGTCACGAGGCAGGGCTGTCACTACGTGTCTCCTAGGGAACCAGTACTCATCTTGCGCTCCCTCATTGAGAACTTCCTGTCTCTGGGCACCGGAGTGGAGGTTTTGTGCGCATTAACACTAACACTGCGTCTCAAGCTGTCACGAGCCTGTGCATGTTCTATACCGGCCTTCTTGACTGCATTAGTCGCCACCATGTCTATCGTTGCATATGCTATTGGTTTTGTTGGAGGGGTTTTCTTTGGTCGTCTCTTTGAGTCTGAGGGGGGTGGGGAAGAGCAAGCAGTGGAGAGGTCTATCTCTGCATAGTTGAGTTCAGGCTCCATCTGCTCTGGGGGAGGGGAAGTTGGCACATTTGGGATCCTGGGGGAGCAGACATAGGGGCTTGTCCCAGAGTTTGCCTGATTACAGACTACACTACACTGGTCTTTATCACATATACAAGCTTCTTCACTACTGCACTGGGCACACACCTCTTCTTGTCTGAGAAGATTATTATGCTCTGGTGTCACTCGGACCCCTTCCAAACCATGGCCTGTCTTCTCTGCTTTCACTACTGGACTATCAGTGTGAGCTCTACCTGGCTCACCAAGCTCACGGCCACGCTCACAACATGCAGCTTCCCTCTCTGAACTGCGCTTGTCCCTCAAAGTATGATTGGCCGTGGGCTCTTGGTCCGAGACACTGCGCGACACAGAGTGTTTAGCACCAGGAGTCATGTCAACATTAATGTAGCTGTTGGGTTCCTCACTGAGCACAGAGGATGTGGAGAATTCCTCGAAACTGAAGACAGTTGTGTTGGACGGGGAGTAGGGAGTCTTAGGGCTGGAGGTGCAGCTCTCACTGGGAGTCCTCTTGCGCTCCACCACCTGATAGTCCCGGCCAGACCGCGGCCGCAGGATGGTGGAGGCGGGACTACTGCGCACGGTCTCCTCACTGCGGGTACTGTGGGCGTCACTGCTCTCATGGGAGGAGACAGAGATTGCATCCAGTTTGTCGTTGAGATCATCCAGTGAAACTACAAGGGCACTATACTGCAAAGCAGTCTCACATTTGGCATCATCGGCATAGGTATCCTCGGCATTCTCTGCAACAGGTATATTATCATCACATTCAATAAATATATCTTCACAAACAAACTACATTAACCAGAAAAGAATAGGGTCTCAAAAATCATTAAGAACTTTGAATGTTAAATGAACATTATTCTGAATTATATATATAAGAGATCTCAACGAAGTTATGTTTTATGATAAATAGATTACTTATGGAACTTTATACATGCTTAAATGTTAACTAACTACACTTGAATGCTGACTTGGGAGTGACAAAACAAGCACATGCAAACAGACAACATGCAAAGAAAAGCAGTTAGTAGTTGTACACATACATGCAACTAGCTCGGATATTATTATTCTGAACAACGGCATTAATTACCATATAAAGTTGTGTAAGTAGAAGAAATATTACAACTCAAAGAAGTACCCAAATGCATGCAATGTGAAGATGCGAGTGAGAACTGAGAGGAGGTTGTCTCTTATACATGAACAATGATTCTCCACAGCAGCCCTGCCAAGGAGGTTTGTTGAAACACTGCCAGACAAAGAGCAGGGGCGTCTACATGCCTTGGTGGGGAGGACGGACTATATTAGTATCTACATCAACTCTCTACAAACATACTATCATACAAAAAACACTATTGATAAGAGTTAGGGTCAAATAGGAATGGGGAGAGACAGTGAGATGACAAAAGGACATAATCCTCATGTTTAGGTGCATTGAGTAGAAAGGGCAGGAATTGAGAATTATGTACATAGTGGAAAGCAGCTATGATAGGTTGTTGACTTTAACACCCACCCACTCCTGTCTTCCCCAACTACAAGCTCACAATGCAAGACATAGCAAGTAATGCAAGGCAAGACAAGGCAAGTCAATCCTCATGCTGCACGTACCTGTTCTACTCAGGCTGCTACGCGGCACCCAGATCTTGCCATTCTCATCCTCCACCGGCGGGGATATGCGCAGGGTGGCTCGGGCTAGGTGCTTCTGGGCTGCAGGGTCTGATGATCTAATAGGCAGCTCCTTCATCTCAACATAGATTGATTCAGAGTCCATCCCGTTGGGAGAGAGTTGAGCTTCTATCACTGGGGAGAGCGTGGAAGGGTAGGGTTTAGACTTGGGAGGGATAAAGGGTGGCAGGTTTGTCACATGACGAGCAATTTCTGCCGCTTGCTCACTTGCAGTTTTAGGTTTTTTCGGAGAAAGGGGTAAAGTCATCTTGCTCTTGAGATCTGACAAGGAGGAGTAATTTTCCTCTTCGTTAATATCTAACTTGGACTTTCCACAAGAGCTTTGCAGCAACTCGATGAGTTTTTCATCGTCAGTCTTGGAGGAGTCTCCGAGGTGGATGTAAGGGTTTGTGAGTTCCTGCTGTACATGGAGCACGGTGAGGACTCGCATCTCTGGTTTGCCTTCCTCGACTTTCAGCAAAGGCTCTGTCACATTCCGTTTCAGGGTTGGCGACACTGTGCTTGTTTTAAGCACTTCCACTGTGGCACCGGGAGTGTTGTCCAGAGACAAGCTCTTGCTGCCTCTGTACTCTCTGGTCCTATTTCTCTCCGGAGGTAGAGGTGGTGGGGAATCCTTTTTTTTGGTGTCAGTAGTTGCTTCCTGGTAGCTCAGCCTGTTTGGGAAGCTTGACGATCTCTGACGGCCAACCTTGACATGCCCTGTAGACTCGACAGGTGCCACTTGCTCTTCTCCTTGGTCTGACTGACTCCGTTCTAGGAAACTTGCCCGACTCCTTGGTCCCGTCAGGTTCTCCTGACTCTGAGATGCTGCCTTTTGGTCTCTTGAGCTTCTCCTCATAAATCTTGCAAGGAAACCTTCTTTTGGTGCCTCTGGAGTTAATGGTTGTTCATTACATGTATTGCTTGAGCTTGTAGGACTTGAAGCTTTTGGAGATGACCTTTTTATTTCAGTCTGTCTTTTTTGGAAATTAAGTAAATTAGGAAATGGCATGGCTGTTTTTGCAGCATCATGTCGACTGGCCTGTGAACTGACCCCTCCTGGTGTTGAGGATACATAATTTTGTAAAGTTTGTAGGTTCTGAATAACCTGCGAGTTTCTGTTACTTTGGAGACCTGACATTTCCATGTAATTGCTCTCTTGGGCGGTTGGCCTAAGATAGGCTGCCTTCTCATCTATAGGCTCAGTTATTCTTAGCTCAATTGAGGGCCTTGGGCTGGGAGAAAATCCATAAAGGTCACTTTCAGAGGAAGAAGAATCGGATATCCTAAATTTTTGACAATTTGGTTCAAACTGTCCTGCCATTTCCATGTACTGACTAGAAGCCTGGCAGACTGGCAGCTCAGGCCGACATGCTAAGCTATTTCGAAAAGATTCATCACTACCACTGGCTGTAGAATCTATTGATTGCTTTGGTTCTTCCTGAAAGCCTCCCATTAGAAGGTAGGAATCCTGCATGCCAACAGACGATGGTTTGCTGTAGCCTGGAGCATTGTCGTATCCGTGCAGCTTGCCCTGGGAACCAAGAGAGCGACTGCGGTCCCGAGCTGGAAGTGCAGGAGGACTGAGACTGGCAGTGCAGGGGGTTACACTTTCACTTGTCCGAGACATATTCTTTCTCAGTAGAGCTGGGCCCTTTGGGGGCAGTTCTGGTGGAGGTGTGTCCTCCTTTTGCTGGCAGTCATTGGCATAGATTGGTTCTCGCTTAGGCAGAGCAACTTGCACTGGTCCTCTCTCCTTCTCCCATCCAGTACTTTTGGCTGCAATGCGAGATTCACTGGAGGACCTGCCCCCGAGCTTCTGCTTCATGTTCTGTGAGTGAGGGGAGTTCTCCTTGTTGAACACAGACACGTTGCTGAGACTACTGCTACAAGCACTAGCTGCCACAAGCTTGTCCCCGGACCCAGGCACATGCACATGGTTTGACTTGTCTCCTTCATCATCGTACTTGGACAGGTTTATGTATGGTAGTGGAGCAAGAAGCTTCGAGTGGGAAGGGATTTCTTTTAGCTTGTTTAACAAGTTTGGACTCAGACAAGACGATTCAATATCCTCTTTTTGAACAGCCTTTTGCACATATGTAACCCTACATCCTTCTTTATTACACAGTGCTGTATCAATGCGCAAATCTTTTTTGGCTTTAGATGGCAAACTAGAAGACTTCTCATCACTTTTCAAGGCTTTTCCTCCCCTTGGTTCCTTTGGATCCTCATCAAATTTACAGACTTGGAGTATTTCATCTAGCAGTGTAATCTCCCTCTGAAGTGAGCTCTCCTCTCTCTGTAGCTTTTGCAAAGCCTCCTTCCTCTTGCTTCTATCGTTGGCCATTCTTATCTCATCCTCAATGACACTGAGCTGGTAGTTGCCCTGGCTGCCAAGACTGCGGGAGTATCTGCGGTAGTCTCCCCTGGCATGAAGCTTGAGGAGGTCCCGAGCTGACTGGGCAGTTGCATGAGTGAGACCAGACTGTCCGGCTGTTTCAACTGGGCTGGAGGTGGGAGCAGGGGAGGAAGCAGTGGACACATGGATACACGACTGAGCCATGTCACTGCTTGAAGATTTCTGGTTCAAACAGGCTGAACATAACCTGCGGTTTTCAGTCTTTTGGCTTACATCTGCTTTTGAATTATTTTCTGTCTCTACTTTTCGTATTCTTTTTGGGGGAACATCATAAATTGCTAACAAACGTTGCCTTTCAAGGTTCTCAATACTCATGAGTTTCGATTTCTCAGCGAAGGCGGCCATTCTCCGGTAGTCCATTACACTGATAGAGTGTCGTTTCTGCCAGCCCCAATCATCCTGATTACGAGGGTCTCCACAACATCCCAGCATGCTTGGGGGGAGGCCATGATGACCACTTGCAAAACTGGAGGCAACCGAGTCAAATGCCCCTGGGATCTGTGAGCCTGTGTTGAAATACAAACAGCCCTGTCACTAGAGTACAGCACAGCATGTGGCACATATGCAAACATCACCATTAACTCAATGATTGATAATTAGGCAAACAAAGCTTAATGTTTCAACTGGGAATTCATTGTAGATTTACAATTTATATTTTTAGAGTTAGTTATGATTGCAATTTAATGATAAAATAGTGAAACTGTTAAATAATAATCATGCATTCTAATAGAGTGAGCACCTTAGTTAGACAAATTGTGATGTTGGATAAAGCTTCATCTCACTTAACTCGAGCTCAAAATAAGCAAGAAATGGTGTGATTTCAATGTGATTTTCCTATATTTACAAAGTTGGAATTTTCTATTTAGCTTCATACAGACATACATAATGAAAACAACACACGAGGATGAACATCTTTAACTGAATTAAGGCCATGCATTGAAGAACATTGACCAATCCCAAACAATTTCATATGTGTCTGAATTCATAGCAATGTTTCTAGAATGATACTGCTAACTTACTATCCCCATTAAAACAACAAGGGCCCCATGCTTTGTGTTCGATCAGGATCAGCCATCACTCCTACATTACAGGAAACTATCCACCAGCAGAATCAATGTCCAGTACATTACAGTAAACTATCCACCAGCAGAATCAATGTCCAGTACATTACAGGAAACTATCCACCAGCAGAATCTATGTCCAGTACATTACAGTAAACTATCCACCAGCAGAATCAATGTCCAGTACATTACAGTAAACTATCCACCAGCAGAATCAATGTCCAGTACATTACAGTAAACTATCCACCAGCAGAATCAATGTCCAGTTCATTACAGTAAACTATCCACCAGCAGAATCAATGTCCAGTACATTACAGGAAACTATCCACCAGCAGAATCAATGTCCAGTACATTACAGTAAACTATCCACCAGCAGAATCAATGTCCAGTACATTACAGTAAACTATCCACCAGCAGAATCAATGTCCAGTACATTACAGTAAACTATCCACCAGCAGAATCAATGTCCAGTTCATTACAGTAAACTATCCACCAGCAGAATCAATGTCCAGTACATTACAGGAAACTATCCACCAGCAGAATCAATGTCCAGTTCATGCTTTCACTTTTGGCACAGAATTGAACCATTAACGTCTTCACACATACCTCTGTACTTTGGACATGGGACTCCTTGTTTCAGGGCTGGTTCTTCACATCTACTTATCACATGCACACAGATAATCTCTCCCTTAACCCTTTCCTCTCCTCCACTACTCTAATATACATCCATCCATCTTAACTAAGCCCTCTCCTCAATGTTGCAAATTGACCCCTGCCCACACCCTGGTGAGCCAGACCTACCCTCCCTTCCTCCCCTCCCTCCCTCCCTCTGTGAGTGCTGCAGGCCCTGGCTAATACTCATTACATCACTGCAGATAAGCCTTGACTCTAGGGAGTATTAGGTGAGCGGTGTCCTGGAGTATTAGCTGAGGGGTGTCCTGGACTATCAGCTAGCAGCTCTCAAATATATCAGCATTCGACAGGTCAGACAAGAAGAATACTTTATATCATAACCAGGCCTACCATACAAATCTTCAAAACTGAATACAAATACTCCAAAAAAGAACACAAATCACCAAAAATGGGAATAAATATCACACTAAAATGGGAAATACTATGAAACTGAATTTATAGCCTCCTTACAGGACATTAACACTGAAAAAAAAACCACCAAAAATTTTGTATTGAAACAAAAAGCTTGCAGCGGTGACAAAAGCAGCCAAAACTGAAAGCGAGCAGAAGCAGAACACAAATCATCCCAAAAGGTCAACAGAGCACCCCGGAGCCTCACTCTCAGTCTACCAAAATGGTGGTCTTGGTCTATAACCGGGTATTCTCTCACGGTGAGTTTTGTCTTCAGTAAGTCACATGGGATATAGCACATTACAAGCTTCAAATCTGTGAGTTGACTAGTACCTGTGAGGCTTTCAATTTTGCACAATTTGGTCCCAAGGGTGACTGCAGGTTGGTTGCTCTTAGACTTCCAGGGTTTACCTGTGGCTAGGAAATAACTACCTTTTCCAGCAAATTATTTAATGTATATGAATGTTTGACTAAGGTATAAAAATAGAGTTTTGGTGACCCTCTGGCCCCTAAAAAGGGTTTGGTGAACCTTTGGATCTTATACTAATTAAATATTTGAGCGATTACAATTTCTGAATTGATTACCGGTATCTGAAATCACATCTCCTATATACTTTATTTTAGGATTGATGACCCTGTGGCCCCTACAAAGAGGGAACCACATTGGTCACACTCTACAGCATAATTGGATATGAAGCATGATGAGCTACAGAGCCAATGGCTCAAAATTACAATCCTCATTAGTACGAGTCTCTACAAGGATTTCAGCTTTTTAGGCCTAATGCTTCTTGAGAAGAAGATAAAAATAGGTCTTAAAGAGATTATTCAATGTATTTTTTCTAAGAATGATAGATCGTTAACGCCATTACCATATCTATGGGAATGCAATGAACATATAATTGAGACAATATACACATAAATTAGACTTTTAATCAGAATTTTAGGTCCAGTTTTTAGAACGCCGCCAAAATTAACAGGCGAACACTTTGAAAACTCATTTGAGCGTGACGCCCCGCCCACCGGGCCTGTCGCCACTTGCGTATCTACCATAATGTCTGGAGACAAACCTCCTTCATACCAAAACGATTTATGTGTTAAATTCTGATTTATAAAAATGCCAGAAGCAAGTACAATAACATCTAAGAAATACTCTATACCTCAACTTTATGAAATGGTGAGTCGATTTTGTTTGCGGATTCGCTTTGATGGATAATACCAATATGTGGAATGTGATATGCAAAACAGTGTGATCCCAAATATAACATTGTTGCATTTTCAATACGAATCGAAACCTTATATATCATAAATAGATCAACCACTGGTTACAATAATGTATGTTTGATTATTTTATTCTTGATATGTGTTGTAAACATACGGAGTTGATCATAACTTACTATAGATTATTCACTGTGCGGGTGTTGAATAACAATGAATCCCGGAAATTTTACAATCGCAACTATTTATCGATATTGTAACATGACCGTTAGTTATAAGCATTTTAAGAGCGAACTCTATTTTTGTGTAGGGAACTCCGAGTTGAAAGGATCTAACGACTGATCCATTATTGTTATAGGTGTTCGCAGCTATAAAGAAGAAGGAATTCCCAGTGTTATAGACATTAAAATTGTGTTCTAATATTGCAAACCAGTTGCACTCATAACGATGAGATCTTATATTTTTCACTGTAAAATTTATGAGAGAGAAAACAGATATATAATTCATAAACCAACAAGAGCAAACCCAACTGAACAAATATCTTAAACTCGCCCAGACCATTGTGACGGTGACGCGATCATTATGACGTCATAACCGTTTGCCTTTGTGACGTCGTGCCATGGGAACGGCACTTGAAAGAAACCGACCGCATGGCACAAGGCGGCAAATTAGGAGAAACTTAGCCAATTAAGAAAGTTTGGTTACATAAAACTAAAGCAAATAGAAAAGGATTTTCGGCATCTACGGGAATGCGCAAGTTAGAAAATGACAGCAACAACAGTAAAATGTGAATCGGGCACGAATATTGAGAGAATCAGAACATTTTAATGTTGAGGGGGACCAAATAATGTATCCTTTCGCGGTGATTCGCCTCAGCCAATTTGCGGGTGTTCATTGCCAATGAACACTGGCAAATCCTTCAAATCAACCAATCAGAAACGAGTATTTACCTAAGTCATGTTACAGTTTTCCTTTCCTTTCAAATCACCATGGTAAAATTATCCACTGTCCAATGGCTTCTTTAGAATATATCTTTGTTTTGCAGTAAACTCACAAAAATGTAACATTTTGTAGGTATTCGTTTGTAGAAAATATTCAGTTTGTTCACTGAAAATATTAACGAAACAAGCATCATTGACCTACATCTTATGTTTTTTTAGTTTTGCTCCTGAAACAATATTGAGACAAGAGTCCATTTAACTTTGACATTTAATTTAACATTGAAACTTTGTTGGGCGGGGGTAACAAAATAGCAGATGAGCAGAAATTCAGTATCACCAAAATACAACATGTAACCATGCATAATTATGTACAATATCCATTAAGAAAATTTAATAGTTGTGAATGAAAATCGTTCTTATATCAAACCTTTATATGAGGATTTCAATTTCAGCAATTGATTTTATTTCTATTGTAACAATCATCTTGATATGTTACCTGCATGGCATTACATACTACACAGGTCAAACACACTCCCGTTTGGGAGCAACTGCAGAGAATTAAAGCCTTACAGTTACGTGTGAGTAGCTCGCTACAGTGGGGGTTTATCTGCCACATCAAGATAGGACATGTTAAACAGAGAAGTTGAGAAGAAACATAATTGTCAAAACCCTGGTCCTAGTCCCTGACGCCATTTTCATAGACTCATAGTGAGGCTCTGGTGTACACTGTTGACCTTATTGGATGATTTGTTCCGCTCCACATGCTCTGTTTCAGTTTTCTGCTGCCTTTACCACCACTACGCATGTCTTCTTTACATCCCAAATGAATTGTTTTCCGTTTTCACAGTGCATGTAGGGTATACATAGGGGGGAATATATTCAGTTTTTGAAGGTATTTGTATGGTTGGTCAGAAACTTGGACAAGCTCATAAGATAGCTTGGCTCAATAAGAGCCTTCACCACGCTTGTTGGACAAATTGAATTTTCATCTTTCAGTGGTTGTCTGTATATTCGTCTTATTGATCCATTTCTCAGAAAAAGAATTAGTTCAAGGAACAGAAATAGAAAACTATTATCATGTATTATCATGTATCAAGTGGTCAGAGGGTCACAAAAGCTATAAATGACAAACAGCTAAGGTGTCTCTACACATATTTCAGATTTTTAAGGATTTTGCTTCTGGAGATGACAATCAAAATAGAATTTTTAGGGTTCCAAATCTAAGGAGTCTTAACACAAGGTTTTAGCTTTCTAGGCCTTTTGATCCTTGAGAAAAGGTCGAAATACAAAAAGTTTTGATTCAGATGGAAGGATGCAGGACGCCGAGCCAAAACTCAACCAGGCACAATTACCATATGTTCCTGAGTATAAGGCACCCCCCTTTCTCAGCTCCTCCCCCCTCCCCCTCCAAAAATCAGATGGGCTGACAGACACTCACTTCAGTCTTGGCCTCTAATTCTTATCTGAAACAAAGACCTTGTCCCCTTTCATTGACCCTCCAGTTTCATGTATCAAAAACAAGCCTTATACCCAGTAATATATGGTAAATGGATGGTATTACGATAAACCCTCAACCATTGCATAACTAACTGGGGGTAAAACTTTGTCCCAGAAAGCAAATTTGCAAGCAAAGTACTTTGTCTAGCTAGATGTTGATTGCTACTTTGATTTAATTCCTTCAGATGAAGATGAGAGGTTATCAATGAGAGTATGTATGCATATGTGTACAACGATTGTTATTCAGTGCAAAGCTCTACAAGCAAGTCTGGCTCAAGCTGAAGACGACAAAGATACTGGACCAAACATGACATCTGCCTGCTTCTTAGAAAGCACCAAGTACAAGAGTGTTGCACCAAGTACAAGAGTGTTGCACCAAGTACAAGAGTGTTGCACCAAGTAAAAGAGTGTTGCACCAAGTACAAGAGTGTTGCACCAAGTACAAGAGTATTGCACCAAGTACAAGAGGTGTTGCACACAGTACAAGAGGTGTTGCACCAAGTTCACTGGGAGACAGGAGTAAGCAGCGAGAGAATGAGAGAGAGAGACCATTGTGAGACCGAGTGAATAACGCTGGAACAGCACGCTGACGGATCAGCCAGGTTTGCAGTGGAACTGGGTGGTGTTAGTGCTGAGACAAAACAGAGGAAGTTACTTACTTCGCTTGTTGGATGCAGAGTTGGAGTTGGAGTTGGTCAACTTGCCCTGACTGGCCAGCTGGACTATACTGGCAATGTCCTCTGCTTGATCTGACAGGGCCACATGGATGCCCATACCTGCAGGAGAATACAGCACATGTATCACTAACATTTGTATCATGACTAAACACTTGTATCACGATACACATTGTATGATGTCTATACTTCAAGTGCACATGTGTATCAAGTGTATCCCAAACATAACGTATCATGCCTACAATGAAAGACTTGTTTTACAAACATAATGTAGTTTGTCCACACCACCTGTATCACAGGCACACTCTCACACCTACATCACTTGTATCACAGGCACACTCTCACACCTACATCACTTGTATCACAGGCACACTCTCACACATACATCACTTGTATCACAGGCACACTCTCACACCTACATCACTTGTATCACAGGCACACTCTCACACCTACATCACTTGTATCACAGGCACACTCTCACACCTACATCACTTGTATCACAGGCACACTCTCACACCTACATCACTTGTATCACAGGCACACTCTCACACCTACACCACTTGTATCACAGGCACACTCTCACGTCTACACCACTTGTATCACAGGCACATTCTCACACCTGCATCACTTGTATCACAGACACACTCTCACACCTACATCAATTGTATCACAGGCACACTCTCACACCTACATCACTTGTATCACAGGCACACTCTCACGTCTACACCACTTGTATCACAGGCACACTCTCACGTCTACACCACTTGTATCACAGGCACACTCTCACGTCTACACCACTTGTATCACAGGCACATTCTCACACCTACATCACTTGTATCACAGGCACACTCTCACACCTACATCACTTGTATCACAGGCACACTCTCACGTCTACATCACTTGTATCACAGGCACACTCTCACGTCTACACCACTTGTATCACAGGCACATTCTCACACCTACATCACTTGTATCACAGGCACACTCTCACACCTACATCACTTGTATCACAGGCACATTCTCACACCTACATCACTTGTATCACAGGCACATTCTCACACCTACATCACTTGTATCACAGGCACATTCTCACACATACATCACTTGTATCACAGGCACACTCTCACGTCTACACCACTTGTATCACAGGCACACTAGATATGAGAGAGAGTCTCACAACATGAGAGAAGCACTGCAAGACACTGCAAGAGAGGGTCGGCACACGTACAGTGGCACAGTAGCACAGTAGCAGAGTAGCGGGTCCTTTGTCTCCCTCTTCCCCTGGCTGCAACACTCACTCCATTGTGTCTGTTGCTGACAATCTGACAGCTTAATTACTTTGTGCTGAGGATAATTAAATACAGTTCCTTAGATGACTAATCTAACACTTGACCCTGATCTGGGGAAACAATGTACCCATCTCTCAGCTCACAATCCGTTCCAAACTTTAATCAATACCAGTTATGTGATGTGAAGTCACGTTCACTTCTCTCAATGTTGCGTAATATGCCTATAGTTTTCTATCGTTTTGGATCATTTAATTCATGATTCAGACAAAGGATATAAAAATCAGCTGAGAAGGAATTGAGTTAGAAACATATTTGAATACTGACCTGTTGAACATTTGATAATTCAAGTAAATAAATCCTAAAGGAACATATCATTAAACCTCAGAAATGTAAATAAAGGCAAACTTGTGTCAATCGTTATTCTTGTAGTACCAGGATACCAAAGAGCAATGACTGATAATAAGAAAATTGAAGGAATACCTTTTTGAGAAAGCTTGATACAATCTTTAATCATAAACATATTCATTTATTTCTATATAAATCAAATGATCTCCAAATAAGTCTTTGTAAAAGGTGCAATTGCGACAGCACACTGGTTTTTGTGAACTGGTTGGTGATTATTACAAGTTCCCTGTGGGTTTCACACTTAAAAGGGTCAATCTCCATAAAATAAAATTTCTTAAAAAAGATAACAAGAGATAAGATAACAATTCATAGACAAAAACTAGCCATTTACTTTTTTTAGATATCAATCTTAATATTATTGTGTGACAAGTAATGTTAATTATGAGTATGCTCTTCTTGTATAACAAGTGAAGATGCAAGCAGATCTCACATACCCCTGCTCCCCACTTTGTTCAAAGAATTTCAAATAGAACATCTGATAAACATTGGGAAAAGTTGCTTGATAGTTAAGTTAACAGTTTTAAAGATAAGTCATTGTGTAAGTCATTTTCCACTGAAACCAAAAAAGTCAATTCACTTATAGGCTTTACCATTTAAATGGTACATCGAGGGATTTGGTTGCCCTTTATTGTAAATTTGAGGTAGCTATCATGAATATTCTATGAGATGTACTGAGGACAAAGTTATTTTTGGTGACTCACTGTGTAAGTCAGATTTTCCAGGGAAACCACAGAAAGAATATCCACATATTGGTTTTACCCTCAATCTAGAAAGTTTGGTTGAGCTGAGATGTATATTTCAGGAGATAAATTCTGGACAAAGTAATTCATCATAGATTCACTTTTGTTGTCATGTTTTCATGGAAACTGTTAAAAACAAAAATCATTTGTTGGTCTTATTATCAACATGTACATCTAGGGATCTTTGTTGATAAGTGTATGAAGTTTGATGAAGATAGTATGTATAGTTTAGGAGATATGCTCCGGACAAAAGATTTGGTCAATAAATCACTGTTTTTGTCATGTTTCCATGGAATCGCAAAAAATTAAGATCATTTGTTGGTTTAACTGTCACATCTAGGGATCATGGTTGATAAGTGCATGAAGTTTGGTGAAGCTATCATGCATAAATTAAGGAGATATGCTCTGGACAAAGTTTTGTGACGGACGGACGGACTGACAAAATAAACGCTATATATCCCCCCTAACGCTGTGATGCAGGTGTATATTTTTCAAAAACATTATATCCATTGATTAAATTTTGAAATGAAAGAGAATCTAATCATTTATAAAATCATTGGAATAATTTTAATTATTACCATATTTAGACATGACAATGTGAACAAATACCATGTTTCATGATATTATTATAATCACATGGTTTGACAAATTACCTAATGGTTTGTAAATCATATAGCGAACATTAGTTTTCAAATACAGTAAAAATTCACTTTACAGAACGCAGACTGAGCAACAAGACATTGTTTGATAGATAAAGTATATTCAAATGAAGGTTTTCTCCTTGAACACAGTCTCTAAAAAATAGAGCCATTGGCTCTGTAGCTCATCAGGCTTCATCATCAATTATGCTGTAGAGTGTGGCAAATGTGATTCCCCCCTTTGTAGAGGCCACAGGGTCACCAATCATAAAATTAAGTATATAGGCGACAAGTTTCAGCTTTCTAGGCCTCATGGTTCTGGAGAAGAAGATGAAAATAGGTTTTTAGGGTGTGGCCCCTGTGGCCCTTATTAGGGGTCACAGGGCCACCAAAGCTACAATTTATAATCCTCACTAGTCAAGGAGTCTGTACACAAAGTTTCAGCTTTCTAGGCCTCATGGTTCTGGAGAAGAAGATGAAAATAGGTTTTAGAGCGTGGCCCCTGTGGCCCTTATTAGGGGTCACAGGGCCACCAAAGCTACAATTTATAATCCTCACTAGTCAAGGAGTCTGTACGCAAAGTTTCAGCTTTCTAGGCCCCATGGTTCTGGAGAAGAAAATGAAAATAGGTTTTTAGGGCGTAGCCCCTGTGGCCCTTATTAGGGGTCACAGGGCCACCAAAGCTACAATTTATAATCCTCACTAGCTAAGGAGTCTGTACACAAATGTTCAGCTATCTAGGCCTCATGGTTCTGGAGAAGAAGATGAAAATAGGTTTTTAAAGCGTGGCCCCTGTGGCCCTTATTAGGGGTCACAGGGCCACAAAAGCTACAATTTATAATCCTCACTAGTCAAGGGGCCTGTACACAAAGTTTCAGCTTTCTAGGCCTCATGGTTCTGGAGAAGAAGATGAAAATAGTTTTTTAAAGCGTGGCCCCTGTGGCCCTTATTAGGGGTCACAGGGCCACAAAAGCTACAATTTATAATCCTCACTAGTCAAGGGGCCTGTACACAAAGTTTCAGCTTTCTAGGCCTCATGGTTCTGGAGAAGAAGATGAAAATAGGTTTTTAGGGCGTGGCCCCTGTGGCCCTTATTAGGGGCCAGATGAGCTAAAAAGTAAATATATTGAAACATTAAAAATGGTTTGATTAGAAAGTGAATAATTCTGTGGATTAAATCAACCATTGAATTATTGTCCAGTAAATGGACCATACCGGAGAGTGAGATCATTTATTTATTAACATTAATGTCTTAAAGGAATGGACAAAATGTAATAAATTCAAAATTGGAGCAAAATAGATAATTGATCTAAAAACATTCACAGTAAGGTAGATAACAGCCATCAGATAAAAAACACAACCCAACTTAGTAGATAACTCACACAACCCAACTCTCACGCAACCTAACTCCGTAGATAACAACCATCAGATAAAACACACAACCCAACTCTGTAGATGTCTGACACAATCCAACTCAGTAGATAACTCGCACAATCAACTCAGTAGATAACTCGCACAATACAACTCAGTAGATAACTCACACAACCCAACTCAGTAGATAACTCACACAACCCAACTCAGTAGATAACTCACACAACCCATCTCAGTAGATAACTCGCACAATATAACTCAGTAGATAACTCACACAACCCAACCCATTAGATAACTCACACAACCCAACTCATTAGATAACTCGCACAATATAACTCAGTAGATAACTTGCACAATCCAACTCAGTAGATAACTCACACAACCCATCTCAGTAGATAACTCGCACAATATAACTCAGTAGATAACTCACACAACCCAACCCATTAGATAACTCACACAACCCAACTCAGTAGATAACTTGCACAATATAACTCAGTAGATAACTCACACAATCCAATTCAGTAGATAACACATAGAAGATAAGAATAGATACGCAACTTTTACCATTGCAACCAAATGGATGCATGGAGGAATGATAACCTTTTTTAATTTGCTTGAAACATCTAAATCTCAATGCAGCTGTGCTGTTACATGATAATTATGACAACATATGGTGAATCTTTGTATTTTTCAGTTAAAGAAAGTGATTAAATTTCTTCAAAATTTTCAAGTCAATACTCTTATACAGTCGCCATATTTTTTTGAAATTCTTAAGTCACCTCACTTAGCTACGAAGTCATATTGGGTCGTCATCAGGTTTGAGCGGGCAAGTTTCATTTGCAGAGGCCTGCTCATTTCTGATAACAAGAGGGCGATTTAATGATAACTATCTATTTTAGCTATAACACAAGGTATTATATACACTTACACTTACACAACTCACACAAACCAACTCACAAGACAATAGATAACCCTCATAACACAAAACGGTGGTGAAGATAACAATCATCAGATAACTCACCTCTTCCACATTTTGAGCCTCCTTCAAAGCAAAACTTGCCCTCGACAGATCCGAAACGTCTCAGATCACATATCTGCCAAGACTGAAGGATTTTCGGTGGAATATATGCTGTCAGACAAAATTTCTGACCGTGAATGTGCATTCGTACCAATTCTAGAGGTAATCTGCTGTTGTGAGGAACCTTGGCCATTTGAACAGGAAACTGGTGCTCTGTAACGAGGAGAACACTCTACAGCTGCTGACACATTAAAGAGGTTTCTGTAACAAGGAGAACACTCTACAGCTGCTGACACATTAAAGAGGTTACTGTAACAAGGAGAACACTCTACAGCTGCTGACACATTAAAGAGGTTTCTATAACAAGGAGAACATTCTCCATTTGCTGACACATTAAAGAGGTTTCTGTAACAAGGAGAACACTCTACAGCTGCTGACATATTAAAGAGGTTACTGTAACAAGGAGAACACTCTACAGCTGCTGACACATTAAAGAGGTTTTATAACAAGGAGAACATTCTACAGCTGCTGACACATTAAAGAGGTTTCTATAACAAGGAGAACATTCTCCATCTGCTGTAATATTAAAGAGGTTTCTGTAACAAAGAGAACACTCTACAGCTGCTGACACATTAAAGAGGTTTTATAACAAGGAGAAAATTATACAGCTGCTGACACATTAAAGAGGTTTCTATAACAAGAAGAACACTCTAAAGCTACTGACACATTAAAGAGGTTTCTCTAACAAGGAGAACATTCTAAAGCTGCTGACGCATTAAAGAGGTTTCTATAACAAGGAGAACATTCTCCATTTGCTGACATATTAAAGAGGTTTCTATAACAAGAAGAACACTCTAAAGCTGCTGACACATTAAAGAGGTTTCTATAACAAGGAGAACATTCTCCATTTGCTGACACATTAAAGAGGTTTCTGTAACAAGGAGAACACTCTACAGCTGCTGACACATTAAAGAGGTTTCTTTAACAAGGAGAACACTCTACAGCTGCTGACATATTAAAGAGGTTACTGTAACAAGGAGAACACTCTACAGCTGCTGACACATTAAAGAGGTTTTATAACAAGGAGAACATTCTACAGCTGCTGACACATTAAAGAGGTTTCTATAACAAGGAGAACACTCTACAGCTGCTGACACATTAAAGAGGTTTCTATAACAAGGAGAACATTCTAAAGCTGCTGACGCATTAAAGAGGTTTCTATAACAAGGAGAACATTCTCCATTTGCTGACATATTAAAGAGGTTTCTATAACAAGAAGAACACTCTACAGCTGCTGACATATTCTGTAACAACTAGAACACTCTACAGCTGCAGACAAATTAAATAGGTTTACGGTTCCTAATTCTGGTCCCACTGGGCAATTGAAGGAACTGCATCATATTGAAAAGTACAATATCCAAAAAGGCTTGGAAAAAAATGACATCTTCACAATAATATTGGATTGTTTTAATGACATCAATTTACTCACCCTGACCAAGGCTCCTCCGGATTTTGATTTCAAACTGTATCATGTATTCTCGCGACTCGAAGGCAAGTAGTGTGACCTGTTTGTGGCAGAGGACGGCCATGACATAGGGCTCCTTATCGAAGGGGAAGGACTCCAGACCATAGAAGCCCTCCAGGGGGAATACCGTTTTGGGCTTGGCGCCATCACGCCGTGTGTCCTTGAAGTCCTTGTACAGTAATACTTGCAGGCGGTCTGGAAACATAAGGAAATTGAGAGTCAACTCTACAACATTCATCGTGAATTAGATCAGGCGTTAAACATCAAGAATTAGCCAATAAGTCATGTACTTACAACCAGTATTTTGACAGTGAGGAAGAGATCTTTGTAAAGAAAAGCCACTTTAGTAGTCAATTGTTTTAAAAATGGACATATCATTGACTTTTCAGTTATTTATGGAGTGAGTAAAAAATAAAACCTTTTTGTTAACCCCTGAAGATATCATTAAGATAGATGTCTGAGATACCTTACTATCAGAAGCATAAAGTGGTATTTCTAAGTGGCTACAGGGCCACCAAAGCTACAATTAATAATCCTCACTAGTCAAGGAGTCTGTACACCAAGTTTCAGCTTTCTAGGCCTTATGGTTCTAGAGAAGAAGTCGAAATTCCACAAAGTTTACGGATGGATGGATTGACGGATGGACGGACAGATGGACGGACGGACGTCAGACACCATGCCATGCCATAAGCCCAACGGGCCTTACAGGCCAGAGAGGCTAAAAATGAAATGAAAAAAAGCGTGACCTTGACCTTTGACAGATTGTAGCGGAAACTTTTTCAAAATTGTTTGCTCTCCCAAGTTAGAGCTTCATAGCACACAAAAATTTCAAGTTATCGCGTTTACAAGGAATTTTAAAATGATTTTATATCTATTTATTAAGTTACATTAGTTTACATAGTTAAAATAAAAGCATTTTCGCTAAACCATGCTTAAGTCGTGACCTTGACCTTTGACAGATTATAGCAAAAACCTTTTCAAAATTTTTTACTCTTCCAAGGATGATACATACCAAGTTAGAGCTTCAAAGCACAAAAAGTTTTCAAGTTATCTTGTTTACAAGGAATTTTTTAGTGATTTTATAGCTCATGACCTTGACCTTTGACCTTGAATGTGATCATGTCAAAATCGTTCCCCCGAGGTATAAGCAGTAAGTTATGAATAAAAGTTCTGGAAAGCTTAGTAGAAAACAGTTATAGCCAGTAATATGAGTGCAGCGGCGGCCGAAACTGCACAAAAACTGAAAACTGCTAATTATCATTTAAATTGGCAAATTTATAATCACTAGAAGAATGGTGGAGTCAAAATAAATTGGTAAAATGAAAATGAGAAAGCACAGATTAAAATTTTATACTGTATATGGGATGTCGGTCTAACAACCCCCAAAAAAATTCTGGGTTGTCAAAATGCACGTACATGGCTTATGGTTGAAACAGTCCCTTTTTTCTTTAAATAAAAATATTTCCAAATTTACAACAATTTACAATTACAACACAAAATATGCTTTTATTATAAAAGGACAACTTAGTCATACTAAATTTGGTATTTTGATTAATCGATAATATAAATCATTTAAGATGATGATGATTTATGTATGTTTGAAAATCAATGTATATTGGACTTGTGATGTTTAAATTATAACTGTAGTAAACAAATCTTCTGAGGAGGAAGGTACTTTTCAAGAACCGGTCACTTTTATTTCGCTTAAAGGTTCAGTAATTCTCGGTAGAATAAGAAGACAGCTTCTTGACAACATGAAGCATAAGGGGATAAACAGCATAAACAGTTCCTCCGACCATGTGCTACCTTATTGGTGCTTTTTGATATCAATGTATTGTAACGGGAGGCGGTTAAGGACTAGTAAAGATGATGTAAATTTAGTAACGTTAATGCTGCCACCAGTCACAACAATGTGACAAAGAATAAATACCAGGTTCGGAAGGCGAAGTTCAGTGAAAGTATATCACAAGGTTCAGTACCACTCGAGTCAAACCATGCAAACAATAAACAACATGCAGATATATGTAGGGCTGCAACGATTCACTGATACCTACGATACAGTCGTAGCTTAGGAAATCGTGATTATTGTATCGTGAGCTTCCTGTATCGTGATACACTAAAAATAGATTTCACTTACTTAAAAATGAAAAGAAAAACTAAGTGAACACTATAAAACCAGCTAGTGTTGTGCAGTAACTGTTACTACAGTAAGCATTAAGCAATCTGATTCATAAATAACTGTTTTTGAAGAAAAAAAACAACGTTTTAATATTCGATTTTTGATCATCTTGTAACACAAAATTTCCACCATCTTGAATATTTCACAAAATATGCACTAAGTTATACTTTAAACAATGTATCGTGATACATACTGTATCGCTTGTCTGTATCGTGATACATATCGAATCGTGAGATTTCCCATGATACTCAGCCCTATATATGACACAACAAAGATAATTTAATTATATAGTTTATTCAGGCAAATAACAAGGTTTAACGATCTGGTGCTGGAACTTGTGTGTACTTGATCTTGATTACATCGGGCTTGGCTTGCATTGCTCGCTTTGAATCCATATACTTACCTTGAAGGTTGAATAGATCCCTACACTCAGATAACGATTCCAATATAAGAAGAAATTAACAAACACCTAACGCTAATAATAATTAAATAGACGTCTTAGATTAAGCCCCAATTAGTTTACTATAAAGTTACCAAAATACAAAACCCAAACCCGGAAATGAAGAATGTAAACATCTCTACTTTGACCCGGAAGTAGTGACCCCTGACCCGGAAGTAGTGACCCCTGACCCGGAAGTGATTCCCAGGTCGACCTCTCAGCTGATTCCTACAAGGGGGCGTGGCCCCATCACTACACATGGACACAACATGAATAAAATGCTCAGCGCTGAATGAAAATAATAAAGCTAGGGAAGATATGGGGATTCTTCTTATCACAAAGGAACCGAAGAAACATATGACCTAAGTCCGTCCTGGGAGGATATAATCCTAACTTCAATACATCGGAATGGATAAGACCATGTGCTCTAAGTCAAGGTCACTACACACTAACGACTTACCAGTGGATGTGGGAATTAAGGGTAACACTTGTTCTGTAAAAATACTGTACTATAAACACTTGAACTTGAACTTGATCTGTATCTTGAATTACCCAATCCCTACGTTAATCTATATGATCCGTCGGATCTGGATCCAAAGGAATCAGATCCGCCGGAATTGGAATCGCCGGAATCGGAATTGCCGGAATCGGATTTGATGGAAAGGAATAACAATCTCAAAATTCACTATATCACCTAACGGAATAAACAATTAATTAATAAAACCACAACCTATTTCTACGCTGAGTTATTCTCCCTTCTACTGAACAATCATGCAATCGGCAGTGACGGAATCAAGTCCGTCGGAATCACATGGAATCAACACACAAGTCTAAAAGATTAAAGTGTCCACAGAAACGATAATTAATTATCTGTGACTTGAATCTGCTCTTGATACTGTGACTTGTACTTGTAACTTGGTCATACACACTAATCCTAATATTGAGACACTGGCATAATTAAGCAATGACGGATCATTCCGTCGGAATCGGATTTGCCGGATTTGCCGGATTCAGGAAAGACAAAGAGATAAGTTACTCTAAATGCAATATAATCCCTACAAGAATAGACAAAACAGACCTTGAAGCAAATAGTAATAGTTATTAAAGATAATGGAATAAATCGGAATTAATTCTAAGTCAATGACGTGATCAAGGATCCCTACCTTACAAATGCTTTCCTCAAGATCCTATGTGCTCTACAGATTTTAAACTCCCGCGCCTAAGACACATGTGCGGCGCTATTTATAGTATTACCGTGTCACGTGATACGCAAATCTGACGTCATTTGCTTGACCTAAAATGGCGGACGCAAAACAACGGCAGATGGATAAATTTGATCATATATTGACATGATGGATTTACAAAATATCTAAGGTAGGAAAACTACATTATTTGATGTTAATAATCCTAAAGTATCGAAATATAAGCCAGTTCACGAATGACAAATGAAAAAGACTGTATTTCAGAGGCAAAACGATCTTGCATTAATTATCGGCACTAAGGTCAAGGTTACTTGAGTTTAACCCGGATGTTACATTGATGCACTTAAAAACTATGATATGGCCGACTGAATTCCGTTACAGTATTTTAGGAATAATTAGAAGAATATTTGGAAATCAGAGACTTAGAAGAGTTGTTTATGAATGGTTATAACACAAAACGTACATAACAAAAACTTTAAAATTATATGCACCAAAATTCTTTAAGAGCACATGTCTCTTAAATGGGGATCGGCCAAGTGGTCCCTTGTTTGGTAGCCTTGACTATATACGACATTATGTTAAGACATTACAAGTTATGGTTATGTGACATGGTGCTCCTGCCAGCAGTGTTTGAGATAAGCATAGGCCCGTAGGCCAGACACCACCAGTTATTCACAAGGGCCACTTTTCAATATCTCCAGGTCCTTACAAGCTCACAGCTTTATTATATGATACTGTTCCTTTCTAACAATACTTTCTGTAAAACATATTTCCCTGCCAAACCCTCATAACTACCATACTGATACCAAGAATATTATTATTCTAGATTGAGTCAAATCAGTACTGATAATGAATGCCGACAGGTTCAGAGTTGGGCCCACAGTTTTTCCTATCTGAGGGTCCTTATTGACCAGCTGTTTTTGGATGCTTATTCAAACACTGCCAGGCTGAGTGTTTATGTTGTGAACATGTAACTGGTATTGATAGTTATACATATAGCACATCAATCTCAAGCTGTGCACCCTGTCGGTGACAAAACCTGATCAACAAGTACATGTATATATCCATGTTGCAGATACATGTGATCACGAGGGAGGACCAGTAGGACTGAGGCAAGACATGCCGACCTGGGAGTGTCCACTCTCACTCACTCCAATAAAACCTGCACATAAATAGTTGATTGTTGGCCAGAGAGAGGAACGTGGGAGAAAGCACCAATCCCCTGGGTCAATAGTCATGCCTGATCTCCCCTCTAGCTGCAGTGTCAATGTGTCACGGTTCAGTGGACTGGCACTGTGCCTACTACACATAGTAAGTGCTGAGACATGATGTAGAGGCCTGCACTGTCATCAACTCACATCTCTCAGTGTATACCTGAATGCTATAAATGATATACGTCCCAACACACACCTCTCAGTGTATACTGGAATGCTATAAATGATATATGTCCCAACTCACATCTCTCAGTGTATACCTGAATGCTATAAATGATATACGTCCCAACACACATCTCTCAGTGTATACCGGAATGCTATAAATGATACACGTCCCAACACACACCTCTCAGTGTATACTTGAATGCTATAAATGATACACGTCCCAACACACACCTCTCAGTGAATACCGGAATGCTATAAATGATATACGTCACAACTCACACCTCTCGGTGTATACCGGAATGCTATAAATGATACACGTCCCAACTCATACCTCTCAGTGAATACCGGAATGCTATAAATGATATACGTCCCAACTCGCACCTTTCAGTGTATACCCGAATGCTATAAATGATATACGTCCCAACACACACCTCTCAGTGTATACCGGAATGCTATAAATGATATACGTCCCAACTCACACCTCTCAATGTATACCGGAATGCTATAAATGATATACGTCACAACTCACACCTCTCAGTGTATACCGGAATGCTATAAATGATATACGTCCCAACACACCTCTCAGTGTATATCTGAATGCTATAAATGATATACGTCCCAACACACACCTCTCAATGTATACCGGAATGCTATAAATGATATACGTCCCAACTCACACCTCTCAATGTATACCGGAATGCTATAAATGATATACGTCACAACTCACACCTCTCAGTGTATACCGGAATGCTATAAATGATATACGTCCCAACACACACCTCTCAGTGTATACCTGAATGCTATAAATGATATACGTCCCAACTCACACCTCTCAATGTATACCGGAATGCTATAAATGATATACGTCCCAACTCACACCTCTCAATGTATACCGGAATGCTATAAATGATATACGTCACAACTCACATCTCTCAGTGTATACCTGAATGCTATAAATGATATACGTCCCAACACACATCTCTCAGTGTATACCGGAATGCTATAAATGATACACGTCCCAACACACACCTCTCAGTGTATACTTGAATGCTATAAATGATACACGTCCCAACACACACCTCTCAGTGAATACCGGAATGCTATAAATGATATACGTCACAACTCACACCTCTCGGTGTATACCGGAATGCTATAAATGATACACGTCCCAACTCATACCTCTCAGTGAATACCGGAATGCTATAAATGATATACGTCCCAACTCGCACCTTTCAGTGTATACCCGAATGCTATAAATGATATACGTCCCAACACACACCTCTCAGTGTATACCGGAATGCTATAAATGATATACGTCCCAACTCACACCTCTCAATGTATACCGGAATGCTATAAATGATATACGTCACAACTCACACCTCTCAGTGTATACCGGAATGCTATAAATGATATACGTCCCAACACACCTCTCAGTGTATATCTGAATGCTATAAATGATAGACGTCCCAACTCACACCTCTCAATGTATACCGGAATGCTATAAATGATATACGTCCCAACTCACACCTCTCAATGTATACCGGAATGCTATAAATGATATACGTCACAACTCACACCTCTCAGTGTATACCGGAATGCTATAAATGATATACGTCCCAACACACACCTCTCAGTGTATACCTGAATGCTATAAATGATATACGTCCCAACTCACACCTCTCAATGTATACCGGAATGCTATAAATGATATACGTCCCAACTCACACCTCTCAATGTATACCGGAATGCTATAAATGATATACGTCACAACTCACACCTCTCAGTGTATACCTGAATGCTATAAATGATATACGTCCCAACTCACACCTCTCAATGTATACCGGAATGCTATAAATGATATACGTCACAACTCACACCTCTCAGTGTATACCGGAATGCTATAAATGATATACGTCCCAACTCACACCTCTCAGTGAATACCGGAATGCTATAAATGATATACGTCCCAACACACACCTCTCAGTGTATCCCGGAATGCTATAAATGATATACGTCCCAACTCACACCTCTCAGTATATACTGGAATGCTATAAATGATATACGTCCCAACTCACACCTCTCAGTGTATACTGAAATGCTATAAATGATATACGTCCCAACTCACACCTCTCACTGTATACCGGAATGCTATAAATGATACACGTCCCAACTCGCACCTCTCAGTGTATACCCGAATGCTATAAATGATATACGTCCCAACACACCCCTCTCACTGTATACCGGAATGCTATAAATGATACACGTCCCAACTCACACCTCTCACTGTATACGGGAATGCTATAAATGATATACGTCCCAACACACACCTCTCACTGTATACCGGAATGCTATAAATGATATACGTCCCAACTCACACCTCTCAGTGTATACCGGAATGCTATAAATGATATACGTCCCAACACACAGCTCTCACTGTATACCGGAATGCTATAAATGATACACGTCCCAACTCGCACCTCTCAGTGTATACCGGAATGCTATAAATGATATACGTCCCAACACACACCTCTCAGTGTATACCCGAATGCTATAAATGATATACGTCACAACTCACACCTCTCAGTGTATACCGGAATGCTATAAATGATATACGTCCCAACACACACCTCTCGGTGTATACCGGAATGCTATAAATGATATACGTCACAACTCACACCTCTCAGTGTATACCGGAATGCTATAAATGATAGACGTCCCAACACACACCTCTCAGTGTATACTGGAATGCTATAAATGATATACGTCCCAACACACACCTCTCAGTGCATACCGGAATGCTATAAATGATACACGTCCTAACTCACACCTCTCAGTGTATACCGGAATGCTATAAATAATATACGTCCCAACTCACACCTCTCAGTGTATACCGGAATGCTATAAATGATATACGTCCCAACTCACACCTCTCAGTGTATACCCGAATGCTATAAATGTTATACGTCCAAACACACACCTCTCAGTGTATACCCGAATGCTATAAATGATATACGTCCCAACACACACCTCTCACTGTATACTTGAATGCTATAAATGATATACGTCCCAACTCGCACCTCTCAGTGTATACCCGAATGCTATAAATGATATACCGTATCCTCGCGGGTATATGACCACCCTCGAACTAAAGCCCACCCCCCATTTTTCAGGGTTGAGCAGGTTGGGGTCATTCTCGGTTTATAGCCCACCCCCCAATCCTTGAGAGTGGGACACAATCGATGTCAGACGATCGAGTTAGCGTTGTTTACACCGGAGGCAAAATGCACAAGTTTACATCGATGTCATTTCTTGAAAATTTAAATACATTGTCCTGTTGTTGTTTTTAATGACTATATACATTGTCAATTAATAAAATAAAACAATATATTGTTTGTGAATAGTCATGCATCATTAACGTACTTAAAAATCCAGCAGAAATCACGATGTATGTGGCTTCACTTGCATCAGCGATCGGGAATTAAAATATTTGATTCCCAAAATATAATCAAGAACTATCGCTTTATAAGGCTTGTTATCCATTCTAAATGTTTAATATGGCATATATCCAAACTTATTTATCATATTTAATCAAAGCTCAAAGATATCTTTGTGAAATATACTTTCGCGAAAGCACGTTGTTTTACTGTACTTGGAATCTCAATCGTAATTTCTTGACGACAAATAACACTATTTATATTCTTTCGTGCTCATTATCATAATATTTGCAAGTTTTCTTAGAAATTTATATACGTAAATATTTCAATTAACTGCATGTTGTTTTGGAAAATGTAATATATCGAAAATGTTAAACAAATATTTGAATATTTAGACATTTAATACTGTATCGACAATATGTTGTCATGAATTTATTACAATCACGTTTCAGTTTCATATATCGTTTTCAAATCGACTTGCTGATTGGTTGACCTACATTTCTAGGCCAATGAAAAGGCTTGTAACAAATATCTCTCTACCCGTAAACACATGCAGCAAAAGCTGTCGACTGATCATTCACGTTCGTTTTTCATGAGAATAATGTTATGTAATCTGATTAAAACAAACAACAAACAATGTAAGTTAGCATTTGCAATTTCTTTTATCATTCTTTTTAATAAACTACGTCTGGAAAAAGTGTCATTTGATATTTAAGAAGACCTGAACAACAGCCAAAAGCATCGATGTCAATTTTCAATGCAACTCGCATGAAGGATTTTCTTGGTTGGGGTCACTCGCGGTTTAAAGCCCACCCCCCTATTTTCAAGATATTTGTTTGCCGGGCACCCTGATCTTATACCCGCGAGGATACGGTACGTCCCAACTCACACCTCTCAGTGTATACCGGAAGGCTATAAATTATATACGTCCCAACTCACACCTCTCAATGTATACTTGAATGCTATAAATGATATACGTCCCAACACACACCTCTCAGTGTATACTCGAATGCTATAAATGATATACGTCCCAACACACACCTCTCAGTGTATACCGGAATGATATACGTCCCAACTCGCACCTCTCAGTGAATACCGGAATGCTATAAATGATATACGTCCCAACACACACCTCTCAGTGTATACCCGAATGTTATAAATGATATACGTCCCAACTCGCACCTCTCAGTGAATACCGGAATGCTATAAATGATATACGTCCCAACACACACCTCTCAGTGTATACCGGAATGCTATAAATGATATACGTCCCAACACACACCTCTCAGTGTATACCCGAATGCTATAAATGATATACGTCCCAACACACACCTCTCAGTGTATACTGGAATGCTATAAATGATATACGTCACAACTCGCACCTCTCAGTGTATACCGGAATGCTATAAATGATATACGTCCCAACACACACCTCTCAGTGTATACCGGAATGCTATAAATGATATACGTCCCAACACACACCTCTCAGTGTATACCGGAATGCTATAAATGATATACGTCCCAACACACACCTCTCAGTGTATACCGGAATGCTATAAATGATATACGTCCCAACTCACACCTCTCAGTGTATACCGGAATGCTATAAATGATATACGTCCCAACACACACCTCTCAGTGTATACTGGAATGCTATAAATGATATACGTCCCAACTCGCACCTCTCACTGTATACCGGAATGCTATAAATGATATACGTCCCAACACACACCTCTCAGTGTATACCGGAATGCTATAAATGATAGACGTCCCAACTCACACCTTTCAGTGTATACTGGAATGCTATAAATGATATACGTCACAACTCGCATCTCTCAGTGTATACCGGAATGCTATAAATGATATACGTCCCAACACACACCTCTCAGTGTATACCGGAATGCTAAAAATGATATACGTCCCAACTCACACCTCTCAGTGTATACCGGAATGCTATAAATGATATACGTCCCAACACACACCTCTCAGTGTATACTGGAATGCTATAAATGATATACGTCACAACTCGCACCTCTCAGTGTATACCGGAATGCTATAAATGATATACGTCCCAACACACACCTCTCAGTGTATACCGGAATGCTATAAATGATATACGTCCCAACACACACCTCTCAGTGTATACCGGAATGCTATAAATGATATACGTCCCAACTCACACCTCTCAGTGTATACCGGAATGCTATAAATGATATACGTCCCAACACACACCTCTCAGTGTATACTGGAATGCTATAAATGATATACGTCCCAACTCGCACCTCTCACTGTATACCGGAATGCTATAAATGATATACGTCCCAACACACACCTCTCAGTGTATACCGGAATGCTATAAATGATAGACGTCCCAACTCGCATCTCTCAGTGTATACCGGAATGCTATAAATGATATACGTCCCAACACACACCTCTCAGTGTATACCGGAATGCTAAAAATGATATACGTCCCAACTCACACCTCTCAGTGTATACCGGAATGCTATAAATGATATACGTCCCAACACACACCTCTCAGTGTATACCGGAATGCTATAAATGATATACGTCCCAACTCACACCTCTCAGTGTATACCGGAATGCTATAAATGATATACGTCCCAACACACACCTCTCAGTGTATACCGGAATGCTATAAATGATATACGTCCCAACTCACACCTCTCAGTATATACTGGAATGCTATAAATGATATACGTCCCAACACACACCTCTCAGTGTATACCGGAATGCTATAAATGATATACGTCCCAACTCACACCTCTCAGTGTAAACCGGAATGCTATAAATGATATACGTCCCAACACACACCTCTCAGTGTATACCGGAATGCTATAAATGATAAACGTCCCAACTCACACCTCTCAGTATATACTGGAATGCTATAAATGATATACGTCCCAACTCACACCTCTCACTGTATACGGGAATGCTATAAATGATATTTCACCCAGATCCCTCACAACATTTTGTACTTATTTACCTTTACTAATTTACTTCCAAAGTAATTTATGATTGACTCACTGTGCTATTAAGCTTCAAAAGTGACAGTTATTCACAACCCAGCACTTGCTTGTGTCTCGTCTGGATATCTTCAGAATTCTTTTTATCTTACTAATCTGGATGAATCATGATATCCTCTCATTTCACTTCTGTTGGCAAGAGCCCAGAGAATGGGAGCTGTATCATCCATAATTATATGCGGAATCGGAGTATAGTGAAGAATTATGTGTCTGAGATTGGGTTACAGGCTCCAGCAGCTAATTGGCATGACAGATTGGCCGAAAACCTAGGAACTGATGTGTGGAGTCTGCAAACTAAGGGAGGGACCCCCACAGTTCGACACACTCCACCTTCTATCTGCTATACATGCAGCATTAGCACAATCAACAAACATGTGCAAAGGAGTTTCTTTCTAAAAGAACAATTAATTCACCCAACTTATCATTCTGAATGTGGAGCACTTTTCAAACGCATTTATGCTTAAATGGTTAAAAAAAACTTTTCCAGCATAAAACATGGAGATGGAAAGCATCTTCCTGTCTGCAAGAATGCTTCTACAATGGTTGCTAATAACACAAACTGATCTTGTTTCCAGCGACCTATGTATGGGTGATGATGATGACATGATATGGGGAGTTGGTTTCCGGGGGATGTTATTGCTTGTTGTAAGGGAGACCTGCCCTACTGATCTATCTATCCCAGGTGCAGACACCCACTCGACACTCACACAAGCTGCCCTCCTGCCTCCCCTGATCTGCAGTGATCCTCCTCACATTGACCTACAATAGTCTATGTTAGTGAATATCATCAGGTACGGTATATACAGAAGAGACAAAGGGAGAATCATACAACAGACAGAAGACTTGCACTTCATTCTCATTCTTTGAAATAAACTATGCAGGCTGTGCGATCCGAGCTTTGCTTCTAGTTTTCCAATTTGTAAATGCAACATCAATACATCTCATCAGCTCCTAACGTAAGGTAGCATGAGAGTTTCATCACAAGAGAGTGTGGTGAATTTGGATAGAATTATAAGGAGTGCTTGCAATGAGCAATGTGAGAGAGTAACACATGACTGATCTGTCAACTTGAAGTGTCCCGGGCTGATTGATGGACTGATAGAGACAAAGCTTTCATCTTGTACATTAACACTTGTACTACCTTCGCTAGAGACCATGCAGTCTGTTCACAAAGAAAATTATGAAAGACGATTCAAGAAATTTCACTGATTGCTGTGCCAAAAACACTAGGTCAGCAAAATGATGTAATTACATAATGCAATAGCTTCATCAAACAAGTAACAAAGTAGATCACAAATCCTTAATTAGAAGCTGGTCTCCACCATAAGCATTTAATCAAGGCGGGCATCTATCTTGTAATAAGGGAAACAATAAAGACTATTTTAAGACAAATTTAGATATTTTAACCAATAATGAAGCCTTTTTAGATGTTAAACTCCCTTTACCCGGCAATTATGGCAGGCATTAACTTTTTTTCAAATAGCTCTGTGCAAGGGTGTCTATATGAACAAGACAGACATCATAAACAGGAATTACGGTAGTACAGTACAGTACAGTACACACAGACAGATGAATCCCCTGTACAGCTAGCTGCATCGCCAAGACCCCACTACAAGGCCCTGTACAGCTGGCTGCATCTCCCAGACCCCACTACAAGGCCCCTGTGCAGCTGGCTGCATCGCCAAGACCCCACTACAAGGCCCTGTACAGCTGGCTGCATCTCCCAGACCCCACTACAAGGCCACTGTGCAGCTGGCTGCATCTCCCAGACCCCACTACAAGGCCCCTGTGCAGCTGGCTGCATCTCCCAGACCCCACTACAAGGCCCCTGTGCAGCTGGCTGCATCTCCCAGACCCCACTACAAGGCCCCTGTACAGCTGGCTGCATCTCCCAGACAAGGCCCCTGTGCAACTGGCTGCATCTCCCAGACCCCAATACAAGGCCCCTGTACAGCTGGCTGCATCTCCCAGACCCCACTACAAGGCCCCTGTGCAGCTGGCTGCATCTCCCAGACCCCACTACAAGGCCCCTGTGCAGCTGGCTGCATCTCCCAGACCCCACTACAAGGCCCCTGTACAGCTGGCTGCATCTCCCAGACAAGGCCCCTGTGCAGCTGGCTGCATCTCCCAGACCCCACTACAAGGCCCCTGTACAGCTGGCTGCATCTCCCAGACCCCACTAAAAGGCCCCTGTGCAGCTGGCTGCATCTCCCAGACCCCACTACAAGGCCCCTGTGCAGCTGGCTGCATCTCCCAGACCCCACTACAAGGCCCCTGTGCAGCTGGCTGCATTTCCCAGACCCCACTACAAGGCCCTTGTGCAGCTGGCTGCATCTCCCAGACCCAACTACAAGGCCCCCGTACAGCTGGCTGCATTTCCCAGACCCCACTACAAGGCCCCTGTGCAGCTGGCTGCATCTCCCAGACCCCACTACAAGGCCCCTGTGCAGCTGGCTGCATCTCCCAGACCCCACTACAAGGCCCCTGTGCAGCTGGCTGCATTTCCCAGACCCCACTACAAGGCCCTTGTGCAGCTGGCTGCATCTCCCAGACCCAACTACAAGGCCCCCGTACAGCTGGCTGCATTTCCCAGACCCCACTACAAGGCCCCTGTGCAGCTGGCTGCATCTCCCAGACCCCACTACAAGGCCCCTGTGCAGCTGGCTGCATCTCCCAGACCCCAATACAAGGCCCCTGTGCAGCTGGCTGCATCTCCCAGACAAGGCCCCTGTGCAGCTGGCTGCATCTCCCAGACCCCACTACAAGGCCCCTGTGCAGCTGGCTGCATCTCCCAGACAAGGCCCCCGTACAGCTGGCTGCATCTCCCAGACCCCACTACAAGGCCCCCGTACAGCTGGCTGCATCTCCCAGACCCCACTACAAGGCCCCCGTACAGCTGGCTGCATCTCCCAGACCCCACTACAAGGCCCCTGTGCAGCTGGCTGCATCTCCCAGACCCCACTACAAGGCCCCTGTGCAGCTGGCTGCATCTCCCAGACCCCACTACAAGGCCCCCGTACAGCTGGCTGCATCTCCCAGACCCCACTACAAGGCCCCCTTACAGCTGGCTGCATCTCCCAGACCCCACTACAAGGCCCCCGTACAGCTGGCTGCATCTCCCAGACCCCACTACAAGGCCCCCGTACAGCTGGCTGCATCTCCCAGACCCCACTACAAGGCCCCTGTGCAGCTGGCTGCATCTCCCAGACCCCACTACAAGGCCCCTGTGCAGCTGGCTGCATCTCCCAGACCCCACTACAAGGCCCCTGTGCAGCTGGCTGCATCTCCCAGACCCCACTACAAGGCCCCCGTACAGCTGGCTGCATCTCCCAGACCCCACTACAAGGCCCCCTTACAGCTGGCTGCATCTCCCAGACCCCACTACAAGGCCCCCGTACAGCTGGCTGCATCTCCCAGACCCCACTACAAGGCCCCTGTACAGCTGGCTGCATCTCCCAGACCCCACTACAAGGCCCCCGTACAGCTGGCTGCATCTCCCAGACCCCACTACAAGGCCCCTCTTACACACTGGTGTAGTGAGGAGTGAGCTGCCAATCTCAACATGTGATATCTACAGTCAATATTTATACACCCTAGGAGGGAGGGCACATTGTTGGAACCAGTGTCAGAGACAGCAGCCTCCTGTTGCCCCACATGTAGCTTGGTGCGTGTAGGCATTATGTATGTATGTATGTATGGAACTATGTGTGAACGAGAACATTGCAATATGGGGATGATTAAAACAACATATTCAATTTGAAGATGAGCTAAACCTCTCCTGGAAGTAAGGCACTGTGGAAAAGATCAGAGGGCAGGAAGGTATACCAAATGAGGTGCGAAATGCAAGAGCTTTGCTAATTACAAACAAGAAACATGTGAATCGATTTGGTGATCTAGCATGGATAATTGTTTGCTCGCTTTTAACAACTGACAGCACATAGACGTTCTTTAAATGCAGAGGCAGTTACATTTTGATATGCTTCTGATTAAGGATGTGTATCGTTCCTCATTTCTATATTGCAATATATTGCAATAAAGAAAAGTGTATTGCAATACGTAATACTACATGTATATATATTGGTGTTTTTCAAAATGTAAATTGTGTATGTTCTCATAACAGCGAGAAGAACATTGATAGTTGCTAAGCCATCCTTTTGAAAACTTCAAACCCTTGTTTTGAGTTTATGTACATATTTGTGGACACAATTTCATATTTTGTTAAGAAATGTTTGTAAAATCATGTAAGTTTGGTTTTTTTAAAGCATTTAAGAGAAAAACTTTTGACAATAAATCGTTCAATATATATATCAGATATTTTCAGAGGTGTAATACCGATATGTATCATGTTGTTTCTGTAGTGCAATATATACATGATAATATCGCACATCTTTACTTCTGATAGAATTTGACTAGCAAATAAAAACATCTTATAAACCAAAATTCAGTAGCAAACGTATCTACTTGGACATATTTAACTTATCTTTAAATGTAAGTATTTTATGAAACCTGGAGTCTTGCGGCACTGTGTGGGGGATGATGCTTCTCTTATGTACCTAAGTAACTTTTGCTCCAGTAAGTTCATCGTCAGCCTTAGCAACTTAGCAATATGAAAAGTTCAATATCAAAGCATTTAATGCAATTAAACTCAGGACCCTTTAGAAATAAAGAAAATTACTTGACAAGTGCCAAAAACAATCCTTATCTGCTGCTCCTAAAAAGAAACTCAATCACTTCCTCCACACCACACCACAGCTACTTCATTGTGCTAGCTGGTGAAAACAAAGGTAAGCTTTCATGCAGCCAGTGCCAAGATGCACAGTGAGTCCTGGCTGGGAGTCTGCTCTCTGACTCTCACAACCTCAACTTGTGGCCCAATACAGGAAGGCTTTACTTGTGCATAAGGAGGCCAATATCCGCTTATCATACACACAAGTATTTCACTCATTCTGTTGGAAGTTATTAGAAGTGATTACCTAACCATTTCCTGCACACGGGCCAGCTTACACTGCTACAGTAAACTGGGTCACATCCCCCCACCATCTCCTCTAGCCTACCCTGCCTGCATATGTGTGTAGCTCTCAGCCAGTCTTCATTCACTCAGAGCAAGGATTTCACTTGCTTCATTTTCAACAACACCCAAAATTCAACTGTACTCACTTATGAGAACTGTACATGTAAGAGCTGGTTAGATATGACACTACATCAATAGCCAGCCAACATCTTGAAATCTCCACTCGGTGAGCTGAGACTAAGTTATTACACTCTTCCTCTGATTAGTGTACAGTTGGTGTTTGCTGCAGAGGTCCTGAGTGTATCGTATGTCAGCTACTTCCAGTGATCTCATCTCCATCACTAGCCAACACAGTCAAATCACTGTCATACATGTATATCAGGCTTATTGGCTTGTTGTCAAACTTTAAAGTCTCAAAAACTAAAAATCTATCCAACAACAGATTACTTATATATATGCAAAATTTTAAGAACAAAATAATCTTTGTTACACCAATTTATCAAAAGGTTATTTTTGATAAAGCTGAACTTGATACAACCAAGTCTGAAAGATTAACAAACACAACACATCTTGTCTCCGTCCGAATCATCCAGAATCTAGTAATACTCCACATATTCAAGCATTCAACATGTTCAAGAAAGAAAATAATACGAGAATAACAATAACATCCTGACTAGTGGAGCTGTCCACATGAGTACAATAAGCTACATCTGCAATGTGCTGCACACACACACATAGACTGACACATGTGGAGTGGAGGGAGGGTACTGTGCTGGAGTCATGTTCCCACCCACATGTGGGCCACACAGCCACACATAGACAGACGGACTGACACACAGACATCCAAGTTGGGAGCAGGACACACCACCAGGCTACTGCAATTCCATGCCTTTGAGACCTACCTACCTTACAAACAACATACAAATCTGTCTACAAATACACTGAAAAATAATCAAAGTCACCAAAATATGAATAAAAACTTGACTGAATAAAAACAAAACTGAATCAACATTCACTTAAACAGAGATTAAGGAGAAAAGGGCACAAGATGGCAATAAGAGCAGCCGTGGTTGGAGACAAATCACCCAAAATAGTGAACAACATCTGACCCGATAAGTCTGATGAAGAAATAATGTCTGCCTCACCTATTTTGAGAGGAAGAAGTAGAAGTCAAAAAGGTGAAATGTTTATAGACAGTGTCTCACCTATTGCATGAGGCAGTGAGGTTTTAATCCTGAGAAACTTATAAAGGGCACTTATCTGTGATATAAATGTTTCAAGATAAATTTCTCTTCAGTGAGAAGTTATTACTTCCACAATCTCTGTGGGAAGAAAATGATGTTTGATTAAAATACATCAAACTGTACACTGCAGCATTAGAATGAGGTGCAAAGCTAACAAGAGGCAAGGACTGTTGATACAAGTAACCTGCCCTTCACCTGAAATATGTCCATCAAGTGAGGAGTTAAAGATGTTGTCAGATTGTATCCACAACTCCCATGAACACTGACAGCTCTGAGCGAGATGCTGCATATGGGAGGTGTAGCCCCTGTGTATATACATACACTCAATGTTAACTAGGAAACAGATCCCTAGTACACTTTGTAGGAGTTCTAATTCAGGACAAGTCCTATCTGCTGTAGAGGCTTTTCTATGCAGTATACCTACATAATAAAACATTTCTCTATGGCGGGATTTACTATTTTCTAAAGTTAAAAAATATGTTATATTGGATATAACTGTTTATACTGCTTGACAAAACTATGTAGCCTAAGGTTACACAAAACAGGGCTCTACGATCAATTTCTGCTTTGGTTGTCCTTTGACAAGTGAATAATTTCAGTTTCTAGCCAAAAATAAAATTTACTAGCCAGGACCCATATGTCGTTTTTCCATTATTATTATTATCTTACTGAATAGTTTAGAAAAATTTATAGCGGCTACACCATTGTTAAATATCACATTAAGTGTGGGTAAAAGTTTATAAAATGACTTCAGATTAACGTTACTGAGAAGAAATCAAGCAGTCGCCAATAAATAAGTGTTTTTATATTTTTAGTCGCCACAACGAATATTCACTCGCATATGGGACTGTTTCACTCGCAATGTAGAGCCCTGTAAAAGCATTTCTGATATGGTTATCGAACAGTTTTACAGACTCAAGAAAAGATGATGCATTCACAAGTTAAGTCCTTGGCAAACTTTTACTAGCACCAAACTCTCCAAAAGAGAAGGTTAGTTTAAGGCATAACTAATGATGGATATCGTTCCTCATTTTCGTATTGCAATATATTGGTACCTCAAATTTAAAATTTTGCATTTTCTCTCGACTAAATAACAGTGATAAGAACAACAATAATTTCCCAGCTGTCAGACTTTTTGGATTTCTGCAATTTCTGTTAATCTTAAAACGCCAGATATATTGGGTATTTTCAAGGGTGTGTGCCAATATGTATAATGTTGTTTCTGTAAATTGCACTATACCGATAAACCGATAATACCTTGCAACCTTAGAAATAGCTAATTTTTCCATTTTGGAGTGCTTTCAATGGTCCAGGCTGGCTGCTATTGAAGATATGCATTATAAGAAAATTGGTCTGCAGAAATGACTAACATTTCTTTACAAATCCTCAAAGGAACCTGCATGGACGCCCTATACAGTGTTCAGCTGACAATTAACGAGTACATGCATTCCAGCACACAGCACATGATGGAGAGGCCGCCCACAGTACACAGTATACGTAGTGTCCAAGACTGACCACAGGAGTGCGAGCACCACAAACAGGTGGATTGATTCCCAGGTGGGATGGAAAGGGAGGGGTGGGGGGAGAGGAGGGGAGGGGAGACGGAGGGAGGAGGATCAGCTTCACCTAGCCCACCATTTCCTCTCTACACACAGCCGGTAGATAGACAGCTGGGCTTAGCACAGGCAAAAATAGTACCAAACTATTAGTCGAAGGAAAAACATTTCATTTGAGGTACCGTACTTCCGTGCCCCGCGCCTCAAGACGAGTATGTCAGTGGAGGTCTAGAATAACTGATCCATCATTATACTGACTTACCAAGTCTTCAGTTCTACACTTCCCTCTAGACATCTAACTTAGATAATAACATATAGAGTAACTAGCAGGTAATTGTAGCAGATGCTGTATCACTGATGAAGGTAAAATGTCATATATAAATGCATAATTAGAAGCATTTACAACTGATACAACTGAACAGAAGCTTGTGCCATGCATGGACAGCCTAATTACTTCCTTTATCATGTGAGCAACATTGTATGGAGATTAATTCAGCAGAGAAACTAGAGACTAGCCGTCACTTGCACTGCTTTACCCTATACTACAGCTGAGCTTGCCAGTTTGTGTGGATCTAAACAAAAGCAGTGTTTATACATGGCCTGTCTATCATGTAGGGTAAAGTTGTATGTTTGTACAAGAGTGTGGTCTACCCTACATGTGTGACTGTAGCCGGTCTACAATGATGTCAGTGGGTCCACAGCAGTGACTCTATACCCTCTCCCTGTCTGTCTGTCAGTCTGTCTGACCTACATCCATTATCTACAATGTGCCTCTCATACACAGGGCCCCTACACAGCCAGCAGGCGCTTGGTGTTATCATATAGTATCCAGATAACACACCCCTTTCATGCAATCTACACAAACACAAACCACACACATAACCTGACGAGAAGTTCCACTAACAACTCTCAATCTGCAGGTGTTCTAAAATTGTACACAAAATTTAACCAACCATGAACTGTTTTATACAAACAATAACACATACATTGGTAGCATGACTTTTCAAACAATTGATACCAATTCAATCATATATCATGATTATCATCAGATCAAAATCACTTTATAAAGCTAATAATGAGAAGCAAAAACATAAGTTGTCTCAGTGAATATAACATAAATAAGTTTTTAAATTGTTTGAATATTAGATAATGAATACATGATGATATGTCATTTAATCCATTGGCGGTAAATCATACTTTAATATGAAGAAAATAATTTCTATAATCATTTTTGTGTCTCAGTGTAGCAATTTACTAACAAAGTTATTAAATGTTAAAATCTTCAACTTAGTAACATATAACATACAATGTTGCTATTTTTCTCCATGGGATTGAACTAGTCCTTACTACAAGATCATATTCACACGATTATATTAGATTGACATTTGTTATTGACTTATAACGTACTACTTGTTCTATATGACAGCGAGTGATGTGAATATTTCCTGGGTTTACAGATTTACCATGGCACCGGTTGACAACACTCAACAGATACGGCTGGGCGAAGGCTATATGGAGTCAGACTCGCTACCTGCCTGCCTGCAGTGGTGCCGTTTGTTATTCAACTGGCTCTGCAACCAAATTCCATTTCCGCATTCACGTAGGAACGTTTCCTCCAAATTCTAGCGGTATGAGGGTGATCGAACGATCTATAACGACGAACAATACGAGCGAGTGTGTAACTCATGAATGGTAAGATGACATGCCACCAAAATAATGACAGGGTTCTAAGTTGAAAACTTGTAGAGAACTTGAAAACTTACCCGCGACCGGGGAAGGCTTTTTCATAACACACCATCGCGGCTTCCACTGGAATAGAGAAATCACACTTGTAGCTCGAAGTCACATTTTAGAGGCACTTTATAGACACACAAAAATAACTTCACTTACTTTTTTGCCATCTCTAAACTTAATTTTCCCCTCGACCACAACTGTAGTATCGGCCATATTGGTCCCATGTTCCCGTAGTGTGAAGGTATCAAACAGCCACTTCGATTGGTTGACAAGCTACGGCTACACGAAAGGGTCATAACCTATCCGCGTTTCCTCAGCGCGTGATTCAGGAATCGGGTCAGTGAACTACATACTACATACATGTTGCTTCATTGCGTCGCTAATGTTGACATCGCACTCATTCCATCACAACGTGGATAAAAGACGGGGACTTAGAAATATGTCATTCTTTACCCTCCTCCGCACGCTTCGTACACTTGCAAAGAAATCACATTTATAGGAAGGGGTTAATTAATGCCAATAACAAGTCCTTCTTAGTGTAGGCTTCTTTGCGTTCTTATATTATAGTGATTCAGTAAAACATCACTGTATCTGGATCTTTTCATCATTTTCGACACCAACAATCATTGAATTGTAACATGATAACAAATGTGAAAGAGAAAAAAAAATTCTTGACTTTTGGAGGATCAAAGGCAGAACTAAAACAAATGCACGTTGACAAAATATTCATAATTTTGGAGAACGATTGCAAAACACACCTACCGGAAATAAAACCCTTTATAATACCCTCTTGAAATCATCATTTTTATGCTACCATGCTAATCCAAATGGGAACGTGTTTTAGATAAATATTTTCCTTAAAAGGAACGGATGATCTTTAATATTATTTCAATTACATATACTAAAAGTACTGAGTTAAGGTGGTTGCAATACAGAATTATTCGTAACATTCTGCCAACAAAATGCCTATTTCACAAAATTAAGGAGGTTGGATACAAAATATCGAGGTATTAAGAAATAGCTAAATTTGGTCTTATTTTGTTGAAAAATATGTCTTGAATCAAATTGTGTCATAAAAATACCATGTCACCACAGTTTTTGTTCGAAAAAGGGCCCATCCGTTAGGGCACCCAATGATGAAAATACAATAATTTAAAAACTCCTTTTCAAGATAACTTTTGAATATAATTTTTATTTAAATGTTTTTCTATTAAAGCATTGTAGTATGGAAATAAACTAAGTCCGAAAAAAAGGAACTTGATAATAATATGAAGTAAATTCATACAAAAAAACCTTTTTTTTTGTATCATTATTTTTGTAAAATATTATTTTTTTATACAAAAAATTGATTTCTCGTATTAAGATTTTTTTGAAAATTATATATTTTATAGTTAATACACACTAGAATAAGATTAAAAAGAAAAAAAAGTATGTCACCAGGGGATAACAGAGATATTCACATTCAATTTAGCCAAATCAATGAAAATTAACATCCAGGGGAGATAACTCTTCATTGTCTACATTACCCTTTTTAGAAATTTTCATTAGTACTGAAGGTTAATTAGTGAAATAGATTTTATCATAAAACAAATACTTATGTTCACAAATATAATATAGTCATTGTTTTTTATTAAACTAAATCATTATTTAATTTTGTTATCTTTTTATCTCACACTTTCAGTGAAAAATAAACAAAACAGCATAAACTTCAAAATAGCTCAATCTGACTGGTGCGGATGTGCAGTAACAAAGGTATCCAACCTCCTTAAATAAACAGATTCACCTCTTTGTTCTTTCTGTAAACAAGATCTATAGAAACAGTAGAATCACCCTTTTTGGAAATGTGAATTGTAAGAACAATATTGGCTGTGGAACAAGGGCTTCAATCGGTACAAGTAACAATTAATTTTTCCTGTGGAAATGTTTTGTTAGGTTTATAGAGTGATAATAATAATCCTGTAAATGTGATCACCTTTTTGAAAAATGGAAATAAAAAACCCAAAATGTTAACAAATGTTAATCAAACATTTTACTCAAAATGGAATGTATTGATCAGTTATCAGTAAGAGAATCAATACTAACATTGTCACTGCCAAAATCGAAGGCACCGCTTAGTATGTAGTTTGCGTCATATGTCAAACTTGTTGACTATGATATTTGTAAAATAAAGTATTGGATGTTGTGATGTGGTTTTAGTTTTTTCATTTCAGAAATCAGTTTAAGTGAAAGAAGAATGCTGACCTCCCTACATGTATAAAGAGGAAGAATATTGACCTCCCTACACCTATAAAGAGGAAGAATGTTGACCTCCCTACACCTATAAAGAGGAAGAATGTTGACCTCCCTACACCTATAAAGAGGAAGAATGTTGACCTCCCTACACCTATAAAGAGGAAGAATGTTGACCTCCCTACATCTATAAAGAGGAAGAATGTTGACCTCCCTACATCTATAAAGAGGAAGAATGTTGACCTCCTGACATCTATAAAGAGGAAGAATGTTGACCTCCCTACACCTATAAAGAGGAAGAATGTTGACCTCCCTACATCTATAAAGAGGAAGAATGTTGACCTCCCTACATCTATAAAGAGGAAGAATGTTGACCTCCCTACATCTATAAAGAGGAAGAATGTTGACCTCCCTACACCTATAAAGAGGAAGAATATTGACCTCCCTACACCTATAAAGAGGAAGAATGTTGACCTCCCTACACCTATAAAGAGGAAGAATGTTGACCTCCCTACACCTATAAAGAGGAAGAATGTTGACCTCCCTACATCTATAAAGAGGAAGAATGTTGACCTCCCTACATCTATAAAGAGGAAGAATGTTGACCTCCCTACACCTATAAAGAGGAAGAATGTTGACCTCCCTACATCTATAAAGAGGAAGAATATTGACCTCCCTACATCTATAAAGAGGAAGAATGTTGACCTCCCTACACCTATAAAGAGGAAGAATGTTGACCTCCCTACATCTATAAAGAGGAAGAATGTTGACCTCCCTACATCTATAAAGAGGAAGAATGTTGACCTCCCTACACCTATAAAGAGGAAGAATGTTGACCTCCCTACATCTATAAAGAGGAAGAATGCTGACCTCCTTTAAATGCAAGACGAATGTTGACCTCCTTAGTTCCTTGTATATAGTTGAAGGATATTGTCCTCCTTATATTGATATAGAGAAATAAGGTTGACCACCTTACCATTATGTAGAGGAATTATTTGACCTTCTTACACTAACATAGAAGACGAATTTTGACCTCTTTACATGTATATGGATAAAGACTGTTGACCTCCTCGCATTAATTTTGAAGAAGAATGTTGACCTTCGAACATTAATATGGAAGAAGAATGTTGACCTCCTTGCATTTTAATTGAAGAAGAATGTTGACCTTCTGACATTTATGTGGAAGAAGAATGTTGACCTCCTTACATTTATATTGAAGAAGAATGTTGATCTTACATTTATATTGAAGAATGTTGACCTCCTTACATTTATATGGAAGAAGAATGTTGACCTCCTTACATTTATATGGATGAAGAATGTTGACCTCCTTACATTTATATGGAAGAAGAATGTTGACCTCCTTACATTTATATGGAAGAAGAATGTTGACCTCCTTACATTTATATGGATGAAGAATGTTGACCTCCTTACATTTATGTGGAAGAAGAATGTTGACCTCCTTACATTTATGTGGAAGAAGAATGTTGACCTCCTTACATTTATATGGATGAAGAATGTTGACCTCCTTACATTTATGTGGAAGAAGAATGTTGACCTCCTTACATTTATATGGATGAAGAATGTTGACCTCCTTACATTTATATGGATGAAGAATGTTGACCTCCTTACATTTATATGGAAGAAGAATGTTGACCTCCTTACATTTATATGGAAGAATGTTGACCTCATAACATCTATAAAGAGGAAGAATGTTGACCTCCTTACATTTATATGGATGAAGAATGTTGACCTCTTTACATTTATATGGAAGAAGAATGTTGACCTCCTTTCATTTATATGGAAGAAGAATGTTGACCTCCTTGCATTTTAATTTAAGAAGAATGTTGACCTCCTTACATTTATATGGAAGAAGAATGTTGACCTTCTTACATTTATATTGAAGAAGAATGTTGACCTCCTTACATTTATGTGGAAGAAGAATGTTGACCTCCTGACATTTATATGGATGAAGAATGTTGACCTCCTGACATTTATATAGAAGAAGAATGTTGACCTCCTTACATTTATATGGAAGAAGAATGTTGACCTCCTTACATTTATATGGAAGAATGTTGACCTCATAACATCTATAAAGAGGAAGAATGTTGACCTCCTGACATTTATATTGAAGAAGAATGTTGACCTCCTTACATTTATATTGAAGAAGAATGTTGATCTTCTTACATTTATATTGAAGAAGAATGTTGACCTCCTTACATTTATATTGAAGAAGAATGTTGACCTCCTTACATTTATATGGAAGAAGAATGTTGACCTCCTGACATTTATATGGAAGAAGAATGTTGACCTCCTTACATTTATATTGAAGAAGAATGTTGACCTTACATTTATATCGAAGAAGAATGTTGACCTCCTTACATTTATGTGGATGAAGAATGTTGACCTCCTTACATTTATATGGAAGAAGAATGTTGACCTCCTTACATTTATATGAAAGAAGAATGTTGACCTCCTTACATTTATATGGATGAAGAATGTTGACCTCCTTACATTTATATGGATGAAGAATGTTGACCTCCTTACATTTATATGGAAGAATGTTGACCTCCTAACATCTATAAAGAGGAAGAATGTTGACCTCCTTTATATGCAAGACGAATGTTGACCTCCTTAGTTCCTTGTATATAGTTGAAGGATATTGTCCTCCTTATATTTATATAGAGAAATAAGGTTGACCACCTTACCATTATGTAGAGGAATTATTTGACCTTCTTACACTAACATAGAAGACGAATTTTGACCTCTTAACATGTATATGGATAAAGACTGTTGACCTCCTCGCATTAATATTGAAGAAGAATGTTGACCTTCGAACATTAATATGGAAGAAGAATGTTGACCTCCTTGCATTTCAATTTAAAAAGAATGTTGACCTCCTTACATTTATATTGAAGAAGAATGTTGACCCTTTACATTTATATGGATGAAGAATGTTGACCTCCTTACATTTATGTTGAAGAAGAATGTTGACCCTTTACATTTATATGGATGAAGAATGTTGACCTCCTTACATTTATATTGAAAAAGAATGTTGACCTCCTTACATTTATATGGATGAAGAATGTTGACCTCCTTACATTTATGTTGAAGAATGTTGACCTCCTTTCATTTATATGGATGAAGAATGTTGACCTCCTTACATTTATATGGAAGAAGAATGTTGACCTCCTTACATTTATATGGATGAAGAATGTTGACCTCCTTACATTTATGTGGAAGAAGAATGTTGACCTCCTTACATTTATGTGGAAGAAGAATGTTGACCTCCTTACATTTATATGGATGAAGAATGTTGACCTCCTTACATTTATGTGGAAGAAGAATGTTGACCTCCTTACATTTATATGGATGAAGAATGTTGACCTCCTTACATTTATATGGATGAAGAATGTTGACCTCCTTACATTTATATGGAAGAAGAATGTTGACCTCCTTACATTTATATGGAAGAATGTTGACCTCATAACATCTATAAAGAGGAAGAATGTTGACCTCCTTACATTTATATGGATGAAGAATGTTGACCTCTTTACATTTATATGGAAGAAGAATGTTGACCTCCTTTCATTTATATGGAAGAAGAATGTTGACCTCCTTACATGTATATGGAAGAAGAATGTTGACCTCCTTACATTTATATGGAAGAAGAATGTTGACCTTCGAACATTAATATGGAAGAAGAATGTTGACCTCCTTGCATTTTAATTTAAGAAGAATGTTGACCTCCTTACATTTATATGGAAGAAGAATGTTGACCTTCTTACATTTATATTGAAGAAGAATGTTGACCTCCTTACATTTATGTGGAAGAAGAATGTTGACCTCCTGACATTTATATTGAAGAAGAATGTTGACCTCCTGACATTTATATAGAAGAAGAATGTTGACCTCCTTACATGTATATGGAAGAAGAATGTTGACCTCCTTACATTTATATGGAAGAAGAATGTTGACCTCCTTACATTTATATGGATGAAGAATGTTGACCTCCTTACATTTATATGGATGAAGAATGTTGACCTCCTTACATTTATATGGAAGAAGAATGTTGACCTTCTTACATTTATGTGGAAGAAGAATGTTGACCTCCTTACATTTATATGGATGAAGAATGTTGACCTCCTTACATTTATATGGATAAAGAATGTTGACCTCCTTACATTTATATGGAAGAAGAATGTTGACCTCCTTACATTTATATGGAAGAATGTTGACCTCATAACATCTATAAAGAGGAAGAATGTTGACCTCCTGACATTTATATTGAAGAAGAATGTTGACCTCCTTACATTTATATTGAAGAAGAATGTTGATCTTCTTACATTTATATTGAAGAAGAATGTTGACCTCCTTACATTTATATTGAAGAAGAATGTTGACCTCCTTACATTTATATGGAAGAAGAATGTTGACCTCCTGACATTTATATGGAAGAAGAATGTTGACCTCCTTACATTTATATTGAAGAAGAATGTTGACCTTACATTTATATCGAAGAAGAATGTTGACCTCCTTACATTTATGTGGATGAAGAATGTTGACCTCCTTACATTTATATGGAAGAAGAATGTTGACCTCCTTACATTTATATGAAAGAAGAATGTCGACCTCCTTACATTTATATGGATGAAGAATGTTGACCTCCTTACATTTATATGGATGAAGAATGTTGACCTCCTTACATTTATATGGAAGAATGTTGACCTCCTAACATCTATAAAGAGGAAGAATGTTGACCTCCTTTATATGCAAGACGAATGTTGACCTCCTTAGTTCCTTGTATATAGTTGAAGGATATTGTCCTCCTTATATTTATATAGAGAAATAAGGTTGACCACCTTACCATTATGTAGAGGAATTATTTGACCTTCTTACACTAACATAGAAGACGAATTTTGACCTCTTAACATGTATATGGATAAAGACTGTTGACCTCCTCGCATTAATATTGAAGAAGAATGTTGACCTTCGAACATTAATATGGAAGAAGAATGTTGACCTCCTTGCATTTCAATTTAAAAAGAATGTTGACCTCCTTACATTTATATTGAAGAAGAATGTTGACCCTTTACATTTATATGGATGAAGAATGTTGACCTCCTTACATTTATGTTGAAGAAGAATGTTGACCCTTTACATTTATATGGATGAAGAATGTTGACCTCCTTACATTTATATTGAAAAAGAATGTTGACCTCCTTACATTTATATGGATGAAGAATGTTGACCTCCTTACATTTATGTTGAAGAATGTTGACCTCCTTTCATTTATATGGATGAAGAATGTTGACCTCCTTACATTTATATGGAAGAAGAATGTTGACCTTCTTACATTTATATTGAAGAAGAATGTTGACCTCCTTACATTTATATTGTAGAAGAATGTTGACCCTTTACATTTATATGGATGAAGAATGTTGACTCCTTACATTTATGTTGAAGAAGAATGTTGACCTCCTTACATTAATATGGAGGAAGAATGTTGACCTCCTTACATTTATATGGATGAAGAATGTTGACCTCCTTACATTTATATGGAAGAACAATGTTGACCTCCTTACATTTATATGGAAGAAGAATGTTGACCTCCTTACATTTATGTTGAAGAAGAATGTTGACCTCCTTTCATTTATATGGATGAAGAATGTTGACCTCCTTACATTTATATGGATGAAGAATGTTGACCTCCTTACATTTATATAGAAGAATGTTGACCTCCTTACATTTATATGGATGAAGAATGTTGACCTGCTTACATTTATATGGAAGAAGAATGTTGACCTTCTTACATTTATATGGAAGAAGAATGTTGACCTTCTTACATTTATATGGAAGAAGAATGTTGACCTCCTTACATTCATGTTGAAGAAGAATGTTGACCTCCTTATATTCATATGGATGAAGAATGTTGACCTTCGAACATTAATATGGAAGAAGAATGTTGACCTCCTTGCATTTTAATTTAAAAAGAATGTTGACCCTTTACATTTATATGGATGAAGAATGTTGACCTCCTTACATTTATATTGAAAAAGAATGTTGACCTCCTTACATTTATATGGATGAAGAATGTTGACCTCCTTACATTTATGTTGAAGAATGTTGACCTCCTTTCATTTATATGGATGAAGAATGTTGACCTCCTTACATTTATGTTGAAGAATGTTGACCTCCTTTCATTTATATGGATGAAGAATGTTGACCTCCTTACATTTATATGGATGAAGAATGTTGACCTCCTTACATTTATATGGAAGAAGAATTTTGACCTTCTTACATTTATATGGAAGAAGAATGTTGACCTTCTTACATTTATGTTGAAGAAGAATGTTGACCTCCTTACATTCATATGGATGAAGAATGTTGACCTCCTTACATTTATATTGAAGAAGAATGTTGACCTCCTTACATTTATATTGAAGAAGAATGTTGACCTCCTTACATTTATATTGAAGAAGAATGTTGACCTCTTTACGTTAATATGGATGAAGAATGTTGACCTCCTTACATTTATATGGAAGAAGAATGTTGACCTCCTTACATTTATATGGAAGAAGAATGTTGACCTCCTTACATTTATGTTGAAGAAGAATGTTGACCTCCTTACATTTATATGGAAGAAGAATGTTGACCTCCTTACATTTATATGGAAGAAGAATGTTGACCTCCTTACATTTATATGGATGAAGAATGTTGACCTCCTTACATTTATGTTGAAGAAGAATGTTGACCACCTTACATTTATATTGTAGAAGAATGTTGACCTCCTTACATTTATATGGAAGAAGAATGTTGACCTTCTTACATTTATATGGATGAAGATTGTTGACCTCCTTACATTTAAATGGAAGAAGAATGTTGACCTCCTTACATTTGTATTGAAGAAGAATGTTGACCTCCTTACATTTATGTGGATGAAGAATGTTGACTCCTTACATTTATGTTGAAGAAGAATGTTGACCTCCTTACATTTATGTGGATGAAGAATGTTGACCTCCTTACATTTATGTTGAAGAAGAATGTTGACCTCCTTACATTTATATGGATGAAGAATGTTGACCTCCTTACATTTATGTTGAAGAAGAATGTTCTATATATTTCATATAGGACACACGCGTTTGCACATTTATATATCTGCGATAATTGTTTTCTTTGTTTGTTTACATAGACCTTACGTATATGTATATGTTCGTCAATGGTTTCTGTAAACATGGTGTGTTGTGTGCGTCTGTAACTGTGTATTCTGTATTTGCGTATGTCTGGCAATATTTTGCGTATGTGTGCTTGCTTTATTCATTGTGAGCTTCAGTTTGTATAAGTGATTATATATTGATACAGTAACTGCTGAGGGTCTGTTTATATGCACGCGTAATTCTAAGATATATGTATTATGCGAGTGCATTGCGAGAGTTATGTATACCTCATGCTTATATTGGCACGCATATATACAAAGTCATCCTGAATGACAGCTAGTATTGACAATTGAAAGCCTTTGATGCATTCTCGTTCATAACATTCTAACAACTCATTGCATGCATATAACTGAACAAGACCTAGAAACCGCACTGAAGACAGGCATTATTTAAGAAGATAATAAACTATTTCATAGACTGAAAACCCAGCTGGTGTACATATAGACTAGTACTAGCGCATTCTCACATGACGGCTGACAGACGCCTGTTAGATTCGATCCACCAGTGCGACCCCACGCGAATATAAGTTACGTATGGGTTGTATACCGTATAATACAGGCCTACACAGCAGCAAGAACTCTGGGAAGGGCAGGTACCCAACGGCTCTTCGTGTCGGCTCACCCATTCTGACACTAATCTGAATATCCGTGACAAATACATACCTAATCCAATGTAGGATTAAGCGTAATATCTAGTCTACCTTACCTAGAGGAAATGTGCGTCGAGTCGTCCATGCAATCGGCCCGTAGGTGCTCACTTGTCTAGTAAACCTTCTGCATAGGTATCTCTCTGTGATATTTCATATGTGTCTTATTTGCTACATTTGGGATCGCACTTACTGTACCATTGCAGATCCTAATTTGTAGCCTACTATCGCAGATAGTATGATCCCAAAAATACGACAAGGTTACAATGGCCTAAGATTTAATAATTATCAACTTGTATACATTTAATATTAAAGACAAGTGGATATTAAGATGATATTTGCATGACTTTTATTGACAGATACCATGCTTATATTAAAAATTATATCATAACGAGTGGCGCAACAAAGAGCAATAATATTTAAATTTTATGACGCATGGTACATGTTTATTGTCGGGAAATTACGAACTTTTACCGGAATAGGCGTTTTTCAATGATACAAAAACGGGTTTATTGAAAGTAAGAAGGTCAACATTCTTTATCTTCTATAGAAATGTAAGGAGGAAATATTCTTCTTCAATTTAAATGCGAGGTCAACATTCTTCTTCCATTTAAATGTAAGGAGGTCAACATTCTTCATCCATATAAATGTAAGGAGGTCAACATTCTTCTTCAATATAAATGTAAGGAGGTCAACATTCTTCTTCCATATAAATGTAAGAAGGTCAACATTCTTCTTCCATATAAATGTAAGGAGGTCAACATTCTTCATCCATATAAATGTAAGGAGGTCAACATTCTTCTTCAATATAAATGTAAGGAGGTCAACATTCTTCTTCAATATTAATGCGAGGTCAACGTTCTTCTTCAATATAAATGTAAGGAGGTCAACATTCTTCTTCCATTTAAATGTAAGGAGGTCAACATTCTTCATCCATATAATTGTAAGGAGGTCAACATTCTTCTTCAATATATATGTAAGGAGGTCAACATTCTTCTTCAATATAAATGTAAGGAGGTCAACATTCTTCTTCAATATTAATGCGAGGTCAACATTCTTCTTCAATATAAATGTAAGGAGGTCAACATTCTTCTTCCATATACATGTAAGGAGGTCAACATTCTTCTTCAACATAAATGTAAGGAGGTCAACATTCTTCATCCATATAAATGTAAGGAGGTCAACATTCTTCTTCCATATAAATGTAAGGAGGTCAACATTCTTCATCCATATAAATGTAAGGAGGTCAACATTCTTCTTCCATATAAATGTAAGGAGGTCAACATTCTTCATCCATATAAATGTAAGGAGGTCAACATTCTTCATCCATATAAATGTAAGGAGGTCAACATTCTTCTTCAATATAAATGTAATGTAAATGTACATTGTCGCGTATTCGTACAAAATATATAAACTAAGCCGAAGTTACCCGAAACAATTCTTAGTGGCACTGGTTGTAATTTCTCAGAAAATCAAGTAGATAACAAGACTTTGCACCTGTTAAGTTTAGCATCGCAAGAATACTAAATAAATCGACACTCTTGAATCTTTGGAGATCAAAACAGAACACACTTAATCATATCACGATTATTTGCCGCTATCAATATTGCGAGCAATCATAGTTAATGAACCTATGACCCCTTTTCCAAATCAAGAAAGTGGAAACATAACCATGTTTTGTAATAAGTATCTTAATTTAGATTGAAACACATCTTAAACACATTAATATTTCGACAAAGTACATTTTCAATAATGAACAATTTTACCCTGAACAATTATAATAGCGCGTACAGATAAACGGAAACACTACAGCCTTTGACCTCAATCAATAACTAGAGTTCTTTGTTGCAAATTAGGTGATGGATAAGGCTCATATATTTCGTAGTTATTGTACAACGCTGAATCAAGTGATTCATCGCCGATGCAGGAATTATGGCTTGTGCGGGCCACCGTAGATCGTATGTAAATAGCGTGAGCCTGTTCAAAGGCGTGGAATTCTTTAGGCATAGATGGAGAGCTGCTTAATACGGCACCTCACGACCTCGCCTTCAGCCCCGTGCGCAATCATATCTCCGTCACTTTAGTGCGGACCCCTGATAAAGTGTATAGATGAGCATATCGTCTTCACAAATAATTATCCGCATCTTTATCATTGAACACTGTTGATTTGTGGAACCCTATTTTGGTAATCAGATTACAGTATTAAAGGCACTGTTGCACGTTGTTAATAATATTAATAATATCGCAAAGAGAAAAACAAATGCTACCAATTGAAAGATACTTTTTTTATTAAGGCGAGATTATTTTAAAACACATAGGCCTATCATGTTCACACAAGCTAAATGAAATCCCTTTCCTATGACTTGTGTATTTACAGTAAAATAACCGCATTGTCACTTGACACATGAAATTTTAATTTTGTAAGTACGGGTAATATGGTTAATTGTAAAGGGATTTCTACCTTCTAAAGAAAACATAATTACCAAAACTGATATTTATAGTGAGCAAAATTAATATGGAATTGAAAATTTTAAAAAGAAGCCATAGTAATTTGCTGAGATCATGTTGGAGTATAATAACGACGTGCATAGGGGGGGGGGGGGGGGGGGGGGGGGGGGGGGGGTGATCAAAATTTATGGTTAAGACAATGTATTTAAACTAAATGAATCAGAGATAAATCAAATATAGAATGTAAATTTAAGTGATGCGTTTTCATTTTTTTATATAAAATGAATTAAATGGCCGCCAATTGATTTTATGTGAATCCTGATACTTTGTCCTCTGACTATGGATGATTGCTTTGTGTTATGAGATTATTTTTTACACTATGAAAATAATACATTTAGCATTAACGTACAATTATCAGGGAAAACACTAAAATATAACATTAACAAAAATTGCTACTGCTCCTTTAAAGGCTGTAATGCAATATAATGTCATTTAGAAATTGAAAACATCAATACTAATTCAGTAAAGGCGCGCTTGTCTATCATGGTTAAAATTCTGCAAGTTGCATCCTTTCTCTCACCCAATTTTTACATGAATAGTAATACTCATAACGTTGGTTTGTCTTCGCAGATTAACACTCCTTGTGTAGTATTGTCAATATCTAACAATTGACATGGAAATCATAAATCATCGTCAGATGAATTGCGCAATATAATGGGGAAGGGACGTGATTGATTGATCTTCCGCCGACACTAAGAGTTATGGTTACACGTCCCGTTATTGTCAGTTTGTCAAGCGCATCTTACTGATTGTCACATTACATTCAACGCCATCTCAGCTTAATTATGTTACTCCTGCTTGGCTTCCCGTATCGGTCGATCAAACTGTCCGTGATGCATGAATACTGTCGGGTTGGCGGCAACTGTTTTTCACAAGACGTTCACAAGACGTCTTGCATTGAACCCAAATTTCATCCCTTGGTAGTTTAGAGTTAACAAAATGTGGTGTCTTCTTGTAGGAGGTATCGTATGGAGGTAGGAACTCGTATACAGGAGTAACTTGCCCCTAGCTTGATACTGGTGATTGGTTAGCTGAGTAAAAGTTTCAAAAGGTCACATCCAAGCTTATCGACAGACTGTATATTTTCCACGTAATCCGTCTCTGAACCATTACCACAGTCATATATACACACCAAAAAAAGTTAAGCACCCCCGTTTTTTCACAGAGGGGTGTACTTCGTTGGAGTAAGCTATGAAACAGAGAAAAAGAAGATAAGCAAAACTCATTTATATTGAGAAACAATTATTTGGCCGTTTGCGGGAGAAGTTTTGTAATCGTGTGGGCACTAAAAGTGCATGAAAATATAGAGGAAATGGACATGCAATTTCATCCAAAGTATTGTCACTACACGCTCTTGGTGTGTGCCACCCGATCAAAGCAGCTTAAATATAGTTAATCAGTGTTTCAAGAATCACCAAACATGACCACGTGCGCGACTCTTCTTGGCATACCCCTAAAAAGGTTCTTTAATTTGTTCCATCGGTATCCGCTGCCACTCATCGTGAAGAGCGACCTCCAGTTCCCCCAGGTTTTGTACAGGAGGATCCCTTCTTTGTATCCGACGAGCAAAAATGTCCCAAACATGCTCGATTGGGTTCAAATCAGGTGCCATTGCTGGCCATGGAATTCGTGTTACACCATTATTTTCCAGATGTTGGTTTACAGCAAGTGAACGATGAGGTCTGGGATTGTCTTCCATGAACATGGGTCTTGTGGCAAGTCTGTCATCGAAATGAATTAATTAGTATTAATTACAGGACCGAGAACCTCCTGAATGTAGCAAACGCCTGTGAGTGAACCCCGTATAGTCACCAAATCGAGTCTACAGTCGTAGGAGAAGCCTCCCCAAACCATCAGAGATCCCCCGCCTTAGTTGGCAAAATGTTCCTGGGGGCACGACGTGTATTCCTGGTCCCCCATACGCGGGCTCAGCCATAAACAGCATACAGGAGGAAACGACTTTCGTCGGTCCAGTGTAGACCCTACTCTCCTCCATGATCTCGGTTCCATCTCTGCCTGGCCACACACAATAACCTACATTCACGTCTGTGGTGATTTGTGAGCATTGGACGCCTGATGACTCTTCTGGTCCTTAATCCGGAAGCTTTGAGGAGATTTCTCAGAGTTTGGTTGCTTAAGCGGAGATGAGGTAACCATACCCGTTTCAGATGGGTGCTTGAAGCAAACGACAGGCGTCTAACATGTCGTAACAGAGATCTATCCTCCTGGGGCGTGGTAGTTTTTGGTCTTCCTGATCGTGGAAGGTCCCTAACATCATTTGTTTGTGCATGCTTCCTGACCAGACGGCTTATAGGCGGTGTAGTGGAAGGGAGTTCTTCTGGCAATTTCCTTGTAAGAACGTCCTGCCCGATGAAGCCCAATGATCTGCCATCTCAATGTATTTGAAATTCTCCTCCGCGCCATTTTCGATGAGAAGTGAAACAAGTGGTAATGAAGTCGGAACCGATCCTTAAATGCCAATTCTTGTGATTGTTTGAAACTTGGTTTGTGCGACACAGGGGTGTCAGGATTCACGTGCATGTGTTTCGTTCGTGAGACACTATTTTCAAAAAGTAAAACCTTATTTTATCACCAATAGAATTGATTTGCCATAATGAGGGTTTGGTTTCAGCATATACTGAGGGGGGGGTGTGCTCAACTTTGTTGGTGTGTATACATCATTTTATATAGAGAAATATTATTTCTAATGCATCTCCAAAACAATACTTCCAAATATAAGATCTTCAGGTTCAGGGAATGATGTCAGTGACTTATTTGCAGTTTAAGACATAACTACGATCTGCAGGTCAATCAACCGACCATTCACCACAACACAGTGACTGTCGGGAGAGAATAGACATTCCTTGAGGTGGTGGAATCACTCATACATTAGGAATAACTATCATGGTCTTCTGTGTGGAAATGTTTTAAAATAATACAGTGATGGCGAACAAGTGCAGGTACAGATGGGGAGATCACAGACGAGGGCTCTTGATAGAAAGCCGAGTGCAGTTCGAGTAATGATGTTAAAACCAATCTGATTAAAAACGTCGTGTTCTAAGGAATAAACGTTTCAAAATGTTGACGCTACCAGGAAAGGAAGTTGAGATTCCCCCTCTACACGAGGGAGACTCCGCCCCACACGTTGAAATCAGTACATACTGGAGCCACGAGGTTCCTCCTCGCTTCTGGTCAATGGCTTCATACACGGGTGTCGTTTTTGTAATGTGGAAAATGTTTGACTGGGTGGAATGTTCCACAAGTTCTCCCAAAAATTGGAACCTTTGAGTTACTACAAAGCTATCAAATCCAGGTTAGAAGAAGTTCATTGATATCTCAAGGAGTTGTTAATGCCGTTCCAATACAGTGTTTATCGCCTAGAGATATCCCGTTTTTGCATGAGAGGGCTTTGTGAACACGGAAAATAATAATAATATGCTAACAAGGCCCTCGCTGCGATTACCCTTCCCGTGTATTATCTGGGCTCACAAAGCCCTCTCATTTTATTATGTTCTTTTTCAAATTATCCATATTCTATGTTGAAATGGTTTAAAGAAAACAAGTGAGGGAAACGACTTTCTCTTTCGAATAGAACTTCAAAGTCGCTGATATACCAATTTGTTATTGTTTTTGCGAAAGACCACCTAGAAACCAAAATGTCATATCACTGTGGTACCATAACACCTTAGACAAACTTGGTCGACTTCTTAGGTCCTCTAATGAAATGATTAAATTGAGATTTTATGGGTGACTCTTCCATTTCTTGAGAGGGATAATAAAGTGATCTAAAACGATTACCTATGATTTCAGTGTGTAAGAAGAGAACGACCGTTCCCTCGTGCTTACCGTTAAAGAAATTCAAAACTCCTCGGTATCGGCTAATCTCGCATGTTCAGGCTTTTACTCAGCTAACCAATCACAGGGCGCCGGCAAAAGCCTTCGGTAGCAAGCTAGGGGCAAGTAACACATGTTAACCATACTTTGAACATGATCGCCGCCAGCAGTATTATAATTAGGGAGATGATGTGATTGGTCTGCTAACGACTTGGTTTCGGCTGCGCTTTACTGGTTTTTAACACGCGAGGCACAGGGGTGTGGTTAGACCTTGTGTAGAGGATTCAATATCTCAGTGCAGTTAATATTTCGATTATTTTATTCCTAGGAACTAGGCCGATTTTAATCAAACTGGCAAGCCTCTGTTCTAATAAGCCAAGATCTCTGGGTTCTAGAAGATTTTCCTAGCAGAAAAAAGTTGTAGCTCAAGATATCTCTCTTATTTGCAGCCAATGAAAAGATATCTTATATATATCTATGACTGGGAGCATTCTTAACGATCGCATAGTGACATGAAAAAAATAATGCCTTTATGTTTTATTATTTATTAACAGTGTGAGGGGGAAATATTTGATCAGATTTTTATCAGATATGGATAGGGTTTTTCATAAGATAGTAATGATTTTATAGTTATTTTTTTTGTTTTGATGATAGATTTTATTTGACTAATTAACCCAAAAAACTAATGAGAAGGTAAAAAGCTATGTCAAAGTAAGAGTTTTCTCCCCTGGGTATTACATTTCATTGATAGCTTTGCTGAATCATCTGGAAATGGTTGAGGCTTTGCAAATGACCACTTTTGAAACAGTGTCCCTGATTGCACAACTAAGTTGGATTGCCTCCAATCAGATTTCTACCTTTCTACTCCATTTATTTGGCTTATTAGAACAGAGGCTTGCTTGGTTATGACTGAGCTGCCTCTGTGGGGAGAGAAGAATACTTTTTGATAACCATCATTTTGTCATTTATAATTATTCATGGTTCATACAGCCAAAACAGAATAAAATTCCAGTACTTTTCAAGGATATTTTACCATTTTAAGTACATATATTCGCAGGTCAAGTGACAAAACTTTTGGTTTTGATGCTGCCATTTTCCCAAGTGCTGCATTGTGACATCGAAATTTTCAAAAAGCAATCGATTGTGAGAACCGGAAATTACCAATTTTGTTGGAATGATTGGAAGCTTGCCGACTGGTTTCGTTTCATTCTGCTCTCTATCAATTTGGGTAGTTAGCAGAACGACGATGTTTTAGATTGTGATCGATGTCATAGTATATTCCAGTATGTTTTCGAAAATTTTAAAAGGACATTACCGCAAAATTCCATTACTTTTTCAGGACATTTAGTAAGCATTGTAAATTCAAGTACTTTTCCAGTATCAAAACAAAATTCAAATACTTTTCCAGGCCTGTGCGAACCATGTTGTTGAACATTTTAGTATTCCAAGGTAATGCAAAGCAAAACCAGTTTCATTGTGGAAATTAAATAAGGATAAAACCATGAAAGTTTCAAACATTCTTTACTTCCAATAGTGACAACATGAGAGAATCTTGATGGCATGATATTGTGAGTTGATATGATAATGACATTTATCATAGCACTTTTTTAAGTTTAAGTATTATCTAAATTGATTAAGTTTGAATGCATGATAATACTTGTGATTGACAATTCCAATAATATCAAATGTTTCTGTACAAATTACTGGTTACCAGTAGTGAAGATGATAGATGATAGATGATATGAAGCTATGGGTGAATAATAGGGGAGATGTAACATGCACAATACCATCTTTCATGGACTCAAACAGCATGTGGGCAACACTTACACCAGCACACATTCACACAAACATCCACACAATTACAATACACTGAAGGTATTCACCCTGCGTCCCTACCACCCACCATCAGTGTTCATGTACTGTCTTGTTTTACTTGTACAACCACCCAACCACTCAAGTTGCTCAAACCATACAACATAAAATGCAGTCTTCAGACAAACAATGATAGTATCCAACTGCAACATAGATCTCTGTATCTCACTCAAACTATGTACATACAGCCTACCGCAATCTACAAGCCATTCCCCAAAAGGATTTCACCTATATAACAGATGAAATGACTTGAAGGATATGAATTGTATCGTGCTGCAGGATATGTATTCCTAATGGAGAGAATGTGTAACCGTGACGAATATTGGAAGCATATTCAGGGATCTATCCGTATCTCTCTTTATCCTGTTGAACCTCTTCCGTGCGCTTCAAGATGGCTGCATTCTTCTCCTTGATTCTCTGGATGCGTTGCTCCAGGGCTTCATCTGGCTCTAGAAGGGAGGTAAAGCATACAAGAGATGTAAACAAGACCAACACGCGCTGCCTCATGACCTCCTCGCTCTGCACGGACAAGTCTGTTTGTCCACCCTGCTTCCTACTGCAAACATGAGCATATCACACAATGCCAACATACATACATTGCACATAAATCCAGTATAATGGACACTACTGAGGCAAAAAGGAAATTTGTCAATGGTACAAACAGCATAACAGAGGCATTGCATACCGTTGTGATCTTCAACAATTCATTTTGAACATTGAGATTAAAATCATGTCAAAATATAGAAAACTTCTCCTCATTATTAATATGAAATGACATTGAATTAGAATTCACTAAAATCAACATTTCATAACTACCAAATAATTATTATTTTAAGAAAATATATATCTGGATGAAGCAAAAAGATTATATAGCAGTGGAAGAATACCATCACATGACAATATCACAGATGTTTAGGACTCAAACTGAGATCTAAAGGCAGTGTGAACAACCTTGAGGTAGATATGTAATAAATAAACCTCACAAAACACATGAGATTCAATATTTTGTAAATTTTTGACAAAATTGTCAAGTACATTAACATTAGAGACAGGTAAACCAAATAATAAAATAGATTGTATGATAGCAAGAAAATATTAGGTAAAAGGTTATGAAATTTATTTCAAGAAGAGTTTCTTCCCCTTGTGTACTACATGACAATAAATAAACAGATAACTGATATCAGTCCTGGGAAACAAAAATTCTATCGAAAAAGAACTTATTCATTGTATCTAAAAATGAAATAAATTGTTAAATACAATGGAAAATTAAAAACTAAGAATTCACAATGATAAATGGATTTCATTAAAAAAGTACAAAATTTCACAATTTGTATTTTAATTTCAATTAACTTCAATTCTTAATTATTCACCAAAATAGCAACTGAGAAGACCTAGAAAAGCCTAGAGCACCAAATGACTACTGGAGCCTGCTTGACAAACCTCAACTTGTACAGAACATGACATACTTGAGGACTCATCCACTGCTCTGGTGGAGGAGCTATGTTCCACGGTCTGTGAGTTCTCCTTCCTCCTCCTGTTGCTGTGCTTCAGTGTTGATTTCTCTCTCTCTATATCAGAGTTCACCTGCCGTCCAAGCCGCTCATGAACAGAGCTGCGAGACTTTGAGGCTTCCACCTCAGGCCTGTGTTTGTCTGAATCAAGAGTCACACTTAAAAGAGGGGACCGGTCCCGCGACTCAAACTTAGCATGCCTTTTGGTATTTTCTTGTGAAGAGGATGACTTTGTTCTGAGAGAAAGAATGGCACCTGAGTCATGGTTAGTTGTGACTTTTCTGGATCCTCTGTATTGTTTGGAGCGCCCAGTGTCCAATGAAAGAACAGTTCTCTTCTGGGTAGCACTGGAAACTCTCAGTGGGCCTGATGGACTCGAGTCCCGGGATGAGTGGGAATCTTGCTCCTCCTCACTGTCTTTTTGCTTTGACTGCCTGTGGGAGAGTCTGTCAGATTGCTGCCTGCTGTTAGGGAGAACAATACTACTGGGAAGTTTAGGTCCATCAGAATCACTCTCACTCTCTCTCATCACCTCGATGTTCCTGTGTCTTGGTGGTCGCTGCTCTATCCGTGGTTCTCTTCTGGCGTCTCTGGAGCGATCAAACCTCCCTCTCCTCTCAGCATATCTGTCCCTGAGGGAGGAGCCCACATTGTGCACTCTTCTGGCTCTGCTGCCAGGCTGCTGCATGGAGTCCAGTGTGTCTCGAATCACTCTTGTCCTAGTCTTTCCACCATGCAGTCGATCTTTGTTCTCTTCTTTCTTCCAGGATCTGCCCTCATCGCCGCTATCACTGTCACTCATTTGAACATAAGCCTCAGATCTGGACTCATCTGAAGAATCGTTGTCTTCCTTTTTATCATTGTTTTTCTTATCAACCCTCTCTTTAATTTTTGACTTTAAATCTTTGATTTCTCTATTATCCTTTTGCTCCTTATTTTCTTTTGACCCACTTTTATGTCGTTCTTTAGATGCCTTCTTCTTCTCATATCTCTCCAGATCTCTAGAATACCGCTTTGGAATAGGTGATGTTGATCGTGACCTGCGTTTTTCCTTCTGTCTCTTTTTTGACCTAGGCACAATTCCCTTTAAGGATATTGTTTTGCTTCCTTCCTTAGAACTTGACACCGGTGATGACTGAAACTTTCTTTTTCTTGCTTCTAACTTTTGGAGATCATTTTCTGACATTTTAGGCTTTTTGGCTTCATGAACATTATCTACAGTTTTTTTTATTGTAATATTTACAAAATCTTTTGGTGCTTCAGAAACAGGGGCAGATGTATTTTTATCACTTTCATTTCTGTTTTTCCTAGTCGTCAACTTAAAGGATAGATCGCTTGGGCTATTTTCATTTTCTGATTGCTCCTTCACTCGAGCTCGATGATGCAAAAGTTTCTGTGAAAGATCAAATGATGGCACACTCTCTGTAGGAACATTCATTTTAATGTTCTCTTTAGTCCACTTAGATGAAACCTCTTCCTCCTTTTCTGAGCTTGTATTGAGAACTTGCCGATGGTCCATCGTTTCTTCAAGCAAGCGGTCAGCTTCTTTTCGCTCTAATTTCTCTTCCTCTGTCTCTGATTCACCTTTCCCCGAATTGCTAAGAGTCACTTGGCAGGTGTCCAGGTCAAGCTGCAGATCAGTCTCGGACTCACTCTCACTGCTACTCTCTTCACTCTCCTTCTCTGAGAGTGAGTTGTGGTCACTACCTGAGTCACTTCTCTCACTGCCCCCACTCTTGTCCTGCTGGCCCCTCCCCTCCTCCCCACTCGACCCCTCCAGCAGCTTGTCCTCCGTGCTGCTCCCCTCCGAGGCCGAGTTGTCCTCCCTATCTGGGGACTGGTTGAGAGGCGCGTCCTCATCCTCACTCTCCGAGTCCTCACTGGAGCCGCTGCTCGTGTCAAACCGGCTGAACTTGCTTGTAGCTGCAACAGCAAACATCGTATTTCAACACAAACAGTTGCCAAAAGTAAAGTTAAAACTGATGAAAGAAAGAGTAAACAAACACAACATAGAATACATGATTACATGAAAATGTTTCATGATTAACTTTTTGCTTTCATCAAACTGTCATTACTTGGTTAGGGTTCATTCATCCCTTGATTTTGATTAAATGTGGTATTGAGATCCATACATACATGAAGAGGTGTCATGATTGACAATTTTGAAAATGATTATATTGTTTTCTATTGGCTTGTTAACAACTTCATGACAAAGATCTTAAAACATAATAAGTAATTGAGTTTATCATGTCTTACAAATATGATACTAATTTATATATAATACTTGTAAAATTGCAAGTGTTTTTTTCATTTTGTGTTTTCATCGAAACAATTTCCTTTTATATAATTCTGGAAACATTACAACCTGACATTAATTGAATTTTTGTAACAGATTGTCACTGCTTTTATGAATCTAAATTTCTTGAAATCTAAAAAAATTGGTTCCAGGTAAGGTGAGATTTTCGAATTTCGAGATTTACAGTCCAGACCTTCAACTGTTCATACCATGTGTACCAGCTGACAAACCACCAGAAGAAGAAGTTACTGAGCCATAAAATATTTTGCCGTATATTTTTATGTAAACATCAGAAGAAAATTAATGAACAGATCTAGATTCTTTCATTGGCAGTTAGGGATTCTATTGTGATTGGTTGGTGGCCGTGAGGTAATTACATATATACCGTAATCGAAACTAAATGCCACAGTAAATCTCTGTCATGTATCACTAACAGATTTAAATAGTTGTCTTTATCATATAAAATCTGTATATCATACTGTTAATAACAAAGCGTTTTGAAAGTATAATTAGGAAGACTTTTTTTTTCAATTTGCACCTGTTGCACTTCAGTTGCACATGTTGATCTCTAACATACAAGTTCAAGGCATCCCCCACATAATCTCAGATTCAGTGATGAGCAACTCTTAAAAGTAAACAATGACAGAAGTTTCTGGATGACAATCAATAGATGGATGCAAACAATGAATGATGACAACAGACTATCTGTCCTAGTAGGTCTGGAGAGCAATAAAATACAAAATCTTCTTGGATGGATTGGTGGACAGAAAGATGAACAACAGATGCTTTGATGTAACATACAGAACAGTCTGATCAGTGAAAAAAGATTTCATGAAGTAACTAAAAATGTTGAGTACCTTTTGGTCTGGATGGACTTTCTGTTTGACTGTTGTCTGAGGTTCCAGAATACCATTTGTCTTGTGGACGCAACAATACTGGCTTGGTTGAAGACGGGTCTCCTTTAGAGCCCAGGACATTTCTATGGCCTGTAGATTGAGTGTTTGGAGTTATCTCCCCTTCAGGTGGCATTGGACTGATGAGGATGAGGTTGTTTGCTCGAGGGGGGAGGCCTCGAGAAGAACCTCCCCGGGGGACTCCTCCTCGCCCGCTTGTTTTCCGGGCCACATTGGGCGGGGTGTTGCTCCTCCCACGACCAGAGTTGAGCCTGCCCCTGAGGTGGTTGCGCTGATGATGCTGATGATGCTGATGCTGATGATGCTGATGTGGTAGCTGCTGATAGATGGACTTGGACTGGAGAGTGTGGCTGTGCTGGTAGTGTGGAGGTGGCTGTGTGTATGGGATGGAGGAATACTGGGAGATGACGGGCGGAGAGCTGCTGTAGTAGCTTGGGGATCTGCTCTCAGTCGGCTGCAGCTGGCTCAGTGTGCTCGGGTGCTGGCCACTGTGGCTGCTTCCATACTACCAAATAGAAACAGCTCTTCAGAGTGTGATTCTAATGATTGAAGTACATCTGTACACTAAAATCAGGGATTATGCTATTGTTGTAAGCTTTGAATGACCAAGTTTTTGAACTTTAAGTAAAAAAAATTTTCAAGATATTGTGCTTTTTTATAAAGAGATATTGACTTGACTCAGAAATCTAAACTATACATGACATTTATCATTTTACTCAGGATAGATTATCTTGAAGATGTATTAAAAATAGCGTTCACTCAGCTTGACGGCTTAGGACAAGTTATTCACTTATGATCACCTAGAGAGTTACATCCATTACTTGCAGGTTATGACACAAAGCAATCAAAATTCAAAATCATCTCTTAGTATAGAAACTTAACCATATCAACCCCGTCTCATGCACGTCTAACCATAAAGCTCTTCCCTACCCTCACAAGGCCACTAACACACATCATGGCCCTGCACTCAATACTAGCCACACTGGTCAGCCTTGACAAACCATACAAAATGATAGTAATGAAACATTGTTGAGCTATCATCCATAGTTAGGCAGTTGTGAGTAAAGGCTTACTGTTGGAGGGCAGACTAATGTTTTCTCAAGAGTACGAAGAGCTGCTTCTTTCAGCGCCTTCAGATCTTCATCTTCTTCAACAGGCTTCTGCTTCTGGAGAACAAACACAACTTTTATCTCTCACATAGTTAGGGAATAATTTCTTCTCATCAAGAAACAATGCATCATAACTACAATGCAATTTCACAATGCTCATAACCACTGATCATATTTTGACATTAATATCAAATAGTGATAGAAATGTTGACATTCTGTCTGTTATCATTACAATGTGTCTTCATGGAATAGGGCTTCCACGGGTACTCAAGCCCAATCGGGTCCAGCTGGACTCGAGGATTCGAAAAGTGGATAACACTGTTAATCATTTAAGGTATTTCAGTGTATTTGTTATGTGTGAAGACAGGTGATCAACATTACTACTTCAAAACATTGATATCAAAATTATTCTATATACGACCATTTGAAAGTCCTGATTTATGTAATAATATCTAAGCTATTCATCTGTTCAAGGGATTTTAGGTAACTGAAGGACTTTGAGCTATAAAATAAGGAAAATCCTTGTGTAAAGATAAAATTTCGGCACTCGGGTCCGAGTCTGACCCCTCGAGTACTCGAGTCTTATTTTTTTGACCCGTGGAAGCCCTATCACTGAATGCAGAACTTACACTTTTCATAGAAGCAAGAGCAGCAAATCTCAATGCTGCCAATTCTTCATCCTGTAAACAAAAGAGGAGTTCTTAAAATCAAAATTTCAAAATGATAACATGTCAATAAGTATTGTCTACAAATTATTGAAACATGAAACATTATGGCCTTTATGTCTTTTAGTAAAAGAGTACATAATATTAAAAAACATTGTTATGTTTTTGATACATCTAATAATACATTAGGAATAAAAGAAAATATTGACATTGCATACACAAGAACAACTTTTACTAGTATGAGTTTGAAATAGAACTATGACATTATATCATAGTACCGGTATTATGAATCGTGATACTTAATCTGACCATATTCATATCTTGATACCCTTTCTGTATCGCGATAACTATCATTGACCTATACTGTAACATTTACCTATAGTTCAAAGTGTATGTAAAAACTAAGGATTGGTATCTGTCCTCATTTCTGTATTGCAATATATTGGTACGTCTTTAATTCAAGATTGGCATGCGATCTTGAGATAATATAAGCGTTAAGAGTGATCATCATTGCTAAGCTATGAGCCGTTTTGGAAAGGGATATTTTTTCAAACACTGTATATGATCTGTATACATATTTAAGCAACTTTCTCAACACAACTTCAAACTTTGTAAAGAACTTTCCGTAAATCAGGTTTTATTTGGTTGTGTTTTTTAAATCTTAGATGAAAATTGCTCGTTTTAAAACGTTCGATATATATTGAATATTTTCATAAGTGTGTACCGATTCGTATCACGTTTATCCTGTATTGCAATATACCGATATATCGATGATACCGCACATCCTTAGTAAAAAACTACCGGTAACATGTTTTCATTAAGGAATTACCGGTAATAAAAATTGAGCCATTGGCTCTGTAGCTTATCAGCTTCATGAGGTAGCTTCATATCAATTTTGCTTGAGGGTGTGGCAATAGTGGTTCCCCTCTAACTTGGGGATCACCAAGTGTACAGTTTAAAATTCTCCTTATCTTCCTTAGGAGTCTGCACACAAAGTTTAAGCTTTCTAGGCCTGATGCTCCTTGAGAAAAAGAGGAAAATAGGTCTTAAGGGTGTGCCCCCACAGGGCAACCAAAGCTATAAATTATATCACCACTAGTCAAGGAGTCTGCAAGCAAAGTTTCAGCCAGTTCTTTTTCCATTGGTTGATATCCTCCTATGCGCGACATGGACCAGGTGGGTTAGTAGCTAGATGTAACCTAAGGACTCGGGGGACGATGACATTACAGCTAGTTTTAACTAGATTGTACTCCCAATTATACACAGAGCTGCACTTTTCCGACCTTTAAAACTTTATGTAAAGTAACTTAGATATCTTTCTGACAAAAAAAGGGTTTTACTATGAATGAGGTTGTGCAAAGTCGAGGGCCACAGCGAAAGTACAATAGAAATTTGCCTGCGAGGGGACAAGAGAGAAATGCCAAGCAGATTTATTTGGGAGACCATGCTCCAAAAGGAAGTGACCTGAAATCTACACTAAAATGTATGGATTTTCAACTGGCAAAACATTTTTTAAAAATTTGCTTTACAACCATGAGTTGACATGCCACTGCAAGAGGATGAAATGACCCTTTTTCCATATCACTATCATCATGTCTATGTAAATTCCATGATATTGAGGGAGTGACTGTTTTTAAAAATGAAGGGCCAGTGTCAAATTTTGATGGGCACTGAAAACAAAAGTCCAAACCAGAATTATCCCTGCACACTACATTGCATTATGGGAAGGGACTTTTCTCATTCTATTTGTGTAGGATCAAAACCAAGCCAGAGGTGTTGTTGATAATGTAAGCCCGCGGCAGAGGGAAATTGGAAAGGGCCGACAGGCCCGCCCAAATTTCCCGAGGCTGAGGGCTTACATTATCAAACAACACCGAGGGCGAGGTTTTGATCTAACTTAATAACCGAGATCAACCGTAGTAACAAAATTATTTCAATAATAAGTATAAAAATAGAGCCATTGGCTCTGTAGCTCATCAGGCATCATATCAAGTTTGCTTTATACAGGAAAGATGAGCTAAAAATGAAACTGATGTTACCTATTACAAGAAAACCTATAAAAAAATTACAAAACAAATGTATTATTATTCAACACTTTCTAGATCGCCAATATCAGACAGTGAAAGAAGTCCACACTAAAATATCCAAGGAGAAATAAATTTGTCAAAGACTGTCATCTAATGGAGAAAAATAGGTTTTTAAGATTGTGACCCCTGTGACCCTATTTGGGGTCATGGGGTCACAAAACCTACAGTTTAGAATCCCAATTGGCCAAGGAGTCTACATGCAGTCTTTCAGCTCAATAGACCTTTAGGAGCTAAAGATGATGATGAAAATAAGTTTTTAAGGTTGTGACCCCTGTGACCCTATTTGGGGTCATGGGGTCACGAAATCTTTAATTTAGAATCCCCATTGGTCAAGGAGTCTGCACATATAATTTCAGCTCTCTTGACCTTTTGGAACTTGAGAAGAAGATGAAAATAGTTTTTTAAGGTTGTGACCCCTGTGACCCTATTTGGGGTCACAGGTTCACCAAAGTTACAAATTAGAATCCCCATTGTCCAAGGAGTCTTCACATATCACTTTCAACTCTCTAGTCCTTTTAGAACTGGAGAAGAAGATGAAAATAGGTTTTTAAAGTTGTGACCCCTGTGACCCTATTTGGGGTCACAGGTTCACCAAAGTTACAAATTAGAATCCCCATTGTCCAAGGAGTCTGCACATATCACTTTCAACTCTCTAGTCCTTTTAGAACTGGAGAAGAAGATGAAAATAGGTTTTTAAGGTTGTGACCCCTGTGACCCTATTTGGGGTCACAGGTTCACCAAAGCTACAAATTAGAATCCCCATTGTCCAAGGAGTCTGCACATATCACTTTCAACTCTCTAGTCCTTTTAGAACTGGAGAAGAAGATGAAAATAGGTTTTTAAGGTTGTGACCCCTGTGACCCTATTTGGGGTCATGGGGTCACGAAATCTACAATTTAGAATCCCCATTGGTCAAGGAGTCTGCACATATCGTTTTTAACTCTCTAGTAACTTTTAGAACTGGAGAAGAAGATGAAAATAGGTTTTTAAGGTTGTGACCCCTGTGACCCGATTTGGGGTCACAGGGTCACCAAAGTTACAAATTAGAATCTCCATTGTCCAAGGAGTCTGCACATATAATTTTTAACTCTTTACTCCTTTTGGAACTGGAGAAGAAGATGAAAATAGGTATTTAAGGTTGTGACCCCTGTGACCCTATTTGGGGTCACAGGGTCTCCAAAGTTACAAATTAGAATCCCCATTGGCCAAGGAGTCTGCACATATCATTTTTAACTCTCTAGTCTTTCTGGAACTGGAGAAGAAGATGAAAATAGGTTTTTAAAGTTGTGACCCCTGTGACCCTATTTGGGGTCACAGGGTCACCAAAGTTACAAATTAGAATCTCCATATGCTAAGGTACTTGTACACAAAATTTCAGCTCTCTAATGTGTATGGTTCATGAGAAGAAGTCGAAAGTGTCAAAAGTTTACGGACGGACGGAAGCCGGACGGACGGACGACGGACGGACGCCGGACGACGGGCCATGCCATAAGCCAATCTGGACTTTCAGTCCTGATGAGCTAAAAATGGATTCATTGATTTTTACTGGTAGGGAATCACCATGAGCAAACGGAGAGCACATCCGCGCCCTGCACGTGCTTTGCGCTCGCTACCCAAGCCGTGAACATGAAATGCATGCGCTATCTGCCTCGTGAAGTTCACATGATTGTCACTGTGGAAAATACATCATTGTTCTCGTGGGCCTTTATAGCCGAGTTATCAAAGGCGCCAGTTTAGTAAGCGGGTGGTGCAGAGTTCGAAACCAGGCATGCGAACATTATATTTGTGATTTGTCAAAATTGTGATATTTTGTGATGTTATTTATTTGAAGAAGGACTTTGAAACAAAGTATTTCAAAACGTGTATAATCCCTATCAAAATAAATTTCCGATAAATTCTACAGTAAGCCCCGGGCTTTCCTAGAGAAAGCCCTGGGCATTCTTGGAGAATGCCCGGCAAAGAGGTTTATCCGGTAAAAGAAGAACCTAATAGAACAATAGAGTGACGTCACTGGAGGTTTATAAACAGATCTACTAAACAGCTGACGCGCTGTATCTAAAAATAGCTTCTTTAGCAGCCTAAGCTTATCGGTGAAAACGCGCTCGAACAGGCCATTTAAGGATGGGTATCGCTTGTCATCTCTGCATGGCAATACATGTATATTGCAATATAGAAAAGCATATTGCAATACATATCGCAATATATTGGTACGAAATGGACACGATCTACTACCTCTGAAAGGGGGATAGATTTTTTCTGGTAGCTTTCCCCATTGGCCCCGCAATCAGAGATCCCTTATGTATAGTTATTGACAGGGTATTTACACGCCATAATTGATCTCTTAAATTCTCGACTCAAATTGCACCATGTAGTCATAGATCACATTGCCAGAGATACTCCGCCGCTAACCTTTCATTCATACTTAATTCATTTATTCCTGCTTTTAATCTATTTTGCTCGAAGCGGGCTAGGTCACATTTACTTCACCCGGAAGTTTACACTCAACCAGACTCATTTCACAAAAATGAGTTAGAAATAGAGATTTCGTTGAGTACTCGGTTTTCGGACGGTGGACACTCATGTTGATTCTCGCGCTTTTTTTAGCGCTATTACGTCATCGATGCTTGCGAGGGTGTTCCCCACTGAAGCTCTGAACTAAAAGGTTCATGTTAAGAGACACAATGTCAAAAAAATTATCAACAAGCTGATTTTAGCTAAAAATTGTCTGCATTCCTTTCCTTTGTTTGACATGTTAGGTAAAGATCCAAAATATACAGCAGCCATACTGTCACCCGATAGAATGTCTGCTTCTTTAACTCCAGTAAACGTGGTCACGTGACATAGGGGGCAAATTTAGCCGCAATAAAAACTTGTGACCATGTCTACATGATACGTTTCTTAGCACTGTTTAGCGTAAAATTACAAGATTTATTTTTCACGAAACATTCATACTGCTGATTGATAATAAATACAATATTTTCAGCCACCAAAAAGCACTTTCATTTGCAAATTTATATGTCTTGGCAATGATGGGATATTGACATCAATAAACCTGATCACTCTGTCACCTCACAAGGACGTTTTGAATATCACACACTTGTGTCTGATTTTGTCACTAATGTTTCCAAAACAATTCTCCAGGAGTCTTTTCAAGTTTTCGTTACTTTTTTACCTTAGGACTATGCAAATTGCATTATTTTCTTTCGGTTGATGTTTCAAACACCCATCAGTTTAAAGTCAAAATGAAAAAGGAAACCTGCCATTAGCCTGATAAAACTGATTCACCCACGTCAAACTTTCTATATTCAATTAAATGGCTGAGAGTCTATACGCAAATGACAATATTTTTCCAACATTATTTAGGGAAAATAAGTAAGGATCTAGCAAATTATTGTCTTGAGTTTCAATGTATTAAAAAACATTCTTTTCCTCTGTAATCAGCCGATGATCGAGGTTACTTGAATATTTCATATAAATATCTACATATATTTTTCAATTTCTCTTTGTATATTTTCATTAAAAACAACAACACAACAAAATTATTCTTATTTTACAAGTTCAATATAGAAATGACCTCGATGTGCGTGTTGCTTCCTGTGTAAACATCGACTCGCTAACTCGCTGTGCTGACCGATACTCGTGCTTGGTCTCTTGATTTTGTTTGTGATATGGTTTATTTATTCAAAAATACATGGTACTGGCGATTTTGTTTTTGTACCGATAAAAATTACCCCTGTCGGTACACAGTACCGGCAGTTTGAAAAGTCAGCGGAAACACTGCCTTTGGGTATCTATCAATGAGGTGTCCGAAAACCAAGTCTGTTCCCTTGAAGCCCGGATTCCTGCACCTGTCACTGAACGAACCAATACGGCGTCATTGCAACTCGTTCACGAGAGTTTTTCTAAAAGTTTGATAAGATGAAACTCAAATATGCAAGTATTTGATGTTTGTTAGTGGATTTTCAGAGTGCTTTAATATTGACGGACATCTACGTCTTAACCGTCTGAAAAGGTTAAATGAATAAATCTTATAAGGTAAGATAATCGGCTGAGTAGGATACATGCTTATTTGATTCTTGATTAACTTTTAGTTGAAATGTGTGCTTAAAGAGCATTTTCCACGCTAGATATCGATCATGCCGGGTGAATTACCCTGTCAATAAGTATACATAAGGAATATCTGATAGCGGGGCCCATGGCTTTCCCCATTGTATTATGACTAGGCTAAGGACATCAACAGTGTACAAGTTTAGTCGAACCAAATATTTGTCACAAAACTAAAGTCTGTCAATGCAGTAAATAAGAGTCGAATCAACGCCTTAGAAGACTGAAGATTCGGATTTTTAAGTTAAATTCTAATATTAATAATTTCCGAGTAGATTAACAAACTAATAAGAAACAAACAACATTTTCCAACACAATAATTGACATAAATTCACCTCTTCGTCCGACGCCATTTTTCTTATTAAGTACCGCAGCTAATAATGTTTGAAACGATAAAATAGAACAAACTGGATAAATATCTAATCCATCGTACCGGTTGACAGTTTAATTAAAATGTATAGGTACATGGCGGAATTGATTCTCTGAATTTTAGTTTAGAAAATAATCCGGACATTCGGCAGTCGTGTGTTTTCATTGGTTGTTGTTCTTCACGAGCCAAATTTGAAACAACAAGTGCCCGAGAAGAGTGGTGGAGTGCACGCTGTAGTCAACACAACTCAATCAAACTCCTGAAAGCCGACAAGTGTAACACGTTAGAATTTCAGAACCTAATGTTAGGTGAGACATTTTTCATTCATATTTAAAAACGTAGATTTAAAAAAATCCTACATGAATGAACACAGTCACACTCATGGGACGAAAAGTGTAAACAACTGGGCTACAGTAGGTAGGTTTCTCGGTAAGATGGGAAGTTTTCATATGGAAGTGTTGTTTGTAAATGATAGGCATTTTACTATCACATGCACGTATTGACTCGCTGACGGGTAAAATATTGTTTTGAACCTGCTTGTCAACGAATACGATAGCCAAATAAACATGGTATGAGCAGTGTATGAAATAATTTTTAAGATCACTAGCAAACCCGGCTAGAAAGTTTTCAAAGTAACTAGCCCAAAAGAAAAATTACTAGCCCAATTAAATAAAGATCAAAGAAAATGTTTTCTGACATTCATTGTTTTAAAATCAAACACATATGCTCAAGAGGTCTTGGCATGTGATGGGGGTGATCGGAAACTGTCACAAAATAGTAACTGAATTAATACAAAATTGTATAATAAGAAGTCAAAATATCTTTGATATACCAATCCATTCCCCACCAGCTAATCGGGCTATCATTACTTTTCTTCTACTCGCCCAGGCAAATTTCAACTAGCATCGGGCTAGTGGTTATTTCAATCACAATGGCCATTTCAAACCTTCCTATTTTCACAATACAACAACGACTTTTAAATTATACTATTTTGCAACAGTCGATACATACTTCTCTATCAAATGACAGTGCTTATACAGTTTTCATATGTAACACCCAACAACTCGCAGAGTGGACTTTAAAACATATAACAGTACATCCGGCCAAAATACTCATATCGTATACAGCATGATTTCATTGATGTTGTATATATTTCAGGTGTTAAAAAGTACACGTACAATAAGGTGAATATTTGGTTGTTCTGCCAGCAGCGCTATAGTGCAAGCAAGTGACAAGAAGGCTGGACAAGAATCATCACAATGTCGTCCCAGTACCCTGAACTGAAGGGCCTCTATCACCTCAGGGAAACCATTGGATCTGGTTTGTCTCCTTTACTGAACTTCACTTGTTAATCCTCTGCAATAGGTCCTAGAAGTCGAGAGCTATAGAACTGTGTATTTTTTTGTAAGCACTGAAACACTACACATTTGGCAAAATGTAGTAACTCCACTAAGTGACAGTAACTGAACATGTAGTATGGCTGCACAAAGAATCTCATTTTATTTTTTATTTTATTTTTTTAAAATTACGAAAAGCAATTTCGCCACGGTTTAGTACAGAACACCCTTACATGACCAACATATCTAGGGGTCGATGGGGTTATATTCCATATACATATTCATATAAGTATGCAGGATTTATATAATAAAAATTAGCGATTAAAGTAACTTTTTTTGGAGCAAATGAATTTGCATTTTATAGCAAAAAATTTTATCGGATAAGGGTGATGAGTTAAAAATAGGGGGTGAGGCTGTCTGCTGCACAAAGTATGGTTCTAACCTCAGTAAGTTTACATTATAATGAGGACGTGAAGATCATGAAGAGTGATGTATTAATGATTTGGGGAAACAAAGTGCTCTTGGCCATGCATATACGGTAGTGTTGTTCCTATCTGATTAACATATAGCATATGGGACCCTTTGCAATGGTAGAAGTATCCTACTTCTCAAAATTTTAAGAGACACCGAGCCAAATTGGTGGGCAAATTTCCTCAGGACCCCCTCTAGGAACAACACTGTACAGTATCTATAATAGGTAATGATTACCGATATTGTTATCAGTTGTGTTTCTGTCACTAATCGAGTGTTCTTGTGTCAGGTGGATTTGCCAAAGTGAAGCTAGCCTACCATGCCCTGACTGGAGAGAAAGTTGCAGTCAAGATCATGGACAAGAAAGCTCTTGGGGTACGTCTTACTAATAGTGAATTAGTGATCCTGCCAATTGTAATTCAAGTATCATACATACAGTCTTAGTTTTCAGTGTTTCCCTTACTGTCATTTACTGGCAAATCAGGACAAGAACTGGCAAACTAAATTCTACAACTACTGTCAGTGAATGGCTGTTTCAAACAGACGTAATTGCATTGAAAGATTAATTAATTCATAACAGATCAAGATTGTAGATTTCATGCCAGTTAAGATTTGATATTTTATGTCAAATATTGGGATTTAGACATGATTTCAGTCTGAACAAATAATCCTAATGTTGACTTATTATCATGATATTTTAAAAATATAAACAATCACTATGTCAATTCTCTTTGGAAATCTACAACCAATTGTAAAAATATATGTATTCAAGAGCATTTCATTACTAAAGAAATAATTTTATTTTGCTTCCCAAGTTCAGAAATTCTCTTAAATCATAATATTCTCATTACATGACATTACGAAGCAATAAGTAGACATCAAAAGCCTTAAGCAAGAAAAACAAAACTTTGAGAAACTCTTTAAAACATTATGAGGACATGTTGTCAATTAATGTGTACATTTTGCTGCTTTTGGTAGCATTTGAATTATATTCTTTGATAGGCCTGTTAGGGATATTTGGAATTTTGAGATATATTGCCAATGAATTCCAAAGATATATGTTTCTGCCAAAAATGGATACCACTTACCAACATACTTGATAAACGTTAGACTTTTTAGCTCATCTGGCCTGTAAGGCCCGATGGGCTTATGGCATGGCATGGTGTCCGGCGTCCGTCCGTCCGTAAACTTTGTGGAATTTCGACTTCTTCTCCAGAACCATAGGGCCTAGAAAGCTGAAACTTTGTGTACAGACTCCTTGGCTAGTGAGGATTATAAATTGTAGCTTTGGTGGCCTTGTGACCCCTAATAAGGGCCACAGGGGCCACACCCCAAAAACCTATTTTCATCTTCTTCTCCAGAAGCATAAGGCCTAGAAAGCTCAACCTTTGTGTACAGACTCCTTGACTAGTGAAGATTATAAATTGTAGCTTCGGTGGCCCTGTGACCCCTAATAACGGCCACAGGGGCCAGGTCCTAAAAACCTATTTTCATCTTCTTCTCCATAACCATAAGACCTAGAAAGCTCAACCTTTGTGTACAGACTCCTTGACTAGTGAAGATTATAAATTGTAGCTTCTGTGGCCCTGTGACCCCTAATAAGGGCCACAGGGGCCAGGTCCTTAAAACCTATTTTCATCTTTTTCTCCAGAAGCATAAGGCCTAGAAAGCTGAAACTATGTGTACAGACTCCTTGACTATTGAGGATTATGAATTGTAGCTTTGGTGACCCTGTTGCCCCTAATAAGGGCCACAGGGGCCAGGTCCTAAAAACCTATTTTCATCTTCTTCTCCAGAAGCATTAGGCCTAGAAAGCTGAAACTTTGTGTACAGACTCCTTGAGAAGTAAGGATTATAAATTGTAGCTTTGGTGACCCTGTTGCCCCTAATAAAGGCAACAGTAACGTCCTTCAAGGCTATTTTCAGTTTCTTCTCTTGAAGTATAAGGCCTAGAAAACTGAAACTTGTCGCCTATATACTTAATTTTATGATCGGTGACCCTGTGGCTTCTACAAAGGGGGAATCACATTGACCACACTCTAGAGCATAATTGATGATGAAGCCTGATGAGCTACAGAGCCAATGGCTCTATTTTTCATTTATTTTGTTTTATTGAATTCAATTGTCACCACTTTTGTTTACTATTTCCCCATCTTATGTATATACCAATTTGTCAATGGATGAACAAACAAATTGGGAAAAAAACAAAACCAATTTATGTCAAACATTTTATACCGAAAACAAGCTACATTGGAAGGGGAAATCAGAATGCAGGTAGAAACAGTGTTTTTTAATTTTATGTTAATGTATGTATGTTTAAGTTATGCATGTTTGAATTGTAAAACACATTAATTTAAACAAGATGGTTGTTGTCTAAATTCTTACTTGTGACTGGTTCAGCAGAATGGTAGTGAACCACCTGCATGGGGTGGAAATGAAAGTTTCTATATTTGAGATATGAAATGAGTGTCTGACCACAAAGTACTGACTGTTGCAGGAAGACCTGCCGCGAGTGAAGACCGAGATCGCAGCCATGAGGGAGCTGTGTCACCAGCACATCTGTAAACTCTTCCAGGTGGTGGAGACTGACGACAGGTTCTACATGGTCCTCGAGGTGACGCTCGCTCGCTCTTCCATCTCTCTCGTGGAAATTCTTATTTAATCAATTTAACTTCCTGGCTGATTCAACCAGGTGCAGATTAAAATAGCCTACATGTGTAATACGTTCCCTCCAAATGTGACTTTCACTTTTATAAAAATATTCATTCCTAAGATATATATAATATAATATGTATATAATTTGTTTCGCTAACAGTGTTAAGTCTGAGTTGTCAAATATGGCACAGCCTGTGATTGTAACAAGAGCAAATGAACAGGCTTCATGATTATTTACAGGCATTCAAAAGTCTTAACAAAGAATGGATAGTATTTACAGTTTTAACTGTACTGTAGGGATTAACTCAGGCGGAGATAAAGTCAGACAAAATAATGTCTTGTTTGGAAGAAATTGCCCATGGTTGATTATGATTGCAACTAATGAATAGTATTAAATGAACTGTGAGAAGAAAATATCAATATAGCTTTGGCAATATTTGGTTAATTCAGAGCAGTGTTTACATTTCCAATAATGATTTATAATTCGTGATTAGTGAATCAAAACTTGTTTTATCAATTTGTTAACATGAGAGATTGTAGATTAAGTCCAGTAGAGTTTATCTAGTTATTTTTGGATTGAATGAATGAACATTCAACTTCAACAGATAAAATCCATTTGAATTTATTCTTTCGTTGTAAAACAGGCAGGAATACCCAATAGGTCCACAATTTATCTGGAGCACTGTATGTAAGGATATCACTCAGCTGATCATGGATGGTAGAATATAAACTTGATGGTTGAAGTTGGGTGTAAGTGTTGTGCAGTATTGAAGTGCTGGAGAGTAAGGAGAGCCTGAATGGTTTCAGTACTGCCCGGAGGGGGAGTTGTTTGACTACATTGTGTCCAAGGACCGGCTGCATGAGGACGAGGCACGGATCTTCTTCCGCCAGATTGTTTCCGCCGTGGCCTACATCCACTACCAGGGATACGCCCACAGGGACCTGAAACCGGTCAGTCTCCGGCATTAGTATTTTACATGATGAATTAATGTTAATTGACTAGAGAAATGTGTTTTTTGGTCACCAGATAATGCACTCTGTTGCAATGCTGTAATATATAATACAATTGTTATTTCAAAAGTGGGTTACAAGATCGCTAGCACAATAGTGCTCATGTTGAAACACTAAGGCTATCGTAAAAGTAGGTCAACTGTCGCTCCTAAAAGTCATCATGAAGAAATTATTCAGTAAAAACTTTTCAAAACTGTTGATAATTTTCTTTACTATTGATGCATCAGTTCTTTTCATGTTCCCCGGATAGATTGCAATTGCAAAGCTGACTTCTCAAATTCTGATTTCTCAATAGTTTGGGTATTATTATGCCCCCGAATCGGAGATTCCGGGGGTATATTGTTTTTCACCTGTCCGTCTGTCCGTCCGTCTGTCTGTCTGTCTGTCCGTTTGTCCACAAAAACTTTAACCTTGGTCATAACTTTTGATTGGTCAGAGCTAGGTCTTTGATACTTGACATATGGATCCCTTGTGATGAGACCTTTCAGATGACACCATGACATTTGACCTTGTGACCTTGACCTTGACCTTGACACAGCGAGCCTTTTCCGAAAACTTTAACCTTGGCTGTAGTTTCTATACTGTCAGTGCTAGGTCTTTGATACTTGACATGTGTATCCCTTGTGATGAGATCTTTCAGATGACACCATGATATTTGACCTTTTCCGTCCGTCCGTCTGTCTGTCCGTTTGTCCACAAAAACTTAAACCTTGGTCATAACTTTTGATTGGTCAGAGCTAGCTCTTTGATACTTGACATATGGATCCCTTGTGATGAGACCTTTCAGATGACACCATGACATTTGACCTTGTGACCTTGACCTTGACACAGCGAGCATTTTAAACTTTAACCTTGGTCATTACTTTTGATTGGTCAGAGCTAGCTCTTTGATACTTGACATATGGATCCCTTGTAATGAGACCTTTCAGATGACACCATGACATATGACCTTGTGACCTTGACCTTGACACAGCGAGCCTTTTCCGAAAACTTTAACCTTGGCTGTAGTTTCTATACTGTCAGTGCTAGGTCTTTGATACTTGACATGTGTATCCCTTGTGATGAGAACTTTCAGATGACACCATGATATTTGACCTTTTCCGTCCGTCCGTCCGTCTGTCCGTTTGTCCACAAAAACTTTAACCTTGGTCATAACTTTTGATTGGTCAGAGCTAGCTCTTTGATACTTGACATATGGATCCCTTGTGATGAGACCTTTCAGATGACACCATGACATTTGACCTTGTGAACTTGACCTTGACACAGCGAGCATTTTAAACTTTAACCTTGGTCATTACTTTTGATTGGTCAGAGCTAGCTCTTTGATACTTGACATATGGATCCCTTGTAATGAGACCTTTCAGATGACACCATGACATGTGACCTTGTGACCTTGACCTTGACACAGCAAGCCTTTTCCAAAAACTTTAACCTTGGCTATAGTTTCTATACTGTCAGTGCTAGGTCTTTGATACTTGATATGTGTCTCCCTTGTGATGAGACCTTTCAGATGACACCATGATATTTGACCTTTTCCGTCCGTCCGTCCGTCTGTCCGTTTGTCCACAAAAACTTTAACCTTGGTCATAACTTTTGATTGGTCAGAGCTAGCTCTTTGATACTTGACATATGGATCCCTTGTGATGAGACCTTTCAGATGACACCATGACATTTGAGATTGTGACCTTGACCTTGACACAGCGAGCAGGATGCATCCGGGGGCATTCGTGTTTCACAAACACATCTTGTTATGTTTGTTTCAATACCTGATTAACTCAGCTACATCACTTCTAAATATTCCAGATTTGAATGTCCATTGTTATTCTGTTGCACATTCTACACAATCTTACTTTGAGGAAACAATTTGATTATATTTGTTTTTTTGCAGGAAAATCTCTTGTTGGATGAAGATCAAAACCTAAAGCTCATTGACTTTGGGCTCTGTGCTAAACCTAAGGTAAATGTAATTAAATTCTATTTATGACAAAATTTGTACCCAATTAATCTAGGGTTTATAGCTGTCAACCTGTCCTGTTTCACTCTGACACTAATTGACACATATTGTCATGTTTTTTTTGTCTTCTTTATATATATGTTTTCTGAAATTTCTGTAACCATCTTAGAAAGCATGGGTTTGAAAGAGCTGTGCCCATAGAATCTCTAGTTAGGCAAGGAGTGTGAAGGAGACTGGTATTGATGTGTGTGAGCTGTGATCCTAGAATCTCTAGTTAGGCAAGGAGTGTGAAGGAGACTGGTATTGATGTGTGTGAGCTGTGATCCTAGAATCTCTAGTTAGGCAAGGAATGTGAAGGAGACTGGTATTGATGTGTGTGAGCTGTGATCCTAGAATCTCTAGTTAGATCAGGAGTGTGAAGGAGACTGCTATTGATGTGTGTGAGCTGTGATCCTAGAATCTCTAGTTAGGTAAGGAGTGTGAAGGAGACTGATATAATTGATGTGTGTGAGCTGTGATCCTAGAATCTCTAGTTAGATAAGGAGTGTGAAGGAGACTGCTATTGATGTGTGTGAGCTGTGATCCTAGAATCTCTAGTTAGGTAAGGAGTATGAAGGAGACTGATATAATTGATGTGTGTGAGCTGTGATCCTAGAATCTCTAGTTAGGTAAGGAGTGTAAAGGAGACTGGTATTGATGTGTATGATGTTGCAGGGAGGTATGGAGCGGTGCCTGTACACATGTTGTGGCAGTCCTGCCTACGCAGCCCCGGAACTTATATCTGGAAAGGAGTATCTGGGAGCAGAGGTCAGTCCATAGGTCATCTCTTACTGTCCAGATGGGATATCTTTTGATATATATCTTCAGTTGATTAGAAGTGCTATCACAAATTGCCAGCCAATACACATTTATCTTAATTTGAAATGTTAATAATCAAATCTATCAATCATAAGATGAAATACTGACATATTTCCAATATGTGCACATGTCACTTTTGCCCAGCAAAGAATGTTTCAGCCTAAGTTCTATTTTTTGGGGAGGGTCTGTAGAGTCTTTAAACACTTACGTTGTCCTTTGAGTGAGTGTTGACAAGGGTTAGATTCAAATATGATAAGTTGAGGAGTAGGGACTGGAGAGTATTGTAGTGAGTGTTGGTGTGTTACAGGCGGACCTGTGGAGTATGGGTGTGTTGCTCTACGCTCTCCTCTGTGGATTCCTCCCCTTCGACGATGACAAGATACCTGCACTCTACAGGAAGATTCAGGTATCTTCACATGTTCTAATGGGATTCTTTTAACGTGTCCGATCAATAAACTGCCTCCACTTCTTTCCAAAATTGAATATTTCTAATATGTAAACTCTTTTAGGTTAAAAACAAATGTTCTTGATATAAGGGATAAAATGTGATGAGCATACTGATTTATGAATGTACATACGCAGAGTGGGAAGTATGAGGTCCCTGATTGGCTGTCTGTTGAGTCTGCTGATCTGATTGGTCTGATGTTGCGAGTTGACCCAAAGCGGCGAATCACGGTGCACCAGCTGCTGGGTCACCCCTGGCTCACAAAGGGGTTCAACATCAACGTGGAGTGGAAGACCAAGTACAAGGTACATCCAGCTTTCACCATATGTCATCTGTAAGTGTAATGTCAGCACAATTATCTGTATGGCAGTGTCTGCACAATAATCTGTAAGTGTACTGGTTGAAGAAGGATGTGTAACTTTACTGTTTGTAGCGCACATTGGACGAGGACTGCATCACAGAGCTGGCAGTGCACTACGGGAAGACAAAGAAGGAAATGGAAGCTAAAGTCTTGGAGGTGAGCAGACCACTCGTCTCAATCTTGTTTCTCGTCTGTAGTACGGTGAGGTTTAGTGATCTCAGTACACCCAGTTGATGTTTGTCTGACAGTTGATCGGTTGTCCTATCTTACAGTGGAAGTATGACTACCTCACAGCAACCTACTTCCTGCTGCTAGAGAAGAAGATGCGGGGCCGCCCAGTACGGCTTCTCCAGAAACCTACTAGCTCATCCGTAACTCCTGCACCAAAGAAGGTAGGTATCTCCTTTCAGTTTAGTAAGTTACCACTGCGTTAAACATATCAATATATATATGAATGATTCCACAGTGTTTCACTAGCAGTGTTTTCAATACAGCTGTCCTTGAAATGAATGAAATGATACAGAATTTTTCAAGGATAAGAAAATATAGTTCAACAATAAATGGTTTGTTACCCCTTTTTCATGGTACCAATTTACAGGAAAGGGTCAGGCCAGTAGTCTATTTGTAAACCACCATGTTGCTTGATTATTGTTTCACGTAATCACCTATATAGCGATTGACCCGCTGTTGTAGACGTACTCGTATAGCTCGGATGAGGCTGAGCCGCCAAGCTCCCCCTTCATCCTGACCCCTAAGGAGAAGAGCGACTACGAAAGCCAGCAGAACTCGTACAACTGTCAGCAGCAGACGCGGGAGCGGGTCAGAGGTCGCGCCAGAGAGAGGCTGCCCTTCTCGGAGGAGAGCAAGGAGGACAAGGAGAACTTCCTGATCCCGCCCATCCCCGGCTCCCCCCGCACCAAGACACAGAAGACGCCCAACGCCAAGAGTGTCCTGACTGCTGTCAGCAACAAGCCGCACTCCCCTCTCATGTCAAAACAGTTGCAAATAGCCTCCATGGATGACAGCAGTAAGTCTCCAGTTACCACATCCAAGGAGCCCCTAATAATGGCAGCTCCTAAGTCTGCTCCACCCTATAGGAAGAAACACGGCTATGACTGTGCTGCTCTCTTCAAAGGTATTTATCAGTTGGTAGTGCACTGCGGTCTCCTCGCCAGTCTGCTTGCTGCACCGCTGTATGTACTCAGCAGCCTCATCAACCTCATCTACCTGTGTAGTAACACCCTCTTTAGTCAAAGCCTTTTTCAGTCGGACAACCCTGACCCAAGTTTTGTCTGTAGTTTTGTTTCATTTACATTGCTTGGCTTCTTTCTATTTGCAGTTTCAGCTATCATCTTTTAATGATTTCCCCAATTGTAATGTGCATTTGCTGTGAGCATGTGTAGCATCAAGTAATATTCATGATTACTGATGGAAGTCATGTTCAAGAAGAAAGCCCAACCAACCAGCCAGCCAGATTTGCCAATAGTTCTCCACCCCAGTCCCATACCTTCTCTCTGCTTGTCTTGTACCCAGCGCCTACCAACTGATGCATGTCTGTAGTGGAGATGCATGTCATGCTACCTTTATATATATATATATTAGCATAATCATTTCATTATCATTTAACTGCAGTGTATATCCCTACATATTGTCAAACTGTTTCATTTCTTTGATCATTACATTTATCATATCCAAGGAGCTTCTAGTTTATGAATGTAGCAGTATGATAACATACATTGCAAATACACTTTTTAGCATTGTTATCAGAAAAAGCTTTATCTTGAACAAACTGACCAAGGATAGTAATAATAATTGCACTTCTAAGGCACCATATATGGATCTGACACCACTCAAAATGCTCGACCGATCAAATGCGGTTTCTGCAGTCTGTTTATAAAAAATTGTTCCTGACAAAAATGTTTCAATAATTATATTGAAAATAATGTTATTATATGGTCATCCGTCATGCAGTTTAATTTAGAATTTGAACACTGTCCAAACCTTGGTCAGTTTGCCTAAGTTAACTCAAGATGAAACATGTTGAGTACTGGACCAGATAGGGCTTGATGATGATGTGTTTGCCCATGTTGCAGTGTGCACCCCAGTGAAGTCTGGGGACCAGTCCTACATGAACACCACGCTCTCCCCGTCACGCTCCTACGACTCCCAACTGAACAGCATCCAGGCCAGCAGGGAGATACACACGCCCATCAGCGCCTCCAAGAAGTGAGTACCTCCACTGCTTCACTGCTTCATGCAGTCGGACTCTTCGTAATGGCTCTCATGTTGAATACCCATACTCAAGACTGTCAATACTACTAGAACAACCTGGAGCTTTGTATATGCTGATTGCTTTATCAATAAGAGTGTAGTAACTACTAGTGTTGTTATTTCAGAGCGACGTCGGTGGATGAGGGTCTGTACAAGGCCGGTATGAGCACTCCCGGCAGCAGCCACAAGTCGCGTAAGGGATCCATGTTCGGCAGCCTGGAGAAGGTCTTCAACATGCTCACACCCAAGAAGCAGCGCGGCTCCAGCTCGGACGGGCCGAGGAAGGTGAAGGCTCTGCACAACGTGTTCCGCACTAGCGAGATGAACCCTGACTATGTGCTGAAGAGGCTGCGAGCTGTCATCGAGGAGAAGTGTATCCCTTACAAGCAGAGCGAGTACGTTTCCTCCTAGCTCTCTCTTGTTGAAGTTAGGATTTAATATATGTGATAAAGTACCAGATCACTTTCCTCATGATGGTCTGATAACTTGCATATTTTAGAAATAACTTTTGTCCAATCTTTTACTGTGTGACCTGATTCTTGGGCTTAGTAAGAAAACTGACTAACTGAGTCTTACTGATACTAGAGTGAAACCAAACTAAGCAGTGGACTATCTAACCTCCTGGTGTGTAGTTACAGTTGCTAATGGCAATTTTATTTGTCAATACAGTACTTAGCCTAGCAATACCAGCATAAATTCGAGTTGACAGTAACAAATCAAAGGAACTTGGGCAATCAATTGATTAATTTCTAAAAAACTATATACATAGTTTAAACTAGCTTGTTTATCTAGTTGAGTGTGGGCAATGTGTCTGCATCAGATGGTTATATCTGTGCATGCAGTAGACCTGTGTCTAATGACCAGATTGATGCTCCTATAGATACAGATGTAAGATGTGTGTGTGTGTATTGCAGCTACGCCCTGCGGTGCACGGTGATGGACGACTGGGGGCGGGTGAGACTGGCCTTTGACATGGAGGTATGTGTGCTGCCCAAGATGGCCTACATCGGGGTGTGTCGGAAGCGGGTGAAGGGCGACACGTGGCACTACAAGAAGCTGTGTGAGGATATCCTCACCACCTCCCGACTGTGATAGGTGGGTCCGTCACTTGCTTCAACTACACTTCAACTACACTTCACAAGTTCCCATACATCTGCTTGTAATGCTATATTGGTACTCTGTTAACAACTCAAATATTCTAACTCGTCTTTCAGAACTATTCAATTACATTATTTAGAAATGATATTCATATCCTTAGATATTGTTCAAAACACTTTAAACACCATCTCACTCACTCATATGCTTACAATGTTTTACACTATCACCCTAATAAATAAAACGGGATATTATGACATGAAAATTCTTCAAATAAATAGCCAAGTTCTGGCCATACCAGTAATGATATTATGCATTCACTTGTCCAGGCAGTGATCAAGGTTTTCTCCTTCAGTACTAGCACGATGTACATGTATAGGTCTAGATTAATGTAGTACATGTCATGTTCTCCCACTATTTGTGTTTCAGCCCACTGTGTGAGCCTGCTGGATACAGTAGAGATAATGCAAGAGAAAGTTGTTATTTTATGAGTGCTTCAAGCCTAGCAAACCATCCACAGATGTTAGTGATGTACATACAGCCTGTATATAAGCAGTTCTCAACATTTACTCTTTACTCTCTGCATAATGTGTGCTAACATTTTAAGGATGTATTTTAGTAACCATTTATATTTATCTTGTTCATATTGTTTTAAATAATGTTTTAGATCAATGAAGACTACTTATATATTTTTTTAAGAATTGCAGATCAACATGGTTTACTCAATAATGAAGTACCATGTTTTTATTGTGTATCTTAAATTCTCTCAAGCTTTAGTTCATCTCTTACAGATGTTATTTGTGTCAAGTGCTACCTACCAGTGCAAAGTTTTAACATGTATGATAATAAAATGACAGTAGATTGGATTTTATTCTCAACCCTCACACTGTCTTCATCTCTCCTCTAGTCAACAATACCCTACATGATTGATACCAACCTTTTGTCTTCATCTCTCTATCCTTAGATCTTTTATCTCACCCTGCAACATCGCATACACTACACATCACTTGGAGTACAGCTCTTGTGGGCAGACATATTACATTATTCTATATTCTATTCATGTTAGTCCCATCTCACTCACTTCTGCTGCAGTAAGATGTGGGATCTTGTATATATTTCTTTTACAATGTGCACATTCCTTCCGCTTTTACTCTTCAGGAAATGAGTGTATACTTTACTCTTGATTTGCGATGGTTAACTGTAAACTGTCATTCGTTAATTCTAAATTTTTATTGATAAGAAATAGTTGCAATTTGGAAATTAATAATTAATTGATAGGATACAATGATTTTTAATGGTTGTAGTTGTAATTTCATGGTGTACTTAAAAACCCTTATGTGTTTAGTAAGGCCATGAAATCATTGTTGATGAAATTAGAGTGTTTTTTTTAATTCAAGAAACATTGAAAATTGGTTCTCATTTCCCTTTACTGCATGTAGGTTATGGCATGTGAATCCTTGAACATTTAAAAATTAAAATGGAGAAATTATGAAAACATACCCAAATGTATGTAGCAAGATTCAATGTTTGGCTGCACTGCATTCTAAATGAAGCCATATTCCATGCATCCATAGGTCAGAGTTCAACAAGGCAGTATCATTGTGGCCTACAGGTATATTGACTATATCATCCATTAAGAGTTCATCTTAGTTTATTCAACTTGTTATGTGCAGAGATGGAATGATGTCATTTAGTGCAACAAATGATTACCAGGGTCATCTGTAAACTATTACGATATTGCAATGGAAAGATTTCAGGAACAATCCTTTTTAATGAACAGGCAGCAAATTTAGGAGTATCAATACTGATCTATTCTCATTTCTACTATGTGTCCATAAAGATTGCTCCTCTTACAAATATCAATGTCGCAAATAGTACACACATTTATTGATTCACAGTTTGTTTGGTATCTTTAGCGATGTTTAGTTTCGAAATCAAAACAAATTATTTGTAAAGGCTGTGTGTAAATTAAAGATATTTGCAAAGATTTTTTTAGTATGTATGTAAATACAGGATTTAAATTAAGATAACTATTTGTGTGAAATGATCATTGTATTTGAACTGAGATGATTCTTTACTTCCTTGTTTATCTGTTATGTCTTTAAACGCACCCTTATTGCAATTTCAGTCTATAAACCTTCTATATCTTTTCAGTAGAATCATGCTTACTCAAATGGTAAAGATTTATGCTGAAGAATTCCTAGTACCTGCAAAGTTGTAAATGCAGAGTGTGTGTGAGTGTGTGTAAGATTCTGTTGTGTGTGTGAATACATCTGTCCTCTCCCTGTATATAACTCTTGTATAGTGAATCATTGATTTAAAGGTGCTAGCCCTACAATGAATAAAAATACTTACAAATCTATATTCTTTTGTGATCATTCTCTATTTTTATTTCAATTTTAATCTTTAGCCGCCTTGAATGGGTGACATGTGATATAGCTTCGTCTGTTCCTCTTCTTGTTTATGTGATATCTCACAAACCCCTGCACCTAGAGCCTTCAAACTTTGTATCAATCTTAATTGGGTGGATACACAGACACCAGTCGGTTTTAGTGACAGTGATCTAATTTTCAATGTCTTTTACCTGTACATTAAGCCTTGTTAGCGCAAAATCTCACAAACCCTTGCACCTAGAGTGCAGTCATCATTGGGTAGTTATGCAGACACCAGTCGGTTTTGGTGACTGTACTTTAAGCCATATCAGTTCCGTACCTGGTGACCATGAACTATTTTTCAAGGTCACGACAGGGAAACATTATTTCACAAACCCAAAAACGGACAAGCACACCCTAATCACATTCCCTCACCATATACATATACCAGAAAGACAAGAGGCAGATTATAGCTAGTAATCAAACAGGCAAGCAAACCCAATGTATATAGATATGGAATGTCCACCTGGTCCTACCACAACTCGGAAACTCATCTTCTTACGCAAAGCCTAAAACGCCAGTTTGAGATCTCAGTTTTATGCGTTGGTGCCAACCCTTTACTTTTCTGTGCTTGCTCTCCAGCTTACTATGAGGGAAGGCAACAGTCCAATCACAAAGTAACCAGAGGTTTTTAACAATCACCTGTAGCTCCCTGTAGCTTCTTTCAGAGATCAAAGCTACTTTCAACGTGACATTGTTCTACCTGAAAAAAAAGAAAGCTGACTTCCAACATACAGTATTCATGAATGACCAACCAGCTTGTATGTGGTCCTGTCTTTCCAGAGACATGCATCTTCCAGACAGGGCATCTAAAAGAGAAACTCCAGACTACTCAAGGATATACACTGATGGTCCTCCCAACCTTTCTGCTGAACGAGCAGGAGCAGGTGAAGAATCCATTATTCCACTTCCTCCCAGTTCCATCTTAGAGGCGGAACTAGTTGCCGTTGAAAGAGCTCTTCAAGTAGTAACTGCAGCAGATACATCGGATACCAAATATGTTATCCTCACAGACCCTGTTATGGCTGCAAACCCTTTCATCTTACAAGCAAACTGACTACTTCCACCTCTGCAGTATAATGAATCGACTGCTGTCAGCAAATAAAGGGATGGTAACTCTCCAATGGATCCCTAGCCATGTCGGCACTTCAGGGAACGAAAATGCAGATTTCCTTCCCAAGATGGCAGCAAGCTGTGGACCAGTCAACAATAGCAATCGTTCTGAGAACCTCTTATTACCGGGTGCAGTGTAATCAGCAACCAAACGACTTTTGATAGACAGTTGAAACAACGGATCAACCGGAAGACAATACAAACCAAGCAATGTCCGGTAAAGTGGGATAAAGTTGAATCACTATCCTTGCCAATGCTTTCTGCACAAATTCAACCTTTCCACGACTGCAGTTTACCTTCTGTGTGACTCTGGCAGAAACCATCCTCCATATTATCACCTACTATCAAGCTCTTCAAGATGCAAGGACATTTGACACAACTGCCACCCTAACTGAACTACAGTAACTGTCAGCACTGTATCAAAAGAATTCATTGAATGAAATATCGTGGACTCTTTTAGAGGGCGGGGAAAAGAGTATACGTGCCAGATCATTCTTCGGATTTTGATTTTTTGCAGTTTCCATGGACATGTCTTATAATTATAACATTAGCTGGTGCAACTTTCAAAATGTTACTGCCGTCTTTTGCAAGTTGGAGATACCAAATACTGATTACATTTTGGAATTCTTCACAAATTTGAAAAGTTATCTCTATGGAGAAAATATAAGAATATAGGCAGAACACATTGTGTACACATCTTCATACGGTTACTGTTCAAAGTCAAAACAAGTCACCGATAGGAATTCAGTCATAAATTCAAGCCAGTTAGGCAACCTTATTTTCTAGATCGATTATTATGTGAAATTTTATCAATTAAATTTCAACTGGCATTGTAAATCCATTATGTTCGAAAATGTGTTTTCCACCACTAACTTCTATGACTTGACAAACTAGGTTTAAATCTGACCACAGAAAATATTGATAATCTCTTCTTAGTCTCAGGATGTGCAGTTTACTTGTTGCTTTCTACTAAAATGTCGTTTTTACTGTAGAAATCCAATAATAATCAAAGGTGTTTAATTTCGAAAGGTAAGCGATGTCACCTACAAAATACGCTGGAAATATGAAAAGAAAGACAATACAAGCCTTGTTATATATATATATATATATATATATATATATTAGCACTACCGATGTCGCAAGTGCTTCTGGCCACAATATGCATTGAAAGTTTTTGTGTATTACTATCCTTGCGCATGTTTCGATATATTTTAATTACCATTGTTTGTCTAAAAAATGAAAAGGATTTGCCCCAACTTCAAACATATGAGTTAATGTATATTGTAGCTCATCAGACTAAGGAAATGTAAGTGAAGATGACTAAAACTCTCTCCATGTTTTAAAACCCCAACAATTTTTGTAACAGGACAATACGAACCACCCCCACCCCCTACCACTGAGCCTTAATAAAAGAAAAGAAAAGTTGGGGTGCCCCCACTCCAGAACTTGGTGCTACGGGCCTGTTACGTATCAGATTTTGGGATTCTGACCAGTCTGATGTGACTGTTTGATGTTTTAGGCACGATTCAATATCTTGAATGAAATAAATGCTTACAGTAGATAGGCCTAACTTCTTCAAAGAACTTTGTAGCTGTCGTGTATGCCCTGTTTGAATTTTCGTATCAATCTTTCTTGACTGGAGATATTTTTTAACTGACCTTTTGATCCCTTGTATTGTGTATTACTGTTTTTATATCTATTTATCATCGTTTATTCTATAAAAGACATCGCTCAATAATTATGGTGCTATGAATCAAATGTTCTCTCGAAAAACAAAATTATTCAACAAATATATTTCTCTCGTGTTTCTACCAGTTTAATGTCCTTCCATGTTACTAGAAGCCAAATGAAGCGTTTGTAAAATCTTTTATGATGCTTGTATTGTGAATGAAGCAACACACGGTCTACAGTACTGTCAGAAAGGCTTGAAAATGCTTTTCGGAACAAAACTTAAAGTTATATAAAGATTTGATCTAATAGCCGATGCCTAGATGTCCAACAACTACCTAGTTTAGTCTGTCGTGTTCACAGTAATGCCACAAAGGACATTTCCGATGATTAGAAATGTTTTCGTTAAAAATATTATAAATAAATTACGTTGACCTCAACATAACCATTGTAGCTTGACACTCTTTTAGATGTTTTCAAATGTAAAAAAATGACTATTGAATTCGAATAAATAAAATTTGTCTCCACCTTAGATTTTGAGATGACACTCCTAATGCTCGATCTTGACAGTAGTGAAGGTTTGTTTGTGTTCATTGAAGATAGCTTTTTTCTATTAAAATTAATTTGTTTACTATCCTGTCATAACTCTGTTGTATTAAGGTCAGCTTGCGGACTATAAATAGAAATTGCTGCAATCAAATTTAGTTGTACAATCATGGAATCGGTGACAAGAACCATCTTTTCAAATCTTTTCATTGACTGAAATGTTTCCAATATCTGCCGCTAGGTAATAACCCGCAAACTGGCCTTATTCAAACAGAGGTTAGATCGATATTTTAACTTGGGCTACCTCTGTGTGCAGAGAATGGTTAACTTGGGCTACCTCTGTGTGCAGAGAATGGTTAACTTGGGCTACCTCTGTGTGCAGAGAATGGCAAATTGTTAAATGCACCAATAGAGTATACAGTGTAAAATCAGACCAAGTCGCCCCATAACTATGTTCTTTTACACACAGTTCTAAAATTCCTACTTCTGCCAAAGTTAAACCAACTTTTCTCCGCCCTACCCATCCCGACTGAATCTTTTATTGGAAAATTGCCCCAAAAATGTTTTAAATATTTAAAGAGAAACAAACCAGATAAAGTTGTTCTTAGCCCGCAACATTTTGGACTTAAAGTCCCAATTATCAAAAATGTTATATCTTCGCAAAATGGATACAGAGATTACAATGCAGTTCATCAAATAGGAATGATTTACTTAAACTACATAATCAAAATTTCTGTTGATACCAAACAAATCATCATATCAAAACGAGGGTGTACGTCCGATCTACTCTCTCAAAGTTTATGGAATAACGTTTGTATTAAGGTTAAAAATAAGAGTGTTTTATACAAAAGTTCGGTAAAAAATGGTATAATTTTTGTGAATGATTTATTTGATGAAAATGGAATGTGTACTGTATATTATCTTGATATCAACTTTATCCATTTTGAGGGTATCGGTGTGCACGTGCAGTTTTATACTATGCTAACTAAATTGGTGTTACTTTTTCGGATTGAAAGCTACGCTACGAATGTACAAATATTTTTTGGGGTGACCAAAAACTGTATGATATGTTATTGGAATCACATTTTGTTAAACTCCCTAGCTATGATAAATGGGAACAAGTCACCTGTTTGCACTACACTGATTCAGAATGGGAATTTTAGCACTATTGCAAACAAATGTACTCCTAGTACTGATCTTAGACGGATTCAGTACCGAATCATCTACAGAATACTCCCAACAAAATATTTCCTTTACAAAATAAAACGTGTTGATACCTCACTTTGCACCTTATGTAATGCATCTGGCGAAAATAAACTGACAGGCGAAATAAAGTACATACTTCAGTCAGTTGCATTTATCATAAACCAGACACCGATTATTTAATTCAAACTAAACTGCAAATATGTGGCGTTGTTAACGTACCATAACTTAATAAATCATATGTCTTTTATATATAAAGCAAATATAAACAAACTGTGGTGTATACTTTCTTCTGCCTGGCTGTTTGTTTTGGGAGTGTAGCAGGGTGAATATATATATCTGGAAGGAGATTAATATGGGACTAAACACTGTTGATGTACAACTTAGTTTTACAGTTTCTCAGGTTTTATTTGGAGTGAAAGGGAAAACAAATATGTGTCAATGCTATTATCATATCAGTTAAGAATATCATTTACTAACGCAGTAAGAAAGGTTTTATCCCAAAATTCAGATATATCAAAAGACAAATATATGCAATATTATGATATTGCATATTTCCTGAATTTATGGTCTATTTTGGACATTCTATTTAGATGAGTAGACTTTTCCTTTTCAAAAGTGACGAAAACACAAGTTTCACTGCTCCAATAATTGCGTGTCAACGCTCCGTTATAACCTCCCCATGAAAAAACGTACATTTCTTGTAACATTACATAGATGTTGTGTCGATATTTGATCTGCAAAGGACACACACACACAACCCAGCTGTTTCTTGGCTGCATGTTATGCGATGACTATGTTAGCACATGCATAGGGCGCTAGCGACATAAAAGTCTAACAGTGATTGTGTGGATCTCAAGGCCGCTCACCGATTGAAAACTCATTGGAATTTCAAAATGTTATGTCAAGCTAAACCTGCATGTAATCGCTAAGAAAAATGAACATATAAACTAAGTAATAATGAACTGTAATGATAAGAGTTTGAGAAAAGCAGAAATCATAACATACGAATAATTAAAGTAACAGATCTCATAACTTTGAAGTAAAGAAAGTATCTTATAACGCCTCGAAAACCAAACTTTATTTGATTCATTTTCTTTAAAAGTAAATTTTAATATTTATTTCATCAGTGTAATTTAGTTTTTTGTTGTAAAGTTTCTTTTAGATTGGGTTTATGAGTATTGATTTACATGGATGAAATATGACAATCCTCAGATTCATAGAAAATAGTTGGCTTCAAAGTCATGCATATACATATGTTAACCTTAACGTTTATTGTAATCCGTTAATTAGTACATGTACAATACTCTTTTTATGCCCCCGAATCGGAGATTCCGGGGGTACATTGTTTTTCACCTGTCCGTCTGTCCGTTTGTCCACAAAAACTTTAACCTTGGTCATAACTTTTGATTGGTCAGAGCTAGGTCTTTGATACTTGACATATGGATCCCTTGTGATGAGACCTTTCAGATGACACCATGACATTTGACCTTGTGACCTTGACCTTGACACAGCGAGCAGGATGCATCCGGGGGCATTCGTGTTACACAAACACATCTTGTTAGAATTAAAACATGACAATTCAAACTATACACTGAGTCTGAGTGAGGTATAAATCCGGTTGTATGAATAAAGGATGATTAAATTATATATATAATATAATCATTCTAATAAATTTAATTTGATACAAACGACTAAAACAATATGTACTCTATGGATTGTTTGTTTTCAAATGTATAATGCAGGAGGAAAAAACTATTTTTTTAGGAACGCTTAAGGAATGTAAACAGGTACAGAATTTTTTCGCCTTTCATTTCATTGAAATACACATTTACAGCTACAAACACAAATGAACAATTACTGAAACCGTTTGAAATGCCTCCAAAAATCCAATCGCTTTGAACCTTCAAATATAAGCTGAACATAGAATCAGTGATAGAAAGTAGTCAACTGGTACACAACCAACATGATTACTCCCTACATACGATTGAAATTATCCTTTACTCTGTCTTTGATTTTGAAACAATTGAGGTAAATTTAGTCGATGCAAGTGCCGAGACGCCATGTAGGTGTGAACTAGTCAGCAGGTTGTTTTACTGATAGGACTTGCAGCTGATTGTGTCTGGGCTGAATATTATTTATCAGATTGCTCATCCAAGCGTTATTCATCACATTGCTGCTCATCATACAACTACTCATCCAAGCGTTATTCATCACATTGCTGCTCATCATACAACTACTCATCCAAGCGTTATTCATCACATTGCTGCTCATCATACAACTACTCATCCAAGCGTTATTCATCACATTGCCTTTCCTCGGACCTATTTTTTATCATCCATCTATAGACATTTCTCATATTGTTAATCATATGTAATTTTCTTATTCATAAGAAAATATATTTCTCTAATCATTATTGATTAGATCGTCACAATACTATTCATTATCAAACCCTTTCTACAGCAGTTACTTGATGGTATTCATTTGTTTCAGTTTCATTTGATTAGATTCTTACTCACCAGGTTGTTTCTGTATCCTTTATAAGTCGTTGCTATATATTGTTGTTTTTTAGATTAGCTTTCATTCATCCATTTCAGATTTATTTTAGTATACTTTGTTACCGTATTAGCATTATCTTTATATCGTGCAAGATATGAATGTTATGATGACATCATACAAGTTATAACTTTGGTCCAATCACAACAAGTACACGACATCAATTACGAGGAATCTTCTGTGATATATTACTTTTTTCCTTTCATTTCAAAAAGTGGCATTAAATTAAATCTGTGAAACTATAAGCAATTACTTTAGCGAAAAAAGGCATTGTTAATTGCCACCCAAGTATTATTAATTCATCATATTAAAGTATTAATGTATGAGTAAATTGATATTTTTTAAGATAAAAATATTCCTTAGTTTCAAAATAAGAAGAGCTTTGAATTAATTCAGACATGATTTTTACAATTTGTAAAGAACAAGCCGTTTTAATACCAACATTACCTAAAGATGCAATTTCATTATGAGTATCATGCCTGTATTCATTTGACAAATTTCCTGTATTCGTTGTTATAAGAAACAAACAAATTTGGATTGAAAATGTCAATGACACAGGCCATCATTTTGAAGGCGTAATTACGAAGAGAAACAGAAGAATGAAGTCTGTATTGTCTTTGATTTGATGACTCTTGTTTACATCAATCCATTTTTTTACTTACACGATCATCCAGAATTAGAAATATATACAAATCATGTTAGAATCATGTTATAAAATATTTCATTTTGACATTTGTAAATATCTATTCATTTATCTATCTCATTGTTGACATTCTTTTTCACTCGTAGATAATATTTAATTTTAATACACATCAATTGATGAAGTATTTGATGTTTGTACTCTTGTCAAAGAGTCATCTTTGATATCTTTATTTTATATTCACACATCTATACACGCATTTTTGATATCCATATAATATATAAAATATTCATATATGTTGCATCCTTTATGATATTCATAGATGCTGCATCCTTCATAATATTCATATATGCTGCATCCTTTATATGCTGCATCCTTTAAATATTCATATATGCTGCAAGCTTTATGATATTCATATATGTTGCATCCTTCATAATATTCATACATGTTTCATCCTTTATTATATTTTCTTCATATTCATATATGCTTCATCCATTACATTTTTAACATATGCTGCATCCTTTATATGCTGCATCCTTTACAATATTCATGTAAGCTTAATCCTTTATGATATTCATGTAAGCTTAATCCTTTATGATATTCATAGATGCTGCATCCTTCATAATATTCATATATGCTGCATCCTTTATGTGGTCATAGATGCTGCATCCTTTATATTATTCATACATGTTGCATTCTTCATAATATTCGTATATGCTGCATCCTTTATGTGGTCATAGATGCTGCATCCTTTATATTATTCATACATGTTGCATTCTTCATAATATTCGTATAAGTTGCATCCTTTATATGCTGCATCCTTTGAAATATTCATATATGCTGCATCCTTTAAAATATTCATGATATTACGTCCTTTATAATATTCATATATGCTGCATCCTTTATAATATTCATATATGCTGCATCTTTTATAATATTCATGGTGCTGCATCCTTTATAATATTCCTGACTGCTGCATCCTTTATAATATTCATGATGCTGCATCCTTTATAATATTCATGATGCTGCATCCTTTATAATATTCATGATGTTGCATCCTTTATAATATTCATGATGCTGCATCCTTTATAATATTCATGATGCTGCATCCTTTATAATATTCCTGAATGCTGCATCCTTTATAATATTCCTGATGCTGCATCCTTTATAATATTCCATAATGCTGCATCCTTTATAATATTCATGATGCATCATCCTTTATAATATTCATGATGCTGCATCCTTTATAATATTCATGGTGCTGCATCCTTTAAAGTATTCATATATGCTGCATCCTATATATAATTCATGATTCTGCATCCTTTATAATATTCATGATGCTGCATCCCTTATATTCTTCGTAATGCTGCGTCCTTTATTATATTCATATATGCTGCATCCTTTATATGCTGCATCCTTTATAATATTCATATATGCTGCATCCTTTATAATATTCATATATGCTGCATCCTATATGATATTCATAAAGCTGCATACTTTATATGGTGCATCCTTTATATGCTGCATCTTTTAACATATTCACATATGCTGCATCCTTTATGATATTCATAAATGTTGCATGCTTTATAATATTCATATATGCTGCATCCTTTATATGGTGCATCTTTTACAAAATTCACATATGCTGCATCCTTGAAATATTGCATCCTTTACAATATTCATATAAGCTTTTTTCTTTATGATATTCATATATGTTGCATCCTTTATAGTACTCATAGATGCTGCATCCTTCATAATATTCATGTATGCTGCATCATTTATGATATTCATACATGTTGCATCCTTCATAATATTCATATATGCTGCCATCGTTATATGCTGCATCCTTTATATGCTGCATCCTTTATAATATTCATATATGTTGCATCCTTTATGATATTCATAGACGCTGCATCCTTCATAATATTCGTATATGCTGCATCCTTTATATGCTGCATCCTTTATAATATTCATATATGTTGCATCCTTTATGATATTCATAGATGCAACATCCTTTATATGCAACATCTTTTATAATATTCATATATGCTGCATGCATTATAACATTCATATATGTTGCATCCTTTATGATGTTCATAGATGCTGCATCCTTCATAATATTCATATATGCTGCATCCTTTATATGCTGCATCCTTTAAATAATCATATATGCTGCATGCTTTATGATATTCATATATATTGCATCCTTTATGATATTCATAGATGCTGCATCCTTCATAATATTCGTATATGCTGCATCCTTTATATGCTGCATCCTTTATAATATCATATATGCTGCATGCACTATAATATTCATATATGTTGCATCCTTTATGATATTCATAGATGCTGCATCCTTCATAATATTCATATATGCTGCATCCTTTATATGCTGCATCCTTTATATGCTGCATCCTTTAAAATATCATATATGCTGCATGCATTATAATATTCATATATGTTGCATCCTTTATGATATCCATAGATGCTGCATCCTTTATATGCAGCATCCTTTATAATATTCATATATGCTGCATGCACTAAAATATTCATATATGTTGCATCCTTTATGATATTCATAGATGCTGCATCCTTCATAATATTCATATATGCTGCATCCTTTATATGCTGCATCCTTTAAATATTCATATATGCTGCAAGCTTTATGATATTCATATATGTTGCATCCTTCATAATATTCATACATGTTTCATCCTTTATTATATTTTCTTCATATTCATATATGCTTCATCCATTACATTTTTAACATATGCTGCATCCTTTATATGCTGCATCCTTTACAATATTCATGTAAGCTTAATCCTTTATGATATTCATGTAAGCTTAATCCTTTATGATATTCATAGATGCTGCATCCTTCATAATATTCATATATGCTGCATCCTTTATGTGGTCATAGATGCTGCATCCTTTATATTATTCATACATGTTGCATTCTTCATAATATTCGTATATGCTGCATCCTTTATGTGGTCATAGATGCTGCATCCTTTATATTATTCATACATGTTGCATTCTTCATAATATTCGTATAAGTTGCATCCTTTATATGCTGCATCCTTTACAATATTCATATATGTTGCATCCTTTATTATATTCATATATGTTGCATCCTTTATTATATTCCCTTCATAATACTCATATATGCTTCATCCTTTATTTGGTCATAGATGCTGCATTCTTTATAATATTCACAGAAGTTGCATCATTTATGATAAGTATATACTGTATGTACCGTCCTATATAACATCCATTAATGTTTCATCCTACATAACCTCCATACATGATTTACCTTTATAATATTCCTTATAATACACCCCCCCCCCCCCCCCACTACACACAAAATGGATCAATATTTGTCCTTTACAATATTTATGGATGTTCCATCTTTCATAATATACACTAATATTTCATATGCTATAATAGCGTAAGTGTCATCCTTTATAATATCCAGATACGACATACGTTGAATGTGTGAGCCCTTACAATATAGTTTAGCAATGCGATTGCTTTTTCTTACACAAAATGAATTAAAGGTGTTCACACAAAATGGCCGCCAATGGATTTTATGTGAATCTTCATACTTTGTTATCTGACTATGGATGATAAGCTTGTGTAATGAGATTTTTGACAATGTCAAAATATACACAAAGAACTTAATTAAGCACCCCCCTATTTTGTAAAATGATTTTGGGTGCTCTTGGACTATTTGGATTAATTTGATGTATTGACCACTCCAGGTATAGCAATCGCTTTTTTATTTACTATTTAATGGAACTAAAGATCGCAAATGAGCAAAAACAACGAAAATATGAGAAAAACTGTGAGACTACTGATATTTGGCCAAATATAACTATTGTCATAGGGTGAAAACTACATATTAAACTTTGGATGTTATGAATCAAAAATAACAATTTTGATCCCTAGTTGACGTTCATACACAAAAAAAACTTTTTATCATGCATGATAAGAGGCTAGCAAGATATTGAATTTTCAGTACTTTTTCTTAACATCTGTGAGTAAATTTGAGATTCCTTGAGTTGAAATTGTTGACCAAACAGTTCTCCTTCCTTTAGATAAGCCATTTTCTTTGACAGTGGCCAATTAATGTCATTGTGCAGGTTTTTTTAAAATTCATTTTTGGATGATTTTGTGATTTTGAAGGTTCATCCTGCTTTAACGTTTGACTGTTGCTACGGGGTTTTTTACTAAAAAGTCATCAATTCACTCAAGGGAATGACAATAATCACATTGCAGCAAAATATATTGACTTTCATTTTCAATTTTAAAGTAACTTGGATTGTGACTAAAAAATACCAAGATTTTGTAAAACCAGTTTACTCAGCGACAGTGAATCATAAGCCAAATGAAATGTTTGTTTCAACAATGCTAGATGATCGTTCTATTTAAAAATCCTTATTGTTTGATTGTACATTTGTTTTGTTTATTATCAGCAGTGTTTTTCTGTTTGAAAAGGTGGGGGGTGCTTAATTAAGTTCTTTGTGTATAATACATTTAGTATCAACTTACAATTATCAGTGAAAAATTGAAAATAAAAAATTGTAAAAAAACGTGCTACTGCCCCTTTAATATTCATTGTTTTACCATTCTTAAGAATGTTCAGCAATGTATCCTCCCTCATAATATGAATAGAGGTAAACTGATTAATGCTGATACAGGACATTTGATATAATGTCTTGTTCACTTTGTTTAAGAAACAATAAACTGAAGAATATATTAATGAAGTGGAAAGGGTGAAAATATGAATTATGATACACTTCCTAATTGCACTGAAATATTCGAAATTTTTACTTTTTCTTGAAAATCATAAGCAAAAAGCGTAAATATGATATAAATATTTAAGTTGAATTTTAAAAACAGCAAGATTTTCCGAATGTTGGTCTATGTACGAAAGTGATACAAAGCGAGTAAGTAAAACAAAACTTACTCCAAAACAGCCTCTTTGTAAGTTCCAATTCAGAAAATATTGCTTTTCCCTCTCTACGATCATTCGATGTCAGGATAACTTCGATATCAGAAATTTTAGAAATAGTGAACATCTGCTGTTGGTGAACGTTCTAGTTCAATATCTGCCGCGTTTCGCTTTGATACTCGCTTTAGAAACGATGTTACTTTCTCAACAGAAATGTCGAATTTCATTTCATTGAAGAAGTTGAATATCAATATAATCATGGTTTCCTTGAAAAGGGTAAGTTAAGGTTTAGTGTTCGATTCACCATGTGTGTTATGAGGACGTGCGTTCATTTCATGGCACTTAGATTGAATAGTGTTTTGTAAGTTTAAAACGTATACAAGATTCCACTCGTCACGAGCTATCAACTCGCTCGTTGGGTGTAATAGCTCCCTCGAGACAACAAAAACACTATTGTAGTTTCCTGTAAAACAAACATGGCTTGGATGCACGTGAACTATGACTGATTCCTTGTCACTTTGTTGCATCAAATCTCTCCATCTGTTGTACTTCAATCTCTCATTTGTTTACTTTTGAAATTGCATTTACAAACTGAAGAGTTTTACACGCGACACTTTGACTTATGTCAATGTGCAAAAGTTGAAGAGAATTAAATAGCCGAGGCAACCGCCGAAAAACCATAAAATAACTGCCTCTAATTTCACCTTTATTTTATTATTTTTGCAACTTCTTAGCAACATATGTTCCTTAATATCGGCATTTTAGTTGCCAATTTATCTCACATCGCCGGTGTTTTTACGTCAAATAAAACATTTCAAAGTGATTGAACATAAGGGTGATAGTTGTGAAATATCAACGATGGCGAATTACAAAGAAAACGTGTTAAAGGGAGTATTTTGACAGTTGGTGGCTTTTATTACGCAACATCAAGCTCAATCTTTTGGGGGAGATATTTGCGACTCCAGAGCGATTCACCGGCTGTGTAGTTAACGAATCGGCCATAGGTCCGGAAGTTCAGAACGATTTGTGGCAGTCACGTGACCTTGGAGAAGCCCGTCTGCCAATGCACAGAAAACAAACCCGACATTAGCGATTTGACACGTGTCAAAAACTAGCAAAGGTTTAAGATAAATCAGTTGCAGTCTCGAGCAATTTAAATGCAATCATACGATCAGCACGATCAAATCTGAAAGGCGCGGAATACACACGAGTATGTAGGCTATGATTCAAACTCCGAACCTTGTCGAACTGCTTAACCCTGAGCGGAGCGGGGTGCCTCTAATGACCCCTGACCTGCATCGGACCAGAGTATGTACATTTCCAACCATTTGGCTAGGCTGTCAATCAATTGTTCAAAGTCCACTGAAAACATCCATCACTTTAGTCATATCGGAAGTAACCGAATTCCTCAATGGTAAGTAGCTTTGTAATGAAACAGACATCATTAAACATAAAACTATCCGTTAAATTGGGTTCATATCATGACTAAAATATCAATGAAGTTTTCACAGAGTTGTTCTTAAGTTTCAAAAACGGGGCCTCCGTGTAAGCCCTCTGTTGTCAATGTTATAGAATCATAGGTATGTTTGTATCTATGGAAGCCAAAAACCGGTCTTTGTGTCAAGTTTGAGGTAGTACGAACCAATACTTTCCAGCTAGAGATATCGTAGGTTTTGGGAATCATTTTCAAGACAGTTAATGTATACATGTTGATTGATTAGTATCAAATCATTTTAAGCAAAAACACAAGATATAAACCTTCAGTTAATTAACGGTACCTGCTGAATAGGTCTACTGTTTTTATTACACGATCAGTAGTGAAATACTGAAGTTTATCAGTGAAATAAACTTTTAAACTTTATTTCAAGCTTCAGTGATATCTTTTGATATCACCATGACCCGTGACAATCTGATATATCGTCACTGGTCAGGTGCCGTAACTACTTTCAAATATGTAAGTAAATCTTGGTTATTGTCCTTCTTTATAAGTAATTTCTGCATTTACTATAATTAACTGCATATTTTGACTAAAATTACATAAAAGATTACTTTACTTCATACCATGTTTATTTCATCATGTGACATAGCTTAATTTTACCCAAGACATTTGATGACAATAATTTGGTATTAGGTAAACTCAAATTAGTAACCATTTATATGAGACCCTCAATCTCATCTAATCAGATCGAAACTACTCCTACGTCGCTACGTTCGACGTAGGAGTAGTTTCGATCTGATGTGAATGAGATTGACGAGACTCTCTTTATATGCTTACTGTCAACATTTTGAAGAATTTCGATATATAAAATTGACTTTTAGCGTTTTCTCTGACATTTGTCGACTTGGCTTGTTGCAATGTAAATAAATAAATAAATAAATAAATAAATAAATAAATAAATAAATAAATAAATAAATAAATAAATAAATAAATAAATAAATAAATATTATTTATTTAAATAAATAAATAAATAAATAAATAAATAAATAAATAAATAAATAAATAAATAAATAAATAAATAAATAAATAAATAAATAAATAAATAAATGGGAGTTAATTTATATACGTCGTATTCTGCATAAAACGATTTCTGATTATAATAAGCAATTTCCTGATATAACAGAATACTTATTTTCAAAATTAAAGAGAGTTAAGAAAAACACAACTTTTTTGTTTGATATATTTATCAATAGCACTCTAAGAATATTCCTGAACATGCATGAATCCTTTTTTGGACATTTGTGCATGTTTATTCAGTCGTGACAGCAAAGCTTGGCGGTATATCAACGTTCTTTCTCTCACAAGGGTGTAATACACACGTCTGTTAACGGATATACATAAAAGTGTAACTTATGCTCACGAATGAGGGATGAGTACTGATTTCTGTTTGGAATATTGAAATAAATGGTTTGATATAAGACACTGTCCTTTAACAGAGGTAAGATTATTCGATATTTCCTTTTCAATATTGCACGATATGGTTGTTAAATTTAAATTACCCAGTTGAATTATGTTCCCACGACTATGTGATCTCCCACGGGTGTATGTTAAACGCTGCTCATATCATTCGTTATCTCCGTGTATCGCCCTCTCTACATTGGAAGCCGTTCAGCGATTATCTAAAGCCTTGTTATCTGGTGTAAAACTACGCACAATGAATTAATGTAACGGTAAGTAGACTGATAAGGCCTTATCAGACCTTGTACATCTAGAGTGTGTAGAGAAAGAGGAGCGGTAGACACCAGTCCACACCCCGCCACGATGCAGACGGGTGGGTCCTCACCGACTCGTCTCTTGCTCTCTAGATGAACATCTAGGCTCTCAGTCTACCATGTACTGGCAAATGTAATAAGTCCTCACTTCACCGGACAGGTGATTGCCTCTTATACTCGTAATGTCAGATGGTTTTCTTGATTACCTTCTTGTGAATTATTCAAGTTAAATACTGAGATGAAGTGATTTGCGAGTCATAATTACTAGTGTTCAGAATCAGAATCGTTTTATTCCATAAGACCACCAAAGGTAGAGATGGGAGCCAGTCGCAAGCAGTCGGAACAGCTGCATTCTGACACGGCGCACGCGCTCTCTAGCTACGTAGCGACACCGTGCATAAACAACCTGTTTCAACATTATGGTAACTTATATTAGATATTGAAAAGGGACACTAATAAAAACATAAGGGTTATTGTTTACTTATTTAGCTGAGGGTGTTTTTCGAATGAAGACTTAGAGTACATGCCATAAAATAATGATAGCGAAAACAAAACGGGAGCATTTGTATTGTCATTTTTAGCTCATCTGGCCTGTAAGACCCGATGGGTTTATGGCATGGCATGGTGTCCGGCGTCCGTCCGTCCGTCCGTAAACTTTGTTTTTTCGACTTTTTCGAATTTCGACTTCTCCTCCAGAACCATAAGGCCTAGAAAGCTGAAACTTGGTGTACAGACTCCTTGACTAGAGAGGATTATACATTGTAGATTAGGTGGCCATGTGGCCCCTAATAAGGGCCAGAGGGGCCACGCCCTAAACAACTATTTTCATCTTCTTCTCCAGAAGCAAGAGGCCCAGATTGCTGAAACCTTGTGAATATACTCTTTGACTAGTGAGGATTATGATTTATAGCTTTTGTGGCCCTGTGGCCCCTAATAAGGGCCTCAGGGGCCACACCCTTTAACCTAATTTCATCTTTTTCTAAAGAAGCATCATGCCTAGAAAGCTGAAACTATGTGTGCAAACTCCTAAGTTAGATACGGAGGATTCCAAATTGTACATTTGGTGACCCTGTGGTTCAAGAAAGGGGGAACCACATTTGTCACACCCTAAAGCAAAATTGATATGAGCCTGATGAGCTACAGAGCCACTGGCTCTATTTTTTTAGTTTTAAATGGTAAAAGTTCATGTAAATACGTAATTAGTTCTCCAAATCTTCCTTGTTTTTCTGCAAGGAATATAAAATGTATAAATATGTTCACACAAAAAGGGAAAAAGAATGAGCTATCATATCATATCAATCATATGATTGCGTTTCAAATGAATGTGAGATTGTTCGGTTGACGACCACTGAACACATGACAGAGGAAGACGAGGACGGGCTCAGCTACTACAGCTAACTTGTGACCACAGCCTGTAGGGTGCTCTCCTTGCTTGCTTCATCGCTACAAGTCACCCCCCCACACACAGGTGAGATGTGTGAATCAGTCGTCAGATTCAATGCACTTGATGCAGAAGAAAGCATATGCTCAGAAACGTTGTGTAGTCGCTATCAAGAACATCTTGCTTTTGCTTAGCGACCCTAAAGTTTATTTAAGGACGCGTGTGTATTTTTTGCGCGTGTAGGGTATATATACTACTCAAAATAAGTTAAGGAACACTCAAGTTGTAATATCACTTGCAGCAACTTTAAATGTCAGCAGCTCAAAGAGAAGGTTTTTGTTTGAAGTTTTGTTCATACCCACATGCATACCTGGCATTAGGCAACAGCTTTTTAAACTTTAAAGAATTTTTTGAAATTTTGATTAATTTTGGAAATTTGTAATTTTTAATCGCATTTGTAAATGAAAATGGCTTTATCAACTCCGTCTCTACCAGTGATATGCCTTTAAAAGCGATAAAGTCTACCAAGACAAGACCACAATGTTTATAAACTGAGCCATCTGACATTTTGTGACTTTCATTTTCAACCCCTGCCTTGTTTCTGACATCAAAGCACAAAACAGCACCTGCGTCAAACGCAGAATTTGATTCCAATATGTCAGTAAGATAGTGTTTATTTCATAAAAAACATAATTTTCACCATGCGCTGAGGTATTCAGTGTATATGGGACACTGTACAAGTGTTCCTTAGTTTCTTTTGAGTAGTATATGATATGTTGGTGATACCCGGCCGTTCATATTGCAGATCACGTGGTAGTAACAGGGACCACGCACTGGTGACGAGACGGGCTAGCTGTTGGGGTCTACAGCTCGATGGCGGGCTTATACCCACAAAGTTAAAAAAGTCTAAATAGTATAAATATTTATGTGCAATATTGGACACCAAAGAAGTAATGGAAAGGTTTTAGATTGTCTGATTGGAAAAGATTGGTGAAAATGGGTAATTTGAAGATTATTTTACGATAACATGAATATGTGATTAAATCATTCAACATAAAAATGACTGATTCTATACATTAGAGATGAATTTATTTAGCAAATGTACATACTTACCTCTGATAAATATTTTTGGAGTTTGGGAAGTAAACAACGTATATTGTCCCACATTCATCAAGGATTGTGACATCAGTAAATGTACATTAATTTGGAATCCGATGTCTGATATGTTCAATTAACGACGTGATTGACTGATGAGGAACTGATCAGCTGTTTAACGTTCTGCAGATAGACGCTAATATACACTTAAACTTATCTGACAGATACTATGCTACTGTATTCATGTTCAATCTTAGTTTTTCAAACCAGAATCGGGCCGATACAAATATAGAAAAATGCTCAGCATGCATATCGCGGGTTGATGAAATCAAATTTTATAAAGTGTACTTACGTGCAATAAAGACGTGATTCTGTATAAAAATATGCATAATGATATTCTTTCAAGCTGGAAAAAAACTAGATGCCTGAAGTTTTACATACCAGCTGAGTGCATAATGAAAAAACCCCAGATGATTAACTAAAGCTCAATGTACAGCCATTATCATGAGTTACATCAAAGTAATAGAACACATAAGGAGCTTGTTTTGGGACATATGAAGCGACAGGTGAAAGGTTCAACTTCTTGTGTGTTCAACTGCCACGACACTGATCGCAGCCTCCATGTTTCATCTCTGTGTAGGAGCAAGTGTATTAGATGTCTGTGAGGCGGTGCGAGATACACGACACACACGGAGGCCCCGGCCCGTCAGTGCTGGCAACACGTGCATACAGCCACGAGTCGCGCTCGATTAAGATGATATACACGACATTCCTTGATTCCGCGATGACCAGACCTCGCGAACCTAAAAACTCTTAACAATAACTGATCTCAACTTTTTGTATGCACCTGATTACATTCAGCATTCACCCTCTCCCTTTTAGTTTAGACATATTACGACTAACATTAAATCTCAGAAGTATTTTTTTTTAATATTGACAACATTTTAGACAATTCATGTATAATAAAAGAAATGGAGCCCAGAAGCTTTAACTTCAGAAAGCTGAGCGATCTAGACTTGCTATACTTTTCTAGACTGGGTTGGTCATCAATTAATGTTTTTTGCTTTAGGGTCTGGATGACAGACTAAGACATATTAATTCACGAAGAAAAGGACCAAAAACAAGCTATCCATCTTAGAATACCCTCTCCTATGTATTTACAAAGTTGATTTACAATATTTACGATATTCATTTCCCCTTTTAACCCCTCCCCACGTTAGGTATTCTCTGAATTAATGTACGTTAGACCAGTCTAACTCTGTATTTTCTCTGTTGCCTGCCGTTCAGCATCTTCTATAATATTCAATCAACCGCTTTTGGTTAAATCTCTGGCCGCTCTTATTTATCGTATGTACAGGAGGAGATTAAATGTCTTAGATTGGATAGGTAGGTGTTTTGTCTTATCTGTTGCGTGTCTGTATGTATGAAGGTTGTGTGTGTTTGTGTGGAATTAGGGTGGTTATTGAGTGGTTCTAAATGAATAAATATGGTGTGTGAATGTGGGTGGATGTGTTGGTATGTGTGTGGAGTTGAGAAAGTTTGTGTACACGTATTGTTGTGCATTTTTTAAAAATATATAATTATTAATATCAATTTGTAGTTTTAATGATATTAAGTGTCTCGTAGGCTTAAAGGCCGGATGTTACATTCACCATGTGATATTTGAATTTATTTAAGAATTGTAACATGTGACACTTTAATAAAACAATTTTCTTCTTCTTCTTCTTCTTCTTACGAACTTCCCTTCCTCTATCCGTTCTTTAAGTCTGAATGTCGGAAATACTTGCGTAAGCGACTTTCTTTATTACGTTACGTAATTTTGTTATTTTTTGGACCACTCCAAGGTGATTTTCCCTACGACTTTTCTGCAAAGTTTACTTTCTGACGTCTGTTCAGTACATATTTCTGTAAACTTTGTGACTTACTCACTGTCGACTTTCTGTGAATTTCCCTTTGACTAGTTAGGTCAATGAAAGGCCGCTTCCTCTTCATCATGGTAAGCAAAAGGTTCTGAAACCAAGGAAGCTATACACTATTGATTCATATGATTTTATATGTAGAACAACTCCTTTGACGGCCCAACTGCGCGAGTGGGGATGGAAAAGCCTGCAGTAGGTGACCATTACAGCAGAAAGGACATATAGCTTTGTCTCGCTGTCTTCTCGGATGATAGTCTCTGTAACTTAAAAAACTTTTATCACAAACTTTTTCTATATTTTAAGTGTCTTTATGTAAGCATTTTTTTACATTGAAAAATTTGACAATTTTGTTAATTTTAGTTAAGGAAAGAGTGAAGTCAAACAGAGCGTGTTTGACACCCCCTTTAAACAGCACGCATTATTACTTGCAACTCAAGGCTTTACTAATTTAATCAGAGACAACATAACATTTGGAAAGAGAAAAAACAGTACATTTGAAAATTGAAATTCTTCATCCATTTTTGACACTGCAACAAATTGCGATTTATCTGCCCCTGCCAAACGACACCTATCGGCAAAAAAATGACAGCATTGTTCAGGGAAGAGATGTGGGGATATTTAGTTTGATTTATTGTAGACAAATGCGAGCTGAAGGTTTCATCTTTCCTGACTGTTGATAATAGCGCTGCGCTTGTTGTTAGGTCGATATGGAGACCGAACCATTGATCGCAGCGATAAATCCGGTTGGCTCAGCGCATTGCTTGTCCTTCCAAGCTCCTTGCAGGTCAGCTGAGAAACTTCAGACAACTTCAGCTGGATAATATTTTTTCTTTAGTCTTTTTCTCAATATGACATTTTGATGAATGGCCATGTTTGATAGCTTCATTCAGGGACCTGAAGCACACAGCTCGTAGCGCAAGACTCACTGAATAGATGGAGACCTCCTGTGTTATGACTTGTATTCATCATCTTCATATCAAACTGTAGTGTTTAACTATAGAAGATTCCCAGATTTTCTATGTTTTTTTATCGATAATCAACCTCAACAGACCTCTCTCCGATTCTCAACTCCTTTGAATTCCGATCGTATACCTTCAGCTTCAAATAAAATCGTTGCAAGTTTTTTTCATCTAACTAAAGATTGTTGTTGTCAAACGGTTCTTCCATTTCATATATCAGATCTAATATCTAATCGTTATTGGAAAGACAATTTTGAACTAATTGCTTGTATAACCTTGTCACTCCCTTGTGTATGTGATGCCGGTGTAGTATGTATACATATGCTGTTAAGAATATGGAAACACGATATGGGTGTTATCAGACTTTATGGTGCGCCTGTTGCTCGTTCATCAGGCGAGATGTACCCACTAAACACACATAATGTACACCCTGTGCTTTATCACTCGTCAGCCTGTTGCTGCTTCCATAACGTCCCCGGGGTAAGAAATAACAAGATTAATATAGCTGTTATTATATTTCACTTAATGTTTTTAGGTTGTTGGAGAGGGAAGCGGGGTTCTACCGAGGAACGAGAGACCAAATTTCTTCATGTAAATAACATTTCAATCACTCTAGTTGTTCGTCTACTGGCATTTTCAAATATATGAACACTTGTTGGTAAAAGTAAACATCAGCTTAGTCAGTTTTTGCATGTGTGGACATATTTAGTTCCAGAAAACAGGAGAGTAGGAATTCGACACCTCCTAGGACAACAGTGATGACTTCAGTCAAACTTTCTTGCGTACATATACACTCTTAAAAAAAACGAAAAATAGATTTATTATTATTATTATTAAAGGGTTTTTATTGTTTTTACAAGAAATTGAAGTAATTTAAAAGCTGCAAAAGCAATAACTAACCTAAACATTTCAAAACTAAAATTGGCTTATTTCTAACTTTGTGTTTGCTCTTAAAACAATTTAAGACTTTATTTTAGCTAAAAAGACATTTTAGAAAAAAAGGGCATTTAGCATAATTAATATTACGAGAGCAGCCACAGAATTTTGGCTTCGGGATCGGTTACAATAGACCAATTCCGCCCATGTGAGCAAAGGGTGTTTATACCTTAAGAGTTACAATCCAAGCCAAGAATCTACATCCGGGTCAGTGACTTCGGTCACCGTCTTGACAGAGCCTTGGAAACTACCGAACGAATTCATGTTTTTGAGAACAAACTTCCAAGAGATTCGACCACGAGGACATGCGACGTCTAACTGAGTGAGTGAATGAGTGAGTGAGCGTTTTACACCGCTTGGGCAATATTTCAGTCTTTAGCAGCGTTTGTCTAACTGAGCTATAAAGTTGCGCTGAAAGGTTCAGAACTCAAAAGTTTGTTAAGACTGTTAAGATCTGATTATATTCTGTTTCTGGGTAATTAGAATAATCTCGATCGATGTGCACGTCCACGTCACACAACGTCTTGAACACTTCTACAGACACTTTGCAAAGCTAATCGGCCTATCAAAGGATTGCAAACCGGATGCCAAGCAGAAAACATGCACATTGTGACAATACTAGGTATTGACTTTGACGTCACGTTTCTGGCAAATGAAAACACATAAACGATAGTTGTAGTATTGTCGAATTACCCTTTGCCTCAATCATGTTTATTCTCAACTTTCTAAAATCTTTGAAAATGGCTTTTGCGTTTCTTTTTGCAGATTTTACATACACAGTATTCAAAAGCAGGGCATTGAGGTCTTGAATGAAAAACCACTGTTTTGAAATGTAAATGAAATATAAAAAGTTCTACAAAACTAATTACACCCTGCACCGATCGGTTGGTTATGGGCGAGTATTGAATGTAGGCTACATATACACGTGCAAGAAGCAAATCATTTCCTCCAGAAGACAACGGCATAACGGATGTATATGACCGTGTTTGATCGCTGTGTGATTTGTAAAGACTTGATTGATCAGATTTGAACTTAACGTGACATACCGCACGTGCATATGTCAGCACATGACCTACAAAGGTCACGCACGTTGGTGCAGACAAGCCGGCGGTAGACTGGAGTAACGGTCTCAGATGATTCGATGTGGCCACTGTCTCGACCGACGTGAGGCAGCCATACCTTTCCATCTCATTTAGTCCCAGTCTCCACAACATTGAAAACCGAACTAAAAATCTCATTATTTTATCTGACAGAGAAAACAAATCACGCCGCCGCGATAGCAAGCCCGTAATCTCGCGGGATTTCGTCTCTAGTAATTTTTCATTTGACGAGAATTTTAGAAAGGCCAGGCAAATTAATCACTCTCGCTCGATGTACGTATTCCCTGACCCCAAACTTCCAACAAAATTGATTTGCTAATCTGTCTTCTGAGAATGGATGAATTCATCATCGGCAAACTATTTGATGACACCGGTCGGTAAAATGTCTCTTTGCTTGCAGCGGCGGTTCCCCGAAGACGCGTCTAGTCCCCGCGGTGGAATCTCCAGACGGGCTGCCGTGCGCTGCAACAACCTTGCCACCCATTACAGAGAAGCCCGGTATTAGATATCGGTATTAAATGGTATTTGTAGGTGATCCGCTTTTGTTATGTAGCACATTAAATGTTTATGTAATAGCTTTCCATATTTTCAACAAAATGTAATTTCTCATATGACCTATTGTTAAGGTTTCTGATAAAATCAAATTACCCAAAATATATTCGTAGCTGAGAATGTCCTTTAGAATTAAATTTCATGCAAAAGGTTGCATAAAAACAAAGGGAATGTGCCGTGTCATTATCTTCACAAACATAAAACGAAACAAGAACAAGACACACCAGTTTGATTGATATCAGAATCTGAGAGTGCGAACTACAGGTGTCTCGCATCATGGAGACCAAGATTCAGTGTATACATGTGATATGGGAAAATTAATGTAACTTAAGAGTCTTATTTTACCGTCATGAAATCATATTCAGCTACATTCCCTTTAAATGTACCAGCCCTTTTCCAAATCAGAGATACTTGCTTTCTTCAAACCTTGAAAGTTTTCATGAATATTTTACCACCAACTTAAATCGTGATCTGAGACCCTCGCAAACCACGACAAAGTTTGAAACTGCTCAGTGGACGTCCTGGGCCCGCCATCGTCATTGATCCTCGGGTGGTGAGGTGAAGATGCTTGTGTAGGCGATGTTGCGAAACGTGCTTCGGTATCCCCCGTCATTTGCGGCTCAATTGAACATGGACTGTAATGACAAATGTTGAAAAACAGCTCTCTTAACGACAATTTGCAATAGAATGTACAGCTGGATCGATGTGGTGTTCCGACCCCTGCCCCCGGTCTTCCACGGCACCCAGTCATATTGCGCGCTCCACTGCTCTAAATACCTCGTCTCATCCCGCCTAGTGGCAAAACTGTTTGAACGTTCATTGTTCAAACATTTCTCAAAATACGGTAATGATAAATTGACAAGAGACCGTTGTAGCAAATTGAGAAACTTACTCGTTGTGATTAAGTTAATTTCATGTAGCTATACGGATAATTATCTGCTCGATCGTTTTATTGCCATGGATTTGTTAACATCGATCAGCCGCACTGAACATGTTGTGTCCCGATTTAAGCACAGCAGCTTTTATGTTATCACGATATATTGAGCGCTTATCAGTTATTCCATCATATGTTTGTACGCTGTCAATATTCAGTGTTGATTAGTGCACACGAAGCAAGCTGTACACGGGTCTTGCAGCAAATTGCTGCTGCTTACATTCTAAAGTAAAGAAACAATTTCATTAACGGCGATTTGCTTTCGTAACAGGCGCTAATAGTTTGCTTGTGTGTGCTAGTTGATGAGACGTGAAATACGAGATTGTGATGAAACGGGCGTGGAATTTCCAATATTAACAACTGCATTTGTGTCAATACATTTGGTTCCTATAGGAACAAGGGGCCGGGGACACATGGCCAATGTTGGTTCTTAGTTCCCTAATGTCTTCTCCCTTATTGCTTGAACTTAATGCCATCAAAAGGTGTTTTGATCCAAATATCCCAGGAAAACTTTCGTAAAGATCGTAAATGTCTCCAAGTTATAGAGACCAAATATCTCAGGAAAGACACGTCAATGTTTCCTTTTACTATTCCAACAACTTCAAGTGTTAAGAAGGTACACATCTCAGGAATCAGGAGTTGGTCTCATCCCTGGTATCTTCAGCTATGGGGTCGCTTCATATCAGGAGTTGGTCTCATCCCTGGTATCTTCAGCTATGGGGTCGCTTCATATCAGGAATTGGTCTCATCCCTGGTATCTTCAGCTATGGGGTCGCTTCATATCAGGAGTTGGTCTCATCCCTGGTATACTCAGCTATGGGGTCGCTTCATATCAGGAGTTGGTCTCATCCCTGGTATCTTCAGCTATGGGGTCGCTTCATATCAGGAGTTGGCCTCATCCCTGGTATCTTCAGCTATGGGGTCGCTTCATATCAGGAGTTGGTCTCATCCCTAGTATCTTCAGCTATGGGGTCGCTTCATATCAGGAGTTGGTCTCATCCCTAGTATCTTCAGCTATGGGGTCGCTTCATATCAGGAGTTGGTCTCATCCCTAGTATCTTCAGCTATGGGGTCGCTTCATATCAGGAGTTGGTCTCATCCCTGGTATACTCAGCTATGGGGTCGCTTCATATCAGGAGTTGGTCTCATCCCTGGTATACTCAGCTATGGGGTCGCTTCATATCAGGAGTTGGTCTCATCCCTGGTATCTTCAGCTATGGGGTCGCTTCATATCAGGAGTTGGCCTCATCCCTGGTATCTTCAGCTATGGGGTCGCTTCATATCAGGAGTTGGTCTCATCCCTGGTATCTTCAGCTATGGGGTCGCTTCATATCAGGAGTTGGTCTCATCCCTAGTATCTTCAGCTATGGGGTCGCTTCATATCAGGAGTTGGCCTCATCCCTGGTATCTTCAGCTATGGGGTCGCTTCATATCAGGAGTTGGTCTCATCCCTGGTATCTTCAGCTATGGGGTCGCTTCATATCAGGAGTTGGTCTCATCCCTAGTATCTTCAGCTATGGGGTCGCTTCATATCAGGAGTTGGTCTCATCCCTGGTATCTTCAGCTATGGGGTCGCTTCATATCAGGAGTTGGTCTCATCCCTGGTATCTTCAGCTATGGGGTCGCTTCATATCAGGAGTTGGCCTCATCCCTGGTATCTTCAGCTATGGGGTCGCTTCATATCAGGAGTTGGCCTCATCCCTGGTATACTCAGCTATGGGGTCGCTTCATATCAGGAGTTGGTCTCATCCCTGGTATCTTCAGCTATGGGGTCGCTTCATATCAGGAGTTGGTCTCATCCCTGGTATCTTCAGCTATGGGGTCGCTTCATATCAGGAGTTGGCCTCATCCCTGGTATCTTCAGCTATGGGGTCGCTTCATATCAGGAGTTGGTCTCATCCCTGGTATACTCAGCTATGGGGTCGCTTCATATCAGGAGTTGGTCTCATCCCTGGTATACTCAGCTATGGGGTCGCTTCATATCAGGAGTTGGTCTCATCCCTGGTATACTCAGCTATGGGGTCGCTTCATATCAGGAGTTGGTCTCATCCCTGGTATCTTCAGCTATGGGGTCGCTTCATATCAGGAATTGGTCTCATCCCTGGTATCTCTCAGCTATGGGGTCGCTTCATATCAGGAACGACATTAAAATGAGTCGTTTTTGTTGCGATGGATGATTAAGGGCGATGTAGACAGTCAGCTACTGAGTTCAGGTTGATTCACAAGCTGAGCATTACCCTCCACCTTTATTCTCTCTCATGTCAGACTGATTATCTTAATTAACAGCTCATTAAAAATCCAAAAGGCCATAGCATTCGTTGTAACATATGCCACCAAACCCATTTATTTCTGACGTCCTTTCGTCTTTGTTTTTTATCAGAGCGTTTTGAGATCAGTCCAAATGAAAACAATAGTTAGAAAGGATATGAAAGATCCCCCCGGTTTAGTGGCTGGGCGTCCCACCCCTTCACTGCCTCTTAATGGTGGGGACAAGAGCAGAGCCTACTTCATTTAGCCTCCGTATGAACACCAGCACGTGACTTCACAATCAAGCTTTTTACCTAGAAAATATCTATTTGTGATGTTATTGACTCGGTCGGCGTTCAGTGTCTGTGACACGTGTCTGTAATTGCCAAACACGCTAATCATTAGCTGCTTAATGATGTTGTAGGCACGCGATTCTCTGGCTCACTTGGCCTAGGAACATATTGCTAATGTCCAGAAGCCGCGTTCACTGAGTACGGCTGGATCCTGTGTTCATCCATCCCACCAGACGGACCCTGGAACCAGTGAACCAGTGAACCAGTGAACCAGTGGGGGCTGTTGCACGTGTGCGCCTTTACAACTTAGGGCCACCGATTTTCTGTCTTGTCAGCAGTGACACCTTACTATACTTCGAATTAACATACGGGCTTAAAAAGTGCTACTAGAACTTATTACCTAAATTCTTACAGTCTATGATTTAACTATTTGTTGAACTATACTAATTCATAGTTCATTTTGGATTCGATTAGTGATAACAAAATAAAGTGTTAATTGTAAGTGTTTGGAGAATAGGTGTCGACTATGTGCGAAAGCAGATTTCTCAAAAGTCGACGTCATATGAACACCTCGTTTGTTACACGTATCACTTCCGCTACAATTATCATAAGCGCTTAATATTTTAAAAAAGAAGAAAAAAGGAAAAGCACTAACAATCGATAGAAATGTTATATGAACTATTGATCTGCTGATTTCGGATACCTAAGCTAGAAACTATTCATTAAGTAATTATACTACATCATAATAGAAGGAATGAGATAAGATCCTCTCCAAAGAAATTCCATAACAGTGTTAAAGATCAAATATGTCCTCTATATTCAGTATTTGTACCTTAAATATTTATTTGTGTACGACCAAAACTGAAAAATAATCCAGTTCTAATCTGCATGAACTGTCCACATCAAATTTCGTTATAGTATATATTCCTAATTTGGTTACTAGTTTTCGTGACAATGTGAACATGAACGAATTTTTGCCAGCTTAATGACAAAACCGAATTTATATCACCGTTAAGGTTGACAGGATGTCCTATATAAAATATTTGAAGAATGAACACCGTATTAGGGATCTGTAAGATTAATTCCATGTTAGTTTTCCGCGCATACTTCAATTGGATGGATCTTTCCCCGTTGTAACTAGAACAGCTGAGAGAGCGTATCGCCTTTGCGCTCAACAGTTCAATATCCAATTACAGTTGAGCCCAAATCTTAATTAAGAAGGGATACGAGTTAATCATATCCCAGCGACAATACGAGCGCTTCACAACCCGCAACCATTAACTCCTCTACCCCCGTATTTCTGACTGTGTCTCCAAACGCTTCGTCTTTTGATCGGCAAATTTCAATCGTAACTCTATCAACATTTGCCCTCCCAAAGCCGCCAGTTCTGGCCCTCTTGAGTGGAAACAGTGAGTGCGTGGTCTCTGTAATCCCCCGCCCATCCATACTCTCCTTAGATTGATGTCCCTTGTTTATTTCCATTCTGTGGATGGTCATTCAAATTGTCATATCGCTTGCCTCTCGTAATTTGTTTTTAGTGGTCGGCCATATATCAACGTAAAGCGGGTAGCCTCGTTTTGAGTTGATCCGCCATGACAGGTGCCGGTCTCTTCAGGATGCTTAGTACCCGTTTGTTGTGTTGGCCGGGTCATTATAGACACATAGATGGCGATCCGACTTCATTTTAAAAAGAAGAATTAGCATCAGTGATAGAAAGGGTTCGAGGTGGTTTATGGGGTATTAACTCGGCAGGCGATGTCGTTTTGTAGGGGCGCGGGGTCGCAATACCTCTACAACAATGCACCGCCGCGGAGTTATAATTTACCTATTGAAAAAGAAAAACTGGGCCAGATTATGACGGGCTTTGCGACTTTAAAGCAAGCAGCTTCAATAGGTGGAGCTAATTAAGTGGCAATTCCACATCAAATGAACAAAACTACAGTTTAGTCAGTGGCAGATGCTGGACAAGTGCCTGATTTATTTCCCCTGATTATTTGAGCAACTTAAGTTAATGTTGTAAAATTTACCCGGATAATCTTCAAGTTCGATTATGGCTGATAACTCATTGTTAGGAACTTGGTGATCCGTAACAGAGCAAAAGCCCGATTATTTGTTCACTAACTTACGAATCAACACGAATAGGAGCGTTCACGTAAACGTCATAATATATAACGTCTCACACGTCGCATTGTCAGTTCAAATTGGTAAATTTAAGAACCGAAACAAGATTCAGTTTACTTAACAAATATCTTATTTTGAATACAAAATAATTAATTGATTAATAGGATATTAGGCTGAAGAATGAAACATAGAATTTTTAAGTTAGACTTTGTTTTAGAGTAAAGTTTCGCCTATTGTGCCTCCTATTTCCATATAAACGGTTGCTATGTCGCCACATGTGAAGTATATATCACATGTAACTCTTCAGAGGATCTTTCCCAGGTGGACGACACATACCATACATATTGGCAACGGTCAACTTCCGATTTTTCTTTTACAAGGTGTATTTCAAGTTATTTAACGATAGTCTAGGTGTCTACATTTATGACACTTAAACGATAAAGTGTCTGACAGTAAACGCATGTGAGTGATATTTACTGACGGCGACGACCAGAGGCAGGATGTTCTGTTCAGGTGTTCCTGGGTACACACAACTCTCATGATGACATCAACTGACGGGTACAGAGTTGAACACGAGGAACTTCCCTCAAACTGCACACTGTAACATTCAGGCTACAGTTTCACATGCTCTAACACTCCATAATTCCCCCTAAAGTGAATGGTAGCATAGAAATAGTCAAGCTCATATTTGATTTCTGTACGCCAAATATAGGTTTAAAACAGTAAACCCTGACATATTCAGATACAGACATGTATATTGATGTTATGACGTATCAACTGATGCTGCCACTTGCTTCTGACCCTGTAAATGTAAACAAAATATCTCAACACGTATTTTATACCAGTTTTACAACTCCTGGACCCGTGTAGGCCATTATTATTACAACTGATTTAATTGTCTAACAGAGTTGTCGGAAACATCAAAGAGAAAGATAGGGTCGCGGCCAGTCCTCACAGACATGTAATGTTGAAATGTTCAAATAACGACGGTTTTCCAACATCAAAAATCAATGGCGACCGACTGTTTGGATGTAGAAGTGAATTATGAGACACGGTCGAGCTGGTGATGAGACAACATAAAGCACGGGATGAGGAGACACGTCACCAGACGCCGAGCTTCCCTTGACAGACGTTGTTCTCACTTATACAGGGGCGTGTGTATGTTGTTACACTGTCAGAAGCATACGTGGTGACACAGATAATAGAAGAAGAAGAAGAAGAACACAAAAGAAGCATTCGTACTGACGAAGACGCATATGTGGTTACATAAGGGAGACATTTTGTAATGACATAGTAGAAGATATAGTTACACAAAAAAACAAAAACATTTGTAATGACACAGAAGACGATAAAAAATTATTGTTACACAAAAGAGACATTTTTAATGACACAAAAGAAGATATAGTTACTCAAGAGAAACAATGACACAAACGAAGATATGGTTACTCAAGAGAAACAATGACACAGAAGAAGATATGGTTACTTAAGAGAAACAATGACACAAAAGAAGATATGGTTACTCAAGAGAAACAATGACACAAAAGAAGATATGGTTACTCAAGAGAAACAATGAAACAAAAGAAGATATGGTTACTCAAGAGAAACAATGACACAAAAGAAGATATGGTTACTCAAGAGAAACAATGACACAAAAGAAGATATGGTTACTCAAGAGAAACAATGACTCAAACGAAGATATGGTTACTCAAGAGAAACAATGACTCAAAAGAAGATATGGTTACTCAAGAGAAACAATGACACAGAAGAAGATATGGTTACTTAAAAGAAACATTTGTAATAACTCTGAAGATATGTGGTTATAAATTTGGGACATTTTGCCTCCATTTCTTAACAAAACTTTTAGTATTCAAAAGTTTTAGATCAATTTGCAAGTTGGAAAATTCTACAATACATATTAACATTAAACAAATATTTTTTTTATGCTAGATACAATTCTGACATTCTCCAAGAAAGTGACAGTACGACCTGGTTTCATCCCTAGGTGACAGTGACAGTACAATCTATTTACACCCCTGGATGACAGTGACAGTACAATCTATATACACCCCTGGATTAGAGTGAAAATACAATCGATTTACATCCCTGGATGACAGTGACAGTACAATCTATTTACAACCCTGGATGACAGTGACAGTACAATCTACTTACACCCCCTGGATGACAGTGACAGTACAATTTATTTACAGCCCTAGATGACAGTGACAGTAAAATTATTTGCACCCCTGGATGACAGTGACAGTACAATCTATTTACATCCCTAGATGACAGTGACAGTACAATCTATTTACATCCCTAGATGACAGTGACAGTACAATCTATTTACACTCCCTAAATGACAGTGACAGTACAATCTATTTGCACCCGTAGATGACAATGACAGTACAATCTATTTGCACCCGTAGATGACAATGACAGTGCAATCTATTTACATCCCTAGAAAACAGTGACAGTACAATCTATTTACACCCCTAGATGACAGTGACAGTACAATTTATTTACATCCCTAGATGACAGTGACAGTACAATCTATTTACATCCCTAGATGACAGTAACAGTACAATTTATTTACACCCCTGGATGACAGTGACAGTACAGTGGATTGACACCCCTAGATGACAGTGACAGTACAATCTATTTGCACCCGTAGATGACAGTGACAGTACAGTGGATTGACACCCCTAGATGACAGTGACAGTACAATCTATTTACACCCCTAGATGACAGTGATAGTACAATCTATTTACACCCCTGGATGACAGTAACAGTACAATCTATTTACACCCCTAGATGACAGTGACAGAACAATCTATTTACATCCCTGGATGACGGTGACAGTACAATCTATTTACACTCCCTAGATGACAGTGACAGTACAATCTATTTGCACCCGTAGATGACAATGACAGTACAATCTATTTACACCCCTAGATGACAGTTAAAGTACAATCGATTTACATCCCTGGATGACAGTGACAGTACAATCTATTTACAACCCTGGATGACAGTGACAGTACAATCTATTTACACCCCTAGATGACAGTGACAGTACAATCTATTTACACCCCTAGATGACAGTGACAGTACAATCTATTTACATCCCTAGATAACAGTGACAGTACAATCTATGTACATCTCTAGATGACAGTGACAGTACAATCTATTTACACCCCTGGATGACAGTGACAGTACAATCTATTTACACCCCTAGATGACAGTGACAGTAAATTTATTTACACCCCTAGATGACAGTAACAGTACAATCTATTTACATCCCTAGATGACAGTGACAGTACAATCTATTGACACCCCTCGATGACAGTGACAGTAAAATCTATTTACACCCCTGGATGACAGTGACAGTACAATCTATTTACATCCCTAGAAAACAGTGACAGTACAATCTATTTACATCCCTAGATGACAGTGACAGTACAATCTATTTACACCCCTGGATGACAGTGACAGTACAATCTATTTACACCCCTAGATGACAGGGACAGTACAATCTATTTACACCCCTAGATGACAGTAACAATACAATCTATTTGCACCCGTAGATGACAGTGACAGTACAATATATTTACACCCCTAGATGACAGTGACAGTACAATCTATTTACACCCCTGGATGCCAGTGACAGTACACTGGATTAACATCCCTGGACGACGGTGACAGTACAATATATTTACATCCAATGGATGACAGTTACAGTACAATGGATTGGCACCCCTGGATGACAGTGACAGTACAATCTATTTGCACCCGTAGATGACAGTGACAGTACAATCTATTTACACCCCTAGATGACAGTGACAGTACAATCTATTTACACCCCTAGATGACAGTGACAGTACAATCTTTTTACACCCGTAGGTGACAGTGACAGTACAATCTATTTACACCCTTGGATGACAGTGACAGTACAATCTATTTACACCCCTAGATGACAGTGACAGTACAATCTATTTACACCCCTAGATGACAGTGACAGTACAGTGGATTGACACCCCTAGATGACAGTGACAGTACAATCTATTTACATCCCTGGATGACAGTGACAGTACAATCTATTTACATCCCTAGATGACAGTGACAATCAGTAAAGTTAGATATCTTGAAGAGTAGTTACAGTTCACCCAGTCTCCTCCGTTGATGATAATTACAAGACACCCTTGAATGACAGCGTGAGTGAATACAATCATGTTGCATCTTCTTTTGTTGTCTACCATTGCTTATTTTACGATGTTTGTTTTCCGCCGTTTGCTCTTGTCACATCTTCATTCTTTTCTTCTCTTCCACTGTCTAGCATTCATTGCGTTTCTATCGCTGGTAGACCTTTCTCTGTGTCATTTGCTTTGTATCATTTCCTTTATATCCTTTCTTGTGTTTTCCTCGTTGTTTGTCATTTGCTGTGTTTCCTTTGTTGATATCCTTATCTGTCTGTCCCTTTTGCTTTTTGTCCTTCATTGTCGGTTCATCGCGCTCTTTCCATTTTGCTTTTTGTCCTTCATGTTGGTCCTTCGCCTTTAGTGCTTCCCATTTTCCTTCCCTGTTTGTCTTTCACAGTATATCCTTCGCTGCCTGTCTTTGTTGCATGTCCTTACTGTCACTATGTATCCTTATCTCTTTGCCCTTCGTTGTCTGTTCTTACTGAATGTCCTTCACTGTCAATCCTTGTTGTATGTCCTTCACTTCCTATCGTTGTTGTATATCCGTCACTGTCTGTCCTTGTCTTTTTGTCCTTAGCTGTATGTCCTTGTTGTACATCCGTCACAGTCTGTCCTTGTCACCCTGTCCCCTACTGTTTGTCCTTATAGTATGTCCTTATATGTTTGTCCCTCTGTCTGTCCTTCGCTGTATGTCCTAGTTATATGTCCTTCACTGTCTGTCATTGTCTCTTTGTCCTTAGCTGTATGTCCTTGTTGTATGTCCTTCGATGTCTGTCCTTGACTGTCTGTCCTATGTCTGTCCTTCTCTGTCTGTTCTTCACTGTCTGTTTTTCCCTGTCTGATCTTCGCTGTTTGTCCTTTTATGTCAGTCCTTAACTGTCTTTCTTTTTCTTTCTCTGTCCTTTACTGTCTGTCATACAGTCATTCACTGTCTTTGTTTGTCCTGGACTATCTGGCCTTCTCTGTCTGTCGTTTGCTTTCCTGTCCTTAGCTGTTTGTCATTCCCTGTCTGTCCTTAGCTGTTTTTCTATTCACTGTCTGTCCTTCACTGTCTGTCCTGAACTGTTTGTCCTTCACTGTCTGTCATTAGCTGTCTGTCCTGAATTGTCTGACCGTAGCTGTTTGTCCTTCACTGTCTGTCCTAAGCTGTTTGTCATTCCATGTCTGTCCTTAGCTGTTTGTCTTTCACTGTCCGTCCCTCACTGCTTGTCATTCCATGTCTGTCCTTAGCTATATTTCTTTAAACAATTTGCCCTTAGCTGTTTTTCTGTAAACAATTTGTCCGCAGTTGTTAGTCATTCCCTGTCTGTTCTTATCTGTTTGGCCTTCACTGTCCGTCCTTAGCTGTTTTTTAATTTCACTGTCTATCCTTAGCTGTTTCATTCCATATCTGTTCTTAGATGTTTGTCATTCACTGTCTGTCCTTGGCTGCTTGTCATTCTCCGTCTTTCCTTCGCTTCGCTTTACTGTGTCACCATTGTTTGTGTTTCACTGTCTTTCCTTTGCTTCGCTTTACTGTGTCACCATTGTTTGTGTTTCACTGTCTGTCCTTTGCATCGCTTTACTGTGTCACCATTGTTTGTGTTTGACTGTCTGTCCTTTGCTTCGCTTTACTGTGTCACCATTGTTTGTGTTTCACTGTCTGTCCTTTGCTTCGCTTTACGGTGTCACCATTGTTTGTGTTTCACTGTCTGTCCTTTGCTTCTCTTTACTGTGTCACCATTGTTTGTGTTTCACTGTCTGTCCTTTGCTTCCCTTTACTGTGTCACCATTGTTTGTGTTTCACTGTCTGTCCTTTGCTTCGCTTTACTGTGTCACCATTGTTCGTGTTTTACTGTCTTTCCTTTGCTTCGCTTTACTGTGTCACCATTGTTCGTGTTTCACTGTCTGTCCTTTGCTTCGCTTTACTGTGTAACCATTGTTTGTGTTTCACTGTCTTTCCTTTGCTTCGCTTTACTGTGTCACCATTGTTTGTGTTTCACTGTCTGTCCTTTGCTTCGCTTTACCGTGTCACCATTGTTATCCCATCGGTATGTAATACCGTGGGATAAAGTCATCACCCTGTCCGTCTGTATGTCCGTCCGTCCGTCCGTCCATCCGTAATCAATTCGTTTCCGGAGCAGAACTCAAAAACCGGTCCACATATCTTTCTGAAACTGTGTATTGCCCACCTACTGAAGTGGTGCCTTTTGATATTTTCACATTTCTGAAAATTTTATTTTTTATTATTTCCATGGAAACGGCTCTTATTTGGACTCAGTTCATGAAAGGTTTCGTTTCCGGAGCAGAACTCAAAAACCGGTCCACATATCTATCTTAAACTTTACATGTGTTTGCCCACCTACTGAAGTGGTGCCTTTTGATATTTTCACATTTCTGAAAATTTTAGTTTTTATTATTTCCATGGAAACGGCTCTTATTTGGACTCTGTTCATGAAAGGTTTCGTTTCATATATATTAGCTTATACTGTTATGAACCTTGCTTGAAAAATTTACAATTATCTTTCAAAGGTTTACATCTTACGATCATGTGGAACCGGTGGGATATGTCATCTTCTGATGACTCTTGTTTGTGTTTCACTATCTGTCCTTTGCTTCGCTTTACTGTGTCACCATTGTTTGTGTTTCACTGTCTGTCCTTTGCTTTGCTTTACTGTGTCAATATTGTTTGTGTTTCACTGTCTGTCCTTTGCTTCGCTTTAGGTGTCACCATTGTTTGTGTTTCACTGTCTGTCCTTTGCTTCGCTTTACTGTGTCACCATTGTTCGTGTTTCACTGTCTTTCCTTTGCTTCGCTTTACTGTGTCACCATTGTTCGTGTTTCACTGTCTGTCCTTTGCTTCGCTTTACTGTGTCACCATTGTTCGTGTTTCACTGTCTGTCCTTTGCTTCGCTTTACTGTGTCACCATTGTTTGTGTTTCACTGTCTGTCCTTTGCTTCGCTTTACTGTGTCACCATTGTTTGTGTTTCACTGTCTGTCCTTTGCTTCGCTTTACTGTGTCACCATTGTTTGTGTTTCACTGTTACCGTGTCACCATTGTTATCCCACCGGTATGTAATACCGTGGGATATAGTCATCACCCTGTCCGTCTGTATGTCCGTCCGTCCGACCGTCCATCCGTAATCATTTCGTTTCCGGAGCAGAACTCAAAAACCGGTCCACATATCGTTCTGATACTTTACATGTGTATTGCCCACCTACTGCAGTGGTGCCGTTTGATATTTTAACATTTCTGAAAATTTTATTTTTTATTATTTCCATGGAAACGGCTCTTATTTGGACTCAGTTCATGAAAGGTTTCGTTTCCGGAGCAGAATTCAAAAACCGGTCCACATATCTATCTTAAACTTTACATGTGTATTGCCCACCTACTGAAGTGGTGCCTTTTGATATTTTCACATTTCTGAAAATTTCAGTTTTTATTATTTCCATGGAAACGGCTCTTATTGGACTCTGTTCATGAAAGGTTTCGTTTCATATATATTAGCTTATACTATTATGAACCTTGCTTGAAAAATTTACAATTATCTTTCAAAGGTTTACGTCTTACGATCATGTGGAACCGGTGGGATATGTCATCTTCTGATGACTCTTGTTTGTGTTTCACTGTCTGTCCTTTGCTTCGCTTTACTGTGTCACCATTGTTTATGTTTCACTGTCTGTCCTTTGCTTCGCTTTACTGTGTCACCATTGTTTGTGTTTCACTGTCTGTCCTTTGCTTCGCTTTACTGTGTCACCATTGTTTGTGTTTCACTATCTTTCCTTCGCTATATGTCCATGATCTCTCCTTCTTTATTCAGTTCTTCTTTATTCAATACTAAGAGGCCACAGGCCTATAGTACAAAACATGAACGAATTATAACATCAATTTACACACAATTAATTATTACAATTACAACATATTATATTCTAGCATATACCACATCATATCAGACAAAACACATATTATCTAAAATGATCTCTCCTATATTTCGCTATATGTCCATGATCTCTCCTATATTTCGCTAACTCGCTCTCTCTTTTCCATGTTTCCTTAACATATTATAATGCTTCTTGTGTCATTAACTCAGAAAACATTTCCGTTTTTTCACACAATTAACCCTGAATGAAAACGATATACTTAAAGAACTAATAACTCAAGCTTTGAGTAAACGATTAGGAAAAAAGTGATCCTTTCTCTAACTGCTTGTAAAGTCATTATGACGTTGCGTTTTGGCGGTACATCATGCTAAGTGTCATTAATAAAACACGGGCGTCACGCGTCCATAGAAGAAAGAAGGTAAATGTGTTTATTCCGTAAATTTGTTTTAGAATCTGGTACTTTGAAGAACATATCGTCCATTACTGTGCAACATTTAGAGGTAATTAGCAGTGTCTGTATTGATCCCGCTGACAGTATAACGTGCTTCACACAGTCCCTTGTATTCAACACAGATTCCACTCTGTCTGTACAGTCGCATATACCAACCCTCATACATCACATACAGTTTCTTCTCAAAGACGAATTGCTACCAATTTCGCGAGTCATTGAATCACATTAAGCATTTGAAATACACAACAACAAATGTTCCCTAAAGTTTGACAGCATACATTGTATATGTATTTTCATTCTTCCTGAGAATTTTCGTCTTGACTTTTGTTTCACAGTTTATCGCTGCTCTTATTAGCGCAAGTAAGACGGAGACTGTCCACGTGTACAGCTGTCCGTGCGGGAACTCTCCTGGGTACCACACAACGTCACACTGATCTCATAGTGTCTTAGTATTCACTGCTTATATTACGGACTACTGTAACCATTGACTAGCTATCGATGTACATTTGAAAAGCAGAAGAAATATTCAATGGGAAGATTATATTTGGAAGAGTTTTATATAGGAAATGTTCATATCTAGTATGGAATCAGTTTTAAGTTGGCTGTCTTCAACATTAACCCTACACGAGCACACAAGGTACACGTAAATATGAATATTGGTGAACAGGCGATACACAACTAGAGAGAACAATATAAAATAAACACAAACCATCATGTATGATCGAAGAATATTAATGACACACATACAACAATATATATTAAAGATTCACGTGCAATAGAGTATACACCAATGAATAATAATGTTACATATACAAATATGAAAAATTCATTTACGGAAAGATTCATACACAAAATATTTGAATATATTTTCTAAAAAGAGTGAAGCACGCATGGCAGTATATGTTACAACAATCACTGGGTGGATGGGAAAGTAAAACTTTAATAATCTGCACAAAACGTGTGTTTAGGAAAGTATTCTAAAGGAAGGCCTAATTTAACAATATTAATGTTACTGATATCCTCAGATCGAGTGACTGAATGAGCTCCGTGGAATTAATCAGGTTTAGCGTGGATGAACAAATGTATGAAGCCAGGGCGTATCGGGTCGGTTCTCCGCGTGTTCCGCCTATGGGGAGGGTGGGAGACGCGGGGTGGGGGAAAGAGGGTAAACTTGGAGTTGACTCGTGGTTGTTTAACTGGATGCGTCCACTTGGAACACAGGAGAACCGATCAGTTACCCTCCGTCGCCGCTATATGGAAGCGTGACATGTGAAGCGCTAGTAAAATCTCCATGGTCTCTTGCTTAATCCGTGGAAGCCTTTCAGATAAGATTGGGCATTTTCGTTGAATATATATGTATTATCTTTTATATTAACCTTTTCGAAAACAGTCACCTTTTTCCAAACGTTGGTTGTTTCTATCTATTTTTGAAAAATTATTATTATTATGAACAACTTTAACTTTAGTTTCGTAAATATATTGTTGTTGTCTGTTGAAGATTTTAACCATAAAAAAAAGATTTCAACTAAGCAAATTCCTGCCTGAAAATGATGGTTATGGAGCTAGTGATTATACCTATTTAAGGATTCACTCTAAAAAAATACATTTCAAAGTGTATAGCAATTTAACAAAGAACTATTAAATATGAATGATAACTGCTCTGGAAATACGAAGCCACTACTCAATTACAATTTTAGATTTCTCCGTGTTTTATTTAGAAACAATCATTTATTTTTTAAGCGTTCGGGTTACTTGTTTGAAACAACATGGGGATGTGCAACGCTTGAATCATTGAGTTCTATAAATCCAAGACCCAAATGTTTTAGTTTAGTAAGCAAATAAATCTTGTATGTTGCAATTCAAACTTTGTATCTGGTCCCAATAACTTATGTATTGCTGACACACACAGTGTAACTGTGTAGAAACAACAGAGTGGGCACACTGATGACTCTCTGATCAAAAGCGGGTGAATGACAGGTGTTGTATATTTCACGGTCAGTGAAACGTACATGGCTGGCCCTGACAGCACAATCGTGTAATACCCTGATATGTACATCACTAGCGGACCTGGAGCTCCAACATTCACTAAACAATAGTCGACAGTAAAGTTAATGCGGATTTCTTCCACGCTCTTGAGTTACCTGTTGTAAACATATCGTTTGACGGTTTTCGTATCTGGCCTCCTTAAAGCAGTCTTTAATCGAGCTGTTTACAGGCCCAGGTCGCAACGCTGCAGGTGTAATGTGCTCCCATCAGCCTCACGTGTCGCCTCTACAACGCTATCTCTTTCAGCTAATTACACCACGGCAAATCTCAGGTAACCAGGATAGCGACAGATCTCAAACTCACTGTACCAGCGTTGGTTGAGAAACAGGAAATCATGGGCTACATGCATATATATAAATACATACATATATGACATGAAACGGGGATTATGATGCAAACACAAAGTAAGATACAAAGAGATAGTTCAATTAAGAGTTCGAAATTAATTCAGATATATTTATGATCGCCTATTTGATTCAATTGTATTGTCATTTTCGCAACGTTATGAGACAAGCAGTTATTTTCAGTGTTTGATAAAATAAATCGCACTGTTGCCTGTTTCCGGTATTTGGTTTTCCTTACATACATTTACTTAAGTATTTACAACACGCGAATAATAAATTTAACGACATGAATGAAATGTTCATGTATTGAGTCTATTATAAATACTCATATATCCTAATGTGAATTGTTAAGTAGTTAATTTAAAAATTCATTGAGAAGGATAAAAAATCCCCCCCACCCCCAAAAAAACCATATATGCGTTTCTTTTTGGGAGTCAATGAAATAGCCTGACGAATTTTGAAGTCAAATTGAAACATATAGATACATGTGTGTATACAATGATGGTTAGCCAGGTCAGATCGGAACACTTCAGCTTGGATCTCTCATCCCAGTCAGCATACAATACACAAGAAGAAGAACTTTATTTTATTTACGTGTCACAAGTTTTCTTTAAATTATTTGTTTACATCAATACATGTCTATACAAGGTAAAAAGAAAATATCCGACCATTTAGGCCTATGAGACACGATTGTACAAATGTATAATCAAATGTACATACAAATACATCTAGCATCATACACACTTCCCGTTCAACATGTCCTCCATTCAAAATGGCAACATTCATCGAACTATTCAATTGTATGTGTTTTGTTATAGAGTATCATTGCCATTGGAAAATCGGTGTGTTGGTATGAAAAAAGAACAGTATGAACCATTTTAATTTAACCTAAATCAAACATTGTAAAGATGATGATGCATTTTTGTGTTATTCTTGTCGAATAGATATTCTTGTCTATGTGAAGCGTCTTTGTGTGGTTTGGATTAATTAGTTTTTCTGTGCGTCAGCAAATATAGTATAGTGAAAAATAAGTCTATAAGGAATATATTTTAAAGCAAAATTTCTATCCAAAATATTAGTGAAAATGCGAACCTTCGGCATACAACTATATTTACAATACAGAGATAAAGTCGACTTAATTTTGATGACAGTTTGAAGAATAGATTTGTGAAAAAAATATTATTTTTTTTCTGGGTTTTTGTTGTCGCTTAATTTTGTATTCTAGTATTACAACCTTTTACAGTGAGAGTCAGAAAATGTGAGATCCATTTCCCATCTTAAACGCCCAATAAAAGATTAATTAAATATGATTCATAAGCAGATAATTAAAACTATTTCTTTCTATTTTAAACAATGTTTTAAATAAATTTGTTTCGGAATCATCATACCATTGTTTTCGTTCAGATACCTCGTAAGGGAATGTTCCAAAAGATTGTAGTCGGTTTACAGTTTTAGTGGATTAATTTACAGTATTTGAAATAAAATAATGTATTTGAGAAACAATAATAAAAAAAATAATCTCAACAATTAAAAAGTATCCATTCACGCTTTTAGCAATGAATGATTAATATTTTCAGTTTGATTTAATCATTTCAAGCATACAACACGACTACTAATGACTTCTAAAGCAACAGAGGACTGCTATCTACCGTAGAAGGTGTTATCTCCATGCTAACTAGATGTGTAGACGGCGCTCAGCCTTCATTGTTTAAAGCTCTATCATTTGTTCTTGGTCACTGATCAGCTCGTAAATATGATTTAGTTCATGCAGTGGTTGTGACAGCGCTACAGCAATATAGGTATGTGCAAGCACGACCGTTTAGCATATGAATACAGATAGCGGGTGACTTGTCAGATGTAGCCGCCTGCTTGGATGCGCTCAGCCTCACCGCATTATAACAACCCGCCCGCTGAAATTGACAACCAGCAATATGATCTGAACAGCTGATCCGTACACACAAATGATATTGACAACAGTCCGATTTAAGATCATCCAATTTTTGTTTGTATCCAGTGTGTAAGAGTGATTGACATCTGCCTGTCTGGTTACGACATGAGTGACACGACCGTGTGAACGTTGGGAGAATAGATATATACATGCTCCTGACTGAAAGCCGCTAATGATGGGAGATGGAGAGATAACGTATATATCGACCCGGTCAATACACCGTTATCTACCATCTACAGCACTATACACGACTCGATACCATAATTCATCAGTTATAGTCACTACATCTTTAGCTTTGTTATAGATCATTCAAACAATGGTGTTGTTATTATTATTGTACAATATGGAAACGTGTATTAATTCCTATATTGGCGTGTAGTCCGTACATCTTTGACAGAAACAGTTGAAACTTTTTGTATCATCATTATCATCTTGACAATCATCAAAGACCATATTATCATTATATTATAAATGCATAAAGGTATATACTATTAATTCCTTTCTTGACAAACCTTTTGGAATAACTTTTATTTGGAATAGATCGTTGCTTGAACATTCAGAGTCCTAAGTGGATACCTCCTGTATATAAACCCCCGTGGAGTACTCATAATGCCTATTTTATTCCATAGTGTATAAAACAACATTGAAGCGATGTGAAAATATTTCCTTTCCTTCTAGCCTTTGGTTGTAGTTGAGCCTCAGTGATCTAGATGGTGGGGTTGGCTATACACGTGAACAAAGCGCATCCATGTGTAGTGGCTTGTGGATGTAGACTGTCAGCGTCTCTGAATGTGTATAAGAGTTGCACCGATCCCACAGATGGTCGGCAATTATACCTGGTTACCTTCAATCCGCCTTAATCATAACCATGTCATCTATCATAATTTATGACAGCTATTTATTGAAACAACCCCAATGAAGTTCTTCCGGCGCTCTGTCAACAAACAAAAAGAACATTTTCTTAAAATGTGAAATTATTCCACATTCGGTACGCAGCGTTTTTATCCTTCGAGTTTTGTTGCGTTAATGCTGAGAAAATCGCTCAGTTGGAGGGTCTGTCATTGAGAGATTGTCAATAGCGCGGCGGTGTACATTTCCACACAAAGCTCGGCGTCATAAAGGCAGTACGCTCACATACACGGTCGGCTCTATTAACTTCATATTTCATCTCTATTTTAATCGTCATAAAATATTGATTGTTGTTTTACAAGGGGTTATGAGTACACTTCTTTTCTTTGTTAGACCATGCCTCTCTTCTCTACACGGAGAGGACACCTCAGGTCTTAGTCACGCCTCTGTTGTATATAGCACTTGATCTTCAACTATTCTAAATACTTCTCATATAAAGTTTCTTATAAAGAGACTTCATAACCAACATTTCTTTTAAATACTACTAGATAACCAAACATTCTTATTAATTACTTTGTAGTCAAACTCTCTTTTAAATACTGCTTAAATACAAAATTCTCGTATACCAACCACTTAATATCCAAACTTTATCGTTAATACAATTTGATAACCAAAATTGTATTAAGATATAGATTGTCACAAACCGTTTAAAAAGATATCCCTCGTAAACCAGATGGCACTTGATTAACACACTTGTATATAAGTTTAGATGAAATTTAACAACCCAACTTGTCGCTTATCCATATACAAATAATTACCATTAATGTATTAAGACTTCATTAACAACTAAATGTCTAAGCCTTCATATATAGATATCACTCAGAGCCAATTTCCCCTCTCAATGCTACTAAACACTACACTTTTTTTTATACATTCCAAAACTGAAAACCCGACGATTCTTTTAAACACGACTTTAAGTATTACACTCATGGGCGAAGGAAACGATACCAATTTTTCAAGAGGGTAAAAACAAACTCTGTGATTAGTGAAATGCGGCGACAAAATCCTGCGATAGGAAGATGTGTTGTCAAAAAGTACTCACAATTTCATTCATCAGAGTATAATACTTTTATTTTTATGACTGTTAAAAGACACTTTAAGTCTTTAAACGACTTTTGAATACGTTTTTTGACCAGAATGCTTGGAATTGGCTATAAAAATTATGAAATGTAGACATTTGATAAAAAGAAGATGTAATCAATATGAATAACCTTGACGGAATAATTTTTTTTTCATATTTACTGTAGGACGTTCGAAAACAAGAAACAAATCCCTTTTTCACTCTGCTATCTCGTCTACTGAAAGAGATTTGAAAACGACATATTTCGAAAGCCGTGTTTTTCAAAGACGTGAACAGATATTGTTTTAAGTTCAGATGGCTGCTGAAGACAAGAAGTAACCCTGTTTCCGTCGTATTTATTTTAATCGTGTCTTAAGAAACATATCCTGTATTAGAAACATTATAAATAAATAAAATGCTTTTGGTGATCATCTAATAATATGATATAGAAATTGGATTTGAATGCAATTATTTTCCCCAACTTCAGTTTCATACATCATTGGTTGTGATGTAAGTTAAAACATGTTTCTAAATGTGTTGCAAATAAGCAAGTGGTTGATAAATTTAGATGTAAAAAGGCAATATCAATACAATTTATGTGGTGCATTCAGAAGGTCTATTCCTATTCCTATACTCCTATATTTTCAGGAGAAAATTTATTTTTATTTCTTTCGTCAACCCCATAGAAATCGTAACGAAAAACACTGACAAATATTTATACAAAAATTGCACCATTGCGTTGCTGTTTGTATTTAATACTAAACAGTTTAAGTTAAACAAAGCTTCCATAATGCTCTGTATGCTGTAAGATACCCTTATGGGTATGATGGCGACCCTGAACCCAAACAGGAGGCTAGCTGTGTGGAGTTTAAGAGGGTGAAATGAGCAGCTAATGAAGGCGAGTGAAGGCGACTGGTGTGAAGGGGAGCCCGCATGGTTACCTCCCCCCAGAGACGTGCACAGTCCCTGCATCAGGATCACTCACACTGACAACCGACCTGAGACTTATTTTCTTTCGTGCTCATTCAGACAAGAAATTGAAATTTAATAATTAAGAAAATTCGTCTCGTCAAATTTTGAGGAGTCGAGCAAGCATTGACACAATAAACGGCCGTCTTTTAAAGCTGTAAATTATTTACATGTATGTTACTTCGTCTTAAGGCATGACATTGATGTCATCAGTTGAAAACGACACGTTTCGTGTTCATATCAATGTAGCCTTTATGGGCACGTCAGTGTTCATGCAGTGGATCATTAAGCGGTTTTGTCAGGATAGGTTCGAGAATGCACCCGTGTTGTATTCTACATACGAGACAACACGATCTCACCCAGCAGTTGTATATATATATGTATATATCGTCTTGAGGCCAATCCTTCTAGCCGGGTGAACAAACCATATAGAACACTTGGTTAGCGACACCAACATCAATCCCATTGCATTCTCAAATTATGAAAATAATTTGTCATTTGTTTCACACAAGATAAGTCGTTAATCCACGTAGTGCAAGGCAGAATTGGTTTTCAAATGTCGATATCATGTAGGTTTTGTTTATTCCTGGGGTGTCGACTGTCTGTGAACAGGTGTGAAACCTAACCTTATCCAGGTGCTACTCACACAGCCACTAATCAGGCGGATTTACTCCACTGTCTCGCCGCCTAGCCAATTGTCAACTTTTATACTTCAAATGAAGTACTTGGCTCTCTTTGCTGAGAGGAACTATGTGAACATACAAAGTCTTTTTCTTCTTCTCTTCTTTATTCGCTAGGTAGATTTTTTATTCGCATTCTATATAAAATGATTTGAGAAACAAATTGCGTTTATTTTAATACCTGGCAAACCAACTTGCCCTTTGTAGGCTTAGAAAACAATAACAGTGCATTTGAACTAATGTGCTCTATACAGCGGCATTACTAGCAAAACCCAAGTATGTCTGGAGGGTAAAATGTACATTTATACTTCATCAAAGTTATGATTCGTTTCATCTTTCACTATTGAGAAAACTTGTTGAGGACAGCACTAGGAGCCTTATGGTAAGTACACTGTCCGTGGGAAGGGGAGGAGGAGGAGGGGAGGGGGTGGGGTATGGGAGGGGAAGTTAAGGCAGACAGTTTGAACCTTACCTACCTGATGTTTGCGTCAATAGCTTTTGGACTGACCGTATTTATAAGGAAATATCTAGCGATATTTATCGTGGCGAGCGTCCTACAACAAAAGGCGGAGTAAAGTATAGTACAGGTTAATGTGGACCCGACTCTTTGATGTCGCCGTCAGGTGAGAAAAGCAGGCGCTTTATCTCTTGTTGAAACTAACATATATTTAAAATGACTTTGCAGAAATTTTGATTGAAAATATTAGAAAGCACGGAGGTTTTTAAGCATCCTTTCAAGCAACTCCTCGCGGCCGAAAATTGCTTTTACGATAGCTTTGAGATAATTCAGAAAACTACGAGGTCGTAAATATGAAAGTGTAAGTGGCTTTCCATCAAAGATTATTCACTATGGTAATGTGTTGATGGAATACATTACGGGGACTAGCTCACTGGATATAAAGTCGTCTCTCACCGCACAGCCTTGGTATGTCTAGGGTGAACTTTGACCACGCCCCCGTCCCCTTTATACCCCCCTGTCCCTGTCTCCTCCTCCCTTCTTTCTGCTCTGTGTCAATAGCAATATCACTGTATTCTGTGCAACAGCGCTTTCATGCCTGAATAATGACTCTTAAGTGTTTACTAAGTTAAACACTCATAAATATCACAACAACATATGTTTGTGTGGAATATCAAGCATGTTTATGAGAAGGTTTATTGTGTAACAGTTTAAGTTTTACCATCGTTTGGCGGTGTGGTAGCGTACATCTTGTCAATCAATAGTGCATGCATGTTTGTATGTGAATGTATGTAACATAATCTGTATCATCATATGCCGCTGCCTGCGGCCTGATTTGTAATAAAGTTCAGTTCAGTTCATGCGCATATTACACGTTACATGTCAATTGTTTCCAGGTTTGATACCGTCACCGCCATCATAAGACTATCTGTATGGAACATGTGTAAATGATATAGTAGTTTTCTCTGTAGTTTTCTCTCAAATTAATTCATCTAACATCCACTTTCAGACCAGACAAAACCAAGTCCTGACAAGATTGTTACACTCAACGCGGTTGATATGCATGTCATATTATGCCTAAGTATATATATATTGAATGCATATGCTATTAGAAAAGATCAATTTTGTGTTCACAAAAGTTTAACATAACGAAGAAAATTTCGATTGTTGGTTATATGTAGGCCTATCATTCATTACACGTAATTATTTAAATCATTAAAATTCATTAAGAGACATAAATTGTTTTGTACGTTTTTCTCTCACAGAGATACTTGTTTTAATATATGAACTGAAGCACGCGAGATGGCGGTTTCCGATTTCAATAATGTGACACGTGTTTTATCAGGAAATTGTTAATTTATTGAATTGATATAAGATCCGAATCGTTATATTTCGCTCTTTATCGTTTATTTCATATCACATTGTTATCACTGAGTACCCTGATACAGATCCTGTACAAATGTCTCGAGGTGCACGCACAGCCCGTGACACGAGCACGTGCTGAAATATACATGAGTCAGGACGGCGCACGAGATGCACGAGATAAGATGTCCGTTGTCACAGAAAACCTCAGGAAAAGCTGCTCTTATTTCTTCTTATTCGTTTAGTATCAGAATCTTGCGATATAAAATTGCAAATCCGCTGTTGTTTTGAAATAATCCTGTTCCAGGATTTTCAAAAGTTGAACTTGTACGTTTGAACAAACACATTTCAAAATCTGTATCTCATGAATCAAGATTTGAAATGTATAAGATTCTCAAATTCGCTTTTAAGTTTGACAGTTACGAACTAATGTAAATCCTTTCAATGATATGTTCTTTAATTGATTCAAGTGGCGTATCTAAAGTGGGTTAATAACTTTTATAAATTGCTGATTTTTGAAATCATTTCTTAGCTTTATTGGCAATTTTATCTCTATTTATATGTTATTTACACAACATGTACATGTACAAAGGACAGGAATATAGGGCGCTGAAAATGATTGGTATTACGAAAAAGAGGCATGGGGTTAAATTAACTTGAACAAAGAGTATTTTTTCATTAATATATTAATAACAGTAAATATGGGACACTTTGTTTGGCACATGCACCTTCCGTAATTTTGAATTATGAATAATTCATAAATTTGAACAGTAATAAATTTGAATAGTATTATTACATTTTACCACAATGTTGCATAAACCATTACCATATATGTTGCAATAGTATTATTCACATTAATTTTTCAGTATGTGATAAGCGTATGTTCGGGTGTTTTTTTTGTGTGTGTCGAATATTTGTTAATTAGTTAAACTTTACAAACACGATATTCCATGTTCCTTGCACAAAGTAACGTAACAAACTCATTTAGCAGCTGTGAAGCAAGTTGTGATAACCATATTTCCTCTCACCACTAAAATATAAAAATCAGTAGTCATAACTGTTCAATGCTGTAACAATGAAGTAATATTTCATTAAAAAAAATGATATTATGGGCTCAGGTTTTTGCGAAAACATACAAGTCAGATAACTTTGTTTTTTACAACCAAAAATAAGAATATCCCAATAATTTATTTTTAAAAAACACAGGAAACTATTTTAATGCATTACTTTTTAAATTTGGTAATTCGCCAGCCAATCTTTACTAATTACTATAATTGCTTATGGTATCGCGTTCAATCTCCTCTCTGTTCTAAAATTCTAACCATAACTACGAATCTTGTATTTACTGTAGACCAAAAATTATAATTTCATAAAAAAGAGCTCTTACACAATTTAAAGCATATTTTATAACATTAGGAGGGGAAATATAAATTTTTCTCAGAAATGAGGAGTATCTCTGTACTCTCTACTCTTCTCCTGAATGGCGTCAGGTTCTGTGTGTCGTATTCCGAATGGAATGGTTTATATGTGCTTCCGCTGCTTGTCTTGTACGTCATTTCATGTAGAGTTAGTTGCTTGAGTTAGATTAAATGAAGAACGTCGACTAGTTATCAACACGTCATTAAGTAACGCTTAACTGTCTAAGGTACAACTACCTAGGTGTAGTAAGAATTTATAGCGACGATGACGTCACCAGTGAGAGTTTCTCTCTCAGGGACCTGATGACGTCATTCGGTCATTCACTTGTTACGTGTTGTCAAAATACTCTCACACCGTACACAATTGTGATTGTATTAAAAGAGAAGTTCTACAAATCGAACTTCATATTTGCTTAGCTAGAGTAAAAAAAAATCCTTCTCGAAGAAGGGTATGTTTTTTAAATCGTGTTAGACATATAAGTCGTAAACTTGAAACATATGTCTTTCAAAAAGAATAAATATATGGAGATTCAAGTCGAATGCTATACCTGGTTTAAATCTCAATATCATTCACTTCACTCTCAGCATGTTAAGTCTTCATGTAGTCCATTGAGAATGCATGCACAGCGCCTTGTGAGTTCACATGAGTATCAGTGGTTCAGTAAGAGCTCCAGTGGTTCCATCCATCGCTATCTTGTGATTGTTTTCACTTTGACTTCACAGGCTCGTTCTTGATTAATTTATCAGACATTTCAGAGGATAAAACGATTATTTGAATAATCTCGAGATAGCGAGATGAAAATTACTTCCTATCACCCGATTAAGCAAAAGACAATATCGCGGTGAAGGGCCGCTAACAGCGTTGAACGATTTAATGAAGTAAAAGCTTATAACACGTTGAAGAAACGCGCCAGTTCCAGGAGAGCGGGTTTGCAATCACAGTGATTACGGAAGGTTTGCTCACGACGGTGGGAGACTGGGGCGAGAGAGGACGGGAGACAGCTGCTGGCAGATAGGTAAACACGGAGTAAAGAGACTTAGATAGCGACCTGTCACACACCCGCCCGTCCCCCCAACTCGTATTTGCATAAATCCAGCCATCGGTTCCGCTGTGTTAACTTGACAGCGCGTTTGATATGAAGGGCGAGAGGGGGAATCATGTCAATTTCTGCTAATGACACGACGCCTTAAATCAACATCTTCCCACTCCGCACAATTGATGTTATTATCTCGAGCAAATTTTGTAATTTACAACAAAAGATTTCTGTAGTAAATGTTTAAAATCGGTGTAAAGTTTATCGACATCCTTGTCGCACGTTATGAAATTGATTACACTTGTATTCAACTCGGTGTCGGGTTGAAATGGACTTATATGAAACTTACAACGGCTGGTGAGTGACGTCCGTTCTCTAACACCATCTGACAATCTACATGCTGGCAGGTTGAAGCTGCGTTATGAAGTCCTCAGTGATGAGGCGATCGAACAATTTAACAGAGACACTAGAACGCGCAATTTAAATGACAATGGTAAAAACGAAAAAGGAAAGATTTAAGTTTTGTTGTGGGTTGATAGTAATGGTGCAATCGAGTAACAGAAATCTTAAACCACTTTATATTGAGGTGTACAGATGTTGTTCTACAGGGGCGAAAAACTTAATAATTAAAACATAAAAATATGCATTGAAACGTTAGTGGAGTTTTTGATGGTTGGTTGGAGATGAAAATTGTAGCAGCAATGTATAAGTGATGATAGGGTGTCTCCTCAGGTAGATGCAGTGATGCAGTGAGTGATGAGCTGATGGTCACCTTTCACGCTCTCCTCCCTTGAAAGCTCATCACATAGCATCACATTGTACACACTTCACACATATCTATGTGTGAAACTTAAGCGTTGTCCAGGTTTTACAAATGCGATTAGTATAAATATTTAAGTTTTATATCTCAATCTTTGAAATTTCAAGAGTGTCAACCAATCATCGCTTGAGTTTTAAGTTACTTGTAAAAATTGTAAGATTCATTATGAATACCACAGATTAGGTAATTTTCTTTTGTTTTTCTGCGAACACATATTTGTTGAATTCTTGATGATAATTGGTTGGTTTAGCTCCATTTCATGGGAACAATCACCCTTTTAGGAATTATATTACAACATAGACATATTTATTACAAATGAAACTAACCAAACACAAATACCAACATTTTAAATCTTTGATCGAATCTGGAATAATACTTTAATTGTAGACCATAATTATTAAATCAAATGATAATCATAGAATCTATGTAATATGTTGTGCATTTCAGTCATTCTGAATGCCAAATTTTATAACATTTAGAAAGTTAATCACTCTTTAAATCTAATTGTCGATTTAAATTTTCTAACCACGTTTACGTTCATAATTATCATTTACCCAAGTCGTTAATGTTTTAAACATACTATTATTCTATAACATAAAGGAATTGCAAACAAGCTTTGTAAATATCGCTCCGGTGCTCTTTCAAATTACAAAGATAAAACCTCCTAGCTATAAACAACAAACACCGTCTGATGACAAGGTTCTAGTAAAGAAGACACAGTTAAAAGATGGTAAACTTTCAACGACTGTAATATAATGCATGTTGCTTTTGAAGCTCATATCTACTACACTTGTTACAGAAGGTAGTTATGTATAGCAGATTGTGAAATTTATATGCCGTCAAAATAGCTCTTTATGCAATCTAAACGTATAATATTGTTTTACAACAATGAAATTTTTTAGCAGGAGTTAATGATCACGCAAATAGATAGTGTATAGTGTCAAGATTTGCAGACCGGGTCGTTTGAGATATGTCTTTAAAATCCACTAGAATTGAGATCAGTGCCAAATTTATTCAATAAATGTCCTAAAATAAGGGTTCATTGTTTCAAAAGTTGAACGTTTTTGTTTTCTATTCAAAATCACTTGCTTAAGCATTAAAATTCAACTATACGTGGTAAAATTGATTACCAATATTTTGATCATTTCATATGATTTTTCAAATCTTACTTATGATCGGTCGAAATGCTGACTGATGCATGATCACTAAATCAAGAACGTTTCAATCAATGTTTACAGGAAAATTAGCAATTAAGGTAAACTGCTTTGGTAAACAAATTGTTTCATTTCTACAGAATTCCTACAATTGATAGATTATGAAATATTCATTGAGAATGATTGGAATAGCTTTCTGAAATTTTTACATATTTCAGTTGACATCTAATTTGTAATTTCTAATTTGTCAACACCATCGAAATTGCAATAATTCTGAATATTTATGTGAAATTTAACTCTTTGAAATTCTTGAAGGGAAATGGAGCTGGATTTATTGATAAGCGGGTGTATCCAGTTACTGAACACAACACCCATTCCAGCACTGGACACACGAGGCGTGCAGCCCTCTCCTATCTTACAGGTGATTGTTAACAACGATATTTCCGGGAGATGTGTCAACCTACATCATTGCTTTAGTTCAGATTTTAAGTTTTTAGGTATGATGTAGATTTTGCTGGCTAACTACAGCACAATCACGTTTGAAAAAAGTAATAATTTTTTTGTGAGATTGTAATATCAAACTTTGAAATACGTAAATTACATATGTTACAGTTAATAAACATCATGGAAAATTACTTTGGACATGTGGCTAAATTGAATAGATTCCAGAATGTTTAATATATATTTAAACTTCGATTTATTAGATAGTTCCCTTAAATGAAAATATTACATATATGATCTATGAATTCCTTAATTTGAGACAATGTAAGATTCGTGATAAAACCAGCTGAAATGTTTCTCAAATTGTATGTTTATTTGTTGCTTCTGTGTGAATGATACAAGGTTAACGAAAGACCTGTGTGTGATGTACTCGCTATACTGGATTTTACATTATCAAACAAGCACAGACCCATTTCTATTTATTGCATGTTTCAAGTCCAGTGGTCATTTCAATGTAAATTATACAATGAGATATTTGGAACAAATGTGTAAGGACAAAATCATGATCCACACTACAGGGAAATGTTACTTTTGATTTAACCGCAAGTGAGATTCATGAGGTTTAATATGCCAGTGTCATCCCATTGTTTTCAGCGATGATCTCAAGAATTTGATTAAGCATAATATCCCCGACCGACTTCAAATCTCAAAATGTATGGTATCGCACAATATTCATGTTTGTAGATTTTGTCTATAATTTGAACCAATTTCGTCCGAACAATGGCGGAACCCGTGTGGGTCCACTGCTTATAGCTATGACAGTAGCGTCAAACTGCAACCAATTGTCGAGATAATGTCTTCATAGTTTCATAAAGTCGATAATTGATCAAAGAAACTACTTGCTCTTAAACAAAAGCAGTCTTTGAAGCGCGCTAGAAACAAAGACCACCCCACCACACCAGCTCTTTAGCTGTTTATCATTTAAATAATTCATACCAAATGGGAACGGGATTTACGTACGTACTTATAAATTCAGGTTTAGATGGGGCGGGCTGTGTACCAGTGGACTCAAGGCGGCCATGAGAGAAGTGGAGTGAATTATTAAGGGCTAGCAGCAATCTGGCAGAGTTTAAGACTAGTATAGAACGCGACAATAAATCGGACCCGAGCGTGCATGCATGTTGTTGACATCGATATAGAAAAGCACGGAATGAAAGTGCTCGCAGTGGTTGTATTTCTATTGAAGCGTGTACGTACTTATCACGTGTTTAACGTGAGGTCTTTGCAACGTCAACTTCATTGATTTGCAAGATACGTTTGGTTGATTTAGGACTGTATATTACATATTATCATTAAAGCAAAATCTTTGATAGAAACTTTCAACAGGTTGGATTTCAGTGGTCGTTCTTGAATCGCAAGGACATAAATACTTTGATCCGAAATCTCCAATTGTTTCGCTTTGATAAATAGCTTGTTAGTCACTGGCACAAACCAGTTTGTGGGGAGACGTTTACAGGTTTGGAGTGTTATTTAATTCTCGTAGACAATACCTGAGCCCTTCAACAAGACAAGTACATGCATGTCGCACATTGACTTGAAGTTTATTGAGTGATATAAACACCCATGTTGATTTCAAAGTGATTGGCCAGTAGGGTAGGGTGTGAATACATCAGTATAAAGAGAGCGGGTTCTATTGTAGAAGCGAGAGGCACCCAGCAGTTTAGGCTCGGTCATCAATCAGATTCTCTCTGACCAGGGCCAGAGTTTAAACACTTTCACTTGAAGCACACTGACCCGCGAGATGACCAGGGCCTAATGAGGACACTAAACTGACCAGGGCGTCCAGTCCGGCCAATAGACAACGCCTCGCTGACCAATCCCACTGTTTATTTCGAGCTGAATCTTCGCTTTGTGTGTCCGTCTGTTGGCTAATACCGACATGTAAACTCGACATAATGACAAATTTGTTCATTTGCTCCCCATGTCTGGTGTTCTGCACGACCGCGCTCCTGTGTACGAGAGGGAATGAAGTTTATGAGGCGTTGTTCAGTTGGGAGCCCCCGGACCAGTTGGGAGGAGAGGGGCGGCTTGACCAGGGGATAAATGGCCGGAGTAGTGATTAGTGGTCAGATGATCGCATTGATGTGCTCACATTACGAAATGAACATTATTTATTTGGAGATTAAACAGATCATGATGTGAATGCGAAACAATAATTACTCATTATCAATATTATTGAAAACACTTCAATACGTGTGAATTGTGAAATAATCAACGTATTGTTTACCTAAATTCATGTTAATCCTGACTAGAGACATCCCAGAGGAATGTGACACTGAAATGTCTTGATCTATTTTCTACTCACACAAGTTCTGTATTGAAAGTTGATAAAAGATTTAGAGCAGAAAAATAACAGTTAACATTAAAACATCGAAATAATTTATCAGAATAGAACATTTTATAAATAAAACTCCTGTAAAACGATAACATAAAATAAATAACATTCTATTTTAAATGAATAATGTTGAGTAGAAAATGTTTTGTTAAAAAGGCTTTAAAACTTACTTTAGCAATAAAACTTATTTGATGATTATTTTCATTATATGTTGACTAATGTACGGGACTAATGCTACTATTTATTTAAAGCATGTGTAGTTTTAGAGGTTTTTCAAAATCTCTTACAAAACAATAGCTCAAAAATAAATTGCTTGTGGATGAATGAAATGAATGTTTGAATAATATAATGCTTATTGATATGAAGTGGCGATTGAGCCGATAAGGGAATTAATTGTTGATATGCACTCCAAATAGAACACTGTTCTCACTTGTTATCTCCAAGCTTTAAACAGAAGTCATTAATACACATGCGCCTTTTTTATCAACGAAACAGACAAATAAATGAACTATTTCTTTTATCTGAAGGAATTGATTTAAATAAAAATAAAATTTAAGTTTTAAAAGTTAGAAAATACTGTCTGGTAAAACATGTATTTTATCGGAATGAGGAATTAACATTATCTATACCAAATGATGACAATTTTGAATCAGTGGTTTAAGACACTATTCCAATATATTAAAGGTTATATGTTCTCAAGCTGTTTGTATGATCGATGCTTCATGAAATGATGATCAATGTATCGTACATTTGATCACATTCGTGATGTTACTGAAGATGCTTATTGGTGTTTTTGCCCGGTACAAAGGAGGGATTATTATCACTGAAAAATACACTGACATTACATCTCTTGTGCGATGTTTTGTTGACATTAAAATGTATCATATTTAGAAAAGAAAATATGAGTTTTATATACTTTTATTTATTCCCTTATTCATCTCCAATTAAATGCTCATCACCTGATTTTCTTATATTTTCAAAAAATTAACAAAACGCCACTGCTAAATATTTGCTGATAACGTCCTCCCATGATGTGCAAGGAAGTACAACAATTGCATGCAACGAGTTCATACAACTCTGGAATTGTACTATACAATGTACTAATGTCAGATTTAATTCAATGATTTTTGACAGTCGCACTCATTATGCAATACAAGTAGATACTTCGTATTGGTTTCATGCACAACTTTAGTTCGAATGTTCAGCAAGAAAATATATCTGAGTTTTGTTGGAGATGAGAATGTTGTTTGTTTCATCAACACTTCCTATACGATATCTTAAATAATATTCTTCTTCGTCAGAATAACAGAATAACTTAAAATGCAAGTCATTGGAAACGTTACATTAATATCAATGTGTAAAATAATTATAAATCTAGTATACACGAAGATTCTTTTAGAGAATTCATGGTCTTGTACTTAGTTTCGAGTTGGAATAACAAAAGACTTAAAAAGACTCTTTCGTTTGTTATTAAATGAACCCTGGGTTCATTTTGTTTATCACATTAAAATGAAACTTTATCCAAATTTCTTCTGTGTCAACCAAAATTTTTTTTTAAAATGAGTTATCAGTGTAATGTATCAATAGAATTAATGAGTGGTCATGGGGCACTTTTTGTTTGTGGTCAAATTGCAACTTTTAATTGATCAATAGTTGGCTTATATGTTGGCTTAAATACTTGATATTGATATGTATGATTAAAAGATATGACATTACACAAGCCTAACACTCCGAGTCCACAGACTGATACACATGTTTGGCAAGTCGTAGGCCTTGTACGGTCTGTCTAATGTGTCGTCATTAGGAAGGTGTATGATAATGATAATAATTGTATAAATGATAGTAAGTTAAATCCATTGATATATGACTTCTATCGACAAAGACGATTATCTTTACACAGTGTGTTATTATTAACAGATACTTGTTGACATAAGATGTCGCTGTAAGTTTATTACAATAAATCAATTACAAAACAGATAGACTGTAAAACAAAAAACAGGCTATTTAAACGAAAGATGGATGATCTAAATTCAGTATAATGTTTTTCAATTTGTATAAAAATGATGGTAAAACAACACAGCTGCCTTTCTTGTTTCATTAAAAATATAAGCAATTATTTGAGAATAATTCCATATGCTCATATATGAAACTCTAATACATTAAAAAGGTAAAATGACAAAAATAAATGATATTTTTCATTCTTATTAAAGTAAATGTTCCTCAAATATGTTTAATGGTATCAAATGACTCCCCGTGCATGATAAAAAGCGCACACAATCATGTAAGCCTTTCATGCATGCAGCCATCAACGACAACATAACTAAATGTTGATAAAATCATTTATTAAACTCTTGAATGTTACGATTTTTATATTAGAGGCTTTGTAACTGAAGATAGATGCGGCAGCTTGCCAAATTCAGCAATTGCGAATCATCGGCCTATTGTCTCTTGTTAACAGACTCAGTCGGGTTTACTTTGAGTAGAGATAGCATCTGAGTGTAACGACACCGCAGATATTTGTTAAAAGTTCAAATTCTATTTAATATGCCATTAAGCTTGTTTGAGTTATTCCGCGAAAATCTGTTTGAATAAATAAAGGTGTCAGCTGCTGCCATTATAAGAAACGAATCACGATGCGCTGTACGAGAACGCTGAAATATACATGTATGTAAATAGCACGTGCAACACGTGTGTGAGGGTCTTGATTTGAACGCTATAATTACAGCTCTTCATAAAAGAATTATTCCTACTCGCTTCATTACTATCACTAACTGTTTTCTCGTTCGATGTTTACCATAATGCGACGGGATTAATTTGAAGCTGTACTTATAACGCGATTCAACATAATTTTATACAAAGTCAATGTTATTTATTAAAATTGTCAGATAAATATGGCTTATACAACTATATTCATAAAACGTATTTTTTCTCAATTTGTATAAACAAAATAAAATGTGCCCTCTGTCAAAAGGAGTTTAATTTATAAATGTATTTCCATTTCCTCAGTGTTTTTGTTGTTCAGATATTCAAGTACCATCTTTCCCCTTTTACCATCAATGAATTATATATTAACTTATATCATCCGTACAATCTTCACATCTTCCATGAAAAACCTTTATATGGATGCAATATATCGGTATTCAACAATTTGTGCTTTGTTTTGCAGGGCTTTTACGTTTGTTAACATAATTTTATATATAGCGTATATTAATATACCAAATTTGTTATACCATAAAATAAAAATGTTTAAAAAACCAAACATATTAAAATTATTCGATTTTGCCAAATTGTAAACTAGTGTCCAAAAGAAACGATACCATACAAATCGCACAATAACTCAATCCATTGCAGATTGATAAGACTAAAACATAGTTTTATCATTTCTTCAGTAGTCAACTAACTTCTATGCAAAATTTTGAAACATTATCTTTTCATATTTGCGAGAAATATGTATTTAAAAAAATCATCGATCTGGGATCTCCTTAACAAGGCGAGATAGCAGGGAGAAATTTGACACTTTCGCTTGTTTTAAAACGTTCTAGTGCAGTGACGCGTCAACGAATTTATGTCAAATAAAGTGCATTGTATCAACAAGATTGTATTCTTACCTAAATTCAATACTTTATCAATTTTATAGTGAAATGACAAAAGTTCTGTGCATAAAACAACTTGAAATTTCGATTTATGCACCCCATGTGCGTTTGAAGAGACACAAAATCAAAAGTATCTTTTCCTGAAGAATGAAAATGTACAAGACATATGCCTGTTAGGCACACTTAAATTCGACTCTGTCAGATAATAGAGTTTTTGTTTCGGAGGACGTTGAAAACTTGGTATCGTTTCTTTTGGACATTAGTTTACTTTCACATAACGACGTAATTCTGCAGAGCTTTTTCCTGCTTCCCTTTGTAGTATGTCAATGACTTGCCACTTCAAAAGAAAATATATTGATATATATATAGTGACAATTGTTTATATTTGTAGAGGAAGAAAGGAAGGACGATAGACATTAATTGATAATTAACAATGAGTACATCAATAAGGAGGGGGCATATTTTACTATAGATTTATTGCAACTGAAGAAGGAAGATAAGAAAGGGAAATTTATGAAAAGGATATTTTTGATAAACATATGTGGAAAATTAATACAAAAAGAATGCTTACTACTTAAAATGCATTTGTCAAATAGGAAATTAATACTGCAACATACAGCATATAGATGTTTTATACGTGTTAGTGTTAGTGTAACATATGCATTTTAAACTAATCTCAAACTATCCAAATCTATAATATCAAAATGCATAAAGTAAAACTAAGTGTCGAGAGTGGATAATACCAAAGTAATACCAAAAATGTGAAATTCAAGATCAAATAATTCAGTTCTATTAAAATTTGAAAAGTGTAATTAAAATCGCACAATTTTAACCAATTCATACCATTTTAATATAATTAATTGATTAAGAATAATTCACATCTATTGATAACACATCATACAAAGTCAAAGATGTACTTTAATTTAAATAGATTTGATTGAAAATGTGAAGGTTTGTGTAATGAAATAGGTGTAATCATGTAAATCGGGTTTTAAAAAATGTATATCAAAAGACATCTTTGCAAATTTAAAGAACTTCCAAATATTTAAGATGTAAATTTGATGAATTGTTATTTAATGAATGTAATATATCTTATGTAAGTATATCTTTATAGAATATATTTGATCATATAGTTTTAATATATGTCACGAAAGCCTTTTAGCTAATAATGTTTTATACCTTTACAAATAATTTGTAATATGTGACACTTTATTAAAATTATATTATTCCTCCCCCCCCCCCCCTGCAAAGTTCAGCTGACCGAGAAGTACATATGGGTACAAGCGTATGAGTTGTACAACCCTCCCTCCTTCCCAGCGGGTACAGTGAACTGTTCACTCACACGTGGATTAGTTCAGCTTGTTACTCTCTCAAGAGCCTCATTCATAGGTGTCACACTGTGTTTTGTACATGTCGTGTACATTCCAATAGTAAACAAATACATATCGCTAATGACAAAAGAGAACAAACTCGTGAATGCGAGTTTAACATTGACGACATATCTTTGCAATGAATCCTTCACAAAAGCACTTGCCAATATGGCAGTAATGGAGTCGGGTGATTTGGGGGAGCGGATTGAGTCTGACTCATCCACGGCTCTCCTTTATTCATCTCGATAGAAACGGAGATTGCTCCAGAAACGTACAAACACACATGATTTAAAGCACTAAAGTGTATTAAGAGATTCATAAAATTATTTTTGGATCTCGACTTTCCTTTACAAGAAAATAATGACGGCTCAATTTGGCTGGGTCGTCAAGCGGAAAATGTCATTACCATTGGCAGTCAAAAATTCTGTCCACAAACTTCTTTTTTCGTCTGTTTCCACGTGAGCAATAGTAATTCTATCATCGGATGTAGGAAAATATTTTCATATTCTCTTTCTTTTTGATAGCCATTAATTGAAATCTAGCCATGTTGGGTAGAGTGAGGACGAGACAGCTATGTTGAGATGGGGATCTGACTGAGTGAATGAGGGCGGGCCTTGCTTCATTTCATCCCCTTCTCTGGCTAGATGGCTGATCGCTTTGCCCGCTTCATTTCATCCCCTTCTCTGGCTAGATGGCTGATCGCTTTGCCTCGATCTTCTTTACATCACGCCTTGGCTACGTCTTCTCAAGCACGTTTTGAGATGTATAAACTAATTTGTTTAGTTATTCAATCTTATATCATTATTGTTAGAAAGACTATATATTTTTTTGTTAAATCGAAAAGTTATCAATTCGATCAGAAATTATATATTTAATGTTAAATTCGTCCTATTTTAGATATATCATAATGTCCTCTCAATGCACTTTACATATTCATACTTATAAATAGTTTTTTTTGGTACATAAATTTGCACGGGTAACATTATACTTAACGAACTTAGTTACATGTCAGTTGAACTTTGTGGTCACTTCGCCCATACGTCATATTTAGTGATATTCAATGTGATGTTGTTAGGTTGTGATTTCCCATATTTATCTAATTGTACAATCGTGATTTATTAAATGCTTGAAAGTTGATTGAATAATCACTGTATCTACTTTATAAAGATAATAAAGGAAAATAAAAAATGTATACTACATTATCGTGTCACGTTTTATATAGTACAAACGTTCAGAGGAGTTAATATTATATATAGTTTATATTTGTTGAATTCTCTGAAATATTGATACACCGTCTATTAAGCGCATGTTTGTATCATATATCATTATCAATTCGACTAATCATCGAACAACTATTTTGTTTAAAAATAAAATAATACTTTGTGTTCTTATTAAAAGATTGTTTCTTATTTGAACATATTTCATGGACGTATTAAGAGACGAACCATAAAGGTCACAGATATACTTAACAGTGTCTTTGTCGTTTAGTTCCAGCAGGTAAAGGATTGGGGCAATAAGCTCTTGTACGACGTTAAAATTATTGTTTTTGATTTAAACATATTTTATTCACGATGAAAGGATTGGGTACAAGTTATCCAACTTAGTGAAACCCTCTCCTAGAGTTTTATTGCATTGATGTGGCAGTTCTTCAATAAATATATCCACTAGTGAGAGCTAGATATTTGATTAACAAAACGGCACAGTAATACGTCAATATCAATAACTCTGAAACTGTTTAATGTCACAAAAAATTGTGATTAAAAAAAGTATATAGATGTTCAGTGTCAGTTTTCGAAAACAAATTGATTCCCTTCTCTTTATTCATCCAATCTGATCAAGTATATAGTAGTTCCACACCTCCGTTTATTGTATGTTGCTCGTGGCTGATCTACTATGGGACGCGGGTGTCAATATCACCTATTCGTTTACTCTCAGTGAACTGTTTGACGTTAAGAAAATAAATGATTATTTTGGCATCAAATGTGGTCAAGTAATATTTCTTATTATCTGACCGATGTATTTTTGAAAACACTTTATATAAAACGTATGAATTTTGCATGAAACATTGGTGTTACTGTTTTGATAAAAAATATACGGCAACCAAAAATACTTTTCAACCGTTGTTTAAATTGAAATCAACCAAAGCTGCAAAATGATGTCATTCCTCCAGTCTGTTTGTTCATGTAGATAGTGTGTTAACATGGAGCAAAGGTTCGTGTAGACTGTTTATATCCTCATATCATTTGTATTAACAGCTACTTAAACATCACACACTTCAGCGAGTTTACAGTGTAAACTATTTATGAAAATAATTGTCAACAGATTGATTTACCTTTGTCCGTTATAAGGCCGTATTGTGACATTTGTTCTATTGTGTAATTCTTTATTACTGTACAAATCGCAGTAAACATTTTTGCTAAATGGGTTAAAAGATCTCTTTTTGTGCGACGTATTTTTACTATCAACAGGTAACATTATAGACTTGTTCTGTAGAACACTCTATTACACATAAGGTATAAAGTTTCAAACAAATTTATAAGCTTATGTAGAAAGTCATACGCTAACTACCAGTTACTAAAGCAATAGATACTATTCCCCATGCCAATATATATTTATATATATGAACCTCACCCCTGTAACAAAATGCAAAGAATCTGAGACAAATGATCAATACCGTTGCCCATATGACTAGGACTCAAAGAATACTCCACCTCACTGTAACCACGATCCGGACCAGTGAAACAGCCAACAATCCCAAGTGCACATACACACAAGTTACAAAAAGTACAACAGTACAAACTCCTGTACTTGCTCTTCTCGCAAGATACTTAAATGAAATGATACATCATGATTTGAAACTGCTTATTCAATCTTGTTTTGTCTTGCACAATTGCTTGAAATAATATTAAACACTTTAGAAAAGAAAACGTTCAACAAAAGAGCCTGTTGTAATTTAGGTATTTATAAAGTATATATCTAAATGACTATAAACTCATTTGGTAATTGCGTGTTTCTTAGTATCCTATTATGCGATCATTTTAAGTATACGGTATCATCCCATCATGATCGTCTTGAAGATGGAAGGCATTGCTGTACATTAACACGTATTTTGGTCTCAAACTGATGCCGGTTTCTTCAAACACATTGCAGCCGACAGATTGCGAGATTGATTTACTCTTGCTAGCTAGTGTCAGATCATGAGATATCTCTGTATCAGTCTCTCTAACTTCTTTTGATGAGAGATATTTCGTGATGTTCTGTGTGATGCCTATTAACAGCTCCACACTCAAAAATATATTTATAAAATGTAGTTCAGTATCCTACGTTGTCTTGAATGTCAGTACAGTGTTGTTTTTTCATGAGATTGACAATTGTCTATATTCATATGTATACATATATTAATGGAACCCATGCTTGATGCCTTTATCCTTTATATATATTATGGTTGAGATAATGACCTACAGCCGAGTGGGTATCGGATATAACCTTCAAGCGATATATCTAGCGAGAAGGTTATATTCGATAGCTACGAGGATGTGGTCATTATCTCACATACACCACATGGTTTTACCAATTTGCATTTTAACAAATGTAGAACATCAACCAAATATTTAGTTACATCGTATTTGATAGTTGTTGTTATGGGGTAAAACTTAAATACACTCCACTTCTTAATATTCCATTTGCACAATACGCGAATTTCACGTGCCGATTGAGCATGTCATGGCGAAGTTGTCAATCAGACAAATCTGAGCAAGAAGCAATCTGTTTTAGTTGTTTCGACTTACAAACACCAACATTTTACATTTTAAATTCTGAAATTAAATAATGTGAATATAATTTGTCAAAAACGTCACCTAAATTATGATTTATGGCAAATGATATTCTTATGTTGAATACACTATTCAGTCCATCAAATATTTCCCCCTTTATGAAGCAAAAGGTGTTGCTGCATGGACGTTGTCAATTTCATCTTGCGATGCACAGATTTTAAGTAAATATCATATTGCACGAGATTTACACAATAGAAAGCACATGGTTTGAAGGTGGAGACGAAAATGAAGTGGTCTCTTGTTTTGAACAAATTTATGGCCGCGTTTCAAGGTCTTTTCAGAAGGAAGTAAAGGTGAGTTGAACTTTTAAGTATATTCATGTATTTGCTGTTGAATGTTATTTATGCGTGGATCTACGAAAATGCTTAAGTATGTTTCAGAGGATTTACACGGTCTAAACAAGCTGTCAACAACCACGTTAATATTTAATCATTTTGCTGTTGAAAAATGATTGTTAATGTAATTATTATTTTCATTTCATTTAGTAATGTATATAACAATGTTTACATAATATTGATAAATAATGTAACAAGGTGTTTACAAGCTTATTACTTTGATATTAATTTAGCATGTTTCTTTCTTACAATTAATCACATTATTCGAAATTCATCATTAAAATCTGATTGGTCCTTTAAAAAGTATTCTCTAACATTATTCAAAAGTCAGATTCAAAATGGTTTGAAATAAAATTAGAAAAAATATTCATACCTAGTGAGAGATCAACATTAAGCAATAAAATCAAACATCGATAAGCAATTTACAAAGATCACCGGTGACAAATTTCAACAACTGACGTTACACTTTTGTTTCAGGGACTACATATGGACATTTGATTGACTATCCAAACAACATTAAAGTCGACCTTATTATGGATAATTCAACAAAGACCGTATGAATGGAACAGAGTTTAGCTTGTCAAATGATTGCAAACATTGTTCACTTGGATTCTGTGACCTACTTGCTGAATCTTTTCAGCTAACAAAAACGACGTGAATGTGTGTGTGAGTGTTAAGTTGAAAATACTAAAAGACCTTGAGGTCGGCATTAATCATGGATAAGCACAAAGCACAAAATGATAAAACCATGTGGTGCATTTTATAGTAAAATAAGCTATAAATCTGTAAATAAACTATGTTTCACATTTGTTTTGATATTATGTATTCTTTCGTAAATATGTCTTTGATACAAAGTCAACATTTCAAGGTGTTGGGTACCTTGACGTACCCTAAAACACAGTGGTTGTAAGTTCTCTCGAGGTTTGATACCACAAAGAAGTGAAGTGAAGCCGAACTTGTTTGTGGCATCGAACCCGAGAACACATCGACCGAACGCACATTGGATGTGAGGTGGTAAGGTTATATAATATAACCATCTGGTTACACGAAATAGTTAACCTCTGATATTGACCTGATAACCACACCACGTGGTGTATACTGAAACATTGTCAGAATAAAAACACAAACTATGTGTAAAAGAATAATATGACAATTTATTCATGTGAGTTTCACACATATACACAATTTAGATAGGCAAACAGAAGATTCTAGTCGTGATACTGGTCACCGAGGTCGGGCTAGTATGGGCGGGCCACGCGCCGCTTTCAACAAATAAAACTTACACAGAATCTTTAATTGAGCAAAACCCTTGTGATTACAGATCGTTTTCCAGCATGAATGCCAAGTGTGGCCAATGTAAACGCTCTGTGAGTATTCAGTCCTTATAGAGAATGTACACAATATTCACACAGTCGAGATTCTTGTCATGTCGTCTATGTAAAATAATTTAATCTCATAATTAACTATTATCAAATAAAAATCCCGTACAGTTAACAAAACATAACAACAAACAATAGTTTGGTGTACAACCAGTATTTTGAATTGAGTGACTTTGATTTTAAAATGGGTTTAAGCAAACAGTGCTGCTTAATCAAAGTTAAATAGATATATCAGCAGTAATACCGTGACGTCAGCAGGTTGTTTGAGCGATGCAGATCGCAAGATACAATCTGCAGTGCTTCAATATCATAAAACAAGATGGAATCACACCCAGCAGCATAAACCGAATCAATCTAAAACGTAAAATGCGCTGAACGTGACACAGTAGTGATTTTTAAATGCAAATGAACGATATTTCGTAATAAAATGTTAAAAACTCTAAAATATTGAGGAAATAATTTTAAAAGTTTGTTGGTATAAAAGAGAAGGAAGGAAGGTTTGACAATGAGCTATGTACAATAGGTATCTAGCACTTAATGATAGTGGCGTGAGAGAACTAGTGGTCACTACTAAACTACGTGCCGTCAAACTAGCCAGCCACTCGCTCAGTACAGATAGATAAAATACCATTTCTCAGACAAGAGTCCACCGAAATGACAAACGTGGCAAGAATTACAAACAAACAAACACGTAAATGGCAAAGTTTGGTTTCACTGTCTGAATGTGTGCGTGGAGTCACCAGTCAGAGGCGGGCACGTGCACCATCTATACCAGACAAGTGCAAACATGCACGCGCTATGATTGGCAACACTATGATGGTAATATTTACTGAAGAATATGCCACTCAATGTTGAGGGTGAGGTTGGAGGGGGGAGGGGGGAGGGGAGCGTTACCCGATACATGCAGTATACTGGGCCAAAGAAAAGAAGATTCGATGTCACCGTAATGCTCCCCGCTCCCAATATATAACATAACAGACAAGTTTGAGCAATATTCTTTCTATTGGCAAGATACTTACAAGCCCTCAGAACAATTACAATGGAGACCCGTTCAAATAAATGGGAAGTAAGACTATGTTTGATTTGATAAAACAGTTAGAACGGTATGTTCCAAAGGGCTTCCATAAATACTGTAAACCGTGGTGTGAGCGATCCACTCATAAGCGACCTATGGTACAACAACCTTGGTCTATTACCCTACACTCCAGTCAGCTATACAGCTCCATATCTATATGTGCCTGGCAAATGAAAATGTGTTATAAATATTGCACACAACAAACATTTTGATTAGTACTTCCATGTCCACATGTCGGGGGATGACTTATGTCACGGTCAGTCACAAGTCTTCAGTTCAACTACTCTGCACGCGCAAAGCGTGTTAATAATGAAGAACTCTTTTACAGTTACATTTACATGAAACTCTGTTGACACATCAATAAAATAGATCAATAAAATAGTAGAGCGGCTGGTGAGATTCTGTGGGCAAGACGTCAAGAGGCTATAATGAGTATTCAAACAAAACAGTCTTAAAATATTCTTCTGACGATTATGCATGTAAAATAACCTCTGTTAACATAAATGTAATATCTGTAATATGGCAGATTATGCTTTGATATAAATCAACGTTATGAGTACATAAGTCAGAAACTGGGACTATTTCTTCTTGATGAGAGACGAGAGCAGCCCACAAGTCAACTCTCTAACTGGTCCGTTGAGCACACACATGAGTCCTTGCTCTACGTGTCCGTCACGTCCGTATTTCCCTGTGGAATCCCTTCAGAATCACCTCACCGAATCTGTTCAGTGTCCAGAGAATCCGTGGAATCCATATCACCATGAATGCACGTGCAGCTCCTGGCACCGAATATTGCAGCAGTGGTACTATAGCGCGGGTAGAGTCCAAACATAGTTTGCCCGAGTCCTGAACACGCCACTGATGAGCGACACAAGGTAGATAGGTAGGTAGGTATATTGGAGTCCACTGATCCTAGTGAGTGGGTCAGTAAGAGGTCTGTGCCGCGAAGAGAGCTGCCGCGTGGTTCCGCGCCTTGTGTCGGAGTTCCTCTAGACTCAGATCTCTAGGTTTTGCTTGGGGTTGCTGTGGTTGGGGGGTCGCTTCGGACACTGTGTGGATAACAATACGGCGTGTCTGTAATTTAGGAAACGTCTTTGCTAGCTTGTGAGTTTACATGTTTCAAGGTTAGTCAACATCAACTTTAAGTATAGATTCGGGTTAGACAGCAAAGGTGACGTTACGCTAGAATAATCTTCACTCTGAAGTCAGTTACTATTACATTTACGGACACGGATGGAGATGGCGTTACTCAGGTTGAAGGACTACCTACTTAAGAGTCCCCCTGCAGTTCCGTAGCGCATGGCCCAGGCAGGGTCGCTGTACGGGTTGGTGGTGTACGTGGGGTAGGGACTCGAGTTGTAGCTGCCGTACTCTCCGCCTGCAACATACACATATACACACTTACACACAGTCAGTATAGAGTCTCACATGGCACTACAACAATGTATGGCACATGGTCACAGTATCTGCTTACCAACGCTTTATAAACAATGAGTTCTGTGTCTATTCTACAACATATTATCAACAAACCACATACTCAACAAGAATGGGACCTTTAACCTTATAAAAACAACAAAGAGGCGACTGTGTATCTGCTTGACTTTATAGGACCAGTAGTCGTCATTTCATACAAGACTTACGATTAAAGTCGATGAAGCTAGTTATTTAAGTGTTAGTATTGACGACGACGTGGAGGGTTTCTTCCCTTGTGTTGGCTTGTACGGGACCGGTAAATGTTTGGTCTCGATTCAATCTCATTTACAAGCTGATTGCCGCCATGTTTGTCTACTGCACAGATTAACGGCACTAACTGTTCGCTTTATTCTGTCATCCGATACCTTATCACTCATCGCAAGCGCAATGCTTCAGGGTTATTCTTTCGCTCGCTCATTGTTTCGCTTTCCGACCGATCCAACTTTTCGTTGTCCCCTGCTGGTCGGAGGGTTCCAACACTCAAGATGGCGCTCAATGTGTCAACAGTAAAACAATCGTCTCGTGGTGAGAATACACACTGTAATCGATAATTGAATTGTCCATCTTGTTTAAAGCGGCGGGGAGAGTGTATGTACTTTGTTTCTTGCTAATATAACAGATGGTTGGCAAGGATGTGTACAGGAGTATCCGTCTTGAAGCCGTCGAGGGGCCCTTCAGCTCGACACTGCATAGGTGGAAGGAGGAAGTGAGGGAGTGAGAGAGTGAGGGAGGGGGTGAGGGAGTGAGAGAGTGAGGGAGGGGGTGAGGGAGTGAGAGAGTGAGGGAGGAAGAGGGTGAGGGAGGGGGTGAGGGAGGGGGTGAGGGAGTGAGAGAGTGAGGGAGGGGGTGAGGGAGTGAGAGAGTGAGGGAGGGGGTGAGGGAGTGAGAGAGTGAGGGAGGGGGTGAGGGAGTGAGAGAGTGAGGGAGGGAGTGAGGGAGTGAGAGAGTGAGGGAGGGGGTGAGGGAGTGAGAGAGTGAGGGAGGGGGTGAGGGAGTGAGAGAGTGAGGGAGGGGGTGAGGGAGTGAGAGAGTGAGGGAGGAAGAGGGTGAGGGAGGGGGTGAGGGAGGGGGTGAGGGAGTGAGAGAGTGAGGGAGGGGGTGAGGGAGTGAGAGAGTGAGGGAGGGGGTGAGGGAGTGAGAGAGTGAGGGAGGGGGTGAGGGAGTGAGAGAGTGAGGGAGGGGGGTGAGGGAGTGAGAGAGTGAGGGAGGGGGGTGAGGGAGTGAGAGAGTGAGGGAGGGGGTGAGGGAGTGAGAGAGTGAGGGAGGAAGAGGGTGAGGGAGGGGGTGAGGGAGGGGGTGAGGGAGTGAGAGAGTGAGGGAGGAAGAGGGTGAGGGAGGGGGTGAGGGAGGGGGTGAGGGAGTGAGAGAGTGAGGGAGGGGGTGAGGGAGTGAGAGAGTGAGGGAGGGGGTGAGGGAGTGAGAGAGTGAGGGAGGGGGTGAGGGAGTGAGAGGGTGAGGGAGGGGGTGAGGGAGTGAGAGGGTGAGGGAGGGGGTGAGGGAGTGAGAGAGTGAGGGAGGGGGTGAGGGAGGGGGTGAGGGGGTGAGGGAGTGAGAGGGTGAGGGAGGGGGTGAGGGAGTGAGAGGGTGAGGGGAGACCTGCTAGCGAGGTGGGGCACTGATCGTCTCACTATTATTTCTCACAACTTGGAATCGTTGACAGTTGAAAGCTCGTGGAAGAAACATAGCGGTGCTTATTTTGCCAACAGATCTCACTTAATGAAATTTGGTAAATTGAGAAGGAGAGATAATTGAATGTTTCTTCCCCATGGCTGTCCACTGATTGGGTTTCGCATCATCACCGCTCGCATTTCATTGGCAACTGACAGGCGAAATTAGATAAAACCTTAACAATCAGGTCTAATTCCCTCCTCCATTCAAGCCCCACCACTCTAAATAATATTATTTCAATGTCATTATTTTTCGACGTGTTTTTGAGATGGACGCGTCCCGATAGCCTAAGACAATCGCGTTTTATCGCGACTTAATGGAGTCTCCTATTTAGAGCGAATACATCGACAACAGGACAAGCTTGCATCGCTAATTAATAGGAGAAAAGATTTGTAAACTAACAGCCCGCCGAAATTAGAGGCGCTCCCAAGGGACCAATTATTGTAGCGGCGCTGTCTGCAACAATGACTGGTCCCCGTACCAAGTAGAGAGCCCGTCAGGTAGCTTTAGGTATCTCGACAGGGGGTTCCCCAGGGCTCTGGTGGCGGGTGGGTGATGCCGTGAGGCTTGTACTGCCATGTGCCATCGGTCACACTGCCTACATTACATGCTATACTGATAGGTCGTAAATGAAACAAATTAACTTATCCGTATCGATTGACACCATTGTGCAGCATTAACCTCGACCATTCTCATGAACTATGTACTCCGACATGGCCGGTTACCTTTTTGCAAACTACGAACTGACGATTGTAATAAAGGTAATACCCCAATTAGAAAACATGCTTCAATTACCAAAAAGTATCCATATTGTTTTTTCATAAAACAAATAGGTTTGGGATTAATGTTCTTAATCATATTCTCTCGCGACGTCACAACGTGTGTAAACGAAGCGCAGGTCGAGATCTCGCGAGACGTTGCGTTGGCTGGTTGCGCTAGCGTGTACGAGTACGATAAATCCCGATGCAGTCGGACTGTATGTCCCTATTGCAATAACTGCTTTAGCTGCTGCTACAACGTTTACACTTTAATCACAAAACAATCGGCTAATTTCGTCTTGGCATCAAGGGTATGGATTACATTATAATTTGCCAGATTACGGGAGTAGCACTGGAGTAGTGAGGGAAGGAAAGCGACACCGCGCGGGCTGATCCCACGTGCCCCTGCCATTAATCACGAAACCGCGTAACCATGTGCACACATCAGTTTTACTACTTATTCATCGAACTGTGCCAACTTCCCCTGTGATGGGAGTACAGACTGAGTAAGTTCAAAATAAATGATAACGTTATAAAGTGCTTAACATTAACCTCTATTGCAATCTTTAAATATCACATGCGGTTTTCAAACTTATTATTTTTATATTCATGATTTTGATTTGCGCGAAAAAAGTAATTGTACGGAATTGTGTCCGCCAACCCAGGGGAGATGACGGGAGGGGAGGGGAGGGGAGGGGAGGGGTAGGAGTTGGATGACGGACTGATGACGTCCCTTGGGTGGAGAGATACATTAGGGCGAATTACACTGAAACATCAAACCATCTCGATTGACTCGGATGTTGGCAGCGGTAACGGGACACGAAGATCGGTTAGAATTAATAGCCAAAGCGGCGATTGGAAGCATCTTTGACGGTCTATTTGAGTGTTTTGATAAAGGCATACATCATGGAAAATCGGGGTCGGAATCGGCCTCGAGTCCTCAGTAGGGAAATAACGGCATCGTTCCCAGTTATGATTACAAGCAATTTATCCAATTGTCTAGTAATTGCATTAGCAAGACCCCGCTCCCAGCTCCGCTCCAGCAACGATCTGCGGCGCTCTGGTGAGACGTGGCCGAGATTTACTGACATTACACGAGATCCACCTTCCATTCCTCCTCGCTCCCTCGCACTTTTATTGCCCTGTTATCAGCAGAGGGGAGGGCATTACAAGCCACGCAAGTAATTTGTTTGATGGGCTACGGAGAACAAGGCAAATGTTAATAAAATTGTCTGCCCATGTGATCGGTGATTTGGCAAAATTGGTCATAGCTAATGTTAGGTATTATGCGTGCCTGAAGCCCTGGCTACCTTGTCGCGGGCTTGATTACAGGAAGAAGGAGAGAGTGTGATTTGTTAACGATGGAACCAGTTGTTTACACACTTAAAGTGAAGTCGTCTCTCTATAGATGAAGCCTGTGCATGTATTGTGGCACTCAAGGATCACATTCAGTTGAGCCCGTCCTGCACGATATTAGCTCTTAGTCCGCTCACGATCAGCGCCCTGCACTAACCCTCGCTTATTAAGATGTTGTTGCTCCAAGCAATAAAAGCGCGACAATTGGTGCAAACACGTGCTCGACGATATTATGCCCATTTGATACACTTGATAACAATCGCATGGCAGTAATCTGCATGGCAATAAAGGCAATCAAGACGAGCCCGGCTCTCAGCAATCAGTAGCCACCGTCCGTCCGCTCTATAGAGCACCATCCATCGCCCTACCCTCGCTACACCAACAATCGCCAACTGTCCTCGACTTAAACCAATCTTGCAATATCCTTAGGCCTTCATGTTGAGGCCTCATTTGGCTGGCCTCTCCACGTTCAGCAGAGAGCAGGCACGGCGATGGGCTCCTAATTCAATACATGATTCTGTCTAATTGTCGACGAGTTACTGAGTACCTCATGTTGACCCTACGCTACTAACGCACGACTAACAAGTCTGTCAAATAACCGCGACAAGAAGCAATGTACTTGCAACCCAAATCTAAAAAACAAACATTTATGGCATGGTTGGACATTGGTAGGTAGAACATACCTGAGACATTGCCGGTGGGGTAGATGCCCCCGGGTACCTGTGGGAGAACGAGGGGCACGGAGCTGTTGACCCCCGGGGCCTGGGCCGTGTAGGCTGTGGGAGCCGTCGTGCTGTAGCTGGGCGGAGCTGCAACAAGACATACACTCTTAATGTCTAGCACATATGCTCTTGTGTTTTCATAACACCCTCTAGTGATATTGTTAAATGTTGTTTTTTTGCTTTTGCAATCAATTTATTTTGTCTTTTATTATGATAAAATGGTAAAAATTGTATTAATATAATCATTTCTTGAATTAATTTGATAAAATAATGATAATTATATTTGAATAGCATGGAAAATTCATATTAATCTGAACTGCTTCTCTCTTATCTATCTATCTACAGATTACAATACGCTATATATTTAGTAAAGTTATTGGTGTAGAAATTTATAAATGTGTTCGTGGTGAATATCTTTGAAGCAGCATGTGTAAAATGCGAACACATGTTCTATCGTGAGCGAAGAGTAGAGTCTTTGGTAAACTCGATATACATCCTGTGAGGCAGCCCGGGAGTAGAGATGACGCCTTGTAATTGCTATCGACAGATACTGACATCAGACCGATTATACCACTCAATTATTCATCTCCCTAACTAACTTGTAGGATACGCATCCATGGACAAATACACATGGACACTCACTTACACAAAGAAATTGCTTAGAATCTGAATGTGAATTCTTATGATAGTCAAATACATGTATGTGTCTTGTATAAGGTATATCCCACAACGTTTATCTATAATAACTATTGGGCTCTTAGAATTATTTTTACTAAGAAACAATACATGTTGACATGTACTTTAAGAATGTTATTCGAAAGCTAAACTCTGTGGGTCTTTGTTTCCTTAATAAACACTATTAATTCTAGTTGAAACACTGGAATATTGTCGCTTGGAGATATTGTTATCAAAGAGAGTTTGTCACTCGGAGGGTAAATATGTGAGGAACTAGAGGATAACAATTTGAGAGATAGTTTGTCACTAGAGGATAAAAATGTGAAAGAAAGATTGTCACCTGAGGGTATAATTGTCAGAAAGAGTTTTTGTCCCTTGATAGATGTTAGGAAGAGTTCGTCACTTACAGTTATACAGATAGTTTCTTACTTGAAAGTATAAATGTTAGAAAGAATTTGTCACTTTGAATGTTTGGATGTTAGAGAGAGAGAGAAGAAGAAGAGGAACAGGTAGCACAGTGTAGACAGAGAGCAGGACAGACAGGTGAGTAAGGTGAAGAGACTGGTGCCAGGCAGGTAGGTAGGGAGGTAGACTGGCAGGTGAGGTCACCTGGACACCCGAGACGCCAGCTCACCTGTGTACATGAATCACTGACGAGTGGCACCTCAGACTGAGATGTGTACAGGTCCAGGTCACAACTTAGCTGTACCTTGCGTGACTAGAGTGAGTTATGCGTGTTCCACAATGAAAGGGTAGCCAAACTAAGAGAATCCTCTCCGTGAAACAAACATGCTTGATCACTCCGGGATCAGTCTTTCAGAACGTGTCGCAACGAGACAATGGGAAACAAACTATCTACAATCATCATGCACAAAGATCTCATGCTTAGTCATGCAAAGTGAACAAAAAGTGCTTGTGGCGAATACAAACCAGTGTTTTAGGTGAACCAATAGCAACAGTGTTGCAAAGACTGGGCGCTTACTTGAGAAGGTTTGTCCAATGGGAGGGAGCGGTGTGTACTGGGCGCTACTGATGGGCACCACAGAGGGCACCGGCTTCAGCTCGGTAAATGTCGTGCTCCCCGAGTGGTTCGGGGTTCCGGGCTTGGAGGGTGGGGAGGGGTTATTGTTGTTGATGTTGTTGTTGTTTGTTGTCGTGTTATTGTTGTTGCTTGGAGAGGATGCCGCCTGGCTGACAGTGGCTGCAAGACGATACAGAGCATGCGGGGTCATGCCACAAACAACAGGGTCACTATATGCATACGTACATAAATACTTACTTTCATTGGCTGCAACCACATCATTCTTACAACTCTCCACATCAACACGAATGCAGATTTCACCAAAACTTTCAAATGATATTTACTTGTAATAACTTAAATGAATATTGTATAAAACAAGTAAGTTGATATCTGCATTTGTGCAAGACATAAATTTGAAAATAAAATGGAACTAAAGTTTAACAAAAACCACGTTACAACAATATGAACTAAATGGAAGCAGAGTGACAAGTGAAGGAAGAGCGGTTGACAGACAGACGGACAGACGGACAGACACGTCCTTGTAGGACGACTCCTCGAGGTGGGTGTGCTGTCGAGTTCCCTACAAACCGTCCCTACTCCAGTCGTGGTGCACGGTCTCTCACTGCAACATTTGTCGCTTTTGTTTTCTTAATATTGGATATGCCGTCTTGATGAGTTCGCTTGGATCGCCCACCATACGCGTTTTGTTCAGATATGCGGGTGCCTTTCCTTGGCTCTTCAAAAACACATTGCAAATTGATGGAAAATTTGTGGGAAGCTTGGATAATTATATAACAAAATTAATTATGGTGTTGCTGCCTTCAAATACGTATAACACAGGAACTTCAAATCCCAGTGGCTGTCATTAACGGGGAAAATATTTGAATGATGTGGAGTTTTGTCCCTTTATTTCGCGCTCTCCTGATACAGAGTCTGTTTAAACCTGTGCGTGACGCCGGGAGAGATTCTCGGGCACTCTCGCATTATCTCGTATGATTGCCAATAAATCTCCTTTCATCTTTAATTGCTTACATCTCGATCAAATAGCGTTTCGGTTCATGGTAGCACCAAACAGAAACAGAGTTGTCTGCGACTAATAAATGCAATTAAGCACAATTGATTCTTTATGCGACGGTTTATATACGACCAAGAGATATGGTGGAATGAGCATCTGACATGCAATCGGAACATCCCTCTCGACGACTGATAGCAGGCAATATGTGAGGGTGTACCTCCACCGACTCACCAAGACAGGCCAAGTGACAAAGAGGGAAATCTTGTCTCCACGCGGACATTGATTGGCCACCACAGCCAGCACGACTGGTCTATACTGAATTATTTGTATTATAGACAGAGAATATGAGATTTCAAGCGTCCTATCCAGTTCGTCTCTCTATCGCAATCTTTTTCTGCTTAATGCAATTTGTTTCTTGAGAGGTAATTGACTATACGATGCATCAGTGTCAGGGTCTTTTGAAACCCAAATTAGGCGCTTGTTAGCTTACGCGCATTGTACATTTCAGAATGAGAGGCTATGTCGGACACGTTGCCGTGTCTGCTCTTACACGAGGGTTTCATCATTTGCCTTATTCAGATGCGCGAATGTACCCGTCTTCCCAAACACTGTCATCTGTTGTGTAAGTTTCGTGAAATAAATATCTAAGTAAAGCAGATCCTAAAAATATACAAGTACAACAATGAAAGCAGTACACGAGAGAAGGAGGCGAGAGGATAGTACCTTCGAAGTTACTGGGCGGAGTGGTGGCGCTCTGAAGGGCGCCCTCGTTATTAACGGGGGATACTACTGGCTTGGGTTCCGTCTGCTGCTGGGCGGGAGGAGGAGCTGCCACTGCGTTTACAACTGGACCTCGGAGAAATCCAATACAACATTCAAGCAAATACAAAAATGTGCGGCACACTAAATCATAAACTAAACTATAAAAAGAAATCATAATGTGCTTTTAGTATGAAAGTAAAGACCATGCAGAAGATTTTGGTTGTATAGTTGTTCCCATCAATTTAATCAATGCAAGATCGACTACATCCAGGTCATGTTGTCTGTAAAGGACACGGAGGAATGGGTGGTAATTGTGATACAGGCATGCAACATGTCACAGCAAACCAAATGCAATAGGGATGACGTCATGACTCACCTATTGCTGGACTGTAAGCGCCCCCTGCCGGATGTTCGGCCGTGTTTGTAGCCTGGCCGTGCAGGTACTCCTGTTTGATCTCGGCCGGGGTCTGACTTCCGGCGAACTGGCTGTAGGCGTGCTGCACTGCCGAGTATACCTGTCCGTTTGTCAGTATTTCTGTGTCCGTGTCTTCTCGAGCTTTCTTCGCCTCCAGGCCGTACTCCCACATCTGCCAAGCAAGTCAACAGTTAATAGCTGTTTCTGATAGTGTAAGGGGCATTCTTTTAAAATAATATTGTATAAAATAATTTTTTTGATTATAAATATTTTATTTTTTACTTACAATTCTGTTTTCATTGCTGTTGGTTCCTTCACTATTGGCGTTGATATCTCTGGACCCGTTACTAACTGAAATTAAAATCAGGCATCATAGAAAACATTCTCATCATAAGATAAATGCACTTAGTGCCCTTCAATATAAAGAACTAATTATGTGAGCAGAACTCATGCATACTCATTTGCATAATCTCATGAGATCTGGATGGCAATTCTACGATTGCCAACACCTTTTCAATAACCAGGATATTAGAATTAGTTAGGGGTGAACGATTATTGCTGTGCCGCGATGCCATTCCGTGGCTGATTACTAGTTTCTTTAATTGTTTTAAGAGTATCTTCAATTTGTGGAAGAAAGGATGTGCTTGCACGAGGGTTGTTGCGACAACCACGAAACAAACAGGAAGCTGTCGCGGGAGAATCAGAGGCATGATATAACCAAATAAATGGCCCTTTCTGGACTTCCAAACTGCTTCCGGTATAGAGGGTTAGCACGCGCAGAAAACGAGTCGGCGAACTGCCTCATAGTGGGGCCTCTGTACATCAAGATTTGTAATTACTACTAATTTCCTTCTGTCTTGTGGATTACTCCTCTAGTCTCCAACGCAGTTAATAGAACTCCGCTTAGAGCATCCTGTGCTCTATCGTGTCGCGTAATGTACACCGCTCTGCCGGAAGTGAATTCAATAGATCGCTCCGCCATTGCTGAAGCCGATATTGCCAATGTCCTTTTCTCGGGAGAGAAAATTAACAGCTTTGGATTTATGTCGGCAAAACTTTGTCGGCTTTGACGTTAAATAAGCATTCAGGGTGTGAGCACAAACTGGGCTTAAGCCCTGCAGCAGGCCGATCTGTGACGACGCGCTGTCCAATCTCAGACGTAACAGTTATTGATGGTTTTATTGACTACTACTACACACACCGCTGTGGCATTCATGAAAAAGATTCTAATGTCGTGAGGCTTTCACAGTGTCTTGTTTCCAATGCATTTCCTCCCCTGCACGCGAGCCGCAAGACAAAAGAGCGCCAAGCAAACCAAAAGCAAAATTCTCGGCGGGCGGTTAGGCGATAGTCTTAATTGACAAACGGATAAATTTCAAAGCGATTTATAGCAGGAACCCTCCCATGTTTGATATGCTAGACATTAGACAGCAGGAGTAGCTCGTTCACAACACAAATACAGCTTCATCAAGTATTGCCGTCGGCTCAACCCACACGATGGGCTATAAGTGATGTCCATTTGCTTTGCTCTATAAGAGCTCTTTAGTGAACTCAAATTCTTTATATGATCCTTTTCATTTATGTAAGTGTTTCACGATAGGATCCAAAAATGGATATCATCAGTTTCATGTGTTATGTAACGTTACACGGGTTAACGAGGAACGAGTTGATGTGAGACAGTGGTGTACGCGTGTTGTTGAGCTAAGGGATGCACGCGACGTAGGGGTTGAGCTGGGGGTGCAGGTGCTTCCCTCTCCTGGCTGGGGTGGCTTGAGGTATGCACTGGGAGGGGGTTGGAGGGGGTTGGAGGGGGTTGGAGGGGGTGGTTCTTCCTTTGAGTGTATAGCACGCAATCCATTCACTTCTCGTTGCTCATTTTGAGGAATTGTGCAAAGCAAAGACAACCCAACTTTATACCTGGACCCCTGTTGCGGGCTTTCCTTGTGCTTACAATGAGACACGATTTCCTACTATAGCGCTTTCACTGGGGTTCCTATCGGAAATGGGGTTTCCTTACTCAAGTGCACTTAGTCGAATAACAAGCATTTAAGGCAGGCGCCGCATAAAGCGAGCACTGGCAACTAGCTTCCCCGACTGCTTTATGCTGTGAAGCATTAATTAACGACTGTATTGGACGCAGAGAGGCAGAATAAATAAATTTCAATGGACTAGATTCGACGTGTTTTCTCCCATCTTCACATGCGAGAGAGACTAATACGCCAGAAGCTTTTTCTGGAGCGCTATCAATGGCGCCCGGACGCTTCATTCTCACCTCGCAAATTGAAAGCGATAGCAAATTAGAGCTCGATAAATTCCATTCTTTACAGTTACTAGGCAAAACAAGCGCTTGGTTTCATCATGTGACTTGATGGGGAGCAGACGAAATGTATCGGTGCACGTGCGCGGGGACGGCGGAAGAGCATGCAGGCTTACCCGGCTGGCCCCTGCACGCGCTTTGGTGTGAGGGGCGATGAGGCGGTCAGTGCCAGATCAGGTCGAGTGACGTGAGGTAACAGAACACAGACAGCGTGTTTGATCTACGCTTCGCTGACTCTTCAAGCGTTAACTTCACAAGTGGGCTCGCACTTGGTTACACACCAGCGCATTTCTGTTACTGGCACTAAAGGGATCGGACCGAGCAATGGGCCATCCATTCAAATGCACTACCCTATAAGAGTCAAGCTCTGGTATCGAACCTACAACTCCTCACATCAAGCAAACACTCGCCTTTGAACCATGTAAAGGGATCAATACGATATTACGCGAGTGTACACAGCACGTTTACACTGCCACCAACAAACAACATACCGGCATAATGAAGCTCTTGAATACAGAGTGGTTTACAAGTTGCAGACTCCCTGTGTAAACACGACCTGCACACGTACAAGTCAAGTGGCCCGCCCTCCCCTGTAACCTAGCCACGCCCCTCACCACGCGCTGTCTGGACAACTCTCTGGCACTACAGCACTCGACACGCTGCTCTTATTGACAATTGACGTTTAAAATACCAAGAGAAATCTTCCTTTAATTCAAGTAAAATAATTCAATTATTATATTGACAGGTGATATTTTAGAATGACCAAGGATCAACTATGGTCTGCATCTTTGGTAGGTCTAATGTTGTCCAAATACTTCTGAAAGCTGGCATATCATATAACTTTAATATGTTAGTGATGTGACGCTGAATAAGAAAACATATTCCGCAAATCTCTTTGATACAAGATGATGGCAATATGTCACCGTCAGCGTTAAGTTGGTCACGTGACGTGGAGATCGAGTATCTAAAGGTCCCCAAGAGAGGGATATATAGAGACAATGGACGAGTTTCCCTTGCTCATAGAAAGTCACATGACTCCCCCTGTCTCTCAGCAGCAAGGCGACAAGCCGCCTGATGAACGATAGCAACACTGATTTGTAAGTCGCCGAACCAATGGCCATCGTCAGCTTTGTCACTTGGTCAGAGGAGGGTCAGATTTCAGGGATGAGGTCCCTGGCCGTTACTCGGGCCGCCAAGCGTTTGGGCTTAATCGAGCATCGCAGCAATATGTGGTTGGACGAGGGCTTGATTGAGCAACACAACACTTCACCCACAGAGCCATTAGACAGTCCAAACCAGGCTCAAACCCGATTTACCTTAGCGTCCTTTCAAAAGCGAATGAATAATTGACAAACGGCTTTCAGAATGTACGAGTCAATCTTGGTGATTATATCGCCGTTAAACTCTCAGTGACTCTAAATGTAGGCAGTGAAGGAAAGAGCTAGCGACTAACCAGTCCACAAGGCACCTCATTATCAATTCATGTCGGGATAACGTTAGGAAACAGACCCAACCCCTAGGTGACGGACGGCGGGAGTTGTAGTGACTCTCACTCTAAGTATTCTCTCATTCTACAGGTGATTGTATTGATATATGATTATCAAGAGCAAACATCGCTTGAACCACTAACTTTCGTGTCGTGATGCACACAATAGCAATAGTCATTGAAATATACGCCACATCGACATTCGCAATACCAACCTCTCCCCAAACAATTGACATAAATCAATCGCAATGAAACTAAGGCATTTTAATACTCAACCAAAGATTAGATGGAACGTCAGTTGGTTGTTGATAATCAACCTGTCCAAATACCTATGCTCGATACTATTATTAACATATATAAACATATAGTTGGTTTGTTGCAAAAATCCAAGGGTATAAACAACTGTATAGGATGATATAAGACGTTTAGAGGGTATGTAACGCATGCTTGTGAAGCTAGCTGCCTACTAACTGGTTAAGGATAAACACTCAGGCAGGTGGTAACTACTTCCTCGCGTTAGGCAATACCTGACAGGCACATCAATTTCAGTTTAATTATTGAAGGTTTATTTGTACAGAAAGTGTGAAGTAACTGTCTGTAAACACGAGATCGGACAGTAAAGGGTCGAGTGATACGACACCCGATCTGCCAGCATGCGTGTTTAAGTTGTGCCACTCCACACCCGGCACCTTACCCGTATACCTCAACGTTATAAACGACTATTTCTCACTTGAATGTCTAAGAATAATTAATTAGACGATATCCTTGTGACGAAACAATTCACAATCAAAATAATCACTGCAACATTTATACTGGTTTACACGTTTCCTGTTCTCCCATCAAAGTTTGGAAATGACAGCATCCCGTAAAGGGTTTGTGTTGACATATCGGTTACTACACGTTCATCAAGTAGATATCTCTCTGCTAGCTCAAGTCGCTACAGGCACGTGCACTGCACCCCCTCACCCCTAGCAGACCGTGGCCCTGCATCAACTGTTCATCTTGGTTTTTTTAACGAAATCTGTTTTACATGAATTTTTTTGAATAAAAATAACATGCAAGATTTAAATTATGTCGACGCATTTTCCCCATAAAAATACATTCGGAGGAAATACGAAAGTTTTCATTTGAACAATTATTGTTTCGTCACAAAACATTTACAAAATATTCAGTTTGTCAATCAAAGTATGAGTTCCATTCAATAATTTACGAAAATCACTTTGAGAATTACAATTCTCCGTTATCGAAGGGACAAACCTAATGTATGTGGATCTTTAGAAGGGTATGAGAATTTGAAGTGTGAAAATGTTTACCTTGTTCATTGTCGCCTTTCCTCTTAGCGGTGGGTGTGTTGAGGATGCCGCTGATGGTGTAGCCGCCCCCCGCGGGCCGCTGAAGGACGTCAGCGTTAGGGGACGTGTTGGGTCCCCCCTCCCCCATTCCCCCCACAGGGCTGGACTGGCCGCTCGGGGACATCTTGGCCTTCTCTGCCGCGCGGTTCCGTACAATTCTGTAGAGAAGGGACAGCCACAGTCATATTTTGTCTTCTATCAATATAGGTAATTTTGAAGAAAAAAATTAAAACAAAAATTTTATACAAAATATTTGATAGTAATGATTTATATCTGCTACGAATCACATATAATTTATTAATTCAAAGGTATAAAAAAACCTTGCGAAATTTAAAAATATATTTCATTAAAGAAACATTTCAATAGAAGGTAAACTTGACGTTATTCAAAAAATTTTGTTCAAATTTTATAAAAAAAGATTTCGTATAAAATATTACATCATATGAACAAACATATTTTTAAAGAATAATATTGTTTATAAATCACTTTATGTAAAACGACATTGGCGTATTGTTAAAGCCACGCTAAAACTCTAAATGTAAGTTAAACGTAACACAATTTTAGGAAATAATTTTTTTTATGATTGTAAGATATAAAGATTAATAAGACGTTATAAGAAAATAATTGTTTGTGTTTAATTAGATTAATATTGAAATGATGAACAACTGTCCGTGAATTAAAGATATGAACGGTGTATCGGTGTAGGAACCGCCTTCAATGTGGTTACTTGCATATGGCTGTAGAAGTGTAGAATGTTATACCACATAATTGTTTTGTAACTAATATATTTCTCGAGTCTGCGAAACGTGAATGTTGAAACATCTGCCTTGTTGATACGTTGGTAGAATGAATGCACCGGGCCCAGGGAATGAACATCTAATCGCCAGATAAATAACCGGGAAACAGACTCACATTCATATCCCTCGTGTTCCTTGTAAAATAACTCAAAACAAATACCATCCAAGCAAAATATTTTCATAACGAAATCAAAGCGTAAACAAAGTTGGAAATCGAAACGGATAACCGTTATTGGAATATAATCAATGCTAAATGGAGCGGTCTGCTAATGAAAGCACCACGCAACCAGGCGGCACCCGATACGGGAGATAAAGGAAAGGAATATCCAGATGATATTTGTACTTGCTTCAAGCAAGATCCGAGGCGATGCCGTCGTACAGTTCCTGCATGTGTACGTGTGATAGATACATCCTGATCATGTGTAACTTTGGTAGTTTCAAAATCAACGGCCAATAAGTGATGACGTTTAATATTTTATTTTGGAACATGATCAGGCAATATGTGACGACGTGTATGATTTGTAGTTGAAACATGAACAACGAACATGTGATGATGTGTAACATTTATAGTTTAAACAAATCGGCCTACATGTGATGATGTGTAACATTGGTAGTTTAAACATCACCGACATGTGTTTGACGGAACCAAACTTTGCTGAAACACTTCAAAGTGTACCATGAGGCTGCTGTGTTAATGTCATATGTATATTTCATGTACCATTAGAACGAGGCATTCTGCGTCAGTGCAAAAAACATATGTTTTGTTGGGCAAACTATGAGGAAGGAAGTGAAATATATTAACCTCGTGGTCGGTATCGCGCCTAACCCCTCATCAAGACGGACTCCTACATTCTCGGCGCGTTTGTGGAGGATAATGTATTTGTGAACATCATCTCTACAGTCGTGTATTGCAATTGGCTCTGTTAAAGCGGCAAGCGGATCCGTCAGAATGAAGCGCTCGCATGACTCTTGACCCCGGCAAGCTAAACAGGTGTAACTAAGTAGAAGAGGAAGGCAAAACGTTTGGAAACTTGCACCTCTTTTCAAGATAAAACACCCATGGGAGTCCGCTATGATTGATGGAGTCCGCGTGGCAATGTATTAAAACAACCTCCTTCCTTAAACGAATTCACAACCTGTACATTGCATGCAGGAAGTGAAAATGGTTTCCCAGTGCAGGCTACATACCGCAAATACAGTGTTTGATTCTCGCCATCATTATTGCTTTCATATGTATGGTACCCGAGAGGACATTATATGTTCAATATCCGGTCAGTCTGCGAACCAGCTTTGGGCGATGTAAATGATAACGGGTAAGAGACGCAAGCCTATTTGTTGTAAGCACAAAGTTACATGTACAAGACGAGGCGGTATGTTACCAAGGCACGTACAGGGGTATATCCAACTTGTTGGACACGATCAGTATTTAAAATCAAGGCAATGAAAGTTTTGTGTTTTATTCGCTGTAAGGAGAGGGACACGAAGCTCGAAGCATTGAAGGTTTAAAGAAGAGAAGGCTTGTAAGTGGAGCTGTAGGGCTCTCTCTCTATGCAAGTGCAGCACGCAACCAGCCCCAACCCGAGCCCGGGTATTCCATAGACCTGATTTCCGGGGGTCAAAGGGCAGCGAAATACGTTACTCAGAATGTCAGTTTCTGTCACGTAATAAGATAATCAGACCACAACAGTTAGCGACACCCAGCATGTTCCAACAAAGAGAAAGACCCTGTACTGGTGTCCCTGAGAATGTTCTTGTGTTTCTCAAAACACTGTTTGGATAGTATATACAGGTTTGAGTTGTATGATCAGCAATTGTTTTTGTATTAGCGGTAGCCATGTAGTATATTGCTGGGGGATGTTAGACAGATTGTTGGCTTGTACCGGGGCGACAGTATCAGTAATGCGCTGCATACCCTCCATTCTCCAACATCGTCGGCAGCACATCACGGCCCAGCTAGTAAAGTATTCATCGATGCATGGCTGCCGACAAGGCATTGTGTAAGAGTGCACCCTCTACAGCAATAATACCCCTAATAATCCGGTCTTACACAATCAGCTGAGAGGCGACGAAACAAGACAGACGGGCCAGTTCCTAATTTAGCAAATGAACAGTACAAATTTATTTGCGGCGATTGAGACTTGTAAATTTAACTTTCTTCAGCCGAGCAATTAAAATGTACCTTGTGTGGATGAGTTGCACAACAATAGCGCCGACAGTGCAGCGAGGCTGCGCAATCTGCAATAGTTGCCGGCATCTTTCTGCTAAATTTCCCCTCTTATCCTCAGCTTTTGTTGCTCGGACACACTGTGTTAAACCGATCGCGAACAAATGTTCAAATATTTCTCTAAAGCGCCGAGCAGAACTCATGCGGAATGGACCAATTAAGTTAATAGAAATTTAAAAAGGAACAAATTCAGGCGGCAGATAACGGTTGTCCATATGGAGTGTTAACTCCTCTGTTGAGACAGGAGATAGGTATCGAGGACTTCTCCTTTCAGCTGTGAAGCGCTATACGGGTAGCCCGGCTGGTCGTCGAGTTGCTGGGGCCGTTTAGTTGAGGATATAGAGAAGAGGTTAAACGAAGGAGGTGGGGGTGTAAAACATGGTGTTGAAGGCAAACTCGACGCCAGATGGTAGGGTCCCGATGGCAGAAAACTACGACGTTATGCTTCAGTGACATTCTGAGAAACTTTACTCGCGACAAGGCATTTAGAGCGCGATTGAGTCGAGACATTAATTAAACACTGCTAATGTTATCGGTTGAGGAGAAATGATCGGGTCATACAGGGAGTCGAACCCGGACTGCTTGGATATTAGTCTTGCTCACTCCGCTCGGCTGGACTTGCTCTTCTCTCCAACTTTCCGCCTCCTCGCATTTCTTAAACCATGATCAAGGGCAATTTGGACAAATAAAATGAAATTTCGCGATTCGGTGATTATTCACACTTGCTTGGAAACTCAACACACTATTGCTCTTTGTTGCATGTTTGCGATGTGTTTGACATGGAAGAAGGAATACCCAGGAGGTGGTGCTCGATACTCCACTGTGAGCAGCTTACATGACATGCTTCTTGAGACTTCACCAACCATCTAGTGCAGCATTATTGTAAGCGTGTAACATTCACGTACTAAACATGTTTACTGGAGATATAAATCTTCTACTTGATTCCGCTTTTGTCACGTCTTAATGTCTTTGCTTCTTATTCGATCGTAGTTATTAATTGCAAATTGATATTTTAAAACTTTTATGGTATTAAATGTAACAATTATGCAAGATGTTTCACCAAATCGGTTATTAATCGTTTTTAACTAAACATAAATGGACTTGATATGACAATTATTTGCAATAGCTGGCCCTCTACCTCGCGGCTAGTCATACTGGGACGGGAAGTTGTATTAGAACAGAACATAAATGATATTGAAGAATCGACCAGGGCGGCCAGACAAAACACACTGCAATATAGCCCCAGCCCTCACTCACACACCGCAGCGGTCCCGTCTAACCGCGCCCCACATTAACACTCAATAGGAAACGACAAAATTATCATTCCTTTGGCGAGAATTGATCTCAAGCCATCAATTGCATGACAAGCGTTCAGCCTCCGACAACCAGTTGTTTGATATTCTTTAACGAGAATTCATTTCTCCATCTTAATTATCGTTAGCCCGAAGGGTGTACATTAGTTAAAGAGTGTTTGAATTAGCAAAGAAAAGTGCGAATATTAGCAGTTCCAAGTGTCCAATCTCTCAACCGATCGGGAGTTGGTCTGTCAAGTACGGCGTGCTTGACCGCGAGGCTGGCCAACATGCTGACCACGCCCTGTCCTTTAGACGCTGCATCATCTTGGGCTTTCTTTACGACGCTAGCGCTGTTCACTTAGATCAAAAGTCGATGGTTGTCATAAAGCAATGCCATATAGTGGTAGATGTATTTGGCCCAAGGTGACAATATTCCTCCATATATATCTGTCATTATTGGCTTAAGCGACTGGAAGGTATTTCATTGCTGATAACTGACAAGTTGGTTTTAAGTGAATTGATTGTTCTCTCGTCTTTAACATCTACATTGAGGTCTAATGAAGCGTGTTGGCTGTCTGAGATGGACATTTGTGTCGTCCATTAGCCCGGTGCAGGGTGGGTAGAGGCAGTCAGCACTGAGGAGATGGGACGACTTGTGATAACATCTTGTCTTCTCGTGAGAACGCTGGCAACTGCTCCCTCTGGACTCCGGAGCTCTTTCGTCGGGCTCAATTGTCTTATTGTTAGTTCTTTGGGACAACATAAAAGCTAAAACGATTTAAAACATCATTGACGACTTTATGAAATAAAATGCGTCTCGCTCAAATGAGTAGCGCCGGTTATAACCCGAGCTGGCCGAGGCGACAACAATGATCAACTTGGATGATGTCTTTGTCAATGTGAGTTTGTAGAAAAGCCGAAAAACTGCGACCATTAAACTCAAAGGGTAATGGTGAGCAAATGGGGATGTTTTGTTGTACTCTGTGGGGGTTGGTCTTTACAATAACGTTTGACTATACTCTAGCAAAGGTGGGCTCCCCAGGTCCAGAGAGGGCTTCATATATACTGTTGGTCCTTCTCAGGAGGGGAGCAGGGTGCAGTGATAGATGAGCAGAGTTCTAGCCTTCTCGGTGTGGACAGACAGTTTGTCCACTCTGCTTCGTCTCAGCTGTCATTACCTGCATAGCGGGTAGCAGCCTTGTGCCGGGTTACCTTCCACCCTACTGTCACTTCTCATTACGGCTTGATGGGTGTATTATAGGGTAGGGAGCGACTTGCCGGACAGAGGGCTAACAACTCCACCACCACCCTCCCCCTCCTATGACTTAACACCTCGGGCCAGCCTGACCACACGACACTACTTTAGAGAGAGGCAACATCACAGAGGCCGACCGATTGAAAGATGAACCTGGATTAGGCAAATCGCTCGGCAATTCTACAATTGTGACGCTCTGTTGTGCTTCGGTTATCATGGCCAGAATGCAACTTCCAGCAATACAGCTGATAGATTAGGGAACTTAACAGATTAAAGATGAAAGGTGAAATATATGTAGGTTAACTGCTTTGAGAAAGGAAACAACGTGTTCAGCAGTATCCACATGTCAGTTTAAATGAGATTTGCTTGTTAAGTAGCCAAGTGGCCGTGTCACATGTTACAGATCGATCTGAGGCGACATAAAACATAAAGCTGCTTGTCACTGAGATCAACAAGAGTTTTCCGTGTAGTACACAGTTCCTGTCCTGCTGCAGCTAGGGTTTCAGTCCGCTCTGATCTTCAAGATACACCTATACCAGTCTTTGAGGAATCAATATACGAGCTGTACACATAGGTGAAGGGACATGGATCTCACAGTCAAACCATATCTGTCTGCACTCAGCGCCTCCATTGTCTGACAATTTGACATGTGTCTAAATCGCATGTTGATAGTTTTCAACCGAACCCATTCCCAGTCAAAAAATGCCATAACAGATGAGTTAAATCCCTGAGTCATGGACGATCCCTCGGCTTGCACCTCTTAATATACCAAAGGGGCAAACTTGCGAACCTGGTTTGCGTGCTGTTGGACACTGTTCCTCACAGACGCTTGCCTGCAAGCAGATCTCCAGGGCACTTCCATTGTTCCTGCCTCGCCTTGTTTTCTCCACTAATGCGTTTTCATGCGACAAGTCAGGCCAAGCAAAGTTTGCAAGTATAAGTTACTTGTAATAGCGACATTCAAGACATGCTGCACAGAGAAAGCTCGGCTCGGCGAAAGGTGGGCAGCCTACATCATCAGGTCTCCCAAAGAAAAGTCGAAAATCAGTGAAACGTACAAATAAAAAAACATACCATCAAAATAGCTATCCGCATCGAACATTAACGAACAGCATTATTCAAGCGACAATCATCAAGTTTAACGAGCGACAGCGCAAAATGAAACAGTCGATTCACAACACTCTTACTCTCGTTTTCTTTGGTAGGCCTGATCATGTGCTGGGGGTTGTATCAGAGTCAGGGACTTCAACTTTACCCTCAGGCCTGGTGTCGTCATGGCCATGCTTTGAGCTTGTCATACTAAACTGGCCCTTATACCACCATTCCTCTGCGATGTACTAGTGCATGCAACTCACAAGGATGAAGGGTTGAAGCAAGCAGCCAACACCATCCATGCCAGAAGACGACAACTCTGACCAGAGGATATGAAACTCAACACCATCCATGCCAGAAGATGACCAGAGGAGATGAAACTCAAGACCATGGCTTCCGTTTACTTCGATTAATGAACTCATTTCAATCATAACAGACCTTTTCGCTGATCAGAAATTATCGAAAACCAATATATGTTAAATTTGAACGACTTAAACTGAAATTATGATTGGTCAAGTTAGGCTTTGGCCTGGTTTCAGCAGTTACATGAAACCTGGTGTAAGTTACAGAGAATCTGTTGTTGTCCCTCCCTACCCCGGTCTCTCGCTACACTGCCCGGATTAGGGGTAAAGGGCAGCACACACGAGATACCCCCATTTGGTTAGGGCTCAGAACCAAGCCCTATAGTATAGTCCATGTGTCCGTGTATGTCAACACATGTGTGTACAAGATCCTCACAGACAAGAACCTACCTAGGTTTGTTTCACCGACAATCTCACTCACTCACATGCTGACGTAGCCAGCGATACACGGAGATCTATTGATGACTAATGTATAACCAATCCCGAAACATGACCTTGTTAACCACAAACAGATAATGGGAACAAAGAGATGCTAAGATATGTTTGGATATGTGGTGTGTCAGTGTTGTGCTAGATGGGTGAGAGATTGCCTGCACTACTGTGCTGTTGCCCGGTGTGGGTGGTGTACATAGCATGTCTGTTGGACGATTCCGGGTAGATACAGGGTGGGTACGTGCAGCACATCAGTCACACTGATACACGCGCTTCTACTGGTCATGAGAACCATCAGATCACCGACACCCATTCTGTGTCATCTTCGTTATACTTACAAATGTAAGTAATGCTTAACTTGCACTATGGTGTACACAATCAAGGTGTAATGAAATATGGTGTACCAAAAAATGGTATGGTGTGGTGTGGTGTGGTGTGGTGTGGTGTGGTGTGGTGTGGTATGGTGTGGTGTGGTGTGGTGTGGTGTGGTGTGGTGTGGTGTGGTGTGGTGTGGTGTGGTGTGGTGTGGTGACCCACCTGTTGATGGAGCTGACGCTGGGCACGTTGTCCTGAGAGCACACACCCTCACTGAGGAGGCGGTCCCTGATCTCCCAGGCGAACATGGTGGGGTTGTCCTGCTTGTAGTGGGTGATGGCGTCAACGACCTTAGGGGTTGCTACCTTGGGTTTGCTTCCTCCAATAACTCCCGGTTTTATAGAGCCCGTTTCATAGTATCTGCAATAAATACATATCCTCAGTACTGGTATACCAATCAGTCGTCATGTATATGATTCTTTAAAAGATGTTATCTGTGGTAATGATAAAATACCTTTCACAAATATTCCAATGGTTGATGGAGAAATCTTTGTTGTCCAACGTGGCATCGAATTTCAATTAAAATAATATTACCAACCTGTTTACTCTAATCATTTAAGTTTTCAAACGTCCCTTTCAACATGATGATACAAAAGAATTAGCTATCTCAAGTCCCTTTTAATATCACGAATCGGATTCCTTGAAGTCAGCCCACGGAATGGACAGAATAGTGTCAAGCTATAATTAGGTGGGTCTGATTGGTAAGAGATGTCGCCTGTCCCTAGTGCTCCGCCCCTTCAATAAGACAGGGGGGGTAAGAGATGTCGCCTGTCCCTAGTGCTCCGCCCCTTCAATAAGACAGGGGGGGTAAGAGATGTCGCCTGTCCCTAGTGCTCCGCCCCTTCAGTTAGACAGGGGGGGGGTAAGAGATGTCGCCTGTCCCTAGTGCTCCGCCCCTTCAGTTAGACAGGGGGGGTAAGAGATGTCGCGGGGGGGGGGGGGGGGGGGGGGGGTAGAGAGACGTGGGGATCAACGGCAGCAACATCGTTTTTGACAAGCCGTCATGACTGGCAAATTGTCTTCTACTTTCACTCAAAACAGTTTCAATTTATCGATGAAAAACATTACACATCTGCACGGTTGACTTGGGCGAGCAAGGATGTATTGCTTCTGGTTCCGTAACAACTGAGCTCATGTAACAAGTGCCCGGTCGATATGCAGGAGGGAGGGACAAGGGAGGGGGGAGCACGATACATTCACAGTAGAAATCGAACAATTGAAATATACATCAAGATTTTTCCATACAAAGTGAAACTTTACACATACACATTATACATTAATACATTTCATTTGTTCACAACAAAAGGTAGTGTTAATGCTGTAAGTTTAGTATAGATAATATTTGTGAAATGATATGTGAAGATGAAAGTGAGTGTACTAATTGCTGATGATGTGAGGAATGTAGGTGCGCGACTGTCATCAAGTATTATACGTGTTTCTCCCAGCTAATTGGGAGATGATTGGACGGGCGGCGACCATCACTGTGGAGCAGGTATCAGCTGACAAGTTATCTGTGAGAGTATACTTTGATGAATATTCATGTCTCGCGACGTCACAATCTCGCTGTCCCTTCCAGCACCAGCTGCTTGCATATATAAATGCCAATAATATCGTTAATTTCAAGGACTGTATTAAACATACCTAAACCATACAATGTGCGCTTGCTTGTAATTCAATACCGCGAAGAGCGTCACGTGTCACAGCTATATCAAGGGTGTTTCTATCAATATATAGCATATTAATTCATTTTAAGCGATGTTATTACTGCTCAAGAGAAATGACAATTATTAGTGGCGATGTTAATAAAAACGGTGATCATTTACCCACGTCCATATCCGCATATCTCTATCTCCGTATCACTGTTGTTTGGGAAAGAGATTTGTGGACCGTTAAGTATTCAACATTCTTCACTGGGACATTATAGTTTACAAAAAAATTCGAACAAATAAATGACGAGAGTTTTGTGTAAAGTGTTAATTAGTAAAAGTGTAGTAAATGGTATAACAAAGTGGAAGTGAGTATTAAAATTTACAAAATTCGAAAATAAAGCACTAAAATTTGTTACTAAAAGTTTCTATGTAGCTCCATATGTATTGCGTGATTCATTATCTGACCTATCTATCAACTATTAACACATATTTTACATATATTTTTGCACACAATGAATTAATCAATCAGATCGGATTAAAATGTTAAAATTCCTATACACTGCTGACAACTCCGTCATTAAATATACTACACCCAGGACACTTCGTCAATATTGTATTATTCATCTGATTAAAGGTTAACTTCATTCACATTTCAGAAGTCCGTTCACGTTGTATTCTGAGAAATATATATTAAGTTTGTTTGTTTAAGTAAATATAAACACGCGACAATAAGAGACATTAGAAGGTATGTTTCTAACCAGCATGCCGTGTTTGTTTGTATATATGTGGAGGAGCATTACGGTGCACACAAGCACACTCACACCATTGCCAGGTATTATTCCGCTTGGCCAGGCAACTAACCCCTAACGTTTAATATCAATACGCGAGCTCGGGTTTCCATCTATCCCATGACACTTGCCAGTCAGTCAGTGCAAGAACCTCTATCTACGCCAATGATTTACTTCATCACGTACTGTAAACTTACAATTCATAATCTTAAATAACAAATATCATATCAACTGTTATACACTCGAATTAAAATTTGAAAGATGATAGCCATATACTATAATCAAGACGTAGAAAACGTTGGCAATAAGTTGAAAAAAATTATCTGTGTTACACGTTATTTTCTTTAGAAATTATCGTTGTTTTTAAGGAATTGATGCTTTTAGAATGAAGAGAGATGACACAGGCATGCAGTCAGCTAAGCACAAGGTAGCAAGACAAAGAGCTACAGGGCAGTCTGAGGTAGGGGCAAGTGAGCTGAGATCACTTACAAGGTATGGTGGATCACGCAACACGCTCAGTGTCAGATGGCCGTGCCACGGTTTGTTGACACCAGGCCACGGAACCAGGCTTTGAACCCAGTACTTAGCCCAACACGGCCAATTTGAAAGCGATTTCGAGTAATTTCTTCTCATTTGGAGCTTGTTCAATGGCTGTGAAATGTGTTTGAAGCGCCTTCATGCTAATAGCATCTACATTTCAAACAAGCGAATCTAATTCCACTAAATTCAGGCGCATGTCCTGATCCCATGTTTATGTACATTACAGGTGATTAGCTGTGAGGGGTGGAGGCCCACATCTGCCTTGGGCCGAGTCAACCAGTACTACCTGTCCACTCCCCCTCCCTCCCTCCAGACCCTGCATGGTCTGCAGTCTCTTTGTGAGACAAGCCTTCAAGTCCTGGCGAGCTTTACTTTACACGTGCGACATCACGCTGCATAACGCGAAGCAATATGAAATTTTTTGAATTGATCTAATTGATCAATTATATACAACCAAAAATTGATATTGGCAAATGAGAGTAAATTACCGAATGAGTTGCAGGAATTTACTGCCTGACTTAATTCGCCGTAGCACTTAAGAGAGACATACGCATAAATCCAAAAGCTTAAGTCCAAGCTTAAAGTATGAACCACTTGAACTAAAATAATATTTACAAACATAAACGATATAGCATAGAAAAGTAGCCGAACCAGGGTTCAGAGGTCAACTTAGTGCGGCTTATGGCGAGGATTGAGATCAAGATGGAGTAGAAATATCGTCTTTTATCTTTATCAGTTCGTTTGTGTGTGATTTATTCTAAAGTTATAAGATGATGGTGTTTATACATGGTATAAAATAAAAAAACATTCGTTTTTATACGTGTCAATATACTATATATAAGTGTTTTGAGGAGTTCAACACAGACATGTATACCAATAATTACAATACAAATTATGTCAACCAAACAACGAATTAACGAATGTGTAGTATCTTAAATTACATGTACAATTCGCATGAAGGTTATTTTCATTAAATAGCAGTATCAGCTCCAGGTCAAGTTTGTAACTAAAATCACATACTTTACTGGTGCGCATCAGCCAATTTTCATTAAAACCGCAAGTTTATATATTTATATTGCAACCATACTAAAGCGAGTAACATTAACATTTTAATATTCTGTCCCCGTCAGCTGTTCAAGAAACGATGACAGCACTGGTATAACGTGTTGGAGGTGTGGCGTCTACATTGACTTTTGGGTTTCTCATAGCCATTGTGGATAACTTGATATATAGTGCAATTTCATAATTATTTTGTTATTGTTACGGTAAATACAGAAATGAATGATGGAACAAGTATATACATTTAGCCTGTCTATCGGTCCATCATACAATCTGCTCCACTGTGGTACCGTGCTGGACAACTGTCACGCCTACCGTATGCTGGTTAACCACAGACAGACCGCCCGACCCGGGGGACTGCCGTCAGAGGGTGGCCGGGTAGAAGGAAGGAAGGCAGGAGTAGATAGCGATCTAGCTACAAACCGCTCTGTGCCGCCCTAGCTTTCTGACACAAACCCCCACGACGTCCCTACCGCTTTACGAGCACGATAAGTGAATTCCGTTTGATCATCTAGAAAGTCATTTTCGATTTAAAATTATTCATCCTGTATTCCATAATTATTTGTTGATATCATGATCTTAAAAATATAAAATAATGTTTATAATCTATCATCTGCAGAAGAATTTTGTTTTCATATTTATGTTATTACGTCCGAAATATTTTTGGTGAAAAGTTGATGTAAATGTAAATGATCACGCCAGCCCTGGGCGAGTAATGAGGATAGCTTTACGACTGGAGGTTTGTAAAGTGGGAAACATCAAGCCGGCGTCATTGTTATGTGTGAGAAGGCAATTGTGGGAGACACGACATGACAAAAGAGATTCACTGATATTCCAATTATCCTCATATTCCGAATTCTTCCTTCACATACTTCAAATGTTAATATTACATACATTAGCCATAACTTGTTGAGCGATAGTGACGGTAGAAACAGAAAGTGTATTGTTTAGCTGCTCGTGTATCGATTTAGGGGAGGGGGGAGGAGGGGAGGGGAGGAGGGGAGGGGGTGGTTCAGACGCTTGATCTACAGTCCATCTCATATTGAGACCACCTCCATGTACAACTAACTAGTCCAAGTTTTATCGTCAGCCATCTTCTCATTTCAATACAATGTTTGGACTTATTTCTATCATTTGAATGTCTTAAAAAAACGTTAACTTAATAATTACTTAATCTATCATTGAAATTGATACCGTTTTTTTTAAAATCTGCTCCAATAAATCAGAATTGATTTATTCTATTTTTCTGCTTATTCGCAATTAGGAATTTGATGATGCACAGCAACATATTTGTACAAATCGATGACCTGCATACATGAAAAATATTTAAATAATATCTAACATTATTCTGTTAAATATATTGTTTACAAAATTTACTAGATACTCTATCGTAAAAATAATAAATCTAAATAGGCATAATTAAGAATCGAAATACGGATATGCGTTACACTTATTAAAGCCAAGATAAAGGTTTATTATTCGACAAATATTTAAATATCACAAATTAACAATATTTTTAAAACGAAGCTTTCTCATGGCTCTGGTTGCCTTGAGAGAATATGTCGGCCTAAAGCTGATGAAGAAATAACTAAAGGGAATTTTTGCTTAAGGAGTAACTTAAATGCAATGTATATATCATGATATAAAGGAGTTTAAATTTTTTCAAGGATGCCATTTCAGTTAATACAATTTTAAGGCTGGTAAAACTAGTGATTACCAAGGTGTGTAAGACAAACATAATTTGTTCGTATTTTTACATTATATCTTTTATGTTTATTCTAATGTTTTCAAACATAATGTTTACGTTTTAGAAATTATTTGACATATAAACAGCAGATTTTAACATATGTTTCGCCTTTATTTGATTTCTAAGAACAGGTAGGAAATGTGCATGCTGATAATAAGAAGGACATTTACCTGCCGAGTATTTTGCTAACACAGCCATGTGAGACGCGGAGTTGTCTGGATATATCGCAGGGTCGGACGCCTTGGTGTGCCAGCTCCACAATCCGGGATCGAACCACGTCCGGCAATGGGCGTCCGTTGACGAACACCCCACCTAGCTGGTTGACTCCGCCGTGACCTGCAACATGCACGACACACGTACACTAACCATACACACAAATAACACAAGCTATTTGCTAATATAGATAAGACGACATTCTTTAGAACGTTAATATCAAACTGTACACCTTATATGTTTCCAGGTTAATTAATAAGATTTTAAAATGAGGGTGCTTAGATAATAGAAAGTATAGTAGAATATATTCGATGATAGATCAAAATATTAATCTGAAAAATAAATAGTCGGCTAACAAAAATATTTGGCACAATATAATTTAGAATAGAAGATTACCCAGTTGTACGTAATAACAAAATAAACATAAAACAAGTTTGACAGCGTACAACAACAAAAAACCGTTTAAAACAAATTAAAAAGTAAATATATTATTTTCTGACTTTTGTCTTGATTTTTATCAATACATAAACAGTAGTGTTTGATTTCCGCAGAGTTAAAATAAGATAATTTAGATTTATTTATCTAATGTATTGTATTTTCTTTAATCTATTTCATTATATATTTTAAGAATATTGAAATAAAACAAACCCAGCGATGTTATCGCTCAGTACATTAAATATTTATATGGGAACAAACTTATCGTTTATATCTGTGGAGCTTATTTTATATCGCCATTAGATAAAAATATATTTGCCGGCGATATGGATTTCCCGGTAGTTAATAGAACTTCCTTCAATATATATCTTGCATCAACTATTAATATTCAAGAATCATAATTTAAAGAGGTTTTTATCATAATTATCTTTTTTGATAAAACAATATCAAATGAAGAGGAAATCAAGTTTGAGATTTGCCATATGTGTGGACAGGTTAGTGAAAGGAGAATTTGCGAGTGCGAGCTGGGCTGGACGAGGTTCCATGGAAATGTAAGAACTTGACAGTTTTCATTCTAGTATATAGAGTAGGTCGAACGATTAATTAATCTGCAATCGGTGAGCGTCAATATAGGGGCGGTTTCTGTACGGACGGGTTGTAAAAGTGTCCGACTGGGGAATGATGTTGTTAGTGATGGGGATATTACACAAGACCGGTGGGTGATTCTTGTATTGTCGCTACTGTATCCACTCATTTAACTCTCCAACCCTGAATACCCTCTCCTCACTCCATACAATGCCCCGTAGCTCTCTTGAAATGCACGACCAGTTTAAGAGCGCTTTTGTTATCAACCTTCTACAGCGGCAACATGGAAGGCGCTCGGTCCTTTAAAAAGCAACTCTAAGATGAAAATAATGAGAATTGGGGATGGTTTATGAATTACTCCGACATCTCGCTCAAAATAAAAGCCCATCATTTCAACATTAGCTGTCTCACAGCTTACTTACAACACACTTGAAATCGCCAAAGGCAGGCATGTTGTAAACATTTCAATAATTTTATATCCATCTTAAATATTAACAGGAACTGAATTACTACAACAAACTGGTGGTAAATGTTACATAATATTTATAATAAATAAAATACAACGGTCACTTGTATTGATGTTGAAATTTAAAATCGTTAAAATTTCCAAACTATATTTACTGTAATGCAAAATATTTATAATAAGTTTTAAAAATTAAAAACAATATTATTTAAAAATTATTAAAATTGTTTACTATAATATAAACTGTGTTTTCTGATTTATAACGCGATTCCCATTTGGTTAATATTTTATCTGAAAGGAAACGAATCTTTTAACATTAAATTTATCAGGTTTCTCAATTAACACTCCAAATGTTTTAGATTTACCATTTTTAGAATTGAGAAAAATATTTAATCTGTAAAACGCACAGAAGAAATTGCTCACAATAATTACTAATAGCAACAACTATTTTAACAAGCCTATAAACAATCTCATTTAGGGAACATTAACGCATAAGCAATATCTTAAAACGCATAAGCAATATCTTAACTGCTTTATCACATGCTATATATACAAGCTTCACACTGGAAAATTATTATTCTTGCTGTAATGGAAGAAATACCATAAGATAAATGATCGTCAATGAAAATTATATAAAATAGAAATTTATAAAACCAATAACGATTAATTACTGTAAAAAATATTTTAGAGGGAAATATATAATAGTTGTAAAGTTGGATAAAGAATACGTGTAGGTTGAGGGTGGAAGTACGGCAGAAACCATAACGCGGGTATAAATAACGCAATGTCATTTAGATGCCGAGGTGACAAGTAAGACTGAATATTTACCTTGATAAGGATCGAAAGTCTGGGGCGGTCTGAAGGCGAAGGAGGGGTGGAATGATCCCCAGGAGGGGTGGTGGTGGTGCATGGTATCTTGCTCCCAAAACATGGCACTCACCCTCACTGACACAACGCCAAACGTTCGTAGATTGACTCACTTGGTGAGAGAGAGAGGGAGAGGGAGAGGGAGGGGACGGAGAGGGTGACAGTCAGAACTAGAACTGTGACAACATCAACGATTCCTTCCCTCTGTCCGTCCGTCTGGCTCTCTGTCCAGTTGTGTATGTACAGGCGGGTGGACAAGTCAAGTTTGACTCGAGCCACAATGGTTATTATCCGAGTCACAATAGGTTACAAGTGGACGATAAAGATGAACACTCCGACTTTCCGAGGCGTTTAAAGTCAACAAAGTCCAAGAGCTTGACTATAGGACCGCCCAAGCTTGAAACAATCCTTAGAATAAAACAGCAAGTCGGAGATTTGGATATGCGGGTGGGACTAGAGCGAGCGACTCACGTGGGCTAGCTCGATGCTGCGATAAGTTAATTAGCTATAAACAAACCGCGAGCTGGCGAGAGATCGGCTCAAGTGAGCAGGCATTTCTTGGGTTTCGCCTCGGCCCTTGCTCTGCCTTGTCAGTGAGTGCGATCCACCGATTGGTTGCATGCCCACCTTGCTACAAATCGTTCATTTTCTGGGCTGGTCCGCCCAGAGTGATATATCTGTTTTCCTGGCCCCGCGGGGGTCGCTCAACCCCTCAATTGTCATCGATACCGTGGGGGCAACTAAACCCGCTAAAGATATATTGACACATAACTGTCAGTCGGCACGGAATCACGGATTTGTTTTAGATCACTGGGGTGCACGTTTCACTCGCCGGTTATAGAATTTTTTCCTTTGCTCTAAATATTTTGAAGAGGTATCAGCCATAAAACTGGGTATTGTATTCTATACCTGCAAATTAATCGATTACTAATATTTTTCCTGAATCTCAGTGGGAACATTTAATGACATATATTATCTAACACTTCCTCTTACCCGCCTGTCTTGTGTCGTGTAATTTGGACAAAAGGTGTGCGACATAGAAGAAATGCAACGCAGTCGGGGAAATCAGAAATAGAAAACAATTTCAATTTTGATATTACCTAATATTTTAGGTCGTTTTCATTCTTTACAATTTTCTGCTAGCCATATTATTATATTATTGTTATTGTAAAAAAATAATTGGTTAAAAAAAAATGAAGACATATGTTAAGAATAATGAAACATAACTGATTAAAGTGCAACATTGGTTTTATAAATATTCAAAGTCCAAAGCAAACGCTTCATTGCTAACGATCGTTAAAAGAACTTGTCAAGCGAAGGTGCATTTTCATCAACCCATTACCTATCTGATTATAGCGGGATGATGTTTAGCTCTACGGGACTTATTTTCCGCTGTGTAACTTAAAGTTTAGAGCAACTCTACATCCGACTTCCTTATATAAACAACTATTTTCGCGAATGCGAGAGTTATCGTGGTGTGGAGAGATACCATCTGCAGGAGAGAATGAGAGTGAGACGGGTACATGCTTGGTCAGGCTGGGTACTGGAGCGTCTATACATCAGCTCAGTGAGCGGACCATCTCACCTCCGTCCCAGTGCTGTACCACTACAAGACTCCGCATGTGAAGCACGGGTCCGCTACTGAAGAGCGAACAGACAGACAGACATGCACACAGGGTATTCCGAGTGAAACGGGCCGCACCAGGGCCTACACTAATATAATTTACACAAGTAGTGTGCAGCAAATTGCCTCTCAAAGAGCCCTGTTTGCTTGTTCGCTCGGACGCTTTGAGTAGAAACTAGGCATGTAAGTTAACAGGCGACAAAGCAACTCTGGTTTTGGGACCATGCATGACCGTCAAGGGGACTGTATGGCGTTGTCCCGTGTCGTGTAAATATACACCATGTACGTATGTAACTACTAGTATGTATGACGTGTATATCAACACGTGTACAAGATGCAGCTGGGCGGGGTGGTTGACTGGCGGGAGAGTGACACCTCGCTATCATCGCATGTCTTGGAGGAAAGAGGAAGAAGTTGACTTACTTTTGCACTGGTGATAAAAGTCCATCATGTGCACGTTAGGGTTAGGGTGATGGTAGCGGTAGGCCGGAGGGATCTCCATGCTGCGGAAGGGCTGCCCGTGCATCCTTGTCTCTAGCTTGTGTGTAGTATTTCCGGGTTGATGCTTCGATGCGGGTGACGGGACTCAAGTGATATGTATCAGCCAACTGTTTAATTTCGATTACACTTTTTCCCCACCCAAGTGACTGACACCCTTTAACAGACCAAGAGAAGTGGGTCAGTCATGCACATCATACGATATTTCTATGTGTAGCTATACATGACATAAATTCTGCGCCAGACCAGCGATTTACCAACTGATTGCTTATCTGTTGGCTGATCGATTTCACTCAGTCCCGCCCGCTATAGCTCTTGCGTGTAATTTATTTGCGCTCGCCCCAGCGGTTGCTCCGCCTACCCTGCCTTATATGGATGTCACGTGAGGCGTGTCGATGTCAATCAGCCGCCAATCGGGAAAGGCTTCCTACCTCCCTTGTTAGCGGCGGACCGGGAACAAACACCGAGCGCTTGTTATACTTGGCGATGTGTGTTTGAGTGTTTTGACGTCTTTATGAGAGGATGTCCCGTCAGTCAAGTGAGTGAGCTGGGGTACCAGAGCTGACTGCTATAGAGCCATGTAATATCACTGTAAGACTGACTCGCTGGATCAGTGACTGCTCGTCTCTTGCTCTCTTCCATTCCACGTCAATTTACACCCGCATTGAAAATCTGCCGAGCTGAAAACTCTCAGGACCCAGCGAATAAACTCCCCAGAAGGTGATGATACTTCCTTCTCACCAGAGGCGGACGAGTTCTTTCTTTTCATGATTAAATATACAAGATTTAATATAATATCCAAGACATGAACTAATCGTCCAAAACGATTTACAGCATAATTAGTACGTTAGTTTAGTAATCCACAGGAGTTACACGTTCTTTGCAAAACAAGTGATAGAAAACCAATAATGATGTTCATGAACATGTATTAGAACTAAATTCAGAATAAACGTGTAAATTGTCTGCCAGCTGTTTTGGGTTGGAGGGTTAAGGGGTGACATCCCAAACAGATCGTAAACGATCTCGTCGTTAGCAATACAGAAGTGTGCGCATTGTAATGTATTTTATCAACGATATGTCTTATGCATGTGTTTTTGAATGTTTGGGTATATGTAAATGTATGTATGTATGTATGTATGTATGTATGTATGTATGTATGTATGTATGTATGTATGGTATGGTATGGTATGGTATGGTATGGTATGGTATGGTATGGTATGGTATGGTATGGTATGGTATGGTATGGTATGGTATGGTATGGTATGGTATGGTATGGTATGGTATGGTATGGTATGGTATATGATGGTATATGATGGTATATGATGGTATGGTATATGATGGTATGGTATATGATGGTATGGTATATGATGGTATGGTATGGTATGGCAATGTATGGTAGCAAGTGTATGCTATGTAGTAAATGATGTTTAGTTATTTTGTGTTTGTTGGCGTGTATGTCAGAGTGTGTGTGTGTACTAAGGCGCGGAGAGAAGTTAGTGAATGTCGAGTGTGGAAGAAAATGCGCGCGTGAATTGGTGGTGTGAATGTATTAGTGTGAGTATTATTATCTATTTATGAATACATTATGTATTTTAATAATATATTTTTTCATGTATTGTTTTAAATGAAATATAGTGTCTCGTAGGCCTATTGGCCGGATGTTACTTTTAATCATGTTTTATATTTGTATTTATCTGGTTCTGTAACATGTGACACTTAAATAAAATAATTTTCTTCTTCTTCTTCTTCTTCTTCGTAAAGTTGAATGGTTTTGGAAAAGAATACGGCGAAAAATATCATAAAACGTTTTGCACTCGACTGCGATTATGCGGGTGCCCTGTCATCTACAGGCGATTTGTAAATCTGTCCCAAACCTCGCCATACGCCGAGGCAAAATTCTCACAAACATGAAAACAACAAGACGTTTGTTTCAGATCATACCAGTGTTCTCCATTCATTTATCAAGAGATGACACATTAATTTCCTAAATGCTTGATGCGGTGTGCATGCGGGGGGAGAGAGTGGGGGAGCAGATTAGTCCTGGCGGGCCCGGGATGAAATCACCTCTCCATCCGAGACCAGCCACAAACTCCAGGATGACAATTGTGGACATGTCGAGACCGGAGATGATTTAATAAAGATACTGGACAATGGCAGAGCACAGATTTGCACCATTCTTATTTTATTAAAACCCGCTAATATTTCCGAATAATTCTACTTATGCGGAAATGTATCTTGTCGAATAAAAGTCGAGTGGAAATTGCCTGGTGTGTAGCTATTATGATCAATTTGTCCGTCTTAACAGTTAATCCGGGCCGTATTTGCGGCCGCCCATGACAAGATGTTACATTGAGCGGCGTGTTGATCCGGCCAGCCTCTATTGTAGTGCAGTGAGAGGCGACGTCAAGACGACACTCATGTCACTCAAGGAGCGAGATCCACACATGAAACAAACACCACCGGCAATTAGCCATGGATAATTGTCAATCCACGAGTCTCTAGCAGATTAGCCAACGATCTTCATTAACCATTTGATCGCAAACTGTTGAAATAAGTAAACATTAGTATTGGAAGAAGCGTGTTTATCATTGGGATGTCACAGCTCGCATGCGGCCGACAGGAAACGGGGAGTAATTGTGCTTCAGTCTCGTCATCATGTGCATTATCCTGCCCCCCGGCGCATCCAGTCCTGTCCTCACTCCCCCTAACACACACAATCATTCCATCCCAGAACAAGTATTTTCTCAACGCAACATCTGCGTGTAACATATTTCCTCTTGTTTGTTTGGCTCTATTATGTCCAACGGAGCCTATATTAAACTATACTGTTACATGACTCGGTTATAATATGTCTGACTCATGTCATCACTATCATCATTTCCATAAACACACATACACAAACACGCATGTTTTCAGGAATATTGAAGTATCGTCATACTTGCTTTAACCTCCTATATATTTACAATTTACCATAAACAGACCCGTACACATCGTCGGTCTGTAAGCTTTAATATAAGTTTACCTCTGCAATAATTTGTTTAAAATATCAGTTTTGGAAGGCATTTATATGTAAAATAAACTTCTACCAAAATGGATCACATGAAACAAGAGTGCTTATTTAGGAGGACGCTATGAAAGGTTGTGGATCTAGGTATAGGTAAGGGAAGGAAAGGGGGGGGGGGGGGCAGACAGAGGCACCGGTATCCCCCTCCCAACATTAAGGGGTAACAATGGTTGGCAAGTAAATTACAAGCACCCACAAAGGGTAACGCAAGAGGGATGCCAGTCTGAATACTATCCCATTATACCAGCCACCCGATTCACGGTTTAAGGTCGACGGATATTTTCATTAAAATTGAAATATTTTCCTGTCGTTTCGCGAGCTAGGGGTGGTCGATTAGTGTCGAGTCATTTAATGAGCATGAGACGGGAAGGTTTGGTGTTGGGGTTGGGGGTACAGGGTGTCCATCCCGGGTGGTGTTGCATGGGAGCCGTCATGTAGTAGGAGCTGCACGTAGACTGTAGACGGGTGCCTCGTGCACGGGACTGGACGGGAGGCATGTAAGCTAAGGAGAGGTGTACTAATGCAGCAGTACTACTCCACCTCTAGCATTAGCAGGTAAGAAGGGTAACACATTTACTCACGGGGTGTGCTGATAGATAACAACTCAACTAATCCCAAATTGTCCAAGGGGTCATCTGGCGATACCAACGCTGAATGTTGCCCAACTATGATATGGAAATCGGATAAATCAAACCTTGTTTGATTACATAATAATATGCATTGTTGAAATGTTCAATATTTTTGTGAATATACTTAGCATTAATGTGTAATAAAAACCTGCAAACAAAGCTGGTATGCAAATGGATGTAAATCAAGGTGAAATCGATGCGAGCTGACTTGCGCTGTGATTGTGCTGGCTTGGACTGGTCATGTAGAATAGAATCAACAAGAGACAGAAAGGGACTGTGTATATGTATTCTGCAACACCAGTAAAACTTGATACAATATTTCCCAGATCTTTGTAATCTCCGGGTGAAGTTAATAAGGGAAAGTTGAAAATTATAAATATGGGTATAAGTTACATATGTTGGATCACCAGTTAAATGAAATAATCTCGGAATATATTTGGTATTTAATTAGTTGATACTTCTTGTTTAAACCGTAAGCACGTGTTTCTGGATCAATGAATATATATACACTAGTATCCGTTAGTCCATTCATCCAATAGTTTAGATGAATACACATTTGTCATGTTTCATGGTATAAATTCACATTTATTTATCGCCATTAGATCACAAATTTCCAAAAACAATTTATCATTTATAATCTTCTTTGATAAAATACCATAGCCAAATTAACAACAATAAAATATACCGCTGTGCTTGCTAAAAAATAACTGAAATATTGAACGTTGATATTTACGATCAAAAATATATAAAACGGCTATAGAACGTTGTCTAGATTTACTGGCTGGCGAAGTAAATTATTTACACTTGAGTGTTATCTTTCTTTCTAGAATACCACGACTTGAATATAGGGTGCGAGGCTATTTCGTTATAAATTGAATATAACACGTGTAAAGCAGCCATCCCGCCAATACCTCGCTCTTAAACACATGTTAGGTTGTACGTGAATAACAAAACAATTAAATGGTTAACAGTAAAAAAAATATCATCTGACATAATTAATAAAATATAAATGAAAATATCTATCACATTAAAGTGATAATGGATTATTACATCAGATTATTTCATATCCATTAAAGGTCGCATTATTTTTGAGCGGCAATATTCAGTTATAAGGTGTCATTTCTTAATGAGAGTATTGAGCGACATGCATTTCACCGTGTCACAAGACACGCGGTATCGTATGTCACTTTCAGGCCATCAACTGTTGTAATGTCCACGGAGTGCACGTGCATCACGTGTTGTATATGGAAATGAGGAAGTCTGATATCCATCAGTCGTGGGAAGTGGACATTGCAGTGGTACATTGCGCGCAGTCATCCGACAACAATAATTTGTATCGCTGTAATAATTATTTGACGTTGGAGTTCCATTTTTACTGTATTTCTCAATGATATTTCGTTTCTGATTATATCAGGAATCTATTCTGAAAAGACAATACATTATTGAAATATATCAAACTGCAATAAATATGTGACTTGTATTAATATAAGACAGTTCCTGAAATTGATACGGATCAGTATCTCAAGGGAGCCCCGATGAGAGAGAGTTGTTGTATGTATTCGGCGTGAGGAGGGTTTGAGCTAAACCATCGCCCCGCACATGCAGGCGAAAACACTACTTGAATCTAAGCTCTGTGAAACTCGCAATAAAAATAAATTGCACATTTATGAATGTTAATTTTGTCAAACAATTCATTCCTTATTAATGGGAAAGTGATAATTATTTAATAACGAGACGTAAAACTCATTTTGAGTCTAATTTGTGTGTTAATGTTCACATTTGCCCAGATAATATCTTCCTGGAATTTTAAACGAAAGGCGAGTGTGAGAAAATGCGACAATTATACTTGTGGCTTCATAACGAGAAGGTATTATATATTGTTAAAAATACACATTATTGAACAACATTTTTAGGATGAAATAAGTTATTGACCAATATTTCCTTTGATTGTTATGAATGTTTTCCTATTCTAATTTACAAATTTAATAAAAACTGACTAAATCAATTAAATTTAAAATTTTGACAACACAATAATATTGTAAACAATGTTTCGTTTAATCTCATTGTATAATAGTTAGTGTACAATACATTATTATTTACCGGGAACCATCTACCTTCAACTTGAATTTATTCTCGCCATGCATTTTCACAGATAATTATTTTTCCTAATAAAGATTCATTCACTGGGATATTTATATAATAAAATTAGAGCACTTCTAACCTTAATAAATTATTTATTATTTGATGTAGAGGATGACATAATGTGAAACTGTAAACCAACCCTGATAAATATGTTTTATCCAATTTAATATTTCGGTATGTTTGAGAGAAAAAGCGTGCGGGTTGTTCTCCCTATATAATTACTTCTGACTCGCAGTTTACATGAGCGACAGGACAAACAGCTGCTGCTGGTGGATGCAACCCACAACATTTCTTACATTTTTATGAAAATTAACGATAATTTGTAGATTTCACGCACATGAAGTTTGGATGAAATGATGCACTTTTTGCGAGATTCGACGTGGGGTGTAGTGGAGCTAGTTGCGGCGTTCAGCGCGAGGGAGAGAGAGAGAGAGTTCGTCAATCTGTCGTTGTTCAAGTTGTACAGTCTGTTGTAATGTCATGTCTGGTAGCATCTAGTGTAAAATATAGAACAACTCTTTGTGTTATCTTTATCATAGAACAAAGAATGGACCAACTGATGATACAGACGGAGGAACAATATATGTACTGAAGCGGGATAATAGCATCACCGACTCTTCAGAAAACATGTCCTAGTGTATTTCTGTTTGAATAAATATATTTTAAAACTAATCAACAAGAAAATATTGCAAGCTAACCATATAAATAAACAAGGAAGAATATTTCTGTTTCAAAAGAGGGATTCTTGTCTCCTGTAGACTCGTGTTACTGAACATGTTTTAAGAAGGACACGAACTGTAGCACCGTTGAGATTCCCGTAAACTGGCTTCTTAAACAGTTTTGTTTAGGAATACATGATCCTAAGCTAAATCTTGATAAAGCGGAGATAGAGCGGAGATAGAGCGTGTTTAGCACGGCGTTTGACTGAGAGGGTGGGAACGGGTCACTGACTCTCAATGCACGCTTCAACCCGGCCCTGTCGGGTACTCAAGGGGGCGTGGCCATGCGTGCCAAAGTAGCCACGCCCCCTTTGTCCAGGAAATAGATACTAAGCCAGGCATTAGCTTTACTACCGAGGTTTAATCGATACAGTATTTCAGCTAGTAATGCTGTGTAATATGATATCAAAACAAATTGAGTTTTCCCCCTAAATATACCATAAAATAAAACAGAAAAAAATGCAATATCAAAAATAGAACATGAACTTTTTATTCTTCAAGTTTATATTCAATGTCTTTCTCATTTTGATATTGATCGATGCAATTTAAGAGAAATACGTATATCATGATAGTAGAAATTAAAAACAAAATACAACTATAGACGGTGGCGTGTAAATGAACAAAATACATCTAAACGGCCAAGTGCAAAATCTATTACATAACGTATGCTCATAATGCGAATGTTTCTTCACCGCTTGAGCGTCTATAAAGAGATGAGAAAATATCCTACCGAATAAAATCTCCACAATTGCGAAATTTTCTCCCAAGGGACTGTGCCGATTTTCTCATTCAATTTTCCGTCAGGATTCGCTCGGCGGCCCCCACATCCATCAAAACCCCTCTCCCCCTCCCACCTCGATCTAAGATGCACCCTCGGGGAATTGCCACTTGCAACCTTATAGCGTCTGTATAAAAGGGTCGCGTCTTTTTATTAGACTCTGATGATTACAATAAATTCACGAACGGATCGGAAACAATTTCGGCAAAGTTTGGCAAAACAACAAAAACTCTCGTTACACATTAAGTGTCTCCCCTCGTCGGCCTCGCGACGGCACTGGGGGCTGGCTGACAAGGGGTCGTCTCGTGTTTTGCTGCAGCCTGCCTCGTCGACTCTACACATTATTCTTTACATTGAAAAACTGAACTTAGCAATACGCTTTTGAATATATATTAATTCAAGGAAAATTATGCTCTTTTTACAATCAACCCGTAAATATTATTAAACATAATTAATTGTTTAAAGGGATTTTAAAGGGTAAGATTTTTTGGTATACAGGTTTGGATAGTAAAATTACCAAATTAAAATAATAAATGATACTTTGGAACATTTTTGTGCTTTTATGATGATGTTGGTGATTTTATTTTCATAAAACTAGAACGTTAATTTCAGAATGAATATCATATATTAGGAACTATAAGAAAACATCGATATCGGCGTTTCAATCTTTAATATTTAAAAAAAAAACCAACTGAAATACGTTTTTGAAAAGGACTTACGGTAAATGAGACATAACGCACCAACGATTGATATTATCCAGCTTCTATCATAACATTGTCAGAAATTACTTACGGCTCTACAGTTTCTTTCTTTTACTAAAAGATCAATGAGCGAAGGGATATGAACATGTCAACTCGTCCGCTCATAGTGTGTGGAATTGTTTGTAAACATGTCTTGGAAATGAGCGCCGTACCCCCTCTCGAAGCGGAGAGCCGCACGAGCGGACACCTATACCCGGCCACAATGGGAGGCTTGCTGACATGGCCGCGCCATCAGCCTCGCATATCCGGTCAAGGGCGACGCTCTAGCGGAACATTGCGCCGACACTGGCACTGAGCAACTCGAAACACGGGTCAGTGTGGCTGAATTACTCGCTGAAAAAAGGGGAAATTACTTAGTGATGTTGAGGTAACTGAGTGGACGCGGATGGGTGGGCTACCGGGGACATGTTGTCGCTGTCAACACACGTGCAGAGGGGTGGGTCCGAGCTAGTGCACGTTCCTTACACACCAACCAACACATATATACAGGCCATGAACACCAACATGTTTAATCAAAGTGCCGTATTCAGAAGCAAATTGTGTTTAGTTCATGTAAGGAGGTTACCTTTAATCCTTCCTGAGCGTCTTTGAAAGAATCCTGAGCAGGAAGTCGGGGACTGTGGCTGGAAGTGGTAGGGTGCGAAGTTGGAGGGGAAGTACCCCCCAGGATCTGGCGTCTGTCCCATGTTGGGGTAGGCGCAGGACGAGGCGAAGTCGTACTTACAGTGACTGTTGATCTGTGGGTAAGGGGGGCGGTACGTGTAGGTCACTCCATCCCCGAAGTACAACATGTCCATCTCGACTCACTTAGTAGAACCGTCCGCTTTTGCGAGGTGCCGGTGTGGGGAGAGCACCGTTGTATTGTGATGTGTGTATATATCTATCCCTTGCTGGGATCAGCACAGAGCACAGTACATCCAGAGAGTGAGCTGAAAGACTTAGCTAGGTGTAAGTCAGCTGTAGATGTCCTTTCATTCCTCCCTACCTCCTTCACTCCCTCCCTCCCCTCCCTCCCGTCGCGCACAACGCCTGGGACGCAGTTCGGTGGAGGTTCCGCACGTGCAGAGCTAGCTAGCTAACGGGAACTACGGAATGAATACTCTACAGCTCTACTCTCCATGACATACAAGCCGTGCCTGTGAACCTTATAGTAGCAGAGAGTTAATCATAGATAGACGAGGCGGGAATGTGATGTAAATGACGATAGAGACACACTCCCTGTGAGAGAGAGAGGGAGGGAGACGGCGGGTGTGAGTAGTGCCCCTTGCTTGTACTATTACACTAATGCCTCCCCGCTCCACTCTCAACATGACACTTAATCCACACGCCAATACCCTCAACACGCTGCTTAGTATTTCTCACAACTCGCCACATCTAACAAAATTTGTCTCCCATTTCTGCAAATTTATTTTTTGTGGCCCCACGTAGTGTGAGCAAGTGGTTGACTGCCTGCCTGGCTGCCTAGCGATGAGGGAGGGAGAGGGCTGGCTCAGAGTTTCTGCTTCACCACTCGCCAATCAGTTTCCCACTAATCTTCCACAATCAATCATAACACAGACAAACTGACGTACAGACACGAGACGAGGCAGTCTTGATGCGCACTGTAAGTGTAGATAAGTAAACTGTGTTCAAGGGGGATGAAGGGCCTGTTCAATATGAACACATCTTCACATCTACACCCCAGTTGCCATCAGCTCCACATTCAGTATGTTTGCAGCCCAGGAACCCCTCATCTTCATCTTCATCTACATCTACATCTACCCATGTTTTATTCACGATACACGATTTGCTGCCTCCACGACAACGGTTTAACTCCATTGTACACTAATTAGACAATTTATAAAGTACGACATAATTTTCCAAGCCTTTTTGTGAATTTGAGACAACACAATTTGAGATAGAACTAGAAATGATTTTTTTCATCAGAAGACTTTGATTTGACGACAGTAGTGATGACGGATGGCAATCCCGCTATGAATGTTGATTCTAATGAAAACAGACCCAGCCATCATCAACACGACGATAAAGAGGCGAGAATGGGCGTCAATGCCACATTTCTCGCTACAAATTGATTGTTTCTGAATCTCGCCAATCTCACTAAACTGCACTTGAGACCCAAGGGGAGGGTTAGCCTGCTCGAGACGCTACCAATTGATTTGTATAAGCGTTAATATGCGTTTTGATGCGCCGTAGTCGGACACTGATAGACCCTTAACTACCGATTAATATCTCCCGACCCATCCGCCGCCTTAGCTCTAATATTCATATTTTGCCGGAAAATGATGGAGCTTTACTAAAATAATGAGGGTGGACATTTAGAGCGGTGGAAGTGTCCCCAGTTAGTCCCTGAATCCCCAAGTCCCGGGGGATCTCGGCCCTATACCGCTCGCAGGAGCTCGGGAAAGGTTACCCTTTCAAATTACAATCAACTCTGCTATCGAATTTCACATGCCTTTAAAATGAAAGCAGTTAATATTTTCGTCCAAACAAGTATTTATCTTTCCGCTACAAAGACGGTCGTGTATTTGACATGACCCATTTCATCCCATTTAATAAAAAAACAAGCAGCTTTTGTTTTCTTTAAGATAGGATAATTGTCTTGATAGTTTTGCTTGAATGATTAACATTTCTATCTCTTACATTTCAAATAAACTTAAATCGAGTCGTTATCGTTAGTGGCTTCCGTTCCAAGCCTGAGATAAAAAGATGTAAATATGAATTATAGGTTCATGAAATAGGAAATATCTGTGATTCACAGAAGTGAGGAACATTACGAGAAAGATGAACGAGAGAATTATTCATTCATTGATCGTAGTCAAAAGGCGAGATCTTGAATTTTAAAGAAAACCTTACAGTTGTTTCATACATACTTTAAGATTTTTACATTGCATAGATGTTTATGATTTTTTGGGACAGTTTTAACATTCGAAATTGACCAAATCAACATGGCGTTAAAGTGAGAAGATATATGCATGTCAGCTCTACCTATACATGTGTGGAGGGAGGGGGAGGGGGGGGGGGGGGGGGGGGGGGGGCGGCATACGGGATCATATACAGCCAACTCTATCGTAATGCTCGAAAAGTTTTCATTTGACGAAATAATTAGCATGAAGAAAGCATTAATAAAGTTGTATTGGCTTTAATTAGGTTTGGCGCAGCGTGAACACTGGTCGGGAGTTACTGCACAACTCGAATCTTCAGTAAAGAGCCTTGTTCATTTGGCCGGCATGATAAGTCTATGTATCGCACCACTGATCTGAAAAATTGCATTATTTTCTCCTATCAACATTTTCGGCTCACACTCTTTCTTGTATTGGCCAGGAACCCTCTGCGAGCTCGCCTGATGCGGCGGGGGAAAGTTGCGGACAAATAAGAAGGAAATTAACAGACAGTCGAAATGGCAGCGTAATGAAGACGTTTCCCCGGTGACAATAGGAGAGAGGGAGGGCGCGGACCCACTCCCGCAGCCTGACCCCAGAGACAAGCAAACGGGCCATGCTTCCTGCACTTCCAGATTAAATCCCATTCCGAGTTTTTATCACCTCTTTCCTCCCGATCTGGCATGCAATTCCTTCCTAGATTTGTAGATGGTGCAGGTTAAATGGAGACCACGGCCAAATCAATTGTACCAGTTGTTTTACTCCGCGCCGAACATTCATGGACTTGTGTCCGGCCACCCTATTGAAAAAGCACCAAGGCAGGACAGGGGTTAAGGTTTAGAGGATTGCTTTATGTGGCTCCACCAGTACCCCCCTCTGACTACATCACATACTCAAATTACTCATCAAAATATTTCTGTAGAAAAAGTTTTGTCACGCTCTTACAAATGAATTTATTGAAACATAATTATCCAGCGAAGTTTCCCCTGGCCTCCCATTGTTTCCTTTCTTCGTCACATTACACAATAGTATGAGTACATCAAATATTGATATGACAAAGATATTGTTTATGATGGATACAGGCAATATTAAAGCAATTAGCAGTTGCTGTGCGAGGAAGACAAGCGATGATTGTGGCGGGTAAGTGTAGTGTACATCCTCTGAGTAGCGGCACACCGCTGGGGGTGAGGTGGGACAATGAGCCGCTCGCCCACCAGCATCCAGACCCAGGACAGACAGAGGGTGTCGGGGGACTCACCGCTCACTGCTCCCCTCATCAGGGCCGGGTTCGAACCCAACTAATAGGCCTTATGGCATTAATAATAAACACGCCTTTTTGTTTTCTCAGAAGATGTAACGAAGGTTTTACATTCAAACCGTGAGAATAGTTGTCTCAACAAAGAGCCACTTATAATTAAAACTAGCGGCAAATATTGTTTCTCCCCCTTGACAAATGGTTTTTATATTGTTGAAGAAGATCAAACTGGCATAACATCCCACGGGAGCAAGTTAATTTGTGTTCTCTTCAACACGACTTATAGCATGTACACACACTTTTGTCAACATCTCCATGCTTACTCAGATGTAAAAACGAACACTAATTAACTACAGTTTTATGCCTTTTTGGTGCATGTTAGTGGTAATTACTATTCAAGGATAGACGATTGGCTGTCATTGCTAAATATCTTAAAACTTTCCTTTATAGATTATGTGATAAATTGTAAAATATTTAACTATGAAGTGACCGCTGAAGTAATGACATAACACCCACCAGGGCTGTTCCTAGTTCACAGTACTAACGATCGAGCAGCTAGGTGGGCCGGGTTTGATTAACTCATATAGCACTCTTTACTGTATTACTTGATAGCAGGACTGTAAGGTTCCACACATACACGTCAGGGTTCAGGACTACTGATAGACTATTTACACTATCACGTCATTTATTTACACTATCACGTCATTTAATAACTTATAATCAACTAGGATTTTTTATCATAAAAAATCATTTGCTTTTCGATTTAAATCGTCATTATTATAACTATATAAACTCACGCGTAATATCATAAATAATTAGCATATGGTCGCTAACTAAACATCTGTCGACAGCGGAATAAGGCTGACACTTTGCATGTACGTTTTAATCGGTTTGTTCCATCCGCGCTAATGACATTGAGAGAAGGCTAGACGCTTTCAGAATGTATACGAGGCCTTAATGTGACGCCTTGCTCCACTGACACCGCATGCAACAGCATGGAACAACGAATAACCATTGTTATCCAAATAAGTTGAATATATGCTTCTAAACCAATATTCTCTTCATCAATAGAGTTGATAATATTTTCCTTGCAAATGTAAATACAGCAGTTAATGAAGGCCTATCATTGAGCGTGCTTGATGGCAGTTAGAACTGCCGTGAACAGACTTATATCCAGTTGACGTGGACACATTCACCCAGATTCACTTTCTCTACGACCGAATAGGTTACGTCAACATATCTATATTCTGACATGTTATCACAACAGCTAAATCAAATCAAACCCGAAAACGTATTACAAGTTTTTAAGAGCGATTACTGGTGTACGTTGGAGGAGTTTTCTTGGAAATACAAGGGTAATTAGAAGCTAGCTGGGCTGGTAGTGTGTTTTGTTAGATGCAAGTTGATATCATCTGATGGCTGTATTTACACGTGTGAGCGGGGCGCGAGACGAGCCAGATCACTTGAAGAAATCCACACCTTCTTAACGACAAGTTGATGAGATGTCTAAGCTATTTGACTAGGTGTTAAGAAACTTATGAGCAGCCCCCGTTTTATAAGCGCTTTTCTACGCCGGGGTTCCTTTGGGAAACAAACCTTATGAAAACGAGATGATTCTGTATAAAAAGGCACTAGCGCATATATAGTGGGATGTATAAATAAACAAGACACGCGCGCCTTATCAGAGCGCGGACAGATGAGACTATAAACGCTGTATATGTGGCTATATAAATTAGCCGAAGAGCTAAGTGAAACTCCTCCCGACGAGGAGCGAGTCTACATGAAGGCGGTCTCCACTCGGACAGAGTAGTAGTGTTCCCGTCTCACCTTGTTCTCTACACCGTCCTCACGGCCGTATCACGCAGAATTACATTTGAAAAAAATTATTATTGAAAAAAGTAATCAAGAGCGCATTGCGAACAGCTGAGGGAGTTTTTATCAATTTGGGCCGGCAATGACAGACAGGCTGTTTGTAATATATTTCCTCGGTCTGACATCACCGTCCTCTTCCTGATTCTAATCACAACTACACGCTTAGATACACTCGCATTTTTTGCTCGTGCTCCTCTATATTGGCAATTTGGGGGTTCCACAAGGCTTGCGGAAAATGCGTAAATATAACATTTCATATACAAATGACATATTTTTTTCATCGGATTACATTTCTTACATGCTAGTTTTTGCCCACTTGTGTCTGTTTGACACCGGAGAATATATGTAACTAACAAAAACAGAAATTTGAGGCATAGAAATTACTGCTTAAAGAAAGTTTTGGACGAAATAATTCTCACAAGGCCAACAGTCTCACACTTCATTCACGTTATGCTCGTTATGTTGTAAACACTTCAACTTCATAACCTGCAGCGTTTCTGCACTCGGCAAAGAACTTGTACACAAGGTCTGCCTACTTTAAGTCATTGATCTATCAAATTATAATTTAGACAAAAAAAAACCACAATATCCTCGAAACTTTAACCTGAATTGAGTTTGATGTTTTCTAAAAAGCGTTCAACAGAAAATGTGACCGAATCTTTAACGCGTACATTGACACTGCAGGAAGCGCAAAGCGTGAGAGCGTTCGTTCCGTAACTCACTTGATCGCTGCTGCTCATTTCACCTGGAGGCGGAGCTTGTAGTAGCTCCGCCCTCTGGGGGGCGGGGCTTCTTCTTTTTAGAGCTCCACCCCTCAAAGCCCGCCCATTGTGGCTCCTCCCTCTATCAGAAGGGGACGGTCATTCTGTGCTGTTCGCCGCGTACAGAGACGTCCACGCACGTTCGTTTCTCTCGACGCGCTCTGAGAGCCGCTAACTGACCGCAGAATGGTCACTCGAGTGAATACTTTAACTAAAAGCCGTATGTGATTAAACAAACACATTGATTTGAGAACCCGTTTGCGTAAAAGGATTACTCACAATAAAATATGATTAAAGATAAATAAGGTGTACATTATGCTTTATCTAAAATTTTGCCTTCCTTGTATGTATTTTTGTTGCAAGCTTTGTCGTTGCAATAACAGTCTGAAAGTCACATTTAATACCTTGCTATTTAAGACGTTAAAATATCAAATTTCAAATAAGAGTCTCTATGTGTGACTTTCCAGAAACACAAATGGGGAACAGCTCCATTGAAATAAAAGCTTTTGGTCATTACGGCACCTCATGAAACAAGATACAGGTTTTCAAGATAATATCAGCGATATCTATAGTGCATGGCAGTCTTGGTTAAACTGACGTCTAGAGATAAGACATGGACATTGCCCTAGCAGCAGCTCTACAGTGCTGTACAGTGCTGTGCATATACAGTGTACCCTACACCAAGCAGTTACTGAACAACATACCTACACCCAGCAGTTACTGTACAACCTACCTACACCCAGCAGTTACTGAACAACCTACCTACACCCAGCAGAGTTAATGTACAACCTACCTACACCCAGCAGAGTTACTGTACAACCTACCTACACAAGCAGAGTTACTGTACAACCTACCTACACCAAGCAGAGTTACTGTACAACCTACCTACACAAGCAGAGTTACTGTACAACCTACCTACACCCAGCAGAGTTACTGAACAACCTACCTACACCCAGCAGAGTTAATGTACAACCTACCTACACCCAGCAGAGTTACTGTACAACCTACCTACACTCAGCAGTTACTGTACAACCTACCTACACCCAGCAGAGTAACTGTACAACCTACCTACACAAGCAGAGTTACTGTACAACCTACCTACACCCAGCAGAGTTACTGTACAACCTACCTACACCAAGCAGAGTTACTGCACAACCTACCTACACAAGCAGAGTTGAGTGACTGTACAACATACCTACACAAGCAGAGTTACTGTACAACCTACCTACACAAGCAGAGTTACTGTACAACCTACCTACACAAGCAGAGTTACTGTACAACCTACCTACACAAGCAGAGTTACTATACAACCCAACTACACAAGCAGAGTTACTGTACAACCCACCTACACCCAGCAGAGTTACTGTACAACCTACCTACACCCAGCAGAGTTACTGTACAACCTACCTACACCCAGCAGAGTTACTGTACAACCTACCTACACCCAGCAGTTACTGTACAACCTACCTACACAAGCAGAGTTACTGTACAACCTACCTACACAAGCAGAGTTACTGTACAACCTATCTACACAAGCAGAGTTACTGTACAACCTACCTACACCCAGCAGAGTTACTGTACAACCTACCTACACCCAGCAGAGTTACTGTACAACCTACCTACACCCAGCAGAGTTACTGTACAACCTACCTACACAAGCAGAGTTACTGTACAACCTACCTACACAAGCAGAGTTACTGTACAACCTACCTACACAAGCAGAGTTACTATACAGCCCACCTACACCAAGCTTGGTAGAGTTACTGTACAACCTACCTACACAAGCAGAGTTACTGTACAACCTACCTACACAAGCAGAGTTACTGTACAACCTACCTACACAAGCAGAGTTACTATACAACCCACCTACACCAAGCTTGGTAGAGTTACTGTACAACCTACCTACACAAGCAGAGTTACTGTACAACCTACCTACACAAGCAGAGTTACTATACAACCCACCTACACCAAGCTTGGTAGAGTTACTGTACAACCTACCTACACCTACACACGTGCATTATTGAAGCTGTTACGCTGCCCGTGCACTGTTTCCCAGCTAGTCTAGTAATGAGAAACACCGCCACTGATAAGACTCGCTTCATGCATTGTAAGTCCTATATGCACTTATCAGTTGGGCTCAATTTGAATTATATATCAGGTTTAAAATACTCCAAGATAAGGAGCCTATCCTTCAGATGTTATCTTGGAAATATTAATTTGACAGAAAAGTGTTTTAAATTTTAAACCTATTTAAGACAGTAATGGCTGCAGACAGGACCACTTGAGTTGAGGTCGCCCTTTAATTGATGCTGTATCCTTCCGTGACTGATAAGGAAACGCAACAATCAAGGCTACTGCATTTCATAAACCGGCAAATGGCAAGGTCTATTTCACTAATAATGTAGTAGTAAACCAAAATAGATTGAATCGTTTTAAAATTCAAAGGGTATTTGACAATGTAAAGATTAATTTTATCGTAATTATTTAAAGGGGCAGTAGCACGTTTTTAGGGGGAATATAAGGTGATGTCGGGAAAATGAAAATTAATGGTTCCAATTGAAAGACAATGTATTTAAACTAAATGGAGTAGTAATAATTCAAATATATAACGTAAAGGTTAGCCATGCGATTCCTTTTCTTACACAAAATGAATTAAAGGTGTTCACAAAAAAATGGCCGCCAATGGATTTTGTGTGAATCTTCATACTTTGTCCTTTGACTATGGATGATTGGCTTGTGTAATGACATTTTTGACACTGTCAAAATAATACATTTAGCATTAACTAACAATTATCAGTGAAAACTTTAAAATATAAAATTATCAAAAAACGTGCTAGTTCCCCTTTAATAGGAAGTTTATTTCTACTACTTCTAAAATAAAGAAAAAAGGAGCTATTATATGAAGACTGGTAGCTTTACCCTGTAATTCTTGGAAAGAATCATAGTGGAGACAGCAATCAATACGAACTCATCGATATGAAAAAGTATATCTTAAAATCCCAAAAAATGAAAAAAATGAATAATTATCGAATGGTCGAATTATCACCATCAATTAAGAAGTACACCCCTGTAGTTTATGTAGCTTCAATCAGTTTAATTACATATTGTAAATGAGGTTCAAAGTTACTTAATAAGTTATAGTATTTAATATAATAATCTGAACGGTGTAGTTATTAGGACGCATGGTCAAGATAGAAATATTGAAGGAAAGGGGCGAGCTTTGACGATGCAGAGATCTGGAGTGGTGCTCCTGTACGTGTAAGTGGGCGGAGCTAGGACTGACAGGACACGCCCCCTGTATCTATCTCTCTGTCTCAGCAACACCTCCTACAGCCCGCTACAGACTCTACGCTGACCACAATCGATACACCAACACAAACAAGACTGTAAGAACGCCGGTCCAAGGGAAGTAACCACTATTGACTTAACGTCCCGACGACAAGGTGCTACATTTGCACCCCTTACATTGGTCAAATAGCATAGCTCTCTATCTGCAGGGTTTTTAAACAAAACGAGATAAAGGTCATATTACATCGTCGATCAAAATTTAAATGTTTTCTCATTTGTATCATATTGTTTGAAATCCCCTTTTATTACGTCAGGACGCGAAAAGACAGTTTCGTAGGATTGTTTTAAAGTATATGTTGGGGAAGATACGTCACAAATAGAAAAATAAGTGACACGCTATAGACACATGACTTAAAATAAAAAACTTTCGAACTTCCTTTAAATTGGCATATTTGGGATCAAACTTTCTGCAATAGCGTAAAGTTTCATTTTCAAATCAAACATATTTTGCTAACAATCTAAATGAAAATATTTCATTCTGTTGAACTTGCTGTTTAACAGGCGGATATTCATAGGAACAACAGGAAAATGTCAATTTGAAACATTACGAAAATAAAGGGACAAACAGATAATATAAATGCAAATCCGACAAAAGAGAGGGAAGGAGTTGTCAGCCTTGCGGGACACCCAGTTCCAGGCCGCCTTGTCAAAATATTGTCAATAAAATTAGCCTTTTCTCGAGATGTCTGAAAGCGTGTGCAGATGAAGCGCTGCAGGGAGGCAGGAAATTATGTACATTTAGTGTCAGATTGCTGCTTCACGTACGGCACAGCGACTGAGAGACAGACCTCCACTTGGCGATGGCAGACTCGCCGACCAAGGACTATTGAATAGACTCAAGTCTATCAGCAGTAATTAGAGTGAGAGCAGACAGAATATTGGATGGTGCTTCCTTATTGTCTGCCTATCATAACACACATCTTCCTTTCCATACGTCACATGACTTCAATTGTGTGTCACGTGACACTTCATTGTAACGCCAACAGAAACAATATGATGCCAAGATGGCGATAATACGAAGCATTGGTGGCGAGGCTTTGCACGTGCGTGCATCGGCGGCGTGAATGAAACTTCGGAGGGGTCTAATGTCTATTGAATGCGCACATTAAATAATGAAGGTCGATTAAGTTCATTTGAGCCTGTGAAACAATCGGCACACATGGGATGGCGTCTGACTGACGACGCTCGTCTCAGACAATTAGAAGCTCAAAGAGAACAAGTCGACCATCACATGTAGATCGAATTGTGTCAGAAACTCTTAAACCTTTTGATTTACCTTATTCAACTTAAATATTCAACGAAACTTCCGACCTAGTTCCCACTACCTGGATATTCATCCTTTATTTTTGAATTTTATATTTATATATTTACATTTCCTAGTTCCTTTTAAACACTTGGATGTCGTATACAATATATTGGTCGAAATACCAATATTTTCATAAAATGTAACAACTTCGACATACACACATGCTTTAGAGAATAATTCTGGCATAATTGTCAACGGATATATATCCTTCTTGACGGATGAAAATCAATGCCGTCTGATGAATTACCTTATTGATATTTTATAATGAAAATATTTATAATCACGTGCGAATTACAGATCGTGGAGACAATCGCCACTACTGAGTAATTATCAATGTTATGGCAAAATTCACACGGAAAACACTGAAAGTAATAAGAATTTTGGAGGTAATTTTTTTTATATTGTGACAACATGAAAGAGGGGTAGGCAATTTGGCTGTATGTGAGAGAACAATAAGAGGCGCAGATGAAAGCGGAGGCCGGGAGGGGAGAGGAGCCGTCACCTCGTGTAATGGGCCACAGGGAGGTGGCACTTTCCCTCCGCATCCTTATCTACGCCTCGGCTCAGCTCCCCCACAAACACACGGCCAAATACCCTCACCTACTACTTATGGAAAATGTAATATCTCACTCGGAACATCGTCTAGTTGCCCATTAAACATCCAACTTGAAAGGCTGCCACCTGTTTCAGATAAATATCATGCTTTTCTGTCCCGATAACAAACATAAAATTAGGGAAGTAAGAAATACATATGGAGGGGAAATATTGCGTTGTAAATGAAATATGCATTACTCAAGTACTTACATGCTCTTTTAGATTTGTCTTTAAGAATTTATATAATTGGAAACATTTGGGTGAACAAAACATATAAAGAAAAAATAATCATTAGGCATTATAATTTAATATAGCTGTGTGATATCTAAAACATATAGGATGAGATGGCGCCACAATTTGTAAATTAAAATTCATGAACGCCTTCGCGTCGAATGGCATTTTAAAATAACGCATTGCACATACTTAAAAAGGAAAAAAACGATGCAAATTAGAAAAAAATGTGATTGTTCATCAGCGATAAGAAAGAACTATGATAGCATCCATCTATGATCCAGACTCAAGGCGGGAGATACACAAATAAGTTTCAATCGCAGCTAACTCAAACTGCATGCATAATGTAATAGATTGTCCGCCATCTATCAAAGTGTTAATATCATGTGATGCTTTTCCTTTACATCCACGGTGATTTATTACGATGATAAACAAGGCGTGAAACGCGATAGCCTTCCCATCATGCAATGCAGGAGTTATGCGCGGATGTATTTTGAGCCCTTCTCTTTCCGTGCAATCTGCCGAGTCATGTTACGGGTAGAAATGTGCTTTGGGCTGATGTAGCTACAAGCTACCAAGTATCACGGGTGAGTCGGGTCCCAGGTCGGAGCACAGCTGAGACGAGGATGAGTGAGAGAGTTAGGGGGGGGGGGGGGAGTATTTTACTTTAGTGTCAGTTTTTATCCAGGCGAGATTAAACACAGGAAACTTAATTTTGGAGTGTCATTGCGAAATATCTCAATCAATTATCTGGTGTAATTGGATAAGTTTTCTCGTCGCGCCTAACATTTGATTTATATTCATGTAAGCCTATCTGGTGATAGTGTCTCCAGATATATTTCATATATCACTCTCTATGACAGATGTGTTACTGAACATGGAGACGAAGTAGATAAAAAAATTATGTTTGTATTCTAGAATGCAGAACAAATATATATTTTGCATTTTATGAAGTTCAGCTTTTATGAAAATATATCTAATAACAAAAGTAAACTCGAAATATTCAGAAAAACGTTAAAAAATAACAAATCTAATATAACAAGAACAAGTTATTTAATTTTTTTCAGTACACATAAAAAATCAATTCCGGATTTTTTATTTACTCCAAAAGGTATGTCTTAACAATTTAATTCAATGACGACTCTCCACTCCTGAATTAAACACATTTCTCTTCAGACAATAAATTTGAATTTACGAATGTTTCCTTTTTAGATAAATGGTTATTGAAGTGCTTACCTTTTCAAATGTATGCAATGTCCTATTTAAGACCATTGTACTCATTTTTTGTAAAAAATATTTTAAAAATCGACTTTTGAAATTTTGATCAATTTCTAGGGGACATTGCAAAGCAGCTATCTTTTATAGATTTTATCACATTAAGACTTATTCAATGTGTAGTAGCTAATCAGAAGTCAGTGGAGCAGGAACTGTCTATTACACCAGGGGCTTCGTATTTGTTTGACAAAATAATAGTCGGCGTGTTAATGGTTTTGTTTTGACCCAGTTCACTTTGATCTTAGTAAAGACGGATCTGGATGATGCAAGCCAATCCCTTGATATTCCGAGTTTAAAAATAACACAATATTCCTTAACAGATATAATCTAGACTAAAATCTAGTCTAAGAAATATTACAAATAATTACTGTGCTTCATTTATATTATTTTATTTTTTAGGCTTTTGTATAGCATTCAGTCAGTCTAACCTTGCAAATATAGGGCTTGGATTTTTAAAGGCTCCTATCTAATAGACAGTCACAAAGCAAGACTTGATACTATCTTGCGCCCATCCCTTTCTGAATACAACAACAACATATACTCCTCACAACAAAATAAGCAACATTTACAATTTGGAACATTTGCATCGTGTCTAATTTTCAAATATATTTTGTTGAACGTGATAAATGACATGTTATGAAATTATCATCCAATTACCTATACACATATTTGAATAACATTTTGATTAAAGAAGGCCAAAACCACAACAAAACAAAAAATTCAATCTCTTTGGCACTGACCTCCAATCTTATACATGTTTGTGGTCTCCAGTCGTACAGTTCTGTCAGTAGGTGTGTCAATTCTTACAGCTCTCTACATCTTGTTCGTTCCAGACACCATACAGGAAGTGGACAAGATGAACACGACCTTGTATGGTACTGGCACAATGGCGTTTTGTTATGAGACAAATTTCATGCTGCAAGTGTATACATGTGAAATAAAAATATATCAATATCACCGTTTAAGTTCATACTATTATTCCATTTTTCCAATACATCAATTTGATATATTATCTTAGCATATATATACGTTTTCGTTATCCAAAAATAATTATCTAAACTATCATCTTATGTTCAAAACTATATACGTTGTTCTTACATGTTTATACGTGTCTTACGTGCCATTTACTGTTTGGGCCCAGACTTTTAAACTTTTCCTGCTTTAATAAAATGTTCTACATGCAAATATGGCATGTGGCAATATTGAACTAATATCAATGGGACTGATGCGAGACAATGATGATAGGCGATGATGAATCTGCCTGTCTTCGTGTGGAGAGCGGGCACGCCTGGCTGATCAACGTAGACTCTCTCCCTCTCCCTCTCTCGACAAACTAGCTGCTACGTGAAACACATATGCTTCACGTTTTCACGCTTTCTTAAGTAAAACAAAAAAGACTGATTCACGTAGAGCTCCGCTAACCGTGACGTGACCTGCTAACTGCTAAACCGTTACAAGTTTACGACCATCTCTAGACAGACATACTGACGGACGGACAGACAGACAGACGAGGTAGTGGTGGCGCACGACAGCCTGTCCACTTCCTGTCTAGGTCACAGATCTTCCAACATTCAGTTAGCAATTGAAAACTGACTCAATTTTTGAGAGTGAATGAGTTATTGTTCAATGCGGCGGTACTTCAGCCATAAGCGGCGTTAACCAAGTTGAAACAAACTTAAAACCCCTTACTGACCAACTACATGTCACGAAGGAATCTGTGAATAAATAACATGACTTTAAAAAGTAGGAAACATGACTAAGATACTCTTCATGTAGACCAATGATCTCCCTCACTGGGAGCCAGACAAGTCCAGGGCGTGTGTTCCGATGGCGGCCAGGAGCACCTGTCTGTCAGAAGCAAGACAATGGACATACCAGCCCGCTTTATCGACCTTCTTAATCACGTGCGAAATCATAAAAGGTTGCGCATGTATCGAAACATTAACGCACAATGTATATATGAAAGACGCCGAAAAATGATTTGCCATTTGCTAACACCACATAACCAAGGACAGACAAAGCAATACGAAAATATTGCTTTAGAAGCAATGGGTGATCGCGGTCCTCGTCTCTTTGTAGATCTGGTTCAGTCCATTACAAGAATGTGAAATGAGTTGAGTGATGGCCACATCGAGGGTTTGTTTATCATTTCAAGCGGACATTCTCTAGCAACAACCCATCCAGAACAATGTTGTTTATCATTCATGAAATCATGTTCGATGACATATCAAATAATAATTCTTTCTTAACATTTGTTTTATATCGTAAAAGAAATCTATGGGAACAATCTAATATATTTAAAAAATAGAGCCATTGGCTCTGTAGCTCATCAGGCATCATATCAAGTTTGCTTTATACAGGCAAGATGAGCTAAAAATGAAACTGATGTTACCTATTGCAAGAAAACCTATAAAAATATTACAAAACAAATGTATTATTATTCAACACTTTTTAGATCGCCAAAATCAGACACTGAAAGAAGTCCACACTAAAATATCCAAGGAGAAATAAATTTGCCATAGACTGATATCTAATGGAGAAAAATAGGTTTTTAAGATTGTGACCCCTGTGACCCTATTTGGGGTCATGGGGTCACAAAAACCTACAGTTTAGAATCCCAATTGGCCAAGGAGTCTACATGCAGTCTTTCAGCTCAATAGACCTTTAGGAGCTAAAAATGATGAAAATAGGTTTTTAAGGTTGTGACCCCTGTGACCCTATTTGGGGTCATGGGGTCACGAAATCTACAATTTAGAATCCCCATTGGCCAAGGAGTCTGCACATATAATTTCAGCTCTCTAGACCTTTTAGAACTGGAGAAGAAGATGAAAATAGGTTTTTATGGTTGTGACCCCTGTGACCCTATTTGGGGTCATAGGTTCACCAAAGTTACAAATTAGAATCCCCATTGTCCAAGGAGTCTGCACATATCACTATCAACTCTCTAGTCCTTTTAGAACTGGAGAAGAAGATGAAATAGGTTTTTAAGGTTGTGACCCCTGTGACCCTATTTGGGGTCATGGAGTCACGAAATCTACATTTTAGAATCCCCATTGGCCAAGGAGTCTGCACATATCGTTTTTAACTCTCTAGTCCTTTTAGAACTGGAGAAGAAGATGAAAATAGGTTTTTAAGGTTGTGACCCCTGTGACCCTATTTGGGGTCACAGGGTCACCAAAGTTACAAATTAGAATCCCCATTGTCCAAGGAGTCTGCACATATAATTTTTAACTCTCTAGTCCTTTTGGAACTGGAGAAGAAGATGAAAATAGGTATTTAAGGTTGTGACCCCTGTGACTCTATTTGGGGTCACAGGGTCACCAAAGTTACAAATTGGAATCCCCATTGGCCAAGGAGTCTGCACATATAATTTTTAACTCTCTAGTCCTTCTGGAACTGGAGAAGAAGATGAAAATAGGTTTTTAAAGTTGTGACCCCTGTGACCCTATTTGGGGTCACAGGGTCACCAAAGTTACAAATTAGAATCTCCATTGTCCAAGGAGTCTGCACATATAATTTTTAACTCTCTACTCCTTTTGGAACTGGAGAAGAAGATGAAAATAGGTATTTAAGGTTGTGACCCCTGTGACCCTATTTGGGGTCACAGGGTCACCAAAGTTACAAATTGGAATCCCCATTGGCCAAGGAGTCTGCACATATCATTTTTAACTCTCTAGTCCTTCTGGAACTGGAGAAGAAGATGAAAATAGGTTTTTAAAGTTGTGACCCCTGTGACCCTATTTGGGGTCACAGGGTCACCAAAGTTACAAATTAGAATCTCCATATGCTAAGGTACTTGTACACAAATTTTCAGCTCTCTAATGTGTATGGTTCATGAGGAGAAGTCGAAAGTGTCAAAAGTTTACGGACGGACGGACGACGGACGACGGACGACGGACGGACGACGGACGGACGCCGGACGACGGGCCATGCCATAAGCCCATCTGGACTTTCAGTCCTGATGAGCTAAAAAATGCTTTCTTGCTATTGTAACAGACACTAATTGCCCTTTTAGTATATATGACACTTCAATTAGGATCATCTGAGAATATATGAATAATTATTCAATGGCTTTGGAATCCGTGCAATGGAAACCAAAGAATACATTGGTATGAAGATAGTGGGACTACATGGGTACATGAATATATATATATACATATGTAGGTATCACAGGCGCCCTCAATCGGATCTAGCTGATGGCATTCACGTCAACAGCTTATTGATTACAGCTCATCACATTCCACCCTGGGCCAGCCGCTTGGGGTCAAGGCCAGGGGTCAATGTATATCTACATGTGTCTGCGGGACATCTTCCCCATACTTTACCTATCCTTCCCACTTCTATCTGAGGCAGGAAAAGGAAAGCAAAGGAAAAGTTGCTTTGTCTATGCGAGCAACAATCTCGCCTGGACCACAGGTACTAGGGTTTCAGTTTGACTCACTCATATAATGGTATTGATAATAAAAACCATAATAAGAACGATGTTGGTATTCATATAGCGCCTTTTCCACGTCCTAAGACAATCGCAAAGCGCTACCTACATTAAATCCAGAAGGATAGTAGTTTCACAGCTTCTACTTGCGCTGATCGTGACCATACAGGTCGGTACATCCTGTTATCAGGTTTCACAACTGGATGGACTGAGTGCAATGTGAATGAAGTGCCTCGACAAGGGCACAACACAGGATGAAACCAAGGTCACAAATGAATTCGAACCGTTTTACTAACTGAGTGAAACCTTGACACTAACCCGGAGTCGTAGTAATAGGAGAAATATGCATAACTGGACAGCAATCCAATTATTCTATGCATGATAGTTTCGGGTGTCTACATAATTATATCCTCGTATGAATTGTAACGGATTGCATTTGCTTCTTCATGACGCCATACGATTTAAAGAAGCATTGGTAACCGCGTGTGTGGAAGGGTGGAGGTGTGGAGGTGTTGTGGGGGTCTGCAGCTCACGTATCAGTGCCCTGGGACACAGGTGTGTAGGACAGACAGAAACCAGATATCTGCATCACATATGTAACATATCCATCTCAAGTCGGGATGCAGGTCGGGTTACACCAAGTTACAAGTTACATGCGACACCTGGCTGCTAGTCAATATATCGCTGCTACCGATACAGCAAACCTGCACCATATAGGGCTCCACATGTGGATGGTACATGTCCTCAAAATTACGGACACGTGACACAAACACATGATGAATATGTTCATCTACATGTCTGGAACATAATGTGTGACATATGAAGGGTTCTGGTCACATTATTTGAGAATAGCATGAGTCATGTTATATGCTACGTGTCAGAAGAATTCCTTTGGTTAATGAAAAGTTATCTTACCAAGGACTAACCTTTTTATACATGTACTCTTTACCATAAGTTAAACGAGCAAGTCCCCTATCTGATCGTGCAGACAGGAGATGCAGGAGAGAGTCCAGATGAGATTGATGGCTAGGAGCTGGTGGGCGTGAAGCCGTGCTGGATCGTCTCGGTACCTGGCCGGTAAATCACTGATTGCAGACATCAAAGGGGGACAGGAAGGACGATCTGGCAGCATCTTCAATGACGAGCAACCACCCTACATCAGCCCCCCTCCAGTTGTTCATTTGTAGAGTTTACACGTTCATTGGCAAGCCGAGATCGTTTTCTACTAATGCCAATAGACCATGTAATGAAATAAACAAAGCGATCATACTTGTCTCCAACGCCTTCGTTTGTGCCCAGAGACTATTTTATGATTTGCGCCAACATGCTGGATTTGTGCTCGAACACACAACCTTTTATAGACCATTCAATGTAAAAATAAACCCAACTATTAATTGGTATCTACATCACGTGACACGCAGCAGGTGTCATGTGTTCAGAAAAACAGCGCAGTATTGAGTGGAAGAAAACAAACAACATCGCCGATATATGTCACTAATAAAAGACTTATGTAAAGAAAGCTAACGTCTTAGCTCTTTACATAAATCCGCCTTTGAGCACAACAGAGTGTCATGGGGGTCACTGCCGTTAAATGTTATTGCCAGATTGATGCATGTATTGGGGTACAGACGAGGGTATACTTCCAGCACCGTCCTGCCCGGGGTGGATGATCGGGTAGCAGAGGGAGGGAGGGAGGAAGAGAGATACCCCGAGAGAGGAAAGTCGAGTACTCGGGTCTCCACGCTGCCCCGGGCCAGGGATAAATGTTTTGTCAACCTATAGGAGTGGGCATTGTGTGGTGTAATTGCAGTGGAGGAAAGCTCCAATATGTTCCTGCAGTATGTAGGTAAGCACTACCCCTCGTCACGCTTCACTGACCACCACTGTCCCCACTCTGCTTCGATCATCTACATATACCCGTACCTTAACATTTAGGTAACACAACATATACCCGCACCTTAACATGTAGGTTACATATACCAAACCATAACCATCGGCTTTACTTACAAAAGTTTACAGCTTTTTTACCAATTTTAACCAATTGATTCGGGGAATTGATGAACTATTTTTTAATAAAGTGTGTTCGTAATATTTACCAAAACGCAACTGAGTTAAATCGCAGCTTGATTTCATCCCATTCAAGGAAAACCGACATCAAATGAAATGATTGGAACACTTAATGTTCCTTCAACCAAGTAAATGTTTTCTATGAAGTCTTTTAAGTAGAATAATATAAACAACATAAATACATTATTTGAGACTGATCTTAACTAAATGACGAATTAATGTCGAATGTTATTACAGAAATGATTGTTGTCGCTGAGAAAACGCAGAAATATTACTTCAAGGTAATCTACATTGTGACACTTTTCATTCTCAGCCAAGCATTCAATTACCCGCTAAGCGTAATGGGGCCATTTGAAACCATAAATAGAACACATATCACATTAACGCAGAGTTCACTCTTCTTTCTTTAACTGTCAATAATATTTGCAAGTTGTTCCAAGAGGAAAACTTGTACTAGACTTTCTTACTTTAAATGTGATTTATAAGGTAAGGAACAAATAAACAACATTGTGTTCTGTGTTACAGATATAGAATTATATATGTTCAAATAACTTCAAATAACAAAACGAGATGTTCAAATTGAATAAATGTGATGATGCAAAGTAGAAGGAAGTGAAATGTGAAGCCTCAGAAAGTGTTATATTGGCTGCCTAACAAGGCTTCTCGGGCACGATGTTGTGAGGCAGGTGAGTGGGTATATATCATTTGGTGGAACACATGGTGGAAGAGGAACACATTTTCTTATATGCTGTCAACAGTTCTGTTCGGAAGTGCCCCCCCCCCCCCCCCACTCTACAAGACGCTTTTACGGTTGTTCTTTCACAATGTATCTATGGTAGCAAGTGGGCGATTGGGATGAGGAGCAGGGATGACCTCCAAAGTAGTTTGCTATATAAGGTAGGCACGAGGACGTGTACATGTGTGGTCACCTCACTCTCAGTTAACTCGTCACGAGAAACATCACATCAATTTGCATGACCAAAGTTTGTATAAATGTTTATTATAGGCTTATTTGTTCAACGGCAGTTTAGGAAAATACGCGGGGTTACAAAGTCAGGTGAACCTGTTAAACCTGAGATTAACATTTGAATGGTTACAATTATACAAAGGGGGGTAGGGGTAGGAGGGCACCTCTCGACCTAGTTCCCACTAGCCTGACCGTGTTCCTTCATCTAGACACTTTTAGCAAATGTTATATGTGTTAATGGAATTAATTCTCAACAGTTTAAACATTGGCTTTTGTTATGTGTGGTAAAGCCTTTTCACTAATGACGGTGTGAGGGTTGGGGTTGTTGTATTTGACAGCACTAAGGGCACATTACCATTAGTGTCGTCCCCATGACAACCCGAGGACGCTAGGAAGGGCGTGGCCGGGGTGAGGTAGGGTGGGTGAGGTAGCCGAGAGTGGAGGAATCCATGTACTGCCACTGTATCGAGGCGACTGAGCCGGGGGGTCAAGTATGTGCACTACACTCTACCGGACACTGGTCACTAATTGTTTCAGGCGCTGCAGGACAGGCACTTCACCTGTTGCTCTGAATGTGTGACCTCTCGGACAGGTCAGCTCTAGCTCTGAGGTGGACATGAGTGGACATGAGTTGGTCCGGCAACTGTTTACAGCCAGTGAGGTGTTGGAGCACAAGGTGGTATACCAGGGTGAGACACTCACACCTCTGCAAGGAGCAGTGTCCCCTGAATGAGTCCGTCTCCAGATAGTTGAGTTTGTATTTTCCAGATAGAGGTATCGGGCTCGTGCTCGGCACTTTGGGTCAGCTAGAGAGACTACCTACTAATAACGTATTTTGTGTGTGGACAATACTACTACTATCCGACTAACTCAATGACTGGCCAAACCAGTTTAATTAGAGAACACACGACTACATTTGAGCTGCAAAACCGAGCTTAAGTTACGTAATTAATCTCCCTAGTTATTTACACCCCTACTGGAAATCTAGAATTACATAAAGTATGAATATCTTCAAGCTACAGTTCCGCCGACACAAAAGGATCTAGATTATCATGACAATCTTGCCTCCAGATTGGCCATCTCGGGCCAGCTCCACAGAAGAAAGCAGCGCCTCGCAAGTCAGGTGTCAAAATGGCTGGAGGTGAGGCAAGGCGACCAGGAGCCTTCGCTCCCACCGACAACCCAATTTATCATCAACTCTATCTTTTATATCTGCCATTTATTTCGCCCGGGGCTAGCATAATAAAAGCTCGGGCTGAAAGCGGCGAGATGGGATCGTAGTAGTAATTTTGCCCTTATGGACTAGTTTAATGTCTCTTTCCTCCCCCCGAACCCCCGCCGTTTTATTTGAATGACAATACGTTGGCATGGAGACCTGTTGGATTCCAAGTGAAGTCTGAGCGCCACATTCCAGCCCTCTCCTCTGTCCTGACCCATCATGGGTAGTACGTACAGCCTCGATCTCGCTAAAATGGCGGCCATGCTTGGGCGAGCCACGATCAAAATAAAAGTCACCAGTGCGTGGAGACGAAGCGCATTACACATCCACTTGAAATGCCTGACTACCCTAATCACTCATACGTAACTTCCACAACTAACTTGACCTTGCGTGTGTGACCCACAACTTTCCCGCCACATAATCTGCATTCACTTGATATTAAATCATTCTTGTACAAATAGAATAGCAAAGCGAGAAAAACACTTCTCAGGTAAAGCTTTCAAATCGTTAAACACAAACAGCATTTCAGTGTAGGTTAGTTCTTCATAGAGTTTGTCGTGTAGCGTTTGACCTGATTTCAAAAAGAGGTATTTGGCATTCATCAGATCGTGAATTGGACTGAGAGTCCACGTGTTACAATCGCCTCCCCAACTAATAATAGCCAGGGTATACAAGAAATGAATGGTGAGGCCTTCAGGGAGCCGCTAGTGTTTAACTGCATACAAGAAGCGAGTAAGCCTTTAGATGGATATACATTGAGTATTTAATAATGAGTATATTGAAATCTCTGGCCTGGGGCAAGTGTCAGAGCACTTCTACAGGGTATTCAGCTGGGTAGTTCTACACCTTCTGGGCTGAATGATTATAACCCAACCATCTAACCTACCCCAACAGGTTACCATGCCTTGAGTGGACCACGATTATTGTCTGTAATACGTGTGCGTTTGTAAGTTTGACACACAAGACAATCGACTGGAAGGCAGAGAACGGGAACACGAAGATAGAAACTATCCAACTCAATGTAGATGTGACGAGATTGTTAGAAGTAAATCGTTCATCTCTTACCATCCGCTCAGGGAGTTACCTCATTAACCTGATTACAGTAATTAGTAATTGTAATGATACTGTACATGTTCATATGTAAAATATAATACCACTTATATTTCTATTACAACCTTTAACATTCCCTATTGATTCTTTTCATGAATATATGTAAAGACTTAATAAAAGAAAAGCAAAAAGATTCAGAAAGACGCATAACGTATAATTTAGTGGAAATAAATACCCGAATGTTGGCTTAATTTCACTTAAAGGTCAAGGTTACACATTTTCATGAAATGGCAGTGACATTAAAATAGACCTTGAAAATACACATCAAAAACAATTTTAACAAAACAGATTAAATTGACATAACAAAAATCTTCTAAAGACAATTACATTTGTTCGAGTCTATTCATGCATTGCATGTCCCTTATAAGTTACAGGCGTCCTTGAACCCTGACCTCAACGTTCAATAGCTTCAAGTTTCGAAGGTTTAACTTCTAGACCTGTTCCTGTCTCAGACAGGCCCATATTAACAGTGTTGGTCCTCAACTTCTCTAAAGCAAGTATTTACACCTTCCAAATATGTCATCTCAAATAGTAGGATCTTGGAACAGGGAAGGAATAGGGGCTACTAATCATCCGCGAAAACAAGTTCAGACACTGGACACATAGGAAATACAATATTGGCAATAATGAGAGACTTCCCGCAACGAGCTTTAAATTGCGTCTCCGCACCTCAGCTGACTGCCCATTGTGTACCCTATTATATAGGGACAATTGAAGAAATGGGTTTGTCAGGGAATTCATACATCAGGGATGTTACGCAATGCGTACCTTACTGGAGATACGAGTTCCTAACGACAAAAACATCATTATTCTCTCCAAGACGTAAATAAGTGAACCAATGATTCTCCAGGAGTTCCTGGACTGCCTTTATGAATTGCTTGGGAAGGAAACATGAACGTTTTGTTAAAAAGTTTAAGGATTCTTATTGTGAGTTGAGACACATGTTGAGCGGAGAAGGTGCGGCCAGATCCTGCCCACAGAGGGAAGTGTCCACCCTCGTCCTCCCCAGCACCTCTGTCAGCCCCGTGTACCTGCAGCACGACACACAGTGGAGAAGGAAGTCAATACTTGATCTGAAAACAAGACTGAAGACATATTGTCTTCCTTGAGTGCTCCCCTCTAACATAGTACCCCTGCAGTTGCCTTAAATAACTCAAAACAAATAGCTAAAAACCATCAACGAAGAGATGGGCCGTTCACATTTATTCATTTTCAAAGACCAAGCCACTTGTCAAAGATTCTCTTGTAAAGGAAATCAACCCCCTGTTCTTCAGTTTTGCTGACAAATGCAAGCCGGTACGCATCTTGCTGGTTGTCCTGTCTACCCTGGGTATTGAAGCTGCTGTTAATATTGCTACTTGCTTGGGGCACAGCGGGATGCCGCTGTTGAAAGATTTGATGGCTAAAACACGTGATAGTTGAGCGGTTTTGAAAAGAAACCAGTCATCCCGGGACATATCCCCCTTTTGGGCCTGCCAAGCCAATAGAGTGCCTTCAAAACACTGCTTTAAAACTCATCAGATGGAAGGGCTCGTATATACCAGCTTAAGCTTGGCTGGCTTTTTGCAGCACATTGCAAATGGTTGGAGATATTGAATACAAGAAAGAACATCATCAAAAGAGTGAACATACTTCATTTAACAAAGAAATACAGAGTTGTATTACAATATAGGCAGATGACAGCTTGATCCTATTCAGAGGGCTCGAGACAAAGCTGGCATAGAATGATGGCAGGTAATTGAATGCTATTATCCAGGTTAACAGGCACAGGTACACAATCTCAGCTGTAATGTTTTTGTAAGAGAGACCCTCTTTAATATTCAGTATCAAACTTCTTCACGAAATCCCCGGCATTTGTAGTTTCTTTACATATAAAGCAGAATATATCCTTTGGTAAATGGTACTTAAAAATGACGTGGTTTGACTGCGTGGGACTTGCCAGGCAAGTTTAAAATCTTTACAGAATATATGTTTGAAAATAGATTCTGGTTTGGAAATATCTGATAAATAATCTGAACAGGTTATGTTTTTAGTAGAAGCTAAAGAAATTAAACGACTAATCAAAAATTGATTATCTGTTAAAACATTATGCATTAATTTACCAAGGTTTTTGTTCAATATGAAATTATATTTTTTAGATATATACATATATTGAAATGGGGTTATTTAAAATCTACTTAAAATGATTAATTTGATTTTTATACGAAACAAACTCGAAATGCGGTTACCCCGAAAAAAGAAAGAGTAAAACCTTTCAAAGAAATCTGTCTAGTGGAGAGTTTTCTCAGTAAACTACACAACTCGTCATTGGATGAGTTGAATACTGACTGATGAGACATTCCGCTGTAGAGGCGGACACAAAGACGAGACATCAGTCCACTTAACACCTTTAAAGTAACCATTGCTGCTGATACACTCGCACATAGACACAGGCAATATGGGCAAATATTGACACATTCAAATTGTTCATAACTGTCCACTACTTTGTGAGTGGCTGGGACTGCAGATAGCGATTTGTAGGAAACAACTAGCCGACAAAGTTTCCTATGTATTGAGTGAAAGATTGTCAATATCCCACATGTCCCAACTGACGTTGTGAAAAGGTTGTCAATTACAAGCGTATTGTTGGGGACTATGGGCCCAATCCCAACTGGGGAGAATCGTGGTTAGGTAGAGAATTAGTCCCATTACTCGTCATTCACTTGTTTGTGCTCATAACATACACAACAATATTATTATCATAGCTACACAATTGAAACACGAGTGCAATTATCCTCAGTAATCAAATGATAAACGAAGAAATCCATTAGCAATAAATGATTATTCGACCGAAGCAAACATGAAGTAAAGCTAATTAATACAGCGCGAGTTTAACTAACGTTACACTAAAACATATTTACTATTCTAAATGATAAGAACATACAGAACAAGGTATTCTTAGTTTTCATTCGAGTCAACTCTCTAGGTACTGCCAGGCGATATACTTTATCCTTTACTATTACTGGGTAAGACAGAAACAATGTGAGAACGACGATGAATAAATTATACTGTTCGGCACTGTCAGGATTTCTAGTGATGTTCGAAAAACACTCATCCCGTCCACTATTATTCCCTTCTTAGTAAGAAGCCAATAACAATAGTTAACTGGGCGACACGGAAACTTGTCTTATTTATTCATAAGGAAAATGCTAAATAATTCACACTCTCTTGGGAGGTGGGAAGCGGGTGACGTCTCCTACACCTGTCAATTAGGGGCCCGTCGGGTAACATATCCCCGGCCTTGCTGAGGGCAGGCTTTACCAGATAACAATCAACTCTTCTAAAATACATATTTCATACACAGGCAACCTACCCTCCCACTTATAACTACTCGCTTACTGTAATTCACTTTGAAAACACACCTTTGCTTTTAGAAGTAGAAGTAGAATAGAAGTACATCGAAGTCTTACAGTTTCCAATCATAGTGACATTACATTACATGCTGTTGAGAATCTAGACCTGTTTACACGCACTTGAAACGATGACAAAAAGCGGAAATAATAATGAAAAATATAAGCATGAATTTGCATGGTTTGAAGTAAAGAAAATACCCTCGAGGTATCATATTGGTACTCTCCTAAATGACATAAAATTCATTACAGTCAAATTTGGTTCATTAAAGATTGAGATGTTCTTTGTCTTGAGCTCTACGGTGAAAAATTAAGAATTGACGACAATTTGTTTTTTTGTTTGATCAGAGAAGCACAACAAATTGTAATCGATATGTTAGTTTCAATGGGATTAATTAAAGAATCAACACAGCGCGGCTTCTGTAGTCTAGTGATACTCTATCGATCTTCTCATCAATAGCAAAACAGCGCTCAGGAATCCTCGCTTCGATCACTTCTTGTTAGGGGGTAATGTCCGTTTTTTAGCAACAATGATCGCTTCATCACACCACATTAATAATTTTCATCAGGGACATAAACGCCGTGTTAATTGTCATTACGGGTATAATACCTTCCTCCTTATCCTCGTATGTCTTCAATTATGTACTTGGACTTTCTCAAGTATATCTATTCATTAACAACTTTCTTATTTCTTATTTTTTACAAATAATATGTTCTTCAAGGATTTTAATTTTAAAAATTCTTGTAAATGAGATTAAGTTATCAAAACGAATTTATTTCAATCATTCAACAGGAATTATATTTATAATTTGGCAAAAAAAAAAAAAAAATGTAATGCTTAATTGATATTTAGAAATAAGTAGGTGAAGGCTTGTCAATCGACAACGTCGATCTTGTATGGATTGTATACCTATCGTGGACCATCCAATCACTATACAAGACTTGTAAATGCTTTGGTCAATGTTTTCTCCGCATCAAACAATTTTCAGTAGAGAAGTAAATGACATCATGGTCTGAACTTATCTAAACATGTAGGAAATCCATCATTATTAATCAATACAGTAGAGCGTGTGACAGTAGAGCGAATAACAAATCTACATTGTTGGGTCCCGGAGAAGAGGATACAGAAATAGTAGGACTGTCAGCTGTATATATATATATATACATACATACATATATATATGTGGAATGTAAGGGAGCTGATGACGCGGTAAACACAGACGCAACTGACAGTGACAGATTCTTCCCCCACTTCTCAACCTCGAACACACTTACGTTACTATCATCATGACATGGGCTTCTCTTGTTCACATAAATATTGTATTTTTCTTTCTTTTTTTTTATTCAAATTTACTAAAACACGGAATGATTTTTTTTAATTTATCAAAGAATGAAGAAAATGACCATCCATTCCCATTAGTTATAATTTTAATGTTTTTCTCAGCGGTTGCGTTTATTTCAAGGAACCAATTTATTATATATTAAATACACAACAAGAAGAATTTGTCTGTGTAACCAAAGGCCTAAGTTTACAAGTGTTGGTGGACTAAGGTCAGGGGTAGCCCCGGGGGGTGATAAACAGTCCGAGTCTCCGCGTCATCTGCAGTGCAAGGAAAAGAGACGGGCATGAAATATCGCCCTGTCCCACACCTACTTCCTACACGCAACACGCGGGATTGCCTCTCGCACTCATCCTTATTCAGTAGACCTCTTTATATTTTCTAAATAATATTTTTTTTTAAATATTTTTTAATTTCTAAGAAGTGTTAATAATTCAAACTATGGTTGTTGAGAACAAGCTGTCCGAGGTGTTCCTGAAATGAGGTAAAGGCGCTGCATGCAGAAATACTATATTGAATTGAAATAAATATATCTACCTTGCTTGTCCATGACTATGTTGGGTTGAGTCGTTACTTGGTTCATTGTTGCGTTTTCTCTCGCTTGAAAGTGAAGGCCCCACTCAATCTTTGGAGGAAACGACACGAAAGGGGCTTCAATATAATCCACATAAACAACACGAGCAGAAAACAATGTTTAAGTCTACACAATCTAAACCAAAATTTGTTTAAGAATAATTATCTTATTATCTTTTTACATATTTTATTATTACACATTTTTAAATATTTAAAAATTCACCATAATTAATTTTGTAAATATAAATTTACTGAAAAAAATCTTCTGAATAAATGAAGACAAGCAACTTTCTATTAATTCGTTCTTTTTTCTCGATTTGTTTTCAGACTATTTTCATAAATAAAGATTTGCATGCTATTTATCAAATCTGAAATTTGGAGAATGAACAAACATTTTGTGGAAGAAATTACTTACCGCTGTCATCATTGTGCTGTTATTGATACAAGTGACAGCAAATTAAAATCAGATGAAAGTTATCCAAACTTTGTAACTCCAGGGTAATCACAGATATCCCGATGTAAGGGGCACTTATCACTTTTAACTCAACACTGTATACGAGAGACTAATATTGTCAGGACAAACACGATACAGACACAAGTGTTGACACAAAAGCAATCGCAAAGAAAACTGGGGCTATGACTGAGTGAAGAAGCTCTTTAAGCCGGTTAGGGGTATCTCTATGGGAGATGCCGGTGAGCAGAGTGCTAGTACATCCGAGACTCTACCGTCATGCGAGTGGGCCGCGACACCGGAGCGAGTGAGGGAAGGAAGCCCCACCAACTAACTAGCCGACTCATTCCCTGTCTGTTGACAAGTTGACAATTTGTTGCATGGCTGCTCACGCAGGAACCGTGTCGATCTGTTACGAAGCTAAGTGAAAAATCAGAACCTACCTTTACTGTCTTTATTGGCCTGGGACATTATAGGCTTGAGTGAGCGAGGGTCGCTTGGCTTCTCTCTTAGTCCTATTGGTTGTAACACTTCTCTCTTCCTTAACCAAGTGTAACAGTCCAACACGAGCTGATGAGGAGTGGTGGCCGACCATGCGACACGACGCCACAGGTAACTAACTAACTGCAGGCGGATCTGAAACAGTCGCAGAGAGCTGCCTGAGATACACACACGGACAGGTGGGTACAGGTAAGGATTCCACAGGTGAGGCATTAGCTACAACCCCTTCCCCTCCTTCAGTCACTAGTCCCAGTCAACCTACCTGTTCTCTGCCAGCCAGCGAACAGGTGTATGTGTGTATGTATTGCCATCAAGCACTACCTACCTGTGTTTACACCTTCGAGCGGCTAATCAAAGTAGACGGATTGCTCCACGGCTGAGTGGCGGTACTATATCGGTGTAAAGTGGACGAGGACACGCTAACCCTTACCTTCACGTCTTGGAATGAGTCCCACTCTTGTGTCGGGCAGCTTGTTGCTTCTAGTCCCTACAAGGATTGTACCCCATTGTACGACTCAGGCCTTTTCCCCGAGTCATGCATATTAAAAGTTGTTCCTGGCCCGTGATTGGCCGAGCGTGTCGCGGCCGCCATAAGCCGACTGACTTGCTGAAGCAGTATGGGACAAGTAGCGGCCCAGTCGTCAGGCTTCTTCTGGCGATTTCTACACACAAACTGCCGCCAACATAGGTTACTGTTACCTTAAACTGAGTTTATATCTATCTAGTGTTCATGTGCATGGAGTTGCGACAGACAGGTGTACACAAACACCTGAACCACGCTCAAGGTGAAGTTGCTTCAACTTTCCTCTACCCTCGGGACATTCACCGCCCTGGTATGACATGTATGCTCAACTACTTAACCACCAGTTAGACATACCCTGTAATGCTCCCGAGTAATTATATATATATATCTTTCATTCAATTGCCTATATTTTCTATTTGCAGTGTATGTTGGCCGGGGTCCGACCAGAGCCACGTAAGAATTTCAGGTGGAGGCGAGCAACTTCACTTTACCTGTATACATTGTCAGCAAGGGGCAACTTCTACATGCACAACAATATTTTGCGACGGGTTAAATACATAAATTGATCAAAGTGCTGGAACCCAACTGCATCAAGATGGATACTATGTGCTCATTGTGAGATATATGTGAAGTGCAAGACAGAACGCAGCAGCGTGCACCTGACCTAGTTAGTGGAGCTCATAATCATCAGCTGTCAGAGTTATGTGTCTGCCAGTGACAGCTTATGGAAATGGACGATTTAACAGACTCGTGCACTGTGTCCCGCTGCGTCCAGTTCGAGACGACAAACGTTTGAAATGAACATGTATTTGCAGAAATCTAGACAAGTTTGCCTTCCACTCTGCTTGTATCCTGAACACATTACACATCAATATCACATCTAAAAGCAATCAAATGAAAATGCTTAAAATTAGAGCTGTTACCTAGCTGACTGGAGTCTGTTTTGCTAGTTAAGATAACACACGTGTAATTAATAGCTCTTGCCATTCCTGGTTCGTGTGTGTTTACTCATGCAGAAAGGGTGTATTGTCTCAAGTCGAGCTAATGCTTCTTTCCAATCCCGATTCAGGGCCACCGCCCGGGGGTACCAATGATCCACCCATTCACCCAGCTACTGTAATTATACCTTTTTTTGCACGTGGATTAACCTCCCCCCGATGGCGTTTTACACTCAATAGATTATGTCACTAAGCCCGAATGGAACATTCCCTCCCACATAGCGGCACACCAACACTTACTGTTAACCCCTTCGAGGGAGAGGATATACCAACATGCTCACAATATCATTACCAAACGATTTCATTCCTAGGCTACAACACTTATGCATCACTACATCCATTTCACATGAAGGCGTTAATTCAATAGATTCCAAATGCAAACAAATGATTAAACAGAAGCCTAAACTTCTGCCCGCTACCCCCACGCCAACCTGTTCCAGACCCTAACCCATCGGTCCCCCACCCACCCTCTCGAGCCACGCCGACAGGTCCGGACCTGGCCCAGGGGCTGGCGAGATGTGCCTGGGGGTCGGGGGCCACGCCTTTGGGTCACCTGTCAACTTGTTTATAGGATATCCCGGGTTAAGCAGTGTTTTTGCAAGCCGCTCCACACCTATAGAGGCGATCCCGGGGTGCAGGTTATTGCTAAACACTATTGTGTGCCGCTATTCTATTCTGGGCACAATAACGATCTACCCGCTTAAAGAATTCCTAATTCATTCTCGAGTGGGAAACCCCCCCAAGTGAGAAAGCAAATGAAAAGAAGTGTTTGATCACTACGATATATTTGCCGAATAGATGTTGGTATTTCGCCCAAGTGTCGTTGAAATTCTGGCGTCTATAGAAGTTGAACTAGCGGTCCAAGGGGCTTTTGTTAGAGAGGACAGAAATCGGATTTGGAAAGTGTTCCCACATAGAGCCCCAAACACCCTATTGACATTTATGATAAAATCGACGATTTCCCACCTGAACGTGCTGACAAGATTAGCGGATTATGTCCCTTTCTTCACTTAACATGATTGATAATTCACAACCAAAGAAAGCTCCCTTCATTAACATCACATACCCTCGGTGCCGATGCACTTTCCAAGCATTTTTTCTTTTAATTACCGCAAATGTTTCATGTCACAAACTAGACAGTTTAGATTAAAAACAAAACCACCAAATTTTCACGTCAGGTGGATTACGTAACGCTCGTTATTAATACAACTTTTATATTTGGAGGCTCCAACCTCAGACATGGCATTTGAAAAAATAAAACTGATGACGAAAAAACATTGAATGTCCACAGCAATCAAAGAAAACCAACAACAAACAATTGCGTTTCATTGAATACATTGGCTTGTTTTGATGTATTTTTCCTCGATTTCGGAAGGTAAAAGGAAAAAGTAGGCATGATCAAGTCTATAAGACAAAGACCAAGGCTTATAAGCGATGCGGATAGGCGTGGGCGATGCCTTGCGAGTATTTGATGATACAAGTCGTATTGAATACAATTTATAGAGCTATATACTAAAATGGAATATACATCGCTTTTAAGAAAATAAGTACAAAAATATAGAGACTTGCAGAATATTTCAACCAGGAAACAATTGTTATTGAATACTGCACCATTCTAAAATTGCAACCGACAAGTGCAACATTTGAAATAGATTAGATTATAGTTTTTCTGCAATTGATCGGACATTTAATCCTTCATCTTTCCTTAAAAACCATGAAGTTTACATGGTCATACATACTTACATCTCCTGCATAAAGTACACTATTTGTAGATTATACATATCTTATAATAAGTTTATCCCTTTTCTAGCACTTTAATTATGTTGAGGAATCCATTATTTTATTTTGCTGACCTTTATACCAAACATAAACGAACACAATTTCAAGAATATGAACAAGGAAATTATTTTGATAAAAAATACGAAATAAATCAACATATGTTCATTGGATGTCATAATCTGGGGAAAGTTTTAAGGGCAACGAGACACTATTGTAAAAATATCTTCAAATGTACATAAAATATAATTCAAACATGGATAAAAGATATAAAAGATAAACAAAACAAGATACCTCGATTGGTAAGAGTTATGATAACGAAGGTCGGACGAACAGGCGTTTCATGTAGGTCTGACAAAAATGTCTACTTGACGGATGACCGGATGAACTTATTATTATTACCGAGAAAATCAATAGAATATTAAGAATTATTCCTTATTATATATTACTCTTGCCTAAACATCAGGGTATCCATTGCTCTCGTTCGGGAAGTATTAAAACAATCGTGTCTGTCGTAAAACACAGTATATCATGGACACTCATGCATATACTTTCCTCTCTATAATATTGAAGTCATTAAAATGTTTCAATCGGCAGAATTTCAGCTGAATAAGGCAAATGAAATGAACTTTTCACATATGACTCTTAATGACTCTAACGTACAATACTTGCCCTTCGTAAGTTCGCAATCATTGATATGTGAAGCTATGAGTCTTGGAAGGAGAAAACCTGCAATATCAGCGTGAGCTACCGACTGTTGTGAACGCAACGAGCGTTACCTTTGCCTATCAAACCAGTTGTAATGCAGCAATGCGGACTTGATTTGAACACTAAATATTAATCTTTAAGGTAAGTCTAAAGAAAGGATCGCGTCCTTCTTATAAAAAGTAATACATATTCCGATTGCGACTGAAAACATACCATTGTTCTAAAAAAAACCATCTGTGTTTCTAAGCAGTGTGTATGGATGTATGCCAGTTTATCTATATAAGTATTTTGTATGTTTCCATATAAGTATGTGTGGATATGATAATGATGTGAATATATGTATGTGTGTTCTCATGTATGTGTGAGCGTCACCTCGAATGTGTGTATGAATCTTATTTCTGTAATTCTAACATTACAGTGAGTATGCATGTTGATACGTATGTGAGCGTTTTGCTATATTTTGTGTGTGATTGTTTGTTATTAAGTGTGTGTTTATGTATGTAATAATGAGTGAATGACTGTTAGCTAATACTACTGAACGAGCAAGTATTTGAGCATGTGAATGTTTATATGCTAATATTGTGGAACGTGCAATTACATCAGTTTTAAAATAGCTTCTAATTTTATTGTAATAATGTGACATTAATTTTAACGACTACAGTGTCTCATAGGCCATATTATGGCCGGGTACTTTGTAAAATATATGTATGTTTTTATGTATTGTAACTTATTTTAAAGTACGTGACACTTTAATAAACATTTTTCTTTCTTCTTCTATAATGGAGAACATCGTCCACTGCATGAACAACTCGTTCAATAGTACATACTACCCAGTGATAAGGAACTGGCTTATTAACAATTGACTCCTTTCACTAGCTGAAGCTCCGTCACCTTGTTATAACCTATATCAGGTAATTATATCTACCACGTTCTGTTCACCATCCCGGGGTACCGGTCAAGGAAAGGTGCCCCCCCCCCCCCCTCCCCTCATGCCGCCCCCTACCGCTGTAGCGTGCACTGTGAAGGTACAGCAGTCGACCGGAGCGTGCAGACCAGAGATCGCGTGCATCCGACAACTAGTGGGACAAGTGGTAGTCACTAACCTCCGAGTCTAACTCGCCGAGTCTGACGCGTCTGTAATGTGGGTATAAAGATTGAATGAGAGTGGAATGTGACGACTGCTGCCCGACATGCAACCTGGAGAAAGGGAGGCGGCACTTGGCGTGTGAGAGTTCTACAAGCGCTTCTGTCTCTGTCTTCATTACTAACACTTAGCACTCATCAATAATCAACATCAACAGACATCAGGTGTAACCGTGATCAACTATCAGTGAAAACAGTTTACACGGGTAGGGCAAGACGCGCTGTAGAATCCTAAATGATCAAAAGAGTTAAATGTGCTCTATCTAACGATATTTTCGGAACATAACATTTTGCATTAGGTCATTTACTCCATTCATTATTGATCATACACATGTCAACATACAACAGTTCTAAAAAGATCAGCAACAACGATTTCTGTTGAATTTTCATTGACATGTCAAAAGATAAATCATATTATGATAACAGATTTTGTAAATGGTGAATCCTAGACGTTTCTTAACGAAAGTAACCAAGAGTCAAAGATGCACATTTCACGTTATCATCCCTTACCCTTTAAACGAGTAAAACCAACGAATTCCAGTATCTTTTCTTGTAAAAAGTGCCTTCAAACGCATCGTCGTCCACATCTAAAGCAAATATTGGAGCATCTAATTATCAACACCCATACTATACACATCCGTGTCACTAGAGACGGTCATCAAATCTACCTTAAATTCTTAACCAAGAAAAGGCACCAACGGTGGTTATCATAACAACGAAACAAAAACTTACAAAAATGATACAGAAATTCTACTCTGAATCAGTGAATATCTTAAATAGACATTTCTAAATCTCTGATTTGTAATAAACAAATACAGATGACAATATCAAATATGATAACCATCTCAATTTTCAAATCTCTGTGACTCTCTGATGTTGGACCGTCGACGTAAGTAAAGAAATATGTTCAAGACTACAATGGGTTGAAAATAACAAGGAACCATCTCCATTTAAGTACCGGTATTGTTTAGAGGACCATGTTATGTTGTAAAACATTGCAGTGTCAAGACAGGTATATCAGAAATATACGGCATTTCGTAACAAGTGAACACACCTTAAGAATCGTACGCGTATTGTTGAGTTTACAGTTTAACAATCTTATATTTGACTGTGTAGGTACAATGTTTTATTGCAGCGTATTTTATTAATCTTTTGAGAAATGTTACACTTACTTCTTAATACTGGTCAACATGTCAACAAATCATGTCTATATTTCACCATTTGTTATATATTTCTCTATATCTCTATCCACTTACAGTCCTTGTCAGAGATCAAGATCAACCATGCAAGCTTCGTTCTAACATTTACCATGCGGTCAACGAGTGAAGGACGTTTGGAATTTTTCATTGAAAACCAAACCTATGACTTATTTATTATAACAAAATATTAGTAAAAGGAATCATAAACACTGGTATCAGCTTTCACGTGAAGCGTGGTGTGTAAGTTTAGACTGAAACTTCGGCTTGTTGTGTGTTGTATGTGGCCTGCTAGTGGGGTACATCAAGCGCGGACATGCCGCGACAGTCGGCGTCACATCAAAGCCTACCGCGGATACAGGTAGATCGGGTTACCCGTATATCACTACACTACCACAGATCGATGCAATTAAACAGTTTTTGTGAACCTCAAATAATAATCGCTTACAGAAAAAGTAAAGGAAAGCCCATCTAATAGTATCGATGAATCACCAATACAATATGGCTGTCCTTTACTTGTGAATTATGGACCACGTAAATGCTTTCTTTCGTCTGAATAAGGGTGTCATCACTCACTAAATGAAAAAACAATTAAGATTTGGATCATATTCGAATGTTGTATTTGAAGAGAAAGAGAGTTGTTAAAGCAACATATGTCAAATATTATCAATTACCTTTTGTCTCTGAAAAAATACCATTTACGGTTTCATACAGTGACATTGTACTGCTGATGGAAGTCAGAATCTAGTTGTGTACAGTATAGAAAGGCTTTTTGGAATTCATTACCATCTTGAAACAATGCTTAAAATAGTACCTAACTCCAGAACAACTTGTGAGATATGGTTGTAGACGTTGTTCTATCGCGGTGTTCTATATCTGTCATTCGTAGATGAAAAAAAGGTTTCATTTTCCTCAATATAATGCAAATTGCAATGAATGCAAAATTCATGATTTAGGCAAATCTAATAGAAGAGAGTATACAGGTGGTAAAGCTGGAGTATTTATTGCAGTCTAAAGGTATGCGAGCAGGACGGCAGTCTATTCGTTCCAAATACAGGTGGAGGTACCAGTGTGGGTGGGTGGAGAGACACAGGTGGAGGTGTGGGTGGGTGGGGAGACACAGGTGGAGGTGTGGGTGGGTGGAGAGACACAGGTTGAGGTACCATAGTGTGGGTGGGTGGACAGACACAGGTGGAGGTACCATTCTGGGTGGGTGGAGAGACACAGGTGGAGGTGTGGGTGGGTGGAGAGACACAGGTGGAGATACCATTCTGGGTGGGTGGAGAGACACAGGTGGAAGTGTGGGTGGGTGGAGAGACACAGGTGGAGGTGAGGGTGGGTGGAGAGGCACAGGTGGAGGTGAGGGTGGGTGGGTGGAGAGACACAGGTGGAGAGACACAGGTGGAGGTGAGGGTTGGTGGAGAGACACAGGTGGAGGTGAGGGTGGGTGGAGAGACACAGGTGGAAGTACCAGTGTGGTTAGGTGGAGAGACACAAGTGGAGGTGTGGGTGGGTGGAGAGACACAGGTGGAGGTGAGGGTGGGTGGAGAGACACAGGTGGAGGTACCAGTGTGGGTGGGTGGAGAGACACAGGTGGAGGTGTGGGTGGGTGGAGAGACACAGGTGGGGGTACCAGTGTGGGTGGGCGGAGAGACACAGGTGGAGGTACCAGTGTGGGTGGGTGGAGAGACACAGGTGGAGGTGAGGGTGGGTGGAGAGACACAGGTAGAGGTACCAGTGTGGGTGGGTGGAGAGACACAGGTGGAGGTGAGGGTGGGTGGAGAGACACAGGTGGAGGTACCAGTGTGGGTGGGTGGAGAGACACAGGTGGAGGTGTGGGTGGGTGGAGAGACACAGGTGGGGGTACCAGTGTGGGTGGGTGGAGAGACACAGGTGGAGGTACCAGTGTGGGTGGGTGGAGAGACACAGGTGGAGGTGTGGGTGGGTGGAGAGACACAGGTGGAGGTGAGGGTGGGTGGAGAGACACAGGTGGAGGTACCAGTGTGGGTGGGTGGAGAGACACAGGTGGAGGTACCAGTGTGGGTTGGTGGAGAGACACAGGTGGAGGTACCAGTGTGGGTGGGTGGAGAGACACAGGTGGAGGTGTTGGTGGGTGGAGAGACACAGGTGGAGGTGTTGGTGGGTGGAGAGACACAGGTGGAGGTGTGGGTGGGTGGAGAGACACAGGTGGAGGTACCAGTGTGCGTGGGTGGAGAGACACAGGTGGAGGTTCCAGTGTGGGTGGGTGGAGAGACACACTTGGAGGTACAAGTGTGGGTGGGTGGAGAGACACAGGTTGAGGTACCAGTGTGGGTGGGTGGAGAGCAAGGTGGAGGTGTGGGTGGGTGGAGAGGCACAGGTTGAGGTACCAGTGTTGGTGGGTGGAGAGACACAGGTGGAGGTACCAGTGTGGGTGGGTGGAGAGACACAGGTTGAGGTTCCAGTGTTGGTGGGTGGAGAGACACAGGTGGAGGTGTGGGTGGGTGGAGAGGCACAGGTTGAGGTACCAGTGTTGGTGGGTGGAGAGGCACAGGTTGAGGTACCAGTGTGGTTGGGTGGAGAGACACAGGTGGAGGTACCAGTGTGGGTGGGTGGAGAGACACATGTGGAGGTACCAGTGTGGGTGGGTGGAGAGACACAGGTGGAGGTACCAGTGTGGTTGGGTGGAGGGACAAAGGTGTGGGTGGGTGGAGAGACACAGGTGGAGGTGCAAGTGTGGGTGGGTGGAGAGACACAGGTGTGGGTGGGTGGAGAGACACAGGTGGAGGTACCAGTGTGGGTGGATGGAGGGACAAAGGTGGAGGTGTGGGTGGGTGGAGAGACACAGGTGGAGGTGTGGGTGGGTGGAGAGACACAGGTGGAGGTACCAGTGTGGGTGGGTGGAGAGACACAGGTGGAGGTGTGGGTGGGTGGAGAGACACAGGTTGAGGTACAAGTGTGGGTGGGTGGAGAGACACAGGTGGAGGTACCATTGTTGGTGGGTGGAGAGGCACAGGTTGAGGTACCAGTGTGGTTGGATAGAGAGACACAGGGGGGGGGTGTGGGTTGGTGGAGAGACACAGGTTGAGGTACCAGTGTGGGTGGGTGGAGAGACACAGGTGGAGGTACCAGTGTGGGTGGGCGGAGAGACACAGGTGGAGGTACCAGTGTTGATGGGTTGAGAGACACAGGTGTGGGTGGGTGGAGAGACACAGGTGGAGGTACCAGTGTGGGTGGGTGGAGAGACACAGGTTGAGGTGTGGGTGGGTGGAGAGACACAGGTGGAGGTGTGGGTGGGTGGAGAGACACAGGTGGAGGTACCAGTGTGGGTGGGTGGAGAGACACAGGTGGAGGTGTGGGTGGGTGGAGAGACACAGGTGGGGGGTACCAGTGTGGGTGGGCGGAGAGACACAGGTGGAGGTACCAGTGTGGGTGGGTGGAGAGACACAGGTGGAGGTGAGGGTGGGTGGAGAGACACAGGTAGAGGTACCAGTGTGGGTGGGTGGAGAGACACAGGTGGAGGTGTGGGTGGGTGGAGAGACACAGGTGGAGGTGAGGGTGGGTGGAGAGACACAGGTGGAGGTACCAGTGTGGGTGGGTGGAGAGACACAGGTGGAGGTGTGGGTGGGTGGAGAGACACAGGTGGGGGGTACCAGTGTGGGTGGGTGGAGAGACACAGGTGGAGGTACCAGTGTGGGTGGGTGGAGAGACACAGGTGGAGGTGTGGGTGGGTGGAGAGACACAGGTGGAGGTGAGGGTGGGTGGAGAGACACAGGTGGAGGTACCAGTGTTGGTGGGTGGAGAGACACAGGTGGAGGTACCAGTGTGGGTTGGTGGAGAGACACAGGCGGAGGTACCAGTGTGGGTGGGTGGAGAGACACAGGTGGAGGTGTTGGTGGGTGGAGAGACACAGGTGGAGGTGTTGGTGGGTGGAGAGACACAGGTGGAGGTGTGGGTGGGTGGAGAGACACAGGTGGAGGTACCAGTGTGCGTGGGTGGAGAGACACAGGTGGAGGTACCAGTGTGGGTGGGTGGAGAGACACACTTGGAGGTACCAGTGTGGGTGGGTGGAGAGACACAGGTTGAGGTACCAGTGTGGGTGGGTGGAGAGCAAGGTGGAGGTGTGGGTGGGTGGAGAGGCACAGGTTGAGGTACCAGTGTTGGTGGGTGGAGAGACACAGGTGGAGGTACCAGTGTGGGTGGGTGGAGAGACACAGGTTGAGGTTCCAGTGTTGGTGGGTGGAGAGACACAGGTGGAGGTGTGGGTGGGTGGAGAGGCACAGGTTGAGGTACCAGTGTTGGTGGGTGGAGAGGCACAGGTTGAGGTACCAGTGTGGTTGGGTGGAGAGACACAGGTGGAGGTACCAGTGTGGGTGGGTGGAGAGACACATGTGGAGGTACCAGTGTGGGTGGGTGGAGAGACACAGGTGGAGGTACCAGTGTGGTTGGGTGGAGGGACAAAGGTGTGGGTGGGTGGAGAGACACAGGTGGAGGTGCAAGTGTGGGTGGGTGGAGAGACACAGGTGTGGGTGGGTGGAGAGACACAGGTGGAGGTACCAGTGTGGGTGGATGGAGGGACAAAGGTGGAGGTGTGGGTGGGTGGAGAGACACAGGTGGAGGTGTGGGTGGGTGGAGAGACACAGGTGGAGGTACCAGTGTGGGTGGGTGGAGAGACACAGGTGGAGGTGTGGGTGGGTGGAGAGACACAGGTTGAGGTACAAGTGTGGGTGGGTGGAGAGACACAGGTGGAGGTACCATTGTTGGTGGGTGGAGAGGCACAGGTTGAGGTACCAGTGTGGTTGGATAGAGAGACACAGGGGGGGTGTGGGTTGGTGGAGAGACACAGGTTGAGGTACCAGTGTGGGTGGGTGGAGAGACACAGGTGGAGGTACCAGTGTGGGTGGGCGGAGAGACACAGGTGGAGGTACCAGTGTTGATGGGTGGAGAGACACAGGTGTGGGTGGGTGGAGAGACACAGGTGGAGGTACCAGTGTGGGTGGGTGGAGAGACACAGGTTGAGGTGTGGGTGGGTGGAGAGACACAGGTGGAGGTGTGGGTGGGTGGAGAGACACAGGTGGAGAGACACAGGTGGAGGTACCAGTGTGGGTGGGTGGAGAGACACAGGTGGAGGTGTGGGTGGGTGGAGAGGCAATGTTGAGGTACAAGTGTGGGTGGGTGGAGAGACACAGGTGGAGGTACCATTGTTGGTGGGTGGAGAGGCACAGGTTGAGGTACCAGTGTGGTTGGATGGAGAGACACAGGTTGAGGTACCAGTGTTGGTGGGTGGAGATGCACAGGTTGAGGTACCAGTGTGGGTGGGTGGAGAGACACAGGTTGAGGTACCAGTGTGGATGGGTGGAGAGACACAGGTGGAGGTACCAGTGTGGGTGGGTGGAGAGACAAAGGTGGAGGTACCAGTGTTGGTGGGTGGAGAGACACAGGTGTGGGTGGGTGGAGAGACACAGGTGGAGGTACCAGTGTGGGTGGATGGAAAGACACAGGTGGAGGTGTGGGTGGGTGGAGAGACACAGGTGGAGATGTGGGTGGGTGGAGAGACACAGGTGAAGAGACACAGGTGGAGGTACCAGTGTGGTTGGATGGAGAGACACAGGTGGGGGTGTGGGTGGGTGGAGAGACACAGGTTGAGGTACCAGTGTGGATGGGTGGAGAGACACAGGTGGAGGTACCAGTGTGGGTGGGTGGATAGACACAGGTGGAGGTACCAGTGTTGGTGGGTGGAGAGACACAGGTACCAGTGTGGGTGGATGAAGAGACACAGGTGTGGGTGGGTGGAGAGACACAGGTGGAGGTACCAGTGTGGGTGGGTGGAGAGACACAGGTGGAGGTACCAGTGTGGATGGGTGGAGAGACACAGGTGGAGGTGTAGGTAGGTGGAGAGACACAGGTGGAGGTGTGGGTGGGTGGAGAGACACAGGTGGAGGTACCATTGTTGGTGGGTGGAGAGGCACAGGTGGAGGTACCAGTGTGGGTGGGTGTAAAAAGGTATATAGGAATTAGGGTAAGACCATTTCCACAGCGATCTAGAAGTGAATTAAGCACATGGAATTCAGAACATAGAACTTCCTACACATACAGTTATGTTCAAAGTAGCGCTAATGTTTGTTTCACGTGGTGACAGCTGCTTAATGCAAATTAGAACAACATAGCACCACCAGCTTTAATACAACTACATTGTGTGTTCTACATCTAGCGAGGAACAACATGTTAACTATGTCCTCTCATTATTACCATCGATTTCTCAATGAATTCGTCAATACAGCCATGTTTTTCTCTTTCTAACGAGTGTGTACATTTGATGAAGTGAAATTTATCTATTTGAAAGATTTTAGTATGAGGGATTAACGCGTTAGGCATGATTGACACGTAAACATATGTAACGATCCTGTTATTCGTTTGTATGCGCTTGATATCTTTGTACCGAGTGCCTAAATCAAGATAGTGATCACTCGTCTCGCGGGACATCGGGAGATATGTTCTATTGGCCGAGGCAGTTGTTATCATCTACAAATATGTTTACATATACATGTATATAAGAAGGTGAATACAAATCAAATTCATATCCAGATATATTTTACCGGTTTTGATTATACATTTACCATGGTCTGTAGTAGTTACTGTCAGGTTGTCATCGACATGCTTTCATTACGTTCGTGCTCATTGATATTTCAAATAACCATTTGGGTTCAAAACGTCTTTAGCAATGGTAAGAACTGGAAGAGAAGGAGTAAATGAGTTGGTAGCGTATGAAGCGGAAACTATCCTCACAGAAAGAAAAATATGAAAAAAGAGACAATTCCGAAATATATGGCAAACATATTCGTGGGAGAGGATCAAAGTCAGTAAGGATAAGAACAGTCTCAAGAAAAGTCCAACTGAAGCTGGTTGGTATTTGGTGATACTTGACTGGATTGCGCGGAGTTGTGCTTGTCGTTACGTGAATATGTATGAGAATGAGAGCCGACTGTGTCTGTTTGTAGGCTAATGTGTTATAAATAAACATTTATCGCCTGCATTGTGTGAGCGGTGTTACTTCACAGCATGGTGAACACACCAGACACATGCAAGACAAGACAAGAGGCGCTGTATGAAGATATGAACTTGACTGAGGTTGTGAGGTGGTGAGGTGCTACCAGTCGGGCTGACATCCAGAGACAACACTACACAGAGTGACAACACAGGATGCAAGACCTTCTCATCAATGCTTATTCCTTTATGCTAACGCGCATGATGGACGACAAGGCACTTCAAATGATTGTAATAAGATAAACGCAGGAAATAAAATAAAATCAATGGGAATATTTCTGCAAGAACCAACAAACTAGTATTGTTTGCTTTAGATTGAGAAATGCGGAATTGTATCCTAGAATTGCTATAAATTCGAATTTAAATTCACAAAAATCCTACTAGATAGAGAAAAGGAAGTTTCATTCGATTGAAATTGAAATTGAAAAGTTGAATTTTCTTTTATAGGCATATATTGTAACAGAGGCTTCAAAGAGCTTTCTAACCTTCTGAAATAATGTACATGACTATAAGCTCAAATCTGTTTGTCGTGGTTAGTTCAGATTGAAAACAACAAAACAACAACTAGTCGACACCGAGGAGTGTATGCATCAAAGACAAACAAAAATTATCCTGCCGCATATCGTTATTGAGGAGATATGCAAAACTGGTTCAAGTATATCCATTTTCTTTATCATACAAATGTGACAGTTTGACAATATGACAAGCAAATATACTACTTTGCAAAATATAAGGACACCAAGAAATAAGGATGCCCGGTATTATCGGTATATATTGCATTACAGAAACAACATGATACGTTTCGATTTATATTTCTGAAAAAATCTGAATATGTCGGATGTTTTGAAATAAGCAATTTCAATTTTTTAAAAACAAAGCAAAACCCAACCTAAACAAACGTCATTTTACAGAGAATTGAAAACAAAATATGAAAATGTTTTGTTAAAATAACGCAAATATGAAAAGATTCATACCAAGTTATTACAAAAATTCCCTTTCTATAACGGCGCACAGTTTTAGAGCAATGATTGCTGTTCGTTTTAGTCGAGAGAGCTTGCAAATTCTTAAATTGTAAAAGTACCATTTATCGCAATGCGTATTGCAAATCATTTGTCCGTATTGCAATATATTGAAATATGGAAAAGAGGAACGATTCTCATACTTACCAAGAAAAACTAGCATAAGGGACTCCATAATTAATTTTGTCTCAGTAAGTCTAATCATGTGTCCCGAAAGGTAGTTTGGGTTGAATATTGTATAAGATTGTGTTGAATATTGTATAAGATTGTGTTGAATATTTTGTATAAGATTGTGTTGAATATTGTATAAGATTGTGTTGAATATTGTATAAGATTGTGTTGAATATATTGTATAAGATTGTGTTGAATATATTGTATAAAGGATTATATGTCAATAAATAGACCCCTAAGCAATTCAATGTTCATACAAACTATTTATAACAAAGGCAAAACAACTAGGGAATATTATGTTATGATATCGTTACAAATCATAAGTTTCATATATCTAAGACGGAACAAATCCCCCTTTATCACAAATTCGAATACACTTGTTGTATTTATCTTATCTTTCGTCTTATTTCCTTATTCCACATGTAACATAAATATTAACATGTTGTATGTTACTTTTTACAATATACATGTACATTAACATTAACGATAAAATATACTTTTCCTCGTAACGATGGAATTTGTTAGAGTTTGTTTAAGATATAAATTGGATTAAATACTGAAGAACGGTGCTATAACTATACAACTTTTGTCTTTGAGAACGGAAATAATCAAGTGGCAAAGACATTTTCAGGGGAAAATACTGTATAATACTGCAATAATAGGAAACTCGCGGTTACTCATCAATGAAAGTTGGCAGGTCAAGACAAAAATACGTTAGTGCAAAGGCTCACAGAAATGTTTCGGATAAACTTAATAGCATAAAAAAATCATCATTGATACCGGATGGATTCAGAAATATGACAATGCCAACATTGAGGGAAAAGAAAAAAAGTCTACTTCTCCCAGGCGAGAAACAAAACAAATTCCAAAAACTCTCTTCCACAAAGAAATGTGTCGCTAAAAGGGACAGTCCTATCGGGGTATTTTTTGTGGAAACGAAACTAAAAATTACGCAGTGCTGCATTCTATTCTTTGTCAAATTGTTAAATCTAGAACAACAAAATGCTTACCCCACAAACATATTTGAAAATAAGTGTGAAATAATCATTTAATAATCATATATAATTATAAATAGGGACGTGCTATTTTTTCAACAAAAATACCTCCATAGGATATATAAAATTTTTGACTTCATTTTGTACATTAGAAAACAATAGCTCAATATAGTCACAGCGTCATTTTGTAAAAATAATGTCGGATAGGAATATAGAGTGTATTAGAAATGTTGTCATGTACATATACTATGCTATAGAACTACGAATCACACTTATTACATAAGCATCTTATCACACTATGTTTATGTCTACGATGTATACTCATTATATGTATTCTATTTTGTCATGGGCCGTTGGCTTAATTTTAACCGGAAATAAAGAACTTGTCAAGGGAGTTTCTAAAATTCTTTATGATTCGGGTAGGTCACTTTTTCCATTTTTTTAGATATTCAAGTAACTGATGTTCAGAGATTGTTGACGGTGATGAAGAAAATATATTCATCTAACAAGAACTTCTCTCTCTCTCTCTCTCTCTCTCTCTCTCTCTCCAACTGCATCTCCCACAGACTTATCGATATTGACAGGTAATGCTTAACCATGTTCTCAATTGATTAATTTTGTTAAGTTGTTCGGAATTTATGTTATGTTTCTTAAATCGGTAAACGTATATTTTTGAGAAGACTACGATTTGGCAATATTTTCAGGCATAACGAGAATATAATGTGCCAACAGGGTTTTAATGCTGCTAACAAAGTCTAAATAATGCTCATTTAAAAAAAAAATTTAATTGTGTTTTGCTTCTGCAGCGTTTCATGAATGAATAAGAGTCAGTAAGATTTCTTCCGGTCAGTGAACGATGACAGACGAGGTGATGACTGTAAGAGAAGGAACGGAGACAGAAACAAGTGACGAGATATCGATCTCTCCTGTCTATCATCATTCAGTTATCAACCGCTTATCAAACTTCCTGCTTTACCATTCCTCAAAACTAAACAGGCATTAAGCAAACTGTCTATTTATTGTTGCCTAATAAAACAACATTCTAGATATTATAAATTGTAAACTGCTACTTGATATACCACGAATGTCAGATATTGATAATTTTATTACAAAAGATGACCAACGAATTTTAGAATAATAAGGCGTATTGATTGTCTTATATTTTTTTCTAATCCGATAAGATAATGAGAACTGTCATTAGGGTTTCCTTGAAATAACAACGCATTAGATGACTGATGATATCAAAACGCTGTGAGTGATTCATTTTGAAACACGTACATATGAGTAAATTATTCATCTAATTGAAGCGTCAAGTCTTGTCCTGTCCACCGAACCAATCTGAGGATGGAGAGAATTATGGATAGGTAATTAAAGCGACAACAAGGAAGGATATTCCTTTCGACAATTATAAAAAGCTAATTAAAATGAATTTTAATCGATCCTAAAAAGAAAACTCAATTTATGGCCATAAAAATGAAACAATAATTTCGGATTCGGTATATGTTAGAACTAGAAAAAGATTTTATCTGGGACAGAAATCCATTGAAAAGAAATGGAGGAAATGTTAATAGTTTCTCACTTGATGAAGGGCGACACATTTTAATGTTTCAATCAATGCGCTTTCACAAGATATTCTGTCAATGTTCTCAAACTTTATTAACTATATTTCTTTGGAATGTAATACATCTTGTATTTAAACAACAAATGAACTGATTCAAAGAGACACAACCGCTGTTAGTAATTTGTTTGTGACACTAAGAATAAAGTTTCCAGTCCAGCATCATTTAACAAAACCAACCATTCTGGCAACTAACATCATATTGTAGCGCTAAAGTTTGAAAGTCAATGATAAGAGGTTTAAGAATATATTTTCAGAGTTTCAGGTGTTTTCTTAATGAAATGGCTAGTACATTAAAATGACTGAGATAAAAAAAGGGTTAACACATCTGATATTTGGTTTACATGTCAAGCAAGAGCCGAAGTGAAATCATAAAATATTCATTCATTAAACGTTTAAAAGAATAAAATTGACTATGGAATATTGACACAGCCATTTTAGGCTCTTCATGTATAAAAGATACATAGATGTACAGTGCAAAAATACCATGATTAAGAAGAGTTATGTTAATTAATGGTGGTTTTTTTTCACAGTTTATACATTTAACGAATGCACACGACAAAAGCTTTAATTTAGTATTTTTTATAATCTTGCATTTTATAAATGAAAGATGATGGGGAGAAAATAGCGAAGGTGAATCTTATAAATGGTTCACACCCATAACATCGATCATTTTAGAAATGTATCAAAAGAAAATCGCAATGCACTAAATGCCTTGCATTAGTTTGATAAACGTTCTAATTATTTAATTTTCACTGTGCGTTTACAAAATCTTAATGGAAAATCTTCACTTCAGATTGTTAAGATCAAAGATCACATACAACTTGTATTGTATTCAGCCTACTATTATTTCTGGTCTTGGTGTATTTCTTCCTTGTGTAAAATAAAAAAATATTACCAGCAATATCTAAACCTTGATGTTTTCACTCTTGTATGTATCTTGTAATAGGGTATTTCTTTACAAAAACTCAATTTCCAAATGATATTCATTTCCCTCTCGTTTATGGATTTTGATGTTAATGAGGCATGCTATGACATAGCATAAAATGAATGTTGTTTGTGTAAACGGAGTATTAAGAGGTATATCTCGTCAGTGAATCACTGAAATGACTTTATAGCAAGTATCAAGATATCAATTAAACTGGACCCGAATTCTAACATTTTTATTCGCATCGCGTTTCGTGTAGATAAAAAACGACCGAATAAAAGCTTCATTCAAGATATTCGCAGGGTGAGGTTGTAGGGAGAGTGGATGAGGGTTTTCACTGGCAGGGTGGGGTTGTAGGAGAGGGGTTTAGGGTTCTAACAGGCAGGGTGAGGTTGTAGGAAGAGGGGTTGAAGGTTCTTACTGGCAGGGTGAGGTTGTAGGGAGAGGGGTTTAGGGTTCTCACTGGCAGGGTTGGGTTGTAGGGAGAGGGGGTTGAGGGACTCACTGGCAGGGTTGGGTTGTAGGGAGAGGGGGTTGAGGGACTCACTGGCAGGGTGGGGTTGTAGGAGAGGAGTTGAGGGTTCTCACTGGCAGGGTTGGGTTGTAGGAGAGGAGTTGAGGGTTCTCACTGGCAGGGTTGGGTTGTAGGAGAGGGGTTTAGGGTTCTCACTGGCAGGGTGGGGTTGTAGGAGAGGAGTTGAGGGTTCTCACTGGCAGGGTTGGGTTGTAGGGAGAGGGGGTTGAGGGACTCACTGGCAGGGTTGGGTTGTAGGGAGAGGGGGTTGAGGGACTCACTGGCAGGGTGGGGTTGTAGGGAGAGGAGTTGAGTGTTCTCACTGGCAGGGTTGGGTTGTAGGGAGAGGGGGTTGAGGGACTCACTGGCAGAGTTTGGTTGTAGGGAGAGGGGTTGAGGGTTCTCACTGGCAGGGTGGGGTTGTAGGGAGAGGGGTTGAGGGTTCTCACTGGCAGGGTGGGGTTGTAGGGAGAGGGGTTGAGGGTTCTCACTGGCAGGGTGGGGTTGTAGGGAGAGGGGTTGAGGGTTCTCACTGGCAGGGTTGGGTTGTAGGGAGAGGGGGTTGAGGGACTCACTGGCAGGGTGGGGTTGTAGGGAGAGGAGTTGAGTGTTCTCACTGGCAGGGTTGGGTTGTAGGGAGAGGGGGTTGAGGGACTCACTGGCAGAGTTTGGTTGTAGGGAGAGGGGTTGAGGGTTCTCACTGGCAGAGTTTGGTTGTAGGGAGAGGGGTTGAGGGTTCTCACTGGCAGGGTGGGGTTGTAGGGAGAGGGGTTGAGGGTTCTCACTGGCAGGGTGGGGTTGTAGGGAGAGAGGTTGAAGGTTCTCACTGGCAGGGTGGGGTTGTAGGGAGAGGGGTTGAGGGTTCTCACTGGCAGGGTGGGGTTGTAGGGAGAGGGGTTGAGGGTTCTCACTGGCAGGGTTGGGTTGTAGGGAGAGGGGTTGAGGGTTTTCACTGGCAGGGTGGGGTTGTAGGGAGAGAGGTTGAAGGTTCTCACTGGCAGGGTGGGGTTGTAGGGAGAGGGGTTGAGGGTTCTCACTGGCAGGGTGGGGTTGTAGGGAGAGGGGTTGAGGGTTCTCACAACGAATCTCAAGGTGCATCTGTGGCCGGTTAGTTAGTCGCCAGTGGCCTCTCGCCACTGTCAGTTCCACTTTCGTCAGCTAAATCGTCGGAGACAGCTCTCTCGGACTGACACATAGTTTGTCATGACAGTTTTCTTCACAGAAGAAAGCAAAACGATTACCCATTATGTGTGAGAACAATAGTAGACTGGTGAGGGAGTGCTGATGCGGAGCGCGCCTGTACTCCCGACTTGGCTTCTGCTGCCTCGCCACTGCCCGCCATGCTGCTGCTATTCAGCTTTCCCCCAAACACTGTAATTATCCCAATTTTCTCTTTCCGGGTTCCAGGGGTCAATAGAGCACAATGGAAGGCCATTTAACCAACGTTTTCACTTACAAATTGATTTTTCATATTAAAGTTATAATTTAGGAGGTTAAAAGGTTTCATTTGTTTGAGCCTTCAAATCCTTGACGTGGTAATATATAGTTGTTTTGTCGTATTGTTTCAAGCCATTTCTGACAACAAAAATGCTTACAGACATTCCTTAATGACAAGACATGAAAGACCAATTTAACTACAATTGAATATTTTTGAAAAAAAAAAAATTTATTTCGATGAGTAACAATATATTTTACCTTGTGCCACCGTTGACGGTAAAAACTATAGTTTATTGCACAAGTTTGTTTGTCAAGTTTCCGTCCACAGGGTTCTGTCACAGAAGTGTCAGTCGCCACTTGAAACCACCTAGCTATTCCCCTTCCCTCCCCCACCTTGTCCCCCCTGACTATCTTCTACATAAGCAAGGCAGCTTCATACATAGAAGTGATGACAGTTATCAATCAAGTTTCGACAGGCATGTCACAATAATTATGGATGTTTGGGGTGCTGTGACAACTGGTTTACGCGTTCTCTCTCCGGAATCAATGTTGGCTCCTTACTACTGGTCGACCCGTGTTGATGAAGATGCTACGATATCGACCAGACGTAATGGCATCTGCCATGTCAGAACAATTAGCTTACTTGGTGTGTAGCTTACTAAACAAACACGGCCACGCTCTAGCAACAAACAGCAGTATTCCTGTCAGAGCAGCAGAGCGTGACGGGATCAGAACGGACCAATCAACACGCTCCGTTTTGGACATTACCAGAAGCATCGTGCATTGTCTTACGTCGGCGCTAGATGGAGGGGCTTTATGTTGGTGTACAAAGGAATTTCTCTACAGCTATCTCTAATTCATAAACGAAATGAATGATTCAAACTGTCAATTTAAGAAAACCTTTGTCTCTGTTAACAATTTATGAATGTTTAAACGATATTTATTTTATGTCATTTGATATGACATTTCAGTATTCAAAGTAGCTACTTAAAATTGTAGCAAACTGGTTATGCTTTACGTTGAAATATCAGAATATTTTAAAAGGAAGACAAGCGAGTGTTTGCAGACTTAAAAATCAGTTATTTGCTCCCCGGTATTCGAGTGGTGATGTCACTTGTCTGTTTGGATTTTATGCCAAATGATCCTACAACAGACCGAATGATTAATGATTTTGTTCATATTAAAACTTATCCCACAAGCCGTGCCGAAAAAATAAGATGGAATTAGACCCCAAGACTCATTAAGTTTATGAATACAGTAATCTCTTGAATATTTATATAGACTTTATAGTCTATATCCCATTTTGGTTAAATGGTAACAAGTCTCGCCAATTCTAGAACTTAAAATATTTAACAAAATGAACGTTTCTGAAACATATCTAAATTGGGTCGCCTTTTAGAATCACGAGAATTCTTCAAATACTCATGTTATTAAAAGGTTAAATTAAGGTTTCTGAACGACTATAAAGTTACTATTGTTAGAATTTCTAAGCTCCTGAAACACAACAATTGAAAACCTCATTAAATACAGCGGACATCAGGTCTGCTACTCCTCGGTTGATTCATTACTTCGTTGTACTTACAAGCACTATTAATTTTCATTGGCAATACTGTTGTTACGGATTTGTATAACATTTATACATCAAAATTTGTCTCTGACTGAAAATGATTAAGCGTCTTTGTCGTTGTACCTACGCTACTGAAACACAACAATAGGTAACCTCATTAAAAAGACCATTCGAGCGGGGAATTTTTTTGTGGGAACGAAATTCAGGAGGACGTTCCTTTTTACAATTATATATAATTTTGACATGATATTTCAGTTGTTCAAGATTTAACAATTTGACAAAGAATAAAGTATATCGCTTAGGTCAACAACTAGAATACCAACTCTACTGAAACACAACAATTGGTAACCTCACGAAGGACAGCGGACATCAGCTCTGCTACTAGTGAACAACTAGAATACCCACGCTACTGAAACACAACAATTGGTAACCTCACGAAGGACAGCGGACATCAGGTCTGCTACTAGTAAACAACTAGAATACCCACGCTACTGAAACACAACAATTGGTAACCTCACGAAGGACAGCGGACATCAGGTCTGCTACTAGTAAACAACTAGAATACCCACGCTACTGAAACACAACAATTGGTAACCTCACGAAGGACAGCGGACATCAGGTCTGCTACTAGTGAACAACTAAAATACCCACGCTACTGAAACACAACAATTGGTAACCTCACGAAGGACAGCGGACATCAGGTCTGCTACTAGTAAACAACTAGAATACCCACGCTACTGAAACACAACAATTGGTAACCTCACGAAGGACAGCGGACATCAGGTCTGCTACTAGTGAACAACTAGAATACCCACGCTACTGAAACACAACAATTGGTAACCTCACGAAGGACAGCGGACATCAGGTCTGCTACTAGTGAACAACTAAAATACCCACGCTACTGAAACACAACAATTGGTAACCTCACGAAGGACAGCGGACATCAGGTCTGCTACTAGTAAACAACTAGAATACCCACGCTACTGAAACACAACAATTGGTAACCTCACGAAGGACAGCGGACATCAGGTCTGCTACTAGTGAACAACTAGAATACCCACGCTACTGAAACACAACAATTGGTAACCTCACGAAGGACAGCGGACATCAGCTCTGCTACTAGTGAACAACTAAAATACCCACGCTACTGAAACACAACAATTGGTAACCTCACGATTCACGAAGGACAGCGGACATCAGCTCTGCTACTAGTGAACAACTAAAGTACCCACGCTACTGAAACACAACAATTGGTAACCTCACGAAGGACAGCGGACATCAGGTCTGCTACTAGTGAACAACTAAAATACCCACGCTACTGAAACACAACAATTGGTAACCTCACGAAGGACAGCGGACATCAGGTCTGCTACTAGTAAACAACTAGAATACCCACGCTACTGAAACACAACAATTGGTAACCTCACGAAGGACAGCGGACATCAGTTCTGCTACTAGTGAACAACTAGAATACCCACGCTACTGAAACACAACAATTGGTAACCTCACGAAGGACAGCGGACATCAGCTCTGCTACTAGTGAACAACTAAAATACCCACGCTACTGAAACACAACAATTGGTAACCTCACGAAGGACAGCGGACATCAGGTCTGCTACTAGTGAACAACTAGAATACCCACGCTACTGAAACACAACAATTGGTAACCTCACGAAGGACAGCGGACATCAGCTCTGCTACTAGTGAACAACTAGAATACCCACGCTACTGAAACACAACAATTGGTAACCTCACGAAGGACAGCGGACATCAGCTCTGCTACTAGTGAACAACTAGAATACCCACGCTACTGAAACACAACAATTGGTAACCTCACGATTCACGAAGGACAGCGGACATCAGGTCTGCTACTAGTGAACAACTAGAATACCCACGCTACTGAAACACAACAATTGGTAACCTCACGAAGGACAGCGGACATCAGGTCTGCTACTAGTGAACAACTAAAATACCCACGCTACTGAAACACAACAATTGGTAACCTCACGAAGGACAGCGGACATCAGGTCTGCTACTAGTGAACAACTAGAATACCCACGCTACTGAAACACAACAATTGGTAACCTCACGAAGGACAGCGGACATCAGCTCTGCTACTAGTGAACAACTAAAATACCCACGCTACTGAAACACAACAATTGGTAACCTCACGAAGGACAGCGGACATCAGCTCTGCTACTAGTGAACAACTAGAATACCCACGCTACTGAAACACAACAATTGGTAACCTCACGAAGGACAGCGGACATCAGGTCTGCTACTAGTAAACAACTAGAATACCCACGCTACTGAAACACAACAATTGGTAACCTCACGAAGGACAGCGGACATCAGGTCTGCTACTAGTGAACAACTAAAATACCCACGCTACTGAAACACAACAATTGGTAACCTCACGATTCACGAAGGACAGCGGACATCAGCTCTGCTACTAGTGAACAACTAAAATACCCACGCTACTGAAACACAACAATTGGTAACCTCACGATTCACGAAGGACAGCGGACATCAGCTCTGCTACTAGTGAACAACTAAAATACCCACGCTACTGAAACACAACAATTGGTAACCTCACGAAGGACAGCGGACATCAGCTCTGCTACTCCTCGATTGATTCATTACTTCGTTGTACTTACAAGCACTATAAACTTTATTGGCAAAACTGCTGTTACGGATTTGAATGACATTATCAAATTAAGATTTGTCTTTCACTGAAAATGATAAAGCGGGTTGTTGTGCAGATGGTGCGATGTCTAAAACTTGTCAAATGTGAAATAACAATTTAATGTTTCGGTATAACGATCATTTTTACCTTTATTTAAGAGATATTGAGGATGATTCTAAGCAGTCATGTGTGACTTTAAAGCCATAAAGCACAATTAGACTTAGAGTAAGTAAGTAGGTAGATAGTTGGGACGGTCGAGGTATTGGAGGGGGCGAAGCTCACAGCTTTCTCTGTAGTCTATCCTGGTCGCTTCTTCATCGTCAGGATTGACACCCGATACATCCGGATTACTACTTCATTTATTTTATGTTTTTCTAAACCTTTTTATTCGAATATTAACTTCTAGAATGCGACAATATCACATATTTGTCTTCCCCGGAGCATCCCAGTATCAACGTGAGACGGTTCACTCTTCAGGATTGCAGGGAAAGAAGGGGGACGCCGGGAGTCTTAACCCAGCATGTGATGGGACCACCTTGTAACCCGCTACCTTAACGCGCCTCTCGGGAGGAATCCCTTTCCTACTAATCAGATTGTAGAGGCTTCACGTCAATTTAGAAATGGAATAATTTACTTCCTCCATGTTTAATTTTCCTCAAACGTCTTTTTGTCTGCAGACTAGGTTGAAACATACACCAATTCTGAAGATGGGAAAGGTTCTGGTTTTGAAACTGATCGGCTGAATGGCAGTTTGGACTCCAAATGTGCCGGCATCTAAGAAATGAGATGGGAAATTAACACTTGTCCGTATCGCTTTGCATCTTTCACGATCAGGTCAGGGATAAACCGGCCAGGGAATAAGAGAAGGCACTGCGAGTGTTGTTTTGAAGAGTTTTTAAGCAAAGTTAGTTACATTCAATTAAAATCTAACGGACGTACAGTGAAGTTCGAGACAAGAAGAAGTTGAAACGTGTTAATAACAAACGCCAAAGATTTGACAATGGACGAACGGATTGGAAGAGATAACTGTCTGTTTTTACGTCTCAAGCAATGGTCAAGTATCAAACATATCAAAAGTATGCAGGAGTGATCGTCAATGATAAATCCATACCATCTGTGTATTCTTTACATGAGAAATAGACATATCAGTTAAGGCCCCTTTACACAGAGAAAAATCGTATGTACGACCCTTCAGCGACCTAAAATTGCGATAGGACGCTCAATGGTCGGCTGCATAAGAGGACTTCCGTTTATGTGTAACTGCTCACACGATCTCTCTCCGTCCTTTGAACAACCTAAAGATACAAACACGAGACTTTTCAAAACGACCCTTGAGCATCCTGCACGTTCACGGAGCGTCCTTTCTGCCTTCACTAGGCGTTCATCGAGTAAAGACAATCCCAGTGCGACCACTCTGCCTCCTCTGTACTTCCTTTGTGCGACCAGTCTGCCTCCTCTGTGCCTCCTTTGTGCCTCTACTCTGCCACCAGCGACGAGTATGAAGACAGTACAGCGACCATTCAGCAACCCTTCTGCCTCCTCGGTAACCACTGAACAACCGCGCTGCCTCCTAGACGACCATTAAACAACCGTTCTGCCTCCTTGACGACTACTAAACAACGCTTTAGCGACCCCAGACGTATGGGGTATATAAGTTGCGTTGGTATGCAGGTTTGTCAGTCCCTCTCTGAGAGTCGAAGATGAACAACCAATTCGTCCTGGCAGCTTTAATACAAGGACAACATGATGTGATGCTAAACATCATGGCCTTTGCTGTACACAGAAGAATAAGGCGTCCCCTAGGAGAATACGAAAGTGGTTGGTTCGTCCCTGGTTGACACAAGAGAGACGACTTCTTTTTGGTGACTTCACGATATTGATGTTGAAACTGCGTTTTGAAGATGAAGGGACTTTCTATAACCTTCGAATGGAACCAAGAATGTTTGATGCAGGAAAACGTCTCCGAGAGTACCTCAAGTTATACTTCAATGATGCTGCAGGATCTGTTCCATGGCAGGACGGAATGGTATAAATGAGCTTAAACAGTGCACATGTTACAATGAACAGCATTGAAGTCCTTAATCTTGACTTTAAAATATTGATCAGTATTTATGCTTATCATATTAGTTTATATGCATATCATATCAATTTATGTTTATCATGATCATTAAATCAATTGATAACTTGTTATGTCTTCTATATTTAATTTTATTTATCAATGTAATTGTGTGTCAATATCATCTTCAAAAGTTCTATTCAAAACCCTACCGATGTATCTTTACTAAATGATATTGCAGATGTTGAATTTGAAATGGAGATTACAAAAACGTTTTAATCTGCCGTTGGAAATATCACTGTTTGATGACACATCGTGTGATGTATTTTGACATGACATTATGATAATTATGTTCGACCTCAAACCGTTAGTAGGGGACGCTATGACCACTAAAAAGTGTATTTCAGCTTTTTGTTTGGATCAAGAATAGCTCAAAATCGCTGAGTAATTAATAAAATACCAAACTCGTAATATTCAATAATACGTTCATGATATTCGTGAACGGTTTCGAGTTTCAAATTCAGTATTCAAATTTATTTGTTAGATGACACATAAATAACTTATTTCGTAAATGTTATTAAACTGAACATAGTTTAGTATTCCATGTATTTTTATATTTATCATTGAGAACTGAGTTGGGGTACGGTTGATATTGCGGATAATGCTTGTGTGAGATCAACAAAATATTGCTTAGGTGGAAGTACCAGATGTGTACTTGTTTTTGGTATTCAATGATGTAATACGCCATTATTACACATCGTGTGATAATATGGCGTGTGGTGTTTTTTGACATGACATTATGATAATTATGTCAGACGTCATATCGTTAGTAGAGGACGGTGACCGAAGGCAGAAAGGAGGCAGGAGGAAGGCACAAGAATCGTCATGGTGGCACAATTGTCGTCGTGGTCGCTGCACGGAGGCAGAAGGGTCCTATGATGAACGGCTATGATTGCACACAGGTCGCAGAAGGGTGGCACAACGGTTGCAGAAGGGTCGCAGGGATGTCGCAATCAAAGGCAAAAGTTTGACTTTGCGACCGCTGAGCAACCCTTGCGACCATTGAGCGTCCTTGCTACGTCCCTTCTGCCTCCTGGCAGAATCCTTTGTGCGTCCTTATTCGACGACGTCCCCACTACGGAAGTTTTGAGCATGTTCAAAACTTTGTGGCGTCCTTTGCGTCCTTGAAATCCATTCCCGACCTCCCAGCATCCTGTGTGCGACCTCATGACGACCCTGGCAACCATTCTGCCTTCCTTGCGCGTCCAATGGCGACCTCGTATGCATTTTGGTCGCACAGAGGACGCACAGTGGTCTTTATGTGTGTGTAAAGGGGGCTTTACGAGATGAAGAATCGTTTCCCGACTTACCATAATGATTTGGCAGACCCCTTTCATATTAAGAAGATAATATACACCACTACCAAACGCAGATATGTTTAAACATCTACATGTACACTTTTAAGAATTCTAAAAGAAAGGAGACTAATAAATATGCTTCATGTGTATATTTGTCGAAGGCGTTTGTTTAATTTAAGAGAAGTATATAATGGAATCTCTTACACGAGAAGAACATAGCGGCTAAACAAAGAAATATAATGTTGATAAAAATATGAAATTTTTTAAATTTTGTGAGAAAAGTTGAAAAGAACTATCCAACACTTTTCATAGAAAGATTTGCGATATCAGTAACCAAAATAAAAGTTTTCTAAAAAAGCATCCATGGTTCTGGATAACAACTTACAGAGAAGATTGAGAAGCTAGAAGCTAGAAGCTAGAGCAATCAACAAGGTTCTTGAAAAGTTTGACAGTTATGCTCATGAATTACTGTATTTATTGACAAAGGAAATTTGGGAAAAAATTATTTAGGATTATTTTATTCATATATGTGCAAAATTTGCCCTGCAAATACATAGAGGATTTCACCAAAGTGTCTTTCTGATACCGAATATAGTGTTGGACAATTTTAATAACGAACATTATTAATTGATAAATAAAGGTTATCATGCGAGTGTATAATGGGATCCTAAATATCCTGCATTAGGAATAAACATTGTATTTTGCAAACCTTGGCGAGCTAAATAAATAGCGTTTATAGAATATGTATGATAGTTAGGATATTTACGATCCCAAAACACACGAGCATAATAAATTTTTTATCATACAATGTCATTTCAAATGTTTTGTTCAAAAATGCCTGATAATACTGACGTTGTATTAGGATGCGCGTAATGATATATATGCAAATGTACTAGTGTACTGACTATGACAGTGAATTGACAAAATATAATTCCTCCTTATAAATGCCTTTAATAACCGTTTTAGCTATTTTGTAACGACTCGAAAGTTTTATAATTTTAAAAAATCAAATACGATGATTTATTTAATGAAAAGTATTTCAACTTGTCTTTGACGGACTCTTCCATCTTAGGCAATATAGAGGGCTAGACTATCTCACTAAGAGGCAAGAGTTGCTTTTGCTTCTCTTCGGCTAACTTACGAACATTATCGGAGAGCTAGACTATAAGATAGCTTGTGATGCTCCTACAAATACACCTAAGGAAAAGAACGCTGAAGATGACGATTGAAGTTTGGCGACATGAGAGTAGAAATGCCTTTGGTTCCTGTAAGTTAACTTGTTCAGTCGGTTTCATTCAACTCACGATGGAAATGTCACTGCTTGGACATAATGGTGGCTAAAGAACCATACAGTTTTGTTGTTTCTTTAATTTATGTGGATAATATTGCGACAGCATGAACTACATGTGGGGGTTTGTCATATCGCCATAAAAAAGAATACTGCATAACAGGTGAAGTCAGGTTGCCGCTGGGAGAGGCAGTCTTAAAACGACCAAAAAAGGATGACACGATATTCCATCTTAAATGCCAGGAACTGGGGTCTGCAAATCAACCCCGTCAGGTGAGACAGCAAACAAGGGAGTGAACATATCACTTGATCTGGTCAATAAACGAAGGAAGGGAACTATCACGAGATCTGGTAAACAAACGAAGGAAGTGAACTATCACGGGAGCTGGTCAACAAACGAAGGAAGTGAACTATCACGGGAGCTGGTCAACAAACGAAGGAAGTGAACTATCACGGGAGCTGGTCAACAAACGAAGGAAGTGAACTATAACGGGAGCTGGTTAACAAACGAAGGAAGTGAACTATGATGTGAGCTGGTTAACAAACGAAGGAAGTGAACTATAATGTGAGCTGGTCAACAAACGAAGGAAGTGAACTATCATGTGAGCTGGTTAACAAACGTGTCTTGGCGGCCGACGTCTTCCCAAAACAAATAATAAAGCCTACAAAGTAATATAGGCATGTAGCGGTCCTGGTGTGGGCAGACCTTTCTCCTCACCAGAAGCTGGAACTCACTCAAGGGAACTCATGCCCTTGTGGACGATGCCAATGCAATTCTTCCGTAAATTGGTGATAGCGATGAGGTTATATGTCAAAGTCTTTCAGACCAAGTATTGTTGCTAAAGATTGAAATATGATAGGATCTCATTAACCTGATGGACACTTCTTAAACAAAACCTGTGTGGTAACAATGCTTACTTATAAACATGTTGTGTTCGACACACTTTCCTGTCAAACTGTAGTAATGTTTTTATGGCCACAAACAAACCCTGGTTTGTCCTCGAACTAATAATTAGTAGCAATTATAATAACTACCTATTGGCATAACTTTATAGACCATCACACTGCATAAAAACGCATCTTAAAGTCCTCGTTGCCTTAGAAGATTGGCGTTGCATAAATTTTACCACAAATATATATCAACACAAGTTGTAAAAGTTGCAAATATGATTTATCTATGTATATATTTGATATCAGACGACCGATGTTGAGATTATATTCAGTTTACAAAATTATCCTCGCTTTTCAATGAAAACCCTATATACTGCCCTGCCAAGAAGTACCAATACCACAATGGTCTCCTGGGGTCATGCTATTGTGCTGTCACAAGAAGATAGATATCTAGAAGCATTGTGGAATTACGGATACAGGTTATTGTTCTGTCAAAACTATATCCCCTTTGGAAGCAAGGGCGACATGATTCGTGAATGGCGTCTGTCTTGTACCTGGTATGCGCTTGTAAGAGTGACTGCGATCGAAGATTCCAAATGGGTTACTAGCGCCGTGGTGTGTAGTCCACCTGCAACTTGGAACATAATGCTTGCATGGAAATCACGCAAAGGAATTGCTTTCACTGAATGTTTTTACTCATGCAAAAATATATCAACTAATCAACTTTCCTTTCATTTCACTAACTTTGTTAATTTTATGTATCGAGACTGATGACTATGCAGACTATGCAATTCTAAAGGATGTTATATTATCGCTGGGAGCCAAATATGCTCGAGCATAGTGTAAGAAAAGCTTAAAAAGAGTTTCCGCCCAAATGGCTAATTGCTAGATTTAAACAGGTGAGTTGAGGCGAATGAGAGGCCGGGGCGAATTGTGTATCCCTTTTACTACCCCACCCAGGTGAGGGGGCGCAGTCTGACGGGTATCGCTAGACCATTGGGAGAGAAGACAATCCTACCAGGTGAGGGGGCGCAGTCTGACGGGTAACGCTAGACCATTGGGAGAGAAGACAATCCTACCAGGAGATTGAATGTGGGAACTTAAGCCAGCTGATGGAAAGTCTGCTCCTGAGTCACTGCTTAGATGTTTGGAGCAAGCACAAGGACAAGACAAGGGCAGGTAGCAGATCGCCTTGCTGTACATAACATGATATCAGGGGCTGACCACCTGGGCCACGCCTCGCCTCATTTAGGGCTCGACTTTCCTACATCTACACTGCAGGCTCTTGGTTTCAGTTTCATTTAAGACATTGTTTACTTGCATTTGTATTTCTTTGTTTTGTTCGTTTCATGCGTTCAAGATGGTGAGTGAAAAGTTGTACAGAATCGGTTAAGAAATGATGTAAATGGAAACTGCAAGACAAAATCAAGGTCTTGACTTCGAATGAACACATCATCCGACCAATTAGTGTTACGGTATGCACTAACGTTACCCGTACTTTCATACTATGTTACTTACTAACTTACCAAATATCTATTCAGACAATTCATATATATCAATAATAACATCCATGAAACGTTTTCTGAATCAAAGATTGTCGAGAATGCACACATCATAACAAACAATATATCTTTAAACGAAAAGAAATATATGCTTTTGGCTTTTGTTCTTATATCATTTGATTTATATTTGTAATCCATTTAGGTATTATAAAGAGCTACGTTTTTCCCTAATTAGGTCTTGTGAAGGCATCACATAAACTTGATTAACTGATTTTCGTTTTACATTTAAAATGCCGAAAATTGCATATTTGCAAGACAATGAATGACTATCAGCAACAACTGAGTGTGTACACAAGAAGGTGATTTGCACGTACTTTATTACTGCAACTGTGCATTTGACAAAAATCGTAAAAACTCGTAGGAATAGTATTTAAACATGCATTTAGGACTGTGCATCTGACACATGAATTATGGCTTTTAGTTTTTTTAATTATAAAGACTCGATTTTCTTTGCTAGAGACTCGTAAGTTACAGTAAGCTACAGTTTTGACCCTCTGAGTCAAGGGACTCGCTACCTAAAAGTCTTGTTGACTCCAAGTTGATTTAAATGAGTCCTTTAATAAGTAAGCACATAGTATCACAAAAAAACTATGCATCCAAGGACTCACAGCTTAAATTTCTATGAGTCCTTTCTAAATTTTATGAGTATTTGAAGCAGGACTCGCAGGTAAATTTATCCTTGAAGTTCTGATGATTTTACAAAAACTGTTTCAAATAATGACCGCAATAACGATTCTAAATAACTTTTAATAAGTTTTAACACTCAGAAGCACATATTTGCTATTTCCATGAGAACTTTAGATGTATATGTCGAGTCTCTCTGCAGGCGGTTGAAAAAGGAAGGAAAAGCAAGAGTACAGCCTGGTTAAGGACATTGGTTGGACGGTGTTTGTCTATTTGAGGAGGCCAGGACGTTATGACAATGATGAGGAAAGTAACAAGCCCGAGTTTGTATTGTCTCCCCTGAGCGCTTAATGGCGACCCCCACTGCTTTACGACGGGTGCACATCCAGGCACAGCTAACTCACTCACAAAGCTTGTCAGGTACGCGCTAAAAGGTCTTGTCGGGCAGAAATAATATAATCTGAAATATGAGATAGCTTGCAAACACCTCCTAAACCTCAAAACAGTCATACATATTTGTGGTGGTAGGATTGTAGATGCAGTTTAAAGTACCTACAGGAAAAGAGAGATCAAAGTATGGCGGTGTTATAACCAGTATAACCCCCTTAGCCCCTGTTTTGTACAAACACATATATTTCTACTTCCATTAAATTATTTAAGATCAGCATTTTTTAGGGTGCAAAATTTCTAAAATCATTTCTATATCACTTTGACTTTATATGTATGTACAAACTAGAACTAGTAGAAACAATCATAATGAAAATGTGTATCGACTTCAAGCACATAAAGGTGTTAAGATACATATCCGTTTGATAGAATTACTGTCAGTGTAGAGCTTTGTTTCTATGTGTACATATTGATTCATAATTAAACAGCAATATCTATTTTCAAAAATGAACAAATTATATATTGCTTTGATTTACCTGTCCCTGACAGAGGAGTGCACATGATGACGATCAAGACAGAGGAGTGCACAGGATGACGATCAAGACAGAGGAATGCACAGGATGACGATCAAGACAGAGGAATGCACAAGATGACGATCAAGACAGAGGAATGCACACGATGACGATCAAGACAGAGGAATGCACATGATGACGATCAAGACAGAGGATTGCACAGGATGACGATCAAGACAGAGGAATGCACAAGATGACAAGCAAGACAGAGGATTGCACAGGATGACGATCAAGACAGAGGAATGCACAAGATGACGATCAAGACAGAGGAGTGCACAAGATGACAAGCAAGACAGAGGATTGCACAGGATGACAAGCAAGACAGAGGATTGCACAGGATGACGATCAAGACAGAGGAGTGCACAAGATGACAAGCAAGACAGAGGATTGCACAGGATGACGATCAAGACAGAGGAATGCACAAGATGACGATCAAGACAGAGGAGTGCACAAGATGACAAGCAAGACAGAGGAATGCACAGGATGACGATCAAGACAGAGGAATGCACAAGATGACGATTAAGACAGAGGAGTGCACAAGATGACGATCAAGACAGAGGAATGCACAAGATGACGATCAAGACAGAGGAGTGCACAATATGACGATCAGGACAGAGGATTGCACAGGATGACGATCAAGACAGAGGAATGCACAAGATGACGATCAAGACAGAGGAGTGCACAATATGACGATCAAGACAGAGGAGTGCACACGATGACGATCAGGACAGAGGAGTGCACAAGATGACGATCAAGACAGAGGAATGCACAAGATGACGATCAAGACAGAGGAATGCACAAGATGACGATCAAGACAGAGGAGTGCATAAGATGACGATCAAGACAGAGGAGTGCACAAGATGACGATCAAGACAGAGGAGTGCACAGGATGACGATCAAGACAGAGGAGTGCACAGGATGACAAGCAAGACAGAGGAGTGCACGGACAAAAGAAATAGAGGTTTCAAATGCTGATATGCAAACGACCGAAAGAGAGAGGGGTCCACAACGTGACGATCATGACAGTTGAGACATCAAAGTTGCGAGTAAAACAGAAGAATTATCAAGGTGACGAGCAAGACAGATAATTTAACGAATTGACGGTAAAGATATGGGAGTCAACAAATGTAGCTTATCAGTTTTGTCTTCAAGTCATCCCCCGAAAAACTTTGTTTGTTTGAGGATTATAAAATCTTAGATCCGGAGACTAAAACTATAAACGAAAGAAAACAGCCAAGAAAAGAGAGTAACTGCTGGAAGTGCAACAGAAGGAAGGAGGACAGAGCGCACCTGCAGTTTATGAGTTTCCTATGTTATACAACACCCGAGTGTCAGTCGTGTATACCATACAACACATGCTCACATGTATCGCTTGCTTGTCAATATACTGATTTTTTTGTTTATGATTACAGTATATACACATGAAGCTATCGATTTACTTGAATTATGTTAAATGATATGCCAGGACCGTGATGAAGTGTTAACGAGGCATGCAAGGTACAAATGGATGTCAAAAAGTAGAAAACACAACAAAAGGATGGATATATTTCCTGATGAGCAGATATGACACATACGAGTTGGTCATGAAGGAAAGTTCACAGTCGGAAAGAGAGGGTAGATAGAAAGATCGCTCCACAATCAATTCATGTGTCAGACCGTCTGATTGATGGTCTCGAGATGGGACGCAGATAAACACCAGGCGAGCTGAGCCAGTCGTAAACACTGATGGTAAAGGTAAATGTGGGGTGGGGTGGGGTGGAGTCAGATCGGTGAGGTGGAGTGGGGTGGAGTCAGATCGGTGAGGTGGAGTGGGGTGGGGTGAGATCGGCGAAGTCGAGTTGGGTGGAGTCAGATCGGTGAGGTGGCGTGGGGTGGATTGGGGTAGAGTCAGATCGGTAAGGTCGAGTGGGGTGGGATGGAGTCACATCGGTGAGGTGAAGTGGGTGGTTGTTTTATTGTCGAGTTAAGATGGCTGCAAATAGGGCAGAAACGTGAGAGCAGTATTTGATTGAACATGGTCCTGCGTGGACTGGCGTCTTGTTTTCATTTGCAGATTTTGTCATTATTTCTTGAACTTGATTGAGTTTTGACAATATTTTCATAACAATCACTGACATTGTTCCTTTAAACATCATCTTAAACAAAGGCCACGGTTGCTTTCCATCGACAATGTCGAATATTGAGCATAATGATATGAAGATAGCCATAATGTTGCGGTGAGAAAACGTTTGAAGCTGCAGTAGATGTGTGAAGAACATGTCTCAAGATAGTACGAGGTAGTAGGGTCGGTGTAAGTTTGTCTAAACTGATACACGACACCACTTGACACAATGTTATCTATTTCAACAGTGACTGGCATTTTGTGATACCTTGCAAGGTGATGTGAACTGTTTTATTGCTTGACGTCATCAGTCTTAAAGCGTAGTTAAGTTACTCGCCAGACCGCCACCGTTACCTTACTCAAAAAACCATACGGGTCTACATACCCACAAACATGGCAGGTTGAGGCGTGGGGTGGAGGGAGGGAGGGAGGGGTAGAGGAGGTAACAGAAGCCTCCAACTGACCACCCCTGGTGTCCATACCCAACTCCCTGGGGCTTGCACCGCCTGCAGCGTATTTCTTCTCTCTGTCTCCAGCTCTCAGTGCTGGCCTTAATCTGCACATTACATGGACTTCAGTCAGTTTTTGATGAAAATAGATCCATTTCTTCCAAAAATCGGTTTAGAATCAGTTTGTAAAGTTTCAATTAGATTTGAATAACGTAGACACATTCTTCGCGTTAAGAACGCCGTATCTTAAAATGGAAAGTAAAATGTGTTACCTGAATAAATTACCATACATACTGACTGTTAATATCACTGCAACCGAGGTGAAGTACCGATAATCCGAAAAACTCTCCCTCTTCAATATTTTCAATATTTGTGTTAGAGAAGGCAGAATTTCTGCTAACTAACCCACAAAATGGAAACTGATAGTTATCGCCCTTTGCTGGGCACACTTACAAACACGCAAGTTTCGAAAGATTTGATAAGTCACCTAGCTAAGGCTGACCTATATCTTATTCACTTAATTAATTTGAAAATATGTTAAATAGAAACGATTTCCGTCTAAACTAAGTTCAGACCAAAACATATGATAAACAAGAACAATGAAATTATTTCAGTGTGAAGATGCAAAGGCAATGTGTATCTACACATGATGGTTGTTGTATGAGTGTTTACGGTACAGTGTTGTTGGGTGACTTCCCTATACTGACTGAAACACACACCTTCTGGGATCAGAACACAATACAACCACTACACAAGGATATTTATGGGCTCCTCTCAGTTACAGATTCCAAAAATTCTTTTTCCTCGGCTATTAGCAAGTCATAGTGGCCTAGCTCCCATCAAAGTGGTCTCATTGTAGCGTTTGATTACTAGAACGCATTTTATACACGACATGATATGATATCAAGATTAGCTGATAGAACACTTCGAAAACTTAAAGCGTGTTCTACCTCCCTGTTCTAGAAAGGCAAACCATCTTGGATCTGTCAAACTGGTTGACTAAGAAAACTACTTTTTAATATTAATGGGCCATGAATATATCGATGACACATCCTAGAGAAACATGCACATACATTGCGACCAGCTGCATCATGGTTGGTTCCCACGTTCCTGTTGGAGAAGAATTCACATATTCTCAGCCCATAAAGCATCAGACAGGTAGATGTGCGGGTCCATGCTCCCCTTTCCTGCTCAGCCACCTGTGACTAATGTCCCCCTCAACCCTCCTTCCCCCACCCCCTCCCTCCTCCTCCCCCCTTCATCCCTCCTTCCCCCACCCCCTCCCTCCTCCTCCTCCCCCTTCATCCCTCCTCTACCCGCACCATCCTCCTGCTCTCTGACCCCTCACCATCTACCCTGTTAACCAAGCAGAGCATTGCACACGATATAGGGGTAGATTTAGCCAGGATCTAGGGCCCAACCCGATACCTACCCCCGATTTAACGCTCGACTTGTTACAGGTAGAGGCAGTCCAGGTGAGAGACACAAGGTGGGTGTAAGGTGGGGGTAAACCTAAGGTAGGCCTAATTTAGCCTTCTGAGTACCTGGATTTTCTCCTATAGTGAACGCCCACTTGCTTGGGAGAACGAATTATCTATAGAATATGTTATATTTAAATGTATTCCTCTTAAGTACACGAATTAAAAAGCGATGACAGGTATAATTTGGCAGTGAATGGCTAGTAAATTCAGCTGTAATTGCGTATTGGTTATGGAATGTATATGTTTTATTCTGAGTAGAGCGGGGTTAATGTGTAGCACTGTGCCGTCATGCAAACATTCCTGTGACTATTTTCCACGTATAGAAGAGTTTAGTGTAATTACTTGGATAAAGGCTGTCCCCTAGTATCAGTGTCGAGCAATGAAGTACACCGTGCGTCTCGCTTCACTGGCAAGTATCTTCACTCTATATGGCATGTGAATGGGAAGATGAGTAAGGGATATACTGTCAAGATTGTGCTTTAAATTACTTATGTGATATTTAACTCAAATTCTCCAAAATCTTTTACTTCTGTAGATATCTATGTGATTGTTCACGAGAGTTCGTTTCCATAATGGTAGATGAACATCTAAACTTCAGTCGGAGGAGAAAGGCGCTAATTAACTAGTAGAAAAGGACAGATACAAAACGAGTATAATTAATTATATCAATGGATTGTTACTATGATATAAATAATATTATTATGCCTTTCTGGAATGACTTGTAACGCCAAAAGGAACGCTTACACTTTAATATGGTCAACATGCTATTATCCATTCATATTAAAATTCAAGTGGTTTAACATTCCATAGTTCATTGCTTTGGCGCAATTGAATGTGATCCCCGGCTACTTTTTATAGAATGAAATAATTAATACCAAACTCAATTAACAAATGAATTATTTTCAGCTAAATTGTCCCCATTACAGGATATCTTGTAACTATGTATATTGTATTAGCACATGAGCGAGTACTGCACGCGCCACCTAACGGAACAAATCATAGTAATTTGCCTTACAAGTAAACAACATGGAAGCCGTAACAAAGCTTTTGTGTTTTTAAGGTCCAGAGCCCATGGAAGAAAACAAAATATTGTGTTGAAAGATGAAGTGTTGCTCGCTCGGCGGAGCAGACCGAGTGTTGTACAGTAGCATGGACGAGTCTGGTCTTGATCAGACCACGGGGAGCTCTACACCACTCTCTCCAACACCTATATACCTCTCATCTACACACATACACACTATATACATACATACATATACATATATAAACTAGCGGGCGGCTAGCTAACCGACCAGGCTCCATTACTGTTGAGATAATGCAATTGAACCAGTGATATTGAAAGCCGACACCGACCGAAAGCTGACTGTCATGGTACCAGTAAATCATTCACTGAACTAAATAGTAGGTTGCGCTTACCATGATTGTGTACTGTCACATTAATTATATGTTATTGTACAGTTTTAGGTTGAAATAAAACTAATGATTTGCGTAAACTATTTAAATAAAATTATTTATCGAGTTAAATAAAATTGATTTTTAAAAAGGGTTAACAACATTCAAAAAGTACTTAATTGAATTTTTTTATTTTTATAAGAAAACTAAAATATAAAAAACGCACATTTTAAGTAAGCTTTTGTGTTTATTCTTTGTAATAAGGGAACCTTTATCAAGTATAAATACTATTGGATCAGTCCAAATTATTAATTATAATAAATTGTCAAAGTTGTTTTATACCTCTATGACCACTGGCAACGTATATATCTAATATTTATTTCCACATAAAAACACATTCTCTATAGCTGTCGTCGATTTTTATTGAGCCGCTCAGAATATTCATCGACATACAAAATGTAAATCTAATTTTCATGAGTTCAATGAAATCAATAATTTGAAACTCATGATATATACTTGTATAATGGGCCGATGGCCTCGTTGTGGAAACAAATTCAAATTCAATTATTCGAAACTGGAAATGTGGTGCGGATTTTTAGAACAACTGAGTCTAAAATTCGAAATATTTCACTGGACACAATAACAATACATTAACCAATGCATTTTAAAATATTTCTGTACAGAACTTCTTAAGACAATAAAAACAATCTACGATTTCTTTTAAACCGTAGCTAATAATTTAATTTCTTTAACAGTACAGGTTTGATTTTGCATATAGTTGAAGATATTTTTGGGGTGTCTCAAAATAATTAGACTAGTAAATACATTGTTAATACAAAACATTCTTATTTTTTATCTCTATATATACGTGTTTTTATAACATATACACATATCATATTATTCGAATATCGATACATTATAAAATATAAATATTTCTTAATCAAATATGGAATATAATCATATACTTAAACGACGTAAAAGAGGGGAAGTTGCACTTTTTAAGGGGGAATATAGGGCGAGGTCACGAAAATGAAAATAAATGGTTCCAATTGAAAGACAATGTATTTAAACTAAATGAAGCAGTAATAAATCAAAATATGAATGTAAAATTCAGCCATACGATTACTTTTTTTTACACAAATTGAATTAAAGGTGTTAACATTGATTGGTTTGTTTAATGAGATTTTTGACAATTATCAGTGAAAAAAATGAAAATAATTTTTTTTAAAAACCCGTGATATAGCCCCTTTAAGGTATAAAAACAATTACGCATAAACTTAATGTACAGGGTGCAACGGGTAAAAAAATCGACGATTAAGAATTGAAATGATAATTAAATGTAAAACGAATAATTGAAATCAAGTAACAATTCATCATTATGAAGATGCATATTAGTCGTATTTTTAGGTATTTTGATATTTGATAAAAAAAAATTATATAACAATCCGTTTTATTGCAAGAAGGTTAAAGCAACAGATATTTAGGTTATTTTCACCATATTTACTTTTGTTGTTTCATCTCATTTGGTGAGATGACCATGACGGGATGATTGCGAGTTTGATGATTGGTTGAGGAAGATCACGTGAGAGATAATCACTCAGACACAGATGTTTAGCGATTCCATCTGATGCTGGCAGAAATCGACTGGCTCATCCAGCACACAATGACGCGACTACGAGCTGCCGACAATTTCCAATTCCTCTACCTTTCTACCTGAGACCCCCAACTGAGAATTTCAAACGATCGATTAACAATTCACAAAAAGCACGTGCAAGGCTGAAAACAATGCGGTCGCTATGACGACGGGAGAACAAAACGTTGTCATGTTGTATAGACACTCGTCATATTTCAATGATTAAGATGGCAAGATAGGTCTCCGCTGTGTCTACACTGTTGTACGACTACCAATCATATCACAGCTTCCTATCATCACAAATATTGATGTTCCCGTTTTACTATCATCAAATCATCACACGTTATCAAACATCTAATGAAAGATTTCAATTAATTTCATCAACTTCATATGTCGATTGATAGAAATACCTATTTAACATTTTTTAATTAATATTTTTTGTAATACAAAAACGTGCAATAATTCATATTGATAATAAATTTGAAAATTTCGCAAGAGTTGGCAGTTCATGAGGGAAAATTACCAAAATAATTTTATTGGAAACGAACTTTTCTTATTCAACTCCAGTTTATTTAATATGAACATTGCTATTATAAGTGGCAGCTATAATTGGATTGAATATAATGAGATTTTGCCTTTTTGTAAAAAAAAATATGTGAACAAAGAAAATATGAGTGTCTTGATAATCTGTCTATAATGCCTTGATAGGCTACACAGAAGTGAATTCACTAAAGTTCTCTTCATTCAGTATTATGCAGTAAGCTTTCTGCCATGAATTCTTGTACAAAGTTGGTTCACACTTATAGTGATGATAATAATAATATTATATAATGTTAAAATCTAAACGAATACAGAGAATAACTACAAACTGTAATATTATGACTGGCTGTATGATGGGTCGGTCGCCTCTTGCTTGTCATCTCCATTTCACCTTAACAAGTCACGGTAGTTTATATTATTATTTCACCTTAACAAGTCACGGTAGTTTATATTATTTTGCTTGTCATCTCCATTTCACCTTAACAAGTCACGGTAGTTTATATTATTTTGACGAATATTCTTAATCCAACCAAGTTGTCACAACATATAAATATTTCCATATAAGAAAGAACCGGCAAGTTTTATTATGTTTTATTACCTTCTTGAAATAAGATACAATTTCTTTTTTCGTTATGGGTAACGCATACAGGTGTATCTTTATGTCCATGCACTAAATCAACTGCATACATATGAATCTAATAAGGTAAATGTTTTGAAAAAAATTATCCTAGTCAAAACAATGGGTTAAAAAAATTAAAACTGTTTGTTCATGATTAATAAAGATTATTTCCTATAAAAAACTGAATGTTGTTATGATGGAAAATCAGAAGAGAGTGAAACAAGCATCCAGCGCTTCCACGCTTGGTGACTAGGGCGGTAGAGTGGTAGAGTGGTAGAGCGACCGTCCTCTTCACTCGTGTACAGGTAGATCCCAGCTATCAGCATGGTCTGTGGTCGGGCATATATGGTCAGCGTTATAAATGAATAACACACTCAAACTTACTCTCTACATTCGTGTCATAAATTTTTAAAGTCATCAAATTTATAAAGGGCAAGGATGTTGAGATAATATTGTAAGTTTAGACGAGGTATGTATGTAATGACTGGCTGGACAAGTGGAGCGGAGGGGGCGGATCTCGATGGTAGATTCTAGAGACTACACAATACACTCTACCTTCCATAACTGCGCCGCTCTCACACAATTCATGCTCATATGTTCTTAGTATTCAAAATAAATAGAGCAAGCCTTTCTAATTGCAGGCCCCAGCTCCTAGTTTATGATTTTAACCCCCTACATTAATTTGCCCGTACATAATGAGGATCATTTTGGTGCCAGTCTATCACTGCATACAAGAGCTTTGTTCCAGCCATGGCAGTACTCGCTTTATTCGCATACTTTACCCTGAACCTAAACTCGGAGAGCCAACCCAGTGATTAATCACATTTCTAGTCCGCGCATTCACATTATGATAAATATTCGTTTTATATTATCACAATATCGCCTGTGTAAACACACGGGTTTTATCTATGCATTTGCCATATTTACTTTTAATAAACTTTGTTATTTTTGAAAACTGGTCATGTATTATTCAGATAATTACTTGTAATGAAAGCTTATATTCGGAAATGTGAAATAGCCTAACTTTTAACTTGAATCTCTTTCTTACTTTCACAAATGTTTTTCATACATTTTCAAAAAGTAAAAATTGTTTTTGTTTTGAAACTAACAGAATTAAATGGAGTCCGTATTGTTCCGTACAAGAGTTCTGCGTTTGTTTAAAGTGTGTATTGAAGAGTGTATAAGGCACAGCTACGCCCCATCTGTTAGTGTCGGTTTTGCTTTATGTATATGATTTCTATTTACCATAATATTTTACATTTATGTGATAAAACTGTAATTTTAGATACATTGTTTCAAACCATTAATGAATGCGATAGCCAGCTGCACTAAACAATCATATCATACAACTTATTCCGATTCTCCTTTAATTTCCACAATACATATTTCCCCTTTATGATTTTTTTCTACATATTTTCTCTTTAAAGGCGTAAGTTTTAAGAAGTGGTGAATCTCTTTAAGTACAGAAGTTTTTCATGTTATTTTCAAGAGAAAGTGTTGCTAGATTTACCGATCTGACACCAAGAAGTGATGTGGTTACCGGGAAGTAATGACGTCAGTAGCCATTAACACCCTGACTTACTATATATTATAATCAATATCATGAAGGCAAAGCTTTTTTCATTGATGAGAAAAACTATATGAAAATATGAATATGAAAACTTATTATTTTGTCACACTGAAACTTTGGGGTACGTCCAATATAAGAGTTCAAAAATACTTTTTATATGGTTTGAATTGAAAAGGTATTTTTACTTTATCATACATCAATTAAATGTTGAGTTATTCACTTTTATATTGCCAAGATGAATTCTTTTATCAACGTGTGAACATTTACATTTTACCTATATTCTTAACGATATCGATGTCGATAGCATGCGTTTATAGTTGAGTTTTTATGAATAAATATAGAGCAGATTAACATACACAATCTGGCGTCAGTTCAGCATCACTGAAATCTGTATTTGAGATACTGTTGAGCACATTATGATTTATAACGTAAGCTATTATCTTGCAAATAAATTCATGATACCATTATATTCTTTATTCAATATAACGAGAAAATTGATAGAGATGAAATCAATTAGTTAGTTCATAATATTGTTTACAATTTATTACCTTTTTATTTTAGTCTTAACGAAACAGTATTTTTTTAAGGATGTCATTCACACTATAAGCGGTCTTTAGTTATTCATAACGAATATGCAATGATGAATTTTGAGACCTTTATTTGCCGTTATTGATTTTCAAATGACAAAAAGAACCTTACAGATTCTTCTAATTTCTAATTCTTTTCAGTCGTACAGTGTCTGATCGATCTGCTTGGAACGATTTCTACCAAAAGGGCGTTGTAAAATCTCCTTCATTGCACCTATTTATGTTATATGTTATATGTTATCATATTCAACATGAATATGAACTTGAAATTATTTCACCTACGTTATATGTTCACAGATGTTGTTTTACTCACAAAACTGTTAGAAATTCAATTCAAATAACGAACATATATCAATCAATTATTAGTTCCCATTTTCGAAATATGGAAAATTGCTTTTGAAGGCAACATACCTTTTCATTGACGAAAATGTCGTATTTGAAATCAAAAAATAATTTCAATGATGCTTTCGATTTAATATTCCACAAATGTTTTATTATTTTATTTCATATAATGAAAAAACATAACCTGGTTCAATAATGGCAGGACTTCGATAATGACTGAATGTTTAATTACGCCATAACCATAATTACATGTAGCCATCTAATTGCACATCTGTGTGTTTATCAGTGATATCATTTTCATTATTCCCTTCATTACTTCCTTCAATACTTAAAACATCATTACATGCTGTAGGGAAATGTTACACCTGAAGTTACTTTGAAAATGACTGTTGAAACGAAAACAAGGGAGAATCATCATATAATTGTTGATTTCCATTATTGTTCCAGTTCCATGTTGATTTAAAATATTGAAAGCTTTGCTATTTTTTAACAAATAAACAAAGTTAATTTACATTTAGAAATAAGTAGATATCTTTGATAAAAAGGATTTCATATAGGACAATTCCTTTCAACATGTAGACATAATTCATGAAATGGGCTTTTGCAAAATTCTTATAATATCAAACATGCTGATACAAAATAAAGTATAGTAAAAACACTTTGTTTCACAATTCAACCAGAAATACAGCCTTAGATAAGTGCCAAGTATAATATATTTGTTTCATAAATCAATTTCAAATTCACCCTTGTGTAATATATTCTTTTAAAAAGCTTAACTTATATTTACTTTGGTATCGGTATTTTAAAAAAAATCATGATTAATTAGATTCAGTTAGTTTTTATCTCCACTTAACAAGCTGCGAGTGTAGCCTATATATGCAATATTGACTACAATAATTGATTGAACTAGTTTCACAGAATTTAGATATATTCATCCCCTCAACAAGCGAAAGATTGAGTCCACATAACAAGTTTACAGTTTACAGTTTACAATGTATACGTTAACGATACCTGGGAGCATTCAACTCGGACAATCACGAATTGATACAGATCAAATCATCTGAAACTGTTCAACTAGTAGGAAAGCGGAACCCACATGTCAGTTCTTCACTTCAATGTCAAGCAATACAAGTAAATATATGATAAACATTTATGCACCTTGAATCGCAGTACTTATCATATAGAGAGAACTATTGCTAATATTGCAGTAAGCAGTTGAGCTGAGTTACCTATTATCAATTTGTTATCAAAATGAAGGCATTCTGCTAAATAAAAAATACCAAAACATCTTAACTGTTAATAATTTTCCGGAAGAGTTATTCCGATAAGCCAATAGAGTGTATGCAACTGAAGTTAAAGGGCTTATTTCGTAATTATAGAATATACATTTAGAATATAAAACAAAATATATAATATAAACTGTTTTGTCACAAAACGTGTGACATCATTTTCTGAATAAGCTTATTTTTCTCTCTGTCTTTCTCTGAACAAAAAGCTGGTCTTCAATGCATCAACAAAACGTTGTTTTCAAGGTTAAAGACATTAACCATTTGCTTTGTAAATAATACGGGTTTGATTTGTTAATATATTTTTTAATTTGAACAAGTAAATAAGAGGAAGGATTTGTTTTTAAAAAGTTACAATTTTTAAAAGAAATAGAACTTCACAGAAAACTACAAATCTTCGCGGAGGAGGTTAGAGTGAATGATTGCAATCTATTGTAGTTTTAATATTTAAAAAAGATTTACGTCGAAAATATTTCCCTGATCCATGTTTTCTAGCGAACGAGATATTTGAACGAAGGCCAAGGTCGATGATATTATTTCGGACCGGTACAAAGCGAATTTTAATTTGAAAGTGGTAGGGGCACATCTCGAGATTTATCACCACATTATTTAGACTATAAACATCTAGCCCACACGGGCAGCGAGAAACACTTGATTGTTTGGGCCAGGATGACTTTGAGGTTTTCATCAAGGGCTATGCGAAATTTGACGGCGTTGTTGTGGGGGAGAATTAACATGTTTTTGTCAAGATCTGCGGTGGACTGGCTATTCACACCTCTCACTTCGGCGAGATCAAAGGCAATGATCAAGTGACAAGTTTCTTGTACAAGTCAACTACTGGAGGGGTGATTACTAGCATTGTGGCCACCCGACCCCAGCAAGCTGGTGAGTCTACACTGACTGCGGGTACTGAGGGTGGGTCTAATGGAGGGGGCAGGACAGGTTGGGAGGGGTTGTGGTCTAGATCAGCACCTTCACAGGGCGGTGAACTGAGTTAATACTGATCACATCTCCACAGATCGCCCTATCACTGCAAGTGAGATGTGAGTCTTGATGTCTGACAAGGTATCATCAATCTAAACCCTGGCTTCATCGTAAACCTTTCTAATGCATTTTTCACCCTGTTCGATGAAAGAGAAAAAAGGCTAACGAATTTTAAACATTTATTCAATAGTTCTTGAAAATAACAGAGTTGAAAATCAGAGGGAAATGTATAGGAAAGAATCGTGTTTTTTTGTTGGCTCTAAAGCAGAATACGAAAGACCCAAAAAGGGCAAGTTCTTTTACATAATTTCTTTGCGATGCATTTTTAAAAGTTCAACAAATTTAATAGAACATCAATAAACATCAAGATTGTTCCTACAGAAGAGACCAAAAGGGGTTGTGATTTACAAGACAGCGCAAGCCAGTCAGATACAGAATTAAACATTACAGACATAATCACTTTCCGGTGCTAACAGTTCCACAAACTCATTTCATGTTTTAAAACATTTTTCAAACACTGTAATTTTCGCTCAGATCACCTATATAAGTCAGATTTTAATATTCAAAAATTTCATTACAATATTTTCTGTAATATGGAAAATGGAAAAGCACTATAAAGATGATGTACATCGACATCCCCAACACATCAACTATATCAATCATCGCTATACTGTCATAAAATAACATTTAAATAAGATATATAATCTTAAAATTTAAATAAAAATAGATGTATGTAAAGTCTTTGTAAGAGAGTAAATAGATGTATGTCTAAGTCTTGCAGATTTCCAAATGAAATCAGACACAGCCCAATTTAAATATTTCACAATAAACTACAAGACAACCCTTTCTTGAAATATTTTGATTTTCTATGGCATCATTCTAATACTATTTTAGAAGGGGGTGTCTCCGTGAATGCATAAACCAGCATTCACATTCACACACATCAAAATTAGTATTGCCATTTGAAGCTTGTCCTTTAATTTGGAATTTTGCGTTTACAATTATTATTTCATGTAACCAGCTAAAAAATCAGCTTCACAAATCGTCGCTTATTAATTGAGTGTTAAGCCCCACAGCAAAAGGACTTTTGAAGTAGGTATCTCATCATCACATCTATTGATAGTTAGTTTTCAAGAACATGGTTTCTAAAGCGGGTAGATTTTCAAACTTATGGTGTCTTAAGGATGTTCGCTCCTCAAATTTATAGTATTAAACTTTTTTTCTAACTTATATTTTTTAAAAGATTAAAGTATATGATTGGAAAATCAGCATTAAAAAATAGAGGGTAGTGTGGTTTTTTTTCGAGATATGACGCCTATAAGATAGTGGGTTTCAGTACAATTTTAACATGGGAGTCTATGGGAAAATGAGAAAAAAACTGCTAAATTTTTTAAAATACTACATTTCCAGTATTTAACTTTTTTCCTTTTGTGATATGTTACAAAGTTCATGTTACCCTACCGAAATCAATGAAAAAATATATATGGTAGTGTGGTTTATTTTAAAGCTTTGACACAAAATGTACCTGAAAACCCCCCCTTTTTAGTCAAATTAAGGCCATTTATGCTGTTTAAGCACTTTTTAGAGGTTCTAAAGTCACATTTTCTTTATTTCATTTGATTTTTAAAAGTATGTAAAAGATGTAGAATATCATGAAGTAAATAAAGATGAGAAAAAATCTTTCCTTAATCATATTTCATTTTTAAAGGTTAACAGTAAGAAGCGGACATGATTCAAGTGGGTAGGTCTTTAAGATCATGTTTTCTGATGTCGGTTTTCAAGAATATGTTTCTGAGGTTGGTGTGTCTTCAAGAATACGGTTTGTAATGTGGGTAGGTTTTCACTATTGTGGTTTTAATGAGGGTAGGTATTCACGATTACGGTTTCTAATGTGGGTAGGTCTTCACGATTACGGTTACTAAAGCGGGTAGGTCTTCACGATTACGGTTTCTAAAGTGGGTTGGTCTTCACGATTACGGTTACTAAAGTGGGTAGGTCTTCACGATTACGGTTACTAAAGTGGGTAGGTCTTCACGATTACGGTTACTAAAGTGGGTAGGTATTCACGATTACGGTTTCTAATGTGGGTAGGTCTTCACGATTACGGTTTCTAATGTGGGTAGGTCTTCACGATTACGGTTACTAAAGTGGGTAGGTCTTCACGATTATGGTTTCTAAAGTGGGTACGTCTTCACGATTATGGTTTCTAAAGCGGGTAGGTCTTCACGATTACGGTTTCTAAAGTGGGTAGGTCTTCACGATTACGGTTACTAAAGTGGGTAGGTCTTCACGATTACGGTTACTAAAGCGGGTAGGTCTTCACGATTACGGTTTCTAATGTGGGTAGGTTTTCACGATTACGGTTACTAAAGTGGGTAGGTCTTCACGATTATGGTTTCTAAAGTGGGTACGTCTTCACGATTATGGTTTCTAAAGCGGGTAGGTCTTCACGATTACGGTTACTAAAGTGGGTAGGTCTTCACGATTACGGTTTCTAAAGCGGGTAGCTCTTCACGATTATGGTTTCTAAAGCGGGTAGCTCTTCACGATTATGGTTACTAAAGTGGAAAGGTCTTCACGATTATGGTTTCTAAAGTGGGTACGTCTTCACGATTATGGTTTCTAAAGCGGGTAGCTCTTCACGATTATGGTTATAAAGTGGGTAGCTCTTCACGATACGGAATCTAAAGTGGGTACGTTATCAGAATCAGAAGCAGCATCGTCTACTAACTTAATTCGACACCAGTGGCGAAACAAAAACAATAAAACTAAATAAACCAAATATACTAACAACTCAAGACATCAGAGATAGACAAATGAACAAATAACTTCCGATCACTTATTTGTGTCTTTAAGATAATGCTGCATCGTTAAATTGCATAAAGTGTAGTATTTAATTACCATCATGCCCAGAACTACTGACACCGCCACATTAAGGACTTGCTCGGAACACTGCGCTCAATACGAAAATCTAAGAACATTTTGAAATTACATATTCACGACCTCATTATCGCTGTCCATGATAGGGTATACATCGTCAGTCTTGTTGAAAGATAATGGTAAGTAACATAATTCGACAAGAAAAACTATTTACAAAACCTACACCATGCTCTGATCATAGAATTCATAATGTTATTGTTCAGGATGAAAATAGCGATGTTTTCTGGGAGGTTACCCAACTAGTGTGTTTCTTCAGTTTACGCGCTAACTATAAATGCAAAAATCCCTTGGTATGATATAAAAACACAAACTCGTTTTGACAATTGCATAAAAATAACAGCCATAATAATCAACCAAATTAATGTCTTTAAATGATGCAAGGGCATCCTTCTATTCTTACAGAGCTCTATATATGATATGGTGGAATGAAGGCACGCAGACAAGGGGCAAGTTAATATCAGGTAGGCTACTGACGGTTGTAACCGAGCACCTGCCCTGGCGAGAGATCTTATCCACATGACACACCACCCTTCAGATATTAATCACCTTCAGCATTTATTGCCACTAAACCTTTGCAAGTTTCCTTGGATGATGTTATTCTGAATATGATATCAAGCATAAATGCCACGTTTCATTCCATGCCGGGAGATTTTTAATTTTATATTACAGTTGCTTTTTATGTAACTATTAAATTATTGTTATTCTAAATAAGACAATTTGATTTAGATATCTGTAATTTGAGATAAGTCAGATATGAATAAACGTCGAGCTGTGTATCTACTCACATTATTATCGTTTGCTAACTTCTGATATAACTAGAAAGTGTTTTACTCGCGGAGCGGACAGCTAAAACCAATAGTCTCCTGACCCTTTGAGGCGAGGGGTAGTGTATCAGCTCTGTTTAACTGTAAACTTGTCAGTGTATCGGTGTTATACTTGTGATACTGTTTATTGTGCAGGTTATTGTTTAGTTATACATAGATATGTAGACTCAACACGACGAGGCTGTTACACAGAGTGTTTCTAACAACGTGATTAATATTGCGCTCCAGGAGCTTATCGACACTGTATCAGACAGTTATGGGGACGTCACAATACAAGCTTTTGCATAATATTAAAAACATAAAGGACGTGCATTTTAGTTAAACAGTGTCGTTATACGACTGCATATTTAATCTGCGATTCCTTATATAGATCAGTCTGGCGTAGAAACAAAATGTTGCACAGAGTATATCATGACCCAAAGTAATCGTATACATCTGGAATATAAGATTATATTATACAAGATTGTTGCTTCATTTGAAGTCAAGTAGTGATGGTTACTGTTTTCCTCAGCACTACACGGAATAGAGTTTGTTCAATGAAAACAGATTCATTACATCATGAGATGACCTATAGAGAACAAACAACTCAGCAAAAGTTACAATAGACAAACTCTTTTCATTCTTGATCCAGTACATCAGATTTCTAGATATGGTAAAGTACTGACGACAAAGAAGTGAACTATAAATGTGGACTAGCGGTGTCTGGTGTCTGGTGTCTGGTGTCTGGAGCGGAGCAAGAAGAGCAGGGTGGGATCAGACATCTGAACAGAAGACGTCTTCATTGCTTGTATGCCGTATTATTTAACTTATGCTTCATGGAAACACTTGCCAAGTACCTTTTGATATGAAATGGAGTAGTTATTGTCATCTTTGACTATTATTTATTTGTCCTTCATAGCATATAATTCCGTTGCATTAGGAGGTGGAAATACGTAATGATCAAAGAGCATACCACTGAAGGTTGAGCGAAATTCACTCTAGCACGATGTAAATATCAGCACAATGTTTCATGTTGTATGTTGTATGTTGCATGTACACCAAGCATGTGCATAGCAGCAGTAAGGAACTACGATACTCAACCTTTAATTACAGCATTAACCAACTTGTCTATTTCGTGCAATGCATGTTGCCGGTGGGCGTAAACGTTAAATGTAGAGGTCTTTGTTACACGTTTACTGAACCTACATCGGAGCAAGTTCATCATAATGCATTTGTCACTGCAGACAGAGCGCTCTAAACGTGCTTAATTTACTGTGCTGTTGTGAGCGCTGCCACATGTTACAACTTGCTGTTTTAAACAAAAGTAATTGTAACCTCATCGGCCTTCCCCTAGGCCACGTTTAACTTCTTTCAAAAGATTAAAAACATTTGTGAAGCCATTGTATGCTCAAGTGGAAACGTTTGCATTGACGAAAATTACCCATCTTTGCCCAATTAATAAGTTTTTTCAAGTGCCAATGCAATTGGGTAAACGACAGAGGCGTGTCGCGTTGAGTTTGAATCATTGCTCATTTCCCAGTGTATCCCAAGGGCTAAAGAATGACCCCAATAAGCGACAGGCGTGTACCTTCTGACAACGTTGTTTATTTTATAGATGAGGACTTAGGGCTCAGATGAGATGTATTGGCCGCCTGATTATGTGATAACTTATCATCTGTTGGAGGCTGAATGCTCCCGCCGAGTAATTTATCAAGCCTTTCAAAATGGGGCTATCTATATCTGTTGCCTGTGAAAGGCTTCAGGGAATGCCGAGGTAAGGAACACCCAGGGATGTGCCCCCACACCACAAGTCTTAACTAGCAAAGTGACCCATTGGAAACTTGACGCCACTTGGGCCAAAACAGATCCCCTTTCAAACCCACAACTTGCCGACTGACTGTCCTCTTCTGGCCGGGCATCTAAGTCTTCAAATCACGGCATCGCTCACTTGGTAGGTGATGAAGCCGACGCTTTCTTTGAGGCCGACTGGGACTCAAGAGGGGGTATTGGATTTGGTGTAAGCCCCAAGAGGGCTTCTTGTCCCGTTGACAGGCGCCCTGACATCGTCAGTCCCAGTGTGAGAAGTTTGTCACTGCCATTTACGTTTCTTCGTCTCATATTCTTCACACATAAAGCTCTTCAACTAAGAGGCGCTGTAGCGTTAAATCGTTTTTTGAGCTGCTTGGGGTATGATTTCAAACAAAGAGAAGAGATATAAATGTGGACTGCTATATTGAGAGGTATTGTTTCATCACACAGGATTAGACATACCTGCAAATAGCACAGGAGACACGGCTATTCAGCAGATACAGAAAATCAGTTATTAGTTTTTTACCTGCCAAACTACATTAATTGGACCGGAGATGTGTTTTGAGGTGAGGAGAGGCGACTAGCTGGGAGCTTCTGTGCCGTCAAGTGACACTTGATGCCTCCAGTCAATACCGCTAGATTGCAGGATGGCAGCAGGAAGACTCTACTTACCAATGTCACCAACATATCATCTAAATATGCTTACATTCAATGATGTCCGTCAATCATATTTGTTGAATTGCAAAGTGTACAAATAAAAGAGAAAAAAACGAATCGTTTCAGATTTTACGACAAACCTTGCAATATAACTGATATTAAGATATAACAATACCAGAGTTACATTCTTAGAAATATAGATAAAAACTATAATGAAATCAATAGTTACAAACATGAGAGTCAATAGAGCAGCGATTAGTTTGTTTGGTACCAATGAAAGCTGAACTTGAGCAAACCAGTTTCATAATTTTCTTTCAGAAAAAACTTTCCATGCAATATCCGGGTAAAAAGGCAAATTGAAAACAGAATGAACGTACCGAGCCAATTCATTGGAGTTCAGTGACTAATGGTAACCAAAACATCGATTTTTCGTAAAAGTGACATCGAGGCTTCGAAATTTTTGTACTAGGCAATGTCGAGTTTTCGGGTTTTCAACTTGTTCAGCTTAATATTCTTTGATGTTATCAAACGAAATTAAAACCCTTATCAACGTCTCAAGGCAATAACAAGAAAAAATCATTAGAAACTCAAAACGAAAACGCTACCCATTAGTAAATGCAACTCTCGATATAAAAAAGGTTTAATGTAAATCCGGTTCGGTATTAATGAAATATATCAATTGCATATACAAATGAAGAATTTACTTACGAAAAAAGAAACTTTACTCTTCGATGTCAAACATTTTAAAGACTAAAGGCAAGCAATGATATGTTGTGGGTATGTTGAAGAACATAATCTTTGTTCAACAAAAGTTCGTTTTATATTTTTATGAAATTCGTAAGTTTAACTTACATTGATGCACCGAGGTTATTCTAAAGTAAAAAGTTTTATGCGGTGCTTTATACCATTTTAAAATAATTCAATATAACTGTCAAGTCCCCCATTAGACAAGATCTTGGTTTACTGGTCCTTTTATCATATGTCAGATGTTAGATTGAATGCAGTGCAATTATTTTCCTATCAATTCATATAGGGCGACCCCGAGGACATGTTTGTATGTGGCCGGCCATAAGTCAGCCATCAAACCATAAGGAAGGCGTGGACTGGTGACCTGGCGTGACCCGGTGTCAGAGGTGACAAGTCAATGACGCGAAGCATGATTGGACACGGTCTCATGGAGGCAGTCTACATGCGCCGGTGAACTGAGGGAGGGAGGGAGGGAGGAGGGAGGGACACTGACTGTATGACAGATCCAAGCATGCCAGCTGGCCGGTGAGATGTACATATACATCCAGGTGTCAATCAAACCGTGAGTGACAGCCCTAGTAACAGTAAACACCGAGCTCCTGCTGCACCACTCAGCGACAACAGAACATACATATGTGCCTTCTTATGAGTCATTCACAAAATCAGTTGGCAGTGGGAAAGTTCAACGGAAAGAAGATGGCTTGATTGCATACAATCGTTTGTTAGCAGAGGCTAGGAGCAGAGATCCATGTTCAGCAGACATGATGGCCAGCACCACTTCATGTATATACTCAGTATATGAACAATTTGAAGAAATACTTGAAGGTTACAGTAAAACTAGCAATATCTGTGACGCAAATACGTTGTAAGTCATTAGAAGGTAGCGAGTCCTCCAATGCAGAGGAACTATCTCAGTATATGACGCTCTTATTGTTCTGGTCTGTTAGTCAGAAGGAAGTTGAATCTTTCAAGTTTGAATGAGTGTAATTATCTAAAGTACATAGTTTAATAAGACTAATCGCTGCTATCAAAATGTCGTTTTCAATCTTCCCGAAAACACAGAGAATAATTTGCTGCATCATATCTAGTTCTCAGTGTAGAAGTATAAAGTGCCTTCCTAATTTTCAGGTAATCTACAAGTAATCCATCTTCGTTCTTACCAAATCATGTCATAATGTTTGCTTAACATCCGATATGATTAAAATATTTTTCACATTCAAGGGATGACTGGATTAGTTATGTTAATGGCAATGACCCGCACAAATATTTTCTTAAATCTAAGCATGTGTTTAAGAAAATCTATGATAATTTTGTTCCCAGGAGTGAGTGAGTGAGTGAGTGAAAGGTGCACATGCTCACCGGATCGACGATCGCAGATTCAACCACCGTCAATCTAAATAGTCCAGTAAAACGTCTAAAACATTTGAGCTAACAAAATCTGTTTGGGACGCACAATGTCCATTTGCTTTACTAGTAAGCTCATTGAATAGAGTTGAAACATATTAATGTCTATATATACATAATTGGGTCGAAAATGAGACAATGGCTTATAATAACTCCTGCAAAGCACAATTAATGCGATAAAAATTCATTCTTGTAATCACAACAGTACATATGGCAACGCGCATATAGGAAATTAGCATTGCTCACATTACCCCACAATCTGCCATACGCACTACGTCTTTAGTCAATGAAATATATACTTTCAGAAACCAGAACTGCATTCACTAAGAGCGAGAAGTGTTTGAGAAAACTCGTTCCTTTTGAATCATCAGACCTGTTCACCAAATTCAATTCAATACAAATTGCGGAATCCAGTTCTTAACAGTCAAAAACAATATTTTAAAAATTCCATTCACTTCGTTGTGATTGTGTTTTTGAAAACCTGTCCCTATCATACAAAAACGTAACTAGGTCTAAATATGGAAACAAGGAAACATCAGACAAATTTAATTCCAGACAATTGGTCTATACTCTAAAGAAGGGTGTGGTCAACAAGAGTGCAACGTTTTGTTGATCTAGACTAAAAAAATCGCTATACACCCCCGAAAAGCTAGCTAGCTACAAGTAGAGAAATAATCATTCTTACATCCAACACGTAGTAGTTCAGTAAAGGACAAGAAACAATAATTCAAACACAAATAAGATTTTGTTGTCTTGATGCGATAATGTAATGATGTACATATTATATTATATGATTTACTGATACTGATATACAAATGTCTTTATACAGAGTGTATTTTATGTTACCTCCATGATTGAAATAAAATTAAGCGTATTGATCAATATTTACAGTCAAGAAGATAAGGAATGGTGTCCCCAAAAGTGCATGCACTGCAACATGATTGGATGTAAATTTTGTTTTTGAATTTGTTTACCGAATGTAATAGTCTTTTAACTTCTTCAGATTTTCAGTTTAAAAAAATTATGAATTGGGTTGAATTATTTTTGATATGAAGATATTTTGGCAAACGTGAAGAACTCCTATTACTAGGAAAATACTTTCTGAATATGATTAATCACGAATTGTTCCCGTTGTTTTCAAGCACAAGTGCCTTTCAGTCTTATGTTCAAGGAATGAAAAAGAATGAATTCATTGAACAATTGTTTCAGGGTTTGTGACCGAATTGTCTGCAATTTTGGTCAGTTTGTTTTACATTTTGCTTTTTTTGTTCATAAAAAATCAGAGAAGGATCTTTAAAAGTCGTTCGAAATATTTATTAATTTACCAATTACCGTAAACATATCCCTATAAGTAGGAAATCCTTCTTTAACAAACATTTTATGAAAATAATTTACATAATATATTTAGCTTGCTGAACATTGATGGCAATTTTCTGACATTGCAACAATTTAGTATTTTAATATAAAGCATTTCAATATAAACTTCCTGGAATTTTATGGAATTATAAGATCAGAAAATAAATACCTGACACATTTAGGTATTAACAAGGATTCTAACTTGAAAATAAAAATGATACAATATTTCTATAAGTAATCTTTTTGCTTGCAAAAAAGGTTCAAAGAAATACTATTATGTCATAACTCAAATCGAGAATAATTTTAAAGCCATTGAAAATTGGGAAGAAGAAAATCACTGTAAACTGACCAAGCCTTTTTGTTAAAGCACATAAAACTACCCCAGAACCTAAACTAAGATGGTTTCAGCTCAGATTGCTCCATAGAATTCTACCTGTTAATACATTCTTAATTAAGATGCACATTGTTGACAACAACTTATGTACATTTGGAAGGCTGGACCAGAAACTATAAAACATCTTTTTTTGGACTGTAGGGTAAGCAAAACTTTTGGGAACAATTTTTCAGAATGGATTGAATCAAAGTGCCAACATGCACGTAATATAGATCTTACTGTAGACTTAATCCTTTTTGGATATTCTCCAAATTTTGAAAGTGATAATATCTTGGATTTGATACTTTTACTAGCTAAATTCCACATATATAGATGTAAAATGCAAAATAGTCTACCACACATGAAACATTTTCAAAATTACTTGAAATTCTACTATCAGATAGAAAAAAAACTAGACACTTGTGCAAATAAAAAAACATACCGAATTCTTTCAGAAATGAGCTCTTTATGAAAATCTTCTCTAATTTCATTCGACTAAAATTGTCTACATAGCTTCTAGCCTGTATGATGTGTGTGTATGAAAGTGTGTGAATGATGTTTTTGGTTTTTTTTCCCCCTTTTCTTTACCTTACCTGTGTGTAAATCCTGGTATTGTATTACTGTATCCTAACCATATTTACCATCCCCTATTCATACTGTACAATTTTACAGGATTTTTTTAAAAAATAAATTACAATTTGTGTTGACAGGATAACAATATTCAGTATGATAAATGATAATGCTAGTATTGCTGTAAATGTTTCATTTATATACATTGTATTTTTAGAACAATATTAAGGTTAGTAAATATTTTTGAATGTCATTTATAACATGTATGTAATCTCTCATAACCCTTCTTTACAGAGAGGTCTATTCACGTTTAATGTATCTTGTCTTGAAAGTAAGTTAACTGAAATGTTAGGAAGAGACAGAAATATGTTTGCCTCTGTCAAATATTCATTTATATTATTTGACTGCTATCGCCATACGTTTCATTTGTGATATTTGACTGCTGTCGTCATATAGTTCATTTGTAATATTTGACTGCTATCGTCATATAGTTCATTTGTAATATTTGACTGCTGTCGTTAAACAGTCTATTTGTATTATTTGACTCATATTCACGTGCGCTAATCCTACGAAGTTTATCCTCCAGATGAACATTAGTTATGTACATTGTTGAACAACGATTGATCTAAGACTGTGACAGAACTTTTAGTCAGACAAAATATATTTCCCCAAGTTTGTCATTAGTTTATTTATTTGTCTATGTCAAATTGTTTTCTAGTTCTTACTTAAAATCTTAGAATGATTAACTTTATTTCAGCAAAAACAGAGTTACTATCAATTTTAAAACTAAAAAACGTTTAAGTATATATAAGTATTGTAATTAAAATACCACTAGGACATATTACATTAAAACAACTTTAAGATAGTGACGACGACGTTTTTCAGTACATCAAACACAACACACCAGAAAAAAGCTTTTATGCTTTTATGTAAGTTTAAATGGGTTCTGGTCCTTTGAACATGGTACAATTATACCCATCAACTTAAAATGATAATAATTATATCATTAAATAATCATAAGGTCGTAAAACGACGTTTTAATGCAGGTACCATCTTTGAGGTTGATTATTTAGAGGCTGAAGTCCTGTATAGGACGGAGGTTCACAGATGACATCATGTAGCATTGATCACCGGGTGGAGGACAAGTCGGGTAGAGCTGTCCGAGATGACCCATGGATGGCAGAAGAGGACTCGGAGAGAGGATAAGTCAAGAGTTACTCATAAACTGTACAGAGGTAAAGGGAGACATGGGCGTGTGGAGATGTCACTATATGAGTCTGTTTTCTATACAAAATAGACCAAAGGCTCAAATATAAACACAAATCCAATATTTGACAGATTCGACAAAGAGCCTTCCTCCCGCGTCCTGCAGCGATAATATCATCTTGTACCCTTCACAACAGCTTATTTACTCTACCCATGTATATTTTACAGTGCTTTCAGTAAAACTGATGTAGGTAAGACACAATGCATGTTAATGAATGTACGTTGATGTAGAGTAGCGGTATGGAGTGGCCCCGCTTGGCTGGCTGGAGGGAGGGAGGGTAGCATTTAATAGCACTGTTGTTGAAGCTCTGCCAAGAAGCCTCGTCGTCTCCTGTACCTACACACAATATGAGACTGTGAGGGGTGTCTACAGCAGATAGGGCAGGGGGTGCAGTGCTCTCCAGACCTTCCAACCCGGGGTGCACCTCACAGCAGGCCGTGTCCCCTGGGGGACAGCACAAAGAATTAATAGCTGACAAATTTGACTTTATCTGCCGTTAATAATGGGCAAACAGGACGGAGGAGTCGGAGACCAGGGGAGGTTGGATTTGGCAGGTGAAGAGAGAAGTTCCCACCCGGTCCTAAACTGATGCACTTAGAGCTCCTTACTGACATGGACTTGAACGATAATTTGACAATACATCCCTCCATCCCGCTGCTTTACAAATGTGGTGAAGTCAGAATACCCCATGTTGGCCCTTAAAGCTTCTGTTGTTGATGGGAATGTGGTCCTTGTGAAACTGTGGGAAGGTATGAGAAATATGAAATGAGATTGACATATATAGGATTTACATGGAACAGTATCCAGCCAAAGATGAACAGTCTCGCGTTTCACGAAAGACGGCCATGTATGCAACATAAGAACGTTGTTGAACACATACGCCAATCAAACATACTCCGTCGTGTAAATGTATCTATCACTTGTAAAATTAACACTTAAACGACGGTTGACCGACTTCCGACCTACCCTCAAATTAGACGTGCTATGAGTCTGTGATGTGATGGTAGAATGAAGCAGCCTACTGCAACTAATCTGCATCTCTATCTAGACAATAGTTGGTGCTAACATGTCGCCTAATTGCCTCTCAGAGATAAGCATCAGTATCAAATGGTGCGTGACGAATGTTGAAGTCAAGTACGGAGCTCTCCTTATCTCGTGTTATCTTCTCACGCACTGAGCTGAGTCGCAGCCGCAGACAGCCAATAGAAGAAGTGCTGCATTATCTATGTGTAGCAATTAGCCACCAGATCATTCTAATGTGTCACCCACACATATTGGCACCTCAGCGGGCGTTTTTGCCACCAACAACCACCTATTATCAGATTTGCTCTGGTTATTAAGATGACAAAACTGTTGAAGGGTTTGAGAAGGAAAACATATGCTTTCCGCTCAACTGATCCCCATGTCACTGGTGTTTGGTGGGATTGAGACGGAATTGTAGGTATATAGCCTTTCCATGTCAAGCGGGAAAGTGAAGTCTTATCGTCTGCAACGGTTCACGGTCTGCAAGCGTGTAAAATGCCAAACAATAAGACTTGCATGGTGGTCCATACTGGTCAATACAAATTGACAAAAGGGAGAAGCAGACGAGACACTGATAGTGCCGGGAAACGTTCAAGGGAGGGGGACGGGGAGGGTTACAGGAGGGTTCTTAGGTTCTGGGAAGCTTCCAAGGAGGGTTCTGGGAAGGCTCCGGGGGAGGGAGGAACCCCATTAGCCAAACTCAAAACTCTGGGGAGGTTATTAGGGAGGGTTCCAGGGGAGGGTTCTAGGGAGGGTTCCAGAGGAGGATTCCCGGGAGGGTTCCAGTAAGGGTTCCAGGGAGGGTTCAAGAGGAGGGTTCTATGGAGGATTCCCGGGAGGGTTCCAGTGAGGGTTCTATAGAGGTTCCAGGGAGGGTTCTAGGGAGGGTTCCAGTGAGGGTTCTAGAGAGGGTTCCAGTGAGGGTTCTAGAGAGGGTTCTAGAGAGGTTCTAGGGAGGTTCTAGAGGAGGGTTCTAGAGAGGGTTCTAGAGAGGGTTCTAGAGAGGGTTCTAGAGAGGTTCTAGGGAGGTTCTAGAGGAGGGTTCTAGAGAGGGTTCTAGAGAGGTTCTAGAGGAAGGTTCCAGGGAGGGTTCTAGAGGAGGGTTCTAGAGAGGTTCTAGGGAGGGTTTCAGAGGAGGATTCCCGGGAGGGTTCCAGTGAGGGTTCTAGAGAGGTTCTAGGGAGGTTCTAGAGGAGGGTTCTAGAGAGGTTCCAGGGAGGGTTCCAGTGAGGGTTCTAGAGGAGGGTTCTATAGAGGTTCTAGGGAGGGTTCCAGAGAGGTTCTAGAGGAGGGTTCTAGAGAGGTTCTAGGGAGGGTTCTATAGAGGTTCTAGAGAGGTTCTAGAGGAGGGTTCTAGAGAGGTTCCAGGGAGGGTTCCAGTGAGGGTTCTAGAGAGGTTCTAGGGAGGGTTCTAGAGAGGTTCTAGGGAGGTTCCATGGAGGGTTCAAGAGAGGTTCCATGGAGGGTTCTAGAGAGGTTCCAGGGAGGGTTCAAGAGGAGGGTCCCAGGGAGGGTTCAAGAGGAAGGTTCCATGGAGGGTTCAAGAAGAGGGTTCAAGAGAGGTTCCAGGGAGGGTTCAAGAGAGGTTCCAGGGAGGGTTCAAGAGGAAGGTTCCATGGAGGGTTCAAGAAGAGGGTTCAAGAGAGGTTCCAGGGAGGGTTCAAGAGAGGTTCCAGGGAGGGTTCAAGAGGAAGGTTCCATGGAGGGTTCAAGAAGAGGGTTCAAGAGAGGTTCCAGGGAGGGTTCAAGAGAGGTTCCAGGGAGGGTTCAAGAGGAAGGTTCCATGGAGGGTTCAAGAAGAGGGTTCAAGAGAGGTTCCAGGGAGGGTTCAAGAGAGGTTCCAGGGAGGGTTCAAGAGGAAGGTTCCATGGAGGGTTCAAGAAGAGGGTTCAAGAGAGGTTCCAGGGAGGGTTCAAGAGAGGTTCCATGGAGGGTTCCAGGGAGGGTTCCAGGATAGTAGTGCGACACTGAGTCGAATGAATACCGATGTTAAGGTTTTGTTTATTTAAGAAGGCAATGGTAGGAGGAGAAATCCCTCTTAACGTAACTTAGATAAAATTTGATCGCTAAAACAGGGGTAAAATTTCACCTCTGATATCTGATACAACATCTTGCCTGTTATGAAACAGTTCTTAAAAAAAACCACAAGGAACTCTCATGTACAAGTTTCCGAACAATCAAATTTTCTAATAAACATTGTCGGAATACAATACCCCTGATATTCGACTACCCGACAGACTAAGCGTTGTGTGCTTCGGAATTAATGGTATGTTGGTATGTCATATCAAATGAAAGGTTCCCACGAGTATGACAGCCAATGGATTCAGTACACACTCGTGTATGAATACTTACGTACATTGCAACTTGTCTAAATACACACAACAATCACTAAGTAAGCAGATGAAGGTTTCACTGTGCCTATTCCATGCATGGTATACTAATCATCCGTTTTCTCAAAAACAAAACAACACACTGACCTTCACAAAACTCTGGCAGTAACGGGAATCTGAGTTACTTACTGCACTCTGTTTACCCTGATTGTGCTTCAAAACGCACGTATAGTTTGTTTAAGTATATCATATTCAATTAAAAAGCTTCCAGTCGTTCGCCCCTTTCGAAGTTTCGTAGCTTACCAAGGCCATCAGGTCATCAGGTCATCAAGCTTGTAGTCTGTAGGTGAGGGAACTACCTTAGACAACTGTCTCCGAGATATGATAGACAAGTACTTTGTAGGGAACATTAACAGGTCCTTCCGAGTGACTCTCATTCACTTGGCAGATGCTATCTGTTTTGTGTAGCATGCTTTATGACATCGACCTGTTTATTAAAAGGTAAGATATAACTACATCCACCTCAGTGGTTATTCAGAACAGATCTTTCAAAGTCGAATAACATCTGACAATTCCGTGATCTACATTCGGACACCACTTTGCTTCTTACTCTTCGTTTCGGCCTGTTAGACAATATCTACCTGAAGAGACGGTGGGTTTTTTCTGGGTGGCACAAATAGTGACATGACTTTGCTGTGATGTTATACCTTATCATTAGATACGGGTTAAATAGTTATGCAAATAGATGAAAACACCCCATATGTCTGACATTGCTTGATTGTGAAACGTGGCTGTGAGCTGGAACCTGCAAATTGTTGGGTTCGCGTAAACATGAAAAAATACAATCTTATAATTTCGGCCACCCACAAGCCTCGCATTTTAAATGGTTTGCCGCCAGGGCATAACTATGAGTAATTCTGGCAACAAATGAAGTCAGCCCAAGGCTACACTGCTTTTAACGTTCAAAATGAAAGCGTAAACGTTTTGTAAAGAGGGATAATTGTGAAGATGCGTATATATGCATCAGACACAAAGCATGCATCCCTTTCCTTGAGAACACCTCTCTCCTCGGAACAAGAGAGGGGGGGGGGGGGGCCTGGAGTGGGAAAGGGGAGAGAGGGGTAGCTGGGGTCAGTTATGATTATTCTTACACAGTGCGTGGAACTCATGTCGTTGTGTAGTCAGAATGTTTATCTTAAATTCATAACATTGACAAAACCACAGAGGTATCTTAATCTCCTGTTACTACTTATACCTAATTGTAAGAAATACAACCTCAACATGATGATGATTTCCAAATTGTAACTTATTGTGTCACTGTTTCAAATAGAAATGCCAAAACATAGATCTCAAGAAGCTGAAAGCTCAAAAGGCACACAAACACATGTTGATTGATTGATCCAAATAACAAGCTGCATCGAGCTAGGTCTGGCAGCTTTACACTTCCATCAGCTTTGGATACCACATTCTTACTTATGTCTAGAGAAATCGTCGAAAATAAAAATCCAAAAAAATTTTAAAATCAGAAAACTCATGCTTCTGTTGCGAAATTATTAGGAACGAAATGAACAATTCAACAACAAACAATACAATTACAAACTGGTATGGATAATATTTGAGACTAAAGTACATGTTTATATTGAATTTATAACGAGTCAGAACTCATCAGCACAGAGCACATCAATATATTATATTCTTTTAGTCAAACACAATCTTCAATGTTTGTGAGATAATTTGAGACACTGTGTTTTGGAATGTGTTTGATGTTTGAATATCATTGAGGGTTTTGAAAACAAGACTTAGACGAATTTGTCAACTTCTATGATTGCTAAACGATTCATATGTTGATCCCGAGAGAAAGTCGTCATCGCACAAAATGGTTATTCTACCAAATCTATAGCAGCAAAGCGACAAAGAGATTTGAAACCTGAACATTAGAAACAAAATAATTAGCCTCTAAATTGTTATATACAATCATATAAAGAGTTAAAAAAGGAATGCTGTATTGTATCATCATTCGAGATAAACTTAATACAAATAACAGGACTTTTGAAAAAACTTTTATATGTAAGCTTCTGAGTACATTTGTGTCTTATGAATGTTGTGTATATTTTCTTTAATCAAAAGATTAAGTTTGAATAAATACGAAAATAGAAGTGTCCGAATTTTTAGTAAACCAGGAAATGAAATATGGAGTGTTTAACTGTTCTGTATAATTAAGTGGTAATAAAAGTACATTGTATTTAGAGTTGGACACGAATACACGTGGAAGAATATAGTAAGAAACATTGTAGAACCATGAATGTTTATTGGTAGTAGGAAAGAACAACCATTAGAATAGCTGCCGGCAAGTAGAGCATCATATTTGGCACAATGATGTAGATGAATAGTTCTATCCATAAGTAAGCTTTTGAAAGAAACTGTTTACGTTAGTTGAACCTTCCTGTGGTATATCAAGCGGAGTCACAGTAAAAGCAGATATAGACAAGTCGTCAACTACATGAAGTGCTACATGGGTTAAACTAATACATGTCTATTTCCCAAACACTCACACTATCAGCTGTTTGACTGGGTGACATGTGCTGCGCTTTGTCATATCTTTTAATTATTTTTATTTATGAATAAAACGCAAGGACATGCTCTTTAAAATAACTTACCAGAAAAACACTATTTATTTATTTCAATTTAAAATGGATTAATATTTACAATAACTGTCAATTTAAGATAACTTTGTAATAACTTCACTAATGATCGTATTGATGAAAAGGTTATTTGCAGCTTGTATAATATGCCTTATTCATATAAATCTTAAAAGCTGAAGTAACCAACAGCTAATAGAAGCAATAAACCTTCGCATCTTAAAATATTTTCTTCACATCTTTTAATACGGCTAATTCAAGCAGAAATTCTGTCAAAACTTGGAACGTTGGTTTCCTTTTAAGAATATCATATTGGACATTTATAAAGATCATTATAGTCTGACGAGTACATGTATGGTACAATTCCAATGAAAGATTATAAATTGAAACATGAAATTGAAAAAAGGGTTATAATGAAGTCTGGATATGACTTACAATTTCACCTGGGTTTATACAGAGATTTGTGTAAAGCTGCACTTAAGATGATTTGACATCTAATGAAGCAGTAGAAACTGTTTATAATGCAGCCAGCTTCAAAGACTGCTCTTCGCTTTGAAGGACATTAATACGCTAAGGAATAGTGACGTGATATCGCTTACATATGTAAACAATGAGTACAAACGACTTGAACAAACAAAGGAGGGAATACGTCAGAAGTGGAAACTCTCTATTAATATACACTTCAAGGCAAAGAAAAAAGCCCAAAAATGAACATCGGCCAAGATAAAAATATGCCTTTATCAGATGCATTAAAGTAATGAAATATACCGATACGGAGTTTCTTTGATGGTTAAATGAAGCAGGTAATAAAATTGACTGTGAAAAGTAGACATAAGAAAGGGCCTATCTACAAATGGTTCCTCAATGACCTACCCCGAGTGCAATGGTGACGGTAGTTACTTATCCCAGGCCGACAAACTGACGAGATATGCAAAGAAACAGGCGTATAGTGGCTTGCTGTAACCGCCGTGTAACAGATGCCTGTTCGGGAGGGAAGAACAATAGGGACCATTTGTCTGCCAGACCTTTCGTCTCCTAAATATCCCATTTATAATAACGTCTTTTAATAATCACTACTTTAAAGGAAAGGAAGCGACATAATTGCTGCCACATTGAGTATAATTATATCTAAGTTGAGTAGGCAGGGAATGACAAGCAGACCTTTAATTGCTTGCATTTCAATTCAGGATAAACCTTTTCAACAGTTGCAACACAAACATTTTCTTTTCTAAAGGTCACCAACGACTTTAAGAAACGCAGTTTCAACAGTTCTTCGGGACGGGTTGAATATTTAGCTTTAATCCACCATAACAAAGCTACCTGATATAAAGTTTGCATTTTCATAAAGAAGAGATATAAATATCGTGGAGTACCCGTCTTCACCTTGCCATTATTTCCGACTCATTAAGTCCCCAGTAAATGGGGAGAGAGTCTCTTCAGATGCTGGTCCTACTTGTGGAGATGACGAATTTGTAGAGCTTAGTCCCATCAGAACAGAGTTGGCAATCTTTTATACATGGATCATAAGTAATCCGCAAAGAAATTTGGGGTAATCGTTGAAAAGATTTACGACTTGGATGTCAGAACCCGGGGATGATAGCAGTCGGATCATAAGGCTCAGTGAGAAGGCTTTCAGATCCGGCCTACTGTAAACAGGCTTGTCTATCATCTCTACTTCTCGTATATTACATCTTCTATCCTGAATATTTAACATTAACACTTTGATACTTGTTTCTTTCACAAAAGTGAATAGTGACTGTCCTAATCCCTCTGTCAAACCAAAATAAATCATACAAGGTACAGCTTCTGATAAGTTTAAAGATGCCAACGTTTTAACAATATTTAATTTGTCAAAATAAGGAGAGCACACTTTTTAAATCTGGGGCTTGGAATAAGGATTCTTATGATAAATGAGGCAGTGTTGTTGTTACGTTCTGGTTTACTAGCTACGCTCATAAATACTCCAAGAATATATCATCTTTACTAATTATAATCTTAGAAAAACATCCGCTTTACTTATACTATAGTCGGATATTTCAGTCGCTGTGTAGATGGCTATATCGCTTTAAAGGGATAATCATCTTTCATATCTCACAGCAAGAAAGTTGAATTATGCAAGCATAACTTACTCTTTGAAACTTACAAATTGTATATAAATTTCATTTTAAGCATGACTCATCATACTGAAAGAACACAATCATTCGTTGCTCAATTCTGAATTAATCGGATATTCATGTACGAAGAAAACTCGTTAAATACTTTCCCCCAAAAATCGTTTAAAATTTGTTTTTATGACCTTTGTTAGCCACTAGTATGGATACGCCGATGTCCCGATGGTCAAAACACTTTATCTTATAACAACTATCACTATTTGTGTTTTAAATGATGATACATGAAAAATAAGCTTGATAATATGATTAAGAGATATATGAAATGTAGTTACATGGTTTTATCTAAAGCAACATAATGTTATATATATGTATATCATATTCATTAGATTTTTTTTTTTAAAAAACGTTCAAAATTCACCGAAGAACAAACAAAATTTGAAATTTGGGATAAATTTGATTTCCATGAGGATTGTTCGCGGGAACAACGGGGAAATATAAGATAAACATTATTCGTTGCAATAATATGATGTTCATTCTTATTAACTGATAATAAAAAGACCTAACTATGTAGAGCTCACAATCCACCATCAAACATTTTAGGATCGGGTAATCTTATATTTGAACTATCATATCAAAAATATACATTTTTGTATTAACAAGTTTACTATGACAAGAGCAACGAAAGGTAACACATGAACCCTCGATTATATCATTCGTGTAAATCTTTGTTTGCATATGTTTCCCTTTTATCTGTATGCAAACTCTTGTAAACATCATCATGCTACTTTGTATCCTTGAGTGAATAGAGTTCTGGTAAAACGAGATTTCGGGAATTATAACTTGGCAACAGGTTATGTGTTTGATTGATAACCTAGAATTAAAACTCTCATAATCATACAAACAAATTAAACCTCAATGTAAGATGCCTTTCAAAAATATAATGAATATTCAGGAATGCATTATTTTATCTGATAAATCTTTATTACTCAAAACCGTGAAAATATTCAATTAATTTGAACAAGTTTCCCGGGTACAAGTAACTACAATTTAAGCCACAGATGATAAATACTTTTAAGGCATATACATCCAATGGTGACATTTGGTGAAAAGTAAGAAGAAAATATAGTGCTCATACTATATACTGTATAACTCATTTCTACATGATTTTTGTTGCAATATTTTCATAAACAAATGCTTATAGGAGAATGAACTATCTATCTAATTCGAAATGTCGGTACTGGTTACGGATACAGTTTATTCTATTGTCGAGTATGAAGTGATATGGACAAATACAGTATCGATGTGGTTTGTGACCTGTAATTGCAAAGACTATTCTCAAACATTTCTATGTTTAACCGAAAAATAAACATATTTATCAAAAACTAATTTTTATACCCCACCTTCATCGACGAACAAATTGTTAATTTACGCAACAATGTTTTGAACTTATATGTATAATTTTCGTGATTCTTATGATATTCTTGCCGGTTGCTTTAAACTTAAGTTTTCTTGAAAGTTTAATGCATATTCATTCTTAAAACTGGTATAAAGGAAAACGAATATTACCTGAGAAATTATTTAATGATACAGACGTAAATCTAATTTTGGTTAATTGAGATTTGTGTTGATGTTTTCTATTTCAAAACAACAATAGTAGTGAAATTTATTCTAGGTCATATTTTGTGACCTACAATGTTAATGCCATTTTATCAAACAGATAAATACAGATTTTTGAGGAGAATATCACACTCTTAGATCACCAAAAACTGAGACCCCACAATATAACGGTTTGATCGCACATATTACACAATGCTCTGTCATCAGACCAGCAATTACATAGCATCACGATATATATACATTATCAAAATATGACACCACTGTGCCATAATGTGATAAAGATATGATGTCATAACGATGATATGACATAACCGCATTAGAGCTATAATGTGCAGTGATGAATTCAGATATTACATATTTCCTCAATCCGCAACGAGGCATGGTCGACTGATATCGGTATCAATGTAAGCAGTACCTGTCGGGACAAGAAACAACAGCCAACGAGGGGTCAGATTGAAAGAAATCAATTGAGGCTTTAGGGGAGACCAGGGCAAAGCGCGCCCCCTAACATATAAGCGTGTTTTCTGGGAATATTAACATCTTTTGAATGTAACTTGCAGCTTGTCTTTAATTCTCATCAGATAAACTGTTGTATGACAAATGCTTTTTAACCTACCATGCCTGCATAAAGAAATATTACCGAAAATGTATTCCGACAAAGGCGGTGCACTTTGCCCCGTAGTTTGGGGCAAAGCGCCCCATGCGATAAGACACACAAATGTGGTATGTCAAACACCTAGAATATGCCATTACCACGTAAAAAAAGTTTTTCAAACGTGCCATGCAGCTCACAGGCACCCTTATGAAAAGTAAACAAATAATAAAAACCTAGGCTCAGTATGCAAAAAGGGACAAAATATGTTTTATATGTCATGGACCTATATTTTGTATATTTATCCAAAAACTTACATGATTACTATATACGAATATCTAAAAACTATGAGAATCTTGACAATTTAACTCATTTACTATCAGAAACCAGTAAATATTTCAAAGAAAAAAGAAATTGATTGGTTTGAAAGACAAACTTAACATTATAAAAATATGTAATCCCTGTCTGGCATGCACGTACGGCCTATCTTCTTAATTGTTTAGGGTTAAAACAAAATATATGTTGAATATCAAACTAATGTTAAAATATCAACGAAAATATTTGTGTTTCTTAATTAAACAAAACCTATAATATGATTCTATACTTCATTTGCAATATCAATTTTTAAAAATACAAGAAAATTATGGAATGAAAAGTACAAATCTATTTTACGATATTTGCTTATGAAAACTAATTGATAACTCTGACGCAATAATATGTTGACCATACAAAAATATTTTAGATCACTCGGGGCAAAGCGCTCCCCCCGGCTCACTTTACCCCTTTGAGGGTGGCATTCGATTTGTGCATCATAGAAAAAAATTAATGCAATGAATTACAAATTTCCTTATTCAATGAATAGGTGATATATTTTTGTGTAATAGGAGCTCTTAAGTTTAATGTTGCGTTTTGTGTTTATATGAAATATTGGAATTCGGACATATTCTTTCCTTAAAGAAAAATGCCGTTTTTTCAACTTTTTGCAATGGTAAGTCTCTAACTCACGCTAACGACGCAAACGTCGATCACAACGTTTCTTAACGTTTACTTGCATTGGTTGATAATGACAAACCACGCCATTTGTCGATCGTTTAGGAAACATATGGCTGGGTCACTTTGCCCCGACTGCGCGCTTTGCCCTGGTCTCCCCTAATTATTTTTTTCTATAGCAATGTATGTTCAATAAATCCTATGTATCAAAATTAACAATCCTACTTAAAATTCAAAAACTCTGGATTCATATTCCCTTAGTTCACATACTATAACTGTTTCTCTACCTATTTGTTTTTAAACATAAGCAAAAAAACAAAAAAAAGTTATTTTTTTATAGTTAAACCTTAATTGAGAATGCATGAAAAAAACAGCATTCAAATCAATTCACTAATCATATTTTAGCCAGAAGTTTTTGTATATTGATCCATATGGGTACACGTGAAGAAACAAACAGGATTTGTACAGGTGATTGGAGTTTTCACATTTCTCATCAACAGCTTTCTATTTCTTGAACATAATTGTTACAAATTAATGCTCCATCAATGCTTTTATTTTCTAATACAGCATAGTTCAACCTTGAACTTTTAGTCAAAGATTAACATTATACAAGAGGTGTTATATATACTTCCTGAAACAATCATGTTATCCTTAAAATACTATTTGTGAATGAATGGACAGTCTACTGCATTGTGCGTCCTTTATCTGTGGCTCTCAGCTCTTCTACTGTCTTAATGAGGTTTCGTATCATTAAGACTATATATGAAATGAAATGTAGAAGTGTGAGAAATGTGATGATATCATTATGAATTCAATGTATCGAGTAACAATTCAACGCCCACACAGTGTGTATGAATATATTTCGTATCTAGAATATTTAAAATAATTTTTCAAAAAGAGGGCAAAATGTCGTGTGAATCGATTTTGAATAAAATTTATACCTTATGAGATGGATAAAAGGATACTGGAGAACTAAGTATAACTAAAGAGATTGGTTATATTTTGATACGGTAGTTCGGTTCAAACGTATGAAACATGTCTAAATCATTATCAATACTTTACAAAATTAAAAAAAATTTACTTGCCTGGTTAATTGCAACACAATAACCACCATGAGCTGTTTAAACAAAACAATAACCACAAGTGACATTTCACTAACACTTAGTAACATAACACTAATGTTGTATATTCATATTTAAGCTTCGAAATATCCTCTACTTTAATATTCTGCCATGTTCACTAATCTTACTATCATTTAAATTACGTTCAAGTGGCACAATGTCTTTATCACATTTGAAGAAGAAATCCGACAAAATCCAACAAGCGTCTTGAAGAATGTACTAAGTTACACCATCCCAAATTTATAAAGAAAAATAGTACTTATAAATTTTTTAGTTCTGACTATCATTACAATTCCTACAATAAATTATTCTCTAACTAATGGGTCACTATTTTCAAACCAGGTTCAACTTTTTAAAATACTGATATAATAGAAATTGCAGATATTGTCCAAGAATTTATTATTCATTTGACAGAATTCACTCTTTATAGGCATATGTATATATGATATGTAATGATAAAGAAAACACTTTTTTCTAAACAGATCCCTGATATTTCAAACTTGTATACAATGTATGAATGATGAAAGTTGATGAATGATCAAATACAAACATGTGAACCGTCAAGATCCCCAACAGCTGAACGCAGACAATATAGGGTGCCAATGGTAGGTTGCATTTATATTGATAAATCACAAAGATGTATTATAATTCTGTGTAAATCATAGTCTCTGAGTTCTAATATCACTTTAACTTAATCATTAACCACATTCACACTAAGTAAACAATACATCAAGGTCTTAATTAAAATATGACTGGATACCAACGGCGATTACGAATAAGAAATATATAAGAAATACGTATATGTAAATGTACCATAAGATATCGACACTGATATGACATTAATAATTGGTCATATTTGATACGCATATGCAACACACTATATCATTCCAAAATATATTAAATATTGTTGAATGCGGCTAACCTACACGAACAGAAGAAAGAGCTTCGTCTACACATTTGTAATGTAAGGGAAGCAACTCTAAGCTATCCGCTGAACGATTCTAAAAAGCAATGATTCAAAACCTCACTGTGTCACAAGTAAAACAGCATAAATAAATATTCATTTCATGTAATTTACACTTTATTTCCTTCTTAAATATATCAATTTGAAGTGCTAATAAAAACTCTCGTTAAAGTTTTTGGTTTTTAATAACATGGTTAAAATTATTTCCCCTGTAAATAAACACCACAATAAGAAGATAGACAATAGTTATTTACATACCTTTTCATATGAAGTTTTTAGTTTGGTAGTCCATGAATTTCACCCCACGTTTCGGCAATTCGCCCCCATAACCATCGTTCTTTCAAACAACACAATAATAACACGCATGCTTTTCACGTTCAGAAATACATCGCCCACGATCTTCAACGAAAGCACGGGATTTTCGTGAAAGCTCGTGTTTATACCAGTCAATCAGTGACTGCAGTAGGTATATCGAATATATATTGTTTTTTATCAGTGGCTGTTTCATTCGAACATGGAGGTCTCTTTTTATTTTTTTATTTAGTAAAACTAGAAAATATGTAATATATTGTGTTCATAAACAAATTATTAAGGTTTTTGATATTTTTTAACAAAATTTAAAGACCCTTTATATATTTATTGGTAGTCGGTCTCTCCGTGATATTTATGATGTTTAATTTGGTTTTCAAAACTGTATAAAAACATTTTATGATTACATTCATTCAAAATATCGCACATATTCCTCCAAGATGACAACTATAATGTTGACGTGCTCGGCTTCAAAAACTCCTTTAAGTGCTTCTTTAAGATAACGTGCAGAAAATCATTAGTTTGATTACACGCTTAATTAAACTCGAGTTATTCATAATTCATCGTCGAACAAATGTTAAAAAACAACAGTGTTTCGGACGTTTAGATTTTCAAAATATTGACCCTTCGAGATATCAACACCCATCAGCTCCATCGGAAACATCTTGATGTAGCGAGATTATCTTTCGATAGAGTAGATATTTTGTTTTAATCTTAGAAACACTACCGTTGTTAAGTACGAACATATCATATTTGTGTGTATGATGATATGTAATCATTTAAGGAATTTTAATTGGCTTTGAGAGATGTGTGCCTTTTACCACATACTCTGATAAAACACCTAACAAAACCACTCCCAAACTCGAAAAACATTCTCGACAATGTTCAAAAGCCGAAATCATATGACAATATGAAAAATTATGTTTTGTAAACAATATTTAATTTTGAAAACTATGCTAAGGTGATGGATTCATCCGAAAATGTACACACGATTATTGTTCATCCTCCTAGTTTCATTGCCTTGCAAACTGTGTTGTAACTTGTGTTTTGATGGATTGCCAAAACAAAAGTAGACACAAGAAAAAAGGCATCATTACAAATGAGAATTATTCCAAATAAAGAGTTTCAATGAGCTAGGCCTTTTAGTTTTTGACGTCTGGTACTGAAAACCATCAGTAGCCCAATGTGAGATATGTAAATAGGGATGATAAACAAAGCTACTGACTTTAAAGTTGGTGCAAATAATAAATAATACTTGCGTGTTCCTCAAAACATTGTAATAGAATATTACATTTACGTTGTCTTCAAAACTGTGCCGTGACACCGAGATTGTTGGGTTCAAGAAAGTGGTAGGTCGGAAGGTATTATAAGAACGTTTCGTTCAGTTTCAAACTCGTCGTGATATTTCGATGAAAATACTTCCTATGAAGTATGGTGTCAATCCTTTACTCCCCACAGATGGAGCTCAAGTGTTGGAGCACGATTTTATTACTTGAGCTTCTTATGCGGGGAGGGAATCTGAGAATGTCTCCAAAGATTTTTATCTTTCCATTCAAAAGAACTTAAACTATGAACCTGAACAAAAGTTAAGAAACCCAAAGGTAAATATTTCTGACAAGGAAAATAGACATGTTTCAGAAAAAAATATAATATTTCATGATCTTACAATGTAACAAGGAAAGATTCTTGTAATGTAGTATTCAATAACAAGTTTAGTTACGCAGAGAACTGAAGGTGAATATTGGTTGTCGTAGAGTGCAAAATTCCATTTTGTAAAATGAACTGACCAAATACTGAGTAATGACCCATCAACAATAGTCGCAATTTGTGTGGAGAACTCAATTCAGTAAATGTTGCTTCACGACGAAATGCATTCGGTTTTATCCTCAAATATCCCCCATATCAAAGAGAAAAGTTTATAAACGATTTTTTTTTTGCTAGGAGAACCCAATCGATATGTCTTAACCATATACATGTACACTCTTGCCTAAACTTGCTGAACAAAAAACATTAAATTTCAACAGCTCGTCAGTTTCCATTTTATTACGTATGCTATAAATGGTGTTTCGATCCGTTATAATTAATTTCTACATGCTAACCACTAAAACCAGAAGTTCCAAACTGTAGTTTCCGCACAGGAACAATGGTTATTTGTGGTTAACTAAAGGGGCAGTAGCACGTTTTTAGGGGGAATATAAGGTGATGTCAGGAAAATGAAAATTAATAGTTCCAATTGAAAGACAAAGAATTTAAACTAAATGGAGCAGTGTTCACAAAAAATGGCCGCCAATGAATTTTACGTGAATCTTCATACTTTGTCCTCTGACTATGGATAATTGGCTTGTGTAATGAGATTTTTGACACTGTCAAAATAATACATTTGACATTAACTTACAATTATCAGTGAAAATTTTTAAATATAAAATTATCAATAAACGTGCTACTGCCCCTTTAAACCATTAAAATTTCATAATTTCATTAAATGTCACCATGGAAAAGAATTCCTAAGAAGAAACTATTCACCAAAGTTTTATATGTCAACAATGATTTATTATAATTATGTCTATGCTTGCAACTAACACGAGACATTAGAATAATCTCTTTAGATATTTTGTAACCAGTATCTATTTAAAGAAATGTATAAATATTTTCACTTTCCGTGTAAAACCATGATGGAATTAAATATTGTAGTTCTAGGAAATCTATCAAATGTAATGTCCATCATTTTATAACGTTACCAAGAGTGTTTAGTTGATTTCTTGAGTTATCACTCTAACTTGTATTTCAAATAACTTGCGGGTGATATCATTTCCGTTACATGTACTTGTTGTAACTTAACCTTAGCACCAGGAATACCACTCAAAAGTTAAGTGTTAAACCTATATTTCTTAATGACCTCCTCACATTTAAAAGAACTACATGACTGCAGGGTGGTTCCGTACAGTAATGTGGCACACAACATCAAAATCTTAGTTCCATTCCATTCGCATTTTATATACCTGTTATTTAAATTTCCTCTGTCCGAAACTTTATATTTATAACTAATAAATTCCAGGTATACAGTTGTTAGACCATTTCTTTAAAGTCATAGAGTTGCTAAACCATTCCCTTAGTTCTATGCAGATGCTATATACCATTTCCTTAATTCCATCGAGTTTCTATACCATTTCCTTAATTCCATCGAGTTTCTATACCATTTTCTTAATTCCATCGAGTTTCTATACTCTTTCCTTAATTCCACGTAGTTGCTTTAACATTTCCATAATTTCATGTAGTTGCTATACAATTTCGTAAAATCAATGAAGTTGCAATGCAATTTTCTTAATCCCATGCTTTATCGTTTCCTTAATTCCATGCATATGCTTTAACATTGTCATAACTATATGTAGTAGCTATACCATTATGTTAATTCAATGCAGTTGCCATACCGTTTCCTTAATTCATGTAGTAGCAATACCATTTCCATCATTCCATGTGACTTATATAATATTTCCTTTATTCAATGCTATACCATTTCCTTTATTCCATGCATATGCTATGTCATTTTAATAATTAAATGGGGTTTCTATACCATTTCCTTAATTTCAAGTAGTTGCTTTACAATTTCCTTAATTCAATGCAGTTGCTTTACTATTTCCTTAATGTCATACAGTTGCTATACCATTTCCATAGTTTCATGTAGTTTCCCTGGAATTTCCTTAATTCCATTTAGTTTCCATACCATTTCCTGAACTCCACATTGTAGCTAACAATGTCCTTAATTCAATATAGTTGCTTTATCATTTCCTAAATTTCAAGCAGTTGCTTTACCATTTTCTTAATAACATGTAGTATCTTTACCATGTCATTAGTTCACGTAGTCGCTATACCATTTCCTTAAATCCATACAGATACTATGATTCATTCAATTCCACGCAGTTGCTTTACAATTTCCTTCATTCAATGCTATACCATTTCCTAAATTTGATTAGTAAGGCTTACATTTCTTTAATCAATGCAGTTGTAATGCAGTTTCTTAATCCCATGGAGTAGCTAAATAATTTCCTTAATTCCATGCAGTTTCCGAACCATTTTCTCAAAAACATGTACTTCCTATACCATTTCCTTAATAACATGTAGTTCCTATACTATTTCCTCATATTTCATTGAGTTACTATACGATTTTCTTACTTCCATGCGGATACTATTCCATTTATTAATTTCATGGAGTTGCTAGTCCATTTCCGTAATTCCAAATAGTTGCTATTTCACTCCCTTAATTCCATGGACTGGCTTTTCAATTTCCTTAATTTCGATGCAGTTTCTTTTTCAATGATAGATGTAGTTGCTATACCATTTCCTTAATTCCATGTACTTGCTTTATCATTTCCTTAGTTTCATTTAGTTTTCCTGCAATTTCCTTAATTCCATTTGCTTTTAAATTTCCTTAGTTTCATTTAGTTTCCCTGCCACTTCTGTAATTTTATGTAACTGCCATACCTCTTCCTTAATTGACTGCAGAAGATATATCATTTTCTTTTTCCCCCATGTACTTGTTCAGTGTTGTATCATTCTCTCAGTTCCGTGTAGTTTCCATACCATTTTCATTACATTCATGTAGTTGATAAATTGTTTCCCTAGTTCCATGTACTTTATATACATTCATACAAATTTCCTGTAATTCCTTTGCTTCGTCTATTTTCTATACCATTTCCTTGATTCATTGTTGTTGCTAAGCCATTATTATATTATCTTGTTAGTTTTACTTCTTGCTATACAATGTTCATTGTTGCACGATTAGTTCCATGTATTTCTCTTGCCTTTCTATATGACATGTTAGATATTCCTGTCATCTGCACTATTCTCAAGGATACATTCTTTGTATCAATATCTTTTATGAGCTGTAATAACAACAAAATGTGTATATTTTATAAACTGTTTATTGGACAACTTACTATATACATATAGAGTGCCACTTTTCAATGATTGATAATAATGCAAGATATTAATAACAATGTTCTTAGCACCATGACTTTGTACACTTTACTACTTGTTGGGAGAAGCTTAATAATGTGTGTTCTGCTGTTTTCTACATCCAACGATTCAGACAGAACCTCAGTCTCTGGTTGATGCAGTGAAACAACAAACATCTTCTCAAGGGGCTCTTCAGCCCAAACACTGTCCAACCGCATGGACTCCAACAGGTCTAGATCCACAGATGACCACCGTCCTGCTTCACGTGACTGGACTGCTTGACATCAGCTCCTGAAGACACATGTCATCATGTCAGAAAAATACCATAATTTGTCAAGAGTTTTTTCCTTTTTAAATCAATCAATGTAAAGCTATGAAATATACAACACCGTTAGGGAAACTCATGTTAGTTCACCTGTTTTTCCCTCTTAAAACCAATGATTATAAAGCTTTGTGATATACAAGACCGTTAGAAACTCATGTTAGTTCACCTGTTTGATAGCACCTTCCAGCAGTAGGAGAGCCTGCATAGCCATCTGACGACACTCATTCTCCACGTCATGCTCAGCAACTCCTGGAGAGCAAGACACGAGGAACAATCAGAGGTGACATACAGGCATATCAATAAATCACAGCATTGGTCCTTCACTGTTATCCGTGGACACTCAAGAATCTTGATCACATCTATCATCAGAAACTGTGTACCACAAGTTTCAGGGGGTTCTCAAAGCAAGCCCTTGGCTTTATTTAAAAAAATTACAAATAGAAGACAACAATTTAATTCCAAAGTGTGTCAAATGAAAGTAGCCGTCCCTTTCTGCAAAACTAATAGTGTATGTTACTGCTTGTATTTCTTCATAAGTAGACATGATGAACATATCTATTCATGATTGGGTAAAGGATTATTCACGCAAGTTAATAGGACATTTGATACACAAGAAGATGATGGAATTGTGAATTAAAGTGGGATGCCCTTTTCCTTAAATTCTGAAATATTACAGTACCATTTAGTTCTTAAAAGTTTTACGAGTTTAACTATGTTTCTTAAGACATTGCAATTCTCCTGCATTATGATAAAAAAGATGTTAAATATTGTTTTATGATTATTCAATATCACTGTCTCTTGTGAAAAAATCTGAATACAACTTACGACTTGATTTCAGTTGTTGGCAAACTGTAAAAGTTTGTGTTGATACTCTCAAAATGCAAATTCCAATTAACTTTATGTAGACAATAAACAACATTAAAGTGTCAGCTTAAGTTTGTCTCCCGACTGCTTAACCATTGAAAAACACTAATGATGACGGTAGTTAAGGATACCTCCAAAAATGTCACCTTGTGGCAAAAGATGAATACAGCTATCAAACATAAAATCCATTTCACAGGGTTATGCACAGGGGTAAAAAAGGAAACTAGAAATACCTTGGAGCCAAGACTTGAGGTCTAGGATCTCTGAGCTGAGGTCCACCATCAGTCTGTGTGCTGGTACCGCAAGGATCAACATGCATGTACTGAACAGCACCCCTTGTCTCACACACCTGCACATAAACACACTAACACTGTACACATGTGAGTATGGAATGAACTTAGGTGTAGATTAAGGATTAAGGATTAGACCAAATGTTTTGTAACAAATGTGACAGGAAATTACAAATTTCAACATCTGGTGGATTTGGCTGAATCAGAAAAGTGTGACTCTCAACTGGAGGACTGGGTATCCCCAGAGATTTTTGCATTTGTATTTTCACTTGTGCCACACTAACTTTACTGGGAACCTCATGTACACTATGACTATCACTGAAGCCACTTAGTCATGTTCATTGCAGAATTATGCATCACACTTGCTGAATAACACAAACCAGTGAACCTACCCATCTGCATGATATCGAACTGCCCAGGTAAACTGGAGCAGAGTGGTCGCCATGTGACCCACAGTCTGAAATGAAAAAGTTGTATATTTCATTCATTAGTATTATTTACTGTATACCAAAAACCAACATCAAAACATTTCTATACAACTTTAGATTAAATGTTGGTCAAACACTGCCACACACAAAAAGAGACAATTCACACAGCAGTTTTGACACTCAATCTGTTCTGAAAAAATAGAGTCATTGGCTCTGTAGCTCATCAGGCTTCATATTCAATTTTGCTGTAGTGTGTGGCCAATGTCGCAAGCCCGCGCAGGCAAGCAGCAGTGTTTTTGGGGCTCTCACAATTTTGCATTTTTCTAAGATTATAGATATGCTACTGCCACATAATTTGAACTGATTATGTAACATGTGTTTCTACATGTTATGACTGACTTTTACTGAACTATATCATCTCTGAAGAAAATGATATTCGGATTTATGTTGGTGGTTCTCTACATTGTTGTGTGGACAAACTTTGAAGTTGGCTTGGGACCACTCACCAGCCAGGGACTGGTCTATTGTTTTGAAACAATGACTAGCCAGCATACTGTGGACACTCACTGCTTACCTTGTTACTCATACACATCTGCAGAGTGCAAGGAGTTCAACAATAACAATACTGGATATATTCAACCTAGACTATGGACAACTTTGAGACAACTTGGAATAGCCAGTGTTCGTTGTCGTAAACGTGGATCAAGAGGTGGTAAACGCAAACGCTATCCTAAACCCACTGTTGTTGAAAATGTACGTGACATTTCAGTGCTACAAACTTTTAGCTTCTCTCTTCTAAATACACAATCAGTCCGAAATAAGTCACTTCCTCTACATGATCAAATACTGGAACATGATTATGACATTTTTGTGATAACAGAGACATGGTTGAAAGACCATGATCAGGCAGTACTTGCTGAACTTCTCCCGGCAGGGTACGATATATTCCAAGCTAACAGAGATATTAGGAATGGAGGGGGTGTCGCCATACTTTACAAAACCTCTGTTAAATCTCAACTTGTCGACATGAAGCCAAGGAAAACCTTCGATTTTCTTCACTCAACCTTTATTCTCAACAATATATTTCTGAGAATGATATGCATCTATCGTCCTCCAATATCAAAAAGAAATAAGGTCACATTTGATGATTTTCTGAAGGATATCTCGGACATCTTTGAACAAACTGTGACTGATCAAGGGCATTTGGTAATCCTTGGTGATTTCAATATACACGTCGATGTAGACACAAATGCCCAAGCACATCGATTTAAAGAATTGCTATCCTTATATAACCTTCAGCAACTGGTCACTGAACCAACTCACAGATGTGGTCACACTCTTGACCTTGTCATAACTCGTGAATGTGAACAGTTGATCAAAGTTGCTGATGTTGCTAACAGGTTCATCTCTGATCATTTCACCATTAACTGTTCTCTCAGCACCAGTAAACCCCAACCTCATCTTAGGTCTGTTACATACAGAAAAACCAGGAATATTGACATTTCTGAATTCTCGTTGGATATTATGCATAATATTGAGTACTGTTCAAGTAATAGCACCGTTGAACAAAAGATCTCACAACTTGATATTTCCCTCACAGCCATTCTTGACAAACATGCACCGCCTGGACTATTGTAACTCCCTCCTCGTCAACCTTCCGCGAAAGGTACTATCTCGTCTGCAAAGAGTACAAAATTCTGCAGCCAGATTAATCATGCGCAAGCGACGAACTGAACACATCACTCCAGTTCTGCAGTCTCTCCATTGGCTACCAGTTGAGCAGCGAATCTCTTTCAAAATCCTCCTGTTGACGCACCGGGTCCTCTACAACGTGAGCACACCTCTCTATCTTAGACAGCTCATCAATACCTACAAGCCCTCACGAACACTCCGCTCCTCTGATCAGCTCCTCTTGTGTCAACCAGTATCCACCACCATGACAGGCGACAGAGCCTTCTCAGTCATTGCGCCACGGCTATGGAACAATTTACCACCTGAACTTAAAACTACCACATGTGAAACCACTTTCAAAAGCAATATTAAAACGCTCCTGTTTAAATCTGTGTATGACATTTAAGTGCTTCTCCTGCTTCAACTGACTCTTGCATATGCGCCAGTGAGCAACTATATAGATGGATACCAGGCGCTATAGAAATGAATTATTATTATATATAATGTGGTTTCCCCCTTATTAGGGCCCACAGGGTCACAAGTCCTAAAATTAAATATATAGGCGATGTGATTTCAGATACCGGCAATCAAATCAGAAATGAAATACCGTATATTACAGTCTATAAGGCGAGTTTTTTATACCAGAAATTGGGGGGTCAAAGAAGGGGGTCGCCTAATAGACAAGGTAAAAAACTAGAGGCCAAGTGAGGGGTATCTGCCAACCCAACAAGTCAAACGAGTCAATGTTTACACCGGATGTCCATAACACAATCATCGATGTCATCTCAAATTTAATCTTGTAAAATAAAATACCTTTGTCTAATTGTCCATTTTAAATGAAAATATAGAGAGAAATAAGAATGAAAATTCAAAATAACTTATCAATAAAAATTATCCATGTACTGGACCAAAGGAAATATTCAACACGTGTTTGCTTGCCGATAACATGTTATGTTAGTGTCGGTGTCATATGAGATAGAACCTCGTGATGAAATAACTTGACATAATTAAAGATAACAATAAATTTATAATGATTAATTTATCAATTAACATTGTTTGGATGACTGATATTGTGATAATATTTTTCTCTATGCATATATTTAACAAAACTTATGCTCCCCAAATTATTTTATCAATTATGAAGGCGATGTATAACTCAGTTTTTACTAGGCAGCAATTATTCTTTACACCGGTTGGGCTTTTTCAATGTGCAATTTGTGTTAGATTTTCTGATTGGTGCACTATTACAACTTCCGTTCTTTTAACGAATGAAAAGGCTTGAAACAAATATAGCATTACCAGTTCGTTGACTGAACGTTTGTTTAGATTTCTGAATGAGAATGATGAAAACGAAACATGACACAGTAATGGGAGTTTGTTGACTGTAGCCTTGTTTGTTATCAGAAGCAAATGATAAATCATTGAATAAAATAATAAACACCGTAAGTAATTTATTTATTTTTTAATTACACATGACATTTCACTTAAAAATTAGCGACCTAAATTTACCCTTATGCAATCTTGTCAACGAGTTGTCTGTCATGTCGACTGTTTCAACGACCTGCTAGAAGGGGGGTCGCCTTATTAATGAGATATATGATTTTGGCAGCAATTTGGGGGGCTGAGAAAGGGGGTCGCCCTATGTACGAGGTCGCCGTATACATTGTAATATACGGTAGCTCAAATTTTCAATTGATAATTTAGGGAATAGGATCCAAATATTCCCCAAGCCTCTTTTAGGGCCATAGGGTCTAGAAAACTGTAAATTGCAATCCTCAATAATAGGAGTCTCTACACAAGATTTCAGATTTCTCTGCCTTTTGCTACTGGAGAAGAGGTGAAATTAGATTTTAGGGTGTGACATCTACATCCCTTATTAGGGACCACAAAAGCTAAGAATTATAATCCCTACTAGTCAAGGAGTCTGTACACAAAGTTTCAGCTCTCTAGGCCTTATGCTTCTAGAAAAGAAGTAAAAAATGTGCAAAGAAAACGGACGGATGGACACTGAACACCATGCCATGCTATAAGCCTATTGGGCCTTACAGGCCAGACGGGCTAAAAAGTTATTTATCAATCTACTTTATCTGCTAAGTGATGTGACACTTTTAATTCTTTGAAAGAGACAATGAATTGTTAAAACTTTCTGTAACCAGATAATAGAAGTCATAGCTTCCAAACCATACCACTATCTTTAACATTTATCACCAAATTGTATTTTGTTTAATATATCACTATCAGAAAGAGTGATACACTATACAGTAGAGTACAGGGAGAGAGAAGCAAGGTAAGCTAGCTGACCGGAGTGTTGACGGCGCTGTAGAGGACGAGCCCCAGAGTGTACAGGAGACGAGAGAACACCATGCTGTCAGCTCCCAGCAGGTCCAGAGTGTTCTCCTTCCTGGCCACAGAGAGAGCAGACACATGGATACATTGCTTCACTGACCCTTCAGTGGGCAGATCAAGATGTAACGAATACAAGAAACTAGTATAATTAATGCTCTGTAATAGCTATCATATCATGATTGATAAAGGTTATCAAGAAAAAGGTTGTAGACAAAATTCTTAATGCTTAAAGAAAGCCACTTCCCAAATTACTGGGCTCAACCTATGTTACAGCGCCTTATAACCTGAGTCCGACTGTCCATACCTATCAAAGTTCTTCATGAGGGGGTAGAAAAAGTGACCAGCTACTGACGAGAACCTGTTTTCCTGAGGCTGTGGGACATGTTGAGTCCGCCCCTTGGTCAGACGGCGAGTCTTGGCCTGTATCCGTGCCTCCACCACCTCCCTCCATGAGGGCTCCCCGCCCCTGGGCCAGTCTGCTGGGGTCTTGTCAACGGGCTGTGTGGGGGCGGGGGCAGAGGGTGCCGGCTTGGACAGCTCCTGGGCTGCAGCACCAAGTACCTGCCACACAAATAGGCCAGGGGATTATCAACTGGGACTTATCACTTAAGTAACAAATAAAACGTTTGAAACTTAAATAATGTTACAACAGTTTAGTTGATACTGAACTGATCTTTGATTTTGTAAGCAGTTTTATAAATTGTCATGTCAAATATCATGGAGTACCGTAGTTAAGATTGTAGCTTTGTGTCTGACCTGCAGAATGTCCAGCCTCTGTCTGATGTTGTAGTTCCTCTCATAGAACTCTCCACACAAGTAGTCAGCCACCTGCTCACATACAATCATACTTACTTACATAAACTGGATATGAACTGAGAAATACTTCTCATCTTCAAACTATCAAATGCAATACAAGTCTTTATTCTAAATCTTTTATCCCATATACGATACATATTTGGAATTCTCTTCCACAAGATATAGTTAACGCTAATACTATAGGGGAATTCAAGAACAAACTTAAGGAACAAAACAACACAGTTTTTTATTTCGATATCTTCGATGGGTCTAGATTCTGCCAAATCATTCACTCACGTCTTCGGCTTGGGTGTAGCGATCTGAACCGAGATAAGTTTAATAGATTTATTTCTAATAGCTCTGAATGTAATTGCGGGTATCACACTGAAGATGCTCTTCATTTCTTTTTTACCTGTCCCGCTTTCAGTGACATAAGAGCCGATGCATTCTTTTTCAAAAAAGGGTTTAACTTGTCTTCAATTTTCTATGGACATCCAGGCTCATTAAAACATGTAAACAAAGAATTACTTAAGTCAGTACATCATTATATTGTTGTATCAAAGAGATTTTCAGATTTCACATAAGATGATTAAATATTTAATTTGAGACCTTGCCTTGCTGGACTACCCTTATTTGCTGGACTATCCTTATTTGTATATCATCTTCTCAAAATATGTGCCTGAGCCTTAGATTGCTATAGTTTCAAAATCATTGTTTCAATATTGTCTCTGTATATTGTATGTGTATTGACCTGTCCATGTGTACGTCACTTTGATTTAACTGTATTTTGTTAGGGAGCGGCATTAATATAAGCATCATTTGCTTGTTTGCCAATCCCAGTTTCTTTATGGAAATAAAAATATGTTTAAACCAGTTACATATATCAGCCAATTACCCTTGGGATATTTTAATGTTTATAATTCATATTTAATCTGTGTGGTAACTAATATATATATGATGATTATTCCAAGTTTATGTATTTTTTTTCAATAACAGCATATTCAAGCAAACAATCACACACAACATTTATTACATCTGTTGGTCATGACACTTGTGTAGTTAGGGTCCAGAGGTATAACAGAGTTGTAACTAATTAAAGAAGCTGTGTACAAGAGCGCAGGGAGCAGGGGAGGTTGTAAGGTAGAACCAGACAGACTGACCTGTGTGGGGCAGTGGACAGCGAGGGCCAGCAGCGCGGAGAAGCGGTGTGTGATGAAGAGGGGGTCTCCAGTCTGGTTGTCTAGGTGCAGCAGCACCTTGCTCATCTCAACACTCATCTGCAACACAGAGGGCACGTGTAGATGACATGGCACTCTCAACAAACATCATGTCAGTTTGTATTAGCTGCACATACACCATGTCATTGAGGTCATGTTAAACGACTTTTAAGAATAGATAGATGCACATGTGGAATATCAACGGTTTAGCCTCAAGCAATCAAAAGTTATGAGCAAGGTTAATTTTTTTTTACATTTTGTGACAGACAGGGCAAAAACAACATACCAACAGAATCTCCAATTCAGGGGCATTGAAACAGATAATCTCAATGGATAGACTAAAATTGTGAGTGATAAGCCTGCAATGATACTACCTCCTGCAGTCCGTGGGGCCGCCTCCTGATGAGAGACTCTGCCTCTCGCAGACACACCTCCACCTGCCCCGCCCCCTCCCCGCCCGCCAGCAGCCCCTCCAGACAGTCCCCCAGGTATTTGGGGGGTGCAGCCTCTTGCCTCTCGGTGTCGTGGCTCATGTCATAAGCCTCCAGGTCATCATCACTGTACATCATACATCTTATGTTAGAATACGGCAACATATTGTTTCTAACTTGACATTAAGTCGAGTCATCGAGATATGATTACATAATTTTCTATTTTGTTTTGTGTTTAAAACATGTTTACCAACAAATGATAAGATAAAAGGTTTGAAGCATTCATATAATCCTTTCAAAAACTTCAACATAAGATCCATGATTTCTGTTAAATGTTTAGATCTGTATATGAGAGAGGGTTATTTACCTGTCGAGATCAGGAGAAACCTCCTGTTGAGTGTGAGGGGCCCTGACTGTCACTGTCTCCTGATGCTGCTGCTGGGGACTCACAGGCCGGACAGGACCCTCCGCCAGACTGCTCTTCTCAAACAACCTGCAGTCACACAACACACACCAGTCACCAAGGTTAAATATCAACAGAGAGAGTAATAGCTCTGCAATATACATCTTGGTTTGCAAAAAAACCAACATCATTTGCTCAGGAGTTTGTATGCAAGATTTTAGTTTTCCAATTTGTCATTGGCCATTGGCAAAGGAGTTACACTACCTGGATTCAGCTTACTATGGTCATCGGTTTAAGAGAAGACTTCGTAGAAAGAAAAAGTTGACGGTTCTGGGAATGCCATACAAAGCCAAAAGCTTTTTTGGGTTTTCAGGTCCAGATTAGTTTATGGATTGTTGCATTAAATATTGCTCAAATTTGGAAGTGTAAAGGTAGCACATAAACAAGGGTCAGAAAACTTTCTTGCTTTCTTATCAAAAACTCTATTCTTATTTTGTTTCCTGTGCTTTTGACAGCTTCCTGATGATGGATCCAGAAGGATGCTAGGGGCTACTGTAGAGGTACTGAATGAGAGAGAGACTGACCGGGCTAGCTGCTGGACACTGGGGGGCGGGGCAGGTGTGGAGAGGGACAGCAGCTGTCTCACCTCCTCGCTGTCTTCATACTGCAACACAAACAACTATCTATACTCAACAACCCCCCACCAAGTACATCACATAAATATCATGTGGTCTATGTCTTTATCAAGTACTCCAGTAGTAACATAAATACAAGCAGACAGTCACCTATGTCCTCCACATAGTGGGAAATTATTAAAAATACCATGAACATTTTGGGGATAATAAGCCATGGCTTTATAGCACATCAGTTTTTCAATGATTTAGTGAAACCAATACCTTCAGATCACGTTGTGCATGCAAGTCTATTAAAGAGTACGAAATGTATCCTGACTGGAGAATAATGACACAGACTACAAAAGCAGCATGTGAGGTGACCGCAGGACTGACCTCAAACTGGAGCTGAGGGCCGGAGGGATCAACAAGTCGGGTGACCGTCTGGGCAACCACCATCCCGAGTGTACGGACACGCCCACTGGAACTGTCCACATGGTTGGACACTCCCGACATGAGCAGGCGCAGGATATCTGGAATATGTACAGGGAACAGTTGTACATGTTTGCGTACTTTGTAAAGTTGCATGCATTTAGTTTTGATGCAAAAAAGAATTTCCTCTGGAATAATAAAGTTTTATCTTATCTTAATCATTCTCAATAAAGATTGTCATTAGTACCTCCAAATATTTACAATGTAAGCATAGCTGTAAACATCGACTTGTGCTTCTTCAAGATGAGGCAACTTTCTGACAAGGTGAATGAGGAAGTTATGCTGACTAAGCAATGTCATTACCAATGATGAGTCCATTGCTGTTGAGTCAGGTGAGTCGGTTTAATGATATTGAACTCCAGTAGCTGCAGTACTTGCTGTTCTTGAGAGTCAAGGTGGGAGAGTGAGATGAGGAGTGTACTGACCTTGTCGATGCTGTTCCCTGTGCTGAGAGTCAAGGTGAGAGAGTGAGATGAGGAGTGAACTGACCTTGTCGATGCTGTTCCCGATGCTGAGAGTCAAGGTGAGAGAGTGAGATGAGGAGTGAACTGACCTTGTCGATGCTGTTCCTGATGCTGAGAGTCAAGGTGAGAGAGTGAGACGAGGAGTGAACTGACCTTAACGATGCTGTTCCCGATGCTGAGAGTCAAGGTGGGAGAGTGAGATGGAGAGTGAACTGACCTTGTCGATGCTGTTCCCTGTGCTCAGAGTCAAGGTGAGAGAGAGAGATGAGGAGAGCCTGTGAGATGTAGAGATGTTGCTGGTAGGGGCAGTGCTTCAAGTGACTGCCGTCTCCCCACACCTCCAGCAGCTGCAGCAGCACCTGCACACACCACACACTCACACTACATGGGCAGACAGGCAGGCAGGCACACTTACATGGTGTGCATGTATACATACAGTTAGGAGCATATATTTTGAGATAATGTCAATGTAATGTTTGTAACTTATGAAAAACTTAATAAAAAAAAATGAAATAATTGTATTTGTATCTTCTTTTTGAAAACAAGAAAATTTTCTCAGTAGAGGAAGGGGCTCGGACCTTAACTAATCAATTTCAAACACAATTAAAGTGGAAGCACTTAACTAAGGCACAATGGAAGATTGTGAAGACAAGGTAGATGTACCTTGATGACCAGATGATGTCTTGTATGAGAAGATGCCAGGTACCCCATGATGTTTTGTAGGATTTGGATCTGCAATAAAGATTGTTATGTCAGCAAACAATGAACATTTATTCCTAATTCATTTTGAACAGTGACAAATTGTATGTGAGCCTTTCTATCTGAAGGCAATGAAACATTTTCAACTACAGAGGACCATAATTACTTTGGTAGAATGTCGATGGAAAAGTAGTTTTGTACACAGGAGGTTCTGTAGAGTCAAGTTGTTCACCACGCTGTCACCCAGGAATTTACCCACCAAACCATACCTGAAACAGACAAATCTTCAAATAGATCCCCTTCAGGTTTTATATTTTAATGTTTAATTTATGCTGCCATCTACCATATATCCAACATTACAAATCAAATGAAAGATGATTTTATTTTACATTTCACAATTTCTAAATCAATAAATAGATGACATAGCCAACTTCGTATGATGTTTCCTTCAATTTGTGATGAACATGACTAGACTGATATATATCATCACTGATGTATCATATCGATACCAAGCTTCCACCTTGTACTGGAGACCTAGATGTGTACATACCAGGGCAGCTGCTTGAGAAGGGCTGTGACGAGAGTCTCCATGCAGCGTGCCGGCACCCCGGTGACGACCCGCTCACACACCCGGCACCATACATAGTCACACTCCACCTTCGTGTACAGGACCGGCAGCAGACACTCCCACACCCTGTCTGAAACAGGCACTCTTTATTTCATCATGAGAAAAATAAATACATTCATTAAGTAGATGCACATCAATGAACAAACAAAGCAAAACTGATCACAGCTCAATTACCCCCGCTGTAATTTCTCTGCAATTACAATGACAAAATCAAACACATACATTCAGTCATTAGAAAGAATGATATCTATTACTGGAATAAGTGTGAGTTGAATCGAAATATTAACTGAAGTTTAGAAGTAAATAAAATCAAACAAAGTCAGGACATTTGATTATTTTTGGTCAAATTTTGAAAATGTTATGGCCATCTAGAATTTAAATCCCTTGAAGGCACATCAGTGGGAAATGAAAATCTCACTTCTGGTATATGAAGTCAAATAGTCAAAGTTATGCTTCAGAGACTTTCAAAGTCAGAAATTCGGCAGCTTTGGGGCCAAAATTAAAAGCAATTTTGAATCTGCCACTGGGAAACTTCTTTACTCAAGGTAGAACGATCATCTGCATTGAGAGGGTATGGGGAGTTACCTGCATGTCCAGTGAGGGCCAGCCTGCCCATGAGGACGCTGATGAAGTGGAGGGAACAGCTGGAGCCCGCCACCAGGGAGTCACGAGCCCTCTGCAGGCACTCCTGGATGTTGAGACACACCAGCGGAACATAGTTCTGTGGGTAGAACACCTCCCTGAAACAACCAGCCAGACATGTCATTCACTTATCATTATGTTCTCACTTTGACATCTTATTACAATGAGGATAAAGTTTATTCATTAGTTGCAGAATAAATTTGATGTCAATTTAAAAATATCACATTATGTCAGATTAGTTACAACTGTTTCCATAATGGTTTAAGAATATTTTTAGTATCTCTCATCTCTCAGCTACAAGTACATTTTCACATTCACATTTTGGATTGCAGAAGTTCTGAATGTGTAATTTGAAGTTGAACATGTGAATTTCCTTATGGACAATGTACAACAATCACTGCCAATAGCAATATCAAATCCAATCTAGCTTAATAGGTGATGAGCTGAAAAGATTAAGAGATGGAAACAGCACAATAGACAATGGTTGTAATGACACAAAAATCATTTAGGAAGTTACAAAACAATGAAGTCCCACTCTATGAATTACCCAGTCTCTTTTTGTAGTCTGTTTGTAACAGTCTCAGGTAGTGAAACAATTGCAGAGGTCAGTTGTTCGCTGAACGCTTGATCAACAGATTGGTGTTCACACGACGACAAGTACCAAAATATGTCAGCCAAAATATTTTTCCTGAGAAGCAGTTCCATCAGAGAAACACACTTGTGAAGCTTGTATCCAAGACTGAAAATATAAAACATTCAACATGTGTACAAAAAAGAAACACACGCCAAAAACCAGATTTTAACCCATAACAACACTTCATTTTATGATTTATTGTCACATACACATAATCTCTATCAGCTTAAAGAGTCTGTATGCAAGGTTTCATCTTTCTAGGCTTTTTCTTTTGGAGAAGATGGAAATATGTTTTAGCCATGCCATACAGGCATGATGAGCTAAAAAAATAGAGCAATTGGCTCTGTAGCTCATCAGGCATCATATCAAGTTTGCTTTATACAGGCTAGATGAGCTAAAAATGAAACTGATGTTACCTATTGCAAGAAAACCTATAAAAAAATTAAAAAACAAATGTAACGATTTCGGAATAAATTTCCTTACCCAAATGATTTATTATTATTCAACACTTTCTAGATCGCCAATATCAGACAGTGAAAGAAGTCCACACTAAAATATCCAAGGAGAAATAAATTTGCCATAGACTGTCATCTAATGGAGAAAAATAGGTTTTAAGATTGTGACCCCTGTGACCCTATTTGGGGTCATGGGGTCACGAAACCTCCAGTTTAGAATCCCAATTGGCCAAGGAGTCTACATGCAGTCTTTCATCTCAATAGACCTTTTGGAACTGAAGATGATGATGAAAATAAGTTTTTAAGGTTGTGACCCCTTTGACCCTATTTGGGGTCATGGGGTCACAAAATCTATAATTTAGAATCCCCATTGGCCAAGGAGTCTGCACATATAATTTCAGCTCTCTAGACCTTTTGGAACTTGAGAAGAAGATGAAAATAGGTTTTTAAGGTTGTGACCCCTGTGACCCTATTTCGGTCACGGGGTCACCAAAGTTACAAATTAGAATCTCCATTGGCCAAGGAGTCTGCACTTATCATTATTAACTCTCTAGACCTTTTTGGAACTGGAGAAGAAGATGAAAATAGATTTTTGAGGTTGTGACCCCTGTGACCCTATTTGGGGTCATGGGGTCACAAAATCTATAATTTAGAATCCCCATTGGCCAAGGAGTCTGCACATATAATTTCAGCTCTCTAGACCTTTTGGAACTTGAGAAGAAGATGAAAATAGGTTTTTAAGGTTGTGACCCCTGTGACCCTATTTGGGGTCACAGGGTCACCAAAGTTACAAATTAGAATCTCCATTGGCCAAGGAGTCTGCACTTATCATTATTAACTCTCTAGACCTTTTGGAACTGGAGAAGAAGATGAAAATAGATTTTTGAGGTTGTGACCCCTGTGACCCTATTTGGGGTCACAGGGTCACCAAAGTTACAAATTTGAATCCCCATTGTCCAAGGAGTCTGCACATATCATTTTTAACTCTCTAGTCCTTTTGGAACTGGAGAAGATGAGAATTGGTTTTTAAGGTTGTGACCCCTGTGACCCTATTTGGGGTCACAGGGTCACCAAAGTTACAAATTAGAATCTCCATATGCTAAGGTACCTGTACACAAAATTTCAGCTCTCTAATGTGTATGGTTCATGAGGAGAAGTCGAAAGTGTCAAAAGTTTACGGACGGACGGATGACGGACGGACGGACGACAGACGACGGACGCCGGACAACGGGCCATGCCATAAGCCCATCTGGACTTTCAGTCCTGATGAGTTAAAAAGGGGGTTTATATAACAATAATATAGTACTCTCTTTTTGTAGAATTGCATAACCTTAATTATTTTAAGATCATATTTTACAAATCATTAACTATTGTAATCTTTAAAATATTATCAAATAGGTCTCTTTGATACGCTTATCTAATTCATAAGACTAGATTCAAAGGACATGCATTTTTGTGTAACTTGATCTAGCAAGTCATGTCAAGCAAAGTCATGTGTGGAGGACTTCATTTTACTTGGTTGATAAAGATTTTACTTTACAGTATGCAAAATATGATTAACTCTTGATTTTTAAAGAAACTGTCATCGTATCTGTACTCTCAGTTTTTTAACTAAGTTGTTTTTTTAGTATTTTGTTACGTTTAATTTGCAGATACGCTGTTTATCTGGACCCCCTTTAACAATTGTTATGCAGTTGATAATCATTCACGCTCGATAAAGTGCAGTTAAACTCCAATCATGACTCTCTATGGCTGGTGAAATGAATAAGCGAAGGAGCACCAGTACCTTGAAGAGTTTACGTTGTTGTACAAAACCATAAAAGCTTCAACTGGAGGGCCAAGTGTAAATACATTATTTAGTTTGCAAATGTTTTCTTTTGAAAAGGACGTGAAAACATCAATTGATAAGTTGCTGAGCAGACGATTGCAACATCGTGAATAATATTTCTTCAGAAAAATGTTTCTTCCTTGTACATATTCAGGACTTGATAATTCTTTTAAGTGATGTAATTTTGTAAAATGCCTTACAGTGACAAATTCTGATAATTTACATAGATTTTCAAAATAGCCATTTTTATTTTCGGTTGATGATAAGTTGTTTTCTATTTCACGCGATATTCGACGAATATGATCATTTAGTAACTGTTGGGAATTATCCACTTCGGCTGTCATTATGTAAGTTACGATAGAGTTCTTTCGTCTTTTAGTAAACAAATCCACATGTGATATTTACTTCCGGTAACGGTAACATATTCATAAAACACATTGTTGTCAAACAAAAGTAGATTTCTATAGATCATCAAATTGCTTATCAATTATTATAATTAAATATGAATATAGTACTACTTCATCATTATTTGTATATAATTAACCAAATAACTCAATGAGTGTGTACGGTATCTACATATATTAGACAATTTTCAAGTATAATGTAATTTGTTTGAATGCAGATAGTATAAAGTTTTCGCTTCCTCCAGGCATGCGCATTGAGCCTTAGTTACCAAAATAGCGGAAGGTAACTGAGTATAACAGTTGCCACTCACATTTGTCACATTTGCAGCTAACAGGTTCCCTTACGTTGACAAAATGGCAGAACAAACTGAAGAAAAGAAGACAGCCGACAGTGATGCAAAAAGGGTCCACACCTATCCTCTCATTCGGGTAATTTTATATACTAAAAATGGCGCATTTTTATTCTGCTAAATTTCAAACATTTCAAAACGCGGCATCAGATGATCAGTATCATGTTTGAACAATTTGTCACATTTTATACTCTGTGTAGATCATGATATGATCATGTCATCCTTTTCATATATACTACAAACATTTACCAAGCCATCATGATCATGATGTTTTTTACAGGAACTTTCATCCAAAGTGACTTCACTTTTGAAGTTGGTTTGGAAACCTGTCTGTCCAAAATGGAAACAAAAAATGGACAAAAAATTGTGATTATTGCATCTAAGATCATTGGGCTTCGTATTTGTTGTGAAGTTTTTATGATCAACAATTATTATCAAAAAAGGGAACAAAAGTTTTGGTGATTCTTCTTCATTACTTTCTGGACGCAGACTGCGTATGCCAACATTTTGAACAAATTCTGACTAGTGTTGCAACATGTTTTCACGTCATTCAACTATTCTAGTCTATCTACATTGTGTTGACATGAAGTGTTATGAATATTATGTGATTGTCATTTATAAGCTATTGTAACATGACTTCGGCAAATACTTGATTCAGATTAGCTGATTAAAAAGATTTCCCTAATTTGAATGGCAATGAACACCCGCAAGGCTAAGGCGAATCACCCCGAAATGTCCTCTTGATTCGGTCCGACTCAACATTTGATTGTACTGTTTTTCCAAATGTCCTATGCTATGCTATATATATTTGAAATGTTGTTGTCTTTATTTTTCTTGCGTTTTCCTGTAGATACTATTACTAATTTTCGATTTGCTGTAGTTTTATGTAACTGAACAGTTGTTAACTAGTTAATTTTCTCCTAGTTTGCCACTTTGTTTCATGTGGCCGGTTTCTTTTGAATGTCGTGCCCATGGCACAACGTCACAAAGTCAACAGTTCATGTCAATGATCACCCTCAATGATCACGTTATCTTCACAATGGTCTGAGTTGAAGATATTTGTTCACAGTTAACAGTCGATGAATTATATAACTGTTTTCTCCCTCAAAAATTTCACACTGAACATTGTAAGATCTCATTGTTACTAGTGCAACCAGTTTTCATTTAATTTATAAGTACTCTCACAAAAATGGACTAGGCTTGATGGACTTACTCAAAAAAAAAGAGTTTGCTCTTAAAATACAAATAACTGAGGGTCATGTTACAATATCGATACAAAGTTGCATTTGTAAAATTTCTGAGATTCATTGTTATTCAACATCTGCAAATCTTCCGGCTAACGCATGCGGTTTTAAACTTAATTTGCGGGTATTGAAACTTTTTACTAATTTGGCTTACAATATTCTTGGTATCAGTGCTTTATTAATAACCAACACAATTGTCAGTTAAGACTGTTGGTAATGAAGGTAAGGCAAAGAATATGTCTTACTGCAAGTTATAAGAGAAAAATGTACAGTGAGGAACAGTATCATTTTCAATAACTGTGACACTGTAAGGAGCTTAAGATATTCGCTTGTGTAGGCCTTTGAGAATAACTGTCATAGTTTTGTCTATGGGGTGATGTTTATTTACAACATTGAGTTTGAGTTATACACAATATTGCAGCAAATCAATAGTGAAATGAAGAAACAGTTAAACTTTGTCAATAGAACAACAATGCTAAATCATATACAATACACATGGTATAATTTGTTTTGATAGGTTTTGGCTAATCATGCTACTGATATATAATATATATATTTATCGAAATTTGCCATTGCTGTTCCCCAGCGAAAAGGTGGACATTGTATTCGTTTTTATGTCTGGATTCTAGTTTTTGCATTGCAATATCTCATTTGCACTCAAAATCTTTGAATTTGGTCACAGTCTCACTGTCAACATCTTGGGAATATGCTGATACCACGTTGATATGAGTCACTTTTGATGACCCTATTTTCAGGGCCACCATGCCACTATGGATGCTTTTCAAATTCTTTTTAACTTGAAATCCCATGAACCATTACAACAAACGTCTCCAAATTTTATGACAACTTATGATGATAGATCATGAGCACACCAGATTTGAACTTTGAGTTGCCTTGACTTATTATTTTTATCAGAAATAATTAACAGAAAGTCAAAATAAAAGTCAGGAGAACTGCAACATGTTTCTAAGAGTTACAGGTCTGTCCCTGACAATGAATATGATTGTATTGTGTTATTATTGCAGCACTCTGACATGAATGATGAGATGAAAACAGAAGCTATGGAGCTATGTGTCACAGCATGTGAGAAGTTCGCCAACAACAATGAGGTGAGCAACACCAGTGTATAAAATAGATTGGAAACCTAGCCTGTCCTGAAATATAATTTGTCAATTCCTTAAGGAAAATAAAGAAAAAATGTGAAAAGTTACCAGTCCTGACAAAAAAGTAACCAGTCCTGGCAAAAAGTAGCCAGTTCAAGGATTGGCGGACGGGCTATATTTTAAACACTGGCAACACCCAACATTGATATTAGAAACTACCACAGGCCATTAATAGTCTACTATCCTTATCCATTGGCCAGCTCAAATTTCAGTTCATTAAAATATTGCCGTTATCACAAAGAAGCTTCATGTTCCCTCACCTCTCTAAAGATTAAAGTCGCATTAACTACAATACTTTAAAGGTCTTCTTTAAGTTGACATGGGTAATTTCTCAAAAGATATCCTAATGCCACAAGTTTTCACTTGTGTACAAGTTCTTTACACCTGGCAAAGTGGGATAGATTTGCTCATGTTTGTTGTTTTATTTTCCAGAATGCAGCCAAAATGATCAAGGAGACAATGGACAAGAAGTTTGGAGCTTCCTGGCATGCTGTGGTCGGTGAAGGATTTGGATTTGAGATCACCCATGAAGTGAAGAACCTCCTCTATATGTTCTTTGGTGGAAATGTAGCCATCATCATCTGGAAGTGTTCATGAGCCTCATACCATCTTGACTCTCTACTGTTTTCATTCAAACTACTCCATCGAGAAGCTCCAAATAATGAATATTCTACCATAATATCAGGATTTTACCAACACTGTGATATGTATTTGATGATCCTGTTGAATGATAATGATATTTGTCAGAAATCTAAATCAGACTTTTCTTATACACAAGGATTATGATCAACATTAGTCCTTGTAAGAATTTCAGAATATGTTTAATGTTATAATGTCTTACTTTACAAAGGGAGAACAGATTTTCAGAGTAGATATATTTATATCACATCTTCCATTGTTGTTTAAAAGATGCAAATGGACACTATTGTGTAAAGTAATAAATGAACTAAGAATTCAGCATACCCTCTTCAGGTGTACTATAAACATGACCCACTTGTACTAAGCAAGTGCCAAGGAGAACCTAAGATCTAATGCATCACAGTACCAAAGTAAAAATAGAGTGCAACTGGGTCATGTTTTCTGTTACCAAAAAACCCAAAGACAAACTTACCTGCTTAAGTTACAACAGGGACATGGTGATGTAACAGCTATTCTCTATGGTTTATGAGGCCCATACACTCTTTTCAATTGGTTCAAACATAAGTGTATCATGGAGAGATCTTCATTTAGCTATGTAGATCACTATCATCACAATTATCATCCATGCCATAAGAGTGTGTTTTGTATACAACTGTTTTTTCTTTATTGCCAAGCATGAGAGAATTGTGAGTGAGAGAGCAATTGCTTCATGTTCTATACTACATCTCGGCCAACAGGGCTCCCTTAGTCTTTGGTGAAGGTTACTCAATGTTATAGGTACCGACTAAGGGTTGCCTTAGCGCTAAGGGGACTTTGTGGAAGAGAGCGTGTGTCTCACACCTGCTGTACTTGTCCACCAGTGTAACCCTTCCTCTCATACAGCCAGCTTTATAACCTAGCTAGAAGTTTTGCATCCCTATTCCTTGACTCAACAAGGTTAACATCACTTGAGCTATGCATTTGTACATAGCAGTTAAAGCATTCCCTTTGTACATACATTTGTTCTTTATTATGAATTATTATGAAGTGATAAATAAAAACTTATATAACAAATATTGTCTGTTGGACCTGAATGAATGCTTTTTAACTCTTGGCTTTTTGCTGGGACTTTAGATTGAACCTAGGTTTATAATTGAAGTGAACCTTTATTCAACAAAGTGATGTATCTTTTTTCTTGTCATGTTGCAAACTTAGACATACAAGTTGGATGTTATTAATCACAACCATAAAAAAATCACTACATGGTTGAGGAGAACAAAAGTTTTATACAATCATAGACTGTGATGAGGTCAATACCTGTTTGTATAGACCTTAGAAAAACAATATTGACCAAGGACAACGTCTGAGGTCAATATTATTTTCATTGGGTCTATGGAAAAAACTGTTGTGGATAATTCATGTTTACATTGGTACCGTTATATATGTGTATGATTAAGGTTTGTATAAAAGCCCCAAAAGTAATGACATCATCAAATAACAACAAGCAGCTGACATGGTCGAGCTATATCCCCAGTTAATTGCACAATATGTATAGATTTTCCATATCTTATTCAATTTAAGCTTTTTCTATCACTGTTTTGATGTAAAAGCTTCAATCTCATCATATTGCAGATCACCAGTAATATGTCACACAAAAAACATAACTTTTCCAGGATATGAAGGAAACTGTATTTATCAAAACACTAACTGATACCAACATTATGTTCACTGTTGGGCATAATTTGAGTAAACTGACAAAATTAAAATCAAACCAATAAATTAATATATTATATATTTTGGATTTCCATCATCAATTTGATCATATATAAGCCAAGGGGAACATATCATCAAAATATGACTCACTGATATATTCTTTTAAATTCAACACTTTAGCCAGTATCGCATGGTGTCCCATGTCCGTCAGTCTGTCCATCCATCCATCTCTTCTTAAACTTTGTGCAATTCCATCTTCTTCTCCAGAAGCATAAGGCCTAGAAAGTTGAAACTTTGTGTACAGACTCCTTGACTAGTGAGGATTATAAATTATAGCTTTGGTGGCCCTTCCCCTAAAAAGGGCCACAGGGACCACACCCTTAATACCTATGCTCTTTCCTTCTCCAGATGCAAAAGGCCTAGAAAGCTGAAATCTTGTGTACAGACTCCAACTAGTGAGGATTGTTATTTTACAGTTTTGGTGACCCTATGACCCCTAAAAAGAGTTTGGTGAACTTTTGGATGCTATACCTTAAAATTATCAATTGAATATTTGAGCAATTTCAATTTCTGAATTACTGGTATCTGAAATCACATTGCCTATATACTTAACTTTAGGGTTGGTGACCCTGTGGCTCCTACAAAGGAAGGACTAAATTTGCCACACCTGACAGGAAAATTGAATATGAAGCCTTTTGAGCTACAGAGCCAATGGCGCTATTTTCTATCTTTACATTGACAATTTATGATATGTCATATTATCATTCATAAAATTATTGAAAAACAAACGTGGATATCCTCTATGATAACAGACATAAAAGCGTTTTACAAACTCCTCTTTTCGAGAGTTCTCTCATTATGTCACCCCGCACCCCGCTAATAAAAGTTGAATGTTCAGTATATGTTAAAACCCAAATTTAACCCTCATTATGGCAAATCAAGAAGTGTTTTATTGGTGATAAAATAAGGTTTTACTTTTCGAAAAATGCATGTGCATCCCGCCACCCATGTGTTGCACAAACCAAAGTTTCAAACAACCACAAGTATTGGGTATTTAAGGATAGGTTCCGACTTCATTACCATTTGTTCACTTCTCATTGACAATGCACGCAGTAAGGTTTGGGTGCAATGCTTCACTGAATTTCAGCGCAGTACCACCCATGGGTGCTAGTGTCAGCCGATGCTCGCAGGTTTCACTGCAATGCATAGCCACAAAGGTGTTGCAGGCTTTCTCTCGCAATAATTCTAGCAGCTGCGATATAAGTGAAATAATCTTGAAAGCGGCTTCAAACCCCAGATCACCTCACCTCACCTCTCAATGGCACAAAGAAGAATTTCAAATGTTTCGAGATGGCAGATCATTGGGCTTCATGGGGCAGGACTTTCTTACAAGAAAATTGCCAGAAGAACTCACTTCCACTCGGAGTCCACTCCATCGTCATAAGCCGTCTGGTCAGGAAGCATGTACAAACAAATGATGTAAGGGACCTTCAACGATCAGGAAGACCAAAAGCTGACACGCCCCGGGATGAAAGAACTCTGTTACGATATGTTAGACGCCTGCCGTTTGCTCCAAGCACCCATCTGAAACGGGCTTGCTTACCTCATTTCCGCTTGAGCAACCAAACTCTGAGAAATCGCCTCAAAGCTGCCAGAAGGGTCATCAGGCGTCCAATGCTCACAAATCCCAAAAGACGTGAGCGTAGGTTATGGTGTGTGGACAGGCAGAAGTGGAATCTGAGATCATGGAGGAGAGTACACTGGACCGACGAAAATCGTTTCCTCCTGTATGCTGTTGATGGCCTGTGTGGAGGACCAGGAATACACGTCTTGCCTATTTTGCCAAGGGTACCATATGGCGGGGGATCCTTGATGGTTTCGGGAGGCTTCTCCTACGACTGTAGACTCGATTTGGTGACTATACATGGTTCACCCACAGGCGTTCGCTACATTCAGGAGGTTCTGGATCCTGTAATTATTGATCATTTCGATGACCACAAGACCCTTGTTCATAAACGACAATGCCAGACCACATCGTTCACTTGCTGTAAACCAACATCTGGAAAATAATCGAGGGTGTTTGGGACATTTTGGGTCATCGGATACAAAGAAGGGATCCTCGTGTACAAAACCTAATGGAGCTGGAGGCCGCTCTTCACGATGAGTGGCAGCGGATACCGATGGAACAATTAAAGAACCTGTAAGGGATATGCCAAGAAGAGTGGCTGCAGAACGTGGTGGCACCACACGTTACTGATGTTTGGTGATTCTTGAAACACAGATTCACTTTATTTAAGCTGCTTTGATCGGGTGGCACACACCAAGAGCTTGTAGTGACAATACTTAAACATCCATGTGTTTTGGATGAAATTCCATTTCCATTTCCCTCTTTATTTTCATTCACTTTTAGTGCCCATACACTTAAAAACTTCTCTTGCAATGATTAATCTCTCAATAAAAATTGGTTTTGTTTATCTTTTTTTTCTCAGTCTCATAGCATACTTCAACGAAGTACACCCCTCTGTGAAAAATCAAAGGGGTGCTTAACTTTTTTTGGTGTGTGTATATATTTGAATGAAGATTTAAAAAACCACCTTGTATTTGAAGTATGCAATACTACAAGTTTACACAATAACCAATGGCTTTGTATTACACCAGAATTTACTAGTTGCATATCTAAGCTATACAATTATGGAAATTTGAGTTATTTTTGTGAAGTTTTGTATGTTAAATCGACATTTATAAATGTGCTAAGACTCGCTGACTCGATTATATGTCAAATTATATTCTCTTCATTGTGAATCAAGAAATTGGCCATAGACAATTTCTGTGCATCTTTAAGTAATCAGGAAATTTTGAAAATTGGTTATTTGTTAAAAAGTTTAAATCCTGAAAATTGATGCTCGTAGTTTTCAATTAGACTTTATAAATCGATTCAATAAGAAAACAATCGTGTTACAACTTGAACAGATTGTGTTCGCTGGGGGCTATTTACGGAATGTATTCTAAAAGCCGTTTTGGGGCGGGTTTCTGTCCGATTTCAGAAATAATGAGTCGATTCTGTGTCAAATTATATTCTCTTCATTATGAATTAAGAAAGTGGCCATAGACAATTTCTGTGCATCTTTAAGTTATCAGGAAATTTTGGAAAAAAATAGTTATTTGTTCAAAAGTTTAAATCCTTATAACGGATACTCGTAGTTTTCAAGCAGACATCATAAATCGGTTCAATAAGAAAAGCATCGTGTTACAATTTCGAACTATATTAAAACAAAACATCTGATTCTATATCTAGACCGTTTCATGTCAAGGTAGTGATACATTATAATAATTCTAGAACTTAATAAATAGACGGATGCTTTTTTCGTTACGAGTTTAGTCTTTAACATCCTCGATAACCCAGCGCTTCCGTTCCGATAAATCTACACTACTTGTAGTGTAGATTTATCGGAACTAAAGCGCTGGATTATCGAGTTTGAGTCTTTAAGAGCACTAAGCATGTTTAAAGGGGCAGTAGCACGTTTTTAGGGGGAATATAAGTTGATGTCAGGAAAATGAAAATTAATGGTTCCAATTGAAAGACAATGCATTTACACTAAGTGGAGCAGTTGTAATTCAAATATATAATGTAAAGTTTAGCCATTTGATTCCCCTTTCTTACACAAAGTGAATTAAAAGTGTTCACACAAAATGGCCGCCCATGGATTTTAGGTGAATCTTCATACTTTGTCCTCTGACTATGGATGATTGGTTTGTGTTATGAAATTTTAGACACTATCAAAATAATACATTTATCATAAACTTATTATTATCAGTGAAAATTTTAAAATATAAAATTATCAAAAAACGTGCTACTGCCCCTTTAAGCCGAAATGATTGAACCTCATTAGGTCGGGCAACATGTTTACAATTGCTAGAAAATGTTGTGTTTTTTTATCAACAATTAAAAATGAGATTTTTACGTAAATACCTTTTTCTGTCTTGAATTATATGAAGATCATTACAAGGAATAATTAAACGGCCGAATGAACTTTTCGATTAAAAGGCGAAAGTTATTCTATGACCACGGATAATCGGTAATTAACTTTGAAGAATATCTATTGAGGCTAATCTGATAAAGACTGCGGGATTACTTTAAATGCATGACATCGAAAACGAATACAATGACGAAAATCGTACTGTGTTTTTTCATCTGTTCTTCGTCTTTATTCAGCGCTTTTCATTGATAAAGTTCATTTCTGCACCTCAGTTGAATACAGGATATTTGAAAAATTCGAAAATCATTGTATATCTTATCGAATGAAGTAGAAGTATGAAATGGAATTTTTGTTTTCACGAGATGTGGAAATGTTACACTAATTTGACTGAATCCGTCCTTCCCGATATGTATAACGTAGATTTTGTAACTTATTATTGATCTAGTTATACTACGCGACAATAGTTTAATAATAATAATAATAACTAGGACTGCCGCGGCAGTACTTAGGTCTTCAAGATTCCTGTTTGACCTTGACATACTGTTTGACCTTCATAGCATGTTTGACCATCACATGCATATTTGTTAAAGAGGGTTCAAACATATCCAGCAAAACACCACTTTTCCATATGCAAAAATTGACCCTTCCTCCTGACCGAAAATGACTGTTCGCGAGCGATTTTATTCTTTTATCTTGAAGACCTTGCTCATGTCTAACTGTCATGCAAAAATCATTAAGTTCTAAGGTCTGGTTTTTTAGTTATCTGCCCTTGAAGTTGGCGATTTTGAAATTTTGGTCAACTTTGAAAGGTCACAGCACAAAAAGTATTGTAGTTAAGAACTTTAAAAGAAAAGATTTTAAACTACAATGCTTCAGGTACATTCAGTATGAATTTCAGCTCTCTAGTGCAAGTATCTTCTTACTCACTTGATATTCAACGTTTACGCCTTTACAGAAAATTCATCATGACTGCAAACATGAATCATCTCAGGTTATACAGTCTTGTTGCTGCCTGATGATAGCTTAAACATTGCCAAGTCTTTTATTGCCAATGAACTACAAACTACAATCATTCATATATCATTATCATTCAAACCAAAAGTAGGATTGACCACATTTAAATGCTCCGAATTTCAATGTTAATGTTTAATCTAATTTTAATGAGATTTATCAAAGATTGTATGTTCTTTTGGCTTTGTAATGATATATTGAACAAGTATTTCTCATGTGTCTTTGGTTAGCAAGGATTTTTCAAACATACCCACCAAAACACCCGTTTTCCAAAATGCAAAGTTTTACCCTTCCTCGTGACCGGAAGTAACTGTTCGCGAGCGATTTTATTCCATTATCTTGAAGACCATGCTAATGTCTAACTCTCATGCAAAAATCATTAAGTTCTATGGTCTGGTTTTTGAGTTATCTGCCCTTGAAGTTTGCGATTTTGAGATTTTGGTCAAATTTGAAAGGTCACAGCACAAAAAGTATTAAGGTTAGGTCTTTTAAATCATTAAATTCAAATCTACAATACTTCAACTACATTCAGTATGAATTTCAGCTCTCTAGTGCAAGTATCTTCAGAGGAGAAGATTGTCAAAGGCGGGTGGGGTCGGAAACGGTCGAAAATGCACTAAAAGCAAGATGGCGGCCAAACCACGTGACCTACGAATTTGTCCTGATTTACTTTTTTTCGTAATTTTTCTAATCTCTAAGTGCATTTCAAAAAAAAAACTATGTTAAATTTTCGATTTTGGATTCGAACTGGACCTTTAATGTACGAGTCGATTTTGCCCAAAAGCTTAATTAGCATGTCGATTCCAAGGTAAGGGCTATCAGCTGTGCAAGTTTGGCCGAATTTGGAGCAGCCGTTCGACCTGTAGCTCGTTCACAAAAATTGTACAAATAATAATAATAAGAACTTGAAGAAAACGGATAAAAACAATAGGTCTTCCAGACTTTGTCTTGAAGACCTAATAATGAATATTTGTATAGCGCTATATCCATACACAAGGTGCATGCTCAAAGCGCATAGTATATGAGAATGAAAGGTAATGATTGATATCATAAGAATGAAATTGAAAGTATGAGAAAGAGCATGAATGTTAAAATATGAATATTTGCAGCATATAAAGTTTAGACTCACCATCAAATGATGCTAGGAAATTGTGATATTGGTGGGGACGGTAAAAGTGATTTATGCATTCTCAAACCTCAACTTAATACCAAAGTGTCATGCAATGGTCATTAATGGATCTTGATTAACACGTCCATGATGAAAGTTAACTGACAAATGCTCACGAGAAGTCCATGGACTTTGTTGAAAAAGGCAATTTTGTACATCATATACACCCCATTTTAACGAGGAGAGTTTTTCATTATTGGGGGTCGAGTAAAATTTTGAGATTTCTTTAAATCATTGCTACGGCGTTTGTCTTTTAATAGTATCTGTGTAGTTTCCAACTCCGCCGCTGCGCATTTTCGATGTACCGTATTTCCTTAATTACACGCCTGCCGCGAATAGACGCCCTTGCATAAGGTTTTCTGAAAATAATAAACGCCTGCCTAAATTAAACGTCGAGTAAACCAAGTTTAATATATTAAAACGCTTCTTTTTCGTTGCATTATCTGAGTTTGTTACAAAATAGACGCCTGCCATGAATAGAAGCCTGCCTCAAATAGAGGCCTAAGGTGTAGACTTTTTGAAAATAATAGACGCCCGGCGTGTAATAAGGAAATACGGTAGCTTTTTAGCTTTAACTTTTCCCCATAAAAAGCCTCTCAGTGATTTTCAACACATATTATTGTTTTGATTTTAAAACAAACGTATATGGCAAAATCAACGGACAAAATGCACCTGACATATTCATTTCCATATCAAATTTGATAATTTCTTGTTTCCAATGAAAATCTGTTTTCAACCATATTCGGCATGTGTATTCTTGGAAGCCAATTTTCACGTCCTGTTATCATGGATACTTGTTATATAACGTATCAAACATTATCAAAACGTAATAGTCATTCTGACTGCATTAGATCAGTTTTCAAAATTACGTTTGTCTAATTGACGCGCGTCATTGTCCTTTTTTCGATCATTATCAGGAATTCAAACCTTCCCAATCTATAATAAAAAGTTGATTGGCTCGAAAATGTTACTTTCTTGTCACAGTTGATACTTCTCGATCAAATGACACTATTGATAACAAAAATTATTTGTGACCCTCAGCAATTCATGGAGTGCCAAGGGCTCTTCAAGCTTTTCTTCAGAATACATATGCTTATTCCTTTGGGGATTTATTTTGACATGTTCACATTCAAGGTCAAAGATCAATTTGAATTCAATTTGAATAAAGGGCTTTCTTACTCACAATCGTCTCTATTTTGACGATCAATGACATATTTCACCAATATAGATACGATAAATATGAAATTTGACAAAAACATATTTACCCACGATTTATTTCATCAAAAAGTCAACTTTTAACCTAAATATATTAACAATGTCAAATCAAAGTGTACAAAATGATAAACATAAAAGTAAAAACGGGTCAAATGAAGGTACATGTATAATCCGTGGAAGAACGCTCCCTGTCATGAATAATAGAGTATAACCAACTAGTGGAGCACAAGGCGCAACAGTTTTTTTCAGTCATCGACCATAAACTACTCTTAGTGTAAAATGTAAAAAGTACAATAAGGTCATTGTAAAACTTCAACTCCAGATTTCATTGAAAATAAATATGGATGAAAACACAAATGGATTTCGGTGTCGCCTCCCAACATAAACACACAATGGATGTCAGTTGCTTTGCAAAGCAGAAAGTTAGTCAAATGTTCAAATAGAAAACTACACCTGACAAGTTTGTCAGTATGAGAGACACCCGTGAGGCCTCCCTGCACAATGAGAATGTGAGAGAGAGAGAGAATAGTCAAGGCGGTTGCTCGAGGACCTGTTATCGCGCGTCCTCGTCCTCGTCCTGGTCCTCGCCCGCCAGCAGTTCGAGGACGAGGTCGGGGGCCTGTGTGTGGTGGTGTGAGACGCACTGGCGGAAGAAGGAGAAGGCCGTCCCGTATAGTCTCTCCCAGTCGTCCACGGGACTCCGAGCAGAGTTCTGGTTTGCACTCACATGGTCTAGATCGGAGTTGCCGTCGGAGACCCACGTCGATCTTATTCCGGCAAGCGGATACTCTTGGCGGTCCTTCGTGAAATTTGCATTGGTCACATGGATTTCCGTTTCTACAATTGCATTGACCTCTAGGCGGGCGGTGTTGTTGTTGTCGTAACCGACGAGGAAGACGAGGGAGAACGGGTCGACAATCACGGAGGAGATGAGTGCAGCGGGTCGTGGAGCGGAAGCGTTGTATTGGCCCATGATGAAGGAGGTTCCGTAGGGTATTGAGTTGGCGCCATAAGGCACCATAGGCTTCATGAAGACCTCCCCATCCTGTCCCAGCTGCAGCACCTCGTTGAAGCCGCCCGTGAACCTGTTGACCTTGAAGACGGTGATTCTGGTGATGTTAAAGAGCACGTGGCTCGTGTTCTGCAGGAGTCTGACTGCCATGCCCCGGTACTGTCCCGCCAGCCAGGTCTGGTCCTCTCTCACCGCCACCACAATCGTCTCTTGGTCCTGGTGCAATGTGATGTTCTCGTCCGCGGCTTTCGTCTGACGTTCCAGTTTGACGGTGTCCACTGTCAGAGTTGATCCTGAACCCAGGGTGAAGGTGAAGGTTACTTCGTTGTACGCGTCTGGTATCCACGTCAGGGCCTCCAGATTCCACGACACTCGATTAGCTGTGGTCGCGCTGGGCACTGTCACGGTCCTGTCGCCATCTCTTGAGCTGTGAGTCAGTGCGATTGAATAACTTGGCACTGGATCTTTGAACGACACACTCAAGGTTGTTGCAACGTCCACGTCTGCTTGACGGGTTGGAATTGCGGCTCTTGGCAAGGTGAAGTTAGCTGTTATCTCACGGGCTGTGATGCTTCCTCCGAAGGTTAGTATGGCGTTTTTGTTGGTCTGCTGTGCCTCGCTTGGGGAGACGTTAAAGTCCTTAAATTCCCAGAGCACGTCATTCACTTCTTCACAGCCGAAGTTCTCTGACATGTCGTCATTGAGCAGAGTCTTGTACCGTGGTAGACTGGCCGTCACTCTGTACTCAACCAGGGTATCGTGAAACAAGTTGTAGTTGATGTTCCTGTCTTTGACGCAGAATGTAGTGTGACTCGCCTGTCTCAGCTCCCCGGAAGGAATGTCATCGCGCGCTTTTACTTCCGACAACATGATATCAGAGTCGCACACCGCCATACACCTCAAGAAGTCTCCGTCTAGAGTTTCGTCATCGACATCCAGCAGGATGAAGTCCAACTCCACCCCGTAAGCGTCCGTGTTGAAGGAGAAGTGCAAGGAGTGCCGAGCTGGAGACAGTTCCATGGTGGAGCCGATCTGTCCACTCGAGTTGTACACGTTCCAGTTCAGACCGTTGTTTGAGTTGCTGACGGAGGAGAAACTGCCGAGTTGTTCTCCGTCCAGCTGGATGTTGACCGTGTCCACCCCGCCATCATTGGAGAAACGAACTAAGGCCAGGCTCACGTTGGTCGTGCGGCGGAGACAGAAGTCTGCCCGGAGTGTGTCTCCCGTCTTGAAGGGGACGGAGCGGTTTTTGGACGCCTCAGTCCGGAAAATAGACTCCCGCTCCTGGGGGAATGCTTCTATTTCCAGGGTGAAGTTCTTAGCAAACGTAGCGGGGAGGATCACTGCCAGACTGCACAACACAGCCAACACAAGTCCTTCCATCTCCGGGTTTACTCGCACCTTTCTTTTGTTTTCAGAAAGTTGTTCTTTGTTGGCACGATAATGGTCAACTTCTTATTCTAGCACGTTAGGTTGTGTAGTAAATTGAGAGTATCGCAGTTTAAATAGCAATGGGTTTGTCCGAGTAACAGAAAGATTGCCTGAAGATTGCGGAAACGAACGCGCATTGTACGTCATCTGGAGAGAGCTGTTGAGGGTGCGGGAGACACAGAGATTGGAGGATGAGGTGTCAATCACACAGAGCCCCGCCCACCTCATGCTGTCATATCAGACACCCATCTATACACCGTCTTTATGCTCTCTGTGGCAGTGCAACGTCTGTAAACTGCTATACTAATCAAGTTTCCTCGAGATGTTGAATATTATTATATTTTTAGTTTCAAATAAAATGTTTTCAACATTTATGAAAAATGTGGTCAATAACAATAATAAAACAGTCAGTTATTTAACACATTGAAATATCTATTTTTACGTTGACTGTTGATCACTTGAAATATTACATACGACTGAAAAAAGGCGTCGATTGTAAGCTTTAATTATGACTGTAACGGTACATTCCGCCGTTATGCCCCAGGGGCTTCATTACCTATTCCACTAAACTTTCCCACTGCTCGCTGGGTCGTGTGTACTGCGCTTTGCATATTTCCCTCGGTAAAAATGCTGTTTATGTTATTACCATCAGATTTACAGCTTATCTTTGACAAACACACACATGTTAAACTGTCGCCTTCAAGCTGAAGCTTCACCTCCATAATTCCACCAATGATACTATTGACACTTTAATGATTCGTACACATAATCCATTGACCTTCTGCTCATCTTTGACATGTGTTTTATTCTTGAATCATGTCTTGTGACATATCCTTATCAGATAAACATATCCACTGTTAGTGTCTGGTGACATATCCTTATCAGATAAACATATCCACTGTTAGTGTTGCCTAAGTCAAGGTAGTAGATATTTTATAGCGTTATAAAAAGAGATGTTGTGAGTCATTTAATTCAAAATATCTTCTACCGCCTCATGGTTATTTCAGAAATTATCATCTTGGAATATTTTTGTTCCAGATTTCATTCATCAACGTGATACATATTTTATATATACCATTTCACCTTCATATTCAAATTGGAAAATAAACCTATTTTAAAACAATAAAACATGCGATATTTCTCTTTTACTCAAATGTTATGTATTATTTCTAGACAACGAAATATTTTTATTTAGATTTTTCCTTTTCGTGTATTTAGTGTGTGGATATTTCAATTCTATCAAAACGAAAGAGTAAATAAGTATTGTGTCCCCATTAAAAAAACCGCTTCAATGAAATCAAAACGTTATCAAATGAAATAACTTTACAATGTTGACACTTATGACGACAGAATTTCTTTAAAAAGTCATAATGTTGTAAACGTAATATAATCAATTCTTTTTTATGGATAATTTGCAGGTGCGTAATGTCATTAATGGCTGTTAATCCAGAGAAATGGGCGCAATTTAACGTTTATGGATACTGTAAGGTGTTGCCACGTTAAGCGATCTCGGTATCTCGCAGACCCGGCTGTTTTCAATTAAGCGACACACCCAATATGCACCGAGAGTAGTAGAGACCGGTTACCTCTGTAATTTACAATAACCTACCTGGGACGGTCTACTTGAGAGAAAAAAAGCAATTTTATTAACGTGTCACACACTGCAGTGTTCATTAAAATACCATTTAAGGTATAAATCATCATCATTCGTATTTCCGACCATATGGTATAAGTAAAGACACTTTTGTTTTAAAAGATCTGTGAGAAGCACAGTCATGTTCATACACGCACATCAGTGGACCCCGACACATACATACATTCATATATTACATAACACGATTTATGAAACTACTCTAATCTTTACTGTTGAAATATTTCGTAGCCTATGCATATTATGAACAGGAGTGGCAGGGGACTTTTTAAACTGACTAAGGTATCAAGTATACTATTTTCTCTACAGTGACATGTATTGGTATAAGAGGTGTCCCTCTGTGCCTTCCAGCGTCAAACCGCGGAGTGATATACCTGTACATGTGTCTTAATTTTTCAAATGTGAAATCCTTAGGCGTAATTGAAGTTGACAGGTATTTCTTTACTATTTGTGAGAGTTATTGATTGTTTTGCACTTTTTATAAAAATTGCTTAGTTATTTTGGTACCGTTTAAGGAATATTCTTTGACATAATCATTACGCAATAACAATGGTCCAATTTTTCATGTGGAATACTATAAGTTAAATGACAATTATTCGCTTTGGGTCTTATTGTCATACTGGCTGTTAGAGATGAGAATGAAGGAGTACAAATAGGGCAAAAAAGTTGTTTTTAAATTACAAATAAGTTTTATTTGTTAAATTCAGCGTGATGTCACGGTATGGTTTCAAGCTTCAATACGTTAGAAGCCGTAGATACTTTCTGAAACTTTTATACCAATCATTTTGAATGAAGGGTGTTTTACAGGGGGGAAGTTGAATTTATTGTTTATGTAAATAATAAAGGATGAGTTTATAGTTTCCTCGATAAACGAATATTCAAAGTGCTGCTCATCTTTTGTACGCTAGTTGTGACGTCACGGCGGGGTAAGCGCGCGTCTATTCATCAACTGTGGGTTGTGACAATCACTGTCAACTGCTGGTCGACAACATATCTCTCCAACTACTCTCTCACTCTCTCTCTTCATACATGAGCTGGCCCCTGCATTCACGTCAAACTTTAGGGAGCGTCTCGGGTGGACAAGAAACAAGTTCAAAACAGTAAAAACAATAACGAATGTGACATAGCTAGTGTCAGGAAGAAAGTTTGAACGAGTTTATTTCTTTAATGACTTGCTAAACCAAATTGCTAGACCACAAATTAAGGACACAATAATTTTATATCATATAACAAAGTATATAGATATGTAGTTTTTCTTACATATTAATTGATATCATTGTTATAAAGATAACGTTAGAATGTAATTAGATGTGACAACGGAATAAAGTTACAACACTTTAATGAATGACTTTGACATTGCATATAGCAATAACCATTCACAAATCCCAAGCTAATTCCCATACAATATCTTTAGTCACACAATGCCATATCTTGTTTATCTTAAGACTCAAAATCATTTAAATTTTAAGGCTACATGAAGATAGAGAGGTCTACATCCTGATCATCTAGTATGTTGTCTAACGCTGGGGGCCACACACCAATGAGATAAAGTCCCATCTCTTGGTCTCAGCTACACTCTGATAACGATGCAGATGCAATGGTCTTTGTGTCATTTATGTGTCAATATAGAGGGCATAGTGCAAACACTTAAGGATTTTTAAAAGTCACATTTGAAAAATTCGGAAGAGAAAACTTTGGGTTACCTCACTTATAGAACATTAATGGCACAGGTTCGCAAAATTAAAATGCGTCGAAATGAAACAAATAAATGCATATTCTGTTCTCTTCTGTTTTAATTAATTAATCAAAATAAGTGTCCCAGTTTTATGCTTATCAAAAGCCATACTAAAATAGTTAAAGGGGAAATGCATTAGCAACGTTAAGTTAACTTTGCCTATTAAGGTGTTATTTCCAGGGTAAAATGTGATGTCTAGGTTCTAAATATTGTCAGGATTATACTAAAATCCTCATTACAATATGACCGAAGGCCTGGAAGAAGTCCGACAATAAGATTAGTTTGTGACATCAGTTTTCCGAAGCAGTCAATCGTCTCATTGCATGTGTCCGCAGCTGTAACTCCGAATCACGTCGGGCACAATTCCATATGACTTTTGTGAAACGACGTGGTACACCTTGAATTAGGCCATTAGGCTGGATCGTACAGTTTCAATTACAACATTGAGGGAAGGATTGCATGCAAGAGTGTTGCAATGAGGAAACATTGATGAACTATTTGACAGCGGTGCAGAATATAGTATACAATGAAAATGGTTTCCTCATCGATATGGTATCCAATGAAAATGGTTTCCTTATCGATATGGTATCCAATGATAATGGTTTCCTTATCGATATAGCATACACATAAAATAATGGTTTCCTAATAGATATAGCATACAATAAAATAATGGTTTCCTAATAGATATAGTGTACAATGAAAAATGGTTTCCTTATCGATATAGTAAACAATGTAAAAAGGTTTCCTTATCGATACAGCATACAATAAAATAGTGGTTTCCTAATAGATATAGTGTACAATAAAAATGGTTTCCTTATCGATAAAGCAGACGATGGAAAATGGTTTCCTTATCGATATAACATACAATGTATAAGTGCTTCCTATATCAGTATGCATTTGGCGTTCCTTATCGATATAAGGTAAACAATGAAAAATGATTTCCTTGACGATATAGTATACAATGGAAATTATTTCCTTATCGATATAGAATACAATAGAAATAGTTTCCTTATCGACAAACCATACACTAAAAAATGGTTTCTTTATCGTTATAGCATTCAATTAAATGGTGATTTCCTTATCGATTTAGTTTACAATGAAAAACGGTTTCTTTATCGATATAGCATACAATGAAAATGCTTTCCTTATCGATATAGCATACAATGAAAATGGTTCCTTTTCTAAATAGTATACAACGAAACATTGTTTTCTTTTTGACATAGTATACAATGGAAAACAGTTTCCTTATCGATATAACATACAATGTATAAGTGCTGCCTATATCATTATGCATTTGGCGTTCACGGTCAATAAGTTTACATAGCATTCCTTAATCTAGAAAAAATGTAAAAACATTTTTTATGATCCGACTTTTAATGTTTACATATATCAAAAGGAGAAATTCGGTGACGGCATTTTAATGTAAATTAAAGGATTAAGTTACATATAAATATTTGGTGGTCTAAGCAGAGATGCCTCCTTATTGTTAATTTCAGAATGTTGGTGTATCCGGGGCCCTAATTATTGTGTAGAGTACACATAGGGACAGACATAGCAGACACCAGGGGCTCCTTCAGTGAAGACTGCACGTCGTACATACAACCTTGAAGCAATTATACTTCATCCATAACGATTACTGTAAGGGGATAAAACAAAGTACAATGGACTATTAATCGTGATAACTCATTGTACATAAATAACTTCTGATCCCTCCTAATCTCTCTTATTAAATTATATTTTCACAATAGAAAAATGTATAATATAATATGATTACAACATTAAACGTTATGTGACAGATGAAAGCGAATGACATTGTGTTGCACAATTATGATGCGTTCATAACATTCCATTGAAATCTCTTTTTATCTTTTTATTTTGAATAAGATTGTATTAAATATTGCTATACATTAAGCAGAGTGGAAAGTACATTGGACGAGATTAACACTAATCGTAGTAAAAAATTGAACTAATGGAAAGTTATGACGTTTAAGAAGAAATGTCCTTTGAATAACATTTCAAAATAAGTTTCAGCGTATCTGTTAATCCGTTAAACTCGTCAGAATGTGCTATAAAAAAAAGAGAAAAGAATAATATTTATTGATACAATGAGAGACGAACAGGCAATTTTACTTTACACGTATGCTCCAATATAGATATAGAATATCTCGGAGAAGTATAATCAGAGTAGCGTGCGATTGGGTGTTCTAAGTTATAATCTGTTCCTCATCCTTTTCTTCGTGAATAAAATAATATGTTATCAAATAAAACGTAGAACATCGATCCCCATTTCTAATGAGATTATTTGTATGTAAACAACTTGAAATAACTTCTAAAAATAAAAATCTCTCAAACGTAGCAGTACGAAAGAAACACCCAGTCATTAAATGGATCTGTTAGGTTTAGCACATCACGTTCAGTCTTAGTGGCATTCACAACATTTAACATGATAACCTGGAGCATCTTTAGCTATCATCATCTTAACATATTCAGCTGTAGGTACTCTCTTGTCTTGAAACTGATAGCATGTTTCTCTGGCGCCTTTAAACTCTCCTGCTTCCGGCATATTATCAAATATTAGCATTTTGTTAACATGTAAATTTGGATTACATTTTTCACATAAATCTGAATTCAAATAAAAAGTATGTCATGTTTTTACATTTATAGACAATTCAGGTACTGACATTTCGTACTACCGAAGAAGAATATTTAGGACATTCCAATAGGAAGGGCATCTTCATGAAGGTTTCCTGGTTGAAAATACCTCACTTGCTTTGTATTATAATCAGTTGATGTATTAGACGCCTTGGGTCAAAGAGGCCACATCAAATATAGACATGTCTGACGCAAGATAGAATTTAAAAGAAAGGACACAAAGAGAAATAAAAAAGCTTCATCATTCCTCCTTGGGGCTAGCGACATACATACAAGGAGATGTTGGATGTGCATCGGTCTGTCTGTCTGTCTGTCTGTCTGTCCCTCTGTCAGCCGCTCCCAGGGTATCAAAGCTTCCTACAATACGCCAATACTGGAATTGAACCGCTGTCATAAAGTGGGATTTCCCCCTAGTCATCCCCCCCCCCCTCCCCCCGGAAAAGTAGCTATATAAAAGTAGCATATTTTACTCACACCCAAAAACAGTAAAGAAACAAGTTTTGAACTTGACAGGTTTTGCACTGTTTAGTTCAAAATTGATAAATAATATGTTGTTTTTTTAAAACAAAGATGACAACGCATGCATCTTCATTGTAATCGAGTCTTCCTTTCTCACATAGTGTATTTGACCAACTCGTGTCATACTCTACCAACCAAAGCATAACAGTACCTACTAGGCCTACTGTCGAAGAGATTTTAATAAGAAGGATATAAATATAAATATAAATGTGTTCTTATTTTAGTCTCATCTTATACAACAAAATATAAATGACATATGTGACAGCCCTAGCTCCGAGCATTTCTACAATCACACGTATGGCCCCTAAATCTGTCTGCATTATTTGAAGAACATGCACCCATTAACATACTGCTGTGCGTGACTTAAAGAAATGTAGATTATTAGAGTATTGATAAAATAAATGACATAATGAATATTCTAAAATCAGATTGAAATAATAATTGTTTTCAGTGCAGACAAAAAGAAAGCCTTGAAAATAGGTTACAAACTGGCACTATTATTTAGAACATAATCGATACTACTATGATCTATGGGTAAATTACCTGTTTTACAAACACCCAAATGTCAACAACAAAATGTCACAACAATTTATTTTTCGTATATTTTCCATTAAGTTAGATAAGCAAATATGTATTATACACTGTTATGTGCCGCTTTTTTTTACAACCCAAAAATACATCCCATATATATATATTTGTTATATAATGTCTCTGCTCTAAGTGAAATATTTAATTAAGCAGTTTTGACACAACTTGTAATAACCCCTTCTTTTATGTTAATTTTAGTCTATTTTCTTCGTTCCATATATGTTATTAAATTTAATTTTGCATTGGAAAAAAAGGCTTTTAAATAAAACCAATCATACTATGCATTCCATCTTCCATGATTAGATAGTTCACTCACGTGTGTCACGTGTACATGCCGTCAAATAAACGGAATTTAATGGGATTGGTCTAAATACTAAATAAGATGTGAATATCTTTAACATAATAAGATATGTATCTGCATATTGTTGAATGTTTAGCCTTAACTCACTGCTCGGCGAGGTCTGATATAGAAGTGATAACAGCAGCCCGCCGGCGAGGTGACAAGTGGAAGAAGCGGCGGTAAAATCTCTAAACAGCTCACGACAAGTTGTATGTAAAGATAGTTGTTGAGAACAATCTATCAAACATGATATAATCTCTTACATTGAAATCGCTAAATCTCCTAACGTCAAAAATGCTGACATAGATCATAGTGACTTAAAATTACTTAATAGTTCATTTTCGAAACGTGCAATTTGTGAGGTTTTACTTTTTGAGATGTTGTTCCGTTTAGTTTGAAAAGAACATATGCACATTCCTTTTTAGTAATTAGATGAATGAGTGTTTGCTAGAAAGATGGTTTCGATTCACGGGCCACATTGAAAAAGAAAACGCTTGTAAACGATTTTCGAAGTGAATATCTCTGACCCAATGACAATACACTAATTAACAACAAAACGCCTTTCTAAGAACAATATGAGATGTAAAATATGAATGTAATTAATGACTTTTTAAAAATGATGGTTAATTTCTAGTGAATTTTACTGATTTCAAAATATATTTTGAAAACAAACTGGTTTGAATTACTGCTTCACAAGCACTAACCAGAAACTCGATATGTCTGATAGTTTATTCCTGTCAAGTCGACCAAAGAAAGATTTCCACATGAATCAATAAAATCACATTTGTGAACAAATCAAGTCAGTAGAGAAAGAAAATGAGAAATTGATCTTGAGTTAAAAAGATAAAGAGGAGTTGAAATTATATATATTTGTTTATATTCCATTTCGGAGCTCAGTTAGTTCGATGTTAAGATGATTTCGAATCGAACCGTTCTTAGAGTTAGTGAGTTATTGTTTAACGCCGCTTGGGCAATATTTCAGCCATTAGTGGCGTGCATTTATAGAATATTAACAACAACCAAAGTGTCTTCATCTATAAATTACAAGATTCCCAATCGTGTATCTTTGTAAATGCTTAAGTGAAATGATGAAAAATCTGTGGGTTGTTTAATTGTGAAAGTGTAAAATATCTGTGTCATGACATAGTTGACTTGATGAAATGTATAACTGATGTCAGTGTCACTCCAAGTGAATCACATATCACATTCTTTCTTTTGTTTCTGCTATATTTGATTTGAACGAAACTGTATACGGTGTAAACCAACTTCGATAATCTGAAAACGTTCAATATTGAATATGTTTGTTGAATGATTATGTATTACTATAGGTGCATACATGTATACTTTGCGAACAAATTATGTCACTCTTGCAAATGTTATGTAAATGCTCAAAACTTCTGTTACATTACTATGAATGGTACCGTCGGAGGAGAAATGAAGTCAATGTCTACAAAGACACGTTTTTAAAAAAAAAGGATACTTTCATAAAAGAAGACTTAATTGTTTAAACATTAACTGAATCAAATTATTCGATTCCAAAAACAAATATCATTTTAAATATGTATGATGTGAGGCGATTAAGGTTTAAGTCAGATAAATCTTCTATGTTGTTTTGTCTTGATTTTATCTTGATTGATTTAATGATAAACGTTATATAGAGCGATGACCAACCATTTCATCAACCCTCATATTTATCAAAAACAGAAGTCAACAACAATATGAAATCATGTGCGTTTTGTCAACTTATCAGATACAATTTGTGATATGTGTTAGTTTGAGCAGATGCTCTCATCGAATATGAACTAGAATAGTTCTCTAGCTAGTCACTGGATATGCGATATGAAGTATTCAGTGATTGGAGATGAGATATAATCAGCGATACTCTCCGATCAATGAAGCTATTGCGATAACCCCGACCGCTACATGTATACATATCAATAATATCGCCTTTCGTTCTGCTAGAGCGTGAACCTCCTCGCACCCAGCCCTCGGTCAGATCTCTACACTGCATACACCATACCCAGCAGTCACTTGTGTGAGCGGGGCTTTTCTGACCCGAGACCCGGCTCGACACTCGGTGTGTGGGACAGAGGATTAACCCTGACCCCCGCGCTCATACCCGCCACCCCCTGCTGAGTCGGTGCGCGGCCCGGTATACAGACCCTGACTTAACCCTGAGTTCCTGTGTGGACCTGTCCTCCTTCTTAAAGTGGACAATACATATCATGTTTTCTTACAGGCACATTTTATTGAATTTCATTCAATATTCAGAAATTGGTCAACTGTTCTAGTATTTCAATGTTATTTACTTGTAACGTTGGATCGTTGATATATGGTGTTTTATAGGTAGCTCTTAATGGTTTTACGCTGAACTCTTTCATCGGAGGAAATTTCGATTTGTATGTCTTAGATTTAAAATTTCATTTCATTTTCAACACACATTTGATACTTTGAACATTTGTATCCCTTATTTTAACGCATGCTTAATGTTTAAAGAATACATAGATATTAATAAATCAACAGTTGACAACTCGTAGCATTATATATTTCTTATGACTTATTAAACACAAGTTTCCGCTTGAGTGACGAGAATAGGTCACCTCAACCTGAGCGGATATTTGGTCCTTATGGTAAGAAACACGTCATTATAGAGGGATCATCGATTGATCCATGTAACGTGCGTTTAATTGATACCTACAAGCCGTACTTACATGCTAGTTCAGTAAATCAATAACAGTAAAACTTCTATAATCAATGCACGAAGTTTTCGTGTGCAATCATAATGAAACTTGTTACATCTTTGGTCATAAAGTATTTTGTATTTATCCCGTTTTGAACAAGCACAATAAACTAAAAATAATGATGTATGGAATATGTATAGAACTCAATATCTAGTGTAAGCTCAATGAAAGATTATGCATAGATTGCTTTTTCAAAACTGACTTTCTTCCAATTAGAAGGGATAGGACATAGAGTCAAATATTTCAAATTTAATGAATGGTGTTTTCCCAACTAACCGTTGATATCAAGTTTTATTTTTATGTTTAAGTAAGAATCGCAATATTAAGTTTTAAGTCGCACTTCTGATTGAAAATAGAACAATGACTCACGAAGTCTATCGAGCCCTCAACTGTAGTAACATGAAGTCTTTTTATTACCGGCCGAGGCAATGAACAGGACATGTCTATCGGTTACTTCTGTAACTCTATCCCGTCAGTGTTGAGAGCGTACAGGTTACTTACCTAAGTTCTTCAAATAAGTCGGGAAGTTACAGGTTTGCCAAGTAATATCTTTGTTTTTGAAACATAACCTAGCTAAAACAAGAATAAAACACACGAAAATACAGTGATTGTGACGAGTAACACATAAATTAAATATCGTTGCTTTTGTAAAAGACATTGTCATGTTAATCTTTTTAAAAACTTTTTATTGTTGAATCTCCATACGATACAATTTGAATCACATAACCAATTCAATACATAACAACATTGCATAAACAATCGTTTTATATACTGTCATATCAATGGGTTAAGTAAGTGACAATATTAAGTTGTAGAGGAGGACAGTGGAAGTTGAGCTCTTGGAATGTTGAGCCATCTTTGTTTAGTAACCTAAAAGTGATGATGTGACTAAAAGCACCATGGTTTGACAGTCATGTAATTTGACTTACAAGATGGTGAATGATGGGGTAAGTTACGGTAGCAGTGGACGTTACAAAACCATGTTATATGTGTCTGCCAGAAAGAAAATAACACCTTAAAGAAGGTGTTGATGTACGGTAAGTTTGCAGATAAATTGAAATGAAATTAGGATTATTGTGTTGTTGATAGCGTTATTGTTCAAGTCCAAAACAACTGTTACACCGCTACTTCCGGTATCCGCTTTGAAATTAATAATTAATTAACAAAAATACATACGAAGTATCTCTGTAAGGAGGCTATACGGTATGCCCTACATGACGAGGTCAAGTAGCTTCCACATGTATCTTATCCTGCATGCAATGTACAGTACGAGGTGCATTTCACGGATCAGTGAACCTATATGTGACAACAGTGCAGCTCTGTCATCATTGACTTTTGAGACGTGTTTATTCAAGCCCCAATCATATTTTTATAAGAACGCCATTTTAAAGTTGCTTATGTTTGGTTCAAGAGATAGATAAGTTAATAAGTGCACGAGAAGTGCCTCTCAAAAGTAGGGCAACTGTTACAAGTATCAAATCGTTGTTGATTGCTGCAATTGAAACTTTAGGGTCACAAACATTGATTAGGAACCATTTGAGTTTTCAAAGATTTGTATATATTATGGTACAACGCTTCGGAACTTTCCAATATATGAGTGAAATGAACGCCATTAACAATGCATCCATTTCTTTCAGGCTCGAAAGATTGCGAGATCCCTTTAGTAGATCGAATGGCTTTACTTATTCATGGAAGTTCATATATATTTCAAAACAATTTGCTACGTATTTGCATTGTATGTAGATCGTAGTTAACGTTGTTTGATAAGAATCAGAGCCTACATCAACCTCATTGTCGCTGTTCCTTAAACAATAAGTGAATCAATATTACACAATAAAACTGCTAGCCTCGCACTTACAATTGTTTGGTAGAAAGGTACAGTAAATGTTTGATGGGCAGCTAGTGACATGGCTCGAACTGAAATGACTCCCACCTACACGACTAACACGACTAACAATGAGCGTATTCACTGAGAGATAGTGGCTATTGAAGGCTCCAGGTGATGGTGTATGTACAGACATGTCCCATGGGACCCGGGTCGGTTCCAGTAGATGGAGCCATTAGGAAATATCACAATCATTGATTCGCTTCTTGAGTTCTTCTTCTTTCGAGTTGCATAATGCTTTCTATTGATTTATCGACAGTGTCAAGTTGTTTGTATACAAGCCTTGTAAACAATCTAACTCGTGCTTCCTGCAGATAGAGTTGAACGAGTTGGACGGTACACTGTCTGTAGTCTTAATTTGTTCACGGTGAAAGTGTTCAAATAAAAACATCCATAACCTGAAGTTGTTTTACAAATACATAAATATTGATTTCACTTACAAAATTTAAGAAATCAATTATGTCATTAAATAATATATTAGTAATTAAGACGGTTAGAACCGTTCAACATAGATTTATATATTAAATTTTGGTTTTTCGTTGTAATATCAACATGTAAAACATAGAATACATAGGGGAGACCAGGGCAAAGCGCGCCCCCGGGGCAAAGTGACCACGCGTTATTTCTCCAAACCTATCGACAAATGGTGTAATTTGTCATTACCAACGAATGAAAGTAACCGTAATGAAGCTTTGTGACCAACGCTGGAATCATTTGCCTGAGTTGTGGACGCAGAATTTCAAATATTCGAAAAGACGCGATTTTACTATATGCAACTGATATGTCTCAAATTCAAATATTTAATAAAAATACAAAACGGAACATTGAACTCTCGTGCACATGTAACATGAATTGGTATCATTAATTCATTGAATAATGAAATTTATAATTACTGGCTTTAATGACTTTCTGTGATGTTCATAACAAATGCTACCCTTGATGGGGCAAAACGTGCCGGGGGGAGCGCTTTGCCCCGTGTGTTATAAAATATATCATTTTGGTTAACATATTGGTGTTAAAGTTATTATTTTGCATTTCTTAAGCAAATAATGTAAAGGTGAACTATCATTTTCATATCAGCATTCTGCTGTATTTTATAAAAATGAAATATACCATTTTACTTAAAGGGTTTTGTTTTGTTAAAGAATCACGACAAGAAACAGTTACCAAAGCATATTTTTCTGAATATATAATTCATTGTATATTACTGTTCAACCCTAAACGATAAGCAATTTATGCCGTTCTGCCAAGTCTGACACAAAATAGTTGTATGAATTTTTTAATTCGTCCATATAACCAATTCAATTCATCTTATATTCTAATATTTTACTGGTTTTGATATTCAATAACCTACATTATCAACACATTCGTAATTGAAAGAAATGTACATGTACCAACCATAACGATAGTTGGTCATTGAGAATGTTGAACATGTAGGTCCATGACTTGTTAAGGAATATTTTGCGCATTCTTGCATATATTGTCAACATTTATGTTAATTCTATCCTTCATATGGGTTCGATAGTTGCCTTGCATTATCAAGATGATAGCTTTTGATTTGTATTGGCTGATTATATGTGTGTACTATCTATTACATTCTGTGTTGTTTTTCGAATTGGGCAAAGCGCCCAGGGGATTGGGCACTTTGCCCCAAACTACAGGGCAAAGCGCGCACCCTTAGTCAAAATATATTTACGTAAAAATATCCTTATGCCGAAATGGCAGATTAAAAAAGCATGTGCCATGTTACAGTCTATCTGATAAGTATTAGAGATAGTGTGCAAGTTGCATTCTGTACATGTCGGGGTGCCCACTAGACGCACTTTTATGTTAGGGGGCGCGCTTTGCCCTGGTCTCCCCTAATCATATGATTAAAAATTTTAACAATAAATGTTGTTTATAGGTTGACACACAAATCACTACACCTTCAGAAGGATGACATATTGCCTGTGGCGCAAGTCGGTATAGTAAATGTGGATAAAGTGTTCATAATATTGATTCCGATGCAAAATTGTGATTTAATGTAATTTGAAGTAAATTCCTGTAATTTCAACGTTGACAGAACTTCTGCCGACCGTTTATTTTCCAAACAAGTTGAAATTGGCTTTCACTTCAAGAGCGATTATACCGGAGCTAATATTTTTCACAGGCCTTGGGCAATATGACACTCTGGTACAAGTGACGTCACGAACGAGACTATGACGTGGTTTTACATATGACGCAGCGTTGTAGAGCGGGGAGCAAGACGACGCTGTATTGATATAACGACTTTCTTAGACATAGAACATTATTTGTATTTATGTCATACTATGGATACAAAGTTCCTAAACACCAAAGGAGACAGATGGACTTCTTATGGCCAAAAGTAGAAATATGTTCCTACTCTCTCTCGCTTTACGATTGAATACCATTGTGTGTAGTTTTCGATGTAATGCATATAATATTAGACATATTTCGATACTTTTTTTGCGAAACGAAAAGTGATAATATAAATACAGATTAACATTGCAGGTCGTTGCCGAATAGAGAATAAAATCCTTCTAATGTAGCCATATAGAGTAGTAGGAATAGAACAGGGCCCCCTTCTTCGTTTTCTCTATCATTTCATTTATTTACATCAAAGCACGTAGGTTCAAGGATTTATGTTCTAACAGATACGCCTTTAATTGGAGGAATCGATTTCAAATACAAAAGAACGATTGCATAAGACCAGCAAGTATGAAAGATATTGACAGATTCCTCTCGCAGGTCAAGGTGTCTCGATCGATACAGCAGACAAAAGCATATAAGTATATCTCTAGTCGTATATAGTTACAGCTGTAGTTGTAAATACTCATCTCTTCACATGGGTAATCATTTTACGTAAATGAAACAGTCAATAATGAATTCCCCTACTCTGAAAGGTAAAGTTGACATTTGCAAGAGTATCTGAAATGAGTGAGTGAGTTAATGCCTAACTTCGCTTGGGCAATATTTCAGCCATTAGCGGCAGGTATCTGAAAGGATCACTGCTATTAAAATCATGAGAGTGTAGATTAAATATTCGCAATATCTTTATCAGAAAACAGTTTACTGTTTAAATTGCATGGTGTATTGGTATATATCCTAGTAAATTGAGCTGAAAGTACTAGCCAGTAAAATGGATTATTTTTACTTCATACTTTATGCATTAGATAAACATAATCAAGTACAGGAGAATGTGTATCACCGGACACTAATAAATGAACTTTTTTATATTAAAGTGTGCAAGAGTTTTAGGTTGCAATCTCAATGCTTGAAATCCTATACGTCCCTTTACGGAGTGCAAGGTAAACGGTTCAATTGTTGATTTTAACTTAACGATATGTCGTCACGTCCCATAAATAGCTAAATGCGATGAGTTCAATCGGGGTCAAGTCTTACTAAAAAATGAGTTTTACCTACGGCATACAGTTGTTAAAAACATGAGGTGAGTCACGTGACAAGCAGACTGACACACATTTGACGATATGGCGGGAAACATGTCCCTCTCAGTACCGCCGACAGCTCAAGGAAATACGCAGTTTGTATTCATACTTATAGGGCGTTGAATAGAGCCGCAGCTTAATCTCAGGCATGTGTCTAGGTATAATAAGTTCAACATATTGGTAGACTGACATTATGACAACAATACATTCGTTGCCTTTCACGCAGGTAAATATGTTTTATTCAGTACAATAATGTTCCCATTAAATGGGTGGCTTGTGCAACTGTATAGTGTCATTTTCTGATACCTGAGGACCAAAGTGACATCTCTCACGCATTATCCGCACTCCTACGCAAGACGGACCGCACCCAGTAATACATCGGTATGCAGTGGTCTGCGTGTGAGTGCAGCGGGACCGACTGATGCAGTTACTTACTCAATAATTATACCTTGTTTATGCGACAGTGCTTGGTCACGTCTGAGTTGTCAAGTCAAGTCAAAGAGTACTAGAGCCCTGGCATTATTTTTGTTAGGACTAGAGCTATATACCCTTTTAAGTGCATGCTGTTTTGAACAGATATTTTTTTAAATCGTGCATGGGTTAAGGACGCATATGGTTATTACGAACAAATGAAGACAGACTGAGGGTATTCACGATTAAGATTCATAAGGCATTAAAGTTTAAATAATACCAAAAGCAACATATTTGGAATGCGCCCTTTTTGACCTATGCATAATGTTATTAATGTTAGGAATATCACCTCTTATTCAGCAGTAACCTTCCAACCATAGAGTTCTTGTAAAAGAAGCCATGCATGATACGATGGAATTAAATAAATGCCAAAGGGTGCCCCATATTGTTGTCATTGACACAAAAAGGAACTGTTGTAAGAATTTGTCGATCAGACAAAATAAAGTACAGTGAAGTCTTTCAAAAACATAAAGATTTGTTCTGAGCAGCACACGATGGTAAACATTCCGATAAATACTCACACCGAAAACAAAGTAGATGTTAAGTTGTTACACACACACGTTACAATTTCATGTGTAACTGAATATTTTCACATTTTCTTATTCAGCATATAGTAAGATACGTTTTACATCGCTCGAATGTTTTATAAATTGATTAATTATTACATTTATCAATATAATTAAGTACTTTATAAACTGTCAGTTTCAACGTCTTCATTCACATTCATGTCAGCTTTCCGTCAAGCAGTGATAACACCCTCAACCATACGTCGTTCTGTTTGATTTACTGCAGTGTTAGGGAGATGTTTATAGCCGACCGATCTAGTGTTGATCTCCAGTGAGAGATCGAGTCCACACCTCGTCCTGTTCTCATCACACACCTATATTGTCTCCACGTGAATAGCAAAAAGCAATTTACTTCTGTCCACAGACCCAGCGTGATAACGATTATGAGAGAGTTATATATCTGTCAAGCAGGTGAGATATCCACCTGTACTGTCCGGCCAACCATACCGTATTCAATCGCATTAACCCTAAGGTTCCATTAGCACCCCCTTACATGTTTTATATCGTAATTAAAGTTTAAAACTCTTCTAGGAGAGGTACATGCATAAATCGTGACTAACGTTTAGTCTCAGAAGACTTGTTTGTCCATGTTGACAATATTTGTTAACGATCCATGTATTATAACCAAATGGAGCCCAGAAGATGCTTTAACCTAAGGCTGAGTGATCTAGTCTTGCTATACTTTAGTAGACTTGGTTTGTCGTCAATTGAATATTATTGCTTTAGGGTCTGGATGTCAGATTAATGTTTATGGGGAAACTGATAAGTGATCAGTGATCTAGTACTACATATATCGTGGCTTTTCATCTGAAATTCACACTCAAAGTAAGTAAGTATTATATACGAGACCCAGGATATATTCGAGACCAAAGTTGTATTACCATTACATCACCCCGTCTTCGAGGCTCGGGTAATATGTTTAAGAGTAAGACCCGGGTTGTACACAAGAAAATACAAGCAGGTGATGATTGGCATGTTTCTACCTGTCACATTCGCCTGTACTCGGCGTTCCTCTGACACCTGGCTATCTCTACGTCGTTTAAAAGGATATCTAGATAAATATGAATTTGATACTAAAATCGCAGCATGTGTAAAGACACGCGTCTGATGACTTTTAATTGAGTTTGTCAAATACCAGGACTATTTCATCCAGTGTCAATATTAAGTTAGTTATGAATATCATCGCGTGTCATTAGTAAGGACTATATAATTGAATGTATATGATATATTCACAAATAATATGTTCATCATATATTGTGTAATGATTGGTTTGTTTCATCGATTAACGGTTCATATGACTATTATGTGAATTTATATCGATTTCGAAATAATGATCATAATATATAGTACAAGAAGAAGGATGTCAATACACTCGCAAGGATGTCTTGCATGAAATCGCAGAAGAAATAAAATCTTTTTTATCGTGAATAAAACATTTCGAGCAGTTCACTAAACAATACCAAACATGTTGATGTTTATCGTCGATGATGAATGAATTTTTGCTTTCCTGAATTTGGTTACAAGCATATTCCCCCATGCATTTCCTCACTGACGTGTCCGAAACGTTCTGCTGTGTACATCCCGATGTGTAACGGATAACCCACGCCTCTGGAGTTTATGAGTATAGACAGTCCATATCACTTTACATCAGGATTCTCCTTTATGTGCTGGGTCAGAGATTACCAAAAGACCGAAGTCCATGACGCCCATTCGCTACATTTATCGGCAACGCTTTAAACGAAGGATATATCAAGTGTACCTTTGTAACTTTGTTCATCATGTTGATTTGAGAGCGACCATTGGTCAATCTGGGAGGGGGCGGCGTTGATTAGGTTGGGGTGGTGGTTGGTACCAAACATAGTTAATACAGAGACTCAAAGTTAGAAGAAGAAGATACAAGGTTTTGCCTTCTCAAACAAGCTAATTTCCCTTTAGACAAACATTTTTTATACTAAGAAATCGAGTTATAAACCATCAATAATTGTACGTGAGGAACCTCTCCCAAACGAAAATCATGTATCCGACCCAAGTGGGCAAGTGCCACTGGGCATACGGATAAACTTAAATATATGGACATGAGGGAGGTATTGATAACTTCTATGTTTCATAGAAATTAGACAATCAGCAGTTTAATCACACAATATGATAAAATATAGATATTGATCTATTGAAAGTTTATTGATTGCAACCGTTATCATTCTCATATATTATAAACAGTTAGGTTAAGTATGTACTTAGTAAGTAGTTAGCGTAAAGAAGTCCTAATTATTCGCTAAAATGGAATCACGACTTGAAGTGAAATGGGGGAACTAAAAACTGTTACTGGTCATCGTTAGTGTGAGTGTATGGTGCTTGAACATAACGACTACATGAGAACTAACAGTTAGCAGCAGTTTGTATATCACTTCCACAATACTAGTAACTAGCAAGTTCAAACAATGACAAATACTCTCGTGTCTGAAAGCCATTTTAAAATGATATGGATTTATCTTTTCAAATAACCAACGGATAAAAGTATTCTTTAATCTTTCAATATCATAGATTATATATTGTTATATATTTAACTGTAGACATGCAGCAAGTCAGAACTCCTTAAAAAATAACACAATGAAGATTATTGTACATATGGTTCTCTCCCCACAGAGGCAGTTATAACTCAGGTGAGACTGAGCTGGCTCTGTGGGGAGAGAATGTGTACATATATGACTGCAACAAGATACACACTGTCACTAAGTCTAGCCGGTACAGTGCAGTGGTACCTCAAGCCTGGTGCAAGTGCTGTTATATTGATCGTGTAGGCTCCAAGGTTCCACACCACGCGTACCTCAATACAGTCCGGATCTCTCATGATCTCTCATTGTTCTGTAGACATGCATGACGCCGTCTACACACTGCAACCACTCACTGGAAACGTCCTTGCTTCATGCCATGTGCAGACACTCCTACAGTCAATGCCACAGAGATAGAGGTTGACATGGCTCTTTTAATTAGATCATTTTACAGTGGCTAGAAAGTACTTTATCAACCATGGATCAACGGTTTTTGTCAATCTATAAAAAAAATGAATCGTAATCCATTACTGCAAAAGTATATAAAATGTTTCTACAAACATCTTATATCTGATGCACAGGAAGGATTTTGGAATAGAAGTTGTTTGGGCATATCTGGTCACTGTATATAGTTTAAAAAGCAAGATGTTATTTGAAAAATCACACCTTAGCATGTTTTATTGAATTGGCACTTTCATACTGTTGATTATTTTTGGTTTAAGCTATTCAAATCGGGAAACAATGGAAAATGTTTTCTACAATGCAGTTGATGTATCAAGATATCACATATGCTGACTCAATGGCAACCTGACGTCATCTTTCAAGGTACCTACAGGGATGAAGCAAGGTTGCCTCATATCTCCATCGCTGTCTTATATCGATACCATTGACAAAGCAAATCAAATCAAGAGTTTAATTGAAGGAGTAGCAGTCAATAATATGTTTGTTTCAATTTTACTGTTTACAGATAGCATCGTTTTAATACACCAATAGAAGAGAGGTTACAGAAAACACTTGATGTAATGAAGGTTTTGGCCACTAAGCACAAGAGAATGCTCAATTTTGGAAAGGATGATGTTACTCGTTCTGTTGTGCAATTTCAGAGTTGCAGTCGTTTTCTTTCTGACGTAGAATTTACAAGGTCTTTGATCAATGGACATTTGGATAAAAAGTTTGTTGTGAGAGAGATAGTGAAGAGTAGAGCTCTATATTTACTCAAAACTAAGTACAGTGTGTGTGATGGGGTGATGTGCTATATATGTATACAGGAAGCTGTTTGAGTCAAATCTGTTGTATCGAGCTCTCATCTGGAGATTTATTGTCACCATGAGGTGAGCAACATTCATCACAGAACAATCAGGTATTTCTTTTTTAATTACTTTATATTTTTGTAGACATCACAAACATACAGCACAACTGTAATATACAATTTCTTCATTATAAACATAGTTGTCAAGTCTACCACACATTGACATTTTGGGGTATACAAAATTGACAATGGTGGATAAATATTATGTGAAAAGGCTGTGGCATGATGACCAGAAGGAGATAAATTTTCGTATCTACAATAAGTGTAGATGCGCTCTTTGTTGACGTCATGTATCTTGTAAGATTGATTTAAGGCCGTTAACTGCTAACCAAATTGTATGATTGGTCTAAAGTCTCCTCGCTTACAAAGTTAAACGATTATGCAAAAACTTGAACGTCATCATTACAGACTCCTAGAAGGGAAATCAGTAGCGAGATGTAGAAACTCTTGATGAGACAGGGTGCAGAAACGTTGTCTATGGATTTGGAGAATGACAAAATAAATATGTACGGTTAAAATTACAGTTAAAGATTTTTGACTAAATCTATATAGAAAGGAAACAAAGGTTCCATTGTCTTTCACGGGTGCCAATCAAGAGGAGACAAGAAAATCAAACTATGCGTTATCCTAAAACTTCATTTTATCATGGAGGACGAGTTGAGGTAGTTTAAAACTTACATGAAATGTATTTCCTTGTCTAATAGGAGTGTACAAGAATGATGCGCGGTAATCCGATGCGCGTTGAAGATGTCCTATCACAATGACTTCATTTACTTTGTATAAATATTTGCTAAAGAACGATAGAACGAAAAAGGGTTTAATAAATGTTCACCCGGTCACTTAATCAAATTGATGAATACTATTGTTAACTTTGAATCTGCAATGATTCCTGTGGTACACATCCTGTTGGAGATATGCATCATTGAACGGAGTTTAATGTAATGTGTTTGATATGTAAGAAAATGTGTTGGGGAGTTCTGTTTCTGCAAACATATCATTATTTGACACGAACAGCCTCATGGTGGTTATTTGGTCAAATGTAAGGAGGAAGACAATATATTGGATCTGTCCTCTCTCAAAAAGGAAACTGATGAATAATTCATACAGACAGACAGACAGATTGTTTATCAAAACATAACCTCAACATAAAAATAAACATACAATACATTTGATATACAATAAATCTTTAGACATCCCTACAAGGGATTATGAGAGACTGGTATCAAAAGATGTACAAAGATTAATATGATTGATTTCATAAATGTTTTGATTATTACATTAATATAGCAAATTAATTAATCTAAATAAATTTAGTACAACATGTTTTATATTTGGTCATACAGTATGACCTAATATAAAACCTGTTGTACTAAATTTATTTAGATTGCAAATTTATAGACCTAAATTGGAAATGATATATCAAATATAAGAATAATATGAGATTTACGTCTAGAAAGAATTCATGGCAGGTTTTGGCAGCAGTAATCATACATTTGGGCTGGATAAGATAAATTGTAACTTTTGTTCATCACTAGAATCCTTTTAACTGTCACATTCAGCTATACATTTCTCAATATAATAGTTGCGCCCGTGTAACAACCATTAAAGAAATGTTTTGTATGTAACTTTGTTGACGATGTCTTGATACGTAAAATACGTATATACTCGACTTATATGTTTCGTAATCAGTACATTCCCATTCCAATATGAAAATGTTAGTTGACCCTCTAAAGCTTCATACCATCTATGAAGACAAATGAATGCAGACAAATACAAAAGATATCTATTTAATTCGTGCTTCTGCTCATGTTGTCATCCTTACGAAGATGTTTCTAACTACCTTTTTACCTTTCCCCTTTACTTATTGTTGAGATTAAACTGCTTTTTTATAAGAAAGATTTTGAAGTGTACTTTTTAGGAACTGAAATAAGGAAGAGAAATAAACCAGAAAATTCTGGAATCTGTATATTACTTTATGCTTTCTTCAAAACGATTTACCAACAACAGTTAAAATTTCATAATGGTGAATATACTCTGCCTCAGACTTGTCACAGTTTTTATAATTTATGTATTTTGTTTATCATATACAAATGATTGGTTATTTTACTTATGCATCACGGTTTCACGCCATTCTCATATGAACTGCCATGAGAGGCATTTACATAAGCATATATGGCTTGGTTGCCGATCCCTTTATGAAATAAAATACGTTGAAACCATATGATTGACTGCCATGTAGCTAGAAAGGGTTACAGAAAAGCACGTAAGCAATATAAGAAATCCAAATCATACCAGAATGAGCTGAATTATAAAAAACAATCTAAGGCTTATAAAAGAAGTCTGAATAAGTATATCAATAAAAGAAAGCATCAAGCGAGTAGCATTTTGCGTAGCAGAGAACAACTCTCAGTCAAGCAATACTGGAAACTTCTGAAACCTGCGACTAGTAGTCATGATTCTGCAGGCCCACATTTAGATGATTTTTTTAAATATTTCAGAGACATAAATAAGGATATACAAGACGATATCATTACTGATGATAATCATATCTTTGATACATACGATACTTCTGTACTTAACGACGATGTTAACCTACCAGAAATAACATTTGCTGTTACAAATTTAAAAAGGAATAAGGCTTCTGGTATTGACTTGATAGAAAATGATTACATGATCGATTCCATTGAAAGGATCCGTCCCTTATGTAAGGCCCTGTTCAATCTAGTGCTCAAAACTGGACATATACCAGAAGCTTGGTTAACGGGAATAATCAAACCTATATACAAGAATAAAGGAAATATTGATGATCTTGCATCGTATAGGCCCATTACCATATTGAGCTGTTTAGGAAAACTATTCACTTCCATACTTAACACAAGGTTGACTAAATTTATAGACAATAACAGTATCCTCAGTAATGTTCAGGCTGGTTTTCGCAAAGGCTTTTCTACAATCGACAATATCTTTGTACTTAATATTTTGACGAATTTACTCAAAAAGTGTAACAAAAAACTTTACTGTGCTTTTATTGATTTTTCTAAAGCCTTTGATAATGTCTGGAGAATTGGTTTGTGGCATAAACTTTTGAAGCAAGGTGTACATGGCCGTTTCTTCAACTTAATACAAAACATGTACAAGAATATCAAATCATGCGTGTATGTAAATAATTTTCACTCTGATTATTTCTCGAGTGAGTGTGGTGTTCGGCAAGGTGAAAACCTTTCCCCACTGTTATTTTCATTGTTTTTAAATGATCTTGAGTCACATTTGCTGAATGATGATTGTGAGGGTGTTCATGTCGAATGTCTTGATGTAAATATGATTCTACACTTTATTATTCTCCTTTATGCAGACGATGCAGCACTCATTAGTGACAGTCCAAATGGGCTCCAGAAATCTTTAGAATCTTTTCGGTTATAGTGTATGCAATGGAAACTAGAGGTTAACATATCCAAAACCAAAATTGTTATATTTGGCGGTGGAAAACCTTCTAAATGTAAACACAAATTTTACTTTGGGAATCAAACTCTCGAAATTGTTGATCATTATATGTATCTTGGTTTAAAATTACTCAGATCGGGAAGACTTGTTCACGCCATCAAAACTTTAGTTGACTCGGGAAGTAAGGCTATGTTTTCTCTCTTGAAAAGGGCTAGAAATATCAATCTTCATATTGACTGCTTAGTCCGAGCATTTGATACTATGATTGTTCCTATTCTTTGTTACGGTTGTGAAATCTGGGGTCACGAATCATTAGAACTTATTGAAAAAGTTCATTTGAAGTTTTTAAAGTTGATCTGTAACCTTAAAGTATCCACTCCAAACTACATGGTGTATGGGGAACTGGGAAGATATCCTCTGAGAATTAAAATTATAAAGCAACTGATTAAATTTTGGCATTCCCTAGCTGTACCTAAAACCATAAATCTTAAACTTTCCCACACCTTGTACAACTTTGTTTCTGTGAAAAAACAACTCTACGATTTTAATGACAAGTGGTTAAATGCTGTAGAACACACGTTGAATCATCTTGGTTTAAGTAATGTTTTCAAGAACCCGGAATCATTTAACACCGAATGGCTAGCCTCAAAGGTAGAATCTGTCTTAAAAGACCATTTTTTTCAGAGTTGTTGTTCATTAATAAATGATAGTCCAAAAGCACTTTATTATAAAATTATAAAAGATTCCATTACATTTGAACGCTATTTCTTTCTTCCGACAAATGTTTTTATCCCAATACTGAAATTTAGAACAACTAACCACACTCTACCGATTGAGACTGGCCGGTGGGAGGGAATTACAAGAGAAAATAGAATATGTAAGTTGTGCGACTCCCCAGCATTAGGGGATGAACTTCACTATTTACTGAGATGTACTTACTTTAATGAAGCTAGACAGAAATATATTCCTCCTCAATATCTTAATTGGCGAAATCTTACTTCCTTCAAGCATTTAATGTGCTCAAAGAAAACATCAGAAATTAAAAAACTATCAATGTTTATTAAGTATATATTTACACATTTTAAAAGTTAATTTGCCCCATCTTGTGATTGTATATATGTAATTTGATAACTTTGTACTCTTGTACCACCGCTGGGTGGTTGTTGGAGAAATAAAGAAGTTGAAGTTGAAGTTGATATGAGCAAAAGCGGTAAAATACCATTATAGACAATGATATATCACAACGAAAATCTTTACTTGTAAGTACTTGTGTTTATAAACATGCTATTAAAACAGATTCACCAACTTATAATTAGTTTCCTTTGTTACAAATCAAAATCCTTAAACAGGTGAGACTAAGCGAAAACAATCAAAACAGATTCATTCTAATACCCTTGGCGGCGGGGAGGTATGGATTATATAATCTAACATCGTCGTCTGAATTAGAGACAGATTAAAAACACTTTGCCGCCTTCGTTGTTATCTTTGAATTTTAATCTGATGCATTTTAAGTCACTGATTATGAGTTAAACGGTTCGTTTGCATCGGTGTATGCAAGAACAAATTAGAGTGTATTCACACAAATTCCTCATTGCGGGGCTCATAGACTGTTCTTGAAAAAACTTCATCATTAGCAACACATGATAATCTGTGGAATAGCAAGTCTGGAATTAGAGGCGTAAAAAGACATTCCTTTTCTAATTAGTTTCTGTACAATAAAAATAATAAAAAGAGCATTGATATATTTTGAAACAAATAAAACTTAAAATGACACCAAAACCGACGAAAAATCAGTTTATCCTTCAACACCACTTCGAAATATTTAGAACACAAACATTGTTGATAACGTTTTGCCTTTTCGAATAATGCAATGAATTTGCTTTCCGTTTGGATTATGTTTCCTTTAGGATTGCCAGAGAGTGTAGTTGGTTGGTTTCATTCTCATAATGTAGCCTGATGTAAGCTTGTTTACTTATGATTATGATAATAGTAGATTTGTGCTAGGCACCAGATTCTATCATTACTCTGAAGAAAAGTACTTCCGAGGCTTCATACAACCGTGTCCAGGTACCCATTGTACAGCTGGGTAGACTGAGTTAATGTGGATGAAGTGTCTTTTGCGAATATATATGTTTAAACCATTTCAATAATTCATGATGAGATATAAGTAACAGTTATTTGCGATTCGCTAAGTTTTAGTACGAGATACATCATTGATATCTACATTTACACAGGTTTGAAACTCATTCAAAGCTGTCCTCACAATAGATATTAGTGATAAATGAATGTAAATATGATGAATTATCTCAACAACGTTCAAGGTTTTCATTATTTTACCAAGCAACGGTGATACATAGATGAGTATTATGAATATAACGGTGTCTGTTAGTTTAGATACTTCGAAACTAATTACTAGTGGTTAAGATAAATAAATCGATTATATAAACAAAAGGTTCTATGCAGCATTTTAACTAGTTTGCTGACGAGGTGCGATATTGGAGGTAATTAGTGGGATATTATACTCATTTAATTACAGGTGAGAGACGAGTGAGATTAAAGAAGCCGTGCCGCCGTCTGAAGGTGTGTTGTGATGCTTGAATCCAGTAGTCTGTCGGCAGATTACTTATTAGATATCCATATGTATCATTAACACTTTCATCAGTCAAGGTGAGAAATAATTAGTTTTCTGTCAAACAAACGCCGCCATATAATTAGTTGTTTTGTGTAAGGATTTGTCTCGGAGAAAATCTTCAATATTGCACTTATTAATAGCGGTTTACAAGAATAATATTACTCATCGCAAAGAGGATATTTATAGAATAAATCTTGAGAAAATCAGAACGTTTCAGTATATCATGATACCTTATTAAAATAAGATAGCTTAACCATTACCCTGAAAGACCTTTAGAAATGCGCATAGAAGGAATCATTAAAAAAAATAATTCATTCTTCCCATCGTCATTCAGTACTGTTAGAGTTGCATTCTAGAAGTTGTAAGGTAATAAAGAGCAAGAAACATGGATATCCAACTTCTTTATTCACAGAAATGCGACGTTTCCGTATAATTTTGTATACCTTTTTCTAGCACAAATGTTTGAAAGCGGATAAGAATATATACCGTTTTCAAACAATTTTGCTTGTAAAGTGCATAAGAAATTTTAATCTATACCGAAACGTCGCATTTTCCTTGTAAACGTTATGAGAATCTATATCGAAACGTTGCACTTCTGCGAACAAAGAAGTTGGATATCCATCAAATCTTTTTCTTTACTCATCAAGAAGGGAAATATTCAAATGAAAATAAATGAAACAATCGATACTGTCAATCATTCTAAGAAAACCTTATTCTAGCCGGCATGTTGTACCAGTAAACAGCGTTTGTTTGGTAATCTGAGATAACATCGTCAATTCACTTTCAGGCAAATCACAACCCAAACACTGTTTGTTTACAAACAAGAAGCTTTTAATTAGTGAGTTAATTAGTATCTGAAGAAACAGATTAGAACACTGTCGCCGTGTTAACTGAAAGCGGCTCCTCTGTTACTATCAAACAGCATTAGACGATAATTACTCTCTTCAGTACCCTAAAGTATCTAATTAATGCTGCATACTAACTGATAAGTGCCCAATTGATAGTAAATCAAACAACTCCAAGTACAATTACTGTACATTGAAATATTGCTTATCAGACTGTCTGTAATAAGTTAACAAATCTTAAAGAAATGCCTCTTGTTGATCATGTAAACGTATTTGATTTTCTACATAAAGAAATTATTTTTATAATCATTTTTCTTCATGTTTATACAAATTCAAATATGCATGATAACATAATATTCATTACACAGTAACAAAGCATCGGATACATAAAGAAAAGGATTGATTCTGATATTGCATGTATATTCATAACAAAAGTTCTTAAATATAGTTTATGAATCATTATTACTGTGATGACAAAGTTGCATTTAGATTTTTAATTCACCAATATTCATTGTAGAATCGGCGGGAAACCACAACTTGAATATCGCCGTATCGCATAACTTGAGTCGTAATTCACCGGGGATTAATTACACAGATTAATGCGATTAAGTTAATCCACTTTGCCACCTACAATGTGACATAATGACATTAATTGCGTACCTTTGTTTAGTGAACCTAATGTTATAATTGTAACAGTCTTTTCACGACCAATCAGAGTAAACTAGTGCATTACACGGCCCAGTGCTTATCTACTTACCGTCATTATGACATCATTGTCTTCCACCTAGCGGGAGAGGATTACCAACCGCCCTATCAGCAGTGAAAACATGTTGGGTCGTGTTTGCATGGGCTAACGGGCCGATAGGTCATCCTGACATTAGAATGGCCGCAATCACGGGCCATCTAAAATCGGGTTGACCCTATTGTGTGTCATTTCCTTGTAGATTGTTTGCAATGGAAGTGTTTGTTTCGTGATAAAGTTTGTAATAAACACGCTTTTTCATCTAATAACAAAATCAGTGTCAGTTATGGGTACCTTGTTAGCAATGTGTTGTAAACATTGTTGATTGCTGAATTGAATACATGCACAGGGCTTCATACGTGAAACTTTCTTATATGAAAATATATTTTATGATTAAGGCATACATGCAATCCCAATTCTTAAAACACTTCACATAAACTAAACAAACAGAGAAAGATGCAAAGTAGGCCATACTTTTGAAAGGGACGAGTTATAAGAACTACAACATTGAAATATATTATTTTCGATATAAATATGAGAGAACTACAAAGATAAAGGAATGAGAAAGGTTCTGCAATTTTTATTACCTATATCAATATTTTGGCAGTATTAAAGTATATCAAATCGTGTTTTGACATATGATTTAAAGGTGTCAACTTTATATGCTGATGTCATGCCCCGCGACTTGGACAGCTACACAAACATCCCCGTCAGCTGTAAGTCTGATATCGACACCCTCACATTCCACCGTGACTCCCAACTTCCAAGCTTCGACTGTCCATATAGCTAAATCACGTACAGAACTTGATCGGAAGGTCAGCCTTTTATCAGTCGTATCAATATTAGCTTGTCTATGACTTACGAGACTTGTGTTGACTCAATAATGGAGAGACTTTCCACTCGAAGGCACTGGGCAGTCAGGGTGATGCGTTCCATCAATATTGACCTTGTATATCACATGGAAATGGTCTGTTGGTCCACTTATTAGCAGGTACTCAGCGCTGCCTACCTTGTCTATAGCATGTTCATTTCACATGATCTACATGTCAGATATAAACACTAGTGGATAGGGAAGTGTTGACGGCTTCACTTATACATACTACAGATATTCACACAAATATTCTTACCTGATACACACAAATATACTTACCTGATATAAAACCAAGAATAACGAGTAGTTTCACAACGAAATGTATGACACAACGAAAGTGGTTTCTTTTTTCAACTTTTTATTTTTCTCGTTCTTAAAACAAATGTTAAATGTTTGTCTACTTTTGCAGTAATTTGCAATAGGAAACATCAATCACTTAGAATCATAGTGATGAAATTATATTGAATACGGACAGAAAGACCTAAACGGAACAATGTTCAAACTGTGGTGAAACTCTTCCTATCAACAATACAAACTTATACAAAGCAAATTTATTAACACCATTGTAGCATCAAGGCTAATGATAATGTACTCTTGAGAAGCCATTAATGAACATACAGACAGACATACAGATTGTTTATTTAAGTCTCACCTCACATACGATACACAGAAATAAAAAATGTAAAATAACATTATAGTGAGCCAACCTTTTAGGGTTATGAGAGATTATACTTAAAATTGAACATGAGAACAAACATAGACCGTTTAGTACTAAAACTACATATTATACATGTAAATATAGAAGAGAGATCATTTGTACAGGTATCATTGTACTTCTTGATATAAAGTTGTGTCTCATAAGACGCTGTACATTAAACTCCTTTTAAATACTTATACTTATATGGTGATATCTAACAACAATTCTAAACATATTTTACATGGTTGTACTGAGAGAAGAGGGATCTCGGACATATGGATGACACCATGACTACCCGAGGAAGCTGACGGGCTGGCTGCATTACCTGTAAATATGTCCGACACACTCACGCAACCCAACTTGGATGATGAATAAATTATGCAAGAGGAACACAATTAATCCAATACCTATACTGCCATTACTGTCCACATGGTGTGTACACTTCAACCCTTCCAATTACAAACTCTGAATATTCTTTGGTTGAAAACAACTAGAAGCATTTGAATTTTAGTGTTATGAAATTTTTTAGATTTAGTTTTACACTCGAGTTAAACATATTTATGATTAGCAAAGTGAAGACATATTGGTTCCATGTCATATAAAGACACTTGTTAAAACTGAGCAGCCATTGTTGAGTCTAACTAAAGCATAGTGATTTACAATCCATGTTGAGTCACTTGAACACCTATCGTTATTGACGGGTGAAGTATTCACCCATATGAGAATGTGTTCATTCGGTTCTCCTCTCATTATGTTACTGTCTAAGGAATAAGGCCACAGTGATAAAAAGGTTACGGTTTCTCAGGGAAAAGGTTTCATTTTTATCGCAGGATTATAACAGTATAAATTCAACATAAATAACTTGTAAGCAGTTTATTAGAGATATGAAAACGCTAACCATGTTTCATTGATGTGACAATGCACAGTTCCCTCTTTAATACAAGCTTATTATTGTATTCGCGGGATAGGCAAGGTTTTCAGTTCCTCCAAAGGTTGTACATTTCTTGAACCAATTATCATTTATATATTTACAATAAAGTTGTATATTTGTACATCTGCTTACAATCATGTTTCAGTTGACCTAATTCCGCCACCTTAACTCATTACAACCCTGTGATTTTCCCTATTCAAATCTCGTGACTGGAAGGAATAAATCAATTCGGCCTCTGCCATTGATCAAACTGGACCGTTACGCGACAAAAAGAGCCACTTACTTTACCTTTCAAAGACTTCCCTTTTTGAACAGGAACCGTTACTTTAATAAGTGCTGTTTCCATTATATCTTTTGTACACGAGAGCTGAGTACACTCACAATGGAAATGGTCTTAGAAAATACTGGACAAATTCCAATTAGTCAATTATGGTTCGACAGATTTAATAGCAAATAGCAACATCTAACGTAGGTAGGTATTACTTAAAGTAGAGAGAAATTCTAAATTGTTACGCTATTTTTTCCCAATTGCACTTTACGTTTTATATTGTTGTGCAATATACGTTTTAACAGTACTTGGGGCCCCTTTCACGACCTTGCAAATAGCACTTTGGAATAATGTATTCATACTTAGAAAAGTCAATATGAATCGCCCATTCAGTCAGTATTTGACCACCAAATGGGTCATAGCATTAACTATCAAATACTTAGATATAAATAAAAAAGGTGGTCCGTATTTTTTCTATATATTTGATATATTTAAGACGTTTCAATACCGTTGGTATTAATGAAAGTTGACTGATTTCGGCTCAGAGATTATCCTTTATGATAGAAATAATCCCAAAAGGCTTGGTCTAAGCATAATCAAGGTTGGTCTTAAGTTATTTTGAAAAAGACCAGTTTTTATATAACCAATAACGCTACCCTTTCCGGGCGGCTAGTCTTATAGGGTCTGTTCCTTTTGGTTCCATTGAAATGTGTCATGGCAGGGAAACACGATTACCAGATTTGTAAATAATCCCAGGATTTATGTGGATATTTATAATCTTTCTGGGATTTAATGTGTTCATTTCAGGTATTCTCTATTTGGTAATTATATTGATATAGGATGCTTTTTGTCTGAATAATCTATTTGAAAGTTGTACCCAAATGAAGCAATATATAAAGCAATGATAAATGAAGAGTATATGTGACATAGCTTTGGCTATCTATTCCCTTCAATCAAACACTTTTACAATTAGACAAATACTCTCGTATCTCACGACCTAGCAATGCCGTCTTGCCTGTTTCATACACATGGACTTTTTTCCAAATTCAAATTGACAGTTTTTATGTTGATTCAATTACATGCGCTTTATCTTTTGATATATGAGTACATAAACTGTAATAAGATTTCTAAAATTGACAATGCATTCACTGACATGCTTTCCGTCGACTAAGCGACTATTTACATTTTCATTATTTTCTGACACAATACTATAACATTCAATATAATGTAAATAAACAGCCCGCCAAGTACACAACAACTAAACGTGGTTCTTGAATGCAATTTTCAATGCGTTGTTTACAGCGCTGCCATTGGTGCACCAATCAACACGGCTTCAGCCAATGAGCGAACAGCGCAGTATTTATGCCGGTTTACATTGTTGCTAAGCCGGGGCTCATTGACGGCCAGGAGTATATATTCCCCTCAATTAGTTCAAGCCTCAGTTGTGACACGGGCCCTATTCGGCGGGGAAATCGTGTGGATATCAAGCAAAACACAAGTAAATAACAACAACGTGTTTTAACTAAAAGAAAACATTGTGATCATATAAGAGGAGCCGGTGCTACCATTGCTTGAGTATATCGGATACTTACTGTTACCTGAACACGGTGTGCGACCAGCTGACTGAACGTCAAACTGCTTCATGTCAGCAGGTGAAATCGACAAGCCGTCAATCTGACCCCAGTCGCAACTCAGCATCTCATTTCAAGTAAGTAACGTGTCCATTTCTCAAACTGGATTGTATATATCTCACCATTCGACAGGTATATCGGGGAATACGTATATTTAAACCCCGCGATGTTTTGACTGGAGTCGAAGCGTGTTAGGACCGGCTCGAGTCAAGGCGGCTTTAGTACATAGCTGTCAATCTCGCTTGAAATACACATCAGGATATAAACATCTAGAGGAGTACTTGGTTCAACACACGACATTATAACACCCTGGTGTTTGTTCATTATATTCATTCAGTGAGAGGAATAATTCTACTTCATTTGACATTGGTAAGGACAGTCATGTTTAAGTGATGTACATTTCACTCGGTCAATTCCAGGTACGATTTGTTGCCACTGAGTTAACCCCTCAAGTGTATGTTAGTGGAGGAAGGTGTTACAATATGAAATCTACTGGTGTAAGGCTACAACGTGTAAGCACAGGCCTTGAGGGAGGGCGAGACCGTTATCATCAGCGTTACATCAGCTGATTGCTCCGTGTCCGTATCGATTTCAGAGACGAGCACGTGTCAGGGCTCCAACCCAGTCCTCCCTCACCAGTGTGTTGTATGTGTTGTAATGTTCTCCAGATAATTAGTTATCAAATAAGTAATTTAAATGATAACGTTTTACCTATATATCTTGATACAGAGAAATTCTTACCAATCTTAATACAAATGTTTAGGATTTACGCGCTTTATAAGAATAAACATGTTCCATTGCCTCTTAGAGTGGCGAGGAAGCGAGTGGAACGTAGGAATTGTGCTATTGACGTGTTGTGAAGGCAATTCAGATCAATTGATGACCGATCGATACTAGTGCACAGGTAACCCAATTTGCTGCTCAACTGATTGCCCTAATTATTCGCCAAGCCTCGGGTTATTTGGTTGGACACTTGAAACCTGCATTCGGCCTTGCAGTAGAGCGACAGCTATATCTTACCTACGATAAATCTTGCTTACACGATGTACAAAAGCTCACTGACGGTGCATGGCAGTCGATACAGTATTGATGTTTTCTGACACTATGTTTATGTGTTCAAAGATATGTGGTTATGTTGTTATTGACCTTATCTTAAAGCAATGCTTATTCTAATATTTACTGTTGCAGGTTCATCGTTTCCCACTCAACCGCCAAAACGAAGTTTATCACGAAACGCGCGCGGACTTCGCCGGCAAAAATGCCTATGTTGACCCGCGACCACCTTGCCACGAAGTTCAGGCAGAACTGGGCCGCCAAGCACCCTCTGGACTCGTGCAGCGGGGGAGGGGTCAACCTGGACGACAGTCTCACCAGTCTGAGCTGGCTGCAGAACCTCAACATCATGAACATCACCTCCCCCACCCCTCCACCCAGCCCCGGCCCTAACGACATTTCCAACAAGGCCTTCAGAAACATCAGCAACAACAACAATAACAACATGTGCGTCATGACCACAGTTCAGCCCCCCAAGATGGACCAGAGGGTCAGTTTAGCAGACCCCGCCCCCAACTGTCTGGGGTTCGGCACGGAGTCCGTGGACTACAAGGCCAACCCGTATGTGAAGCCCCCCTACTCGTACGCCACACTCATCTGCATGGCGATGAAGGAGACCAAGAAGAACAAGATCACCCTGTCGGCCATCTACAACTGGATCACAGAGAACTTCATGTACTACAGGATGGCTGACCCCAGTTGGCAGGTGAGATCAATACCTGCTTTACTTACTCCTCTTGTCTATATACATCTTCACATATACCATTGTACCATATACACGCCCATTTGTATATATAACCTTATATTCTTAACCAAGTAATTTCACAAATATACACCTAGACCCTATTGTTCGCCTTCTAATATCATTATCACCTGTATACACGAGGCTGCAACTAATAGAAAGACTCCCTAAGGTAACATCTGTGTCCGCGCTCTCAGATTCATGTCCTCGCTAAACTCAGCTTGATGTTTTGTATACACATTTCAAATCTTTGATGTTGTGATAAACACACACGCGTTGAACAGTGTAATGAATTACAGTAGATTGTGTATTGTACAGATAAACATGTCACCTCTAGTTGACCATCTGTTTTTGCCGTTTCACCTGGAATGGAATGACTACTGAATATCAGGCAAGCCGGTGCTCGTCCCTAATCAAAAGGTTTATTATAAGACCGGGCATCTTCGATGTCCTAAGAACACCTCGCCCGGTCGATAAGTCCTGGTCGATATCAATGCTGTGAATGGAATAAGCATTGCCTACTGTTCCGTGTTCTAACTCGTCACTTGAGCGGATGCTGAATTAAATATTTACAATGGGAGAGGCTTGTTTACCTACCACTTCATCAACTATACATGTATACTATATCCTTGACCAGGGCCCTATGGTGCATTGCTAATAAGCACATAACTCAGTTTATTGAGACACTTCATCATTCCACGTTTATTCTCCGTTTTAATTGAAGCTTTCTTTGTATCATTTTTATCAATTAGCTAAATTGTTCTTCCATTGGTTTCAGAACTCAATCCGACACAACCTGTCACTGAACAAGTGTTTCGAGAAGGTTCCCCGACGGAAGGACGAGCCGGGCAAGGGAGGGTTCTGGCGCATTAACCCGGAGTACTCGGACATGATCGAGAACGGGATCTTCAAGAAGAGACGAGGCAGCAGAGACTCGTGTCCCGCCCCGCCCAGCAAGAAGATCAAGAAGGAGGAGGACACATTCGGGCTGGTGAGTGGGCGCCTCCAGGAGGACAAGCTTCTCACCAACGGGTCTGTGATCCACTTCAACGGGCACCTGGAGGAGGAGGAGGACCCGGCACTCAAGGGCGACTTCAACTGGACATCCATACTCAACCAGGACATCGAGATCGCAGGCATCAAGATCAAAACAGAACAACTCATCAACGACGATTCAGACTCCGGTCCCCTTATAGCAATGAGTCCCCCAAGCTCCGAGTCTAACTCTGACGATCTAGGTCTGGATGAGTTATTGTCCCAGACAGAGTTTGCTGAATCAGACTTCGCCGTGGACTTCACGAGCCACGCGCCTCTAGACTTGACTGTGAGCGGACACGGTATCAAGGCGCCCGAGTGGTGGAACGAAAGTATAAACGGGCGCAGTCTTTCGGATATCGGTAACAGGCCCGATAGTCGTCTGTCCACACCCGTCCACCAACCCGGCTATGACGATCACTATATGTGGGACGATGGACAGACAGTCGCAGACATTGCTAGTGCTTTTGATGTAGACAACCTTTTTGACATTGAAAATATTCCAAGCCCAAATTTATTATGAAACTTGGTTTACTAGTATACACATCAGCATTAAAGACTTGGTGCCCGCTCTCGAAACTGGTGAGATTTCAGTGAACTATTGACCAAAGATACGGCTAGTTGTGCGTGCAGTATGTCAAGTGTCTGTGTAATAATGCGGTGCAGACGAGTGCCAAAGACGAGAGAGAGCCGGGTGGGCAATGATAAACTGCCCGCCATCATGTGCATATAGAGCCGGGTGGGCAATGATAAACTGCCCGCCATCATGTGCATATAGAGCCGGGTGGGCAATGATAAACTGCCCGCCATCATGTGCATATAGAGCCGGGTGGGCAATGATAAACTGCCCGCCATCATGTGCATATCATGCTATACGTCACCACGTGCATGTACATTGCGCCGATCTCTGCTCACAGCTTGTGACTGCCTCTATTTATTCATGAACTCATATCAACACCTGGGAAATATGCAGTTTCGGGTATATTTCTTTCATTTACATAACATATCATGTCTATTTCAGTCATTAGATTCATATGAAATGTACCTGCAACTGCATTTTTGGCCAAAATCATACTATTCTTGGATTTACATGTTTCCCAAGGTTGAGTCATATTTCCATGCCAGCGTGCACTTGTTATATGTACATTGCAGAGATTGTCAATTTCATTATTAGTATTTATTTCATTTTGTTGAGTGAGTGTGATACAACCGTACCGTTTATTCATCCGTCCATATGATATATTTATATTTATTTATTTATCAGATTTGTGATATTTTTATACCCTTTTAGGGAAAATAAATACAAAAGTATTTGAGATAGCCCTATAGTTGTTTATTACAAGGTGTAGATGCACGTGTATGTGCACACAACGAGTTGTTCCGTCCCCACCAGTAGCAGTATTAGTAGAGTGTTGGTAGAATGATCCCTCGCCTTCAATTGGGGTCTGAAAAGCATTATCAACAGTATTCGAAAATAATAAGGATGAGTTTCCAAAGTGTTCATACAGACCATTTTCTTAAACTATCTGGCATAATTCGCCACAATAGTCAATGATCTCCAGTTCATAGCTCGGTGTATGTATTGTTCAGGTCGAATCCATTATGTATTGAAAGGGGTGTAAGCTAGTGTTCTTGTGCCCGATAGAGGCATGATAAATCAAGTAGAGCAAAGTTTTAGGTAGTTTATAAGCGCAATCTGCCAGGGCTATTATAGGGCTAGATGAGATAACATTCCACACCGCCCGTCAAACCAGCCAATAAATGCATGATTGAACTACAAAGAAGTAGAGCAGCTATTTGTCTCGGGGTCTATAAATCTATTTCTTGCAGTTCAATATACTTCACCAGTATTTCAAGTCATTTGCTACAACAGTTGCCAAATTACAGACTTTGTTGAATCTTATATATTGAATCTGTTAGATCAAATATTTGACAGTATTTAATTAAACGATGTTTTTCTAAAACTTTTGTTGAATTTTACAGATGTTCTTATTGAAAACCTTAAATCATATCAGTGTTAAGTGTAGTATGTTCTGCAAGTTAAGCATGAGTAAGAGATGGTTGTGTTCATGTATAAGGGAGTAACTGCTGGTGAGCCGAGTGTGCCGTGGTGTGCTGTGAGGCTCGACTACAGGAGTGAACATGTCCCGCCTGTCAGGGGCTAGTCATTATAGCACTGTATCTTGGTCCGCTTATCATCCTAATATTGATTGACCAGCCAGGATCGTGTGTCTACAACTTGAAATGGAATATATATGGCAAATCTACCAGGAGCCTTTATCAACCGATTGCTTACCTGGATATCAATTAATAACCGTCTGGCTAGATAAGACTTACGCGCGTGTAAGAAAAGGTCATGTGAGGCCAAGAATGTGGATTTGCTGTATTTGCAGTATTTTTAACCATTGACCTATGTCACCAGTCCGAGTGGTGTAGACAGCGGCTAACCAGAGAAGTAGTATACCTTGTGCCTCGTCATGTCCATTTCACATGTACATAGCTGTCGGTGCTGACATGTATATCAAGCTAGGTATTGCTGTTCTGACGGCGGGCGAGTCGCCCACTGACTGAACACAGCTTTTAGAGGGAGAGAAACACGACCAGTCCAGGCAAGTCGCTGGTCCTCTCGCCGTGCTACTCAATACCCAGATCGGTGACTCGGCGTGACATTGTCAATAATCTATAGTGTGATCCGCTCTGTGCAACCTATCACTGGATCGTTTATTATGAGAATTGTATGGTCTTTATGTGGCGATCAGATGTAGAATGGTTGTAGTTTGGATATAGCTCTTGTGGTATCTACCGCTTGAGTTCATATTGGATTCGAACGATCTAAATACCAACCCCTAATGCCAAGATCTGAGTTTAACCGCTCGACTCAAAGATCCGAGCTCTAGCTACCATTCTGCTAGCTACCAGCTAGGCACCAACTAAGAACTAAGAACGAGTTTGTTTTTGTTTGGAAGTGCAGTATTTTGATTTGTTTTACTATTATTAAACCCCGAAACAGATGTTTTAGTAGCCTTAGTTTAGAAAGTTCTAGAGTTAGTTGATCCACACACTGTGATAATATTAAAATATTTGTCATACTAAATAGTTGCTGGCAAAGGCTAGTTTGTCGAACCCCATTCTAGTTGGCGAACGTTTGTTTTATGATGTCATTTCATAATCAATTTTCATTCCCTTCAAAGTGTGATAACTTTGGATAACATACACGTTATGAACTTATGTTGAATTATGGCCAGTTTTCACGTATGACTTGAGTTGTTTGTATCTGTGTGTTCTTCCAGTGTACGTGTATGGTGTGATTGCAACTGAATAAACAACTCTGATGACGTCATGTTACCAGCTCTTTGTTTACACGTGCGTAACTGTGTGTACGCTGCTTGTTACCTGATGAAATGTCAATTATTGAGAAACCATGTAATGTACATGTGTAGATTTCACCACGCCCCTTCTTCACCACAGGCCAGTATAGGGGCTTTTCGCATGTCCATTTCCCCCTTATTTGATTGTCACTACGGTAATGTACTGAACGGTCTGCTTTGAAAACGTTTGCCCCTGCATGTTATTTCATGTATTTCTATCTCACCAGTGCGTAGTCACTGCGTTACCTCAATTATATAACTTAATGAAAAGTCATATTTTTTTAAAATGTTGAATTTTGAAAAAGATGCATTCTCTTGTTGATAACGATAGATTATATGATTGATTTTAAACCAGTCAGTATTTAACATTATAAATATTGACTCTGTTCAGTCAGTATTTAACATTATAAGTATTGACTCTGTTCCCCCTTCATCCCAGTATTACCGTCCACTGAGAGAGTTTACAACTCGACCGCTCCCCCAATCCGTCCATGTGGTCCGTCCATAGCTTGTTGAACTGTAACTTATCATTCATGTCGTGCTCATACACGCTCACCATCGACTGTCCTGTGTGGAATGAGGGAAATAAATAACATGAATATGAATTTTGTTTTGAATTATTTTTTACTATTGTACTCAAAATAATCGCAGACTTGATATTCATTTGCAAAACAATCTTTGGATGCAATATTTTTTTAAAAACATTTAAGTAAATGTATCTGATATAAACGATCTGCGATCTCAAACAACAGTGATGTCATTGAAACTTTCTTTGATGATGAATTTGTTTGAACACTTTCGTTATAATGCAACTTCCAAGTAAGGGCCGAAGAACTTGATTTACTATGTACAAGCTACCTCCGACAAAATTTCAACTTTTTCTATACGAGAAGACGAAATGTACAAAATTAACAATGACATGGTGTTTTAATTCCTCTATATGCATGATGTGATATGTAGGCTCTTTAAATGTCAAGATCCTAGAAATCCTGAAGTTTCTGAAGTTGGCAGCAAGCCGTAACGATCTACACCAAGTTATGCTGCATGCTGAACAATGAACTAGATGGGACCTTCACATGTAAACTGATAAACTGTTCTCACCAAAACGCCTTTTTACTAGTACCTGAAAGCCATAATTATCATGTGAAATATTTATATTTTTTACAGCATCTTGTATCGTGTACAACTGGATTTCCCCTGTTTTTGTAAACGTTACAAATGTTTTAGGTAAGAAGGTGGCGTGTTGACCGTTGGCCATGTTGATCATTACATTATCTAATATTTACTATATACATGGTCAGAAGGTCACCATATGAAACGTAACAGGATCACGATATCTATAAAAAAATAACCCCCATTTAATAAAGAGTCCGTACACAAGGTTTCAGCTTTCTAGGCCTTTTGCTGTAACTGTATGAGTAGATGAAATTAGGTTTCGGAGGCGTGCCTCCTTTCGACCCTTATAATGAATCTTACAGTCACCAAATGTCAAATTTTTTAATCAGCTTAGCAGTCTTTACATAAGGTTTCAACCTGCTAAGCTTCTCGCTGAACATAGGTTATTTGGGCATGACCTTTGAAGCCCTTACTAGGGGTCACAGGGTCACAGGGTCACAAAACTATGAATTATAGTCCCTTTGTGATAAAGAGACTGTGTACTATATATATTTTAACTTTCATCTAAGGTTTGCTTCTGAAGAAGAAGATAAACAATTTTTTATAAGTTTCACAGGTCACCACAGTCATAAATTATTATCCCTCCTAATCTTGGTCAAAATTCTAGAGTCAGTGGTCTGGAAAATAAGACAAAAACATACAAAGTTTACAACAGAATGCAGACGTTTGGCGTCGAATGCCATGCCAATGTGAGCTGAAATCCCAGTAAAAAGGCTTAGAATGAAATAGATCGAAATACCTTACAAAAGGTTTTTGTTGTAGAGGACGAGCGAAGGAACCAAGTGATAACCTATCTGTACGTACAGACATGTGAAGAGAAGAAATCAAGTGATAACCTATCTGTACGTACAGACATGTGGAGAGAAGGAACCAAGTGATAACCTATCTGTACGTACAGACATGCGGAGAGAAGGAACCAAGTGATAACCTATCTGTACGTACAGACATGTGAAGAGAAGAAATCAAGTGATAACCTATCTGTACGTACAGACATGTGGAGAGAAGAAATCAAGTGATAACCAATCTGTACGTACAGACATGTGAAGAGAAGGAACCAAGTGATAACCTATCTGTACGTACAGGCATGTGGAGAGAAGAAATCAAGTGATAACCAATCTGTACGTACAGACATGTGGAGAGAAGAAACCAAGTGATAACCTATCTGTACGTACAGACATGTGGAGAGAAGGAACCAAGTGATAACCTATCTGTACGTACAGACATGCGGAGAGAAGGAACCAAGTGATAACCAATCTGTACATACAGACATGCGGAGAGAAGGAACCAAGTGATAACCAATCTGTACGTACAGGCATGTGGAGAGAAGAAACCAAGTGATAGCCTATCTGTACGTACAGACATGTGGAGAGAAGGTTCCAAGTGATAGCCTATCTGTATGTACAGACATGTGGAGAGAAGAAACCAAGTGATAACCTATCTGTACGTACAGACATGTGGAGAGAAGAAACCAAGTGATAACCAATCTGTACGTACAGGCATGTGGAGAGAAGAAACCAAGTGATAACCAATCTGTACGTACAGGCATGTGGAGAGAAGAAACCAAGTGATAGCCTATCTGTACGTACAGACATGTGGAGAGAAGGTTCCAAGTGATAACCTATCTGTATGTACAGACATGTGGAGAGAAGGAACCAAGTGATAACCTATCTGTACGTACAGACATGTGGAGAGAAGGTTCCAAGTGATAACCTATCTGTACGTACAGGCATGTGGAGAGAAGAAACCAAGTGATAACCAATCTGTACGTACAGACATGTGGAGAGAAGAAACCAAGTGATAACCAATCTGTACGTACAGACATGTGGAGAGAAGGAACCAAGTGATAACCTATCTGTACGTACAGACATGTGGAGAGAAGAAACCAAGTGATAACCTATCTGTACGTACAGACATGTGGAGAGAAGGAACCAAGTGATAACCAATCTGTACGTACAGACATGTGAAGAGAAGAAACCAAGTGATAACCTATCTGTATGTACAGACATGTGGAGAGAAGGAACCAAGTGATAACCAATCTGTATGTACAGACATGTGAAGAGAAGAAACCAAGTGATAACCTATCTGTACGTACAGACATGTGGAGAGAAGGAACCAAGTGATAACCTATCTGTACGTACAGACATGTGGAGAGAAGGAACCAAGTGATAACCTATCTGTACGTACAGGCATGTGGAGAGAAGAAACCAAGTGATAACCAATCTGTACGTACAGACATGTGGAGAGAAGAAACCAAGTGATAACCAATCTGTACGTACAGACATGTGAAGAGAAGGAACCAAGTGATAACCTATCTGTACGTACAGACATGTGGAGAGAAGAAATCAAGTGATAACCTATCTGTACGTACAGACATGTGGAGAGAAGGAACCAAGTGATAACCTATCTGTATGTAGACATGTGGAGAGAAGAAACCAAGTGATAACCTATATGTACGTACAGACATGTGGAGAGAAGAAACCAAGTGATAACCAATCTGTACGTACAGACATGTGGAGAGAAGGAACCAAGTGATAACCAATCTGTATGTACAGACATGTGGAGAGAAGGAACCAAGTGATAACCAATCTGTACGTACAGACATGTGGAGAGAAGAAATCAAGTGATAACCAATCTGTACGTACAGACATGTGGAGAGAAGGAACCAAGTGATAACCTATCTGTACGTACAGACATGTGAAGAGAAGGAACCAAGTGATAACCTATCTGTACGTACAGACATGTGGAGAGAAGAAACCAAGTGATAACCTATCTGTACGTACAGACATGTGGAGAGAAGGAACCAAGTGATAACCAATCTGTACGTACAGACATGTGGAGAGAAGAAACCAAGTGATAACCTATCTGTACGTACAGACATGTGGAGAGAAGAAACCAAGTGATAACCAATCTGCATGTACAGACATGTGGAGAGAAGAAATCAAATGATAACCTATCTGTATGTACAGGCATGTGGAGAGAAGGAACCAAGTGATAACCAATCTGTACGTACAGACATGTGGAGAGAAGAAACCAAGTGATAACCTATCTGTACGTACAGACATGTGGAGAGAAGGAACCAAGTGATAGCCTATCTGTACGTACAGACATGTGGAGAGAAGGAACCAAGTGATAACCAATCTGTACGTACAGACATGTGGAGAGAAGGAACCAAGTGATAACCTATCTGTACGTACAGACATGTGGAGAGAAGGAACCAAGTGATAACCAATCTGTACGTACAGAAATGTGGAGAGAAGAAACCAAGTCATAACCAATCTGTACGTACAGACATGTGGAGAGAAGAAACCAAGTGATAACCTATCTGTACGTACAGACATGTGGAGAGAAGAAACCAAGTGATAACCTATCTGTACGTACAGACATGTGGAGAGAAGAAACTAAGTGATAACCTATCTGTACGTACAGACATGTGGAGAGAAGGAACCAAGTGATAACCAATCTGTACGTACAGACATGTGAAGAGAAGGAACCAAGTGATAACCTATCTGTACGTACAGACATGTGGAGAGAAGGAACCAAGTGATAACCAATCTGTACGTACAGACATGCGGAGAGAAGAAACCAAGTGATAACCTATCTGTATGTACAGACATGTGGAGAGAAGGAACCAAGTGATAACCAATCTGTATGTACAGAAATGTGGAGAGAAGGAACCAAGTGATAGCCTATCTGTACGTACAGACATGCGGAGAGAAGGAACCAAGTGATAACCAATCTGTATGTACAGACATGTGGAGAGAAGGAACCAAGTGATAACCAATCTGTATGTACAGACATGTGGAGAGAAGGAACCAAGTGATAACCAATCTGTATGTACAGACATGTGAAGAGAAGGAACCAAGTGATAACCAATCTGTATGTACAGACATGTGGAGAGAAGAAACCAAGTGATAACCTATCTGTACGTACAGACATGTGAAGAGAAGGAACCAAGTGATAACCTATCTGTACGTACAGACATGTGGAGAGAAGAAACCAAGTGATAACCTATCTGTACGTACAGACATGTGGAGAGAAGAAACCAAGTGATAACCAATCTGTACGTACAGACATGTGAAGAGAAGGAACCAAGTGATAACCTATCTGTATGTAGACATGTGGAGAGAAGAAACCAAGTGATAACCAATCTGTACGTACAGGCATGTGGAGAGAAGGAACCAAGTGATAACCAATCTGTACGTACAGACATGTGGAGAGAAGAAACCAAGTGATAACCTATCTGTACGTACAGACATGTGGAGAGAAGGAACCAAGTGATAACCAATCTGTACGTACAGACATGTGGAGAGAAGGAACCAAGTGATAACCAATCTGTACGTACAGACATGTGGAGAGAAGAAACCAAGTGATAACCTATCTGTACGTACAGACATGTGAAGAGAAGGAACCAAGTGATAACCTATCTGTACGTACAGACATGTGGAGAGAAGAAACCAAGTGATAACCTATCTGTACGTACAGACATGTGGAGAGAAGAAACCAAGTGATAACCAATCTGTACGTACAGACATGTGAAGAGAAGGAACCAAGTGATAACCTATCTGTATGTAGACATGTGGAGAGAAGAAACCAAGTGATAACCAATCTGTACGTACAGGCATGTGGAGAGAAGGAACCAAGTGATAACCTATCTGTACGTACAGACATGTGGAGAGAAGGTTCCAAGTGATAACCTATCTGTACGTACAGGCATGTGGAGAGAAGAAACCAAGTGATAACCAATCTGTACGTACAGACATGTGGAGAGAAGAAACCAAGTGATAACCAATCTGTACGTACAGGCATGTGGAGAGAAGGAACCAAGTGATAACCTATCTGTACGTACAGACATGTGGAGAGAAGAAACCAAGTGATAACCTATCTGTACGTACAGACATGCGGAGAGAAGGAACCAAGTGATAACCTATCTGTACGTACAGACATGTGGAGAGAAGAAACCAAGTGATAACCAATCTGTACGTACAGACATGTGGAGAGAAGAAACCAAGTGATAACCAATCTGTACGTACAGACATGTGGAGAGAAGAAACCAAGTGATAACCTATCTGTACGTACAGACATGTGGAGAGAAGGTTCCAAGTGATAACCAATCTGTACGTACAGACATGTGGAGAGAAGAAACCAAGTGATAACCAATCTGTACGTACAGACATGTGGAGAGAAGGAACCAAGTGATAACCAATCTGTACGTACAGACATGTGGAGAGAAGGAACCAAGTGATAACCAATCTGTACGTACAGACATGTGGAGAGAAGAAACCAAGTGATAACCAATCTGTATGTACAGACATGTGGAGAGAAGAAACCAAGTGATAACCAATCTGTACGTACAGACATGTGGAGAGAAGAAACCAAGTGATAACCTATCTGTACGTACAGACATGTGGAGAGAAGGAACCAAGTGATAACCAATCTGTACGTACAGACATGTGGAGAGAAGAAATCAAGTGATAACCAATCTGTACGTACAGACATGTGGAGAGAAGGAACCAAGTGATAACCTATCTGTACGTACAGACATGTGAAGAGAAGGAACCAAGTGATAACCTATCTGTACGTACAGACATGTGGAGAGAAGAAACCAAGTGATAACCTATCTGTACGTACAGACATGTGAAGAGAAGGAACCAAGTGATAACCTATCTGTACGTACAGACATGTGGAGAGAAGAAACCAAGTGATAACCTATCTGTACGTACAGACATGTGGAGAGAAGAAACCAAGTGATAACCAATCTGCATGTACAGACATGTGGAGAGAAGGAACCAAGTGATAACCTATCTGTACGTACAGACATGTGGAGAGAAGAAACCAAGTGATAACCTATCTGTACGTACAGACATGTGGAGAGAAGAAACCAAGTGATAACCTATCTGTACGTACAGACATGTGGAGAGAAGGAACCAAGTGATAACCAATCTGTACGTACAGACATGTGAAGAGAAGGAACCAAGTGATAACCTATCTGTACGTACAGACATGTGGAGAGAAGGAACCAAGTGATAACCAATCTGTACGTACAGACATGCGGAGAGAAGAAACCAAGTGATAACCTATCTGTATGTACAGACATGTGGAGAGAAGGAACCAAGTGATAACCAATCTGTATGTACAGACATGTGGAGAGAAGGAACCAAGTGATAGCCTATCTGTACGTACAGACATGCGGAGAGAAGGAACCAAGTGATAACCAATCTGTATGTACAGACATGTGGAGAGAAGAAACCAAGTGATAGCCTATCTGTACGTACAGACATGTGGAGAGAAGGTTCCAAGTGATAACCAATCTGTATGTACAGAAATGTGGAGAGAAGGAACCAAGTGATAGCCTATCTGTACGTACAGACATGCGGAGAGAAGGAACCAAGTGATAACCAATCTGTATGTACAGACATGTGGAGAGAAGGAACCAAGTGATAACCAATCTGTATGTACAGACATGTGGAGAGAAGGAACCAAGTGATAACCAATCTGTATGTACAGACATGTGAAGAGAAGGAACCAAGTGATAACCAATCTGTATGTACAGACATGTGGAGAGAAGAAACCAAGTGATAACCTATCTGTACGTACAGACATGTGAAGAGAAGGAACCAAGTGATAACCAATCTGTACGTACAGACATGTGGAGAGAAGAAACCAAGTGATAACCTATCTGTACGTACAGACATGTGGAGAGAAGAAACCAAGTGATAACCAATCTGTACGTACAGACATGTGAAGAGAAGGAACCAAGTGATAACCTATCTGTATGTAGACATGTGGAGAGAAGAAACCAAGTGATAACCAATCTGTACGTACAGGCATGTGGAGAGAAGGAACCAAGTGATAACCAATCTGTACGTACAGACATGTGGAGAGAAGAAACCAAGTGATAACCTATCTGTACGTACAGACATGTGGAGAGAAGGAACCAAGTGATAACCAATCTGTACGTACAGACATGTGGAGAGAAGGAACCAAGTGATAACCAATCTGTACGTACAGACATGTGGAGAGAAGAAACCAAGTGATAACCTATCTGTACGTACAGACATGTGAAGAGAAGGAACCAAGTGATAACCTATCTGTACGTACAGACATGTGGAGAGAAGAAACCAAGTGATAACCTATCTGTACGTACAGACATGTGGAGAGAAGAAACCAAGTGATAACCAATCTGTACGTACAGACATGTGAAGAGAAGGAACCAAGTGATAACCTATCTGTATGTAGACATGTGGAGAGAAGAAACCAAGTGATAACCAATCTGTACGTACAGGCATGTGGAGAGAAGGAACCAAGTGATAACCTATCTGTACGTACAGACATGTGGAGAGAAGGTTCCAAGTGATAACCTATCTGTACGTACAGGCATGTGGAGAGAAGAAACCAAGTGATAACCAATCTGTACGTACAGACATGTGGAGAGAAGAAACCAAGTGATAACCAATCTGTACGTACAGGCATGTGGAGAGAAGGAACCAAGTGATAACCTATCTGTACGTACAGACATGTGGAGAGAAGAAACCAAGTGATAACCTATCTGTACGTACAGACATGCGGAGAGAAGGAACCAAGTGATAACCTATCTGTACGTACAGACATGTGGAGAGAAGAAACCAAGTGATAACCAATCTGTACGTACAGACATGTGGAGAGAAGAAACCAAGTGATAACCAATCTGTACGTACAGACATGTGGAGAGAAGAAACCAAGTGATAACCTATCTGTACGTACAGACATGTGGAGAGAAGGTTCCAAGTGATAACCAATCTGTACGTACAGACATGTGGAGAGAAGAAACCAAGTGATAACCAATCTGTACGTACAGACATGTGGAGAGAAGGAACCAAGTGATAACCAATCTGTACGTACAGACATGTGGAGAGAAGGAACCAAGTGATAACCAATCTGTACGTACAGACATGTGGAGAGAAGAAACCAAGTGATAACCAATCTGTATGTACAGACATGTGGAGAGAAGAAACCAAGTGATAACCAATCTGTACGTACAGACATGTGGAGAGAAGAAACCAAGTGATAACCTATCTGTACGTACAGACATGTGGAGAGAAGGAACCAAGTGATAACCAATCTGTACGTACAGACATGTGGAGAGAAGAAATCAAGTGATAACCAATCTGTACGTACAGACATGTGGAGAGAAGGAACCAAGTGATAACCTATCTGTACGTACAGACATGTGAAGAGAAGGAACCAAGTGATAACCTATCTGTACGTACAGACATGTGGAGAGAAGAAACCAAGTGATAACCTATCTGTACGTACAGACATGTGAAGAGAAGGAACCAAGTGATAACCTATCTGTACGTACAGACATGTGGAGAGAAGAAACCAAGTGATAACCTATCTGTACGTACAGACATGTGGAGAGAAGAAACCAAGTGATAACCAATCTGCATGTACAGACATGTGGAGAGAAGGAACCAAGTGATAACCTATCTGTACGTACAGACATGTGGAGAGAAGAAACCAAGTGATAACCTATCTGTACGTACAGACATGTGGAGAGAAGAAACCAAGTGATAACCTATCTGTACGTACAGACATGTGGAGAGAAGGAACCAAGTGATAACCAATCTGTACGTACAGACATGTGAAGAGAAGGAACCAAGTGATAACCTATCTGTACGTACAGACATGTGGAGAGAAGGAACCAAGTGATAACCAATCTGTACGTACAGACATGCGGAGAGAAGAAACCAAGTGATAACCTATCTGTATGTACAGACATGTGGAGAGAAGGAACCAAGTGATAACCAATCTGTATGTACAGACATGTGGAGAGAAGGAACCAAGTGATAGCCTATCTGTACGTAAAGACATGCGGAGAGAAGGAACCAAGTGATAACCAATCTGTATGTACAGACATGTGGAGAGAAGGAACCAAGTGATAACCAATCTGTATGTACAGACATGTGGAGAGAAGGAACCAAGTGATAACCAATCTGTATGTACAGACATGTGAAGAGAAGGAACCAAGTGATAACCAATCTGTATGTACAGACATGTGGAGAGAAGAAACCAAGTGATAACCTATCTGTACGTACAGACATGTGAAGAGAAGGAACCAAGTGATAACCTATCTGTACGTACAGACATGTGGAGAGAAGAAACCAAGTGATAACCTATCTGTACGTACAGACATGTGGAGAGAAGAAACCAAGTGATAACCAATCTGTACGTACAGACATGTGAAGAGAAGGAACCAAGTGATAACCTATCTGTATGTAGACATGTGGAGAGAAGAAACCAAGTGATAACCAATCTGTACGTACAGGCATGTGGAGAGAAGGAACCAAGTGATAACCTATCTGTACGTACAGACATGTGGAGAGAAGGTTCCAAGTGATAACCTATCTGTACGTACAGGCATGTGGAGAGAAGAAACCAAGTGATAACCAATCTGTACGTACAGACATGTGGAGAGAAGAAACCAAGTGATAACCAATCTGTACGTACAGGCATGTGGAGAGAAGGAACCAAGTGATAACCAATCTGTACGTACAGACATGTGGAGAGAAGAAACCAAGTGATAACCAATCTGTACGTACAGACATGTGGAGAGAAGGTTCCAAGTGATAACCAATCTGTACGTACAGACATGTGGAGAGAAGGAACCAAGTGATAACCAATCTGTTATTACAGACATGTGGAGAGAAGGTTCCAAGTGATAACCAATCTGTACGTACAGACATGTGGAGAGAAGAAACCAAGTGATAACCTATCTGTACGTACAGACATGTGGAGAGAAGAAACCAAGTGATAACCAATCTGTATGTACAGACATGTGGAGAGAAGGTTCCAAGTGATAACCAATCTGTACGTACAGGCATGTGGAGAGAAGGAACCAAGTGATAACCAATCTGTACGTACAGACATGTGGAGAGAAGGAACCAAGTGATAACCAATCTGTATGTACAGACATGTGGAGAGAAGGTTCCAAGTGATAACCAATCTGTACGTACAGACATGTGGAGAGAAGAAACCAAGTGATAACCTATCTGTACGTACAGACATGTGGAGAGAAGAAACCAAGTGATAACCAATCTGTACGTACAGACATGTGGAGAGAAGGAACCAAGTGATAACCAATCTGTACGTACAGACATGTGGAGAGAAGGAACCAAGTGATAACCAATCTGTACGTACAGACATGTGGAGAGAAGAAACCAAGTGATAACCAATCTGTATGTACAGACATGTGGAGAGAAGAAACCAAGTGATAACCAATCTGTACGTACAGACATGTGGAGAGAAGAAACCAAGTGATAACCAATCTGTACGTACAGACATGTTGAGAGAAGAAACCAAGTGATAACCAATCTGTACGTACAGACATGTGGAGAGAAGAAACCAAGTGATAACCAATCTGTATGTACAGACATGTGGAGAGAAGAAACCAAGTGATAACCAATCTGTACGTACAGACATGTGGAGAGAAGAAACCAAGTGATAACCAATCTGTATGTACAGACATGTGGAGAGAAGAAACCAAGTGATAACCAATCTGTATGTACAGACATGTGGAGAGAAGAAACCAAGTGATAACCAATCTGTACGTACAGACATGTGGAGAGAAGGTTCCAAGTGATAACCAATCTGTACGTACAGACATGTGGAGAGAAGAAACCAAGTGATAACCAATCTGTACGTACAGACATGTGGAGAGAAGAAACCAAGTGATAACCAATCTGTACGTACAGACATGTGGAGAGAAGGTTCCAAGTGATAACCAATCTGTACGTACAGACATGTGGAGAGAAGAAACCAAGTGATAACCTATCTGTACGTACAGACATGTGGAGAGAAGAAACCAAGTGATAACCAATCTGTACGTACAGACATGTGGAGAGAAGGAACCAAGTGATAACCAATCTGTACGTACAGACATGTGGAGAGAAGGAACCAAGTGATAACCAATCTGTACGTACAGACATGTGGAGAGAAGAAACCAAGTGATAACCAATCTGTATGTACAGACATGTGGAGAGAAGAAACCAAGTGATAACCAATCTGTACGTACAGACATGTGGAGAGAAGAAACCAAGTGATAACCAATCTGTACGTACAGACATGTTGAGAGAAGAAACCAAGTGATAACCAATCTGTACGTACAGACATGTGGAGAGAAGAAACCAAGTGATAACCTATATGTATGTACAGACATGTGGAGAGAAGAAACCAAGTGATAACCAATCTGTATGTACAGACATGTGGAGAGAAGAAACCAAGTGATAACCAATCTGTATGTACAGACATGTGGAGAGAAGAAATCAAGTGATAACCTATCTGTACGTACAGACATGTGGAGAGAAGAAATCAAGTGATAACCTATCTGTACGTACAGACATGTGGAGAGAAGAAATCAAGTGATAACCTATCTGTACGTACAGACATGTGGAGAGAAGAAACCAAGTGATAACCAATCTGTACGTACAGACATGTGGAGAGAAGGAACCAAGTGATAACCAATCTGTACGTACAGACATGTGGAGAGAAGGAACCAAGTGATAACCAATCTGTACGTACAGACATGTGGAGAGAAGAAACCAAGTGATAACCAATCTGTATGTACAGACATGTGGAGAGAAGAAACCAAGTGATAACCAATCTGTACGTACAGACATGTGGAGAGAAGAAACCAAGTGATAACCAATCTGTACGTACAGACATGTTGAGAGAAGAAACCAAGTGATAACCAATCTGTACGTACAGACATGTGGAGAGAAGAAACCAAGTGATAACCTATATGTATGTACAGACATGTGGAGAGAAGAAACCAAGTGATAACCAATCTGTATGTACAGACATGTGGAGAGAAGAAACCAAGTGATAACCAATCTGTACGTACAGACATGTGGAGAGAAGGTTCCAAGTGATAACCAATCTGTACGTACAGACATGTGGAGAGAAGAAACCAAGTGATAACCAATCTGTACGTACAGACATGTGGAGAGAAGAAACCAAGTGATAACCTATCTGTACGTACAGACATGTGGAGAGAAGGTTCCAAGTGATAACCAATCTGTACGTACAGACATGTGGAGAGAAGGAACCAAGTGATAACCAATCTGTACGTGCAGACATGTGGAGAGAAGAAACCAAGTGATAACCAATCTGTATGTACAGACATGTGGAGAGAAGAAACCAAGTGATAACCAATCTGTACGTACAGACATGTGGAGAGAAGAAACCAAGTGATAACCAATCTGTACGTACAGACATGTTGAGAGAAGAAACCAAGTGATAACCAATCTGTACGTACAGACATGTGGAGAGAAGAAACCAAGTGATAACCTATATGTATGTACAGACATGTGGAGAGAAGAAACCAAGTGATAACCAATCTGTATGTACAGACATGTGGAGAGAAGAAACCAAGTGATAACCAATCTGTACGTACAGACATGTGGAGAGAAGAAACCAAGTGATAACCAATCTGTACGTACAGACATGTTGAGAGAAGAAACCAAGTGATAACCAATCTGTACGTACAGACATGTGGAGAGAAGAAACCAAGTGATAACCTATATGTATGTACAGACATGTGGAGAGAAGAAACCAAGTGATAACCAATCTGTATGTACAGACATGTGGAGAGAAGAAACCAAGTGATAACCAATCTGTATGTACAGACATGTGGAGAGAAGAAATCAAGTGATAACCTATCTGTACGTACAGACATGTGGAGAGAAGAAATCAAGTGATAACCTATCTGTACGTACAGACATGTGGAGAGAAGAAATCAAGTGATAACCTATCTGTACGTACAGACATGTGGAGAGAAGAAATCAAGTGATAACCAATCTGTACGTACAGACATGTGGAGAGAAGAAACCAAGTGATAACCAATCTGTACGTACAGACATGTGGAGAGAAGGAACCAAGTGATAACCAATCTGTACGTACAGACATGTGGAGAGAAGGTTCCAAGTGATAACCTATCTGTACGTACAGACATGTGGAGAGAAGAAACCAAGTGATAACCTATCTGTACGTACAGGCATGCGGAGAGAAGGAACCAAGTGATAGCCTATCTGTACGTACAGACATGTGGAGAGAAGGAACCAAGTGATAACCAATCTGTATGTACAGACATGTGGAGAGAAGAAACCAAGTGATAACCTATCTGTACGTACAGACATGTGAAGAGAAGGAACCAAGTGATAACCAATCTGTACGTACAGACATGTGGAGAGAAGAAACCAAGTGATAACCTATCTGTACGTACAGACATGCGGAGAGAAGAAACCAAGTGATAACCTATCTGTACGTACAGACATGTGGAGAGAAGAAACCAAGTGATAGCCTATCTGTACGTACAGACATGTGGAGAGAAGGAACCAAGTGATAACCAATCTGTATGTACAGACATGTGGAGAGAAGAAACCAAGTGATAACCTATCTGTACGTACAGACATGTGAAGAGAAGGAACCAAGTGATAACCAATCTGTACGTACAGACATGTGGAGAGAAGGAACCAAGTGATAACCTATCTGTACGTACAGACATGTGGAGAGAAGGAACCAAGTGATAACCTATCTGTACGTACAGACATGTGGAGAGAAGAAACCAAGTGATAACCAATCTGTACGTACAGACATGTGGAGAGAAGGAACCAAGTGATAACCTATCTGTACGTACAGACATGTGGAGAGAAGAAACCAAGTGATAACCTATCTGTACGTACAGACATGTGGAGAGAAGAAACCAAGTGATAACCAATCTGTACGTACAGACATGTGGAGAGAAGGAACCAAGTGATAACCTATCTGTACGTACAGACATGTGGAGAGAAGAAACCAAGTGATAACCTATCTGTACGTACAGACATGTGGAGAGAAGGAACCAAGTGATAACCTATCTGTACGTACAGACATGTGGAGAGAAGGAACCAAGTGATAACCTATCTGTACGTACAGACATGTGGAGAGAAGAAACCAAGTGATAACCTATCTGTACGTACAGAAATGTGGAGAGAAGGTTCCAAGTGATAACCTATCTGTATGTACAGACATGTTGAGCTTTAACGTCGTTGTTTATATTTCTTTTCATATCTTGCATTTTAAAAGCATATTAACCTAGACAAAGCGATGTTATGGAAACGGTTCTTCAAAATTTCTATACTTTTATGGAAATCTTGAAAGACAATCAAGAACAAGAAAGTGTGATGGTCATCATGGATACGTAGTCGTTCGTTTATAATATGTCTTCTTCGCATTACGACAGAGGGACGTCTTGTCGTAACAATAATTCCATTGTCATAATTGTGACATTAGCACGATGTGATATGTTAATGCAACTTTAAGTAATGAACTAAAGAAGTGAAGACTGTATTAACCTCTTACCAATACACTCTACTTACCTGTTATACTCTTGATGTTACAACAAGGCAAACGTGAGCCGGCTCACATACCCCCGCCTGTAGTTTGACCGCCTTTCTTTGACGAAAATAGTGAAAAGTCATATGTTCTAATAAGTCCTAGGATTCTTACCGTATTTTTCCATCACATGATATAGAAAATAACATTAAAATTTAATTTGTCTGAATAGGTGTGAACTGGTATAACTGTGATAATAAATGTTTTCAACAAACTCTCACCTTCCATTCAGTTCCATGTAGGTCAATTTATATTCCAATATATGTATTCTTTGCAGTGGCATCAACATTCCAATAAATGTATTCTTTGCAGTGGTAACAACATCAGTCATGTTCAGTGTCCATATGAGTATCACAATAGGTCACAATCCCTTTCTTTTGGTTACTTCCCAAAAGATAACTTGAAGGCATAACAGTCACATTTACAATGTTTATACGGTATGTGTTTGTCATTAGGAAATATATTTACAAGCTTGATCCTCAACCTACTGTTTTCGGACTGTTTTGGTTCAAAATTTCAAAAATTATTTGACCGTTGGAGGTGAAACCCCTAAAAGGCACAACAGCATCATGTAGGCTACTGCCATACCAAATTTGAAGTTTCCAAGTGGTATAGTTTTTTAATTATGCTCCGGAAACGCGACAAAGTCCAGAAATCGGATGGTTTTTGGTCAAACTTTCAAAAATTATTTAAACTATTGAGATGAAACCCCTAAAAGGCACAACAGCATCATATAGGCTACTGCCATACCAAATTTGAAGTTTGTAAGTGGTATAGTTTTAGAGTAATGCTCCGGAAACGATTTCGGACGGACGGACGGAACCCCACAAAATCAGTATTTTGGGTTAACAAGTATTTGTCATTTACCTGATTTGCCCAGATGCCATTATCTATTAAATGAACCTAAATTTAAAAACATTACTATGTCAACAGAAAGATCGAGAATCCAGCTAATAACCTTGCAAGGTTTTGGAATAGCGGTTGCAACAAAAAATATTTAAAAAATTAACTGTAAACTTGAAACGAAGTCAAATAATCAGACATCCCTAAAATGCAGATTTCTATGTTGAATAATTCAACAGTGTCACGCATCATAAGCTATAAGGTAGCTTGGTTGAAGAAAGAATGAGAAGTTCAAACGTTAATCATTTCTGAGGTATTAAAATTTTACATGTAGTTCCTATTGTAAATAACTCGTTTCACCTTTGTCTTGTACAAATCAGTTAAAAGATAAAAACGCCTTACCAGCACAAACTTTACGAGTTAAGAAGTGTGCTAGTGTTGTCGGACATATATTTTAAGTACATGTCCTTCTTCGACCTTTTCTTGGTAATCAAGTAATTGATGTTTCAAATTTAATCCATTTACAGATATTTTCGGCTTTTGTGTTGAATTTTGTAGCTCATTGCCTTTGTAAATTACGTGCGCCGCGCACTTGCATACAGGTCATTTGTATTTGTGCGAGAGACGATCTCGCGAGGCTAAACTCATGCACGTGCAAAACATGCAGCATGATCTGTGCACAATGGGCATTGCAAATGAACAGCCCTGGACAGGCCACTCCGTGGCTGCGTTCGTTTTGCACAGAGTGTGTCACACGAGCAATGAAATTCCTAATCGAACGACCAAAGTGTCACTCTCGTGTGCACTCCAGAGCCGCCACTCAATGTCCCTCCTGCTAAATCGGGGAGGGAGATCGTGAGAGTAACGGAAGTACGTCAATTGAAACGGTGTTTATAACATACCAAAGACTGGCTTACTTCAATATAAGTCTGTTTTAACACAATCGCAACAAACCGATGTGAGGTATAGATTTCGTTCAAGGAAAACAATATCATATCGTTGATTTTGAAGACTATGTGTTGTTAGAATTTAACTGATTAAATGTTTGCGATCAATTAAATGTTTTGGCCATATTGTTTACAGCCAGGCAACCAAGTGCGACACTCAGTAGAGCATATAAGTCGTTCGCTCTTAGTGCCATCCGAGCATGCGCAAGATTACACTCGAGAGTCAAAACGAACGCAGCCCGTGAGTCGTTCGGGGTCACATATGACAAACTTTATAAATGGTGTCATTCGATCGAGAAGTATCGAATGTTGCAAGAAAGCATAATTTTAAAGCTATTCGATGTTGTGTAGCGACAGTAGGAAGGTTTGAAATTGAGATTATGATCGAAAACCGGACATTGACGCGCGTGATTCAGTCAAACGCAATTTTGAAACTTATCTAAAGAATATAGAATGACAGCTACGAGTTGATACCGTGAAAAGATTTTCGTTGAAAACAAGCATTTATCGTAAATTTGCCATTTTATGGCGAATGGGTGTTCATAAGATGAATGAATTTAGTAATTATAGATGAGTTCTTGATTTGCATACCAGAGAACAGATCATATCTTAGGTCGTAGATTTTACAGTCCACAAGGAAATGAACTCAAGTTCTATATCATCTGGGGAGAAGGGACACATCCTGACGTTGAGGGGTACTGCAGGTCGACTGTACCGGAGTTTCAACTACTATGTTTAGTTGCAGGCTGAAACAACGAAGAAGTACAAATGTCTTCCTAGAAGATAAAACAGGTCTTTTTTATTAAGCGGTATGTTCGGAGTTTGTTGCCATCTGGATTACCACGGTCTTTCCAAAGTAACAAAACCAATTGTTCTCATCCATGATGTGAAGCTGTCAGCGAATTGTGGTGCCATTTTGGGATGAATGTATGAGAATTTTTAATTTTCTGTAATGATTTATGACGTTTACATTCGTAAGAAAGCAAAATAATACACGGTGAACATCACGGAGTGACTCTTTAGTCAAGGAGGTAACCAGTGACTATCTTGTCGGAGTTATTGGTTGGTTTCAGCTAATTCAGAAAGGGGCCTGCAGTAATCGCGACATTTGCTTGTAGCATCGAAGTTATTCAAGACGGTCGTAAACATCTCATATAGTGTGATAAGAAACATTGGATTTCTGCAGGGTTCGATATACCTCCATAAAGCACATTGCAATCTTCAATAACATGAAATTATTAAATGTATATTTGACACTGTGATAAATCTTTGTGTAAAATATAAAAATACTTACACAATTTATATTTTGTTCACCCCTTAAGAGGCAGTGAATTATTATTTCTTCATTTTTTAAAGTCAAATGTATTATCTTTAGGTGGACAAACATCTTGATATTCAACCCGATTACCTGTAGCTGTAGCAGTTATCATATATCAAGGGAAACTGCTTTTGTGTCATAAGAGAAAGGGCAGCGATCCTGTAGTGTAACCGAGCATGCTACTTTCCTTCCAGAACTGTTATTTTTGTTTCAAAACATTTGCAATTAAAACATTTAGATATACACAAAGCACAGTGAGTATACAATCGTTTATCCTCTCAATCAACAGTATAACATCAGACTCACACAGTACACCTTCATCTCCTCCCCCGACCCTTACCCACATCCAACACCTAAACTCTCAATCCAGTTAAAACATTACAAAGACATTAGTTAATATCTTTTACAACAGAGACTAAAAAATCAATCCATGATAAAAGTACAACAAAACATGCTAATATTATCCGGGAAACGTTACAAAATCAACTCAGTAGACAGTAGCAAAAAACATCAAAGACTGGCGTTGAGACAGATAGGTGTTGTACAGGATATTTACAGCAACGCTCACTCGGCTATTCATATATATATATATATATATATATATACAGAGACAGGTAGCGGTGGGAGAGCCTCAGTTCCCATGGAACACTGCACACAAACACAGGTAAGCATTACTCACACCTTGCATGCATGAGACATACGTGTACACGCTCAACCTGTGTATTGATACACCCCTATTGACTATCACAATCGATAAAGGGATTAAAAGGCTAAACGGTCATGAACTGTACACTTTAAAAGAAGAACCATTGGCTTTGTAGCCCATTAGGATATAATTATTCTCTACCGCTAATATATTTTAAACATGCCGTTATTAGAAGAGTGAATAGTATAACGTTGACATAACCAAAAAGGTCTGAACAGAAGACACAAAACTACTATGGCTATATATCTGTTTTTGAAGACGATCAGAAAATATGTTTTGAGGTCTTACGTCGTCCTGTGGCTCAAAAGGGTCAACAAGCTACCAATCTACAATATCAGGATATCAGGATTCGTGCAACCTGTCATTGATGCGGTATTAACCAATTGGTTTTACACAAGATTTCAGTTTTTATTAGCTTTTGATTCTGAAGAAAAAGATAAATATAATTTTTAAGGGCATGGTACAATACAATACAATATAATATAGTTTATTTAAGTCTCACCATTTGTACAACAGGGGTTAAAATGCGATATGTAAAAGCACAAATGCCACCCAAAAGGGTTATGAGAGACTATATATGCTATAAAGCTTAAAATCAGTATAGGTAAGTATAAGTATAAGTATATATATATACATAAGTGTAGTAAGAAGTAAAGAAATGTAAATTGCACTATAAGGATGCATAAATTATGTTATGAGCTTATAAAATAATAATCTAAAAAAGTATGTTTACAAAAAGTAGCTGAAAAAGATACGATATATATATATACGGCATGGTCCAAGTGCGACTAATAGATAAGGCTCCACAGTAAACCCGTATCGACTATGGGCGTGGGAGCCTGTAAACTGATTCCTTAGTGGGTCTTTTCGTTCTGGGGGAGAAATTGGGTTTTTAGGGTTTAGACCTAATGGCCGTATCAAATTTACATTTCATAATCTGTGGCTGACGAATGTTTACACATCTTGTGAAAACAGTTATGAATACAATACACGGAAGGATGTCGCCTCTATGCGAAACAAATGTATCGCGTTTATGTAGCGAGATGCTAGTATAGTAGGTTCGGTTGTACTTGATGTGGCTATACTGATACCATATTAAAATAATTAAAACTATACCTCGCAAAAAGTGTCTGCAAAGAAAGAAGAGTATATGATTCACCATATAGAAGTTTAGGACAACCGAATGACATGTAGAAAGAGAATCGATAAAACCGGTCTTGTCATGTGATGACATGGTCATCATGTAAGCTTAACTATTAAAAACCTCACAGTTACCATTGAAAACAATGTCCGAGTTGCCAAAAATGACTGCATGGTGTGAATTCTTTAAATTTTTTTTTCTCTTCTTGCAGAATCCCTTAATGAAAATAAAAAGAACATGTAAACAACATGTCTTGCCGACCTAGAGAAATTTTCAACACCCAGTAAATTCACGAAGGTGAAGAAAAAATCTCAAAGTCTAAGGGAGCTTATTTATTACAAAAATAGAGCCATTGGCTCTGTAGCTCATCAGGCATCATATCAAGTTTGCTTTATACAGGCAAGATGAGCTAAAAAAGAAACTGATGTTACCTATTGCAAAAAAACCTATAAAAAGATTACAAAACAAAATTTAATGTATTATTATTCAACACTTTCTAGATCGCCAATATCAGACAGTGAAAGAAGTCCACACTAAAATATCCAAGGAGAAATAAATTTGCCATAGACTGTCATCTAATGGAGAAAAATAGGTTTTTAAGATTGTGACCGCTGTGACCCTATTTGGGGTCATGGTGTCACAAAACCTACAGTTTAGAATCCCAATTGGCCAAGGAGTCTACATGCAGTCTTTCAGCTCAATTGACCTTTAGAGCTAAAGATGATGATGAAAATAAGTTTTTAAGGTTGTGACCCCGGTGACCCTATTTGGGGTCATGGGGTCACGAAATCTACAATTTAGAATCCCCATTGGCCAAGGAGTCTGCACATATAATTTCAGCTCTCTAGACCTTTTGGAACTGGAGAAGAAGATGAAAATAGGATTTTAAGGTTGTGACCCCTGTGACCCCATTTTGGGGTCACAGGTTAACCAAAGTTACAAATTAGAATCCCCAATGTCTAAGGAGTCTGCACATATCACTTTCAACTCTCTAGTCCTTTTAGAACTGGAGAAGAAGATGAAAATAGGTTTTTAAGGTTGTGACCCCTGTGACCCTATTTGGGGTCATGGGGTCACGAAATCTACAATTTAGAATCCCCATTGGCCAAGGAGTCTGCACATATCACTTTCAACTCTCTAGTCCTTTTAGAACTGGAGAAGAAGATGAAAATAGGTTTTTAAGGTTGTGACCCCTGTGACCCTATTTGGGGTCATGGGGTCACGAAATCTACAATTTAGAATCCCCATTGGCCAAGGAGTCTGCACATATCGTTTTTAACTCTCTTGTCCTTTTAGAACTGGAGAAGAAGATGAAAATAGGTTTTTAAGGTTGTGACCCCTATGACCCTATTTGGGGTCACAGGGTCACCAAAGTTACAAATCAGAATCTCCATTGTCCAAGGAGTCTGCACATATAATTTTTAACTCTCTACTCCTTTTGGAACTGGAGAAGAAGATGAAAATAGGTATTTAAGGTTGTGACCCCTGTGACCCTATTTGGGGTCACAGGGTCACCAAAGTTACAAATTAGAATCCCCATTGGCCAAGGATTCTGCACATATCATTTTTAACTCTCTAGTCCTTCTGGAACTGGAGAAGAAGATGAAAATAGATTTTTAAAGTTATGACCCCTGTGACCCCATTTTGGGGTCACAGGTTCACCAAAGTTACAAATTAGAATCCCCAATGTCTAAGGAGTCTGCACATATCACTTTCAACTCTCTAGTCCTTTTAGAACTGGAGAAGAAGATGAAAATAGGTTTTTAAGGTTGTGACCCCTGTGACCCTATTTGGGGTCATGGGGTCACGAAATCTACAATTTAGAATCCCCATTGGCCAAGGAGTCTGCACATATCACTTTCAACTCTCTAGTCCTTTTAGAACTGGAGAAGAAGATGAAAATAAGTTTTTAAGGTTGTGACCCCTGTGACCCTATTTGGGGTCACAGGGTCAACAAAGTTACAAATTAGAATCTCCATTGTCCAAGGAGTCTGCACATATCATTTTTAACTCTCTACTCCTTTTAGAACTGGAGAAGAAGATGAAAATAGGTATTTAAGGTTGTGACCCCTGTGACCCTATTTGGGATCACAGGGTCACCAAAGTTACAAATTAGAATCCCCATTGGCCAAGGAGTCTGCACATATCATTTTTAACTCTCTAGTCCTTCTGGAACTGGAGAAGAAGATGAAAACAGGTTTTTAAAGTTGTGACCCCTGTGACCCTATTTGGGGTCACAGGGTCACCAAAGTTACAAATTAGAATCTCCATATGCTAAGGTACTTGTACAAAAAATTTCAGCTCTCTAATGTGTATGGTTCATGAGAAGAAGTCGAAAGTGTCAAAAGTTTACGGACGGACGGACGGACGGACGACGGACGGACGCCGGACGAGGGGCCATGCCATAAGCCCATCTGGACTTTCAGTCCTGATGAGCTAAAAATGAAACTGATGTTACCTATTGCAAGAAAACCTATAAAAAATAGAGCCATTGGCTCTGTAGCTCATCAGGCTTCATTATCAATTATGCTTTATATATATTAGGGGCAACAGGGTCACCAAAGCTACAATTCATAATTCCTCATCAGTCAAGGAGTCTGTACACAAAGTTTCAGCTTTCTAGGCCTTATGGTTCTAGAGAAGAAGATGAAAATAGGTTTTTAGGGTGTGGCCCCTGTGTGGCCCTTATTAGGGGTCACAGGGCCACCAAAGCTACAATTTTTAATCCTCACTAGTCAAGGAGTCTGTACACAAAGTTTTAGGTTTCTAGGCCTCATGGTTCTGGAGAAGAAGATGAAAATAGGTTTTTAGGGTGTGGCCCCTGTGGCCCTTATTAGGGGTCACAGGGCCACCAAAGCTACAATTTTTAATCCTCACTAGTCAAGGAGTCTGTACACAAAGTTTAAGCTTTCTAGGCCTCATGGTTCTGGAGAAGAAGATGAAAATAAGTTTTTAGGGCGTGGCCCCTGTAGTCCTTATTAGGGGTCACAGGGCCACCAAAGCTACAATTTTTAATCCTCACTAGTCAAGGAGTCTGTACACAAAGTTTTAGGTTTCTAGGCCTCATGGTTCTGGAGAAGAAGATGAAAATAGGTTTTTAGGGCGTGGCCCCTGAGGCCCTTATTAGGGGTCACAGGGCCACCAAAGCTACAATTTTTAATCCTCACTAGCCAAGGAGTATGTACACAAAGTTTTAGGTTTCTAGGCCTTATGGTTCTGGAGAAGAAGATGAAAATAGGTTTTTAGGGCGTGGCCCCTGTGGCCCTTATTAGGGGTCACAGGGCCACCAAAGCTACAATTTTTAATCCTTACTAGCCAAGGAGTATGTACACAAAGTTTTAGGTTTCTAGGCTTTATGGTTCTGGAGAAGAAGTCGAAATTCCACAAAGTTTACGGACGGATGGACGGACGGATGGACGGACGGACGGACGCCGGACACCATGCCATGCCATAAGCCCATCGGGCCTAACAGGCCAGATGAGCTAAAAATTACAAAACAAATGTAACGATTTCGGAAAAATTTCCTTACCCAAATGATATATTATTATTCAACACTTTCTAGATCGCCAATATCAGACAGTGAAAGAAGTCCACACTAAAATATCCAAGGAGAAATAAATTTGCCATAGACTGTCATCTAATGGAGAAAAATATGTTTAACCCTATTTGGGGTCATGGGGTCACAAAACGTACAGTTTAGAATCCCAATTGGCCAAGGAGTCTACATGCAGTCTTTCAGCTCAATAGACCTTTAGGAGCTAAAGATGATGATGAAAATAAGTTTTTAAGGTTGTGATCCCTGTGATCCTATTTGGGGTCATTGGGTCAAGAAATCTACAATTTAGAATCCCCATTGGCCAAGGAGTCTGCACATATAATTTCAGCTCTCTAGACCTTTTGGAACTGGAGAAGAAGATGAGAATTGGTTTTTAAGGTTGTGACCCCTGTGACTCTATTTGGGGTCATGGGGTCACGAAATCTACAATTAAGAATCCCGATTGGCCAAGGAGTCTGCAAACATCATTTTCAACTCTATAGTCCTTTTAGTACTGGAGAAGAAGATGAAAATAGGTTTTTAAGGTTGTGACCCCTGTGACCCTATTTGGGGTCACAGGTTCACCAAAGTTACAAATTAGAATCCACATTGTCCAAGGAGACTGCACATATCACTTTCAACTCTCTAGTCCTTTTAGAACTGGAGAAGAAGATGAAAATAGGTTTTTAAGGTTGTGACCCCTGTGACCCTATTTGGGGTCACAGGTTCACCAAAGTTACAAATTAGAATCCACATTGTCCAAAGAGTCTGCACATATTACTTTCAACTCTCTAGTTCTTTTAGAACTGGAGAAGAAGATGAAAATAGGTTTTTAAGGTTGTGACCCCTGTGACCCTATTTGGGGTCACAGGTTCACCAAAGTTACAAATTAGAATCCCCATTGTCCAAGGAGTCTGCACATATCACTTTCAACTCTCTAGTCTTTTTAGAACTGGAGAAGAAGATGAAAATAGGTTTTTAAGGTTGTGACCCCTGTGACACTATTTGGGGTCATGGGGTCATGGGGTCACGAAATCTACAATTTAGAATCCCCATTGGCCAAGGAGTCTGCACATATCGTTTTTAACTCTCTAGTCCTTTTAGAACTGGAGAAGAAGATGAAAATAGGTTTTTAAGGTTGTGACCCCTGTGACCCTATTTGGGGTCACAGGGTCACCAAAGTTACAAATTAGAATCCCCATTGGCCAAGGATTCTGCACATATCATTTTTAACTCTCTAGTCCTTCTGGAACTGGAGAAGAAGATGAAAATAGATTTTTAAAGTTATGATCCCTGTGACCCTATTTGGGGTCACAGGGTCACCAAAGTTACAAATTAGAATCTCCATATGCTAAGGTACCTGTACACAAAATTTCAGCTCTCTAATGTGTATGGTTCATGAGGAGAAGTCGAAAGTGTCAAAAGTTTACTGACGGACGGACGGACGCCGGACGACGGGCCATGCCATAAGCCCATCTGGACTTTCAGTCCTGATGAGCTAAAAATTTACAATTATTCACTTAGAATCACTTACATCAAACCAGTGAACCATGAAAGCAAACCATTATATATAAAACAATCAGAATACATACAATCATCTTTTCATGATTTAATAATTTATAGCCTGGGTGAAAATCGCTGGTTTATGATTATCAATTTTTATTTATATAGGCGAGGCGAAGTGATTTGGGGTTTAATGCCGCTTTCTAGAGTATTTCACTTTTTATCGCGGCTGCTAGTATTATTGCAGGGAGAAAGCCCACAACACTTAATTTATCAATATAGAATATTTAAAAACATAATGAAATTATGTTGTGAATATTTTGTGGCCATGTTTCTATGTCTTGCAGCCGGTTATGTACATTTCAGGGAGATGCACATTCAAAAGTGCGTCTTTATGCATGAATGTTTTTTTAAACACATCATTAGCATTAGAATTTGAAATAGTGTAGCCCTCAAATGAAATGTTTAGGTCTGATTTATTTTCACAGGAGACCGCAAGCGGTGATCATGTTCAAAGAATGGTTGACTTGAGTTACTTGCCCCTAGCTCCTGATACCCACGGATTTTGCCAACGGCTTGTGATTGGTAAGCTGAGTTAACGGCAGAACACGAGACGTACGGGGCTGCGGTCGGACTCAGTAGAGAGAACCAAACCAATATTTTAAAACTCGGAACTCAGATGGTTTGAATCAGACTGATCTTTTGAATTCCTGTATGGTGATATTAAACTTATGTTGAATTTATTAACAGACAAAAAATAAGATTTGAAGAACAGTCGGTTTAGGGATGGTAAGGGTTTTCGGATATACTAAGAGCTCTTTGGTCAAATGCATTACCACTAATACATGGAGCCAGATGCACGGCAGCTTCATTATTATTGAGCAAGATCTGCGTTTCCTGCACTGTAGTCAGATGCTGCAAATTATTTGTTTGCCAAATGTAGTTTTGACTTTATTGGTCTAATAAACAATCTGTCTGTCTATAAGCCACTGCCATTAACTTGTTTTGTGTCTTTATATTAGCCTGCCAGCCAGGGTTTCTTCTTGCTGTCATTAACTTCAACTTATCCAACATTGTGTTTTCACAAAAAACATTTTCCATAAGGCTATATGAAATTTTATTGTTGTTGGTCATAAATCACATTTCCATTAGCCAAAAATTCATTTCTACCCATTTTCTAAATTTGTAGATAAAGATATTCCTGAAACAAAGATGAACTCAAATCTGTAGGTACTCTTGATATTGAACCCATTGGGTATTTTTTTATGGGGGAAATGAATATCAGTTAAATGGTAGTATATGAGACATGGTCACCTCCAGTCTGTACTGTTAAGCTCGCTGACCTTGAATGATGCACCAGTATTGTTCACACGGAAAGACCTTTTATGAATGCTTCACTAATAATGTATATTACCGGTATGTTGTTACAAATCATCTTCCGGGTTTCTAATTTGATCAAATTTTTTCTTAATTTTATTCTTTAAGAAATTTTGATGGTTATTTAACATTGTCTGGGAAAATATTCAGATGAAAAAGAATAAGAAAGACCACTATCTTGTATGATGATTTATGTACATGTAAATGCAATATATTACAACAATGTACAAGAGTAATGGCGTGAAGTGATCAATGAAGAGAAGATAACAAACATCACTTTCTCTCTGTAAATACTACATACACAACATTTTCCTTCGTAACTGGATAGTGTTTTAATCATATCTTGTCGTCCGAATAGGATAACATTAAGAGTTTTAACTTCAAATTTTCACTAAAATGGAATATTTTTTTTCAAAATTTTCTTTTCTAGTGTTTTCATTGGTAACACACCATGGGCTTCTACCCTGGTAATGAACATTTAAAACTTGAGATCATTCTTATATACTTAGTCAAAACTTGAATGTGTACTTAACAATAAATTTGTTACTTAAAACGCATAAATTTATCAAAGACATGATTGAGTGAACATGGGACCCACAGCTGAATTCATGATTGGCAAAAATGAACGGAGATAACACATAAAACACAGGATATGATACCATCATTATGCCCTTTCCATTACTTAAGTCCAAATCCAAACTTGTCAACATGCTGCAGGTTGTAAGTGAAGGTTGAATGAGGACTAGTCTCTGGTGAACTCCATCTCTACAACTCCCTGGGCACGGGTTCAGTGGAGAGATGAACTGCAGCACCGTGTCTCACGTATCCAGTTGACTGATTGAACATCCTTGTTAAGTTAAACTTCTGAAACAAACCAGCAGTGAGGGAAGGTGAACTCTTCAACATCTGGAGAATTCTGTGTCTTCCATCATGTTCTTTAAATAATTCATTGTTTAACTAAAATGTGTTTATGATGACAATCACTCTGATTCTTAATCCATTTAAGTGAGTGAGTGAGTTATTGTTTTACTCTGCTTGGGCAATATTTCAACTATTAGCAGCGTTTAATCCATTTAAAACAATGTTTTAAAAAACCTCCATGATTTATATTAGTAATTAATTCTGACATCATAATGAATATGTATTGAATTGTACATATGTATTTCCCTAGTGCCTTAAATCATGATTAAACACATTTAATATGAACCAGATCTGTATGTTCTGCATGTTACTTGGTCAGGTGGTTCATGAAGTTCGTTGCTTTTACTGTCCATTTATTCACCTTGCTCAAGTGAAATCTACCTTTATGCTTTACTAATGTTTACATATCTATCACAAGTTGAGTCTGCAATCAAGGTAAAACCTTTCAGACAAAACATTACAAATGAGTTGCGCCATCTCTCAATGCTCACCTCAGAACAAGTTCTCCATTTCTTTCATGAACTGATCATAGGCATCGTCCTTGGTCTTTGTCTGTGTAGCAGCGACAGGCATTGGAACTGTACTCGTAACTTTCTTCTCTTCGTCTTTGGCTGGAGAATTAGAAGAATGAAGATGCCATAAATACTACAGATAAATTCTCAAAATGTTGATAAAATAGATCAATAACTCTGGGACAGTCTCATTTGTAGGATGTGTAGGTACTCACAGGAGAGTTTGATTCTTATTGACTACTCTAATAGATGATAGATTTTACTTGTGCATTCTAATAAGAACTACCGATAAGTAAGTACAATATTTCAAAACCAAAAAATAGTCTTTGAAGACCGGTTTCAAGAATTTTCTCGGCAAAAAAAGGTCACTAATTCAAGCATGTGATTCCCCGAAGTAACAGCTTAGGCACTGGACACAGCCAAAAGTAAAAACAGGAATTTCTTAATGTAATATTAAAATAAAGGGAGAAACGCTAAATTTGTTTTATATCAGAAACTTATATATTCTTTTTTCTTAATCTAGGAGATTGTTGGTAGTGAACTTAAGACCTTTTCCAGCCTATAACTGACTTTATCTTTCTCTCATTGTTTTCAAAAAAGTTTATGGCTAAAATACATTTTGAAGGCTTCTTAAAACCATATCTCCAAATTCCCTACTTTTACAAACCCTGGAAGATGAGTGGGTACTCACAGGAGGGTTTGATTCTTCCCTTTGCGTCCTTGAGTCCTCTCTTCACCTTCAGCGCAGTGGGAGTGAAGCGGGTCACGTCTCCCAGCACATTCTTTATCTGTGGCTTGGCCTCGATGGTGGCAGTGTTCTTCTTGTCATCCTCCGCTGACTTGAGGGGAGGCTTCATGATGCTTGGTGGGGCACTCAGCACGTTTGGATTGATGGGCGGGCCCATACCAGGTGGGAGGGGGATGCCGGGAGGGGGTATTCCTGGGGGCGCGCCAGGTGGTCGCATCATACGTGGCGGGCCCACTCCTGCAATAACATCATAGTTATGGATGTTTAGAGCAAAGATTGATTCAACTATAAAACAAATGTTAGTCAAATACATAGCAATGTCTTGTGTTGCTATGGTGCATCAAGTTGGATATGTCTCTTGTTTTCATCCGATTCAAAGCATGTTCATATTCATTGAAACTAAACTGCAGTTGTGACAATGAAAATTATGAAAAAGATGCATCATTCCTATGTGAAACCCAAAAAACAAGATTGACGTCCGTGAAGACATTGATCAAATTGCAAAATATATGAAAATTGTCTATAACGACATGCAATTTAATATTCTGACATTAAATGTTTATGAGTGAACTCACCTGGATGACCCGGAGGAAGACGAGGACCAGGGCCACGTAGACTGGGGGGTAACCCTGGAGGGGGGCCTGGAGGGAGACCTTGTGGACGCCCAGGAGGGGGTCCCGGTGGTAGCAGTCTGGGGGGAGCTCCAGGGGGGCCTCCTCTGAGTGGTGGTGGGCGCATGAACATTGGAGGAGCACCTGGAGGGGGACCTGCAACAGATGGTAAGTGTCATTGATACTCCTTGGGTTTTCATGTGATGGTTAAAATGAAAAATGACAAAATATTGTTGTGAAACTGGTGAAGAACCTTTACAATCACTTACCTGGAGGAACCCCAGGAGGAAGACCAGGTGGTGCCCCCGGTGGTGCTCCGGGTGGTGCTCCCGGTGGTGCCCCCGGTGGTGCTCCAGGTGGGGCCCCAGGAGGAGCACCAGGCATTCCCCGTGCCCGCTCTGCATTGACCACTTTAGGTGGAGGAACTGGGATGCCTGGGGCCTCAACAGGCTCGTCTTGAGTGCCAGGAGCCTTCATTTCCTCATTGGGATCGTACTGGATAGGCTGCTTCGGCTTGTGTACCTCCTCTTCCATCTCCTCATCCTAAATACAAACAATAGTTCACTGAGAAATCACTTTCCTACATATTTTATCAAAATATCTTCAAGGTGTAGAAAGGATTGAGAGAATTTCAATTACTGTTTATCAAACATTAGGACACTATTTACAATTACAGGACACCACAGTAAGAGAGAACTCTTCTTCCTACCTCATCATCGCTGTCCTTCCTCCTCTTCTTCTCTGTCTTCTCCTCCGGCTCCTCGGGAACCTCTTGACCTGCCATCTTCAACATACGAGCCTGCAACGGGGACACCTTGTTCTTGGATTTGGAGGAGCTCAAGCGAAGCCGTGTGTCCTTCTCCACCTCATTAGGGTCTTTGGTGTCGTCATCTTCAAACCGGATCCTCCGCATCTTAGCTGCAAACAGACTCATCATATTAAAAAATCTTAGTTGTAACAAGGGACATATCATTTCGGGGAACATGCAATAAAACATTCAAGCACATAGTAGTCTGACCTTGAATAGACACATATTACCAATGGGCACCTGTTGAAAGCTTCAACTGAATTATATGAGTTAAGATTTTAAAAACCAATTTAAAGTTTAAGATAACAGACAGTACAAGTGAGTGTCCACTGACCAGGTGGCTCGTCCCGGGGCCTGCTGTCTGGTGTGGGTAGAGAGGAGACCCCAGGGGGGAGGAGTTCCGAGGGGGGAGGGGCACCGGGCATCGGGATGGCCTCCTCCAGCAGATCATGGGCATGGTTCGGGTCCATCTCAACATCAACCGTGCCAATGTTCTCCTCAATATCTGAAATTCATAAAACAATAGGTTAGCTTTTAAAAAGCAAAGCAATCAAGGGATACCCTTACTGTTACTTTTCAGACCAATGTACTAAGAGAAAGCAATATTTACTGGATAAAATCTTTATTGTTAAAATCAATTAAATAAGAACAGCAAGATTTTTCCTGGATGGAACCTTTATTGTGAACATTAAAAAAAGAGGTCCATAAAATCTCGCATTTCTTATGTATACCACTTTTAAATGCCTTACAAAGATTTGAAATGAAGTAAGAGTTAATTCCATTTGTACTGGAAGAATATTTTGCATTGCAACCAGCATATCCAATGTGCTCCAGAAGCTGCAGGTGTATGTCTGTGCTGTATACAATCTCGGGACTCACCTTTAGCAGGGTCGTACTCCTCATCCTCACTGTCACTCAGCTCGGGGGGCGGGCCGGGAGGGGGACCTGGGATGTTCTTCTTCTTCCTCGCAAAGTAATCCTCACCCATCCTGTGTAAAACAATAATCATTTTGTTAAAAAGCCAGAAATCAGGTTCAAAAGCATATTTGTTACTGGTTTCTTAGCAATGAAAGGTAATAAGGGGAAAGAAAGGTGATATGTATGTGTCTAATTGAGTAGCAGAAGATGAACTACATGTCATGAGATGAAACTGGTTGCTGTGCACATATGACAAATATGATGCTGGATTTGTATGATCACATGAATGACAAGATATTATCGGAAATTAACCTACGTCAGCGGTATGAATATTTCAATGTGCTTGGTTCTTCAAAAGTTTGGGTTGGAATAAGAATATATTTGAACAAATCACTGAAATATCAAATTCCAGTTTGGATCAGAAAAGTAACTTAACAAGGTCTAACATACAGTTAGTTTTCTGTACACGAATGACTCACCCTGAGTATGCCGAGGTCTTCTTGAGGATGCCGACCGGTCTCTGGTCGGGGAAGGCGAGGGGCATCTCGTTGGGCAGGGGGATCAGGGAGGGAACTGAAACAAGGAACATGCTCCTTACCTTAAACATTCAAACTTCTATATAAGACTGGACTGTATTTCATTAAAACATTTCTTTCTTTCTGGTTGTAGTCAATACAAAATCATTCATGACTTAAAGTGGCATCTATTCTAAAAGGGTGATAGTTATTTAAAGGTATTGTTTTGTGGTTTATTGAGCGATTGAAGGCTTAACTAACATGATGAGAGACTTAGGATAACTAAATAATGGTATTGACATTCACACTGAATGATTCATTCAAAGTGAATAAAGAAGTTGATTATTCAGTGTTTTTCTTCATACTTTTGTCTTCATAATTTCCGCTAAGAATATAGGGAGTGTTAAACTCACTGGTTGTTTCGACCGGGAGGTCCGGCAGAGGAATCTGATCCAGCTGAACACGCTCAGCATTCTTCACTTGCTCTGAAACATACAACACTTCTCTTGTACTTCCTATATAAAACAACATCTTCTATTATCAATGAATATATGTCACTGAACAAAGTTTTATCTCATTACAATAGAGGGAAATTAACTGTTTTGTGGATGTTTGATATATTGTTGAGCATTTTTATGTTAATATTTCAGCCATTAACGGTTATTTCATTGGTGAAGATAAAAATAATAAATTCACATCAGTTAGAATTCTGAAAATAATTAATAAAATATTTGTCAAAATTCGAATGGAACAGATGGTAACCAGTATTCAAGAACGTAGAATCATATATCAAAAACCAAGATTAATCCAAGAGATTTAGATTGAAAGGAAGCTTGTGTCTATATTACACATGGTTCAGGTATGCAAGCTGTAGTTGCCGAAAGTACACACCGAAGTAAAGCTGCATCTGAAGCCTCTTCTTGTCGTATTCAAACTCAGCTTTCTTCAGCTCCACAGCATACTCAGGGTTCTCCTTGTCCTGTACCAACACATCACAACAACTCAATCAATTATCAGCTCACTTGTGTCATACACGAGGTATCCATAAGGAGATAGTAGCAATGGTAAGCACACCATTTGGGTGATGGATATTACTAGATATCCCGTAATTTCTCCATTAATTCAACTTCTCTGATAATTCAACCACATTTTTTTTTTTTTTATTTTGATTTAAACATATTTATTCACGAGAAGGGATTGGGAACAAGTTATACCAACTTAATGAAACCCATCCACTCACATATTTGGTAAAATATACCATTTAAAATATACAAAAATTTGTTTTAAGGTTTACAATTTATCTAATGAATTGATATGTAAAAATGATAAGTATGTGAGCTTTGTTCCTCGTCCTGAGCTCATTGATATAAAAATCTTGTAAATCGTTCAATTAAAATATGGGATGACATGTATATAAACATGCCCAATAAAATATACAAAAATTTCTTCAGTACTCACATAAAGACGCAAAACCCTCTGAAATGTTTCTTTCAGTTTCTTCCTCTTGTCTTTCAAAACTTTCTCATTAAGTTTTGGGGCCTCCATTGGATTATATTCTGAAATTTCAAAAGCAAAGCAAGTCAAATTGAAGAACATAAATCAGATAACATCAATTTGAAGACATTGTATTTTTGAAGTGTGTAAGAATGACAGGAGACCATGTGACGTACCCATGGAATCGATCTGTTCCATCTCTTCCAACAGCTTCATGGGGTCTTTTCCTTTCAGCACGGCCTGCCTCACCAGCATACGCTGCTTCTTGTTCTATGCACCAACAAACAACACAAATAACTTTCCTAAACTTCCTCCAAGAAAAGATTTCACTATAAGGTCTCTAAACTCCAGGTCAGATTTGACTTGCTTGTTTTTGGAAAACTTTGATGTGTTTATTGGTTCTTCATTCATCAAAGATTTACTCTCTCGTTCATATAAAAGAGTGAATGTTGTCTAAAACTTGAAACTCATTTACCAAGCTAAATTTGATATTTTAATTGAAATGTTGATAACATGCCTGGAATACCGATGCCAGCATTTATCTAAGGTTCAAAATATTGAACATAGGAATGGTGTAAGGTAACAATCTCACTCCAACAAATCTATGATGACACAAAAAGAAAACACACATTACAATTTGATATTTCTAAGTGTTTGATTGTCTAAATTAATGGAAGGTGAAAGGTTAGACCACCTGAAAAAAGCCAAGGGTTCCATGAAGAAGTTTCAGCTCATTACGCAGTGATGAACAAGTATTGGGATCTATTGCATTCCAATATGAGATAAAACACTTATCTGCTTCTTTATATTTTACCGCTAGTTTGGTTAAGCGAGGTGATTGAGGTTTAAAGCCGCTTCGAAGGGTATTTCACTTACATCACGGCTACGTTATTATTGCAGGGAGAAAGCATGCAACACAATTGTGTCTATGCATTGTGGTGAAACCTGCAAGCATGGCCTGCTGAAACTACAAAACCATGTGAATGGTACTCTGCTGAAAATGTTTGTAGCATTGTACTAACCCTACTGCGCATGGGACTGCAGACAAAGTTGCTGAGTCCATTGTTGGACTCATTAGGTTAGTCAATTGCCAAACATTGAATGCTTATTGTAAATACAGAACTTCCACATTCTTAATTTTGAATCTGATAGTTCAAGAAACAAATTACTAAAAAGTGTATACCTTTTTCAATTCTCTTTTTCTTGCCTCTTTTCCTGTTGATAAAAAGGGTCCAATATCAATAAACATAAGTAAGACATTCTTAAAAAGTGACTTCCACTTGTTTTAATGTATTTGTTAAATATTAATTATCTTGAATAATATTGAAATTACAATAATCTGGCTTGGAGATAAAACAATAAACTTCATTTTTGATATTCAGTATCTTGTTTAGTAGCAAACACGTTTTCTGTAATCAGATCCTAAACATAAACACTTACTGAACTGATCTGTGGGGTTCATATATTTCCCACTCTTGGTGGTGTTGATAGATCGCCGACCCATCTTTGCGTTTGAGGTTGTCTATCACCTTAGAAATAATGCACCAAAAAGCAGATCACAACAACAAAACCTCTTAGGCAAACTCTTTTGGAAACTACGCCATGACAGTCACGTGACGTGCGAAGGACCGTGCAACGGTAATCGTGATAGTTTGAATTAGAATGTAAAGCAAATAAATGTTTACAAACAAGATTTAGTTTCATCAGAGCAATCAGTAATTATAAAAGGTTCGTTTTTTTTAATTTAACACCGTTACAGCCACAAAGCGATCTAGCGACATAGGGCATGCTTGATTCAGAACCAAGTGTTTTATTCGGCGTACGCGTTGATTGAAGCATATATCTATTTTGAAATGAAATGCAAAGGGCGATATATTATGGCGGAGAAATGATTATCATAAAAAAGGCTTTAAAAAAGCTCTATAAAGGGGCTATCCATACATGTATTACAGAATGCACAACTAATTATTGATTCTTGTTAAAATAAGGAATTCCCGCAAGAGTCTGATTTAAACTTGTCGACCGCGTTCCGAGGTTAACATATTTAGGGACCGGTCATTTATTATAGGGGGGGGTGGGCCGGTGATTTTAGGGGGTGGGTCACAAAAAAATAAGACAGCCTTTAGGGGTGGGTCACAAAAAAATAAGACAGCCTTTAGGGGTGGGTCATAAAAAAATAAGACAGTATTTTAGTGCTGTTTTCAAACATGACAACAAATTTGGGTGGGTCATAAAAAAATATGACAGGCATCAGTGGGGGGTCATAAAAAATCATGACAGCTTTAAGGGGTGGGTCACTTTTTTTGGGACATACTGTGGGGAAATTTCACCGGCCCACCCCCCCCCCCCCCCCCCCCCCCCCCTATAATAAATGACCGGTCCCTTAACACTTTGTCTCTAGTTGGATACGAATACGGTGCATCAGGGTGTTAATTCTCTGCAAAATGGTCTGAGAACAGTCCGTATCGACGCATGTTCTGCTAATAAGATTTTCTCGAATTTTGACTGGCCCTCGGGGATAATCATGAAGTTTACTCGATGTTTGAATATTTTCAAGTTCTAACGAAATTTAATTCAAAATCACAACACTATCTGTACAACAGTTCGATATATTTATTTAAATCCTATGTGATTTCTCTTGTAAAATATTGATAGGGTGCAAGTAGAATCGGCGCAGGGGATGCTGACAAAAATGGTCATTATGTTTTATCAATAGCTTCATGATATGTAATACACATGTATATGTTTAAAATATTGTTTTATCATTTTTTTGCATAGCATTTTTTGACAGATGCTTGACTTTATAGTCCAACTAAATGTGAGGCATTGTTTGAGTTCTGATTCTATAGTTTGGGTTACACAACATTCGTAAACTGCCTGGGTTGCACTGATAGTACGATCCCAGGTAATTTATAGGCCAGATGAGGACAGCTTTTTAAAACACAAGTATGCTCAAACTATTGGACAGAAATGACTTCTTTATATAATGGGTTCGCAGCGTGCACCAAGTTTCAATATATAGTGGTAAGCCTGTTAATCGCTTCTGCGATGATGCGTCGACATTCGAATCAGGTATGCTCAAGGCGTACTTTAAAACAATGATATTTTTTAACGAGCGGCTCTATCAAAGAAGCAATTTGGATGTTTGGGGGATGTTGTGTACCTTATGATTATCTGATAACAAATGACAATAATGTCTTTTTAATGTCTTTCCTCTGGAAACTATGTTGTGCTGAAATGTGAAATATATGCTCATGAAATAACACACGTGTTATCATGAAGCATAAACGTAGGGCCTTTAATAACGTATAAAAAGTATGATATCTATAGGCTTAAAGTTTCAATTGTGTTGAACTTGTTTACGTAACATACAGAACGATTTAGACTTTTTGCATGGCTTTTTCGACTGAGGTCAATCTGATCGTTCTCCATTTTGTTATTTAGACATCTTCCGTTATGCATATATATACAACTTATTTATTTTCACGTTGCGCAGTTATTTAAATAATAATAAATAATAATAAATAAGTATCTAAATCTATATTTAATTGAAAATATTGGCTGAAAAATGTATGCAAAGCGCTTCTATCTTATTTTTTTTTAAAGTTATATACTGAAAACTTAAAATAATAAACATACACATTTTGCAGAGCATTCTTATTTATATATATAAACTTTTACTTTTTACAATTACTTTTGGTTAAGTGTGTCGATGAAAAATAAAAATAAGGGTGTACAATATTAGTTTTGTGTTGGTATATTAGGGTCTGAGAACGCAACAAACGTAACAAAAATGAGACTCCAAAAATAATCATAAATACCCGGAAATACAAAATAATATTATGATAAAAGCAAGCAAGCATGTGGCAGCACTTGATATCTTATTTGTTGCTTATTGTAAAAGTTGGAATCTAAATTGACTTACTTAATTGATGATAATGTAAATGCAACCCTATCATTAGTTAAAACTGTCAGGAAGTTTATCGCAATATACAAATCAGAGCAACCAAGGATAGAATTTAAGAAATTTTCTTTCATCACCAGAACACTTGATATGCAAATAATAAATGATATTATGATTATTATCTGCCTATCCCATTTAAACAAGCCAATTTACAGTGTAGGATTCACTTGTTTTTACTATCAGCAACACAACAAATAACATGAAAGCACATCTAATAGTTTCCGCCTTCGTACTTGGCTGAGTTTATTCCTTCATACGGCGTATACACCACCGGATATGCGTACACCGGCGAGACAGAAAGCGTGTTCAACACCTACTGTTATTTTACTTTTGTATTGAATCCAAACCAAGCAGTTACTGAGAAACTTTCTTGCATCTTACAATGGGCCTATTACTCGTTTGATATTGCATTTAGCATAACATATACATGTTGTAATAATTGTAACGTGATGAAAACAATGCTCAAACAGGGATATTTACATACAACGCGAATATATGTACAGCGTAGTGCCTGTAAAAACAAACCATTATACTGTTCACGTTTGATTTTACGGTTTCATAAAAAGACTGAGAAACCCAAATATATTTTTTGCGATAACGCAGGTCCTACAACGCTACACTTCAAAATTTGTTTGATTGTGGATCTACAATTGTGTTTTGGAGATACCAACATTAAATTATTTATTTACCTCATTAATTAGAAAATCTAAAATTCGAAACCATAGTGAATCTTCATAGGAAGTGTTTGAAATGTATTTGGAAAGGCAAAACCAGAAAGAATTAAACGAATTTTAATAATAAAAAAACCTTATCAAGAGGGTGTAAGTTCCAGCTATACTTGAAACAATCAAGGCCCAAAAATATCATGGATTAGAAGATTATTCGTAAACGATTCTAAATTATACAATCTTTTATTTCCTTGGCGTGAATTACAAGAAAATTTTGATTCTAAAAATATTTTTAGTAGATAGTTTATATGGGCAAATAACAACATAACAACAGGAAACAAGCCCATAATCTACGAACATTATCTACACATCTACAATCAAATGTAAAGTTTATAAACGATTTTATAAACTAATGACAATATTTTTTTTATCATATACAACAATTTCTTGGAAAGATTCAAAATATATAAAAAAGATTCTTCAATATTCAGGATTACTATCTTCGTTGAGAACATACTCCAAACAAAAAATTAATGAACATCAGCAAACAGGAACAACCCTTTTTACCTCCTATAATCTGAAAATACTATATAAAGCTGAGAATAAAAAATACAAATATGTAATTTGATATAGCGCGTTTTAGGATTAAAATCATCAAAAGCGCTTTACAATAATCAGGCTTTGGAATTTAGTACTTTTCAAAACAAATATAAGAAGGGATGTAATATATTCTACAACAGACTTCTACGTAATGAATTATCTTACTTCTCAAGCAAAACAAATGGGAAAACAACTAAATGTAAAATTTGAATTAAATGTATGGAAAACATTTAACCTCATATCATTTAGAGCATCATATTGAGCACCTTCCTACCCGAAGCCTAAAACGTCAGTTTCCGAAATGTCATATTCGGAAACTGACGTTTTAGGCTTTGCGTAGGAAGATGCATATTGTGTAAAACATAGATGGTTTTAATACCGTATTACTCATAGAATCTTGATAAGAAAACTTATGTAAATATAAAGTTATAGATTCACCATTGTGTAAAGTTTTTAAAAGGTTGAAATAAAATATATCATTTATTTACTATACCAATGCAAACTTTTCAAAAAGCTGTACCAGGATCTACTACAATGGAATGAAAAAGAAACTATAGCACTCAACATACAAACAATAATTCTGGGATTCAAGGAAAGGAACTCAATTTCCTATTTATCTTAACAACGGAATATATTTACTCCAGAAAACTTGCAAAGACGTTCTAACTCTCGCAGATATGAAACCTAAGTCAATCTCATTAAAATGATATCATAATTTCTTCAGTACGTTACGCAGAAAGCGTAGTGTAGCAAATAGAACATATTTTAATAAGATTGAAACCTAAGTTAAATTACAATTATCAGATACATAAAGCAAACACCTACACACAATGTAAATATGATGCCTTAATTTGTCTCATTTTGGTCGTCCTGCCATAGCTTATTTTCTTGAAAATGTCAACTTGCCTTTTTTAAAACAGCACATGCAGTGTTTCAAATATTGCCTGTCCGCTAGTCTTAAGTCTTTATTTATTATTTTACATATATTATAGTTTCTGATTCAACTTTCAATAGCATGTATGCCTTTCTCTGTTAATCGGAGCGTTCGGTTCTATGCTCGAGCGAAACATTCCGGGCTTCAATAACCTGGTTCGCCGGATATGACGCTTCAATTGGCGTACGCCGGGTGCTGCACTGGCCTACTAATCAAGTATTGCCTTTGACAGCTGAGAAGTGAACCATTTCAACCTGATTTCAACCTTGATCTATTTATTCAATGTTTGCAATGGATGATATTGCAAACCAGAAATATGACATCGATAGAAAATTGGAAAAGGTAACATTTGATTCTAGATGTTTTAGGAATAATGAAGATATGTGAATTTGTTTTAGGGTCCCTAGAATCTTTATTTTTAGGTTGTTTATGTGAAGTTCTGCAGACGATGTACCAAATGAATACAGGGTTATTTGTAAATTTGTTGATACCAAGGTCATAGTTATAGCTTAAAAAGTTCCATTGCTTTATTAGGTGTTTTCTTTCATTGCTTCTGTTAGCAAGTAGTATCTGGGTAAACCTTCACACCTTAGACTTAGTGTAATAAGTAAAGGATAATAACCTCTCCCTAGGGTTTGGTTACCTGAGGGTGAGGAGAAACCCGCGGGTCAGAGGCCCAAGGGTTTCCCTGTCTGACCCCAAATGTTTACATTTTCAACCAAGCCCGAGGAAGAGGTTAATATCTGTCATAAAAAGTTAAAGAAAGGAAGACACATTCGGTTCAAATATTGAAATATATAAACACTCAAAGTAACGCACTAATGCAGCAATTTATTGCCAGCTGGCTGTTTAATATGCTTATTACACTTTGCATACGATTTTAGAATCAAATATTGAATATATATATATGCAATATGTATAGAAAATTACAATATCAGTCAGATACAACAGTGAACATCCACTGACATGAAGCCTCGGTAGCTCAAGCGTTAAAAGCCCTGCTTGACAACATAGAGGCACCAGGGTGGAATCCCGCTTGAAACGTTAAATCCTAATTTGTTAAAAATTCAAAATTTTACAAATCCACTTGTTTGTTTCTACATCTACAAGTTATGAGTCTTGTATAAAATGAAAATTAAAAAAGGAAAAAACAAATATAAATTCTTTAGAATCTTCCAGGGATGTTCTATAGAATGTCCACGGGATAGGCAATGTGACATTGAAAGTACCAAGAGCAATATCCGGCATAGGCTTACGCTGTTGGAAATGACAAAAGCAGTGTTAGCTAGATACGCTGGTTTGAAAAGACAGCTGAACCCGGCGTATCATATTGCGTACAACTTTCTTCCGTGTGACATTCCACAACTTATTTTTTGTTACAATGAATACTTTTGATAACATATGAAAATTTATATGAATATAGTCCTCACTGTACTATATACTTTATTATACCTTAATTTGAATACTATATTTCTAACAGTCCAGGATGTATTGTCAGTTATGGATATGCTATGAGTTGATTCAGCGAGACCCATGTTTGTGCAGGAGATGTCCAATCTGGCCATCCTGCGGGAGAGTTTGAAGAAGAGCGGCACCAACACACAGAACATGCTGGGTATTCTCACCAGCTTTGAGAGTCGTCTCCAGCGCCTTGAAGACACCATCGTCCCGGTCTACAACGAGACAGAGAATCTCAGACGCAGACAAGAAAGTATCCTTTATCATAGACCACGGTATTCAATAGAAAGAATTACAGTAATTAAAAGTGATGATAAGCTGTTATTGAATTAAGATAACCACATAAAAATACATGATGGCGGTGTAGTTCTTTGATAAGAGACTTGGAAATTTTTTTTGGGTATCCCACATCTTTACCATTGTTCAGGACCCTTTCTTTTTGAAATTCGTCAGCCAGAGCATTTAGTCAACCTGAAATTTGATGCAGTTATTGTCCTATATATCGTTGTGGACCACTGAAATATGTTTTGGTTTTCATCTTTTATTGCTTTAGAGGAAAGAGATTTCTACAGCAGATAGGAGAAGTATATGTGCTATACTAGCAGGTCACTTTAAATGTAATGTAATAGATTATCACATGATGGTTTCTTAACAGTATAAGATATTGAGAAGACCCTGCACACTGTGGACAATGTTCTGGGTTACTACCATGCAGCCAAGGATGTGGAGACCGTCATTAGAGAGGGGTACCACTTGCTCTTATGTCTCATATGTATCAACAACTTCATATCCACTTTACAAAGCTATCTAATTTATTTGTATCAAATTGTTGCAGCAGTTTGGAAATAATGTCTTTATAAAACTCTTGGGATGAAAGTAAAACTATAGATTCTCTAAAATGCTTACAATGTGTTTCTTGTAGAAGGTTTATTTTCAAATCTACAGATGTTTGAAAATGTGAATGAATGTTTACTTTCAGACCCAGTGCAATAGACCTGGACACGTACATATCGTACATGGACAAACTGCTGCGAGCCATGCGATACTTCACCACCAATAACCCTGCTAGTACCGAGCTGGACCAGCTGGTATGTCACATGTGTATAAGTGGCAAACTCACTTTCTGGATTCATAGCATTTCAAATCTACTGGGAAATACTTGGAAAGTATTAAATGATGAAAGTTATAGAAAAAATGCTTGAAGATTCGATACAAATGTTAAACATTTCAAGAGTTTTAATGCAAAATCCCCTTGTGTCATCTTCAACTCTAAAATAATACCTCACTTGTTTTTGTTGTTATATGGATGATCTGTATGTTGAAGACTCGTATCTATGACGACGGTAAAGAGGCTCTCCAACACGAGTTCCGCTCCCTCCTGAACCGTCATGGACGTCCTGTCCCCCCCATCGTCATAATGGACCTGCTCGGCACAGATGACGGTCCGTCACTTTTATATTCTTCTGAGATAATTTTAAAGGAAAATGTTTTTTTATGTCATTTTAGTTTGGTGCATCATTGGTTACCCAAACTTAATTGTACAGAATTGAAGCTTCTATATCACATTACGTATCAAACAGAAGTGTACTGCCTAGCCCATAGTGTTTTGAGTATGCTCATCTTTTATATAGGAAATGGCCGATGTAATGATCTCAATGCTAGATCAATCCCAATGATTGCCCTTGACCTCTAACCTCTGCCTCCAGAGTTGCCGCCGATCGGGCTGGACAAGGAGGTGTTTGCCCTGGAGCATCTGCCGGAGAAGGTGGTGGAGCAGCTCAGCGACATCTCCAAGTGGCTCGTCACTAACAACTCCTCATCAGAGTTCACCAAATACTATTCAGCTGCTAGAGCTGCTATGCTCACAAAGTCACTACAAGTGTGAGTTAATCTCAGTAACCATGTCCTTTTCATCTTTTGTATTTATAATCTATGAACTTTATGTTGTGTTGTTTATAATCAATGGTAAGGCATTGTGTGAAAATGTGACTATGTTATCATGTCTAGAAATGTAGTTAGGTTTGTTTAAGCAGATAGACAATTAACTTACTAATTATTCAGCACTTGATGATGGGGTATATATTGTTTTGCTATACTACCTAACAAAAGTGTGTTTGAGAGTTCGTAATATTGAGTTGGAAATAACTCCCATTATCCCATTTTGTTAATTTTTTTTCTTATGAAGGAAAAGGGAAAACAGTTGAAATCTTATGAGACTTACCTTGACTTTAAAGTTCACATAACCACAAACATATTTCACTATTTTCTTTGGAATATAGAAAGTCTGATTACAATATTGTATAGTGCGTTAAAGGTCGCTACTCAAATATGTTTAAGTTGGTAATGAAAGCCTTTTTTGAAAGCCACTTTTGATGGGCCGCTTAGACCTATCTGACAACAAACAAGTGAATGCATGACTGGTCACGCCCCCATTTTATGACTAACCTTGACTTTAAGATTTGAATGGCTTGTTTGGCCATGTTAAAATGGTAAAGTCTGATTACCGTTAGAGGAAATGTATATATTACCTCTGTGTGTTGTGTTGTTAGACTGCAGGAGCATCTGAAGACGTCAAGCGGCAGCAGCAACACTCACGTGGGACAGCACTCTCCCGCAATGGTACCCTCTTTATCTTTACTGACTAAGGGTTAACATAATTGTTTTGTCTCAAGCATATTGAAGTTGGTTTTCCTGTAGTTCGTTTAGGACCTTGGATCATGGGTTAAAAGAATTGTTTGTTTAGAAACGAAACTGTATGCAGTAATGTTTTCGTGTAGAGCTTCATTGTAATTCAGTGACCTCCGCTATAGACAACAGTGGTTCAGGACAGTGCTTGCGAGTTGCATTGCAAGATAGAGTTATAGATAGAAGGCTTCCTGTTTGTATCATGTTATGGTTCTAGCCTCTGTCACTGTGAAATACACCTGAAAATCTCAGTTGATAAAAACCTAATGACCCCTGTTTTCAACATTATGTTCACTTTTATTATGTGACTCACCTTCAACGTCAATTGCTGGAAATGTTTCAGACCAACAAGTTCCGAGCTACGAAGGACACGCCGGGGAGAAAGAGTATGAAAATGACGTGAGTGACTTTATATTGTCAATAACAATCATTTATAAAAATTAGTCAGTAATTGACTATAAGTTTGGGAATGCTAACCAGCTTGTTGCATATTGTTGCATACCCATTTAATGTAAATATCTAATTTTCAGGTTTAAACCCTTTAAAAAATCTTCAACTCTAAAAGCAGGAAGGTCCCCCTTCGAACAAGGTATGTGCTTTTTGTCAAATACTTTTGATATTCATGATGTCAGTACTGCAGTCCTCGAACACCAGATCGTTCTCATTCTGTTATTATTAGCCCCATTTGATCAAATCCCCCTTATGTCTGTCTTAAAAAGTGTCTTTCATTCCATTGCACTCAAAATATTAATGAAAAGTATGTAAATCAAATCATGCATGTTATCTTAGTTTTTAATCTCTTGAGTGTATTTTATTCATTAATCAATTATAGCTCTACTCTATGGAATCAATTGTTTGCATTAACATGTAATCAATCGGTATCACAACTCATAATTATCACCTCTTATGTAATTGATTGAGAAACTTGGTCAACCTGAGTAAGGTACTTACTACTAAGATACTATTATAGGCAATTGTTCTGTGCCTACAATGCCACATCCTTGGTACCACTAGTATTATAAGTTATTCTATATGACCTCTGACCCCACCAGGTCACCGGCGCCAGGGGTCGTCAACGGAGAGCATCAAGGAGGACCATGTTGACGTGGAGACGGACCTGTATATCACACAGCTCACGGCCCTCCTCAGACTCATGCAGGTTAGTCATGTATAAGGGATATCTTAATGACCTTCCATTTAATACTGTTTTCATTTAGTGAGTTAATGATTAAGTTTAAAACATACAAAAGTACTTGGCACTATTGTGAAGTCATGTACATCAGTATTAAACTAGTGTCATCTCTGTATAGATATTTCACTGCAGAGCTTACCTGAGCAAATAATAAAGCTCTTATTTACTTTTTGTGATAGTAATAGTCCATTTATTTTTGAGAGTTTCTATACTAGCTTATTAATCACCACTAATGAGGATCCTAGGCCATCCCAGCTTTCAAAGGCTTGTGGCCTTCACCGTGCAGCAAATTTGTATACAGAGGCACAGTTTTAACAAATTTCTACAAATTACATCAAATGTCTTCATTGTTTTGCTACTGATACCTTTGGAATTCAAGCCTATGAGCTCTCAAACTACCTATGCAGGAAATAGGTACACCAAACTACTTGCTGCTTAACTTCATCTGATAAATTCAAATTGAAATGTGCCGGGACCATACTTGCCTGCTTTAACTGGATGCAAACTGCTTTGGTCAAATTGAAACAGGTCCACATAGATGAGATAATAGGCTGCACTCCACAAAGAGATAGATAAATTAACTGATTGATCTTACAATCTTATCATCAATCTTTATGAATATTGTATTGACCAAGACGCTTAATCCGTTGTAGGTCTATGACCCATGCAATAAGAGAATGTGAACTGTTTACAGAGTGAGTCCCACCTGATGAACGGCATCATCCCGGAGAAGTACCAGCGCAACGTGTTTGACCACACCGTCCAGGGCGCGCTGGACATGATCGTCAGTGAGGGAGAGGTCAGTCATTGCAACTGCTATGTTTACTCATACATCTTTTTTCCAGTTACACATCTTAAAACAAGTGTTCAAAAGGCTGTTAAGGGGTATGTTCTAATGGATTAAATATTGCCTAAGGGGAGCTATAAAACAACAAACTAATCATGCCCTGTTAGGAGGTGTTCGATTTCTCTGCGTCTTTGTGCCGTTACTACTTGCTCATCGTATATCTTTTCTGATGTAATATTTGGTTACTTGTCAATAAAAAAATCAGCTCTATGTCATATATTCTGTTTGTTTAAGATTGTTTTAATTGAAATTGCTGTTTGTAACTATTATGGGTCAAATTTTAATTAAGGAGATAATGAAATAAAGAATGTTTTTGTAGTGTGCATTTTTGAATTAGGAAAGAATGAAATATGCAGCATTATATACCCTGCCACAATGAAATTGTCAGAGAATAAAGAATTGAATTGTCCATCACTCCATATATTGACCTGAACTCAAATACACTTTAACACTTTGACACTCAGTACAGGGCAACAATCATCTTGTGTAACAATTCTGTACCAATGTTTCGTTATTAAAAGCTTACAACAGAAAATATGAGATGTTAAGGTTTGACGATGGAATATCGCATATAATCATTGTTTGATAATCATATTAATTCCTTTTATCAGGGATTATCTGAATATTGTTTGCCAGAAACTAGTTATACTCCCTATTTTACCTCAATGGGTGTGATGTGTTCTAGCAACTGGCTGCCTCTGCTAAGAGGAACAAAGGCCGACATGAGTTCTCTGCGGTGCTCTCAATATTTCCCATCGTCAAACATCTCAGGCTGGTGCGACCAGAGTTTGACTTGATACTCGAGGTACCAGCTTTTATTGAGCTTATAATTTAACCAATCATAATTCTTCTCTTCTTCTTCATATTAACTTCTTATGTTATTATTAAGTTCTTATGTTATTATTAAGTTCTTATGTTATTATTCAGTTCTTATGTTATTATTAAGTTCTTATGTTATTATTAAGTTCTTATGTTATTATTCAGTTCTTGTGTTATTATTAAGTTCTTATGTTATTATTAAGTTCTTATGTTATTATTAAGTTCTTATGTTATATGTTCATTGAAGGAGAAATGAAAAAAAATGTAAAATGAAGAGATTAATAAGATATTTCTGATTTTATCACAATGGTGTAATTTTAAAATAAAATCAGTATAAAACTATGATCAAATAATAAGTACATTGTCACAAAGACATGAAACTAATTGCAAACACCATCCGTGTTCACTGTGGTATTGCCTAAGTATCCTGTACATGTGAATGAAAGTCTACTGAAGGTATTCTGCTAATGAGGCAATGTGTCGTACAGGGCTGCCAGGCACCAACCAGATCGAGACTCGTCTCCCTGCTAGCTACCCTGGATAGCACAGTGAGTACCCTGGTCTTCCCTCGCTGACGTCCGATGAGTCGTCCCTAGATAAGCTTCACCAAATACCTTTACTAAGTACTTGATTGATCAGTATAACAGGCTTCATGTGCTTGTGTTGCCTCTAGAATAATGGTGGTATGTAAAAGTATAGATCGTTATTCAGAATGCTAAATCTGATTATAGATGTATCATGATACTTTGATATGATTGCTTTTTTATCAACATTCACGGTCTTGGAATAAAGGAAAATAATAAGAACTTATTGTTCTGGGATATTGTAATGTATCATCAGAACTTTTGTCAGCCTCTTGATGGGTCACTCTGACTCTAGACTCAATAGTTCTTGTAGTTCCTCTCAACCATCACAAACATTTTTTGCAGGGAGCAAAGGCACTGGAAGATTTTCAGGACAGTGTGAGGGTAAGTCTTATCTGCAATATATGTCTCAACAAGAAGTCTGAAAGAGAGCAACTTTGGCAGGAAAGTATCATTTTAGAGCAGGGTTCAAAATTAGCACGAGCCCGGTAGCCCATTGCTGGTGTAAAAGATGCTGGGCTAGTAACGAGCAATCAGTAGAAGTCCGGACTAGTTGAATTTAAAAAAAATATGATTATATCAGTGTATTTGGCAAGTCAGAATATCTTTGGGCTAGTGCTCACACAAATGCACTAGTCTGAATGGCTAGTACCCCAATAGGACTAATTCCAACGCCTGTAGAGCCAATAGACATTTATTAATAACATTAGGAGTGTTTGAAGTTGAGACTGATCAAAAACTGGACAATGAATCACGTCAATCACTCAAATGTAAATTTTGAAACTTTTCTAAAGCAGTCAGAATGACAGTTTCGAGTTGATAATGATTGGAAGATTGTTATGTAACGAAGATTCATGAACATTTGAGTTGTGAAATTGTCTTCAACAAATATTTATGACTGACAACAAGACTAACAAGAATTAATCTTGAAATTACCATTTTGGGATGAATATGTGATATGTTTAGAATTCATATAATTAATCATGCCATCTACGTTTGTTTCAAAGCAAAACAGCATTTTCATGATATGTGTGAAATCACGGATTGTCTCTTAATTCACTAAACCATAGTGATATATGACTCACGCAGGACTTGATGAGAATGTTGTTCTGTGTGTATTTCAGAATGACCCCGAAAAGGTGATACCGAAAGATGGAACAGTTCATGAGCTTGCAAATAAGGTAAATAACAATGTATCCCTTCCATTAAATATTTGTGATCAGAAACTTTGAGAAATTCTGCACATGAGAAGTTTGTAGAAATGATATGAAAATTTACTATTCGCTTCTCCTGCATGAAATCCTGAACACAAGTAATGTGTCTGTGAGAAAGAGCAGATCATTGTTATGAAAATAGCTAGTTGACCAATTTCACTTGAAATTCCAGTCTATATTAACCTCAGGCCATGCCTGGGTCATTGTTCGTAAATAACTAATCAATTGTTTGTAATTAACCAATTTAACAGAAGAAATTTTATTCAGAAGAAACATTTTTCAGGAAATTATTATGATAATGAAAAAGTGTCTCTTATGACTTACGAAGCACTTACATATTGATGTATAGGATTAAGTTCTGCTCTGACAAGGATACTATATTATTTAGCACAGAAAGATGAATGAAAGGTAAGCTAGTGTGTGTTGTGTCCCCAGACAATCATCTTCCTGGAACAGCTGCAGGACTACGCGGAGACAGCCGGCGCCATGCTCCTCATGCACGGTCAGTCTCTCATCTTGTCATCCCAACTTGCTGTGCCTAAACATCTCTGTAGTCACGGAGCTCTCTGTAGATAAGTCAATGTGTCACGGAGCTCCCTCTGTAGATAAGTCAATGTGTCACGGAGCTCTTTCTGTAGATAAGTCAATGTGTCACGGAGCTCTCTCTGTAGATAAGTCAATGTGTCACGGAGCTCTCTGTAGATAAGTCAATGTGTCAAAGCTCTCTGTAGATAAGTCAATGTGTCACGGAGCTCTCTGTAGATAAGTCAATGTGTCACGGAGCTCCCTCTGTAGATAAGTCAATGTGTCACAGAGCTCTCTGTAGATAAGTCAATGTGTCACGGAGCTCCCTCTGTAGATAAGTCAATGTGTCACGGAGCTCTCTGTAGATAAGTCAATGTGTCACGGAGCTCTCTGTAGATAAGTCAATGTGTCACGGAGCTCTCTCTGTAGATAAGTCAATGTGTCACGAGCTCTCTGTAGATAAGTCAATGTGTCACGGAGCTCTCTGTAGATAAGTCAATGTGTCACAGAGCTCCCTCTGTAGATAAGTCAATGTGTCACGGAGCTCTCTCTGTAGATAAGTCAATGTGTCACGGAGCTCTCTCTGTAGATAAGTCAAAGTGTCACGGAACTCTCTCTGTAGATAAGTCAATGTGTCACGGAACCAGTGTTCGCACCAGAGCGCGGCCTTGCGGCAATGCCGCACAAAAATAGAAAATGTCCCCATTAAAATCATCTAATGCGGCATTGGCCCGCACAAATAATGATCGACATAACGGAAAACACTTCCAGATTAATCAACGATTGCGGGTTGAAAACGGCAATTTAATATATATTATCAAGAACTATTGCTTGAGAAGGCTTGTTATTCATCTGAATGGTTTAATCTGACATATTTTCACTCTTTTCATCGTATTTTATCGAAGTTCAAACACATCTTCAAACTCGAGAAAGCTAATGTTTACTATACGAAATCGTAATTTCTTTACGACAAATAACATTACATGTAATATTGTTGTGCTTATGGTTTTCTTTTTACAGTTTTTCTTCGAATTCTACATTCATACATATTTCAAATAACTGCACATTGTTTTTTAAAACGTAAAATAATTTATTTTTCTTTTTAAATCGGTATATTTAGTCATTTAATATTTTATCGTCAATATGTTGTCATGAAGATATTATGACCACATTTTACGTTTCCTACATCGTGTTCAAATCAACACGCTGATTGGTCGACTTTTATAACTTCCGTTTTCTCAGCCAATTATAAGGCTTGTAACGAATATATCTTTTATCCGTAAACACATCATGAAGCAGAAGTTGTTCGTTTTTTAATGAGAAAAATATGTAATCTGAATAAAACAACCACCATTGTAAGTGACCACTTGTACAATTTCTTTTTGTCATTCCAAGTTGTATTGATATACATCTGACAATTATCATTCGATATCAATTTCAATGCAACTCGCATCATTATGTGACTTCACTGTCAGTAAGCAATTAAGAGCTGCGATGGGTCGGCTAATATACAAGATATTATTAGTTTTTACTGGAATTTGGGTGGACAAGAAACTTTTCCCGGTACGTGTTACTTACTGCGAGAATCAACTTTATTCACATTGATGAGACAATTTCCTAGCTTCCTGTGACTAAGTTTACAAATTAAACTTGCTAAATGGTGAATAAGAATAGAATATATAATATAGACTTTGTTAAAGTCAAACAAAACTCAAAAATAGGTACAGTAATAATTTATGTACATTAGGACAACAAAATAATTAAACATTAATTTTAAAAACACTTTGTCCCCACTATTGACAAAATGTCCCCACTTTTTGGACATATGGGGACCATGGGTCCCAATGTTTGGAAAAGCTGGCTCCAACACTGCGGAACTCACTCTGTAGATAAGTCAATGTGTCACGGAGCTCTCTATGTAGATAAGTCAATGTGTCACGGAGCTCCCTCTGTAGATAAGTCAATGTGTCACGGAGCTCTCTATGTAGATAAGTCAATGTGTCACGGAGCTCTCTATGTAGATAAGTCAATGTGTCACGGAGCTCTCTATGTAGATAAGTCAATGTGTCACGGAGCTCTCTCTGTAGATAAGTCAATGTGTCACGAGCTCTCTGTAGATAAGTCAATGTGTCACGGAGCTCTCTGTAGATAAGTCAATGTGTCACGGAGCTCCCTCTGTAGATAAGTCAATGTGTCACGGAGCTCCCTCTGTAGAAAAGTCAATGTGTCACGGAGCTCTCTGAAGATAAGTCAATGTGTCACGGAGCTCCCTCTGTAGATAAGTCAATGTGTCACGGAGCTCCCTCTGTAGAAAAGTCAATGTGTCACGGAGCTCTCTCTGTAGATAAGTCAATGTGTCACAGAGCTCTCTCTGTAGATAAGTCAATGTGTCACGGAGCTCCCTCTGTAGATAAGTCAATGTGTCACGGAGCTCTCTGTAGATAAGTCAATGTGTCACGGAGCTCTCTCTGTAGATAAGTCAATGTGTCACGGAGCTCTCTGTAGAAAAGTCAATGTGTCACGGAGCTCTCTGTCGATAAGTCAATGTGTCACGGAGCTCTCTATGTAGATAAGTCAATGTGTCACGGAGCTCTCTCTGTAGATAAGTCAATGTGTCACGGAGCTCCCTCTGTAGATAAGTCAATGTGTCACGGAGCTCTCTCTGTAGATAAGTCAATGTGTCATGGAGCTCTCTGTAGATAAGTCAATGTGTCACGGAGCTCTTTCTGTAGATAAGTCAATGTGTCACGGAGCTCTCTCTGTAGATAAGTCAATGTGTCATGGAGCTCTCTGTAGATAAGTCAATGTGTCACGGAGCTCTTTCTGTAGATAAATCAATGTGTCACGGAGCTCTCTCTGTAGATAAGTCAATGTGTCACGAGCTCCCTCTGTAGATAAGTCAATGTGTCACAGAGCTCTCTCTGTTGATAAGTCAATGTATCACAGAGAACTCAGCTGCACGACTGATTTGCCAAACCATCCCTAAAAACTCTTCACTGGCTGGCCTACTGCAAATTCCACAGATATGTTCCAAATCATATGGAGTTTGGTCCTTCTCCAGAAATGCACCGTTCCACTGGAACAATTTACAATCCAGTATTAGATCAGAACTTGAGAACTTTAAGGCACAACTCAAAACAAAGATATGAAACCATAAAAAATTGATTTGTTTAGGGTGAAATGAATGTGAACATACTAAACCTTGCAGTTGACTATTGCTGTTAAAGAGTTATCGGTAGAACCAGTTATCATATCATCTTTACCCAGTGTCTATTTAGTTCCCCAATGTAAATAGGAGATCCGACCTCAATTCAAGGAAATGTGGTAAAACTATTGTTGCATACTGTTTATTGGTAATTATTGTAACACTTGATCATTAAGCTATGAAAGTAAATGTAAGCAATATGAGGATGTATAGATAAGTAAATGTGTTTGTGATCTTGCAGGAGAGCAGGCGGCACCGTCCCAGAACTCCATAACACCGGAGGTTTGTCGCTTCAGGCTGGCCGACTATATGAGTATGTACCCTCACTGATTACCTATATGCATCCTGCCATCTGTCATTAGATAGAGTTAACAAAATTATGTTGTTCCTCCAAGGCAGCTCAACTCTTCAGTTCAGTATCCATTTCATGTTATTTTTGTAAAATAATGTTACTTTGTATGTGATTTGCTGACAATTACTCATGATTGACTGGCCTCAAATGGAACAGTTATGAGATTGAAACTTTGCCAATAATTCCAGCATTGTTAAGTTTCAAAATAATGATAATGATAATAAGGTTTTGGTCTTCATGATAAAAATGCATTTCTTCAAAATGATAGTTATGAAAAGATAAAAAGAAAAGAAAAGTAAAAGTGAACACATGTGCTGATTTTGCTGTTGATAAAGTCAAGTGTATGATATGAAGCATGTTTCTGTGTGTGCAGCGCGGGTGTTGTCGGCTCTGGGACTGAACCTGACCAACAAGGCTGAGATGTCCAACTGTGATCCTGCTCTCAGACACATCTTCATGCTCAACAACTACCACTACATTCTCAAGTCTCTCCGGAGGTAACAATATCTATAACTAACATTCATGTGTGCTTAGTCGTCCACAAAAGACTCTGTTGCTATGTAGAACTCAGAAAATATGGTGGAAAAAAAATCAGTCTGATTAAAATCGACCGTGCTCCGAGGAATAAAATATCAAAAATATTGTCTTTATCGGGGCTCGAACCATTCAGGATATCCTCTCCGTCTAGGTCTGAATGCACCCACCTCTATCGCGTGTTGCTATAACCAGTTTAGCGCAGACAGACCCAGTTGTAAGCCTTCCAATCATATCCTCGTTTTTAAATAGCGTTTAGCGGTGATTATGTATAACAAATGGTACACCGTAGTTACCTGCCCCTGAGGGATACCGAAGCTTTCACTGCGCTCCTTTCGATTGGCAAGATGAGCTTGTGTCAGAACATGCGGGCAATAGGGGTGCCTTCAGACTGTGAATGAGAGGAAAGCCGGGCTGGGTGTTGTTCGAACCCCGCTAGAGATAATATTTTTACACTTTTTTCCTCGAATCACAGTTGATTTTAATCAGACTTGGAAAAAAATCCAGTTACAGAGCTAATTTTATATCAGGCCCCAAATTTGTGCAACTCTCTGGCAAAAGGAAATGATATTTTATGAATTAACAACATGTTCTCATTTTAAAAATGATAATTTGGTGAAGATCTTGTTTTTTGTTTTCAAGCTAGTCACTTTGAAAATAGAGATAAATACAAGTTTATGTTATAATGTTATTAATCAAGTTTTTCCATATTGGTCCAGTTACAGGTCCAAGGTCTGCTGTATTGGCCCAAGGCGAAGCCAAGGGCTAATATAGAAGACCGAGGACCTGTAACTGGGCCAATACGAAAAACTTGATTAATGACGTTTTTATTAATTAACTTCTTTGTAATTTACTTGCACAACGTTAGAGAGTTATTTTTACCGAAATCAAATTATCAATGAGACTGATGAACTGTCATAAATTTTGAAAGTTTTGAAGCGATAGCTTCGGACTCTCGCCATTTGTGTGTATGCGCATGCTCAGACTTGTATTGGCCCAGTCTGCTCGTATTGGCCCTGTTTTGCTCATATTGGCCCAGTTTTCCTGTATTGGCCCAGTTGTGGATTCGTATAGTGCCATATCAATGATAGTTAATTAATAATATGATATACTTTCCTACCACTAAAGTTAAGATTATGATGCTTTACAAATGTGTTAAAGGGATATCCCATAACATGTATTAAGCCAATAGAGAGGCTTTTTGTCACACTCTGGAAGCTGTTAGCTTTGAATAACATAAGCCAGTTGTATGTAAATCATATATTATAAAGCAAGTTAAACCTTCATTTCCGGGAATGAACATAGTTTTGTTTTAAGTTAGTGGTAGTCCAAGCATCTAGCATACAACAAGACTTAGCTGAACATAAATGAGTCAATTTCAAAATCCATGAGAAATTCTGACTTAATATATTTGGTCAAATAGTGTTGAGTGACATGTTTTCCCAATGTTCTATGGAGACATGTTTGAATGGCATTAATCGCTTTGAATGTCAATTTAGAAATTGAAGCAATAAGAAATGACAAGTATTTTTATAGATACACAACCTCTTTATTCGGTGTACAGATACTACCTTTGAAGTCTGTAAGTCCAATATTTACTTAAATATTGAAAACAGCTGATGATGTTGACATTTATATGTGCTGACTGTGTTGCAGATCCAAGTTGATAGAGTTGCTGCAGGCGTGGAAGCCGAACGTGACGGAGACCTACGAGGAACAGATCACCATACAGAAGAGGAACTATTCAGAGAGGTTAGACACACTTGTCTCCAAGTGCTGTTTCAACATGCTGATACATCCAACATTTATTTCCTGATACATCACTTAAATGCATCAATTCTTTGCCTAGAGCATAAGGAACGATTGATTCGCGCCATGTTTCTCTATTTCTACATTTGCAGAAGAAAGGTTATTCTGGTCTTTAATATTTCAAACTCTTAGCTGCAGTAGCAGTTTGTGCCAAATGATTAAGGCTAGGTATGCTGTAGTTCTCCAGGAACTGTAGGGACTTGGTTTCCATGGGATAAAGCATTGTTGCTCATCAGAGGATTGAAAAGTTTCTGAGTAATGCTACTTTGTTTTTCTGCAACTTCATGCTTTAATGTCCTCTTTCAGTTGGAACAAAGTGCTACAGTTTGTGATGGAGGTCGACAAGCCCATGTCTGTACAGAGGACACAGAACTCAGAGGTCGTCAAGGTCAGTTGTCATACTTTACCATCATTCATTGTTGATTTTGTCTATTATGTATGTCTATCACATTATAATTTCATTGCTTGAATTATTTTTGAGATAATCAATAAATTGATTCTTATTTCTCAATCTTGTTGCAGCTGAAAGACAAGGACAGACAGAACATAAAAGATAAATTCACGGTAGGTGTGATGGTGTAGAGGGTAGAGTTTATCATACTTTGCAATAATTCAATGAGTTAGTAAAAAATCTAAATATTAACTGCATTCTTAAATGCGAAGTTGCATGATTAACAAAATAGACACAAGTACTCCACATATAAGCATGATTTTGATAAGACATGTTAAAAAAAAAAATGATTCAAAATATTGTCATCATTTAAGTAGTCCTTGATTTATCTATAGATATATCTATTCCTCTCCATAAGGTCTGAGGACACTCCCTGTAGTTGCATGTTCTGTGTTGAGTGTATGTTAGTGTTACAGAGATTCTCCATCCAAACCTTTTCCCTTCTGAAAGGCTTTGTTAGTCCCAAGCTGTTCTTATAATTCTGACATAGGTACTCATAAAGCATGTGTTCTTGTGTTCTGTCCTCGGCCAGTGTTTCCAAAATGAGCTGGAGGTTTCTCTGTAAGGATCCTGTGCTTTGATCATACATCATCTCTACTTTGTTAGCAGCGGACCCACATTCACTTGTCCTGTCCTCTGTCAGGGATGATACAAGGAGCTGTAGCTTTCTCCACAACTTTTGCTCAATTTATTCAGAAATGTGTACCAACGTTCGCAGAGAACTGCTTGAGAACGACACAAGAGTCTGTGTCGAAACGTCGCATATATTGAACAAAGAAGTTGTCATCCATATATTCCTCAGCATTATTTTGTATTCTCTTGTCTGGCAGGGTTTCAACAAGGAGCTGGAGGAGATCTACAAGATCCAGAAGTGCTACGCTATCCCTGACGCCGAGCTGCGGCAGTCCATGAAGGCCGACAACAAGAAGTACATCACACTGCGTTATGAAGTCTTCCTCAACAAGTATAAACCTCTCAACTTCACCAAGAACCCACAGAAGTACATCAAGTATGACGTGAAGGGAGTGGAAGATCTCATAGACAAGTTCTTTGATGCTGCTGCGTAGTCAATACTTCTACATTTGATAACCTTATTCAGACAACTGTAGACTCAATGGTCCAATAAGGTTGGAATCGACCAGAAATGAACTCGCATTGTCCAAGCATGTGGCTTCAGCTACTCAACGCGCCATTGTGGTTAGATCTGGCTGCATTAATTCAAAATCTGCCTTCCTTTGATGCTCTGATGCTAAAGTGGCATTATTTTTCTATCAAGGAGTAGTGTCATCCATTTTTGCATTCCCTTGTTGAAAGAAAGTTGTTGGAGCAAAAATTGGATTATCATTCCATGTCTGTTTCTTTCAGGAAAGGTTATGATAAAAGTTTTGCAAAAGTTAGATAACTGTGGTATCTGGGGATGTCCTGTGGTAAAGTATGAATAGTTAACTGGTAGCTATTAACTACCAACATCCTGCTCTAGAGAGAGATTATCACCACTGGCTGCTGGGCGTCACAATGTATGCTGCGTTTTCAACATCAATTAGAAGGGATCAATATGCTCAGTCATCTTATAAGGAATTGCCAGCTGTTTCCTATGTGCATTATAATAATGATAAAAACACTTTAGTGTCTTCAGTACATGTACATATGGGAAATTTGTTTTGTGCATTTTGATCCCATAAGCCACTGTGCAGGGCCAGTTAATGCATTGTTCTGCTTTTCAATGCTTGGTGTCAAGCAAGGCAGCAACAACTCCAACCTTTTATCGTCTTTTGGTATAACGAGACCCGGAATCAAACCCTGGTCTGGATGACAAGGCGGACACTCTACCACTAAGCTACGTCCCTGGTATCGTAACTTAACTTTGACGAGTTTACGTAAGTGACATGTTGTTTTACAACATTGTTAACCTGAATTAAGTTAAAATGAAGTTTTGAGAATAGATCTTGTCCGAAAAATAAGGTATATTTGCTTGTACATTCTATCTAAATTTGCAACAAACAGCCCTGTGAGTATGTCATCTTCAATTCTGCAATATATCTCTCCCAAGATCTATAGCTTGTTTAGTGGATATCCAGATATCCAGATGAGGGTGTATCCTCAAAGGTTAAAGAAACTTATAGCAGGCTATTTTGCTTGTGCTGTTGTCATATATAAATAACGTTTCTATGTAAAGACATAAACAAACGTATTTAGTTTGTGTCGTGTTGATTACTTTATAATAACCCATGATAGGTTGAAAATGCACATAATCACTGATGCCTGATGTTGGATAACGTAAATATCAGACTAGTGAATATTTCATGGTACCCTGAAATTTTACTTAAATATATTGATATATCCCATAAAGACATATATATTCCATGTTTTATCAACAACATTCTGTTGAATGTATATTTGATGCAAGTGCAATAAGAATGTCAAGCTTTGTTATGTTTTGCATGTTTTCATTTTATATGTATTGATGTAATCATTTTGTCTGATTTCACTATCAGAGTCATATGTGATATATATACTCGTAGTGTTCTTTCACTGATGTGGTATAACTTGAACACAAATTAAAATCTTTAAAGAGTAAATTAACTGTTTGATCTTTCTTTTGTCAGCAATGTGATACATGGTCTCATCTCCACATAGAATGCATCTACATCCTGTTTTCCAGAATCGGCAAGCTTCGGATATTTGTTACTTTTATCAATTTGTGTTGATGTATTTGATATCAGAAGACACTTGGGTGAGATTCTCTATTTCTTCTCACATGTGATATTGTTCTCAGATTTATGTGTGCTATAGTGTCAAGACTCTACATTGTAGAATCCCTTCAAAGCAGAACAAACTACCCTGTAGGGTATATACTTAGGAACAAAATCATATGGTAATTAAAGATGCATATTCAGAGTAAAACATGAAAAAGTATTTTGGTGTAATTCACTAACATTTTCTACTAAGTAAACAAAGAACAAAATACATGAAGATACATACAATATACCAAGGGCATTACATCAACAATAAGATGGCAATATTGTTCAGGCGTGAAAAATGCACTTGCAAGTACGTTTCCATGGTAACTGTAAAATTGACAACTATAGAAGTCCTGGAAAGCAGATCTTGTAGACACACTGTGTCATGGGGATTATAATTTATAGATTTGGTGACCCTGTGTATACCCTAGATTATTATTTGCAGATTTGTAAGCCTCCTTTGTCTTACTCGATTGAGGGTCACTCCGTTACAACTTTTACATTTTCTTGTTTGAGGAATTTCCATTTCTGAATTGATTACCAGTATCTAAAATCACATCGCTTACATACTTACATTTTAGAAGTTGGTGACCCTGTGCCCCCTACTATAACCTTTTTTCATCTTCTTCTCCAGAAACACATTTTGAAATGTTGTGTAAAGACTCTTTAGGTAATAGGGATTCTAAAGAGATTGTACATTTGGTGACCATGTGGCCTCTCCTTAGGGGGAAACACATTGGCCACACCCTTAAGCAAAATTAGACATAAATCCTGACAGAGCCAATCACTCTGTTTTTAATGATAAGAAATAAATTTACAAATAAATAGCATCAAGTGAGCCTTGCTTATCTTAACATTTGTAGACAGTTTTTGGTTAAAGACATGGCAAGAGGATATTAGGACAGGTCAAATAAAGTATCACCTTATCCCATTGTAACTGATAATCAATCATGAAATCACACCCAAATCCCAACACTAGTATCACCTTTGTGATGCTTGACTCGTTGCAGTATTTAATCACCAAATTTCATAAGAAACGACAATAACGACTTTTTAAAATAGTTTATTCAACAAGAAGTATAAAAGAAAAATCACAGGAGTAGATAATTATCACAGGTTATGCTTTTATTAATTTACATGTTCTTTTCTCAAAAATAGTTTTCGCAGGTAAAGTGATATTTCAAAGGTGATGTGTATTACATTAAACTTCCCAGACTTGATATGCCTGTGGTCATGATTCAACTAAGAATAACAAAACATTCAAGAACATGATTTCTAAGAGCATTGAGAATTAACTTAGCTGGCAGAGCCACAATACACAACATTTAGAGCTACTTAAAATCTTCTGGTATCATTATTGCAGTAAATCTGAATCAGCAAGTCTATTATACTATTAAAGTTTTATTGATTGACTATTACACATTGGGATCATAATTTGTATAAAAAATAATGCCCTGATGTTAGTGTCTTATCGACTCTCAAGCCCTCCTCAATGGCCGATACCTCAGGGGAGAAGACTTATTTTAGAAATTACCCTTGTGATCAGTCCTTATCCTTAACTTAATGCCCTGAACAGGAACTGAACAACTCGCTCAACACGTCTGATTGTCATTGCTTTACTCACGGGGATAAACTAAACATTAGCATACACTATATTGTGATTAGCCACGGTACACAGGATGAACCCAACCACATCATAACAGACTCCATGAAGGTTCTGATCTCATCAGTGATTGGGCTACCGTATGTTTTTAACAGCTGTAGTTGTCATTCAAAGCCCCTACAGCGCCCAAATTTACTTGAGTTGTTAGATTCTTTTTTTAGCAGTTTGTTATTGTGTTCACATTAATACTTCAACAACAACACTAAGAAAGTTATAGATGATGAAAAATTAGACACAAAATTAAAATAAACATAGTTTATATGTTAATTTCAAATTGTAATCAAATAATTTATTAACTTTATAGTTATGAAAATTTCACAATAATCAAAATGGTTTATCATAAGAACATTGTATAAATCAAAGTGAATTTTGAAGATTGTGAACTAGTGAGAAACATACGTGAAAAGGCACACAAGGAAACTGAATCAATATGTTTAATTCTCTGATTGTCATTTATTGTTGTCTAATTAAGGTAATTATTATTGACTTTGTGTGTACTATGTTCCCAAATAGAAAGCTTCAAAATTTGAATTTATGGCAAATATGTTTTCAAAAAATCACCCCCCAAAAAATTAACAAGGCCTTTCATGGGTTAGTTATTGTTTACATCATGCCGATGGTTACCAGGACAACCAAGATTCCAGAGATCAAGGACATCTGTTTGGCTCCTGAAATCAAAAAGATTACAGGGTTGAATATTATTCTGTTGTGTGTATTTCAAATCCTACTGATATAAACAATATGTACCTTAAAGGTTCTATCTTTCTTGAGTACTTGGACCTTTTTCAATAAGCGATTTTAATTTAAGCACAACGAACTAAATCACAAAACTAAATATCTTTAGAAAAAAGGTCAAAAAGATAAAAACCCTTTACAAAACGTGTGTACAGATAAAGTCATGTGGTGAAACTCATGCTAACGCAGGGTTTTGAGAAACAAAGTGTCTCGTAGTCATAAGCAAATGTTCAACACAATCAGGGACTTGGCAACTTAGATTTTGTTTGTTTATCAAACCATGTCCCTGCTACTAGTACATCCTTATTGTTTACTGGCAACTTGAAATTTTACTGATGTATAATAGACAAACATGGTATTTCACCGCACCTCCGTATTAGCCAGGCCAGAGAGTTGTAATACGTAATGAGAGAGAGAGAGAGAGAGAGAGTTACCTGCACTGTTGTCACTGGTGAACTTCTTGCCGATGATGGCCTCCAGAGCTTCTCGCTGGCTGGGGTTGAAGGCCTGGTACTGGTTCGCAGTCACCGCATTAGCTTGCGACTTGGTCAGGGCCCCTATCTTCTCGCCCGTCAGGCCCTGTTCAATCATACAAGATTTTTGTTAGAACTTGTCCTAATTTGCAGTCAAACCTGGAATGGCCTACATAATAATGTTATCCAATTTTGGAAACCATAACCCAAATTTCATACTGCTGTTGCTCGGGCGATGAACCCTTCAGATTCAGAACCTTAGCTGAGAACCTGGTCAAAGAACAAGTACAAGAATTGTACTACTGCGGAAAGTGTGATCCAAAGTATAACAATACCACTGATAATCACATGCTTGAGTACATGAAGAGAGTGTGGACAGTTGTCAGTCTCATTCTACACCATTTATCGTTTTCTTAACACGTGCACAATTTATTTGTATACTGAATGTCAACAATGCTTTTAGCAATTTAAAATGATTATCAATGAGATACGAATCAATTTGACTTCCATTTGTGATGTCAGGGTACATGTACCTACAGTGGCTGTATCAAGCGGTGCTTATTCTAATTAGATAACCAAGTTACAGATGTGTATGTGTGTGTGTGTGTGTACGTACACTGAGTGTGTTGGGAGGAAGGATGGCGATAACGTCAGGGTGGATCTCTCCAAGGTCACTGTTTGAGATGCTAGAGAACTCAGTTCCACTCAGTCCCGCTAGAAAGAGAGGCAGCAAGTTAATCAAGAGATCAATGGCACTGAGGGAATATCATCACACATATATCTTCCATGCATATTTTAAAGAGACACAGAGTATGTTGAAAGGATCACATATGTCAACATTCCCTCCCCAGAGCTATTGGTGCTACCGGCCTGTTATTTAATGATTTTATGTGATAAGTTACATCTCTAAATGTTTGAAAGAAGTTGAATAAAACAACTTAGTTGATACAGGTTATTTGATAAGTGATATTACCGGAAATCTCAATATAGAACATATCAGATTCCAGTTTCTTTGTGGTATGACAAGTGTAATGCATGATGAAGTGGATCCATGATGTTGAGCACTCACCGCAGCATGTAAACCAGGCGATTAATTTCTTTTGATTCGCTTCGAAATAGTGCCCTGTAGCCATACCCGTTATTTTCCCCGACACGGCAGCTACCAATCACAGTCAAGTCTATGGCTTATCTATTGATCCAATCAACGCTTTCCTTGTATAGTCGGGTGACGCCCCGTTTCGAACAAACTTACTCTCATTACTCATTAATCAACCTTTTCCCGCTCGTTTTTAACGTATTTTTTTACCAAAAATATGTCAACATCTTGTTTTAATAAATCATTGCATTTGTTTTCATAATGGTTCAGTGCTGAATTTAATTTTTACCATTGTACATTTGTGCAAATGATTTAATAAGCAGGAATGTTTGTCCTTGAAAATACATGACTTAAAGAGACATAGAGTATGTTGATAAGATCACACATGTCAAATTTTGAAATCGATGTTATTACATCGGGAACCATTAACTGTTACTGAAAATAACAAGTTAAATGTCAATCAGTACATTAGAGCGAAAATACGGCCATTCAGAGGTCAGGATTTTGATCGAAAACCGGACAATGTTGCTCGAGTGGGGTGCGCAAATTTGCCAAACGTAAATTTGAGACCTTGTCATAAGCTGACAGGAAGATATATTCGATTCGATAGTGTTTATTAGGTATTGTAACTAATAGGTAGATTAATTGGATGCATAATTTCGAATATTAAACGTATTTGAGATGTTTTCTTAATTTTTCCATACAATCAAGAATTTTAGAGATATTATGCATAAATGGATATATTTGCAAGTCCAGTGATGAGATATGAACTTCAATCAGCGTATTAGATATTTTGTAGCTTATCAAAACCAAATACAATTTTAAGAAAGATACTCTGTGTCACTTTAACAACATATTGGTTTTCTAAAAATACAAAAATCGTACTTTAGAGTATTTAGAATGTACGATTAGGATGAAGAGGCCTAATGAAGAATATGAAATGTACTTCCACTACCGGGGTAATCATGTAAATCATTTGGAATTCACTGGAAACACTTTTATTAAAGACTCTTGTCAACTTCAGGTCTTCAAACTATATTTAATATGCCTATCAAACTTTCCATATTTCAATAAATTCAATAAAATAACATTGTTTTATCAGGTAATATACATAGTAAAGAATTTATAGACAAAAATTATCAAGTCGGAGAAACTTATTGCACAGTGGATTACCTCCAGTTAGTAGCTCCTTGCATTTAAATGAGACGCGTTTCTTGATTGGTGTACTATTACCGGTAATAGAAAATGGACTTTCCATTTTGCTGAATCGGCGGATACAACGCCTATGACTACAGGGGACTATTTCGAAGCGAAGCGAAAGATATAAAGTTGCCTGGTTTACAGGATGCACTCACCGAGGACGCGGTTGATACTGAGGATGGTGTCGGTAGTCCAGGTGTCCACGTCACTGTACAGAGCCTTAGCCTTGGTGGCGAACGCCATGGCCTGCTCGGAGCTACATCCCTCGGCCTCACCCACATCTCCAACTGCCTCTCTACAACACACACCATACACATCATACACCTTAATCAGGGAGCTACATCCCTCGGCCTCACCCACATCCCCCACTGCTTCTCTACAACACACACCATACACATCATACACCTTAATCAGGGAGCTACATCCCTCGGCCTCGCCCACATCCCCCACTGCTTCTCTACAACACACACCATACACATCATACACCTTAATCAGGGAGCTACATCCCTCGGCCTCACCCACATCTCCAACTGCCTCTCTACAACACACACCATACACATCATACACCTTAATCAGGGAGCTACATCCCTCGGCCTCACCCACATCCCCCACTGCTTCTCTACAACACACACCATACACATCATACACCTTAATCAGGGAGCTACATCCCTCGGCCTCGCCCACATCCCCCACTGCTTCTCTACAACACACACCATACACATCATACACCTTAATCAGGGAGCTACATCCCTCGGCCTCGCCCACATCCCCCACTGCTTCTCTACAACACACACCATACACATCATACACCTTAATCAGGGAGCTACATCCCTCGGCCTCACCCACATCCCCCACTGCTTCTCTACAACACACACCATACACATCATACACCTTAATCAGGGAGCTACATCCCTCGGCCTCGCCCACATCCCCCACTGCTTCTCTACAACACACACCATACACATCATACACCTTAATCAGGGAGCTACATCCCTCGGCCTCGCCCACATCCCCCACTGCCTCTCTACAACACACACCATACACATCATACACCTTAATCCTCGCTATTAAACATACCTTTCATTTGAGATCCTATATCAGTTACAGGCCTCTCAGCTAACCAATTAAATGACTTTTTCTATATCATGTTACATTAAAAATTATGAAATGTTTTGAATTATGAACATCTTACATTTCATGTTTCATATTACAATAAGAATAAAAAATACAAGTAAGTTGTTTTATGGATTATCCTTACAAGTTACATGACTTTGACTTATTTACAAGTCAGAATTTTAAAAAAAACAATGTTCCCAAATTCTACCCCAAAACTTAAAAGAAGGACAGTTATGATATTTTGTCCCTTTTTCATACAAATTTTGAATTCATGTTTCAGACAAATTTTCATCCACAATAAAGCAAATATACTTATTTCTTCTTCCAGCATTTAGACATATTTTTTTAAATCTGTAAATTAAGCAATAAATTTCCCTTGAGCATCCAGAGGAAAATAAGAGAAAGAACGTCATGAACTGAATGTTGACAAAACTTACTGATAGACCGTGTTGGGTATCTGGTTGATCTGGGCAACGGTCAGTCCACAGGCGAAGTGACCGATGACGCTCAGCTCCAGGGCGGTGATAGTTGAGGCGTCATCACTCTTCACCAAGCTCAACCACTTGGCGGCAACTGCTGCCAGCTGCAAAACATCATCACCATTTTGTGAATAGAGATAGTTTTCCAATAGAGGATTTTGCACAAACCCCAAGCCTTGAATTTGTGTTGAAAAAGAGTTATGCTTCCTGACCTTGCTTCCTGAAAACAGACCCTTAGAATCCCTGCTGCGATAATGACAAACATTTCTGAATGTCATATAATTTGTCTTTATTCTTTTCATTTATACATTCAACAAGAGTTTCCTATTCAATCAAGCCAAGTAAATATCTTTTTCTCAACAGAATGGAAACAAATTGATTTATACCTTCAGATCCTGATGCAGATTTTAAAAACTTACCCGTAGAAAATAAGTGGTGACAGACTATATTTTTGTATTTATGGTTTTTCTCATCACTGAAATTTTAAAAAAAATTCAAGTTATAAAGTTATACAGAGGTCATGATGCCATGTGTACAATGGCTTGACTTCTAGAATGAATGCAAAATCATTGCTGTTGCTAATTGACAATGCAACATGATGTCACAAGAATCAAGTCGAGAAGACACCATGTTTCCAACCACTTAAGCATATAATTACCTGAGTATATTTTTCTCAAGTGATATCACTAATCTCTCATCTTGTGACGGGGTAAAGCCTGTATTTGCACTTGTGAATTGGCCACTCATGAAAACACTGGCTTGAGCACAGCAATCAATGAGAGATAAGTGTTATCAGATTGAAAACAAATTCATCCTCTACAACTATCATTCAATGTCCCATGACAACGAGAGGTTGAGCCTCACCTGGGCAGGGATCCAGCTGGCGGGCGGTTTCCCGTGTGCAGCCAGCGCGTCCACCCCCCAGGGGAACTGACCAAGCTCTGTCTCGCTGAAACCACCCATCATGGTCCCGGCGTCCACCATCTGTTCACTGGACCACTGGGTGAGGTCTGAGCCGTGGACCTGCAGAAATACACAAACGGTACTTTGTCAATTGTCTGATGAATTGAGTCACAATCTACATGTCATGTAATTTCTTTTGTACCTTTTCTTATGACTGAAAAACATTTGAGACAATCTAGACTCTACATCAATTATGAAATGCAGATGAACTCCACTTATCTAATGAGATATGCTATGACATAAGATCATTTGTAAATATGAATAGATAACTAATAATGTGAGTTTGTAAAATATCCTAGGTCTGCATGGTGTATAACGTTTTGACAAAGGCCATGGGTAGCAAGCTAGGTAAAGTCTTTAGAGTATAGTTATAGTCTCCAGAACCTACTCCTACAGCCTTGAGACGAGCAGCTAGGGCAGCCTTCTGCTGCATGGACCAGTCGATGTCCCCTCCCAGGGTGGTCAAGCAGTCCAGGATGACCGCATCAGAGAGACCGCTCAACTCGTCGGGGGTAAACGCAATGGCCATCCTGCCTGTGTCCTGGACATCACTGCATTCCATTGGAATTTCTGAAAAAGTACAGTTCTATGTCAGAAAAGGTAAAAAAACATTGCACAGTGCTTTTCCAGTAGTTATCTCTATTGGTAAAATAACCATATCCAAGCAACAACAAAAAAACAATTGCAAAACATCATCATATAAACTGCAATCAATTTGAAAAAATCTTCTGATAACAATATTATTATCATTTGGTCATCTATGAAAACAATGCATTAAATTTTCACATGTTCTTGATATTTTTCTAAATTAAAGTGAAAAATCAACCATAGTCATTTTATGATATATTTTGTTTAAATTTGAGGGTAAAACTTACAGAGTAATGATGGTAATCTCAAGTCCAACACTCACCTGTGCTTCTCTTTGCTCTTGCAGCCAGATTCTCTTCTTTTCGGGCCCCAATGACCTTCTGAGTGACCTTGACCTCCTTTTCCTTGGTGGCTTCGAGGTTTCCATCCTCCCCGAGGCGTTTCTCACGCTCCATCTGCTTCTCGAGGCGCGCCTCCTGCGCTGCGGTCACATCCCCCAGATTCTTGGACAGCGCTGCCTATGAACACAGGATTTTGAGATTGAGTCTACGGTACTTTATCCCTATCACCCTGGGTGCTGTGCCGTTCCCCAGAGCTATTTTAAAATTATGATCGATTGTAGCCCATTCTTTTAACATTGTCTACAATCAACTATAGCCTTACAATCAATTGTAAGTGTGTTGTGGAACGGAACCCTGAACATGTAACTGGTTTCTTAGAATTGGTTTAACATTGCTAGTAATCAGTAACAGTCGGAGGGTCAGGGGATTCAATTGTCAAACAAAATAAACTCACATTTGATAAAGAACATTTTGAGTAAATGGTAGAGTTTTGCTAATACTAGAGATTAACATGGAAGCATTGTAAGGAAGGCACAACAAGCAAAATACCTTGTGTATCAACAGCCTCACTCACTATTGGACAACTATTGTACTCGGGGACATTGATCATCTATGTTTGTTTGTTCTTGGAAACTTTCTGATGTAGAGTACATGCAAAGACATCAGTAATCTCAGTGTTCACAGTTATTTTTGTCCGGCTCATAGCTTTTTGACTTTTTGTTAAAGATTTTAAAATCAAAACCTACAGAATACCACTTTTGGGCTGGCTACTTTTCAGGCATGTTTCAAAACCTGGTATTGTACATGGTAGAATTATCTTCAAGAGATTCTCCATGATAATTCATGGTTTTGTTATAAGCTTTCATACTTTAAACCAAATTCATAGTACATTATATATCATCACGCATCAGTTGTGTTAAACCATAAATTTTGCACATGCACATACTCACAGTGTTTATTTTATCAATGTCAGAAAGTGCCATATCTGATAAAAAGGAGGACATCTTCGCTACATCTTCTTCGGTCATTTCAGACAGTGCCGGCATTCTGACATGTACAACGTGAAATTGTTAATAATTCATCACAAAACAACGAACAGAACTTTTTAAAAAGTTTTTCCAAATGTGTCCCACTTAAAGTTGGATGAACATATTCAATAGATTACTCACAATGATTTCATATATCATTATTGATTGATTGCTGTTCCATTTATCAAACACATAACTTCTAATTTCTTACCCAGCCGTGTATTTAGCTTTGAAAGCTTCTTGGTCGATACATAGCTTTACTTCATCAACGGTGTCGTCAACTGCTGCTTGTGTCAAGTCTGCCACCCTGGTGGGAGGCATGAAACAGATGAGACTACCCAGAGAAGTGGCGGCTTCTGAGTCTATGGCACCGCTGGTGCTTCCTGTCTGTAGGTTCAAAGAGGATTAATAGAGGATGCTCAAAGACCTTCCATTTATTACTATATTTATTTAACGGGTTTTTGCAAATTGCTTATTCATGAGTTATTTACAGAATTCACCAGTCAAAATTTTTTTATCATGTCTCAGTTGAAAAATGAAAAGATAATAGAAATATACAGCAATGAGTGGCATTTTGGTTCTGTTAAGGTCAGGTTGATAATGTTATGATAACAATAGTATGAATTCATGAAATAACAGTTTGAAGTCATCATCTCTACTTTAAGTAACCCAAGTCAATATCACTTTTGGTCATGGGGGTCAAGTCAATATCATATCAGTTCTTGACCAATAGGATTGCCTGAAAGTTTCGTACATAATAATCATACGTATCATACTCAAATATTTGGTATAATTGTTAAACCCTTCAGCAATTACCCTTTATCAGCTTTTATCATCAAAGGTAAAAAACCTTTATCAGCCCTTTATCAGCTTTTATCATCAAAGGCATAAAGCTTATATCAGCCCTTTATCAGCTTTTATCGTCAATGGTTAAAAACCTATATCAACCCTTTATCAGCTTTTGTTGTCAAAGCTACAAAGCCTACATACGGCCTTGATCACCTTTTATCATCAAAGGTAAGAAACCTTTATCAATCCTTTATCAGCTTTTATCATCAAGCCTAAATAAGCCCAATATATATAAATTTATATATATCTAGGGTTTCCAACTGTTACCATCCGACCAACCACCTCACCTCCCTGAGTCGTATCCTGATATGGGGGTTGTGTTAACAGTTCCCCGATACACTCCAACTCCTTGTAACACAAATGATCTTTTCACAACAAATTGGGATCAGTGAATATTTTTTGTAGCTTGTAGCTTGTTTGATGTGTTTGTTTTTTAAACCAACCCCCTACTTTTAAGACTTCTTTTAGCTTCATGGAAATGTTTGTGGACAATACCCAAAACCTTTTGAACATATGAAACTTATTCCAGGAAATGTAAAAAGAGATGGAAAAATTGTTTCATAAATTTTTTTACTATAATAGCAAAACCTTTATGAAATCAAATATGACTTAAAAGGAGCTTTATGATATAAGATTTTACTTATTTCTTGATTGGAGAGATCTACACTCTACTTGTTTGGCCAAAGAGATATCCCTCTAGTCAGTAGGACTGCTTTTGATCTAACCCTGTTACACTTAATTTGGTAAAGTAATGAGAGCTTGACACTAACAATGCACCCCTGCCCTATATTAAACAAAGAAAACTTACTATACACTCAATCGACCATTTGCTCATGCCTTTCAGTCTGGCTTCATCCACATTCTCCATGTCCATCTTGGTCAGGCCTTCCACAGCTTCCCCACACACACTTCCATCCACATACTCATTGAGGGCGTCCACACTGAAACCACAACATCACAGGAATAACATCACAACTTCATGTAGAAACATTGTAACTCACAACTGTCAAAACCTGACTATTGCGTCAGATGATTGTGACGGCACAAGGAATGAATGAACATGGCATGGTTGCAAATTTTTCTGCATTAATCGAGAAATGGCAGCAGGTTTTAGAGCGCTCTCATCCAATCAGAATCGCTGAAATTAGTGTAACAAAATCATTTTGTAATTACATAGTCCTTGGGAAAGATTAATAACTGTATTTTAGATCTGGAGGAATTTCCTAGACCTCTATATTTTCTAGACTGAAGAAGGCTTCTTTAATGTATTTGGTCTCGATTACAGCCAATCCTTGGGGAACATGAACAGTTTCATTTTCAGTTTGTTATTTGTATTTTCAATTATTATTGTTATTGTAAGCTTCAATCCCAGGCATCCCCCCTTCTCCTTCTCGACACAGATCTAAACCTCCCAATCCTAATCATCATCAATACCATGTTATTCTCTGAGAATAAGAACCTACTCAAATATTTCAAACGCTGGTGCTATATCTGCGACGGCAGCTGCCGAGGAAGCCTTCTGGTTTTTGAAAACGTCCTTCAGTTTCTTCATCATGCTTTCTCTCTGTTGAATAATAATTATTGGATTAATAGTAGCAAGAAAATGATTGCAAAGAATTCAGGTGATTATTTCAACACGAGACAAATTTAGGTAAGAAGAACAAATCAAGATGCTGATTGATACTAAGAAAACTCAAAATTTCTGTTAAATTATAGCAATAATTTTGAATAAGAACATGAAATACAAAAATGTAAATAATGTCATTGAATTTTTATGAATTATATTTCATCAGTTAGTCAATTATAAAAACTTTCAAATTAATTCTCCATTAAATTTTCCCCAGTATCCCTAATGTTTCTGTCTCCAGTAGATCTCAAATCTTTCAATTATATTCAAAACATTTACTCTTAGTGTCTTACATCTATATACAACACAAAAATTACTTTTTCTAGTCAAAAACACATGCATTGTCAAAATTTCTCTAATTTCAGTACATGCAAATATTTCATTTCAACCCACCCACCTTTTTGTCATTAAGGTTTTTATTACGGAGCATCTTTGCGACCTGTCCGGCACTTTCTTCTGTAACTGGGAGCCCAGCAATCACATCATCAGGCAGCTGAGCTATCAGAATGCTTAGCTTACTTCTGGTTTTATCATCGTAGTTCTTTACATCTCCCAATTTGGCCACCATCTTCTTTGCCAGTACTGACAACTGAAATCAACTCAGAATTTAGGGATGCATATTGACAGTGTAAAAAGGGCCACAGCATTTATATCGTTTCTTGTTTTTTCTCGCAAACATTTGTTACCAATCCAACACAATAGAATATATGGTCTCTGGTATTAATTAAAAAATAGAGCCATGGGCTCTGTAGCTCATCAGACTTTTGATGGAAAAAGGTTTTGACCCCTGTGACCCCATTTAGGGTCATTGGGTCACAAAATCTACAAGTTTGAATCCCCATTGGCCAAGGAGTCTACACACAACTTTTTAGCTCTCTAAACCATTTGGAACTGGAGGAGAAGATGAAAATAGGTTTAGAAGGTTTTGACCCCTGTGACCCCATTTAGGGTCATTGGGTCACCAAACCTAAAATTTAGAATTCCCATTTGCCCAGGAGTCTACACACAATTTTTCAGCTCTCTAGACCTTTTGAAACTGGAGAAGAAGGAGTAAAATATGTTTTTAAGGCTTTGACCCCTTTGACCCCAATTGGGGTCAAGGGGTAACCAAACCTAAAATTTAGAATCCTCATTGACCAAGGAGTCTACACACAACATTAGCTCTCTAGAACTTTTGGAACTGGAGAAGATGGAGTAAAATAGGTTTTTAAGGTTTTGACCCCTGTGACCCCAATTGGGGTCAAGGGGTAACCAAACCTAAAATTTAGAATCCTCATTGGCCAAGGAGTCTACATACAACTTTTTAGCTCTCTCGACCTTTTGGAACTGGAGAAGAAGATGAAAATAGGTTTGTTAAGGTTTTGACCCCTGTGACCCCATTTGGGGTCATGAGGTCATGAAATCTACAATTTAGAATCCTCATTGGCCAAGGAGTCTACACACAACTTTTCAGCTCTCTAGACCTTTTGGAACTGGAGAAGAAGATGAAAATAGGTTTTTAAGGTTTTGACCCCTGTGACCCCAATTGGGGTCACGAGGTCATGAAATCTACAATTTAGAATCCTCATTGGCCAAGGAGTCTACACACAACTTTTCAGCTCTCTAGACCTTTTGGAACTGGAGAAGAAGATGAAAATAGGTTTTTAAGGTTTTGACCCCTGTGACCCCATTTGGGGTCATGAGGTCATGAAATCTACAATTTAGAATCCCCAATTGCCAAGGAGTCTCCACATCAAATTTGAGCTCTCTAGAGTCATTGGTTCTGGAGAAGAAGTCGAAAATGTGAAAAGTTTACGGATGGACGGACGGACGGATGGACGGACGGACGGACGGACGGACGGACGGACGCCGGACGCCATGCCATGCCATAAGCCCATCGGGTCTTTCAGACCTGATGAGCTAAAAATGAAAAACAAAAAGAGCAATTCCCTAATCAGTTAACTGATATAAATGGAAGGAGGCTTATTACTTGCACGTTCGCACAAAGGACTTTGGGAGTTTATAAGTAACAATGGGACTCTCAACGCTGATTTGACGGAATTTTCATTTATTCATACTTTGCCTTTGCTACTATGTAAATGACAATCATAGCTGTGAATGAACTCACAAGTAAAGTATCTCATTATACATGCTGATGACTGTAAACATTCTTGTTAAAATGTAACTGAGTCAAACGCTGCTGTCGTTTCGCTGAAGTCTGATTTGTTTGATCGAAGACTGACCATGGCCTGTGTAAACACCTTATTACAGTAGACATAAATGTGCGTTACTAATGTATAGTAAGTCATATACCGGTAACTGTGATGAAGAATGTAGTCACTTATGTGTTGGCCTGTGTCAACAACTTATTACAGTAGACATAAATGTGCGTTACTGATGTATAGTAAGTCATACACCGGTAACTGTGATGAAGAATGTAGTCACTTATGTGATCGTATTCTCAATTTTCATTAAAAAATTCTACCTTTGACATATTATGGATGAAAAAGTTTAGTAAGATGAATGCCTAAAGTGACAGTGATTGTGTTGCATCATATGCCAAAATTTATCAATGGTGTCCATATACAGAGAAGCAATGATTTCTGCTGAAAATCTTTGATTTGAATGCTGGTTGATTCAGTATGACAACACGATGTTACCGACAGGTTGCAATAACGTCAAAGTTTTGTCTGCAATGATTAAGATGTAATTCAATGAGTAATATGTGAATGATGCATACATATTTTTATAATATTTAAAATACTTCTGAATAATACCAATATCAGACTCAATTTCATAAATTTAACATAAAACCAATCAATCACTTCTTTTTAAATGTTATCAAATAGGAAATTATTTATACTTGATTAAAAGGTTGAGTTCTAAGTCATCATCAGGACCTTCATGATAAAAGTTTAGCAGTTTATTATTCTCTATTTATCTGGCAGCTAAACAGTTAATTATGGCCAAGGTTTATTAGATTAGTATTCTTTTGCCTAAGCCAATGCTAAGATTTAACAGCAGGTTATACAATAAGATAAGATAGAAGAAAATGGCTGTATTATCCCAAGCGGTATTCATTTTACATCCTTTACAGTTATCAAGTATAAAAACAATAACAAGACAAAGTGGATATATAAAATATTCACATTTATACATATTATTAATGTATCCTGAAAGGTAATAATAAAATATAAAAATAATAATTTCAATAAAAACATAAATTTTCCACATTTCTTTTTTTCAACTTCATTAGATGGCTTAAAGTAGGAAGTAGAAGATTTTATTAAAGTATTTTCCATTGTAGCAAGGAATATATAAACAACATAACAACAATTTATGTTGTGAATGGTGAAAATTGCTTCTTTTGACATTAAATTAATTAAAGCTTACAATTGCAGGCTTGCAGTCCAGCTCACAGTCCTCTGCATCAAGAATGTCCTGGATGATGTCCTTGTTCCAGGCTTTAGCTGTCTCCAGTGTAACCTCCCGGCACAGCTCACCAATAGAACACAGCGACACCTCAGTCCCCAGAACTGATTTTATCTGTGGACAAACAGGCTTCATCATGTAAAATGTGTGAAAACATTGGTAGCTTCTCAGAGGCAGGATGGAAGTGTCGGGGACATACAGGGTTGATGATTTTTATAGCCAGTACAGAGTTAGTAGTTTTTAACAAATCCCTCTAAATTGCCAATTGATATTCAATTTTAAATACCAACCTGATTTTCTATAACATCAAAACATTTCTATGCAATATTCAAAATTTCACCTTTTGCATAAATAAATTCTTAAATGTTAGAATCATCAACAAAGGGAGAAATATTTTGAGTGTTTATTTCAAAAAAGGCTTAGACCTAAGTGAACGTTTAATAAGAAAAGGGCTGATGGCCTCTTAACTGAATAAAAACTGTCTGTCTGTCTTATGAATCTAATCTAACCTTCGACAGATATTTTTTCTTGTTGACTGGAGGCATTTTGTCGGCTGCTTCCTTGAACATGGTGACAACCTCAGGGTCCTTGGCTGTGTCCGCTGTTATACCTTCCATGGTCGCACTAGGCAGCTCGGACACTACCGCTGGTCCCAGCTTTTTAAGGTTTGCCTTGTTGAGATCCATCTATGAATGATGATGATAATATTGAGATTAATGATAATGATTGTAAAACTTTGTGTACTGATTTTCATGTAACTAAACTTGACATGTTCTGCTGCCAAGCTCCACCTTATACTTTTCACAATGTACCTAACGCCTTTAATAGCTGCATGTCATGCTTGTAAAGATCCTTTTCTTTAAATCACATGTTCTTATCTCTAGGTGTCTTTGCCCAAAATTCCATAGCTATTGTGACAGTTGGTTACTCCTACTACTATTTCTACGATGTTGATAAATACATATTTACAGTTTAAGACTGTATCTTGTTCATATAAAAAGATATAACTTTTAGCAAAGTTTAGGAAATCTGAAATTAACTCACATCTTTGGCAGCCTTGCCAATTTCACGAGCCTGAAAGAAGAAAAGAAGGTATGAACAGTGATGAAGTAATGTATGGAGTAAGTTGCTTTTAACAGCCCTTTAGAAATATTTCAGCTATAAGAGGGTAGAATTTAAAGAAACATTTAATGTTCATTGTTATTATTCTGTAGATTTTCCTTGGCACCACCTACTAAAGGCTCATCCATGTCGTCAACATCTTCAGTTAATCCACCCATGACAGATTCCAGTAAGGCATCTTTAGAAAGCCTTTTCACAAAATCTTTTGACACTTTGGTCATGAGCTCTCCGTAGTCCTCCTTCATTTGAGTCAACTCCCCCGCGGTAATCTGTGAAGGGTCACTAAATTCCGCCAATGACTCCATTGCCTTCACTATGTCCGTTTCCTGAAAGAAAGGTAATTCGCAGAAGATGTAGGTAATGAATAAAGATTTGTACTTCACCCCAGATTGTCAAAAAGGAAGCGCAACTGCCTGAAAATATATAAACTTCCTAAATTAATGCAAATCCTTAAGAGGGTAATCAACTAATTGTCATGAAACCTTACATTTATTGTATATGAAACAATAAAGGAATTCAAACATATGCAACCAAATAAGATTTGATAAGTATAATGTTTCACCACAGACATATCTCATGTTGTAAACCCGCCTTGACAGGTTGAACATTTTGACTCTTTTATAAACTACCAATATCCGTTTTGTCTATTGAGATGTTTCCCCTTATTGATTTCACAGAAAAAGGAAAGATTTAAAGGGGCAGTAGTATGTTTTTTTATTGTAACCATTAATTTGCATTTTCCTGACATCACCTTATATTCCCCCTATAACGTGCTGCTGCCCCTTTAAAGACTAGAGACATAGGTTCACATACAGCTTCTTTGGTCAGCTTTCTATCGGCCATTTTCTTTATGACAGTCTTCTTCTTCTCTGGCGTGAGGTCTCCAATAACATCCGTCTTCCCAGCTTGCATTAAGCTGCAACAAGAACAAGAACCGGAACATCATGTTTGCTTCTGTGATAATGTCTTCATGTTCTCAATTTAAGTTTCTATCATACAATAGCATCTTTCATCATCATTTGACAGGTACTGTTAGTTTTTTTTTCCATTGGCTTAGTTGCTCATCATGCTTCATATACACTTTTGGTGTAGAATATGGCCAATGTGGTTCCCCCTGTGTAGGGGTCACCAGATCACCAATCCTAAAATCAAGTATGTAGGCAATGTGATTTCAGATACTGGAAATCAATTCAGAAAGGAAATTGCCCAAATATTCAATTGATAATTTTTGGCACAATGTCATGTTCCAAAGGTTCACCAAGCCCTTTTTAAGGGGCATAGGGTCCCAAAATAGTACATAATAATCCTCATTAGTCAACAAGTCTGAACACAATGTTTAAGCTTTCTATTTACTATTAACTTTCTAGTAACTATTTACTTTTGGATAAGACCAATATACAAGGTTACATGTTACAAAGATATCATTCTGAAATTTGAGCACTGTTCGCCTTTTGTTCTAGGAAAGTAAGCTAAAGGTTTAAGACCAAGTGCCATACACATTTGAGGATGTGTTCGAAAGCTCACAAAAGTCTTACTTAGCAAGTACGTCATCATCAGCAGCATTGCGGTCTTCTCCCAATGTTTTTTCTATTTTTTTAGCAATCTCATCCCTTACAGCATCATCATCTTCGTCAAGCCCATTCAGGACTTCCTTGGAACCTTTAGCAACCTTGTAAATAAAGCACTCGTAAAATAACAAACCAAGTACATTCTTTGCTCCTATATATAAGGACAATGTGACAAGTTTGAACCCTGTTCACAATTAATAAACTCTTCTTTCATTGTCTCATAGTTTGACTGCCAGCTGATATCTATATATATATACATTTATAAATTGTGCTGACTAACCAGAAATATTTTGTTCTTGGCACACTTGGCCAATTGTAGCTATATTCCCTGGAAGCAATCAGGAAAGGTAGACAATCAAATCATATTCTTTGTACTTAGTTCTTCACAAATAAATAGCCAATCTTGGTAAAGACTAAACATATGAAGACTGAACATATGCAGAAGTTATCCTTTGACATAAAGCTCATCTAAGGGTTCTAATCATCTAAGCTTTCAGCTGATTGAACTAGTTGACTCTTCAACTTACAACGTCATCTCCCATCTCTTTGATGTCGGAGGGTAGTAGCGGCACACCTTTCAGATTCTTCAGCTCGTCCTCTGTGGTACCGGCCATCCCTCCGCTAGCCTTCCTCAACTTGGCCGCAACATGCTTCCCTTCTCCAATGGCCACCGCTCTAGCTATTGCTGCCGGACTGCAAGTAGTCAACCATTCCATGATCATCAATGATTAACTTTATAGAAAGAACTGATCATTGGGATATAGTTAACTATAAAGTACTCTGTCCCTTTGCATTGTATATGCTATGGCTCAGGAAAGTTAGTTTAAAACTTCCCCGATTTTAAAAATGGTTTTATTGTCAAGATGTGCCTTATGGAATATTTGGCACAAATTACATTGCCTGACCCCACCTGTTTCTACAAAACAGGTTACAAGATCAAACACAATCAAATCAATGTCAATGTTAATATTCTGCCACATTTTTGTTAAACAAGAATGTAAATTTTAAGGATGGGATAATCTAAGTATCAGATCGGCTGACGCAACCCGCTACTACATCTTGCTAGACTCAATATCGGGAGTGAAGCGAATATTATTGAGGCTAGGTTTACTTAGACCGCTACTTGAGCTGCACATACGTCTGTTTAAGTGCTTCAAGCGTCGCCCTATCTAGAACCTCCTTGTCAATGAGGTTACTTTCAGCGAATTCCTCTAGTTCCTCCTTGTTCAGTTCAGGCTTATCCCCGTTGGCCTGCAGTACCCGCTCGATCAATCGCTTCCTTTCCCCTTCCTCCATGTCTTTGGTCTCAGCCTGTCCAGTCAGAGAACACATTACACCCTCATTCCAAACAAACCCGGCTTTAAGATTAATAACAGTTTTTGTCCTCAGGACTTGTGAATCTTTGGAATTATTTTGATTTCTAAGCACCGTGCAGTGACAGTTTAACACCAGATAATTTGTTGTTCTGCCCTTCAACTGCTGATTTAGATGCAAGAAATAAGGACTTGCATCGTTTAAACGTCTGTCTGCATCACATGAGTGAAAATTGAACCATGGACTTTCGGCAGACAGCCGACAGAAAGGAGTCATGGTGAAATGACTCCCGAATGTAGTTAATTTGTGGCTTGCTTTTCAAGAGGTAATACCAAGGTCAAAACATTATTGTCTACCATATAGTCCTTTGATTTGAACATTAAATCATAAAAGGTAAATGAAAAATAAGAAGATGAAATACAATGTCGCATAATGAAGTAAATCGATACCATTGTCATGTTTAACATTAACATCATCCCATAGATAATTTGTGCAATAAATCGTTAATTTCAGTTATTTAAGATTCAACATCGTCATCCTGTTACGTTATTCCTCTCATTTAACATCATTATTTTTATCAAAAAGCATCTTTACCAGAAGATCATAAGTACAGAACTCTTTGAGTTTGGGGTAGAGTTCACTCCCTTCTCTGCCTGTCACTCCAAGAGAACAGAAGACTTTCTTCATGGGTTGACTCATCGCATCATGGGCAGCTTTAAGCACCTCTTCCTGCCGTATAACAATACAAACCACGACATAAAGTGACATAGCTATCCAAGCATAACAGAGAGCAAAATGTTGTATGTGTACAATATAGCAAAAAATATTATGGAATTGGTTGAGTTACAATGAATTCACATGATAAACAAATATATCATTTATTTACTTTCAAGGAAACAAAACGAATATATCGTCACTATATAGTAGAACATGGCATTACAAAAATATAGAAGAAAGAACAAAGCTGGTTTTGCATTGCATTTAAGTTAACCATAATAAAAAGACGTTTGACTATTGGGATCAGAGAGAAAATGATTAGAACCACATCAACATAAATTGTTTAATAATTATATATCAACAAGAACTAAAATGTTACCTAAATGACTATTGAGATAAGAGAAACAATGATACGTCAACGAGTATTTAATGATTAAATTAGAACAAGAACTTGCATATTTTACATAAATGAGTATTGGTATCAGAGAGAAAATGATTAGAATCATAGACATAACAAGTGTTATATCAGAACAAGAATTTAGTTCTGCACTTGAAAACAACATTACATTTTAATGATTATATCAGAACAAGAACTGTTTCACTTAAATGGCTATTGATTATAAATGATTAAAACGTCAACATAAAATGTTTTAATGATTACCGGTAAATAAGAAGAAGAACTTAAAATGTTACTTAATGACTATTGAGATAAGCGAGACAATGATTAAACCTTTAAGGCAATACGAATAATTTAAGCCAAGTCAATCACTACAACAACCTCTGATACAAAGCAGCTGTTCTCAAGAAGTGTTTCCCAGAACAGTGGAACTATACTTACGGGAATCTTGCCCAGAATAAAGGGTTTCATCATTCCGATCTGTTCTTCAGTTAAGGTGGACGCAATGCTTTCCAAATTAGCAATCAAATTTCTGTCCTCTTCTGTCATCGATTTAAATGCCATGATCATTTTTAACATAGCTTCCGCGTTAAGATCGTCGAAATCCAGAGATTCTAAAGTAAAACATAATGAATTAATTATGTCAATAATTTCTAAACTTATGGTAATGAAAAAAATTGTTGTAAACTTTGCGTAGTCATGTTTGGTGGCAACAGAAAAGATGTTTTTATTTTATATTTAAAAGACTCAAGCTTTGAATTAAAATCAATTCTATGAAGAGGACATACCATTGAATTTGGATCCTATTTCTTTAATAATTGCCTTCTGTTCTGCTGTCAAACCCAGGCTGTCGGGTATTTCAACACCGTCCTTGAAAGCATCGCCGATCGTCTGTAAAGCATAGAAGTAATGGTTTCATGAAGAATGGGAACAACAGATTGGGTATAGATTGCATCATGCTCTGTACAGATATGTTATTACCTATATCAGGAGAGTTTCAGAGTTTGTTTTACCCCTGACCAATGGTCGTGGATATATAGTAATACCAATGATTCCGTCCGTCCGTACGTCCAAGGAATTTTGTTGTCCGATCTATTTCGGAAAAAACTATAAATCAAATTGTTACATGTATTCTACCCTACTAGGAGGAGTGCAGTGCGAAATTACAACATATTTCGTTAATATTTGAATTTTGTTTTAAATAGATGTTTTTTACTTAAATATTTTCCATCAGAATTTGTCCAAAAGCAGAAAAACTACTCATTTGATTTGATTTCCAATTGTGTACATGCACTCTGCTCCATTAGAAAGGGTGTAATAAGAACCAACTTGATTTAATTCTATGTTTTGTTTCAAAAATGTTCATGTTCTGTGTTTAATGGTCCTTATCCAATATCAGAATTTGTGTGACTGATGGCGGAAAACTATTTATCCTAATATTCTTTTCAAATTCTGCACATTCCTTTTACCTCATGGAGAGAAGAAAAGAAACGATGCAGAGTTACAAGACATAGTAATGTACGTTTTATGAGAAAATACTTTGTCTGACCAATTGCAGAAAAAACATTCATTCTTCAAAATTCCTCTTTTTGGGGGGTCAAATGCTGTGCAAGAGACGTCTAATGGGAAGTGAAAATGTGTTCAGTTGGTCAGGAATGCACGGTCAGGGGTATTAGTGAGCCGCTCTCACTGTTCTGCTTGTTAATAAACTAATATCCTAGTATTATTTTCATGTTTTTCTAGTTTGCAATGTTCTAAATGAAATATGAAGAAGATGAAGGCAATATAATGGATATACAATTTCTTTATTCAAGTTAACGACGTTTCGACAAAGATGCTTATGTCGTTCTCAAGCAAGTGCAATTATCACAATTATATAAGTCGGAACATCCTGTCTCCGGGTACGCTAACACCACTAATCTGTACCCTGGGCTCAGAAGCTAGATTCGCTAGCGCGGTCCGACTTGGGATATAGCCAATCAAATCATTTTCTCACCATCTTTTCGATAAAACTTTAACTTCTGAGCCCAGGGTACAGATTAGTGGATCTAGCGTAACGTTCGTACCCTGAGACAGGATGATGTCGGAACGCCGCAAACTTGAATAACGAAGTTGTATATCCATAATATTGCCTTCATCTTCTTCATCATCGCAACTTCTAAAATGCCTATCAAATAAATAAACAAATATGTTGTAAAAAATTGCTTTTAGGAAAGTATTTAAAAATACATCATTGTTATCAGTTTGTTCGTAAGTATAGCTGAGTATGTATACAGTTTACAGGCATAAATTAATCTAAGATTACCAAAATGAATCACACTTACAATTAGAATTTCTTTTTGTCTTACTTGAATATTATTTTTCGGTGACAGAGAGCACTCGTTCAAAGTATCAACAGAAAAAATCATGTATACAACAGATTCCTGGAAAACAACATAGATATAATACACATTGCTTACTTGATTATCATAATTATAGATTTTAGAGCTTAGGTACAAAAAAGATACGTACTTCTCCATTTGTCATGATTCCTTCGCCCGCCATTCTCTCTAGAACCTTGGGCGATAGTTTGTTAGCCTTGATGAGTACGCGAATATATTTCATGACTATTGGACGATCATCTTGGTACACGATAGCAATCTTTATCTTTGTGAACATTTCTTCGGTAATGGTTGGCAGTAGTCTTTTTGCAAATGCTTCTCGCTGTTCTCGTGTGAAATCCATCGTTTTCTCAATTGCAACAATTTGATTAACCTCAATGTCGGTCAGGGTTTCCACTGTAGTGTCAACCATCTTGGCTAGCAGGGCGTTCTTAGCCTCATTATCAAGTTTTGATAACATCGTCTCTGCTTCACTTAGAAGCGTCTCTCGAGTTGGTACAGTACCTTCTGGAACCTCCAGTTTCTGTTTCAGAGCCCAGAACCGCTTCGCATCTTCCTCGCCAAGCAGCTCCTGAGAAGATATCATCTGCAGCAGCTTAGTCTTCTGATCTTCTGTAATTTCGACGAGTTTGGCTAGCTTGAAGAGCTCAGCTCGACTTAGTTCCTCTGCTTCTTGGATGAGGTTCCTCTGCTCCTCTTCAGTGGGAGTGGTCTCCGAGTTGTCCTCCAGCTTCTTCACCAGCTCGCTGATTCTCGTATCCGAGACATCCTCAAGGTCAATCTCAGGGAGGTCGTCTGCTCGCTGTTTCTCAAACTCTGCTTTCTCCCCTTCCGTAAAGCCATCACGGGTCAATGACAGTGCCCAGGCTAACGGTTCCTCTGCGTGGGTCAATTCTTCACCTGCACCTAGTTTTCTTTTGACTTCTGCTACGGCCTCCTTTGAGGCGACAAGAGCTTCTGCCAGTCGACCCTTCTGCTCGTCAGTTAGATATCCCTGGTGCATCAATGCCATCAGTTTCGGTATGTTTTCTGGAGTCACCTGAAGAACATCCGCAGAGAAGAGAGCCATCAACGTTTTGACTACATCTGGCGGGAGCCGCATCATACCCTCCGTATCTCGCCTCAGTCTCCCCGGCATTGTCAAACCTAGCAACAAACAGGAAAACCCTTTAAAAATTTCAAACTTATTTTGACTTGATACCGTTGAGTATAAATATTTGAAAAGATTAATGAATCACGTCTTGACACACAAGTTTGTATTGGTAAGGAGTGAGTGAGTTATTGTTTTACGCCGCTTTGTTCAATATTTCAGCCATTATGGCGTGGTATTTGTAAGGAAATGATAGTAACAATATTGCTTTTTTAAATGTATAGAAATGTATTCTGCACACGTTGCGGTTTTAATTGATGACTATATTAACAATATTTTATAAATACTTTATTCAACATCAAGACACAAAAAAACTTTACTTATTTATCATAGTACATAATATAGGCTGTCAACATCCTAAAAAAAACCACAGAGGTGGAATAAAATTAATATATTGTGCCAATCCCAGAGCTATTGAACTGGAAGCCTAACATTTTTCATCAGTACCATTTCTTTAGAATAGGTTTCCAGTTCAAAGGCCATGGGATAGGTTGAAGCTTGGTTCGATGGGTGCTAACGATTTAATTCCTATCTCCTCATGACGTGTATATGTATATGTAAATGCGAAATAAATCAAACGGCCATTTTTTCAATGAAAATCGAACAATAGCCTTATATCACATGAAGCATTGTAATAATACTATTTATCAATCAAAACTCCGTCTACTTGAGACAAGAGTCAGTCCTAATCGTTGGCAATAGTGTTTCATGTTGTACATTTCCATTAAACCGCTTCTTTGTGTCTATATATTGTTACGTTAGTGAACCGAATGATACCTTGAAGATAAAGCTGTTATTGATAAAACAACAATGAGGTTCATTTATGATTTATAATAAAATTTCATAAATTTTGAAACATTAATTGACCATATTATTTCTGAAAACAGTATCATTTTGAAATTTCGTTAACTAAGCGACATAGGATTGAATAATAAGACATTTTATGACGTTTGACCATATTATCTCTGTAAAACAGTATCATTTTGAAATTTCGTTAATTAGGCGACATAGGATTGTGAAATCCAACGTCCATGATGCGTCATTTAATTAAAATCAAAGAGGGTACATTATGTCGAAAATAGTATTTATATATATATATGTACTTAATATTCATAGTTTATAAATTCAATTTAAATCCCCCAAAATTATATTGAAAACATTTAATTTGTGTGTTTGACGCCCTGAGTGTATTCCTTGGTTGGTAAAACTTGGTTTATTCATGACAACTTTGTCTAGCAGCAGTATTTTGTTAAGGACTGTTGAACATTAGGGGGCGCTTCTTTCGTCGAGTGTATGAGACCCCAAATAACATTACAGGACTTTAATAGTTCTCGGCCAGATTTTCTTAAACCGTTGATACAGATATTTCTAGCTATGAAACAAGGTATTGTCGACTACGTTTTCTTGATAATAGACTGACATTTACAACAACAAAAAATTTAATATAGAACAAATTTTTAAACAATTAATGTATAAGAACAATAAGGAGCCCAGATGATGCTTCAACTAAGAGCTGAGTGATCTAGACTTGCTATACTTGGTAGACTTGGTTGGTCGTCAATTGACTATTTTTGCTCTAGATTCTTGATGACAGACTATCTTGAAAACTAAACTCAGGGACAAAAGAAACTATACCAAGACTTAAATGTCTCTGATGAAAGATAACAAGAAGAAATGTCAGGGCTGATGTGATAACTGATATGATTTGTCAACGGATGTTCAAAGTGTAAAACCGGAATTTGCAATTTTAGGTATCTTTCGCCACAAGCTTGTCACAATACTTGATCATTTGTTATGGGTCATCTTCCTAAACCATTCCAAGACTACTATCGTATGTGATCTCCATTTGCATCGATACATGTCTTAAAACGACGTCATGTTGAGTTTACCAATCACCGAATCGATGTCCGGATTGATTGTCATTCCTGTGTAACTGCATTCACTAAACCATGACAATAACATATATTAATAATATAAATATATGTTTACTTTTCTAAAGAATGAAAGAGCTTAGAAAACTCAATGGTAAAAGGCAATTTTGAAACTTCGAGCATGAATGATGCCTTGTGCCCATATACGAAACTGATTTTCACGACGTCAAAAGCAAGAGTTGTTGAATATTCAGATGTAATCGTTCTCTTTAACTTACAGAGGAACCATGACTACAAATGGAAGTTATAAAACCTAGATAACACACCAAACATAGTCTTGTAAGCAACACTACTATATTTTTTCCAAATATCGATATATCAAACATTTAAGTAATATTTCAAAACCATTGTTGTTCACAGTCTGTGTCGTTTCCATAACAACTTCAATAAAGACCCAAGACAATGCAAACGTTCGTGTAGAATAATCTATCGTCATGTCACATGATTCTCCTGTGACGTCGTCACGCTGTTGTAGATGCCCAGAGTAAATACGAACACAAAGCAGAAAACAACTTCAGGAACTTTATCATTAATCATTTATCGGCGCCATTACCTCGGGTACCTGGGATCAATAAGACACAAAGAGGTTTATCATGACAATCCACAACTAGAGCATGCAAGACTGGGGATATGATGCCCACAGTAAACATACATTTCAACATTCTTTTCTAGACTCTTTATAATTTGAAGTAAGTAATATCTTTCTTGAGGTTTAAAAGAATCCCGTTAAGCATCATGAACTATATTTAAAAGATTTCCTGTTTAATTTATATGATAAAAACGGCCAACACGATCATTAATTTCTGCATTGATAACCATGGTGACACTGCATATATTCTACATGGAGCTTAAAGTGGATTCGGTGGTTGATACAAAATTAATTCAACAAGTGACGTCATGTGTGTCAACAATTTTGTCAGTTTCATGTTTATCAAATATTGTATTCTACCAACAATGGAGGGAAAATATCGAATGCAGTTCAAAGGGAAAACATTTCAAGAAAACAATACAATTCGAACCATATATATTTCTTCAAAAATCTATTTCCATTCCTATTCTTAGATTCCGTACTTCAAACCATAATTGACACATTGAGACTGGTAGTCCGAGGGAAGAACATTTTTGCAAGTCATGCAACCAAAATGTAGATTGTTTCACTATCTCACGATTGTGGATTGTGGAGATGAGTCTCACTATCTCTTCAGATGTGAAACTCCTCGCCAATATAGAATTTTGTATTTTTTTACACACATCATTGTGCAGATGTATATTCGCTTTGTAAATTTATTACACCTAAATGTACAAAAGAACTCAAATGTTTTTTCTACATTCATTATGAAACGACAGTCTTTGTTAAAAATAGTGCATTAGATGTATGTGAAATGTTTTTGTATTTGTATTGTTAAGTTGCGCTTGTGCTACCGTTGGTAGTTAAGAGTGAATACAAAACAATGGATTGATTGATTGATACATTGAACTTAAAGTGGATGAAGAAGTTGATGCAAAATAAATCAACTAGTGACGTCATGTATGTCAAAATTGTGGGTTTAATGTTTATAAACTATTGTAGAGGATTTATTTAGTTCTTCTAAGCAGAGAAAAATTAGCTATCTAAATGCGTATGTCTGTCAGTATTAGATTAATGTTAGGTGGTAATTTTATTTATAAAATGAAAAAATATCAGTCAATTCTCATAAATATTTTAGAATCAGTAATTTCAAATCAGTACCAATGATAAAACCAATTTCTAACCTACAACCTTTAATTGGAAGCATTTATTGTCATTTCATATATAAACAGGTAAATTATTTATTCAGACATCTAAACGTTAATTCTGAATCAATATACATTATACGACATGAAATATGATGGTTTTTAACGGGTGCCTTACGAGGCAATATCTTATTATATTAGTTTCAGTTTGTCTGACTTTCATTTGATTCTTTTTTTTTATTAAATCAAAAAATCATACCAATACCCAATGGTTGAAAATGTGTTTGTCAATTTAACAAAATATACAGTGAATGCACATCATACAAGTGTCTTGTTGGGAGGACATAATGAATAGTTTAATTTTTTAACATTTATTGGTAGTTATGTTAAATAAATTACATAATTACCAAAATCTCCAAACCATTTTGTAGATTTTATACTTGCCACATACTTTCAACCTCATGGTTTAAACTGTATTATACAATCTATCAAATAGTTGTAGCTTAATTTAGAGTAATAATTTACCTATATGTTATTGTTGTGATGCATATATACTTATGGGTAAGTTCGAACATACACTTGATTTGACAGTGTTCAAAGGACACAGTATCCATATACATTCTCTGACTCTCTCATGCTCTTACTATTCCATCTGCAAAGCAGACTTTTCCTGTCCAAACTGAATAACTGCGTGTATCAACGTATTTCTGAAACTATTCTCTGGTTGTAAGCAGAAAGGTTCGAAAACATTTATTTGAGGTCTCACATGTCACGTTGCAAGCATTACAGAAAGTCAAATATACTTGCGACGGTTTGAGAGATGTGTAAACGTTTGCTACAGCCTCAGGAGCAGGTGACTTATATAAAACAAACAGGTGAATAAACGGGTCCCATGTTCTCTTAATATAACCGCAAAAATGGGCTTTTTACAACTTATATTTCCCCAAATTGTCCGTACAAATATCTGTTTCTATATTAACCTAGGAGGTGAACCCGTTTACCCGTTTAACCGATTACGCGTTGTTGTAGTCAAGTCAAGTCAAGTCAAGTTTATTCTCATAAGTCATAAATTTATGACATAGAGTGAACAAATAATAAGACAGTAGTATTACATACATATTAATGGAGCATACGCGATCCATATTTGATATAAGGAGCAGTATTGGTTTATATGTGATGGACATCAGTGAGATAAATTTCTCTATGGATGAATGTTTACAATAATACGCAGGAAGATATTTGTGTCTTAATTCATTAAACATATTACATTCTAACATAAATGAAGCTCGTCACCGATCTTACACTTACATGAAGGGCACAATCTATGTTCTTTATCAATTTTATACCATCTTCCGGTTTCAATTGGAAGTCTGTGATTACATGTTCTAAGTTTCGTGATATATATACGTAAGTTCATAGGAAGTTGCAGTAAATAGTTTTCAATGTACAAAGTATCTTTAAACTTATTATAATAAAAGCCTTTTGATGATTGTAGTTTACTTTCTCTCCATCTTTGCAGAAATTGATCGATAAGTACAGTTTTGACATTATTTACAAGCCACTGGGTATTTTTAAACTCTTGCATTTGCCAAATGTAACTATAACCTGTACTCTCTAGTATAGACTTAATTTCTGTTACTAACGGGAATTTACCATTAACATTAACCCGAGAATTTTGTAAGTTAAGCATTAATTTGTACACAATACTAGATAATTTATCATGGGATATCAATAGCTTACACCAGTATGATAGCATAGGAAACACTATCAAGTATCGGTCGAAAACGGCTTAAGTGTACGCACTTTTTAATCATTTGCGATAGGGAAATCATTTCGTGAAGCTTAACCGTTTATTTTAAAACTACCACTTTTAGTAAAAATCATTTCATTCCAATTGATAACCTTAATAATTATATCTACAGGAATGAGCCCGATTGTTCCTGACATGCTAGGATCTCGAGAGACACAACATCCTATCTCGCGACAAGCACCAGTCGATCGGCTTTCATCTGCCATCTTGAAATGTTAGCATTACGATAAATAAAATGTGCTGAATTAAGATTAGTCATTAACAAAATTAAGAAATAACTACTTGTTTGATAGAAGAGGACCATATTTACAAATAATTCACAATAAAAGTTATCAGTTACGACAGCATTTTGTCGTAGTAATGCATTCCACGATCGCAGCTTCGATGATTTCCTTTATTTCCCATGTTTTATTTTTGAGCGATCCATATTATTGTAGGGTTTAGTGTTTCAGTAACAGTTTCAGGAGAAAGTGTGAGTTTATTCCATTGATGACGTTCTTCAAAACCATGAATTTTCATAAAGCCGTTCTCTTTTGTTTAAGATACGCAGAGTAAACGTTTTAATGGACTGGATGTTCTTGAATGTAGCCAATAAACTCTGTTAGTCCATTTTAACATACAGCACATACACAGCATCCAGTCAGCTACACTAGATAAATAGCAGTTTCTAAACAGTTTCTGTCTGACCCATTTATAAGTTTAACTTATCGGCTACGTTTTAGATATTGTCATTTTGTGCCTATTCGTCTCTTTACCTCGTCAACTAGACCTGCGGATTGGAAGACTGATTGAGTAATTTTAAATGATCAACTAAGGCCTATAACCATGTTTCTCAATATCAAAGAATTAAAATTGTTTCAGAAAGACATTATGTTCTTTTTGCAAGAACTTCTGATATCGTCAAATATCTTTTACGGAATCGTTTATTAGGAATTTATGTAAATGCACGGAATATATGACGGATTTTATGCCATTACAAACGATTAAAAATAGTTCACAATATATACCTTTATGATCACAAGACTTTGATTCCTTTTTGATTTGAAAATATTCAAAACACCTAGATGTTTTGTCGTAATAAGACATATGCTTTAAAATATGATTGTAATATTTGAATCATGTTTTTTTTTTCAAAGTCGTGGGGACTTCATCATCTATAAGCATGGAAAGTTGTCGCAAAGATGGTAGTTAATGAGAAAGAAAGAAACAAAAGTAAGTCACTGGAAGCTTCTTAGTTTACTTTTGAACATCGAACCGCTTTGGGGAGAAACGCTTTGAGTACAGAAAACACATCCCACTCAGGAGAATCTTGTAATTGTTGAACCAAGAATATTATTGTACTCTCAAATGATCCCAAGCTATAAGGTCGATGACAAGGCGTTATTTTAGGTGCACATCTATTGATTGGCATTGTGAAGGAATGTGAGTGTTTATCATTTCCTATGGATACGACAAACATTTTCAAAAATTCAAAGTACTGTCTCAATATATAGGAGTCACGGAGTGCTTTTATTCTATTTTCAAAGGCAAACATCATTAGTAAGGTCAATTCTTAATTCGTTTCTAAAATCTTAAACACGAACACCATGTTGTCAAGTCAATTGTACTGGTTTCCTTAATTAAGATTATCAAACTTGTCCTGTCGTTATTTCATCCAAATGTGTTGTCTTTTTATCCCTTAATTTTGAAAATGTATGTCAGCTCTGATAATGGCTTCCTGCAAGCGATGTACCTACACTGTAGGCAGTAGATCGATATCAAATATACACGAAAGTGTTTGTTTCCTTTCTGCTGGAATCAATCAGGTGAAGCCAACGACAATATCGATTGAAAGGTCAGTAGGATACACTAGAGACACAATATAAAATTGGTTTGTATTCTTCCTTTATTATTGGTTTGATAGATTGATATCAATAACGACTATGCTTATACATTGATTCCTAATCCAATGATTCAACTCAACCTTATATCGTCAGTATGTTTTCAGGCCACAAAAAGAATTATAAAAGGACCAGAACATTTCTAACTCTTCATGTAGAAAATGGCATGATGACGCATCAACGTGTATTAACGGTATAGATCAGCTAAGCAAATATTTGTATACCTCAGATAAATAGTTCATCAAACTTTTGTCCAACCGTTTGCAGAATTTTTCATTTTCTGACGTTCATTCTGACCCTCAATATTGAATTTCAAGTCGTACTGTCTTAAAGATTCTGTCCTATCGGCTGCCGATTTGTGATCTCGATAGTTTTTGAAAATGTCACGAAAAAACCTGTGCTTGTATAAATTTTACTTTTCATTGAAAATAGACCATATGTATTAATCAAATATCTACACATTTACAACGATTAATGACCACACTAAACAAATTCCTTGTAACGTAGCAAGGCTTTTAACACTTGAAGTGCCGATATTTGGCCTCACTTCTCATTGTTGGTGGGTTTTTAACCGAGTCTTCTTCATCAAGTTTTGAAGTAAAGTTTAACAAAATTACCCGAGTAACTTGTAAAGTGTAGTTATAACATTTTATGCATAAAATGGGATGAACCCTTGAATTTGGTTTCCACGATAAATACCCGGGTAAAGGAGTTAAGTTTGCGAGTGCTGCCCCCTATGCCCGTCACAAGTACAACTATTTATATAACAACTTTGGATCGTGTACAACACAACGGCTGCTTATTAAATGCTATTCAATTCTCCGAATGTCTAGATTTGATGAACCAATGAAGCTGTAGAACAGTAAATCTTACAAATAAAAATTAGTAATGAATGAAAGGTTCGTCGTCTTGAACAATATCCAAAATGTAAGAGTATCCAGAACGAAACCGAATCAGTGATTCATTAATAGTTCCGCTGGAAGCGCTCGTTAAAACCTCAAAGCAAGCAAGCAGGTTCGTTATTTTCATCATGGAACATATCTTATATGGTACCAATTTGTTCATAATTTGTTTATCATATACACATGTAATAGAACTATATGTTGCATAAATGCAAGTAAACCGAAACATCATGCGTTGAGCAGGTGAGTGCTTAATTCCGGCGCATTGCAGTCGTATAACAAGTCAAAATATTTCCCAGAATACAACTATTATACAACGATATAAACGATAACAAAGTCAAAGAGTCCGTCCGGATATTTACTATATATTATGCTTTGGCACAGGAGAGAACAGTGTCCCTTTTACGTTCTTGGCTTGAGGGTGTCTGTTCTACTTTATATGAACTTTTTATTTAGTACTTCAGGTTGGTTTGTTCACTAATCAGCGTATTCTAGTGCAAATATCCCGTAATTAAGGTTTTCCTGCCTCATGTAAGAATCTCGATCTCTAATTGGATCCTCGTGACCCTGGATAAATATTGATATCACCCTCTTGAGCTGGGTGATAAAGCATTCATAGACTGGCACATAAAAAGCATGAAAAAAGCGTGCAGATTGAGCGTCTTGAAATGTACAATGTATGTTGTAACCTCGAACATATGATCAAGCTGGTTAATTTTGATCAACCGATCAGCTTTGAACAAACTATAGTCATATAGGGATTACGCAGTTAACGTTTTTCGTATTCTTTATTTTCATATTATATGCGTTTTGTTTAAACATTCGGTAAGATAAATTCGTTATACCATTCAGAGGCGTGGTACTTGGGGAAATATCCGCCTCTCGCTTGGTGTTATGCAACTCGCATTCGCCATTCTGAATGGTATAACTTATAATGCCGTCTCTGTGACACCCTAGCATTGTAAATCGAAACAGATAAACGGACTAAGTTAGGATTCATTTTGCGTTAACATATTCCAATAGTATACGAAACGGCTAAAACATAACAATTTTGGCAGGTCTTTGAAGGGTTTAGGGGTCAAAATTTCGAAACACTTATTTTTATTTTGTCTACAAAACCCTGTACAAGTTTATTTTCTCTACAAAACCCTGCACAAGTGATCATCTTTAAGCCTCAGTTATATTTTGTGTCACTAAGTCAATGTTATTGTGCTTATTATTTCCTCTCAAGAGTATATAGGAATATTTTAAAAACGTAAAAGATAATACCCCCTTTGGCTATTTAACCAGTGACTAGACGATGCAAAGCTATTCTTGGAGAATGGCTATTTTACACACGGACAATGGGTGATCCTTTCTCATTGCTGCTGGAGGTATTTCAAAATAAACCAAATAACATGACATAAACACGAAGATACATTATTAAGTTAACTAACTTAAGGTAGGCAGCTGCACAGTATTCGTGCACTGTCAATTACCTGCCCAGCTTATGCGAACCCTTAGGTTATATTCTAATGACGGTTACACTTTAACCGGATGACATTCAGGTGAAACGATACCAACTTTTCGTGAGGGTAAAAAACACACTTTCATTCGTCAGAGTACTTATTTCATGGACTGTTCCAATACACTTAGGATCCTTAAACAATTTTTTTCAATTTTCCAGAATCTTTTGAAATAAAATCATAACAATTTTGGAATGTAGAAATTCTATAAATGTAAGATGTTATCAATACAAATAACCTTGATTTTATTCAGCATATTTACTGTAGGACGCTAGAAAACCAACAACAACAGCAAGTTTTAGTATCCTATCTCATCTTGTTTGAGATTTAAAAATGACAACTTTGAAAGGTATGAGGTTTTTTTCCAAACGTTAACAGATAATGTTTTAAAATGTAACTTGATTCAGCTGACTGCTAGAGACATGAAGTAACCCTGTTCCCGTCTTAATCATAAATTCTGCCTTAAACTATCCTGCATTTTATACGGTATCGTTCTGTTGCCCATGAGCGTATATCTAATACCTAGGCTCGACGAAAATAACACTTAGTGAGTAATTTCAAGTTGTTTGCCATTGTTAAATTCAAATGAAATTATTATGAAAACGAAATGTGTTTCGCAAAATTTTCAGCAATTACATTCTGACGAATTTTTTATAATAAACTCTTTTATTGCTTTATTTCTATAGGCGTCTCATTTTGAAAGCTATATACTAAGCGATACTCAAAACAATAAAATGAACTTGTACTGACGACTTGATTGACTGTTTGCGCTACTTGTGCTGTGTGTTTGAACAAGTACACATTAAAGTTGTAAGGCTGTAATCAGGAGTAATTGTGCCGTGGAAACCAACCTGATCAATGCTAGATAATTGATTGTGGGGACACTAACTGTCCAGGAGCGCCGACAAGTCTTTGTGTCAGTAAGAGATGTTGAATAGGATAGCCAAACACAATCAATAACCATAACGACATAATAACCTAAATCAGTGTTAAACATATAGCCCGTCCACAAGTCCCTAAACTGCTTTTACCAGGAGTGGTTACTTGTTGGTCAAATGTTTTCTTTATTTACCTTAAAGGGGCCGTAGCACGTTTTTAGGGGGAATATAGGGTGATGTAAGGAAAATGAAAATTAATTATTTCAATTGACAGACAATGTATTTAAACTAAATGGAGCAGTAATAATTCCAATATATAACGTTAAGTTAAGCCATGCGATGCCCTTTCTTACAAAAAATGAATTAAAGGTGTTCACAAAAAAATGGCCGCCAATGGATTTTATGTGAATCTTCATTCTTTGTCCTCTGACTATGGATGATTGACTTCTGTAATGAGATTTTCGACACTGTCAAAATAATACATTTAGCATTCACTTACAATTATCAGTGAGAAATTCAAATTATAAAATTATCAAAAAACGTGCTGCTGCCCCTTTAAGGAATAAACCAACTAATTTTCAGGACAAGTTAGGTTTCCAATCTATTTTATATACTACCTATATACACATCAGGTTTCGCAGTCCTCATTATGAGTGAATTCATTAAATACATATTCAATAAAGGAACAAGATGTATGAAATGATAGCGAACGTTATCAAAAGGATATGTCCATATTTTCAGTCTTCAGTAGATGCAGATGATAACGTATAATTGATTTGTTCTAAGCCTGCTTTTAATATTCCTTTCCGTTTTTCGCTTGACAGTTAAAGATGCGATATATATGTGTGCTAACCAATAGTACTTGTTATGTTCGTTCACATATGTATACGTAACACACAGGGTTTCTTTAATTTGCTGTAAGGACATTATTAACAAACACGACAGCTTTGCAATAAAGAATGGTTTGAACTTACCGGATTCGAAAAGCGCAAGGACACCTGAAAATAAAAACATTATTTTAATGTTAATTTTCATTTTATATTGATGCGGTTATAAATCCGTAGGCATAATATTCATAATGGAATCACAAGGTGTAACGCAGGTGTTAACGTTTGATTTTTATGGACAAAACTCAAAACAGAAAAGCTTACAAATGAACAATTGCCCCAGAGAGTCAGAGCTACCAGTAACGTACAACAGAAGTATGACTACAAATAATTTTCGTAATGCAAAACAGTACGCATCCATAAAGAATAAAGCACATTGGCATTAAATACTAAAAACCAAAACACTTTATGAAATATCCACTTACCAAAAACGAAAAGAAGTTTTGTCCCCATCATGCCTGGACCTCTACCCTATCTCAGTAAAGGCTGGAGTGGACTCGACAAGGCGGCGTTTTCCAATAAGTAGAGTTCCACAAGACTACGTGTACATCACGTGGTGACACAGTGCAAGCTCCATAAGATGACAAGATAGCTGGTCGATACAGCCCAATGACTTGCTAGAAATACTCTAGGTATAGGTACCATTGATCTACTGCCGTGGTTACCTCCAAACACATGCAGTGACGTCAAGCATCCATACATTAAAGCATCCTGTATTGTGTCTCCATCGAGAGATTTTTTTAGAAGCGCTTTATTGTTTCTTGAGTGGTTCGAAAAAAAGTCAAATGACATAAGCTCGTTAAGGATGATGCTTGGAAAAGAAATGTACCTGAGCAAAGCATTTAATTTATTCATTTTAGTTTTCATGAATTACATATAAACCATTAGCAGGTATTAGTATCAGTTATGTAAACCCAAAAAAACTTTTCACTCAAGATGGAAGTAAATGAGTGGACGTTGATCATATATAGACGATATGATATGGATTTCCATGACATCCTAACTGACGTAGCGAAACTTTACCATTTTAAAACTAAAATATCGAAAACAAATTCGCGATGGATGTTGTTAGCTGAGGTTGTATTGACATAATTGAAACCTGACCTTTTTTTTATCAAACTTTTAATTGAGCAATATTTGCGAAAATTGCAAACGAAGTTATAATAACATTACCTTTGGGGATGGTTGTAAGTCAAGTAACCAATTGCAAATAATTTTAACTGTCCAAAATGAATGTTGGGTACCCAAACAGAAAAGAAATCCCATAACGCGGCAAACGGCGCGGCAAAGATACAGTTAATTTACTCTGAAAATTGATAAAAATGAGCAACGACAACTAACCTATTTACAAAAATTGCCATTGTTCCTCCATTTCTTTCGGTAACTCGGTGTGGCAAAATAGAGAGGACTGTATGAATATTGAACAACCGAGAAACACTAAAATCAGTTGTCCCTTAACAACACGAACGCCGATATTTGTTACGTTCGACCACCGTAAACGTTGTCTCAGTAACATCGCTGATAGTGCATATCGGCATGTTCGTGTTCTCTAGGAGATTGCACGGGGGTGTAATAAGAGCCCATCGACTTCTCGAATGATAATCATTGGTCCCCTAACACTTACTAAAGGGTAATTTCATTAGAGATAGGATCTCCGAGGTTAGAGTGCAGTGTTAAGATATAACTGCAATTCTTAAGCTCTCATGGCTGGCATGTTATACTCTATCCCTATCTTGCTTAAATGCTTAAATCAATGAGTATACCATTCAACAACATGCTTTTATCAATGAGCATACCTATTAAACATGCAGTTACAATCTAGTCTATCATTTAGAGAAACTACAGTAACCTCATAGAGTACAATTGAACAATATTAACTAACCACCAAGACTACAATCGAGACGATATAAAGTTACCAATTATAGCTGCGTACCTTATGTTTGTTCACATGCCAGTGTATCGTGTAATTTTGGTTTCGTTTGGACGTCAATAAAATAATTCCAGAAGTAATGACAAGGACTCACCAATTGTCCATGTTTTAAATGTACATTCTCAAACCATATTCTGAGATGCCTGGTCACTGTTGCACTAACTCAAGATTTGTAAAGAGGGGGAAATAGACAGATGGGGACATATTTTTGATATTTCTACTTTCTTAATTTTCGGTTAAAATGTTCCATTAATCGTCATCGTAACATTGACTTAGTGCAAAGGAGCTAATGTGACTATAAGCCTAAAGCTGTTGATTACCTATGAAGGAGTTTATAGAGAAAAGAATGGACCCATGGACACTTCTATGTCCTGCCATTCTTACGGTTAACTGTTTGGTATGATACACGAATATGTTAACACCATACCAATCCCAACTTATGTAGTGTAATTTCAATATGATCCGTTTCGTTTTTGCAATGCGCTGTACGCAGGTAAGCGAACAGACCTATAAAGTAGGCAGCTCTGTTGAAGACTTCCATTCAAACCATAAACAGTAACTTCCTAGACCAGCATTAAAACAATCTTCAGTAACCACTTAGACTTCAATTCAAACACTTAATCTGTAAAACTAAGCATATTTTTACTAAGTTAAAGCGGTAGAAACAAAACATTCCATTTGTACAAATAAACCCTAAGCAAACCATTCAAAAGTTATACAGACAAACGCTTAACGTTTCAATTACCAACATTATCAGCATACCATTCAAGGATCATACACACTGACGACATTCAAACATTCCAACTAAGCGAATAGATGTACTTTAAACGTTACTCTTTAAACAAATTAATGGATGTTTTGCAAAAGTTCAAGGTTTCATTGTCAATTCATATAATTTCTACAGGCAAGAGATGTTTTTAAAGATAATCTTCAAATTGCTTGCACTTAATGTAATGTTCCATTTTAACATTATTTCTCCTTGATAATAAACATTTCATGGATGATTACTGCCTGAATTGTCAACGACAATAGAATAAGCCAAAGCGCGTATCGACCAAGGATGATCTAGTGCATTCTATTGGTACATACTTTGTGACGTTAGACTCAAACAATTAGAGAATTTTGATTCTGAGGACTTCTCACCGTTAATAATTGATGCCACTAACGCATCGCTCCGCTCCAGCAACAGCAATATTGTGACATACTTTTTAAAAAGTAAACATGTTTTGTGTTCACGATAACGAAACCGACACTTATCAATAAACCTTTAAAGAGATACTCCATCATTTTCGACACATATTGTTTTGCTTTGACGTATGTGGTTTATTCAATTATATAAATTAATCACATATTCATTCCAAAAGGCCTTATTACGATTAATTCTTGGTTTCAATGAACATCTTTTAAAAGTCATATATGTTTGTTCAAGCCAAATTCACACTTACAATTTACAATATATCTCTAAAACATGATCAACCCGAATCTCTCTTTTGGACTGCATGACGTAAATATAAAAAGTTACGTTTGACTGATTGACGCGTCACTGTCCGCTTTTCGATCATAGCACGACTTCAAACCTCCCTAATGTTGCTATACAACGTCCGATGGGCTCTTGTTTCCTGCAACAGTCGATATTTCTCCATCAAATGATGCAATTCTTAACTTTTGCACAAGCGATTCCAAAACTAACGGAGTGGCTCTTTACGCTGGTTACGTGGTAACATTTTGATCCTATGGTTTTAGTCTTCAGTTGCAGACCTCTCCTGTAGAATGGGAGATCCCTTAAGAGTTATGTGCTCAATGTGTAAAATTCTCCTTCTAATGACCAAAGACCCGATCGTATCTCCAATATTCGCAACGTCTAACATTTAAACATGTTTTTGCATTTCTATGATTCATATAACACCGTACCAATGTTACTCTGTACATAGAGATTTTATTTTTGCGCCTTGAGCATGCTGCAAGTGTGGAAATGGGCGCCTGATTTATATAATTCTTATCATTATCATTACATTGAATAGATGTTCAGAACTTATATCGGAGAGGAATGTTAATTACCTTCCACACGATTTTCCCGATATTATCTTTAGACATTTTAGATAAACTTATTTTAATGTCGAACTTAATGTAAGACTTAAGGATCATCTTCAAGAATATGAGCTTATGGATGATTTCCAATCTGCATATCGTGATAACCACAGTACAGAAACGGCTTTGCTACGAGTCATGGACGAACTAAGAAGTCGGGTGGATTCAGGGAATATTGCTGCATTAACACTCTTAGATCTGTCGGCAGCTTTTGACACTGTGGATCACAAGCTTCTACTTTCGAAACTTCAACTGGAGATGGGTGTAACAAATGTTGCGCTCTCCTGGATTGAATCGTATCTAAAAAACAGATCACAAACCGTGGTTATACATCAAGCAGAGTCTAAACGCTTTTCACTTGCGTGTGGAGAACCTCAAGGATCTGTGCTGGGTCCAGTGCTGTTTGTACTCTATACTAATAGTCTTGCTAGAGTGATAGAGGATAATAAAATGGATCATCAGTCTTATGCTGATGATACGCAACTGATTGACAGTTTCAAGCCAGAAAATGTACAGGAGGCTCTGCAACGTACTACTGATTGCACAACTGATATCAAGTCATGGATGTCATCAAATATGCTGAAGTTAAATGATGAGAAAACAGAGGCACTGTTAGTAGGAACTAAACGTAATTTGCGTGATATTCAAGCTACCTCTGTTGAAATCGGAACTGCTACAATCCCTTTTACTGACCATGCAAGAAATCTTGGAGTCATCATTGATTCTCAACTTTCAATGGACTCACACATAGATAAACTCTGTAAAACTTGCTATTATCATCTCCGTTGCATCAGTCAAATACGTCATCTTATAACCAGAGATGCCGCCAAAATACTTGTGCAAATGCTTGTTCATTCACGACTTGACTATAGTAATAGCTTACTGATTGGAATCAGTAAACGTCAGTTGTACAAGCTCCAGAAAGTTCAGAACGTAGCGGCAAGAATTGTGACCAGAACACCAAAAGCATGTCACATAACACCTGTGCTTAAGTGTCTACATTGGCTTCCCTTGGAAGCGAGAATCAAATTTAAAGTTCTATGTATTACTTACAAATGTCAACATAATATGGCTCCAGCATATCTTTTAAATTCCTTGGAGGACTATACCCCTGCAAAAGATCTTCGATCCCAGAATTTGAAGCTTCTCCAGATGCCAAAGTATAAAAACACCAGTTATGGACTTAAATCTTTCAGCTGTACTGCTCCAAGACTTTGGAACCAACTTCCTTATGTCATCAAAATGTCATCCTCACTGACTGTTTTTAAATCACAGCTCAAAACTTTTCTAGCTATTATTCATAGATTCTACCCATAGACTATAATTATAAATATCCTTAATCAATGCTACCACTATTACTTTTAGGCTTTATTTCATAGCATTTCATCTCATCTCCTTAAATTTTCTTATTTTCAATGCGCTTTGAGCATGCACCTTGTGTATGGATATAGCGCTTTATAAATGCCCATTATTATTATTATTAAACCATGAAATCAATAGGAATAAAATGTGTGCACATCAATATTCTTTTACAATAAACAAACATTGAAACTTATAAGTTTAACCTTCATGTTGAGACCTTTGTTTATATCGACGTAACACGAAAGTGAATCAATAGCGATATCTGCAAAACTTTCGGGAATGATATTTCAGAATCAAATAAAAGAAATTATGCATAAAGAATGAATAAATTCGACAAAGATCACATTTAAGTACAACAGATCCATCGATTGACATAGACATCCCACCGTTTGAGTAAAAACTGTTAATGATCGGGTATAGTTGGTAAACGGGACGTCTTGGTAGCCGTAATACGTTTATGTAAACGCCTATTGTGTAAGTTAAAGTGCAAATAATAAAGGAAAAAGGGTGGAATAAAAGAGACGTGTGTCACGATTATGTCATGAGGTCATAGAGTAGCTTTAAGACTTCGGTCGAGAATAGGATGTGGCAGATGTGCGTTGTCTATGACAAGCAACACTTGCATGTATAAGAAACACTACAGACTGTATCAAAATTGGTGAGCTGTATGCTGTTTGATAGTCCATGGTGCTTTGGTTCGAATCCCACAATTGATTGATAAAGATTTTCTGTTTGTGTTGTTGCTACGATCCCGAATATATAAATATCACATTTGTTTAATGTGTTAAAGTAGCTTATTTGTAATGAAAATCAACTGACCGGTTTGTCAAGTGCCTCTTAGATATTAACATGTGATATGTCCTTCCGAAACGTCATTGTTATTTGGTTGCTTTCAGCTTCAGATTCATGATTCGCAGTAGTCTTGCATTAGAATGTTCATTATCACACATACTGTGTCATTTTAGTTCCTTCCTCCAAGCCACTTTCGTCCAAAGAAGAGTGCATCAAAGAGTTGCCACCAAAACCCAAATCCTCTACATCGGGGTGACAAACTTTACTGATTTCTTGCCATAGGTATACAGATTATCAACAATATCCCCGAGTTAAGTAAATAAGTCTAGCAAACTCTGCGAAACCGGTTTCATGAAGTGTATATTCGACCACGAAGGCCAATTGCCCCTGTTTTGGGTGGCTTCGATTAACACAATCGTAAAAAGTGGCTTTGTAAAACAAATCGTGGACCTAACAAAATTTAGGAATTTTCCCCATTACTTATAGGTTAAACATAATGTGTCTTAGGATTGTTTTCAGTTTGAAAAAGGAATGGCACAAGTCAAGGATTCGTTTTTGACAGTAGGGAGGACGGGGGCAGGAACGGCCCCGGAGCATGTTCGTCTTTTCGCTGTAATTTTGGTTCGGGACCACTCTAACTTAAATTGGTAATTCCTAACAGACAACATGACCTTAATCCCACACTGACTTTAAAATGGTGACAGTTCAACAGTCCAACTCCTCTAGTTGGAAAAAATCGGAATTCGTTTCGTAATAGAAAGTTAACCGAGTCCACATCATTATAAAATATATCTTTGTAAAGTAAAGTAGTATTTTTTCTTTCCCAGGTATTGAATACTATGAGTAGCATCTTATCTCTCTTTAATTGCTGTAGGCTGAACATGTTCTGATTGTTCCCAAGGATGGCTGAACCTGCCCCTGAGGGAAACCGAACCTGCCCCGATGCGGGGCATGTTCGGTTTTTCAACTCGTTGTCTTTAAAGCATTGTTTTTGGCAAACTAGTTACTTTAAGCACATAATTATTGCAATAAAGTTAAGATATGTCTTAATAAATGTACAAACGTAGACTAGTATAATGCGAACAAACAACTCATTATATCTAGTTTAGTGAAAAGGGGACGTATCGGCCCCGGTCTCCCCTATGATAGTTTTAGTGCAATTTCCAATTAACTAAAATCTTGTTCACTGGTGGTACTGAAGAATTTGAGAAGCACATTACAACCTTAACAACGACAATAAACGTCACTTACATCAGATTATTGATCGATAGACTGTTTCAAGCATGATAGCTTGAATTCATTTCATAGAACATCAAATTGTTAACTCGGTAAAAGTGTACGCTCAAGACACACCAACGACTGGTCATTGCAATGCAGGAAGAGCAGGGACGAACTGCAGTAATGGGACATCATCAACTTGCCCATTCCCTAACAAATGGATACCACGCATCTTGCAAATTCTTGCAAATGACAGCGACACATAAGATTGACTTCAACGCTATCTTGCTTATTACAGTACACAGAATAATGTTCTCGTGTTGGCTAACACTTTTTCTATATACATTTTAATTTCTCTTTGTTACCATTGAACATATATGACATTTTTCTCTTAAGGTGAAACAATACTTTGTTTTGAAAATTTTTTGGAGTTGGCCATGAATGGTTTGAAATGCTAGTGTTTCTCAATATTATATAAGAAAGTGGTCTCGTAATGTCAAGTCAAATGGAAAATAAAGAGATACCGCAAGAAAAAATGTGTAAACACTCTTGAACTTAGAGATAAGCGCTATATATCTGTTGAAAATAATCATAAAGTTGGTATTGGTATCTTTTGCATTATGATGTTTCCTTAACCAAAGATTCGGTTCCTGATAGAAACCAAATATTTATATCTTTACAAAGTGTATTGTGTCGTTCCCAACAAACGTTTGTTTATAACCCCGCCATCACGCTAAACACGTGTACTTAACAAAACATATACCTATAAACTTTAATCATTTTTGTGAATGTCGTAGTACAAGCAGTGTATAAAATAGATTGGAAATCTAGCCTGTCCTGAAAATTCATTGGTCAATTCCTTTGGGAAATTTAAGAAAAAAATTGAAAAGTTACCAGTCCTGACCAAAAAGTAGCCAGTACAAGGACTGGCTGACGGGCAATATTTTAAACACTGGTACAAGTCTTCTTAGGCGAGATCTAACGCGAACGCATAAGCATACAAGAGAGAACCCAGTTTAGTGACAGGGATTTCAAGTTGTCTCCCTTGAAAACTTGGTGCATCTTACAAAATGGCTGCCTTGTCAAGGACAGGATTGAATGTCGGTCGTCAAATCTGTCGTAATTTTTGCAGCACGACAAAAGTTCTTGCACCCCAGACCCGTGTGGATAAAGAAACACACACAGGACAGGTATACGCAATATCAAATACTAATGACCACCGCTACTCTTTTACGATAGTAGGGCTCTACATAGACCGAAACCTCTGTCGCCGAATGCTGTATCCTCGCATATCGAGCCGCATACTAACGACAGAAGCAGGCTATGGTTAAAACTGGGTGGAAATCTGATTTTTTATTTTGAAGTGGCAGTCAACTTAAACTGTCACAAATCATTACCTGTTCATATAATTAACGTTTTGGTGACTTCAAAAATCTCTACCGGCGTTGATAACTATTGTAAAGCAAACTTTAAATTTCATTCATCGGCAATCAAGGAAACGGCATTTGGCGCTGCCATCTTGGAAGCGCCAGCCAATCAGAAACGACCGTGATCACTAGCGAGGTCACCATGAATATAATTAGCGTCATTGCCGACAGCGGTGTTTCGCTTGTAATATGACAGCGCTGTCGGGCCCCTCGTGGCATTGTTATTGTAAAAGTCTTTAGATCGTTCTGATTTAACAATAGTTATTTAGCTTACTTTATTTATCTGGCATTGCGAAAAATTGCTTGGCTGAATTATTCCCGTAATGAATGGCCCGTCATCTTACTGGAGATGAAGGATTGAGACATGCAAGTTACAAAATATCGTGCTCTGTTGGACTTGTGGCTGATTAAATTTTATGTTCAAGAGGTTTTCAACACATGCATCTAAGTGTTTGATGTACATAAATTGCAATGGAAATGATTTCAATAATATTTAATTAAGTTACATATGTATTATATCATCAACGTCAGTTAACAATATTATCAATTGTAACATGACTTCGGTAAATACTCGTTTCTGATTGGTTGATTTGAAGAATTTGCCAGTGTTAAATGGCAATGAACACCCGCAAATTGGCTGAGGCGAATCACCGCGAAAGGATACATTATTTGGTCCACCTCAACATTAAAATGTTCTGATTCTCCCAATATTCGTGACCGATTCACATTTTACTGTTGTTGCTGTCATTTTCTAACTTGCGCATTCCCGTAGATGCCAAAAATCCTTTTCTATTTGCTTTAGTTTTATGTAACCAAACTTTCTTAATTGGCTAAGTTTCTCCTAATTTGCCGCCTTGAGCCATGCGGCCGGTTTCTTTCGAATGCCGTTCCCATGGCACGACGTCACAAAGGCCAACGGTTATGACGTCATTTTGATCGCGTCACCGTCACAATGGTCTGGGCGAGTTTAAGATATTTGTTCAGTCGGGTTTGTTCCTGTTGGTTCATGAATTATAAAACTGTTTTCTCTATCGTAAATTTCACAGTGAAAACTATATGATCTCACCGTTATGAGTGCAACTGGTTTGCAATATTAGAACACTATTTTAATGTCTATAACACTGGGAATTCCTTCTTCTTTATAGCTGCGAACACCTATAACAATAATGGATCAGTCGTTAGATCCTTTCAACTCAGAGTTCCCTACGCAAAAATAGAGTTCGCTCTTAAAATGCTTATAACTAACGGTCATGTTACAATATCGATAAATAGTTGCGTTTGTAAAATTTCCGGGATTCATTGTTATTCAACACCCGAAAATTTAAGCGTTTAAAACCTCCGGCTAACGCCGTCGGTTTTAAACTAAATTTGCGGGTGTTGAATAACAATGAATCCCGGAAATTTTACAAACGCAACTATTTATCTTCTAAATATACATGTCTATATTAGCGTAACTATCGCAGTACAAATGATAAAAATATCGTGCTTTTTACTTATGGTATAAACTGAATACTTAATTTTTTTTTATACTGCTTGCAGAGTATTATAGAAATTTGAAAGACCATGTCTAAGGTCTCTGAGTTTACGTTAAACCGTAGAATGTGTTCACTTTGTTCTTATTTGCAACAATGTTGTACCGACTTTGCGGTTTGTATTCATAGCCTAGCAAGGAAAGACATTTTCTTCGCACACATACTTGTTCAACTTCATATATCATTTGACTTTTTTTTCAGTTAGATTAGTAATTGCACATAAATTACAACATTCACTTTGATAAAATCTAATACCTATCCAGAAAACGGTTTTTGAATCTGCTGTGTCGCACAAATCCGGGTAAGATCGTTTAAATCATGACTTAATCGCCTGTTGTTCTTTTTATCCCACCGGTATGTAATACCGTGGGATATAGTCATCGCCCTGTCCGTCTGTATGTCCGTCCGTCCGTCCGTCTGTCCGTCCGTCCGTAATCATTTCGTTTCCGGAGCAGAACTCAAAAACCGGTCAACATATCTTTCTGAAACTTTACATGTGTATTGCCCACCTACTGAAGTGGTGCCTTTTGATATTTTCACATTTCTGAAAATTTTATTTTTTATTATTTCCATGGAAACGGCTCTTATTTGGACTCTTTATATATATAAGCTTATATTATATTGAAAAATTTACAATTATCTTTCAAAGGTTTACATCTTACGATCATGTGGAACCGGTGGGATATGTCATCTTCTGATGACTCTTGTTTACTAATTAGTAAAATTTTCTTAATTGTTTACAATGCCAGAAAGCTCACTTCGACAGAAAACATGACAAATGATATTACAGCCTGGAATTGTCGGCCTCCATGTAAAATAACATCAGGTAAAGCAATGTCCACCACACGATACTGACTAATTCATTTACAAAACATCAGTTTTATGACATTGTTTACTCTTAATTATTGGTGATTGTACATTGAACACATGGGTAAGTTATTAAAAAAGAATTCATAAAAAAAGGACAAAAAGATTACACCTCTTGAATTAAATGTCAATGTGAGTTTTCATTTATTTCATTGGATGACTTTGAGGCTATATTTCCTTCTAAATATCGGATCTGTAGATAAGCAGGTTTTGAGTTTGAAAAACATGAAATAATTGTATAAAACAACCGTTTACATTACATAGTTCTCTATCATAACGAGAGGAATAATTGTTTTGTAAATGATAAATCACAAACTAAATCTATATTTTTAATGATCGGTTCTGTTATTTAATCGTGTCTATTTGACCACGTGCATGCCTCATGGATTTTGTTTACAACGTAAAGAATAATTATTAACAACTAGATCCGAAACTTATAACCATGTCTGTATATAAAGTTATGCCGTGGGTCTATTAATAATTAAATTCTTAACATAGGTTTTTCGATGAAGTCTGTCTTATCATTTGATAATAAAAACAAATTGAAATATGAAAATTGAATGTCACTGTTAAGTTCGATAAGAATCGTCCGTAGGACGGTGTTCCTTGAAAAATCTTTCTAAATATATATACTGATAAAATTCAATGAGACATTATAATAACGATTTTGATCAAAATTAAAATTGTCATGCATGTCTTGACGTTCAATGATATTTAAAAAAAATAAATAACATCTCGGCAAGTCGGCATAAATTACAGAGTACAGAAACTGAAGACGTGATATATTCTCTTGCTGTCAAAAATAAATTGAATTTACGAAATCCACAGTGACTGGCAATTATTCATGAGAAAAATAGATGAACAATGGTAAAAAATGTTTACTTTTAATTTCTGTTCTCAGTCTCAATTGTTTCATAAGAAGCAATCATGTTAGATGTCGCGCGAGCTTTCTTGTTCATTGCGTCGTCTTAGGACGTCAGCATCCAAGGTCACTATGCATAAATTAGCGCCACGCTGTATCTATTTTTAGAACATTTGACGCAATTTGATTGGTCGATAAGTACACCCGCTACTTACAAGATGGCGGCGTTTGTTGATGTTTCAGTCGGCCGGACGCTTGAAGATTTCTTGGGCGGATAAAGAAGACGAGGAATTTTTATCGACATTGAAAATAGGTGAAAACAATTCTTGCAAGGGATTCCAATGGATCAAGCATACTTAGAACATTTTTGCCATATGGGAAAGTAACGCAACATAGCAAAAACAGCGCATACAGTACTGTATGCGCTTTGCCACCCTGTTTTAACCATAGCCGATCTCTACATGCTATCCATTTGGGTTGCAGGTAGAGCTTCTCGACCTAGGCTCTACAGTACAGACAAGATTCATCTTTCTAAATTTTCATCTACAGTACAATCTCTTTATGTGCAACCTTTTAGTTTGATGTGACATACTTACTCAACAGTCGGACACAAAGGTATCAGCAAGACCTTAGAACGTTTCTCAATATTGACAAAACACTTGAAAACAGTCAAGCATATTCTGAAAGTGAACATGAAATTTTATCACATGTCCAAGCAATTTCCAATCAAACATTCTTTTTCAGAAGGGGATCCTCCTTGGGGTACTTACTGCATAAAATCTGTATTTTTGCTAATATGACAGGTTGTGACTATTTTTAGAATAAAAATACACAAAAAACAACGTTAAAAACGTGTTTTGTTATTATTTGACCACCCTTAGAGGGCCCCTCACCTAGCGGTAGCTATGGCAACAGGGGCAGATAACTCCAACCTCATCACTTATCAATCTGTCATCGACGAGTGAAGTTGTTGTTCTCCTCGAAGAATTTTATAAAGTTTGCTAAGTTCTCAGACGTATCTCTAAGAAAATGGACAAGGAATCTGTATGTTTGGTAACCTTTTCTCTATTTAGAATAGGATAGGTTCGCATTTTCGCATTCCTCGCGTTGTGACTTAGGAATTTTCCAACTGAACACGACCACGTGTTGTGCTTTGGTGCGGGAAATTGACAAACATGGCGGATTCTCGAAGGGTTGTTTTTCCTGCTAGTGGAAAATAGATACTCTTCGTATGGAGTTCGTTATGCTTTGGCACTTGTTTTATTAGTATTTGTGTACTAAATAAAGCATCTTTTTATATGCTGGCAGGGATTTTTTCCACTTCGAAAAATTTTTCTTGGTGGAATTATTCCGTGTCAAGGGCAAGTCATGTTTATATGCATTACATGTTCTTTTCCCTTTCAGGCCGCATTGTTATTGTATCTTGCCCTAGATGCTTTTTCACATAACATGTCGACCGTGCTATTTTACCTTTCTAGCTTAGGTAGCTTAGTTAGGTTTTACTTAGCTTTTATTGGCGCTTCCCTTCCCCTATATAATAATATATATTCTCAGTTGGGTTTTTTCTTGACGTTACAGACGTTCAAAAAATGCTACAACTGCGGGGGCACTCTGCCGGGTTCCGACCCGCATGAGTGCTGCCTCGTTTGCCTGGTGCTCGACGGTCATGAGGACAGCGAGTGCCAGGCCTGTCAAGGGTTTGTCCCCAAAACCAGGAGAAGGAGGAATGTGGACGCTGCCTTCTACCTCCAGGTCCAGGCTGCAGGAGGTGATCCCCGCACTGCCACCCCTCCCTCTAGACAAAAACGTACGAAGGGTAAGAAGGGTAGAGGCCCTGTCGAGTCCCCCCCGATCCCGTCGGACTCTAGGAGTTCTTACTCGGACGCGGGGGGCCGGCAGGTCTCGGCTAGGACCTTAGCTTCCCCTACTAATGCGCCGGCATCCCTGGATGCCATTAACTCAATCATTAAGGGTCAGATGAAGGGGCTGTTCGGAGACCTGATGACGGAACTCCGCAAGGAGTTTCGCCCATCGGCTTTCCGTCCAGCCCTCGATGACCAGCCGGCCGGGCCTTCGGGCTCCGGTTCTGGCGGCGTCCCCGGAGCTAACTTGGGCAAGGGCCCAGGTGATGCCCCGAGGGATTTGGTGCGAGTCCCTGCTCCGCAGGTTCCCTCCACCTCTTCTACACGGGATCCCCCCGCTAGACTCGACTCAGTCAGGTCGTCGGGGGGTACTGGCACCCCACAGAGCCTGGTCCCCGACACCTTGGTGTCGGTGACTCCTGTACTTCCTCCGATTCCGCCCCCTTCCCCGGTACGACCGGAGGTCCCCGAGACGGTCTTTCGGATCCCCATCTTGCCCCCTGTTGTTCCCTCGACGTCTAAGTCGGGTGCTTCTGGTTCTAAGGATAATACCTTGGAGCCGGAGGCGCCTGATGCGGACCCGGAGGACGACATGGAGGTTGATGGGGACTCGGAAGCCGACCCGGTGGACCTCCCTGCCTCTTTGGCGCTGAGGGAAATGCGTGGCAAGCTTGCCGCGGCTTTTCCTCAGCTTGTCGTTCCGGAGAAGGAGGTAGATGAGGAGGAGTTCCGCCTTCCAGGCGGCGCCTTCGCTCCGCGCAAGGCGAAACAGGTGCGGCTCCGCATCCTGGACTCCTTGGTGACGGACTCGGTCACGCCCCTCCTTTCGGGTACTAGAAAGAAGGCAGATCTTCCAGATCTCGCCAAGCGGTACCCGTTGGGAGAGGCGGGGCTCTTTGAAGTTCCCGAGGTGGACGATGATGTGTTGGCCTCTGTCAGCCCGGACCTTATCGGGGTCCGGGGGCGGCGCCTGCCTCCCTTCAAGGCGGCGGCCCTGACGCTGAGGGACGATTACGGCTCTTTCGAGAGCGCCTACCGTAATTCGGCCCAACAGCTAAGGGTTGCTGTCCATATGGCCTACATGGTTTCTCTGCAGAGTAAATCCATGGAGGAAGGGAAGGAGCACTCCACACAGATGGGGCTCCAAAGGCAGTTGGCAGAGGTCCAAAGTCATCTGGCGCGCGACTCCATCCGGAGTGCGGCGTCCCAGATGATGACCGCAGTGATGGGGCTGCGGAGGCTGTGGTTGAGTTGTTCATCACTCCCACAGGCCACCAAGAACTCACTCCGCGCTCTTCCCTTTGAACTTGGTTCGCCATTGTTCCCGGGAGCAGCGGGAGTGATCAAGGACTCCCTCGACCGGATTATTAGGACCAGGGACGCCAAAGGCGCCGCTGGTAACGCCGGTAAGAGGAAGTCCTCCCCTGCTGACTTCCCCTTCCAACCGCCGCAGAAGACCTATTCCCAATGGAATACACAAATTTCCAAAGGGAAAGGTCGGGGTGGAAATCAGCAGGGGAAAGGCGCTGGCAAGGGCCGAAAAGGCAAGCAGCAGGCCAGGGGCCAGCAGCAGTCTTTTCGGGGGAAAGGGGGCCCCAACCAGGGCACCTGAGTACCTTGCAGCCCGACCTGGTGAACCGTGCGGGGACCGGAGTGTCGCCAATACCGGGAATCCTATGCCAGTGCCCGAGTCTTCCAGTGGGAGGTCGGCTATCCCACTTTCTGAAGGATTGGGAGAGAGCCACGTCCAATCCCTGGGTCCTGTCCACGCTCAGGGACGGACATTTGCCTATCTGGAAGAATGGGCCACCTTCTTTTACCGGAGTGAGGAGCACCCCTGTGCCAGCCTCCCCGGAGAAGGCAGCAGTCCTCCGAGCCGAAGTCGTAGCTCTGCTCGACAAGGCGGCCATAGAACGGGTTCCGTTGGGACAGGAGAACGAAGGGTACTACTCGACGTACTTCCTAGTCACCAAGAAGGACGGAGGATTCAGGCCCATACTGAATCTCAAATATCTAAACAAGATGCTGGTGGTTCCATCGTTCAAGATGGAGACACTCAGGTCTGTGATAGCGTCTGTAGAGGCAGGGGATTGGCTCTCGTCAATCGACCTCAAGGACGCGTATCTTCACGTTCCGATGCACCCTCAGTTCAAGCAGTATCTCAGATTTGCTTTCGACGGGGTATGCTATCAGTTCCGGGTGCTCCCCTTCGGCATTTCAACAGCGCCAAGGGTTTTCACCAAACTTATGCTGATCCCAGCACAGGTCGCCAGATCACAGGGCAGGTGTTGTCACCCCTACCTGGACGACTGGTTGATCAGGGCTCTGTCCCGAGCATTGAACGAGAAGGCCACCCAGGACGTTCAGAATATTCTGCTGCGTCTGGGTTGGATTATAAATCTCAAGAAGTCAGACCTAGCCCCCTCCCAGGACCTAGTGTTCCTGGGGGCCAGGTTCGACACTGCGACGGGGATGGTTTCCCTCGCTCCAGATCGAGTGATCAAGGTAACCCAGTGTGTCCACCAGTTCATGCAGTCTCCCGCTCACCCCGCCCGGATGTGGCTCCGGTTGTTGGGGAATATGGCGGCGACGGTGGACATAGTATGGAGGGCTCGCTTGAGGATGAGACCGGTACAACAAGCCTTGGCCGGCCTGTGGTCCCATTCCGAGAGCCTAGAGAAGAACATCTCTGTTCCAGACTGGCTGGCCGACCACCTTCAGTGGTGGTGTTCGGAGGCCAATCTGAGGAGGGGGATTCCTCTGAATCCTCCACCGACGACGATCACGATCCAAACGGACGCTTCCCTCTCAGGCTGGGGGGGAGTCCTGGGCGACCACTCGGCTTCGGGCCTGTGGTCCCCGGACGAGTACAATCTCCATATAAACGTTCTGGAGCTTCGTGCAGTCAGGAGGGTCTTCGATCATTTCCTGCACCTGATTCGAGGTCAGTCTGTACGGCTGGAGCTAGACAATCGCACAGCAATGACGTACATCCTGAAACAGGGGGGCACGGTTTCTCCAACGCTCCTGTGGGAGGCGTGGCAGTTCCTGTTCTGGTGCGACCGGTTCAATATCCGGGTTCATCCGGTGTATCTCCCGGGGGTGGACAACGTCCGTGCGGACGCTCTGTCTCGCCGCATCCTGGCTCCTCACGAGTGGATGCTCAACCGGAGGACATTCGGGATTATTTCCCAGTGTTACGGACCGTACCAGGTGGATCTGTTTGCGTCTGGAGTGACGAACCAGATTCCAGTGTTCTGCTCCAGAATCCCCGATCCCAACGCTCTGGCGTCCGACGCCTTCGCGTTAGACTGGACCGGTCGAGTGCTGTGGGCGTTCCCGCCAATTCCACTCATTCCCAGGGTTCTGTCGCAGTTGGGCAGCCAGCCGCCGGAACTTCTAGTTCTTCTGGCCCCTTTGTGGACGGCACAGAGCTGGTTTCCGTAGGTACTCAGATGTCTGGCACGGCCTCCCGTGCTGTTGACGAGTCGCCCGTGCCTTCTAACTCAGGAAGGGGCGCCACACCCGAATCCAGGGATTCAGTGGGTGGCTTGGCCACTATCCGGAATCGCCTCCAGGAGAGCGGTATTCCTGCACGAGTTGCAGACACAATACTGGCTTCGAGGAGGGATTCAACAAACAATCAATACGAGGATAGATGGGCCTGTTATGCGCGCTGGTGTGGAAATCGAGGGCTGCTCGATCCCTTTTCTGCGGGCTTAGTTCAGGTGCTCGAGTTTTTGCAATCCCGACTTGATGACGGCCTGGCCGCATCTACAGTTCGTGGATACTCGACGGCTATATCCGCATTCCACGTCCCTGTGGATGGCTCCGTTTTGGGTAGTCATCCCATGGTCCAGCGTTTCTTAGCAGGTGTGGACAGGATACGTCCGCCTACGCGGCGTATCAGCCCAGTTTGGGACCTATCGGTGGTGTTAGATTGGCTTTCGGGTCCGTCCTTCCGGAGGGACCTTGACGCCATCCCACTTCAATTACTTACCTGGAAGACAGCCTTCTTTGTGGCGGTCACGTCTGGCAGGCGGGTAGGCGACATCCACGCGATGTCTGCTGATCCCGGGCTGACTGTCTTTCACAGAGACAGAGTCAGCATCAGACTGCCGGACACGTACCGTCCGAAGGTTGACCATTCCTTTCACGTCTCAGCTCCAATTGAGCTCCCGGCGTTTATGAAGTCGGCATCCTCGGGGTCAAGAGCCTCGGTCCCCCACCTTCTCGATGTCCGGAGTATACTCAAGGTATATATCCAACGGACTAAGAGTATCCGCAAGGATAAGCAGCTTTTTTGTTGCTATGGTGGTGGGAAGCCAGGAGGTCCTGCTTCCAAGCAGACCATCTCAAGATGGTTGGTATCGGCCATTTGCATGGCATATGTCCATAAAGGACAAGAGCCGCCAGAAGGTCTGAAAGCTCATTCGGTTAGGGCGGTGGCAACCTCTAAGGCTTTTGCTGCGGCCCTGCCCATTGAAGAGATCTGTTCAGCCGCTACCTGGAGCCGGCCGAACACGTTCATCAAACACTACCAACTCGACATGCACTCCAGTGAGCGTGCTCGGTTTGGCAGGTCGGTTCTCTCCAGTGGACAGAGTCGCACACCCTCTAGCTGATTGAGCTTTCGTGGTGTTTTTAAAAGATTTTTTTTCCTTTGCATTTTTTATCTCTGATTACGTTAAACAATTAGCGGGGTACTAATCGTACTAACCTCTAACTTGTTGTTGTCAAAATGTAAAGTCCTAGCCGAGACCTCCCGGGGGGGAATGACTCGCCTTGTTCATGGGAAACTTAAGATCAAATGTCAGTTTGCTCCCGTTACCTCTCTTCCAAAAAAAGGGGGGGGGGGGGGGTGCGTTTGGCTTAAAAACCTTGTTCACGGCCGTTTTAAGGCCTATTACTTAGACCCAATGGTTGGCAAGAGGAAAGCCCTCCGGACGGATCAAGTCACGTGATCAGGTGGGTGTCCTTTGCATCCTTGTTTTTTCATTAAGACAGAATAACCACTGCCAGGGATACTATCTTTGGGAGTCTGCCTTATGCAGTAAGTACCCCAAGGAGGATCCCCTTCTGAAAAAGAATCGAACAAACCTGCAGAGGTTTCAGATTCTTTGAAGAGGATCCTCCTTGGGGTACGGCCACCCGCCTCCCCTTATTCTGTCTGGTTTGGCTAGATTGATAAGTGATGAGGTTGGAGTTATCTGCCCCTGTTGCCATAGCTACCGCTAGGTGAGGGGCCCTCTAAGGGTGGTCAAATAATAACAAAACACGTTTTTAACGTTGTTTTTTGGGTATTTTTATTCTAAAAATAGTCACAACCTGTCATATTAGCAAAAATACAGATTTTATGCAGTAAGTACCCCAAGGAGGATCCTCTTCAAAGAATCTGAAACCTCTGCAGGTTTGTTCGACCATATTTGTTAAATTATTTAATCATTCATTCAGGGTAAAACAAAGAAATAAAAAATATATATAGTAAGACAAACAAATATATTGAATTTTGTGATTATGTTTAACCCTCTCAGGCTCTTAGTGCCCGGCCTTTGATGCTATGCGCTCACGCAGTGCCGCCAACTTTTGGAGTCAATTTTGAGATTTTGGTCAACGTTGTACAAAATAAGTCGCTGTTGAGTTATCTTTGTTCGGAATCCAATTAAATTTTAGGTGAAGAAAGCTGAGTTGCCTACCATTCAATCAATGTAAATTGGGATAATAAAAGTCAAACATAAAAATGAAAAGAAATTGATTATATACGGGTTGCAGGTACAGCCTCTCGACCTAACATCGAAGAGGATAATTAACCCCTATTGGCCATGGTCATGGACCATATGTGTCCTTATCATTGTACTTTGTTAAAAACTTGATATCTCTGTTTACATCAGGCCAAATTGTGTAAAAGTCGTATCACATTGATGCTTTTGTTATTGAGATTATTTTTAAATGGGTGTTACCCCGGTAACCTGAATTGGTTAATATATATTTTTTCATTTGCATTGTAGAAAATTACCCCCAGTGGCCATGCCAAAGGACCATAATTTATGTGTCTTTTAATATTTTGTAAAAAGCATTATATCTCTGTTAATATTGTGTTCTATATTGCAAACGTGGTACCAAATTGAAGCTATGTTTATAGAGATTTTTAAAAAATGACTGTCAACTTGAATTGGTGCAGGATTTTTTCAACTGCCATGGCTGTATGTTATAAGTTGTATGCTTCTCACGAGGGTAATACGGTCTGATGTACCATCTATGTAGAAATGTTGCCCAAGCCGCATATATCGTGAGCTTCCTGTATCGTGATACACTAAAAATAGATTTCAATTAGTTCTTAGAAATGAAAATAAAAACTAAGTGAATACTATAAAAACAGCTAGTGTTGTGCAGTAACTGTAAGCCTGATGCAATCTGATTCATAAATAACTGTTTTTGAAGAAGAAAAAAATCTTCGATTTTCGACCAAATTTCCACCATCTTGAATATTTCACAAAATATGCACGAATTTATACTTTAAACAATGAATGCAAAAATGGCCCATTAAATTTTGATGTTAACAATTGATATACCGGGTAATGGAGAATGGCCCATTAGAAATTAATTAAATTGCCAAAAACCCTGAAAATGCCCCATTGTCAAAGACGACTATTAGAGAAAAGTAGAGATTATATTTGAATAATTGGATGGCAAATACAATATTGGTTGTTTGAAAAATCATGGTATATGTATAATTCAACGATGAAGAAATTCAAAGATAATGTCCTGTTTATCTTCATGATATTAACTAATGATAAAGATCAAATACTTGCTGTAGTCTGCAACCCAACTCAGCCTAAATTCACGATATTTGAATAAATTGATTTGGAATTAGTTGTGCGATTTTTTTGCGATATACAGTAGAACATGGACAAAGCGAACAATTGGATATAGCGAACAATCGGATATAGCGAACAAATTTTCAAGTGACGGTCATTAGTCCCGTCCCTTATATAATATAATGAAAAATCATATGTGTGTAGTGAACACCGGATACCCGCCACTGTAATAAAACTTTTTCATAGAAGAAGAAGAAGAAGAAGAAAAATATTTTATTTAGGTGTCACACAACGTACATTCATAAAAACAGTAATATATCAATATACAGTACGTTGTCCGGCCAACAATGGCCTACGAGACACCAAAACACTCTAAGAGCGCTTAAGCGCTAAAATGATTAAAATATATTATATAAAATCATATTTTAAAATTAAAATATTGCTTATATAATGGTGCTTTTCCTGCGTCTAAACATTGCATAAAGTGTAGCGGCGAGTGATGGGGAAAGTTGGGGGAGCTGCATAATGAATATTATTTGGTCTGTTGGGGACATATTGATAAACTGATAATTAATAGCTTTTGCCTTAAGCCATAAACAGGATCTAATATCCGAATAAAATTGGCAAGAAGTTAGAAAATGAATCTCATCTTCAACTGCACTGGAATTACAATATTTGCAAATACGTTGATTTAATGGTGTTTGGGGGCGGGCAAAACGACCTAATTCCACCTCTAAGGGTAGAGAACCGCATCTTAACTTAGCGAGAATACTTCGATGAGAGCGGTCTGATACTGAGCGGACGTAGGGTGAAATTGTCAAGGTGCTTTTAAATAATCTAAATGTTCGAAGTTTATTACCATTAGCTTGTCTGTTGTCGTTCCATAGACAGCGTAACCAATTATCTTGATCTAATCTGACAATTCTTTCTCTAATTGCAATAAACTCCCTGTAAGTAACAGAAGATAAATCATGAATTGGAACATTAACTTGCCTGATGAGATTTAGAACTACGTTATCCCAGGATTTTCTAAACCTCAGCGACCATGTTTTAACACAACTAGTCAATCTTGATGGTTCAGCCATATTTAATTTCCGCCAAAAGCGGATAATTTCGATTTTAAGATACCGATAAGTATGCTTATGCCTAGTTAAGAGATGATCTCCTTTCTCTTCTCAGGTATGGGACAAAGATGACTACCGTCGAGTGAGATTCCTTGACAAGGACAAGATGGTGAGAATCAGCTCATTGATGATCACATGATACTCAGTACTTTATGGAACTCATGTCTGCAGTTAGAAATGAATGAATCATCAAGATTGAACCTTTTTTCATATGTCTTTCTTTTGGCATGGATGATCAGTTTATGAATCATAAGTTTTGTACATAATTGTACTAAATATTGTAAATATGTAGGAATGTACAGGTCTTCACCATATGGTGACCTTGAATTTAATAATGATCCCCTTTTGATGATGCATTGTAAAAGAAATTTTTGTGTTTTGGCTTTTATCTGTAGACCATAATGGCATTACTGCCTACTGGTTGAACAGATTATATTAAGCTTTAATATCAACTTGTGAAATGACATTTTATATTGGCAATACTCCATCACATAAATTCATAATATAAAATTATAATTCTAAGTTATTGTTTTTGTTACAGTTAATGAAATGAAATATGCATGAAAGGGAGTGTATAACTGATGCTGGTCACTATTTGAAATTAAGGAAGTTAATCATCAAATTTTGATTTAAATCATGGAATATCATTATATTTTACCCATGTGTATCATGATACAGTAGATAATGCTCCTTTCAAGAGTCCTTTGTGGACTGTACTCTGTTAATGTGACTAATTCATGTGGTCTCTGTTGAAGATTAACCCCCAGTTTGCCGTGGACCTGATTGCGGAGGACCCAGTGGTGGTGGTTGAGGCACGCAGTGTGTGGAGTAACAGCGGCGGGGCTCTCGGACACCCCAGAGTCTTCATCAATCTCGTTCGTATCAATCATACCTACCGTACTCTTCACATTAACATCATTACATCATTGCCTCTCTGTTACTCTGTCAACATCTGTTAATCTTAATATTACCTAGTATTATGCAGATAACCAAATCACATTCCAAATTTAAATGAATATAAATTCAAATTAGTGAATATTGATCCATAATTCTGAGTTTATGAAATTTAAATTACAAAAAATGCTTCTATTAGTAATCAAGTTGGAAAAATCAATTGGCTTGTCTTTGTATAAAACTGTGGTTACTCAACTAACTCCCATGTAAGAAATGTTGATTTATGATAACTGAAAAAGGTATCCCTCTGGACGTATATCATGCTTTCTTCATTGTGACCTAAGAAATGTGATAAATCTCATGAGGTATGGTACTCATTGCATATGGATAGTGAAATATTTGCTTATGTACCATTGTATTTTGAGCTTATGTCAAGAAATGTTAAGATAAACTTCCTGTCAATGACTTACACTGTATACTGGTTATGTAGGACAAGGAAGAGGTTGCAGTGTGTGGCTACTCCGGCCGCAAGTTCATACAGAAGAAGTTTTACGACTCTGCTAAACACGGACCCAGCATAAGCTACCAGGAGTATGTGGCTCAAGTTGGACCTAAACAATAAACACTAGTGTGCTTCTCCTTCCTAACTCAGCCTGTGTGGATGTATGTGTATATAATAGAGACTTGTTGCATCAAACTCGGGTGATTTGTTACGAGTATTTGTGCTGCAAAATAAATAGAAACTATTGTCATTTGATTCTTCCAGTCATTTATCATGTTCCCCGCAAAGCCTTGCAGGGGAATAATGTTTTCGGTTCTGGCCGTGGTTCTGTGGTTCGAAAATGCTATCATTTCCTGACCATAACTCAAAAAACTTTTTATGTGGTTTGATCTTGTAATGGAGTGGTATCCAGCTGAAGCTCAACAGTATATCTTTATGAACAACTAAGCATGTCCTATCTTGCAGTTTACTGTTATCGATATTACAATTACAGTAGAACACGGATATAACGAACTCTGAGGGACTAAAGAATTTAGTTCGCTATATCCGGTGTTCGCTATACGCATATAATCTTAATGATATTATACAGGGACGGGACTCGCTATATCCAAATTCGCTATATCCGTATTCTACTGTATATGCAAGACTTGATTTAAGATTTTTTAACATCAATATTCAAAAAGAATTCAAAAACGACCAGGCTGTCTATGAACGTTTCTACAACCAAATCTACTTTTGAACAAAAGTAAAAAACAAATATTAAAATTTAAAATCGTATATTAAGTTGTGTTATATTGTTAATGACACCATAAATAATTGAATTTTTAGCTCATCTGGCATGGCATGGCATGGCATGGTGTCCGGCGTCCGTCCATCTGTCCGTAAACTTTGTAGAATTTCGACTTCTTCTCCAGAACCATAAGGCCTAGAAAGCTGAAACTTTGTGTACAGACTCCTTGACTACTATTACTATTGGGATTGGTTCCACAGCTGCCAACATATCCTTGTAAGGGGAAGGTTCCAGGCGACTGTCACTACTCCTCTCAATTATGATATCAAATGATACCCAGAACCCAGGACTTTGTACCGGTAAATCATTAAAGATGTTGTGTTAAGATTTCACCCAATCTTAATTAATTTAGATCAACAGGTTTTATATAAAATATATAAAATCTGTTGATTTAAATTTATTTAGATTGGATTACACCTTATGTGCACAACAATCAAATTGAAGTGTCTGTAAAATGTTCACTGTACCACCATTATAAGGAAAGTATTTATTCCGCATTTTAATAATTAAAAGAAACGGTCAATGTTGTTGTAATGTGGCTGTTTTTTTCTTTAAACAGGAATTTATCAAACTCTGGTAAAAAAATGTTCAGCCCACATTAAAGAAAAACGAACCTTCCAGATCACAAATTTATCGTTCAAATTCAAAAAGATTGCTAAATGAACACATGCGGTCACAACAGAAGGCAATGACTTTGAGCGAGCAGGGGTGTTTGATAAACAATTTGAACCCAAAGAGTTGGAATTTTTTCACGGATTTTAAACATATCAAGAGACAAAAAAAAATATCTAATTTGTCTGGTTGATTCACAAAACATAAATAAATAGATTGAATGGTAAGTCCGTCATCTTGTCCCTACCCTGATACTGGACAGTGATATTATATTTCACCTTGAGAGATAGTTATCATTGTCTGCAACATAAAACAGATGAGCTACAGAGACCAGGACTTTTATGTTCCTGAAAAATAAGATATAAAACCTACATGTTTCGTGAAAAGCCTACATTCTCATTCATTTATCATTGCGTATGCGAAATGTATACAATGGCCCAAAGGTTACGTGTCCGTAACAGATTTATCTGTTGTATTAGTCAAAGGGTCAGGATTATTATCGTTGTCACGAACAAACTAGAACAATGATGGCATACACAACATGACAAATCGTTGCAACATTAGGTCATGTACATGTTTGTCCAGCTGTACAGTGGATAGTCCTGCCCCGAGGTGTTGGAGTGTGACGAACATTAGCGCCATGTAACCTCAGGGATACTGAATCAACCGCGGCGTGCGAGAGATTAAAGATAAGTCAACATCATGCCTGGTCTACGTAGTAGATGTTTTTAGTCTCACACAGGACTCACGTTGATAATATTTTGACTTCTTGAAAAACAAATCTAGATTTGGAGTCAATCACTCTGCCGTTATTCCGAGGTTCTTTTCTTGTAGTTAATTGACTGACCTTTTTAAAATATTATCTGTTTGTCTAATGATAAGATCTACATGACCAATTAATAAATACGATATGAAATTAACATGTGGTACTTCTTTAGGGTTCCATGACAATTTGATATTACTATACGAATATGTCTTAACACCTTCAAGCGATCAGTCTGATTAATTGACTCTAAACTTTGGACTACTTAATCGATTCACGACACGAAAGTTATTTCATTTATCAATTTTCTCAAGTTATTTCATGAAGTATGTATTTTATTTATGAAAATACAAATCTTTAACCACTCATGAAATAATTGCGATGCCCTTCGCCAAGGCTCGAACAAAGGTTTTCAATCGGGACATAGACCCATAATGAAAGCGGAAGCTCGCTTGATATGCTTAATGAACTGTGAACAAAACACACATTCATAAAGATCATACACACATCCTTCAATGAATTCATTTATTGCACACACAAAAATTGGAAAATGCATGATGTAACGATGTCTCGTTTCTTCATGGTCGATGACGTTATGTCATGGAGAATACATTGTGTCTGGACAAAAGCCCAACCTGACAACTCCCTACACCTATTTTGTAGTATGGGGACAAAACCCAAATTGTTGAGAGATGAGTGGTAGATTATGCATGAAATATAGGGAATGTGTTAATATAGAACATTGTGTCGGTGTCAAAAGCAAAATGCAATTTGAGAGTATTTAAATGATATTAATTATTTGAATTCGTTTTCAGAACATTTAAATATATATTTCCACAAATATATTCAGTATCTATTCATTTTCCGTTGGTATTTTTTTGGAGGAAACATTAATATGGGCTCTTTTTGCCTGTTGGTGTTTTTTCCCTGTATATATATTTGTGTATAACATTTTTCAATGACACCTTATGAAATCATGTTGGTGCTATAATATTCATATATTGTTAACGTATTCTTCTGTCAAAATGTCATTGAATTTTATAAAATACATGTACTAACTATATACACACGATGTTACTGCTGTTGAAAAAGTTTTCAAAATGTATTTTGTTGTTACCAAATAAAAAAGAATGAGAGTTTGTCCTAGTATGTGTGGGGTTGGTGTGTGGTTCTGTCTGGTTGGCTTTTGTTCTAGAATCTTATTCCATGTATGACTTAACCAAACTAAAAGCTTTCATTTGTCACACCTTACATATTCTATCTTCACATCTTTCCAACATTTCACTTATAAAAGAGCTGCTCGCTCGACGGAAACGGGACACAACCTTCCGCCTCGCTATGAACATGGGTTCACATGCACGTGTATTGCCATTCGTACGGACGACGATGCAATATTACAACTCATGCGGGGCACATTGCACATGCTAGGCATGTTCTCCACGTGCACTCTCCGTTTCTCCCGTACATTTGAGCAACAAAGGTTTCACACTGACAAACAACCGGAACCCCCATGGCCTGGCTAGTCAATGAGCAGTTGATTCTTAAAATAATCCACTATTAACACACTATAGTGACGTCATATCCACGGATTAACCTTGATAGATAGATGATAGATAACAATGGATCTGTTTGAATTGGGTTAGACAATATTATCGTACAACGAATATTATATATCTGTTTCGGTAATGAAATGTTGCAGTTAACCATTAAAACCAAGAAGCCATTCAAGCCAATATATCAGTTGATCAGAAACAATGTTTTTTATAGCATTAGGTGACTCACCCTTTAATATAAAGAATAATTTCCTCTTCATTTAAACTGCAAATACAAAAATAAAGAACCGATAGCTTCCTCATATGATCAATCTACTCGCTGTAATAATTCATAATTCAGTACTAATCACCGTCAACTTGAAAAGTATCAACAAACCCAATGTTTTCCCTGCAATTGTTGCACAAAACTCTGAATTGAGAATGTAGATGCCAATGAATATAGAACTTGGTACCCTTGGAAGCGGTTGCGTTTCCAACATGCAAGTGATCATGAGCACCCCTCTGAACGTAATGGACTGGTCTTCAAAGCTAAACACTACAGCACAGGTCGGAGTCTCGCTTATGAATGACGCTACTACATTCCCAAGTGGTCGAGAGTTTAGGGGAGTATATAAATAGCTCGACCGATCACATGGGGCATTTGCAAACTTCAAGTATTCCTCAATAGTATATATAAACATTTTAGTCGACTCTTTGCTAAGTGATCGGAGTGCTTGACTAAGTCCCAATGGAAACGAAATCAGTGCTCGGACTTTGCACGGCGGTGTTCGGAATACTGGTTTATTTCCTACAGCCAGAACCACTCAACTCTACAGTGTTAAGCAATGTATTTACCTCAATTGTTTTCTATGCTGCGATTGCGGGTTTAACTTATGTTCTTCTGAAGCAAAAGCAGCCAGTGGAGAATGTGGATAGTACGGGGAAAGCTGTGTTCATTACAGGTAAGGCAAACAAATACATAGGCTTACTTAGCTTCATTTACCACAGGTATCGTTATATGTCCTTACTTTTAGATGGATCTTGCGGCTTGACATTTGTGTAAGTTTAATGAGAGTACTGATCCGGAAAAGGTATTCGGGTAAGCCTACAGAAAGTGTGGTTAGCCCTGTGTGGTTTGTTAATGGAGACCCGTGCCTTCCTGACATGATCAATTATACCTGACATTTCACCTGGTTTATATCCAACCTGATCATAGATTGTCAAGCTGATTGTACTATATACCTGTGCGTGTTGATTGATAGACAGGTAGACTCAGTCATCAGCGTCGATATGCAGTCATTGATGCACATTGCATAATTCATAACAAACCCTGGTTACAAGTTACACTACAGACCGGGTGAAGACTAGTGCATTGCCTTTTGTCAAATCATATTTTATTGATTGTCAAAAGACAGACGTGAATAATGAATGACCAAGACAAACGTCGGTACGTTTTATTCTAGCTCTCAAAAAATGTAAACCTTCAACAATTTAATGCTTCAGTTTGGCAGGTTTTACCTGTTTCGTGGTTTTAAACCTTGTAATCAACTACTTCTGCTATTTATCGTGCCAGTAATTCAATTTGTAGCAGAAGGATGTTTCATTAAGTTGTAAATCAAGCTGATCTATATTGTGTAAGATAACCGTTAAAGCGAGACCAGTTATACGCCTGCAGGGCTTGAAACTGGGAAGTGTTCGGACGGACACCTGGGCCAAGTTTGACAGCTATTGACAAGCCTTGAGTTACGTGCTGCACGCGCTGCATGCCTGGATATTGACAACAGATGTATGTGGCGACTGAATCTGGGTTAGTAACTGTGGTACGGGTGTGTCAACACAGTCGCTCGCCCTCTCGCTCTCCGATACAGTCCACAGTCCTGTGTGTTATCGTCTCTTTATCTGGGCTATCTGACCACATGCCTATAATTTCTTTATTGGGACCCACGTCAACACTCCACAGATAAATACTTCTAATACATTCATAACCGCGAAAGATAAACGTATTATCGCCATCACAGTGGCGATCTTGGGAAGAAATTGAGTTTAGGAAAATTAGGGCACATTTTCGTCACCAAGGCAACGTCTTGAATTTCTTAAACGATATCGTTGAGTGAACGACAATAGAGATATATAGTCGGAGGTCAAGAGCCACATTCCGCGCTTATATATCGTGAAATCGGCTCGTCGTTTTGCCCACCAGCATAAGGTGTTTCAGGCATCTACACGGTAATTACGTTGAAGCTTACTTCATGAAACTTCAACACCCATGTATGTGTAGCTTACGATGCATATTGTAAACTGAATTTTTTTTTTTTAAGATACGCAAATAACCTTAGATCAGATTGAAGGGTCAATCATCCAACAATAGAGACAAATTGAAACCCAAGAAAGACCCTGTGCATATGCCACATAGCCTTGGTGATAGAAAAGCTTTCAGAACACGTAGTTTATAAAATTATACTTCCCATGAACTAGGTCTTCATCTGTTTCAAATCTTACAAAACCTTAAGATCGTGGTTAATAGCAATTCACTAGAGCAAAATCTAAGAAATATAAAATTATCATGTTATGTTAAGAACGTCTCTACTTCATAAGGTTTTACAACTTGTAATATAGAAGCATTTTAAGTGCAAGGCAGTGTACTCTTATATCTATTTGTTCGCCCTGTGGTCATTTCAAATCATAGCCCTGCCATGCCCCATGACTGCGTATATAGCCTTCAACACAGTCTATGGTCTAACCATCCTGCCTAGATTTAAGCAATCCACATACCAAGAAACACCTATCAAAAACGAATTTCATCGTGTTCTGAAAAACATATTTTCAAGACTTAATTTGCTTAGTCTAATTAATTCTCACTGGCCGGTGTTCTTTCAAAATTGTTTTTATGACTATCGTTATGAAAAGATGCAAATGTTGTAAAACCTGCTTTGTGGAGGCTTGCATATGAAAGAAAGGCGATTCATTTCAATGTATGTATATACTGAATAAATGAGCTTAGGAGCGAAACGTGTTTTGTATAAAACGTTGTCAGATTTATACACTCAAACACACCTGCGTACGTCGTTGCAGATAAACAGTAAAATAATCCTTCAAAGGCATTTAGAAGTTTGTGTGATAATACAAGAAATATTTTATGGATAACAACTTCTTTATTGATTTCTCACGAAGTTTCTTGGCCAACTCTTGCCCCTCCTTTAGTCACCTGAATCGGCCCAGAAACATCGTGAGAAATCAATAAATAAGTTGTTATCCATAACATTTGTCTTGTAGTAACATAATTATTCTAGTTGGCTTTATGATCTTCAACTAAGGCAATATAATGTTCTTAAATAATGTTAAGCTCGCTTTTGTTTAACGGTATTTGTATTTGTATCAGGTTTACGTGTTCACTCTCAATCATGTTCATATAACATTCAGGACCAACTAGTCAGGGATTGGTGTCATATCATATGATAAATATATAACACAAGCACAAAATACACTACCATGTAGGGCATCGGTGCTGTAATTAACGAATTCCTGTGCGTGATATGGTTGTTATGAGGAAGTGTAAATATTGTTTTTATATTGTCATACACAAACAACCAGTCAGAATCATGTTGACTTAGGGATGCATTGTAAGGGAAGTAAACATTCCAATATTAGATATATAAATGATAAGAAGAAGACAATATTATGATAACTATCTACGTACATACTTTCTTTGTGCAGAGCGTGTCGAATGACTTGCTCACTCTCAACCCAGAAAGGTTTATAACTGTAGCGTCTAGTTCATGACATAAGCAGCTCATAGTTTACGTTATGGACAGTTTCTAATTTCCCCATGTCATACGGCTGCTATTTACGATCTCTTGTACGCGGATGGAACTGTGCAACCTCAAGTTACCTACAAATAGCTTCTGAGAATATCAACGTTAGAGATGTATCGATTTCATTATCGTGATAGACAGATACATATATATATATATATTTATATCGATGTTCAGATTTTGTTTCAGTGGATTAAATATCTAACATTTGTGAAACTTGTAAAATGTCTCATCCGGACTAAATAACAGAAGATAATAGGCAGCTGAATACGGCACGAAATAAACCATCCATATCACAACTCATGATATAACACTATCTTTCAATGACAACCAATATGCCAAAGACACTTTACACGTTGATAACTGTTTATAGCCATTGAGCTAGTGATACGATATGTCTTTAACATACTTCCAAAAGCTGCTTATATTTGACCATCATACACTGGGGGCACGATACAACGAATCATTTGAATATGTCAAACTTAAAACACTACCAAAGGAAAAGGAGGCAAAACATTTTCCTGACACCTAATGATCAAATAAACAATAAAGGGGCAGTATCACGTTGTTTTGATTATTTTATATTTCAAATTTTCACTGATAATTGTATTTAAACTAAATGGAGCAGTAATAATTCAAATATATAACGTAAAGTTTAGCCATGCGATTTCATTTTCTTATTAAAGGTGCTCACACAAAATGGCCGCCAATGGATTTTATGTGAATCTTAATGCTTTGTTCTCTGACTATGGATGATTGGCTTGTGTAATGAGATTTTTGACAATGTCAAAATAATACATTAAGCATTAACTTACATTGTCTTTCAATTAGAACCATTTATTTTCATTTTACTTACATCACTTTATTCCCCCTAAAAACGTGCTACTGCCCCTTTAAACTTTAAAAACGGAATATATGTACCCTGAAATAAACACATTATTGTAAATTTCACTGACGAAATGGAATTTTGACCATGTATTTTGAAATTTGGTATCTTTGACCATGTAATTACAAGCTTGTTAAGTAACTTATAGAGCTCAAGTATAGACATACAACGTGCAACTGATGTCGTGAGAGTCGCTCAAGGAATATATTAAGTGACTCGGCAAGCACGCAATGCAACTCACACATGTCAAGATCCTTGGCATATTTATTGTGTTTCACGCAGGAGAAATAATTCTAAGACACAACAAACGTAAGTTTGTACTGTGCTTTGCTGAATTTTTTAAAGAGCTTTAACATCACTGTCACCAAAAATGGAATACATGTTGGGCCTACTAACTTGCATAGCGGTATTATTCAACAGCTCAGGAAAACCTTGTACATTTATATATGTATGTATGTAGACTCCCGTCATCTATATCCATCACAATCATGTTAATGAATTATTCGCTCTATTCAGTGTATTTATGTTTAAATTAAACTTAAACTTTGGTCGAAATATGTTGTAGACGTTGTGTATGAAGGTACAAGAGACAGACAACCGAAGCAGTGTAAACTTATGTATACACTATATCCCATTGGTTAGACTAGCGTAAGCATGCAGTTGATTTGTTGATAATTTTCCTCCACACATCAGTATGACAGTTATTCACTTGTTATGCAGGAAGACCAGGTCAGGGCGGGGATGTTTCCTTAATGTAATTGGTGTTTTAAGGAAACATTTGGATAGAAACCAAACCGTTTCGTGTTTCTTTTTCATGTCGTGTAAATCCTTTCGATTGCTCTTTCGATAAAGAAATTTCACAAATATTAAATTTTAATGAAATTATTGTGCAAGTTGAATTGCATTAAATAAAGTCTCCAGTCACAGGGTCAAAATGAGAATCATCAAGTTCTACCCATTCGGACTAGTCAATTTTTAGTACTTTCTAAATATTAAAAATGAATACTTTTATAGCGTTATATCCATACACAAGGCGCATGTGTAAATCGCATAAGCATAAATTAGAATGAAAGGTAATGATTGAATCATAAGGATGAAATGGGAAGTATCACACGAGCATGATCTGTGAATGATAAGATATGATAATAACAGTATAAAAAGTCAGTTGGTTAATTATGTTGGGATATATCATGAATAATGTCTATGAATAACAGCTTGAAAATGTGTAAGTTTTGAGTTTCGTTTTAAAAACAGTCAATGATGAAGGCATCTTGATGACGCGAGGAAGGTAATTCCAGAGTCAACGATTTCCATCTAAAACCAGTGTTATCATATTTGAGTATTTAAAAAAAAAATTAAATTCTGGGACCGATGATGTTTCGCAATAATGTGATCCTCTATCATGTTTGCAACATATGCTGGGGCCGCATTATTTTGACATTTGTATGTCGTACAAAGGACTTTGAACTTTATCCAAAGCACACCCCAGTCTGCAAAATACATTTGCAAGGAGAAGTCTTAATACGTAACTCTAGTTCTTCAGATTTTAATTTATTACACTAGCTATGAAAGGACCGTTTCTACTTCCAATGGGTTACAGAATGCATATCCAACCCCACGGCCAAGACAAAGTTAGGCCTACCGATTACGTATATGTTAAGTCATTGCAATCTACCACCTAGCAAGATGTGGACTATGCACCGTCGTGTGTTTGTATTGCAGTATGTTTACTTTTGTGATTAGGGTTACAATGAACAGAAGACCTTTCAGAGAGTCCCAGTTCCTAACCTGCTTCAATAGAGTCGCTACCCACTGAACAGAGTACCTACTCACATACACAGACTGTCTGCACCGGTACAAAGTACCAAGCCTCTACCTGCCGTCCTTGGTCCTGTCGTGTACCACCTGTGTCATACCTGCACTGTCATTGGTGGGCAGACTCCCAGTCGCCTGTGAGAGATCTTGGTCCACAGCTCGACTGGTCTTCTTACCCTTACATCTGGGAGATTACATCATAGTAATAGACAATCGAAGTGTTAGTACACTGAATTTTCATATATTTATGTGACTGAATAGTCTATATAAAATATACAATCAAACGTATGCAATGGATGAGTAGAGTTGTTGATTATCGGATTCCATGATGTTTTTGACGGTGTAAGAGGGCTCTAGCAATAGCTGTTTACAAGTCTATGTTTCCGACCCGACTCTTCAAAAGTTCAAGTTCCTTAAAGATATATAGTGTTTTGCTAATCACATTTTAGATCTCTTAATTGATTCTGTTTTGTATTGGAATATTGACAACCAAGCCAATTTAAGATTATCTGAATGCTATTTGAGTGTGGTAAGATAGAGCAACACAACACTTTCACTTTGTATCGATGGAGGACCGTGTGTTACAAGCTAAAACAGTTTTGAAATCTGGACAGAAAACAGACATAGGGGAGATAACCCAATAACACCACCCGGCTAAATATATTATCCTCGTCAGTTTTGTAATGAAATGTTGGTTGTAAAGGTGTGAAACCTTCACGGTTAGATAATAAACGTAAATTCTGAAAGATTTTGTTTACCAATATGAGTTGCATAGGTCTAAATAGGACCACGTGTATAAAGGAACTTACTAAATGAGCGTGTTTGGATAACTTTAAGTGTGTTTGCTCAAAGTGCTGCTATGATTGCAGTGGGATTTTCAACTTACTTGTACATGGTGCATATACACAGAAACCCGATATGGTAAATAAAAGTAAGAAAGACCTACGTCTCTACTTTGAGGGTAGGTCTTTATTTTCTTCTTTACTTTTATTTATTATAACGATATCGGGTTCCTCTGTGCATATACCAAAAGGCATTTAGATGTTCACTTGACATGTATTCCCTCCCCATCTTTTTTCAGCTATTTTGAACATTCCTCTTTATCAGCAGGTATATATTCTTGTAACCATGCAGTCAGAACTTGTATATATGTTCTCTATGGTGTGTAGGAATATCGATGTTTCAAAATGCCCATGCATGCCTTGTACACGGCAATTCTAATTCAATGTACCAAATTAAATTAAAAAAATTAAGACTAACATTCTATTTATTTGTGATTTGATTTACTTCAAGGGAGTGTTTCTTTGGAATCATTCTTCATTCTTATCACGCTTTGGTTAAACCAGACCGCCTCAAATGATTGTAAGTTCCTCACACAAGAACACATAAAGAAGGACAGCAAGAAACAGACGGAGACCACACTGCCAACTCTATTGACTTGTTTATTCAGATTGGCCTTGAGTTACTTTATCTGCAGATAAAAACCTGTAGCAATTTGAGACTTTAGTTCGTAAGAAAAACTTAGAATTCCGAAATACATGTGCCTCTACAAGATGCGTGAACCAGTACAGGCGCCATCAGGCATTCGAGGAATTAATTTGCAATTGAAAACTTGGACCGAAAGAGAAATCTGGTGTTGCTGCTGACTGCTGTGTAAATTAAGATAACTTTTTGTGGTCCCTTGGGTGAATGTCACACAGGACTGTTTTACTGAGAAATATCATAATGTCCTCTGTAAGGAAATAAAGGAATTACTTAAATATGGTCTGAGTAAGGTAAATTATCAATTATTCCACTATTTTCTTTTTGGGACTTTCATAAACATATCAAGCAATCTGTTTCAACCTCCCTAACACACATCATTTCTTAGTAGAAACTTCATGTAGTTCATGTTGATGGTCAGACATGATCTTTGTAACTAGGGCACTTCCGGCGGTCAATGTCAATACCATAGGTGTCACATGCGTCCGGTTTTCACACAGGGTTAAAGGTATAAGACCTCAATGTGCCAATAACGAGAAGTTTAAAATCAATCAACTTCTTCTTCATAGTTCTTTTTAGCTCCATGGGTATGAATGGTCATTACCATTATGGTGTTCGTTCGTACGACCTGCCATCTTTACAATATTTTTTTATTAAATTTTTAACTTCTTTTCCTCACTTGTCCCGTCCTGTACACCAAGTTTAAAATCATTTCGCAATTCCTAAGTAAATTTTTGTTATTTGATATTAAATAACGACGTAAAGTAATGCCCTATGATGAATTGGTTTGTTTCCGTTCGGTTCTGGCGTTATATGAACCACATTATCCTTTAAGTATGTTGTGATAGCATAGAGAAGAACTCGTCGTTATCTTTGAGTTGCTGTATCTGACATGAAATGGTCTGTAGTGAGGATATAACTCACTGGTTGTACGAGGGAATATTCACTCCGAGAGTTCAAAGCCTAGTTTACCACTCGTTCTCCAACAGCTGATCTCCCTTAGCCATCTCGGCTCCACGCCACAAAACTTTTGTTTATTGTTACAGAAAACACATTCTTCTTCATGCGTATTTTCACAACAAATGTACGTGAAATATGACAGCCTTCAATTGGCCGAGGCACGGTGTTATACTGGTGGTTGAAAAACGATGAAACGATGGTGCTTCTCCACTGTTATCTGCCACAACACTCGCACACTGACCGACTTGATAGTTCGTACTTCCTTCAAGGTCGACTTCAATATACCCAATTATAAGAACATTTAAGGCGTATTATAAGTAGGATGGGCACACCCAAATGATGAACCATATATGCCATTTGGCTGCTGAAGTGTGAAGTGACACGGGATGCCATATGCAGAGAGCAATGAACCAGACAAAGTTAACCAACATTTCTTTCACAAAATATTGTAAGCGAAAAATAGACACGGTACACCTTTGCCAGCCTTCGTCATTTAATTTTTAGCTCATCAGGACTGAAAGTCCAGATGGGCTTATGACATGGCCCGTCGTCCGGCGTCCGTCCGTCGTCCGTCCGTCCGTCGTCCGTCCGTAAACTTTTGTCACTTTCGACTTCTCCTCATGAACCATACACATTAGAGAACTGAAATTGTATGTACAAGTACCTTAGCATATGGAGATTCTAATTTGTAACTTTGGTGACCCTGTGACCCCAAATAGGGTCACAGGGGTCACAACCTTAAATACCTATTTTCATCTTCTTCTCCAGTTCCAAAAGGAGTAGAGAGTTAAAAATTATATGTGCAGACTCCTTGGACAATGGAGATTCTAATTTGTAACTTTGGTGACCCTGTGACCCCAAATAGGGTCACAGGGGTCACAACCTTAAAAACCTATTTTCATCTTCTTCTCCAGTTCTAAAAGGACTAGAGAGTTAAAAACGATATGTGCAGACTCCTTGGCCAATGGGGATTCTAAATTGTAGATTTCGTGACCCCATGACCCCAAATAGGGTCACAGGGGTCACAATCTTAAAAACCTATTTTTCTCCATAAGATGACAGTCTATGGCAAATTTATTTCTCCTTGGATATTTTAGTGTGGACTTCTTTCACTGTCTGATATTGGTGATGTAGAAAGTGTTGAATAATAATACATTTGTTTTGTAAATTTTTTATAGGTTTTCTTGCAATAGGAAACATCAGTTTCATTTTTAGCTCATCTGGCCTGTATAAAGCAAACTTGATATGGTGCCTGATGAGCTACAGAGCCAATGGCTCTATTTTTGATAATATGTCCTATTTGAATACTGCATTTGAAGTAACAGCCTGTATTGGGTGTGGTTTCTAACTTTCAGTGGTTCAATATTTATTGACATTGTTTCTTTGTCAACAGGCGTTTAATGTCCATATATCTTAACACATAGGCGTATGTGATGAACATTAATCAGTTTACTCCTAGGAGAAATGGGCTTCATCCCAAATAAGACATGCTTTTGAAGTGGTTATATTTGAGGTTATTATTAGGTGAGGTGATTTGGAGTTTATCGCCGCTTTCATGATTATTTTGCTTATATCACTATTGTGGCTATGCATTGCGGTGAAACCTCGGAGCATTGGCTGGAACTAGCGAACCATGGATGGTACTGTGCTGAAATTCAGTGAAGCATTGCACCAAAACCTGACTGCGTGTAGCACAGTTCTCTACTGCAGACAAAGTTGCCGAGCCTCTGGCGGGATTGGAACCACAGACCTCCTGATCCGAAGCCGAACGCGCTAACCAATGCGCTACCCCCCTGGTTATAATGAATGTATGGTTAAACCTTTACGAACCGTAGATGGTAAACTTACAATGGGTCTCTATAAATATTCCAAAATGAATTTTCTTAGATATTACAATGAGCCTGGGATAAGTCATTTATACGAAGTTAAATCAAATCTAGACGTGCTTTCAAGAGGGTTTGTTGAGGTCAAATATCAGTAAATACAGTCTGATCACGAGATAACATCTTCACGTACATGAACTTTATTTTCAGTTCAAACGAGCTTTTCCACTCCCTGGTGTCAACTCAATGCATTTGCACTTCACGTAGATAACGCAAACATTTAGATTTCAGGTTTTTCAAATGTCTTATCACACCCTTTATCATTAAATATTATGTAAATATCATTTAGCATACACCGCATGTTCCATGTTAATTCAAGTGTGATTCAACGCCCACTCCGCCACTTGACACTAATACTTATGTCAGGTGTTCTGAGATTTCGAAATCTTATTTAAATGGTACAAGGCAATACAAGCAATGTCAGCTTGAAGAGCTTCCAGGCTAAACGACCCTCCCTACCCTCCGTGCGAGTTGAGATCAAGACAGCGAAACCAGATTTACGACCATAGCGGTTAGGGTTAGGCCAACTTAGGGTTAATCAATGTATATCGTACCGACCCTTACAGTCTTGTTAACATTTAGCCTTTCTTTAAGTCCCTTAGAGTTAAATGTAACATCTACCGTACGAATATCGACACTACCAAAACTTATTATTTGACTTAAAAGGAATTTTCTTTGGAATTCTTAAACGATCTTGCCCTGTATTTTTAGTTCTCATTCTATAACGATATGTAGTTTCAATATGAACGCAAACATATATGACGACAGTTGTTTCTTTGTTTACTTTGAGTATTTATGAATGACATCTTTGTCTTGGCAATGTTGCGCAGACACTGATACCTCAAGATTTAAAATAGATATAACTTATATATTAATTCACCATTTATTAATATCCTGCGAATCGTGACAAGAAAAAACCTCATCAGTGACGATATCTCCAAGATTGTTTTTTTCTAAAACAGATTGTTTATGAGTTTATTTCCATTTATATTTTTCTCATGCTTTATTATTTGTAAAAGATTAACTCTATGTTCTGAAGGGTTCCAATGCAAGTTAAAACATTGAGGATTGAGTTTAACACCTAATATACAGACTATGCGTGTTCAAATCCTACCAAGAACTTAACCCGGGAAGTACAAGAATCAGAACAATTGCAGAAAAGTCACAATATAACAGTGTTACATTTGATCAATATCGTACGAATGACTGTTGCTACATTTGAGATTTTGGTAATTAAAACTCGTTATTACGAGAATAAAAGTGAAGATTGAAAGATCACTTTTGTAAATTGAATTATCTTTGATCACTATCGACATTGCATACACATCCTAGCTGCTGCCCAAGGAACATTTACGAGTTGGGACCTGTTATGGATGGATCTAGGTGAGCTTTTAGAGCTGTATATTTGCTTTACCGCTCCGTGATATTAAACCGATTGATTTCACTTTCAAACTCGCGTGTGCTGTGCAGTGTCTATTTTATATGGGTGGATTAATATGACCTGTCATCTGCACCCGGCCGAGTTACTATAGATATGCTGTGTATCTTTTCAATTAGAAATGATTGATAATTTATATGAATGCTCTGTCATTGATCATAAAGGGAGAATTTCACTGCTGAAATGACACGGTCTAATGTATTTATTCGAACTATAAATCTATCGATTGACATATTGTTGTGCCTGAACCGGATAATGATTTATGGACTTTTATGGAAAATGTCATTGACTCATGATACGATTAATATCGCTTCCGATCTGTTTGACTTCAAAGTTTCACAACACTCGGGACTCCATCTTTCGGTTATACTGCTACCTCTACTATATCTAGCATTGTGGTTTTACTATAAACACACCTGGTTCCACGCTTTCACGCTGTTTAGTCTGTTTGATAATGATGTAGTGAATTGTCAGCTTTGTGTGGTTGATATCAGTGCATACCTTTAACTACTAGATCTATCAGTAGTGAAACATGATTGATTCATCAGTAACAGTACTACAATATTGCTTTCATCGTATGTGCTGTTTATACGAATTGATTCCTGAGTACCCGTAAACCTTATCCTCCCATCTGCAACGTTATGGAACACCCTGGGGAGTCATTCATTAACTCAAACGGCCGAGTCCATTCCTAGTAGTGGGTATGTGTGCCTGTTGCATTGTCATGATGGATGGGATTTCCTACACGACATGACCATTGCCTCAACACTCACAACCTGCAACAATAACTCGAATACTTGTTTGGGGCCCGTGGAGATTTGCTTCTGACCCAGATAGTGCATAAAGTACAAGATATAACCTACATTTTACGAGGACGACGTCCCATAACACTTATCGATTAGAGTAATTGATTTGCCGAAGGCTGATCGATTTTGTTTGTACAGGCTTCAGATAGCCAATCAGCTAAATGATATAATAGAAAGTTACAACAGTGTGATGTACACAAACCTTGACTTTCTAAGTCCTTAAGTGCACTGGAATCATTTATTGGATACAAGTTTGCTTTAAAGGGGCAGTAGCACGTTTTTTGATAATTCTATATTTCAAATATTTCACTGATAAATGAAAGTCAATACTTAATGTATTAATTTGACAGTGTCAAAAATCACATTATATAAGCCAATCATCCATAGTCAGAGGATAAAGTATGGAGATTCACATAAAATCCATAAGCGGCCATTTTGTGTGAACACCTTTAATTCATTTTGTGTAAGAAAAAGGGATCGCATGGCTTAACTGTACGTTACATATTTGAATTAGTGCTGTGTCACTAAGTTAAGATACATTGTCTTTCAATTGGAACCATTAATTTTCATTTTCCTTACATCACCTTATATTCCGCATAAAAACGTGCTACTGCCCCTTTTAACGACGTAACTTATTTATTGAAAACAATGAACGCGGCGGGATGGTTTTGTTACACGATATCCAATACCCTTGTTTGATGGAGTCTTATCAAAAGAGAAACATACTTGTAACAAATCAGCAGATGATGTATGTAAATATTATCATGGTACAAACACATTGCAATACGCTTACACAAAATATACGCTGTATCTGAATGGATGTTGGTCAACCTCCAAGAAAGAAAAGTTTCAAGGACCTGGAAGAATTCATTATTTGTGAGAATCATCCCGAAGGAAAATTCAATTAGACATTGGAGAAATAAAAATTCACGTTTGAGACTCCTAGTTAAACGAGCTGGAGAAGGTTGAAGGGACGTCAATGAGAGAAACACCGTGAAGGTAGTCATGATCAGTTCAGTCAACACTCACACTGCCCCTGGGTAGGTTGGAGAAGCAACTCAAATCTAATATAGTCACCAAGTCCTTCAGGAGGCTGCATATCGCCTTCATCAACTGGCGACTGTTTCAAAAGTGTAGAAGTGTAGGCCCTTCAGATTCCCCTTAGGCTACAAACAACTCCAGCTTTTTCAATTATGTTTCCATGACATCTTTATGACTTGAATGTTTCGCGAATATTTTTGTTTTTAAAATGCAGTAGACACGGCGTTATAACCAGTAAACTGATAAACCATAGACACTGGCTTGCAATGTGAACACGGTTTAATTATGCACCACATATTGCCGTTAATTAATTGAAGAAAACTGGCATGTTTATTAGGTTAGGGCATATTTATTTACTTTGGATTAAGTCATGACATTAAAGCATACTTTCTCAGCGAACGTTTGTGAAACGATTTGTTCTTTATAATGAATATAGTTCAATATATATATGTTATAGCATATTGGCATTTGTCGATCTGGATGTGAATACCTCGCACCTTGCATAAGATATCAGCATCATATGTTGTTGTTATTTTGGTGCATATCAGGTTATATGAGGTGTATGAAGAGCCGGTGCTTGCATCAGAACCAAGTAGCTACATGTCTTCTCGAACTTGATGCACTTAGTTGATGGAAGACTAATAGTCTTATTTTAGAGTCTTGAAACGTAATTCCAAATTTTGAAAGGTACGGTTTTCCGCCTCGTTAGCTCAACAACATGAGATTGGGGTGAACTCTTCTCATTATAAAAGAGGGAAACCGTACCAGCTGCTTTTGGAAATTCCAACGTAGCTTTTCGGCGCTTAATGTCACATTCATTTGAGTTGCATCTTTACTGCCAACCATATTCAGAATGAAGTTGAAATTGAATTCTAAGCTTATTTTATTTGGATTTCGTGAATATAGAACATATTAGGTTTTTGTATTCCATCCAATTCGAAATCCGGTTTGGACTTATTTTGGATGAGATGAGAACGTTTGTATCCAATACTGTTAAACAGTAACTGTAACACAGTAGAATTTCATGATGTTAGATCAATTCTATGCAAAAGTTTGTAAATTTAGTATTAATGACGGCGATTCACAACTTAGTTCATTCACAATATCGTAAGTGCCTGTCAATTGTTGTCTGGAGAACGTCCCCAAGCTCCCCCCTGAATCTCCGATCACGTTCCTGAATGGTCCTGTTCTATTGGGAGATGTCACAGACCCAACTGTACTTTCACTATGATTTCTTGATGTTATCTGATCTTTGGGATTGGTCAACAAACAACTATAAGGTTGTTGTCTCTCTGCATATGGATTTGACCAATCAGATTTTGATACTGTGTGTGGAGAGCACACATTCTTGTCAAATGTATCACCCAGGGTCCTTAGTTTGATTCATTCATGTCCAACACATTCACTCATCAGTTATGTGTGACGTGCATATCTCACTGTCACGTCATCCCCGCCGACTCCAACACAGGCCAGCTAATCAAGCACCCCTCCTCGACGATTGAGGGTCTGGTTGTGGTCGGATCCAGAGGTCAAGTGCCTTTCCACTGGACGCTTCCATTCACGGTTTAGGGGAAACAGCTTCTTGCACAGGCTTGTGCACTAATGTAATGAAGGCTTAATTACAGTTGGTTATTCATCTTTTCTTATCAATATCATCGACTTTATGTTAATTGACTTCTCTGTGTTTATTTGGAGATTGATATGACATTTACATCATAAATACAATGGGAATTATTCATCAAGTTTTGTTATTTGCCTCAACAATGTTTAAGAAATATGTTGATTCACATGCGGTTAGATGTTGCCCACTGTTTTTATATTTCTAAGCCTTTGTGGGGGTTAATATCTTTAATTTAAGTCGTTAAATTTTGGTTTTATAAAGGCTTTTCAGCTTACTCTTCTTACTCTAATCATATTTTTACATCAAAAAGGTGTATGGTGTTGATATTGTATAAACATGTACATATGACTGGATGATTTTACATATATTATGAACAGTTGTTGTTCCCGGATGTATCTGGGTCTTGAAAGGACAATGTGGGTTCATATACACTGTGTAGCAAGTTGTTTTTCTTAAATTTAAGATAACTAGTTTTGTTATAGATTATAGTTAATTTTATCTATGTTGTTGATTTACCAAAATCAGTAAATGTTAATCGTTTCAGAAGAGAAGTAGATTTTAGTTCGATCGAAAGACGTACATCATACGCAATTTTTGAACACTGTAACGACACACATGAATAAAATTGGGCTAATATAATGTTTTATATAACCAGATTAATAAGATGAAACTTTGCAACCTCATTCTTTGCTATTTCATTGAAACACAACAAATGTTTGTGACAAATGTTTGTGACCTGTACAGTAACGTTGTGTCCTGAAATCTATACATTCTCGTTCATCGAAGCTTAAGGAATCATGATGCATCTGTGCCTTTGGATTTTGGACTTCTTCAAAAATATAATGTTTACAGTCTTTCCATTTCAGAGCCTTGAAACATTAACGCTTACTCACGGCACAAATAATCATTACAAATTATATGCTTGAAATAGTTTAAGTTACTAAGGGCCTCTTACAAGATATAAAGCTTTAAAACTTTCATTCAAAACATTTAGTACTTTTGCCACTTGTTTGTCGTTTTGAATTATTTCCTGTTTGGCACGAAGTTATTTTTTGTATTTTAGTCACAAGGAATATTGACATGTTGCAGGATGCGACAGCGGGTTCGGGTACAACCTGGCCACCCGGCTGGACAAGCTTGGCTTCACGGTGTTTGCCGGGTGTCTGATGCCGGACCGGGAGGGGGCCCGACAACTCAAGGAGGAGACGTCAGACCGGGTACACATCGTGCAAATTGACGTCACAGACGACTGGCAGGTGCGTGCAGCACTCAAATACGTCAAGGCAAATCTCAACGATCTAGGTACGAAACTAAGAATTTATGAACAGTTCGAAATTTACAAATATGAAATGAAGTTGATTTCAGGCATCGTAATAGCGGAAATAAACCTTTATGCAGTCTCTGAAAAATGATTGTCAAATGTATTAAATATAAGGAAAAAGCCTCATAAAAATGACTTTCATTTTTCCTTTACTTCGTTACGTTAATGTCCAAGTTTTGTTAACAACAGCCTAAGTAAGTGCTTTGTCATTGGTCCTGGTTATAGGGTTCTGTAATTAATACGATAGTATAAAAAAATATTAATTTAATGGGAGTTGAAACGTTTCAGTCATAAGCTAGGGTGTTGTATTCCATCCCTAACACTTAAGTAAATCCAATCACAAAAAGGAAAAGATGTTCACAAGAGAATCTTTAAAACAGACAAGGTGTTTTCACAATGGTGTCATTTTAACGAGAAGTACAACTGGAATGCGTATTCAGTAGAATAACAATAGTCACGATTTAGGAACTTTCGTACATATATACATATCACAAGTCAACTGAATTTGCTTGATAATGTTAATTGGATGACAAGTATACATGAAGATGCGTTTGTGATTTCGGCTAGCTTAATCAGCACATCTACCGTTAGTTTGTCGTTTTTTAAATGTCATTGTTGCAATCTTTTCGAAAATATCATCTATTGAAGGTCATAAACATTACCATTTCATTTTAATGCAAATTATCGGTTTTAATTAAACGACATATTTTCGGTGTCTAATAGTTCGTAACATGTTTTGACAATCACAAAGAACTAAAAAAAAAGAACGCCGCCATCTGGCCAATGCCCCTCACATGACATTATTGCATTCCTTTCAATAATATTATCTATTGAAGGTCATTTACATTACATTTCATTTTAATTGAAATTATCGGTTTTAAATGGAAGGACATATTGTGGGTTTGATATAGTTAATAACATGTTTCGGCATTTGCTCAAAAGAACGCCGTCATGTGTCCAAACCCCTCACATGTCATCGTTGCATTCGTTTCAATAATATCATCTTTTGGAATTCATTGACATTTCCATATCATTTTCAATGCAAATTATCGGTTTTAACTGAAATTCGGTGTGATATAGTTAATAACACGTTTCGACATTTGCTCCAAAGGACGCCGTGGTGTGTCCAATGTGCCTCACATGTTTACCAATTGCTGTAAGTGAAGCTGACACTGCCAGTTTGAATGTTATGCGGACACTCGTGTAGTAGCCTGCTGCCGAGTGTCGAACTCTGAGAAGTTACCTGGGCCATACTTCCCTCTGACAGACTGACACTGCCTCTATAAGGTACTGCCAGGCTTGATGAGTTGAACAGTAATTGGTCCGACAGGCTGCATGTTTTATTTACTCTTCTAATGAGTCTAACGCCTCCGCTGCAGAAATATTTAGACACGCACTTGTACTTCTGACATAATGTTTTTAATGGCACGGAGGTGTGTTGCACTCGGGTTTCTTCAGTTTTTCAAGTAATCATGCTATCCAACTTAATTTTTCTCTCGTTGCTACCTCATTGAATTGATTTAACGGACTTGAAAACTTGATCTGTCATAAGAATTGATAAAAGTTGATTAGAACATTGTTGTAGGTTTACAACGCGCTTCAAGAGACTATCCGTGTTTTAAAGGCATAGTCTTTTTAATAAAGCAACTAGCCCAATTATGACACTATTCAACAACAGTCAGTATTTCTTGATAAAATGACAATATTGGTAACGTTTGGAATATGTGACTTCAAACAAGTCACCCTTTTCTTTCACAAACCGTCGTAAAATTGACCACATCTACTAGACTTCTAAATTATTATACCAAACTTCTTGCATGTATAGCCAAGTAATAACTTCTTTTTTATGTTATTCCACGGAGGAAACGTCGTTGTTATTCTTTCCAATCACATTAAATTGATTAATTATTGCGGGGAAAGTCAAACTTTGAGCGTGACAGGCAAATTAAGACCCTTCTGAAGGACTTGTCTCAAAAACTAACATACAAAGGAATACCCATTTGTAACATCGTTCTACATGACACTGCCAAGGGACAGTTTCAGTGATTCAGTTATCTGATTCACTTCTCTATTCTCCATCTACATTGTTATGGTGTATCTGGTATTTGCTTACCAGTGAAGCTCTGTTTTCAGCACTATGGGCGCTGGTGAATAACGCGGGTATAGCGGTGTTCACGGAGATCGAATGGTGCTCTGTCGATCAGTTCCAGCGAGTCATGGATGTCAACGTGTTCGGCGTGGTGCGAGTCACCAAAGCTTTCCTGCCTCTCATCCGCCAGGCCAAGGGGCGTGTCATCAACGTCGCTAGTCTCGCCGGTACGTACCCCGTATCTAGCAATGTATGAAGCATAAGCTGATGTAGATATTAATTGTGATTTTAGTAGTAAAATAGTGTTGTAAAGTATGTTGATGATATAAATCGGCACATTTTCAAGTACTGTCAGAACAAATGTGCAAATGAGTTTGACACATCATATTTCTTTTATAAATTTTCACTTTACTACTAATTTTCATCAATCCATTTGAGATATTCCAATAAAATAAAATTTAAAAAATGGTCCACTTTACTGTTAAAAATGACAATATTCATATAGTTATTGTTTCACTTTAATAGTTTAATATAAGTACGTCCGCGGTACACAGTTCATGTAGGAATGAACGTATTGCTGAATAACCCGTAGATTTGTTTAACTGATGCATAGTTATGATAATTTTATCATTTGAATAATTTATCCACAAAGGGCAACCACGATGTTTGAACTTTAATTGTTTCCGCGTCCAGGATCAAAACCCACCTTCCTACGCATAACCTAAAACGCCAGTTTCCGAACTGTCATTTTATGCCTTGCTGCAGAGACTTTACTTTTCTGTGCTGCTACAGTGCCCCTACAGACTAGAGAGCAAGCACAGAAAACTCAAGGTTATGCAGCAAGGCATAAAATGACAGTTCGGAAACTGGCGTTTTAGGCTCTGCGTAGGAAGATGGGATCAAAACCATGAAACCCCAGGCTCCAGTTATGAGTTAGCTGTATAAATACTACCTCTTCATTGTGTATCAGTCCTTGGTTGTAACCTTTTCTTATCATACAAGAACCAGACATGGTCTTTATTAAAGTTCATGTCGATTTGTCCATTAATTTGTAAGGCATGTTTGAAATCGGAAACCGGGCGCAGGTAACCCAAGTATGTATAGGATGTAGTGTAACTAGATGTTTACACGGGCCAAACACGAGAGTACAATGGAGTGTTGGTGTAACGCAACCAAGTGAGGGACCCGGGTCGCTCCCGACATTGAAAACACATACTGCAACAAACACTGCAAAATGGCAGCCGGTAACTCGATGCACGTGCACACAACTGTTTCTCTCCCGAGAAGGCGTTCCACATCCCAGAAGATTTGCCTCCGATGAGGGGTGTACATCGTTCTAAGTAGATGATGCATCAATTACCAAAATACGCTCCGGGAGTAATTGCCTCTTTGGACTCCTTTCAAAATATTATGTAAGAAAATTACGTTAAAATAGCACAACGTCCCCATCATGATGATGAAACAGTTAAAACAAACTCTTTGGAAGTAATTATCTATTTGGACTCCATTCAAAATATTATGTTAGGAAATTTCGTAAAATAACTCAACTTTTCCATGCCAGATGGTAGTGCCATCATATTCTTTACATGCAAGTTAACCTTAAGCTGTTTTTATAAGCGTGATATTTAGTTCTCAAAAATAGATTGGCATCTCGAACCTGTCGGCATTTAAGCAAGCGGATTGTGTGGAAAGAAATGTGTGATAAGTTCAAAGGCATTTTATGTGCGCCATTCACTAAGTTGCAATTGTCGGCAGATTTTGATCAAAAAAGTTGTTAACAATGATATGAACTCTGTGCATCAAATTATCAAACACACTAAAGCTCACAATCGGACCATGGTGATTTTAAGAAGACACAACATGGGTATGCATGTCAACTTTTCTTATTACGGAAATTTGGCAAAAAACGCGTATATACCGATTGGCGAGAACTGTGGAAAAAAGGAGGTTATAACCTTGAAAAATATACGTTAAGTTCTGTAAGGCTCAGGCCTCTTCCCAAGCATATATTTACAGTCTGTGTTGCTTGTAACAATTTCCAATCATCAGTCGCCTCTTAAAGTGACACAGAGTATCTCTCTTAAAAAGTTTATTTTGTTTTGATAAGCTACAAAATATCTAATATGCTGATTGAAGTTCATATCTCATCACTGGACTTGCAAATATATCCATTTATGCATAATATTTCTAAAATGCTTGATTTTATGAAAAAAAACAAGAAAACATCTCAAATACGTTTAATATTCGAAATTATGCATCCAATTAATCTACCTATTAGTGACAATACCTAATAAACACTATCGAATCGAATATATCTTCCTGTCAGCTTATGACAAGGTTTCAAAATTACGTTTGGCGAATTTGCGCGCGCCACTCGAGCCACATTGTCCGGTTTTCGATCAAAATCCTGACTTTGATTGGCCATATTTTCTCTTTAATGTACTGATTGACCTTTAACTTGTTATTTTCAGTAACAGTTAGTGGTTCTCGATGTAATAACATCGATTTCAAAATTTGACATATGTGATCCTATCAACATACTCTGTGTCTCCTTACGCACTGTAGTCTAATGCAACCTATCAATTTACTCAACTCAGAGACAAGTTAATTTAGGGAAATTGTTAAAACATATGAACGTACTTTCATACCGGACACAAGCACATGATAAAACAAATGGCCATATGTTCCCTATATATTTACATTAACATCAACCATTAGCATGACTCCGCAGACGATAGATTTTAGAAACTTTCGAAAAAAACTAGTTTTTTTCAACGTATTACATTGGCTTTACTTCATAACGAATGTCATAATACTCGATATAACATGTATATACGGGTTAGTTAGGAGACGGTATACTAATGTACGAAGCTCCAGAAGGGACATGACAAAAAATATTTTTATCACGTACGTACGTATTACTATCACGTACGTACGTGTTATTATTGCGTACGTACGTGATAAATTATTACGTACGTACGTAATAACTAAATGTGAATACATTTAGCCTAAGTACATACTTATAACAGAATCGTCTTAATAAAGACGTTGTAAGTTAAGAGACACATTATTTTTTAATTTTGCACCGTTCTTTTCAAATAGTAACAGAGTTTAAAATTTATGCTAACTGAATGTATTAGTATCCGATAGAGAAAATGTTATATTTTGTATAGCAAGAAATGTTGACAAATGTTTGCCATTTGCTTAATATCGTTATTGTCAAATTAATTGGATACGACTAAATCTATCTACATCACCTACTAAAAGTAACTGTAACATTGCAATGCCTTTACAATACAATGCACATTTATGCGATGATGATGAATGAACGCCTGACATGATGCATAAGAAATGGGTTGTTCCATGTGACTATCATTATGATTTAAACATATTTATTCATGAAAAAATACATAAAAGGATTTGCAAACAAGCTCAAAAGGGTTTATTCTAAGGCCGCTCGTACAATCAAATGTGTTAATATTTACACACAAATAAAATAAAATATCATATATATTATTTTAATAAATTTATCTTTATCTGATTTTTTTTTTAAATAACGATGGAAAATGCTGTAATATTGTCTCTTGCAAATCTTGATTTGATAACATTACTTGCTATATTATTTATTCACTGCCGTTGAGTCACGTTTGGCGAGGTGACACGAAAGATATTGATTGTGGTGAAATGATGATTCAATAAAATCAAACGTATCGTATGTGACACTGAATTAACTATATTCACAAAAACAAGTGAATGAAATACCCCCCATCGGGTTTCCGAAAGCAAGCCCAGCCTTCTATGCGGAAAATGGGGGGTTTTGATAAGTGACCTTTGACAGAAAATAGAAGCTCGATCGTGCTCATATTCGTAAACATCGGTTTATATCCGGAAAGTTTTAAGTGACAGTCTTTTTTAATCGTAATCATAAGACAATAAGCAAATGAAGTCTCTTATAGGAGTAGATAGGGCAAATTGCATCACATAAGAAAACGGAACGAATGAGCAATTTTATAAACACTATAACACATAAAACGTTGATGCACGGGAATATTTCAGTATTGGATATGAAATCTTTTACATTATTCTTAGAATTCCATACTCTTCAGGTGTCCAAAATGTTCCATAATCTTTGAATAAGCAAATGATTTTTTCCACAGCGCAAACAGATAATACAGGTCATGTCAAATAAAGAATAGGTGAGGTGAGGTGATGTGGGCTTTATCGTCGCTTTCAAAAGTATTTTACTTATATCGCGGCTGCTAGTATTATTGCAGGGAGAAAGTCCGCAACACTAGTGTGGCTATGCATTGCGTTGAAACCTGCGAGCATCGGCTGGAACTAGTAACCATGGGTGGTACTGCACTTAAATTCAGTGTAGCATAGCACTCAAACATGACAGCGTGTAGAACAGTTCTCTACTGCAGACAAAGCTCCTAGCGGGAGTCGAACCACGGACCTCCTGATCCGAAGCCGAACGTGCTAACCACTGCGCTATCCCGCCCCAAATTAAAAAGGAATACCGGCGGTAAAGATTTGCTTATAGTACACTTTAGAAAGGGAAAGATACGTATATGTGATACACTTTCAAAATAGTAGCCTATGGGCTTAAAAAGGGGAGGACGTGCATTCCGAAAACCCCAGTAGGCCTACGTATTTATTGTCGATATAGAATATGTCACCATTCTATAAGCGAGAGAGGATCAAGAGAAAAGACAAGACAAAAAAGTTATCTTAGCTCTCAGTGAGAGGAGGAGGGAGAGATGCGATCCGAATAAGGCATTACTGCAGTTTTGGATCACACGCCCAATCTAAAAAGACACATACGCCACTGTATGGGATACAGCGACAGCTGTCCTTGAATTAGACAATCTGTTAAGTTAGGTAAGCAATTAGGTTTTTAAACGAGAAGCACATTTTTCATCATAAAAAAGACAAACAGAAGTTCTTTAACTTCTTTGAGAGGCATTTTAGAAGTTGGAAATACAATAAGTAAGAGGATTATATGGATGACAACTTCTTTATACATGTTAGGCGACGTTTCGACACAGCTCCTTGTGTCGTTGTCGAGCTTGTGTTTTGCTTGACAACGACACAAGGAGCTGTGTCGAAACGTCGCCTAACATGAATTTAGAAGTTGTCATCAATATAATCCACTTCCTTAAGAGTTCATCAGTTTCAATCTTACCTTTTAATTCGTATCTAGTGAAAAAAATACCTTTTAAGATATATCTGATATAAAAAGATATTATTTTGTCTTTTTATAATTTTCAAATGTTGAAAAATCTATTTTGGATATTTATCACATACTGACAACACGATAACCATTGACGGTGAGTAAATTATTGGACCAGTCAAATAGACCAGTCTTTTAACTATAAGAAAACGTTTATCTTATACTAACTGTGTTTAGCTCAAAGAAATAGGAAATATGTGCTTGCTGTAATCGTCTTGTGGAACGTGAACGTTAAATACTCTTTCTACTCTTACATGTTATCATCCTACAATATGAATTCAATATGAATGTTATATTGAATATGTACCAATGTAGGACATGCATAAATGTCGGAAACTATGCTTCCTCTGCCCAAATTTTGGCTCTGAGAGTTTTGTATCCATAGTAACGACACAAGGCTAAACAGGCTAAACAGGCTAAACAATTAATGGACCAGGACCATTTGCTCGCGGAAACAGTTCACAAATGACAACCCTATATCATCAATTTATTGTACTGTATTTATTTTTATATAAAATTATTACAAACATTAACTTTTATTTGAGTTTATTTTTATGGCATAAATATATGTTGGATAGAAACCCAGACACCTCAAAGGTTCTATATACTTTATCAATATTCCTCGCAAAGGCTAAAACAATCACAATAAAATATTACGTACGTACGTAATAATTTATTACGTACGTACGCAATGATAACACGTACGTACGTATTAAATTACTACGTACGTACGTAATAATAACACGTACGTACGTGATAGTAATACGTACGTACGTAATAAAAATATTTTTTCACCATGTCCCTTCTGGAGCTTCGTACTAATGAAACTCGGTAGGAACAATACGGTTCCGTTCTAACTGCCAAATAAATATTACAAATTGCACCATTACGACAACCCAGTGGCCTCATCAATTCAGAACCGGTGCCACGGTTACTCTCTTAACAGTAAATCGGATACCAAGCAGGCCCCCGAGACCCACAGTTGACAGTTTACGAGGGAGAGTCACTGTTATATACAGTCTTTAGTACATCGCTTGTCTATAGCAGGGCATCCCTCACAGTTTGTAGAATGCGTTATACTTATATAAAATTATAAGTCCTGGACAACAGGATAAAACATTAAATCTGTTTCCACATTTTCCGATATCATTATCAAATCTTTGTTTCCACATTTTCCGATATCGTTATCAAATCAAGGTTTCCACATTTTCCGATATCAATATCAAATCTAGGTTTCCACATTTTCCAATATCAATATCAAATCTAGGTTTCCACATTTTCCGATATCAATATCAAATCTAGGTTTCCACATTTTCCAATATCAATATCAAATCTAGGTTTCCACATTTTCCGATATCATTATCAAATCTTTGTTTCCACATTTTCCGATATCAATATCAAATCTAGGTTTCCACATTTTCTGATATCAATATCAAATCTAGGTTTACATATTGCCGATAATATTTTCAAATCTAACTTTCCACATTTTCTTATACCAATATAACGTCAAAGTCCACATTTTACTATATTAATATCAAATCTAAGTCTCCACGTTTTCTGATATCAATATTAAGTCTAAGTCCACATTTTGGAACATTTCTATGAGGTCCAAACTCCACATGTTCCAAATGAAAGCATGAGTATCCTAGTTGAATATGATGAAACATGAACTGCTGTTGAGGCCGCCGGTGGATGATACAAGAGCCACTGTTTGTGTAGCTACAAATCCCTTCATCGCCATCTGTCGGCACATCTCGTTATTGGCCTTCAACACTTGTAACGAGATAAGGAATCCTAGGTTGAAAAGCCTACTATACTACACTGCTATGCACAAACAAACACCCGCGGTTGGTCCCACATCCAAAATGTGAAATAGATTTCGGAAACTCTTACATCCACTGATCATCCTACTTACTGCTATTTTCATTGTCTACAACTGTAAACATCTTTGGGAATCGTGGGGCGTAAACTGACTGACACTACGAGGCGAACATGTGCTTTCAATGAAGGTTGATAAAATGAGATCAGTCATATCGTAATTATATCACCGTTACTTATATTCCCTGATTAAGAACATATCATATACCCACATTGCCTTACTGCATTACTAAAGACTGTTATAAAGGACGTAGATACAAGTTACTTTTTTCGACCTAATTGGTATGCTACTTATATGACTACATATAGGTAGGTCAAGGCCTTGTACATGTAAATAAACCTGATATTTTAAGTTGCTGATTTTGAATGAATTAGCGACGCAACTTTAAAAGCTTCTGTTACTACGATTACATTTGTATGAAAACGTTTTCGATTTTTTTTTACCCGATTCCAAGACATTTTGAGTACAAGAACGTGGAGGCCTATATCTAAGACTACGGAATTCTGCAGCAAAGTAAAAGCTAGCACTATTGTATTGCAGGTCGCTTCACACTGCCAGCCTTCTCTGCCTACTCCATGTCGAAGAAGGCATGTATCGCCTTCTCTGACGGGCTTCGTCTGGAGATGGCCAAGTTCGACGTTAACGTCATCACCATTGAGCCGGGCCTCTACAGGTTGGTATGGGCTGGAGTGCTCTAATCTGTTACATTGATAATGTGGATATTCCAAACGTAATCTGTGTTTTAAATTCGAAGCTGAAGCGTTGTCAAAGTTCTTCAATGATGATCAAAGTAACTGCAATATGCAATGTACATTTTAATTATTGCCAAAGCAGCATACATAATATTATGTTCACAATCTTCGAAGCACATAGAAGGTTAACTGTTTTGGTGTTTAAAGAACTCTTTTGTTCTCTATTGGCAATTTTGGATATACATTCTATGTCGAAACTAGTCTATATCGGAACATCGCCCAAACGGAATCAGGATTATAAAATATGTAGGCCTATATATCCATAAAAAATAATCATTTTTCATCATTCAAACTCCTCAAACGCCAGTCCACTGACCAAGTACAGTGTTGTACAATTGCTCTGTTTTCCAGGACGCCGATAGCCAACGAGGACTACCTGATAGATATGAACCGGAAGTCGTGGGCGGAGACCCCGAAGGAAGTCAAGATGGACTACGGAGACGAGTACTTCGACGCCTTCCTACAGAACATCACCCAGCAGATGAAACGAGCACGCACCAACACAGACGAGGTCGTCGTGCTCATGGTCAAGGCTGTCCAGAACGCCAAACCAAAACAGCGCTACGTGCCATACTGGAAGTCGGATCTGCGCGCGCACATTCTCATGTCACTTCCGTCGGTGGTCACGGACAAGCTGTTCAAGGCATACACAGTGAAAGTGGCTACCGAGGCAAAGAGGCGAGAATCGGAGAGGTCTGACAAATCTAATGGGAGTCCGTCCCCAATAACCAAATAAACTTATTATTCTTAATTCTAGCTCATGTATGTAAGAAAACTTTTAGGAGCGAAATAGATACTTTAATTTGCTCGATTCCATTGACAATTGTGATTTCAGATAATTTAATAATTTGCTTAAGATGGTGATTTAAAGAGCGCTTTCAGCGGAGCTGTTTTCGCTCTCTGTCATAATGCTATCACATTAGACTTTTATAGACCTAAAGCCAATTTCAAGGTTTTAAGTTGTTTGGGCCGATATCTTTGACATGTTACAATATGCTGCATTGTTCAACATGGATTAAAAGGACCAATAACATTCGCTGGTTAATGTCCCATGAGCTACTGAACTATATCTTTATTATAAATTTGAATTTAAAAAACATTTCGAAATAAAATGTTTTAAAACGTCATGAAATTTTGATTTGGCACACTTGCCTATATTTGTTCTAGTAGTTGTTTCAAGCAACACCTTCCTAAATAACGAAGAGTTACAGATGTACGCTTCGCATAATATGATCAGTCGGAGAGAACGAATGACTAACATCTTCTGACTCAAAACTTTCACGAGTTATCTCCCTTCATTTGCGAAATATTGCAGCTAGTCTCTTTTCCCAGTTCACTGAAATAATTTTGTGATATTTATTATTTGTTTAAATTCAAATATGATTTATAGTCAGATATACCTATACACGTTACTAGTGTTGATGTTCACTAAGCTTTTACGACATTTGTTCAAGGAGAATGGACAAGATTTGTTAACATCCAGACTAGTTGATGTAACATTAGTGTTGTGTAAAGACAATTTTAGTATTAGTCATATAATGAGGTTAGAAAATATTGTTGTTTTATATTTCGCTTTCACTGTATCAATTATTTATGCAGACCAAAGTGTGTTAGCAAGACTCCCATGCGACGATTGCTTGGTTTTCTAGCCAATCATGCATATCTTACGATATACGCACATCATCACGTTGTTACCATCTATATATAGTACTTGTTCGTCCAATGTCGTATAATATTGGCATATATGATATATCAATAATGATTTCCATTTGTTTAATAACATTCTCTGTTCGTGAAGCTCTGCCGGAAGTCGGCGGTGCTCTTTTCCATGGCAGTCCCACTTACACTGTGCAATAGTATACCATTAACCATCAACTATCTTCGGCATAGCAGAAACTATTAGTGTGGGTGGATTACTGAAAGGATCTATAACGTGTTTATGACAATTTACCCGAGTGAGAGTAACTTTATAACACATACAAGAACTTTGTTGATTCATTTTGAAATAGGAGTGGTTCCAAGTATATTTTAATTAATTTTCCGGCCTGTTGTTGGCGGGGTTCTTAACCAATAATCGATGGTTTGTGTTTCTATATGAGCATTTTTTTCTTAGTTCGTTTAATGTGTTGTTTTAACGTCAAACTTTTATATGATCACCTTGATTATGAATGTATTGAGTGTTGTCATTATTCAGATATGTGTATATTTGTTATTGTTACTTTTCGAAATAAAACGCAATTATTGCCTTTTTGAATATTTATGGTTTCTCTATGGTGTTTGATGAGGTAAACACAAGGTTTATCTCTAAAGTTGTTGGCCTGAATACGAACAAATGTCATATGAAATCAAATAAGAACATATCAATGTGATATAAATTACACCAAAGTCTCTTCTTCAATCAATACATTGTCTACCATACGTACAGAGCTTTATATAGACCTGTGATCAATTGGTTTTGTTTAACAACCATAATGGGGAAATTCATGAAGATTTCTCACAAATACAAGACAGCTCTGTCCGGTCATTTAACTTCGTGAAACAACTATAATGCTAACCAGAGACCCTACATATGTTATATAATGTCTCTGTGCTAACACACAGAGGAAAACATCAACTTATATGTACTATACAATGAACAGACAACTGTTCTGTTGTGTTGATGAGAGTTGAATGTTTTTGAATACATGTTCTTTATTGCTGTATCATTTGTGTTAATTCACTGTGCTGTAGGTAAAATTCCAGGAAGCGACAAGTCGTTAGACAAGTTCAAGTTACATAGTACAAGTACGAGAATCATAAGTAAGTAACTCTTTGGACTTCAATGGAATATGGAATATATTAAATAATTAACGTTCCTCCGTTTAGTTATCCCCCGCCACGAAGTTTAAGGGGGATACAGGTTTGAGCTCCGTCCGTCCGTGCCTCCGTTCGTCCGAGTAAAAGGGGAAAACTTTTCAAAGAAACTGTTTAAGATAGGTTAACCAAACTTGCTGTGTGTCTTCTTTGTATCAATACCTTGATGGAGTTCGAAAATCAGAACTGCAAAATCATTTTTACGGAGTTATTGCCCATGTTTCGTGTGTTTGGACTGTGTTCGAGGGAGTCGTCAAACGGGACAGCTTTTCTCAGAAACTATTTAAAGATAGGTTAACCAAACTTGCCTCATGTCTTCAGGGTATCAAAACCTTGATTGAGTTCAAAAATAAAGTAAAAACAATTACTTATTACAGACTAAGTGCCCTTATAGGAAAATATTGGGAGCTTTAATGAAAACCTTTCGCAGGGAATGTTGATGACCATGTCTTCTTGTTTTATTTATTAATAATGTAAATGTGATTATAGTCAATCTAGACTTGCGGATTTGGGACCTAGACAGTCTTTAAGCAGGACTAAGAACTCACATAGGTATACCATGCAGTAGCCAGAGAAATCAATAATGCTGGTCATGGATCAGTTTACTCCCATACATATAATGTGCAGTCGAAATGATGAAAATACTATAAGATATTTCCAATATACCACCTTAAAATACAACACAGTTATATTCAGGACACCTTGGTGTATTGGTATTGTAAATATCATGAACATAATAAACAAAACTGCGATGTTAACAATACTTGTATAGTAGTTCAGCAAAGCAAGAACCTGTCTTCGTTTCTGTTCATAATTTCAAATGTATTCTAACTTGGGTATGAAACCCTTCATACTGCATCTATAAATATATTGTTTGAAGAGTAAAATGATTGCATTTACAGGATTATTGTTTTTTCCTTTCATTCCCAAAATGAGTATTTTGTTTGTAAATTTAAGTTTCAATTGTACTGAGTTCAACCATAATCTATAAATAGGTTCACAATCCCATAAAATGTGATTAATTGTTTCAACTTCAGTTTCACAAATTGAACATAATGGTGATGGTTCATATCCAATTTTATAAAGAAACTGTTTTGTTGGAAGAATATTATGTATAATTCTGAATTTTAAATCTTTTAAATCTGTACTTTTCGAGCATTTATTGGCAATGATATTAACAATTTTCCAATCGTTCTCTTCGAGATCAATTTATAGAATTTTTTCCCATTTTGAATAACTTGGCAAGCGGATAAATTTCGAGTTTAATAGAGAGGCATATAGTGTTTTGCTCCCAATAATTGTGTCAATCTTTGAAATATTAAAAGGATAAATAGGATCAAGCAACTTCCTTTTGAATTTTGTATATTCAAGGATCGAATATATGTCATTATAGCTCTTTTCACCGTTTCATAAGTCAGAAAATTAGTCTTGATAGAAAACGTATTGGAAAATTCTTCATATGTTAACAGTCTTCCTTCATCATGAAGTAAATTAATTACAAGTATAACACCTTTCTTATACCAATCATAATACAGAAATGGATGTTTATCAATTAGAATATTGTCGTTGTTCCAAAGTGATTGACATTGTAAATCTTCTTATAATTTCTTTTTTACTCATACATATGAAGTCTGACCATTCGAAAAGAATATCTTTCCAAAACATGTTTGATGAAGAAGAGATCAACCTAGTTCGTATGAAGCTACTATCCAATAGTAAAAAGGGAGTTTTGATCTTTAGTTGATTGTTAAAAAAATATGTCCATTTAAGGTCATTTCCGCTTAATCTTTTTATCCATTTTAATTTTTGTGATGAAATAATATTTCTTATGTTTGGAGTTTTTATCCCTCCGTGCTCCGTTCTTCTTTAACAACACAGCTAGAGCGGGGACGGACAACAGCAAATAGTCCAATTGCAGGTTCTGGTTGCGCTATGAAGATACCGAGGAATATAATATTAATCCTTGAATATAAATTCCGAAAATATCGCTTTAAGACAACGAAGTATTGCCTTATCGATCTTTGATTGATTTAGACATATATATTTTATTCAGTGAAGAAAGGGATTAGGAACAAGTTATCCAACTTTGGTAACCTTCTCCCGGGTATTTAACAACATGATACATACATAACAACTTACATATAACATTGAAAGTGGTATATTACAGAAATTATATAAGAATTTTAAAGATGAGTGATACATTACATGCAGTCAAGAGAAACGCCTACTGTTTAAAATGTATTGCTCCACTGCTTTGAAAATGGCCATGTTTTGAAAATATGAGAGGTTCTTTCTAAATTCAAATGTAAAGCATTGTCGTTTGTTAAAGCATTGAACGTTTTCTTTCTATGTTCATTATATAAATGACACTCAAGCATAAAGTTTTAGTCACTTTCGCATATATACCCACATTCACATGTTGAATCAGACTTATAATGCCAACATTGAATCGAATGCGTACACCGGACGAAAATAAGATGGTACTGAAACAGAATTATTTTGCTTTTTCAAATACCGTATTTCCTCTAATAATCGCCGGGCCTCTAATAAGCGCCGGGAGGTCATTAGTAGTTGAGAAAATAAGCGCCGGGCCTCTTATATATATAAGCGCCGGGTCTCTAATAAGCGCCGGGTCCTAACCATTAGAAAAATGCTCCCTCAGTAAAACATTTTCAGGTATTCATGGTAAAAGACGGCTTAAAACAATCTTGAATTTCTGTGAAAGAAATAAGCGCCGGGTCTCCAATAAGCGCCGGGCCTCTAATAAACACCGGGGGTTAAAAGGGTGCTGAAAAAAATAAGCGCCCGGGCGCTAATTAGAGGAAATACGGTATGCTTTGCATTTTGCTGTTGATGGTAGATGAAACGGGGGAAAATAGGATAGCTTACTTTGAAAAATGATAGAATTACATCTATAACCATGATTACCATTCAAGAGTGTATAAGTTAGTATGATTCAGGAGAGCATCGTTTTACTTTACTAAATATCACTGTAATGTAACGATGTTAAAACGTACCCACATAAGTGAAATTCTTTTAGAACAGTGTTCCATTTTGTCCTGTGGGGTAATTTGGGATATCAAATAGCATATTCCAACTTCACCCCAACGTTATTATACACGATTACGGCCTAATCCGTCGAATTTTCAGAACTGAACTGTACCTATCCGTCGAATAACGCTTGAGTGATTTTGTACCGATCGGTCGAATCTTTGAGAGAAAGAGAAACTGGTAGAATCTAAGTTGATTAATAAAGGGGTGTACGGGTTGTTACAAACATTACGATTAATAGCTTGAAATGAAGTTGAAGTGGTAGTAGTGGTAGTAGTATTTGTCTCACACGCATCATACCATTTAATATACAAGACATGGTACACAATATAAAACAACGCGTCGAGCCACAACTGGCTTATGAAACACTAAAATAACACATTATACTGTTCATGAATATATGTTTTTCAATTTATGTTTTCATTCATGAGAAAAACAAACTTTTCATTATCATTCAAATAAAAAAACGCACCGTTACTCAGTGAGCTGCTTACATGTCTTATTTTCTTAGACGGGAAACTGACATATTGCCAGTAAAGGGTTCATACTGTAGAACTCATTTTTGTTTATGTTTAAATTTATACTTTGGGTAAACATATCATTTTAATGTTTAATTGATCCTTTGTATCCCTTATATCTAAATACATGTATGGCATATGCATCAATACTACCAAATTACTTTACGTATCTTTTGGCATTACTTCCAAATTTTTACCACTTTTACCATATATTATTGGCGTAACAATAAAGCTCTTATTTACCTTAAGTCTAAACACAATTCAGACAATAGTATATCAACATTATTTAAATTGTGCTGTTGTTCTCAAAAGTGTAGGGAACTTTTATATCTTTACTTAGATACAACATCGAAAAAAAGAATACATGTTCGCGTCATCCTAACTTCAAGGGATCAAAACACCCCTTTTGTCTTATTTTGGAACGTTCCAACGTTATGCAAGCCAATTGACAACTAAAATCACAGTACCGATCCGTCGAATGGATTTTACTATCCTGAAACTAGAAATTCGACGAATAGGTATGCGACCTTATACACGAGGTCTTAGTAGCTCAATTTCACACTTGAACATGTTTTGAGATGTGTTGTGAGATATATATAATAAAAACCCTGCTTTAAAACATCTCGTCACATTTACCAGATAATGTCATTTTGTAACTTCGGTGACCTTATCGCAAATGATCAAATAACCTAGTAATAAGGTCAAAGACGACGTAACTTTTTGTCTTTTTTAACAATCATTATACAAGGTCTATTTTGTGTTTGGGAACAAACATTTTTTAACTTAAGCATTATTTCACAACGTTTATGATGTGTCATATGTGTTTGAGTGGCTTGCGGCAAACCCGTACCCAAAACAAACCCGTACCCACGTCAAACCCGTACCCACGGCTAACCCGTACCCAAAAAAAACAGAAAACCCGTACCCACACTTTTTTTAAAGTTATCAGTAAGTTATAACACAATACAAATGTTTTCTTTATGTATTTATTACATTGTTTCATATACAATATTTACATGTCATTTGCACACAGCACTACAACATTTCATTTTCACATCAGCACTACAAAATTTACGTGTCATTTTCACATCTGCACTACATCATCAATGTCACACACGATTGTCACACAAACTTGTGGATAAACTCAAAGACCTGACATATTATTTTAGTAAATTACTGAATTCACTTCAGTTATTAACAACTCTAGCTATTTATCATCTTAAACATCTTTCTGCAACTACTGGATCATTAAATACATTAATTACATTTGTAGCCGTATTCCATTTCCCCTACTTTCCCCTAAATAAGTATATATCTTTTAAATGTAGACCTATATGATATGCAAAAAGGCCTACAGTATGGTTACTATTGACCTTAATGTTGAAAAATATTAAAATGTAATATAGATATATATTACGTACTAAATCATAAAAAAAATCGAGTATAATGTCCCGCAAAGAGATGCTATGACTTTGATTTCATGCGTTTACATTGAAAAGGAGGAGAGAGGAAACATGCACAGCGCTTACCTCCCCTTGTTGATTTCTTATCAAGGAGGTACATAACTCATTTGGCTTCTGAAACGAAAACTGTGTGCAACGTAAAAACAAATGAATAACTTGGTGTTTTCTAAGGTTTGATCCACGAAATGGGCAATACTGCCAGTAGTGACAGTGAAGATGAAGTTCGTGTTGACAGCAAAGAGGTTTGTCACGTTGTTCGTTGATAGGTAGACTAAGTTCCACACATTCTTCACATGGTCGCACCTTCCAGGACGAGGAAGTTTCCACTCTCGAGACCAGAATGAGATACATTCTTTTAAATTATTAACACCTTATGTTGACATATGACAAAATGAAATTAATAAACATTTAGATCTTCATTCGAACGACAGTAACGACAGCGTGTGGCTTTGTATACATGAAATGCATGTACAAACAGGTCAGGAGTTGTTAATTTTCCAGGAATGGAAACATCCGTAAGCAATCTAATAATAACTGAATAAGATCCCGAGAAATCAGGCTGTGATAGGCTCATGCAGTAATGGGATATAGCTTTAGCCAATGTGTTAGTTGACATTTGAGTTACATCAATAACGTTCATACGAATGGAAATCCTAAAGCTGTGTTACAGTTTTATTCAATAGGACTTCACATTATACTGGTATCAATAATGAATAGAGGAATAAAGGTGTGGTAAAGTCAGTCATAAGAATCTATGTTTATCCAATGTTTTTCAACTATTTGTTGAAATGGTTTCATCCTGAATCATATTAATGTCTTTAATGTAAAACAGATGAATAGTTTACAAGACATTATTGTATACAAAGGGGTTAAACAATCTGTAAATCCGGCAGTTCACTGGCTAACAAGATTTAACCTTTGACTTACCTGAAGAATAACTAAAAGTCATTAACTTATTTGTTGAATGAAGAACTAACAAATTGGTTTAACTTCCGGAAAGTCCTATCGGGCTATTTTTTGTGGAAACAAGAAGATGCAGTGATGCATTCTATTCTTTGTAACATTAATAAATCTAGAACAACTAAAATGTTACCCTATTACTAACACATATGAAAATAAGTGTGAAATAAGCATGTAATAAAATCAAATAGAAGTATAAACATGCAAGTACTCTTAAATTTTGTTTCCACGAAAAATAAATCCCAACAGAACTGTCCCTTTATTGTGTAAAGTTGCTGTATGTCCATGACTTATTCACAATATAACAGTTTTTAACCTCTGACAATTTGTATTTTGATGATTATGAATAGTCATGTTTTATTTAAGATAAATGAGGACTTGTGCAATGCACTTTAATGAATCTTTTTTTTTTGTGAAAGTTTTTTATTCACTTCATTTGGATACTTTAATGAATCTTTATTTAAGAGAATACTCTACACATCTTGATATAAGGTTCATTATATTAAGGAAAAATTTTATATATGATGTGAATTATTCAAATGTTTTACAGATTTCATGACTTATGTTATTCTCATTTCATTTGGTCAGGTTTAACATAATTCCACTATCATGGCATTATGCGTTTCAATAATGAATTATTATATCATTGAAAAGTAAGAGCTAGAGGCATTAAAATGCCTGGCACCTACATTTGTGTTGAGTTTTAAGTGAAGCATATGTAGTGTCAGTAATATATAATATATTATGTTTAATATGTTATTATATTATTATCTTATCATTATATTAATATTTCTTGAGTGTTTTTTGTCTTCTAATAAATGTGCATTATTTTGTGTCTAAATGTGAAGTAGACTTATCCCTAGATGTTATTCATGAATGGTAACTTGTTTCTTGTGCTTTGTGTGACAATAATGCAATAATGAGTCTTTAAAGGCACCAATCGATCGGCTTTCATCTGCCATTTTGAAATGTTAGCATTGCAAGAAAACAAAGGTGCCATATCATGCTATTTCATTAACAAATAAATAACTTCTAGATAGATAGATAAGGAGCATATTTACAAATAATCCATAATAAAAGTTATCAGTTACAACACCATCGCAGTAAAGTATTCAACGATCATAGCTTCGATAAATGGCTTCATTTCATGATATTTGTATTTTTTGAGCGATACACTTTATTCTTTCTCAAATAGTTAAATCTTGAACAACAGAATTGTTAACCTCACAAACGTTTTTGGAATTAAGTATGAAATTATCATGTAAAAATCATATAGAATTTTAAACAGGAAAGTCCTCCTGAATTTCGTTTCCACAAAAAATACCCCGCTCGAATGGTCCCTTTAATGGCATTGACATATGATTAAAAAGGAATCTCACCAATGTTTATTTTTCTCAAAATGTACCCTGTAAGAATAAATGCTTAACAACAATTAAAGATGTTTATTAGAATATCTTCAATTAGTTTTGACATTTTAAGAACTATGACCCAGCTTGCTTCAAATTGTTGTTAAATTTGTTTATACATTTTCTTGAACTTGTTATATTTTGTTGTTTGCAGGTTGATGATGGCTATTCCGACAGTGAAATTGAAACAGGTATAGAACAATTTTAAAACATCAAAATTATTTCTGAAAACAACTTCATAAAAGAATAAAAAATTGGATATCCTACGAGTGATCAATCTAAAGATATCACCTGCTGAGTCCAGTGACTCGCTACCATAAATTCTTGTGAGTCCTAGCATATTGAAATGAATCCTCCAATAAGTAAACATATAGTACCACATAAAAAAAACTTTGCTTGCCACAACTAGCAGCTTATATTTTTACGAGTCCTTTCAAAATTTTATAACTATTTGAAGTAGGACTTTGGGTTGATTTATCACTGGTCCTCATCATGACAAAATAGTAAAGTGACTTAGATAGGTGAGGTGAGGTGATGTGGGGTTTATCGCCGCTTTCAAGAGTATTTCACTTATATTATATATATTATGACAGGGAGAAAGCCCGCAACACTATCATGGCTATGTATTGTGCTGAAACCTGCGAACTAGGCTGGAACTAGCGAACCATGGGTGGTACTGCGAAGGTGACTTAGATAAGCAGATAGCAGTGTTTTCATTTTGCATTTAATCCATTGCTTGTCAGTAAAGGAGACACTTTATTTCTTTGTGAATCTAGGAGACAAGGAGGGCCCAGGCTCAAACGATCTCCATGCTCTGTTCAATGAACCAGGACTGCTGAGAACCGTAGCTTCCAAAATAAAGTAAGTTTATTCACGTTTCATTCATATATCTTCATCTAGATCTACTTAAATACTATTTTCTATATGTAAGTGATGCACGTAATGATATCCATCATTATTTCCCTTAATAGTTTTTATTTCATTGTTCAACTTTTCAATGCCAAATCTGCTTGACAAAAACAGAGGAAGGGATATTTGGATACAGATAATTATTGTTTATATTTTCTGAGTGTGCAAAGAATAGATAGAATATAATTCATTTTTCCACCTCTATATTTATCAGGTATAATAACTTTAGGAGTAAATTATATTTTTTTCAAAATTTACGTATAATATTTATCATTTTTGTCAAGAATAAACTTAAAAAAGAAAAAGATATTTTGACGTTTTTTCTTGCAAAAATTCTTTGAAAAATAGGCACATTTGGAGAACAGTTAGAAAAAGCAATGAAGTGTTGTTCTTGAAAGAAGAAAGGAGTTATATGTATAGAAAGAATATAATGGAGTGTGTTCTATACAGAGACCCAATACCGGACAATGTGATCCACCAGTATCATGGCCACATCATACGCTGGCTCCGGGAACGTCAGGAGAGGATGGAGGTCAGAAATATCTTCATTCTTAGTAATCGTCTTTAAACATATTTAATCTGCCCTAAGAATCTGGTTTTACAAACAAGCAAAACTGTTTTTATTGCCTCTCGTTAATTCCTGTATTTAATGATTAAATCAACAACATGGAGATGTTGCATTCATTTTTTCAATCACCAATAACATAAACATTGAAGTTGATATTTGAATTTGCATATCTTCAAACAAGACTTTACATGATCGCATAAAATCTTTGTTGTAATTTCCATTGCTGAATAACATCTACAAGATCAGAAATAACTTGCTTCTTGTTAATCTCTTTTGGATCATTCAGCAACATAGATATTTTGTATCAATTTTCTTACTTTCGACCATTGTTATAGACTTTGCATTTAAAACAACAAACATGTAGAGTGAAGTAGGTTTAGTTAAGATACATGATATGTATTGACAACAAACATTTTGTATAGATGATTAATAGTATTTATGGCGTTGTGTATGGATGATGAATTGTGACTTTCTAATGTTTGATGTTGTCATTGTGTTCAGGAGAATGTTACGTTGGGCCAGTTCTGTGATATGTTGATGGTCAAAGGCGGAACTCGGGCTGATGCTGTCAAAGTAAGCTTTTTCTTTATGCCAAACCATATCCTGTTCACTGCATAATTGCCAAAATGCTGCCGATCTTTTCTTGTTATGAGGTTGGGATTTTGCTAAATGAGTAAATTAATTAAAATGCAGGAAAACATGATAGTGTGTCATCTTTAGAGTTTCCTGTTTTACAACACTAACAGTATTCAAGTTAATGTTGAGTGTTGATCCCCAGGCCTTCCAGCAGTTTGACACGGATGGTAGCGGCGTGGCGGAGGTGTCCACGATGATTGACGCTCTCTCCTCCTACTCCTCGGGGAACATCATGGGGGAACTCGGCAAGAATATCCGCATGTTGCAGGCCTGCTCTCTCACAGCCGGTGAGTACACCTCAAGTGTGAGACATAGCTTTTGCCAGTTATATGACCCGCTATGCTGCACCTTGGATTCTTATAGAAGTCTCCGGGGAGTTGATGCTAGTTTATTCCATTGCAAGTCCAAGTGTCTGTTAAAGAGCTCATTCATGTTGTTAATGTTTTGGTGCCAGCTCTTCAGGACATTGCATCTGAGTGCTCCTGCACTGCATGCTAAGGCCTTTAATTGTCACCAATAATCAATAACTTCATTCAACTATGACTGCAAACATTCAAGTCATTATTTCATTACATGAAGTTGTTCTGTAATGTAAACTTGCTATAGGTCAACCTTTGGCGTGTTCTAGCTTGTAGCCCATGAATCATCATTTCAACTGTAAGTTGACAAAAGAAAAATATGATAATCATATTAATGAATCCTAATATTTTGATATCAGAAAGATGAAGTCAGCCATCTGTATTTGCAGGTTTCCTTGATGTTTATGCTGGTGACAGAAATCCAATGAACCAACATGGAGAGAAAATACTCAAGGTATAGTTTGCTTTTGGATATGTCTGTACAGTAAGAGAAAAACACCATTCAGAAGTTATCATTGTATAAAGGATTTAGTACATTTCAATTGAAAAAAGGACACTGTTAAAAGATACTGAAAGATTGTGTCTAATGCAAAGAAATAGTTCAAGTTGTTGATACCGATGTTTCAGTATTTGCTGCGGAACCGAGCAGAGATGTCTTCCCTCCCGTTCCTGTACCTGAATGGCTTCAACAACACCAGCAACATGAGGATGTCAGTCCTCAAGTCAACTTTCTCCTCACTCAAAGATGCAGGTACGTGCTGGTCTTCTTGGTCTGGTTAAGTGGTTCTTATGTTCATCAGGGACGTGTTTGACTTCTCGGTCTTTTCTTTTGTTCATCAGGGACCTGTTTGACTTCTCGGTCTGGTTAAGTGGTTCTTATGTTCCACCAGGTGCGTGTTTGACTCCTGGGTCATGTTCTAACAAGTTCATGTTGGACTTCTCACTCTAGTAAGGTTGTTCTAATGTTCCAACAGGTACATGAAGTCTTCATGCTCTGGTTATGGGTTTCTTATCTTCAATCAAGGACACTTTATCTGTAAATTTATACGGTAAGGTACAATTTGACAGTGGTACTTGGTGAAATTAGTCAATCATTAGGTTTTGATGATTTACAATTCAAGTGGGATTTATAAAGACTAAGATGGGAAAGGGACAAATTTGCTTCAGTCTGATAAAATCAGTCATGTTCTTTGTGACAGAGATGAAATCTCTGCCGGATTGAGTTCTAACCCCAATATCCTCAGAGCATCGTCAATTTTAATCAGAATTTTAGATATTAAGACAATTGTTTGAGTTACAATAAGTTCTAGTACTGCTGTTAATGGCTGAATATTGCCAAGCAGAGTTAAACAATAACTCACTCACTACATTCTAGCAAGGAGTTGTTAATGTTGACCGTTGTTTTACATTTGTAGTTTATGCCCTTCTTTCTGTATAATGAGAGTTAAAATAAAAACCAATCTGGCTGGGAAAATTGATAACTATGACACTTTGTTCAGAATGAATATACTTTCATACATTCAGATTATTGTATTTTTTGACAAAGCCACATCTGTTATAGTGAGACAAAACACATTCTAGCCAGGAGTTGGTAATGTTGACCCTGCGATGATGTTTCAGCCAAGATGGAGACAGAGGAGCAGGAGCTGGGAGAAGGCGAGGAGTTGAAGCCGATCACCAAGTGCTTCAGCTCCCTCGAGGTTTCCTCCAACGCTAACGAAGCCTACCGTCTCACTAACGGGGACCCCTACACCTTCTGGCAGTCGGACGGGGCCGCGCGCACTCACTGGATCAGGTAGGCAGCTGGATTACGCAGATTGTCATCGCACTTGGGACTAGCAACAAACTGAAACTCTTGTTCACAATTTATTTCCAAAAAGACATACAGGAATACAATATTCCTCATGGTAAACTTTTGATGTAACTAGAATCAATTGTTATTGAAAATAATTTTTTATGGATTTATTAATTATGAAAATAAACACAATTTTATAAGTGCTTTAGAGATAATGATGAACAAAGACGTTTTAATTTCACACTTGAGTTTATGAAAACAATGAGGACCCAAGAATTCAAAGGTTTATCACAAAGTGAAGGGTGAAGGTATTTCAGTACTTCAATACAATTATATAAGAGTTGAAAGAAACTAACAAGTCCAGACTTGATCAGTACCCATGATGCTGTGCTGTTGTAGACTACGGATGAAGAACAATGTTGTGATCAAGCAGCTGTCAGTGTCCGTTGCATCGTCGGACCAGAGCTACATGCCAGAGTTGATTCTTGTGTCTGCGGGCCGCAATCCTCGGGCTCTGCGGGAACTGAAGGAGGTCCGAGTAGCAAGGTGGGTCTCACAACTGTATAAACCATCTCATTAGAACAGGTCTATTGTTACCCAAACTTGTAATACTGGACACAGATTAATCATATTGTACACGTTCAATACTACTAGATAGACAGATTAAATGTTTGCTTTCATACTCTTACTGACTGTCAATTTAAACCCTGCTTGCAGGAATGTGTTTTGGTTAGAGAATTTTGTCTCACAACTGTTTCAACCATCTCATTAGAACAGGTCTATTGTTACCAAAACTTGTAATACTGGACACAGATTAATCATATTGTACACGTTCAATACTACTAGATAGACAGATTAAATGTTTACTTTCATACTCTTACTGACTGTCAATTTAAACCCTGCTTGCAGGAATGTGTTTTGGTTAGAGAATTTTGTAGAGAAGGTACCAGTAGAAGTATGACAGGAAGTTGATTTTGCTGTAGCTTATTATTCTACATTCAATAATGCTTAGAACTCTCATTACAATTCATTATATTGCTAATGCTTCTTAATATTCCAAGTTTAAGTTCATCATCTGCTTACTTGTTCAAAGCAATTTATGGTAATATTGTTATGTAATTTCACTATTACAATAACACTTTGTTTCTCAGAATTTTGTAATTGTTTTCTTGTGTCTTCATCTGTATCTTTTAACATTCATTTAATGTTATTTTCATTTCAGTCACTTTACTGGAGATATTATACTCTTGAAGAATGCCAAAATATTTTACCCTGGTAAGGATAATTTTCCTTGGGGATTATTTCTATCACAGTGTTTTATAAGAGAAACTGCTTTGCTCAGTTTCAGAGCGTTATAGATTATGTAATGTAAATGCTAAAGAGGTTCATACGTTATAGATTATGTTATGTAAATGCTAAAAAGGTTCATACTTTATAGATTATGTTATGTAAATGCTAAAAAGGTTCATACGTTATAGATTATGTTATGTAAATGCTAAAAAGGTTCATACTTTTAAGTTTGATTAAAAAATGGGATATCTTTTACTCCAATGAACCAGATGTTTCATGCTACAGTTATATGTTTTTTCATTTCAGTGATCCAGATTAACATCAAACGTTGCCACAGCGATGGCTGTGATACTAGAATACATGGAATCAAAACTGTCGGATACAGGTGATAAACTTACATTCAAGTTATTTGAATGTTCCTTTCATTCATAATTAGATCTTTAGTGAAAGCGAGTTATCTTTAAAAAATCAAATTGAATTTTCACAACTAAAAAGTTGTTTAATACAAGTACACAAAGACATTTTGCTGGTAAGATAGATAAAAAGAATTGTTCAAGGTGTTCAGTTGCTTTGTTTTATTGATAAAAAGTAAGTAACTAACTAAAGTACTAACTGCAAATTTGGAATCTTGCCTGCTTTGAAAGAAAACGGCATACTATCTTAACATAAAGGTTAACGTATGGCTTAAATAATCTATGTCCCAAATCAGAGACTTACCAAGTCTTTCTTTGACTCGCCTAAAATGTCAACAAAATGCTTCTATCTAAAATACATTAAACAACATAACAGCTTGACTTTCTGTCACTTGCTGTATGTCAATGAATTAGTTCCAATAATTTCTTTTTACTAAATGTGCATGACATATTAGCTATGAGACTATGTTGTGATACATAAAACTGTTTCCCCCCTGTATGAGCTGCATGTTGTTGCAGAGTGGTGCGAGAGCCCGGCGTGACGGTGATGGATGCGACGGCCATGTGGTACCTGCAGATCCTCGCGTCCACAGTGTCGGCCACAGTCCCGCACTCCCCCCGGCTTAGACTTCAGGTCCTCACTCACACCAGGTACACACTCTCTCAGTACTCTTAGAACAAGATATGTTTTTGAGATTGAGGGAGAAATGTGAGGTATCCAAGTATAAGACACTACATGTTTGATATGCTGGTTACAGGAAGGCCCTAGAACACATGCCCCCTCTGTCTCTGAGCCAGGCCAGCACGGACCGACCGCTCTTCCTCAGCAAGCATGTAATGCAGGAGATGGAGGCTTTCATCACACAGCTCGCCAGGTACTCACCCTCTTGTCCAGGTCTCCCGCTGTCCATATAATTATGAATGCTAGTAGTGCCAAGCTATTCTGTGAAGATAGAGGAACATTGACAGTGGGGTGTTTGAAAAGGAGGGAGGAGGGGTTCACTTTTGTGTTGTTCTTACTTGTGTAAAAATGTCAAAAGTGTGGGGAGTAGAAACACCTGTTTGATTTTCCACAACCATCTAGTACCTACAGTGAGATTTTAAGGTAAAAATTCCGTATTAAACCATGTCTTCATCTATGTTGTTAAAATTTGCTTTGATTACCTTGAATCACCATGATGGTGTGTTTAACACCAATTGGTACAAGCCCATATTGAACCATCTCTATATTATGTTTATTCCCTACGAACAAAGACTCTTTGTGATTGAGGTGACTACAGGAGATCATGTATCTGTTGCAGCACTGATGACGGGGTGTTGGCCGATGGTCTACATCTACTCCTTGGGCTCAACCTGGCTCGCGGCAATGTGGCCGGGCTGCTCAAGACTCTCAAACACTTCTACAGTCAGTCTTTTAATCTCCCAACTCTGCATATAACTTATCCTGCTATTGACAGCAAAATATGAGTACTCCACAGGTGCTTTAGATGGGTGGACACAATCTGCATTTAGAGCAATACTTGTACCAGTTGATTTCACATGTTCTAATTAAAGTTCATCTATTCACTAGAAACACACAGAGTGGTACACAGTTTTTGACATTGATGATTACAGTTTATTTCAAAACAGGGCTAATCATTCACCTTTTGGATGTGGTTAAGAAATATGTTTATTAGATTTGCTTAGTTTGTCAACAATTGTGAATTCTTTTTAGAAAAGACTATAAAATTCTCCACGGTCATCTATGAAACATCATTATTGCAGCTAATGAATTAAAGTAAATGAAAATGAATGTCACTGTTTGTTTCAGGTAGCCCTGACTTGACCTTGCCGTGTTCCGGACTGCTTCTCAAGATGATTGAAGCCAGAAACGCATGTTGGGAACGCTTTGGTAGGTCGGATACCTCATTGTTTCTTCACAAGCTTTGCAAGTCCTTATCTTTTGCACGTACCCACTTTTGAAATTAGTTACGTTTCTCATCACGTTTTAGCACATGTTTTACTTCATGTTTTTTCTGAATGTAAGCTTAAATTTTTATATGATAATAAATCATGAAATATTAATACAAGGAGAAAGTATGGAAAAACAACCGGGAACCTGTGTCACAATCATTTATTTCTCTGAATTTGTGTGTTAAACTCTTAGAGAGCCTTCATGAGAGATCGTATGTACGATAACCATATATATATATGTGTGTGTGTGTGTTGCAGAGAGCTTCCTGCAGTTGTCCCTGTGTGGGTGTGACGGAGGACAGAGTGACGACACCGCCAGTCCAGAGAACGTCACACTCAAACCAGCCGGCAACACACCACAACGTGAGGACCTTTATTTGTTATCATTATATTCACAACCTTTGGCTTTTTTGCCTTTCTCTGTAATTTTGTTCTTCTGGGTCTCCTTCCACAAAGCATTTGATGTTCCACAAGTGATATCTCCTGTGAAATAAACATTTTGATGATAGATACCTGTTTTGCATTTGTATCTCTTGAAATACTCTTGAAAGCGGCGATAAACCCCATATCAACCCCACCTCACCCGCATTTGTATCTGATATTTCTTTGCTTTGATTCTTTCCAGCATATCTCACCGAAGAAGGCAAAACCAAAGTTAATATGTTCTTCAAGGCACCCGATAACATTCAGCTTACCAAACTGAGGATAAAGGTACTTTGTTTTTGGTTTTAGGCCTTTTTCATTCAATAATGATTCTTGATTGGTAAACAAGCAATGCTGCCTTTTGTCAACTCCAAAAATCCTAGAAAGTTCTTGGATGTTACCTGTGAGAAAATCTTATATTGTAATAAGTGAAGTAACTTGATTATGAACGTTAGTGTTTTTGAAAATTTAAAAAGATCAATGTATTTCCCTTGTTGATATTCCTCACACGACAATGTTATGGTTCCAGATCACTGCTGGATCACGCGGACCCAGGAGAGGACTCGTCTTCGTCTTCAGAGAAAGGTAGCTTATCAGACTTCAACAAACAATCTTATTTAGCTTAACCTTGGGATTCTTGAAATTAACAATAACAGTCGCTTTCATGAGGCAAAAGAAATTCCCTATTTATTCACCTGTTTCCCTTTTACTTGTAAGAAACAAGACACTAATATGATTTTCCAGCTGGTTTTCAGGCCTGTATGGGTGAAAGGATAAAAAAGTCAGTTGGAAATATTGCAAGTTTTCTCTTTTTTTTTTAAATTGTCAATGGATTTGTTGATAAAGCAAAGGGTTTCTGAGCAATGTTTTGCAAACATTACAAACCAAATGTACATGATCGAGGGCATATGAGATCTGGATGACTAGATGAAATGATGAGAAACTATAAGTAATGATATAGAAGCGAGACTACAGAGTGTAGGAATGTTCGCTAGAGGTGTGTATTGTGTTGCAGCAAGGAGTTCAAGCTTGAGGAACAGGTGGAGCGCTTCAGTCTCTACGACTCCTGGCACGATCTCGAGTACAAGTTCAGCGTACAAGTCAGGTCAGAGAACACAACTCAAATATTATTCATAAGTTTATTTTATTGCCTGCATGGTGCGGGAACACTCAACTTAAACATTATCCAAAATTTATTTTATTACCTACATGGAACTTTGGAAAGGCGTTTTAATAGATAAAAACTTGTAATGAGATATATGACATGTCAGCATCTATAAAATGAATGTGACTCTGACCATTAAATAATTAATCGTTTTAATATATTTATCAGATTATTTTCTAGTGAAGTATGTTAAATAAGATGTCTCTTCAATGTGAATGTAAAGCATTGGTGTTTTATTGTTTTATTCTTATTTCAGGAATGTTGGTATTGGAGGAAAGCCCGACAACCCAGTGGCATACTTTCAGTTTGATGACGACTGGTGAGATCGGCTTATATTTTCACAGATTGCAAATAGTATATGTTACTTCATGTATCTAGTATTGTATCCTATATAGCTGCTTACCCTGTTGTGTTATGTTTAGTCAACCGATGTGTTGTATTGTTTCAGTGACGAGCTGGACGTCCCAGTGAGCTGGTATCCTACAGGACAGGTAAACATTCATATAACCATGAGAAGGATGAAAGCTTAGAATATAAGTAAGGTTAAGTAATAAACCAGTGACAGAATGAATCTACATTTCACGGAAGTCAATATGAAAGTCAAATACCTAAGAAGAGCATTTGAAGCTTTGACACTGTTTAATTTCAATGTTTTTATGTTTTATTCAAATAATGATGTTTTTTATCCAATTCTTCCTCTTCAATAGATTGATTGACTATGTTAGGCACAAGCCAATGTAATTAAGGAAACAGAAAATCATATATTTAAGTATATTGTCTTTGAGCAAGATCATTTGAACTCAACCCTCTCCCTGTGTGTGTGTGTGCAGTACGTGCTGGTGAAGTTCCTCGAGCCGCGCCAGGAGAGTGCGGGCAAACTGGGCATCATCTCCATCAGGTTCTACGGCTTCGTCAGGAAGTCTCTCTTCTCTGAGGATGAGGTGGAGGTAATCATGTTCTCTTTCTCACAAATTATAAGCAATAAGGTAGTATATGATTTTATCAGTGCAATTGATATGTTTATGGGAATTGGGTTTAGATATGTCAATTAACATAGAAAATAAACAGCAAAATAATAAAGCATCTATGGAAATCAAGTTTATGGTTTGCATATGCTTGTTGATGATCTCAATGAATGTTGATTTCTGAATACTTGTTGATTATCTCAAGTGTTGTATCAGTTATTGTATATGGTTTTATTGTTGTAGATCGTGCACCCGCCCAACCCTGAGAAGCGACCGAGCATGGAGAGCAGTGAGATTGTGCGCTGGGTGCTGTCATTCCTTGTGGACCTTGCTCAGGATCAGGTACAGGGACATTGTCCAGTCTTCTAGTTGCTCATAACATGGCTTGACATCACAATAGTTTCATCATTCATTGACACAAATACATGGGACCTGCTTGAATGACATTGAGTAATGAAATCTGCAGCTAAGGTTTGGTATGTTAGTGTTATTCATGTTCATTGCCCCTGTGATAATGAATCATACCAATATTGCTCGGTTGTCTAGGTGCGGAAGAAAGGCCGGTCTGCAAAACCTGAGTTCCTAGATTTCTGTGATGTTCAACTGAGTTCCCTGTGGGATCTCTACCAGTCTTTCACTCAGAGGTACACATAGAGTTTGATTTTCCTTCAATGTTTTCCTCAATTTGTACAAACAAAACTTTGGCACTTCCTGTTGTGCCATCCTGCTACATAAGCAGATAAATATCCCCCTAGCTCCTATACATATCCATCAGGGAAGAACGTATTTACTATAATTGCCAGTCAATGTTATGATTTGCATCCAGCTAAAAAAAATTGGCAACAGCAGTATGGTAAGATCATATGATTGTCATTTAGATTAACCAATATAAAGCCTTAGGCAATGCTGTAATTGCTTCTTAGATCACAAGCAACTTTCCATGCGATTTCCACAAGATGCACAGTTAGATAACAGGCATTGAGTTTGAAAAATCTTGTTCAGTCTTCTTGGCTCTTGCTTAAAAAGTTAAAGCTATAAAAAAGAGCTGTATTACCAGCCGTCTGCGATATGAGGCTATCAGGGACTTTGTTAAACCGACCCGGAGACATAGTTGCAGGGTTTGTTGTGCATGATAAACATTGTGATGGTCTAAAAATTAAGCAATCATGGAACTATTGTTTGTTGGATATTTCATTTGATGGTGTTAGTAACAAAAGGTAAATGTTGTATTTCAGTTCTGAGAAGCGTTGGCAGAACAGCAGCCTGTACCTGCTCCAGCTCCTCCACAGCCTCATCCCAACACTCTCACCTCTCAAGGATGCTGATAAGGTACTAGCCCGCGAGCACTTACACTTCTGTGTCTACAAGCAGAGCTGTAACATGGTTATTAAGGTTTGATGAACTAAGAAAGGTCATGCACATAATCTTGACAAAAAATACTTGTCTCTTATGGTAATGCTGGTTCCAACCAGTGTATTTAATAGTATATACTTTCAACATCGCCTACCGGAAAATCAGCTAGCTCACCTGAAATATGACAAGTCCTGCAATGTGCACATTGATCATTTATGTGAAATCCATCAAGCCATACCTGTGGTCTTGTAAATTTCACAAACAACTTTTTCAAAATTAAGTAGTATTTAACTGACGTGTAGGTAGCTTTTTAATCTCGCTTTCCAACTTTTTGAAGTTTCAACAATACGCAATCTCAGAATCATGATGCAGGCTTTCTTCAAACATTAAAAGATCAGCTGCAACTGTACAAAGCATGATAAATGATAACGATAAGAGCAAGGTCACCCTCCTGCCATCTGTTTCCAGGTGATCGCGGAGGAGATGTTCCAGCACCTGTGTAAGCTGATTGACGCCCCCAACATGGACCCCAAGAGTCGTCCCTACGTCATGTCGCAACAACTCATTGTTGACGGTCGGTTCTACAGCCTTGTCAGTCACCAGTTGATAGAATATGATTAAGTGTCTACATCTTTAGTAGAAACATGCTTAGTGTTAATAGTTTTAAGAATAAGAAAAGGATAAAATAACAACATACAATAAATATGATATTCTAGTGATATTATTTAATCTTTGGATATTGATGGAAATTAAGGTGTCATGTATGCAAATAATAATTTGATATTTCTATTGCACAGGAGCCTCCCTCTTCTTCCCAGACAAGGAAACCAAAAGACAACGACTATTTAACATGATGAACAATGTAGATGTAAGTAAAAGCTTACTGCAAGTGAGAAGAAAGGTGCAGCCACAGTTTATGACATTAAAAGTACATCTTAACCTTTTTAAATATGGATGGTCTGTTTTTGTCTTTATGTCTTGACCTAATATTTACACTAAATGAGAAATTTTCTGGCCCAAGACAAGTGCAAACCTCACACCAACGTTCAGATACTTGAAACCAAAACTTTGCTAAAGTTCTTCTCCCTTAACTTATCAATCCAAGTCTAGGCCAAATTACATTCATATAATATGTTAATACCAAATGTGTATTAGCATTATTAGCAGAATTATTTGCCCTAGCCCACTGTAGAGTACAGTTTTAGCACTTTATGCAAATTAGTGGAACTTTCTTAAACTGCTTTTCCTTGTTGATAATGTTACATTGCTGAAAGTTCAACCATGTTCCACACACACCATTCTGATGAGGTCTGAAAGATTGAATCAGCTGGCTGTCCTTGATAAAGTTTACATATATTCATGCCTCGTATTGTTATGCATTTTTTGGTCAATATATTCTATGACAAACCCTGATAGTAGCTCATGTCCGTTTCAGAACTTGGCTACTGCCCCGTCGGTGTCGTTGGTGTTCCAGTCCCTCTGTCAGTTCTTCAGTTCTGTGGACCCCCGGGGCTTGCTTGATCTGCCTGATGTCCCCTCTCAGGTATAGTTTTATTTCACTGTTCAAAACCCTGTTCCACAGGAAATATTGCTTGTGAAATTTCAAGTGATATCTTGTAGGGGATACTGTGTTGATAGCAAATTTTGCACAGTATATTGGCACTGTCAGTACTGAAATGCCATAAAAAATTATAACATCACAATGCTATGAAAATACCGGATTTGTAGTTCATGGAAGTGCTGTGTTTAAAGATATATACGTTGTTCAAATCCATGATCTTTTGATAGATTTTATATCTCATGTTTTCTGATATAAATATATTCATTGGTATATTCAGATATTTGTAACATATGTTGATAAATTTAAAGACATTTAAGGGAGATTCTCTATACACCAGTAACTTTTAGAAGATAAATAGTTGCTTTTGTAAAATTTCCGGGATTCATTGTTATTCAACACACGCAAATTTAGTTTAAAACCGACGGCGTTAGCCGGAGGTTTTAAACGCTTAAATTTGCGGGTGTTGAATAACAATGAATCCCGGAAATTTTACAAACGCAACTATTTATCGATATTGTAACATGACCGTTAGTTATAAGCATTTTAAGAACGAACTCTATTTTTGCGTAGGGAACTCTGAGATGAAAGGATCTAACGACTGATCCTTTATTGTTATAGGTGTTCGCAGCTATAAAGAAGCAGGAATTTTCAGTGTTATAGACATTAAAATAGTATTCTAATATTGCAAACCAGTTGCACTCATAACGATGAGATCTTATAGTTTTCACTGTGAAATTTATGAGAGAGAAAACAGTTATATAATTCATAAACCAACAGGAACAAACCCGACTGAACAAATATCTTAAACTCGCCAAAACCATTGTGACGGTGACGCGATCATTATGACGTCATAACCGTTTGCCTTTATGACGTCGTGCCAAGGGAACGGCATTCGAAAGAAACCGGCCACATGGCACAAGGCGGCAAATTAGGAGAAACTTAGCCAATTAAGAAAGTTTGGTTACATAAAACTAAAGCAAATAGAAAAGGATTTTTGGCATCTACGGGAATGCGCAAGTTAGAAAATGACAGCAACAACAGTATAATGTGAATCGGTCACAAATATTGGGAGAATCAGAACATTTTAGTGTTGAGGCGGACCAAATAATGTATCATTTCGCGGTGATTCGCCTCAGCCAATTTGCAGGTGTTCATTGCCAATAATTCTATGACTTGTTTGACATGTATGATTCGTCACTCTGTCTGCAGACGTTTGACGCGAGCCACGTGATTGAGGTGATGCAGACGCTCATCGTGGTGGCGGGCCAGGAGTTCCAGACGTCGCTAGAGTCAGCCGAGCAGAACGAGAAGCTGACCTACCTGATTCGCCTGACCGGTTCCCTGCAGACGTCCCTGCTGGCCTGGTGCTGGCAGCAGATGCTGGACCGAGGGGACGACGATATCAAAACAATGGCCATACAGACTGCACTCAAATGTACGTATTGAAATTTCCAGTCAAAATCTTGTTGTATCTATCTCACTATCTATCTCATTATCTATCTCACAGATAGTTTGTCATTCCATGCCTATCCTTGTTTCATCCAAGCAGTTCTTAAGTCTTTTTGCAGGTCACATCTTGTTATCCACAAATATGTTACGCAAGTTCTTGTGGACAGGATGAAATGTGGCTAACTTCATTAATAGCTGAGCCTCTATTACGTATGCCATGTTGTCTAGCTTTCAATTTAGAATCATTTCTTGCACGCTCTCTTTTCACACATACCAGGAAATGGCTACCATGCATGAGCTACTTTGTTTACGGTGTTATCAAGGGCGAAAATGTTTTTCTTCAAAATGTTTGGTACGATCAAAGTTTAATCTCTGATTGTAGCAAACTTTGCTTTGCCTTTACTGAGGAACCCCATGCTTCAGTATTGTCTGTGCCCTACATGCTGCTCTATGTTTCAGACTCAATCCATGTAGCAGACAAGAGTATTGAAGCTCTTAAGCTCTTCAAAAAGCAGCCAAAAGAGAAAATAGTAAGTTTGTCTCAATAGATTAAAATCTCTATTGAGAAATCTCTATTGAGTGAGTGAGTTAATGCTTAGCCGCGCTTTGGCAATATTTCAGCCATTAGAGGCGAGTTAAGATCTCTAAGTATGAATTAAGTATTTGAATGCCAGCTAGACCAGGTATCACACCTCAACTGCCGTCCTCTGTTTTCAGGAGAATCTAGTCAAGTCCCTGCAGCCAGCCTTCCTCTCCTCCGTCATACGGCAGTTGGTGAGTAGCATCTGCTCCCTCCATATCCTCACATCTATCAGGTGCATGCAGCCATCATCTCGCTGACAGTTGATTAGTCATGGCTATGTTGAGCTTGTATTGGTTTCAGGAAATAAAATAATGTAATGTTAAGAGCTTTAAGTAAATATCTCGAACTCAACAGATTTGTAATCAGGAAAGTATAACCAGTGCTAGATGACAATTATTTCAGGTGCTGACTATCTATCCTTGACAAACATAATTATGGATACATAAATTTTGTGAAATATTGAACATTAATATATTTATTCATTGACCCATTGATGAAATATCTATTAAAAAAACCCGAACTACTTTTGTCAAGTTTCAAGAAGATAGAAGGCATTTGGCTTGAAAGATACCAGGGTGTGGAAGGAGCTCTGGCTGAAGAATGTGCAAGATGTCTATATAGACAGCTTCACTATGGCATTTTACCTTTCCCTTATAACATATATGTTTACTTAGAGAAATGAATTATCAACTCATTCTCCATAACTTTAGATCTACAGGCATTGTGTACGTGCATTACCATTCCTCTAAGACTGTCTGTTGGATGTGTGCAGGTGCTGGTCCTCACCTACCTGTGCGACCAGTTCGACTGTCAGTCTCGGGTTCAGCTCCTCAAGAACTACCAGCTCCTCTCACAGGAACTCATCTCCATGGAAACAACTTTCCCTCATCTCTTCCCAAAGGTAACTCTCATTTGTCTTAATTGAAGCTTATATTCAATTCTGGCATGAAAAATTGCAACTCTGTGTTGATTTACTGATGTTTTGATATCTTGTAACTGCACATGTCAAAATGTAGAGTCATCCAAATTGTTCAAAGTTCTATAACCCTTCTTTCAAAATATCTTTGCTTTTATCTCTTCTTTTCTTATCTACTCTTTTTCCATGGCAACGTCAACTTGTTGAATAACTAAAAACTGCTGACAGGATGTTAATCTATTTGCTCACTTACTCAACTGTAATTTACCTGAAGTAAGAATTATATTTTCAATGAGAAAAGCTTAGTCTATATCCATTACTGGCAGATCACGAGTGAGAACTGGGGAGACATGAAGTCTGACGACATCATTCTGCGCACGTGGACCATGGAATCTCCGCACAACTATGATAACAACTCCTACATCACACAGGTACAGGGTTTATGTCTTGACTCTTTCTTCATGTCAGGTTTAGTATAGATAGATGGGAGATCAACAGAAGGGAGGCATTTATCCATACGGAGAGTGACACTTCATGTTCTTGGTTGCTGTACTGATCTGGGGTGTTAAGCTAATATATAAACACTAAGAGGTTCACAAGTATACATGGATATTAATGATAAAGAAAGTCAAGTGTAGATGTAGAGCATCAACTTTGATAACATCTTGCTTCCCGTGTGAGCAGCTTCAAGTTTTGTCCCTACAAGCAGGCAGGACTTGTTGTTTGACAAAATAATCAGCTCTCCTTAACATTTTTCAAGCCCTGCTTGATAGTTAGTTCCTCTTAAATCACACAAGCCAGCCAGGCTTGCTGGAATCTGAAAGCAATTAGCAGGCGGGCAGGCACTATTTTGAACACTGCTTGTGAACAGCTTCATTCGACTCCTGTAGTAGAAGGAGCATAAGACACTGAACCCATGTTGCAGGTGTTTTCCTGTCCGGGGGCCACCAAGTTCATAGTTGACTTTGATCCCAGGTGTGAGACTGAGAGGAGGTATGTATTTCTCTCTTTGCTTTCATGAATATTTAGATTAGTTTAGCATTATAAAGGAGTTTTATTCATTACAGCTCAAGCTTTTAATGTACTTAGTGAAAAGTGACAGGATCTTCCAGTGTCCAGATAAAGAGAACAAATAAACAAGGATCTGAAGGCAAACACTCAATATTTTCTTAATGAGAGTCTGTGCATGTTCATTTCTCTCAGTAAGAGCAATTAGAAGACAGCTAATCCTAAGTTCTATATGCGATGTTATAATCATTAGTCTTTCGGGAAGTGGTGCTGTTGTTTGAATTTCAGCCATGTGTATAGAGCAAGTTATTAACAAAATCTGAAAGCAGGATTGGATCGCTTGTCTATTTCGTAACTATAAGGCACTGTTGTGAGGTGTTTGATTGAGAACCATGTTATGTTGTGTTGTAGGTATGACTACTTGGAGTTCACGGATGCGAAGGGGCTGAAGATGAAGTTTGACCAGAAGGTTGGCACCCCCAAGTGGCAGAAGCAGGTTAACTTCAGCGGACCCCACCTACACTTCCTGTTCCGCTCGGACAGCAGCAACACAGAGTGGGGCTACAAGTTCACCGTGAGTATACGTCTCCACCTTGCCACACAAACTTTGGTAGATGATATAACCCATTCACCACTGACACAAGTAACAAAATATAAAATCTGTCTTGTACAGCTGAAAGGGTCAAGCATGTAGAATGGCAACATTTTCTGGATAACAACTCCTGGTTTTTGAGATGCAATGCAAAATGATTTCCTGGAATCCACCTGTACTATAACTGTTATATTCTGTGTATGACCCCATGTTATATAAGATATATGGACTGCTGCAGGTGACCGCCAAGGGCAGCCCTGACATCCCTCTGTCCTGGCCCTACGATCTGCTCCTGGGTCTCAGTAAACTCTTCGGCAGGCTGTGCGGGGCCACTCTTAGTGCCAACCCCAGTCTGGGTATGTAGCTTGTTTGTCTCTCAACCATTCTCCCGTCAAAAGGAGCTCAAGGAATAAAGTTTTACTCTTACCTCTGTTTAGAAAATTGTTATCACCTGGTTTCCAGTAGATTTCCCTAGTGGCAATACAAAGAGGACTAATTGCAGAATGTCAATCTATGAAAGTCTTCGCGCAAGGAAATTTTGCTATTTGTCGCCGGGAACTATAACATGATTCACTCACAATATTTCATGATAGATTTGATTGCAAAAGACTCTTGTACGAGATTCTCTATCGGTCCTGTATGTTCCCGACAGTGCAACCCAAGGAAGGATCTGCCTTCGTAGAGGACTCTGCAGCCCAGGATGTGTTGAGGAGCGAGTTGTGGACCTCTCTGTTCAGGGGCGGCTACACTGTCGGCAAGCTGCAGAGGTCCCTCTCCGGGAAAATGGTCAGTACACTGTATTAGGTGATCGGATAAACAACATGTTAGATACTTACAGATATAGAGATAAAAGGAATATTTGTGATTATTTCATATTCTTGATCCAAATTGAATTCAAATGCAGATATTCATTGATCATTTTTATTTCTAACCCACTTTGTTGAAATATTGGAAAAGGATAATTCTACACATTACACATTGATCTGTGTTTTAAAAACACTACAGTATTCTATCTCTCTGACAGCCAAATAATTGTTGATCTTGCATCATTTCTTGAGTATTAACTTTTCAGCCAATAAAAAAAGCTTTTTTGTAGTGACAGAAGTTAGATAAAGAACATAAAATTAGAATCATAGCAGTAAATCTAAGGATGTTATTGGTAAGTCTTGTATCAACATTTGCAGGCAACAGATGAAGCTGTGACTGTCCTAACATTCCTCTGGGACATGATCAATGACAAATCAGAAGAGGGGAGGGAGTTCCTCAAGAAGTAAGTATCATCAACACATTCCAGAGCTTTTCTTTGATGTAATATTGAGTTGTTTAAGATGATTTTAATAATGTTTCATGGATTAAGAGCCATGTTCAGTAATTCACTTTTCATTAATTTGTATCAAGTTTGAATAACCAGACTGCTGTGTGAACTATGCCTGGTATCTGTAGGTGTCGAGAGATGAAGGGGAAGGTGTCTAGTCTGGGGGGTCCCGAGGTCGACGCCGCCGTCACCACCATCTTCGCAGCTCTGCTCTGGCACACACAACAACTGAGGGAGGAGGTCGACAAATACTGTATGTTATCACTCCTCTTGTTTTCTTTCACTCTCTCACTCCACCTGGCTGATATATTGGCCAGCTGCCTCGTACACTAAACAGGCTAGTAATTTGGCTACCTAGAATAGCTACCCAACAAGCAAGAGAATGATATATAGATCATCAATATATGGATGTTCAAAATCACCATTTATTGTCTGTGAAACTGTTGGGCAAACTGGATGTCAACAGTCCATATCTTTTTACTTCCAAATTCAACGTAGCTATATTTATTTTGGCTATATGATTGACTGTGAAATACATTTTAATGAAACTATACTTACAATGCAACACACTGACATTGAGCAAATTGCCTGAAATGAAGGACATACATAGTTGCAGCAAGCTTAATAATTATCTCCCTCTTCTCCAATACAGGCAACAACAAGAGTCACATACATGATGGGATAGGACAGGCGTACGCTACAGCAGAATCGCTTAGAATGATGCTGGTACGTTTTTAACATCATTCTTGTTTAGTTGTTCTCATACCATCCATCAGCTGCATCTTGGACTTGCACGGGTACTCTGATACTCTGACCATAGTCCGGTTCAGCGGGACTCAAGTCAATTTCTTGGACTCAAGGATTTGAAAAAAGGAAGTCACCCTAATCATTTTAGTTATTTCAGTATGTCTGTAATTATGTGTGAAGTCAGGTGATCACCATTGTCATTCTAGGCATTGATGTCAAAATGTGATAAAAATGACTAAGTCGAAATATATGTTTATAATATAATGGCAATTAATGATCTTTCTTAATGCATATACTTCTTTTCTTTTACAGGCAAGCCAGAAACAAAGTGCATCTGCAAAGAAATCCAATCTTCCTGATGAGGAAAATCCAGGTATGACTACATTAACATTATCACAGTAAGATGTGGTATTATTCTTCTTAGTTCTAGCCACTAGGAGATAAGCACACAATTTTTTTTACAAAAAATGTTTTATGTGAATTCATTGTTTTGTTGTTTGATACAGAAAATGTGTTTGTTCTCCAGTTCATTTATGCAAGGAGAAGGCCCTCTATCTACTGAAGTTTGCTGGTCTCACTAAAGTTCAGCTCAAATCAGAGGTAGTGTTTCTCTTTAGTATCCAATATTGAGTTATCTGCTTTTATCGTAAGAAATCTTTTCTCAATGTAAAATAAATTCTAGTATTGTTCCCGTAAAGATCAAAGGCGCCGCCCATCCTTTATTCCGCAATAAAGTATAGTTTTTGAGTGACGTCACGAAACAATGGCCTATGACGTCAATAACAATTGGCTATGACGTCACTAGTTATGGCCCTGATCGAGGATTTTCAATTTGCGGCCTAACGTGATTTACAAAATATTTTTATATTTGGAGTAGAAATAACTTAAACGAGTAAAAATCGACATACTAGAAAAGTAATAAAGTAGCCCTAACCATCATGTGTTTTGCAACATGCCTCATGCTTTAACTATAATAGTTCAGGGCAAAACTATACTTTATTGCAAAACACATGATGGTAAGGGCTACTTTATTTCTTAAGTAAAAACTTTGTCAAAATTGATGTGCTAAAAAACATAAATAAAGTATGGGGCAGCTGAATAGATTTCAATCTTTAGTGACACAACATCGTGTTTAGATGAGGAACAAGGCCAGCAAGCACTCTCTGAGGAAGTTGGGCAACAAGAAGTCGGACAAACAGCTCCTGAAGGTATGTCTAGTTATCCCGTTAATCTTGTGTTCTGACAGATTCTTATATGTTGGGGTCACAGAACCTGCAATAGTACAAAACCTTCCCCTTATCTTCAGACATGCAGGATGGATAGGATTGCAAGATATGACACTTTATAATTCTCAGTACGAGTACATGTACATTGGAAATTTGGACAGTGCAGCGCAGTGTACTGCCTTTTACAATGCTGAGTGTCAAACAAGGCAGCAACAACTCCCAAAGATGATTGATAAGAAATGCAAGTAAAATGGCCAACGGAGCATGGTTAAAATCAGTCTAAGACGGTAAAAGGGGGAAGGTAAATACAGCAGTTTCAATGGCAAGTTGTTGAGGTGTTAGAGTCATGTTCTGGAATGAGCCTTCACGTGTAAGGATACATGTATTACTGCATGCACAGCTAAATGGTAAACACTTAGTCTCTGAAAATAGGTTGACAAACATGAAACTCCCAGAATCTTGAGACAAAACGCTTAGTGATCTGTAAGTTGCAATGTTCTGTGTGTTGCAGCCAGACTTGTCAGATAAGTACCCGTCATTCCGCCTGGTGATGGAGTTTGTACAGGACCCCGCCTGGACTACAGACAGGTAGGAATAGTTAACATGATATTACAGACCTAATCTGGGACACAACAGATTTACCTTTTGGTCTCTTTATTATCCTATGACATGAAGTGAAAGAGGGATATACGTTTGGGCAACTTTTCTCTGAAACTGTTGAAAGGGACTATAAGTTGTTTGCTTCTCGTGAGGGTAATACGGTCTGATGTACCATCTTTGTAGAAATGTTGCCTGAGCCGTCAACGGATGAGCCATCACCGTATGGCCTTGACCCTTTATGTAAACAAAATGGCGTCAGCCAACCCGACTGAAATGTTATGAATCGTGTTACGTAAAACTACTCGCCTAAACATGATTAAAAACTTTTTGCTTTTAATTCTATAGCATGTGCAAGTAATGTAATGCGGAATTTGTTTCGAAATAAAACATAGAATGACGATAAAACAAATTTATAGTTATTAATCACGAAAACAGCTAATCGAACTTATGTAAACTCTGCACATTGCGTGCGTCATTTGGTAACGTCATCTTAACGTTATGCGACACCACTTCTCGGAGAGGAGCTGTTGCTATGACAGCGGGGTACATGAAATTTGTACACCGTGAGAAGTGAGACTCGAGGGGTACATAAGATAAAACGATTCGATAATCAGCCAATCAAAAACAAGTATTTTACTGTAAGGTAAGATAAAGTCCTATATGGGTATTCAGTGAGTTCTATCCTTTGGGTTTATATATTTAGCGTGAAAACTAATATTGAATTTAATGACAAGGATATAAGTGAAGAAATTTTGCAGTGTTACTAGTGTGTTGAAAAAGCATTCAGCCCTTCTCCCTTTGAAAATCCCTCAAAATTATTAACACATAAAAAATGCAAGTATTCAAACACTCTTCAAATATTTGCACCTGTATGGCTGCAGTTGAAGAACTGGCAGTAAGCTTGACTATTTCAAAACTTCATAATCTACATATTATGCAAGACCAAGATTTGTAGTTGAATCTGCCACCCTGCCTGTACTTGTAGAGTTCACCAGATGCTACAGGAGCGGTCCCAGTACGCCACGGCCGTCGGAGACATCTACATGTTCTCTTCAGAGTTTGTTCGCATCATGTCTGGGAAGGAAGACCCCTTCCAAGTTAGTGCAGCTCTTGCAACAATCCATTCTAGGCATCACAATCTCAGCACATAGAGACTATAACATTCTTATACTGACCTGTCATCTGTCATCAAACTTGTTCCAACATATCTCTCAAAGTTGCTCCCATTTACAGGCCATTGGCTAAAAGACTATTGGTTATGATGTAGGAGCAGTATGGAATAAGTTGTCATTTCAAGTCCTGCCCTTCATTGGATTCACTTAAAGCAGCCACCAACACCAAACTCTTTCAATTATATCATCCTTGAACTTAATCTGTCTTAAAGCTCAAAGAACATTCAAAGTGAATTGATGTGCTTTATTTACATAAATGCTTTTGTTATTTACATTATCGTTATGATTATGTTGAAGCCACTAAGGTAGCACCATGTGTTGTGTTGCAGATCCCGGTGGTGCTCTTTCTACAGGAGATGTTTGCCTACCAGGAAAGTTTCACCAAGCACTACGCGGACGGGCTGGACGGGTGTGGACTGGAGTTGGAGGGCCGCGTGCGACGCTCGTACTATACCTTCGTGCGCAGACTCGTAGAGGCCTTCCAGAAAGTGAGACATCACGAGGTCAACGAGTAAGTATACCTGCATACTTGAACAGAGCCATTTAGCGTTACAGGGGGATTTAGAACTAGAAAATATTTGGCCTCGTTTCCAATTCTTGATAATGACATATGTGAGTATAGATGGAAAAGGCAACGTTTATCCAGTTTTGAAATTTTGAAATTCTGTGATGTTTGTGTAAAGATATGTGACAGGCCATGTTGATGTATTGCAGGAAGGTTGTTCCCGCCTATGACTTTGTACAGGTCAGCGTGCTGCATCTGCTGGACACTCAGTGGCAGGTCAGTAGCACTCTCCTTCTTGTGAGTTAGAAAATTAATGTCTCCCATTGATTTGATCTTAGTTTGGTTCAATGTCCTCATAATCTGACCTTACCTATTCAGAACATCATTGACAAATCGTTTGCTTCTGTTGCACTATTGTGAAAAAGATTTGAAGTTTCTTCTTCTTTTTTTCAGCCATATGACCTGTCCTTTGTAGCTGATATTAAACTTCCAGAATTATTGATAAGTGTTGCCAAAGGTAAGTGTTCTTATTATATGCTCCCGAGTCATACTTTATATACTTACAACTCCTTAAGAAATTATTCTCAATGAAAGATGATGTCATCTTGACAAAAATTATTTTTTGCTTAATATGGATCTACAAATGTAAGTTTATTTATTTCAACTTTTTTCTTGCAAGGTTATAATTTTACGCTGAAGGAAACCTTTATAAAGCATTTATCATAATTGTGTTATGTAATGAAGTAGCATCTTCACAAAAATGTAACATCCTTGCTATGTGAGATCTGTCTGCGTGTTCCAGAGACGGTGAAGATGCGGGACTGTCTGATTGGCCGGCAGGAGGAGGAGGAGGAGCTGAAGGAGTACGAGCTGTACATGCGCTGGTTCGACGAGTGCAGCAAGGGCTTCTCCAACTGGTACCGGCGCAAGGAGGACGCGTCCAAGGAGGAGAAGAAGGTCAGTGCTGGAGATTATTACCCCTCGAAGTGTCATATGATTTTTACAAACTATCAAAACTTTTTTTACTGTGGGAGTGAGGGTTTACATACATTTGCTTGAGTCATATACATTTATGAGTTAAATAATTTCTTTATTACTGATTTTATTCCATATAAATCAAATGGAAATATCCTGAAAACAGCCTGCTTCTCTTGGGACTGCCCATTACATTGACATCACGAACAATGGTTTTTCTGCTGTCACAGTCAACAAAATAACTTATACTGAAACAGTCCTTCCTACTCCAGGGTTAAGCAGATTACCCATGTTCGTTTCCTTTTGAGCGTAACATTATTTATGACTTCAAAGTATGGTTTATGACATTACGAAAAATTGATTTTTGCACTATGGCATCATGGATAAATATTTGCCTTGATTGATTGACTTTTGAAGTAGGAAATAGCCTTTTTTTAAGATATCCAAAAGTTATGAATATAATACATACTATGCATTATAAATAAAAGTCATTTTGGGTCAATTGAAAGAATTATGAATAAGAGATATTTTGTCAGATTATTTTAACTTCACTTTTCAGTTTCTTATCTTGTATCTGTTGTGTGTAGAACATCCAGATGTTTGTGGCTCGGTTCTGTGACCTGCTAGACGTGGAGATCTCGTGTGACGGGTGCGGGGCCACCCTGCCAGGACGCAGGTACCGGTGTCTGCAGTGTGTGGACATGGACCTCTGTACCACCTGCTTCTCAGGTAACTCTCCTCGTTAGCTTACTTCTCTCTCTCTCGGTGTTAGCGCACTTGATGCATTCAGAGCTGTGGTTTATAGTCCAAGGGATCTCTCGTGAAACACATTTTGACGATGAATATAATTTCAGCTTCATGTCTTCTGATATCAAATGTATTATAACTTATTTATGAAATTGAAAATATAGGTGATTATATCCTCGTTGTATCAATTGTGTTGATATTTTTTATATCAGAACAAACGGGTGAAATTGGCCGAGACTCTACTTGTTTTTATACTGCATTGCAATCAGATGTTCTTAGACGATTAATTTGTCGATAGCTCTTTGGTTGATAGCTCTAATTGACCTAGATTGTAAATGTATCTTCTGATGATTAATCGCTCAAAACCTGGTGAGAAACCACCACTAAGATGTTTCTCTGATGTTTCAGGAGGAGTGAAGCCCCAAGGTGAACACAAGGATGACCATGATATCGTACATCTTGTGTAAGTACAGCTGTGGTCCTCTCAAATCATTCTCAGCTTTTGTTTGTTATCCCTATCAATATGTACATTGATGTTTGCACTTTGTACTCTTTACATACTGACTTTTCACACTCTCTGCAGCATCAAAGATCATATAGATCCTGTGTATATTTGTGTCTTACCTGATTATGTCTTTCCCCGAAGAGTCAGGAGACATATTGTTTTTGGTCGAGTTTTCATCGGCGTCCGTGTTGGTGTTCTCGGATCATTATTCTTCATAATTTCTTGTATTTCCTTGGCAACAATTTGGACTTAATGTTCATTTCCACAGAATAATTCTGAAACTACTTGACTGATATTCACAAGATTTGGTATTCTAGTTCTGCAAATCATGTAAATGTGTAAGAGATAGTGTTTTATTGTAGAATTGTTTACAGATTTTTAGAAATGAGGGAAAGGGGAAACATCTGTTTTTACAAGTTAAAACACTCACTGGTTTTATGAAGTCTTTAAAAGTCTTTCGGCAGTGGCAAAATACCAAATATGTAGCTGAATTGTGTGAGTCTTTTGCAGGTACAAGTGCAATAAGTGCCAGGCCTTCATTGTGGGGACGCGGGTCCACTGTAACGAGTGTGAGGACTTCGATCTCTGTCTCGGATGTCACAAGAAGGCCAAGTTCCCCTCAGGGTGAGTATACTCAGGAGATACAAGCTTCAGACCACTGTGTGACTGATTGTTACTATTTCATGTAAAGTACTAATGACAGATTTCTTGTAAAGGTTTTGTGGCATTGATATTTTACTAATTATTGTTTTGTTATTTTTCAGACATCTAGACACCCATGATATTACAAAAATACCTCTTGTGAAATGTAAGTATTTATGTAATTTATATGTCATTGGCGCCCATTTTTAAATAATGAACACCTTTTGATCATTTGCGTTAGGGAAATACATCCATTCATTTTAGTAATTCTTCTTTTGATTTAAAAAAACATTCTCTTGCAATCAGTTACATTTATTTCATATTTTTGTGAGATGCCTCTATTTACCTAAAAAACATGCTATAGTCCATTATAATGTACGTGGTGACCCAAATTGCAACATAACCTCACTTTAAATGATCCAATAAGAACAAAACACAAATATTAGTACTACCAACCTGTACCTCTCTGTTGACAGTGAAGAACTCTCAGGCCTCCGACTCGTTGATCCAGGCGTACATCCACCAGCACGTGTGGCTGCTGTTCTCGGCGCTGACGATGGGTCTCGGGGAGGTGATCAACACCAGCAGCAACCCTGGCAGTGCTGTGTATGTGGACCCGGACTACGTGAAGCTGGGGGCTCAGCTGCAGAACCAGTGTATCACTCTGATCACCTCCTGTCTGGAGAAGGTTCCTGATGACGCTGACGGTGAGCTAGAGTAGTCTGTTATTATCCCCAGACATGGGAGCTTGTAGTTGTCAAGAGTTGTCTGCATCAGTATTTATGTATTAGTTTGATATTGCTGAGAATGGCACTGTTTTATTATTTATACCCCCGCTACGACGTAGTCGGGGGTATATAGCGCTCCGCGTGTCCGTCCGTGCGTGCGTGCGTGCGTCCGTCCGTCCGAAATCGTTTCCGGAGCATTACTCAAAAACTATTCCACTTAGAAACTTAAAATTTGGTATGGGAGTAGCCTATATGGTGCTGTGGTGCCTTTTAGGGGTTTCAGCTCAATGGTCCAAATAATTTTTGAAATTTTGACCAAAAACGGTCTGATTTTTGGACTTTGTCTCGTTTCCGGAGCATAACTGAAAAACTATACCACTTAGAAACTTCAAATTTGGTATGGAAGTAGCCTATATGGTGCTGTGGTGCCTTTTAGGGGTTTCAGCTCAATGGTCCAAATAATTTTTTGAAATTTTGACCAAAAACGGTCCGATTTTTGGACTTTGTCTCGTTTCCGGAGCATAACTGAAAAACTATACCACTTAGAAACTTCAAATTTGGTATGGAAGTAGCCTATATGGTGCTGTGGTGCCTTTTAGGGGTTTCAGCTCAATGGTCCAAATAATTTTTTGAAATTTTGACCAAAAACGGTCCGATTTTTGGACTTTGTCTCGTTTCCGGAGCATAACTAAAAAACTATACCACTTAGAAACTTCAAATTTGGTATGGAAGTAGCCTATATGGTGCTGTGGTGCCTTTTAGGGGTTTCAGCTCAATGGTCCAAATAATTTTTTGAAATTTTGACCAAAAACGGTCCGATTTTTGGACTTTGTCTCGTTTCCGGAGCATAACTAAAAAACTATACCACTTAGAAACTTCAAATTTGGTATGGAAGTAGCCTATATGGTGCTGTGGTGCCTTTTAGGGGTTTCAGCTCAATGGTCCAAATAATTTTTGAAATTTTGACCAAAAACGGTCCGATTTTTGGACTTTGTCTCGTTTCCGGAGCATAACTGAAAAACTATACCACTTAGAAACTTCAAATTTTGTATGAAAGTAGCCTATATGGTGCTGTTGTGCCTTTCAGGGGTTTCAACTTAATGGTCCAAATAATTTTTGAACTTTTGACCAAAAACGGTCAAAAAATTTTACTTTATCTTGTTTCCGGAGCATATATAAATACCAAATGACTTGCACACTTCAACCCAGACTCCGTATATCCATAAATCTCACCTTACGGACAAAGATTTTTCAAACAATGTGTCTATATTTCTTAAGAAAAATGACCCAGTTAACCGGACGATTTGCTATCCGGACGATTTTCACCTGTAACCAAAACAAGGTTCGACTGTATAGTGCTGTTGTGCCCTTTAGGGGTAATTCCAGGGTTCCCAGAATTTTATTCAAAAACTACATGGCCGGGGATGTTTTGAAGTGAAATAGTTTTTAGGGTTGCAAGATCATTGTGTACTAAGTCATAATCATAAATTTTCAAATTAATGTTACGTGAAGGCGGTCAAACTCAAGCGGGGGTATGTGAGCCGCGCTCACTTTTGCCTTGTATTTCATGGGCGGGTAAATTAATTTTATCATTCTTATATATGATGCCTGTACACTATTCATGATGAGTATGAGATGTAACTGTGTCATGTTACAGACGGCAGCAAGCGAGTGTTACAGGAGCAGACGAGTACCCTGGAGAGCAGACAGGAAGAAGCCTTCGCTATACACTCACAGGAGAGGATTATGGGACTGCTCGGCTCCATGATTCCCTGCGAGAGCAAGGTAGTTCTTGTAGCTCTCTTATAACATGAATAGTGGTGATGTTATATTTCTAGGATTGCTTGTTATCCTACACCTGCAAACTCTCATAAAAATTATGAGTGATAATTATAAAAATATTCTTCCGAAATTTAATTTAATTAATGTTTTTATAGTTTTGAGTTATTAATCGAAAACTGACTATAGTTATTTAGTTATTGTGAGTTATAAGTATCTTTCCATCTGAAGTTTAGTTGTTAATAACTGGTTGTATTGATGCCAGGAGTCTGTGGCAGGAGAAACGTACAACTTCACCACCGGGAGCTTCCTCAACCTCCTCTTCAAAATAGCAAAGTGAGTATCTCACAATACAACTAACTACAATACCCGTAACTGTATTCCTTTTACTTGTAGTTGTTGTTCTTTATTGGTCTGATATGGAATTAGAATTTCACCCAAAACAAAAATGTTTTCAGAAATAGATGTTGAAATATTGCACGGCCTAGATTTTCGAAGCTCTTTCAGTGCTAAGATAGTTAAAAGTACCATACATTAACATTAGCCTACGACTATCTTAGCATTAAGAGAGCTTTGAAAATCTAGGCCCTGATGGTTAACTTTCTAAAGATTTGTGTGATGTAGACAGTTTTGTAAAAGTTGTTCATGTATTTGACCTAATACCATCGAATTCATTTACTTAATCCTTAGATTGAAACGATGTATACTCCATTATAAGGTAAAGTAAGATATTAATTCTATATAAATTTCTATTGAAGAGGAGAAAGTGGCCATGAGTTGAACACTCAACATCTTGCTATGGGGCTGCTGGGCAGATTGCTGGCCAAAAGTTCAACAAAGGTAAACAGTTTATTTTACTGTATTGTAGCAAAACATTTTCCTTCTGATGTCATTGTGAAAAATGTCACACTCAATGGAATTATGTTTTCACATAAATTTGATAAGTTACTGTAGAAATAATCAGAAACAGTACTTTCATCAAAATGATAGGCATGAAATGTCATGTTCTTCATAGTCAAGTTTTGTATGTAATGTACAGTACAGTACTGTAAATCTCAGAGTCAATATTTTCATCAAAACGATAGACAATAACCGTTTTGTTCTTGATAGTTAGGTTTTGAATCTATTGGAATTTTGTGGCCAGTAGATCTCATAGATAAATTTCATTAATTCAGGCATCAACCGTTATGTTCTTAAAATTAAGGATTTATGTGTTTTATGTTACAATTATTAGATTGCATAGGAGCCCGTAATTTTGATCAAGATGAGAGGCATCAACAATTATGCACTTGATACTTAGCTTTGTATGTGATGAAACAATAATGTGGCACTGTAGACCTCAGAAGAGACCAGGGATGCAGATTCAAATTTTTGCCAATCGGACATTCCACGTATAAGTCGACGAATAATGATATTTTGTAATAAATTTTGGTGCTTTATCTCACGTAAATACACGATTGAACATGTGGAAATATTTCATTGACTAAATTTAAGTCTAAAATTATTACTCAGTAATTTACTTATTACTATGATATTTAGGCCTTGGTATATGAATATGTTTATAATTTAAATAAATAATCAAGTTTCAATAGTGTCAGTTATTCAGTAAACAAATGCCAGGTGCTTAGAATCTAATATTAACTGGAAAGCAGACGATGTACAGATCTATTTATAGCAACGCATGCAAAGCAATGCAAAAACAAAACACTGAAAATACATTACATTGAGTAAAATAAAATTACTTTGGCTGTTTTAAATATAATTCTAGTAAGTTATGATGCATATCAACTACTTGACACACACTGCATAAGTTTTTTTAGCCTGTCAAACTTGCCAACAGATCAGCCTGTTTTCGTTTCCCTATCACTGCAGTAATCCGGCTGTTCCTTTCTCCTCCCTTCAGTAATGAAAGCTCCCAACATTGTGTTAATGAAGTCTTGCTTGCAAAGTCGATGCATGGAGCTTGTGAAGTTAGTGGAGGGAGGATATAGTAACAGCATGTAAAATAACGATGTGAAGTTGTTTGATGTCTGTTTTAAAAGTTTGGCCTTATTGACTTGTTTTACTCAATGCATGACACTGAGATGATCCAATAATTAAAGATAACAAGGTAATTATGTCGTTTGAATGGATTAGTTGTTTCATTGATGACCGGTTCGTGTTTTTATTACAATTATGACCGACACAAGCGGGGCATTTCATCGGCCTTTATTGATTGCTTGTTACTCAACTCAGGCTTGTTTATATGTTTGTTTAGTAATTATTTGATTATCTTCAATCGGTCAAATGACTCCTTGAATGTCCGACAGGTCACTTTTTCAATCGGTCAAACTGGATTCCCAATCGGACATGTCCGGCAAATAGACCGATTTCTGCATCCCTGGAAGAGACAGTTTTGTCATCTAGTCGATAGATATGTTATCAATAGTTATGTTTATTTTGTAACATAACAACTCTGTGGCTGCAGGTTGCTGATGACTCTGTGCGGCACGTACTGTCCAAGGAGGTGAAGGAGAGTTCCACACAAGGGGAGACAACTGTCAACTATCTCTTCCACTTCGGGGCCTCCTGTCTTGAAAGGTACCAGCATACTGTGTCCACCATTATTAAGGGCTAGACACTTCTATGCTTGATCAAATTTGTATTTATGAAAGAAATAAGTTGAAATCATCTGTAATATCTTCTTTGGACTGACTTGAATACAAAGAATAAGATATGATGACCTTTGGTATAAAAGGAAAAGATATGCCTTTGAAAGTGAAAACATTTGGACTGGACACTTGCTTGAATGGTAAAGAAATTGCTTTCCCAAAACTTTATCCTATTTTTTTCAATGAATGTAAGGAATGTTACACATTAAGTAGCTATAGTAATCTAGTATGCACATTTCTACGCAGAAGCGGACTGGAGTGGGCATGTTCGATGGCTCGGATCCTGGGCACACTGTCCAACTCTGAGCAGTGGAAGCCGGTAGTCCACCAGCACATCTCCTCGTGTGTACAGTCTCTCAGGCAGAAGCCTGAACTCTCCTCTATATTCGCCATGTTTGTCATGGCTGGATTCCCAGAGGTATGGAAGCAATATATATATTGTCACCAAGAATCGTTAACATGGTTTTCTTAAATACATATTTGATCGATTTTAGGTCTAGACATATGAGGTTATATACTAATCTTCACATTAGAATGAAAGTAAAATCTCCTTAAGTAGTTCCCCTGTCGATATTTTCTATACTTTAAGATTAAACTATAAAGCAGTTTGAAATGCTTTCAGGATAAGCATCTTTGATGTAAAATGATAGATTAGTACCGTGAAGATTATTTTCTTTTTTGGATGCCACCTGTAAGACCATATACATTTCTAGAAAAGGACAACCCAAAAACATTTGATAATGGTAATACTAAGGCTGTTTGAAGAGCGCTAAGGTCTGCACGGCACAAGAGCATGCTCAAAGTGCTCATATAAAACCGAGGCCACATATACATCTATTATTGTCATCAAGCCTTGTAGAGTTTTGATTAAGTTTGTTATATCTGTTGACATTTCTCCAATAGATGCATATGTCAAGTCTCTATACAAGCCCCATATACACTTGCAGGTGCTGACGATGGGTACGCTGGTGCAGTACACCCACACTACGCTGGAGAACAAGAGCGGGGTGGTCATCAAACACTTCCCCGACAAGTACCGCACCCTCGTCGTCGACCTCAAGTCCAGGAAACGTCATATCGTGAGTAGCAGTAGCTTATCTTGCCTGCAGCACAACTTTGCAGTGAACATTGAATCTCTTTTAGTTCAACAATTTCGACCATTTTTCCAACACAGCTTTATCTTGATCACACTTTGGTATTAGTAATTTTAACTTGTATATTTACTAGTGAATTTGTGTAGGAGCTATGAGCATTCAGCTTATTTGATAGCTTTTGATGCATCAGAAGTGCGATTATTATCAATTATAACTGTGAAGAACGTGCTATGTGATTACCAGTGACCCTAGTGTCCCTGTTGGTTCAGATCAAGGACCAGTACGTAGCGTGTCTGAGTGAGCCTGCAGAAGTATGGGACACCGAACACATGTCAGAGTTCACCGGTATCATCATGGACACTGTCTCTAAACTCAAGGCTGGTAAGTCACTTGCCTTTTCTCTGGTTTGATGAAACAACAGTTCATTTCACTTTATGTAAAGAAGTACTGCAATTTGCCTTAAAACCGTCATACATGAAGTAAAGATCACCACATGTATATGTCAATCTGGGTGCACTTATACAGAGCTTCCTAAGAGTAAATATTTCAATGTTTTAGCTTTTGGCTAAGGGTGCCCTTAGCATTAATGATGCTTTGTGAACCAGGACCTGATATGTTAGCAAATGACTCACTCATATATTATATGTATTATATATATAAATAATATATGTTATATTTCACACCATGATGAATCCTGGTGCATTTCACATAAACTGAATGTAAGCTACAATACTAAGGATGGGTATCGTTCCTCATTTCTGTATGCAATATATTGCGATACAGAAAAGCGTATTGCAATACGTATTGCAATATATTGGTACTTCTTTTTAATCAAGAATGGACATGATATCTTGTCTTAATATGAGCGATGAAAACTATCCTTATTGCTCAGCTAGGAGCAGTTTTGGAAACAGATATTTTTTATATCACTGTTTATGATCTGTATACATTTTTAAGCTATTTTCTCAACAAACTTTGTAAAGTGTGTACCGATTCGTATCACGTTGTTCCTGTATTGCAATATATCGATAATACCGCGCAACCTTATACAATACGTTAGAAAACATTCCATTGAATTGATTCCTCCATCGAATGTAGGTGAGGAGACGAGTGTGGAGAACATGTGGGTGTTGTCCCTGGCTCTCAAGGTGCTCAACAACAGTCTCAAGAGCGGCAAGTGTCTCTCTGACAACTTCTTCAAGCCTGAGTTCATCCAGTCCCTGGTGTTCGTGGCCAGTAAAGGAACAGGCTTCAGTCAGCAGTGGCTGCTCAAGGATCTGGAGGTGAGGATACTGACATGTGTCACTGTTGCATAAAAAGACACAATTAGGACAAAAAGATGTATGTTGATTGTTGAGATTTTTACTTATTTTAAACAGAATGCTACTCTGAATCTCCTGAATTAGTAATGTTGATACATGATACTTTTATGCATACCTTTTTTATTATGCCCCAGAATCGGAGATTCCGGGGGTATATTGTTTTTCACCTGTCCGTCTGTCTGTCTGTCCGTTTGTCCACAAAAACTTTAACCTTGGTCATAACTTTTGATTGGTCAGAGCTAGCTCTTTGATACTTGACATGTGTATCCCTTGTGATGAGACCTTTCAGATGACACCATGACATTTGACCTTTCCCGTCCGTCCGTCCGTCTGTCCGTTTGTCCACAAAAACTTTAACCTTGGTCATAACTTTTGATTGGTCAGAGCTAGATCTTTGGTACTTGACATATGGATCCCTTGTGATGAGACCTTTCAGATGACACCATGACATTTGACCTTGTGACCTTGACCTTGACACAGCGAGCCTTTTCTGAAACTTTAACCTTGGCTATAGTTTCTATACTGCCAGTGCTAGGTCTTTGATACTTGACATGTGTATCCCTTGTGATGAGACCTTTCAGATGACACCATGATATTTGACCTTTTCCATCCGTCCGTCCATCTGTCCGTTTGTCCACAAAAACTTTAACCTTGGTCATAACTTTTGATTGGTCAGAGCTAGATCTTTGATACTTGACATATGGATCCCTCGTGATGAGACCTTTCAGATGACACCATGACATTTGACCTTGTGACCTTGACCTTGACACAGCGAGCAGGATGCATCCGGGGGCATTCGTGTTTCACAAACACATCTTGTATACATTTAATTTTTCAGAATGTTGTTTTTTGCCAAACAACATTAGTGTAAAACCAAGTGTATTTTGTTAATAAATGGAAAAAGTATGTATTTGAAACTGTTATAGTATACCTACTTTTTGACTTTTGTGTTGATTGGCATTTATAACATTTATATTGGTATAGAATGTCAAGTGATGTACTTTTGATCGTTTTCATAATTCTGATTACTAAAAATGTGCCCGAGAAAAATGTCATTATTTTTATGCAGCCTTACTATCCTATGTAAAGGCGTGCTACAGTGAAATGATGAATTATGGCCAGGTACTGTCCCTTATGTTGTACACACATGACGAACCCAGTGAAGAAGATTTAAACAGACACAGATGTTGATGCATTGATAAACCTTTTGAAAGTGTGACAAGGGATTTTCAAAGGTTTAGACTCTTATAATGTGGACTTCTTACTCCTAAGCCACCATTTCTGGTAACTGTACGAGTATGAAATGTTGCAATTAACAGGTGCTGTCTCTGATGCTGTACACACATGACGGGTCGGCGAACCTGGTGAAGAAGAAGCGACTGCCGAGCATCAAGGATGAGGGGGCCAAGAAGGAAGGGGAAAAGGATGATGATGACCACAGTTCCAGCAGCTCTAGTAGCAGTGATGATGATGACGACGATGACAACGATGATGACGACCTAGATGCAGAACTGAACATGTCATCTTCTGACTCAGACTCCTCGTGGGAAGATGATGAGAAGGAGATGTTTGGCTCGCTTGACGAGAAGACCAAGAATCTGTTTGAGGTGAATCTCTCTCTAGCTGAACCACTTGTGGTAGTCTATGATGGTATACAGGAAAGGATAACAGTTAATTTGCAAAATTTTATTTTCCAATGTTTGACAGTCAGTGACAGTTTGTAAATCTATGTTATTGACAAATTACATTCACAATCTGGTCAAACAACATAAGTAAATTCCTATTTCATTGGGCTGACTCAGAGGCAAAGAAAAAGGTATGTTTAGTTTGATAGTTTCTGTGATGACCTAGTAAAATGAAAGAAATATTGCGGAGGAGGAGTGAAATGGCCCAAACCAGGTACCATAGCAAACCTCAGGGTCATGTTTGCCTCAGGAATGTGTATGATTGTTTTATCCTGCTGATTCGTAGCAAAGGGTAGGAGATGAATCAAATATACAACCAGGATCTGAAAACCATTTGTGTAATGAGAGGGAGAGCTGAGAACAGAGACTTGAAGTTGGTCCATTATGGTATCCTGATTAGGTTGACTGTTGAATGATCCATGTGTTTCTTTGCTCAGGCCCTGCACCATGAGTTGAAGGTGCCCATCTCGGTGCTCCGGGTCATGTTTGATATGAACGATGGAAACCTTGAAGCCGTCATGAAAGCCATTGTGGAGAAGTAAGTATATGCTGGGCTTATATTGTTGCTTCACATTCCTCTTTGCTTATAGCTTTTTCGCTTCGATAGATAAGGGTATTTCTCTCATACAATGTCTCACTGTAGATCAATGATGAAAAAATGATGAATTGTGACATTGAGAACATGTAATGGAGTTAGAATAGCATTGTAAGTTTGATCCATGTATGCCTATTAAACACAGTTCTTGCTGCCTCACTGACACATTACCTGTGATCTATTGCCTGTCTCTAGCTGTCACAACTCACTGACATACAATTACCACTGTTTCAGTTTTGAGGGCTCAGAGCAAGTAAAGACCTTCATGGAGAAATGGTAAGCCTGAGTAGTGGGCTGGCTCTGTAGACTCTGACCGTACCTTGCTTCTCCTTTACACATTCATCCTTGTTAATACCTCCATGCTTGCCTCGTCTCGGAGCATTTGTGTAATGGATGCTGCTTCCAACTACAGTCTGTAATCTCACGTTTGCTCTCTTAGACTTTCTAACTAAATGATTAACCCTTCATGGCACATTGCATATACCCACACCTAGCACTGGTAGTGTCATGTTTTGATAAGATCTGACATTTCTGAACTCAAGACTTGATAATGAAAATGTGTTATTTCACAACCAAATATCCATTGCATTGACACAAGCATTGTTATATTTCATTTGTAGTGTTATCTTTATTTCAAAGTCGCAACATCGTCACAATGTAACAGAACTTTTACAGCATTGAAGTTTTTGAAAGGGGCCTTATCAAAATTCATAGCCAGATGTCTCGGGTTGTAGTCATTATAAGAATGAAGACATAAGAGTTATCACTCCACTGACTGATGACTGTCCTCTCTCCCCAGGGAGGGTAAGATTGACCTGAAGGCAGGGGAGAAGTCGGGAGTGCTGGTTCCTGGAGCTGAGAAAGTGATTGACACAGGCATCCACTTCCACCCCACCCTCAAGGGAGAACCCAGGTAATTATACGTTCACCCCACCCTATAGAGGAGCAACCAGGTAATCATGCTTTTAATCCCACCCTCAAGGAAAGGTAAACTAGAAAAGCCACTAATTGCAGAAATATTTGAAAGCTTAATTTCACCACACTCACTAAATGGCAGATTGCAGCACCTCCTGACTGTTGCAGGACAATCGACAAGGCAGTGGAGGAATCGGGACACAGCACAGAGAACCTGATCCAGAGCCGGGACTCCCTGCAGGGCGAGATCAGTGAGAAGGGCAGGAGCAAGAGTGCAGACCTACTCAAGAAGGAGCTGGAGAAACATGGCCGCGTCGGATCACGGGAGTATCTTGCTAAGGTGAACATGGCCATGGGTATCCTGTATGCTCGACACCTGCTGACAGGGCTGCTTGCCTATTGGCCGGAGTCGGGTCATGTGATCAGTGCGTCTCTGCTGGGATGTAAGGAGGTGCAGCAGATACCTTGTGTCCTTGACCTTCTCTACAAGACAGACAACCGCAACTGCTTCCAGAAGGTAGGTCCTACTATAAGATTTTAAAACATTGTTTTAGGTACAGGTGTTCTTAGATGTCTTGGTTTCTCTCAAATGATTATGAATACCTAAATATGATCACGTTTAAGATTGAGGCTCTGGTTGCATTTGACAATTTAGCTTGTTTGTTCTGTACTCTAAACATTATGATTTTTACTTGTCAAGAAAAAATAAAACGTTGCAAGTTAAATGATGGAAGCAGTTTGTAAAGTAAAACTAAAGCAATAAGCTAGAGACTCCTTGTTTCCTGCAGGTTGTGCAGAACGTGATCAAGCACTGTGACAAGGCGAGCCTGGTGCCGATAGCCTACACTGCCTGCCAGTTCATGGAGGAGGTCACACTGTCGGCCGTGACGCGCGAGTCCCACCACAACTACAAGAACGATACCAAGGTCGAGAAGATTCAGCTGCCCGGGGCTTCCTTCCTCACAATCACCTTCGATAGCAAGTAGGTGCAGCTTTACTGTGTCACGCTGCAGGCAAACTATAATGTATGGGCTGCTTTGATTTAGTTATTCTTGCATATTTGACCTCATTCAGGTTTGACCATGGGATACAAAGGCACTTGAGTCATGACAACACCATTTGATGATTCAATATAGACCACAGGGGTTGCAAAACCAGGTCCTAGTAAAAGGATGCATGACAAAGGGCAACAAAATGAAAACCGTCAAATTGGCTGTAAGAAAGTCAAATTGACTGTGAGAAATTCAAAAACGCCCCTTACCCCTTGTCAAAAGGGCCCAAAATATAAAAACAATTATGATTATATTCAGTAATACAGTAGTTTACTAAGTGTGAAAATTGCATTTTAAAGATTACAATTATAGATCTAGGTGAGACCCACTCTTATAAAAATTCCCTGTTCTGCAATTTAATGTTTGAATTGACATATTTCCCTTTAGCCTGATGTACATAAAGATTGTAATGCTGATGTTTGCCCTGCACAGATGTGCCACCAAGGAGGAGTACAGTGAGCTGATGTTCAGCACCAACGAAGCAATGACCAAAGATGTCCATTCCTACTGCGGAGTGTCCAAGTCCAAGTGGAGCAGCTTCCAGGTCCCAGGTGCGCACTAGTCACTTTAAGATATAGTTCACACTTATGGATCTATAACTATCCTAAGATATTATTCTGAAAATCATGATGCTTTTAAGTATTGGCTTACACCACCGTCATGTGGGTAGGCATATGCATATACCGGTAATCCAAATTTCCTTATTTCTACAATAAAAAAGGCATCAACAAAAAACTTGCTTTTCTTGTGTATGCAACTTCTGAATGCCCTTTAAAGGCTTCATTTTGACAGAAGGTGAAGGTCAATAGCTCAACTGTTTAGTTATTTGTGCTTACGTATCTAAAAAAAATGTGAGAATTAAATTACTTATGTTTCAATAATATTATGAAGCTTCATATTTAATATGGCATGTTCTGCTACATGCTCGACTTTGGTAACATATTGTTCTCTGCTCATATCCTGGACATTGCTAGTACCCTGACTGGGTGTTGATCTGTTTGTGTGCAGGTGACACGGTGTTCTACAAGTTCAGCAGCAGCAGTGACTCGGACGTTGCTCTGTATGGCTACAAGTTCACCGTGACGGCAGGGACGCGCGACAGCTTTGAGACGGGTCACACTATCCTACAGTCTGTCCTCGCCTCCCACCTGGCCTTGTGAGTAGTCTTCATTACAGGCTTGTTGATGCTATTGTCATTGCAATCTGCATCTATAACAATGTTCTAATGATATAGTTAAAAATCCCAAGATGTACACAAGTATTATGTCCTGAATAAGGCTATAATATGTGTATGATAAATAAAACTGAAATAACCAAGTGTAAAACCTTTTTGTCTGAATTATTTGCCAATGTTTGCTATACCTCGACCGTGTTGCCCCCCAGATCTCTGCCCCTGTGTGACCTGTGGTCGAGCCTTGTGTATGTGGCCTGTAAGCAGACCGGGACACAGAGACTAAAGGCAATACAGCTGCTTCTCATGATCACTCAGTCACAGTTCAAGTATGTTATCTACTACTTTCTCTCTCTCTTTCCCTCTTTCTCCTTGTAACTCATTGATAAGAAAGCTGACGTTTTGGTAATTAAGATTTTAACAATAATTTATCCATCACCTCAGCTTCTCTTCCCTCTGTAATAGCACATGATGTTTGACTGCACTGACACTGTTCCCCTCCCCTGCAGACACAAGCTGGTGGGTGAGGAGAAACCGAGAGTGGAGCTGGGTCTGCTGCGGCCCCTGTGGTCTCTCTACACAGGACTGACCAAGGAGGAGGTGGAGACCGGGTCTGTCCTGCTGCCGGTGGTCCGCGCTCTCTCTGAGCTCTTCCTGCAGGTGGAGAACCTCGTCATGGTACGTGGAGGTTTAACTTGCTACTCAGATACTTAGTATTGAATTAAATGTTTGTAATTGGTACATTATAAGTTGTTTGCTTCTCACGAGGGTAATACGGTCTGATGTACCATCTTTGTAGAAATGTTGCCCAAGCCGCAAGGCGAGGGCTGACATTTCTGCAAAGATGGTACATCAGACCGTATTACCCGAGGGAGAAGCATACAACGTATTTATCTAACCGTCATGACAGAAAAAATACATCAATTTTAGTTTGACTGCCGTTAACGGATGAGCCATCACCGTATTGACGGCCTTGACCCTTAATGTAAACAAAATGGCGTCAGCCAACCCGACTGAAATGTTATGAATCGTGTTACGTAAAACTACTCGGCTAAACATGCTCAAAAACCTTTTGCTTTTAGTTCTATAGCATGTGTAAGTAATGTAATGCGGAATTCGTTTCGAAAAAACCCATAGAATGACGAGAAAACAAATTTATAGTTAATAATCACGAAAACAGCAAATCGAATTTATGTGAACTCTGCACATTGCGTGCGTCATTTGGTAACGTCATCTTAACGTTATGCGACACCTCTTCTCGGAGAGGAGCCGTTGCTATGGCAGCGGGGTACATTGAATTTGTACACCGTAAGAAGTGAGACTCGAGTAGTACATAAGATAAAACGATTCGATGATCAGCCAATCAAAAAGGAGTATTTTACTGTAAGGTAAGATAATACTTGATACACTTGATCGAATTCAAAAGCTATTTCCAAAATGTGACTTTAATCAGTAATTGAAATGGTGCAAATTATGTTCATTGTGTCAGTTTTGTAAGGCATTTTTTGATACAAGCCAGGCAAATACATCATCACTTATATCAAACTTTAGTTTAAGAATAATATTCATTTTTAGCTCATCTTGCCTCTAAGGCCTGATGGGCTTATGGCATGGCATGGTGTCCTTCGTCCGTCCGTCCATCCATGATAGCTTTGGTGACCCTGTGGCCACAAAAAAGGGCCACATTCTGAAAACCTTTTTTCATCTGTTTCTCCTGAACCAAAAGACCCATTCTCGTAGTAGTGTAGATTTATTGGAACGAAAGCGTTGACTTATCAAGGATACAAAAGACCTTAAAAGCTGAAACTTGGTGTACAGACTTCTTGACTAGTGAGGATTATAATTTATAGCTTAGGTGACCTTGTGGCCCCAGATAAGGCAAAACTCTTAACACGGTTGTAAATGTCAGAAGAAAAATTAATGTAAATGATAAACTTTTTCCCTGTCTTGTATAAAAAGATTGCCTTGTACACCTGACACAGTGACTTTTCTGACTTTTGTAGTTGTAAAGCTGTTTCATGAATCATGTTGTCTATTGATCTATGGAATGTAGCAACTTGCTGGGGTATGTGGGCCATGATGATCCTTTTAGTTATCTTAAAAAGAAAGCCATTGAAGTGCTAGACCAGTTGAGGTGAGATGCTAGGTACAGATGTACGGTATGTGTCCCACAGGACTGGCAGCTGGAGATAGACTACCTGGTGGCGGTGCAGGACATCGAGGACGTGCGCAAGGTGGTCGGTCAGGTCAGTGCATCTTCTTCTCCAGTTCTTTGATAGGCATTTAGAAGTTGGTGACATAAAGAAGACAAAATTTTTATGAATATACAACATCTTTAATTCAAAATTATGAGTTAGCATCCAGTCTGATTAAAATCGGCCTAGTTCTGAGGAAATTTTGTTTAAAGTATTAATTTTATAGGGAAACAAATTTATTATTTCGATAGGTTTCCTCTCCAGCCCTATAGGTTGCATGTTCTGACGTTTAACTCAGCTAATTAATCACATGCCGGCGACAAAAGCCTTCAGTATCAGTAGCTAGGGTCAAGAAACTCCTGTTTACCATGCTTTGAACATGATCATGCACTGCTAGCGGTCTTATAAGCAAGACGATGTGATTGGTCCGCTAGCAAGTTGGTTTCGGCTGCACTAAACTTGTGAGATAAGGTGGTCAGACCTAGTGTAGAGGATTTCATATCTCTATTGAGTTAATATTTTAAATATTTTATTTCTCGGAACTAGGGCAATTTTAATGAGACTGAGTTAGCATCTTTACCAAAACTTTGCAATCTTGTGATAAAAGTGTTGTTAATCCATAAAATTTGTCAAGTCTGTGATGTCGCCTTCAGTTACTCCTTGTAGGACAGAAGCTATGTATTACAGATTTCTCCATTCCTACCTTAACTATGTTCTTGAGTATATAGACATTGATCACGGTCTTCACATATGATCTCCAAGAAAAGTCACTTTACTAAATGTAATAATTGCATGTTTGGTCTGATGAAGGGGGTCAAACGACCCCCGAAACGTCACAATTAAATTATGGAATTTAAATTCTTACACTTTTCTGTACCGTTGTGCATCATTCATTTGATCCACATCAATGTCATTCCATGCATAACTCCACTCCATTAGCGTTTGAAGATTTAATGGGATAGTGTTCATTGTTTAGACGAGAAAGCCTAACCTAGCTAGGAAGACACTTATCAAACAATATACATCTAATCAGTGTTAAAAAGCTTCTGTTATTATATTTGGTACTGTATTCTGTATATAGTGAATAGTTTTTATGATCTCGGGCCTCCCATGTTGAAAAAAAAAGAAGTTTTTTTCAAGTCCTGTCCCTATATAATATCATCAAAATTATATGAGTATTGCGAACACCGGATATAGCGAACTAAATTCTTTGGTCCCTTGGAGTTTGTTATATCCGTATTCTACTGTACTAAAGTTATATTACCGGTAGACTGAAAACCTACATTATCAAGCATTTTGCAGTAAATTGGAAATAGAAGAAGAAAATGTCACTGAACATGCTATATATCTTATTGCAGGGTTTGATCAACATTGCCGCAATAGGCCACATGATAGGATATAAGAACTCTGCAACAGAGCTTGCACTTGCTGTCAAGAAGAGGAGTACTGTCGGTCAAGGTCCTCAAGGGAAATAACCCTGTCTGCTTTTAGGATATGTACAGATATTGCACATGTTTCCCAAGACTTGTATTAATTTTAATTTGTATTATATGTACATGTTATTTTTTGAAAAGAAGAATTTTAAGTTTTGTTACCTGTTGTCTCGATGCTGAAGAATGTGTGAAGTGGTTGGTATGATATTGTTTTGTGGACCAATCCAAAATGTGCTTAAATCAATATGCCAGTGATTGCCTAGGGCTTTTTAATCTTTCTTTTTAAAAGAGTAAGACTAAATCTGTATTTGTCATAATTTACTGTTTTGCTAATCATGTGTAATATTTGTTAGGACATGGCAATAAGTAAACAAATTTAGGACATGTTTCTTCAAATGGAATGGCTGAGTTTAGATTTTAACCCTTTCCCTGCGGCACATGAAATTTCAGAATACCAGCGACTGATTCAAGATGATTCTGGTTGTCAAGATATTTTAGATTGGCCACTCAGATATATGAGCTGTTGTTAATCAGCGGTTAGATGTTATCTGATTCTTGTATATTATTGACCAGGAGGCCAGTGGAAATTGACGTCTTGTAAATTTCAGACCAGGAAAATTAGTGGATCCTTAAGGTGTAATGTTGTATTTCTTGAAGTTTATAAATAATCATCAATGTTATCTTTTGGCTATCCAAATCGAATGACCAATTTCATATCATATACAGCCGATAGGTACGTATATTTTGTGTAGCACATATGCCAATGTTGTTTTACAAATTTGGTCATGGGATGTATGAAAGATCATGATAAAGCTGTTGTTTTATTTGACTGTATATGTTGAGATAATATTTTGTTGATGTAAAAAGTGTGTATGTTAGCTATCTTTTTGTTATTTATTAAGCTTGTTTTTGTTACTTGAATATATAGCCATCGGTTGTTTAGCAGAAGTATGAATAATAATCAAATTCCTATGGAATGGTTGAGACATACTGTGAGTATATATGACATATTCAATATATCAATACAGATGTATATTCTAAACAATCTTGAAAGCCTGTGATACCTAGAGAAGGTCTATAAACATAATTATTACATGTTTGACAGATTATGACTAAAATATTTATTGGTACTATCTTATAAATATTTGCTGTTGTTTACTAATCATTGATGGTACAGCTTGTTCACAGGTTTTGTTCATCTCGTGATGAAGATGATATATGTAGATAAATCTATGTATTATTTCTGATAAAACAATTTAAAGTGCTTGCCAATGTTACCCATCCCTTGTGCTTTCTTTCTGTCCAACCATGTTGCTAAGATATTATGGTTTCAAATAAAGAAATATGTTTGCCTGTTAGATTATTGCTTAATGTCTAGAAAGATATTAATTTAAGTTGTGTAATCTGTCTCTTGTTATAGTTATATGTCCGTATATAGATTTCGAGAGCATTGTCATCACTTGTTTGTTGCTTCCAATTATGGTAAGAGTATTCCTGTGCTTTGAGTCTTAGGAAAGTCTTTTGAAGGAGTCTGTCATCAAAGTATGACCCTTATCAAACAATGCTTAGAATTGATTTAAGAAATATTCCTAAGTATCTTCTGTACAATATCTGTAGTTATAACACGGGTTGTAGCTGTCTGCTATTGAGCTCTTTTAGAGATGGAAAGATGAACAAGAGGACAACTAGGAACAAGTATTCAGTATTTAAGAACACCTTGGTTTTGGGCACAGTGTTGTAGTGAAACCATCAGAAGTAAGTCATGTTTCCTAATATTGTTCTTAAACCTAAGGGTTTTAACCCATCAAAACCATGTACCAGCTAATAAATCAATGACATATGAAGAAGGTGGCATATCCATTCTAAACCAAATAATGAGAACAGTTGTCAAGGTAGGATTTATCATGGTGAATTATGACCACTGCAGTAAAGAGAAATGTTATTAAAGTTTAACATAGGAAGAAGGGTATCAGTGATTAAATGTTTAGAGCTCTTCAAATATAACTTCATGATATTAAGATTAGCAGCTGCAATCTGTGTTATCGCTGCAGACTAGGTATATTTGCTGGAAACTTTAGAAGAGTTCATTTTTGCATTAATGTTTATGTTTCCTTCAACCAGCACCTACCCAAATGGTGTAACACTGAGGTTTATATTGGTCCATTTGTTTATGAGCAGTGTATATCAAGTATCAACATCAAGGATAGTTCGTGGATTCTCAGAGAATTAAAAATAACCAAAGACTTATTGTTTTGATTACTTAACCCAATTTCTGTGTTTCACTACAAAGGGGTTCTTGCCTTGATAGCTATCAGGGTATGTACGAGCTTCACAGATTTAAATACTTTTGTATGTGTACCAAATAACTTAGAAAATTTCAAATGGATGAAAAATATTTTGTAATTCTGAATATTAATTTTGTCTTCACCTGATGAAATATGAATCACAATTATTACAAAATCCCAAACTTATGTTGCCCAGTATATGTTCATCAAGGATGAAAGCCCTGGAATAAAGGTGTGACCAAAGTGTTACAAGTAAGAGCTCAGACCCTTGTGAGATGAAAAAAGTCCTGTTGAAGTTGTGTCTCCACCATTACAGTGTCATGCTGGTGTATCAGACACTGTGCCTTTGTTTGTTACTGCTCGCTGTACCCTGTCCGTCTGTCCGTCTGTCTGTCTGATTTGTGTTCAGCATATTCTGTACATGAAGCTCAAATTCTCTTTTATAAAAGATTAAACAGACAAATTGTATGTGTTTTACTTGTTTCTTCTCAGTTTTATCATAAAGTTTAGTGATGTACACAGATATGAAAATAATCAGTTTGCTCAAAGGGAAACTTGTTATTTATCGTCGAGTACTTGGTTTTCGGACGGACTTGGTTTTCGGACGGTTGACACTCACGTAGATTCTCGCGCTGTTTTTAGCGCTTTTACGTCATCAATGCTAGTTAGAGTAGAGTAGTGTTCCCCAGTGGAGCTCTAAACTAAAATCTTCATGTTGAGAGACACAATATTATAAATATGATCAACAAGTTGATTTTATGCTAAAAACTGTCTGTTTGCCTTCCCTATCTTTGACATCTTATGTAAAGATCCAAAATATGGTAGCCAACAGCAGTCATACTGTCACCCGATAGATCGTCTGCTTCCTTACACTCCAGTAAACGTGGTCACGTGACATAGGGAACTAGTTTAGCCGCAATAAAAATTTGTGACAATGTCCACAAGATGTGTTTCTTAGCACTGTTAGTGTAAAATTGCGTGATTTATTTATCTGGGAACATTCGTAATGCTGACTGATAATGAATAAAATATTTTCAGCAACTCAAAAACACTTTTCATTTGCAAATATTAATTCGCAACAATGAGATTTTGACATCAAATTGACATCAATTCTGATCACTCTGTCACCTCACAAGGAAGCTTTGGATGTCACACGTGTGTGTAACTGTGTCTAATTTTTTCAATAAATGTTTCAAATCATTTCTCAAGGAGTCTTTACAAGTTTTTGTTTCTTTTGTACCTTCTCTGCAAATTGCATTATTTTCTTACGAATCATTTTTCAAACACCCAACAACAGTTGAATATTACAATAATAAGGGAAAAACCTGCCGTGTTTCTGATAAAAAAAAATTCACCAACGTCAAAATTTCTTTAGTCAATAAAATGGTTGAGATTCTAGACGCAAATGACAATATTTTCCAACATCATTTAAAGGAAAAAATAAGTATCTTGGCTGGGGTTTCAATAATTTTTGTTAAAAATATTGTTTTCGTAATCAGACGACAATCGTTAACATACGCTAATATGGTTCGATATGCCTTTTGAATTCGTTCCTGAAAATACTTTGCATAAAAAATGCTAACATAGCTATTTTTAAGAGGAATACTTGATTGCAATGTCCATTTGTATTAAATACGCCTAATTTACGAAATGAAATAAATTATTTCGATAAACAAGTGAACATGTGACATGTGGGGCGCAACATATTATGAAAGGAACCCCTGACGTCACTCGGGATAGCCCTTCGCGTATCGACCAATGAGGTGTCCGAAAACCAAGTCCGTTCGCTTGATGCCAATAGACGTCATTGCAACTCGTTCTCGAGAGTTTTTCTCCCAGTTTGATAAGATGAAACTCAGATATGCAAGTATTTGATGTTTGTTTGGGGATTCTCTGACTGTGTTTATGTTGACGTGCATCCACGTCTTAACCGTCCGAAAACCAATCACTCGAGGTTAATATTTGTGTGCTGGCTTATGGTTCAACATTCATCATTTTGTTTTAAGTCGACACTGATATTGAATATTTGCAATATGTTGGTGGTCACTGTTCATTAAGACAAATGCTAATGATGACCAGTTTTAAAGCAAAAGATCCCGCCAGGGGCTCAGCATCTTTGTCTGCAGTAGAGAACTGTTCTACCCGCAGTAATGCTACACTGAATTTCAGGGCAGTACCACCTATGGTTCGCAAATTCAAACCGATGCTCGCACATTTCACCACAATACAAAACCACAATAGTGTTGCAGGCTTTCTCCCTGCAATAATACTAGCAGCTGTATTATAAGTGAAATACTCTTGAAAGCAGTGTTAAACCCACATCACCTCACCTAAAAGCAAAAGGTAAACTGCTCCATTATTGTGTAGCATGGTATGTGTTGGGCTGGTATATCAACTGGACCTTTTGTCATTTCCAAACTCTCCCACACACCTTCTGTTTATACAACCTCTGTAGATTGGTCTGAAGTTCAACCATTGAAGAATAGTTTTTCTTCGACATAGGTTTTAGAAAGCAGATAGAATATTTTTTAAATTAAAAAAAAAACACATGACAATATCATTATTTATTTATTTTAAAGAAACAAATCAACAATTTGATAACACACTATAAAACACTTTCATTCAGAAAGTTTCTATTGGCACAGCAAGATATTCGTCTATTTCACAAATATATCATTTGTTGTAAAAAACAGTTTTTAAATGAAACTCTGCAGTAGAGAACTCTTTTCTGGAAACTAAACATTTATCATTCATCAAGACATCACATTTTGAACTTGATCCTATAGAGTACAGAGTAGATGTATTTCCCTAATTTCTCCATTAATTCGACTTCTCCACATGAAATTTTACTGAGGTCACAAATTCAAATCACTTCTTGAATTTCAACTTAGTGCTGAACTTTTACAAGTAAATGATCCTATTGTTCATCTATTTGATAAAATCTTTATTTAACTTGCTGAAAAAATTACCGGAAAGTTTTGTAACTATGCATTAAAGTTATACACATGATCTTTACCTAATATCTCAACCATAGTGTCGAATGAGCAATCGAAAGTGAAAATTTGTTAAAATTATTAGAAAATTTTAGTGTCGAATTAATAGAGAAATTACGGTACTGCATGAATAAATGGAATGGGCATCTCTGAAAACATCTGAAAGCTCATTTCACTAGGCTACAACTTCCGAAGGTCTTCAAGACTCTTTACCTGTCTTCCGACTTCGACTCAGCATGAGTTTGGGTGAAATTGAGGTCAAATTGTAAAATTTGATAATTTTAGGAGTCACTTCGGATTCACATCAGCTTTACAAATGACAACCACGACTTGATATGAGACAGTGAGTCATGATGAAAGAACGAACTTTTTCATTTGCAAATCAATGCAGTCTTGGATGAAAAAAAAAAGAAACATGAAATGCAGTAAGTTGCAAACACCAACAATTGCAACAAATGAACACATGCATTAAAAGACATTCTTGTTGTATACGGAAATGCACGCGAAGTTAAAGGTGTATACCATGCATATACCTGGTTCAGCTTTCATCACGTTATATGATCATTCTGTTTCAGAACATAATATTATTTGAAATTTTGACTTACAAATCAATTTTAGGTAAATTGCAATATGTGAACAGAAGAAATTTCCTTTTTTTCAAATCTAAATTCAGAAATCTAACAGGAATTGATCCAAATAGGATTTTTTAAAAATGGAATAAATGTTGTTTTTTTTGCAATTGGTCAAAGGCTGATCTCATAAAACTATTGTATACAAGAGTATTCCATGAGATTTCTTAAAAGTAAGTACTCTAGATATAACTCCAAATAAGGTCAAAGATATAAAAAAATACATTCCCAGTTTGTTGGACAAAATGTTGACCTTAAAAAATAAAGTTCAAAACATGGACATACATTATGTAAAGTATTGTAAACATATTGATAAGCGCTTCTTATTGGGCACAACATCCCTCCTAAAATGGAAGAAAACAATAAAATTTGAAATGAAATGCTGACATATAAACTCTAATCTTTAGATTAACTAAGTACAAAACATGCAAATTATAACTAAAGAAATCACAAAAACGTTTGCAATTTAACATTGAATTGCGATCTTATTAAATTTATAAAATTATTATATGATCCAATTGCTACGCATGTAGACGATCATGTTCGCCTGGGTAACTTCCCTACGCTGTACTACGCTCCGCTGTTACCGAACGGAGGTTTTCTTCAGATTAAGTGGTCAAAGGTTACCCTGACATCTGGACTTACGGGGCCTTTTGAGATCTACAATCTGCGTAACGCAGTGAAGACATTTATTATCTTATTTTAATGAGATTACATCGTATTGCACCTAAGAGAGAAGGAGAATTCGCTTCATAGATTTTTTTGCAATCCATCGGGACAAAAAAGGTCCTTCGATTGACAGATGGATTGTTGTCAATATTACCATAATTATACCCTCGACTATTGGTATTGAAAATTATTATACTGTTGCTAAGACTCTTGTATCTCATATGTAATAAAACACGGTGACAAATATAACAATAATGCTCAAATGCGTTTTCAGAGCAACTTTATAACAAATGTAATCATTTGAACATTCACCTTTTGAAAAGATGAAATGCTCGGGCACGAAACGTGTTTATCATGCATCTAATGATCACTGAATCCACAATTTGCTATCTCACTTGACCAAGAAACCTAGGTAAAAACTTGGAGCTTGTTAGAGCTTTTCTGTAGTAAGGTAAAAGATATAATCTACAGTTCTTAATCATTCTGCTCACATCGCATCATTTTCCCCAGGACGACAGCATTTGATTTTGAGGAAGGCAGAAATGTGATGGACTATGCTGATTGATGTATTCATTTGCATACTGACAACCAATCAATTATAAACAAATTCAATAATTCATTTTGTCATGATTTGTTGATGGTGCACTGGAACGCCTAATTTAGTCTCTTGAATTGTAGCATATCAAGACGCGAGTCAATATATTTACTGGGTTCTCATACACACGTAACTCAAATGTTTCTTAGATATGTACTTTCTCGAAAGAAGGGTCGTAAAGTTCTTAAACTTGTATAAAAGTCTAACAGGCGATACCTACTTCTAAATTATATGACATCATAAAGCTATTTATCCAACAGGCTACTTACAATAATGTGAAGAGTCACAACCAATAATTTGCATCAATCCCAAACTTTAAAATCAACTTCCTTTGACAAGGGATGTGTATTGCACCAGTTTTGAACAGGATTACTGCTCTTTGATCACCCAGGACCGCCCAGGTGAAGTGGCTCCCTCAGCTCATTGTTAAGGATTCGGCGTATATTGTGTGTTATGTAGGTAGTGACAGACACCAAGGTGGCTTACACTCCAGATCTTGAGTGAGCTCGAAACTAAATCCATCACGATATACACCAACAATACAACACCTTGTTTGATTCATACCTGTTGATATCATAACACGCTGTTGCTTTTATAAACAGTACTGATACTTGTAAGAAGTACACATGAGCTGGAGACAGTTGGACATGAGATGCTAGCCGTTTTCAGGGTTGATGTACAGTCTCAACAGCAGTTTACTGATCCTCCCTCTGTCACCATTACGTTTCCTCGTCAGCATGCTTGTTCGGTTACCATCAGTGATAGTGCATGTACTGTACAGCCAGACGATCTCGTCACGAGAAACCGAGAAACCTCGTTGAACCTGAGCGAAATTTATAAGACGAAAGTGTTCAGGTTTTGATTGAAGTGCCCGGTCAAACTCAGTCTCAGATTCAGAGGGGACTTGTAATACATTGGACCTTCTCAGATGTCGTCTGGGTTTTAACTGTGGGTTTAACCTTTGAGCTTCTGCATTGGTCTGAAGGACAGTCTGATCAGACAAGTGGACCTTCTTTGAGTCAAAGAAGGTGACATCTGAAACCGAGCCAAGACAACCGTACGAAATAATCTCGTGTCTTGGCATATTTGTGTCCTTGGGCAATGGTATGGTTTCAGAAGTTAGTTTCGAATCAACACTGCTGTGAGATGAAAACCCACCCTGAAAGTTGTTAGCACTGTTTATAATATCCAATGGTTTATACCAGCCAACATGTGTGTGGTTTCCAACAAGCAGGGCGTTTTCAAAGGAAGCTCGTTTTGTGACATTTGTCCATCTCTTTTTTATCTTCCAATATCTTCGGAGAGAACTCTCCCTGCTTGGGTTTAAACATTCTATCTTCAGCTTCTTGCAGGTTAGATGGTTTTCTGGATCGTCGTGTTGAAGCTGAGACGAGGATGGTACTTTTGGTTCCTCCAGACGAGGCATTACTGGCAATTTGTCTTTCAAACATAAATTCGAACTGTAAGAGTTTGATGTCTCTTTACTTTTCAAGAGAGTCCCATTACTGCAGGTCTTCGACACAAACTCGGCAGTTTCTCTGTCCTTACTAAAAGAAGACGCCTTACGGACCGGAGTGGAACCCGTGTTGTCTGCTTGCCGCTGTACTCGCTCACTCGTCCTTCTGTCCAAACCCTGGAGAAACACGTTTTAATATCAGATTCAAACCCTTTGTTACAAATCAAAACCTTACACACATATCTTATCTAGATTTTTGATTTGAACTAAACTTTTAGGGATATATGGAAATATTGATATTATTTATCTGCATCCATTGACATACTGACATCATATCGTTTATTGAAATTAAATTATTTTGAAAACTGATGATACACCTGTACGTCTGATACAGTTTGTGTGGTTATCATTTATACCAAGATTTTACATCTAACTACACTCCGCGCACACGCATACTTCATTAAATCTATTATCTCAAATGTAACTACCTTTTTAGAACATGGACGTTTCGATATTCTGCTCCAGATCTGCAAAATATGAAATTGATATACCTTTGTTACCTTCAATCAGAGTGACGTATTTATAACTGTGTATGTTTGAACAAAAGGAACATTTCAATCCTATACCTTAAACACAGAATATAGTTCGACCAATCTTTGTAACAGTAGGACACATTTTGTATATCAACTGTGCAATAAGGAGTTCTAACATCCATCTTAGACCTCGTCATCCATGGCAACCATTCATAAAAGTGTCCTGTTCGTTATCGATATCGAGAACTCTTAGGCCAAAGAGTCCTGACATCTGATGCAAGGACACTTTTGTAAAACTTTCTTACACAAAGTTTAAACAATTGATAAACAACAAAGAAGTGAACTGAAAGTATCAATAATCAAATAAAACAAGCCGGAAAACAATAATACATAATAACTCGAACTAAAATATTATAGTCACCCAGAAACACTGTAGACTATAGTTGGCACTAGAAATAACGAAATCAAGAAGTAAACAAGATCATTATAGGATTTATGTTGCGCACAAGTTTTGTTTTATCCAAATGAAATATCCAAAATAATTTAATAATGATACTTAATTAATTTCTTTCATAGATAAGCTATAACATTCTGGCTAAATATGTTATTGGACAGATTAAAGTACCTTTTTATTGGAAATCCAAGGGAAACGTTTCTCAAGTAGAAACCACTGCCAAAATCAAATGTCTATGAGGACTCTATAAAAGCTTCTAAGAGCTTGAAAATCAAAAACGTAATGGACAACCTGTGAAATTTTGTCTTGAAGCAGGCTTATATTCGTTGAGTGCACGAAGTGTGCAAGCCGAAAACATTTACTTCGTGCCTTGCGCTTTGACACACAAGAAGTACGTGCCTCGCGCTTTGACACACAAGAAGCAACTGCTCATACACCCTTTATAGTACTACACACTTCATTCATAAATCAGTGTAGGGGCCCTTGGATGGTTATTGAAAATTTATTCAGAACTATTACTTTTGTGGTTGATTGTATTCGGATCATGATAGATTTAAGTCAGTTACTAGCATAGTTTATGGCATGCGTCGGATAAAAGCAGGGACACTTTGTCCTCTTGCCTGTCTTTGGCTGCGCCTCGTACACGCCTCTCGGACAAAGCGTTCCCGCCATTATCCGATGCATGCCATTGTATACTATTAACTATTACATATTAGTTGACTACGAAAGAATCCCAGAAGAGACTAGCCAACAGGGCTCACCATTATTGAGTCTGCGATGTTCTTGGGTAGGGTTGGAGGATGCTGGAAACAGGAGAGAGACGGCATGGAGATACTGGAGTTCCTCTCACACTCCTTGTACAGGGTGAGATCCTCCACGTTCACTCTTCTCTCGCCTGTAGGAGATTTAAACATGATTTGTTCGTGAAATAAAGACATGATTCGAGTGGCTAGCAAACTTTGAAATAACATACATGAATGATAGTTAGTGACACATATACGAATCACAAATCATGATCAGCTTCAAATGTATTTCATTTGCTTGAATATCATTCTGTTTGCTTGTATATCATTCTGTTTGCTTGTTTTTCATTATGTTTGCTTATTATGTTTGCTTGTATATCATTCTGTTTGCTTGTTTTTCATTATGTTTGCTTGGAAGTCTTCACAGTAACATGGGACGGACAAGAGTCGGCATATGCTGGAGCTCCTATCACAGTCTCTATGCAACGAAATACAATGAATTAGGTGATTTACGAAGTGGTGAAATTTATTAGGGTTGACACTGAACCCGAACTTTTAAAGGTCTTTTCTGCAAAAGCAGAACAGAAGTGGGGCTTGTCCCCCGCGTTCTACCTTTTCGAAAAACACAATCAAATGGATAATTTAAAGAAATTGACCACAAACAAAATATAAGTAGTCGAGATTTTTAGCTGTTCTTGAAATTGGATACGTCAATTTTTCCAGGGTTATAAGTAGCAGATTACAACCGTGAGATATCAAAAACCTATTTCTGATTTCGAATCATAATTAAAGGGTTAACATTACTCATATCTGGTGATCTCAATTCATTTAGAATAACATTTGTGCATATAAGCTAACCACTAACATGCTTAAGCGGTAACCTTGCCGTTACTTTTCGTCTTGAAACTATGGGATTGAAATGAAAAACTTTTTGTACTTCATCAAAGTTGTCATATACATAAATACCAAATAAGACTGCATAGGAGAAAAAAACGTTTCAAGTTGTGTTAACAACTTATTTTAGTGATATAATAAACCTTGAAGTTGAACTTTAACCTAGAGGGTGAACATGCCAAGATAAATCCCTAGGATTATCGGTTAAACGTACGCGTTAAGGTTCCGAAAACCTTGGTGGAAAAAAATTAGTCAAATATATTTCTTTACAGTTGTAATAAATCATGTTCACAATGCCCTGCTTTAAAATCAAAAGAAAGCGCTCGTTGCCCTTATGTGCTACGGTTTCGGTACTCACTGAGATTGCCTTAAATGGGCAGTAGCACGTTTTTTGATAATTTTATAATTTACAATTTCACTGATAATTGTACGTTAATGCTAAATGTATTATTTTTATAGTGTCAAAAATCTCATAACAAAAACCAATTATCCATAGTAAGAAGACAAAGTATGAAGATTCACCTAAAATCGATGGGCGGCCATTTTGTGTGAGAAAAAAGAATCGCATGGCTAATTTAACTTTACATTATATATTTGGATTATTACTGCTCTATTAAGTTTAAATGCATTGTCTTTCAATTGAAACTATTAATTTTCATTTTCCTGACATCACCTTATATTCCCCCTGAAAACGTGCTACTGCCCCTTTAAAATGCAGAAAACCTTCCGGGTGTATTCAGTTTCAGAGATCTCATTAGGGGCAAAGGGCAAAGCGCCGTCGGGCAAAGTGACTAAGCGTTATTTCTCCTTAGCGATCGACATATGGCGTGGTTTGTCATTTTCAACCAATGATAGCAAACGTTAAGAAACGTTGTGGTCCACGTTTGCATCGTTAGCGTTAATTGGAGACTTACCATTGCCGAAAACTACGGGGCAAAGTGCACCGCCTTTGTCGAAATACATTTTCGTTTATATTCGTTTACATTTTCGTTTATAAAACAAAGATAGGTTAAGCTAAAAGCAGTTCTGGTTTCAATGTTAAAAAAACACATACATGTAGTATATCGCCAAGTCGATTACTTAACCACATTCATTTTTTTAACATTGGTATAGATGTTTGAGACAGCGTGACAGCCATTCAATGCGAAAGGGACTCAAGTCAATATAAATAGATGAAAACAGTTTTGTATTTTAATGTAAATATCAACCCACGCATAAGTGTCTCAAACTCTGACACTTGAATGAATTACGTGATGTACCAGTACTTCATGTTCGAACACATCCAGGACATGGCCGCGTGCCACTCAAGATTCACTACGAATCGAGGTTAAGAGTGTAACTAAACAATTTGATCATTTAAATAACTCATAACAACATATAGCTTATATTTGATTTAATGGGTCAATTTAGCATTTTATCACTACCGACATTCACAGGCAGTTTATATTTGATTTTCGAGAAAAGAATCAGTTAAGAAACCATCAGCTCCATATTTATAGGACATGCTATTGATAATACTAGGATGTTATATAGTCTGAACGATCACCATTTGTCACTATATAGTGGATGAGGAAACACGACGTAAGATGTATACCACATGTTCGCGATAAAGGGATAGAACAGCTTATTTTAGCACGACCCTCGTTACACAATACGCACAATTTTACAGCACATTACACGATTTACTCCCAAGTTAACATTTTATTGAATTAAATAACGAAATAGTGTTTTGTAAATGTTTGTAGTTAAAAAAGGGTTTCAGGTACACTTAATCATTGTGTCAACATCTGGTTTCGATTAACAGAATAGTGTATTATATATAGATTCTATCCATAGAATAGTGTACATCTGTATTAGTGTTTGGAGATTAATGATAATCACTACAATCGTCTAGTGATCGAAGCTTCTCTTAGTAACCATTTCAAGGTTATCTATATATACATATTACCTTAAATATAGGCGTATAATACTTCAGATAACGGCCACAGTTTCAATAAATAAAGAGATTGTGCCTTTGATCTACTGGACAGAGTACAGCTCTACTTGAAAACTTTCTATCCCGATCTAGTCTGTCATCAAGACCCTAAAGCAAAAATATTTAATTGATGACCAACCCAGTCTACAAAAGAATACCAAGTCTGGATCGTTTAGCTTGTTTTTAAAGCATCTTCTGGGCTCCATTTTTTTATAATACATGAAGTGTTTAAACATGTTGTCAATATTGAACAAAATATACTTCTAAAGAGACTAAATGTTAGTCTAATCCAGATCCCCAAGACTGGAGCTCATTATGAAGCATTAAGCCGAGTCTGGTTGTCTGTTTCTTGCACTGTTTATGTTACCAGGGGTATATAGACTCATTTAGATTGGGAATGCCAAAATACGAAAATACAAAATACAAAAAAGTAACACGCAGATTATGTTAAATGCATTAGTTTTGCAGGGCAAATCTTGAAGTACAGAATAAGTTAAAGCTTTGGGAACCATTGATTTCTGAGGTTCATTTTCATAACTGACCAGATTTAACATCTTCATAAGTAACAATTATGTCATTGCAAGAGACATAACTGCACTTAAACAATTTTTCAAAACATGCTTAACTCTGTCGTACGCTTTGAGAAATGATGTTTCTGAAGCAAATAAACTGAGAAACATGGGAATCGTCAACATAAACAAAATAAATATTTTAATAAAATTATATAATAATAATTCATTATTATATATAACAAGTAAGTGCGACCGAATCAAAGTGAAATCATACCAACAAAACTTAGATATAAATTTGAAAATAAAAGCAGTCAAAAGAGGATTTAAAAAATTGTTTAATGGCGTTATATATGAAGTTAACGATTTTCAATGTTGAATACATTTTTTTTTCAAGTAAACGTAAATGCCAAACATTCTTACCAAACCAATGTTGAAAAAAACATTTTAGGCATACATAATTTGAAATACAAAGCATGATCCCCCCCGCCCAACAAAATTCGCCCTTTTTTGGCTAAAGTGCTTTTATCTTGTACTCTTTTGAAAATGTATTATTTCTTTTGTTACTCAGTTTGTAAAACGAATTCGAAGGGACATTGAGTCTCGAATAACCAGACAAAGAAATCACTAGGTGAAAGTAATACTGACTTCTTCTCGTGATCTAAACAGTACAATACTTAAATCTTGCCTGGCAGATGATAATTGATTGATTCGTGACAATTCATATCATAAGTTTACTTATTACATATACGTCATTCTTCAAAATAAGATATCATAAGCAAAGATAAAGCTAAAGCATGGGCCCCGCTATCAGAGATCCCTTATGTATATTTACAATAGTATACACATCTCATAGCGGGGCCCATGAGCCAAAGGTTTCTTTTCTAAAATACAAATGACCTCGATAGTGTTGAAAAAAAAATGTTTAAATGTAAAAATGTTAGTTTAAACTCATTTAATATACTAAGTTGCTTAAGGAGACATGGATATCCGCTTGATTCCTTGCAAATTTAAATCAAGTTTAAAATATGTTTTTATCTAAAGTTTCATAAAATCTATTCATATTAAAAAAAAGTACTCATCTCAATCTTCTGAAATACAGAAAAACCTTATTGCTGAATATAACTGTCATAAGATGTATAAGTGGACGTAACTTGATATGATTATTAATTATACGTCAGTTCTGTTATCTATTGTAATTGATTTTTTCCCTGCTAAAATGATTCATTACTTGAACACTTTTAATTACATTTAAAAAATGAATGACATAGATGTCTGCCAGGCGAAATTAAAGATATGTTTACCATACCTGGCGTTCCTATTCCTTTAACAAGGCTGTCTATCCAGTCTTTATCAGTCATCTTCACCCTAGGGAAGGAGTTAAAAGCAGGGGGCAGATTCCGCCGACTCCGACTGCAGACAATTATGTTGTTCTCTCCTATATCCATGCACATATTCCGCGCCATTTCGAATATGTACATACTTTCGTCGGAGTTCAAGAAGTCTGGAGACAAAACTGCAACAACTTTATCAGCAGCTTCGAGTTTATCCTCGTATGCTTTGAGGATAAACCCGTTGGTACCGTCATAAAACGGCGATGTTTTGATTCCTCGCTCCTGTAGGGTTGAACCAAGGCGAGTTACTAGGTCCCTATCTTTAGTGGACTGGCGGTCATAAAGCAAAAACACTGTAAATCCATTCTTCTTTTTAACAGTTCCATATCCAAAGACGTTTGATTGATTGTTAAACAATGTTGAATGTCTCCTTTTCCTATTGTTATCCACCCCCATATTTGATTTCCTTCCCGAAGCGCCGAAAACGCTTATCAACTTGCGCCCTTTCCCGCCAACTACCTTGTGATCGAACACCTGCAAATAGCATCTACTCTTATCAAGATGTGCTCAACACCTGTGTAACTGAAGTAGTTATATATTTATAATGCCAACACACTTCCTCTTGAACGTTTTCATCATTCTACTTATCCTTTTCAAATATAGGGCTTACTTTCATCTTTTCTCATACTAGTAATAAAAATCATAAAAGCTTTTATTAAAATTCTATTCAAAGTATTAATGTCTCTTTGAAGTAGTAGTGGGATTGTGCAATAGAAACCTCTACTATGATCGACGCCAGTAAGCACGGGAGTGAGATTAACGATATGAAGGGGTGATCTATTGTGACGAAAAATTTATGTAAAAAAAAAAACCATAAAGAAATAAATGACTATATACACACAACACGGTAGATCCATTAAAACCGTCTAGTGACGGCGGGATACTTCTGATTTCTGTTAACTTTGTTAATGATATCTAATGTATGGAAACATGTTTTCTCAACGTTATTAGAATTTGAATATAATCATTATACAAGTCGACATATGGTTGAGGTGAATAAGTCTTGATTTCTTCAAACAACAAATGTCTATTGAATATAATTACTTACAAAGTAGATTTTAGTTAAGAAATAGAGTAGCCCTAACCACACATGACACATCGAATTAAAATACTAACGGTTTGTTAGCAGATAGAGCGGCTTATATATATATAATCGATTCTCGCAATATAATTTATAGGAGTATTTAACACAGCCAGACATAGTGCAGAAGTTACACATGCTAGAGAGGTTATATTTCAACAGCTTGTCGCTGTGTTTGAGAACTTTGTAGTAGTTACTTCATCCATAAACGAGAGGTTGATCCAGTTACACCACACCTGATCGCTGTTTGATTGACAGCTGAATTCGTCGAGGACGGAAGTCCGAGACGCAAATTCAGCTGTCAATCAAACAGCGATCAGGTGTGGTGTAACTGGATCAACCTCGAGTGATTTGATGAAGTAACTGCTTTGTACCACGCCCACATTGCACGTTGTCAAAATCTGCACGAGATCTGCGCAGGAAATTTGAATTTGAAATCATTCAGTTTCACATGACCACAATGTCGAGTCGCGAGTGGGATGACATGATTGACGACCTTATATTGTCGTAAATAATTAATAGACTATATAACTTTTCATTCAAGTACATTTTCACTAGCCTATGGTGTTTCAAATTGTTCAAAATGGATTATGTTCGATAGTCCTATTTGTTTGAATGTGCTTCATTAAAACTTGACGTTCTTTTTATTGTGCCATTTTATAGAATATTTACATCTTCTTCAGCAAATTCCTTTAGTGCGTGAACGGTAGGCGTGGCTTGCTCAACTGCAGCGAGCCAATGAGATAGCTACGATCAAAGGTTACTTCAGGCCGTGGTGTAACTATAAGATACACCACGGCCAATATCAAAGGGACCGACATGTGGGCATGGTACAAGAGTCATTATCTATAGTCAATATCTTATTTGTCAAAGCTGATTGAAAGCTCTATAGTCATTTTTAAAGTTTTGAAATACAGGTTGCACGTCTAAACGACTGTTCTTTAAGAAGTTGATGTACCCGAAATTCTCTATTTCTAATTTTTGGTGTATAAACGAAGAAACCTTGTTGCCTAATTGTTAAATTAAATAGAGGATATTATATGAGTGTCCATGATATACTATGTTTACGACACGAGTGGCTAAATATTAGTATTTCCCGAGCGAGAGCGAGTGATATACTGATATTTAGACACGAGTGTCGTAAACATAGTATGTCATGGGTACGAATATAATATTCTGTTTATTACCGTAGTCTCAAATTAAAGAAAATACTCAAAAACTACTTCCGAGCATAGGCGGACTAGCCGCCGCCGGCTCGTTCAGATTGTGACGTCATAGGTGAACCGTGACGTCAAAGCATTGTTTATAACGTGACGTCACAATGAAAAAGTGATATTTTGCCCTAGGGCAACATATGAAAAATATGAACCCTCGTAGGTAATAATACGTATTTAGACCTTACTATTTGTTCATCCTTAGCCTTTAACATCCTATATCCTAGTAAGAGTTACTTTTTCAGATATTCTTTCCCACGACCCAACGATCCACATAAAAAGTTCAAGTCTGAGCTTACGACCCAACCCGAGAAACGACCCAAATCATTAAATCAATATATGATATGTATACATATGATTAAGAAAATCGGTTATTGATATAATTAAGAGAAACAGCCCCTTTAGGTCTTCTTATACATACAATGTAAATATGTGACAATATGTTAATGAAAGAACATTTGTATTGTTAAAATGTCTTAAATCAACATGTTTGATAAATGATCTATACATAAATAGATAAATATATATAGAAAGTTGTCTTTCATTGTTATTAGCACTTTAGCAGTACGATGCCGTCATGGATTGAAAGTATATCATGCTCGAAAAGGAGGCGTGAGTCAGATTCAGCTTTATTTTTAGACTCTCATGTGTATAGCTAAGGGTGGTATTGAATCAATATACCGTAGGAAGAATGACAGAGAGCTGTTAACACTCACCGTAGTTTTTAAAAAATAGTATAAATTATATATATTCTTGAAATGAAAATAGAGCCATTGGTTCTGTAGCTCATCAGACTTCATATCAATTTTGCTTTAGGGTATGGCAAAAGTGGTTCCCCCCTTAGAAAGGGCCACAGGGTCTAAACATGTACATTTTTAAAACTAGGAGTCTGTACACAAGGTTTCAGCTTTCTAGGTCTTTTGTAGATGAAAATAAGTTTTAAGGGTGTGGCCCCTGTGGCTCTAATTAGGAGCAACGGGGCCCACCAAAGCAATGGTTTATAATTCTCACCAGTCAAGAAGTCTGTACACAAAGTTTCAGCTTTCTAGACCTAATGCTTCCGGAGAAGAAGATGAAAATAGGTTCTAAGGGCGTGGCTAGTTTCTAGGCCTTGTGCTCCTGAACAAGAAGTTGAAAATAGGTTTTAAAGGCATGGCCCCTGGGGCCTTATTAGGGGCCACAGGGCCACCAAATTTATAAAAAAATACAATCCCCACTAGTCAAGGAGTCTGTACACAAAGTTTCTGTGGACTGAGGATGAAGTTAGAGGTTGATACTGTTTTCATAGATTTGTGGAAAGCACAGTTGACTGACGATGAAGTCAGAGTTTGATATTGTTATCATGGGAAAGCAATGTGGGCTGAGGATGAATCGAACTTCAATACTGGTCACCTAGACTAACAAGAGTCATCAGAAGATGACATATCCCACCGGTTCCACATGATCGTAAGATGTAAACCTTTGACACGTTTCTATGGAAATAATAAAAAATAAAATTTTCAGAAATGTGAAAATATAAAAAGGCACCACTTCAGTAGGTGGGCAATACACATGTAAAGTTTCAGAAAGATATGTGGACCAGTTTTTGAGTTCTGCTCCGGAAACAAAACCTTCAATAAACAGAGTCCAAATAGGAGCCGTTTCGATGGAAATGATAAAAAATACATTTTTCAGAAATGTGAAAATATAAAAAGGCACCACTTCAGTAGGTGGGCAATACACATGTAAAGTTTCAGAAAGATATGTGGACCAGTTTTTGAGTTCTGCTCCGGAAACAAAACCTTCAATGAACAGAGTCCAAATAGGAGCCGTTTCGATGGAAATGATAAAAAATACATTTTTCAGAAATGTGAAAATATCAAAAGGCACCGCTTCAGTAGGTGGGCAATACACATGTTAAGTTTGAGAAAGATATGTGGACCAGTTTTTGAGTTCTGCTCCGGAAACAAAACCTTCAATGAACAGAGTCCAAATAGGAGCCGTTTGCATGGAAATAATAAAAAATAAATTTTTCAGAAATGTGAAAATATCAAAAGGCACCACTTCAGTAGGTGGGCAATACATATGTAAAGTTTCAGAAAGATATGTGGACAGGTTTTTGAGTTCTGCTCCGGAAACGAAATGATTACGGACGGACGGACGGACGGACGGACATACAGACGGACAGGGTGATGACTATATCCCACGGTATTACATACCGGTGGGATAAAAATGTATTGATCGCACACACCAGTACGTAATTCTGTGAACTGTCATATGTTGTATTGTCAGAAAGATATACTTGCATAATAATATACTGGTGGTAAGGTTAATACTTGTTTTATAAACCTTAAGAAAACAATATAGATAAAAAGTCCATGAAAATAGATACAGACAGAATTCACTGGCACATAAATATAAATATTACCTGATAAAGTGTTCATATGATTTTTACAAAGAGTGAATTAATTTTGTTTTATTACTCAAGCAAGAGTGAGGATAATAGATATATTTTCAGGTGTTTTATTTAAATCATATCAATTTTTTTTACAAAGGAAACTCCTTTCTTTATCACGGATTCTATTCCATTTAATTCTCTAAGGGGTATCTTCAAAACGGTCTGCTTCCCCTGCGACTGCTGGCTGCAGTGAGCAATGGTTTTATGATATCACAAACAATACGGTTAGCATACTTTTAGCAATCAGTTCTAGGTAAATAGGTACACGTGCTCATATTGAAGTATGTACATGTACGCCAACTCCTTTTTCAGTTTATTGGTAATATTTTTTATTATCAGGTTTAGAATAAATAAGAATGACAAACTAAAGTTCAAACAGTTATTTACTCTGGATGTTGGGGGTAATGATTTTAAAACTAGTTACCGCAAAGCAGAGCAGCCCCGAAACTTAGGGTTTCACCTTCCCCTGTACAGCCTTCTATACAACCTTTGTAAAATGGCCATTACCCAGAAAGAATTTGTGAGCTTGAACTTTATAAATCTTAATTTGAACATCATTTTCTCAAAAACCACTTTTTGATTTCAATATTTTATAAAAGGGTTAACTCTTATCTGGTGACCTTGAAAGTCAAAAACAAAATTATCACTTTTCATTGATAATATCCCTTTTGTATTGATTTGATGTTAATAGTTTAAATATATTCTAGATGTTACCCTACTGTGACCTTGGCCTATAATCGATTGTAGCGGAAATCTTTTCAAAATTGTGCACTTCTACAAGGAAGATATATACCAAGTTTCGTAACACAAAACCTTTTAAAGTTCTCATGTTTACAAAGAATTATTAAATGATTTTATAACTTGTGATCTTTACCTTTGACCTTGAACTTGAAGATGCGAAAAATAAATTCAGATATGCATTCGGAATGTGAAAAGCTTAATGGAAAAAAGTTATAGCCAATGGAACATGTGGGGCGGCGGTTGGAACTTCACAAAAACTGATAGCATTAAGAGTCATGAAACAACATACCATTTAGGATTTGGGTTTGGATATCATTGGTTGGTATTTATGTGTTTACTCAAGTGAATTGATTATTATATTATTATTACATATTGGAGAAGTCAATGTTTACCTGTCCACTGTTATCTGAATATCTCTCGACAAATAGGATGGAAAATATCTGCAGTTACTCACCTGCAAAATTGAATTGGAATGAACACTGCTAATAGAAAGTTTATTTTAAGTCTTTACACATCTAGTCATATAGAGAAGGATAATTATGTTTCTACATGTTATCAATGCGCATGTCTTGATCCCAGCGTTACCAAGATATTCTTAGATACAAGAGTTCGGAGAGTGTGTCATATCTGTGTCATTTTTCCGATAGTAGTGAAAATATTTTTTTTAATGAGTAGAGGTTGAAGTTCAACAGTTTGACATCAAGAATATGTCTATAATGTCAGTAGGTTACACTTGCGACGGGCTCTAATCCTAGAAGCCAAACAACATGGGAATAATGCTTTTTGGTTTTGCATTCAAACATAGAATACATAGAATATTGGTCAGTCCTTGTTGAATAGTGTATATCACTGATTGGAAACGTGTTTAATATTTTTTCTTGTGGTGGAGATGAACTTGATGAAATATACATGGTAATTTGTTAAAAAAGACATACTCCTGTTTTTGTAAGTGTCGGGAGGATCAAGATTGAATTCTGCAAAACTTATGTAGATAGATTAATGGAAACTGGTATTCTTTACCATTTGAATAAAATAAACCAGAATATAAGTGACAATACAAATAATTGTATAAGTAGTTGATTTATTTTAAATGCATATAAATATATGTACAATATACACAATACTATATACAAAGATACAATGAATAAATGCTTTTGTATTCCTTCAAGAGCAAATTGTCAGAGTAAAAGATACAAACAATGAATGATAAAAAATGATGAAACAATGACTTGGAAGACGAAAGACTTTCAAGATCTGTTGAATACTAAATACTTACTTTGATTTAGTATTATTAATTGAAAGAAATATCAGGAATGTAGGATCAAAGTTCTTTCATCAATAATCTTAAAAAAGACCCAGTATTTCTGCCCAGTAAGATAATAATGGAATGATTTTCAGAGCTACATATTCCAATTATACAACAATATTTAAGGTATCTTTCAAGATACTGGTGTCATCAATACAAGAAATAAATCAAAAGACAGTGTAAACTGTTTCAACTGTATACTGAACTTAAAGGGGCAGTAGCACGTTTTTAGGGAGAACATAAGGTGATGTCAGAAAAATAACAAGCAGCTGACATGGTCGAGCTATATCCCCCGCAAATTGCACAATATGTATAGGTTTTCCTTATCATATTGCTGATTAATTTTTGTCGCACAAATTAACAAAAAAAATCCAGGATATGAACAAAACTGTTCTAATAAAAAAACTAAATCATACCAACTTTATGTTCACTGTTGGGCATAATTCGACTTAACTGACAAAATTAAAATCAAACGAATGAATTTATGTATTATGTATTTGGATCTCCAAGATCAATTTGATCATATTTAAACAAACATATTTTCAAAACTGTTCTTCATGACACACCAACATATGATTTGTATCTCCATAACAAATTAAATTGGATCAAAATGTGATGATTAGTTTAATTGTAAGATAGGCAGGACTTGTAAGAGATTTCCAACAGAGTTCAAATTTTTTGCCAAAAAAGGCAAGATTTTATATAAATATTTTCAAAATTGTTCTCCATGACACACCTTCATATGATTATGTATCTCCATATCAAATTTGATCAATATGTGATGATTAGTTTAGAAGTTATGAGCCGGACAGCACTTGTAACAGTTTTCCAACAGAGTCCTCATTTTTTGCCAAACAAGGCAAAATTTTATTAAAATATTTTCAAAATTGTTCTTCATGACACACCTTCATATGATAATGTATCTCCATATCAAATTTGATCAATATGTGATGATTAGTTTAGAAGTTATGAGCCGGACAGCACTTGTAACAGTTTTGCAACAGAGACCTCATTTTTTGCCAGAAAATGCAAAATTTTATTAAAATATTTTCAAAATTGTTCTTCATGACCCCCCTTAATATGACTATGTATCTCCATATCAAATTTGATCAATATGTGATGATTAGTTTAGAAGTTATGAGCCGGACAGCACTTGTAACAGTTTTCCAACAGAGTCCTCATTTTTTGCCAAACAGGGCAAAATTTTATAAAAATATTTTCAAAATTGTTCTCCATGACACACCTTCATATGATTATGTATCTCCATATCAAATTTGATCAATATGTGATGATTAGTTTAGAAGTTATGAGCCGGGCAGCACTTGTAACAGTTTTGCAACAGAGACCTCATTTTTTGCCAGAAAATGCAAAATTTTATTAAAATATTTTCAAAATTGTTCTTCATGACCCCCCTTAATATGACTATGTATCTCCATATCAAATTTGATCAATATGTGATGATTAGTTTAGAAGTTATGAGCCGGACAGCACTTGTAACAGTTTTCCAACAGAGTCCTCAGTTTTTGCCAAACAAGGCAAAATTTTATTAAAATATTTTCAAAATTGTTCTTCATGACACACCTTCATATGATAATGTATCTCCATATCAAATTTGATCAATATGTGATGATTAGTTTAGAAGTTATGAGCCGGACAGCACTTGTAACAGTTTTGCAACAGAGACCTCATTTTTTGCCAGAAAATGCAAAATTTTATTAAAATATTTTCAAAATTGTTCTTCATGACCCCCCTTAATATGACTATGTATCTCCATATCAAATTTGATCAATATGTGATGATTAGTTTAGAAGTTATGAGCCGGACAGCACTTGTAACAGTTTTCCAACAGAGTCCTCATTTTTTGCCAAACAGGGCAAAATTTTATAAAAATATTTTCAAAATTGTTCTCCATGACACACCTTCATATGATTATGTATCTCCATATCAAATTTGATCAATATGTGATGATTAGTTTAGAAGTTATGAGCCGGGCAGCACTTGTAACAGTTTTGCAACAGAGACCTCATTTTTTGCCAGAAAATGCAAAATTTTATTAAAATATTTTCAAAATTGTTCTTCATGACCCCCCTTAATATGACTATGTATCTCCATATCAAATTTGATCAATATGTGATGATTAGTTTAGAAGTTATGAGCCGGACAGCACTTGTAACAGTTTTCCAACAGAGTCCTCAGTTTTTGCCAAACAAGGCAAAATTTTATTAAAATATTTTCAAAATTGTTCTTCATGACACACCTTCATATGATTATGTATCTCCATATCAAATTTGATCAATATGTGATGATTAGTTTAGAAGTTATGAGCCGGGCAGCACTTGTAACAGTTTTGCAACAGAGACCTCATTTTTTGCCAGAAAATGCAAAATTTTATTAAAAATATTTTCAAAATTGTTCTTCATGACCCCCCTTAATATGACTATGTATCTCCATATCAAATTTGATCAATATGTGATGATTAGTTTAGAAGTTATGAGCCGGACAGCACTTGTAACAGTTTTCCAACAGAGTCCTCATTTTTTGCCAAACAGGGCAAAATTTTATAAAAATATTTTCAAAATTGTTCTCCATGACACACCTTCATATGATTATGTATCTCCATATCAAATTTGATCAATATGTGATGATTAGTTTAGAAGTTATGAGCCGGGCAGCACTTGTAACAGTTTTGCAACAGAGACCTCATTTTTTGCCAGAAAATGCAAAATTTTATTAAAATATTTTCAAAATTGTTCTTCATGACCCCCCTTAATATGACTATGTATCTCCATATCAAATTTGATCAATATGTGATGATTAGTTTAGAAGTTATGAGCCGGACAGCACTTGTAACAGTTTTCCAACAGAAACCTCATTTTTTGCCAAACAGGGCAAAATTTTATAAAAATATTTTCAAAATTGTTCTCCATGACACACCTTCATATGATTATGTATCTCCATATCAAATTTGATCAATATGTGATGATTAGTTTAGAAGTTATGAGCCGGGCAGCACTTGTAACAGTTTTGCAACAGAGACCTCATTTTTTGCCAGAAAATGCAAAATTTTATTAAAATATTTTCAAAATTGTTCTTCATGACCCCCCTTAATATGACTATGTATCTCCATATCAAATTTGATCAATATGTGATGATTAGTTTAGAAGTTATGAGCCGGACAGCACTTGTAACAGTTTTCCAACAGAAACCTCATTTTTTGCCAAAAAATGCAAAATTTTATTAAAATATTTTCAAAATTGTTCTTCATGACACACCTTCAGATGATTATGTATCTCCATATCAAATTTGATCAATATGTGATGATAAGTTTAGAAGTTATGAGCCGGACAGCACTTGTAACAGTTTTGCAACAGAAACCTCATTTTTTGCAAAACAAGGCAAAATTTTATTAACATATTTTCAAAATTGTTCTTCATGACACACCTTCATATGATAATGTATCTCCATATCAAATTTGATCAATATGTGATGATTAGTTTAGAAGTTATGAGCCGGACAGCACTTGTAACAATTTTGCAACAGAGTCCTCATTTTTTGTCAAAAAATGCAAAATTTTATTAAAATATTTTCAAAATTGTTCTTCATGACACACCTTCATATGATTATGTATCTTCATATCAAATTTGATCAATATGTGATGATTAGTTTAGAAGTTGTGAGCCGGACGGGACTTGTAACAGATTTCTTACAAAATTTACCACTTTTTCTCCAAAATTATAATATTTTATGTAGATATTCAGAAAATTGTTTCCCATGACACATTATAACATGTTTCTTCATGTCCATAACAAATTTGAATTGAAATGGTTGATTAGTTACAAAGTTATGAGCCGGACACAAAGTGTAACGGACGGACGGACAGACGGACGGACGGACGGACGGACGGACGGTACCCATTTTAATACCCCCCGCAACTTCGTTGTTGCGGGGGATAAAAATTAATGGTTCCAATTGAAAGACAATGTATTTAGACTAAATGAAGCAGTAATAATTCAAATATATAATGCAAATTTTAGCCATGTGATTCCTTTTTCTTACAAAAAAAAGAATTAAAGGTGTTCACACAAAATGGCCGCCAATGGATTTTATGTGAATCTTCATAATTTGTCCTCTGATTATGGATAATTGAATTGTGTTATGAGATTTTTGACACTTTTAATATAATACAATTAGCATTAACGTACAATTATCAGTGAAAAATTAAAAATATGAAATTGTCAAAAAACTTGCTACTGCCCCTTTAAACATTGAGCAATGATTGAGAAGGATCCAGAGATTTTCAAATTGCAGCTCCAAAATCAATTTTACTCAATGATCATAAACTTATTTCTCTAAGCTTACAAACAAGACATTAATCCAGATGACAACGGGTGTTAGCCTCAAACAATCCAGCAAGCTAAAGGTTAATAACACAAGTATCCTCTATTCATGAAATATCAGTGACAGTGAATAAAATAAAAAATGTTTGTTTTCGAAAAAGGAATAATAAATTTTTATTTTTTTTCGTATATAAGAGGATACAAAATCTGCTTCTATTTAATTTTTATTTCTTGATTAGTAAAGGCTCTGGCCTATTGTAGGAAACACGAAGGTGACCTCAATTTCATATCTTATAGATGACACCCCCTTATTGTTTGAGCTGGTGAGGGCACCCTTTGAAGATTGAAACTGCTACTGTACAAAGACTTTAAGAACTTTGATATTGGAAATGAGAAGGAAAGGATTGTACAGGTATATCTCTTAAAAGTCACTTTTACATATCTCCTTGCACTGAAAAAATCAATAAAACACAAGGAAAAAGTAAACAAGACCTCATTGACAAAAATAGAAATAAAAATTCAATAAAATTCTAGTGTTTTATATTCAATATCATATTCAACAATAACAACATTTTGTAGAAATGTTGAGAAACAGTGTCACATTAAATGAATCAACATTAAAAGAATTAAACACAGATTTAAGTATTGGCACATAAAGATGATGAGCTAAAAGGTAGTAAAAATGTGTTTTATGAAATCCAGTATTGTTATATTTAAAAGTGATTATCAATCTTGATCTTGACATCTAAATTATTAATCATGTAACAAACTATTGATAAAATCTATAACTTGATCTTCATAAAATCACCTAAGCTCTAAAGGCATTGACATAGAACTTATTCAGTTGAAATGTAAATCATTAATCATGTAACATACTATTGATAAAATCTATAAAATGTCTACCTCTATAATTCTAAAATATTATTTACATCTACTGGTATATAACTGGAAGGATTCATGCACTGGTCAATAATTCTATTGTTTTATGTTGATCTACGATCTCTATGTCTAAGTTTGACCAGTGGTCACACATAAATATGACCTATAATGCTTCATTGAAACCCAAAGTACCTTAAAGGGACAGTCCTATTAGGGTATTTTTGTAGAAACATATTTCACTCTTAATACTCTCTTCTTAAACAAATTGTCAAATATAAATCAACATAACTCTTACTCCCAATAACCTGTTCCAACTTGGTTGTGTTATAATCATGTACTAATTGCATCATATGCATAACTGAAATGTCCCCTTGAATTTTGTTTCCACAATAAACACCCCAATAGGACTGTCCCTTCAATGGGTCATAGATATAGCTAGTGTATAGCTAACATAGATGGAAATAAATAACTGAATACAAGATTCCTCTGCATATTTTGCCACAAAAGTTTCAAAACCTGTGAAAACACTTTAAGTTCTCCTACCATTTAGCTGACTATTTGCTGATGATAATTAAACATACATAGCCGTTCTGGCACTTTAAGAGATTTGATAATCTAGCCTCTGTATTTCATAGTAAAAGATGATTCTGTCATAACTTAACAATTGTGGTATGGTCAATCTGTACAGATGTCAAAATGGATTACATTTGATATAAACCATACACCTGCTAACTTAAGAATATTTTATACATAAATTTGTTACATCTTTAATATATGAATTAGCTACTATATACCAAGAGGTTCAAGCACAAATTTTAAATCTTTCTCACTGTGAACTGATTACCGTAGGTTAATTTTGGTCTATTACTTTGTGAATAAGCCCCCTGATGCTGTGACATCCTTGATTTAGTCTGAGGTTCTGAAAACCATGGCATGCCAGTTATCGTGAAAAAGAATGAGCGCCAGCATCATCACGAGGGAGGAATTTGGACAAAGAACACTATCTATACTTGAGGAACTACATCAATACTCTACAATATCTAGTTGTTCTTGCTTGAGGAACCACATGAATACTCTACAATATCTAGCTGCTTAAGCACCTCTTACTACACACTTGAGAGGATGAGAGAATATCACAGATAACATGGAGCAAAGACTTCGAGGGGTTATCCTCTCACTAGAGGGAGGTTATCTCTAAACACATGGTCAGACATTGCTCATAGTGGATTGCTTTTGAGAGTTAGTGGAGTCAGAACAAAATTTTAATGTTAATTCACACCTCAACATACAATGACATAACATTTAAAATCATTGTCGAAAATTAAGTTCAAAAGATCCACTGATTGATGAGCATAATTCAAATTTGTAACAAAATTTGAAAATTACAAAAATGTGGGGTAAGTTTTATGTATCTAAACCAAACTCAAAAAGTAAAGTAATCCTCAATACTTGAATCGAGAACGAAACGAAAGTATCAAGATTTTGGAAGGCATCACATTACACAGAACCAAATTAGATTCATTGCTTTTCCGTACGTTATAATTTCTGGCATGAAATGAGTGATGTCACAGCGCTAAAGCACTTTCATGAAACAAGGGCCTGAAGCGCTATAAGAACCCTTCCTGAGATGAACTGTTGTGTCAAGCTCTGCGACTGCCAGCGGTCAGCTGAGTTCCCACTGGCCATGCATGAAGATCCCTCTGTCCAGCACTGTATCCTGGGGAGGTCAGACAGAGGACTTGATGATGGGGGAGCTGGTCATGGCACCGAAAGAGCTGAGAGGATTCTTCATCTTGAGGTCCAGCTCATCCTGTAGGACTGCCGCTCTCTGTTGGAGGGAGTTCACCTGGGACTTGAGGGACATGATCGTGTCTTCTAGCTCCTGGGGAGGGGGCAAAGTGCTTATCAATATAAATTCCAAGACATGTGTTAGGTATAGGAAGTCAGAAAGAAAAGCCTTTACAGATGATTTCTCAAAGTTTTCTTATTTTGATATTGTTTTGAAAGCAGATTTTTTCAGTCTAATTTTTAGGTGAGAAGAGGAAATAAATGACTTATCTAAAAGCACTTTATGTTGAGAAAAGATGATCTTTCCAAGTGAACTTGTATTCTTTACCTGTCTGACTACTGCAGGCATCAAACCTCTCATCTTCTCCTCATAACTCAGCTTCAGCCGTGTCATCTGTCAAAGAAGTAACAAATAACAGTTAATATGCATCTTTCTTTTTAAGTTTCAAAGAAAACTTTCCAAAAAGAGTGGATATATCGATACATTTAAAAATTTTGTTTGCTTAGATATATTCTCCAATAGGCATCTAGTAAAAAGCACAAGAATCTCGAAGAAAAAGCTCACACTTAACCCCGACTTCATGAAAATCCTGAAAAGTGACCTAACCTTTTTCTCCCAGACCCACCTTCTCCTGGTCAGCCTCGTCACTCCTCTCCCCTGTTTTAATACTCCCCTCCCGATCTATCCCCAATTCTAAGGCTCCGCCCATACCTCTCCTTCCCTCTGACCATCTCCTCCCTCCTGAGCAGCCTCCCGCCCCTGTGTTCCTCTCCCCATCTGTCCCGACCATTGTCTCCTAAGCCCCTCAAGCCCCTAGCCTATCCCCCATCTGTCCCCACCCACCTTCTCCTCCTGGTCAGCCTCCCCCCTCTGCTGCTGTCTGTCCAGGTGACGAGATCGGCTCCTCTGGGAGTCCAACTCCTTCTGCAGAGCCTGCAATACATCCACATAGGTCGTGAGACACAGCCTTCATGTCTAATTCATAACCATCATTCCATAATTCAAACACAAAATTCATAATGAATTTAGTTGGAAGAAACTAGGAAAACCCTCATATGATAATAAGTTCTAAGCAGGAACTTTTTCGTTATTTAGAGCAGAAAAGAAGCTAGCTACTCTTCACTCGATCGAAGAGACTGTTGGGGTATATTGCATTGTAAAGATATGTGGAATGAGAGCAGGTAGATTGTGTGACTGACTCACAGTGAGGTTGGTTGAGTACTGCTTCTTCATGGCCTTGCGGTCAACCTCCTGTTGGGTGACCAGCTCAGCGATACGGTGGTCACTCTCCTCTCGGATCCTGCACACAGACACAAACTGACCGGTCATATTACCCACATCATACTCTGTATCAACTGAAACCATTCTGGGCATAACTACATACAATAATGTAACACTCTAGTTACTGTACGCTATCAATTACAGGACAGATTCCAAAATAGGCTATTTAACAACATAAAATTATGTTGAGGTGAGCATAATATAACATAAGTTTGAAGTTTTTCTTTTTAAGGCAGCATTGCAAATTTGATATTTATATAATGTAGTTAATATCTAAACAGATTCTAAAAGTGTTAATGAACTGGAGTCTCAAAATATACCACTAACAGAGTTGTTGAGATGTATACTTATGATAATGACTGTGAGTTGATGAGTCGAAGTTGTTACTGACCTCTTGATCTCGTCCCGGAGCTGATTGGTCGATGCCTGGAACTCGGCCACAACCTGCATCAACAAACACACAACTTGCAGTGGACTGATTGATCATATTCATAAAGTCAGTTAGAGAGGAAATCTCATCCAAGCGTCTTCTGATTTCAGATATATCAACACGAGTTGATAAGGTTACAACAAGGTCTGTCAAGGATCTTGATCAAGAAGTTGATATATTTGATATTAAAAGACTCAAGAGTGGGAGTATATTTATCATTAAATAAAAATTTTCATTTCATGTTTCATTGAGGAAAGTAAATAGTCTGAATGCTCCTCTGTCTTTAGACTCACATTGTTATGTCATAACATTTTGGCATCATCATCATGTTCATGATGTCATTGTGATAAATTACTTGATCATGTAAAACAACTGTGTTAATACTCAGTGAAGGCAGGCCATTGTTAAAATATATGTCGAAACAATATCTCCTATGAGATATCGGTTATTTCCCAGTATTAAGTGGTAAATCTTGTGAAAATTGGTCGAACACTTAATGCTTACACATCACTATGACACTACATAAAGCTATGTATAGCAATAGCTTAATCCCTTGTAAAACCAAACATATAAACCCTGTTTAGTTGAGTATGATGGCACTTGTATTATTCTGGGTTTTTTTCAGGCTTAATTCCTGGTGTAAAAGAGGTAAGAGTTATTCTTTTCAGAAAATGTAGAAAGATTCAAAAGGTACATTTGGAAACATAATTTCAACAAATTCTAAACAGGATGACATTTTCTACCCGTGTTGAGAGGGAAAGAGAAGAAGTATAAATACATCAGCTATTAATACCTTACTGGTGCTAGACACATGAAATCACTTTTGAGCATTTAAAAATTAACCAGCATAGCAAGAGAGATTGGTGTTATCATGATAATGGGACTACTATTAGTTAAGCGCCTTGAGCAACCACGAGTGGTTGGATATGCGCGCTATATAAATATCCATATAATAATATTACAAACAGACGCCTATCTTCCTTTGCTTCAGAATTAGTAGGAAGAACAGATGATGATTCTGTTCCATAAATGTTCCTTGATGAACTATAAGAATTCAGATGTCTTGAAATCAGATATATCTTGAAATCAGTTGTACAGGTGAAGCAGAGATCGTTTCAGGTACGAACTACTGTTAAGAGCTCAGGAGGTCAGATAAGAGTATCTACACGACTGATCTGTGTGAAGAAGCAGATTGTTGCTACTCTAACACAACATGAACACGCTTCTCCTAACTTGTCTTCTTGGAATCGGAATTTCTCATGCAGCACAGTTGGTGAGCAGAATCAAATAACTTTCTTCGATTGTTTGATATATTTAGATAATGATGAAAAAGGATAAAAGAAAACAATTAAGATCAAAGTCAAAAGCTGTCCCTCAAATTGACTGATTTTAACAAGAACTTGTGGAAATTGTATTTGATAAAATCATGGCTTTCCAGGTATGGTAGTGTAGATGATTTGAATATTTGGTAGCTGGGAACACCCTTCTCAACATGAGCATATGTAACGGATAAAGACTGATCATTAGGGCTTTCAGTCAAATGAATGCCCACTGCTCGAGGAAGCAGCCAAAGGGGAGGGCTTTAGCATGATGTAAAGTTAGAGAGAGAGGTCATTATACCAAAAATGTAGGAATTACTTGCTTGCCTAACCCTCTTCAAAATGGAAAAAGAGTCACTAATAAAATCTGGCTTTAATCATTCAAGTCTTAGGTTTGAGAGGACCTATGAATCAACACATTTCATCTTAACCCTGGTGATACAGTTGCCCACACTGCTTTATGGTTGGTATGCAGTTGTACGTAGTTCAGTGTTTGAGATGACCCATTGCCAAAAACATTTCACATTGGTATTTTTATTTGAGTTAAATTTTAAAGAGTTAGCCATGTTGTACAATAACTGTCATCTTAACATAAACATCTCAACATAAAAATATAGATATTTGAAATAGGACAATATAAATTGAGAGAGCTTTGTAAATGTTCGTTGAGAGTGTGTTAAAACATCCATGAGGCACAGAAACATCACTGATCTCCCGATATTTTTTATTTGCTTTCCCTCAATTGCTATTATTTATGAAGACACATATCAGTACCCCCACTTAGGAACTGCCAATATTGCTAGATTTCAAGTCATTTCACTGGAAATGTAGTGACTAGGCTTAGGAGTGAAATCCTTCCAAAGCAATAAGTGATAGAAGTCACAAGGACAAATGTAACACATGAAGCAGTATATAAGACAGTGGAACACAGACAGACAGACAGACGTCCCTGTTTCAGCTGAGCCTGTCTAGTTGCACGGCCGACTCCCAGTGTGGGGCGGGAGAGTGCTGTGCTATACCCTCCGCCCACCCCATCATGAGCAAGAGACAGGACCCCGTACAGGCCACTACAGGTACAGTTCACACATTATATTCTTCCTAACCAGTCTGTATGGTCTAAATCTCTTCACTTGTGCCTTATCTTTCTTTGGTAACACAATATTCAGGACAGCTAATCTTTGGTCACTGGTCATCCAAAGTGAGTGAGCAAGTTCTTGTTAAGGCAATATTTCAGGCATAAGTGGCATGATTGTGGTAACTGTGTTATTACACAGCATACATATTTACTGACAAAATGATGTTTTTGAAATCTGCAGTACATGTATTCTCTAAAATGCTAGAATATTTTTTCAGATATTCTAAGCCATCAGAATACATGTATGTTGACATTGCATATTTTCATGTTGACTATTCCATTAATTCTGTGCAGTATGACAGTTAAGTTTCGCAGGCCTGTATTATTAACCATTAGTAATGTGAGTGTTTGTCTGCAGGCAGCTGTATGAGGTACAAGAAGCTGGGGGACAGCTGCAACGTGTTTGACAAGGCTAACGGTTACTGTGGGTGTGAGAGCGGCTCCCACTGCGTGTTCGAGAGGACAGACATCCGCAGGTCTCCTCCCATGTGGCCAGGACGTACTTTGTGTAAAGCAAACTAACTCACGAATAAACACCTCATCTTTATACATCTTGTCATTTACAGTTGTTTGTAAGGATTTCGAATTCAGTAATACCGGAAATGATGTAAGAACCATTTTATAAGAATGAATGATATCCATGTTGTGTTATGGCGCTTGTAATGGCAAGATGAAATACAATAACACTGACTTAGCAATGAAATATTGAGAAAATATGTATTAAAACAGCACGCATCATTTTAAAAATCATATAAAATAAATAGCAATTCCATATTTGGAAGCTTGTGAGTAAACAAAAATAATCCATTACCAAAATGGAAGGTGAAAATCATTCACAATATATATTCCACTTCAATGCAAACTATTAGTACCAATAAAAGAATTCTGAATTTACGAAATAACAAATCGATATATAGTTAAAGCAATATCCTCACACATTCAATTACCCAGACCAACAGGATGTCTGCATTACACTAAGAGAACCTAGCAAGAAGACCTGTTACATCCCCGCTCACTCAGAGCCTTATGATAAAACCAAGGGGTAAAAGTTGAGATGTTTAGACTAGTTGAGTGAGGATGGTTATATTAGTGTAAACAGGTTCTTGAGAAATTATTGTTAAGCGTTAATAAATAATGCTCTATCGAGTGGTAACTCATTAATTCTCTAAAGCAAGAATCTGGCTTGTAACTTGTTAGTCTTATAAAGCTTGCATACATACTGAATTTAGTGGCAGATTTCCATACAACCAACTGGCCTGCCAAATATAACCAACTACATCAATATCTGTCCTACAGAAAAGGTTCTACATGATTCACTAAACCCAAGCATAAATCAAATTAAAACACAATATACAAATGTTAGCTTTCTGTCAAATGGTGTAGAAAAGAAAACAAGTTTCATATTGTAGCAATTTGCCAAAAATTAGATATTATTTATTTCTTTTAAATGGTTTATTCATTTCATTTCAGTCGGTATACATTTAAATGTATATGAAATACAAATGTCAGTTTTCAAAATCAAAGTGAAGCATTCATAAAATACAGGCATAGTCAAAATTGGATATTTATTGAATATATTCAGAAAAGAAGAATAACCAATCTGCATTTGTTGAATTTTTGCCTAAATAGAAACTGTACTTGAAAAAAAGAGAAAAAACTATATTCTATGGGTATGTGGGAGCAAAGCTTTGCTTCAACATTCAATTCTAAAACTGAGTTGACTTACTTTCATCATCTGAATTTGTATATAAAACACCACTGCATTCATAAAGTATGTTTTTTTGTGGAATTTTATAAAAATCTGTTAAATTGGCTTTATACCTTTCTATGTACAAGTTCTTATTTCATTAAAAATGTTTTTTTTTATACAAACTAATTTTTAACAGTTACCTTGATCGTTTTATTATTTTTTTGAGGAGTGACAAAATAAAATGATCTGATAACATACCCTATTCATTTCTAAATAAGAATATGCAATTCTATTTAGAATTCTGTTTTAGTTTTTGAGTACTTCCTCTTTTCATAAATGTTAATTTAACAGCATTTCTCCTGAAATTAATCTAGATGACAGTGTGAGTTAGCCTAAAACAATGCAGCTGGCTAAAAGTTAACAATCTTCACCCACCTCTGTAGACTTGTGCCCTCTCTCTGCATACTCCCTCTCAATGTCTTTCAGTCTCTGGTTGGTCTGTAATAGAACGAGATCAATTATCATAACAAAAACTTTGATTCTTAATTTATATTTTTGAGAAATCGCCAAAACTAAAATTTTAAATCTCTAATTATTTGGAATGAATAATTGGTTGATTCTAGCAGTATAGGGGCAGATAACTTTTCCTGCAGCACACTGAAATGAATTTTTTTTCTAAATTGTCCTCTTGACGATGTCTGTAAATACATCCGAGGAACTTAACATAAATCAGGAATAATGAGGAATGGTTACACAATCAATTATTTAATTTTTATGACCATTTATTTGTTATAGTAGTTGATTCATTCAGGAAATGAATGAAAGGGAAACAAGTGACATGTACCAATTCCACGGTCATATGTTACATGCACGCAAGGTATAAGACATATGTTATCTGCATTTAGAGAGACACATTTACACAAATGAGCACATGTGCACATATCCTTTTTACCCAACAATGATTGTTTTTGTTGTCTGTGATGTCATTACATTACAGTTTATGACATACACTAGCAGATCATCATGGGAAAAAGGCTGTTTTCAGGATATTTACATTGGACTAAAATAGAATAAAATTGGTAACAAAATTAAATCACTCAGAAAGGTGTCATGTTTTGCTTTTGTTTGGATAATACCATCCTGCTACATCAGTGTATATGTCTCACCGTTATGCTCCAACCTATCCCCTGAAATCCATATAGCATAAACAGTCATTTCGCTACATAAAGTTATCAATCAAATGATGGCCTTTCAGCAATAGTGGCAAACTCATCCCCGGACTTCATTTCGCATACTCACTGCATGATTCAAATTAACCACTGGGAGTGTTATCAGATAATATATCTCATGTTCCACTGCACTTCCCCCTAAACTCCAAACAGCGTTATATAAGATTTTGACGAGAGGCATCGCTAGACAACAGTGTATGGAATTCAAAATAGTTTGCCTAAAAACAGACAGGCAATAAAAAGCATTGAGTAACCAGCCCTCAGCAAAACGATGGTTAATGCTATAAGGATATTAGGGGATAGGTTGGAGAATAACATGGAGACAAATATGCTGATGTAGCAGGATGGGGTAATACAAATATTCCCACTTGTTTTGTAAAAGCTACATGACTGATCCACTTCCTTAGGTAATATGACTCTGCATGTACAAGAGAGGTACATACCTTCTCCAGCATAGCCTCCATCTCTCCACTGTGTGACTTCTGTAGCTCTAGACGCTGCTGCTCCATCTCACTCCGAAGTCGACTCAACTAGTCACACACAGACATACATACATGGGTTAGATGATAACAACAGGGCAGTGATACGCAGTCAACTCTTACCAAACTTCAAACTGAACAACTATTCATAATCAATCAATTACCTACAACTACAACAAATCAACCATAATAATTACAGACATAGTTCTATGGTTTAAGGTGAGACAGAACAGTGTGCTTAAACTAAGATTCTCACTAATTGACTGTCACAAACGTATGTAACATTGTGACATCCCATCCCTTCAGAACAACAATGCACCATTGTTATTACACTAGCAATATCATATCCCAACCCACCACTAAAGTCGTGAAGTTCCTACCTCCTGCTGGTGGTCCCGCTGCATCTTCTGCTTCTCCTCCTCCCGCAGCAGTCCCAGCTCCACCAGCTGTTGTTTGCGCAGCTGGTTCGACTGGACCAGCTCCTCGCGCAGCTCCCGCACCTGGCTCTCGCTCTCCACCACATTCTGGGGAGATATAAACTTCACTTTACTGGGACTACACTATGCTGGGACTTCACTATACTCATACCTCACTATGCTTTTTCTTCACCATAATGGGACTACTCTTTTCTGGGACTTCACGATGCTCATATTTCACAAGACTCATACATCACTATATTCATACTTTCCAGATGTAGCTTGATGAGATGTTGAAATACAAGTACAAATGTCCTCTTTTTAATTGACTTATCTGATAAGATCAAGGCACTTGGACCTTCATCCTTACAATGGACGAGGAGAAAGGGACATTGTATCTAAAGTCAATATACTGCAACATAATTACAACATGGGTTTTGTACGACAATACTTTCAATTTATATACTACTGTGTAAGGGAAAACCAACCCCAGTAAACATAACATAACATTTCAGTTGACACAATCTTAAGGGTGCAGCCAGCTATACACTGAAGTACCTTTGAGTCCTTGTCCTGCCGGTCCCTGTACCGAGCCTCTAGAGAGCGGAGCTCCACTCGGTGACCTTCCTTCAGCGTCTCCACCGCCTTCTCATGCTCGGACAGGATGTACTCCTTCTGAAGGTGAAGGTCATGCAGCATCTGCGACCTCTCGTGCTCGAAGGATACCTTCATCTCTGTTATCTGTCAACAACAAGTGAAATAAATGTCAGTTATAAGAGGTCTAGAAGATGCATTCTTCATCAGGTGAAAAGAGAGGAAACATTATATCTGAAAGTGTGTTCTTTTGATGAAGAAGCAAACAATATCTTGCAAACTGTTGCTCTTATGATTGTGTCATATTTACTTAATATTTACTTATAGCTTGTAGCAAATTGTGTGCTTATTTTCGATGTAAAAGAATTTCCTCTGTGATAATGAAGTCTTCTCCAATTTAATGATAATATTAAAGTGAAAGCAGGTACAAAGAAACTGATTTTTCTTGATTTTCAGACTTGCTTACAACTGTAGAATACTCAGATTTTACCATTATCGCTCTGTTCTTAACAAACAAATCATAAATGCCCGGTTTATGGTGCTCTGGAAAATACATTGTTGTAAATTATTTGGTACAAATGTTCTTCACCCACCTGTCTTTCGAACTTTGACCTCTCTTGGTCCAACTGTCGATTCAACTCTCTGTTCTGTTTTTCACGCGTTTGCTTTGACTTGTTTAGATCGGACTCAACCTGGGTCATCTGAACACATGGAAACAAAATTGGTACAAGATATATATTGAATAATGCAGCTAACTGACTATGTATATTCTTAAAGAGGGACTGAAATGCTATATGGCAACTTTCGGGATTCATGAAATAGTGATAACAATTTCACATGGACTCAACTTTAAATTTCTGAAATCGACCTTGAAACGGCTTAATTACGACTGTATAAAGAACACCGCCTAATTAGGCCGGCGAACAGAATAAAACGCACTGAAGCGTGACTGCCTCGTGACGTGTTAGTAGGTGATGTGATACCCCCTTGTGTGCCCTAGTTATGTAAAACAACACAAGCTAACAGTACAGCTCGATGTTTAACCGTCGATTAAACACCCTAAACAACATCCAAACATCTCAAACCTTCAATAAATCTGTAGTTTATTTATTCAACTGGCAATTTGTATTGATGAAAACGTAAGACCCTGATTAAAAACGAAGTTGTGCGCATAATGCTACAGCATGTAGGCCTAGATGGTCTCGCTTTGCGCAATGTGGTCATAAGACTGCATGTGAGAACCAGGATGTATATGTAAACAATTGCTCCCGTGTGAACTGTTTTATCTTCGTGCACAGTTGTTGGTTGTTATTGAATATTACTTTAGTAGCACAGCAGAAAGGATGTTGTTATACAATACTATTTTTTTTACATTTAAACCATTTTTTTAGAATTGCCTTTGACTTCATTTTGTAACAGGATAAAAAATATATACGTTTTTCTTAGTTATTTCATTTAGTGATGGACAAGTTACAATTCTCAATGAAAGACATGTATTGGATGATCACTGATGTCTTGTTTAAAACATTATTTTAATAGGGCATTTCACTGAAAATCTTAATGTTTTCACTCTTGTACATAGAGGAGATATTTTCCACAACAATACCCGATACATGGCCAAACAGAATGAAGATTTATTAAATGAACCTTATCCAAAATAATTATCAGATAGAGCAAAAACGGTATTCCTAATTTCAGGTTAATAGGTTATAATTTACCAATCGGAGAAAAAAGGGATGTTAAGGAATACAATTGCTATTTGATGTTACCTAATTAGCTGATGTCATAAAATAGCCAGGTGTTGATGATTGTGCATTATATAACCTACCTGCTATAGTCATTATTTGATATCATCTAATTAGGAAATAGACAGGAAATACGATAGACAGTTAAGTAATTGTGTAATAAGTGAGTATCTGATCTAAAGAAAGTAAGTAACACCTGCAGACCAATGTCATTGTTTATTCAACCTTTTTACACAACGTTCAAATCTAAATGTGAGCATTGTATATTCGGATTATTACCATAAATCAGCCCAAAACTTTGTTCTATGTTTTATATTTTACTTATCTCCCTTTTCTCTGCATGCCAAACTGTTCATTCAGTGAAAATGCGAGCTCGAAGCAGAAAATCGGTGTAGTGATCGGAACACGTGAGTTCGATGTAGATTGTCACATTGCTCTGTTTGACCTAACACAGCGGGTCAATTTGGCGTGAAACCATCAATATGATGGGAATTTGTCTATGGAGACTTCATCAGGAGATATTCTAGGACAGTTGACAGCAACACAATGATATAACATACTGTTAATCGCTTTGAAAAGGCAGAACTGCGGATTTCGCCTATCATTTTCCATATAAGCAAACGAACGCTTCGCCTACTGCCACGTCACTTCCGGTATCCCCTGCCCGTGGCCTCTCAGCCTTGTTTTGGTTTGTCGCTGGACGGCGACAAGCAGACGCCTTGTTACGCAATGTTTACTTAGCTGTAGCTTCATTGAGAAACTGTGTATCGTTGCTGTTTTGGCCTAATATTTATGTTATATAGTTATTTGACCAATATCTTTTGAAAAATATATTTAAAAATAGAGCCATTGGCTCTGTAGCTCATCAGGCATCATATCAAGTTTGCTTTATACAGGCCAGATGAGCTAAAAATGAAACTGATGTTACCTATTGCAAGAAAACCTATAAAAAAATTACAAAACAAATGTATTATTATTCAACACTTTCTAGATCGCCAATATCAGACAGTGAAAGAAGTCCACACTAAAGTATCCAAGGAGAAATAAATTTGCCATAGACTGTCATCTAATGAAGAAAAATAGGTTTTTAAGATTGTGACCCCTGTGACCCTATTTGGGGTCATGGGATCACAAAACCTACAGTTTAGAATCCCCAATTGGCCAAGGAGTCTACATGCAGTCTTTCAGCTCAATAGACCTTTAGGAGCTCAAGATGATGATGAAAATAAGTTTTCAAGGTTGTGACCCCTGTGACCCTATTTGGGGTCATGGGGTCACGAAATCTACAATTTAGAATCCCCATTGGCCAAGGAGTCTGCACATATAATTTCAGCTCTCTAGACCTTTTGGAACTTGAGAAGAAGATGAAAATAGTTTTTTAAGGTTGTGATCCCTGTGACCCTATTTGGGGTCACAGGGTCAACAACGTTACAAATTAGAATCCCCATTGTCCAAGGAGTCTGCACATATCAATATTAACTCTCTAGACCTTTTGGAACTGGAGAAGAAGGTGAGAATTGGTTTTTAAGGTTGTGACCCCTGTGACCCTATTTGGGGGTCATGGGGTCACGAAATCTACAATTAAGAATCCCGATTGGCCAAGGAGTCTGCACATATCATTTTCAACTCTATAGTCCTTTTAGTACTGGAGAAGAAGATGAAAATAGGTTTTTAAGGTTGTGACCCCTGTGACCCTATTTGGGGTCACAGGTTCACCAAAGTTACAAATTAGAATCCCCATTGTCCAAGGAGTCTGCACATATCACTTTCAACTCTCTAGTCCTTTTAGAACTGAAGAAGAAGATGAAAATAGGTTTTTAAGGTTGTGACCCCTGTGACCCTATTTGGGGTCACAGGTTCACCAAAGTTTCAAAAAAGAATACCCATTGTCCAAGGAGTCTGCACATATCACTTTCAACTCTCTAGTCCTTTTAGAACTGGAGAAGAAGATGAAAATAGGTTTTTAAGGTTGTGACCCCTGTGACCCTATTTGGGGTCACAGGTTCACCAAAGTTACAAAAAAGAATACCCATTGTCCAAGGAGTCTGCACATATCACTTTCAACTCTCTAGTCCTTTTAGAACTGGAGAAGAAGATGAAAATAGGTATTTAAGGTTGTGACCCCTGTGACCCTATTTGGGATCACAGGGTCACCAAAGTTACAAATTAGAATCCCCATTGGCCAAGGAGTCTGCACATATCATTTTTAACTCTCTAGTCTTTTTAGAACTGGAGAAGAAGATGAAAATAGGTTTTTAAGGTTGTGACCCCTGTGACCCTATTTGGGGGTCACAGGGTCACCAAAGTGACAAATTAGAATCTCCATTGTCCAAGGAGTCTGCACATATAATTTTTAACTCTCTACTCCTTTTGGAACTGGAGAAGAAGATCAAAGTTACAAATTAGAATCTCCATATGCTAAGGTACTTGTACACAAAATATCAGCCCTCTAATGTGTATGGTTCATGAGGAGAAGTCGAAAGTGTCAAAAGTTTACGGACGGACGGACGACGGACGGACGACGGACGGACGCCGGACGACGGGCCATGCCATAAGCCCATCTGGACTTTCAGTCCTGATGAGCTAAAAAGGTTATGCAGCGCCTCTTTAACATTTATCATATCAATAGCAAAATGAAGACGGGGACTGTTGAGGTCTGGTAATATCCTTAATTGTTAGGAATACAATATATAACAAGTATTTGTCACAAAGGTGACAAGATCCCCCGCCGCAAATTGATGTTAACAACAAGAAGCGGGACGGACGTACGGACGGACGTACAGAGCTGAATACTATGTCCCCCGTGAAGACTCAAGGTTAATGGGTTCATGAGATATGGCCCTAACAACATTTTCAAAACTGGTCAGTTTCGCTGTGACCTTGAAAATGAGGTCAAGGTCACCAAAAACTTTTCAAGTCTGCGTATTCCTCAGATGAAGACTGGTATCAAGTTTGAAGATTCTAGGTTGAGCGGTTCATTAGATATCACGCTAACAACATTTTAAAAACTGGTCAAAGTCTCGTTGTGACCTTGAAAATGAGGTCAAGGTCCCCAAAAATTTTACAAGTCTGCGTATTCCTCAGATGAAAACTGGTACCAAGTTTGAAGATTCTAGGTTGAGCGGTTCATTAGATATCACGCTAACAACATTTTCAAAAATGGTCAAAGTCTCGCTGTGACCTTGAAAATGAGGTCAAGGTCCCCAAAAGCTTTTCAGGTCTGCGTATTCCCCAGTTGAAGACTGGTACCAAGTTTGAAGATTCTAGGTTGAGCGGTTCATTAGATATCACGCTAACAACATTTTCAAAACTGGTCAAAGTCTCGCTGTGACCTTGAAAATGAGGTCAAGGTCACCAAAAGCTTTTTAGGTCTGCGTATTCCCCAGATGAAGACTGGTACCAAGTTTGAAGATTCTAGGTTGAGCGGTTCATTAGATATCGCGCTAACAAGAAGCGGGACGGACGGACGGACGGACGGACGGACGTACGGAGCTGAATACTATATCCCCGCTTCGCGCTAAACGCGCGGCGGGGGATAAAAAGTGTTTAGACATATTATGGAAAGGATGAGGTCAGGGGGTGGTATTTATGGTATTTATTGCTCTTGGTCATATTTCAGTATCAAGCACTGGCAATGGCCACATATGGATTCGGCCCTGTTTTATTTCCACTACCCTATCTTGCTAAATTCATTTATCATATCAATCATAAGTGTAAATACATTCTCATAGGCAAATACATTGACTAGAGACTTCATTAAAGCATGCATCAAAACAAACAGACAAATAACTGATCAGTCAATATCTTTTGTAAGAGAACAAGTTTCTGACATCTTCAATGGAAGCAGGGTCAGTGAACATATACCTTCAGTCACTTGGTGTGAAGTAACCAATAGCCTTGTTACGAGTTCACTAGAGATACAATAGCAAGGAGTGTGAGTGAGACCTACCTGCTGCTTCATCTCCTCGTACATGCGAGTCTGGTTCTTCTCCACCTCGGACTTGAACTCCTCCAGAGCTCTCTCCGCCGACACGCCCTGCTCCCGGTTCTGATCCTTCCACCGACCGATCTCTATCTCCTTTTCTCTGTAATCATCATCATCATCATACTTCTCTAGCCCTTCAATACAGCTTCAGGCAAAACTTATTTATGTTTGAGTTTTGGTGAGAGATGTTGCTAACATTGTGCTATGGTACTATATACATTTTGTATGACATAGATCATAATTGTAAGGTTTTGAAGAGAAAAGCAATCCAGGCTTAGAATTGAAAAGCTTATGTTTTGTTTACACAACCTGTGAGGAGAAAACAGTCATACATTGAAATAGATTGGAGTCTTTGTCCTGCCAGTCTTGATAACAGATGAATAACTGATTGGTCTTCAACAGATGACATATTTCTTAACACATACATATGTCTGGAAGTTTGATAATTGAAAAAATATGGAAATAAGCTAGCTGGAACATACTGCAGGAGGTGTTCAAGATGTCTGATCTTCTTCTGGGACTCTTCCTCAACCTGCTCCAACTCCTTCTTCATACTCCGGATCTGGCAGTGAGAAAGAAGACAGGGTTAAGGAGAGACAAGGATTCAAGGAGAGGTAGAGAGAAATAGGTTGACAGAGAAAAGGCAGAGAGAACATTTGGTCGGAGAACAGACTAGAAGGAGAAGTGAGGTCAAAGAATGAGTGGTCACTTATCATATAAATAGGTCGTAAGAAGAGAAAGATCTGATAAAGGCTAGGGTCAGAGGTCATATAGGGCATAGTAAGAGAGAGGGACTGAGAAAGTATTGGCCATAGAAATAGAAACATGAGGGGTCATAAAGTAGATGGGATCTAAGAGAGACCAAGGGTTAGAGAGAGACAAGGTATCATGAGAGACAAGGAGTCAAAGAGAGATAAAGAGTCAGAGAGAAATAAAATCTCTTTCATTTAAATGATAATATAATGAAACATTGCTATAATGAAACATAATTTTTCTTGGATGATAAAGGTATTTAAGTGTTATTTCTTTTTAGCATCGGAAAGCAATTGCTTGACAATATAGTAGATATTTTACTCTTTTGATATCAGAAGGCTGCTCAAAATAATGATATAAGTAATTTATTAACCAAACTGAAAACTTTGTGAACAAATAAATGAAAATACATAAATTGAAATATCCATAGAATCATGTATACAACACAACAACCAACCCAGTTTCTAAGCAAATGAGTTTATTCTACATGTATATCTAAAATGGGAGGGAATGGTTTAGTAAGGATTAGCAATATATTAAACAAATTATCTAAAATTGTGCAAGTTAAAGATAATATGGGATCTAAGCTTCAGTGATCTCTGTCTAAACTGATGATACAACAGTGAAGACAGTAACAAAGATATGTGATTGTATGTGCACTTACCACAGCTTAATGGTCAGTTAGTAAGAAATATAATGAACAAGATTCCTTAGAGGAGTTAGTAATATTAGCAGTAACTTATTATTATATTAGTAATAGTATGACAACTTGAACATTTAGATCTGGAATTAACAGTAGAAAGAATTTTTATTATCTACAAAATGAAAATGGAAAAAGATCTGCATTTCACCATGATGAGCTAGGTCTAATGTTTCTATGAGGCATCTAGAATTCAGTTTACAATGATTACCTCTGAGATCTGCTGGAAAGATAATGCCATGCAATAGTTACAGGATACATTGATGTACATTTCAGTGCAATATTGACATGGGTACATGGTAAAGTGAGGGTGTACATGTACACAGACGTAGATACAGGTGGGCGTGGCAGGTACCTGTTTATCATGGAGGTTTTCAAGGTGCAGTTTATCCTGCTGCTGTACTTGCTCTAACTCCTGAAATACATTGTAATACATTACTCTGAAATGGACGTCTTGTACATAAACTCACTAGCACAAGAAAGGTTACTGATGTTGATTCTGAAATAGTCATCTATCAAGGTTGGGATTAATTATGCTGGACAAATATATGTGATAATAAAAGCAAACCCACACGTTGATATACTGACACTGACAAAATATGGACATGCAAAAGCCTGTGTTGATCGTGTGGAGGACTCACCATTTGCATTAGATCTAAATTGGGCATCTGTCACAAACAAAAATCTTGCACCAGTGAAATGAATACAATTTCGAGATGTAATCTCATATTTATTCTTACAATGTCTTGGAAAAGGGAATGATAAAGGGTCTGTGTACTACCTTCAATTTAGGCTTTTTATTGAGTCATGAGAATGTTCACAATTCAACAAATAAACAATATAGACAATTAGATGGATAACATCATTTTCTTCATGATTTCATTGCTTTTTATTATCAAAATGTGATGAAATAATATCCAAATTTTAAAACTTTTAACTCCATAAATCATAATAATTAGTTCAGTAGTAAAGTGAAGCTTACACGAATCTGGCGCTGATGGTGGTCGTCCTTGTCCCTCATGGTCCGTCGCATGTTCTCCACTTGGTTCTCCATCTCCTTCACCGCCTCTGATGCCTGCAGCCCCACATACGCTTAGTTACCAGCCCAATATACACTGAGTATCCAGCCTCACATACGCTTAGTTACCAGCCCAATATACACTTAGTATCCAGCCTCACATACGCTAAATTACCAGCCCCTAATATGCTTAGTTACCAGCCCAATATACACTTAGTATCCAGCCTCACATACGCTAAATTACCAGCCCCTAATATGCTTAGTTACCAGCCCAATATACGCTTACCAGTAGTTACCAGCCTTACATACCCTTATTTACAAGTACCTAATCTCTTTGTTAACAGCGTCACATACGTTTAGTTACCAGCCCCACATCCGCTTAGTTACCAGCCCCACATACGCTTAGTTACCAGCCCCACATACGCTTAGTTACCAGCCCCACATACGCTTAGTTACCAGCCTCACATATGCTTAGTTACCAGCCCCACATATGCTTAGTTACCAGCCCCACATACACTTAGTTACCAGCCTCACATATGCTTAGTTACCAGCCCCACATACACTTAGCTACCAGCCCCACATATGCTTAGTTACCAGCCCCACATACACTTAGTTACCAGCCTCACATATGCTTAGTTACCAGCCCCACATACTTTTAGTTACCAGCCCCACATACGCTTAGTTACCAGCCTCACATACGCTTAGTAACCAGCCCAACATATGCTTAGTTACCAGCCCCACATATGCTTAGTAACCAGCCCCACATACGCTTAGTAACCAGCCCCACATATGCTTATTAACCAGCCCCTAATATGCTTAGTTACCAGCCCAATATACGCTTACCGGTAGTTACCAGCCTCACATTCGCTTAGTTACAAGCACCTAATCTCTTTGTTAACAGCGCCACATACCCCACATACGCTTAGTTACCAGCTGCACATACGCTTAGTTACCAGCCGCACATACGCTTAGTTACCAGCCCCACATACGCCTAGTTACCAGTTACACATAAGCTCAGTTACCGGACCCCTATATGCTTAGTTACCAGCTGCACATACGCTTAGTTACCAGACCCGTATATGCTTAGTTACCAGCCCCACCAACGCTTAGTTACCAGACCCCTTTATGCTTAGTAACCAGCCTCACATACGCTAAATTACCAGCCCCTAATATGCTTAGTTACCAGGCCAATATACGCTTACTGGTAGTTACCAGCCTTACATACCCTTAGTTACAAGTACCTAATCTCTTTGTTAACAGCGCCACATACGTTTAGTTACCAGCCCCACATACGCTTAGTTACCAGCCCCACATACGCTTAGTTACCAGCCCCACATACGCTTAGTTACCAGCCCCACATACGCTTAGTTACCATCCTCACATATGCTTAGTTACCAGCCCCACATATGCTTAGTTACCAGTTACACATAAGCTTAGTTACCGGACCCCTATATGCTTAGTTACCAGCCCATCATACGCTTAGTTACCAGCTGCACATACGCTTAGTTACCAGACCCGTATATGCTTAGTTACCAGCCCCACCGACGCTTAGTTACCAGACCCCTATATGCTTAGTAACCAGCCCAACATATGCTTAATTACAAGCCAAGCATATTTGTACATACCAGCAACACATATGCTTAGTTAGCAGGCCCACATATGCATAGTTACAAGATCGTCATACGCTTAGTTACCAGCCCAACACATACGTTTAAGTACCTGTCTCACATACACTTTATTATTGGTCTTATAAATTCCTTAGGGACAAGCTTACGCTCATGCTTACTTCTTACTCAAATTGGACAAGCCAACTTCATTGCAAGGCCTACTTGAGCCAGTCACCAATATCAGCAAGTTAAGCCTTGTTGCAGTTTATCACAATTGGTAGCTTGTTAGCAGGGAGAAGAGGTTAGAAACTGCAGCAAGGTTTAAATTATTGATTGAGACTGGGGCAATTGTGCTTTGCGGACAGAGCTTCATCAATACCAATTCATAAATTTCAGTTCCAAACACAGTCCATGGGTGATGAGGATGAAGTTCTACTCTAGCAAAACCTCTAGGGGTAATAGAATATCAAATAATATAAAGAAACAAAACTTTACTATTTCAAACATGATAGCATTCATCATGTCACAAACATAACTTTACTTGCAATATGATTATCAAAATGGTTCCAATCTAATGATGATTTAAATACAAACGTTTCTGATTAATTACAATTAAAAACAGGAGATGTTGAAAATATTTTAAACACCCCTACTTCACCAAGAAATTTAACAAAATCTAATGTTGAACAGGAAATATTGGTTAAAGGGGTGGATGTACTACTACAGAAGCACACATCACTGCACATCCAACCTTCTACAAAGGGTGTGCTCCTTTCATTTGAAAACAATAATCTCACACTGTTTTGAGTAATACAGGTTGAATGTCATATCCGACTATTTTAGTGATATGATGTCTTAAAATTATCCTTCCATGATGCCAAAATACTGAACTCAAAAACAAAATAATTTTATTAAAATGTAAATGAACTAAAAAAATAATTCCAGCTGAAAGAAGTGCACCCATGTATCTACAGGTTTGCTACCCAACTCAATACTTATATATAGTAAATTCCACAGGTTTGCTACATGACTCTCTTCTAATAGTATGATCTACAGGTTTGCTACATGACTCTCTTCTAATAGTATGATCTACAGGTTTGCTACTCAACTCATAACTAATAGTACGATCTACAGGTTTGCTACTCAACTCATAACTAATAGTACGATCTACAGGTTTGCTACTCAACTCATAACTAATAGTACGATCTACAGGTTTGCTACTCAACTCATATTTAATAGTACGATCTACAGGTTTGCTCACCTTGCCTGCTGCCAGTGTGTGTTCTTGTTTGAGGAACTCGAGACTGGCCTCTGTCTTGTGCTTGATGGTGCGCATCTCGTGCTCGTGGCTGTGCTGCTCCTGCTCATGGTCCCGCGCCAGCTCAGAGTACCTGCATTGAACACAGGACAAAATGGTATCTGAGCCCTCTACAAGGGGGGTTAAAAGGACAAGTTGACCTAATAACGTCTAAGGGGCTAGGTGTTTGGCTTGAGTGACTAGTTTCGTTCGAGATTCGAACTCATCAGACTGAAGAAGCACAGATCGCTCTCTCCTTATATACAATTTTGACAGGTCACGTGACTTGTTCATCGGCGGAAGTTACTTCCGGTTGATCTCCGGCGGAACTTTAGGATTACTTCAGGTTTCGGGAGATTAACTGGGGAGTCCAGTTTTAATATTTCTGACAGTGTTTTTGTGAGGTCTGCACTCGATTTGCCAAAAAATAGGGAGTTCTATTTCTGTTTTTGTAATTACTTCATATTTAGAGAAAAATTATGAGGTTTCATTTTCTATGTATTTAGAAAACAATATTAATGTGAAAGGTGTGTTGTGTCCTTAATGTATAATTGAACATGGTGTTTGTATGTTCGCAGGTGATGGCTGTATCTTATTTTGTATCTTATGCAGACAATAAAAGATTTTTTAGGGCTGTCTACAGAGGAAAGAAGACGGGCGTTGTTTTCTTTAAGTAGATTTTGATACATTGAGAATGAGAAGCTTATGTTAAACTAACTGCATTTGAAAAATGAAGACGTAATTGTTTCATTGATTGTAATTCCAAAAATAGACCCATTGGCTCTGTAGCTCATCAGGCATCATATCAAGTTTCCTTTATACAGGCAAGATGTGCTAAAAATTAAACTGATGTTACCTATTGCAAGAAAACCTTTAAAAAATAGAGCCATTGGCTCTGTAGCTCATCAGGCTTCATAATCAATTATGCTGTAGAGTGTGGCCAATGTGATTCCCCCTTATAAAGGCAACAAGTTTCAGTTTTCTAGGCCTTATACTTCTGGAGAAGAAGATGAAAATAAGTTTTTAGGGCGTGGCCCCTGTGGCCCTTATTAGGGGTCACAGGGCCACCAAAGCTACAATTTATAACCCTCACTAGTCAAGGAATTTGTACACAAAGTTTCAGCTTTCTAGGCCTCATGGTTCTGGAGAAGAAGATGAAAAAAGGTTTTTAGGGTGTGGCCCCTGTGGCCCTTATTAGGGGTCACAGGGCCACCAAAGCTACAATTTATAATCCTCACTAGTCAAGGAATTTGTACACAAAGTTTCAGCTTTCTAGGCCTCATGGTTCTGGAGAAGAAGATGAAAAAAGTTTTTTAGGGTGTGGCCCCTGTGGCCCTTATTAGGGATCACAGGACCATCAAAGCTACATTTCATAATCATCACTAGTCAAGGAAGCTGTACACAAAGTTTCAGCTTTCTAGGCCTCATGGTTCCGGAGAAGAAGATGAAAATAGGTTTTTAGGGCTTGGCCCTTATTAGGGGTCACAGGGCCACCAAAGCTACAATTCATAATCCTCACTAGTCAAGGAGTCTGTACACAAAGTTTCAGCTTTCTAGGCCTCATGGTTCTGGAGAAGAAGATGAAAATAGGTTTTTAGGGCGTGGCCCCTGTGGCCCTTATTAGGGGCCACAGGTCCACCAAAGCTACAATTTATAATCCTCACTAGCCAAGGAGTCTGTAAACAAAGTTTCAGCTTTCCAGGCCTTATGGTTCTGGAGAAGAAGTCGAAATTCCACAAAGTTTACGGACGGACGGATGGACGGACGGACGCCGGACACCATGCCATGCCATAAGCCCATCGGGCCTTACAGGCCAGATGAGCTAAAAATTTACAAAACAAATGTATTATTATTCAACACTTTCTAGATCGCCAATATCAGACAGTGAAAGAAGTCCACACTAAAATATCCAAGGAGAAATAAATCTGCCATAGACTGTCATCTAATGGAGAAAAATAGGTTTTTAAGGTTGTGACCCCTGTGACCCTATTTGGGGTCATGGGGTCACAAAACCTACAGTTTAGAATCCCCATTGTCCAAGGAGTCTGCACATATCAATATTAACTCTCTAGACCTTTTGGAACTGGAGAAGAAGATGAGAATAGGTTTTTAAGGTTGTGACCCCTGTGACCCTATTTGGGGTCATGGGGTCACGAAATCTACAATTAAGAATCCCGATTGGCCAAGGAGTCTGCACATATCATTTTCAACTCTATAGTCCTTTTAGTACTGGAGAAGAAGATGAAAATAGGTTTTTAAGGTTGTGACCCCTGTGACCCTATTTGGGGTCACAGGGTCACCAAAGTTACAAATTAGAATCCCCATTGTCCAAGGAGTCTGCACATATCACTTTCAACTTTCTAGTCCTTTTAGAACTGGAGAAGAAGATGAAAATAGATTTTTAAGGTTGTGACCCCTGTGACCCTATTTGGGGTCACAGGTTCACCAAAGTTACAAACTAGAATCCCCATTGTCCAAGGAGTCTGCACATATCACTTTCAACTCTCTAGTCCTTTTAGAACTGGAGAAGAAGATGAAAATAGGTTTTTAAGGTTGTGACCCCTGTGACCCTATTTGTGGTCATGGGGTCACGAAATCCACAATTTAGAATCCCCATTGGCCAAGAAGTCTGCACATATCGTTTTTAACTCTCTAGTCCTTTTAGAACTGGAGAAGAAGATGAAAATAGGTTTTTAAGGTTGTGACCCCTGTGATCCTATTTGGGGTCACAGGGTCACCAAAGTTACAAATTAGCATCTCCATTGTCCAAGGAGTCTGTACATATAATTTTTAACTCTCTACTCCTTTTGGAACTGGAGAAGAAGATGAAAATAGGTTTTTTAAGGTGTGACCCCTGTGACCCTATTTGGGGTCACAGGGTCACCAAAGTTACAAATTAGAATCCCCATTGTCCAAGGAGTCTGCACATATCACTTTCAACTTTCTAGTCCTTTTAGAACTGGAGAAGAAGATGAAAATAGATTTTTAAGGTTGTGACCCCTGTGACCCTATTTGGGGTCACAGGTTCACCAAAGTTACAAACTAGAATCCCCATTGTCCAAGGAGTCTGCACATATCACTTTCAACTCTCTAGTCCTTTTAGAACTGGAGAAGAAGATGAAAATAGGTTTTTAAGGTTGTGACCCCTGTGACCCTATTTGTGGTCATGGGGTCACGAAATCCACAATTTAGAATCCCCATTGGCCAAGAAGTCTGCACATATCGTTTTTAACTCTCTAGTCCTTTTAGAACTGGAGAAGAAGATGAAAATAGGTTTTTAAGGTTGTGACCCCTGTGATCCTATTTGGGGTCACAGGGTCACCAAAGTTACAAATTAGCATCTCCATTGTCCAAGGAGTCTGTACATATAATTTTTAACTCTCTACTCCTTTTGGAACTGGAGAAGAAGATGAAAATAGGTTTTTTTAGGTGTGACCCCTGTGACCCTATTTGGGGTCACAGGGTCACCAAAGTTACAAATTAGAATCCCCATTGGCCAAGGAGTCTGCACATATCATTTTTAACTCTCTAGTCCTTCTGGAACTGGAGAAGAAGATGAAAATAGGTTTTTAAAGTTGTGACCCCTGTGACCCTATTTGGGGTCACAGGGTCACTAAAGTTACAAATAAGAATCTCCATATGCTAAGGTACTTGTACACAAAATTTCAGCTCTCTAATGTGTATGGTTCATGAGGAGAAGTCGAAAGTGTCAAAAGTTTACGGACGGACGACGGACGGACGACGGACGGAGGCCGGACGACGGACGACGGGCCATGCCATAAGCCCATCTGGACTTTCAGTCCTGATGAGCTAAAAATTTGGAAAGAGATACACACTAAAGATATTAAAGATATGTATGGTTTATTACACACATTTGAGGTTTGCTTAGTGTCCCAATTGGATCATAAGCTCGGGCGCCCCTTATATTCCAAGAAAGAATATGTAGGGGCAGATAGGACTAGACACCAATTTGTCAAAAGATTGTGGATTTATTACAAAGGTAATAAATTATAAAAACAATTTTAAAATAGAATAGAATACTGGATGGTATTCTAAAGAGAAATGTTTAAAGGAGCAGAGCGACAGTATGTAAAAATACTGAATAAAAATAGAGCCATTGGCTCTGTAGCTCATCAGGCATCATATCAAGTTTGCTTTATACAGGCAAGATGAGCTAAAATGAAACTGATGTTACCTATTGCAAGAAAACCTATAAAAAAATTACAAAACAAATGTATTATTATTCAACACTTTCTAGATCGCCAATATCAGACAGTGAAAGAAGTCCACACTAAAATATCCAAGGAGAAATAAATTTGCCATAGACTGTCATCTAATGGAGAAAAATAGGTTTTTAAGATTGTGACCCCTGTGACCCTATTTGGGGTCATGGGGTCACAAAACCTACAGTTTAGAATCCCAATTGGCCAAGGAGTCTACATGCAGTCTTTCAGCTCAATAGACCTTTAGGAGCTAAAGATGATGATGAAAATAAGTTTTTAAGGTTGTGACCCCTGTGACCCTATTTGGGGTCATGGGGTCACGAAATCTACAATTTAGAATCCCGATTGGCCAAGGAGTCTGCACATATCAATATTAACTCTCTAGACATTTTGGAACTTGAGAAGAAGATGAGAATTGGTTTTTAAGGTTGTGACCCCTGTGACCCTATTTGGGGTCATGGGGTCACGAAATCTACAATTAAGAATCCCGATTGGCCAAGGAGTCTGCACATATCATTTTCAACTCTATAGTCCTTTTAGTACTGGAGAAGGAGATGAAAATAGATTTTTAAGGTTGTGACCCCTGTGACCCTATTTGGGGTCACAGGTTCACCAAAGTTACAAATTAGAATCCCGATTGGCCAAGGAGTCTGCACATATCACTTTCAACTCTTTAGTCCTTTTAGAACTGGAGAAGAAGATGAAAATAGGTTTTTAAGGTTGTGACCCCTGTGACCCTATTTGGGGTCTAGGGATCACGAAATCTACAATTTAGAATCTCCATTGGCCAAGGTGTCTGCACATATCGTTTTTAACTCTCTAGTCCTTTTAGAACTGGAGAAGAAGATGAAAATAGGTTTTTAAGGTTGTGACCCCTGTGACCCTATTTGGGGTCACAGGGTCACCAAAGTTACAAATTAGAATCTCCATTGTCCAAGGAGTCTGCACATATAAATTTTAACTCTCTACTCCTTTTGGAACTGGAGAAGAAGATGAAAATAGGTATTTAAGGTTGTGACCCCTGTGACCCTATTTGGGGTCACAGGGTCACCAAAGTTACAAATTAGAATCTCCATATGCTAAGGTACTTGTACACAAAATTTCAGCTCTCTAATGTGTATGGTTCATGAGGAGAAGTCGAAAGTGTCAAAAGTTTACGGACGGACGACGGACGACGGACGACAGACGGACGGACGCCGGACGACGGGCCATGCCATAAGCCCATCTGGACTTTCAGTCCTGATGAGCTAAAAAAGTTCACAAAATGGGTATGTCCAATGTGGCACGCATGGCATCAGCCAAAGGGTTATGATGCTTAGGGGTGTATTCAGGCCCGTAGGGGGGCATCACGAACTCTTCTGGGACTGGATATATCCTTGAGCTGGGTAGCACAGGCCATGGTTCCGTCACCAGATCTTGCACGGGGATATCGTGAGACCAGTTACTTAAGGGAGGAAACGGTACGGGTCCGTACTTAATAATATACGGACATCTCCCGTGTCCTGGTGTAGATAGGGCGAGGACCGACTCTCTCTTAGATGAGGTCGGTTGCTGTTCCACATGATGGTAGGTTGGCTCGTAGAGACTCCCCGGGGGGGTGGTGGGGGCGGCGAGGCGGTAGGTTCGAAGTTCAGGCCCGTGAATGTCGGGATGTTGATGACACCTGATGTGTTAACCCTCCTAGTCATTACTAGGATACTGTCCTGTGCGGGTTCTGTAGAGGGCCGGCATGATGTTTTGATGCAGCTGGAGATAAGCTGATTAGCCTCCCCGGGGATGATCCCGTGTTTATGGATAAGGTGACGCCTTGTGTCATCTTTTCTCGAGTATGTGGCATTACATATATTACAGAAAAATGAGGTATTATCGTGATTAACGGTGATGTGGCGTAATAGGGAGTCCCGACGGGCAAGTCGGGCCCCACATGCGGTACAGACGTGTTGTTTCTCTCTTGGCATATTGTTTTGAGATGGACGTGATTGTGACGTCATAGTATAAGGAATGTGTGTATGACGTCATAGTACTATGTGTACTCTAAGTGAGCGATTTGCTTATATTGGGATAATATTTTGATCCACAAATGTTTATTACTTAGTGTTTAAAGTAAAAGAGTAAGGACGTGAACTTAGCCCTGATATGTCCACGAGATCGTGGTTGTAACTATCAGAGTAAGAAAAGCGAAAGAAACAGGGGGTGGAAAGTTTCAACCCACGATCTTATCATTGAGACCTTGCGGCTGGAATGATAGGAGCTCAAATATCCACCTGAGTTCTAACGATCTGCGAGCTTTGGTGGTACTCTCTGTTTCAGGATTTTGTTTAAGTTGAGCGATAATTTTGTAAGTAAGATCGCTTTTGGAGTGGTCAGAGAGATTGAAGTGGTGGGATACTGGTTTATCCCTTTTGTGGGTAATATTGGCAAAGTGTTCAGACAGACGTGTTTTGAACTCCCTTTTGGTTTCCCATAGTGGATAATATGAATGTACACATTCAAAAACATTCTTTGTCAAAGGATTAACACTATTTGAAAACATAACAAATATAGTGGATTTCCAGCTAAAGAAATTGGCTTAAATTTGAACTTGATAAATACAATAATTCAATGATTAATGAATAATCATTACTTTTTCTTCATGGTGATTCATTCTAGCAAACAATACTATGCTGTCCTAAAATTCCTACTGACTGAAGACTTGCAACCAACCTGTCCTTGAGCTCGCCAAGCTCTGAGGTGATGAGATCACACTTGTCTGCTAGCTCCACCTTCTCATGTTCCACGCTGGATCTCAGCTTCAGTTGCTGCTCGGTTTCTGTTGTCAACTGCTGCACACGTGTCTCCAGCTCTCGGATGATATTCGTCTGGTGAAATACAAAAGCCTTTACACACTCTGTCGATAGCAGCAAAGATTGCTACATTTGAACCTCTATCACTGTTCTTATCTATCACCTGTGTCTGTCCTGCATGTAACCCTCCTGCCCTGTTGTTTCTTACCCCTCCCTTACCCATGTCCATGCCCTTCCTTCCTCAGTGCTCATAGTGTTGCTCCTGTCTCAACCATAACCCCTTTCCTCGCCCCTTCCACAGTTAATTGCCTTGTACCAGAATCTTATTTTTACCATTCCTTTTCTTTGACCAAATATCTCTCCCTTCCTCATCCTTTCTCTTCCCTTGCCCTTTCCAATGTCAATCCTGTTGCTGTTGTTCTTACCCTTCCCTTTTCCTCCACTGCTTCTTTACTTGCCCCTTTCCCTTTCCCAAAACCTACCCTTGCCTCTTCATCTCCAACTCCTGCTGCTGCCCTATTCCTTCCTCTCCCCTTAGCAATTGTCTCCTTACCCAAGACCTCCCCTGTTCCTCCCTTAGCCCCTGTGCATCCCATTCCATCCCTTCTAGTCCCATGCCATGCCATCCATTACATTCACTCACGTTGGATGCCATCTGCTGAGTATACTCCTTCTCCATACGCTGGAGCCGAGCGTTTGTGTCGTCCAAGATCTCCTGGATGTTCCGTGTGTGTTGCTTCTGCATCTCAAACTTCTCCTGGTCGAAATCTGCCGTCATCTCGTGCAGCTTTAACATACAACATATCATTAATGGAATATTTCAAATCCTCAACATTATTTATCTCATATTGATTGTTGAACATACATTTACTGAGATAACAACCTCAATCCTGAACATTATTCATTTCTTTGCAAAAATCTCTTTATTGTTGAACATAAGACTATTGAGACAACAATCTAACTTACTTGAAGCAAAAGTGTGTGTGCAAGTCATAATGTGTTCTTAAATTTGTGGGTTGAAACCTTTAGCAATGGCAATTGTACAACACAACATAATTCATTACAGATTCATTAGAAATTCTTTGGAATGTCAAAATTACTATTCACCCTCTTATCATACTCGCTCTTCCGCGAGTCACTGGTGTCCTCCACAAGTTTCTTGAGGTCTGCGATCTGCTTATCCTTGGAGTCACGTGACAACGACATCTCCTTTAGCAGGGACTGGACTGTAACAAGGGAGATCACTCTTGTAAACAATTCCATAATGATACTCACCAAACTGCCAACTATATAAACTACAAGAGAGTATGGATGACTTACTGTAATATGTATCGCTGCTGGAAGCAGTAAATCATAATGGAGATAAAATCAAGAGTTAACCTAAGATGTAGCACATACTTTTCCTTTCTAATTTTGTGTTGGCATCCTCTAGCTCCTTAGCTTTGCCCCGGTAGTGACCCTTGACATCCTCGATCTCAGCATTCTTTCTGTCCAAGATCTACAACACAATCACACACTTTTCTTGGAGATTCAATTCAAGAAACTTACACATAAAGTGCAATTTGCCAAAAAAAATGATATTACAGCATTGATTAAATTTGTTTAAACCATAATTATTCGGTTACCACAAGATGAGCATTATCCCTTGTGATGTTATACATTCACATCAAATGTGCCAGGTTGATTTGGAAGTTGACTGACAAGGAAGCATTGAATCAATATTACCTAAATAAGAACAGTCATCTACTGCAATTAAAAGAAATAGATTGACCAGATCAGTAACCTTGGATGATCTGGGTGCCGTTCCACAAAGCAGTTCTAAACTTTAATCAACTGTAGCCCAACTTTAAAACATTAATTACCATTGATTAAAGGCTTACACTCCATCGTAAGTGGTTTGTAGAACAGGACCCTGACCTTGGATCTACTAGCTTTAACAACCAAAAGCTTTGAAAGGTTCATTAATGTTACTAAAATGACTATTACAGAAGCAGAATCTGATTGTCTCCCACCTTCTGGACAGCGGTGTCGTGTTTCTGCTGAAGACGGAGCTTCTCCTCGTGATACTTGGCCTCCACCATCTTGGTCCGCAGCTCAACCTGTACACAGACAAGAGCAGCATACAGTTGCTACCGGGAATCCTCGTATTTAAGCCCTGGGCTTAATTTCGAATTTCATCCATTTCATAAGAGAAATATATTTTCTGAAATTAAGCCCTGGGCGTAATTTCGAAGAGAAATAAAATACAACTTTTTACTTTTGATATAAGGAATCCACGTGTGGAAAATTAGAAGTTAAGGGTTTATTTGTTAATAATTCCACATATATGAAACGCTCCAAAAGCGAATGAAAAAAAAAATCAATTTTCTTTTTTAAACGAGTTGATAACCAAAATAAACGATTTTACCCTTATCAGCTCTTGAATAAGTATGTCAAATGTATCAAAACGTTCATGTTTTGTGTCTTTAATGACACTTGCATTTCGAGACCAAACCTTTTCTATGTCTGAAATCCTGTTAAACTGATATCGTAGCCTAATACAGAACAAACTAGATTAGCGTTTGCGGGATACCGCAAAAGCAGAGCAGCCCCGGAACTTGGGGTTTCGCCTTACCCTGTTCCGCCTTTTACAGGCCTCACCAAATTGGGAATTTTCTCGTGACCTTGACCTTTGACACTCAAGGTCACACAATCAATGAACACATTTCATTGAGTATAACATTATTGTAATGAAGTAAAGTGTTAAAAATTAAATTAATCCATTTTCTCCATATATGTTGACCTTGCTGTGACCTTGACCTTCGACAGTTCGTACCCAAAACTTTTTGAAAATGTTGTACTTCTCAAGCGATAATATATACAAAATCTAAACTTCATAGCACAAAAACTTTTCAAGTTATTGTGTTTACAAGGTATTGCAATAACTCATATCTCATGACCTTGACCTTTGACCTTCAAGGTCACACAATAATTGAACACTTTTTATTGAGTATAGCAATCATGTATTGATTAAAAGTGATCATAGTTAAAATTAAGCATTTTCGCTAAACCATGCTTAAGTCATGACCTTGCTGTGACCTTGACCTTTGACGGTTTGTAGCAGAAGCCTTTTCAAATTTTTTTACTTTTCCAAGGATGATATATACCAAGTTAGAGCTTCATAGCACAAAAACTTTTCAAGTTATCGCGTTTACAAGGAAGTTTGCGGTGATTTTATAACTCGTGACCTTGACCTTTGAACTTGAAAGTGAACATGTCATAATGATTCCCTGGAAGTATTAACATTTAGACATGTTCATGAGTTCTGAAAAGCTAAATGGGATAAAGTTATACCCATATTTAGTGCATTTTGTAATAACTTATATCTCATGACCTTGACCTTTGACCTTCAAGGTCACACAATCATTGAACACTTTTTATTGAGTATAACAATCATGTATTGATTAAAAGTGTTCATAGTTAAAATAAAGCATTTTCGCTAAAACATGCTTACGTCATGACCTTGCTGTGACCTTGACCTTTGACGGATTGTAGCCAAAACCTTTTCAAAATTTTTTACTTTTCCAAGGATGATATATACCAAGTTAGAGCTTCATAGCACAAAAACTTTTCAAGTTATCGCGTTTACAAGGAATTCTTAGAGTGAATACATATCTCGTGACCTTGACCTTTGACCTTGAAAGTGAACGTGTCAAAATCGTTCCCCCGAGGTATGAGTAATAAGGTATGAATAAGAGTTCTGGAAAGCTTAGTGGAAAAAAGTTATAGCTAGTAGTACGAGTGCGGCGGCGGCGATGGAAACTTCACAAAAACTGATAGCAGCCCCGTCCTTAGACGGGGCTGCTAATAATATCATCGAAAGCCCTTGTTTGAGCATTTTGAAGGAAGAAATATAATATCAAATTTAAGCCCATGGGCTAAAATTCGAAAATAAGAACTCATTATTAAGCCCATGGGCTTAATAAAGACAGGGCTTAAATACGAGGATTCCCGGTATATCCTAGTGGAGACCTTATATAGCAGATCCTGTCCTATAACTTCAATCATCAACCATTTAACATAATAATGATTTTTGGATTTAAGAAAAGTTTGATAAGGAATTAAACATTATGTCCACTGAGACAAAAAATAACATTGGTTGATAAACTAAAATACTTTTGTAATTTATGATAAATCATATGGTATCAACACACAAAGATCATATAACAGAAAACATTTTGATAAGATCAATCAACATTTATTAAATCATATATCAATTTTGGACAAACAGTCTGCATAAGTAAACTTCAACTTATCACCATACTAAGGAAGTCCTGGGTCCCATGGCACAAAACAGTAAGACAACCTTAATTGACTAAGGTTGTGTTAGAGTAAAGTAAAATACATGTAATAGCACTGAAGCTTTCCTGCGGATTAACTTTGTTCTGTGAAACTTCACCATTTGATTGCTTTATGAGATGAGATGAATAAAAAGGTGATACTTCTTTTGCCTGAACATAAAAATGATTTTTTTACATTTTAAACATTATTTGAAATGCTTTTGATGCATCAGTAATGTGAAATCTCGGAACTAGTTTTATAGAAGACAAGACATAAAATATAATTTTGTTTTGTTTTAAAGTTTATGTGTATGAAATTATATTAGAAGGTAATATCACCTCTCTTTCTCCTCCTCTGCCAATACTTGTGTCATCCTGAAAAGTTGTTCCTGCATAAAAACAATTTTAAAATGATTAATGGTATATATATCTTATAAAGCACATCTGTGTATTTGCAATTTGGACTTAAAATCCTGTTTTTCTTATATAGTTGATATTCTTTTATTTTAAATATTTTTTATCCCTTTTTTGGTTACCCGGTAATACATTACAGATTATCAAGCTTTCTGTCTTGAAAAATAAAATTATATATTTTGTATAGTTGTTTTGTATTTATTTTGGCTAAATAATAAGGACCACTTGGATATTCATAAATTCATTAAAAAACTAGTTTATTGTGTTTGAGCTGTACATATAAAGCAAATGTACTTCAAGGGGAAAATATGGCAATGAAAGTCAATATTTGCAGAATTGACATTAATAAATGATACTGTAAGATCAAATATTGTAATTCAAACTCGTACCTTTCGGCAAGGAACTTGCAAATGTTGAGGAGGTATAGGGCTTGCTCCAATCCATGTCGTTCAGCTGAAATTAACATTGTAAATGTGACAGTTATATCACAGTGTCAATATTAATGATGTCAACAGTTGTCAATTTTCCCCGATTACAGAACGATTAAGATTTAAATCTCCTCATTTGCCGGTAAGGTCAATAGGCCTTGCCTTGAGTAAATATGAAATGCATTCTTACATAGACAAAGTTAAACAAGTTTTGAAATTGATTTATATAACATTGTTTACAAGTTAAACAATCAGTTTCAACATGAATAAGGTTTCATTTATTACTCTGTAAATCCTATAATATGAGGATTAAACACAAGATGTTGTAAAGAAATTTAAATTAGAATTCAAAGTAAAATTGTATCCTATTATCGACATCATAATCTTTGTGATTAAATAAATTCTTTGGTATAAATATCTTAAAGAAATTTAAATCCTTATTTTAAAAAATGTTAATCAAAGTAATAGCCAAACTCACAACTTTAACAATGATTACCATATAATATCAATTAGAACATTCTTAAATAATTTTTCAAAAATCCTTTTTGCAAATAAATTGGAAAAATTATTTTGCTTGCTGTGATTAAAATGTACACATTTTCCTGTAGCACGAAAAGCATGATTTGTTTAAGTGTTCTGTGTGACACATTCAAGTTTCCATTACATATATGATTACTTACCAAGGATCCAGCAGCGGCCCCCCTGCTCCCCACGTCCCCGTAACTCTTGCGAGGGGGGGAGAGGCCGGGGTCTCGGTCCAGACTCACCCCCAGGCTAGAGTAAGGTCTGAAACACATGCACGAGAAAATTATTGGAGAGAAACCACTCAAATAAATGATTTGAACAAATAGTTGTAATTCGTTAGGAGAGATTATAAGTGATGAAATTCTATTTGAAGAAAGAATAAGTTTGAAGAAAGAATCAGTTGGAGATCAATAGCTTAAATGGACAGGGGGAATTATTGATGAAAAACAGCTTGAAGAAACATGCAGAGGTGTTCTTAACCAGCAAACATGATAATTCTTGTCTTTCCTTAAATTTCTCATTTGATTTAGAAAAGATTGATATATACTTTTAGTCAAAATAGCTATTTAGAGGTATATGGGTGTAGGTTTTTGTCATTTTGCTGCACTGAAATGAGTAAACACCTACACTACCTTGACTACAAATGTTTCTCAGTTAAAAAACTCTTTACTAAACTGTTTATACCATATTCAAAACATTTCCTACCCCCCTTACTTTAATAATCAAAATGTTTGGGGCAATATATTAAAACTACATTTGAAATTCTAAGTTTCCTTACTTATAGTCATTAATCAGAAGAAATTACAAGCCATGCATCACTAACTGAATTGTTAAATTCTCCATTAAAAGTATGTTATCTAAGATTCGTTATACATATTCATTGCAAAGGTGAAATCTTTTAATCAATTTAGAACTAAAACTGAATCAGAAACTTTTTTAAATATACCAGATGAGAAATTACAACCAATATCAATTAATTCATCCAGAAAAAAAAAGGCAAAAGTGAGCGCGGCTCACATACCCCCGCTTGAGTTTGACCGCCTTCACGTAACATTAATTTGAAAATTTATGATTATGACTTAGAACACAATGATCTTGCAACCCTAAAAACTATTTCACTTCAAAACATCCCCGGCCATGTAGTTTTTGAATAAAATTCTGGGAACCCTGGAATTACCCCTAAAGGGCACAACAGCACTATACAGTCGAACCTTGTTTTGGTTACAGGTGAAAATCGTCCGGATAGCAAATCGTCCGGTTAACTGGGTCATTTTTCTTAAGAAATATAGACACATTGTTTGAAAAATCTTTGTCCGTAAGGTGAGATTTATGGATATACGGAGTCTGGGTTGAAGTGTGCAAGTCATTTGGTATTTATATATGCTCCGGAAACAAGATAAAGTAAAATTTTTTGACCGTTTTGGGTCAAAAGTTCAAAAATTATTTGGACCATTGAGTTGAAACCCCTAAAAGGCACAACAGCACCATATAGGCTACTTTCATACCAAATTTGAAGTTTCTAAGTGGTATAGTTTTTCAGTTATGCTCCGGAAACGAGACAAAGTCCAAAAATCGGACCGTTTTTGGTCAAAATTTCAAAAATTATTTGGACCATTGAGCTGAAACCCCTAAAAGGCACCACAGCACCATATAGGCTACTTCCATACCAAATTTGAAGTTTCTAAGTGGTATAGTTTTTCAGTTATGCTCCGGAAACGAGACAAAGTCCAAAAATCGGACCGTTTTTGGTCAAAATTTCAAAAAATTATTTGGACCATTGAGCTGAAACCCCTAAAAGGCACCACAGCACCATATAGGCTACTTCCATACCAAATTTGAAGTTTCTAAGTGGTATAGTTTTTCAGTTATGCTCCGGAAACGAGACAAAGTCCAAAAATCAGACCGTTTTTGGTCAAAATTTCAAAAATTATTTGGACCATTGAGCTGAAACCCCTAAAAGGCACCACAGCACCATATAGGCTACTCCCATACCAAATTTTAAGTTTCTAAGTGGAATAGTTTTTGAGTAATGCTCCGGAAACGATTTCGGACGCACGGACGGACGCACGCACGGACGGACGGACACGCGGAGCGCTATATACCCCCGACTACGTCGTAGCGGGGGTATAAAAATGTAAGGACTATGATTTGTAACAGAACACCTTTCAAAACCATTTTTGAAATTAAACTTAAATTTGGAAAGATTATCAATCTAGCAATACAAATGTAGAATCATTCTACTAGAAGGAAGTAGGGAGTAGCGTGAGAGACATGCTCATGCCATGCTGACACTGGAACACGCCTGCCTCAGCACTCTCCGCGGGGAGTAGAAAACTTCATTGAACCTCTCTCTGATGTCGGCCCCCGCCCCCGAGCTCCCCGACAGCCAGGTGGAGGTTGCTGCAGGGTTACCCAGGGTGGACTTGCGCATCACTGACGACCCCACCGACTCCAGGAGCTCCCCATTCACCCAGTCAGGGACCTTGTCTGTCTGGAATAATGAAAGTGGTATGCATATAAACAGTTTGTTTCATGAGAAAGAGCATCGTGTCTCTGGGTTCGAACGTTACGCTAACTCCACTAATCTGTACTATCAAATCATTTTCTCGCCACTTTCTCTATAAAATTTCAATGAGAAAATGATTTGATTGGCTATATCCCAAGTTGGGCCGTGCGAGCGAATGTAGCTTCTGAGCCCAGGGTACAGATTAGTGGAGTTAGCGTAACGTTCGAACCTTGAGACAAGATGGAGAAAGAGTGTCCAACAATATTATTATTAAATTTAGTCGATGAATTATTTGAAACAATTACTGTAACTTGATTCATATTATATTATTTCTTGATCTAGGGACGTCTGAACCAACTAAAAAGGTATGATCGGTTATAGGAGGAAAACATTCCTTTTCCCCTATGCACTTGGTCATCTGAAGAATTACTTTACAAACTTAGCTCCACATCATCTACATGGTGCTTTACTAGTTGAACTACAGTGAAAGAAGGCTTGAGATGGATATAAGGATGAAAAGAAGTGAAACACCTGCTTGTATGTAGAACATAGATGAACATAAAAGAGTAAAAGCACAAATATCAACAGTAAAAGGGACAATAAATGCCACTCAAGCCAAAAGATACTATCTTTAGTTTACTAATATAAGTATCTTTTAAGTTTCAAATTCAAGTTTTCTTGAATCACATTAACATTAGATAAAACATGGTGAAGATATCACTCAATCATGCAAACAATATTATTACAGCATTCACTGACTGACTAGCTTAAATTGTATGTCAGGTTTTGAATTTTGGGAGTTCAATCATATGGTTCCAAATTTAATGATTTGAAAAGGGTTATATATTCTGTCTCAAGTATAAAACTTTTTTAATCGTGTGAGTCAAGGCTGAGAAATAAGAGTCTTTTATTGTCAACTTAACGCCTTTATCCCCCTTTCAAGGAAGGATGACCGAAATAGAGGAATCTTAGTCAGTGAAATGATGTTTACTGTTGAATTTACACATACTATACATTTACATTGACCTATGACTATCTTAGCACCAAGAGAGTTTTGAAAATCTAGGCCTAGGAAAGCGTCATTTATTGGAGAAAACTGAGCCACAACAACTCTACCTCTTCTCTCTGTCCATCTCGATTTGTCATCGGCTCATCGAAATATATCGACTGAAACACAACCAGTTTACCATTTACAGTGCTGCATTGACTTTATCATGGAATTAACAATTACACTTAACATATCAGTTCTGAGCTGAACATTATGGGAGACTTATTCATGGAAACCGCGAAACATATATAACAGGAAACTACATAAGATTTGTCATTTGCTGAATTAAGCTATTCTGAAATTACTCTTTAGAACTGATGAAGGAACAGATTATCTGAATTTACAATGATAACTGATAACACTAGTCAGCTGCAGGAACTACTCTCAGCTTTGTTGACAAATTAGAGTTATTTTGCTATTTTAAAGGAATTTAAAGTACTGGTACATATTTCAGTAAAACTTATATAATAAAAAGAATACCTAATGTAGTTTTTCCAAAAACCATCTCATTTATCATCTTGTGTCATAGTTAAAGATGATATTTCACTCCTTGTAGGGTCACTCATGAAATATCATCTTTAGCCATGTCACTCAATAAAATAAACCTGGTATTTGGAAAACTACTCTATATTATACATATCATCACAACCCTATTAGTAAGACCCTTAACTATAGTTAGCTTAGCATCTACTGCTATATGGATTTACAGTAGAAGAGAGGAAGGTCACAAAGCATCTACACAACAAAGCAGACAGTGTACTACTGCAGAGAGGGACATCACCTACCATGTAAAACTCAACAAACTACTGGACTACTGCAGAGAGCCATACAGAGAGACATCACCTACCATGTAAGGAGGGAGGGTCGGGAGGGGTCCCTCCCCAGGTTTCTTCTCAAACGGTCCCTCTAGCACCCCTCGCTTCAACATCTGCAGCATCAGCTGCGAGTACATGTTCCGGTTCTTCCTGGGACACAAGACAGACAAACTCTATATGTATGTCTAAGTTTGTCATATATACTAGTAATCACAGATAGACAGATATTACATCATGTTCATCAACATGCCTTATGTATTATAAAAATAGCAGCACAGAAAAGTAAAGGGTCAGCAGCAAGGCATTACATTGACAGTTCGGAAACTTGCGTTTTAGGCTTTGTGGAGGAAGATGGTCATACATAAGTACTTGATTGACACATTTCAACTGGATGTTTCTGGAGATTTATAAAAAAAAATATGATCAAGTCTTAATAGTTAGTAACTCATAGTTAACATTCTTTGTTGTCCTCACTGCATCAGTAATGAATTTTGAAATTCCTGTTTGCTCCATGGTACCAAGCATTTCTAGAGCCAGTTCAAGCCATATTCTATCCCTACAATGTTTAGTACTATGTACAAAAGCCACATCCCTCATCTCATGGTATGCCTGGCCTGGAATTGAACCCCATGCACCTTGGTGATGAGCAAACGCACCACCAACTGAGTCCTCCCCTGTAGGACTTAGGTGAAAAATCACTTCAAATTCACCCACTTGAGCACGTCTGTGTGTCATTAAAGATAACTGAATAGCATGGTTTTTCTAAAAACAGTACTACTTTTTATGTTCAAATTAGTTTGTTTCTTAAAACAGTACCATTATTCGATGTTCAATTAGCTTGTTTATATTATTTATTTAACAAGTTTCTCACCTGCCAGTCACACCTGCTGATGGTGGTTCACAGAGTCTCTTTATCCATACAGCACACCTCTGACGTTCTGCCAATGGAATTCACATGAGTGCTTCATATCTCTTACAGCTCTATTGTAGTTACTCAATGAACTTACACATGGGGGGTCAAGCCAACGGTACATATTCTTCTTATATAAAACATGGCATATCCCCTTACGAGGAATCAGGGAGCTCAACAAATTGTCAAACTTTTCAACACATATACGTTCCAGTGTTGTTATCCGTAAATTGCCAAATTGTTTGCTGAAGAAACTCTTTATTCTTCTTGGTCATGCTGGGTTAATTCTTATTTCTGATTTGAAATTAATATTTGTGTTTCATATCAAGGTTCATTGATTAGTACATCATATTTCGATTGTAAGAATAGTTATTATCTCTGATTTTTTTTTATCAAAATATTCTTTATGAAACATCTGATAACTTTTTTTCAAGATGAATTAATTAATCAGCTGCATATTGTTGCTAAAACCCTTAGAAGCAAACAAGTCTTTCAAGCCCAAGTGAAAGTATTTCTCTTTTTAACAATTTACAACATCACTTTACAACAGGCTAGTCATGCAATACTATTCCCCAAACTAACTCATATCATTTCTATCTTAACCAAGAATTTTTCACACCATCAAAAGTGTTTCATTTAATAAACTATTCCACTAAAATAACAACCAAAATTGAAATATTTAAAAGACTCTAAAATACATGCAACATGTCATGTCATTACACTTGACCTAACACCAAACAGGATAAATTCCAATCACACCTTTCTTCCAGACATGTCCCGATGTGTTCAAAAACGAGAGTTAACTAATTGTAGTAATGATTCAATCTATCAACACAAACATCAAACATGAGTAATATGCTGCAGGAAACTTTTGACAAATTCACAAAATGTCCTGCATGAACTTGTTTGTATGTCCTAACTTACCCTCTTTGTAATGAGAACGCACCATTACACACCGCTACGAGGATCAGCGTGATTATTTCCACCCCACTTACACACACCTATATCTTTCATCTCCAAAACATCCACTACTTAGTCTTGGGGCAGGCACAATCAGCGACAGATCTACATGTACTTAACTTAATAACCATCACTTAGCCAAGATTAGTTAATGGGTGAGAAAAGTGTCTGTTTATACAAACATATAAAGTTATAGATAAAAACGTACCTTCTATGATAAATCTTCAAGAAGTGAACCAAAAAATATTTTTCAAGAAAATATATACATAAAATTGGAAACCATTATTTGTTCAATAAAAATGTTGAACGTTTAAAAAACATCAAGCAAATAAATATATTGTCAAACCAAACACAAAGATATATTGACCCTAAGAAAATTTACAATTTCATTGGCCATAGTTAATTCTAGGTGATCAGCTTACAGAGTGAGAACCCTTTGCAATGGGCAAAGTATCCTTCCTCCACCAAGACAAAAGAGGGGACAAATATCCCATGGACCCCCTCTTGGAACAACACTGTCGGTCAAATTTTGTACTCTTATTTCCAAGCTATAGAGAAAAATAATTTTAGCCTTAAAGACAAGAGCTGATCCAAACATATCATTTGTATGAATGGGTGATATATATGTGTTGTTTACATTAGCAGATATCGTACAGATATTTTTTATAAATTGCTAGCTCATATATTTATGTACTAGATAATAGAATATTAAGGTGTTTTCTTTAGACAAAATTCTTTATGCTTTGCAAATATCAAACGTAGAGATTCAAAAGCAATTTATTATGTATGGTGAGTCAAAATGTTTTATTGTTTGTCAGTAGTTATCCTAGTGTGACCATCTAATGGAGGTTTCGCTTGACTTGCTTTGATGAGTCTATTAGTTTTGTTACATATAATGAGGCATTTAAGTAATGTAATGTAATGATGTCGTCCATTCTTGGTTATTGTTCACAGTTAATGTGTTTATAGTTACAGTTAAAACATCTACACTCACAAGATAAAATCTTCTTCCACCACTCCCTTGGGATGTAAAGTAATGTAGATCAACATGTTCATATTTTCCCCTGTATTATTGTTTGAGAACAACGATGTCGCTTTGATGAAATAATAAAGAAATAAAAGTTCAATTAAATAAAATAGTTACAACTTCAAAACCATTGTATTAATTCTGAAATGATTTCTAAATACTGCTTGAGTTAAAGTTACCAACTGAGTTGGAGGTGTCTATAAATTGGAACATCTAGGCACAAGTAAATTATTAGATTTGAAACTAAGCTTTATTTACTAATCCAATCACTTTAACAAATGTCTTTCTCATATTAGCTCATTTAGTTAGTGTGGTGGTTGGCTAATTGGACCAGAATGAGTAGGTCATGGGTTCGATCCCCTGTTTCAGCAAATTATGTGTATATATCTTCTGTTTGAAGACAAGTTAGTTTGGTTACCATTGAAAACAAAACCCTTATAATTTGTACTAGTTAACAAGTGATTAAGTTGATTAAGTGACAATTGTGTTCATGAAACTTACCACCTGAGCACTTGCAATAAAGCAGCGATCTACTTAGTTACAGACCCCAAGAGAACAATAGTTAAATGGTAAGTATCGGTACTGGTATTGCCTTAACAGAACTGACAAACATTCACTGACCAGGATCATGGCTTATTTTCTTTGATGAATTGTTTCAAATATTCTCAGGGAGTGTGTCTTATCATTATGAACTAAGATGTATAGTGTTAAACAGGTCTCCAACATTTGCAATGCATAGAGTAAATGAAGATTAAAGAGTAAATAGCAATTTTTTTTTATAAAATTACAAACTTGGTAGATCTAGGAATCTTGTATTTTATGAACTGTATAAATCTATGGATTAAAAACAAGCAAGGTCATGTTCTCAAGCAGATCCTGATGCAACAAACTTATCAGCCTTTCATTGAATACATCAAAAAAATATCATTCTACAAGACAAAAAAGTACTTGACCCATGTTGACCTGACCAATACACGGTTGATTACGTCCGTATAGAGTGATAATGTGAGCAGATTACTGCCGGCGGTAGATCAGTTATGTTGCAGCTCTCAACAACTCCTTCTCCTTAGATTACACAGATTACTCAGTCTGATATGTAACGGTTTATTATAACAATAACAGGTTGTTAGATATAAACACTAACAATATTGTCCATAGAGCATTTGGAAAAAATGCTGTTTTATTAAAAGGAATAATTGCAAATTTACCCAATTATCTTCATTTTGGTGTTTCAAATAATTAAAAAAAATATTTTTTTTATAATAATCATATTTATTTATATAAGGATTGCATAATTTGAGTCTTGGTAATTTACAAGATATAACTGACAGTGTTGTTCCTAGACGGGTCCTTGGGACATTGGCCCAGCCGTTATGCTTAGTGGTGGTAGGATACTTTCAACATTGCAAGGATCCCATCAATATGCTCAGAGATACTAAAATGACCCCCTCAGATGCTCACCTAGCCTCGGAACAACACTAGCAGATGAAATATTATCCAGCTTTGTAAATTTGCTCAGGGCCAGTATATTTTTGTATTTTGGTTTTTATCTATCAATATATTTATTGGCTTCCAGTTTTTGACAAAATTCAACATCTTTATGAAGCAATGGTTTCCAATTTATCTGTTTGTATGTTTTCTTGATAAGTACGTTTTTGGTTAAGATGTCAAATTGGGTTTTTTTTATAATAAATATATCTATTTATCTAAGGATTGCATAATTTAAGTCTTGGTAATTTTGATACTAAATCTCAATTTGTTTTGTTACTACACATCTCAACTGCCTGTTTACTATACTGAAGTTGATGATGTTTCAAAGCATATATGTAACAAATCAACAATTTCAACTCATTTCAGGGGACTATATGCAGGTTTAGCTGATGCATGGGTGTTAATTAGTATAATAATTCTGAATGAAGTGAAAGAACATTAGATAAAGACTTAATTGACTTTGAGGACATGAGGATTCATGTCATTAGTACTAAGTATTGCATGTATATATGCATGTTGTCTTCAAGGGTCATGGTAATAAAAATAAAAATTTATTTGTATAACGCCTATTTTCCAACTTTGAGATGCTCAATGGTGCTATTGTGCTGAACTAGTGTAAAAAAGGATGGCCCTTTGAGGGCTTAAAATAATCAGTACAAGAATTCCTACCTGACTTATGTGGCAGCTTGAGGACATGAGGCTTCATGTCAGCGAGGACCTGGTCAAACTCAGAGTCCAGGGTGAGGTATGTCCTCTCCACACTCTCCATCTCGTCCTCTGTCCTTGTCCTCTCCTCTGTCCTCACTATGAGGTCCTCTGATGACCTTTTGACCTCTGCACTCAGGGTCCCGTGGTCTCGCTCCCTGCACAAACACACAAACAGCTCGTGAAAGTCCTCCAGGATGTCCTTCAAAGTGGCAGCATCAACCTCCTGCTTATCTGCTTTCTTTGGATTGCCTTTCTTCTTTCTATTCAAGACATCACTTCGAAGAGATTCGAAAGTCTCACTAGTATCAGAGGTATAAGCAGCAAACTGGTGACCTTCCCTAAAATGTTTGTTGTTATTGTATGGTTTTACACTTCTCTCAAGCCTATAACCATTTTTCGGGTGTGAATGTTTTCTAAGCCTAGTCATTTCAGAATGGTCAGACCCCCTTAAATATTTGTTACTTTCTAACATTGGATGTGTTTGTTTGGTCGAAATATTTTCATTTTGCGAAACAGACGAAACAGACGAAAGACTAGAACGAAATGCTAAACATCTAGAACACTGGCAAGATCCTGACCATGTTGACTCAGCCACAAGTCTCCCGTTATCCCTATATAGCCTTTCAGGAACACCAGAGGACCTTTGCATTCTAAGCAACTTTGCATCTCTATGTGTAACTCTCTGCTTCTTAGAGCAGTGACAGGAGACAGAACTCCCAGGAGAAACAGACGAGTTTGGAGAGGGAGGACTCAGTCTATGCTTTTTGCCATATGGATTCTGTCTCTCATTCTCATCATTGTCATAATAGGTTGGATGCCCTGAACCATGGTCTCTTCTCTCTGCTTTAGCCCTCCTATGTATACGAAAATTTTCTTCTTCTGAAACTGATTCTGGCATTGTATCTGAATGTTTACGAAACCTGCCGCGAAAATTAACATGCTCTTCTGACGAAAATGATGCTTGCAATGTTTGCCTGTCATTCCTTTCAAGAGTTGGTCGAAATTTTTGACATTTGTTTCTATTTTCATTGAAATGTGAAGAGTGTTTATCATCCTCTTCTTCGAAATATCTGTTTGATTTAGCAGGTCTTGCTTTGTCATATGTCTGCTGATCTGTGTGACGGTGTGATCTTTCTCTAGACCGCTCACTACGATAATTTGGTTTCTCAGACGATGAAGAATATGAATGTAGATCAGAGGTCTCCCGTAAGCTGACACAGTCAGAACACAGACACCGACTCTTCCTTGACCTAACATTACATGGTTGTACACAACATGATGGAGACCCATCCTCACGATATCGAGTGGTTGTTTCCATTTTATCATCACGTTTGTAACATCGAAATATTGGACTTGGATGATCAATGTCAGGAGAAAGAGATCCTACAAATTTTCCTTTTTTCTCAGATTTATCAGCCGAAAGAAAGTTGCTTGCATCATGTTTAGAAGATCCCGTGAAAACTGCATCCAAAGGTACATCACCTTGGGTTTTTGCAGCAGACGTTTGAAGCCCAGTTCTTGGTAGTTTTTCTAAAGATAACGATGCAACTCCTGTTATGCTTCTCTCCTTTGAAGTTTCTTCCAATGATGTAGGCAGACTCACATTAGGAAACTGAGAACTGCTAAGGTCGGAAGAACTATTTTTCTGAGACGAAACTAAAGAAGAGGACCAGGATTGACTGACATCAAGAAAAAGTGAATCTGATGGCTTAAACTTGCCACAAGTTGGTGACTCTAAGCCTCTCTGAAGGTGTTTGGCATCAAGACTAGCTTTAGAACCTTCTAGATCTCTTCTGATTCCAGAGCCATCCCAGTGGTTGAACTCATCGGGCTTGCTGTTCTTTTCCTCGGGATCAGGAATGCTTGTTGAACATGAAATTGAAGAGCTGATATCCCCTGTCTTGGTATCCTTTTCCTTCTGTTCATCAACAGCCTCGAAAAATAAGTCAGTTTGTGATGTGCTTGATGTAGTATTGTCCTTGAATAAATCTACACTCTTCCTTTCCTGTTTGATACCTTCCTGTAGAAGATCTTCACTTTCATTAGAAAATCTTGAATCTAAAGATTTTCTACATGCTTGTGGATTTCTGTCTGGACTACCTCTTATCAAAAGATTTACCTTGGAGTCATTCCCATCATCGTCCCTACTATTTCTGCTGCTCACATTTGATGACAGGGACCCACGCTTCTCTGCTTCCATCAAGATAAGGTTCTTCCCTCTCGCCATTATTTCTTTGATTTCTTCATCACTTAACTCTCCACAAGAGTTGTTGGATCCAAAGGAATGTAACATTGTAATTCGAGAGCCAACTTCATCAACTTGTATGGCAGAATCATTTGTACTTGATTCAGACGTAGTTCCATTTAATGCTAGCTTACCATTGATTTCAAAATGTCTTTCTTCAGAATGTCCTTGTTTTAGTTTCAAATGCACATCAATACCACCGCCATCATCATCATCATCATCATCATCATCATCATCATCATCATCATCATCATCATTTGTTCTTGCACGTTCAGCAACCATAAGAAAATCTCCATCCTCTTGGCAATTCATTTTTTCACTAGAATTCGAACAATCCCTCTTTTCTATCAATACACTTTCATTTGGACAAAACTTCAACGAAAGATTGCAATTATTCGTTTTGTCCATATCTGCAAGCGCTGATGATTCCAGATTTTCCACATCCTTCTTAATCTTGGACTTCTGCCTTGAGATCAGTGTCTGTACCATCTTGATCATGTTCTTATGTCGCTCCTCCCCGTTCTTGGCCTGTGAAGTCAGCAGTTTGTCAAGAATGCCCTCCAGTTCCTGAAGAGTGAGTCTGGTGTTGGAGTTGCCAGCAGAGGAACTGATGAAGTCCTTCTGTAGCAGATAGAGAACATGTCTGGACACCCCGTTCTCCAGTCTTGCCTGCCCAGGGGATCCATCCTCACAGCTTTCAGGGTGCAGTTCAGCTTTTTGTTGAGGTGCTAAGATCTCTTTTTGGTCTTTTAATGGCTGGTATGTTATTTGATCTTTCACTAACTCTTCATGAGATTTGTTAAAAGTTTCTGTTTTGTTGTCAACACTTGTTTCTTTAATGTCATGTTGAATTCCATTTGTGTTTGATTTGCCAGACATGTCAAGTTTACCATCTCCTATGAACAGACCATTTGGAGCTTCAGAAAGGTGTTTGATTTTATTATTTTCCTCATCTTTATCCGAACTTAATTTTTCAATGCAACTGTCACTGAAGACACTTTCTCTACTTTGGGAAAGTTCCAAATCTGATGATTGTGAACTAGTATTTGACTTGTGCTCATCTTCAAAACTTTGGTCTGGTGAGGCTCCATCTGACAAACAAAACCTGACAGACTTGAGTTTCTGGGCAAGTTTCTTCCCCTGGTCCTGAGCAGAGAGTGATTTCCTTCTGAAAGTGTCCAGGGTTGGAACACTTGTCTGTCTGTGCAGGACTCCTTTTCCTGACTGTGCAGTTTTGGTCTTCACTCGGTTGTTTCTGTCCTGGAGATCTTTGGCAAGCTGGGCCAGATCTGCGTGACTGCGCGACCAGATAGACATCGCTCATCTACTCTCCCTAATGTCTCCTCATGGTATTCTTTTCCAACTTGAATCTAAGAACATCACATTTTCACTGAAGTCCAGTTGCCTTTTAACATTTCTATTTCATATTGAACATAGACTCATATTAATCCAGGTCAGCATTTTGGTGTTGTTACATTTGTACACTTGCAACTGTTGATATAATGCAGTGACTGCTTGACTGAATCTATGTGTAGAGAGAACATTGCAACAGTCAGATAGTAGGCATACCTCGGGCAAAATCATGAAGGAGATCTATCAGTTGTCACATTATGACCGTCAAACTTGTTAACAAAAGGCTCGAGTATACATTATCAAAATCACACAATCTCCTTTACTAGCGAGTTGGTTTACAAAGCACTTGAGGACGGTAGAGTTACTCAGATGGCAAGAGTTTCCACTACCCGTTGAGGTGGTCTCCTGACAGGGCTAGTCACACCACAGACTACATAACGTGATAACTGACGTGAAGACTGGAGTCAGTGTCTGTGACCCTCCTTGTAGACCTTTAGCTTGAGCAGTGAGCAGCCACAGATAAGCCTCTGTAATCCAAGCAAGTCCAGATTACCAAAACCATCAGACTGTTGTTAGGACTAATCACACAGACTAGCTGTGCCCTGGTCAGGATAAGTTTTTTAAAACAGCCAAGTCCCTAGGCTACTTGTCCTGCTGCTTTTTATGATTCATATGAAAGTCAGCATTTAAAACCTATCTGTATATCAAGTCTAGGGTTGACAGAGAGTCTGTGCATCAACTAGCTTTGGTCCAGGGAGATTACAAATACTTCAGTTGCATCACTACTACACAGCATGTGTTATCAAAGAGTCCTTATATGGATGACTCCAGCCTCTAGCTGTCTGATAAGATGTCCTGATATACTTGTTCCATGTCATACACATCACATATCCTTCCATTGAGACTTTTCATGCATATCCTTTCACAGATGATCATTGAAGAATTGTTGACAGGAGCTATATCATTCATCAGCATTTTCAGTAGCAAGCCAGTAAAGTTCCTCAGATTGTTTTTTTCCCCAGCAAACTTTGGTGTCTCCCATTCAGGAATGACACTACTCAACGGGTGAGTAACCGTAGTGTCGGTGGAGGTATTATTCTAACCAGCATATAGAGTATCGCTTACAGGCACTTGAGTGACCAGGGACTACAATAGGTGCTAATATAGATAACAGTGGAGTCGAGGGGGGAGAGATCAACACTGTCAAGCTGACAAGTGTGGTTAGATGAACCAGCTCACTTATCCCAGGCTACCAGCTTCAAAGTGAACCACGGAGACAGGCCTTGTCAACATGGTCAATTTGATAGATTTGAAGATTCTTGCATTGTTATTGGCTATACAAATATTCCACGGTGTGCTTAGAGCTGTAATCTGTCCCCAAGTATCAATCAGTAGCTAGAGACAGTTAAATTGGCTTTCCAGAGAGTGGTTACACACCTCTAATACAGCTTACACCTACTCCCTCTTAACCCAGGCTTACAGACCCAACTTGTCCAAACACAGACAGGATAACAAGGGAATGATAAATACTTTCCATAATATGTGATAAATTCCTTGTTAACATGTTAATCAAATAAAAGCTTGATTCAACGTATATTTGGTTTCAGTATATAACATTAATTGCAAACATTAAACATGTGACTGATCAAGCGAATCTGGTAATAAAATGTTATAGTTTGGACAATAAGTAAAGTAAACATATTAACACATATTAACAAATGTCATTTTTCTTCAAGCAATGTCTAGATCATGTGTTTCTAGTAAACACCTTTTGATAATTTAAGGGCATTCACTTGAATATATAATATTCATATTGTCAAATATTTTATACTTAGAGGCAGAAATATATCATTCATTGACATCTTACATGAAATGAAAACTGTTCTGAACAAGATTTCATTTCAAAATTGATATTATTAAAGAAATTAGAAGAAAAATAATATCTAAAAGGAATTTTCAATTATGTACAACATCAAAGCAAACTATATCAAAGCGGTAATACACATAATTTAGTTGTCAAACGCATCAATCAAATTTATAAGACTCCGTAAGAAACCGTATGTTTGTGCAAATATCAGAAATGTAAGACGTTTCGTTACAAAAAAAAAGATTGTAGCAGCTTTAACACATCAACCTTTGGAAAATAGGTGAATATGATTTTCTCATATCATTCCTTAAAAGCTAATTCAACTACTTATCATATATCTTTTCATAAAAAGTTAATATTAACAAACAAGTGGTATGTACAGGTAAAGCAAATATTAAAGGACATGTGCAGAACTCAATGAAGCAGGTGTGAGAGTGTTTACGGGGTAGTCAAATAACAAAACCATGTCCTCGAGAGTCAAGGACCCTTGATTTCTCACCCAATTCTTGAGTTAAATAAAGCATATGACTCTGTTTGCTTAGCCTTTATTCACAGGTTCTTGGTGTTGTTAAGTGGAGTGATTCTGACAGGCTCACACTTAACCACCGCTCATGGAGACAAGCTTCATACGCCCAAAACATTGACACTAGATAACGACTGTGAAGATGTTCGTAAAATACTTCTTGAATTGAAACAATCAGATTTTGATGATGTTCTGAATAAACCAGTTTGCAACATGTTGTTTCATAGTAAAGAAACTGTGCCTTTTGTTTGAATAAAAGATCCATATAATTAATGATTCTTAGATAATGTCCCAATTTCACAAAATGTTTGTACTCAGAGCAGTAACTCATACAATTTTGATTACCTCTTTAAAGCTTTGTGGTGTAGAGGGAGACCATTCTTTTGATAAAATACTATTCATAGTTTGTTTATATTTCTTTCTCATTTCTGCCATTTGTATTAATGCAGAATTGATTATCATAAAGGGGCATTGTAACATGACTTCGGTAAATACTCGTTTCTGATTGGTTGATTTGAAGGATTTCCCAGTGTTAACTGGCAATGAACACCCGCAAATTGGCTGAGGCGAATCACCGCGAAAGGATACATTATTTGGTCCGCCTCAACATTAAAATGTTCTGATTCTCCCAATATTCGTGCCCGATTCACATTTTACTGTTGCTGTTGTCATTTTCTAACTTGCGCATTCCCGTAGATGCCAAAAATCATTTTCTATTTGCTTTAGTTTTATGTAACTAAACTTTCTAAATTGGCTAAGTTTCTCCTAATTTGCCGCCTTGTGTCATGCGGCCGGTTTCTTTCGAATGCCGTTCCCATGGCACGACGTCACAAAGACCAACGGTTATGACATCATAATGATCGCGTCACCGTCACGATGCTCTGGGCGAGTTTAAGATATTTGTTCACTCGGGTTTGTTTCTGTTGGTTTATGAATTATATAATTGTTTTCTCTCTCATAAACTTCACAGTGAAATCTATAAGATTTTATCGTTATAAGTGCAACTGGTTTGCATTATAAGAACACTATTTTAATGTCTTTAACACTGGGAATTCCTTCTTCTTTATAGCTGCGAACACCTATAACAATAAAGGATCAGTCGTTAGATCCTTTCATCTCAGAGTTCCCTACGCAAAAATAGAGTTCGCTCTTAAAATGCTTATAACTAACGGTCATGTTACAATATCGATAAATAGTTGCGTTTGTAAAATTTCCGGGATTCATTGTTATTCAACACCCGCAAATTTAAGCGTTTAAAACCTCCGGCTAACGCCGTTGGTTTTAAACTAAATTTGCGGGTGTTGCGTTTGTAAAATTTCCGGGATTCATTGTTATTCAACACCCGCAAATTTAAGCGTTTAAAACCTCCGGCTAACGCCGTCGGTTTTAAACTAAATTTGCGGGTGTTGAATAACAATGAATCCCGGAAATTTTACAAACGCAACTATTTATCTTCTAATTAGCATGTTTTTTGAAAATTTAATATTTTCAAATTTTCACTGATAATTGTACTTTAATTCTCAATGTATTACATGTATTTTGATAATGTCAAAAATCTCATTAAACAAACTAATCATCCATGGTAAGAGGACAGAAAATAAAGATTCACATAAAGTCCATTGGCGGCCATTTTTGTGTAAATACTTTCTATAGATTTTATTTTTAAAAAAGGAATGACATGGCTGAACTTTACATTTGATACATAACTGCTTCATTTAGTTTAAATACACTGTCTTTCAATTGGAACCTTTTATTTTCAAATTCCTGACATCACCTTATATTTCCCCCAAAAACGTGGTACTGCGCTTTTGAAACATCTGAACTTTAACATAAACATTATGCCACAGATATCAATTCATAATTTATCTCTGTTTGAATTCCATAAATTAATTAAATTTTAGCTACCAGGATTACAGGTACATGGGAAGAAGTGAGCAGCACGAAAATGTAAAGTCATTTCCAAAATAAGGATTTTATTTATTTTACCATGATGATAACAAAAGTATTTTTTCTAATACTACCAGTGAGTAATGTGAAATAGATATAATGAAAATACATCTAAGAATAAGTTAAGCTTCTGATAGAATGATAACATTTGAGGGTTAAGTGTGTAAAACACAAAATGTCAGAGACACTTAAAACTACATTACATGAAATATTTTAGTGATCCAAAGGCGTTAACAAAATGAAATATTTATATGACTGACATATCGTACTAAATCCCACTAGAATAGAGAAAGAGGTATGGTTGAACTGCCATCTCTTCTTACTTCTAAAATTTTGACACTTACAAGGGTATGATTTATGAATGTCTTTGTGGAGAGATCAATTAAATCATTAGAGCTGGAGTTCAAGGATTAAGAACATAGACGGATGTTTGCTGTGTAAATCTGGGTAGGAATTATTTACAGGAGTAGATGATAGGTAACAAATAGCAGCTTATCTTCAATTGTTATGTCTGTTCAGACAAGGTTGTCACTTTATCCTGTCCTTTATATCTTAATTGTGACCGACAAACACCCTAGATGTGTAAGGAAATAATAATTGCATATAGTATGACAGTATGCAAGGTATGTTTTTCAAGCTTTAGGTTCAATTGCCAACTAATTGGGTGAGGTGAGGTGATGTGGGGTTTATCGCAGCTTTCAAGAGTATTTCACTTATATCGCGGCTGCTAGTATTATTGCAGGGAGAAAGCCCGCAACACTATTGTGGCTATGTATGATCCGAAGCCAAATGCGCTATCCCGCCCCCACCAACTAATTAAGTATAAACACTCAATAATACACTGATAAAACTGCAAAACCCTTTACGAATCAAACTGACAGGAATCACAATCTGCTTAATGTAATGCACATTGGCTCTTTTAAGGAATTCACTTAAAGCAATTTTATTTCAAACATGTTTTGGTTTCTATTTTTTTTCTAGAACTAACCTTTGGAAAAGGAATGACATTATTTGCATCAGAATAGTGACAACAACGTTTCTCCTTTTTTCTATCAAGACTTGGTATAACTTGGCATGAATAACCTAAGGAAATTTTAACCACAGCTATCTTACTTGACATAAAGTAAAATATCAAGTGAAATGTTTATAATGTTTAGTTACCCCGGGACATGGTGATGTAAGTAGTTTGTTGCCCTATAGAAAAAGTATATATAGATTTTCTTCTAAACTCTAAATACACATTTTTATGGTAATTGATCAACCATTCAGCTTCTCTGTAGCTGTCTGCTTCTCTTTGGTTACTCATTATCTGGAATCAAATCCTAGAGCTAATTTTTGGTATCATAATTCTTTTTTTGAAGTTTTAAAATGATTTTCATTTCTCTAAAAGCTTTTCAACTTAGGAAACTGTCTTATCTCGATATTATATTTCATTACAATGAAGAAAACATTTCTATCTGATAGAAACAATCTCTAGAGTAAGTAAGTGTCAAACATGTCTTCGACCAAAGTATATCTATCATGAATGTCACTCTGAATGTCGCAAATTTGATCAAATCCATATAACTTTAGACAGGGTTCCTTTAATAACCTATACATTGCCTATCAGCGGAGGTATTGAAACATACACAATAGATATAAGTTACCAACGGTAGTTAATTTCTTTGTCACACATAAGATAAATGGAGCATGAATAGGGGCTATCTACCTAAGATTGGAATCTTGCTACTTTAATACTTATCATATGGGTTCAATATAAACATTCAAGATCCAATAACCAACAAAATGAGAGAAATCAAACCATCATATTCACATTTATCAAACACTCATTTCTAAAGTAGGTGTTATCTGATTTGAATACTTTCAATCTAAAAAATGGTTAGAGATTGATCCACATTTACACCCTAATACACCTTTATTGATTTCTTTACTGCATTCTGTTGTTATTTGACAAGTACCCTGTTGGTATCTGTAATTTGATATAATTAGCAGGGTTGAGTTAGGGCTTGATGTCATTTATGTATCCAATCTTCCAGAGAGTGATATTTATCATCCAAAACCCTGTAACACAGAAGATATCACTTGTGGAAGATCCTAGGAGATATTGTTTTGACAGTAGATTTTGAACAATGACCTGTCATCAGAAGGAACATGACATCACAAACTTTTTACATCATCAGTAATGGTGTCACAATGCTATGACGTTATAAACACAATGACGTCACAATGCTATGACATCACTTGTTTAGGAGTTTTAGGGCTATGCAGTGTTCAAAGTTGACCATGTTAATGCAAATGTAATGAAAAATGATTTTGGATGATAAATAGAATCTCACCCGTGTGTCTTCTGATATCAAATAAATCAACACTCGTTAATAAAAGTAAAATAGTAAAAATTTGTTACTTTTTTCAACTTGTGTTGATATATTTGATATCAGAAGACACTTGGGTGAGATTCTCTATATATCTATGCATTCTTGAAAGATCTCGATATTGTCCTTATATGAAACTTCACTGCCTTTTTCACCAATATGTCATCATTTTCAAATACTATATTTGTGGCTATCGTGGCTATATGCATTGCTGTGAAACCTGCAAGCATCGGCTGGAACTAGCAAACCATGGGTGGCACTGAGCTGAAATTGAGTGTAGGATTGCACCCAAACCTATCTGCATGTAGAACAGTTTTCTACTGCAGAAAAAAATTGGCGAGCCTATGTTAGGATTTGAAAACAAGTTAAGAAGCATGTATATAATCTCATAATGAGCAAGCTCAGGTTGCGAGTCACATTATGCTTTAGTTTATTCTACAAGGACACTCACCGCTTGAGGATTTACCCAAGCATGTACAGTAGGCTCACTGTTAAGATTCTTATAGCTTAACTCATAATCTGCTAATCCAAACAGAAACATGTATCCAAACTATCATTATCGGATCAAGACAACCATGATATAAGGATAAACAGAAGAAATAAAAACAAAATGATATTTTACAATTATGTAGATAAAGGCACCATGAAATGAACATAAGCTAGGAATAAATCATATTTGATGTGCTGACAGTTTCTAATCACACTTTGGGCTTACAGGGACCATGAAATCCATACAAGCTCTGAGATAATGTTTAAATATTCTCGAAACCTGAGGGACATAGTATAATCTAGCTCAAAGAGAACATACATCGGAAACATGTTAATTAGTCAAGGAAATTTCTATATAAGACTTAGTCACATACTGCTTTTAATAAAACATACAGTGTGAGGCCATAAGTAAGTACGCAAAAATTACAACGTTCTAGCGATAACGCTTGACTATCATGTTTTTTAATCTCGCGTTTGGTAAGTTTGCATCGTAAAGAGATGAAATTCTCAGAAAATATTATTCATCGACTCCTCTTTCCACTGGCCCACTAAGGGAATTTCTATGTCTATTTTTAGCCTAACTGCACGCGTCATGCGACATGGCAGTGACATTTTGTTTTCAAAGGCAAATGCAAAAACAAAAGGAATTTGGGATGAAAAGAGGTGATAAAAATTCTTGAAAATGTATCAGAAATGTTGGATTATATGTCAATTACCATCAATAGGTTCGGCAAATTTTTTCGAGTCTTGGTTAGGTTGAAAATAATGAAAGATCGCAAAGGAGGAAAATGACGAGTGCGCAAGGGCACATTTTTAGAACGATAAAACCAGCGCCACGGGTAAAGATCTATTGTCTATTTTAATAATTATTATAACATTTATTTAATCCTTTAAACAATCTCAATCGAAATATTCTATCAAATTGTAAATATATTTTGAATCGTTAAAAAAATCTCAAGGTGAAACGCACTGTACATATTAAAATAAAAGTACCGAGGGTACAGAAGCTCACCTTAAAATGAATGATGTGGTAAAATGGTTTAATTATACATGTAACCATCTTTTATATAATTGATTATGGCTGCCATCATGATTTTTTTATCTTTTAAAATACTAGTCTTCTTTTGGAAACCACTAGAGCTTGAACAAACATTAATACACGGATGATATAATCATGATAAGTTAACAAGCAGTAGGTTTTTGTATAACTTTTTTGTATATCTGTGGCTGAATTGGTGACCATCTTGTACTTTTTAATCTTCAAAATGCTACTTTTATGTGGGCATCCGTATTAATTTCATTATGATATCTTGATTGGTTTAGGTGTATCCATTTAAATGTCATTCATTACTTACAGGATGGTGGCCACTTACATTTGTTTTGTAGTGAATCATTAATATGATTTCAAGATTATTTCACTGATGGTTATGCTGCATGGGATATTGAGAATCCCAAAAGTACAGATTTTTAAAGGAAAATGAATGACTGATTGAGAGGAAAGTCATAAACACAGCAATGCATAAGACACGTTTATTTTGTTCACATAATATTTACATGTCAAGTGACCATGAGATGTCTTTCATTAAAGTATCAATTTATTCAACACTCATACAGTACTATAATGGTAAACATTTTTGCATTGTCAAATCAACAGAGAGATATGACAAATCAAATTTCCTTACTTTTCTTACTAAACCCTTTTCGATTTTCATCTGCATATTTATTCCACATCAACTTATCATGTAGATTGCTAAACACAAAGCTTATTGTAGACAAGTTTTGTGTAAGTTGTTATTCTTAGAAAGAACATATCACTGTCATGAGAATACAAGTCCATAACTTTTATTGCATACACATGGGCCATGGCCATATATAGCATAATGCTCTACCATATCAATTGGGTCAGGTTGATTATGCAACAGACTAGCAGCTGACACTGTGATGCTAGCAGCCTGCCTTGGGATGTGTATTAGACAGCATAGTGGAATATCTGAACTCTGGTTGACCCCTTATGTGTGGTATTTAAAGGAATATAAGGGGGATACCATTGTTTAAAATTTAACATGTTTAATGTGATTTGGTTTTTGCAGCTAGTTGCTATAAGGATTTTAAACAAATTAATCAATTATGTTTGTCTTTCATCTTAATATTTTTTAGAAACACTTAAAAATATAGAACAACTTGCACGACAATCTTAAATATTCCATATTTAAGATAATATTATGATTAGTAAGTTTAAATTAGAGAATTTATATGGTGCCAGTGATCACTTGATGAAAGCTTAAAATTTAATAATAATGATGCGTCATCTACAGCTGAAAAGTCAATATGGCTGCTATCGCGGCCATCTTGGATTCTCAAAACTGAAACGTCTACCTTTCTGTGCGGAATCACTATAGGTATAACATACTACAATATAAAAATGATATCTAGATTGGTTTAGGAGAAATAGTCTTTGTCATGAAATCTAATTGAAAATTCAATATGGCTGCCATGGCGGCCATATCGGATTCTCAAAACTCAAACGTCTACCTTTCTGTGAGGAATCACCATGGGTATAACATACTACAATTTCAGAATGATATCTGTATTCGTTTAGAAGGAGTAGTCTTTTTCATGAAATCTAATTGAAAATTCAATATGGCTGTCATGGCGGCCATCTTGGATTCTCAAAACTAAAACGTCTACCTTTCTGTGAGGAATCACCATGGGTATAACATACTACAATTTCAGAATGATATCTGAATTCGTTTAGGAGGAGTAGTCTTTTTCGTGAAAGTTTACGGACAGACGGACAGACAGACGGACGACGGACGAAGCGCCATGACATAAGCTCACATTTACTTTGTAAAGGTGAGCTAAAAATCTGTATCCTTGTTGACATATTGTCACTCATACCACAACACATCAGTTTCAGACCGAATGTTGGGCATAACTTATGCCACAATCTGGTCGATCGTAAGATTTATGAAGCAACTTCGCTACCTGAATCAAACTGAAGTGTACATTGTTGGCTAGAATTCATAAGTTAGCTACTAAATTGTGATGAAGTATATAAGAGGACACTCCAATCTGGACAAGAGTGCTCCTGTTGAATTGGCCACCCCTCGAGGTTTACGACTTGAATCGTCTCCAATCAGTGACGCTTGGCATGAGCTATTTTGCCTCTGAACAAACACAAGAATTGTGGGAGTGTTTACGACAAGGTGCTAAACTATCAGCGTTGTTTGTTGCGGACCCCCAACACACTGATATAGATATCAAACGGTATCAGTGACGAAGTGTTATCAATTTTATTCTGAGTTTCAATATATATAATTATAAGCAATATTAGCAATGATTTTGTCAACTGTAATATATGCAGACATTGTTGCTAATTTCACAGGACAAATGTCATTGTTTAGGTTTTCACAAGAAAACAATGGCAGATTAAGCAAAAAGCTTAAAGCGTAGCTCCCGGATAATTTAGACTAATTTATCCAGGCCAAACTGTACATTTATGATCATGTTTTCATGATAAATAGTTCATATTATGTATTTACGTGAGATCATCATAATTTTAAACTAATCAAAAGAGTGATTAATTGCGATTTTAAAAATGATAATCAGCTTCCTGCCTCGATCGTGTTGTTCCGTAGATTTATACCGGAAGTTACGTCAACTGTGGAAAACAAGAGTGACGTGGCCGCCATTACTAACGTAAACAACACCACGTTTTATATTTCAGTGAACATGTACTTGTCGATATAGGTCCCATCAAACAAAGTTAAGTGACTTTATTTTAATATCTGCTGTATGAAAGGATATCCTAAGTGAAAGAAAAGCTACATGATTTTTTGGGCAAATTTTATGGAAACTATTATCCGATATATTGACAATGTTATGTCATGCTGAAAACCTGCGGTCTTCACTGCTTGACTCTGGTGAGTTAGTCGTTGTGTCTTTTTTCCTTATATGTTATCATCTGTTTGTGTATGGAATCTTTCATTTACCTTCTTCGTATTAAACTTCCTTTTGCATGTGTGAAAATGTTTCAATATTTAGCCTTTTATCTGCCCGTCTTTCGAAACGTGGCTCTCCGTATTTGCAGAATATGTTGCCTTTGGTTTGTTTTCGTCGTATGCATTTCTTGATAAACGGCATTTATATAGACAATAGCCCCATTTACATCAGTGTACGACAATATGATTTATCGAATTTAGATTTTGTTGTCCAATTTCAAAATCGTGATCTGGCATCACTCACTAAAAATAAATTTTACTATTTACTTACTTTGAAGCCAATGCAAACAATGAATGAAGTACTATTGTTTTCGTTTCAATTTTCATATTAAAATACATATATAATACAGTAAATATATTATTGTTTATTGGAAGAGAATGTTCCATCCTTCAAGAATAGTCTTATGTGAAACATAAAAAGGAAATATTTATTTTGAAATACATGTAAATGTGACTTAACAAAATTTATATTAATCCAGTGATTTTCGGACAATGATGATTTATGTTTTATTTATTTTAATATGAATATTTCCATGATAAAATAAAATATGAGGCATTTGTTAAATTTAATTGAAATTAAAAAGAAATCAAAGCATGTGATTTTTTTTCTCAACTATTTAAAAAAAAATTGAAATAACAAAAAAAAAAAAAGGTTTCATGTTCCATATTGAAAATTGCTTGTTATTTGAATGAACAATACATTTATTTTCTTTATTTCAAACTAAAATATGTCATATTTTCTTGAGCAATCACTCAAAGTAACAGTGACAGGTATTAATATTTGGAGTGGCGTTTCTGGAAAACATTTTTTTTGTAGTCTGATATCCAAAAAATAATTTAGATTCTAATATTAAAAGTATTAATTTCATATACAAAATAACATAACTTCATTTCATCAATCAATTATCTTGTTTATGTGAAATTCAAAAATATTTTATCTATTAACAATTATATGTTTTTACCAAGAGGTCTGAAACAATCATCAAAATATTTATTGAAAATAAGGAATATTCTATTCCATTAAATCAAGTGTATGTGCATGTATTAATTCAGAATTCAGAACGATTTTAATATTATTTTTTTACAGGCAATGTTCAATGGCGTCCACAATTAGAAAAAAAAAAACAGGAATAAAATCAAATGGAAATAAAAAAAATGTGAATGCTTTGTGCATATCCCCAGAAGATCAGCTATAAGAAGGCGCCAACATCTGAAAATATTTATTGATAATTATTTCTCTGCATGCATAAACATTTTGTTTCATGGACGGGACTTGAGAAAAAAATATCATATTCAAAACTTTTTGCTGAAGAATTTCGAATTTAATTTTTGCAAAAATGTTGATATTGATATATCATTCTAATATTTCTATAATAGTATTAACTATGATATTTATTCAATAAACAAATTTGAATAACTATTCTTTTATATTTCCAAGCTTACAGCGAATAGCATCTTATTAACATAGTCAAAAATTGAAGAAATAATTTATAATTTCAAAACTCTGAACTACAGTATTATTGACAGAAACGTTGATATTAAATATCAATTACTGATAAAACACTTTTCAAATGCACATATAATCAATTGAAATTATATATTAATTATAAATCAGATAAAGACTTCGCATGTGGTAATATGATCGGTAAGTAATATTATATTTATAGATTTTTAGTGAAATTGTAAAATTATTGAAGGATATTCTGGACGATTTCACGTCCACCTGTTGTGACATTACAATGCAATTCATAACATATTATTTTGATAATTTTCCTTTATTTGTAAGTATAATGTATAACTAAACATTTCTTATAATTTTTGTATTTCCTGTCGGAGATCTGTGGAAGTAGACTTTCTAACCCGGACTTTGGTATCGTGCTGTATTTTGCAAAATCGAAATACAAATAAAAATATTTTAAAAAAACAGAAACAAAAGACGCAATTTCAATGATAAACAACCCACATACATTAGAAATTGTTTATGTAAAAAAATCCGATGTTTTCCTAGATTTATTTGAACAGAAAATCGCATTGTTTCGCTGTACGAATGGATTCACTTCCGGGTTGGTTAATAGATATTTATCAAATTTTATCGTCAATGTTCGGGTAATTCCTTTTCCCTATTGCTTCAGAAAGTTGTGTACAGACATCTTGCAAGTTTTGACATGGATTTGTCAAGTGGTATGGTCACTAAACCCTCAGTGTTTATTTGTCTGTCAGTGCTATTAATAGCGACAGACGCCATTTTGCAGGCCGTGTATTCCACAGTTGACGTCACACATTCCATCGGCAACAATCAAGATTTTTCCGGTCTTTTCCGTAAAACAAAATGGCCGACACGCCAGAAAGCGACGTAAACAGTACAGTTTTTCGCCTTCTTTTACGATTTTCATGAAATATACTTGATTGTGATGGCAAAGAGGTGTATTGAATTGATCGCTTATAACTTACCAATGCGATTTTTACGTCCTTGAAACGTACATGCTAAGTATTGTGAAGATAAATGAACAAAGTTGGAGCAAAATCACCCGGGAGTTGCGCTTTAACTCAACATCCACTACCTAAATTTCTTCCAAGCAGTTGTGTTTTCACTCAGTTAAGTTTGGGGCACATGAACAAACTTCAGTATTTCATCAGTTGTAATTAGCCTAGATATATCTGTCTTTACTGTTAAAACTTCCAACTTTTACAAGGACAGTAGCACATTTGTTACTTGTTACTACTTGTTTTTTTGACAGGTAGCAACTATTCTTTTGATAGTAGCAGCATCTCAGGCCATGTCATTTTGATTAAACACCCCTTTCTACCCTTTAGCTTTAGTCCCATTTTGATGATAATATAATGATATTGGTTGGAGTTAAATTATAGAATAAGATGATATCCTAATCATTGACATAAGCATATCATTGAAAAATATAAGGTAGCAAGTTGTTTTTTCAACATTTATCAGGGAGCAAATATGTTTTATGCTGGCAACCCTTTAAGTGCTAGTGTCAAACCCTGCAAGGCTTCAGCTTCCTAGTCTTAAAGGGGCAGTAGCACGTTTTTTGATAATTTTATATTTTCAATTTTTCACTGATAACTATAAGTTAATGCTAAATGTATTACTTTGATAGTATCATACATCTCATAACACAAACCAATCATCCGTAGTCAAAGAACAAAGTATGAGGATTCACATAAAATCCATTGGCTGCCATTTTTGTGTGAACACCTTTAATTCATTTTGTGTAAGAAAAGGAATCGCTTGACTTAACTTTACATTGTATATTTGATTTATTACTGCTCCATTTAGTTTTTATACATTGTCTAAAGATTGGAACCATTTATTTTCATTTTCCTGACATCACCTTATATTCCCCCTAAAAACGTGCTACTGCCCCTTTAATGCTTCCTAAGTAAAATTGTTTTTTTAGGCTGTGGCCCTCATTAGAGTTCACAGGGCCACCAAACCTTTGAATTATCATCTTCACTAGCCATGCAGTCTGTACACACAATTTCACATTTCTAGAGTCAGTGGTTCTGGAAAGTGATGAAAACGCACAAAGTTTACAATAGGTTGGAACGCTGGATACCATTCCATGCCACAAGACGACCGGCCTTTCAGGTATGTTGAGTTCAAAATTGGCTGACAGAGGAAAACAGAAATATTCTTTTAAAAACTTTTTCTACAGCAAAAGATATTGGATTTTACTTTGTTGAAATCACAATCAGCAAATTTCAGCTCTGTCACCTTTACGACATGCACATTCCCTTTAAAAGAAGTTGGTCAAGAATGTAACAAAATATAAACGGAAAAGAACTTCGGAAATGGGGTATGCTGTATTTTTGAGAAATAAAATTAAAGTGATATGACTTGAAATGGGCAAGAATATAATAATAAATGAGCTACAGCACTACGGGGTATAACAGTTTTATTCAGTTTATAATCTTGTTAAAAGAATGAATCCTATTGTAAAGATAATGTTTAAAACATAACATTTACTAAGGGTTCAGGGTGTAACCTATAGGATATTTTACTACTGCTTCATTGAATAGTTGTCAACATACTAAAGAATCGAGATTGCAAAGTAGGTAATTTAATTATCTAATTTTTGCCAGTGATACAATTCAATACTTTCAGAGTGTGTTCCTAGGTAATTAACCAATTTGGTATAGATCAGCACAGATCCTTATACGGTTTTCAAACATATCAAATATAAGGCAGACCATATTATTTGTGTTTCTCATCTTCTCTTTCTATTCTCAGTCCTTCTGCAAGTGAGCAGGCGGTCAAAAAGTTTTTAAAAACAATACAGCCATTGGCTCTGTAGCTCATCAGGCTTCATATTAAATTTTGCTGTAGAGTGTGATCAATGTAGTTTGCCCCTTTGTAGGGGCCACAGGGTCACAAATCCTAGAATTAAGTATATAGGCAATGTGCTTTAAGATACCTGTAATCAATTCAGACATGGAAATTGCTCAAATTGCTCCTAGTTTTGCAGGTGTGAAAGGCCTCAAGAAAAAACATAACATAAATGAAGGCACAGTATTTCTTTTAGATATTTCATATACTAAACTTTACTCTACACAAAGTTGCAGCTTTCTAGACCTTGTGCTTCTGTAAAAGGTGATGAGAATAGGTTTTAATGGTGTGGCCCCCAGTGGCCCTTATTAGGGGCCACAGGGTCACCAAAGCTATAAATCATAATCCTCACTAGTTAAGGAGTCTGTACACAAAGTTTCAGCTTTCTAGGCCTTATGCTTCTAGAGAAGAAGATGAAAATGCACAAAGTTTACAGACGGATGGACGCCGGACACCATGCCATGCCATGCCATAAGCCCATCCGGCCTTTCAGGTCAGATGAGCTAAACAAATAACACCATAAAGAGCGAGAAGTTATCTTTATCATACAATGGATAGTGTTCTCGGCATAATAAAGCCAACGGATATTTTCGATATCCGTTGGGCGTGGCTAAGGGTCATATACGGATACCGATGCAAATTTCAAAGGTCAAGGTCGGAATTTCTTTCGAAAATTCCGATGACGTCACAAGCGTTAACATTTTGAATGCCTTTAGTAACGGAGAGAGACATTACAATATGACTGATTTATTGCATAGACATTGATCTAAGAAATAACAACAACACTGCATGGATATTTAGCCATTTGCATGACTTAGTAGTGCCAAAACACTGTCATCACGGGTTGAATGAAACCGACCGAACAATTATACTCACAGGTACGAAAGGCAGTTCAGTCTCATGTTCAAACACTTCATTTACCCATCTTCGGTGTTCTTAACTTTAATATTGTTTAGTTTGGATTGGGAAATCCACAGACTATCATCTAGTTTAGCTCTCCGGCCATCAAAGTTCGTTCAATAGCTGTTTCAACGCAAGCTGCCATTGTCGCGTAGGCGAAGGGAAGCAACTCTTGCCCCTTGGCTAGATTGACTCGTCCTCTCGATGACGTCGGATCAAAGAACGTCAGTTCGATCCCGCCAAAGACCATTTAAAATGTTTCTAATTTTTAAAATCATCGTATTTTATAGATTTTTAAAATGTCAAAACTTTTGAGTCGTGACAAAATAGCTCAAACGACATTAAAAGACATTTATAAGGAGGAATTATATTTTGTCAATTCACCGTCAGAATCATTGCTCTATTCATTTGCATATATCAATGCGCGAATCTTAAAACAATGTCAACTATTAAAAAAGTTTTATCAGGCATTTTTTCGAATCAAATTTTAAAATGACATTGTATGATAAAGAAGTTATCATGCTCGTGTGTTTTGGGATCGTAAATATCCTGCATTAGGAATAAACACTATGTATTTAGCTCGCCAAGGCTCGCAAAATACAATGTTTATTCCTAATGCAGGATATTTACGATCCCAAAACACACTCTCATGATAACCTCTATTTATTGACATATATTATTTAACACTTATTCTAAAAACTTCATAAAGGAAATATATATTCTCATTCTGCATATTTCATATATGAAAAAAAACTGAAAGTATTCAAAAATTCAAACAAAACAAAATACAAACCAATGCAAAAAGTATTTGTCACTTGACATTATTTCAACAGAATTCAATATTAATTTTGTGATGCATGAATAATTTTCATGGGGTGAATCTTTGCTTGAAGGGACAGTTCTATCAGGCTATTTTTTGTGGAAACAAAATTCAATGGGGGTCTTTTAAGTTCATGCATAAAATGTTATAAATACATGATTATTTCACCACCTAGTTGAAACATGTTACTTGGGGTAAGATTTTTGTTTATGTAACTTTGACAACTGAACTTGATAAAGAAGAGCACACACTTGGTAAAAAAATAGCGACAATGAGAAAGATGCCATTCCTCAGCACTAGGAGTGTGAAAACATTCTTCCACATAACAAAACATTTTTGTTCCGTCTGATCATTTATCATTGTAAATGTGTAGATATTCTATCAATTAATACATATAGTTTACTTTCCAAAAAAAAAGGAAAATTTATGATTTATAAATTTTTTGGTGTGACATTTTGTTAAACTCACAAGATCACGGACTAGAAGCCAATAGGACATGGTCTTAAATTTGCAGGTTAAATTCAAATAATCCCAGCTTGAAGTGTTAATTTTGATTAAAAAAGTAGCCAGTCAAGGACTGGCGGACAGGCTATATTTTATACACTGACAGATACATCATTCTAGTTTTGGACGTCACTGTTTAAAAATATGAAGGTTAGATAAGTTAATTTTTGGATTAAAAGAAGTTGATCATAGCTCTTGTTATCCTAACAATGATGGCAGATATGGGATAAGGGATACAACTCTGTCATTACAACTCCCTTACATTTCTAACATACATGCAACAACGTTGCACATTACCAAATTACAGTAACTTTAAATCTATTGATGTACAATACTCAAATATTTAAATTCAATTTTTTTGTTTTAGTTTTTAACCATTTTACCTGCAAAGAGAAAGTTTTATTTTCGTCAAAAAACTTGTCCAAACTTGTTTTCGTACTGAGAGGGAACATCCGGTAAATATTTCAAGTCATTTAGCTTTCAAAGTCAATGTTTTTAAACATAAAAATTAACAATAATGTAATGTTCACGGCGTCAAATATAAACAAATCAAACAATGATAAATACTAACAAAACCGTAACGATTTCAACACAACTCGGGGGAAATGTTTTTGTTGACAACCGTTTGACGCAAAGCATATTTTCTCAAACTAGATATTTACATGCATGCACAACCAATCAAAAATGCAATAAAACATAATTTACTTTACCTTCAGTGTTGTATCAAAATATGGAGCATATAATCATACTCCAAGTGTTGAAATTATCTTTCAAAAAGATGCATTCACGGTAAAGTTTTCAAAAACACCACCATGTTGACACCGGAAGTTATCACCGCGCATGATTGATTGTAGAGTTATCGTTCTTGATACACTTTTTAAAAGAAGTGTAAATTTTATTTTCCATACTGATACAGAAAGTTGACATAAGTCTGTCTGTAGATTAATAGAGGAATGTTTGGAGCAAAGTTAAATTTGAACAATAATCAGGTTAAAATTTTCTTTCCACCCTAGTTCCGAGATTTAGAAATAAAAGTTTTAAAATATTAACTCAGGGAAGTATAATACATGCAGGTGTTATAAAATCCCTGATTAACTCTATCAAGAATCAAATTCTATACATTTGTATTTCAAATTATGTTTACTCTCCACTCCGTACTTAGCAGTTTGAATGACTTATGATACGTACATCGGGTGATATTTCAATTTCTGTGTGTGAAAATAGACCCAAAACTATCATGTATACTGCAGTAGACAAGATAAGTATAAGTCATCAAAACACAGTTAGATTTTTAACAAACCCTACAACGAATACATTCATGTCAACAAGAGATTAGACAATTGAGCAATTTGAGGAAAGTTCTAGAGATGTAAAACTAGGAAGATATGTAGAATTTTACTAATTTTATTTCTAAATGATTGATAAAACAGAACAAGTTAAATTTTGGAGTTACATAAGATATGGGTTTTATATTATTTGTATCAAAGTGTAAAAAAAGGTTATTTTGTCATTTGTTGGTAAGATAAATTTATTTGAACTCAACCTTTATTAAATCTGCTATGGTGAAATTTATGAATTAAAGATATTATCAATCTGAATTTTATATTCAATACGTATATGTATTCAAGAAACAGTGCATTACATTCAGGAATTTCTTTTATAAATCCGATGGATAGTGCAAATTGAAGCTGATTTTACCACGTGAATTAATTGTAGACATGTGCGGTTTGAAAACACTTATGTATCTTTTTTATCCATGTTCAGCTTCTAATTTCAATAAAACATACAGAATAAGATGTGTCAGTAGGGTTAAATTTTTATTTTTAAATAAATCTTTTCTCTTTTAACCAAAAATGTGTAGATCTACTCATTTGAGTACACTGCGTATAGGTAGCTACGGTATCATGATTGAATGACTCCAGGATATATTAGATTTTATGTCTTATATGATTTTAAGAACAAGCCAAACATGACTATTGTTTCTTCCTGTGTTATTTTGGGTCAACATAGTATCAACCTCAAAATCTTGCCATATGTCATGCAAACAGAATCAACTTTAATCTTTTTAAGCATCAAGACAATGAGAGATTTATCGTTAATCACATTAGATGAAAACAACGTTGTGTAAAAACATCTGAATGTTATGACGCCTGCATCCTGCATGGGTTTATAACCTCACGAAGTCATCTTGTAATCTGAATTAACTAACTAGACTATATAATGATATAATTGAGTATCTTATGTAAATTGAAATCCCTTATTAAAGGGACAGTAGCACGATTTTAGGAGGGATATATGGTGATGTCAGGAAAATGAAAATTAATGGTTCCAATTGAAAGACAATGTATTTGATTTAAACGAAGCAATAATAATTCCAATATATAATTTAAAGCTTAGCCATGCGATTCCATTTTCATACACAAAATGAATTAAAGGTGTTCACACAAAATGACCGCCAATGGATTTTATGTGAATCTTCATACTTTGTCCTCTGACTATGGATGTTTGATTTGTGTTATGAGGATTTTGACACTAGATAATAAAATTACCATTAACGTACAATTATCAGGGAAAAATTTAAAATAATTTGTTTTTCAAAAAACGTGCCATCATCAGCATGATGTCACTTCATAATGCTTTTTTGAAGAATATATATGCTAATGTCTGTTTACCCCTATTCTTTTATCTCAATTTCTTTCATTATCTTATCAAAAATGTTTGCATCTTCAATTTCCAGGAATTTCTTCAAACGAATAAATCCTTTAAGAATATTATTCCCATTAGTCTCCACCTTGGCTGTACGGACTACGATGACTCTGCCTCTTCTTTTACTCATTATGATGTTGTAGGCCTGTTGGAATTCACACAGTTTGCTGCTATTCAGAATATAACCCTCTGAGAGCATAACAAGCACTGCACGACTCCGTTTGAGTTCCTTGATGACCTCTTCAGCTGTGACAGAACCAGGCAACATGTCCCTCAGTGGCAGGTACAGCTTCAAACCTCGTATCTCCTCCAGCTCGGGCAGCAAGGTCCGGACCACCCATCCTCTTTCAACCTCCCCGTCCTCATCAAGGGACACAAACAGGTCGTGGGTATAGTCATGCAGCAGGCGGGAAACGACATTGAAGCTTGGTCTGCAACAGGATCATCACCTCGTAGCGGAACACAACCAATATAATCAGCACAACGAGGAACAGGAAGAATAGTCCTCCGAGGATGACACTGAAGACTGTAGGCAGAGCACTCACTTTCTGGCACCTAAGGCTGTCTATGGTTACATGCTCATCTGGAATCTTTCTCCCCTCGGGATCTGTACACGTGACCCCCGACCCATCTTCACCCTGCTGACTGAGCCACGTGTACATCCAGGTGGAGTTGCAGTCACACACCAGTGGGTTGTCCTCCAGACTCAGACTGGAGAATGGAATGTTCTGGATCTCCTCTGGGAGGTAGCTCAGCTTGTTGTGGGTCATGTTTATCATCTTGACATGATCTTGTAGGTTGAGGATAACTTCGGGTTTTATGTATTCGAGGTCATTGCTGGACACATCGATGGAATTAGTTCTGCCTAGATAGTTTCTAGACACTAATCTTGTTATCTTGTTATAGGCAAGGATGAGGTTAAGCTTACCTTGTGGAAGATCACTGGGTAAACTTGTGAGGTTTCCATGTCTACAGTCTACCAGCACATAAGCGTTTTCTGGCTGGTTCTGGCACAAACAACCTTCTGGACATTTTTCAGTTATGTTACACACAAACTGATCTAAAGATAAATCAAGAAGCATTTTCCCTTTCAGATGAGGTGGGCTTGCACATGATACATTCATATAGTCCCTCGATACTATAGCTGAATTGAAGTTTGAAAACGTTAAACGATATTGATGCACAATACAATCACAGATCCAAGGGTTGTATCTGAAGTCGAAGCCCCATGGTATCAGGACACCTAGAGTCGTCAGATCTGTGACACCATAGATACCTAGAAGAGATGTCCACCATATCTTGAACTTGTTGTGAGATAAATCAACCATACCCCGACCATATTTCTCAGATGCATTAAATGTCCAATTTGCCTCATTTGAGAAATGCTCTATATTATTGTGACTCAAATCAAACAAGCAAAATACATGTTTTATACTCAAAAACCAAAGGGCCTCCACAGTTTTGAGTCTATTCCCTTGCAAAAAAACTACCTTTATGCCAGGAAGTTCACTAAAAGTAAACGGGTCGATATAGTTAACTCTGTTGGATCTCAAATCAATGATCCGTAGGTTTTTTAGTCCAGCAAAACTCTCCCGTTCCACAGTTTCAATCTTGTTGCCATCAAGATCAAAAGCTATCAACTCTTTTAAACAGGATAGGCGAGGTATTGACTGAATATTTCCATAAAGCAGCCTTATACTTGCTATGTTAGGATAGTCGCAGATGTTTGAAGGTAGTCGGGTGAGACACTTAGTAAGTGAATAGTGAAACAGTCGGTAGAAACTTGAGACAGTTTGATCTGAACTTGAGGGTGATCGAATGGTAGCATTTTCTGGATCACTGCACATGTATTTCAGTTCAAGATTTGGAAGAGTGTCGCTTCTCATTGTTTTACAACATCTGTCCATAGGGCGCCCATCCCAGCAAGTCACAACATCTTCTATTGTAATGTTCTGTAGTTCACACAAACACATATTTGCCAAACTCATAATCAGAAAAAGGCTGACACAAGACATCATTCGATTTTTTTAAAACAGATCTTGTTAACTAAAAACAAAAAGTATTGTAACCTTAGGCGGGCGTACGGTCTGTCTTAATCCATTTAACTCTTTCAACTGAAGATGGGGAAATTCCAAAGAGAAAACGAGCTAGCTGGTATTTGAGCAACGAGTTCAATGGGGCGTTGATACAGGCCAGGAGACCTAGTAGCTTGTGTCGTGTTAACTTGCCACTGAAATAGATCTTGTTCCGCCTTTGAATCAGATATAGCCAAGATAGTTGGTTTGGTAATCAGAACTAATTGTATTGTGATCAGACATAAGATCTGACATTATGTTTGGACATATTCTGTTACAACTAGCCAATTGAATAATGATCCCAGTCTTAATCTTACCTTGTAAGGCCAAACGCTATGCATGTCATGGTTACCTTTAGAGTAGGTCTGGGTAATTCCGCTCATGAGGGTAATTCCAATCGGTAACATAAAATCTGTTATTACAAGTAAAATTTGTTTTGTTTTTGTGTATGCTTCGTATAATTCACAACTTCGGTTCAATATTTTGTTATTCATGACATCCAACAACATTCTTCATCGTTTTAGTTTGAATAATTCAAGAAAACGAAAGTTTCGTTTTCCCGTGCTTTCTTTTTCGCCATTTCTTATCAGATTGATGCATGGCCGTTAGATGTTGGCAGTCAGTCAAACACAGTCGGCACTCATTGATAACATGACAACTTGAGTGGCGCTAAATGTTTAAATGAGCAATAAAATACTGTAAAAATATGAATTGATACCATTTATGGTGTAATACATAATATTTTGGTACTCAGCGGAATTACCCACAGGGGTGAGCGGAATTAGCCCCAGGTGATTGGAATTAGCCTACTAGTGAACTACGGCGCTATTGCCCAATTGCCTTAATTAATGAGGGTGTTTGTTTGTGAAAACGTTCAATTTATAAAGTTGAAATGCTCACTTTTATTGCTGAATTTAAATATTTGGTCTACAACTAATTTTGATGTGTTGATAAGACATCGCTTCCAAAAGTGAGCGGAAATAACCGGACCTACTCTAATCCTGTGCAATTATTTTGAAAACATTGCGTGTTTCCTAACCTTCAATGGAAACAGTTTGTATTTAGTGCATATGGAGGGTAGGGTCCGTTTCCGGGCCATATCTCAAAACCTAATCAATATTGTGTGGTTTAGTGGTGACTTCTGCTATTTTGATTATTCTGAATTTGATATTTTTCTGGTTTCCACAGTGCATAACTTAGTGCATATCGGGGGTAGGTCCATTAAATAGTTATTGCTAAAAGACTATTAACCATTTTCATTAAACTTGTTATGTGACTAGAACTAGTGGAGGAGTCGTGCCTTTTGCTACTTTGGTTATTCTGAATTTGTATTTTTCTGGTTTCCATGGATTCCAACAATTTGAACTTTGTACATATCGGGATTTGGGTAGTTTTTGGATTAAATGTTTGACATCACAGTGCATCACATGCACACATTTCAAGTTGTAAGACGTTTCAACACACACATGAAAGCCCAAAGGAAGCTTAAGAAAAGATCATTTTGGTCTAGAGTAGTGCAACCAATCAACCAATCAACCCTGTGAACGTTGAATGTACAATAAATGTACAAAATGTGTTCACTAAGTAAACAAATGCAACAAACTATTTTTAGGAACCAGCAAAATCAATCATGATGACAGATTTAATGAAGTGTGATATTTTGGTTTTTTTTTTAAAATTGTAAATTGATTCTGATTTCATAAACTTTCATTATGCGAAGCATCCCCCAGACTTTAATTTTTTTGACTGTTACAGGATATAAGACATGAAAAAGGAAAGGAAACCACACAATCCTTTTAAACAAATTCCCTTATGTCTAATGCTCTTAGATTTCATCATCATTGTCAGAATGCCATTATCAAAGCTGAAACCAAATGATTGATGTCAATCATAGACCAGTGCTGTTTACAAGCTTTGATATTAATAGATGCCAATGAAATAGAATTTAGAGTACTTGTGCATACAAACTACGTTTTGGCGATATTATTGCACCTTTTGGAGATCTATTTGCGGTAAAAGTATTTGTATTGTAGAGTTTGTTTTAAGAACATTCTTTTCTGACAAACAAGAAAGATGAGTTTTCAGGAGAGAAAGTCCCTATCTCAAATGAACGTTTTGAGGCTAACTAAAATGAGAATGAGTATATTGATGTGAATCTTACACGTTTTATCCATGACCTTTATTGCCAATTGCACAGTAGGTATAACGATCTACGTACACAACTCTCTTCACATCTAAGGGTATTAAGATTACTTTGCCTACCAATTAGTATTTGTCATGTGAGATACAAGATATATTCTTGATGTGTTTACTGATAGTGAATGGTTACCATTTTCTGTAAAAAAAACTCATTATTAATCAATTCGATTCTTTATTTCTGAAGTGTAGGCAATCGGCCGATAACTACATATATTAGATTATACATGACAAAACTAGGGTGTATACATATAAAAGTTTCAACTGAAAGTCTCGGGTACAAAGCATGCTAAGTTATTAATAAGTTTAATTTACAATCTGATGTTCGCATGAGGAATTAGCTTCATTTGATTTGTACAATATGTTTAGAGCGGAGTTGGATGACTCTGTTCGAGGGTATCTGTAAAATGGGACAAATTATATCAGAAACTATTTAAGAGAGAATAACCAAATTTGCTGCGGTCTTCAGGGCATCAATGGAATTAAAAATCAGAACCATGTAATTATTTTTACGGAGCAATTGCCCTTGTTCTGTGATGTTGGATTTTGTTGAGATTTATGCAATTACATATTACACAGTTATGGCCCATGTAGGAAAATGGTGGCAGCTTTAATTACAACTAATTTCTGCGGGGGATGTTGATGACCAAGTGGAAGATAAGGTGTGGATAACCAGGTGTCAACGAGGGGAGAAGGGTTGGAAACCGTCCGCAACTAAATATGTCACCGAGAACCTAGCTCAGTGGTAGAGTGTCCGCTCGTCACCCGGAAGACTGAGGTTCGAATCTTCATACTTTGTCCTCTGACTATGGATGATTGGCTTGTGTAATGAGATTTTTGACACTGTCAAAATAGTACATTCAACATTAACTTACAATTATCAGTGACAAATTTCAAATACAAAATTATCAAAAAACGTGCTACTGCCCCTTTAAAACCAAAAATTATATTTTCTGGCGTTAATTCAATACATCCTTCAGCCAAGTCATCTAGTCATTCTGTAAATTCTTTCCACACTAGTTTTGAACATGGTTACAGTCACATAATAAGTGAACAATGCTTTCAGGCACCTGTTTACAGAATGAGCACAATGGTGAATCAATGTATCTAATCTTATACAATAAAGTGTTTGTTGTCAAAATATTTTGAGTTATCCTATTTTGAAACCATTTCAAGTTAACACTTTGTGTGCACCGATTAGGCAACATATCTATGCTTTCCCATTCATTCTGTTGAAAGTCCTTTACAAATAGTTCTTCCCATTTGAGCTGGCCAGTAGTTTTATTAAAACTAAATTGACACAATTTTTTATACAAACGTTTACTATTGGCAAGTTTGGAAATAATAAATGGAATAATTGGATAGTATTACATATTTATCTCCTGACTGAAATTGAAATTTCTGTTTTTCAAATATTAGTACGGCTCTCCTTATAACCTGGTATGTAAGAAAATAAACAGAAACATCATATTTGTTACCTAATACCGTCTTCAAAGAACATAACATTACCAGTTTCTTTCATAATATTTCTTAAATATGTTGTACTCTCCTTTTCCATATTTTTATTGAAGATTGTTTTTCCACCAAATAGAATATTACTGTTGTGCTAGAAGCACAATTAGGCCTACCATAATTTAGAGCCCCTAACCGCATTTTATACTGTTTTCTCGCATATCTTGAGTAGGACACAGCTTAAATTTTACACCAAAATTAATTATTTTTTATGTGCAAAAATACAAAATGGGTAACGGCCACATTCATCTGTTACAACAGGGTGTGACCATACAGTAACGATTTTACACTAAGAAAACACGAACAGGCTAGCATATGCATTACCTCTATATCATTAGATGTTTTTATACAGTTGAGTGGCGCAGCCACGAATGGAATATCAACTTTACCCATGTAGTGAGATGAAATAAACCTGGTATTTGGTAAACTACATACATATAAGTATTCTATTTATCATATGGGTTTTAAAAGAAATATGCAGTTAAAGTAGATTAAAACCTTAAAAGTAACCCTCATTCGTTCACAAAGCTACAAGAAGTTCCAACATGATCGTCACTGGTCACAGTGAAAATATAATATATCGTCACTGTTGCTTGATAGACAGTTTATTTCATTGATAAAACCCAGTGTTTCGTTGCTGGTCATATATGACAGATGGATATTTACACACCAGATATTCCGCAGTTAAACATGAAATTTATTAATTTCATTTCAAAATAAATATTACAAGATTCTAATGATGCAGATATTGCACCTTATCAGATATTCGATTCTCTTTTCACAACAAATACAAATCCGTTTACTAAAATTGTCTATGGTACTATGAGTCAACTCACACCCTGTGATACGCTACTCCGTTAGGACGTTTGCTATTGGCCGTTACGATTTGCCTTGTTCACGCTGTGAAAATGTAAGTTTTAGCGTTGTTGTGTTTCCGAAGACCTTGTGTATATAAATTCCTAATTTTAACTTCTTTGAAACGTATTCATTATAATTTGGTAAAATATTAAATATTAGGATTCAATAAAATATAAAAGTTATGAAGACATAGATAATGTGACATGCTACGGTTGCTACACGAAGAGGAAACGGTCACAAGTGGCATAGGGCATCATTAGCAACGGTGAACTGTGACATCGACTTTACAAAATGTCATGATTTTTGCAAATTTTAAGTGGTGTCTGATTTATTTCGGTCAGCAAACGAATATATTATTGTTAGGCGTTTTGGTAAGATTATATAGGTTACAGTGTTCTGGATATAACTGAAACGAATCATATGAAGCTATATAGACTTACATTTAGTCACTGAAAAAAGTTCCTTACTACCTAATTTCTTTTTTTAAAAAGAAATAAAAAGGAGCATTGAACAATACTTAATTTCAGCCTAAAGCTGAGGTATCTAGACTTGCCAATATTTACTAGACTTAAGAAGGCTCCTTTAATGTTTTTTGCTTTAGGGTCTGGATAACAGACTAATGATGCTATTGTTTTCCGCCCTGTTTGTAATCAATTAAGTAACTTTAATAATGTATATTTAAAAATTTACATTTTTAAAAACTTTACCTAGATACTTGTTTTCTTAAAATGACATAAATCGGCAGTATCATACCTTGTAATATATAGATCAATGTTTTATGATGTCGGGGTAAACGTTATGAACCAATATTCAGGAGGTATATTGTGTTTAACCCGTTCAATGCTGACTTCTATGCATACTAAATGAATATATCTATAGCATAACGACGTAATAAACTAATAACAGTCCTAAGTAAGGGTTAACGTGGTTACATCCCACGTAGACCTCGTTGTCCATGGCAACCATTCATAAATGTGTCCTGTTGATTATCGTTACATCCCATTTTCACCTCGTCGTCCATGGCAACCATTCATAAATGTGTCCTGTTCATTATCGATATCGGGAACTCTTAGCTCGAAGAGTCCTGACATCTCATAAAAGGACACTTTTGTAAACCTTTCCTACATAGGTTTAAAACAATTTATCAGAAACATAGACATAGGAGTGAACTGAAAGTATCAATAATCAAATAAAACAAGCTGAAAACAATCATAGTACGTACACGTTTTGCTTGAATAAAAATATTAAAATCACCTAATAACACTGTAGACTTTAGTTTGCATTAGAATAACAAGGGAAAATAAGTTAAGAAATATCCGAAATAATTTAATTTGTTATGGGAATGATTTAAGTACCATTGTATTGGAAATACAAGGGAAACGTAGAAACCACTGTCAAAATTGAGGACTCTTATAACGCGCCTTAGGCCTTCAAAATCCAAAACGAAATGGACAACCCTTGACACTTTGTTTTGAAACAGCCACATATGCATGGAGTGCACGAAGTCTGCAAGCCCAAAACATTAACTTCGTTCCTTGCGCTTTGACACACCCTTCAAGCCCTTCATAGTAATACACTGTTCATTCATAAATCAGTGTTGTACCTATTACTTGAACAATTACAGGCCTACCAAAGAAAAAATCGAAACGCTCCGAAAAGCAGCGAAACGTACACATAAATGCACGACTTAGCATCGAAAAATAGCTTTACACATCGAAAATTAACGAAACAGCAACATTAAAGCGACGATCAGCATTTTAAAGCGACAGCGCAAAATGAAAGACTCGAAACGCAAAATTTTTTCTTTGGTAGGCCTGAATTATGTGCCTAATGGGCTACTGTGTGTATGTTATTGTGAGAGGACAGAAAGTCATTCGTCAAGCCTGAATGAATTATAAAGCTATCACAACACACATCGGTAATAAATGAAACCTAACACTTCACTTACTTCGCACTTCCTGGGATCAGCGTGACCTTGTTGCAAACAGGGGATTCCCCGTTTGCTGTTGAGCATTTGATTGGATAACGCAGAACTTCAATATGCACAGGCAGGTCCAAGGACGTATATTTATATTATACATACATTCTTAGTTTGGCATCAGGTCATAATATAAAGGTACTTGTATCAATATAAGCGTTTCACCTTATAATAATTACCAGTATGGTTTCAGTATATCCTTACCGTGTAGGCAAAAAGCCAAGGTTTCAACCTTAATTCAGCTTTACGGTAGGGAATATTAAAGTGCATAATTTTTCTTAGAAAATAGCCAAATTACTTCCGAGTTTTGGCATAGGGATGATATTGTAGAAGCAGCAAGCATGCGTACTGACGAAAAATTGGATTATATATTGCTGAGACTCTGAGACATCGACAATCGCATGATACTGATGAAATATGAGGATCTATGCCAAAAATACATAAAATATGATGTTAGCAACGATTCGAAAAGAATTGAATCATTTTTATGAGCTAACTTTACATACAATACAAATCAAAGAGTTACTTTGAAGAGTGACACATCAATTATAAGAATCTCAATGTGCCAATCTCTAATCTTCTTATTTCTATATCTTACGAGACAGTTCAACCCTAAAGTCATTCTTCGATTAGATAAAGCAAATATATTGGACATTTTATTTACAGTGACTTTTGATATAATTTTTCATCTATTTCAGTTGTAACATATACCTCGTTGTGGACATAATTTACATACTTTTTTATGTTCTAATCATATTAACAATAGTCACTGGTATTGTATTCATAAAGCATAGTTTACTTACTATTTCAGAATTAAAAGGAAGGCATATAATACAGAACCTTGTATTTACTTTAACTTATTTAACGCTTCAAGGATGAGGGGGAGGGTTGTTGAGATAGAAAGGCCATTTATGAATTAGAACAAAATATTTCCAGCAAGTAATACAGTTGAAAATTTGAGAGTCAATTTCTGGAGATAATAAAAACTCGGCCAAATCAAAATTGGCGTAACGGAGTGAATAAAATAAAAGCATGGCACCTGAACCTAAATAACACAAAACACTTCTGAATTTGAAACACTGATGACACTACCCTGAGACAGATGACACTACACACTTCAGTCAAGAGATAACCATACCCAATGTTTGTGACATCTCTTGAGTCCGAGGCGGAAGATTTCCAGGCTTGTTCTATTTCAGCTAATGTCGAGTTGACACGAGGAGTTAACTTCCCATGCTTCCACGCGCCAAGTCTGTATCAAGTGGCCCTCTGTACTGAATGCTACAGTATCAGACCGCTTTATTCCATCTTTGATAGAAAGAGTTTTAGAGGTTTTGGGCGGATCATTAAAACTTCGGACTTAATACCACTGGATGCTTGCAGTTAATAAGCTCCGTTATAAAAATATCCTAAGGATGTCTTGTGTCACACTTTTTGTGATTATGGTTATGGCAAATATGTGTTTCTGTGAACTACAGAACATCACAATAGAGGATGTGGTTACTTGCAGGGATGGGCGCCCTATGGACAGATGTTGTTACAAACTGAGGAGAGATACTCTTCCAAACCTTGAACTTGAATATATGTGCAGTGATCCAGAAAATGCTACAATTCAACCATCATCAAATCCAGGTCAAACTGTCTCAAGTTTCTACCGACTGTTTCACTATTCAATTGCTAAGTGTCTTACCCGACTACCTTCAAACATCTGCGACTATCCTAACATAGTAAGTATAAGGCTGGTATTTGGAAAAATTCGGTTAATACCTCACCTATCCTGCTTAGAATATTTGATAGCTCTTGTTCTTTATGGCAACAAGATTGAAACTGTGAAACGTGAGAGTTTTGCTGGACTAAAGAATCTACGGATCCTTGATTTGAGATCAAACCAAATTGACTATATCGACCCGTATAGCTTCAGTGAGCTGCCTGGTCTCAAGATAGTTTTGTTGTCGGGGAATAGACTCAAAACTGTGGAGGCCCTTTGGTTTTTGAGTATAAAACATACGTTTTGTTTGTTTGATTTGAGACACAATGAAATTGAACAATTTTCAAATGAAGCAAATTGGACATTTAACGCGTATGAGAAGTATGGACAAGGTTTTGTTCTTTTATCTCACAACAAGTTCAAGATATGGTGGACATCTCAAATAGGTATCTATGGTGTCACAGATCTGCCGAGTGTAGGGGTCCTGATAACATGGGGCTTCGACTTCAGATACAACCCCTGGATCTGTGATTGTAGAATGTATCAATATCGATTGACATTTTCGAATTACCATTCAGCTATAATATTGAGGGAATATATGAATGTATCCTGTGCAAGTCCACCTCATCTGAAAGACAAAATGATCCTCGATTTACCTTTAGATCAGTTTGTTTGTAACATTACTGATACATGTCCAGAAGTATGTTTGTGTCAGAATCAACCGGACCATGGTTATGTGCTGATAGATTGCAGACATGGAAACCTCACAAGTTTACCCAGTGATCTTCCACAAGGTAAGCTTAACCTCATCCTTGCCTATAACAAGATAATAATATTGGTGTCTAGAAACTATCTAGGCAGAACTACTTCCATCGATGTGTCCAGCAATGACCTCGAATACATAGAACCCGAAGCCATCCTTATCCTACAAGATCATGTAAATATGATAAATATGTCCCACAACAAGCTGAGCTACCTCCCAGAGGAGATCCAGAACATTCCATTCTCCAGTCTGAGTCTGGAGGACAACCCGCTGGTGTGTGACTGCAACTCCACCTGGATGTACACGTGGCTCAGTCAGCAGGGTGAAGATGGGTCGGGGGTCACGTGTACAGATCCCGAGGGGAGAAAGATTCCAGAGGAGCACATAACTGCAGAGAGTCTTAAGTGCCAGAAAGTGAGTGCTCTGCCTACAGTCTTCAGTATCATCCTCGGAGGACTATTCTTCCTATTCCTCGTTGTGCTGATTCTATTGGTTGTGTTCCGCTACGAGGTGATGATCCTGTTGCAGACCAAGCTTCAAGGTCGTTTCCCGCCTGCTGACTATACCCACGACCTGTTTGTATCCCTTGATGAGGACGGGGAGGTTGAAAGAGGATGGGTGGTCCGGACCTTGTTGCCCGAGCTGGAGGGGAGACGAGGTCTGAAACTGTACCTGCCACTGAGGGACATGTTGCCTGGTTCTGTCACAGCTGAAGAGGTCATCAAGGAACTCAAGCAGAGTCGTGCAGTGCTTGTTATGCTCTCAGAGGGTTATGTTCGGAATTCCAGCAAACTGTGTGAATTCCAACAAGCCTACAACATCATGATGAGTAAAAGAAGGGGCAGTGTCATTGTAGTCCGTACAGCCAAGGTGGAGACTAATGGGAATAATATTCTTAAAGGTTTTATTCGTTTGAAGAAATTTCTGCAAATTGACGATGCAAACATTTTTGATAAGATAATGAAAGAAATGGAGATTAAGCATCATGAATAACACCATGTTGCCAGATGGACATGTTTGCTACCGGATTGACGCAGAAGCCTTTTCAAGAATTCAGTAGTTATCTATGAGTATGTATATGTTAACTCAGAGGGTATATTTTCAACATCATAGAGGAGTTCGTGTGTATATGTATACAAGAGTAAATTTGCACAACATCAAGATAGTATTTCTGCATTCCTTTAGCTGGTTAGATACCAAATGTTTGTAGAATTACTTTAAAACTAAAGTTAACTATTGTAACAGTTAACAGGGGTGGTAAAGACGAGATATGTTATTTCGTTTAGCCCAAATCACCATACGTGTGATAATTAATCCACACAAATAATTGTGTAATTATAAATAGCTGGTATAAACCTTTGATTGAGTAAAATGATGAAGTTTATACATTAAATTTATTGACATCATTTCAAAATAAATATTACAAGATTCTAATGATATAGTTGTGGTACATAATCAGATAATGGATTCTCTTATTATGACAATAAATAATTCCTTTATCAAAATAATCTATGTTATCACGAGTCTACTGTCAAAACAAGTTTTACTTTATCAATATTTTATAATGAAACTCCTATATAAAGGGTGTCAGAGAAATCGACAATGATATAAGAACTATGTGCGTTATAAGCCACCGTCATGTATGCTATTGTTGAGGGCAGACCGTCGAGCCTGAATGTTTCCTTTGTAACGCTATCACAACACACATTGTTAATAAATGAAATAGAACACTTCAGTTACGCTTTCTTTGCTACTTCCTGGATCAACGTGACCTTGTTGCTAACAGGGGATTCCCCGTTTGCTGCTGGAACATTTGATTGGATAGCGCAGATCATGCGCAGATGCAATCTGATTTTATAGGATGATAATGCGACATGGTAGACCAAGGATTATATTATTGTATATGTACGCTTAGTTTGACATTTAGTTGTAATATAGAGATCATTGTATCAATAAAAGCAAGACACATTACCGTGTAGGCAAAAAGCCAAGATTTCAACTTAGTTTCAGCTTTACAGTGGGGAACATTATATGTGCACATTTAAGATCTTTATGTACATATTTATTTTATAGAATTGTTTGACTTCCTTTGGGTCTTTGTACTCTAAATGTCCACCTTTAAATTATGAAGAATTTCTAGCAGAGAGTCTTTTTTACAACAGCAACATTATTATTGGCAGGCAATATTTCTATAGCAAAAGGTGGTGTAACAAAGGTGTTGGTCAAATCTTTGATCTCATAGACAGTGATAATCATCTCATGTCCTTTAGTGAATTTGTACAAATTTATAACTTACATGTTCCATTCACTCTTTTTTATGGTATTATACAATCTGACAGAAATTATCTGAAAAAAGCAGGTGTAACTGTTACTTTTCCACCAAGACCTGGAGAAAATCGATTTATAAAAAAATTCTTTCTATCTCAAAAGGGTCAAAATATTATTATTGTGCACTTATTTCGTCAAGTCTTACTCCCAAATCACAAGTGAAATGGAAAGATACTTGTACGACTGATCTTCCTTTGGAGTCAATTTACCTAAAACCTTTTAAAACAACCAGGGACACAAAATTGAGATGGTTTCAGTACCGTTTGCTTCACAGACTTATAACAAGAAGTTCAATTTTTTTGGAAATCTTTATTATCATGGCTCAACGAGCATTGTTCACATTTTCACAACATGACTATAAGTTCAATTTTTTTATAGGCCAAATTCTTTATTTACAAGTGTAAACTGGATGATTGTCAGATAAGTTTGAAAATGTTTAAACAAGTTTTAGCAAATCGATACACCATTGAGCGTCATATGTATTTCAGTAAGTCAAACCATAATAAATGTTATATAAAATGGCTAATGTATCATCCACTTTTTGATGAGAAGTAGTACATGCATCTCTCCATTAGCCTTAACTTTAGACAAAAAATGTCTTTATATGCCTGTTCATCATAATTATATTCATAATAGTGACAGTGTGTGCATGTGTGTGTGAAAGTTGTGGGTTTTTCTTTGTGTGTGAAAACCTGAATCCTCTCTTCTGTCAACTTTATTGAATCTGAAGACAAGGAATCCCCCTGGTTCCTTGTTCGGAATTGTAACAGGGATTCAGAAATAAAATATTGATTAAAAAAAAAAATTACTTCAGAGTTTTGGCAGAGACATGAATTTCAAGAAGCAGAAAGCATGCACAGCAACACAAATTGGATTACACATTGCTAGGTAATCGACAATCGCATTATCCGGGTAATAAGATAATCTATGCCAAAATGAATGAATGAAAGAATGAAGAGTCACATATGGGCTGGTTTCTATTTCAAGAATCTCAATGTGGCATTCTCCTATCTCTTATATGTGTTCTCTATCTTCCGGAAAAGGTCAACCCCCTTGTCATTCTTCAAATCAAGTTAATATATCAAATAAATTCAACGGACTTTTGCAATCATATTGGTATTGTAATTCGTATGCACAGTTTTCTTACTGTTACTTCTTATCAAATTAACAAGGAAGACATATAATCTAGCATTTTAGTTTGTAATCCTGAAACAAGATGTGTTTGTTAAACACTGATGCTCCCGGATATCAATAAATTGTAAATGTATGTTTTTTTTGTCAATATGAACCCGAGACATTTGACCTTTCATTAAAACTGGAACTTTCGTGTGATCTAATCGTGGTCACGTTGCACATGTGGCCATTCTCACTGTCAAATACTATGGCCTCACCTGAAAGGTCTTATCAATCTTTATTCCATACTAAAAGGCCACAGGCCTGTAGTTCATTTTACAAAAATACCAGATTAAACAATTTTATATTTACAGTTTGTAACAATGTTATAGTAGGCGTTAACAATGTAGTATTGCTATTCAATGTAACTACCCTTTTCTTATTTTCATAGCTTGGTATATAAACATTGCAAGGGTTTGTATAACATCACAGTTTTTGCAATTTAATAGAAATGAGAATTTATCTTTAGAGGGATGGACATAGTAAAATTCTTTAAGGTATATTTGACGTAAATTATTATATAATGGGCAAACGAGCAGAAAATGGTATTCATCTTCCAAGACATTATTATTGCATGATTAACATAATCTCTGTTCTCTATTTATATTAAGGTATCTGCCCTTTATTAATTTGCAAATCATGTGACGACCATCGGAACCGTGATAAACTTACTCTAAACTTTCTTATAGTAACTCATGATAGATACAATTCAGTATAAATGAATGGTTTAAAATCTGAATAGTACTCACATTTAGTGGAAAGTGAAAATTTATTAAGCCAATTTTGTTGGTAGATGTCCTTTAGTCTTTGTAAAAAAGAATTAAGAAACAGTTTTGGAAAGTCAACATTCTGCTCATACCATAAGTGGTTAAATCCGGTTGTAAATAGAAGCTTTTTTAAGTCTGTGATCCAATTTGTGTGTCCATTGTGGTCGTATAAGATCATCATTCTTAGCATTTCTTTGGTAGACGGTAAGAAGGCATACTTAAAAGTTTTAGCCAGTATTTTATTATTTTAACTTGTGAGTATATAAAAAGCGGGAATCTTCCGCATTCCCCTTATACCATTACACTAGGTGTGTTTATTTTAACCCTGAGAAACTTCCAACACGCCAATAAATGAACTCTCTCTATTTGGTCGAAATGTTGATGGCCCCAAATTTCAGTCCCCTATAATAGAATTGGTCTGATTTTTACATCAAATATTCTAAAATGATAAATTAAAGTCTCCGAGAACTTTCAAGTTTTTCAGGATACCTATAAATACCTTTTGAGCTTGAATGGATGCATACTTTGCATGGGTTGACCAAGAAAGATAGTTAGTAAAATATACACCGAAATACTTATATGATGTTGTTGATTCTCACAGATTACCTTTAAAGTACCATTTCTTATGTCGAGACAATTTTACCCCTTTCTTGAAAGTAATAATGATAATAATAATAACTAGGTATTTTTAAAGCGCTAGTATCCAGTAGAGTTGTACTATACAATCTTGGAAGAAAAAATATCTTAAGATTTGACCTATTCCATCTTGGAATATTTCAATATTCCAAGATTGTATAAAAAATCTTAAGATATGTACGGAAATCTTAAGATATGACGAAATCTTAAACCTCCTGTTCAATCTTGGAATATGTGAATTTCTTAAGATATTTTCGTTACGATCTTGGGATATCTATATAAATGATATCATTTGTCTATGAATTTTAATACTTACTCTTAATTCAATTGAAAAGAGTGTTTTTGATAAAAGTTAGACATGATGAAAAATAATTGGAAAAACTGCCTTTGATGAATAAAATTGGGAAAATGAATCATTTGTAAAAAAATAACTTTGAAAAAGAAAATTGTCTTAATTGGGGGAAAACCTTTTAAAAAATGACTTTAATATGAAAATTAATTCCGAAAACGAAATGACTTTATTTGGGGCAAAAACTTTAATAAAGAAAATGACTTTGTTTAAAAAATAAATTTCAGAAAATGACTTTATTTGAAACAGTGACTTTGATGAAGAAAATAACCTTATTGACAAAAAGGACTTAAATATGACATGGAGAAGAGTTCACGGGTATGTAACGAGCGTATGTGTAAAAATTATTGATGGTACGACCACTCATGGCAGACATACGCTAGTTATTCCAAGTTTGAATGGCCATTGGTCTTGAATTCCTTTTATTTACAAATTTCATTCTTTATATCATGAACTACTTTTTAGCAAGAGTTACATAGTATCTTAAGTGATGGATATCCGTAGGACCATTAACATTAGAACACTCACACCAGATGTAAGCTAGATATTCCAAGATTGAATGGCCATTTCTTTTTAAGCCTTTGTCACAAGTTATTCTTTAAATTATGATCTTAAGTGATCATCAATGTTGTCCTATGTTCAGACTATGGGAAAATGCTTATATGTTTAAGTTGGATAAGGCAAAAGATAAGATAAGGCCACTCACGGCAGATGTAAGATAGATATTCCAAGATTGAATGACCAGTTCTTAATCAATTCTCTTCACAAACTTTGAATTCTTTACATTATGGTCTTGATTTAATCTGAATGTTGTTGTTTTGTGTTGTCGGATTTTAAAGTATGTAAAATTGCTTAAATGTATAAGTAAAATAAAGTAAAAAATATTTTTGCATGTAGATTAAAGTTTAAGATTATGTAGAAATCGTTTTCATAAATGATCGGTAATTAATGCATGTTAATCCATGATTGAAGATGAAATGTGCTTTTCGTATCATTCTTATTTTCATTATAAACTTTGTTGATCATTCACGTATCTCTAATGTGGAGTAGAGTTATTATGTTTTTAATAAATCTTACATTTCAATTTACAAAATTAGATCAATCACGGGAAATTAACACTAGAAATTCCAAAATTGAATAACCAATTCCCGAACTGTTTCATTTACATGTAGTTATAAATTTTGTTGAAAAATCCTATATTTTTTTACATACATTTTTCCGAATTTCAAATTATGTCAATTAATAGTATATGTAAATCAAATAAAACTATAGACCGTTCAAGGAAAATTAACGCTAGATCTTCCAAGAATGTCTTTCTCATAACTACCAATTTTACATGATCACAGGATCTTTACGCTCGATATTCCAAGATTGAATAGCCATTTCTTGATATGTGCCCTTCTCACAACTACCAAGTTTTCTTTAAGAACTTCGGTTATCATCAACGTCTTTTCATGTGAAGTAGACTTTCAGAGTATTTATAGAAATCGTATATGTTAATGATCTTACGAGATGATATCACTCACAGAAATGTCACGCTAGATATTCCAAGATTGAATAGCCATTTCTTGATATGTGCCCTTCTCACAACTACACATTTTATGATCAACTTCATTGATTATTAATGTCTTTTTCATGTGAAGTAGACTTTAAGAGTATAAATATAAATCGTATATGTGAATGATATAACAAGATGATATCACTCACAGGAATATCACGCTCGATATTCCAAGATTGAATAGCCATTTCTTGATTTGTGCCCTTCTCACAACTACCAAGTTTTCTTTAAGAACTTCGGTTATCATCAATGTCTTTTCATGTGAAGTAGACTTTCAGAGTATTTATAGAAATCGTATATGTTAATGATATAACAAGATGATATCACTCACGAGATCTTTACGCTCGATATTCCAAGATTGAATAGCCATTTCTTGATTTGTGCCCTTCTCACAACACCAAGTTTTCTTTAAGAACTTCGGTTATCATCAATGTCTTTTCATGTGAAGTAAACTTTCAGAGTATTTATAGAAATCGTATATGTTAATGATTTAACAAGATGATATCACTCACGAGATCTTTACGTTCGATATTCCAAGATTGAATAGCCATTTCTTGATTTGTGCCCTTCTCAAAACTACCAAGTTTTCTTTAAGAACTTCGGTTATCATCAACGTCTTTTCATGTGAAGTAGACTTTCAGAGTATTTATAGAAATCGTATATGTTAATGATCTTACGAGATGATATCACTCACAGAAATGTCACGCTAGATATTCCAAGATTGAATAGCCATTTCTTGATATGTGCCCTTCTCACAACTACACATTTTATGATCAACTTCATGGATTATTAATGTCTTTTTCATGTGAAGTAGACTTTTAGAGTATAAATATAAATCGTATATGTGAATGATATAACAAGATGATATCACTCACAGGAATATCACGCTCGATATTCCAAGATTGAATAGCCATTTCTTGATTTGTGCCCTTCTCACAACTACCAAGTTTTCTTTAAGAACTTCGGTTATCATCAATGTCTTTTCATGTGAAGTAGACTTTCAGAGTATTTATAGAAATCGTATATGTTAATGATATAACAAGATGATATCACTCACGAGATCTTTACGCTCGATATTCCAAGATTGAATAGCCATTTCTTGATTTGTGCCCTTCTCACAACACCAAGTTTTCTTTAAGAACTTCGGTTATCATCAATGTCTTTTCATGTGAAGTAGACTTTCAGAGTATTTATAGAAATCGTATATGTTAATGATTTAACAAGATGATATCACTCACGAGATCTTTACGCTCGATATTCCAAGATTGAATAGCCATTTCTTGATTTGTGCCATTCTCACAACTACCAAGTTTTCTTTAAGAACTTCGGTTATCATCAATGTCTTTTCATGTGAAGTAGACTTTCAGAGTATTTATAGAAATCGTATATGTTAATGATTTTACAAGGCGATATCACTCACAGGAATTTCAGGCCAGATATTCCAAGATTAAATAGCCATATCTTGATTTGTGCCATTCTCACAACTACACATTTACATGATCAACTTCATGGATTATAAATGTCTTTTTCATGTGAAGTAGACCTTTAGAGGATAAATATATAAATCGTATGTAATTGATATTACAAGGCGATATCACTCACAGGAATGTCACGCTGGATATTCCAAGATTGAATATAAGACTAAACTTTATCTTTAATATCTATATTATCTTATAAAACTTCTTCCAACATATATGTTTTTTTATGTTAAATAGAGTTTCACAGTGTATATAAGTATATCGTATATGTTCTTGATATTACAAGATTAGATCATTTAGGTGAAATATACGCCATATATTACAATATTAATTAGCCCTCTCAATTTTTCATCACTCAAATTATGAAGTTGTGTTTTGTCTTTTCATTTTGTCTAATATTTACAAGTTTGTAACTAGTTGTTAATTTAATAACATGTTTTATTGGTTAGACTAGTCACGGCAACTATAGGCTATATACTCCTCGATTAATAAGCCATTTTCTTATAAGTACTTTTTAACAAAATGCGTTGTTTTCATAATGAATGTTTTTTTCATGATAATACAAAGAGTTGTCATTTTCCAAAGTTAACAAAATTTAGAATTGTCATTTAAAGATTAGGGGCAGTAAATAGAACTGAGCCTTGTATCAACATTTTTGTAGATATTTTATGACATAAGCGTGTTTTTTGAAGAGGTAATATCATATTGTAAGATAAGATTGTTGCTGGATTTGAGTTTAACGTATTCTTCCTCCATTCGGTAATGTCGTCGACGTGGGGCCTATGCCTTGGTTATTTCCAATATATGGGGCATAACATTTAGAATAGGTCATAGACCCCAAAATAAATTTAATGAAAGTTCTAAAGTGGTAAAAAAAAATAGAGTGGTGGGGAAGGGGGTTATAGTAATTATAAAATAATCGAAAAAGATAAGACTAATCAAAACAGTTTATATTTAAATGGAGACAGGAAAAGGGATCAATGTGAGATGTCAGTCTGGCCGACAGGAAGCAACAGCGATTGTCGTAATCAGCAAGGTGACATAATTGCCCTGATTAGTCACTTCGAATACGTGTTAAAACAACTAAACTGATTGATTGCAGTAGTAGATGTATATCTTCTTTCTTGGTTAACCGGATATGCTTAATTAATTAAGATTCACGTGAATAGAATCAAAATCTTAAATGCGTGGTTTTCAAAAATAATTTTACCGACGTTTTTAAACAGTAATCAATAATTGCCATTTTACATTCAACCTTTGCAAACATGAAAGCAGAAATGTTTTTATATTTCTGCTCGACTGAGTGGATATTGGAACAATGTTGTTTGGCCTGCATTAATTTTTGCTACAGAAATTACATTCACTAGTTCGTATGTCATGTAGAGTGTACCTATATTATACTGTATCTGTTACTAACCATCTGGGGTATATCACAATCTAGGAATATTAAAACATTCCTAGATTGTTTAAACAATCTACAGATTGTGAGGCCTGCGCAGTGGGGGCGCGGTGGCCGAGTTTTCTATCTTCAATTTATGTAATGTAGAGAACGATTCCTAGATTGCAAAGGGCTCTAAGCTGGTCTTAGTGTCCAATTGACGGATTAGTGTAGTCCATTCCCAGATTGTGAAGGGCTATGAGCGGTTTTCTATCTTCAATTTATGTAATGTAGAGAACGATTCCTAGATTATGAGGGGCTCTAAGCTGGTCTTAGTTGGTCTTGACGGGTTAGTGTAGTCCATTCCCAAATTATGACCGGCTATAAGCGATTATCTATCTTCAGTTCAATCAATATAGGGGTAAATTCCTATATAGTGAGGGGCTCCTAGCTGGTCTTGATGTCCAACTGACGGAGAGGTGTGGTTCATTCCAATATTTAGAGGGACTATGAGCTATTTTTGGTGTATTCGGTGATTGTCAGGTTGTGAAGGAATGTGTGCATATTTTTAGAACAAGTACTATTTAAAAATAGGGGTAAAATCCCGGGATTGTGAAGGGCTGTGTGTGTCTTTTTAAAGAAAGATTTTATAATGTTGAAATCAATGATCAAAATTGTATTGTCTGATAGATAGGATTGTTAACATTGAACCTTATTATTATTATCAACGCCCATCTATATAACTGTTTTAGTGTTTAGAATTTGTTGACCTAAGTAAATACCTTTTAAGGCACACATTAATTGTTGGTACTAAACAATTTCCAGTGCAGTTTCTTGGGAATACTGTACTCTGTTTACCGTCTTTGACATTTACTGATTATCAGTCTAGATAGCCTTCAAATTCATATTCTTTAGGATTTTAATATAAGTTCTGCTCAAGAACCTTGATTTGGCGGAATGAAGAAAGACCAGTTCAAAAGAGCAGTGGCATGTGTCTACAATACATGTCTTTGCTCAAAGACTTCACATTTGACTATATCATTTCTGAGAAACTTATTTTTAAACTTTGAATAACATTATGATCATTTCTATGTGAAATGTCGTAATAATTCAATTATGTGTTATATTTTGATCTCTGTGGCAAATGCTTGATTATTCCTTAACGTTTAATCAATCCCCAATGAGGCTAAATCAGCCACCAAATGTATTTGAAATGAATATACATTCAATTATAAGGAGGAAGTTGGTGTGATTGTGCGAGATTGCAGCTCAATTCAGACAGGGGAGCGACACAGTGACACGTTGTTGTGATAACCATCTGCAAAACCTTCAGGCGGCTGGTCGAACTTTATAACATGACACGGTATTAATTAGTCTTGATAGATACAACTATTTAATAATAATTTTGAAAAAGCTATCTCTAAGTTTAGCTTTAACTAGGCATATATAGGAATGCGATTCTATGGATTGTTGCCGAAGCCAATAGATAATATTATAATAAAAACATTAGGCCTATATATTTTAACAGTAACACCATATAACGTTTTTAAGTAAATTATACACAAACAATATTTCTATCATGAATGTATTCATGCTTATTCGTATCAATTTTTTTGCATTAAAGATCAAAATGAAATGTAACAGTTAAAATGTCACAACATTGTTATTTCTCATCAATAGACAATAACATATTCACCATCATTAGATTACACATATAAACTAAAACATACATATTTGTTCATTTTGAGTATGTTACGGTTCATATTGATTTAGCACTTCTAGTTGACAGAACAAAGGACTGATTAACATCACTACAATAACTCATTTTTGGCGACGATATGGATCCTAGGTAAAAGTTTTAACATTTTACTGGTCAATTGATATACACAACATTTGATGATTGAATGGAAATTATGAAATATGATATGTAAAATGTTTCAGGAAATGAAAGCAAGTTATTCAATAGGTCATACAGGCGATTACAAAGTCCCTCATCATGAATTTTGGAATCGTCCCTTAAAAATGATCATTAAGACACTAAATCGCGTACAAAGCCCCCTACAAGCTTGGAATCGTCAATTAAAGATGTACATAAAGACGCACACATAGCCGCTCACAATCTTGGGATCGCCCTTATAGTTATTCATTAAGTCTCAAAGTCGCGTACAAATCCCCTCACAACCTGGGTATTATCCCTTAAAGTTATTCATTAAGTCTCAAAGCCGCGTCCAAAGCCCCTCACAATCTGAGAATCGTCTCTCAAAATTGTTAATAACGGCTCAAAGACGCACATATAGACCCTCACAATCTTGGAACCGTCCCTTATAGTTATTCAGTAAGTCTCAAAGTCGCGTACAAAAATCCTCACAATCTAGGAATCGTTTCTAAAAGTCGACCAGTAGGACTCAAAGTCGCGTACAAAGACCCTCACAATCTGGGAATCGTCCCTTATAGTTATTCATCAAGTCTCAAAGTTGCGTACAAAGCCCCTCACAATCTGAGAATCGTCTCTCATATTCGACCAGTTGGACTCAAAGTAGCGTAAAAAGCCGGCTTACAATCTGGGAATCGTCCCTTTCAGTTATTCATCAAGTTTAAAGTCGCGTACAAAGTTCCTAACAATCTGAGAATCGTCTCTCAAAATTGTTAAAAACGGCTCAAAGACGCACACATAGCCGCTCACAATCTTGGGATCGCCCTTATAGTTATTCATTAAGTCTCAAAGTCGCGTACAAATCCCCTCACAACCTGGGAATTATCCCTTAAAGTTATTCATTAAGTCTCAAAGCCGCGTCCAAAGCCCCTCACAATCTGAGAATCGTCTCTCAAAATTGTTAATAACGGCTCAAAGACGCACATATAGACCCTCACAATCTTGGAACCGTCCCTTATAGTTATTCATTAAGTCTCAAAGTCGCGTACAAAAATCCTCACAATCTAGGAATTGTTTCTAAAAGTCGACCAGTAGGACTCAAAGTCGCGTACAAAGACCCTCACAATCTGGGAATCGTCCCTTATAGTTATTCATCAAGTCTCAAAGTTGCGTACAAAGCCCCTCACAACCTGGGAATTATCCCTTAAAGTAATTCATTAAGTCTCAAAGCCGCGTCCAAAGCCCCTCACAATCTGAGAATCGTCTCTCAAAATTGTTAATAACGGCTCAAAGACGCACATATAGACCCTCACAATCTTGGAACCGTCCCTTATAGTTATTCAGTAAGTCTCAAAGTCGCGTACAAAAATCCTCACAATCTAGGAATCGTTTCTAAAAGTCGACCAGTAGGACTCAAAGTCGCGTACAAAGACCCTCACAATCTGGGAATCGTCCCTTATAGTTATTCATCAAGTCTCAAAGTTGCGTACAAAGCCCCTCACAATCTGAGAATCGTCTCTCATATTCGACCAGTTGGACTCAAAGTAGCGTAAAAAGCCGGCTTACAATCTGGGAATCGTCCCTTTCAGTTATTCATCAAGTTTAAAGTCGCGTACAAAGTTCCTAACAATCTGAGAATCGTCTCTCAAAATTGTTAAAAACGGCTCAAAGACGCACACATAGCCGCTCACAATCTTGGGATCGCCCTTATAGTTATTCATTAAGTCTCAAAGTCGCGTACAAATCCCCTCACAACCTGGGAATTATCCCTTAAAGTTATTCATTAAGTCTCAAAGCCGCGTCCAAAGCCCCTCACAATCTGAGAATCGTCTCTCAAAATTGTTAATAACGGCTCAAAGACGCACATATAGACCCTCACAATCTTGGAACCGTCCCTTATAGTTATTCATTAAGTCTCAAAGTCGCGTACAAAAATCCTCACAATCTAGGAATCGTTTCTAAAAGTCGACCAGTAGGACTCAAAGTCGCGTACAAAGACCCTCACAATCTGGGAATCGTCCCTTATAGTTATTCATCAAGTCTCAAAGTTGCGTACAAAGCCCCTCACAACCTGGGAATTATCCCTTAAAGTTATTCATTAAGTCTCAAAGCCGCGTACAAATCCCCTCACAACCTGGGAATTATCCCTTAAAGTTATTCATTAAGTCTCAAAGCCGCGTCCAAAGCCCCTCACAATCTGAGAATCGTCTCTCAAAATTGTTAATAACGGCTCAAAGACGCACATATAGACCCTCACAATCTTGGAACCGTCCCTTATAGTTATTCAGTAAGTCTCAAGGTCGCGTACAAAAATCCTCACAATCTAGGAATCGTTTCTAAAAGTCGACCAGTAGGACTCAAAGTCGCGTACAAAGACCCTCACAATCTGGGAATCGTCCCTTATAGTTATTCATCAAGTCTCAAAGTTGCGTACAAAGCCCCTCACAATCTGAGAATCGTCTCTCATATTCGACCAGTTGGACTCAAAGTAGCGTAAAAAGCCGGCTTACAATCTGGGAATCGTCCCTTTCAGTTATTCATCAAGTTTAAAGTCGCGTACAAAGTTCCTAACAATCTGAGAATCGTCTCTCAAAATTGTTAAAAACGGCTCAAAGACGCACACATAGCCGCTCACAATCTTGGGATCGCCCTTATAGTTATTCATTAAGTCTCAAAGTCGCGTACAAATCCCCTCACAACCTGGGTATTATCCCTTAAAGTTATTCATTAAGTCTCAAAGCCGCGTCCAAAGCCCCTCACAATCTGAGAATCGTCTCTCAAAATTGTTAATAACGGCTCAAAGACGCACATATAGACCCTCACAATCTTGGAACCGTCCCTTATAGTTATTCAGTAAGTCTCAAGGTCGCGTACAAAAATCCTCACAATCTAGGAATCGTTTCTAAAAGTCGACCAGTAGGACTCAAAGTCGCGTACAAAGACCCTCACAATCTGGGAATCGTCCCTTATAGTTATTCATCAAGTCTCAAAGTTGCGTACAAAGCCCCTCACAATCTGAGAATCGTCTCTCATATTCGACCAGTTGGACTCAAAGTAGCGTAAAAAGCCGGCTTACAATCTGGGAATCGTCCCTTTCAGTTATTCATCAAGTTTAAAGTCGCGTACAAAGTTCCTAACAATCTGAGAATCGTCTCTCAAAATTGTTAAAAACGGCTCAAAGACGCACACATAGCCGCTCACAATCTTGGGATCGCCCTTATAGTTATTCATTATCCCTCTACTATAAATAATATTCATGTTTTTATTCACGTCACCCCTTTATAACCCCTGTATTCAAAGTAATGGTTATCGTTGTTACATGTTTATACATCATACATGATCGAACCCGCACGCTCAAAATACGTCAAATATAAATGTATCATAAATGTAATGTCCTTAAGAAGATTACTAAAACTTTTCAACTTCAGAGAGGCTCAATTCACATAACATCTCCGTATATATGGATGTCTCACAACTTTTTGAAGTTAAACAGTGAAAAGACAGAGCTATTGATTGTGTGCCCAAGGTTATCCAAAGTGTATCTTCCTCAGATAACTATTGGTGGAAATGCGTTATGTCCAAGCGCTGAGGTCCGTAATCTTGGTGTCTCTTTTGACTCCAACCTCAACGGTTCTGCACAAGTGAATAAGATGTGCAAGAGAGCATATGCAAACTTAAAGAACATTAGCCATATTCGTCATGTGATTGACCTTAAAACTGCAAAAACATTGGTGCAAGCATGTGTGATGTCGCACCTGGATTACTGCAATGCACTGCTGATAGGTCTGCCAAAATGTCTGATTCGACGTCTCCAGCGTTGTCAGAATGCTGCAGCGAAGCTGATTACAAGATCAAAGAAGTTTGATCACGTGACACCCATCCTGAGACAGTTACACTGGCTACAAGTCGAAGACAGAATAAAATTTAAAGTCTTGGTGCTTGTCTATAAGTCACTACATGGCCAAGCACCCAGTTATCTCCAGGACATTATCCAAGAGTACAGGCCTGTGCGTAACTTGCGATCAAGTGAGCAAAACCTCCTGGAAGTACCAAGATTCAAATCTTCAACCTATGGTCAAAGATGTTTTGCTCGAGCAGGCCCGGAACTTTGGAACAATCTGCCACAGGATATCAGAAACAGTGACTGTGTCTCCACGTTCCGATCGATGCTGAAAACTCATTTATTCAGACAATCTTACAACTAGAAATCCATGTAGTTTGTAGAGCTCAAACAGCGCTTTTGAGCAGTGACTCTGTTTTTGAACTAGCTGGATACCAGCGCTTTATAAATTCTTAGTTATTATTATTATTATATATAGTTCGCACAACACTTGGCTTATACTATTTGTTTATGGAAGTACCTTTCATGTTATTAGTTGATTTTCCAAAAAAATTAAAAAGGGCTTATAAATAGATGCGCACATCTTACGATGTATGTGAAGATAGAAATAACGAGAGCCTAAATCATCCCGATGTCCGATCGCGCCGACAGCGCACAGCATACCCTTCAAGCTATAACCATACGCCGTACTCACATGACGACTGATTAATTATCTCAAATGATAGAACATTCTATAAAGCTACATGCAACAACGCCTTAACATAAAGAGTGATTAACTCAGGTAATTAACGAAGGACGCACCCCTTCAATGCATAGCTGCTACCACGGTAATCATACCGACAGAAATGCTACTAAATGCACACCTATACCCAATGATATGTGAAAAGTACCTACAAGGCTACTTAAATGCAGCTAGAGCCGTACATATCTTAAGATTTTTTATACAATCTTGGAATATTGAAATATTCCAAGATGGTATAGGACAAATCTTAAGATATTTTTTCTTCCAAGATTGTATAGTACAGAGTCACTGCTCAAAAGCGCTTCTTGGAGTCTGCACAAAATTGGGAAAAGCTAAGTATATGATTCTGTGAAGAGGTGTGTTTTCAACTTTGACTGGAATGTTGTTAGTTCTGTGATTGATCTGAGCTCTTGTGGAAGGTTGTTCCAGAGAACAGGGGCTGCTCTGGAAAAGCTACGGTCACCAAAACGTGTTCTGCTGGGTGTTGGAACACTGAGAAGATGTTGTCCTCCTGATCTGAGTGCTCTTGTTGGCTCATACTCGTCAATGAGATCCCGCAGACAAGGTGGTGCCAGTCCTCGCCTTGCCTTGAACATCAACATAAGGATCTTGTACTTGATTCTCTCAGTAACTTTAAGCCAGTGTAAATTCTTCAAGAATCTGTTGAGTCAGGTCATGGTTTGGGTCTTTCCCAGATTGAGGTGAGGTTTTATGGTCGTCGTTCTCGTTATTGCATTCATCGTAAATTTTGAATATTTTGAAGTTCTCACATCAGTCATTGATGGAAATATTGCTTCGTTCTATCTTCCTATCACTCAAACATTTTTATTCATACCAAACCGATTAAGAGTTATCGATAGTCTCTTCAATTTTATGCTGTTTTAGTTTATAGAAGTCTTTTTACATAATTATATTCATTTCTAATACTGTTGTACTGATTTATTGATTGTTTGTCCTTCCGTTTACAAAATTTGTTCAATGCTCTACAGCGGTGAGATTGAAGTTTTTTGCATTCTTCATCATGCCAATTTTGTCTGTCATTTTTCTTGTTACTTAATGTATTTTTAATATCTGATGTCGCGAGAGAAATATCCTCTACAATATAATTGATACTTGAGTCAATGCACGTAAATGCACAATCAACAGACTTGTCTTGTATTTCCTGTACAGTATCTGATAGAATTTTTTTATCGGAATGTTTCTAATTTATCTTTGTCCCAAACAAACTTTCACCGGGATCATTGTTACTATCTGGGTTTACATTTTCATGCAGTGCTTGTAATTTTAGAGTCAATGGGAGACGTGATGATTCTGAACGTGAAGCTATCGAAAACTCTTTTACGTAGTCAAATAAATGCGATGAAGAAATAATGTAGTCTACAGCACTAGTACCATTGTAACCAACAAAAGCAAAATCTCCTAATTGAGAGTCAGACCCGCATCTTCCATTCAAAATGTGGATATTGAAAAATAGAACATATCATGATAGATGCACATGATAGGTGTACTCCCAAGCAATCAACAATTACGAGCAAGTTAAAGTTTTTTTGTGACAAACACGCTGTCAGACTCACAGAGAAACGGACAGGGCAAAACATATATCCCTGGAATCTCCGATCTAGGGGTATGATAAAAAATTACATTTGCACTTTAACTTATTAATTGTTTTTCAAGGAAAAAGGAGGGGAAGGGGCTGGTGAGGTATAGTGACTATTAAGCTATTAATGTTGATTAAGAACTTTTTTCAGCAAGTAGCACATTTGTAAAGTTAAAGTGTCAATGTCTAGAGACGCTTTCAAGGATGAGGGAGAGGAGGGGGGGGGGGGGGGGAGGAAGGGTTGATGAGATAGGAAGACCATTTGTGATTTAGAACAAAACATTTCCAGCAAGTAATACAGTTGGAAATTTGAGTGTCACTTTCTGGTGATAGTATTATCTATGCCAAATTAATACACGAGAAATTCTCTTCACATGCTCCCAGCCAACCTGTCTGAATAAAGTGCTCTACTGAATTGCATGCTCCAATAGTTGACTGCTTTGGCTTAGAATATCCAATCTTTATTGAAATAGTTGTGTTTGGTCGGATCATAAAGGCGTGTGACGTGAAACTTGATGCAACTACCGGTAGTTATTAAGTTCTGTTCCTAAGGATGTCTTATGAGAAGCAATTTGTAATTTTGATTTTGGCAAATGTATGTTTGTGTGAACTACAGGATATCACAATAGAAGATGTGGTTACTTGCTGGGATGGGCGCCCTATGGACAGATGTTGCCACACACTGAGGACAGATACTCTTCCAAACCTTGAGCTTGAATATATGTGCAGTGATCTAGAAAATGCTACCATTCAACCCCCATCAAGTCCAGGTCAAACTGCCTCAAGCTTTTACCGACTGTTTCACTTTTCATTACCTATATGTGTTACCCGACTACCTTCACACATCTGCGACTATCCTAACATAGTAAGTATAAGGCTGCTTAATGGAAATATTCAGTTAATACCTCGTCTATTATGTTTGAAAAATTTGATAGCTCTTGATCTTGATGGCAACAAGATTAAAACCGTAAAACGTGAGAGTTTTGCTGGACTAAAGAATCTACGGATCCTTGATTTGAGATCAAACCAAATTGACTATATCGACCCGTATAGCTTCAGTGAGCTGCCTGGTCTCAAGATAGTTTTGTTGTCGGGGAATAGACTCAAAACTGTGGAGGCCCCTTGGTTTTTGAGTATTAAACATAGTTTTTGCTTCTTCGACTTGAGTCACAATGAAATAGAGCATTTCTCAAATGAGGCAAATTGGACATTTAATCTATATGAGAAATATGGTCCTGGTATAGTTGATTTATCTCACAACAAGTTCAAGACATGGATGACATCTCAAGTATTAGGCATCTATGGTGTCAAAGATCTGACGAGTTTAGGTGCTCTGCTATTTTGGGGCTTCGACTTCAGATACAATCCCTGGATCTGTGATTGTAATATGCATCAATATCGGCTGATGTTTTCGAATTTCCATATAGCTAGAGCATGGAGGGACTATATTTATGTATCATGTGCAAGTCCACCTCATTTGAAAGGCAAAATGATTCTCGATGTACCCTTTGATCAGTTTGTATGTAACATAACTGAAAAATGTCAAGAAGGTTGTTTGTGCCAGAATCAGCCAGAAAACGGTTATGTGCTGGTAGACTGTAGACTTGGCAACCTCACAAGTTTACCAAGGGATCTTTCACAAGGTAAGCTCAACATCATGCTTGCCAATAACAAGATAACAAGGTTGGCGTCCAGAAACTATCTGAAGAGAACTAGCTATATTGATGTGTCCAGCAATGATCTAGAATACATAGAACCCCAGGCTATCCGCAACCTACAAGATCATGTCAAGATGATAAACACGACCCACAACAAGCTGAACTACCTCCCAGAGGAGATCCAGAACATTCCATTCTCCAGTCTGAGTCTGGAGGACATTCCGCTGGTGTGTGACTGCAACTCCACCTGGATGTACACGTGGCTCAGTCAGCAGGGTGAAGATGGGTCGGGGGTCACGTGTACAGATCCCGAGGGGAGAAAGATTCCAGAGGAGCATGTAACCATAGTCAGCCTTGGGTGCCAGAAAGTAAGTGCTCTACCTAAAGTCTTCAGTATCATCCTCGGAGTATTATTCTTCCTATTCTTGCTTTTGCTGATTCTTTTGATTGTGTTCCGCTACGAGGTGATGATCTTGTTGCAGACTAAGCTTCAAGGTCGTTTCCCGCCTGCTGACTATACCCACGACCTGTTTGTATCCCTTGATGAGGAAGGGGAGGTTGAAACAGGATGGGTGGTCCGGACCTTGCTGCCCGAGCTAGAGGAGAGACAAGGTCTGAAGCTGTACCTGCCACTGAGGGACATGTTGCCTGGTTCTGTCACAGCTGAAGAGGTCATCAAGGAACTCAAGCAGAGTCGTGCAGTGCTTGTTATGCTCTCAGAGGGTTATATTCGGAATTCCAGCAAATTGTGTGAATTCCAAAAGGCCTACAACATCATGATGAGTAAAAGAAGGGGCAGAGTCATCGTAGTCCGTACAGCCAAGGTTGAGACTAATGGGAATAATATTCTTAAAGGGTTTATTCGTTTGAAGAAATTCCTGGAAATTGGTGATGCAAACATTTTTGATAAGATAATGAAAGACATGGAGATTAAGGAATAGGAGTTTACTTGATCTATAATGAGTTGTTCTCAAGAAAGGCATCATGAATGACACCATGTTGCCAGATGGACATGTTTGATACGGGCTTGACACTTCTCCAGCTTGACGCAGAAAACTATTCAAGGTTTGAGTTTATATCTATGAGTATGTATATGTTAACTCAGATTGTAGATTTTCAACGTCATAGAGGAGTTCATGTGTATATGTATACAAGAGTAAATTTGCACAACATCAAGATAGTACTTCTGCATTCCTTTAGCTGTTTTGATACCAAATGTTTGTATAATTACTTTAAAACTAAAGTTAACTATTGTAACAGTAAACAGGGGTGGTAAAGGCGAGATACGTTATTTTGTTTACCCCAAATCACCATACGTGTGATAATTAACCCACACAATTAATTGGGTGACTAATAACCGCTGATATAAACCTTTGATTGAGTAAAATGATCAAAGTTATACATGAAATTATTGACATCAATTCAAAATAAATATTACAATATTCTAATGATACAACTGTGGTACAAAAGTAGATAATCGTTTTTTTTATGACAATAAAACATCTGTTTACCAAAATAGTCTATGTCATTATGAGTCAACTGTCAAAACAAGTTTTACTTCATTAATAAATGAATATTCATTCACATTGTAATCAATTATATTTTACAAAGCTGCACTGTACATAATTGCACAAACCTTAATTGTAAAACCTGTGTTAACATTTGAAAAATTGTAAATCTTTATAACATATGTATATTAATCCATTTTGTATTGGAGAGGGCCCAGTAAGTGTTTTCACTTTTGCCCAATCCATTTGACCTTTTGTCAATAAAATATGTTTCAATCAATAAATGCATTATGAAGATCCTATATAAAGGGTGTCAGAGTTGTTACATGATGCTGTCGATTGGAGAAATCGACAATGATATAACAACTATGTGCGTTATAAGCCACCGTAATGTATGTAATTGTTGAGGGCAGACCGTCGAGCCTGAATGTTTTCTTTGTAACGCTATCACAACACACATTGTAAATAAATGAAATAGAACACTTCAGTTACGCTTTCTTTGCTACTTCCTGGATCAACGTGACCTTGTTGCTAACAGGGGATTCCCCGTTTGCTGTTGGAGCATTTGATTGGATAGCGCAGATCATGCGCAGATGCAATCTGATTTTATAGGATGATAATGAGTCATGGTAGACCAAGGATTATATTATTGTATATGTACGCTTAGTTTGACATTTAGTTATAATATAGAGATCATTGTATCAATCAAAGCAAGACACATTACCGTGTAGGCAAAAAGCCAAGATTTCAACTTAGTTTCAGCTTTACAGTGGGGAACATTATATGTGCACATTTAAGATCTTTATGTACATATTTATTTTATAGAAAACAACCAAATTACTTCAGAGTTTTGGCAGAGACATGAATTTCAAGAAGCAGAAAGCATGCACAGCAACACAAATTGGATTACACATTGCTAGGTAATCGACAATCGCATGATCCGGGTAATAAGATAATCTATGCCAAAATACATGATGAATGAATGAAAGAATGAAGAGTCACATATAGGCTGGTTTCTATTTCAAGAATCTCAATGTGGCATTCTCTTATCTCTTATCTGTTTTCTCTATCTTCCGGAAGAGGTCAACCCCCTTGTCATTCCTCGATTAAAATAAAGTTAATATATCAAACAAATTCAAGGGACTTTTGCAATCATATTAGTATTGTAATTAGTATGCACAGTTTCCTTACTGTTACTTCTCATCAAATTAACAAGGAAGACATATAATCTAGAACATTGCATTTTAGTTTGTAAACCTTAAACAAGACGTGTTTGTTAAACACTGATGCTCCCGGATATCAATAAATTGTAAATGTATGTTTTTTTGTCAATATGAACCTGAGACATTTGACCTTTCATTAAAACTTGAATGTTCGTGAGATCCAATCGTTCTCACTGTGCACATGTGAAAAAAACAGGTAAAAAATTATGGCCCCATCTGAAAGGTCTTATCATGATAGATGCACATGTGAAATACCAAAGGTGTACACACAAGCAATCACAAATCACGAGCAAGTTATCACAGAGACGGACAGGGCAAAACATATATCTGTGGAATCTCCGATTTAGGGGTATGATGGGTAAAATGCCATTTGCACTTGAACTTATTCATTGTTTTCAAGGAAAAAGGGGGGGGGGGAGGGGTTGGTGAGGCAGAGAGACTAAGAACTATTAACGTTGATTAATAACTTTTTTTCAGCAAGCAGCACATTTTTAAAGTTGAAGTGTCGATGTCTAGAGACCCTTTCAAGGATGAGGGAGAGGAGGGGGGGGGGGGGGGGGGGGGTTGATGAGATAGGAAGACCATTTGTGATTTAGAACAAAACATTTCCAGCAAGTAATACAGTTGGAAATTTGAGTGTCACTTTCTGGTGATAGTATTATCTATGCCAAATTAATATTGACGTAACAAAGTTAATACAATACAGCATGGAACCTTTACCTAAACATATGATACATTTCAATCACAGATGAAAATTGGAAAACTGCCTAACTTGAAACTCTGATGACACTGGGGCAGATGACACTGCACACTTCGATCAACAGATACCCATATCCAATATCTGCACCCTCTCTGATTGAGATTTGTTTTATTTCTGTCTAGTGTCAAGTCGACACGAGGATTCACTTCTCATGCTCCCAGCCAACCTGTCTGAATAAAGTGCTCTACTGAATTGCAATTTCCAATAGTTGACTGCTTTGGCTTAGTATAAACCATCTTTATTGAAAGATTTGTGTTTGGTCGGATCATAAAGGCGTGTGACATTAAACGTGACGCATCTACCCGGTAGTTATCAAGTTCTGTTCCTAAGGATGTCTTATGAGAAGCAATTTGTAATTTTGATTTTGGCAAATGTATGTTTGTGTGAACTACAGGATATCACAATAGAAGATGTGATTACTTGCTGGGATGGGCGCCCTATGGACAGATGTTGTCACACACTGAGGACCAAACTTTGAAATTTTACAACAGCAACCAGACGATCCCAAAACCAAGTGATAAATAAGATATTTCACTCATGGACAAAGGTTGATTCATTGTCAGTGCTGCGGAGTTATTTAATTGATGTTCAAGCCAAACCTATAAGTTACATGATTTTCTTAGTGAGATACAATAGCAAATGAACAAATGAACTCAGTTTAGGGTTCACTCCGTTTGATTGCCATTGATTGGTTAACCAATCCAATTTGAACTTGTCTTTAGAAGCTCTTTTGTGCTCTCATGTGTGTTGAAACACCTAACAATAAGACTTCCTGAAAGATGAAACCTGAGACAAGGAGCCCGAAATATGATAGAGGTGCTGTTGTTTAAAAGTCAATAATGAATAATGAATAATAAAGGAGCAATGGCATGCATAGTATTTTTCCTCAAATAAAAATGTCCTAGACTTCAACAACCTCAGATCATTGGCCAGATACAACAAAACCTGTCTGAACACAATGGCTAAAGATACCATCGCGTGACAAATCACAATACACTGAGTTCTGATTACCGAACCAACACTCGAGCAAAATCTGGTTAAAGACGGAACAATTCAGTCTAAACCTATTTCAGTGGCACGTTAACACGACACATAAGCTACTAGGTCTTCCGGCTTGTATCAACATCGAATTGAAGGATTTGGAGAGATCGTATGCAGGTTTAGGGTTATATGGTTTTTAACTTTCAGTTAATACGTTCTGTTTTAAAAAACATTCTAGGGATGTCTTGCGTCAGACTATTTGTGACCATTTTTATGGCACATATTTGTTTGTGTGAAATACAGAACATCACAATAGAGGATGTGGTTATTTGCTGGGATGGGCGCCCTATGGACAGATGTTGTTTCGGAATGAGAAGAGACAAGGTTCCAAATCTTGAACTGGAATATATGTGCAGTGATCCAGAAAATGTAACCATTCGATCACCCTCAAGTCAAGATCAAACGGTCTCAAGTTTCTACCGACTGTTTCACTATTCAATTGTTAAGTGTCTTACCCGACTACCTTCAAACATCTGCGACTATCCTAACATAGTAAGTATAAAGCTGGTTTTTGGAAATATTCAATTTCTTCCAATCCTCTCCTGTCTGAAAAATTTGATAGCTCTTGATCTTTATGGCAACAAGATTGAAACTGTAAAACGTGAAAGCTTTGTTGGACTAAAGAATCTACGAATCCTTAATTTGAGTGGAAACCGAATCGAATTTATCGACCCGTATACCTTCAGTGAGCTGCCTGGTATCAAGATGGTTTTGTTGTCAGGAAATAGACTAAAAACTGTTGAGGCCCTTTGGTTTATGAGCATAAAACACACTTTTTGCTTCTTTTCTTTGAGTAACAATGAAATAGAACAGTTTTCAAATGAGGCGAATTGGACATTTAACGCATATGAGAAGTATGGACCAGGTCTTGTTTCTTTATCTCACAACAAATTCAAGAAATGGTGGACATCTCAAATAGGTATCTATGGTGTCACAGAGCTGACGAGTCTTGGTGCCTTGGTCTCTTGGGGTTTCGACTTTAGAGACAACCCCTGGATTTGTGATTGTAAGATGCATCAATATCGATTGACGTTTTCGAATTACCATTCAGCTATAGTATGGAGGGACTTCATGAATGTAACATGTGCAAGTCCAGCTCACCTGAAAGGCAAACTAATCCTCGATATACCACTGGATCAGTTTGTGTGTAACATAACTGAGAAATGTCCAGAAGAATGTTTGTGCCAGAATCAACCGAACAATGGTTATGTGCTGGTAGACTGTAGACATGGAAACCTCACAAGTCTTCCTGCTGATCTCCCAGAAGGTAGACTTAAACTCGTCCTTGCCCACAACAGGATATCAAGGTTGGTGTCTAAAAAATATCTAGGCAGAACTACTTCCATTGACGTGTCTTGCAATGATCTAGCATACATAGAACCCGAAGCTATCATCATCCTACAAGATCATGTCAAGATGATAAATATGACCCACAACAAGCTGAGCTACCTCCCAGAGGAGATCCAGAACATTCCATTCTCCAGTCTGAGTCTGGAGGACAACCCGCTGGTGTGTGACTGCAACTCAACCTGGATGTACACGTGGCTCAGTCAACAGGGTGAAGATGGGTCGGGGGTCACGTGTACAGATCCCGAGGGGAGAAAGATTCCAGAGGAGCACGTAACTGCAGAGAGTCTTAAGTGCCAGAAAGTGAGTGCTCTACCTACAGTCTTCAGTATCATCCTCGGAGGACTATTCTTCCTATTCCTCGTTGTGCTGGTTCTTTTGATTGTGTTCCGCTACGAGGTGATGATCCTGTTGCAGACTAAGCTTCAAGGTCGTTTCCCGCCTGCTGACTATACCCACGACCTGTTTGTGTCCCTTGATGAGGACGGGGAGGTTGAAAGGGGATGGGTGGTCCGGACCTTGCTGCCCGAGCTGGAGGAGATACGAGGTCTTAAGCTGTACCTGCCACTGAGGGACATGTTGCCTGGTTCTGTCACAGCTGAAGAGGTCATCAAGGAACTCAAGCAGAGTCGTGCAGTGCTTGTTATGCTCTCAGAGGGTTACGTTCGGAATGCGAGCAAACTTTGTGAATTCCAACAGGCCTACAACATCATGATGAGTAAAAGAAGGGGCAGAGTCATTGTAGTCCGTACAGCGAAGTTGGAGACGAATGGGAATAATATTCTTAAAGGTTTCATTCGTTTGAAGAAATTTCTGCAAATTGACGATGCAAACATTTTTGATAAGATAATGAAACACATGGAGATTAAGGAATAGGAGTGTACTTGATCTATAATGAGTTGTTCTCAAGAAAGGCATCATGAATGACATCATGTTGCCAGATGGACATGTTTGATACCGGCTTGACGCAGAAAACTTTTCAAGAACTGAGTTTATATATATGAGTATGTATATGTTAACTCAGATTTTAGATTTTCAACGTCATAGTGGAGTTCATGTGTATATGTATACACGAGTAAATTTGCACAACATCAAGATAGTACTTCCGTATTCCTTTAGTTGTTTAGATACCAAATGTTTGTATAATTACTTTTCCACATTTTTTTTTACAGTTAACAAGGGTAGTAAAGGCGAGATACGTTATTTTGTTAAGCCGTAAAACACCATACTTGTGATAATTAATCGACAATCGCATGATCCGGGTAATAAGATAATCTATGCCAAAATACATGATGAATGAATGAAAGAATGAAGAGTCACATATAGGCTGGTTTCTATTTCAAGAATCTCAATGTGGCATTCTCTTATCTCTTATCTGTTTTCTCTATCTTCCGGAAGAGGTCAACCCCCTTGTCATTCCTCGATTAAAATAAAGTTAATATATCAAACAAATTCAAGGGACTTTTGCAATCATATTAGTATTGTAATTAGTATGCACAGTTTCCTTACTGTTACTTCTCATCAAATTAACAAGGAAGACATATAATCTAGAACATTGCATTTTAGTTTGTAAACCTTAAACAAGACGTGTTTGTTAAACACTGATGCTCCCGGATATCAATAAATTTTTGTCAATATGAACCTGAGACATTTGACCTTTCATTAAAACTTGAATGTTCGTGAGATCCAATCGTTCTCACTGTGCACATGTGAAAAAAACAGGTAAAAAATTATGGCCCCATCTGAAAGGTCTTATCATGATAGATGCACATGTGAAATACCAAAGGTGTACACACAAGCAATCACAAATCACGAGCAAGTTATCACAGAGACGGACAGGGCAAAACATATATCTGTGGAATCTCCGATTTAGGGGTATGATGGGTAAAATGCCATTTGCACTTGAACTTATTCATTGTTTTCAAGGAAAAAGGGGGGGGGGGAGGGGTTGGTGAGGCAGAGAGACTAAGAACTATTAACGTTGATTAATAACTTTTTTTCAGCAAGCAGCACATTTTTAAAGTTGAAGTGTCGATGTCTAGAGACCCTTTCAAGGATGAGGGAGAGGAGGGGGGGGGGGGGGGGGGGGGGGGGGGGGTTGATGAGATAGGAAGACCATTTGTGATTTAGAACAAAACATTTCCAGCAAGTAATACAGTTGGAAATTTGAGTGTCACTTTCTGGTGATAGTATTATCTATGCCAAATTAATATTGACGTAACAAAGTTAATACAATACAGCATGGAACCTTTACCTAAACATATGATACATTTCAATCACAGATGAAAATTGGAAAACTGCCTAACTTGAAACTCTGATGACACTGGGGCAGATGACACTGCACACTTCGATCAACAGATACCCATATCCAATATCTGCACCCTCTCTGATTGAGATTTGTTTTATTTCTGTCTAGTGTCAAGTCGACACGAGGATTCACTTCTCATGCTCCCAGCCAACCTGTCTGAATAAAGTGCTCTACTGAATTGCATTTTCCAATAGTTGACTGCTTTGGCTTAGTATAAACCATCTTTATTGAAAGATTTGTGTTTGGTCGGATCATAAAGGCGTGTGACATTAAACGTGACGCATCTACCCGGTAGTTATCAAGTTCTGTTCCTAAGGATGTCTTATGAGAAGCAATTTGTAATTTTGATTTTGGCAAATGTATGTTTTTGTGAACTACAGGATATCACAATAGAAGATGTGATTACTTGCTGGGATGGGCGCCCTATGGACAGATGTTGTCACACACTGAGGACCAAACTTTGAAATTTTACAACAGCAACCAGACGATCCCAAAACCAAGTGATAAATAAGATATTTCACTCATGGACAAAGGTTGATTCATTGTCAGTGCTGCGGAGTTATTTAATTGATGTTCAAGCCAAACCTATAAGTTACATGATTTTCTTAGTGAGATACAATAGCAAATGAACAAATGAACTCAGTTTAGGGTTCACTCCGTTTGATTGCCATTGATTGGTTAACCAATCCAATTTGAACTTGTCTTTAGAAGCTCTTTTGTGCTCTCATGTGTGTTGAAACACCTAACAATAAGACTTCCTGAAAGATGAAACCTGAGACAAGGAGCCCGAAATATGATAGAGGTGCTGTTGTTTAAAAGTCAATAATGAATAATGAATAATAAAGGAGCAATGGAATGCATAGTATTTTTCCTCAAATAAAAATGTCCTAGACTTCAACAACCTCAGATCATTGGCCAGATACAACAAAACCTGTCTGAACACAATGGCTAAAGATACCATCGCGTGACAAATCACAATACACTGAGTTCTGATTACCGAACCAACACTCGAGCAAAATCTGGTTAAAGACGGAACAATTCAGTCTTAACCTATTTCAGTGGCACGTTAACACGACACATAAGCTACTAGGTCTTCCGGCTTGTATCAACATCGAATTGAAGGATTTGGAGAGATCGTATGCAGGTTTAGGGTTATATGGTTTTTAACTTTCAGTTAATACGTTCTGTTTTAAAAAACATTCTAGGGATGTCTTGCGTCAGACTATTTGTGACCATTTTTATGGCACATATTTGTTTGTGTGAAATACAGAACATCACAATAGAGGATGTGGTTATTTGCTGGGATGGGCGCCCTATGGACAGATGTTGTTTCGGAATGAGAAGAGACAAGGTTCCAAATCTTGAACTGGAATATATGTGCAGTGATCCAGAAAATGTAACCATTCGATCACCCTCAAGTCAAGATCAAACGGTCTCAAGTTTCTACCGACTGTTTCACTATTCAATTGTTAAGTGTCTTACCCGACTACCTTCAAACATCTGCGACTATCCTAACATAGTAAGTATAAAGCTGGTTTTTGGAAATATTCAATTTCTTCCAATCCTCTCCTGTCTGAAAAATTTGATAGCTCTTGATCTTTATGGCAACAAGATTGAAACTGTAAAACGTGAAAGCTTTGTTGGACTAAAGAATCTACGAATCCTTAATTTGAGTGGAAATCGAATCGAATTTATCGACCCGTATACCTTCAGTGAGCTGCCTGGTATCAAGATGGTTTTGTTGTCAGGAAATAGACTCAAAACTGTTGAGGCCCTTTGGTTTCTGAGCATAAAACACACTTTTTGCTTCTTTTCTTTGAGTAACAATGAAATAGAACAGTTTTCAAATGAGGCGAATTGGACATTTAACGCATATGAGAAGTATGGACCAGGTCTTGTTTCTTTATCTCACAACAAATTCAAGAAATGGTGGACATCTCAAATAGGTATCTATGGTGTCACAGAGCTGACGAGTCTTGGTGCCTTGGTCTCTTGGGGTTTCGACTTTAGAGACAACCCCTGGATTTGTGATTGTAAGATGCATCAATATCGATTGACGTTTTCGAATTACCATTCAGCTATAGTATGGAGGGACTTCATGAATGTAACATGTGCAAGTCCAGCTCACCTGAAAGGCAAACTAATCCTCGATATACCACTGGATCAGTTTGTGTGTAACATAACTGAGAAATGTCCAGAAGAATGTTTGTGCCAGAATCAACCGAACAATGGTTATGTGCTGGTAGACTGTAGACATGGAAACCTCACAAGTCTTCCTGCTGATCTCCCAGAAGGTAGACTAAACTCGTCCTTGCCCACAACAGGATATCAAGGTTGGTGTCTAAAAAATATCTAGGCAGAACTACTTCCATTGACGTGTCTTGCAATGATCTAGCATACATAGAACCCGAAGCTATCATCATCCTACAAGATCATGTCAAGATGATAAATATGACCCACAACAAGCTGAGCTACCTCCCAGAGGAGATCCAGAACATTCCATTCTCCAGTCTGAGTCTGGAGGACAACCCGCTGGTGTGTGACTGCAACTCAACCTGGATGTACACGTGGCTCAGTCAACAGGGTGAAGATGGGTCGGGGGTCACGTGTACAGATCCCGAGGGGAGAAAGATTCCAGAGGAGCACGTAACTGCAGAGAGTCTTAAGTGCCAGAAAGTGAGTGCTCTGCCTACAGTCTTCAGTATCATCCTCGGAGGACTATTCTTCCTATTCCTTGTTGTGCTGATTCTTTTGATTGTGTTCCGCCACGAGGTGATGATCCTGTTGCAGACCAAGCTTCAAGGTCGTTTCCCGCCTGCTAACTACACCCACGATCTGTTTGTGTCCCTTGATGAGGACGGGGAGGTTGAAACAGGATGGGTGGTCCGGACCTTGTTGCCCGAGCTGGAGGAGATACGAGGTCTTAAGCTGTACCTGCCACTGAGGGACATGTTGCCTGGTTCTGTCACAGCTGAAGAGGTCATCAAGGAACTCAAGCAGAGTCGTACAGTGCTTGTTATGCTCTCAGAGGGTTATGTTCGGAATTCCAGCAAATTGTGTGAATTCCAACATGCCTACAACATCATGATGAGTAAAAGAAGGGGCAGAGTCATCGTAGTCCGTACAGCCAAGGTGGAGACTAATGGGAATAATATTCTTAAAGGTTTTATTCGTTTGAAGAAATTTCTGCAAATTGACGATGCAAACATTTTTGATAAGATAATGAAAGACATGGAGATAAAAGAATAGGAGTGTACTGGATCTAAAATTAGTTGTTCTCAGAAAGGCATCATGATTTGACACCATGTTGCCGGATGGACATGTTGATACCGGCTTGACACTTCTCCAGGATGTGAGTTGTTATTAATGAATATGTATATGTTTACCCAGTGTATTATGTCAAAGTGATAAAAGACTGCAAATGTACACTTGAGTAATTTGAACAATATCAAGATATTTATTTTGTATTCAATCAGCTGCTTAACTAAATTAAATATTTGTATCATTACTTTCAAGTATTATGTAAAATAGTATTCGTGTATAATTAATTTATTTTGATTATGCATAAAAATTAGGAAGATTGAGAAAATAATTGCAATTGTTTCTGCAACACTTTAGTCCAAAATCTGCTTATTCTTGCAAAATACTTATTCTGATATATATAGAATATATAACCCAAGTGTCTTCTGTTATCAAATAATCAACACAAGTTGATAAAAGTAACAAGTGTTGATATATTTGATGTCAGAAGACACGAGGGTGAGATTCTATTTATCATCCAAAATCATTTTTCATCACATCTTTTAACACTGTAAAGCCCTAAAACTCCAAAATCAGTGACGTCATAGCATTGTGACGTCGGTGTGCTATGACATTATAGCATTGTGACGTCATTACTGATGATGTAAAACGTTTGTAATGTCATTTATTATATAAATAGCAATGAAATATAGGGTTATACAGTGAAAATATAATCCATATTTTAAGAAAAGCAGTAGAAAGTCATATTTTCACTGCAATGAAAATATAATCCATATTAGAAAAGTAGAACCGAACCTATCACCTCCCCTTGAAACACGATTATCTACCTTTGAGGAAATCGAACGCACGCCTCGCGTCACGGCGTTGTTTAGGATTAAAGAAAACCGACTCTTAACAATGTTTTCGGTTTGTAAGTGTCAACATTCTGTAGTGCCAATGTATCCTTCGTTTTCGGAAAACCACAGGAAGTTCATATATTGTTGCTGTAGTTGATAATTGTTTATTTTATTGCAATATAAATTTACGAAGTGAGAGATCTGTCACACCGCTTCACTCACTGTATCAGTTCCCGTCAAAACTGACTTTCCAAAATACTAGTACGTAAGGAGCCTTTTTTTATTCACCTAAGTTTAACCAAAAACATATTTTTGATCTGATATTAAAAAACATTCACAAATTATATGTTTTTATCAAAAAATATTTCGAATTATTTCTATCGGACTATTTTTTTTTTACCGAGAAAGGATAAATGGAGTTGCTAGACTGTCATTCATCACAACAGCAAAATTTGCCTTCCCACTGCGTTTTATGATCTTAAAATAATATAATAAATAGACTATTTCGTTGTTTTTGCCGAATATCATTTCTATCTCATCTAGTCTCTATGTATTTTTTTAAATACAGGGCTTTGTTCAAAATCTACTGTCAAAGCAATAATTCCTAGGAGATATCTCTTGATCTCAACAAGCGATATCTCCTGTTGAACTCAGATAATAAATACCGTTCTTGTCAACATGCAGCCGGTATTATAACATAATAAAGGCAATACTAAAAATCTGAAATTTACCATTTGTCATTCTAAGTTCTATTAAAATTCTTTCAGAAATGTTTCAATTTTGTCCCTTGCTTGTATAGTGAAAAGGTAATTTTGACCAGTTGATTCGTATCAATCGAATATGGATCATCATGTTATGAAACTATGAAACATTTAACTTCAAAACTCCATTTACTCAATTCTTCCACAGTTAAACTACGTTTCTTCCTCAGATGCAATTAAGAATTTTAAACTGAGCCCACAGTATTTATTACTGTATCTAACTGTGTCAAATTTCACGTTGAGAGTCAATAATACCAACGGCAAGGTGAAAACGTATCGAGCTACTCTCCTAGTTTTAGACCTTGCCATCACAGCATAGAATATCGGTGAAACGGAGCAGCGACACCTATCGTGATTACGAGTTAAGCCCCTTAGCAGTTCTTTCGACAATAACCAAAGAAATCACCGTTACATTCAGAACAAATTCAAAATACTAAGAGATCATTTGAAAACTATCTGAGTGAAATTTAAACTCAAACTTCAGTCCGCTGGATTGGTTTAATTTTTTAAATGAGTATGCAAAGAAAATAAACATTAATGTATTACTCAAATAAAGTGTTTCTTACCCTTGTAAATAGCAAACAAAAGTATTTTTTCAGATATGTTTGTTCTTAGAGTAGCTTACGTCTTACTTTAGGCTACTTTATTGTTTTAATTTGGATCTTATAAGATTTGACAAACTCGCGGTTATTCAATTTGAACTAAATAGAAAAATACACGCGGCATCATTTCACAGTAGCCTACACTTGCCTTTCAGATTATTTTAAATAACTGCATCTAAAGCATTTAATTTTTTACATGATATCCAAACTGAATTTATGTACAAAAATAAGTGTATTGTACGAATAAGAATTCCTTCCAATAAAAAGACGTTAAAACATATTAATTTGAAAGATTACAAAAATTCATGTTATTCATAAGAGTCAATGCTTACTGAACACGCATTTTCTTTCTTGTTCGCGATATTTTACAAAAATGTAATAATTCTGTTAAGGATAACATACAAGTAACCGTCCATTCGTGAAAAAGAATGTACGAGCCGCGAAGCGGCGAGTTCATTGTTTTTCTCGAATGGACGGTTACGCGTATGTTATCTGACTTAAAATACAGCCTAGGTTTTTATAAATTCAACATTGGCTTTATGTGTTAAATACTTAAATTTAACAGAAATCCAATCAAACAAGAGGCATGGTTCAATAATAAGTTTCCTTAAAAACCTTTGAGATGCCCAAATCTGATAAACCAGTACATTCTTAATGCACGTGAAAACTGTTCAAAACGTGCGCGTCATAACCACCGTGCCAGAACACTCTTATAATGCACGTGCAACCCAACTATATAGCCAGTACATTCTTAATGCACGTGCAAATGGTTCTAGACGAGAGTAATCCTTTGGGTTTGGTATAAAAGGGACGTTGTAATTGTTTTACCTTGACAGTATGTGCGGTAAGTTGGTGTTTCTGGAGGGAAAAACGTCCGAGTATCTTCAATTTGATGATATTTCATCAGACGACGATGTTTCAACACAAGCCACACAGAAAGGGACACATTGTTTTCATGCACATGTATGTACGGCGAAGACTAAATTATTTCATCGAATGACGACCGAATATCATCTCATGGTCCAAATGAATTCGAAGTAAGCAACGGGCTGTTTGCTGTGCCAACGAGTGAAACCAACATGACATGTTGAAGACGGTAAGTTTATTTCTATCTACTATACTGATGATTAACGTTAGTGTTATGTTTTATTTGATAAACGTTAATAAGGCTCTTTACAAGAAAGTGATTCTAAATGATTTTAATTTTCATGTTGCATATTATCCAAATTCTAAGTTTTTTATAATATATTTAGTATATGTTAAAGGTACTGAACTACACTCTACTTTTGCTAAATTGTCAACCAAACTAAACAAGGTTAGTGCAGAGTTCAAAACATTTTCTGAACAAGAGTTGATAATAATTTTGTTTGTTTTCCAGATTTTCCAAGAGATCAAAGACGGGAACAATGGACTGTAATAACATGCAAAACTGGGACGAAGTAGGAAAACCTACCAATGCCATGAAAGAGACGTTCTTTCAAGAAAACATTAAAAGAAATAACTGCAGAGGAGAAGAATGTCATTCTCAGGAGATTCATCCGAATAGTGAACGATACATACACGGAATTTTGATATCGACAACTGTTTGAAATGTTGTTTGATTGGATATTACTAAGATATTCTACATAGAGAATGAAACTATTATGTGGACCAGGAATATACTTGTGAGAGAGAATCATCAGAAGATACTGAAAACTATGCTAAATCTTCTTGGAATCAATTTTGTCCTAACAACGGCAGACTAACACTAAACACCACGATTGTGGCTGACGATGGATACCAGAGGCACTGCGATATACATAAGATGTATTTAGAGAACAACGCTTGACAAGGTTACATTTTCAATGGACATTGTCCACGTTGTGTCAAACATGAGTTCAATAAAATTGCTTAATCTCAACGTGTTATTTTGTTTTTCAATGAAAATGAAATGAAATGTTACGTAATCAAATTATGCCAACTTATAATGAGAACGTCGAAGGGACCGTCTCACAAATCTTTACTTCCCATTTAGTTGCAGTAGATTCCTGAAGGATAATGTACGATTGACACAATGGAGTGACGTCACTGCTGTATTTTAATATCAAATAAAGACCGTATCAGAGAATAAACGGTATAATTAACGGATTCAAAATTAAACATCTCGGTGAGCCAAGCTAAATCTTGGTGATTTCATTGTCAAACTAAGATGTCTCCCTATCAACTGTTAACATATAGTATTGTCTTTGTAGTGTCATTTCCCAAATATTAACAACGAAGCGTCCTAGTGTGCGTTTATATGTCTGTTTATATTAAAGGGGCAGTAGCACGTTTTTCGGGGGAAAATAAGGTGATGTCAGAAAAATAAAAATTAATGGTTCCAATTGAAAGACAATGTATTTAAATTAAATGGAGCAGTAATAATTCAAAAATATAATGTTAAGCTTAGCCACGCTATTTCATTTTCTATAACACAAAATGAATTGTGTTCACACAAAATGACCGCCAAAGGAGGGTTATAATTTTTGTGTGAATAAGTCTTAACTGAAATTCTTCAAGACAAATCAAAACCCTTTCAAATCTGAAAATAAACCTTTCGAAGGACCTGAGTCTGGAATCGAACGTGCAACATTATGAATGGTAACTCAGCGACTCAGTAACCACTAGCAATGGAGGGCAAACACATGTATAAAGTTTGTTTGTCAGGATGAAACCTGTGCTGTTCCTTTGAGGGTGAAGCAGAGAGTATACGTTAGGCAAATGCCTAGCAAGTGCAAAGCACTCAGTACCAGTTGTAAATTGCATCACTGTCGTGAAATAATGACAATACACGCAGGCCCGTAGTAAACATTTCTCAAATGAGGCAAATTGGACATTTAATGCATATGAGAAGGATGGACCAGGTTTTGTTTCTTTATCTCACAACAAGTTCAGGATATGGTGGACATCTCTTTTAGGTATATATGGTGTCACAGATCTTAGGACTCCAAGTGTCCTGTTACCATGTACCATGTACCTTCAGATATAACCCCTGGGTCTGTGATTGTATTGTGCATCAGTATCGTTTAAAGTTTTCACATTTCAATTTAGCTATAGTATCAAGGGACTATATGAATGTATCATGTGCAAGCCCACCTCATCTGAAAGGGAAACTGCTTCTTGATTAACCTTTAGGTCAGTCTGTGTGTAACATGAGTGATAGATGTCAATTCCTGGAAATTGGTGATGCAAACATTTTTTATAGGATAATGAAGAAATTGAGATAAAAGAATAAGGGTATACAGACATTAGCATGCTGATGATGGCAATGTTTATATCCAATTCAACATTTACTTTCAAATTTCATGACGTGAATATATATATTCATGAATATGTGCAGGTTGATCTCATTGAATATATTGTCAATAACAGTTCTAGTGAAGAAATGTACACTGAGACATTTGCACTGCATTAGGAAAGTTTTATATATTTTTTTTCAAGGCTGATCGTCAGCTGCTCAAGAACAATTTCAATACTCTTATTCTTAGTTTAAGTCACTAGCTTTAATTAGATTTCGATTAAGCTTGAACTATCTCACTATGTTACCATTTATTTGTCAAAACTGTGTTGTAAAATTTATTAATTCAAGTTAATGAAATATTTTATATAATATGTGTGTATGTTTTGAGAATTTATCCAATATCTGTAATAAATTCCGACATTCTGCTGATAATGTTTTCTCATCTATATTTATATCATAATCTAAAGGCAGCTGTATGGAACGTGTATGAACTTTTTAACCCATCATTTTCTCAGTGATACTTATCATTTGCAAATGCATTCCAAAGGTGTCAAACCATCTTAGTAAGTGGTAAATAGAACCAAATTATGTAGATTCTAGGTAACCGTGCAACATTACAAAAACATCCTTGCCTATATAACCTCCAAATATATATACGCACAGGCTTTAATAGCTAGCTTTGTCATTATGTATGGCTGAGATAATTTTTTCTTGCGAGTGTTTATATTGCTGTTTGAATATATTCTTATATAATTCAAGGATCTTCTATACAAATACATTAATCTTATCTTTATCAATTGATGACTGATTATACAACAAGATGATCAGAAATGGGAAGGGTAGACATTGAAATAATCATTCATAAACATCTTCGACCAATTGACTGCTGATATGTCTATGGCATGTTTTATTCGATCATAAGAGAGCGAAGGTTTAAAAGTTACTTTCAATATAAGTCACAGAATATTTCAGAGTTTTTATATACAATACAGTCACTGAATCCCTTAGTACTTTGGTAACAAAGGCAGAGTTGTGAACTATATCATCACGAAAATTTTCAAGTTTACCAATGAAACAATGATCAAAACCTGGTATTCATACACCAAAGAAAATTGGTCGGCCACTGAACAAAGCATCCTTTGTACATGACAGCCTGGTGTTGAAAGTAGTGTATACTGTATACAAGCATAACTCCCTTGACGTGTGGTCTCGCACGGTTGGTTGGTATTGTTATCGGCTCTTAACACAGTGCATTCTATTTTATTGAACTAATGTCAATATGACATGACGACATGGTTGAAGAGATAAGTCCACAGAGGTGAATTCTAAATTGTTTGCTGTTGGATACGTTATGGTGGTGCGGTTATCTGTGTCAGTGTGTCTAGAAATAACTATTACAGAACCATACAAGTAAACATTGACTTTGTATTCGACTGACGTGTTTCATGAACCTTGGCCTGTGAACGTTTAGCAAACAATTGAAACAAGCAAGGCGACCATGTCAGTAGTTTTGAGGATAACTCTACTATTTGTTGCGGTATGTTCATTTGTATCTGGTATCACTTTACGGGAAATAGAATGTGATATTTATAATTGTCGAAATGTGTGCTTCAAAAATCCATTGGATGGTTTGGAAAGTTTAGATGTGTCCTATAACTGCAGTGCCTCGGATGATGTCATGATTATACCACCAAGCATCCACGACAACAGAACATTCTACAGAGTGGATATCACCAACAGTTGTATAAGGAGTCTGCCTCGCGATCTCTGTGACTATCCAATTGTGAGTATACGTATCACACACTCCTCTCTCAAGGTCGTTCCAGATTTGTCATGCCTGCCACATCTATCCGAGTTAGATCTCTCGTACAATCATATACAGCAACTCCAGGATGGGATATTCAAGGGTCTGGGAAAACTTCAGAACATTGACCTGAGACACAATGCAATATCAGCCATAGGACACAACGTATTCACTGACGACCTCAAACAGGTACTTTATGTACATCTTCAGGGGAACAATTTGAGCACAATGGAAGCTGCCTGGCCCATGGCCTTTCGACATAATTACTGCATCTTTAACGTTAGCTCCAACAGAATCACACATTTCTCCAATGAGGCAGGATGGACAATTAATCCTGCACATAGGTATGGGCCAGCCTGGTTAGACCTCACCAATAACCTGTTCTCTACGTGGGTCTCGAACCAGCTTGAGGCATACGGACTGAGTCCTTTAAGTAAACTAGGTTATCTTTTGGAATGGGTTTTCGACTTGAGATTCAACCCTTGGATCTGTGATTGTCATTTCTATGAGTTTTTGAAAATTTCAGCTAACTTTCCTGATATTAGAAATAAGGTGTTTTTCAATCTTCGCTGCAATAGCCCTGCACATTTAAAAGGTGTTCGTGTTTTGGATTTGCCGTTGGATGTCTTTATTTGTAGCAGAACAGAAAATTGTCCAACATCCTGTAGGTGTCAGTTTCAGCCAACCAGAGGCATTATGCACGTGGATTGTAGGAAAGGTGGGCTTTCCAAGCTTCCTAAGATTCTTCCAGCGGGAAACCTTGAACTCCTGGCCAGTGAAAACTCAATACAGACTTTGGACTATAGGCCATATCTAGAAAGGCTTGTTCGATTCGACATTTCAAGAAACAATCTATCGTTTATTTCAGCAGAGGCAATTGACGCAATAAAACCTAAAGTAAGTTTGGACATCTCGAAAAACATGTTCAATTATCTTCCAATTCGGATAAGAGATTTTCAAAACGTGAACATTTCTCATAATCCACTTACGTGTGACTGCAACTCAACCTGGATGATTGACTGGCTAGAACTTGATCCCTCCATTATGAAAATGTCTGTGATCAAGTGTATGCTTCCGGATTCAGGGGAGAAGATTGATGTTATGAAGGCAGACAATAATGCCTTGGGATGTTCACAAACAATTACTGTAATGATAAGTATTTTCTTGGGATGTCTGATACCGATCTTCATCCTCATCATAATCATCTGCTGCATGTTTAGATACGAGATTAGGTTGATTGTGAATGGATGTTCGATTAGAAATTTGAACATAGATGGGTTCATAAACGATGTGTATATATGTGTGAATGATGAGAACGACTTTGACAGAAGGTGGGTGATTGGAACTCTCCTGCCAGTGCTGGAGGGGAGGCAGGGTCTGCGAGTGTACTTCCCTCCCAGAGACATGGTTCCTGGAAGTGTGGTGACAGACGAATCTTTGAAGGAGATCAAGCAGAGCAGGGCAGTCCTCCTGGTGCTCACACAGAGTTACCTTGACAACACTCAGAAAGCATGTGAATTCTCCACCATTTATAACGTAGTTGTTAAACCAAACAGAGGTAAAGTCGTCATCATCAAGTTTCCCGGGGTAAATTGGAGCAGTTCACGAAAACTGAGGGCATTTATGAGATTGAAAAGGTATATTGACGTCGATGATAAGAATTTATTTATGAAAATTATGCATGTGGTTCAGGTTGAAAATCATTTACCGACTACAAACAATCTTGTTGTCTGCAGGTTGTGATATTTGTGTTGTATGAATTTAACAATAATGCAATCTGACAACAAAGAATTGTATGAAATGAACATGAACTGTATTCGTATATATTAGTGATTTTGATAAATATCTGTTTGGTATCTACCCATTTCAGATCAATGTTGCCTTTTTAAGATAAAGTTGCTTATCTTTGTTGTATGTTCATCTTTTTCGAAGTATATTTGTTAGTTTTCATAGCAATAGAGTACAGAATTTAGTAAAGTTATTTGGAAAATGCTCACTCGTTTGTCACATATTCAATTGAATATATATACTAAGAATCAAATGAACATCTATATTGATCATTATAGACCTTTATTATAAGCACATGGCACAAGTTTTGTGTTTCATCAAATACATGCTATTATACTGACACCAATCGCACCGAATACTGAGAGTGATGCCGTTTCTGTATTTAGTTTGGATATCAACAACAGACCAAGGGGAAAAAATGAAAGTCACGCGATGTCAGATGATTCAGGTTTGTCTTGGGTGACTTCATTACTTTGAAAGTGATATTCCTGAAATATATGTGATTTACAATTTAAATTTTCAAAAATTAGTTAAAAGAAAAACAGTTTAGAAATCAGTAGCCCCAATGTCATTTATGTATATGGTTATGAACACTTAACTTGATACATGGGATAGAGAGATAGACCACAATGAACTGGGTACATGGTATAGAGGGATAGACCACAGTGACCTGGATACATGGTAAAAAAGGATAGACCACAGTGACCTGGATTCATGGGATAGAGGGATACACCACAGCGACCTGGATACATGGGATAGAGGGATAGACCACAGCGACCTGGATACATGGTATAGAGGGAAAGACCATAGTGACCTGGATACATGGGAAAGAGGGATAGACCACAGTGACCTGGATTCATGGGTTAGAGGGATACACCACAGCGACCTGGATACATGGTATAGAGGGATAGACCACAGCGACCTGGATACATGGTATAGAGGGATAGACCACAGCGACCTGGATACATGGTATAGAGGGACAGACCACAGCCACCTGGATACATGGGATAGAGATATAGACCACAATGAACTGAGTACATGGTATAGAGGGATGGACCACAGTACCTGGATACATGGTATAGAGGGACAGACCACAGCGACCTGGATACACGGTATAGAGGGAAAGACCACAGCGACCTGGATACATGGGATAGAGAGATAGACCACAATGAACTGGGTACATGGTATAGAGGGATAGACCACAGTGACCTGGATACATGGTATAGAAAATAGACCACAGTGACCTGGAAACATGGGATAGAGGGACAGACCACAGTGACCTGGATACATGGTATAGAGAGATAGACCACAGTGACCTGGGTACATGGTATAGAGGGATAGACCACAGTGACCTTGATACATGGTATAGAGGGAAAGACCACAGCGACCTGGATACATGGGATAGAGAGATAGACCACAATGAACTTGATACATGGGATAGAGGGATAGACCACAGTGACCTGGATACATGGTATAGAGGGATAGACCACAGTGCCCTGGATACATGGTATAGAGGGATAGACCACAATGAACTGGATACATGGTATAGAGAGATAGACCACAATGAACTTGATACATGGGATAGAGGGATAGACCACAGTGACCTGGATACATGGTATAGAGGGATAGACCACAGTGACCTGGATACATTGGATAGAGGGATAGACCACAATGAACTGGATACATGGTATAGAGATATAGACCACAATGAACTTGATACATGGGATAGAGGGATAGACCACAGTGACCTGGATACATGGTATAGAGGGATAGACCACAGTGACCTGGATACATTGGATAGAGGGATAGACCCGATGACCTGGATACATGGTATAGAGGGATAGACCACAATGAACTGGGTACAAGGTATAGAGGGATAGACCACAGTGACCTGGATACATGGTTTAGAGAGATAGACCTCAGTGACCTGGATACATGGTATAGAGAGATAGACCACAGCGACCTGGATACATCGGATAGACCGCAGTGACCTATCTCATGGGATAGAGAGATAGACCACAATGAACTAGGTACATGTAACGAATAAACCACAGTGAACTGGGTACCTCGTAGGTATTAACAGACCACAATGAACTGGATACATGGTATGTATAAACATAAAACAGCGAATTTGTTATCTGGTAGGCATAAACAGACCGCAGTGAAAATGACATCTGGTAGACATAGAGCGACTACAGTAAAGTGGGTACATGCTAGGGATTAACAGTCTGACGTGAACTGGGTACATGGTGTGCATAAACAGACCACAGTCAACTGGTTACCTGGTAGGGATAAACAGACCACAGCAAACTGAGTAAATGGTAGGGATTAGCAGACAACATTGAACTGGTAACATGGTAAGCATAAACAGACCACAGTTTACTGGGTAAATGGTAGGTATGAACAGACCACAGCAAACTGGGTAAATGGTAGGTACGAACAGACCACAGTTTACTGGGTACATGGTAGATATGAACAGACAACAGCGAACTAAGTAAATAGTAGGTATGAACAGACCACAGTGATCTGGTCACATGTTTGGTATGAACAGACCACAGTGAACTGGGTATCGCGATTCGTTAAATTGCATGACAAGCACCACGTGTAATGATTTATTTCTAAATCACATTTTGCTCAACAATTCAGTCATAATCTGATTAATTGGATACGAATTCGATGAAGTTAAAATATTTAAAAAAGGAAGATAGCTGGGGTATTAAGTGAATTTCCTTCGAATATAAGCCCTCTCTGTAACAAAATTGTGTACATTAATAAAGTAATCAAGTTAAAGTATTTTCTTTATTAGAAATTAAAACATTCTGAGTCGTCTAATTTTCCGTGCATCCTAACCACGGAAACGTTATAATCTAAATTATTCGTTAGATCGGGTGATCTTTAAATCTCACACTGTATTATAATACGCATGTTATGCCATTACATGATCTACATTTAATAGTGCTTTACAAAGTCACACCCGGAAGAAAGTTCATAATTGAAGAGCTGCCTATACTCGGCACAAGTCATATTGAGGTTATCATGACATAATCGTAACAAGATATTTATCGTTTGAAGATCCTTATTTCAGTGACAAATCATTTTGCAATAACCGTTTTCACAGACATGAGCGGACCACAGAAGGGGTGGAAGGTCAAACTGACTGAAAGACAGTCAAGTGGACGACACCTTGAACGATACCCTTCTATTAGTATCGGGAGTATACCAACTGAATTGTCAAGAGGGGATAATGTTCGCAAAATAGTCAATGATTACAAAATCATGGTCTATTGAACTGAAAGCGACCAATGACCCCTTTTAACAAATTGCTTAAGTGATCTGAATCTATTGACTTCAAATATTTGAGTTACTACGGTATTTTGCCCCTACAGTTTTGTGCAGTTGTGTGCTTACTGAGAGTAGTATCATTTACTCAAATTAGGGACTGAAGCTGAAAACATTTGACTCGACCAACTGTTGTATTGAGAGAATAACTAAGGGCTTATCTCTCCCAACAGAGGCAGCTCAGTCATACCGCAGTTAGCCTCTGTTCTATTACGGCTAATACATGGGATAGAAAGGTAGAAATCTGATTGGAGGCAATCAAAATCAGTTGTGCAATCAGCGACGCCGTTTCAAAAGTGGTCATTTCCGTGTTGTTCGGCAAAACTATCGTATAAATTCAACATTCATGGGAGATAACTCTTCCTTCTACAAACATCGCTTTTTACTTTCTCATTATATTTTATTTGGTAAAATTAATAAAATAAAATTTATCATAAAACAAATAACAATTTACACAATTCCATTTCCAAAAATAATAAATGAAGATCAAAGAGATTTCATGTCAAAAAGATATATAGAAGAATTTACAAGGCAAATTTATGATATCATAGAACATGCAGAATGTATGGAAATACCGGGTCAGCTTTTACTTCGATAAAGCTCTCGATTCCGTCAATTGGACAATTATTTAGAATGTTCTGGAATTTTTGGTCCATTTAACAAAACCTGGATATGTACATTTTATAAAGACATCAAATAAAGCGTCCTAGTGAATGGGAGGGATGAATGATAAAATATGAATATTTGCAGCATATAAAGTCATTTGTTAAATTCTGCAGGGAAATGTAGTGAAATAATGTCTATGAATATAACAGTTTGAAAATAGGTAAGTTTTCAGTTTCGTTTTAAAAACAGTCAAAGTTGAAGACATCTTGATGGCGTGTGGAAGTTGGTTCCAAAGTCGAGGAGCAGCATTACTATAGGATTTCTGTCCAAAACTGGTATTATTATATTTTGGTATTTTGAGAAGATTCAAATTCTGAGATCGGAGAGGTTTCGCGGGAATGTAATCCTCTATCATGTTTGCAAGGTATGCTGGTGCCTCATTAGTTTGACATTTTAAATGATACAAAGGACTTTGAAGTTGATCCTCGCCTCAGTTGGAAGCCAATGCAAATCCTTAAGCACGGGTGTAATATGGCATGATTTTGGAGTTCTATTCACTATCCTTGCTGCAGCGTTTTGAACTTTTTGGACATCTTGTGATTCCTAAAAGCAAACTATTACAATAATCAATCCTGGAATTGACAAGCATTTGCACAAGTGTTTTAATGCAATCAAAATGCGAGTTATTTTTAAGAAAAACTGTAATTCCAATAACCATTATGCAAACTTTAATACCCGGCATATCCTTGCCCGCTTGGGAAAGAAAAAGCTTGTTAATATAAATATATCACCAGCATAGACATTTCTATCAATAAGGTGCATCCACCATAATGGAACACGTATACATGTACCCGAGAACAAACGATTTTTGGAAAGACATTTTAAAAGCATTGAAAAAATTCATAGTACACAAGAGGAAAACTGTAAAGACTCAATTTGATATCATATCTCAGCCATTATGGAATAATAAAAACATCAAAATCAATAACATGCCAATACATTACAGAAAAATGTCAAACGTGGGCATATATTTGATAGATGACATAGTCAATAGTGAAGGGAACTTCCTTGAAAATGTTGGTATCATCAGGGCATTAAAATCATATTTGGTCAAAGCAAATAGCAAATATAGCTACAAAAGAAAACATGTCGAATATTTTATGCTATACAAGAGTCAGAAAACACAGTGAGTGTACATAAATACAGAAATATATAGGAACAAAATTGTAATTGTAAAATCCATGAAATTGAATTGAATCAAAAAACAAAATGGTTTCAATATTCCATTCTCCATAGAATTCTTCTGACGAATGAACTTTTGCATAAGATGACATTCAAAGAAGTTTTTATGAAGAAGAAAAATAGACCATCCGTCATCTTTTTTTCGATTGTCCAATTGTTAAAAATATATGGGAAAAACTTCAGGAATGGATAGAGACACGTACCCAAGCTCACATTGATTTATCCAAACGTTAGGATATCCCAAAAACAGAAACAGAGTACTGAACACGATTTCACACCTGTTATGTACAACCTATTCAAAACAAAACAACATGGAAGAAAACCAAATTTAAGCTACATTTAAAATGACATAATAATACATACAATCTTGCAGTTACTCAAAATGTATTAAAAAATCTGGTCATCTGCCACTTACTGTTTAATGATTTACAAAATTATTTTGAAAAAAGAACCTTGGAAGAAGTTTGGAACGAACACTTAAAACGTTTCTTCTGTTAACAATTCTACCAAATTGCTGATATAAAACGGTATTCTGTTACTACTACTATGTTGTATGTTAACAAGAAAAGCCTTTAAAAAAGGCATGGATGATGCTACAGGTGAAAGTTGTGTTTAGTCGACCAATTTGGGTGATAAGTGAACATATACTAACTATACTAGATTTTCAAGACAGTGGGACAGCGTTGACAATGACAGGATATTGTGCAAAATGTACTGCCAAAACGATATCTCCTAGGCGCCATCGGCGCATCGCTTGATCTTTTAGAAGCCATGATGGTTAATTTTTAACAGGAGTATTACAGATACTAAAAAACTAAAAACTCTCCGATCATCTGACGAGATTCGATCCCGGATCCTTATGATCCGAAGTCGAAAGCGTTATCCACTGAGTAAGCAGGCCTGATAGCTAAAGTTTGGAAACAACGATATATGTCATATTCTAAATATAGCACGCGTCATTTTCAGTAGCTCTGGTGATAAATACATGTTTTCGACGTAACCATTTTGTGACATCGTTAATTATAACTTGTAACGTGGTAATAAATGCTCCACCTATTAGTAAACATTAGTCTAATTTCAATGTTACCAGCGTACTTACAGAAACGTTCCTTTTAATTCGCCAGGCAAGCCAAATAAGCGAAATTAAATCGCTTGGGTTATAAAAAAAGTGGATTTTGCGATTATTGAATGCAAAGTAATGCTCTTATCTAGAACAAATGTAGACTCTTCTTCATATGAAGTTGTTTTTGATTGACTCTGTTAACATCTATCAGCGTCTTGAATATGAAATATTATTACTCTTTTAATATTACATTTAAAGTGAAATCATATTCCACAGTTTAATGTGCCAAATATTTTGTATTACCCACATGGTGACGTAATGCATTTTTTGCTACAACTCTGTTCATTGGTCATTTGATTTGGATACAGCACATGTGATTGGCGCGGCTTCCTTTGAAAATATCAACAGTAATATAAGATTGATGCCTTTGGGCATCAACCAATAAAAAGCGGTTGTAACCATATGAACCACAAAAAGTAATGGAAGAATCTGATAGCATTTGATCTGGGTGACATAAAATATACTACAAGAGTCAGAAAACACAATGAGTGTACATAAAAACAGAAATACATGGGAACAGGATTTTAATTGTAAAATCCATGAACTTGAAATGAATAAAAAAACAAAATAGTTTCAATATTCCATTTTCTATAGAATCTGATAGCACTTGATCTGGGTGACAACAACATCTCGGATTTGAAAAAAAGACACATTTGGATGTTTTGAAAAATGTATGTTTAGCAACCTTGGCTTGCAAACAACCTAAAAAGCGTCATCGAACCAAAAACTTGTACAGAGGACTTGCAAGGGGTATTGGTGGTCCTTCGCACCTTAGTGACACTTTTTTTGTAGATATTCCTTTGGATCAGTTCGTGTGTAACATTTCCAAGAAATGTCAAGGAGAATGTTTGTGCCAGAATCAGCCAGAAAACGGTTATGTGCTTGTAGACTGTAGACATGGAACCCTCACGAGTGATTTTCCACAAGGTAAGCTTAAACTCATCCTTGCCAATAACAAGATAACAAGGTTGGTGTCAAGAAACTGTCTGAACAGAATAAGCTACATCAATGTGTCCAGCAATGATCTAGAATACATAGAACCCGAAGCTATCCTGATCCTACAAGATCATGTCAAGATGATAAACATGACCCACAACAAGCTGAGCTACCTCCCAGAGGAGATCCAGAACATTCCATTCTCCAGTCTGAGTCTGGTTTACTTCTTCAGTCTGACGAGTCAAGATCAATGGAGGAAACTAGTAACTCTCAGCAATAATCACTTGCCACTAAGGCGTTGTAATCCTGTCCTGCTTTTATTTCATTCCCCTGCCTTCGACGTCTAAGATGTGGCCAATCCTGTTTTGCTTATATTTTAGTGTCTAGATGTCTACTGGAAAATCGCCGGCCCCTTCCTGTGCTAGTTTCAATAGTGTCATTGAGGTAGAGACTCACCTTGAGCAACCAAATTCAAACCCTTTGGTACCTCCACTGCCAGCGTCCATGAGGCCAAAGCGGTCCAACTTCTGGCTAACATTATATGGCCGTAAAGTTCGTGGGCTGAAACTTCCCACCACGTTTTCATTTGTTCTCAGAGGGTCATTTTTGGAATACCAACACGCGATGTGAATTCCAACAGGCCTACGACATCATGATGAGTGATAGAAGGGGCAGAATCATTGTTGTCTGTACAGCCAAGGTGGGTACTAATGGGAATCATATTCTTAAAGGTTTTATTCGTTTGAAGAAATTCCTGGAAATTTGCGATGTAAACATTTTTGGTAAGATAATGATAAAATTGGAGATAAAGGAATAGGGTTTGCAGACATTAGGAATTGTACTATTTCACTTTATCACAATATATTTACTTTATAAAGCAATCTGTCATGATGTGAGTATATATTCATGAAAATGTGTATGTTGATCCAAGTGAATACATTGTCAATACAATATAAGAGTTCTCGTGTGGGAATTTACCTTAAGGAATTTGCACTGCATTAGGAAAGTATCTCTATATATATTAAGGCTGATTGTTAGCTGCTTAATAAACATTTAATTACTTTTAATCTTAGTGTAAGTCCCTAGCTATAACTCTAAGCTATGTTACCATAATTGTCATTCAATTAAGGAGAAAACATTTTACAATTGATTATGCTACTCTGTGCATTTACTCAAGTTTATGAATCATTTCATAGAACATGTTCAATGTATGTTTTGAGAAACCATATGATTTATCATTAAATTTTCCAATATTCATAATTAATGTCGACATGTTGCTGATAATGTTTTTCATTTACATTCATATTTATTGGCAGCTGTAAGTAACATGTATAAACTTTTTATCCCCTAATGATGGGAACAATATGCAAACTTACATTATATATGCAAAGAACTTAATTAAGAAAATATTGAAAATATGAGAAACTGTGAGACTACTGAAAGTTGGCCAAATATAACTAGTGCCATAGGGGGAAAACTACACATTAAACTTTGGATGTTATGAAATAAAAATAACATTTCTGATCCCTAGTTGACATTCATTCACAAAAACCCTTTTTATCATGCATGATATGAGGCTAGCAAAACATTGAATTTACAGTACTTTTTTCATCAAAAATAACAAAATTTAAAAATTAACATTTGTGAGTAAATTTAAGATTCCTTGGGTTGAACTTGTTGATAAAACACTAATCCTTCCTTCAGATAAGCCATTATCTTTGACAGTGACCAATTAATGTCGTTGTGCAGTTTTTTTAAAATTCGATATTTGATAATTTTGTGATTTTGAAGGTTCATACTGCTTTAACGATTGACTTTTGCTATTAGGTTATTTACTAAAAAGTCATCAATTCACTCAAGAGAATGATAATAATCACATTGCAGCACAAAATATTGACTTTCATTTTCAATTTTAAGGTAACTTGGATTTTGACTAAAAAATATCAAGTTTTTGTAAAACAAGTTATTCAGTGACAGTAAATCGTAAACCGTATGAAGTTTTCGTTTCCACACTGCTAGATGATCGTTCTATATAAACATCCTTATTGTTCGCCTGTAGGGGAGACCAGGGCAAAGCGCGCCCCCTAACATATAAGTGCGTCTAGGGGGCATCCCGACATATACAGAATGCAACTTGCACACTATCTCTAATACTTGTCACATAGACTGTAATCTACCATTTCGGCATAAGGATATATTTACGTTAATATATTTTGATTAAGGGGGCGCGTTTTGCCCTGTAGTAAAACAACACAGAATGTAATAGATATTACACACCAATAATCAGCCAATACAAATCAAAAGGTATCATCTCGATAATGCAAGGCAACTATCGAAGCCTTATGAAGGAAAGAATTAACATAGAAGTTTGCAATATATGCAAGGATGCTCAAAATATTCCTTAACATGTCATGGACCTACATGTTCAACATTCTCAATGACCAAATATCGTTACAGTTGGTACATGTACATTTCTTTCAACTACGAACGTGTTAATAATGTAGGTTATTGAATATCAAAACCAGTAATAAATAGAATAAAAGAAGAATTGAATTGGTTATATGGACGAATTAAAGAATTCATAACATCTATTATGTGTCGAACTGGGTAGAACGGCATAAATTGCTTATCGTTTAGGGTTGAACACTAATAAACAATGAATACTATTTTTATGATATAAAAAAAACCCCAGAAAAATATGTTTTTGTAACTGCTACTTGTCGTCATTCGTAAACAAAACAAAACCCTTTAAGTAAAATGGTATATTTCATTTTTACAAAATACAGCAGAATGCTGATATGAAAATGATAGTTCTCCTTTACACTATTTGCTTGAGAAATGTAAAATAATAACTTTTACACCAATATGTTAACCAAAAAGATAATTTTATAACACACGGTGCAAAGCGCTCCCCTCGGCGCGTTTTGCCCCATCAAAGGTAGCATTATTTAAGTACATCACAGAAAGTCATTAAAGCAAGTAATTACAAATTTCATTATTCAATGAATTAATAATACCAATTCATATTACATGTGCAAGAGAGTTCAATGTTCCGTTTTGTATTTTTATGAAATATTTTAATTTGAGACATATCCGTTCTTTATAGTAAAATCTCATTTTATCGAATATTTGAAATTCTGCGTTCACAACTCAGGCAAATTATTCCAGCGTTGGTCACAACGCTTCATTACGGTTACTTTCATTCGTTGGTTATGATAAATTACTCCATTTGTCGATAGGTTTGAAGAAATAACGCGTGGTCACTTTGCCCCGGGGGCGCGCTTTGCCCTGGTCTCCCCTACATTTGTTTTGTTTGAAAAAATGGGGGTGCTTAATTAAGGTCATTGTGTATACATCCCAAAGGTGTAAAACCTTATGGGTCAATGGTAAATATAACCAACAAGAAAAGCCTTTAAAAAGGCATGCTTGGTGCCACATAGGCAGATGAAGGAGATTGTGATTTGTCGAACAATTCGGGGGATAAGTGAAATATATAACACTGGATAACAGCACTAATATTAACACAAGTATTACTCAAAGTTAACTTCACAAAATTAATTTCTATCAACACGAATTGCTGAAAGTTATGAATATTTTTTACATTCATCAACGATTGTTAGTATATTTCATATCAAAATACACGAAGGTGACAATCTATTTATCATCCAAATTCACTCTTTTTGACATCTCAGAGAAAAAATATAAATCTCTGAACACAACAACACTAGATTTTCAAGACAGTGATGTCATTGCATAGTGAGGTCACTATGTTTATAATGTTGTGGCATTGTGATGTAGTTACTTGAAGTAAAAGCACTATGTTGCCATGTAGCGTTGACAATGACAGGAAATTGTGCAAAACGTACTGCCAAAACTATATCTCCTTGTCATGCTGGTTAATTATTAACAGTAGTATAACAGATAATAAAGAAAATACTTTCCGATGATCTGACGGGATTTCAACCCAGGTCCGCTGAGCTAACGTTTGGAACCAGCGATGTAGGTCATATTCTAAATATAGCATGAGTCAATTTCAGTACTCTGATAATAAATACATGTTTTCAACGTAAACATTTAGTGAGATCGTTAAGTATGTCTTGTCACGTGGTCGTAAGTGATCTACCTATTAGTAAAAATAAGTCTTATTTCGATGTCACCATCGTACTTACACACACATTACTTTCAATTCGCCAGGCGAGCCCAGCGTGAAATTAAATCGCGTGGGTTATAAAAAAGTGGATTCTGCGATTATTGAATGCGAAATAATTAATGCTTTATCTGGAACAAATGCAGACTCTTCTTCAAATGAAGATGTTTTTGATTGAGTCTGTTAACATTTATCGGCATCTTTAATAGAAAACATTGTTTCTCTTTTAATATAACATTTAAAGCGAAATCATATTCCACAGTTTAATGTGCCAAATATTTTGTATTACCCACATGGTGACGTAGTGCATTTTTTTGCTACAGCTCTGTTCATTGGTCTTTTGATTTGGATACAACACATGTGATTGGCGCGGCTTCCCTTTGAAAATATCAAGAGAAATATAGAGAGAATTCAGAAAGTTTTAGAAAAAATCAAATCATAATACTTGGTGCCCTTTGGGGCACCAAGCAATAATATAGATTCAAGGAAACCGTACATAATAATCCATGCCCGTAAAACGTCCAAATTGTTATATGACATATATACGAACAGATGAGGCATTGGTTAGCTGTTTTATCATGTATGCTTAGAATTTTCCCCCTTAAGTCTTTATGTTGCTGTTTGATTAGATATCCTTATACAATTCAAGGGATTTCTGTAAAAATTATTTGTGTTATCTTTATCAATTGATGAATAGTAGTTTCCATGGAAATCAAGAACCAAAGGCTGCTGTGTTATTAACTTTAAACATCTTGAAGTCAATTAAAAATCAGTGTTAAAAGAACTAAGGTCATGGTGTAGGTACATAGCATTAAATGTTTACCTTTATTTATCTGCAATGAACACTCTGAAGATATGTGCATGTTTTTGTATGATTAAACACATTGATTGTTTTCTTCTAGTTTTAAACTATATTTTGATGTAGGATATGTGTTTTCTTATCCGAATAAAACTGTTTTAAAACGAGAAAATCTGAAATTGGATGGACATTAAAGTAATAAAAAACATCTTTGACGAGTTTTCTGCTGATTCACTTAACATAGCGTGTCAACTGCAGGTTTTATTCGATCATAAAGAGAGCAGGGAAATAGTATGTACTATCAATAGAGGCTTCAGTATATTTCAGCGTTAATACATGTAATATAGTCCCTTAATGTCTAACTACTTTCCATTTTGGTCACAAAGGCGTATTACACGATATCATCACGATAAATTTCAACTTGAAAATTGACACCCTGACCAAAGCCTGGTAATTATATACCCAAGAAAATTGGTCGGCTACTGTACAAAGCATCCTTTGTTATTGCAGATTTACGTGAAAGAATACTGTAGACAGACATACAATATCTTTGGAGATTTAACCTTGCACGGTTGGTTGGTGTTGGATAAGGCTCCTTGTGTAGTGTTATCTATTTCACTGAGTTTATTTCATTAAGACGCGGCAACATGGCTGAAGAGATGACTCTACAGGGGTGAATTCTAAATTGTTTGCTGTTGGAAGACGTTATCGTGGTGCGGTTATCTGTGTCAGTGTGTCTAGAAATAACTATTACACAACCATACAGGTAAACATTGACTTTGTATTCGACTGACGTGTTTCATGAAATTGGCCTGTGAACGTTTAGCAAACAATTGAAACAAGCAAGGCGACCATGTCAGTAGTTTTGAGGATAACTCTACTATTTGTTGCGGTATGTTCATTTGTATCTGGTATCACTTTACGGGAAATAGAACGTGATCTTTATAGAGGTCGAAATGTGTGCTTAAAAAATCCATTGGATGGTTTGGAGAGTTTAGATGTGTCCTATAACTGCAGTGCCTCGGATGATGTCATGGTTATACCACCAAGCATCCACGACAACAGAACATTCTACAGAGTGGATATCACCAACAGTTGTATAAGGAGTCTGCCTCGCGATCTCTGTGACTATCCAATTGTGAGTATACGTATCACACACTCCTCTCTCAAGGTCGTTCCAGATTTGTCATGCCTGCCACATCTATCCGAGTTAGATCTCTCGTACAATCATATACAGCAACTCCAGGATGGGATATTCAAGGGTCTGGGAAAACTTCAGAACATTGACCTGAGACACAATGCAATATCAGCCATAGGACACAACGTATTCACTGACGACCTCAAACAGGTACTTTATGTACATCTTCAGGGGAACAATTTGAGCACAATGGAAGCTGCCTGGCCCATGGCTTTTCGACATGATTACTGCATCTTTAACGTTAGCTCCAACAGAATCACACATTTCTCCAATGAGGCAGGATGGACAATTATTGATGGACAAAAATATGGGCCAGCCTGGTTTGACCTCACCAATAACCTGTTCTCTACGTGGGTCTCGAACCAGATAAAGGCATACGGATTGAGTCCCTTAAGTAAACTGGTTAATCTTATAAAATGGGTTTTCGACTTCAGGTCCAACCCGTGGAGCTGTGATTGTCATTTCTATGAGTTTATGAAAATTTCAGCTAACTTTCCTGATATTAGAAATAAGGTGTTTTTTAATATTCGCTGCAATAGCCCTGCACATTTGAAAGGAGCTTTTGTTAGGAATTTGTCGTTGGATGTCTTTATTTGTAACACAACACAAAACTGTCCAAGGTCATGTAAATGCCAGTTTCAGCCAGCCAGAGCCATCATGCATGTAGACTGTAGGAAAGGTGGGCTTTTAGAGCTCCCCAAGATTCTTCCAGCGGGAAACCTTGAACTCCTGGCCAGTGAAAACTCAATACAGACTTTGGACTATAGGCCATATCTAGAAAGGCTTGTTCGATTCGACATTTCAAGAAACAATCTATCGTTTATTTCAGCAGAGGCAATGGACGCAATAAAACCTAAAGTAAGTTTGGACATCTCGAAAAACATGTTCAATTATCTTCCAATTCGGATAAGAGATTTTCAAAACGTGAGCATTTCTCATAATCCACTTACGTGTGACTGCAACTCAACCTGGATGATTGACTGGCTAGAACTTGATCCCTCCATTATGAAAATGTCTGTGATCCAGTGTATGCTTCCGGATTCAGGGGAGAAGATTGATGTTATGAAGGCAGACAATAATGCCTTGGGATGTTCACAAACAATAACTGTAATAATAAGTATTTTCTTGGGATGTCTGATACTGATCTTCATCCTCATCATAATCATCTGCTGCATGTTTAGATACGAGATTAGGTTGATTGTGAATGGATGTTCGAAAAGCAATTTGAACATGGATGGGTTCATAAACGATGTGTATATATGTGTGAATGATGAGAACGACTTTGACAGAAGGTGGGTGATTGGAACTCTCCTGCCAGTGCTGGAGGGGAGGCAGGGTCTGCGAGTGTACTTCCCTCCCAGAGACATGGTTCCTGGAAGTGTGGTGGCAGACGAGTCTTTGAAGCAGATCAAACAGAGCAGGGCAGTCCTCCTGGTGCTCACTCGGAGTTACCTTGACAACACTCAGAAAGCATTTGAATTCACCACCATTTATAATGTAGTTGTTAAACCAAACAGAGGTAAACTCGTCATCATCAAGTTCCCCGGGATAAATTGGAGCAGTTCACGAAAACTGAAAGCATTTATGAGATTGAAAAGGTATATTGACGTCGATGATACGAATTTATTTATGAAAATTATGCGTGTGGTTCAGGTTGAAAATCATTTACCGACTACAAACAATCTTGTTGTCTGCAGGTTGTGATATTTGGGTTGTATGAATTTAACAATAATGCAATCTGACAAACAAGACATGATACTGTACATAAGCAGATGAAATGTATTCGAATATATTATTCATTTTGATAAATACAATATTTGTGTTGGCATCTACCTATTCAAGGCCAATGTTGCCTGTTTAAGATGAAGTTGCATAAATCCTTGTTGTATGTTCATCTTCTTAATATTATATTTGTTTTCATGACAATACAGCATATTTAGTAAAGTAAATAAAGTTATTCAGAAAATGGTCACATTTGTCATATATTCCATAGAATATATATACTACTTAAAGAATCAAATGAATATCTGCATGTATATAATAAGTTACCCTTCTCACGAGGGTAATACGGTCTGATGTACCATCTTTGTAGAAATGTTGCCCCAGCCGCAAGGCGAGGGCTGACATTTCTGCAAAGATGGTACATCAGACCGTATTACCCGAGGGAGAAGCATACAACGTATTTATCTTACCGTCATGACAGAAAAAATACATAAATTTTAGTTTGACTGCCGTTAACGGATGAGCCATCACCGTATGGACGGCCTGGACCCTTAATTGAAACAAAATGGCGTCAGGTACATAAGGGGTACATAAGATAAAACGATTCGATGATCAGCCAATCAAAAACGAGTATTTTACTGTAAGGTAAGATAATGATCATTATATACTTTTGATATTAGTGCATGGTGAAAGTTTTGTAATTCATCTAATAGAAACTATCACACTGACATGTCGGAAATACTGAGAGTGATGCAGTTCCTCTATTGAGCTTTGATGTTAACAACAGGCCAATGGACAAACAAATGTTGCACGATGAAGGAGGGTTGCCTTGAATTTGTTACTTCCGAGGTGATATTCCTGAACATGATGTGATTAACAGTAACAACATTACAAAATAAGTCAAAGTTTCAAAGAAAATCAGTTTTCAAATCATTAGCCCCCTGTCAGGTATGCATATGGGTATGAACAAAACTTCAAACAAATATTTCCTTTTGAGCTGCCGGGATTGTTTCACTTTTTTGGTAAGAATTATTACAATCAAGCAAAGCTTGTCCGTTTGATTTGATGAAATCGTGCACCGAGATGATAAAAGAAAGTTGCAAACGTAACTATAAGTTTCAATGTATGATAAGGACGTATGTGTTTGTTGACGTGTCAGCTTTGCAGAGATCGACACCCAGCGGAGATCATGCTGAATAAAACGGGTTGGTTTGCTTATAAGGAACCTGACCTAGCGGTCTTTACGATTTATAGACGCTCGAATTGTCACGCAATGTAGCTATAATTGCACACAACCTTTTGTGGTTGAAGCAATATGAGAGGTTCACGTGCTAAAGCAACCCACAAAGCAAGTGTGTTATTTATAAAAGAGGATATTAAAGGTCCTCACGCGGAAAACGATATATCTTATTCGCTGTAGGTTTTTATACTCGTGAGTCATAGAGGCTATATGCCTTGGAAGAAAGTTTAATGTTCTGTTTACGGCACCAAAATAATCAAAGGAATTAAGTGGTCATGTGATGAATGTACGGGATACCACGGTGATGACGCCTAGCAGATCACTGTTAATCAGCTGCAGATACATTGAAGGTATATTTTAACTATGTACCTAGAAAGATAAATAAACAACAGTTATCCTAGTGTATATGAGGTATAATCGTACCACAGGGAATTTGGTACATGGTAGGGATAAACAAACCACAGTGAACTTAGACCATGGTAGGCATAAACAAACCACAATGAACTCGGTACATGGCAGGGATAAACAGATCACAGTGAAGTCGGTACACGGTAGGGATAAACAAACCACAGTGAAACTTGGTACATGGTAGGCATAAACAAACCACAATGAACTTGGTACATGGTAGGGACACACTAACCACAATGAACTTGGAACATGGTAGGAAAAAACAAACCACAGTGAACTTGGTACATGGTAGGGATAAACAGATCACAGTGAACTCGGTACATGGTAGGGATAAACAGACCACAGTGAACTTGGTACGTGGTAGGGATAAACAAACCACAGTGAACTCGGTACATGGTAGGGACACACAAACCACAGTGAACTTGGTACCTGGTAGGGATAAACAGATCACAGTGAACTTGATACATGGTAGGGATAAACAGATCACAGTGTACTTGGAACATGGTAGGGATAAACAAACCAGTGAACTTGATACATGGTAGGGATAAACAGATCACAGTGTACTTGGAACATGGTAGGGATAAACAAACCAGTGAACTTGGTACGTGGTAGGGATAATCGTACCACAGTGAACTTGGTACATGGTAGGGATAAACAAACCAGTGAACTTGGTTAGACCGGATTACTCAACAGCTGATAATATGTTTGTTTTATGTCAGCATAATGTCAGAAGTATTTGAGAAAACCTAGACATACATTTTATGCAGCCTTTATAGACTTTCGAAAAGCCTTCGAGTCCATTTACAGAAATAAGCTACTTTATGCTCTTATATCAAAATGTGTACATGGGAAAATGTTGCGTATTCTCAAAAAACATGTATGATAAAGTATCTGCTTGTGTGATATAATTGATAACTTTCGCACAGAAGTGTTCTCGGCCACCTCTGGACTTCCCCAGGGCTGTATCCTGAGCCCAATTCTCTTTATTTTCTTTAACGAGTTGGTAGATGAGATGAGGATTTTTTGTAAATAACAGCGTGAAATCTTATTGTTATCTGCAGACGACATTACTCTCTTAGACGACACGGTTATAGGTTTACAGAAGAAACTGGATGTTTTAAAGTCATCTGTCTCAAATGGGATCTTGAGGTTAACTTGGATAAATCCTGCATAATTGTTTTAGACATGGTGGTTATCTTAGACGATCTGAAAAATGCATAAAGGATGGAATTTCCATTAATGTTTTGTCTCTCTAAAACACTTAGGCATTATTTTTTCGTCCAAGTTAAACTGGTCAAAAGCATGCGAGACATTAGCTCTACAAGCTAGAAAGGCTTGTTTCCCAATATTTTCTCTCTTTAAAATGTATCAGGATTTATCTTTGAATGTAGCATCTACAATATTTGATAGTAAGATATCACCGATTCTGCTTCATGGAGCAGAGTGCATATCTTTGTGTTAGCAAAAATGTTTCCTCAAATATTGTACTTTGTGAAACTGGGAGAAACCATCTTTGTGTACATTATTTCACCCGCTGTATAAAATAATGGTGTAGACTAATAAATATGGAAAGTAACCGCTACCCAAAAGCTTCATATGAAATGGTGAAAGTTTATGACGACAACGGAACCTGCACTAGGGTATCTCATGTGCGCTTATTGTTGTTTCAATCAGGATTTCCATATGTATGGCTAAGATTGTGGCAATGTTTAAGCAAAAATGTATAGATATAGATATCCAGCATTGGTATTCCAAAATTAGTTCTTCGTCAATTTTTGGTACACTACTCGTCATATAAATCTATACTTGAACCTGAAAAGTATATTTTAGAGCTATGTAATGATAAAGATCTTTTACGTGTTTTATTCAAGTTCCGAGGAGTGAATCATAAACTTAAGATAGAACTTTGTCGTTTTAAGAAGTTAAATATTGATTCTATCAATTGTGATAAGTGTACAATACATCAAACTCATGATAAATATCATTTTTACTTGTTTGTCCATTTATTCACAGCAACGATCATTGTATATTCCTCATTTATATACTGCAAACCCAACCAAAATGAAAGTCAACCAATAGCTTGAAACAACAAATGTAAAACTACTAAAAATATTTCTATTTACCTGAAAAGAATTTTAACTATATGATAAATAACGTATCACCGCCTGTACATGTGCAAAAAATGTGTTTTACTGAATTGTACTTTTCGTCATGTGGCCACATATACTGAATAAAGCTCTTCTTCTTCTCCTTCTCCTTCTCCTTCTCCTTCTTGAATAGAGGGTTTACATGGAATAAAACGAAGAAGAAGAAAAAGAAGAAGAAAAAGAAGAAGAAGAAGAAGAACTTCAAAGAAGAAGAAGAAGAACTTCTTCTTCTTCTTCTTCTTTTTCTTCTTCTTCGTTTTATTCCATGTAAACCCTCTATAACATACTACAGCATCTTCGTCGATGAACAGAAAAATAAGATTATACAGCAAATACATGAATATACAAAGATGCAACTCGCCTTTACTTCCACCTGAAAGACCTAGAAACACAGACATAAATGTGTTTAAAATATGAGACCACTTCATTCTCTTAACCACCTGAAAAGCGTGTGGTTTCGATTGCGTGAATCACGTCATGGCATTAGAGTTAAAATCCGTGCATCACAAGGTGAAATTGACAACGTCCGTGCAGCCACACCTTTTGCTTCATAAAGAGAGACACATTGGATGGACTGAATACTGGAAAGTCAATCATCATTTGCCATAAATCTTTGACGTTCATTTTTAAATATTTTCAAATTATTCAAATAAATTTACAGTTAAATATAGAATTTTGGGGCTTTCTTGAAGTAGAAACAATAAGAACAGTTGGTTACTTGCTCAGATTTTTCGCATCGATAACTTCGCAAAGACATATCGATCAATCTCAAAGTGATATTCGCGGAAGTGGAGTGTACTCAAGTTTTACACCGTAACAACAACTATATACAGGTTATAAAATAGATCGGAAACCAAGCCTGTCCTAAAATTTGTTGGTCAATTCCTTTTGGGAAATAAAGAAAGTTTTTGAAAAGTTAACAGTCCTAACCAAACAGTAACCAGTCCTGGCAAAAAGTAGCCAGTTTAAGGACTGGCGGACGGGTTACATACTCATGATATAAATAATGAAAACCACAGAGTGGCCGATTTAGTGCTAAGGGACATTGCGGCCGCATAACCATATGCAGAACATCTGCAGTTCAGATTGAAGTAGCGGTTCAAAACAACTTGTGTCTTGTGTTGCCACGTTTGGTCTGATCTGATTGCTAAAGAAACATAGTTCTTATCGACACTTATCAGTGAACTCTCACTTATCAGGTCAACAACAGTGGCACTAGTTCAGATTTGTGCCAACAATTGTTGTTTCAAACCAATATCTGGGTAAGAAGAACTCTTTCTCCATCAGCATCTACAACTTGAAGATACTGCCTGTATATCAAATGGAAACACTTGTTCTCACAGAACGAATGCTATATTCGTATTTGTTTCACACTTGTTGTGTGAAGCGGACATAAAATATTGCTTTTGCATTCCAAACTAGTTATAGCATCGCCATGCGTAAAAAGTCATCAGCTTAACAAAGATCGAGTTCGACACATAAAACATAATTATTGAGAGTAAGGGCATTTAAGAGTCCTCAGTCTCTTTGGTCTCTAAGCAACAAAACATGTGTCTTTTGTCAAAGAGATATCAAACCGTAAATGAATGCTCTACGTCAGCAAACAGCGATTTCAGTAAAAACGTATATATGGTCATTAAAGGCAAGTGGTTTTTACAGAGTAAAATATACAGGAACCCGATATTGTAAATAAAATGTAGGTGCTTACCCACGTTTTACCTACATTTTATTTACAATATCGGGTTCCTGTGGTAAAATACTAGGCAGATGTTAAAGCAGTTTTGGAGGGGTGTTTATCAAAGATTTCATCTGACTAACTAGCAGTGGATTGAAATAAATAGACCTTGGCAGAGTTGTTATTATTTTTGTACATGACAGACCCCTAAAAATATTTGATATGTATATATACAACTATAATGACTTCTTCTGTTGGTTGATATTGCAAACACGACTTGACTTCCGAAATCAGTCTTCCATTGTCTGGAAAACACGTATCCTTCCAAAATGACTTCGTTGATGAAAGAGTCAGAAGGTACAGGCCATGCTTCTGATTGGTTCAATGTGAGAATTGTACCTTGCGGGTGCGGGCAATATTGGCCATATTCGACTTTGAATCGACAGACATAATCAGCATGTTCAAACTATCCCGAATGTTTGCCATAGAACCTACCACAGGAACCCGATATCGTAAATAAATTGTAGGTAAAACGTGGGTAAGAAATTAAAGGGTACGGGTCATTCTTACCCACGTTTTACCTACATTTAATTTACGATATCGGGTTTCTGTGGAATCGACACTTACATTGATACAATTCCCTGATTAATTCGCAAACAGATATGCGTCGGTTTTCAGATGGCAGTTAGAACTTAACTGACTCTAGTGTCATCTCGAATATGGCTAAACGAGTTGGAGCAGGTTTTTGAAAGGTTTCCACGGATTTCTGGCTAGCGCTATCTTGGGCATCTTCCCTAAAATATATTTTCATTTTATGAATAATAAATTAATTTGTTTAGTTACTGAAACGCTTTCTCTATGTGAACTTACAGTATATTTATTTTTGCTTCATTGTGCATATTTACTCAATGTGCGTTGAAATCTATTTCATGTACGTTGTGTATGGCTGAATGTGAACATGGCCGAACATACAAAACAGGAAACTATCGTTCATCCAGCAATCAAAGATTAAAATCCCTGTCTTAAGACGAAATAATTTACAATAAAATCAGAATGTTTATCCCTGAGTACGAGCTAAAATTGATGGCCCTGAATGTACCCTTGATGTCGATCCGTATAGCAGCGAAAGCACTTTGGATACTGGGTGGTGATTACATGTATTTATCAGGTGTTTGCATATTGTTCTTTTTTCACTAAGGCAAATTGTAAATTCTGAAATAGTGCAGGCAGGTCATAAATTGCAACTTATTTGGACTGGTTTTCTGACACACATAACACAGACTTTATGAATGATCGGCAATCGCTGACGAAGCACTTGACCACATTGAGGCAGAGAAGGTTTGATAACTGTTTCTCCAAAAGAAAAGCTTAATCGCCGAAAATACAGGTAGCAATCATGTTGTATTCTTAGTGTTAACATACCAACCAAGTACACTAAGTTCTGCATCGAAAGCTAAAGAAATATTGAACAATGACACTGGTAATTTCATCCCGAATGATTGACAACCAATTACAAGAAGTTTGACGACATGACACCCATCCAGTGACGATGTTTCCAAACGTCAATGCAACTGTTGAACGAGTTGCCAGTAATCGTTATATCGCCTCATTGAAACTCACGCTCCTCCCTGACATGCCTCCAACATTTACTGGACAAACACCCGCGAGCTGGTCATTAATTCGAGAGTGGATGTATCTGATTATTCCGAGTCATTGAGTGCCTGATGCTAATAACACGGTGCAATTAACATGATAGAGACTACAGAGAGCGCCTCCACCACACAGCTGTACTTATTTGTAAAACATCAACACGAAAGTAAATGACATCGTTGAGTAAACATATTGACTGCTTGAAATTACGTTGAAAATTTATCATTTCAACTAACATCGTTTGTAACAAACTCTTGTTTGTTGGAAGAAAGTCGCATTCGTGCAGAACAATTTTTGCTGGTGCAGAATTTATTTCTGAATAAACTGATATTAATTATTTTCTAAAGAAATATTTATTGACAAAATAGTCCGATTTTGAAAATTAAGTACAAAATTATGACTTGTGTAATTTTTCATTTTTATTCATTGTCATGTGGAGATAAACCTAATTGTAGAAAATTGTTAGATTATTTGGGGGAAATAAAAACTATGACAACTAAGAAAATCGATTTATTTACAAGAGTAGGCTATATTTTACTTTTTTTAAATTCAGTGTTTTAGAAAGGCGAGAGAAGCTAAATATGATAGAATCCAATGTGACGTCATTGTTAAAATTTTACACTTTTGGAGCACCAAGCAAAAACTTCAAAACAATCCAGCAGGCTAAAGGTTAACAGATTATAAGTTTTGCTACACGAACCAAAGCTCAATGCGGAATAAATTATTCGCAAAATCGTTTGATTAATAAACTTCAAACATTAGGAAACTTTAATTGACATCTCTTGAGGAACCGTTGTGTAGAATCTTAGTCATTTATCGTTCACTTAAGAATAAAAGTTACGGTATTTCATATTAGACAGATGATGGCTCTACCTTGGACAAAGAGAAATTATTTATGGTTATGCATATATGGAGAACCTCACCCAAATGTCTTCTGACAGCATTATATCAACATGACTTGATGAAAGTTACAAATATCAAAATGTTGATATGTTTTCCTTTTTATTATCCGAAATCATTTTTCATGACATTTCCATTTATAATGTACATTTTGAACACTGCACAAGCCTAAAAAAAATTCTTGATCTTCCATAACTGATATCTCCTGTAGAAAAAGTTTTGGATGATAAAGGGAATTTACATAAATAAAAAAACATCATTAAAATATTTGAGAATCGAATATTCTTTAAAAATTCAATGGTTCTTTTCGAGAATCAGTCTTTGCATAACAGTTGAAGACTTAAGTATTTTCTGATTATCCATGACTTACGGTAACAGCTTTAAACGAAACGAGGCAAAATGTGTTTGATATCGCTAAATCAATTATCATAATATGCCCAAAGGTTTTAATTACTTTAGTTCGTTTTCCAAACATCCTTAAAGTTTCATGAATTGCCTTGCATAACTGACACAAAGCCTTTAATGTGTTTTTTAAGAAATCTAACGTAAGACAGCTTAGCAGCAAGACCGGTACATCGGCGTCGAACCAAATAAAGACGGTTACATACGGTTGGTTACCTGTTTGGTGTGAGGAAAGATGTTCTCTGTTGTATATAACACGTCTCCTTTCACAGTAAGTGTTGAGATAGATAGCAACTGTCACACCATGTTCCGGAAGAGACAGGTCTTCAGGTCAAAGATTCGGAAAACAAGGATGAGCAGGCATATGCAGTTGACTAGAAATATAAAAAAGAGGAGGTTTTATTGATGTAACTCGAACTAGCTCCCCTTCCTTCACATTGTAAAACACAAAGAAAAAGTAGGAATGTATATTTTTAATGGCAAAATATCGTACACATATAAGTTTATACAGACAGGCTGTCCCGCTAGCGAAATAAGGACTTCACAGTTATACAAGAAAGGACAGCCTGTCTGTAACAGTAGAGGCATACATAACAGTTAAATAATATACATTGGGTAATTGAAACAACACATAGGCGTAGGAACAGGGGGGGCACAGGGGGGCCCGGCCCCCCCACTTCCGAACCTGGCGGGGCCCTGCCCCCCCCCCCCCACCTTTCAAGAATTTTTTTTATAGAAAAAGTCACTTTAACTCTGTATTTTAGGGGGAAAAATGAAAAATGAGATGAACGGGCCCCCCACCTTTGAAAGTGGGGGGGCCGGGCCCCCCTCCCTGAACAGTAAGATTTTCGGTTGACAATTTTGTTAAAGAAAAGGGGGGAGGGGGTGTGGGGGCCCCCCCACCTTTGAAAGTGGGGAGGGCCGGGCCCCCCTCCCTGAACAGTAAGATTTTCGGTTGACAATTTTTTTAAAGAAAAGGGGGGAGGGGGTGTGGGAGAGGGAGAGCGAGGGGATTTGGATTGGGATCGGAGAAAAAGGGAATCCCCTTCCCCAACATTTTATCCTTTTTAGGGATCTACCCTGTAATTAGAATTGTAAATGGGAAAGGGTTCAGATTTGTTTTACCTCGAAAATGCGAGGATATTTAGATATTACCCCAACCTTCCCAGGGGGTGGGGCATAAAAGCTCAGGGGTCAGGGAAAGTAGAAGGGTCTACCCCATCACCACTGAAACGGACATATGGGCAGGAATGTCCCTTTAATACTTTAAACACTTTTCCTAAAAAACATTTGATCTTAAACATCATTGAAAGATGTGTGTTTCATCTTTGTAAGAAAGAGACTTTGAACTATATATGGCAAATAACAAAATGTATCGGTTTGTCTGCGTGCCTGTCAGTTTGTCTGTATTTAATATGTCTGATATAATGTGAAACATAAATTTGAAACATACATGCACGTGAATTACCCCCATGAATTAGGGTTTTTTAATCGTTTTAAAGGAATTATTTTTTCTTACTTTTAATTACACATTCATAGATAATTTATCTTGCAAAAGTTTTAACTACCTGCTGATGTGAATAAGTGAGATCTTTTCACTGGGGCCACGCCCTTAAAATCTAAATTTATTTCCATATTATTTAAAAGGTGCGGAATATTAAAAAGGCATAAAAAACTAATTTGTTGTATACAGACTACTTTAAAAAATATTATTAGAATTTGTGGTGAATTTGTTGCCCCTAATAAGGACAATGCCCTTCGGAGCTTTAAAGCTTTATTATATCCATTTTCAGAACAAAATGCGATCCTTTGAAGTGAATTCCATTTTGCAAGGAACATTATTTTCAAAGATATTGTGACCCTGTTGTCTTTAACCTATAAAGGCTAGAAAATAGCTGCAAAAAGCCAGATAAGGTACAGAGCTAAGGCTATACTTTTCTATTCTTACCTGGAAGACGTATTTGACCATTTTAGCTTTTTGTTTCACGTTCATCATTCACGTTTTTGAGTGTGATATTTAGGCCAAATTTAAAAACTCAAAACCATTAATATGATGAGAACAAAGACTATGTAACAAAGTTCCCCCTTAAGCATTCCTATAACGTTTACTCATAGTAATTTTGATCTTTTCACGTGACTGAAAATATCCGAGTATATCAAAGCTGTTATGAATATTTAAGCTATTAAAACATTTTTTACCTATTCACAGAGTAAAATTGACATTTGAGCTTATTTAAGTTTCTGAGACCAAAGGAGTTAATGAAAAACAAGAAGAAATGATGGAGATAAACTTACAGAATTTGGAGAATGCTTCCTATTTATTTCAAGGTTATAAGGTCAATTATTATTATATTATCGATACCAACAACAAAATTATCATTATCATCAGTTATCATTAATCACTCTATGAGTCATAAATCATCCATGAATTACTTCCATCATGAAATCCATCAATCACCCATCTACGACTATGAGTCATAAATCATTAATTCATCAAGCATTAATCAGCAATTTTCAATCATTCGTTATCAATTCATGATCAATCAAACACTTAACAATTATCAAACACTAAAACAATCATTATCTTCTATAATCAACCATTCAACACTTAAAGATTATCATTTATCAATCTGTCAACACTTAAACGAACGGGCCCGTAACAATCATTCACCAATCATCAATCAATAACCTATCAATCATAAATCAATTATTCATCAATCATTGTAAATAATTCAACACTATAAAATAAATAATTCAACACTAAACAATCAATCATTCAACACTAAACAATCAATCATTCAACACTAAAAACCATCAATCATTCAACACTAAAAACCATCAATCATTCAACACTAAAACCATCAATCATTCAACACTTTTAAAAAACATCAATCATTCAACATCAAAATCATCAATCCATCAATCAATCAACATTAAATCATCAATCATTCAACACTTAAATAATCTTTTATCCATAAAATTCACATATCATTAAACCAAATTTGGGTCCCCACACAGGAATCCATATAAATCATTTTTATATATTTTTGAAAGGCAACCCCCGCTCTCACAAAAAAAAGTTTGGGCCCCCCCCAACTCAGCAATCCATATATATCATTGTTTGATATCACCCCCCCCCCCCCCCTTCCCCCGCTCTCACAAAAAGAAAATTTGGGCCCCCCCACTCAACAATCCATTTATATCATTGTTTGATTTCCTTGAGAGGCCACCCCCCGCTCTCACAAAAAAAATTTGGGCCCCCCCACCCCTCAAACCGTTCCTACGCCACTGCAACATCATGCGTTACTGCAATAGTTTTGGCAATAATACCAAAATAAGAAAAAAGGATAATTAATCGTGGATATAAAGGATGGGTGGGTGGTATTTTTGAAAACACATGGACTTAACAGGTAGGCAGACTTGAATATAATGAAAAGCTAAGATGATAGGTGAAAATATGAAAGAATGGGGACAATGAATTAGGTAAGCTGAAGGGTTCAAGCAGTTTGGGTTTAAATGAGTGATAGCAAATAACAAAGACAGAGGTTTACAGGGAAGGCTAAAAAGCCTGTAAATTTAAACCTTAAGAGTGGGGCTAATTAAGTGTTTTGAAAACCAATTTTTTTTTAAAAATTTTATTCAATTTTTTTGTGGTACATCATCAATTCATCAAGTGTATACATATAATAACATTGATAAACATAATATACTGACCATTTTGGCAAAGGTACAATGAGAGGTGAAAACATCAACAAATGCAAAACGAAAGAGGCATTTAACACATACTAAAATAAGTCAGTTAAACAAATGGTGGCAGTCAGACCAGAAACCAACGAATTTTGTGTAGTTACAAGAAGAGATGGCATTTATTTTCTCGATATTGTAAATTTTTATGATTTCATTTTTTATCTTATCGAATCGAGGTGTATTTGTATATGATCTTATTTTGAAAAGAGTCAATTTGACGATCGTTATTAGGAGATTGAGTACATCATTTCTTCCAAATGAAAACCAAATTTGTCTATGGACTAAATATCTTAACCCCTGTCCGAAACATATCCACCTGAAAAATAAGTACCTGGCCTAGTGATCCGACTATGATAACTGCTAATCGTCCACTGCAAATTCGCTCTCAGCAGAATTTTGGTCAATTTTTTTTATTCCATTACACATTCAAGCCTCTGATATAGTCCGCGTTATCGTCCCCCTCCCCACCCCTTATAACCGACAGAGCCCCATCTGTAAAACAGGTTATAAATCACGTTCACTCATGCATTGGCGAAGAGCATTTTTCAATTATTCATCATTCAAAAATAACATAAAAGAATAAGGATTATTAAAGAACACATATAAATGTATTTCAAAAGTTTGTTTGCTTTGGTACATTCACATATTGACATAAAAAGGCGGATATCAAGGTTACGTAAGTTTGACATTCCACTGTGATCGATCACTGGTCTATTTTGTTACGGTAGCTTTTTCGAGGAAAAAAAACTGCGTGAGGTAAAAACTGGCATGTCATGCAAAAACGACATTTTCAAAAAGTGAAAGTACCAAATTTACATCAACTTGCAAATTTAACTTATTTCTGATCTTTCATAGCATAATTTTTGTTAATAAAAAATATGCTTCGATATAAACTAACTTAATTGATTTCCATATAATAAATCGCGACTTAACATAATATCGAAGATAAAGTAACAATTAAAACGATTTTAAGTAAAGTTCTACAACCATTCATCATAGAAACTGACTGATCGAAGCGTTCATAAAAAGGGGGCGTTTCCTAGGGTATTTCCCTTGACCCCGTAGAGTTCAATGCCTCTGCGCATGTCTTGTTTACGTAAAAGCAAAACTTCCGGTGTCACTGGGAGTTGTAAACCATGCTGTTTGTGGGTTTGACACTCACATTGACAAGCGACTTGCACGAGCCACACGTTCTGCACGAGCAGGTAGGTCAATTTCATCCTGTTTTCTCTGATAGCCAATCAGAATCCATTCTCAGGCAAAACATCCTTGAGACTTCCGTGTGTAACATTTGCAAGCAATGAACAACCGTACGTGGGATTGACGCCGGTGCATAATATGCTATGACAGGAGACAGGTGCTTGTCTTAATAACAGATTTGCTCTGTTTTTAAAAGAACACGAAGCTGTTTAATTATCGACGTTTTACACAGATTTATTGAAATTTCTAGAACTTGACGCAAAGAATAGTTTCATTCATGGTTTCACATTTGTAGTTTTTTTTCCCACATAGCCGTCTTTAGAGTCGATTCGTAGAGGTTATAAATACATTCATATTGAATAAACCTGTCATGGTTAAAAATGTTAAATTAGCATATATATCAGTGTAGATCTTTATATATATAGTGTGTGCAAATGACTAAGTATCATGATTTTTGTATGTACATCAAATAATCTATCATCTATTTATTATTTTTTTGTACATCAAATCAATATATAAGCATATACTCTGAATATGTGCGTTGACAACTATAAGTAATGCTTTATCATGGTAGATAAATATATAGATATCACTAGCGGAATAGATATACCTTAAAATCTCTCAGAAACGCAGTCAAATATGATACATTGATAAGGTCTCTTTTTCTTTACTTTGCATGTAATTAGAATAGAATTGTAGTTATAAACAATGATCCCCTTTAACTGATGATCATGTTATATCTGTAGAAGTGCTTTAAATAGATATGCTAATGCATGGTACTGAGTGAGACCTGAGTGCCCTTTACAATACTAGTGCCGCTAGAATCTAACTGGATCTCATTGAACTCAGATCAAACTTATCATTTCACCATACTCGAGTCCGACTTAGGTCAAACTGGACTAAAGTCCTTTCTTAGACGCATGGACCTGGAGAGTACCCGGTAACTAATACTTATTAAACTTATTTTGGACTGTTCGTCTGTGATGTGAGAAGTTAAATGTTCAAAATGATATTACTTCAAGACATTTGTGTCTATATATTCTACAGGTATATAATGACTATGTATAGGTCAACATATATGTTTGGATAATATCTTTGCTTAACAACAATTACATACTCTCTTGGGGTGTAACCATAGATCAAACTATCGACCTATCGCGAAAGTTGTTGTGCCGATAGTACAATATTTCCTCTAAGAAGGGCTGGGCCTCTAATAAGCGTAGCTGAGAAAATAAGCGCGGGGTCCAAACCATTGAATTAATGTCCCATAGTAAATTTTTTTACAGATATTCATTGTAAAATACTGTTTAACACAAACTTAAATGTTCTATGAAAGAAATAAGCGCTGGGCCTCTAATAAGCGCCGGGGGGTAAAGGGGTGCTGAAAAAATAAGTGTCCGGGCACTTTTTCGAGGGAATACGGTACTTTAAGACATAGTCGTTTTAAAACGATCAATAGTATAGATAACACGTCTGACTATCGATAGTGTTGACATTTCAGTCAATGCAGTTGTACGGTGAAATTTTTAAAGTAAAATTCACAAAAAATCATGTCTTTTTACGTTTGAAAAATACTGGAACATGTTAAACAGATTGCTGAGAGCTAAAAGTAGCAACCTGAAGATAAACAGATAACCCTCTTGTTGCCAATTTAATATAATGACTTCAAGAAGTGTGAGCGAGTTTGAAATCATCACAAACAAAGCAGCTAACTCAGCCTTTCCTTTATTAGTAAAATATCACAATAATACAATAGTTACTCACAATAGACTTTTGCTATTGCAATATACTTTTGGGCGTCTGTGTCATCTCTGATAATCTCATTTGGTAAATATACAAATTTTGGTTTTCTGATCTGATTGCAGCAAAGTACAAGTGACTTGTTGTTCCCCGCCGCAATGCGGAACAGGGGACTATGTATTCAGCGGGGTCTGTCCGAATCTATGTCTGGAGTCTTGTTAACGCGATATCTCATTTCACTGAAAGATAACCAAAATGTCCTGAACTTATACACCTGAAATACCTACATGTACAATGATGTACTTGAGAATTAGCTGTATCTGCATAAAAAAAGAAGAAGATAAACCGGGTAATTATTTGCAAATTAACTCATCTACCTTCTTAGAGAGACATTTTATATTTGGACTGACAATAACAGAAATAATTAAGAGGACAAGAACAGATCTAGTTGATAATGATACAATCTTCTATTTCTTGTTCTTGTTTAAGTCTATAAGCTATCCAGCAACAATTCTTGACTATCATTCATAAATAGTACAGTCTCTTTTCATGCAGGATTTTTTGTTTTTGAATAATATGAAATGAATTTGAGTTTTTGTTTTGTTAAATATTTTTCAGCTACCGGTAAATATATGAAGGTCATTTGAAATTGACATGTGTCTATATCAAACAAGCTATGTATGTTTCATGCTTCTGTATCATCTTCAGGATCAGATTATGCAAGTTTCTGTGTGACATGTTATTGATTTAACATACCAAAAGAAGAATTATTCCATTGCGTGGGGTTGGAAATGTTGTGTGGATTATTATCATACATATCTCCATGTATATTTTTGTCGGATATTTTTGAAACCATATGATTTGTGACATCCTGCAAGATTTGTTTGTTACAGATTTGCTCAGAGAAACCGAAAAATTTATGCAAATCATACACACTGTAAGATTATTTTCACTATTCATATTATTTTTCTACATATGCATGTATGCAAGTTATTATTACAATTGTCTTGTTTTTGCTTTTGGTAAGTGTTTTGGTATGATATCATATATTCACATCCTTTGTGGAAGAAAATTGGATTTACTGTGGTTTGAAATGATAGGGAATATCTAGAAAAGAAACCCAAAACTAATTCAAAATCATGAATATTGTATGTTTCGCGTCATTCCAATTTGAAATGTTTATGTAAAAATGATATGAATGTTTTTGTCTTGAGATGAAATGGCCTCACATTCTCTTTCTTCAATAAAGCAATATTTGTAAGTGATGTTAAGTTATCATTTTTTTTAAATCATGATTTTGATCACAACAATGTCATGATGATAATAGAAGTTGTTCCAAAAGGTATATCATATGGCAAATTTAATGATTGTCTCACTTAAATTTATTTTGTTGGTAGGAATCATGTAAAGGCATGAAAGGTCATGTGTTCACAGTTGGCCAACAATAGTGAGCTTTGTACCCACAGTTTAACACAAAATTTTCATTTCAAATTGACCGTTTTTTAATGCGATGACTATAATAGTTCAGGAAACTATACGATAAACATGTGGTGAGGTTACTCTATATCTTTATAGTTGTAAAGGTTTGTGTATTATGTGAATGAATGAATGTTTATTCAAGTTAAAGGCCACAAACCAAAAGGACTTACATTTGCATAAAAAACACATTTTTAAAAGTGAATATAAGAGAATAAATACTAATTTACACAAAATATAAACTATATAGTATTACCGGTATGTATTATACATGTAGCAGCTTTGTATTGGTAGCGGTGGCAAGATAGCACAGTGTTAAGAGCGTTAGGCTTTGGATCAAGAGGTCCAGGGTTTGAATCCTGCCAGGGACTTGGCATTTACTTTGTCTGCAGTACAAAACTGTTCTACATGCAGTAAGGTTTGGGTGCAATGCTAAACTAAATTTCAGCGCAGTATCACCAATGTTTTCGCTAGTTCCAGCCATTGCATTCAGGTTTTGCAGCAATGCATAGCCACAATAGTGTTGCTAAATTCTTTGTAGTAGTAGCAAAATATTTACTAATAGATTATTTGTAAATGTTGACGTATTGGTCAAAAAGGCAGTGCAGATTCTTCTCATAATGACAATATTCATATATTTCAAGAACGCATAGATAAATATCACTCTCTGGAAGGTTGGATGAAGAAATGAAATGTTTTTCTTTAACCTACAAATATTAATTGAGAATTGAGAAATTCTGTTTGTTACGGAAATATTTATCTGTATTTTTCCCTGTCTGTACTTTTGTATATATATGTATTTATTTACACATCTCTGTGTTGCTCTCTATATATCAATTTACATAAACAAGCATTATATCTAAGCACTGTACAGGAGAGTGTTTCACTAATTTGGATTACTTGTACCCAGTCCTTTCCTTTGAATAAATATGGTTAATTGATAATTATCCAATAATAAATCACCCAAATAAAAAAAAGACTGATGTATTCATAACGTGAATTTCACGTTTGTTTTACAAATATTAATATTGTAAATGTTCCCTTGAGCATTTAAAACCATCAACATATGCTTTAAACTTAAATAAAAAATGAAATTGTGTAAATGGATTAATATTATACATGATAGAATGTTCAAGAAATCTAATTTGTTATGTTTACGAGAATATGCTGTGGTAATTTGGATTTATTAGATTATAACATTAAAACATTGGGAGCATTATGAGTGTATTATATTTAATAGAAACCATATGAAATATGCCATTTATGTACAGTGCGAGGGTGATCAAAAGAGCAATTGTTAACACATGTGATTTTACTTAAATGTCGGTTTTTCAGGGTAGTAAAATGTTGATATTGTAAATTATTACCGTATACAACAAATGTTCTTATGCTGCATTGAGTTCTCTGCATCATACAAGCTGAAATGCAGAATAAATTTTTAAAACAGAATATTTACAAATCTACATTTTGTTTTTTGAATTGAAATATAGTGTCCTTGAAGGCTCATTTCCACTCTTGTCCAATCATTAATTTCAAGAATTAAAATAACCAAAAGTAAGTTATTGACTTTCAAGTATTGATCACATGATAAATGGAATTCCTGATTGAATTTATCTTTGTTAATATTTCTAACTTTCATTCTCAAGTTGAAAGATAATAACTCCTCTGCTTATCATTACTTGCAAGCTGTATGCTTGAACAGAATCCTTAACTCTTAACTTTTAACTTTTTTTTTAAAAGGAATAATTTGTTGTTTATGACAAAATACTCAAGAACCTGGTATAACCTAATTCAAGGTATTGTTTTCATATAGCTCATTATATTGTTCCATACATTTATGACTGTATTTTGAAAAAAAATAACTTGTTATTTATGGCACTATACTTCTGGTTATTTTATTTGAAAAAAGTGTATAGAACCTAGTATAACCTAATTCAAAGTAATGTTTTCATATATTTCATAATAGTAATACTGTGCAGAAATAATTAATAGAAAGCCATTCACATGTACCTTATTTGCCAAAATCTTTATTATTTACCCGGTAATTAAAAAAAAAATCTTGCTTGACAATACAAATCTGGAATATCACTGATTTTTATCCTACTAAGCAGGTAACAGAAACAGATCTCGTAAAAGGAATTTCAGTTTATGAAAGTCCTCATGTAGTGTCAACTTTACTATTCTTTACAACTGACACAAAGTGAGCATGTGGTATCTGAAAAACATTGCTCACAATTACCAGAACTAAGCAACAGATTTTTATCTGTCTTTGAGAATTTGTTTGATGTAAATACAAAATTTAAGCAAAGTGACCTGTGAACAATTGTGATCCATTTCATGTTTTACACCTGTAATTTTGTTGTCGGCAAAATATATATTTTTGTATAAAACATAAAATAGTGTTGGACTACAAGATAAAGTTTAAATGAGAACAAGTTATATGGATTTACAACTTCTTTATTGCAAGAGTGCGACGTTGAAAGAAGTTGTAAATCCATATAACTTGTTCTCATTCATCTTACCAACTTCTAAATGCCTCTTAAAGAAAAGATAAAGTTTGTTTAATTCAAAATCACCAAAAAAACCATGAACAAACAGCACTGGAAAATGGAACAGTAGGGTTTCCTAAGTTGTTATTTACTGTTTATAGTGCATAAATCAGAGCTCTAGTATATTACCTTTTGTCTTGAATGATACAAGTAAAGCGCGGACAAGGATTCCATGGAGATATCTTTTATCCGCAGTTGGATACTTGGATGTTCATAAGCCTCTTAGGAGAAAAATAATCATTTTAAGTTGACATCGGGTTCAATGAACTGGCATTGCAAAATCCTAGGATTGTAAATCAAAATAATACATTTAGCCTTAAAATACAATTATCAGTGAAAATTGTTTAAATATGAAATTTAAAGGTATCCTATATGATCGATCACTTGTTCAGATTTGAGGGATACAGAATTTTTTTTTTTATTTGATTTTTTTTTTTTTAATTCACTTTTTATTACAGAAACCCTGTTACAATATGCGCATCCCCCCAGGGAAGAGGAAGCCTAATAAAAGTTGTTGGTCAAGAACAGGTTCCTGAATTTTGTTATTATTTACACACGATACAAAGACAAAACATTCACTCACTCATTCACACTTTTATCTCTATGTACATGTTATAAAATGAATCAAAGTCAAACTATTTTCGAATGTTCATCAACTTGTCATTTCATAAACGACATGACACATGTATACAAATTTGAGAGTTAATGATGGACAGGATGCAAGAAGCAACAATTCGAAAGATTACACAATTGCGATATTATGATACAACATCCACTTTTGGTAAAACTTGTCCTGATTACGTTTACTAAAAGCTATCTGTTTTTCAATGAGATACCTGTTGAAAATACAATGTCTAAAATGGTTAAAACTGATGGAGGTTTTTAAAACCTTACATTTATATATGAAATATTTTGCTAGAAGCAACAGCAAATCAAAGACATTGTCAGTGTGTACATTCTTTCTCAATCCAAACACAACAAGTTGCAAGTCAAAATTCATTATTCAGTAATTCTAAAAAACCTTGCCAAAAAGTTTGTGCATGCTGACAGTCCCAAAAAAGATGCCTTATGGTTTCCACTTCAGAGTGGCGAAATGTACACAGGTTGCTTTCAGCTAATTTAATCTTACACAGGAAGGAATTTGTTGCTAATATACCATGAATGATTTCAAAACTGGAACCATCTTAATTTGGTATCTAAAGTGGTCTTTATTAGGTGCAAAAATATTTTTTCCCAGTCCAATTCAGCAAGGATACATTCTTCCCATTTATGCTTGAATTTTAGATAGACATCAGTTCCACTTAAGACATAGTAATAACACTTGGCACCCTGTTTGACAGACAGAAGTTTTTGAATCACTGTGTTGTCATCTAACTGTTGAAAGGAACTTGGTGTACTTACCGTATCTTTAATTTTGACTGATAACTTTTGATAGCCATGACAAGACCATTTAAAATGAAGAAAATTTATATCAAGTTCAAAAGTATTCCGAAATTCTTCAAGGGAATAAAAGGTGTCATCTGAATTGACAAAATCACGGATCTGGGTAACACCTCTCTCAAACCCAGCAGAGGAAAAAACTACCTCTTCACCAACTTTCAAGTGCTTGTTATAATAAATTGGTTCCGTTATGAATTCACTGAAAGAATTAGGCTGGGTCTTCTGGGAAAACTTGTCAAAGGCATAAATACAGTCACACCAAAACTCATTCTTAATTTTCTTCGTCAGTTCACCTGGAAAAAGGTTACCAAATATCCCAAGATTTTGTAGTCTTGGGGTGGAAGTATAGCATAACTGTTTCCATTTCGATTCATGATTGACAGCTTTCTGATCCAAGAGAGCTTTAAGGAATTGACATAACAAACAGACTCTACCATGCCAAGTCCACCCTCTTTGACAGGCTTACAAGGCACAACTCTTTTGATCTTATCAGGTTTTCCACTCCAGAGAAATTTAAAAAGCATCTTGTTTAATTCCTGAAGAAAGGTACCTGGTAGATTTTGGGAGAGTAAGGAAAAGATTGTTCAATTTTGAAATAAGCAGAGATTTTATAATAGCAATTCTACCAAGAGGTGTGACTATTCTTTTCATCCATTGATTGATTATTACTTGAATCTTGAATATCTTGTTCTGAAAATTCTTTTTAGCCATAAGATTCAGATTTGTTGAAAACACAATACCCAAAAGCATGAAATATTCTGGATTCCATTGAAGATTTAAATAAGGCAAGTATCTGATCAAACTATTTCTTCTTGCACCTATCCACACCACCTGAGACTTGTCATAGTTTATTTTAAGACCCGATATATCAGCAAAGTAGTCCAAAGTGTCCACTGTAAAGGATTTCTGTGAACCATCTAGAATAAACTCTGTATCATCTGCATACTGAGTCAACAAATATTCCTCAACCTCAACTGTAATTCCTTTAATATTAGGGTTCTTTCTTACAAGACCAGCAGAGACATTGAATTGACATTGAATTGACATGATTATTTTTTAACAAAACATCACACTTTATATCTTTGATAAATGTTATGTAACTCCTTATGTAAGTCTGAATTTGTGGTAGGTTTGCTTTTATGAAATATCTTTTTTAATTACAGGTTTTGGTTATCATGATTGTGTTTTATAAACAACAGACATTTAAGACTTATGATAAACATCAACCAATCAACCAAAATCAAACACGTCATAAATTCAACATTGTACATAGTATACATTTTGTTAGTGTAGCACTCAGCCCCTGAAATGAAATGGTCAATTAATCTAAAATTAAATTTGAATAAAAGAAATTCAAAAAAATTATAAGGAGATTGAGTTTTCTTCATTTTCAGTGGCAAAATTTACTTCCCAAATTTTTTTATAGACTTGCATAAGCTTTTATCTTTTTTTTAGGATCTGACTGACAGACTAATATTTTGGACTTGGGCCTGTGGCTTATAGACTTAATTTAAAACTTGATTTGACCTACTCATGAAACCATCTCCATTTGACTTAACCGTATCCCTGCCAAATCCACACAATTAAACAATTGAGTTTCAGTTCATGAATCCCAGTCACGACTTCATTTCACTAAATTATCTTCAGTCGTTTCATGTCTTCTCTGATCCAAATTCAGAAAGTGAAAGAACATCTATCAGAAGTTAGTTCGTTACACTAATTCCACAGAAAGAAATGAGTTTTATCAGCAACCTGATGCAATTAGCTTCATTCCCTTTATGTAAACTTTCAAATAAAATAAAAACCTTTTGTGTGGGCTAGATACAATTCATCAATGTCAAATGATCTTGATTTGTTGTCCATATATTCATCCGTGATGTGACAATGTAATAATTTTTATATTGATATTGAAATTATTTTTACAAGTTATATCCTCCACTAATAATATTTTTGTTTTTATAATCCCAAATTGACCTTTTTAGAGGTCAGACTTTTTGTACTACTGGGAATACAACTAGTCATTAGTATGTTTGATTGTAATACTAGTTGACTTACCACTATAACAATGAAGTTTTTTACTAGTATAATTGGAGCCAGCTTTGTATAAAGTAAGAACCTATAGCTTCATTAATGAGTTTTGATAAATCTTTGAACACAGTTCTTTTCAACTAATTGGAGCTGACTTTAACACAAAGGGCTTTCTTCCTTATCAAAAAAGATTCTTCAAAAAGAGTTGGAGGGGATCATTATTGAATAATTGGCGTCCAACAGTCTATCTTTTAAAACCAAACACAAGGAGTAATGGTTATCTAAAAACTAAGGATGCGCAGTATTATCAAATATTGGTATATTGGATATTTAAAAACTAAGGATGCACAGTATTATCAAATATCGGTATATTGCAATACAGGAACAACATGATACCAATTTGTACACACATCTTAAAATATCCAATATATCGAACATTTTAAGATGAGCAATTTCTATCTAAAATTTCCCGAAAACCCTACCAAAAAAACATGATTTACAGAAAGTTCGAAACAAAGTGTGAAGTTGTGTTGTGAAAATAGCTCAAATATGTATACAGGTCATAAACAGTGATAGAATTCCTAAATGGCTCATAGCTTAGCAATGATGATCGTTGTTGATGCTCATATATAGACAAGATAGCAAAATCTTGAATTTGACAAGTACCATTATATTGCAATACGTATTGCAATACACTTTCTTGTATATTGCGTTACAGAAATGAATAACGTTAAACATCCTTACTAAAAAAAGTAAGAGGGTATGAATTAACCCATGGGGATGACGTCACTCTATTGTGTACTCAGTAAATTATTTTCAAGAATCAACTGCTTATCACTGTCTAAGGTTTTAAAATGTTTTCATATGCAGAGTTGACTTGTGTACACATTTCAGTGAAATATCGGAATAAGATAATCAAACATGTGAATTATGAAACTTTACTTTTAAAAGTGTTGGAGTCAAGAGTTGAACATGGAACCCTCTGATTGTTCAGTCAACGATTTAATCCACTGGGCTACGGAGGATTGACACATATCCTATGTTAGTTCGTCAATAAAAAGCCTGTGTTCTTCATTTGTGGTGTAAGGCATTGGGCTCACGTGCAGTGCAGGGTATTGGCTGTCCATCACATAAAGGCGAAGGAAGATTGCTGATTAATGTGCAGTGACAAATACTATCAAGTGTGTCTTAGGGTTGTTTCCCATATATGATGAGAGCACAGATTTCCTTTTTAATGATGTGATTCAACTGGGTTTTGATATGGGTACAGCTGGCCATTTCTGTAATTATGAATAAAATAGATACCCTAATAAATGTGTCTGCATTGATTTATCAGAGTATCTCTCATGGACACTAAATGATTTACAACTTGTAAATATGTTTGAAATAAATGTTTTGCACTACATTGATTACAGATTTATTGGCTGGTATGATTTATAAACAACTATTTATCCATTTTATCTTTTGCATTTATCATTTTAGTGTTACTTCAATCAATTTTGATGAATCAAAGTTATTTTTGCTGATAACATTTTGGAACAGCTGCTTATCATGATATGAATTCTACATCATTGAATGGATAACACAATGTAAAATTATTATCAAGATAACAATTGATGATAATATTTAGTGGCCACATTATGTTGAGGACACCTTATGAAAGCTAACAATCTGTAGTGCTAATTATCAGGTAAAGGTGAAGTCTTTATCTTTATATTTGATGCTTTTTAATATTGAGGCCATAGTATGTTTGCAGGTTGGATTTTGCCAATCAGACGTACATTTCACCTTTGACCCAAAACAGGGAATTGGAAGTATTTTTTATTCATAAATGAAAAAAAAAAGTATCATTGTCCCTTTGATTTAAGATCAAAGTGAATTAAGAAATGTTAAGAAACAACTTATATCATTATAAAATAAAATAATGGTAAAACTAATTTATGATCACGTTCAATCCACAAAATATTACTTTCATTATGAACACGTTTTACAAAACATCAATAATATGACTAAAATTATTTGGTTTAAAATCTGTTGAGGAAATCTTTATTTTAATTTACCTTTATTCAACTCTCAAAAGGATGTCTAGTTTCTCACTCTGCAGTTCAACAGCAGCTGGAATTTTGTTCTATCTTAGAGATACGATAACATGACCAGGAAGTAAACTCATCATAATAAATTCAGGAAAACATATTTCTTGTGCATGTTGAAATGTCTTAATGAAAACATGATTAAAGTAATATTTTGAATGGTATTGTTTACAAAAAGTTAATATTATCAATGGAGGTGAGATGGGGTTTATCGCCGCTTTCAAGAATATTTCACTGATATCGTGGCTGCTAGTATTATTGCAGGGAGAAAGTCCGCAACATTATTGTAGCTGTGCGTTGCGGTGAAACCTGCGAGCATCGGCTGGAACTAGCAACCATGGGTGGTACTGCGCTGAAATTCAGTGTAGCATTGCACCCAAACCTGACTGCGTGTAGAACAGTTCTCTCCTGCAGACAAAGTTGCAGAGCCCCTGGTGGGATTCATACCCCAGACTTCCTGATCCGAAGCCGAATGTGCTAACCACTGCGCTATCCCGCCCCAATTTCAATGGACTTTAAACATATATTTATATAAATGTTTTATATATACTTACAAAAAAAATTCTTTCTCAAGTCTCCATCAAGTAAATTTTAAACTGGATTCTAAATGTGGCACTATTTTCCAGCAAATAGAGCCATTTCTGTATCCTTGGGCAAATATTGACTCACTTTACTGTGAGAATAACAGTTTGAAGATGGTCAGAACATGATATTAGTTGGAACATTCATGCATCACCTGCTTTATCAGCCCATGTTCTTGAACCACTGAAAACACGAATGGTTACAGTTATATAGATATTTTATAACAACATTGTTTATGTCTCCTCAAAGGTTCAGAGACCTATTGTTTTTGGTTGAGTTTTTGTCAACGTTTATGAAGCATAAAATTATATTACCCATTACCACCTAATTTGGTATACTGCTTTCTATAATATGAAGATGTGCCTTTTGGTGTTTTCATCCAATTTTCAATAACAATTTTAATGTCTTTCTATGGCAACAATTTGGACTTCATCTTTTTAAGGGTAGTATTTAAGATAAGATAAGATAATCTTTATTGTCCCAAAAAGGAAATTTGTTTTGTATAATTACAGAGCATAACACAAACAAATATTTTGTCAGATCATCACCAAATTTTGTATGTTACAGCTTACTCCATATCATGTAGATGTGACTTTTGGAGTTTAGTCTAATTTTCAATTTACTAATCTGTTTCCGTGCAAACAATCTGAGTTTGTCCTTTTAAGGATAATGTTCTTTTCATTTGTCATCACAAGATTTGGTATACTCTTTCTTCAGATCATGTAGATGTGTTTTATCGTAGAATTGCTTACAGATTTTCAGAAATGAGGGAATGGGGAGACATCTTTTTTAACGGGTAAAAACACTCTATCAAATGAAACCATTGGCCTCAATGACAACTCTAGGGAATTGTTCTGTCCAAGAAGGGCATTTTGCAAGAATCTTTTATGTTCATGGCATATGGCACCAAATACTTACTTTATGGTTTTTGTGTCTTCACCTCACCTCACCTAATCTACCATTACTTTTACACTATAAATTTTACAGTTTTTTTAGGGTTACATAAAAATTCAACGACGGTTATAATGATGTTCACTTGTTTATTTCCCAAGGGTTTGTTTTTCATGTCTTTTGAAACTTAGTTGGACCATAGACTATAAATTTGATATTTTCTTTCATTTTCATCAGATGTGATGTGTAAAATCAGATGTTGAAATACTTGGAATGTTTTGTGATTCTTCTGCAGCTGATGGTTAGGAAGATAACATTGCCTTTCCAATTACTTATTGAACCGATGTAAAATATATTATATTCTAAAATAAAAATATTCTCCATTCAATATGAAATTAGAAATTAGTATACTAAATAAGTGTTATTAATTCATTAGTTACTTTGTGAATTCTATCTTATTCAGTATTTTCATTATCAAACTAGAATTACTCATTTAATGAATATGATAAATTTATAAGAATAAATATATCATTGTCCATTTTCAATTTCAAAAGAAAAATCTCAAAATCTTTAAAATGTTTTTATTATTTATGATACATAAAGAAAAACATCAGATATATTTTTCATGTTGTTTCTAGGAAGGAGAGTAAGTTATCATTTATAACCTCTGGTCTATGTGCCTTATACTGATGGTTTAATGAAAATAAATGAGGTACTTTTGAGGGTTGATGGTCGGCAGGCGCCCATAGATGTCAACTAAACACTAGGGAAGGAAAGTTATGTGCTTGAAGGATAGGTTTTGGAGATTACTTCACAATGCTCAACAGATGAAACATGGAATGCTTGACAGAAGGAATACATTCTTTAAGATGAGCACTTTGAAGATTATCTTTGTTTTTCAAAGATATTTTTATAGTAGAGATGTAACGATATGGCAATACAGTATCGTATCATGATACAGTGGCCACAATATATATCGTATCGTATTGTTGGATGAGTATCGGGATACTTAAATAATAATAAATTCTCAATGTAAGTGGTCAAAACTGAGCTATACATGATAAAAGATACTTATAATGCACACCAGAACCTCTCCTAAAACTCGAAAACATATTAAACATAACATCAAAAACTCAACAAGATTAACTGACTCAAATATTTCGTGAAAATATTATCTCAGGAGTTAAGATGTATCGGGATACATATCGTATTGTGACCCCCATATCGAGAAACGTATCGTATCACGACCTTCCTGTATCGGAACACCTCTATTTTATAGGCCTGGAGTGTAGTTGGTATATTGATTTTGATGATTTGAAGATGTTCTCTTTTACCAATATTCCTTTCAAAGAACCCTGTCTCTGAAGTTGGACTTTAAGCAGGCATGTCCTCTGACATCTGTCAATCAGTAAGCTTAGGCCTGTACCTAGTCCACACCCAGACTATACAGCTGTGTATCTTAAGTTTGTTCACTTGCTTGTGTACCTTGGTAATTTGGTTTTCGTTTGGAAATATACTCCAGGAGCACTGACAAAGGATCACCAATTGTCCATGTGTCAAATACTCATTCTCAAACCCTATTTCGGGATTGTCTCGTCACTTGTGCTGAATGTCGATATTTGACATACCCGGTAGTTAAATAGATAGATGGGGTTATATATTTCTGAAATTAAGATTTTCTTAAATTTTGATTAATATATTCCATTTAGACGTTGAAAGATGAAATTGAGCACATTTTCATTGCCTGGGTACAAAAGAACAAATGTTAATTGGATGTTGATTATTGATTACTTATGATGGATTTAATAGAATAGAGAAAAATAAAAAAAGTGTTTTCAAAATTTTGACCTCTGGTTACTTCAATGTCCTGCCAAACCTGTTACTGTTATCCGTTAGGTATGACATACAAATATGTATATTGGAAATTTGTTTTGTGCCTAAACACCCGGTAGCGACAGTGCAGCGGAAGTTAGTGCATTGTTCTGGCTTAAATGCTGAGTGTCAAGCAAGGCAACAACTCCCATCTTTTATCGTCTTCGGGTATGACACGCCCGGGAATCGAACCCCAGTCTTCCAGGTGATGAGCGGACACTCTACCACAGTGCACTGAGCAACATCCCCGGTTGAAGGCACTAATTTTATTAATGAGGTTCGACACTCCTGTAGTATCCTCTGTAAAATGAACATTGACTCTACACAAATAATTGTGCTAAAAGTGTATCATTAGGAATTTGTATAAAAGTCTTTATGTATTCCCTGCTTCAATCATGAGAACAAATAGAGGAAAACTGATTATCATTGAACAGGTGACGGAAGCAAAGAAAAGAAGGAATAAAAACACTACAAGGAGTCATTCTGCCTCTGGAATGGAGTCATAATGACAAGAGATACTACTTCAGGTTCTGGTTCAGTGCTTTTATTTGCAAATGTGGCAATTCTGCTATTTCCAATGTCACATTTCGATTGATAGCTACTTAACATAGTTCCTGAATGTAGTCTTCATTGATATGGCCAAGCTGAAGATCTCCAAACGCAAACAGAATTGATTGTTTATCAATAGTTTCAAGATATGTGAATGACTCAAAAACATGTTGATTGCATCATTTACGCATTTTATAGGATATTTAAAAATGTTTTGGGGAAAATATTGGTATATTTGTACCATTGAAACTCAAATGTTTTGAAAGTCAGAAGTAATTGTTTACAATAGTTTCAAGATAGGTTCAACATTTGCGAACTTATTCAATATGCAATTGGCAAATGTGTTAATTCTTTTGTTAACCCATATTCTAATGAAAGAAAAAGTATGATTGGATTATGTGGACAACCTGGTCCAAGACGTACATAACACCTTCACAAGCTTTATTCACAAGTCTAACATCCTTTTGACATAAATAATATTTTTCCCAATGTTTTTACTACATCAATAAGACAAAAGGCCTTTTTGACCACCTTTAAGATTTAATATATTCCTTGAGACGTGTCTGTTCTTGAAACATATTTCTATGCTTATTCAACATGGTCATATGACTAAATTCAGATGAAAGGGTCATCTTTTGTGGTGATCCCTTGAAAGTTTAAGTTATCAAGTTCTAATAATCAGTTCCATTATCTATAACATCTATTCCAAGAATATTTAAAGAAAAGGTACGTCTTTAAATGGTAAAAGGTAAGTATGCCGCACAAATGAATGTTCAACTAAAATCTATTTCAATGAAAACGGATACTGATAACAGTAAAAGATATTAGTTTCTGATGTTATCACAGGACTCTCATGGTAATGAATATTTACAAATGCATTTGTAGCCCAGGAGGCAGCTGATAAGCCCCTGATTATGAGTGTTTTTCATATCCAGGATTTTACCCTCAGGTTAACAAAAATAACCCATGTGGAATCTGAGGATAAGTGACATTGACAAAGTCACTGATAAACCAAATGATTATTTCTACAACATCAGATATAGAACTGGAGACTTAGTTCTTATGGTACTCATATTTGCAATAACATGCAAGGTTAAATAAATGAAGTTAATGGTTTATCTTGACATGTTTTTTTATCTTTATCAGATAGAGTTTTTATGTAAAATGTATATGAAAATATTATGATTCATATTTAATGATGAAAGGTGAAATAAGATATTCATACTTAATGATATTATATTTAATACATACATGTCATATATCATGTGGTCCAATATACCGGTAATTTTGTTGTTGTAATTTTAAGTAATAAAGTTATAATGTTAACCAATTAACAAATGAAGGTTATATATTTCAACCTCACTCAAATGATGAATGAAAACTTCATGGTGTTAGAATTATTATCCATTTCATTTAAAAAATTGACATAAATAATGGTAAAATTCTGTTACAAGGTGTCCATCTAGACAGAATATCTATTGTGAGTATCATGGATCTTATAAGGACCTTCTTGACTTGGTATAAAGGACCATTGATGTAAATAGTATCCATTTTATATAGGACATTGTTCATCTTTATTTGACATCATTCTTGATATAATGTTGTAACTTCAATAGATTGAATGAATTTGTAAGCATTGTCAATATTTCATTGTTCTTGACTTGCAAGCCACCTTAGAAACCAATGTTTTGTCTGCTAGAACTATAGATCCAGTTGTATCTACATCAAGAAAATAAAAGAATGAATGGTGACTTTATCCAGAAATAGCCAGAAACAATGACTGCATATGTCACATTATCTGAAGATATTGAGTCTCCTTCTTCATGTCTGATAGAGAAAATTGTAATAAGACTGTGGCTTGAGTATTCAAGTTGCAAGTATGATTCAACAGGACTCGAGTTCTTGTTCCTGGACTTGACCTCTTGAAAGAAGAACCAACATCATAATCACAGGTATATTATGGTTATTCCACCTTGAGTTCAGTAACACAAAATTTGGGGGATCTTCATTCTTCAAGAGCGCTCCCAAATACTCAATGTTAACAGAAAGATACCCGTCGTGAACAAAGTGTTACTTAATGCAATGAAAGGTATCTAAAAAAAGGAGAACTCAGTTGTGAGTTCACAATAAGAGAGGATTATTAACATTCATATATCAAATTACCTTATAAAAGGCATTTAAAAGAATTGTATCACCTTTATTGCAAAGAATGCACCATCCTGTTGAAACATTACAACTAAAAATATTGTCTGAAGAATAGAAAAACAAGAGATCTTACTTCAATCTTAAAAAACAATGAAACCTTAGATGTTTCTGATAGGTTTATAAAATTGATCACTCAATGTAAAATTAGCCGAGCTTTCATTGGACAGAATGTCTGGGAGTCTCAGAAACCTTCCTAGTGCCGGTCCAATCTTGCTGGAGCGATGGTCGCAATTTCCTGACTGTGAACACAACATTTCCTCACTGTGACACTGTATCAATTTCCTGATGTAGAGCAAGTGTTATTGTTACTCATTGTCCACTGGATGTCAAGGGGAGACCGTCTCCTGCCCATAATGCATGTTGGGTTTAGAGTCTTTGACCTCATTCCTGCTAAAGGGCAACTGTACTCAGATAAAGAACCCCAAAATTCAAGTTTTGAAATATTTATGTTTTTTTTATACCGTCAAAATTTTTCTGAAGGTATTTATTACGTATACATTATAAGTAAATTGATATACTTCATCAAATCAAAATTTATGTTGTTCATAATGAACAAAGTGTATGATAAAGAGCACTTTATGTAAAACCCAGGAGTGGTGAGCAATGTTTCAGAGCTGATTTGAGTATCTTAATTGCCAAATATTTATCTTGTTTATTTACCCGCCACTTTTAATGGTTGCAATATTGCCGAAGCGGTGTTAAACAATAACTCACGATGTACCCGGCACAAATGGATGCAATACTTCATTAATGGCTCTGAACAACACCCCCATTTACTGTTTATCAACCACTTGCAGGTATTTTCTTTGTTCTGTTTTTTAGTTGAAACCTTAAGACATCTCCTTAACTACACTTATGAGTCTTACAAGGGCTGGATGTCTGCAAGATATCTCTAGGGTTACTTCTGGAGTTTCTGTGGACCAATGAATCCCTTCTTGAACTCCCTTCTGGATTGTTGTGATTCTCCTGGATTTGTTGTCAGACTATTTCTTATCCTTGAAATCAGCATAGCTTCTTGAACATTGGACTGGCATTGAGAACACATCCCTATTATCACAAATAACCATTATTGTCGAAGACAATTACCAGGCAGACACTTTCAAAATGGCTGACCTTGAGCTTCCTGTCAACTGTTTGGGTTGTATGATAGACATGATACACTATTATAGAGTGCAGGCTTGTTGGTGAGGTGTTGACCAAATAGAAGCTACTTCTCCTAATGGTCACAGATCTCAGTGTCCAAGTCAAGTGTTCAATTAAGGACTGTGTTAGAACTCCCAGATCTCAAGTGGCTTTTGAAGCTCGACATTGTTAGACCGATACACCAAGTGGGTTGTCAACAACACTTGTGTCTGACAGTAGGGTTTGTTTGGTTGGAGTAGTCACAATTTATTAATGATGATATCTGCAAGGTGTGATATTGAAGTTCTTGGTTAAGTTTATGTTCACTTTGTTGAAAGATGGATCACCGTTTTTCAAAGTTTCATGATAAACATTTGCCTATCGTCTTCACAAAAATGTTGTATGGCGTCCGAAATCAAATCTTGAGGTCTTTGGAGTAATTATATACGCTTATACATTTTAAGCTAATAATGTTTTAAATAGTTTTGCTGCTTTTGTGTGAAGTGGTCTCTTTGAGTTAACAGGCGTTGTCTTCCAAACATATTTTTGGCCTCTGCTGTAAGCTAAAAATCTACGTTGTAAATTTTTTTCAGTAAATACAATTACCTAGACCAATGAGGTTTTTAAATAATTGTTCATTTATAACTGTCCAAAGAGTAATAGAGACAACAGGGAAAATGGTTTGTGAGCTAGAGCTGTAATAAATCTGCAAAGCCTAATAAACTTTGGGAAAATAACACTGATCAAATAAATTTTGCTTCCATAAACGGAACAGTTCATCAGTCAATTTGTTGTCATTTAATTGAAAAACATCCTGAAAATCTCAAAGCATCTTTGAGATACTCTCAATCATATTTGTCGGTGTCAATCAAAGATTTGTATCAAATTATAGATTTTGAAGTATTTCAGGAGTTTATGACGTAATTTCGTTTGATAAATGAGACATGTTTGATCAATAGGTTTGTAAAGAGGAAATAACGGATGGACACTAGAAACTTTATCATTGAGTAATAATTATATGCTAGATGTGGTATAAACTTTCTATCACATAACTTGTTACAGCACATGAGTGCATGACAGACATCTAATTAAAGCATGAAGTAAGTATTGAAAAAACCCATTAAGTTGTCAATTATTCCTTAGATCCTTAAAATCAATTTGTCATATATTACAGTTAAAATTTGAGAATTTGGTTGTTGAAAAGTTATCAATGTCTCAATTAATCAACCCTAATCAATATTCACAGAAAGGTTTTTCTTTAACATTAATAATATTAAGGCAAAGCCATTACAGCAACTCAACAATCGGGCATCCTTAAAGCTTATATATATAAAGTTTACATATTTGATACTTTTTTTTTTGACAATTTGAAATATGGTTTGCACGTAAATATCAGAGTACATGTCCACTGTTATGTAAAGGCTTATTGTTTGTGATTCCAAACCAATGTTGAGGATAGCAGCATTCTTGAATTGAAGTCAGGGGTGCTTGGATGGGTCTATTATTAGAGAGGAGGTATCTTTGAGGGGGCATGAGAGCTTTGAGGGAAGGGGTGCTCATTCCGTATACCTTGGTTTTGTTTACCTCAGCACCCATGACCCCCAAGGTTGTATTCAAGGCCCTGGTCATGTATTCAAGACTTGTATTTGAGAAAAACAGTTTGGGCTTAGCGGAGAACTTATTTAGGCAAGGGTGCTTTTGGAGCAAGAGATGCTTACATGAGGCAATGGCGCCAATTGAGCTAAATGTTCTTTTACAGTTGTAGGTGCTTTTTATAATTTGGGTCACTTTTTGGGGTTGGCACATTTGTTGGTAAATTGGTCAAACAGGTTGTCGGAATGATTAGTAAGATAGAAATGACAAGTTTACCTAGTTGTTTGTTGTTTCTACTCGTAGATTTCAGCGAGTCAATCATGCAGGTTCATGGCTTAGTGGTGACACACCTGGGAGCCATATGTTACCTGTCTAAAGCTCAGGTGCTCAGGTAAGTAACTCAATGCATATACCTGTCAGTTAGGTTAACCTTTTCTCACTTGGAGTTGAATTCAAGTCACATGGTCAGACAATTGTCTTGGAATAACTCCATGTGTCCTTGGACAACGTAATACAATTCAGACAACCCCAGACTTGAATGGAACTCTTTTGTTGTGAAAAAAGATTAGAACAGCAAAAAATGTTTTTGTTCCAGCCAATTAATTAATTCACTAGTATATCTTAAGGTCTTTTGATGCTCTTTCATTCACACACTTATCGGGGTAAGTTTACTGGTAGGTCTATTTCAGTCATTGCTAATGATACTGGAACACAAGAAATGAACATATAAAAAGACCTTTCACGTTCTTAAACTATTAAGTTTTATCAAGTATGATATCTATTTATCAAAGATACTTTGAATTTATTTGGGTTATCTTAAATCAGTGGTAATAGGTTTTAAGGGATAAATCATTAAAACTCTTATGTTGAATGCCTCCTGATGAAATGGAGAATGAAGTAATTGAATTTAGACTGTAAAAATATCCTATTAATTTTCAGAGTGGCAAATTCAACAAATCTTTGGGCAATACTCATTTGATTGACAAGTAATTGATTGAAATGGACAGCATGCAATGTGTTCAGCATGAAAGTTACAGCCATTTTTTGAAAACATCAATATTTAATGATCAGCTTTCATTACATTCACATTGAATAAAAATTCATTTCCTTTTCAAGTAAAATGCAGTTCATTTAAAGGAAATTAAATATTTTTCATTTGATCAAGTTTGAATTATTTTATTGTAACCAGTGTAATATGAGTAAAAGTGTTGAAATATTTGTTGATGAAATTTTATTCATTTTTACAAGAACAGCCTGTTACAATTGTGTTTGACTTTGATTGTTAAATGCATAGATCATGACTGCCATTTATCTGATTATAGAAATAGTTGCTGTTACCTATTCCATTAAGACTAATTGACTAATGATACATGATTTGGTAATTTTCAAGCATTATCTTGATGTTTTTTCTCTGAATATCCTGATAGCTGATCTCGGGCATTGATGTACATGCTAAAAGCCTAGACTCACTATTTATGCCTTCTAGAGTTTCAATACTTCTATTGCAATCTGTTACTCTCAGCCAATCAAAAGACAGTATTTGACTTCCTGAAGATCTGTCTTCATCATAAGGACCGTATAAACTTCCGGAATTTAACATTAATAACTAGTTGCAAAATGTATTTATTTTTGTTATAAATTTTATTAATCCAAGCCTGTAACAACAAAATCGACCTCCATTCCAGGGAAATGAAAGGCCACTTGCACAATAATGTTTGACATTGAGTGGGATTTTGGCTTAAACTCTGCTACAAGACCATCATCAAAACTTACAGATATAGAAGAATACAATTTTAAGCTACAACGTAGTACATGTATATCAATAATGAGGAAGTGACAACACACTTAGCATCTGGTTTGGTATTGATATCTCATTAGCGCCATTTGACCCCAGGATATAATAACCATTAAGCATACACAGAATTTAGTCTGCATACAGCTTCCAGTGGCTTCAATCATCTGATTTACAAATATATCAATCTTCTTATTTACCATTTGGTAAATGTGTGTTTATGTGAAATTGACATACTCAGAGGCATGTTCTGAAATTACCAATTACATCAACAATGATTAGATAAATATAAAGTAAACACATCTTTGACCTTGGTGATAATTTTTGATACATACATCAAATACGAGCACCAAAATCTCAGGATCATTTATATAGATGTATATATATTACCATTCGCAGAGAGGCTTGTATTATCCAGTAGTGTAAGTTTGATTTACCTATAGCTGAAGATCCAAAACTCTAGTGTTTTATTTATTCAGATTTTTTGTTATTTTTATTCAGCTTTATTGTTATATTTGATAAAACAAAATTTAGAAGGTTTTGCTCCATGCAGAGTGTGGTTCTCTGTGCAAGGCACTGATATGCTGTATTGGGAAATTGTTTTTAAGATTCATTATTACCTATAAACTCCAGATATATATCATCAGATGATTCTGTTCACAAGTGAAAAGAAGTTCAGTATTATTTTTTATTATTCGCCAACATAAATAAAGCCTCATTGCTGAAATACCATGATAGAAGTCTTGCAATGGCATTATATTACCCCCAGGGTACATAAATAAATATTACAATTCCTTCAGTCGGTGAGGAAAATTTATTCTATGAGAATTTTTAAGTTGATGATTTTAGAGTGCTTTATAATTGAAACAAAAGTAAAAGCAAAGACAAATATCAAGAGATTTTCCCAAATGCAAAGATGCTATATGTATCAAAGTTTTCACAATAGTGAAAAAGGCAATGTGATCAATCTATTTTTAAGTAAGCATATTTACAATAGTTAGCTTTACAAAATGGTATAAATTCTTCTAAATCCAAATCAGAAGACAGCAATCAATCATCTTTTGTCTTGTGTTTAAAAAATCAAGGCATGACATACCGATCATTGAACTCCTGCCTTTCTTTGTGTAAAAGAGTTAGAGTACATGTTAAGCTGATTTTCTAACATTTTGTATATGTAAGTAAGATTGATTGTTTATTCTGTAAGAAACTCATTTTTGAAAAAGGTGAAATGGTTAGACAATGTCAATGAAAGTAGAATGTAGGTACTAAGTGAAATGTTTGGAGTCAATATCTTGAAGCAGTGAGGGATATGTTAATGATGTAAAAGTTCAAATTTTATTTCACAGTCTATGCTAAGTGTTAATATATAAGAGTCTTTTCCAATTTTAAACCCCACCAGTGGCCAGATTTTTCCATCTGGTAATGGTACCAAAATCTGCCAATCTTGTATACGACTCCTCCCACAGCTTTTCTTCAATCATTCTGAAACTATGGAGATTTCTTTGGTGTATATCAGTGATGAACATATGCAGATTTTGTGTGGTTACTATTTATATTTCCCAGGTTTGATGTCCACGTCCATGTCTTGGGAAATAAACCACTCCCAAACGTTTTGCTTTTTTGGAAAAAGAACAATAAAGTGCCTTTGTTATGTACACATTTGTGATGTGAAATATCAAAATGTTTACACTTCGAAATTGTTTGCACCTGACACAAAAAAAATTGTGAGATAATTAAAAATGAAAGCCAACTTGATACCCAGATCTAAAGATCATATCTTTTCCACTGCAAAACCTGCATCATCGTTTAGATTTTATCAATAAATAACAAGGGAGAGAAAATCATTTATCTTGATAACCGTTGATTATTCATATAATATTTCACAACATCAGATGGCTGAGCTTGATTTTGTTTAATCGGTGTTCAGGAAAGCAGTATCAGGATGGTGTAGGATGTGCTGCGTTCCATCCCACGTAAAAAGAACCCCAGAGGCTGATGGGATAATATTCTCCAATTAAAGTGATTGGTCGAAAAGACCTAGGGCCAACAGCTCTGGCTCATTATATCCGCTAATTGCAACAATTGACGACTTGAATCCATGATAGTTATTATGAAGTTACAGTCAATAACATGATGATAAATATTCATGGTTTATTCTTATATCTACATTTTGTTTTCTGTCTAACAAAGGACTGCATCTGCTTGCTCTATGTTTTATATTATCAGTGTTGATGAATTATTTGTTCATTTAGCTGCTGATTCTTCTTGATAAGCTCCATATATAGAGAATATAAAACGACATCCCTTTTAATAACATTTTTATGAAACGAGTGAATGGGTGGGTATTTAAAAAGCCAAAACCAGTTAAATACCTATACCATTCAAGAGTTGCATATAAATGTTATGAAACGGGATCAGGTAAGTATTTTATTTATTACTGGCTTAATTACATAGTCAATATATAAAGAATTTCGGCCGGCCTGCTGACATTGTGACGTCATATTTTTCCTTTATGACGTCATGTCATTTGATCAGCCCGCGATGGTATGACACATATGTGTAATAACATGGTAGATTTATTAGACAGCGATATCCTCAATGGGAGAGTAATAAATATAGTGAAGGATATATATGTTATATTTTCGATTTTCAACATGAACTATTCCTTTGATGTCAATGGAATTTTGAATCTTCAGTCAACTGGGTTTATGAATTAAAGTTTTTGTGATCATCTAAGCCATTGTTGAAAAGTGCCATTCTTTTTTACCGTTTTTTTCTCAATAGCGGCTGTTGTACACAGGTTCCTTTGGCAGAGACTATTGTAAATTCTCAGCGATCTCATTCGAAAGAAGAGTTTCAGCGTTTTTCGATTGCAAAATAAGCTTAAAATAGGTTGTTGACAAATCGGAATTCTGAAAAGACGTTGGAACACCCACAAGGTACTATTTTGACTTCTCTAAATTCAACATTTGAAAAATGTGAATTCGATTAAATAACATTTATTTTCAATTCTAATTAAGCTACCTAGGAATCATTAAAGGTGTTGTGCTCTGTAAGCCTGTTGCCAGTAATTGGATGTGATTATAAAATTCAAGGCTATTTGAGTATTATCTTCTGCAGATGAAAAAAAAACAAACACGCAAACAATGTTGGATGCTCTTTTTGCTTTAAAAAGTGAAACAAATTTTTTAATATACCGGTACTAATAAGATTATAATAATTTTAAGTCATTTTCACTTTCCAAAATGTTATTCAAGAAAAAAAAAATTGAATTAGGAATTCAGTTTATTTGGTTTATGTTTATCCTAAGAAAGGATTATTAGAGATAAATAGATAACGTGGGCTTTTAAATTCCATGGTTCTCATACGTAGAGCGTATTTCTTGTAAAAAACTTCAAAAAGTTTTTAAAGGTTTTTTTTATCTACCTAAAGCGTTATGTGGAAAATAAAAGTCTTTTACCACAAAATGTTCCTTTCATTCTTAGAATTATGAGATAGTTTATGTTGAAGTTACAACATAGCTTTTGTCATTAGGTTTGTAAAAGGAAATGAATGCCTTTAAGATTTTGTGTTTCAAGAGATTTTATTGTGTCTAAACACAAAATTCTTTCAAAGCTGTACAATATAATATTTTCTTAGAAAGTTTGTAGTATGACATTAAGAGAATCAAGATATCAATAGAACTAAAAAGCATTTATGATGGTAATAAAATTACCTGTTTAAAATTTCAAAAGATCAGCATGAAAATCTTTTGAAATATCTAAAACATGTAAAATAATTAACATTTCAAATTCAATAGGGTTATGGTGACTTTATTTACTTTACTTTTATGTTACATTATCGAAATTCAAAATTCTGGTTCACTAGTAATATGACAAAATCAACACTTTTAACCCATAGTTGTCTCTTTGTCTGCATTAGATGATTTTCCCAAATTACTTATTGGTGCTCATCATTGTCCAGTTTTTGTTTAATAAATGCTGACCATTATATTAATTATCCCAATATCGAACCTATTAGCCTTGGATTGGCAACTTTTCAGCAAAATCAGTAATGGTTGGTAAAATATAAACAATTTCAAAGATGACATGTTTGACACCGAAAATACACTCCCCCTGCCTTTTAAAGGGGCAGTAGCACGTTTTTAGGGGAAATATAAGATGATGTCAGGAAAATGAAAATTAATTGTTCCAATGGAAAGACAATGTATTTAAACTAAATGGTGCAGTAATAATTGAAAAATATATTATGTAAAGTTTAGCCGTGCGATTCCTTTTTCTTACACAAAATGAATTAAAGGTGTTCACACAAAATGGCCGCCAATGGATTTTATGTGAATCTTCATATTTTGTCCCCTGACTATGGATGATTGGCTTGTGTAATTAGATTTTTGACACTGTCAAAATAATACATTAAGCATTAACTTGCAATTATCAGTAAAAAAATATGAAAATAGCAAATTATCAAAAAACATGCTACTGCCCCTTTAATCTTTATATTATCAAATCTTTTTGCTTGGGTTGATAACCTCCCTCCATTAAAAAGTGAATAATTCATTGATTCATTCATTGATTCATTGATTCATTTAGTGATTGATTCATTGATTCATTCATTCACACGTCTTGTTGTGTAGCAGGTCATTTGTTAACTTTTTCACGCTTGTTTTGCTTTTTAAGCTAAACTAATTTTCCTATATTGTCGGATTCTAATTATCAATCAATTTCACAAAAAGTGAAAAATCAATAATGTTTTTTCGTCAAGATTTCCTGTTAAGTGATTATGATTAATTGCTACTACCGGGTATTCAGATTAAAAATTAAGCGAAAGTTAAGTGGATGTGCTCTTAAGATTTTCATTTTTGCACATCCTCTACTTTCAATTTATATAATGTTGTTCCATTTTGAGAAAAATAACAAACATTTAAGAATGATGTTTATTGTCAAATAATTCTTTTGTAGTCTCTTAAATTGCCTTTGTTATATTGATCAAAGTTGTTTGTATTTAAATTCATTGAAAATAACTCAAAATTGACACTTTGTAGTAATAATAATAATAATAATAAAAATAATGAAGTTAATTTGAAAATCAATTTGCAGTTCTATCAAAGTGCATAAATTAAAACCAATGAAATGGAATTAGATAAATCATATTGAAACATATTTTTTATTTCTTGTCATTGATTCTGTTTCATCAAGCAAAAGGCATGACCAGAATATGTTATCAAATTGTTTCCAAATCTTTGATCCTGTAATATATTTCTTTTTTTTCGACATCACGGTATAAATACAATTGAACAGTTTATTGGGTCATGAATGTTTTCTTCAAACTTCAAACACAAATTGAAAAAAAATGGGTATTTTATATATACATCTGTAGTTCTGTTTAATTCAACATTTTTATGTGATCTAATTTGTTAAATTTATTTGACATATATGCCAATAGCTCATTTTATTTACCCAAACTTTTGCATAATCATTTTATATGCTGTCACCACTCTTCAAGGGATATTTTGGGTATACAAAACCAGAAAGTGTTGGTGGCATTTTAAACTAAATATCATGATCTAATCATCTTGTTGTTGTTCATTCTTTAAAAAGCCCTAAACACTTTTAAGATGAGAATGAAACTTTTTCCAACTTTACCTTATCCTGTGCAATACTTAATAGAGCTGAGCTCAGGAAAGACTTACGTCATTTACACCGAACAAAAGACTCTAAGACTAGTACTGAATCCATCAGTCATCTTTTATAACTAAAATATAGAATATCGTTGTTCTGATAAAATCATTTTGGTAATTTAGATTATTGCAAATCTGTTGCATAAAGTCTGTGCTACCAGAAAGTGGGCTTCATTACCATTCCTAATAGTCCATCAACACTAATGGAATCGATTAAATATTTAACACTTGACCAAAGTGTTCTCTTCAGGTTTCATGGCCATTTCTATGCTATTTTCTATGGAATATTCAATTTGGCTGCCAATGAAATTTGAAATTGTAATTTCTTCATCAGATACTTTGATTCAGTTGATGATGGAATGTCCCATGAAACAGTACTGGAGCCATTGGCGCCAACGGTTCCGAATGACAGAAGACCTTATGGTAATGGCTAGCCATTTCATGTGTCCAGCAATGGGACACAAGTCGTTGGTCATTCTTTGTCCAGGCCATTGATCACAATAAATTTTGATCTATGAGATTTCACTCCTGTTAATCAAGATTTGGATTATACCCAAAGGTGTAAAGTCAATTTCAGTAGAAGTTTTAGTATTCATTAGATGTACCTTGAAGATGGGTTTCTTTAATACAGCCTTCAATTATGTTTTTGAATAATCCTTTTTGTTTGAATAGGTTACTGAATCTCCATAATAAGATTGTTAACAGGCAGTTTTATGAATTATATATTTTTCATTTAGAATATTTATTTTCCAATCTTTTTTTCAGATCATTTTTGGTTTTAAAGAATGGCTCTTTTGAGCTCATTATTTGTTTCCTGAATAATGATCAGAAAAGATATCCAACATTTTATTCACCTTTTCTGGTTCATATTTATGAAATCTGAATCATTTTGCTATTTCCAACATTTTTGTTTTATCCCATATTGAAGAATTGTCCAATTAGCTAGATGATTATTTTCAAGAATTCTTTTTGTAAAACATTTGTGCTTTCTTATAAGTGGCCGTTCACAAAGGTTTGGCACTCAATGTTTCAACAATTAAAGTGTTTGAAACCAAAGAAGGTGATAACCTTGAAATCTTTAGATTGTGATTCATTTGAAGGGTTTTCAAGGATACATTTGAGATTTGCAATACATCGCTTAGCTTAAAATGGCAATGTTAGTATATTCCTCAAGACAGTGTCAATGTCAAATATGTCATTGCAGGTAAAATGAGATAAATTCAAATTGATTCAATGTCTACAGTAGGAAACATTGTTATGCCTTTTAGATTTTCAAAAATGCCCTTTGAATGAATATTTGAAATAAATGAAGTTGTAATTATGTCTGTTACGAAATAATTTATAAAAAATGTTTTTTTTGGCATCCAATTTTCATGTTTAAATTCCGGTTTATTGTAAATAATTTCTGAAACAATTTTGTTTGCATTTATATTTGATATGCCTTATACAAATCCCCTAATTTAAAATTCTGGTACTTGAGATGGCCATCTTCATCCACTGGAGAGGCAATAAGATAGGTGTCCCCAGAATGACTACCATGATCTCAGTATATCACTGACAGTGAAGACATTGTAGCAGTAAGTAAGTAATAAAGCTGATTTATGTAGTACTAAATTGTCTTATCAGTGTTACTGCTTAGTTTCTCTATACAACAGAATTACAATCTTCACTCCTCATTTTCATATGTTGTCATTTTCTCAAAAGCTTGGAGATCATTTTGAGATAAGCTTGAATAGAAAAAGCTTTATTTTTCAGAGGGAAGTATTTTTCTATTATCATTAACAGAATTTGAAATGTATTGAAATCCAGGACAATGTAATACCGTAATTGTCTTCATTTGTTTGACTTCTCCAATAATTCAATCACATACTATTTTACTGAGGTCACAAATTCATATCCTTTCTTAAATTTTAACCAAGTGCTAAAAGTTTATGATAGATTGCCTGAGTGCATTATCAATTATAGCAATATCACAGGAAATGCATTATCTATAATATTCATATTTACAAAATACTGGTAACTTAATTATTATAACTCTTTGAAAAAAGTTATATTATCTGAAAAGAAGATATATAACAATATAACATCTATCCATTAGTCTGTTTATTGTAGTAAATGGTTATCTTGTTATTGATGGTGTGCTAGTGTTGTGACAGATTGTGATGTGTTAATGGGGTCGTGTAATATCTCCTCGCAAGCTGCGTTGATGCTTGGTTATTTCCAGGATGTAGCACCTGTCTGGAGCTTGTGACAGATGATAATTTCCTAGCGACTACCAACCATCATTGGTCCCCGCCCCAGGTTGAGGTGCCGTTTCCTGCTATTTATAACATTATTTTGACATAAACTATTATGAGTCTAAAAGGTATTTATTTTAGAATTAACATTTGCTGACAAAACGGAAATTTATACTAGATGGAAGATTCAGACTGAATAATTGTCTTCTGGAAAACATTACTGTATTGATGAGAAATCCAACTTTCTTTATTACCATAATTTCTCCATTAATTCAACTTCTCCATTAGTTAGACCATATGGAATTTCACTGAGGTCACAAATTCAAATCACTTCTAAAATTTCAACCAAGTGCTAAAAGTTTAAAATTGATGTCCTATGATTCCTCTCTTTCTTAAAATCATTAATTGGTTGAAAAAAATAACTTGTAAGAGTTAAAAAATTTATTATCTCGACTGCAGTTAACATTTTAAATATTTCATCAATGAATACAATTCCATTATTATCTTGTCATCTATTAAAGCTATGTAACAAAATTATACATAAGTTCTTGAAATCTATTTTTAATATTTCAACCATTGTGCTGATTTAAATTAGCAGTTAAAAGTGAAAATTAGTTCAATCATAGACATTTTCTAAAAATCTTTTGAAAATTTGACGATCAAATTATTAGAGAAATTACGGTAGCTTTTATCTTGTTGTTTGTTCAAACATAGATAGTACTAGGAATGTACAATAAGAGATGAATATCTCTTCAAGTTGTTTGTTTGTTAAGTCATTAAAGAGCAACTTCGCTATTTTCATCACATATTATTCTGCTTTGATAGAAACATAAAAGGCAAAATCAATTATATAAATCCCAAGACTCTCACTCATTCATCTCAAAATTGCCAATATACGATAAATACTTGTTTTCAATGAAAATCATTTATGTTCACGGAAGAAACATTCACACATCCAAGTCTCCTTTAAACAGAAGAAGCTGTCAATCTGTAAATAATTCAAATGTAATAAATTAGATTTAAAGTTTTTATACTTAGAATCGTGTCCTACAACCTGTCAGGTGCTTATTGGAATTTCTTTAACCTTATAACTATCTGTCTAATAAAACAGGTTACTTCAGCTTTGTAAAATCAAATGACACCCTTATTTGTGTACAAATCCCATTAATGAAAACATCATTAAGGGCACTAAAGCTCCTTTTCTTAAGGAAATAAGGTTATCTCTAAAGAATTTTTTTTAACAAATGAGGGTAAGTCATATACTATAAAGAGGCCTTTAATGAACTTAGGTTCAGTAAGGTTAAGCTGCACGAATCGAATTCATTAATATACCTATTAGGCGGTGGTCACATGTAAATGGCCCCATGTATTTTTCCTTTTATTCTTGACACAACTATGGAATAGTATGAGATGTTTGGCACTCTGAAGATAATTCATTTGGGATAAGTTATGATATGTATCGGGAAAACTTTGAAGAAATTGTAAAGCAAACACATTCTGCACTCTATTAAAGATCTGTATTTTAAGGAGAAAATAAATTATCTTTTTGGGTTTATTTGTTTCATTTATTGACTTAATAGGTCAACTTTAACAATTATTTGATCTTGGTATTGTAGCTGTCAACGGCTATAGGAATCTTCTAATAGAGTAATGCCTAAATATGATCTTGATGCCATTACATGTTATACCTTTCAGACAAAATCTTTTAAAATTACTTTCACCCAAGATTGTGTCTTTATTTCACATTTATATATCTATATCAAGAGTGAAATTTCAAAAGCTTTTGAAATTTCACTCTTGATATAGATATATAAGCTGTGTGGCAAAATTACAGGACCAACTGACAATAAGAATCAAAGATCTGTCACTCTCAAGAGGTTGTGATTGTTAATATACAGTAGAACTCGGATATAACGAACTCCAAGGAACCAAAGAATTTAGTTCGCTATATCCGGTGTTCACTATACGCATATGATTTTAATGATATTATATAGGGACAGGACTTGAAAATTTGTTCACTATATCCGAGTGTTCGCTATATCCGTGTTCGGTGTATGTAATAAAAAAAACTGACTAACTCAAGATTTGGCTGCACACAAAATTATCGATCCATATTACCCGGTATAAGCATTACAGCATTCGTTTTAATGGCAGCTACAATATCTGTGTTATCTAACAGGCATTTTTTCTTTTAACTGTTTTAAATGTTTTTTGCTTCAATTTGATAATGTCCCCCTAGTTGGCCATCACAAGGGAAGAAAATGGAATTCAATCGATAATAAAGAAGGGTTTTTCATACAACTTGCTCTTGCTCAGGGAATACCAGATCTTTTACTCTTTTTCATAGGATGTCTTTTGACACACTCCCTCGGTTATAAACTCTATTTATCACCCTAGAACAGTTTTGAAGCAATAAAAGAGATATCAATAGCGTTTACAAGACATGTATAGTATTCTGTATTATATTGACATTATTTTACATTTATTTAATTCATTTTGTGTAAGAAAACGGAATCGCATGGCTTAACTTTATATTATGTTTCTGATTTATGACTGCTTCATTTACGGGTAGTTAAAATGCATGGTCTATCAATGGGAACCATTTATTTTCATTTTCCTGACATCATTTCCCCAAAAACATGCTACTGGCGCTTTAATGTAAAAAAAAAAGGATTTTCGAATGTAGATAACTATAATATTTTATCAATATTTTACTTGTTAATCAATATGTAGCATGTTTCGCGAATCTTAAACTTGAGTTGATGGAAGTTGTTGGTTTGAAGTTGTCTATAATAAATTCTGACGTTTGTATCAAAATTCATTATAAATGTAATTTGTTAAATTGAAATTTTGAAATCTGTTATTCAATTTTCGATATTTAACATTTAGATTTTCAAACGAATGACCTTTTTGATATTTCAATGTGGTGTTCATTGAATAATAGAAAAATAATTATCATAAATTGTCAATAAGTTAAAGGATTCAGTCATTGTTGACCATTTCCCCACCTCAGAAATAAGTTATCAAGGTAGTATATTTACTTGAATCTCTGCCGACATCTAATTAGTTTTCATCAGAATTGTATCAATAACATTGCAAGATAATTGCAAACTGTTATATAATTACACATTATGAGCTCTGTGATAGTTATTATATTTGCTTATTTCGTATTTGAGAAATTTGATTACACCACTAATAAGCTTTTATCCATTTGTAGTCTTTTGATTGAATGTTTGTGATATGGATGTACGTCAATTACAATTTGAGTGAAATAAAGTCCAGATCCTGGAACGAGCGCGGAATTGTTTCATGTGTCTCGTAATCGAGTTCCCTCCCCTCTGGTCTATAGCAAGATCGTGAGACCACGTCCTTTGCATGGTTATTGATTCCGACGTAGGCAGATAGCCAGACCATCACATCGCTAATTTGACACATCAGTTGGTCAATAGAACTATTTAAAAGTTAGTTGGTGTTGTCCCCAAGCTGAAACATTATGCCTTTATTTGAAATTGACAAGTTTTCAACTGAAATAAACAACTTATTGATCGTATTATAATTGTGCAAGAAACATGTGGTGATTGTTTTGATTGGTTCTGATGATTATGAATGGCAAAAAATTAATTGTTTTGTAATTTTCTTCACCAATTCTGAAACTAATTTTTCAGTTTGTCAATCCTTAACTTCATTCATGTCTAAAAATAGTTTGTTTTTCTTTTATGTTTTTGTTGAAATTTTCTGTTAGTTAAAAATAATAGTTTTACGTCTGACTCGATCTGTACATAATAACATTATATTACATTCAGATTGAAATATGACATTTAGTAAACCTTTCACATTGACTTTTATGCACTTAAGGTTTCTGACTTAATAATATATTGTGATATTAAATTTCGGAATGAGGGTTTTAATTAAAATGTCATTAAAGGGTCATTGTTAAACCATTATATGAAATTGCTTCAATACTGAACACATGTAAGGGAGGGCAAGATAGAAATACATCATCTATTTCTACCAGATCATGTAATTGAAATTCCAGGAATAAGAAATTTACCGTTAGCATTTCTTAATGAGTTATTTCCTTGACAATTTTCTTAAATTCTTGAAATGACTAATGATAGATATAATTTGAGAAAATAAACCTTCTATTACAAATCTGAACCTGTTTCAACATCTGATATATGACAATGAGAAATTCAACCTTTTGTCTACAATTTTATCTACTATAATCTTTTAGAGAACTATAGAGAAATAAAATTTGATATGAGGATATTTTTGAATACTTGTTAAGGTTTTCATGAGTATAATATTAAAGAAAGTTGGAGAAACGCCGCCTTATGAAAAACTATCTTGCCTGGTGGAGTATTGATGTCAAGATAATGTACATAGTGCAGTAATATATTGAAAATAACCCTGTTCTAAGTAACTAATTTAGTTAATTAGAACAGTTTTGAGCATATAAGACAAGCTTATTATACCCCTGCTAAGATGTTGAGAACCACCTTTCTCAGAAATTTTGGTGTGGATGTTACCTTTCAGCTGCAGCTGTGACTTTTTGGGATTACAATTCAAGGGTACCAAATTGATCTTGAAGTTCTTTTCCAAAACCAGAACATTTTCTGACATATTTACTAACTTACACCTGAATGACTTGAATGACTTGGTGAATCTATAAATGTTGGTTTATGTAACCCATATTTTCTTTTTTTTCTTTTGGGAGTTTAAGGTGCAAGTTGTCTTTTTAGAGAAAATATGAATTAAATTTTGAATAAAAAAATGAAGGTTAGAAGAAGAAGACTTATGAAATGTACTTATGTGGTAGTATTGACCTCTCTCTATGTTTTTGATCTTGTAGATTTTTGTTTCTATGGTATCTAATGTGATATGTATCTACATGAGTTTTCAATATATTATTATCACATGAAGGCAGTTCAGGTGGGGAAATGTTAGCTATGCTCATTTTTTTTGGTTTGGGAAACTTTAAGAATATGTCTAAGGTTGAGAAAACAATCCCTGCAAACACTTAATAAAACGCAATAAGGATACCAAGGGAAATAGTGTCTTAATGTATGGCAGTACATGTATTTCTTTAGAAGTATTCCTCGGAGGAAATTAGAAGTAAGATGTTATAGTGAGGATGAAATAGTGTAAATCACAATAGTGTAACTAACAATTGATTTTGTTTTGCATAACAATTAACTTTTTAGTGCACTGAATTATTATTTTTTAATTTAAGTGTGCCCATTTATTGGCTGTTGTTTTAAAGAATTTTCAAATTCCAATTTGTTCCCCCATTCAAACCCTAAAATTGAATTTCCGTAACTGAACATATAGAATTGTTTTGTTTGTAGAAAGGAAATTGTTTGTGCCTGGGTAAGTTATTATTCCACAAATAGATATCTCTTTTTGTATTATTCTGGATGGATGGAGAAGTTAACTAAGTTAAATCATGGTAATGGGGTTTGTGAAAAATTCCAGATGACTTCATGCCCAGTTCATTAGGTTTCGTCTTAGCAGTCTGTTGCTACCTTGTTCTTTATTGGTTTCTTGTATAAAACATTATCAAATAAAACTTAGAGATTCATGAGGACTGGATAATAACCTGTCAACTTGCTTATTAATAATTTTTTTCTGTCATGCTTTATGATAATGGATTTTTTTAATGAAAATATATTAGAGTGTAATTACCTTTCAGAAAACATAGTTCTTATGTATTTTCATTAACAAAATTTCTTGTGTTTATAAGCTGAATATGAATGATCATGTGACAAAAATTATTTTTTTTGGTTGACCAGGATTATAGAAACTTTGGGGAAGTTTTATTGTGAAGACTTTTAGTAAAAAAAGTTGTCCTCTGTATGATTTGAAAGTGTTACGATACGTGCGATTGTTCATCTTTCGCCATTGTCCATATTTCTTCTGGTGTCATCCTTGAGCTTTTCACAAGCTGGACTTCTTAAGAATTCTGTATTAGCTGAAATATTGTAGCACAGATCTTGTGCAAACAATTACATTTTGCATATTTTAGGCTATATTATTTCACTGTCTATAGTTCATTTGTTATTATTTGAACCCATTGAACACAAAGTGAAATTTATGTAAATCACTTCTCAAAACCCATATTAGGACTTCTTCTGAACCAAAGCCCTAGAATGCTGAAATCTTGTCTAAGCATTTGAGGAGCAAATTAATTTTGATTGTATCAGGAGGATATCAGATGCTTGAGATGGAATTGCTAAGTGACTTATCATGTTCTATTGAATATTTCATAATATCATAACATTACATATTACCATACTTTCTGTTCTGTAGTGTTAGTGAGAATAAATGTTGTCTTTTTGCACATATTCTGTTTATTTTAATTCCATTTTGTTTTATTTACAAGGACTAATTCTAGCATCAAGCATATAACATATAATTAGCGATTCCATTATCAATATCAGCAGAATTATGAAGTGTTTATAAAGAGAACAAACGCTAATGCCATCAAACCGTTGAGTCTATCATTTTTCATTGATAGCTGTTTGTCGCCTCGTAATAGGGGGTTCTCACGAGGTTCAAGAAGAACCCACTTCCGCTGTAACTCTCTAATCAGGTCTACTACAGAGAGCCGCAGCGTTTTCTTGCTTCTTTACTGTCAAACCAGTTCCTGTTTTCAAAATATTTTTCAGGCTATAATTGAGTTAGGTAATGGAATATCATGAGGTGAACATAAGTGCTGTATTTTTTTTTTTGTCAATTGGACCTTTGTTGTTGAAATAATTATTTGAATAAAAATATAACAAAATTTAAGCATGCAATCTAGTTATTTTCTTTTATCTTTTAGCACAAATAACAGCTTGAAAAATTATCCTCTAGTAATTACCAACACTTGATAATCAGTGTTTAAAACATAGCCCGCCCGCCAGTCCTTGACTGGCTACTTTTTGCAAGGACTGGTTACTTTTTGGTCAGGATTGGTAACTATTCAATTTTTTTCTTTATTTTCCCCTTAGGAATTGACCAATTAATTTTCAGGACATGCTAAGTTTCCAATCTATTTTAAACACTGGATAATACAAGTTATATGCATCTCACGAGGGTTATATATGGTCTGATGTACCATCTTTGTACATTTCTGATATCAATTAATAATTGTCACACCATTGTCAGTAGCCAATTTACTGGAACATCAACTTGCATACAAAGATAAGAAGAAGTTGCCCGAAAGTATGCTTTGTCAAACAGTTTATGAGTCCATTTATTTCCAGATTTCTGGATGTTCTGTCATAGCATATATTACTTGGTTCAACATCATCCCACCAATGAAAAATGGCAGATCCCTCTAAAGATGATAAAACCATCCCTCTTATGCCTGGATTGCATTTACAATAAAAAAGCCAGAAAGAATCTTCATTTGAGCCTGTTTAAAGACCAATTTTTAAGAGAAATATGATAAGAGGTAAATAAAGACCAATTTTAAAGAGAAATATGATAAGAGGTAGTATGTAGACAGCAGGGAAATTTCATTAATTGGCACCTGGAGGAGTTAATGCCTTATTTGTGTTATGGACTGTTGAACAGGCTGTTAAAAATATTAAGTTTAAGGTTCTGGTAAATGAATATAGAGAACTGAACATATTGATAATTAAATCACTGAGGCTTTTCCCACTGTCAATCATAGGCATGGCTAACTTTACATTCAGGCAGCAGAAATATAGAGATTGGCATTTATCAGAGACTATTCTTTCAATGTGAATCCATTATTCATACATTGTAGTAAATTGATATTTATATACTTGAGTTGTAAGTATTGGCAAGATGGATGTTATGATAAGATAGAATCGCTGATTGATTGTAGGTTGACGTGTCGACTTCATCTTGTCTCTAGAATCAGTTCTTTCCTGTCTACCCAATTGATAAAACATGTTTTTATGCCCCCGAATCGGAGATTCCGGGGGTATATTGTTTTTCACCTGTCCGTCTGTCCGTCCGTATGTCTGTCTGTCCGTCTGTCCGTTTGTCCACAAAAACTTTAACCTTGGTCATAACTTTTGATTGGTCAGAGCTAGGTCTTTGATACTTGACATATGGATCCCTTGTGATGAGACCTTTCAGATGACACCATGACATTTGACCTTGTGACCTTGACCTTGACACAGCAAGCCTTTTCCGAAAACTTTAACCTTGGCTATAGTTTCTATACTGTCAGTGCTAGGTCTTTGATACTTGACATGTGTATCCCTTGTGATGAGACCTTTCAGATGACACCATGATATTTGACCTTTTCCGTCTGTCTGTCCGTCTGTCCGTTTGTCCACAAAAACTTTAACCTTGGTCATAACTTTTGATTGGTCAGAGCTAGCTCTTTGATACTTGACATATGGATCCCTTGTGATGAGACCTTTCAGATGACACCATGACATTTGACCTTGTGACCTTGACCTTGACACAGCGAGCCTTTTCCGAAAACTTTAACCTTGGCTATAGTTTCTATACTGTCAGTGCTAGGTCTTTGATTCTTGACATGTGTATCCCTTGTGATGAGACCTTTCAGATGACACCATGATATTTGACCTTTTCCGTCAAAACATGTTTTTATGCCCCCAATCGGAGATTCCGGGGGTATATTGTTTTTCACCTGTCCGTCTGTCCGTCCGTCTGTCTGTCTGTCTGTCTGTCCGTTTGTCCACAAAAACTTAAACCTTGGTCATAACTTTTGATTGGTCAGAGCTAGCTCTTTGATACTTGACATAAGGATCCCTTGTGATGAGACCTTTCAGATGACACCATGACATTTGACCTTGTGACCTTGACCTTGACACAGCGAGCAGGATGCATCCGGGGGCATTCGTGTTTCACAAACACATCTTGTTCATTTTATCAAATTATAAAATAAAATGGATTAAGAAGTTTTTAGGGGGAGGGATAGGACAGTAGTTAGAGCGTTCGGCATTGGATCAGGAGGTCTGTGGTTCAAATCACACCAGGGGCTCAGCAACTTTGTCTGCAGTAGAGAACCGTTCTACACACAGTCAGGTTTAGGTGCAATGCTACACTGAATTTCAGTGCAGTACCACCCATGGTTCGCTAGTTCCAGCCGATGCTCGCATGTTTTACCGCAATACATAGACATAATAGTGTTGCGGGCTTTCTCCCTGCAATAATACTAGCAGCAAGGATATAAGAGAAATACTCTTGAAAGCGGCGATAAACCGAATATCAAACATCAATATCAAAGGTTTGATTGGTATTGTTCAACTGTACATTGTTTTTGCCAGCCAATAGATTCTTCATGCCTGAAATATAATGTGTCATCATTGTCAGTGCATCCATTCATAATGATGACAATGATTACCTCGAGAGGTCAACACCAACGTACATTCGAACCATGGACCTTTCTTTGCCGCCATAGATTATCTACAAGACCTCATTGCAAATTTTTCATTTTACTAATGAGGAATTTTTTGGTTCAACTACCACATCCCATCAAGTACATTATCCTGCAGGCTCCATGTTCATCCCTTAGGAATATGTAGCGATGGACTTAACAACAAGTATTTATTCCCCAAAATATGACAATGGTCAATGTCCACGAGGACATTATAACTGGTGATCTGTTGTAGAGTTAGTGGTTTGATATTCAGTCTCTGACAATAATTCTGTAAAATATCATTTTGATATAAAAAAGAATCCTCAGGAAATGGTAATTTCATTTTAGATTAAGATCTAGATTTGTCAAGAGCTTATGTTGAGATAAAAACATTATAATTACAGTTTGTTTAAGACAATGTTTTTAGTAACTAGTAAGTTATGAATATTCATGTTGAAGAACAAGACCAAATAACATAATGGTTTTCAATGCAAGCTATGGTTTTGAAACAGTAGTATAAACGTCAGGGAAATATTTTATAATAAAGATTATCAGATCAAATAAGTAAAATAACATTGTCTTTACGACAAAAAAGGCAGGGGGTAAAAAAAGTTTAGGTTAAAATAATAACATCAAATCACAAGATCATAAGGGACTTCAGATTTAATAGACATGACATTTGGTTCAGATGTAGGCAAAGGTTCTGATCAAATGTTGAATAGTTTCTGATCATCCCACGGGATGGAATAGAACAAAAATTTCATATCAAATATTAAATAATTAAGATTAATAGATGAGCAAAATCATGTCAAATGAAAAAGAATTCAGTTTTGGATCCGAACTCGCGTCAATGTATCATGTCAGAGAGAGTACATTGTTTCATCTAATTTTTTTCAGGTGGACATTGGAGATATGATTCTAGATAAAAAATCCAATCCAAGTAGGACAGTTTTTAGAGCATAAGGGAATTACAGATGTAAAAAAGTGGGATGGTATTAGAGAAAAAAAAGGGAGATGCTTTCAGATCAAAACTTGAAGATGATATCAGATATGAAGTGAAATGGTTTAAGACAAAAATCAGAAGATGTTTTCAGATGAGATATTGAGATGATTTTCAATGAGAAGAGAGATGGTTTCAGATAGAAAATAGTTGGTGGTTTCAAATGTGCACAGGTAATGGGTTCAAACCAGATCTAAAGGGAGATAGTTTCAGATCTAAAGGGAGATGTTTTCAGATGAGATTTTGAGATGATTTTCAATGAAAAGGGAGATGGTTTCAGATAGAAAATGGGGGGTGGTTTCAAATGTGAACAGGAAATGGGTTAAAACCAGACCTATAGGCTGTAGTTTCACATCTGAAGGGAGATGGTTTCACATCTGAAGGGAGATGGTTTCACATCTGAAGGGAGATGGTTTCAGATCTAAAGGCCCAGGAAGATGGTTGCAGATCTAAAGAGAGATAGTTTCAGATCTAAAGGAAGATGGTTGCAGATCTAAAGGGAGATGGTTTCACATCTGAAGGGAGATGGTTTCAGATCTAAAGGCCCAGGAAGATGGTTGCAGATCTAAAGAGAGATAGTTTCAGATCTAAAGGAAGATGGTTGCAGATCTAAAGGGAGATGGTTTCAGATCTGAAGGGAGATAGTTTCAGATCTAAAGGCCCCAGAAGATGGTTGCAGATTTAAAGAGAGATAGTTTCAGATCTGAAGGGAGATAGTTTCAGATCTAAAGGAAGATGGTGTCAGATCTAAAGGGCGATGGTTTCAGATCTAAAGGGAGAAAGCTTCAGATCTAAAGGCCCCGGAAGATGGTTTCAGATCTTAAGGAAGATACGAGTTTCAGATCTAAAGGGAGATAGTTTCAGATCTAAAAGGAGATAGTTTCAGATCAAACAAGGACAAAGTAGATCTGAGTGTAGGAAGGGAAATCAGATCAAGTGGACACTTAGTATGGACAACTTGTCAATGTGTTCCATGCATGTTCACAGGATTGGATGTTTTTGCTACTTTAATTATCTAGGGTTTTGTTAACGGCGCCTCATTTCCTGTCCCTACTTTGATGCGCTACTTGATCGTGTTGTCAGTTTGAGAGACTTAGAAGACATTTTCTCAACTCTGTATTTGCGTTGAAGTCTTTTGGGATTTATTTCGGAGCAGGCTTATGTCAAGATGCTTCTAAGGTTCTTTGATTCTGACAGCACAGCATGTTTTTATGTAAAATATGTGAATGTTTTTTTCAACCATCTTGGTTTAGGGAAAGTAACTTATTACTTTTAAAGAGTTTGTCTTTGTGATGGAGTTTTTTCGAGAGATATCTGTATGTCTTCAAAAGTAATGATTCTTAATTTCTGTTTGGCGCAAATATCTTCATTCTCATTTAAATAGGAGTCATAGAGGTCTAGTTTTCAATTCATTGATTACGTAGGATTTATACTGAACATGAAATTAATTTCTTTTTAAAGACAAATTAATTAACTGATATAGAGTTTTATCCTGACCAAACAATTAAAAAAAAAGTTGGGGTTTTTTTCACTGTCAAGTTGCAAGACAAAGTAACTTGCTTATAAACATTTAAGGCATTGATCAGTTCTTGCTACAAACTGCAGAAAGTCCTTAACGTTTAACTTGACTTGTTTATTGATTTTGGCATCAAATGTTCAGAGATCTTTGTGTGGGTAGTTGCCCAGAGAGTTTGTGAATTTGGGTTATTTTCAGCATTTCCTGCGACATTCGACAGAATTACGAGAATGATATGGCCGGCCGGTTATTGAGTTGACTAACCACTCAATGAATCTCATGTTTCTAATTTTTATGGGGTTGAAACATGAAATGACTTGTCATATGTTGGCTGATTTATCATCAGGCTTTTGTTCATAAAGGTTATGAAAATATTAATTGCATGGATTGTGACAAAAAATAAAATGTACACATTTTGACAAAAATGTGATTGTCATAGTGATACAATATGACATGCTTAAATTGTCATGAAATTTTACTTTCATAGATTGTCATAGTGATACAATATGACATGCTCAGTGATTGGGAAAGGCAGGGGCCAATGGGCCATTTTGGTGTGTCATTAGGTGTGACTTAATTGCATAGATTGTCATACAATGTGACTTGTGTGAATTTGGACTAATGTGTAAAAAGTGTGACTTGCATAGATCAATTGTCATGTATTGTGACTTGTGTGTATTGTAGTTAGATTGTGACTTGCACAGATTGTCATGTATTGTGACTTGTGTGTATTGTAGTTAGATTGTGACTTGCACAGATTGTCATGTATTGTGACTTGTGTATATTGTAGTTAGATTGTGACTTGCACAGATTGCCATGTATTGTGACTTGTGGGAATTGTCATTGGAATGTGACTTGCATTGATTGTCAATTGCAGAGGATTTCATACAATGTGACTTGCAAAAATTGTCTTTCAATTTGTATTTTATAAATTATCATATAATTTCTTTTATTGCTATGATCTGATTGGCACAGTTTAATCAGATTGTTGAATATCTGATGATGTGACTTACACATATTTTATTTAAGTGAGACATTCATATATTGCTGTGTGCATGTTACACATATATACTCACATTATGACAGGATCTTATTGAATTTATAGATTGTGTTATGTTCATTTTATAAGTTGAATCAAATTGCCTTTGATCATATGTCATGACATAAAGATTGCCTTATATCTTGACCTTTAACATGTCTTATCTGGCATCACTCAACACCAGCAATTTCACCTCAAGCTACTGCATGAACTCAACCTTAACCTTACAATTATAGTCACTCAGCGGCTACCTTGATATACATGTAATAGATGGACAATCAACTTGACATTTATCATACGAAATTAGTCGAGGCAGTCTGACAGCACGTATTTGTAGAAAGGCCGTCGATACAACTAGTTCATTGTTGCCTGTCATAAGCAGTGCTGTTCCCATGCAATTGTCTCTTGTTTGTGAACCACAGGCAATGCAGTGAAACAGAAAAAATGCAGAAACAATTGTTTATGCGGTGAATGGTTTCATAAAAGGTTTCATCTGACTTTAATGACAGGAATCATCCCTCCAGATGTAACACGGACTCACACACGAGGGCGGTTTCATCTTACTGTATGGCTTCTCAATACCTTCATGTCTTTGAATAAGCAGGTTATTAGCTCGAGAGAGATATCAGGCATTGTTATGGCTGTTGCAACTGCCTCCAGAGAGTGTGGGGGTGTGATACCTTTATAGAACCACGCTCTTGAATCCTCCGATCGTTTACTAAGAGAAGCAACTCCTGCCAATCATCACACTCTTCCATGTAATTGAGGGATATAAGGCTGTGTGTCATTTTGAAGAGGTATTTGCCAGTAACAAGTCGTGTTCACAAGAACTTTAATCAATGTTGATTCACCGGAGTCACATTGGTCCAATTTGATGCCCACTGAGCTATGTTTCTAAATCCAAACAGTGAGTCGCACTTTATCATTACAATTATGTTGTACGAATTTAGCAACAGTTAGATGCGTAGTGCGTGGAGTGTATTGTTCCATGTGTTTGGCAGTGGATTAGTGTGAGCGTGTCTTGTAGCGCCGTCGTTATTGACCGGCGTTTGAAGCCACCAATTTAACCTACAAGCAAGTGTGCTTTGCTTAGTTGATGAACGATAACACACATGAAGCCACCGCACTAGTTTTTATCAGCCCTAAGGTGAGTGGTGTTGTCAGCGATTCTATGATATTGAATGATTGGGTGAACATTCTCATAATTGAAATATTTAAAAATATTTTTTAACCTGTTATAAGGAAGTTTTCATTTTGTATTTACAAATGGGATTGAGAAAAACTTGAAGTATTATCAGTATCAACATTTTTTTATTTTGAGATGAAATTTTTCATTAAGATATTTTTTATCATTTTAAAACAGAAGTAAGTAAAATATAATAGAGAAACTGTTAGAATCATCCTATGGTAATTCATGATATAAAACAAACTTTTTAAGAGTTATTGAGTAGAATACATAATTTTACATATTTTCATAGAAGAAAATTTTTTGATTCTTATTGAATGGTAAATACAATCCTACTTATTTTCCCATTCAAATCGATGAAAGAAAAAAATCAAATATTTTACTGTTAAAATGATCTGTTTCTTATTGGGAAATATTTTTTCTCTCAAGAAAATAAGATTGAAATAAACATTTCCTTACCTTTTAATGTTGTAAGGGGTTTCGGTTTGATAACTTATGTTATAAGAAAATAAGATTGAAAAAAGTATTTTAACTATTAGTCTTTAGTTTTCAGTTTGATAACTTATATCATAATTAATAACACTAATCATAACAATAACATCTATAACTCTGGCTTGAAATGGAACATAATAATAAATTTAAAACAAGGCCAGTAAATGTTATTGTTACTGGTTTGTTAGGGTGTTAGGGTTAATTTAATCAAGTAACACAACAGTTAGATTGTACAGAAACACTTAATGCTTTTAACCTTTACCACTTCAGAAGACTTGAAGGGTACCAAGTTGAAGAACTTTAACAATATCAAGTAAAGGGCGCAGTTTGCCATTTCTTAATGGACTTTCTTGTTAAATGTCATTCAACTTAACACAATTTGAAGATTTATATTATAAATTTTTCTTTCATATTGAATATGGGTTTTGTTATACTGCCTTAGATTTTGATAGTTTATGGTGTTGTATCTAAAAACATTTATTTTATAAAATGTTTTGTCATTTTATCAAAAACAGCTGTCTACTTTAATTGTCCTCTGTGTTTTCAAATAGGATTCATATCATTGTATTGTGATAATTCCTGAAATTTTCAGATCGTCATATTGTCGATGATAACCTGTTTAATGATAAATCCTTTGCTATTTCCACTAAATTGATGAATATGAGCTATTTGCAGAAAATAGTTAAATATGGTCTCATACATGTTACTGTTGTAACTCACTATATATATATGTCAAGGTTCTTCACGTTACAAAACCATATTAAATCCTGAAATGTATTTCTGCATGTAGGATATTCAAAAACATAATTTCATGTCTTGATCCATTTGTAATTGTCAAAACTAAGCTTTAACATAAAAAGTGATTATAGAAGTGAAGTTTCTAACCTCCTTAAAGGTTTTGAAAGTAAACTAACAGAAATAGTAAATATTAATGCTTATCAAAATGTAATGTTGATTTATTAAGTATAAATTATAAAGGCTTCTTAATTACTTCATCATAGAATATAGTGAGAGAATGAATTTTGTTGTTTAGTTGGGTAATTTTGCAGTCATCAGCAGCGTCATAGACTCTATTTAAGAATATCATCTAATTCAACTGTTTGAAAGATTTTCCAAGTATTTTAACTTATTTTTGTTTTAAATTTGTCCAAGTGAACATTTAGATAGAACACATCCACTGCTGTTCCTTTACCTACTTATCATATCCCCTGCAAAGCTTTGTGTGAGACATAATGTTTTCTGCTACATCCGTGGTTCCAAAATGCTTTCATTTCCGGGCTATATCGTTCAATATTTTGTTACAAAACTTGGAATTTGATTAGATCTAGTGGTGAAGTGGTGCCTTTTGCTTTTTGGGATATTCTGAAGTTTTATTTTTTTCTGATTTCCATAGATGAATTTCAAGTTAGTGCATTATGGGGTGTTGGATCCGTTTCCTGACTTTATTTTTTTTCCACGAAACTTGGTTCATGGCCAAATCTAATGGTTGAGTTGTGACTTTCGCTATTTTGGTCATTCTCAATTTTCAACTTTGCTGGTTTTTTGGTAACAATTTGAAACAAATTGAACATACTGCAAAATGAGCCACCGAAAGGGAGGATAATTGAACCATAGACATAGAAAATTTGATGTTGAAATTATTTGAGAAATTATGGTATAACTTGTCATTAGATGTACAACCTGTTTCGTTCATTTAGGGTCCACCTGGTATGTTCATTAGAGGTACCACCTGGTATCCTTGCGTGCAGCTGGAACTTATTCTAACGTCCAACATCCCAACACCTGCTGTGAAAATATTCTCCAAAAGTTGTTTTTCTCAGTTAATTGATGGCTGTCTTTCAAAAGACATTTCTTAAAGTAGAAAGTTGCTTTTCTATATAAAGCAATATTTCAGTACAAAAAAAATTCAAACTGGCTTGATTGACAGCCAAGCACATTTGAAACTGGCTTGATTGACAACCATTTGTGGTTAGATGATCCTTAATCTTTTTAGTCCATTCGGAATTAAGTGATTTTTGTTATATGCATGGAAGTAATGTTGTGCTAAGTGTTTGTGTTTAAATACTCTGTTCTAAATAAAATCATTAAAATATGTCAATAATCATAGAATAGCAGTTGATAACACACCACTCATAATCAGCATAACATATTAATAATCATCATGTTCATAGCACTGCAATACCAATATGGTAATGTTCTTTTTAGCTTTTATAACACATTACAGTTTCTTCATAACAGCGCATTGGTTCTTGGTTCAACATAAGTGTTAATTTTTCATTAAAATTTAATTAACAAGTAGGTGTTTTCCAAATGAATAACTAACAATTCAACATTTATTTTTTTAGATAGGATGAATACAAGATATGAATTATGATAAAAGATGTTCCGTAAAGGTCACGTCTAAATCCACTGAAAACTGAATTAACTGCGTGGTACAAAGTGACAAAACATTAAACGTAAATTCACAGAAAATTATGTTCGGCAGCAAAGACCATTTGAAGAGACTAATTTGATTGGTTAGAGAGGCTTTGTCTGACATTGGTGTAAATGCATGATTTATATGATAAAGACGGAACGTGTGATGCCATTACTGGAAGTGTTAACATTGTGTTCCGCGACAATAGCAACATATGTCACATTAATTGATTATGCAAGTGAGGGCAGTTCACATATAGATAGAGACAGTATCTATAGCCGCAGGTTCGTGATCATTGTCTTGGGGATAGGCCAACAAATATTTGATTTGATAGTCTTCTCTTTTCAAGTGTAAGTACACAATCATTTATGTTGTGGTCCAGAATTCATTTGCAGTGTTTTTCTATAATTTTCTTTTTAATGACTAGTATTCCCTTTGATGTTGTTGCTTTCAAAAGAAACTTGAATAAACCTAGCTTTTAAGGAAGGTTATGAATATTATATTATAAAGTGTTTGTTTATACTTAAGTTAATTTGCTTGCTTCATATTGAATGTTGCTTTGATGATTAAATTTTCAGTGTTTGATAAGCATTACTTTGAATAATTGATAATTGTTGATAGATAATATTTCTCACTGTATATCATGTAAACAATTCAAGAAAAAATTTCTGTTATTATGAATGCTGAAATAACACTATTTGTCATTTTATTGCTGACAATTTGATGTAGATATCTAAGTTTTATTGATATTTTGTGGAATAGATTTATGAAAGTTAGCTTGAATTGTTGAATTATCTTGCTTGCTCATGATGAAAGTGTAATTGTAGATATTAATCTTATATAAGGTTCCCGGTATATCTATATACAGAATGAGCAGGTTCAAATAAAGGCAATATTGAGATAGCCTTCCATCATATGTATTAATTACTAAATCAACCAACCAGGCAGATAAGAAAGAGTTTAGTGGTTATCAGCATCGTTTTCTTCTGTTATGGTGGAATAAAATATAGGATATCTGTCTTTTATTGACTTTTACCATTATCACAATGAGTATGCACCACGCATGAGAATATTCAACTTTTCTACCTCACGTGATGAGGAAACCATGGTATTTGTCCAATGACAGAGATTCCATTTATTGTCTGATTAAAGCCTTGAAATTACTCCAAGACGGGCTGAAAGGCTTGGAAGAGCTTGTTGCATAGTACCAGTCATATGAGAATTTGTTATGTCAGACTATTTTACATGACGTCAAACTCTTGAACTTATCGTCATTTGTTACGTTAAAGTTTATACCCACTCAGTAAAGTGACTATAAAGGTTATCAACAATGTAGCCATGGTTTATTTCACAGCAAGAACAGGATATCTTACTTTCAATGATATGCTAAATCTACAAATCTTTTTCACCTCAAACCTCAAATATTCTTCTTGGCATTTATGCCAGACAGTTAATGTCAAAGTTATGTCTCAAGAAAATAGTAACATTATAAGTGATTTATAAAGTTTTGAAGACATAGATGGTAACCTTTTTCATGCATTTCAAATGGATTGAAAGAGCTTTGGATCAAAGAGTATGGTTTACTTTGATATGTGATTCTTTTCTTTCCCTTCACCCAACTGGATCCAATTATCAAAACCACCTTGTTTTTCTTGTTTAGGAATATACTTCATGAAAGAAGATAAACCCCTTCTTTTATTTCTTTTTAGTGAGAAATAAAATTAAGTGAATTAATCCAAACTATTGTTGCAGTCAAAATTGAATTTCATAGTCTTCAAGATAAAATATTATTATCCTTTATTAGAGAAATAGAAAATATTAACTGAAAGTATTAAGATATGGAATTTTAGAAGCTTAAAGTTCAAGTTTTATTATCCTTTATTAAAAAAATTTAAAATATTGAAGTGAAAATATTAAAATATGTTCAACCCCTTTTGTACTGGTGATTCAGATATCAATTGCTGATATTTGTGGTGTTATTTATGTGTTGTCTTTTATTTAACAAAATCACATCTTAATGCTTGAATTATGCCGATTTCATACACTGAATAGAGTCAAGTGAAATGCAAAGATTCTGCAACAATGAAATGATAACGGCAATGTGATAGTCTTGGAGGCAGCTGGCGCCTTGATCTACTTCCTGTATGGATGACGGGCTTGTTTCATTCATTGTAGTAGAATGCAGGTCTGTGCTGTCAATTACAGAAACTCGAAGACATTAGTAAAGAATCAGAAACACCTGTTAAACTTTGCCTACAGTTGGAAGCTAATTGTGTGTATATCTCTTTGACTGTCCCACATGGCCTATACAGGTTGTGGGATCCCCAGGGAGTTTAGCATTGGGAATGATGAAGTAGCCTGTACAGTTATACAGGGTTTCGTCAAGCCTGGAAAAAGCCTTGAATTTGACAAATTGGCCTTAAAAAGACTTCAAATCCTATTTAAACCTTAAAAGGCTTAGTAAACACTTAAAAGTTTTTAAAAAGCCTTAAATTCACAATGAACATTATTCCTTCTTATTTAGTTGTATGTTTAATCCATGTGTGAAATAGCTGAAAAATTGCTGAAAACATGATAAACCCCAACTCACTCACTCACTTATGTTCATGCAATGAAATCAAGATCATTTTTACCAAACTTAAAGGGGGTCTGCAACCTGAATTTTTAACTTCCAGAGTTTATTAGCAGGGCGCCGAAAGAGACGGTGTGCTCAGTAGGGACAAAATCGTTTGGTTACGAACCGCTTAAAGCTGGCAACCAGTACCAAGTTTGTGTCACGTGACCCCCCCTTACCCGTCTGGACGCTCTCATTAACGATGGTCAATTAGGTTTCACAAACTAGGTTGTTGATTCCCTTTTAGTGCAATCATTATGTAAAGAATCAGTTCAGAATCTAATGATTTATGTGTCTGATTTATCATTAAATAAGGTACGTCATTCAGTTTAGGGTCATATCATCAGTACTGAATCCTTACTGAATGTGATAATTTCAGAATCATATAGTTTAGAACAGAATCATGATATAAAGTGAATCATTCATATCAGAATCATATAGACAGATTATATATACAAGTTACAGTTATATCATCATACAGTTCAGAACCTTACAAAAAAAAACCTCTCATTAACATAAATGTTGCAGGACTGTTTTCGTTTAACCGTTCCACAAAGAAACGACTGAAATTAGGAATTATCAGCAGGCAACATTTTTGCAGTTAACTCATTGCTGTACATGTTTGGTTTAATGAGCAACAACCGTTCCTCTTGTTAGGTGATGTTTTACTCAAAGAAAAACACTGCGGCAATGTTTCTAAACAATTGTGGAACTTTTATTTCTTTTGTAGGAGGCATAATGTTTTACATCAGAAGGAACTATTCAGAATAAAATATGATTCACATCAGAAGGAATTATTTAGATTAAAATCATATGATTTGAGCATAAGGAATTATTTAGAATAAAATCATATGATTTGATTATAAGGAATTATTTAGAATAAACCATATGATTCACATGAGAAGGAATTATTTAGTATGAAATCACATGATTTACATCAGAAGGAATTATTTAGTATGAAATCACATGATTCACATCAGAAGGAATTATTTAGAATAAAACCAGTATGCTCACTTAGATCTACAATGCACCCATTACACAATCAGATAACTCAGTTCAGGACTTGGTAGTTTACACATCAGAATACTTTATTATGTAGTTTAATACATACAGTAATTCAGTAAATTGTGTTTCGTGCTGCAGGCAATTTACACACCATTATATATCCTGATAATCATAAATGGGACAATAGATGTTTATCATTGAGAGGTAACGAGGTGTGCACCTTCTTTGAACTACCTGTGACGAGTTTACCTGACAACTTGACTACTGATATGAACATCTATTTCCACCTTTTTATACTGAGGGTTCATTGTTATTTCCAGTGTTCTGTCCTATGGCTGTAGGAAGCAATAGGAAGGATAGAGTAACTGTTTTTGAGAAAAACAAGGACATGTTTGTGTGGGTGGGAGAACTGAAAGATAAGCAGTTGGCATCATGCCCCCGGATCAATCCATTTTGAAGCAAATCTGATCATTATGTCTGTAGCTATTTTTGATATTGGCAGTTCCAATCTATAATCAAACAGTCATAAAATTGTCGAAGATTTGTAACATTACCAGGGTAACTTACTGATGTAAACAGAAATGATTTATATACAATATTGTAATGCCTCTTTGAATTACTCTTCCAAATCTTAAAGGGGCAGTAGCAGGTTTTTTGAAAATTTTATATTATCAATTTTTCACTGATAATTGTACGTTTATGCTGAATGTTTTTTTTATAGTGTCAAATATCTCATTACACAAACTAATTATCCATATTTGGAGAACAAACTATTAAGATTCACATAAAGTCCATTGGCGGCCATTTTTGTGTGAACACCTTTAATTCATTTTGTGTAAGAAAAGGAATTGCATGGTTAAACTTTACATTGTATATTTGATTTATTACTGCTTCATTTAGTTAAAATGCATTATCTTTTAATTTGGAATCATTTATTTTCATTTTCTTGACATTACCTTATATTCCCTCTAAAAAGTGCTACTTCCCCTTTAATGCTTATGTCCAGTATAATCTTTCTACAAACTTGTTTACTCAACTGGTAGTTTCATAAGGTTTGCTTAAAACAAGGAATCTGGACAAACAATTGTCAGCGTAATTCTTATTTTGGTTAGGAAAGAGTTGGTTTCTAATCTTCAAAGTTTTTTCAGTAAAAGAAACAGAGGTGCCTACCATTACGATTTCTCCGTAATTATTACGATTTTGACACTTGAATTACTGCATTACGGTGCGGTCTCTAAAACTACGATTTCCTAAAAAATATAAAACTTACCAACATTATTTCACGTTATTTATTATCAAAAAACAACATCGAAACGATCAGCTGCGAGAGTGCACTCATTTCCGGAAATCGCCCACGTCAGCTTGCCTCTGATTGGTCTACTCTTAAATTGAAAACTCCGCGCAGTGCCCTATCGTGTTGAAAGCTCGATATTTACAGGTTAAACGATCGCTGTGTGGAGCTCTGAGTCTCTGACGTCATATCCTTTCTACGGATTTCAAACAAAATGGCGAGTCAAAGTTCGAATTTAAAGCGAAAATCTGAAGAAAAAGGCACGTTTTTGAGTAAAGCCAAAGTAACTAAAGTGTCTCAAACATATCGCGAAGCTTATTCATCAACGTGGCCCTGTTTGAAACCATCTACAAAAGGGGGGAAGTTTCGTGTTTTGTGGAACTTGTGGATCGCATTTAAGTATTGCTCACGGCGGTCGAGATGACTGTAGACGTCACGTAAGTTCTAAAAAACACCAGGAACTTTCTATTATGAATAAAAACTGTAAGTCTATGGATTCTTTCATGAAATGTGCCGAAGATCAAGACAACAGAGAACTTGCTGTCATAAATGCAGAAACCAAATTCGCCGAGGTCATAGTAGAAATGAATTTGCCAATAACCTTGTCAACTGTAATGACACAGGTTTTTCCTCAAATGTTTCCTGATTCGGATATTGACCTTATACTTCTTTAGTGTTTATTTGTTTTAATAATTCAATTTTTAGACTTAGATATATCATTACTGAAAGGTCCCCCAAATTACTGAAAAATGCCATACTGTACATCACTGACTACTGACAGGGCACTTTTAGGGTAGGCACCTCTGAAGAAAGTAATAAGTCAATTATCATGCATCATATATATATACTTATTTGAAAATCTAAGCATTCAGAAATATCTTTGAACCTGTCAGCCAAGATTATCTTGGAACAAGAACAGTCACAATATAATCTGAAGTCAGACATCAATGATAGACATTCATTATTTTACTCATTTATTCAGTCATGGATAAACCAACTCAAATTACCCATTTCCAGTGACAGATGACATACTGCACTGCTACCATGCTATATGTGGAGGAAGGAGACAGACAAATTATAGCCTGTCTGGACACTCATCTACATGTCAGTGGACGCATGTACGTTATAAACAGATGATGAACAGATCAGCTTCTCATCTTCCATTTGGTCTGTCCACTGCGAGCTTGTCTTCTCCTTATGTAATGCATCAGAGTTGTCTCTGGTCTGTCCACTGTAAGTTTGTCTTCTCCTTATGCAGTGCATCAGAGTTGTCTCTGGCCTGTTAACTGGAAGCTTATCTTCGCCTTATGCAGTGCATCAGTGTTGTTTCAGTGTCTCTTGTCTGTCCACTGGAAGTTTGTCTTCTCCTTACTCATCAGAGTTGTCTCTGGTCTGTCCACTGTGAGCTTGTCTTCGCCTTATGCAGTGCATCAGAGTTGTCTCTGGTCTGTCCACTGTAAATTGTTATTTTCCTTATGCAGAATTGTCTCAGTGTCTCTGGTCTTAGTCAAGCACCAAGACCATGGAATTTTGTTCTTTTGCAGAAGTGATATCCTAAACATATCAATGTTACCTTGTTTGTAGTTAATAACATTTCTCTGAGGTACCTGTCTTATCTTTAATGAAGTAATTGTTTTAGATAATTGTTTTTCTGAGACTATATGAGTCTTCGCAGGTCTGTCCAATGCAACTTTTTCTTCTCCTTGTCTCACAGTGTCTCTGAACTTTGGAAGTGTTGGGGAATTCTAACCATAATCATAATGGAATAGTGATAACCTACCACCATTACAGATATTTTGTCAGAAATGGTATATTTGATTTTAATGTTGTATTGTAACTTGTTAGTTTACTCTTACTTACAATTATTGCAAATATTTTGACACTGATAGAAGTCAGTTCTTAGAATTGATAAATAGTCAAAGTTCAAGGTCTTGAAGACCTTAGTATTGGTGTTTAGATCCTTGTGTAATTCTATAATAGTAACATTTGTATCTTTGATTACTGTTGACAATGTTAGGGTTCCTTTTATCAGGCTCATGCAGTTCTTGAAATAGTTCCTGGTAATGTAAAATAGTTCAAGATCCTGCTGGATTCTTTAAATTGTTCCTGGTAATGTAAAATAGTTCAGGATCCTGCTGGATTCAGGATTCTTTAAATTGTTCCTGGTAATGTAAAATAGTTCAGGATACTGCTAGATTCAGGATTCTTTAAATTGTTCCTGGTAATGTAAAATAGTTCAGGATCCTGCTGGATTCTTTAAATTGTTCCTGGTAATGTAAAATAGTTCAGGATCATGCTGGATTGTTTAAGTTGTTCCTGGTAATGTAAAATAGTTCAGGATCCTGCTGGATTCTTTAAATTGTTCCTGGTAATGTAAAATAGTTCAGGATCCTGCTGGATTCTTTAAATTGTTCCTGGTAATGTAAAATAGTTCAGGATCCTGCTGGATTCAGGATTCTTTAAATAGTTCCTGGTAATGTAAAATAGTTCAGGATCCTGCTGGATTCTTTAAATTGTTCCTGGTGATGTAAAATAGTTCAGGATCCTGCTGGATTCAGGATTCTTTAAATTGTTCCTGGTAATGTAAAATAGTTCAGGATCCTGCTGGATTCTTTAAATTGTTCCTGGTAATGTAAAATAGTTCAGGATCCTGCTGGATTCAGGATTCTTTAAATTGTTCCTGGTAATGTAAAATAGTTCAGGATCATGCTGGATTGTTTAAGTTGTTCCTGGTAATGTAAAATAGTTCAGGATCCTGCTGGATTCTTTAAATTGTTCCTGGTAATGTAAAATAGTTCAGGATCCTGCTGGATTCTTTAAATTGTTCCTGGTAATGTAAAATAGTTCAGGATCCTGCTGGATTCAGGATTCTTTAAATAGTTCCTGGTAATGTAAAATAGTTCAGGATCCTGCTGGATTCTTTAAATTGTTCCTGGTGATGTAAAATAGTTCAGGATCCTGCTGGATTCAGGATTCTTTAAATTGTTCCTGGTAATGTAAAATAGTTCAGGATCCTGCTGGATTCTTTAAATTGTTCCTGGTAATGTAAAATAGTTCAGGATCCTGCTGGATTCAGGATTCTTTAAATTGTTCCTGGTAATGTAAAATAGTTCAGGATCCTGCTGGATTCTTTAAATTGTTCCTGGTAATGTAAAATAGTTCAGGATCATGCTGGATTCTTTAAATTGTTCCTGGTAATGTAAAATAGTTCAGGATCCTGCTGGATTCTTTAAATTGTTCCTGGTAATGTAAAATAGTTCAGGATCCTGCTGGATTCAGGATTCTTTAAATTGTTCCTGGTAATGTAAAATAGTTCAGGATCCTGCTGGATTCTTTAAATTGTTCCTGGTAATGTAAAATAGTTCAGGATCCTGCTTGATTGTTTAAGTTGTTCCTGGTAATGTAAAATAGTTCAGGATCCTGCTGGATTCTTTAAATTGTTCCTGGTAATGTAAAATAGTTCAGGATCCTGCTGGATTCTTTAAATTGTTCCTGGTAATGTAAAATAGTTCAGGATCCTGCTGGATTCAGGATTCTTTAAATAGTTCCTGGTAATGTAAAATAGTTCAGGATCCTGCTGGATTCTTGAAATTGTTCCTGGTAATGTAAAATAGTTCAGGATCCTGCTGGATTCAGGATTCTTTAAATTGTTCCTGGTAATGTAAAATAGTTCAGGATCCTGCTGGATTCAGGATTCTTTAAATTGTTCCTGGTAATGTAAAATAGTTCAGGATCCTGCTGGATTCTTTAAATTGTTCCTGGTAATGTAAAATAGTTCAGGATCCTGCTGGATTCTTTAAATTGTTCCTGGTAATGTAAAATAGTTCAGGATCCTGCTGGATTCTTTAACTTTACTAAAGACAAGCACAATAATGGACAGATCTCTGTGTGTTAAGAAGATGATCTGCTGAAAGGTGATTTTAGTTTTGTGTAAGCAAATGCTGGAATGTGAAATAAATTGTTTCTTTTGTGTTCAAGCTAGCTTTGCATCAAAAATTATTTGCAAACCAAACAGTGTTGGCGTTAAAATAGAAATTGAATTCTGTTCTTTACAGAGGAGCAATTTCTGTGCAAAAATAAGTGTTTGTTTACATTATTGCTTTATTTTCTTGAGATTGTGTGTTAAGTAAATGGTAAATATCGTTTAGGTAAATTGTTGTTCATAGAAAATTTAAAAGCTGTCTTTTGAAAAACTTTGAGTTTTGACTCTGCAATAATGACTCTCCTTACCTTATTCTGCTGATAGGATTTATTATAGAAAAAATCAATCTCAATCTTATGTAAAAGTTAAATGACTACGTAACTGAGAAAATCATCTATATATTGATGAGATATGTTAAAACAACCTTTCCCTTGGATCCAAATTTATTTTTAAGACAATAACTCATTATTATCATTCATAAATCTTGGCAGAAGTCATTTCCAAGGCAAATCAATGACGTGCTTTCTTCTGAAATGTACATTTTATGTAGATAGTCATTGATAGCTCTTGATGTGATTTTGTTATTGATTGTGTGCTGGCAATAACTTAATGATTGAAGCGATACACCTGCGTCATCAGAGATATATAACAATCAAAGGTGGTCTGTTTTGTGTTATAACAAGCTTCAGGGAATAATAATGAAGATTACAGACTTGGTGAAAATATGACAATATGAATCATCATTTGATATAGATCTTCTTGATTTTATATAAGATTATAGAGAAGAGTTATGACAATAATGAACTTAACTCTGTGACAAGCTAGTATCTTTACAATTATTGAAATGAATATATCTATTTCTATCCACAAGGTCATCAATAATTCTGTAGGATACTGAAAATCAAAAAGGCTAACTTGGTCATGGAAAGACAGTTCCATAGATGTCCCCACAAATCAATCTGACATAAATTGTCCCTCCTGTTACGACCTCCTGCTAGTGATCATATTCAATGTTCGTCTTTATGACAAAAACTTCTGCGATCAATGCTCGTTTGTGTCTTTGAAGCTCAGCTCTAAAGGGAAATTAGGGCTATTATAATCCATCCTTTTATCGTTTTATCACTGACAGCGGAAATACACGACCATCTTGTTGCCTGGTTTATAAAAAGCTTAAGATCTTATCTAGGCTTCATTGTTTGTCCAAAGATAAGCTTTGTTGATTTTGAATTTCTGAAGTTTTATTCACGACTTATTTGTGCTTTTTGTTAGTTTAGCATTGGCACAAAATTAATGTAACAAATGTTAAATGTAACAATATCTGCAATGGGAGATTATGTTCAAATGTCTCAGGGGCACTTAGACCTGTGCACAGCTTAGTTAAACCGCTATCAGAGTAGTTCAGCAACTTGGACATAGCTCCCTGGATGGATGGGTGACCCCAAGGTGAATGGGGTTAGATGGTAATGGAGCATAGAGCGTCCACAGAATGGAGATTTGACACTATATAAAAGCTATCCAGATAAAGATAATGTGTCAGAAGAAATTTTACTTCTTAGAATTTTTTATGATACTACGACACATTGTAAGGGGCATATTGTCCTTGGTATGGGTGACTCTTGACCCCCAAAGCGACTATTGCAATATCGATAATCTATAATGAATAACTATTGCAATAGTAATAGTCCATTGTTAGGTACTATTGCGATAGTTTATCAATAAAGGAAAGGCAGATTTTGCTGTTTTGTTTGTGATGATTTCAAATTCGGCCGCACTCTTGTTCGGTAGACATATATTAACCTTTGATAAAGGAATTGCACAATTAACACAAATATAAGACCTTTTTGTTATAAAATCAACATTTTTAAAAATGAAAATATATATGGTTCATATAGAGTAGGATATGTCAAAACATAATAAATAATATTGATTGATATGTGTTAATGATTATGACATTTTATTCAAATCATTATTTTCAAATGTTAGATAAATAAGATAACTTAAGCAAATTGGAATGTTTAGATATTTGTGTGATCTTCTATTTTAATCCTTTCAAACTAGATCATATTCATGCGAAAATGTTTTTTTCAAAAGATATAGAGATTATTACCCGAGGAAGTGTGTCATATGACTTTTACGAAACGAGTGTGAATTTTTGTATTACCCGAGCGAGAGCGAGGGTTATACACAAATTTGCACGAGTTTCGTAAAAGTCTTATGACACACTTCAGAGCGTAATAATTTCTTTATTACCTATTTTATTCAATTTAACCATCTTAGAAATATCCAAGAAACGGGCCGCTTCCCTTGCGACGGCCGGCTACGGTGACGTCACGAACAATGGTGTTATGACGTCACAGGCAAAAGTGATATGTGCACTAGTGCTCATATTGAAAATACGGCACCACTTATTTTCAACCATATGGGTAATAAATAAGAATATCAAACATTGACAGAAATATCATAAAGCATACTTTTAACATATGTTTTGAAGAAATCCCATTAATTAGAAGTTTTAGTAAGTTGGATTCTAATGTATGGTACAGGGATGCAGAAATCGGTCTATTTGCCGGACATGTCCGATTGGGAATTCAGTTTGACCGATTGAAAAAGTGACCTGTCGGACATTCAAGGAGTCATTTGACCGATTGAAGATAATCAAAGAATTACTAACAAACAGATAAACAAGCCTGAGTTGACTAACAAGCAATCAATAAAGGCCGATGAAATGCCCCGCTTGTGTCGATCATAATTGTAATGAAAACACGAACCGGTCATCAATGAAACAACTAATCCATTCAAACGACATAATTACCTTGTTATCTTTAATTATTGGATCATCTCAGTGTCATGCATTGAGTAAAACAAGTCACTAAGGCCAAACTTTTTTTAAAAAGACATCAAACAACTTCACATCGTTATTTTACATGCTGTTACTTTTTCCTCCCTCCACTAACTTCACAAGCTCCATGCATTGACTTTGCAAGCAGTGTTGGGAGCTTTCATTACTGCAGGGAGGTGAAAGGAACAGCAGGATTACTGCAGTGATAGGGAAACGAAAACAGGCTGATCTGTTGGCAAGTTTGACAGGCTAAAAAAACTTATGCAGTGTGTGTCAAGTAGTTGATATGCATCATAACTTAATAGAATTATATTTAAAACAGCCAAAGTAATTTTATTTTACTCAATGTAATGTATTTTCAGTGTTTTATTTTTGCATTGCATTGCATGCGTTGCTATAAATAGATCTGTACATCGTCTGCTTTCCAGTTAATATTAGATTCTAAGCACCTGGCATTTTTTACTGAATAACTGACACTATTGAAACTTGATTATTTATTTAAATTATAAACATATTCACATACCTAGGCCTAAACATCATAGTAATAAGTAAATTACTGAGTAATAATTTTAGACTTAAATTTAGTCTATGAAATATTTCCACATGTTCAATCGTGGATTTACGTGAGATAAAGCACCAAAATTTATTACAAAATATCATTATTCATCGACTTATACGTGGAATGTCCGATTGGCAAAAATTTGAATCTGCATCCCTGGTATGGTATCTCATAATGTATTGGTTAAAGGGGCAGTAGCACGTTTTTAGGGGGAATATAAGGTGATGTCAGAAAAATGAAAATAAATGGCTCCAATCTAATGACAATGAATTTAAACTAAATGAAGCAGTAATAAATCAAATATATAATGTTAAGTTAAGCCATGCGATTTCTTTTATTACACAAAATGAATTAAAGGTGTTCACACAAAAATGGCGGCCAATGGGTTTTATGTGAATCTTTATACTTTGTTCTCTGACTATGGTTGATTGGTTTGTGTAATGATATTTTTGACACTATCAACGTAATACATTTAGTATTAACATACAATTTTCAGTGAAAATTTGAAAATACAAAATAGTCAAAAAACGTGCTACTGCCCCTTTAAAGGGATTGATAACTTATAAAAAAAATGTGTGATTGTGAGTTTGGTTAAAGGAGATATTTTACCTCAATATCCTTTGCATAAACATTATTCACTAGAACTTCCTAAGAAAAATATTTTAAAAAGTTTGTTACTGTTACTGGAATGTCATATTATGATTTTTGTTCTTTTTCTATTTTAACTGTACAATAGCAACTGAACTTTTGTAATTACAAGTGGTTAAAAAACAGATATATCGATGATATGTCCTCTGGCTTATATTTCCAAAAAAAATTGGACAAATAAGAAAACAACTAAATTCTTTTTTTAAAGATTAATTTACATAAATTGGCCAACTTTTCTTAGTTTTACTGACCTACTTCTTATGTGGGGATTATAATCTTGTAATTTTCTTAGCTATTGGCTGAAATATTGCCAAAACAACGTTTGACTCCAACTCACTCACTTATCTATAAGTTGTTATTAGTATGTGAAGCAGGTCTATTTCTTTGTTTATGACGTGACGTAATGTTCGACATCAAATATGGAGCACAGTGGTGTAGTGGTTAGCATGCGGGCCTCTAACTCCAGAGACCCGGGTTCTAATCTTGGGGGAGACACCAAAGATTTGTTACCTTGATCTCATTCTGTGTTGTGTCCCTGGGCAAGGCACTTCATCCACATTGCACTCAGTCCATCCAGCTGTTAAAATGGGTACCTGAAAAGAGGATGTACTGATCTACGTGACTATAGCGCTTAATAGCAGCTGTGAATGTACAATCATCAAGGTAATGATGCAGGTAGCGCTTATTATTAGATTTTCTTGCGCCGTCATCGTTGATATCAATAGGGACCTATATGTGTTCATATAAATTTTGTATCAATTAACCCATATTATAGCCTCCTGCCTGTAATTATCTCTTTATGTGAACCATACAAGATAAGGCTAACAAGTTATCAATAAAATTGCTTGTCATTTAATTCATAGTTTTCTTCTGCTTTGTGTAGAATTTTTAGCTCATCAGGACTGAAAGTTCAGATGGGCTTATGGCATGGCCCGTCGTCCGGCGTCCGTCCGTCCGGCGTCCGTCGTCCGTCGTCCGTCCGTAAACTTTTGACACTTTCGACTTCTCCTTATGAACCATACACATGAGAGAGCTGAAATTGTGTGTACAAGTACCTTAGCATATGGAGATTCTAATTTGTAACTTTGGTGACCCTGTGACCCCGAAAAGGGTCACAGGGGTCACAACTTTAAAAACCTATTTTCATCTTCTTCTCCAGTTCCAGAAGGACTAGAGAGTTGAAATGATATGTGCAGACTCCTTGGCCAATGGGGATTCTAATTTGTAACTTTGGTGAACCTGTGACCCCAAATAGGGTCACAGGGGTCACAACCTTAAAAACCTATTTTCATCTTCTTCTCCAGTTCTAAAAGGACTAGAGAGTTGAAAGTGATATGTGCAGACTCCTTGGACAATGGGGATTCTAATTTGTAACTTTGGTGAACCTGTGACCCCAAATAGGGTCACAGGGGTCACAACCTTAAAAACCTATTTCCATCTACTTCTCCAGTTCCAAAAGGACTAGAGAGTTGAAAGTGATATGTGCAGACTCCTTGGACAATGGGGATTCTAATTTGTAACTTTGGTGAACCTGTGACCCCAAATAGGGTCACAGGGGTCACAACCTTAAAAACCTATTTTCATCTTCTTCTCCAGTTCTAAAAGGACTAGAGACTTGAAAGTGATATGTGCAGACTCCTTGGACAATGGGGATTCTAATTTGTAACTTTGGTGAACCTGTGACCCCAAATAGGGTCACAGGGGTCACAACCTTAAAAACCTATTTTCATCTTCTTCTCCAGTTCTAAGAGGACTAGAGAGTTGAAAGTGATATGTGCAGAAACCTTGGACAATGGGGATTCTAATTTGTAACTTTGGTGAACCTGTGACCCCAAATAGGGTCACAGGGGTCACAACCTTAAAAACCTATTTTCATCTTCTTCTCCAGTACTAAAAGGACTATAGAGTTGAAAATGATATGTGCAGACTCCTTGGCCAATCAGGATTCTTAATTGTAGATTTCGTGACCCCATGACCCCAAATAGGGTCACAGGGGTCACAACCTTAAAAACCTATTTTCATCTTCTTCTCCAGTTCTAAAAGGACAAGAGAGTTGAAAGTGATATGTGCAGACTCCTTGGACAATGGGGATTCTAATTTGTAACTTTGTTGACCCTGTGACCCCAAATAGGGTCACAGGGGTCACAACCTTAAAAAGCTATTTTCATCTTCTTCTCAAGTTCCAAAAGGTCTAGAGAGCTGAAATACTATTTTTCTCCATTAGATGACAGTCTATGGCAAATTTATTTCTCCTTGGATATTTTAGTGTGGACTTCTTTCACTGTCTGATATTGGCGATCTAGAAAGTGCTGAATAATAATACATTTGTTTTGTAATTTTTTTATAGGTTTTCTTGCAATAGGTGACATCAGTTTCATTTTTAGCTCATCTTGCCTGTATAAAGCAAACTTGATATGAGCTACAGAGCTAATGGCTCTATTTTTATCAATCTGAGGGTTTCTTTTAGAATGTGATGCAAGTTCGATTAATATAAACTATCCATCATGGAAAGTCTGTGTTTGAAGGTGCATGTGTATTTCTGTGGTTATACATTGGTGTTGTGTGAATTTCCTCTATTCTTTCATATACATTTTATAGCCAATAAACACTTATTTAGTGACAATTTCATTGTTTTTAGCTCACCTTTACAAAGTAAATGTGAGCTTATGTCATGGCGCTTCGTCCGTTGTCCGTCTGTCTGTCCGTCCGTCTGTCCGTCCGTCTGTCCGTCCGTAAACTTTCACGAAAAAGACTACTCCTCCTAAACGAATTCAGATATCATTCTGAAATTGTAGTATGTTATACCCATGGTGATTCCTCACAGAAAGGTAGATGTTTCAGTTTTGAGAATCCAAGATGGCCGCCATGACAGCCATATTGAATTTTCAATTAGATTTCATGAAAAAGACTACTCCTTCTAAACGAATACAGATATCATTCTGAAATTGTAGTATGTTATACCCATGGTGATTCCTCACAGAAAGGTAGACGTTTCAGTTTTGAGCATCCAAGATGGCCGCCATGACAGCCATATTGAATTTTCAATTAGATTTCATGAAAAAGACTACTCCTTCTAAACGAATACAGATATCATTTTGAAATTGTATTATGTTATACCCATGGTGATTCCTCACAGAAAGGTAGACGTTTCAGTTTTGAGAATCCAAGATGGCCGCCATGACAGCCATATTGAATTTTCAATTAGATTTCATGAAAAAGACTACTCCTTCTAAACGAATCCAGATATCATTCTGAAATTGTAGTATGTTATACCTATGGTGATTCCGCATAGAAAGGTAGACGTTTAAGTTTTGAGAATCCAATATGGCCGCCATGGCAGCCATATTGAATTTTCAATTAGATTTCATGACAAAGACTATTTCTTCAAAACCAATCTAGATATCATTTTTATATTGTAGTATTTTATACCTATAGTGATTCCTCACAGAAAGGTAGACGTTTCACTTTTGAGAATCCAAGATGGCCGCAATAGCAGCCATATTGACTTTTCAGCTGCAGATGACACATCATAATTATTAAATTTTAAGCTTTCATCAAGTGATCACTGGCACCATATAAATTCTCTAATTTGAACTTACTAATCATAATATTATCTTAAATATGGAATATTTAAGATTGTCGTGCAAGTTGTTCTATACTTTTAAGTGTTTCTAAAAAAAATTAAGATGAAAGACAAACATAATTGATTAATTTGTTTAAAATCTTTATGGCAACTAGCTGCAAAAACCAAATCACATTAAACATGTTAAATTTTAAACAATGGTATCTCCCTTATATTCCTTTAAATACCACACATAAGGGGTCAACCAGAGTTCAGATATTCCACTATCCACTAATACACATCCCAAGGCAGGCTGCTAGCATCACAGTGTCAGCTGCTAGTCTGTTGCATAATCAACTTGACCCAATTGATATGGCAGAGCATTATGCTATATGGCCATGGCCCATGTGTATGCAATAAAAGTTATGGACTTGTATTCTCATTACAGTGATATGTTCTTTCTAAGAATAACAACTTACACAAAACTTGTCTACAATAAGCCTTGTGTTTATCAAGATAAGTTGATGTGGAATAAATATGAAAAAAATCGAAAAGGGTTTAGTAAGAAAAGTAAGGAAATTTGATTTGTCATATCTCTCTGCTGATTTGACAATGCAAAAATGTTTACCATTATAGTACTGTATGAGTGTTAAATAAATTGATACTTTAATGAAAGACATCTCATGGTCACTTGACATGTAAATATTATGTGAACAAAATAAACGTGTCTTATGCATTGCTGTGTTTATGACTTTCCTCTCAATCAGTCATTCATTTTCCTTGAAAAATCTGTACTTTTGGGATTCTCAATATCCCATGCAGCATAACCATCAGTGAAATAATCTTGAAATCATATTAATGATTCACTACAAAACAAATGTAAGTGGCCACCATCCTGTAAGTAATGAATGACATTTAAATGGATACACCTAAACCAATCAAGATATCATAATGAAATTAATACGGATGCCCACATAAAAGTAGCATTTTGAAGATTAAAAAGTACAAGATGGTCACCAATTCAGCCATAGATATACAAAAAAGTTATACAAAAACCTACTGCTTGTTAACTTATCATGATTATATCATTCGTGTATTAATGTTTGTTCAAGCTCTAGTCGTTTCCAAAAGAAGACTAGTATTTTAAAAGATAAAAAAATCATGATGGCAGCCATAATCAATTATATAAAAGATGGTTACATGTATAATTAAATAATTTTACCACATCATTCATTTTAAGGTGAGCTTCTGTACCCTCGGTACTTTTATTTTCTTTTATCATAGAAATATGATTGCAACTTATTTAGGTACATTTTCATAAGCATTAACGCATATCATGGTGATATCCATGAAAACATCTTACATGTTCATATAAACCTCAGGTGTCATAATCGTGTCATTTTGGAGGTAATTCTTTTCTCGGGTAAACCTGCTTTCAATGTCACATCGCTTCTCACAGGGACATTCTAGAATATCCCAGGGACATTCTAGAATAATTTTTATTTTTACTTTTTTTATATATTTTAAATTTTATACAAGACTCATAACTTGTAAACATTACGAAACAAACAAATGGATTTGTAAAATTTGAATTTTTAGCTCATCTGGCCTGTAAGGCCCGATGGGCTTATGGCATGGCATGGTGTCCGGCGTCCGTCCGTCCGTCCGTCCGTCCATCCATCCGTCCGTCCATCCGTCTGTAAACTTTGTGGAATTTCGACTTCTTCTCCAGAACCATAAGGCCTAGAAAGCTGAAACTTTGTGTACAGACTCCTTGACTAGTGAGGATTATAAATTGTAGCTTTGGTGGCCCTGTGACCCCTAATAAGGGCCACAGGGGCCACACCCTAAAAACCTATTTTCATCTTCTTCTCCAGAACCATAAAGCCTAGAAAACTGAAACCTTGTGTACAGACTCCAAGGCTAGTGAGGATTAAAAATTGTAGCTTTGGTGGCCATGTGGCCCCTAATAAGGGCCACAGGGGCCACACCCTAAAAACCTATTTTCATCTTCTTCTCAAGAAGCATAAGGCCTAGAAAGCTGAAACTTGGTGTACAGACTCCTTGACTAGTGGGGATTATAAATTGTAGCTTTGGTGGCCCTGTGACCCCTTATAAGGGCCACAGGGGCCACGCCCTAAAAACCTATTTTCATCTTCTTCTCCAGAACCAAAAGGCCTAGAAAGCTTAAACTTGGTGTACAGTCTCCTTGACTAGTGAGGATTAAAAATTGTAGCTTTAGTGGCCACGCCCTAAAAACCTATTTTCATCTTCTTCTCCAGAAGCATAAGGCCTAGAAAGCTGAAACCTTGTGTAAAGACTCCTTGACTAGTGATGATTATGAATTGTAGCTTTGGTGACCCTGTTGCCCCTAATAAACGCAACAGGAACGTCCTTCAAATCTATTTTCATCTTCTTTATCAGAAGTAAAGGCCTAGAAAACTGAAACTTGTCGCCTATATACTGAATTTTATGAATGGTGACCCTGTGGCCTCTACAAAGGGGGAATCACATTGACCACACTCTACAGCATAATTGATGATGAAGCCTGATGAGCTACAGAGCCAATGGCTCTATTTTTTTAAAATGTACTTATATTTTCTTATCTGACTTTTACGACTTGTTTTCATTACTTTATCATACATTATAGGCATATTTCATTTTAAGCTCATGAGGTCTGAAATCTAGTTAAGTAATGAGATGTTTGAACCTCTGATAATACATTTGCCATCAACAAATTATATATTGGGGAAAAATTGAAGAAACAAAATTTAAAAAACGTGTTGCTGTCCCTTAAAGGGACACTCATATCAGAGTATTTCTGTGGAAACAAAATTCAAGAGGAAGCAGTGATGCATTCTATTCTTTGTCAAATTGTCAAAACTAACTAAAATGTTACTCTCACATTTTTGGCAAAAAGTGTGAAATAATCATATCTAAGTATTAGCAGCGAAATACTCTTGAATTTTGTTACCAAAAAAATACAAGTACCCTGACAGGACTATCCCTTTAAGATGATTTCTTCTATTGAATTCTCCGGTAGCGTCCCTGAAGTAAGGCCCATATAACATCTGATACAACACATTGGGTAATGCATGGTCTATTTACGACGCTTTCAATTACGATCATTCAGGGAACATGTCACATTCTATTATCAGCTTTTCAATGATGGGCTATTATTTGTGATTTGATTTAAGACGAGAATAAAAATTTACTTTCTTCTGAACTGTATGATATCACAATTTCATTTTATGGACACATTTGTCTTAAAGACACAAAAAAATTCTGATTTTTCAGAGCCCAAATTGATTTTAATCAGGGATGTTTTGTTAAAAGGATTCAAGAATGTTCAAACGTTTGAAAAATAATTAAATTAGAATGAAACTTTGTGGTTTCATTTTTGTGTAAAATTTTTAAAGTTGCACAATTATTAAATTGAAATTGAAAGGTTTAAAATTAACTTTGACAAGCGGGGTAAACTCCAGTAGCACTAATATGGTTATTTGATAAGCTATACAATGTTGATCTGTCAAACGGAAAATTTATAAGCTATCGTAATTTCTATTAATTCAACCCTAAAATTTTCAAAAGATTTTCAGAAAAGGTCTATAGTTGAACTATTCTTCCCTTTTGGTGACTCATTTGACTCTAAGTTGGATATATAAGGTAACTATCAAGTACATGTATGATATTGATACATAGCTTTTACAGATCAGTGAGTGAGTTATTGTTTTACGCAGATTGGGCAAAATTGTGCTTTGCAATCATATTTCATTTATTTTTTCGCAAATTAAACAAAGATTTTGGAAATTCTTAAATCATGAAAGCATTAACTTTTGGCACTTGGTTGAAATTTTTGAAGTATTTCAAAATTGTGACCTCAGAAAAATATTATGTGGTTGAATTATTGGAGATGTTGAATTAATAGAGAAATCATGAAGAATTGGGATAAGAAATGCAGGTTTTATGTATGTTACCTATGTAAGTCACCCTACATTAAGTCTTGTTGATGCATGTCTATATTGAAAAAGTTTCCCAAAAAACATGAATTAAGCAAATGAAATAAAAACAATATTTTTTTGGCATGGTCCTGTCAAGACTCCATTTCTAGGGACAGCTTTCCGCCAAAACCTGGTTTTCTGAGCCAGCATTGTATGTAACACACCTTAAGATTTCCGGAGAAAATATTTGGCAATCTGTGGAGGAAGTATTGGTTTTAATCAGCTGACTTGTTGAGCCTCTGTTGTGGTTGTCTAACGTCGCGAGACACGACTTCAAACAACCCGTCTCCGACCTCCACAAACCACACACTCCGTGTACTTTGTCAACACTTGCCTAAAACATGTTTCTTATCTTCGTATTGTGTGATTCAATGCTAGGAAAATCTAGTCTTATTGTCCGCTCTTTGTAGTTCAGACGCTCTATTGTTGTTTCTGTATGTCAAGGGAGTTTGTTCCTTAAATTTGGTTAAGATTTATGTCGCTTCTGAAAAAGTTCTTTAAAAGTTTGTTTCCACACAAAAAACTTTCCTCAACAGGGAAGCTATAGTCGGAATGAAATGATTTTTATGTCATTAGCCTTCTTAAATGTACGTCTAATTCCAAATTTTGAATTTGAGTGGCATTCTTTTTTGCCTTCTTTTCCTTCTTCAATAAATGACAATTTGCTTTTAGCAGGAACAATGCTCTTTATTATATCAAAATTGTGCTTGCTGCAAAGTTGTTTCAAAAATTTCTTGAATTTAGATATATTCAAGTTACTTTCATTATGATATATCGTGGTTAAATCCTAAAATCTCTGTAGGTAAATTTTAGAAACTTATCAAATTGCTTTATCATTTATTGCTGTCACTCAATTTAAATGTTAATCTTAACAAATAAAAATACAAAACGATGGACTTTTATTAACAATATGATTATTCCTTTTGTACAGTCTTTGTTAATACCTTTAAATTTAAGTATTTTAATTTTGTATTTCATTAACTAAGAACTTATTTGATTTGCATTGAAATTAAAATTTTTGATATTTTTTTAACATCCCTAATATCACAGTTACGTAATCATAATCCAGATCACTGTTACAGCAATGTAAATCCACCTGGACTATTACAAGCAATAACATGAAGTCTAAATTTGCATAAACTTAGCGCTCCATAACCACATTTCAACATGAACCAGAGAAACCTGCAAAATCTAAACTTGTTCCGAAAACATATTTCAAGATTGAAACTTGTCCTCAAACATCTTTGCAAGATTCCGACTTGCTCTGAAAACATTTGCCTCCAATACTTTATCCAGAGACTTCATCCCTTGGCTCCATACTTTATCCTCGTAACATTGATTTAACAACTATGCCTCTTTGCCGATGCACTTTCCAAACATTTTTGGAAAGTGTCAATGTTTTATTTGTTGGTTATGACACAACTGTGGAAGACAGAGCTAAACCTCTAGGGGAAGCAAGTGTTCTATGTGGTGAAGGCTTGTGTTGTTCATGAGGCGAGACCAGTTAGTCTCCCCCAGTGTCGAAGGAGTTGTGTAGTGTAGGAAGGGGATGTGAACGTAAGCTTGGATCAGTGGTTATAGATTTCATAACCTGTGTAGTTCACAGTTGCCTGTAGGATATCATTCTGCACCTGTTGGATTCAGTGAACATATTGTGGGTTCTTGTCTTGGCAAGTTGAGAAAAGTGAGTTATTGTAATTTGATGATTTTGTTGAATGTCTGTAATTGCATTGTCTACAAACTATCAAGATAATACATGCTTGAGAAAAATTTTAGAGAATCATCTCGTATTGGTTTAGAAAGAGAATATTTATCTCTAATTTCTCATTATTTGATATTAATCAATATTTTTTGTGCAGCAGTATTTAAAATTACTACGGTATATATCCTTAAGCAAAAAAAAAATTTCTGAGTATATTGTATAGACCTCATCTATTAAATTGTACTTTGGTGAACCTTAAACATTTTTTTTTTTTACTTATCCATTTCTACAACAATTTCATTTCCTACATTGTTCAAAACAGATTTTCTTGAGTTAATTGCATTTTAGATAGCATCGATATTTGTCAAACACTTAAAGAATATGACATACATGTGTATAAACAGTATTTTTAAATTGTGATTAATTCAGTGTAGTTAAGTCTTTGTTTATATAGCATTGTTAATTATTTTATCCTAATGCTAAGGAATAGTTTTATGAGTATGGTAGAACTAACTAGTGGTATATACTTATAATTAGTGGTCCCTGGCTTTGAAAGAAAGTATATCAGAATAAGAAAAAAATAGATCAAAGACAAGAGTTTCATTATCACAGTTCCAATATAAGTATATAGATCTAAAGATCTTTATTCTTAGCTCTATAATGGGGGTTCATCTGTAACTAAAGTTGAAGTACATGAACTGTTTCAATTCATCAGCATTTGTAAAAGTGTTTTACTTGTAAATTTGAACCTTTTGGAAACTTTTTTGGGCATGTTTTTTTTCGTTTTTAAGGTCAGAGCAACATGTTTTTGAATTTAAAATTCATCCCTAGCCTGTTAGAAAAAAATGTTGTCTATGTAAAAAAAAGTACATTTATGTGAGTTAGACTTTAGAAGATAAAAAGGAAGGTTTAATTCAACCGGTTTACATATTTAACATAACATATTTAGATATGTAACTGTTCAATCTTTGCAGTGTCTTTTATTGTCCCGAAGATATTATTTGATATTTTGATTACAATCAAATAGAATATGCACATGATTCGAGTTTGATTTTATTTAATTTTTTTCAAAACTTAAGGAATGATGAAATGATAAAACAAAAATTGAACAGAAAATCAGAAACAGCAGGATCAATATTGCACATGAGAACACAGTATAAAATGTTCTTATATCATTTTATTATCTAATATTTAATTTCATTATAGTTTTTATTTAGTCATTTTGCTCTGACCCTCTTAAAGTCTATTAAGAAAGCTTGAATAGAATCAAAATGATAAAAAAAACTGATGATTCAAAAATATACAAATAACCTTTTAATCAAGTTCTTTTTTTGTTTTAACCTTATACAATAGAATACAGAAATACTGACTTACTAATCTTTGACCATCAGTTTGACTTGAAGAGTGATCTCCTGCCGATTTATGATATCTGTTTCTTGTATAATGTGAATATCTATACAAGAATAATGTAATAATATTTATCATCCTTAACAGGAAATCATTTACTAAATTTGTCCCAAGGATCTCTGAAAGTGATAGACTCGCTTGTCTAGTTATAGTCACAAAACAAATGTATTATAAAGATTTATGCTCAATTACAGAATATTCCTGTAATTTGAAGAGGTGGCTTGAAACAAGCCATGTGTTTGCATTAATGTATCGAAATTGTTTTCATGTTTCTAGGATATTTCTGTACTAATGAACCGTTTCCAAATTTTTTAAATTTGAAAAAATCTTTATCATTTATTTCATAGAAACAGATTTCATTTATTATCTTTACATAACTGATTATTTCTCTTCTCAATTGGCCTAATTAAAATCTTAAAATAGTAATATAAATTTTTTAAAGGTCTTAATGAGGTTTCTTGACATTGAAATGAAAAATAGCCTTTGTGTAGTTATATAACGTGCAATATTGAATCTCAGTCGGAAACTAGTTCGTGCTTGAGAGAGTTATCGTAAGTAAGAATTTCCTTTATTAAGTAGTTTGAAGTAGTTGCTATGCTTAATATTTAGCGTTTTAATGTTGAATGTTAACAATATACTAAGCTTTAATGAACATGAAATTTGTTTTGAAACAAGTATTTTGAAAATGTAACTTTTGTGTTTAACTTGAATATCTATATCAAAATTTCATAACTTCATAACTGCATGTTATGTTTTTCTTATAGCTAAAATATGTTTCAAATCAACCTAATATTTAAGATAGATGTTTTTATTATATTTTTTTTTTTTTATTATAGTGGAACATGAATGTCTGGTAATATTATGTCCTTGAATATTGACCATTATCATGTTCATTTCATGTCGAGAACATTTACTGATTCCATATTTTGTTTCAATTAGATTATGACACTATTGAAATGTCTTGTCCAATATGTTATTGTGTGACTGTACTATGAACAGCTAGTCCACCCAGCTATTTTTACACAATCTATTGCATCTACACCACTTCGTGTACCCAATCAACTGAACAGAAACCAGGAAGTTCTTTAACTAAACTCGTAGGGGACTTGTGTCGGGTCATATACCCCATTTGTGAATGTGCAGGACATCCGTGGTATGTATCTTAAGGCACAATTATTATCATTGACACAATTGAACATCACCAAAGTAACATTATGTTTATCAGGAAGTGTTTTTTACGAACTCATGTATGCATGATAAAGCCCATTCAGGGGTACAATGCATATCATATCCTTGACAGTGTGTTAGTAAGATGTACCGTATTTCCTCTTATTAGGACCCGGGCACTTGATTTTTCAGCACACCTTTACCCCTCAGGCTTATTGGAGCCCCGGCGCATATTTCATTTATTGGAAATATTGAAGTTTGTTTTAAGCCGTCTATTACAATGAATTTCTGTGCAATGTTTACTAAGGGACATTAATCCAATGGTTAGGACCGGGCCATTTTAAGAGGCCTGGCGCTTAAAAAAAGGCCTGGTGCTTATTTTCTCAACTACCAAAGACCCCTCTGCGCTTATTAGAGGCCTGGTATGTATTCGAGACCTGACGCTTATTAGAGGAAATATGGTACACTGAGTCTCAGGCTTAAAAAAACAAAAAATGACATACAATTTAAATAGATATAGGAAAGGCAAAATTGAATCAAGATTTTCTTGTTAATTTAAGTTAAAATATGATGAATAAAGGATTAAACCACATGTTCAGTGTGTATATGAGATCTTGCTGTCACATGTCAGTGACTGTTTCTGTATTCAAGCGGATCTTTATCAGATAAAACATATCCTAGTTGTAGTTTCCCTTATCTTAACTTGTTAGGTTAAAACCATGTATTTTATCAAATTGTTCATCTCTGCAAACTTTTTAAATATTCAGATGTTGAATTAGCTAATACTAAACCATTCTGATGGTCACATTTACCGGAATTACTACACGGTACACTCCTTACCTGGGCCTCTTTTCACAAATCTCTATGTGCATGTGCATTGAAATGAATGAGACGTAAGATCAATCTTAGTTAAGGTTGCTTTGTGAAAGGATCGAGGCCCATTCACTTTCTAAAGATAGGATAGCTTGAAATATTTAAATGACGACAGGTAGAGCACAAACATTCATAGATCACATCCATGATATTATTCTCGCTGCTTCTCTATTTCTAATATTGATTTTTGGGTAAAATATTCGAAAGTGTGTTTTATAGTATAAGTAAATGTGAGTACAAAAAGAAAAAAATTTGGAATTATCTTTGTTTTTGAATTCCTCAAAACAACATTGTTTCTTTAAATTGGTTTATCTTGAATGAGGTCATGTTAACCTTGTTAAAACATTAGTGTTTAAGCTGGGCTATAATCAATGCCATTGATATGTTCTATATCTCAGGTGTTTCTTTGCATATGATCTTATTTTCATGTCAAGGCAAATAGGATATAAAGCTTGACACAGATTGGCTGTTAAAGGATCAGTATAAAGACGATCTTCATGGCCTAGATCTGACATTAATAACACGATGACAGCCAGAGGAAATCCTCTCTGTAGTTTGATGTAGTAAATATGTACATTTCGTATAAAAGTAAGTAGATTTCAGCTATGTACATTTCGGCTTGTAATGTACATTTCATGTGATTGAAGGATACTGATATGCAGAGGTTTTTGTCTTGAGGTAGGTTTTTGTTTTGAAATGTGTTTTCACACCGTGAGAACTGAAATATGATTAAATTAATGATCGTTTAGCACACATCAAGATCTCACATTGCCAGAATACTTTGTAACCAGGAAGTGTATTAGTATTCTGTGTCTCTTTGTTTATCTACCCCATGGAAGTCTCCTGCTTTTTATAGCTCAGATAAAGAATCCTACCTTTACAACAGGAAGAAAGTTATTTTGTCAGTTTATTGTATTGGAACATGAATGTCTGGTAATATTATATTCATGAACATTGATAACTATCATTTTCATCTTAAGATTTAACATGTTATATCGATAACATTTACAGATTCCATGTTTTGTTCCAATTACTTTTCATCTGAAAGTAATATATATATTATATAATTGTTTTTATGTACAAATGTATGTCTTATATGATTAGCAGGCAGATATATAGAAGTATTGAGAAAGTTGGCTAAGTATGTTGTTAACCCTTTATCTGCTATACCTGCCTGATATGACTGTGACAAGGCCCAAGTTAGTTTTGTAATAATTTGACCGTTAACTGTTATCCGTTATTTACAGCTTCTAAGAAAGATTTTTTAAACTCATCTAACAGTAATTATATAAATTCATAAACTATGGACTCTCATCTTTTCTCTATTCTTTGACATCAAAACAAATCAATGCTACCCACTCATTCAAGCCTCCCTCTTTTATCTACATCTGTAGACAACTCAAATGACAAATGACATTGTTTATTTAGCCCCTCATCAAAAGAGGTATCCTCTTTTGAATACTTCATAGCTAAGCCGCACAATTTAATGTGATTGAAGGATACTGATATACAGAGGTTTTTGTCTTGAGGTAGGTTTTTGTTTTGAAATGTGTTTTCACACCGTGAGAACTGAAATATGATTAAAATAATGATCTTTTTGCTCAAATCAAGATCTCACTTTGTCACTTTATAACCAACGAATTGTATAAGTAATCTGTTTTTCTTTTTGTCACAACTCAAATGACAAATAACATTATTTGCACCCCATTAAAAGGGGTATCCCCCTTTGAATACTTCATAGCTCAGCCCTTGTACACTAATTAGAATGGTTATTGGCAAAACTGATCCAGTTTACTCACCCACAGCCAGTAACTTAAAATTTAGTTGAATTATAAAAATATTCAAAGAATCTTTTCTTTACTTCAAAAAAAAAAAGTATATCACCTTTTCTTTTTGAAAGCAAAAGTATAATGTCATACATTATTCTAAAGCGAAGGAATATATAATGTCATCATTTTTAGAAGTCACAACATGGTAATTTCAATATTCATTTATATATATTATTATCATTCATATATTCAATGTTTACTGGACATAAGTTTCTCATCAAGTCAGGCTTGTTTGCGAGGGTGACCAGGCACAGGTGTGTCAATGTTTATCAAGTTAATATTTGCGTATTTCCAGTTGGTTGCCTCCATCAACAGGATCTGTATCGCGGGTTTACAACGTTCACCTGCTGTCACGTTTTTTTCTCTCGTTTACTGGACATTGTTTGGAGTTTTATCATTTAGATTGGGAAAGAACAGAAGCAACAGGTAACTCATCTTTATCTGTCACCTCAAATGTTTGGAGATTAATTGCTGTTTTGTATTTTCCTCTATCTGATGTAGTGGTATACATGGGAGATATTTTTCACTAAAAGTTGTAAGAAGATTTATCATAAAAGAGATTTTATTTCTCTATTGAACATTATTCTTTATAATATCTAAAATTCTCAATCTACACAAATGTTGTTAGTTTCCTTTTTGAAATAAGTTGCATGTTTTAACTTTACATCTTTCATTACTTTTGTTGTGTTACTGAACATATGAAAAGGTGAATTTTGATATATATTTCCCTGTTAACATGACAACAAGTTTGGTTTGTAATCTATCAGAGATAATTTTATATTAGTACCCTTATAAAAAAAACTCATATATGCAGCAACATTGCAGCGATGTTTTCACTCACCGTTGCACATAGTTGCGGCTGAAATTTCGAATTTACCATGCAAATGAGCGTGCGGCAAAGTTGCGGCTAATTCATTACGCATAAGTTGCAACAACCGTTTCCCTCAAGTGATCCGCAAGCGTTGCACTCAAGTGATCAGCAAGCGTTGCGCTCAAGTGATCCGCAAGCGTTGCACTCAAGTGATCAGCAAGCGTTGCGCTCAAGTGATCCGCAAGCGTTGCGCTCAAGTGATCTGCAAGTGTTGCGTTCAAGTGATCCGCAAGTGTTGCGTTCAAGTGATCCGCAAGCGTTACGTTCAAGCAATATATATATATAACATATTCAGTGTAATGTTTTGAAAGTAGCTTACATTGTTTCTCTCATGAAGTCAACTGTATAAAAGATACAAACACATCATATTCATTTTAATATTTTATTTTGATTATTCCCTTGTACATAAAATAACACACAAAAATATATATATCAGTTGTATGTACAGCGTGAAAGTTTTTTATATGACATCATCAAGCATTCTAGCACTAAGAGATTTGAGACACTTGTTGAATTACTAACTGAACATTTAATATATTTAATTTTGGTCTCGTTTCAGGGTATAATAGATACAAGTTTTATGTGACATGAAAAGGCATCCTGGCACTAAAAGATTTGAAACAAATATATGCCAACAGTTGCATTCTAAAATAAATTACAAATTCAACTGTTAAGATTATACTCCAATATCTAAGATTTAATTCACTGATTAACCTTTATAGCTATTAAATGAAGTCCTTACAATAACAGGACCATTTATAGATTATTACAATTTCTGTTGAAAAGTGTCACATCACTAAGTTATGAATGACAATTTTTGGGGAAACTTATGCTAAATGTGATACATTCAAGTATATAAAGTGAAGAAAATTAAAACATTTTTGTTCAAATTAATTTGTCTGTGTTCACATCTGAAGAGTTGTGGCTTGGTCTTCATTCTGAAACAATAAACAAATGTTTGTACAATCAATTAGGATGCTCGCCATTGAAAATAAAACAATAGTTTCTCTTATACATGAATCACACTTTTATTGCATACATAGATATGAATTAAGAACAGAATTGCAATGTGGTTCTAATCTGTAACTAAATTGGTCAGAAGTCATTGATCAATCTGTTTGTTTATTTAGCACTTCAGTTTACTTTTATGACACTGCTTTGCTATTCCTGTTAGTTCCCTTATGTTGTGAGGTCTGTGTATTGTAAGCTTCAGTGATCACCTTAAATAAACAATTTGAATACATTCCTTCAATGTATGGAAAGAGAAAAAGACCACAACTGAACGTGCTCACTCAGTTACAAAATGGTGAAATAACAAGCAAAAAAAAGTATGACACCTGGATCACTTTAATTACTATTTATTATAATTAATCTATAAAAAAAGATAGAATTTGAACTAATGATTTGACATTTGAATGTGTAAATGATTTTATACTTATTTATGATTATTGTATTACCATTTATTTGGCCCCAAAACTAAATGTAAAGAAATGAATGAAAAATAGTGAAAAGATTTTGAATCATTTGAATTTCAATTATTATTACCTTTAAGACTATGTCTACAACTGTCAAGCTTGTTTATTACTATCATAATTGTGTTTAGTAATTAAAAAATCTTATCAATCTTCAGGTGTCAGGATTTTAAAATCTAGACTACTTTATAACCCAAAATAAATAATAAAAAAGGTTATATGTCTAGATAATTTGAAGAATAATAACATTTGAATAAAAAAAATAAAAGAATATACAATAATTTAAGAATTGAACAGAAAGACTTTCATTGAAAATCTATATGATCAAACTTTAAAAATTGTATTAAAACTAAATGTGTCCTGAACTAATAACAAAAATAAGTTAATTGATATATCAAAAGTCTTCAAATTGATTTACAGCTCATAAGCATTTGGAATCAAGTGTTCCCTCATGTATTTACAGCATACAATCAACCTGTCTGGGTGTTTACAAATTAAAGTGTTATTAATCAAGTCCATTTATTTGCAAATTAGGTTGCAATTGTCTAATCTACAGTCAATGAATATACAGCATGTTTATTCAAGAATTAAATCAGGATTAAGAACAGTATAGCAATGTGACTCAGATTGGTCATTTCTTCAACTGTTTGTTTATTTAGCAATTTAGTGTACTTACTATGAAGACACTGCCTCCTTATCCCCTCATGTTGCCAGGTCTGTGTATTGTAAGCTTCAGTGGTCACCTTAAATAAACAATTTGCATATTACAGTCCTTTTATGAAATGAAACAGGTATAGGGAAAGAACAACTGAATCTAATTATTCAGTTATATATATATAAGCAATATATGAAGAGTTAGCAGAGATAATTTGAACTAACAAGTTGACATTGAATATATCAATTACTTTGATAGTAATTTGTTTGTTAAGAAAATTGTATCAATTCAAAAGGTTTATGAAACAATTTGAATTTGCATTCATGGTAGACTACACATTGGTAAACTAGTGATCAAATAGAAACTTCAACAGTTTCTACTTGATGAACAGTTATCAATTGTACAGAAATGGACACACTTGAAAATATATTTGATCAATCAAATATATATAGAATTCATTGCAAAAGTTTTATATAATAAGTCTTTAAAGATCATAAGCAATTGAAATCAAGTGCTCCCGTTATATCTATGATATACAATTGACCTGTCTGGATGTTTACAAATAAAACAGTCAGTTATCAAGTCCATTTACAATTGCATTTTGAATTGTCTAATCTACAATCAAGGATTATAATGCATGTGTATTCAAGAATTAGATTAGCATGCCAGGTGTGCAGTTTTCAAGAATTAGATTAGCATGCCAGGTGTGCAGTTACCTGCAGTTACATAATCTCTGCCTGTGTCTAGCCTCAGTTGTCCTCTCATGGCAGCCATGGTCCAGTGCACACTTGTGTCAACAATGCCATCTTTTGCTGAAAATTACCAAGTAATAAAACCTAATGACACATCAAATCAGTATCAAATTGCAAAACATAGAGGTACATAATAATGTAATATAACAATACTTTACAAGATATTCAATCAAGAAGTAACAAGGTTTGAAACCATTTGTAATTTTGACTGCATGTGAAGCCAATATTATTGAAACATCATAAGCTCTTGTTTATGATTTGGAAAAGAACATACAGGCAACATGAACTTGGAATAGTATTCAGATGTACTTACTCTGATATCAGTGACTGAAGAAATGCTATTTTAGCTGTTAATGGGCTGTGATATAACTATTATATCCAGTTGTTTATGTAAGACGCCATCTTTCTTCCCTCCTTCTTGCATGTGGCTTGTGCAGTGGTAAAGAGCTAAATATTGCAGAGATTCTGATTGGCTAATGTCCAGCCCAACTTGATTCTGATTGGCTAATGCACAATGCATTGCACAGTGCACAGAGTACTTGCCTGATGGTTATGCAGAGGGTTTTGATTATTGGTTATTGAATTTGTTCATGCTGATAATGATAAGTATGAAAGTGTTTTTCTTTTTAAATCTAACAAATGTTTTGTAGGTTTATTGTTTAGTGCCACAATTGTTATAATTGTGTTTCTTTTAAGTGACATTTTTACAATCATTTATTTCCTTTATAATTGTTATTCAAGAAGTTTTTCCATTAATTGATTACTTATGAAAAATAGAAGGTAAGTATCCAATAGACATAAAGATCAATTTTACATTTTACAACCAGGTTTACAATGATTAAAAAAGATAGAATTAGAATTAACAAGAAAGAAAAACCTGGGTTTACAATAAATGTATCAAAGTATGTAAAGTCTTGAATAAAAATGAATAAAAAGGAAATAGAACCTGTGAAACACTAAGTGATTATTTGTTTTCAAATAAACAGATGTCACTCACTAAGCAACTTCACAAGTTTTTAGTAATTAACAGATAACTGACAATAGACTAAACCAACAAGCTCGTCAACACATGATGGTCAGTGTCAATGACAGGAAATCACAACTTGAAATAACAACTAATTGTATTACTGATATCCCTTACATAGCAAAATAACAAAGTTAATGACCCTTGAAGTAAATACCTTTTAAGGTAGCAATCAACAATGCTGCTTTCAGAGAGGGATAATGGATGCTTTTGTCATTGGCTAATACTGAATATTAGCTCCACCCATCTCTATCACTGTAACTACTTCATTTACATCTTAAACAATGTCGACACAAGTTATAGCAATGCAGAACATGTAAGTTTTATTTATTACAATATCATACATCTTTTATGTAGGAGGATAATAAAATTTATTAAAAGTGATAATCTGAATCAAAATTTTTAAATCTTATTTCAAATGATTAAAAGAGGAATATCCAAATTATTTGTACGGTACACTTCTGTGTGATTGATGAATGTGTGATATCCTGATGTTAACTTAGAGAGCCCAACAGCAGGAGATTCAATTAATCTCAAATCTGTAATAACAATCCCTTTATGAATAATTCGAATATTGAGATTTAACTTCACAGCTTCTCCTCACAAGACTTACTTAGTTTGTTATGTATGATTATTAATATAGATTAAATTTTGAATAAAAAGAACATAAAACCTTAAGTTGTTTGAGAGGCATTTTAGAAGTTGGAAGTATCAAGATGACAAGGATTTATGGATATTCAACTTCTTTATTGCCACATTCTACAATAAAGAAGTTGAATATCCATAAATCCTTGTCATCTTAACATAAAACTTGTCCAACATTTTAATTCAGAATATATTTTCAAATTACCAGGTGTCATTAAGAATTTAACAAGTTTTGAGTAATTAACAGATAACTGACAATAGACTAAACAAACAAACTCGTCAACAAATGATGGTCAGTGTCAATGATTTGAAAATTAACAGGAAATCACAACTTGAAATAACAACTAATTGTATAACTGATATCCCTTTCATAGCAAAATAACAAAGTTAATGACCCTTGAAGTAAATACCTTTTAAGGTAGCAATCAACAATGCTGCTTTTAGAGAGGGATAATGGATGCTTTTGTCATTGGCTAATACTGAATATTAGCTCCACCCATCTCTATCACTGTAACTAATTCATTTACATCTTAAACAATGTCGACACAAGTTGTAACAATGCAAAACATGTAAGTTTTATTTACTACAATATCATACATCTTTAATGTAGGAGGATAATAAAATTTATTAAAAAGGGATAATCCGAATTAAATTTTATAAATCTTATTTCAAATGATTAAAAGGGGAATATTTGTACACTTCTGTTGTGTTTGATGAATGTGTGATATCCTGATGTTTACTTAAAGAGTCCAACAGCAGGAGATTCAATTTATCTTAAATCTGTAATAACAATCCCTTTATGAATAATTTGAATATTGAGATTTGACTTCACAGCTTCTCCTCACAAGACTTACTTAGTTTGTTATGTATGATTATTAATATAGATTAAATTTTGAATAAAAAGAACATAAAACCTGTCGAACACATTTTAATTCAGAATATATTTTCAAATTACCAGGTGTCATTAAGAATTTAACAAGTTTTGAGTAATTAACAGATAACTGACAATAGACTAAACAAACAAACTCGTCAACACATGATGGTCAGTGTCAATGATTTGAAAATTAACAGGAAATCACAACTTGAAATAACAACAAAGTTAATGACCCTTGAAGTAATTACCTTTTAAGGTAGCAATCAACAATGCTGCTTTTTGAGAGGGACAATGGATGCTTTTGTCATTGGCTAATACTTGATTTTAGCTCCACCCATCTCTATCACTGTAACTAATTCATTTACATCTTAAACAATGTTGATACAAGTTATAACAATGCAAAACATGCAGGTTTTATTTACTACAATATCATACATCTTTTATGTAGGGGGATAATAACATTTATTAAAAGTGATAATCCAAATTAAATTTGTTAAACCTTATTTCAAATGATTAACAGAGGAATATCCAAATTATGTGTTGGATGAATGTGTGATATCGTGATGTTTACTTAGAGAGCCCAACAGCAGGAGATTCAATTCATCTTAAATCTGTAATAACAATGCCTTTATGAATAATTTGAATATTGAGATTTGACTTCACAGCTTCTCCTCACAAGACTTACTTAGTTTGTTATGACATGAAAAACAACCTCAATAGAATGAAATTTCAAATAGGTCTTATTAATTGTTCTTAGAACATGGTTTGATTAGTCCTTTCATTAGCATTATTGTCAGTCGCTTCTAGTCTGATATCATATTATCATTACATATTTTATATTATGAATAAGAAGGCCATATACATTTTAGTGCAACTGGGATAAATCAAGCGTGTATTAATTGTGAAATGGCATGCATGGACTACATGGGCATGTCATTAACTAACTCAGTTATGATCTGATCGAGTCATTGACAGTGATGAATAGTAATTCTTAAGGGATGTGTTATGCTGTCGTATACCTGTGTGTTAAGCTGAAACTGCTTATTGAATATTGTATTGTTATGATGATCCAGGTACATATCCTTGAACATCGAATGTTATACAACTATTACAATGTTATGATGATGAATGGTTATGATTATATGAATCGGCTAATTACACCAACCCCAATAAATGCAATGAATTGCATACAATTGTCTTTGTCTTTCTTTATCAATGCATAAAAGTGAAAACTTTGCGGCAATGTTTTCACTTTTTTTCCATCTAATTATTAATTGTCACATTGCTGCATATGTTTATCTAAACAAGCACTTGCGTTTCACAACCGTTTCGCTTGTTAGTGAATGTTTCGCTCCTAGAAAACAATACGCTGCAATGTTGCTGCACCATTGTGGCTAACTATAATTTTTTGTAAGGGTAGCAATTAATAGGTTTCTTTTACTCTATATGCTTTATTCCCCTGAACTGGTGCCTCAAATTGTGATATTGTCATATATGGAAATATCGTTTTGTACTTATGTAAACAGCTCTGATCATGTGAAGATTTGTTTAAGAATACCTTCAATCATGTACTTTTACTCCTCTAAAGTTAAGAAATGGTAATAAGTTATTTCATTATATTACCCATTATCATGGTCCCGTGTTTTAAGATCCCATCTGATGGTAGTTGTGCTGTATTGTTTGTGACAAGTACAATTAAGATTCTCACCAGTCTGTTTTGTCAGTTGACATAATATTTTCCTGAAATATTCATAAACTGTCTTGCTCATAAAAATTCTTGCTTTGATGTTTCTTCGTTCATGCTTTATGAGGTGTTTTTATGTTTGTTTTGTGGTGCAATATGACAGAAGATTTATGTCCAAGATTGAGTTTATGTTTCCATTTGACCTCAGGTTAATCATGATGTCTAAAGGTTACAGAAAACATGTTTACTTCGTTGAAATATTTTTTTTGGGGTTTTGTGTAATGTTGTTTTTCATGGCTTTCAGACAAAAAAAGAATCCTGTTTTAACAATTTTTGTTTTGTATAATTGTCTCATTATAACAATATGTCTAAAAAACGTAAATGTGATTGTACCAGTTTTTACAAATATTTTTGTAATGAATGTTAGATAAATCATTTGTTTTTTTCCAAACCTAAGTAATATTTAACTGTATTACTTACTATTTATTGATTAAATTTAAGTTGCGCTAGTTATGCTCAGTGAAGGGAATTGATAGAAAATTAATCTAGGACAAGAGTTGAGAGTTATCTTTCCTTTGAATGCCTGACACAATCTGCCATTTCTCTTTGTCAAAATATAAAAGGTTTATGTATATCAACTGTAAGAATAATCTTTACCTAAAAGATGACTCTCAGTTTATCATTTTAAGTTATTATTCATATTTATTAGATTTGTTGTTTTTTTATAATTAAAACTTTTGAACTGGCAATATTTCTCGAGCTTGATTCTTAAGCTAGCTGAAGTGATTTTTTAAAGCAAAACCAAAGTTTCAAAACAATTCTCTTGTGTAAATAAATGCAGAAAAGTAATCATGGAAAAAGTTTGAATATGTAAATTTTCACTCATAAGAGTGATAGGCTTATTTTAATGTAAAAATGTGATGACATTAAATCAAGTAACATGAACATTTCATATATATTCAAATCAGATATTATGAAATTCCATACCAATAATGGGCTTATAAATATCACATTACACTCTGATCCTCACGTCCATTATAATTTTTATGATCATACTAGCATAGTGTTACCAATTCCTCATTTCAATTGAGTACATTTCTATCAATGTTGTAAGTTATTGAAATACTTCATATCTTTAAAGTTATTTGCTAAAGAATAAAACAAAACAAAAAAATTTTTAAAAGGCAAAAGAACGGAAAGAAATGCATTTTTTATAATAGATAGTATTTTGAATCTAGTCCTAATGATTCCATGTTAACAACAGTCAGAATGAAAATTCAATTAAATGAAGCCTTTTTTGCTGCAATGTAAAAAAACTTGTTTGAAAGTCTATTTCAACTTGAAACAATTGTATAATGAGAAAAGTTTTCTATTTTAAAAGTTTTTTAATAGTCTATTTGAGGTAGCATGCACTTTCTTTCTTTGCACAATATAATATGACTAAGAAATGGTTGTATAATGTAATAATTTCTAAAGATACAAAATCCACATATATTTTCAGAATATCAACACGCATTCAAATTTTAATTGGAATTATATGTTATTTCATAGAGACAATAAATCAACAGGTTTGCATTGATTTGTTTCCTTTGAAATTAGAATATGTCATATGAATAAACTTAAATTGATAATGATTAATCTTAGTTCTATAATGATTCTTTTTACAAGCCGGACTATATCACAATGAATTACGTCACAACAATAAAATCTTTCCCCTCTAGAACCTTTCGTGTACTCAGAAAGAGCAACTTTTGTTTTAAAGGCTTTGAAGAACTTTACCAACTTTCGTTTCTTAGAGACATTATTTTTTCTTAGGAGTTTTTAGTTTTTTGTCTTTGAATATTTTTTAAAATTCTATTAACGAGTATTCTGAACTTAGATAAGACCTTTTTGTTCAAAGAAAAGAGAGATTTTGATGAACTGAACATTACAGATAAGTCTTGTTTACAAGTGCATGAATATATCTTGGTGTTACAAATTATTTATCACCCATATGTACCTTCCCACTCTCCTAAAGGATTTTCTTCTATATGTACAATTATCTTCATGAATGAGAAAGAAATAAAACATTGGCTGGCCTTAAATCTTCATCTTTTATTCCAATTCCAAAATCCTACACCAATTGAATCTATTTTGCACTGTGCACCTCGTGAACCCTAGCTATTGCAGCAAGAATAACGTACTTGAACTCGCTGATGCCTATCCTTAAGAGATTGGATGGGTAATTGCCAATAATTGAAACAGTAACAGATAGCTGTAGTTTACAGTACGGATGGAATATATATTCAAGAAGCATGAAAAAATTATTAAGTTATCAAAAGTCTAATTGACTTCAAATATATCTTCTGAGATATTTAACAGAAAGCAACATATTTGAACCTACAAAAACAAGGCACATAAGTGAACATAATCCTCCAATTCATTATCCCTTAACTTGCTTCTCCACAATTTTGCTGAAATACTCTCCAAACGGTGTAAAACTCCCACTCACTCACTCATAAATGCTCTTTGAACATTAACTATATGCTTAAAGTGGTTGACAAGGGGATCCTTTACCTCTAGCATAACTCACTTGAACTTGATTTGGAAGTTTGGATACTTATATTTATTGTTGACTTTGATATTTACCTCCAATTCAATTACCTGGTTCATAAGGTGAAAAGGACAGGTGTTCCATTACCAGATTTATGATCAGAAATAAAAACAAGCCCTCCTGTCTGCCATTGTGTAAGAGTCACTTGGCTCTTCCAGGCTCTAATGGAGGTTTTATACGTTTGATTATTAATGATAAGAAGAGCAAGCTGTGAGAAAACTATGGAAGCTTGCTGGGGTCATCTGATGGTCTGGGATCTCTAATGACCCCCTGTCACCTCTAATGACTCCTGTCCACCATAATGACCCCCAATGTTCCCAAATAATCCCATGTACGGTCCTCCTAATCCCATCTACTCAAGGGGAAAGCAGTTAAAGCCTGCGTCAGGGGAACATCAAGCAATTAGCGTCTTAAGCCAGGTTGAAAAGCAGCATCATAATGTCGCGTCACGACTTCGGTACGTTAGTCGTCGTTCTGTTGCCTCTAATTGAAACATGCTTTCTGTGTTTGGGGAATTCATTAGGCGGAATAAGTATTGATTCTATACTATCAGATGTAGAAGGGATACAAACCGTACTGGGCAACATGAGCCGAGTAGAAGTTAATATCATGTCTGCCTTGGAAGTACGATGTAATGAAATGTAACCGGAGATGCTCTTGTAATAAGAGGCATGTAGCAATTGAGGGAAATGCTGCTCAGGATAGTGGGAGAGAATTTGTGTAAGTTACATGATGAATCTTAATCTTACAACTAATAATTCTATGTGCAGTGACAAATTAACCTCGGGGTCTTGGATCAACTACTCATAAAATTTAGAAAGGACCCATTAAAATATAACCTGCGAGTCCCCTGGACTCTATTGTTATTTTTTCCATGGTACCAATTTGCTTGCTTATTAAAGGACTCACTTAAATCTGCCCTAACTCACAATACTTCATGGTAGTAAGTTCCTGAACTGAGCTCATCATATTTGTAGATTGATCACTGTAAATGTGACAGTTTTAGCATAAATAAATGATCTTTTCTTGTGTTTATATTTGAATTTACCCTTGATATTAAAGAAATCATTTAAATCTATTCAACTTCTTTCGCAAATAGCTTAAGTTTTCTGTTAACATTTCTCTATGGGTCAGACCATTAATGATTCATATAACTATATCAATATTAATGTATGCCTAGCTGGTTTCCTTCAATTATGATGTCTAGCCAAACTGATCATCGATGGGTAGTTTATCAAGTTGTTGCTAAACTCGGACGTTAACCGGCCCGAAGGAAAAGCGATTGTCTGACAAATCAAAGTTTGTTCCATCAAAGAGGCTTGTCAATTTCATCAATGGTTAGCTCCTTGCAGCAACATCAAGCGGTACTCCCACGCAGGGTGTTGTATTCGTCTGGTGGGGGATTCGTGAAGGGATGGGGGATTGGAGGGGATTGGTCCAATAACTAACTAATCAATAACCAAAATAGAAACTCTGGATAACATGCTTCCTCTAATATTGTCAATCTACTCCAAACATGAAGTTAATGTTCATAAACTAAAACAGATGGGTGCATTTTTCCAATTGTGATTGCTGTGTCATAATGATAGCATTTATCTTCACAATTATATGAGACACTTTAATCATAGTTAGTGTCTAATAGGATATTTTTAGAATTAATGATATTATTGGACTTGATAATAACCTTCAGTGAGAAAATAATATATTCATTAATCTGAGTATGCTGTTGAACTTCATTTATTAAAAGATTATAATGAGTAGAGGTGTTACGATATGTCGATACAGTATCGTATCATAATACATAGTTCACAATATATCATATCGCTTTGGTGGAGGCATATGCCATACAAAATATATTCCTAAATTCTCAAAAAAGGTGCTCACAACTAAGAAATAAATTAAGATAGACTTTATAAAACACCTCAGAACCTTTCTTGAAACTGGGAAGTTGAATTAAATTAGATTAACATATTTCATAATAAGTTCTTTGTGAAATGATTTTATCCAGACTCTCTTGAATCGTTACACTGCTAATTATTAGAGATAACTTATGAAATAACAACAGAAACATGGCATCTATAACAAATTTTTTGTTTTTATATGTACGTCTTTGTTGCTAATATTCATAGAATTATTTGATAAAAATGTATGGCAAAATATAAATTCCTTTTATGCATTTATGTTCTTTATGCTAGCTGTGGAAAAACACACCGATAAATAATTGTTTATGACTGCAAGCAAACATAGCCAAGGTGAAGTATTGAATTTCTGGGTTTTTTTTTGTAAAACTTTATATATATACAGATATTACAACTTATGTCATTTATAATATATGTTTTGTATCTTTTTCACAACAGAAAACCTTGAGGTTGTTTTTGTATAATAGAAAAACAAATAATTCTTTAAAGTGGTATAGATGACAGAAAAATAAAGTATTAAATTTCATGATTTTCTTTAACAAAGGTTCCCATCAAGGTTACTGTAATTCTTGGGTTTTTATTTTGAATTTTCCAAAAAGAATTGAACGATTTTAACTCCCCTTACTACCCCAAAAGATAAAACAGATAGTAAAACTTTCCAAGAAATGATTCATAAATCTAAAATTTGCATATAGCTGTCATGGAAATGATTGAACATGACATCAGTAAATTCAGTGTAGGTGGTTGTTTATATTTCTTAACATGACTATACAGCATGAATAATTAAGGGAATAAAAGATTAGAGTACATAGTTTCCCATGCTCTATTCATTTGTTGTCATAAACTAAAATTTCATATATTTCTTTTTACTTTTCTTCAATGAATTTTTATTGATAGAACAAATATATTTCTTTTTGATGAAAAGAGCCATTATGTTTTGGAATGCACATTATAATTCTTGAAGCCAGTGAATTGTGTCAGAGCTATCAAAAACAGCAGGTATTATCCAAGAGAATGTTTTATTGCCTATTATGAAAACGCATTATATCTATTTTATCCTTTAGGGTACAAACAATAACATTTTTTAAATTAACAAAAAAGGCATAGATGTATTTTATCCTTTAGGTACGTAAATACAAACTTTAAAATTTTGAAAATTAAAAAAAATGGCAAAAATAGCAATTAAATGACATTTTCTTGTATTTTAAACATATTCATTCAGAAAAACTTGTGCGATTTCAAACAAACAAATTGTTGCTTATATAGTAGCATGTAACATATGAATTTCAGTGCTAAATGTAGAAGTTTCAGATTTATTTTGAAATTTTTGTTTGTTAAAGGGGCAGTAGCACGTTTTTGGATAATTTTATATTTCAAATATTGCACTGATAAATGGAAGTTAATGCTAAATGTATTATTTTAACAGTGTCAAAAATTTTATTACGCAAGCCAATCAGCCATAGTCAGAGGACAAAGTATGAAGATTCACATAACATCCATTGGCAGCCATTTTGTGTGAACACCTTTAATTATTTTGTTAAAGAAAAAGGAATCGCATTGCTAAACTTTACGTTATTTATTTGAATTATTACTTCCTCATTTGCTTGAAATGTCAGATGGAATTATGAATTGTAGATTTGATTGCTGTGGGCCCTTTAATGAGCTCAGGGACAATGCACTTAATGATTTACCGTACATAGGTTGCTAACATTCCAATTTCACTTTATAAAAGTGAAATCTTAAAGCTGTACAGGACCAATGACTTTCTCTCTGCAATTTTCTGATGCCAAAATTTTAAACAAGAAGAGCACATATGTATGTACACATTTGATCTTTATTGGATACTTTGGCATAGTTATATGAGTCAAATATGTACTCTAAGTTTTGGAAATTCAAACCCAGGTGTGCCGTCCACAAATAACAAATGAATATTTTTTTGCAACATATTCCCAGGTGTTAAAACTATTTACCATTTGTTTTAGCATCGTTTGCAATTATAGAGCTCTTATATAAAGGCCATTAACCTAGAAAACTTTCTCTTGGCTCAATACTTTTGGAACATTATGTCTCTCCCATACAAATTGACAACATTATCATATCAACTAGTCAGGTGTCAATCATATTTCAGCCCCTGAACAAGGCACTTCATCCTCATTCCACTCAGTCCACCTGGTTGTTTAAATGGATACCTGAAAACAGGATGTTGAGAGTTTTTGAGGTTCCTTCTGGATAATGAGTGGAGACATGCCCCCTTGAGCATGCATCAGGATGCATGATGTCCACATTATTATTTTCATTATTATTATATTTCAGATAAAGACAAGGTGACACAATGAGAAGAGTGACCTTCACCTTAAGTGCCCTGTCCCGAGTCTTCCATCCCTTGCTGCTGATTGGCTGCATCCTTCCTTCCATCCTTGCCTCATCTTCATCCTCCACCCGTCGCCATGACTACTGCATCATTGGCGCCGGCCCCTCTGGTCTCCAACTTGGATATTACATGCAACAGAAAGGGAGAGATTACATGATATTTGAAAAGTCCAATACAACAGGTACCAGAAATCTTTCAATAATTGCCTTATTTATGGGATCAAAGCTCTAACTCATGAAAAATAGGTAGTTTTCTTCAATAATCTAGCAATGGCTGATAAAACTTTTCTTTTCACATTTAATTTTTTGAGTTGTGATTTAGCGTGTTTTGAACAATATTTCAATTATTGAACATGTGTTCCTTTCATACTTTTAGCAAAAAGCTTATTGGTTATGACATGTGCATGTCTTACAACCATCATCTGAATGGCTTCACAGAACAAGTATTAAAGTAATTTAACAAAGAGATGACAAACCTTCCAACATTTACAACATTTATCCCTATTTATAGGAAACCAAATGAGCAGATTATTGTAGAAACTTGTCATAAAGCAAGATCTGTTTCCAACTTTTATCATCTTCTTTAATCCTATTATTAGGAATGTTTATCTATAGTTTGTTATCCAGACACTAAAGCAAAACAAATTATAGGAGATTTCCAAGTTTAGAAAATGTTGGCAAGTCTAGATACCTCAACTTTAAGTATTTTCTAGGCTCTATAACATTTTATTTTAAATAAAAAATTTGAATAATAAAATAAAGCTGGCATTCCATGTGTATGTATTCCTGCCTGATGCGTATTCAGACTCTCCCGTTGGCGTTCCAGGGATCACGCATTACGCATCACGCACCGCACATTACGAGTACATGGAATGAATTTCTTCTATTTTACTACGGACACATGGAATGCCTGCCTTAGTTAACTCTAATTTTCAGGGACTATATGTTAGGTTAGCTTATCTATAACCAGAATGGTTAAGTAGCTTACTGTCAGAGCCATGAAATAAACATTGTTCTCAACTCCCATGATTCTTTGTCCATAGGAAACTTTTACACGACTTACCCACGGCACCGGAAGCTGATCAGCATCAACAAGCGGTACACAGGCCAGAGCAACAAGGAGTTCAACATGAGACATGACTGGAACTCACTCCTCAGTCACGATGAAAGTCTTCTACTCAAACACTACTCTAAGGTATTCATACACCTGGTGGGCACTTTTGGGGATGAGAGAAAGGAGGGGGGAAGGAATCTTCATTGGATTTTAATTTAAAAGTTTCTATATAATGAAAAAATATATCATTTCATATACACTATCTTTTCTTTCATATTGTTTAAACCTTCCTAAAATTCATGCATAGAAGGATCGACTCATTCATACACTCCTCTATATACTCATCCATCCATCTCTTCATCCATCCCTTACCAATCCTTCCATCTACTTGTCCAATTAATCATCATCCATCCATCCACCATTCTATCAAGCAATCCACTCGACCTCTAGTCCATGTATCATCCACTCATTTCCACACTCCTTTCACTAAGCCTTCCCTCAACCCCTTCACTCACCTAGCCTCACATCTTCTCATCTGTACACCCTCCCACCAACCATTCCACTCTATCCACTTATTTACACGTTTATTTTCCAACATCTGTCTTCAATAAAGCCTTCTACCCTCCTACCTATTGAACTAACCTTATGACCTAATATCTCCCCCTCACCCCAGAACATGTCCATCCAACCATCAACCAATCCACTCATCCAACCATTTAACCACCCATCCATCCACCTATTTACACATTTATTTCCAACATCTTTCTTCAATAAAGCCTTACCAAATTCACCTCATCTCCTCCTCCTCCTCAACCCCAGGACATGTTCCCCCATGCTGATGTGTTGCTGCACTACCTACGAGACTACCGGGAGAAGCTGGGGATCAAAGTCCAGTTCAACACCGAGATCACCGCCACACACGCTGTCCCCGACTCCAGCAGAGCTGATGGACACTACTTCATACTGGACGATCAGAACGATAACCACTATATATGCAGGTAACAACCATAACCCTGTCTCTTTTAGAATTAAGAAGAATTCCCTGTGTTCAAAATTAAAATTTTTGGTGTGTTCAGATATATAAAATCCTGTGTGACTTAATGAAATCTTAATGATAAGAAAAGGAATGACTCGATATTGGGCACAGCACATTATGTTGTCAGTTAGCTAGCGTACATAAGTACATAGACTTCATAAGTCAATGTGAGTGGTGCTGGTTTCCTATCCCTTCTCCTCAACAATGTTCTTGCAATTCAGCTAATTTTGAATCATTGAGTAATAAATAGATTAAAAAGCAAATCAAATTTTATACATATTTATGATGCAAATGAATGATATTGGTAGATATACTGCATTTGATTATTAGATACCAAACCACAATTTTAACTGGCATAAAATGGAAGTTGTTGAAGTATTCTCTGCACTTCTGCTAGAGAAGTTTGTGAGTGGTGTATAAGGGAACTGCAAGTGATGTAGAATGTATGATTGGTAATTGTAGACTCATAGATCAGGTTCTATCACAAGTAGTATCTGGTGACAGGATATGATTGATGATTGTTCTACTTCTTGTGATGAGCCATGTGACAAATCAATTAATTATCGAAACTTTAAAAGCTCAATATTTAGTACCATGCCATTCTAAGGGGTCAATAAACAGGAGTCATAACAAGAATAATAATACTCCACGAATAGCTATTATGTAAATATTTAGGCTATCCTCAACTCTTAAAGGGGCAGTAGCACCTTTTTAGGGGGAATATAAGGTGATGTCAGGAAACTGAAAATTAATGGTTACATTTGAAGACAATGCATTTAAACTAAATGGAGCTGTAATAATTCAAATGTATAATGTAAAGTTTAGCCATGCAATTCCTTTTTCTTAAACAAAATGAATTAAAGGTGTTCACACAAAATGGCCGCCCATGGATTTTAGGTGAATCTTCATACTTTGTCCTCTGACTATGGATAATTGGTTTGTGTTATGAGATTTTTAACACTATCAAAATAATACATTTAGCCTTAAGGTAAATTAACTTTAAGATGATCAAAAAATGTGCTACTGCCCCTTTAAGGACTGTCAGTAAAGAGTTAATGATGAAAACTGTTACATTTCATGATATCAAAAGCTGGTCAAAAAAAGGCTCTTCCTATTGTATCTAAAGATGTTATCCACAAAGAGGCCAGAATAATTTCAAAGTCTGTTTCATGATGCAGGAGTTAAAAAACTTCTTTTTTTTACCTTTTATGGATTATATCAAAGGATTACGGCAGAACAATCCTCTGCAATTTTCTACCTTTAGTACTTATCATCAAAGTGTGCTAGCTTTGTGAAGAGCCCAGCTATACTCCCTGGGGAGTCTACAACTCTATCTCCCTTGTTGCACTGCAGATAAGCAGAGTGTGTATGTAATCCCTGTCTGTTGTAGGACAATGGTTGTAGCCACTGGGATCTGGAAACCTAATATCCCCAATGTCCCGGGACTTGAGTACTCCGTTGGCTACGAGGATGTGTCAATCAACCCTGATGACTTTGAGGGAAAAACTGTTCTTATACTTGGTGCGTACACAATTACCTGTGATTTTAGCTTTTGAAACATATGACAGACACAACCAATTTAGATATGAGGGTTACACTATCTGCAGTAGCACAACAGGTTGGGGGTTTGGTGTGTGTTCTTATCGTGTAAGGGACTTGTAATGAAAGAGAACAATATTTTGTACTATTGCAGAAAGTGTAATCCAAAATATAAAACTATTACTGATGAAACTTGCATATTCTAACATGGAAATTTTATATCTTATATATGTTTGGTCCCTTCATTTAATTTCTTCTCAGAATGTATGAAATTTGACTACAGCATGTGTTTAATTGTTCAGGAGTTATTTTTCTAAGATTCTTTGAGAAGAAAAAAGGTTTTCTTGAAATTCTTATTACATGATATATTTTGTCAAATGTAAGAATATAAGAAATGATATCTTCAGTGAAAACAATAAAAATCTATCATCAGAAAAGAGCGCAGAAGAACGGTGAAAATCTTATCATTTCAGGGCAATCTTCGTTTTATGTTTATCACATTTATACTCTTTTGAGTATTATGTAGATTGTAATTGAATTTTTTAGATAATAATTTGATATTTTGATATATCCAGGTCGGGGTAACGCAGCGTTTGAAGTAGCGGACTCAATCTACGGGTCCACCAACCTGATCCACATGGTAGGACGGTCCAGGGTCCGCTTGTCTTGGGCTACTCACTACGTCGGGGACCTCAGGTGAGGGGTTAAGTCATAATGGTTGCATGAACATATCGTATGATACAGCTGCGTACCTTAAGTTTGTTCATTTGCTAGTGTATCTTTGTGTAAAAAAATCATGTAAATGTGGTTTTTTTTGGATGTCAACCAAATACCTCCAGCAGCACTGAACAAAAGCAAGAGAAATCATCTCTCTGAGTGAGAATTTGATTACTAGATTGATTTATGATCATTTTTTTAATACTTGCCTGTATTCATAAAAACAAGTTTATTTCAAATGACTAACATAACAAAGGAAAACTTTAGAAATGTAGTGAAGACCTTAGTTCTATAAGAAAAAGTCAAACCTTTAAATGTAAAATAAATCAAATAATCAAAACTAAACAAAAAATCATTAGAAATTGTATCCAAATGCAATGTATAGAAGCCCTATGGGTCTGTAACCACATTAAGAGAATTCTCTAATAGTTTGAGTGACATAACTGGGGTGGTATTGTCTTCATGTCGTCTATTACATTGATCACTGCTGGTAGCGGTGAACTACGCTGTGTGGGCTGATGGGAAGACATCCTCCAGGGGCGGGTAATTCAATACACGCTTGAATGGGATCGCTACTTCTAGTTGTAACCCGCCAGTGGAGGAGTTGATCTCTTTACTGCTGTTCTGGGCTCGTTACAGAGACAGCTATAGGGAACAGGGCACTTGTTGTGAAGAGATTCGTATCAAAATAAACATTAATGGTATCGTTTAGAAATTAGCATCACCCATTCGTTATTTTTTTTCCCTCCATCTTGATTATTATCTTGACCTGTTCTGTACCTGAAAATTGATGTTATATATAATTATCATAATTAATATATATATATATATATATATATATATATTGTAATCAATATATATATATCAATATCATAATTAATATATATATATAATATATATCATAATCAATATATATAATATTTATAGGATATCTAACGAGCTTCCCCTTTCATATCAAGTTTATGTCCCTAGTGAAATAATTTTGCTTTGTCACGAGCCTTGGCGAGTGACAAAACAAAATTATTTCACGAGGGACATAAACTTGATATGAAAGGGGAACGAGTTATGTATCCTATTTATTACCAACTTACATTTCAGACGATTTATTGCTTTTTTAAATAACTTTGTATTATGCCTATAAAGAGACGAAACGGCGGATGAATATCAAACCACGTCACAGCCTCAAATATTATACTATTACGACGTCAAATATTCACATTTCTAAATTCTACCCTACGTTAATTCATAGTGTCTGGTGAAATGTAAGTAATAAGCACTTTAGTCATGAACGAAGCGTACGTGAAAATAAAATCTCACTGCGCGAGAACAGTCAGAGTTATCTTTCTTTGATCAACGGCATGTCATGACGGCCGCCATTTGCCTGTATCTTTTCGTCAAATTGTGTAAACAACCGCCTTCAAAGTAAGTTTAAGATGCTTATCATTGTTCAAACGCGTTTTGTTTTGAAGAAATGTTGTCTAAAGAATATTCAGTTGTCTTTATATTCTATAGATAACAAGCAATGTCTGTCTGTGTCATTTTGGAGCGACATGGATCAAATTAATGAAATTCTGTGATCAAATTGTGCTGAATTTAAACCCGTTTGTGTTTATATGAGCCTTGAGTTAGCAGTAAGATGTTTGATTGTAATTCTTTTGGGAGTCCTCCGATTTATTCCTTTACAATTCGGTAAGGAAGATTAAAAAAATAAACTGAAAGTTTGTAGAATGACTCCAACTCACTCAGTTCCATTCGAATTTGTGAATGAAAACACGTTCGTTTTATGAATGAATAAAGTAGTCCGGACAATGTCAAAGTTCACCGCAAGCCAATCAAATCACTTTGAGGTGTTATGACCCATATGTGTCATAACAAATTGTTATGAAACCCCTTTACGAAGTACCACGTGGGTAATAAATATTATTAAGTACCTTGTATTATAATCCTCTTGTGTAATAAACTGCGTTGTAATGATGATATGAAACCAGTGAAATACTGTTGACATATGATGTAACAATAATAAGTAGTTAGGACACCACAATGATGGCATTGCCGTTACTATAGCAGCCAGTTTCAATATGAGATTGAACCCATTATTGGCAAGTTAAAAAATAGTACCTTCTACTTAATAGTGTTATTAAAAAACGTAAGAATGATTTGTAATCAAGCTTGCTTTTGCTCATTTAAGGCTAAATCATAATCTTGTTCAATAAAAATATTTTGTTATCAAAGTTTTTTTGGTCACCTCTATGTATTGAAGGTTTGTATTGTTAAGTATAGGTGATAACGGGTTCCTGGTAGAAGTAAACTGATAAGTATGATATGTAGTAATACATATAGTAGTTAGTCTCTAAGTAAATTCAGGATATGCTCAAAAAGAAAATCATTAATCAGTAACTTCTGTAAATTAGAACTTTACAAATGATGCAAAGAGATACCCATCAACTCTTTTCTTACATGGATATATATCATACATCAAGAATTTATTCAGAAACCTATTTACAATAACATTACAAACCTATGTTTCATAGTATCCTTTTGTAAGCATGTGTTCTCTATACTTTCATTTTTTATTCAAGACAACAAATTTCCAAAGATATGCCATATTTGTTCCAGAGCCGTGAACAATGGTCTACTCGACACTTACCAACTGAAGTCTCTTGACGGCGTGCTTGAGGCGTCACTGAGCGAGGTCCGCTTCATCAAGACGGAGGATGGACGCTTCATGGTCGGTCTCAACACGGAGGAGGAACCGGAGGCGGAGATGTCTTACCTTGATAACTTCGCCATGAGGGAACCGTACGATATGATCATCAGGTGCCTCGGCTTCCAGTTTGATGACTCCATCTTTACAAAGTAAGTAGATGCTTGGAATTGGTTTGAATGATTTTGGGTTTTTTTGATAAATGGCTGATTTGTTGTTGCTTATGAATATAATGATATCTCATTGATATTCAATTGACTTTAGGATATTTTATTGACTTTATTGATTGGTGGGTGATCTAATTTGGTATCACCTTAGAAATAATTTTAAGTTATTGAATTATGGTTGCTTGCCAGTTGATAACTTAATTGATAATTCTTTGTTAACTCTTTAATAACTAATTTATATATTACTTGATAATTTATTCAAATTTTATTGATGACTTGTTGAGTTGTTGATGCACTTACCAATTGATGAATCATTGATGTCTTCTTGATAACTGATATGTAAATGAAATTAATGGGTAGATGCTATTTTAAGTGATAACTCATTCACTGACATGATGATTAAAGTTGAACAAGTCACATTGGTTTTGAGACTGCTCTCAAGACATCCAAGGATGTTGGAGTTATCTCCCTTGGAATAAGATTTTACCTCTTGAATTGACATGATTCACAAATACTAGGTCAATGGGTTTAAATACTCTTGCCTTGCCAACACATAAAAATTAAAATTAAACAAATGTTTAAGTTTTCAATTGTGAATTAGTTGAACATTCTTCTATCAAGCCTGTGCATAGTTGATTTGTTATCTTTTAGGATGAGATCATTTTAAATCCATTTTATCACATTTATTTTATTGTATTTCAGTTCCACTAAACTAAACCGTGGCAAAGGTCGAGCTAAGAAGTACCCAGCCATAAAGCATAATTACGAATCTATAAATGTGAATGGAATTTTCTTCGCTGGAACCAACACCCATTCTCTGGACTTCAGGAAATCTGCAGGAGGGTTTATACATGGCTTTAGATATACAGGTGGGAAGGGGAGACAACTCCAATAATTAGTTACAAATAATTAAGGGCGCATATAGGTCATTTGTGGCCCAATGTCGCCCTTAAATTCACCTACCTACCTACCTACCTACAAATAATTAAAGTATTTAATTGCTGATTTCCAAGCTACCTTACAAGTGGTTACATAAATTAATATTGCTTTGATAATAGATTTTGTTCAATGCCTCACTGTTTCAACAACATCAAGCACATGACTTACAACGCTTTAGCAGGACTAGTGACTAGAAATGCCCTTTTATCATGAATTTTGGATAACAAACTTGAAGACTTGACGTCACGAATTCGATGACATCTTTCGCTGTGAAGTACTGAATGATTTTGGGTGGAATCTCATCTTTTTGTCTCCTGATATCTATTAAAATTGACTCCAATGATGACAGTAATTGTGTTTTAATTTATTTGATTTCAGAAGATACTTAATTGCTTCCTCATGGAATTTAAAATTCTACAATTATCTGTTAATTACATGACTGTATCATTCAGGTAAAGGTATGTTTAAATTAACAAGTGAATATCATTTCTAAACAAAAGTGAACACTCATTCAGAAAGAATCACTACATTGAAAGCATAATATTGCTTACTACACAAATTTTTTTTGAACATACATTTCTCAAAATAAATATTTAATGCTATAAAAGGTATGACAATGTGTATTCAAAATTTACAAATTTGGACAAATTTATGTAAACACATGTTTCCTCCACCAGCCCGAGCGTTACATCACATACTGGAGCACCGCTATGAGCAGGTAAAATGGCCGACACAGTCTCTCCACATCACCAACCTGATGAGCCACTTGTTGAAGCGGATGAACGAGGCGTCGGGAACCTACCAGATGTTCAGCGTCCTCGGTGATGTCATCCTTCTCAACGAGTAAGACCTCCCCTGATCCGTGATTGGTTTTGTCAAATCTTAGATTTATCTCCAACCCTATCTTAAGATTGCATGATTCATCATTTGGCAAATAACTAAAATCTTCAAGATATCTCAAAGCCAAGACAGACTTGGCCATCACTTCAGATGTTGATGTGAGGAAACTGTGAGGAATATAATATCCATAAAATCATTAAGGAATGCTTGGTAAATCATAAACCATTAAACCTTGTGTGTCACTTAAGATAAGTCGTCTCTTTAACTTCTGTAATCAAAAATAAAAAAGAATGAGATCTTGCATGTTGTTGATGATGCAACATTTAGGGTGTTGTGTGCAAAACATACTGTTTTTTATATATTCTTCAACTAAGTGATAGTTTAGAAATCTGTAGCTTTTCGTGTTGATTTCACCCTATGAAGGGTTTAAATGCTCTTTGTTTTTACTTCCAAATGAATATGTTCACTATTTTTCTCAAATATCTCATAGCCACTAAAATAACATATCAGACCCAACGTTTCAAATGGACAGTGTTTTTGCATAGATACATGCAATGTCCACTATATAGGCTTGCCCACTGTTATTTACCTCGAATCTGCTGTGATCCTTAAATCCTGAAACTTGACCATTCCAGTGATGCGAGTGAGTACCGATACTTTGAAGAGTACCCCATCAACATGATCCACCAGTTCCCGACTGTCACTGGCTACGAGGCTAGCAGAGTCATCGTTCTTGTCATGCAATATGGCGCCAACTTCTCTGGGCCTGGTAACGACATTTTCCGGGTGGACCGGGCGACGGGGGAACCATCTGAGGCTCACCACTCTAACTTCCTGCATCCTGTCTTGTACTACTATGATGAGCTGCCTTCAGGTAACCCTGTCATTTTTATATACACAGAATTTCCTAAATAAGCGCATGGGCACTTTTTTTTCCAAACCCCCTTACCCCCAAATGCTTATTAGAGGCCAGGCACTTTTTGGAGGCCAAGCGCTTATTTTCTTGAATTTGGTTTTATGCCTTCTTTTACAAAGAATACAGTAGAACACAGATATAGCGAACTCGGATAAAGCGAACAATCAGATATAGTGAACAAATTTTCAAGTCCCGTCCCTATATAATATCATTAAAATTATATGCGTATAGCAAACACCGAATATAGCGAACTAAATTCTTTGGTCCCTTGGAGTTCGTTTTATCCATATTCTACTGTATTTGTAAAATGTTTACTAAGGAACATCAATTCAGTGGTTAATCATGGGGCTTATTGGAGCTCAAGAGCTTACAAGAGGCCCTGCGCTTATTTGAAACTCGGCGCTCAGTAGAGAAATGATAGTACGGTAACTTGTATACATTTAACAATCACTGACAACAAGGGTCAACGAATTAATCCATTGATTCATTGACCTGGGACCAATTCACTCACACAAAGCTGAGCTGAATATCATGTCTCCAGAATGGTAGGATCAATCGAGTCTCAAATCTTTTAATGTTTTTTTCTGCATTTTGACCAATTTGCCCTGCATTCATTATAAGTACATGACATCACAATTGTGTCAGGTTGTTATCAGACAATCAGCAATGGTTTCAGGAACTGGCATATTCTTTAATTATGTAGATATTTTTATCCATTACTGATTAAGATTTCACATTTTAGGAGCCGACATGCTCAACAAGGGGAGGAAGGAGATATTGCCCCGCCCAAAGCTTGTCCACCATATTGTGGAGGATTTCCTGACATCCTGGGACGCACCTCTGAGTCACGTGTTGCCGCTACGTCGATACCTCGACATGGTTATCGGCACCGACACACGTCTCTTCTTCTCCGAGACCTGTTTCAAGATGGCCATGACCCACAGCAGTGTGCCCTTGACCTGTGGCACACACTACATGAAAGGTCAAGGTCTCACTGGAACCAGCGCGCTGCGACGTAAAGCATTTGAGATCGGAATGATGGCATAACTGTGAAATAATAGAGGAACCCTGCCTGTGATATGCAAACTCTGCCCTAACTCTTTGTTTACACTGTTCCCCTTTCAAGGAACAAACAAATTATTTTTGATGATTAGATTAAATGTAAATATGGGTGAAAAATGTAAAGAAATGCCAGGCATGTTTGTGATTTTGTTTGTTAAAATGCATGGTTATTGCATTTTGTCCATGCTTGTTTTGCTTCTTGTTATAAAGGTAACAGTTTGAGATGAGATGTATAACAATTTAAGAAAAGAACTTGTGTTTAAGATATATATTTGACTTTTATTTCAGTGATGATTATATTCTGCAATTTTGCTAAATATTTGAAATCATTTGGGGTTTGGTATCAAACTAGAAAATCAGAAAAATATTTGATAACTGAAATATAAAGAATTTTCATAACCAGAATTAAATTAATTTATTCAGAACTTCATTTCTATATAATTGTGAATTCACTATCTAATGGTTTATTTTTCTCGATGGATTGGGTCTATTTTAGTATATCACACATCTTAAATTCTTTCACTTACAAAGTATATGCTAGGCCACAAAAGGAGTTATTTTTGAAGTTATTAAAGGTTTTTTTATTCGTATGAAAGGTGCTATCCTTAGATTATTTCTCAAATAATCAATTGAAAGAAGTCATTTTATTTATATTAAGAAAGGAGTTTAGTACACAGAAATATTACAGATCATCATATCTTTTTAGAAATCCAAAAACACTGTGTTCATCCTATTGTATCATCATATATTTATTTGTTTTTCAATGTTATTTCTAATTATAATTTAACATCCAAAATAATGGATAATCATAACTTCACCATTAACTATGGATACCTCCAATCTATCAAAGTTTTATATATATATATATTGTTTCAATAGTATTTTGGGACCTATTGTCTCATGGACGAAACCAATTATTATATTTACGTTGACCTCTCACTTTAGTATTCTTGTTTTGATTCTTTTACAAGCTTCTTTATGGTTATTTAATTTCAGGACCTGGACCGGAATTCAAAGAAACCGCTTTTCACTGCGGGTGCACTTTACCCATGAATTTTACCGTTGACTTACAATTACCTCAGTATAATAAATGCTGACCATTATATTAATTATCCCAATAATGAACCTATTAGCCTTGGATTGGCAACTTTTCAGCAAATTCAGTAATGTTTGGTAAAATATAAACAATTTCAAAGATGACATGTTTGACTACGAAAATACACTCCCCCTGCCTTTTAAAGGGGCAGTAGCACGTTTTTAGGAGAAATATAAGATGATGTCAGGAAAATGAAAATTAATTGTTCCAATCGAAAGGCAATGTATTTAAACTAAATGGAGCAGTCATAATTCAAATACATAATGTAAAATTTAACCATGCGATTTCTTTTTCTTACACAAAATGAATTAAAGGTGTTCACACAAAATGGCCGCCAATGGACTTTATGTGAGTCTTCATACTTTGTCTTCTGACTATGGTTGATTGGCTGGTGTAATGATAATTTTGACACTGTCAAAATAATACATTTAACATTAAATTACAATTATCAGTGAAAAAAATTAAATATAAAATTATCAAAAAACGTGCTACTGCCCCTTTAAGGGGGCGCTGTAAAACTTATGCCCAGACCTCTTGTTTTAAAAAATGTAAGGTTGACCTTAGCATTACTTTATCAAGTGGATAATGGCTAATCTGTAGCAGTAGAGGAATCCATATTGTGTGTTCACCTGATTTGAGAATCTGGATTTATTTGAACATACCTTAGCCTAAGATAGCCTTGGGGGGCAATCTTGATAATAATGGTGCTAAGGCTACCTTAGTAAACATTGTTCTGGATGACATTCAAAAAGAAAGAATTACATTATTGAAAGACATGAATCAGATGCAGTGTTGGCTAGTTTGGACAGTAAACTTTAGTTTAGAAATCTTTAGATTATTTGTTTTTAGTTTCTACAAACTAGTTTTATTAAAGTTAGTTAAGTCATAGGTTAGCATTGGATCTATATGTTACAAACAATGAATGTATCGATTCATCTAAATGATGAATTTATTACATGATTTAGCTATCTTCTTTCTATCTACTTGTTTAGATATCATTTAATAAGTTATTATTTAGATACCATGACACAAAAACTGTTATTATCTGAACATGGGTGATATTAGATTATGTATAATGATACCTTATGAAGTAGTATATTTCAAAGTATTATAAAAGTGGTGAAATAGTTTATTTCCTTTTGGTTTTATGTAAAATTCCAAGTTTATTTGTTTCATTTGGTTTTGAAGAAAATATATCAGTAGAAAGATATGTGCTCAAATGTCTGTTGCCTTATTATGAAGATGATCTTCTTTAGATAGTAATGTGAGATTCTATAAAGTAAAATGCTGTGTATATCTTGTCAAAATTATTCACTTATTGTACATTTCACCATTTGTTGTGTTTTTATTGCGTCAAAAGGGTATGGACAGTTCCCTGATTGTCAAAACATATATATGAATAAAATATGATAAATAATGATTCTTGATTGAAGATAAAATTTTAAATATTCATTATTTGAAAACATTTACATAAAATCTGATATGTTTATCATTTCTCAGGTTGAGGAAACAAACTTTGTCTGTTAATGGTTTTGGTTTCAAAGAATAAAATCATATTTGTAATCTGGACATTTACCATTTTCATTATGGTTTGGAAGTCATAACTTTGTTGGTCATGTACATTGGAATTATGAATTAATGATCTACCTTGAAATATTTTTAATTTGTTGTTTCTTATAATAATTGCATATGTTCATGTTAAAGCAATAAAACTTTAAGAATATGTATGTTTTAATTGTTTACATTCGGAAACTTACCTTGATTTGATTAATGCCAAGGAATTTAACTACACCATATAATGTGAATGTAATTTGTAAAAGCAATTATGCTAATATGTTTTGTAGGTTATGTTAAATTTAGGAATTATTTTCCATGCGCTAAAGCTATGTTTCGGTGTTTCAGTTTTTGAGAAGGCATGGTGCTAGGTCAAGGTCACCTGCATATCATTAATCCTATATAAATATATGTTTTAAAATAATAAATGTTAATAATTATCAACTTTCATTGCAATATGTACAATAAATCACAGATATCAAGTGATTTTAAATGCATATCACTCAAAGATCTTGTGTCAATTCTAGGAAGTCAAGGTCATGTCATGACCTCTCTGATATTAATCCGAGGTCAAGGTCATGATTTCTTGAGGTCACCCAAAGCGTCTTTGTTTCAGACACTTGTAACAGCAAGGAATTGATTGACTGTAAATAAATCTGTCATTAAAGTATTTTTCTAATCAATCCTTTGTGATCTTTTTAAGGAGGTAAGCAATTTTGTTTTGCATGCTAGATATAACTTATTGATAAGACTATAATAAGTCATATCAATCTCTTATTATCAAGCGCTAAAATTTTAAATTTTTCTTAAATTGCAAAGTGACATTGTAATTAAAATCTTCTTGAAGTTTTCAATATTTTAGATACCTTTTATCTCTATCTAAGCTGATAAATTTGCCCCCGTTTCTGACTTTGTATTGTCCCTTTCAACATTTGATAATCAATACCATTTCTACTTTTGCAAATTGATAAAAATTTAAGTCCTGAGCTTTTGCAGACAGGAAGTAATTAGGAAAATGTTATCTGTTATATCATATCTGTTAACAATTTGAGTACTGAACAACTTCCTAATGCAAGTAGAGAATGTAGCTGTGTGTTAGTTTCTGTTGGAACTGAAGAGGACGTATTTGATTTTGGAAGCGTTTCTGGTTTCCATTGTGTATTTCGTGATCTTGAAGTAAAGTCTGCCAAAAGGTTCCACGTTGTAAATCAGCTTCAACTGTATATGCTTCTATCTTGCATTTTCAAATGGTTCAGTAGATCATTGGAATTTAATTGTCCCACATTAGAAATCAACTGACTGTGTTGAAGATTAAGATTAAGCCTAGTATAAACTAGTTGGAGATGAATCTCAATTTGACATGACCTGTTGAAGAAAGATTTAGCAAGTCAAACCTGTTTTCACCGATGAAATAAAACCTCACTGTTGTCGGTGGGAGATTAGATAAAGTTCCAAATTAAACCACAGGGTGGTTTGCAAACAAGGGTTAGATTTAGTCCGGGATAAAATCGCTGCACAAATAATTTCGACCATCCTTGTCGTCTCTGGTGAATAATTCACACACCAGTTGTTGACACTCTTGTCCCGAATTACAATAATAAACATGGCGTCCCTCCAGTTGTATTTATTTACATTTGTTAACAACAGGCTTGGTTTAGGAATCAGAAAACATTATTTATTTATTTGTGATTAGATGAATTTATTCATAACACATTCTAATTAGCTTCAGTGCATAATAAAGGTGATTAAGTACAAACTTTAGACAATAGAACTTTTACTTCAAGTTCAAATTGCTTTAATGTTTGCCAGATGTGTCTTTCTCAAACGCCAACATTTTACGAATTCGCTGTCTAGAATCTGCAGTGTAAATCCCAATATCGTTGGATAAATTTGATAAAACGACAGAAAGAAATACACGTTTAACCTAGGGCCTAAGTATGAAAATTACGTTTCGGTGTACAGTGAAAAAAAAATAGAAGTACAATATTGAGAAGAAAAGTTATGTTAAATTAAAACCGGTAACAATTATCTTTAGCACAGGTTAATTCGATTAGTTAAAAATCTATTTAGTACCCGTGTATATGTTATTTGGTGATAAAGGAATAGTTTTTAACAGCCTTGGTTATTGTATACGAATTCTATCTAATTCATCCGAATATGAGGTTTCTTTTTTACTTAAGAATTTTCCAATATTTCAACTCTAGCTGGCGATGGATATGCTGTGTCATTGTTTTCAATCATGAATAATTGAAGTGAGCCCTTACATATGATGTGTTGATATCTACCTGGTCCGTTTTGTATACATATACCTTTTCTTACTTAATTAAAGGTGTTCACACTCAAAACGGCTGCCAATTGACATAAACTGAATCTTTATAATGTGTTCCCTTACTATGGACGATTTGTTTATGTAATGAGATTTAGACACTATCAACATGATATATTTAACAGTAACGTACACTTATTAGTGAAAAATTGGAAATATGAAATTTTCAAAAAACGTGCTTTTAAAATGAACTTTTCATGTCAATTTTTTTCTACGTACGACAATATCATATCGCCCAGAGAAGTCCAGGGATAGAATAAATAAAACCCTTGATTAAAAAAGGAGATAGGAAATACCTAAAAAGTGCCCAAGGGTAGAGAGAAAATGAAGTAATATAAATTCTTTTGTTCATTATTGCCCCCGGTGTGATCGTATCACAGATGTATATCCATTTTAAGTTGAATAGTGTCTGGAAATGCACGATATTGTAGACGTTGTCTCAGTTTAATCAAATGAACACAAACACAAAATATCAAGAGAACGATTTTAAATGGAAAACATCAAAGCACTTGAGATCATGCTTTTCGTAAACAGAAAAAAATATCAATGGTGGTTATTATAATTTGCGAGTAAAGCGCAGAAAACCCAACAAAATATAAATGCATCTAAAATGTACATACTTAATTTTGAATTGTTAGAAATCAACCCTTTGTAAAGCAAGTTGGTTGGTGGCAAGTTTGGCTGAAAGCTAGGCAATTTAAGCAAATATGATAAAACTAAAACGTTTCAACACGACTAACGTTAGATAACAACGTTCCTTTTACACATTTTCTCCCATTACTTTCCCGATATATCAAATTGGACATCATAAAGACGTTGATCTCCGAAACTTTTACAATTTATGCATATCACATATCAATATACAAGAGGTTATACCTCTTTACATTGCTAACATGTTACAATATCGATATTTCATGAGACAATACCTTTTCACGATGCTCACGTGATCTGTTATCAATATTGATATTGGTAATACCTCTTTATAGTTCTCACATCACAAAATATCAATATTATATGGGTAAAAACCGCCTCCGTGCTTACATGTTACAATATCAATATTATAAGAGGTAATACCTTTTTACAGTGCTTGGAACATGTTACAATATCAAGATCATAAAAGGTAATACCCCTTTACGGTGCTTACATGATACAGTATCAATATTATAAGAGGTAATACCTCTTTACGGTGCTTACATGTTACAATATAATTATTATAAAATGTAATACCTCTTAACGGTGCTTACATGATACAATATCAATATCATAAAATGTAATACCATTTTACAGAGTTTGAAACATGGTACAATATCAAAATTTTAAGAGGTAATACCTCTTTACAGTGATTGTAATATGTTACAATATCAATATCAATATTAAAGGTATAACCTCTTAACTGTGCTTACATGATACAAAAACAATATCATAAGAGGTAAAACATCGTTGCAGTGCTCCAATAAAACAATATCAATATTATAAAAGGTAACACCTCTTTACAGTGCTTGTAACATGTTACAAGCAATATTATAACATGTAATACCTCTCAACGGTGCTTACATGATACAATATCAATATCATAAAATGTAACACCTTTTTACAGTGTTTGAAACATTTTACAATATCAATATTATAAGAGGTAATACCTTTTTACAGTGTTTGAAACATGCTACAATATTAATATTATAAAATGTAACCCCACTTTACGGTGCTTATAACATGGTACAATATCAATATCATAAAATGTAATACCATTTTACAGAGTTTGAAACATGGTACAATATCAAAATTTTAAGAGGTAATACCTCTTTACAGTGATTGTAATATGTTACAATATCAATATCAATATTAAAGGTATAACCTCTAAACTGTGCTTACATGATACAATATCAATATCATAAAATGTAACACCTTTTTACAGTGTTTGAAACATTTTACAATATCAATATTATAAGAGGTAATACCTTTTTACAGTGTTTGAAACATGCTACAATATTAATATTATAAAATGTAACCCCACTTTACGGTGCTTATAACATGGTACAATATCAATATCATAAGAGGTAACACCTCGAGCTCTTTACGGTGCTTATATGGCAATAACATGTGAATGTTAAATGATAAACATTGCTCCCAAGTCGAGAGATCAAGTTTGAAAGAGAATAATCAACATAAAAGAATTTGCTATTGAAATGATGACAACAGAAATTTCAACACTCAGTGGTTTTTTTACACAACCATGATATGTTAATACAAATAAGATATTCAATAAAATGCATTATTTGCATTGGCAAGACTTGTGCAAAAATGAGTACAAAATAAATAATTATTTGGCTTAGCGATATGAAAATAAGTGCCATAATAATAATTGCTATTGAACCAGAATCCACATCGACTTACGAAATCATGATAATTAAAACTATTTAAAACTTACATGGGAAGAATCACAACTTCTTTGTCCCTTTGACCTTTTTCGTAATTTCCCTCAGGTTTGATACAATTTCGCTTCCAAAGGCAGTTATCTTAATTACGTTCCTCTTATTATTCTATCGTATCCTCTTCCTCATTATCTTGATAATGTCCTTTGCCTCGGGAAATTATCTTGATTATTTTCAAACAATATATTTGATGATTTTATAAAAAATTCAAAGTGTCAACTATCACTTTAGAAAGATGACATAAATCTTATTTTCATATCTGCAATGTTTTTCACCATATGCCGTTTCGAACCCACAAAGTTCTGAACCCAACGCCCTGACCACTGAGCTATTGTGACAGCGCTGATGGAGCTCCTTTTATAACAAAGGTCTGAGTTTGAATGGTTTGATATTCTATATCATGATATCTTTTTTTAGAAGAAAATAATGTTTAGAAGAATAGCTATTTAATATTCTTGAAAATGATTTGACAATCTCGGGTTTTAGAGTCAACGAACCACTCCAGATTAATGCTGGTTGCACCTTTAACACATATCAAGGATGACGCATCTGCGTTACCACGATGCGTTTCAACACCGAAAACACATTGGATTAACACTCGATGACACGTCTTTTCATAACCGTGGCCGCCATTTTATATTTTAGTACAAAGTTGTTTTCCCACTGTTTCTGTCGGTTCATAAGTTGGATAAAACATGACCCGAAGGCATTATTGAAAAGCAGGTCTTCCTCCCTCGGAAAATGCACGTTGGCCTGCAGCTCGTGGGCATTTCCCGCGGACGTCGGGTATTCTTTCCAATAATGGCCGCGGGTGATGTTTTATCCTACACAAAAGTACTAGTGCTAAAACGGGAAGGCCACAATGGAAACTATTTTAGTTTAAGTTATATATCTCAAAGACGAATTATGTCTTATGAGATATAAATCCCAATTTGATAGATGACCTACATTGTACTAGTCATTATAAATCAATACTTACTGATTCAAGTTTTCAAGTGATTTAAACAATCATCGACAAGTGGGCAAAAAGTCAACTTGACTTGATGACCGGGCGGTTTTATTTGGTAACCGAGCTGTCTCAGTTCGAACCTCGGCCAAAATATCATCCACCAAGTCCGAGCTGTCTCGATTGAAGAACTTCTTCAACCTGAGGTATCCCCTCAGGTATCCATGGCAACCTGAAGTGACTTCTGAAGTCCTGACCAGGATGAGTCGACCTTGCTTCTGTTTGACCATGATGTTGTAGGCGGTATTGAACTCGGTCATCTTGGCCGCATTGTCCGTATAGTCACTGGACAGGACCACCAGAGTCGTGTGGCTATTGTGCAGGGTTTTGATCACTTCGTCCACAGTCACCGACCCAGGGTCCATGTCCCGGGGTGGAAAGTACAGCTTCACTCCATTGTTCTCTAACTGCGGCAGCAGAGTCTTGACAACCCATATTCTGTCATTGTCACACTCCTCCTCCAAAGAAATAAACACATCATGGTCAACTTCTCTTTTGGCTTTCTGAAACTGTCCTAATGTGGAATGAAATACGATAGAGGCTTCATAGCGGAAAATGACAAGAAGGACTAAAGTCAGAAGAAAGACGACAGCTAAAGCACCAAACAGAACACTGAGGACAGTTGGAAACTGGCTGACCTCATTACACTGGAGCGTGTCCAACGGTACCTGCTGAACCTCCACGTGATTCCCCTCAGGATCCGTACACGTGACCCCCGACACATCTTCATCCTGTTGACTGAGCCACGTGTACATCCAGGTGGAGTTGCAGTCACACACCAGCGGGTTGTCCTCCAGACTCAGACTGGAGAATGGAATGTTCTGGATCTCCTCTGGGAGGTAGCTCAGCTTGTTGTGGGTCATGTTTATCATCTTTACATGATTTTGTAGGTTAAGGATAGCTTCAGGTTCTATGTATCTTAGATCATTGTTGGACACATCGATGTGGCGAGTTCTCTTCAGGTAGTCTCTGGACACCAACCCTGATATTTCGTTATAAGCAAGACTCAAGTTAAGCTTACCTTGTGGGAGATCATAGGGTAGACTTGTGAGGTTTCCATGTCTACAGTCCACTAGTATGAAACCGTTATCAGGCTGATTCTGACACAAACACGCTTTCGGACATTTTTTGGTAATGTTACAAACGAACTGGTCTAGGGAAACATCTAGAATTTTTTTGCCCTTAAGATTTGGAGGACTTGCACAATACACTTTGAAGTAGTTCCTGATGATTATTTCTGGAAAGTTTGATGCTGTTTGTAGAAATTCGTGCATCTTGCAGTCGCATCTCCATGGGTTGTCTCTCAGATCGAACCCCCAGTGAATCAACTTGGCCAGGATCTTGGTATCTGTAATCCCATACATCTTTAGTTGATCAGTAAACCATGTGGTAAACCGGTTATGGGCGTAGTTCACAAAACCTGGTCCATACTCTGCGACCAAATCCATCTGCCATTTCTCTGCATTTGAGAAATGGCTTATTTCATTCCAACTCAACCCAAAGTAGCAGAACTCATGTTTGATGCTCATCTGCCAGGCGGCTTCTACCGTCTTCAATTTGTTCCTATCCAGCATCACCACCATCAGCCCTTGCAAGTCCTCTGTAAAAGTCTTTGGTTCTATGGTGCTGATTTGGTTGTTTGCAAGGTTGATATACCTCAATTTCTCCAAACCAACAAATGTGTCTTTCCTCAAACCAGAGATCTTATTGCGAGACAGATCGAGTGCTATCAAGTTTTTCAAACATGAAAGACTTGGAAGAGTCTTGATCTCCCCATTCACAAGACGAATACTGGCAATATTCGGGAACTCGCAGATGTTGCTTGGTAAACTTGTTATACAAAGACGTGAGTGGAAGAGACGGAAAGTGTTGCTGTGGTTAGTTCCTGGGGATGCAAGGATCGTTGCATTGTCCGGCTGGCTGCAGTTGAAGGTCAGATCAAGATTTGGAAGAGAGTCAGCCCTCATGGATGTGCAACACTTGGGGTTCCTGGTCTGAGGCACACATCGTAGAACTTCTTCTACATCTACACCCATACACAGGGATAGACAGTAGACATGTAGTGATGCAACACACAACCATCGGTACCACATTCTCACTGATATATGAGTGTTGGGAGTTTGTTGAAAGAGCTATTGTCTCATCTTCATCTCTCACTGCCTTGTTTTCATACTGTAGTAATCCAACATTCTTAGTCTTAATTCAACCAGCGTTCTGTTTGCTCCCTTGTATTTTTACGACTCTAAATACAGTCGAGCACAGCTGTACATGTTCCATCACTATGGAGCCGTTTCGATTCTAATCACGTGATTCCGTGTGCAAATCCAACAGCAAACAGTGGGAGGGTATTCTTCGAATGTTAAAAGTCAAATGTTGTCAGCCTGTCGCAGTTCAGCCTCCGCCCCTTAGTTCAGTACAACTCGTGTTTATACGATCTGGTGGCTGCCTCCACAAATAAACACACCACCACGCAGTTTTATTCAGTCGCTGCAATGAAATGCTCAGCCAGGGGCTTTTTGAAGGTCGAAGGTCTAGACACATTTGACCTGACTTTCTACAACGTATCCATTGTCTATATCCTGGTATCACGATGTACTTCCTGGTGTGAATTACTCCATATGCTCGCTATAAAGCATATGTTTTATGATGCCAGATAATTATTCATTCCCGGAATATTTCGTTTGATAACAATTTAATGTTTTTTATGGGTTTAACGTGCACAGTGGCTTAGACTGAAACCACACTTTCACTAAGCTTTGATTTTTCTTTGAGTGATGAAGTGTCTTTTCTGTTATTTTTTGTACTGTTAATTTACTAATACTGTATCATTGTATTCTTAAATTGAAATTATCAAATGTTGTAAACATAGTAGAAAATAAACCTTTTCTATCGGCGGGGCCTGTGTTTGCAGCGGATGTTAATGTATAGAATAACTACCATTAAATGTGTTTTATTGCACATGCCATCACATTAATTTTAAAATAATTTTGTAAAAGCCTTAATAATTTTGGATAAATTTTTGAAACTATTTGAAAATATAAATGACTAAAATTGCTCTGGTAAATGTTTGGTAATCAATGGTAGCCAGAACTTGAGTAATTTTCTGTTATATATATGAGCGGCCCAACTTACTTTTTGTCAGACCAGAAATATTCACCCTTTGAAATTATAATATTTGAAATCCAAACAGAAATCAAAAAGAATCTGTACCACATGTTTTTGATGATTCTGGTTGAAGGACGAAATACGATAGAAGTTTATGAAAAGAATTCCAACCCACCAATTAAGCTTAAAGCCACAAGGTGCTAGCAACATTATTACCCTGGTCTAACCAAAGCTGACATATTTGTTGCTAGAAGGTCACCACCAATACAACTCTTTATATTACGAGGTACCCATGTACAGAGGCACATGAATAAAGCCTCTTGCCTAAGGTGACACCACAAGTTTCTCAAGTTGTGTTTCAGTGTGGGGCAGGGAATTAACCCATCAAACACTCAGTTTATACAGCGGGTAACCCACTCATCAAGCGAACCGAGCTTGTTGTTGCTGAACTATTGTCATAGTCGACTGGGCATTGCACAAGACCTAGGCACCATGCTTAAACATGGTATTTCATGGTGTTTTGGCACATGTAAAATTCAATTTTAAAGTCACAAGGAGTGTTAATTTAAGCATACCTATTTATATTATTATTTGGTTTATTTGGCCATTTCGCTGGGGCTGTTTATCTCTTCTTTGACCTTCCTTTTTAGTTGCATTAATACACAGTATTTTACTGATCCTGCAATTCTTCGATCTCTGGTTGTACTGGGAAGTGCACAGTGTAAGTATATACAGGCGAACCTCGGATACCCGGACTCCGTATATCCGGAAACCTCGCTATCCGGACGATTTTAGAGTGTAACGAATATTTTCCTAAGAAAATGTTCTCACTTACCCGGACCTCGTGCTCCCGGACCCGGACGCCGTTTTTTTCAAAAATGTATATGCTACCGACAAGAAATAAGGGAACATAAATCATTTTAGGACATTTTGAGATTAAAGATTGTCGTCTTGGGTTTGAAACAACTCTCCTATATCAGAAAGTGCTGGCATGAACATATTGCATATATAAAGGATGTTTTGAAAGGTGTTGTTGATATTGGTCAGCAACAACTGGGTCATAGCCCAATCCGTTTGTTTGAACTTGGCTATGTTGGCGAATTTCTTTACATTTTGGACGATTTGATTCAGTGAGTAATATATAAAATACTAAATTATGTCCCGTTTAATAATTGTTTTATGAAACTCGTGATTGGTATCGGTACAAATGTATTAAATTCGCTTTGGCTCGATAAATAACTCGTTTTAAAAAAATGTTATCAAACAGGACGTCGTTTAGTATTCTTCATTTATGCCAAAATGCATGTATGACATCACAGTAGGTGTGTATTTGTGACGTCACAATGTAAGCGTGTCGTCACAATGGTTGCCTGCCGAGTCGCGAAAATTTTAGTTTCAGCAAACTATCGGCATTTTTATTTTTATTTTAGGGCAGGTAATAAACATGATGGCACACGTTTTTTAGCGCATAAGGACTTCCTCCAGAAGCATAAGGCCTAGAAAGCTGAAACCTTGTGTACTTACTCCTTGACCAGAGAGGATTATAATTTATAGCTTTGGTGGCGCTGTCGCCCATAACAGGGTCACATTGCCCACACCGTTAAAACCTATTTTCACCTTCTTCTCCAGAAGCATAAGGCCTAGAAAGCTGAAACGTTGTGTACATACTCCTTGACTATGGAGGATTATAATTCAAAGCTTTGGTGACCCTGTGACCCCTCATAAGCGCACGCCCTTAAAACTTATTTTCATCTTCTCCAGAAGCATAAGGCCTAGAAAGCTTAAACCTTGCGTGCAAGGGTCAAAAGGGCAACACCCTTAACATTTTTTTTTATTTTCTTCTCCAGAAGAAAAAGGCCTAGAAAGCTGAAACTTTGTCTATAGAGTCCTAAGTTAGATAATGAAGGTTTTAAATTGTACATTTGGTGACACTGTGGCCCCAACTAAGGGGGAACCACATTTGCCACATCCTAAAGCAAAATTGATATGAAGCCTAATGAGCTACAGAGCCAAGAGCTCTATTTTTAGTCAACTGACATGCAATCGATTAAAACTTTGTGTCAACATGTCACGTTGGCGTAGCAATTGACAAAGAAGGCGATGGGGGTTGGTACAAGCGTCCTGCCTTATTCATATATGTAACTATGAAGGCGTTGAATTAAAGGGGTCGTCGAATTGATTTTGTTTTTGCAGCCGTAGATTTGGTTCTGTAATTGGCCAGGGGCCTGTGATCTTGAGAATACATTTGCATGGAATAACCTTGACACATCGGTACAACGACCGTAATGTAGGTTATCTATCGATGAAATATATACGTTTGAATGAAATGTCATGAGTGTATGAGAACTTCTTTACTTGACTGTTTTTTCATAATAAAACTATTGTATTAAACTGACAATAGTTAACTACGATATTTGTCATAATCATTTTTTTTAACGGATATACTTTTATATTGCTTAATCGTTAAGCTTATGAAACGTGACGTCAAAAGACCACAGCATTTCGGTATCGGTATGGTGGCACTTGGTCCTGTGCGAAGCTCAGTTGACCGCTATCAGTGTAGTTCAGCAACATCTGGCGTGGCTCGCCGGATGGGTGTGTTACCCGATTCATTGCTGAATGAACTGAGAGTTTGAAGGGTAATTCCCAGGGTAATAAACCAGGGTAATAATTCAGGGAGCGCCTTGAGCATGCATTCGGTGTGGATATGTGCGCTATATAAATACCCTAATTATTATTATTATTATCGGTTAATCCGATATGAGTCGTCTGTCGGTCCTGGTCATTGTTTCTGAAATGCTCATTTAACTCATCATGCATTTCTAATGCTAATAAAAATGATGATATTTACCCGCTCAAAGCGCTAACGATATCATTACCCTGAAGTGTTTGTACTTTCAAAGCTGCTATCAAGCGCTTAGCGCGACCGTTTAGGAACATTTTGTTTTCAGGTACCCATTTCAACAGCTGGATAAACTGAGTGGTTGGCCTTGCCCAGGAACACAACACAGTTTGTGACCCAAGTCAAAGCACAAACGCAGCCATTTATTGCCAGCTGCCCGCTTAACAGCACGTTATTTGCGTACGACATTTCACTGTTACCCTCCTGTTTGAATCGTGGGTTTCCGAGGCCTAGCGCTAGCGTAGCGGAGCCGAGTAACCACGATTCAAACACGGGTGTATTAAGTGATGCACCGAGGGAAGTTTGAGTATGTCTGATTTATACCCAACTCCGGTCGAGTTATATTTGACGAAAAAGAGCTGTCCATCCTTTTTAATGGTTATACGTCTTTACCTAACCATATCAAGTAATAGATATACCCATACTCCCGAGGTGTATGTAATAAATAATGACCCGGTACCGAGGGGTTAATAAACTACGTATTTGATCAATTCTGAGTTTGGGAAGGAACGTTTTGCATAAATAAAGTTTGATATGTGATACAACATATTCAAAAAAGCATTTGGTAATTTTAATGATATGCGTCTACACATATGGACATACCAACTTGACGTTTTTTATACCCCCGACCAACGGTTGAGGGTATATAGTAATTCAAACGATTCCGTCCTTCCGTCCTTCTGCGAACATTTTTAATAATAATAATAACGCTTTATTATCCTCAGTACATGTACATATTGGAAATTCGATTTGTGCCCATGGCACCCGGCAGCCACGGTGCAGCGCCAGTTAATGCGTTGTTCTGCCTTTACAATGCTGAGTGTCAAGCACGACAGCAACAACTCCCAACTTTTAACGTCTTTTGGTATGACGCGACCGGGAATCGAACCCCGGTCTTCCGTGTGACGAGCGGACACTCTACCACTGAGCTACGCCCCCTGTCCGACTTATTACGGAAAACTATTTTTCGGATTGTTTTCAAAATTTTTGCACATGTCTTCTACCCTACTTGGAGGGTTGCAGTTCCCAATAACAACTGATTTAATTTTGGATTGTTTTTTATTGTTTTAATGTTTTGTACTGCAGGAAATCTATTTATCTGATTCGTTTCGAATTTTGCACATGTCTGCTAACATACTAGGAGGTGTGCAGTGCCATATAACAACTGATTTCGTTGATTTTTTTTTTTATTTTTACAAATTTCTATGTTTTGTACTCAAGTCATTTTCCAAGACCAATTTCAAGACCAATTGTCAAATTCTGTGTAATAGATGTTTATTAATGATCTGGATAATGGGATGTCTAAGTTTTGGAAAGAAAACAGTAACTTAGTTGGTCAGTAATTCATGGTCGGGGGTATTAGTGAGCCACGCTCACTTTTTTGCTTGTTTGCTGCTTAGTATAGAAAAAGACTTACAGAGATAAATGAGCAGGAGCAAATTGTTACAATAGATATACAACTGAAAAGCACACTCTGAAATCATTCCTGATTAAAAGAACCACAACGCGAGGTGTTTGGGGTCACATATGACAAAGTATATCAACCGTGTCATTTAATCGATAAATGTCCATTGATGTAAGAAAGTATCAATTAAAAGCTAACCGACGTTGTATAGTGACAGCAGGGTGGTTTGAAGCCACGATTCTTATCGAAAACCGAGCAATGACGCGCGTCAGTCAATTAATCAAACGGATTTTTGAAACTTCTCGAGAGTATTCAGAATGACAGCTACTGCTCTATAGGTTATATAACTAGTATCCCTGTCAATTGGACGACTTCTTTTAAATTCCATGAACAGAAATAACTGTTTTTAGATTATCATTGAACACAAGTATTTATTGTATTGTTGCCATTTTGAGATAAATGTGTGAGGTTATTTTTTTACATAATGAATTATGCCAATTATGTTCGTATCAAAGCAGAAAATACATGATGAAAATCACGGAGTTGGTCTTTACCAAATTACGACTCTCGTTTTTTTCTAAGGAAAAGAATAAATTCAATAATGGTTTCAATGATTCGACAGTGTCAAGGCCGATCGTTCTGATAAAAATATGCTATATCAAGACATGGTTCCATGGACCTTTTGACACACTATCTTTGATCCAAGGCTAAGAAACATTCTATTTCTGTGCGTCTGTAAATAACCATGGACAACTTTCGAAATCGGTTATCAGGTATTAATCATTGACGTGCAAGGTTTAATTGTATTATTTTGGCGAAAATATTTTTTTGTATTTAATGTGAAACAATATTTTCGAGGAATTTTTACCTTGCAATTTTATTTAATTTTCAGAACTGACAATAATCGTGTTCTTCATCACGTTTGTTTCTGGTAAGTTCCATTAGTTTAAAATAATTTTTGGGACTGAAGAGCGTCATATTTGCCATAAGTTTTTGTTAATCAAATTCTATTTTTGTTCAAATATTACATTTCTCCATTTTTAATAAAAGTCAAACTTATTCTTCCATTTAAATAGATTTTTAGTAAGTATCATCATGCATGTTCACATGGTGGATATCGAAATATACCATGAACATGAACGGAGACACTGAATTATCATAAGTATAACCATTTGTAGGAAGAGGACCAGATTCCTCCAAATAAACTCGAGCTCACGGGCAAAAATATCTTTACCAAAATTCTTTAATGCGATTTTGTGGATTTTCCTATCAAATTGTGTTTTTAAGTTAAATCATTGTATCGCCTGAACACAGGAAATAGTATTAGAATCCAAAATTCGATAAACTTCCGATGTTAATGAATAAAAGAGTTTTATGATTAAAAAGTGTAATACACGAAGCCTACATCTGAAGGTGTTAATACTGAAGGTTTAAAAAAACATGCAGTCAGTATTTCCTAAACCATAAGTAACACGAATGCTACAAAAGACACGGTGAGATTTTCTCAAGAATCCAGCTTGGAGACACCCATCATTGTTGCAGGATCTTATAAACATATATCCTCATATTTTGGCATACATACATTTGTTTTCAGAGACACAAATCGCAGTAAGAGAAACATACTTTTGTATAAGATGCACATAATCGGTTGAAGGTTCAAGTCATAGTTAACAATTGTCAAACCTTGGTTTGAGGCACGGCTATCAACATATTGTAATGCCAAATATATTAGTCCTTGTTCATTCATGTTATTCAGTGTTTCACATTCACTTATATGTTTTTACATTTTTCGTGAACACTCGTCTTCATTGCAAATATATCTACAAAGTAGTTTTTTGGGGTGTTTATGACATAATGGTAAATAACTTACGCTGAATCAAATAAATATCTGTGTCCCTTTAAAATAAGAATAAGAGATGGCAAAAGGTATCAAATTTTTCGTTGTGACATTCCAAATCGTGCTTACACAGGGGTCCAGCCGTCTTGCTACATCAACCTTTATATCCAAAACATACCCTGATATCCATCGGGCCGAAAGTCTCTTGTCGCTATATATAGCCAGCCTATAACATGTGCGAACAAAGGGTTCAAGTGAGCCAATGGGAGTGCTATAGGAGTTGCTGTTAAGTTCTATCCTTCTATTAGACTCGCACGAGAGGCATCGCTAGAAAGTTTCGCTGAAAACATACAGGCCTTAAATATCGTTTAGTAATCCGCCATCAGCGATGCGGGTCATTTGGCCCGATTGGTATCAGGGTATGCGTTAGAGCGCTACGCTGATGGACAAGGATTGGGTCAAGTGTGTCTCCATATTTATTTCAGCGAGCCATCCCTACAGAATAATGGACTGTTACAGTTGTATTGGAGCCCGTTCGATGGCAGAGTGTAAAACGGTGACAACCTGCAAAATAAACCAGGTAGATACCCTCTCGTGTGATGGATTGAAATAGAAATATAACGCATTATGACGTCACACAGGAACCTCTGACGTCACAATAAATTTGACAACAATGGATCGTAATGTAAACATTCGATGTTTCTGGCGCATATTTATGAATAAAATATGATTCTTTTAAAAGTAAAGCATTGTCATTATGATAACAGTAATGTGCTGTCAGGTATGTTTCACTGATATGCTGTCGCGCCAGGGGTGTTAAATGTATATAGTATCTTATCAGAAATGTTATATCGATTGTTCATCATGTCAACTGTCTTATATTGGTATTCTTTCCTGCAAGGAGTGTGACATAATAATAATTCTATAATGGAACCCTCACTGTTGATCTATGGCGACACTCTATGGTTTTAACGGTTGAGTATCCACTGCTCATCGACTATACTGGTCATGAGGGGTGTTTCTAATTTGTTAGTAATATAGAGTCTACTCAAATACTTCAAGAACGACTAATACAATACCTATCAAATACGAAAATACACTGCACGTGCGCGCCACGCTTAAAACGTCAAATCAAAAAGCACAGGCTTCTTAATGATAAACTACCATGGAGAGTTTGTCAATCGCTAATATAACAATCGGAGGTTTGCACGTACGAGTCTTTACACTTTCAAAGTGTGGTTTCAAATTTGAGATGTTTTACTATCCTCCCTTAGGCCTAGAGAGTCAACAAGCAGTTGGTTCTTGAAAACATCCACTGTTAACGCATTTGAGTGACGTCTATGGCGTTTGGTGTGTTACATATATATTCCATAAAGTAAACTGTTAATCTATGACATCAGGTGTGTTACATATATATTCCATAAAGTAAACTGTTAATCTATGACATCAGGTGTGTTACATATATATTCCATAAAGTAAACTGTTAATCTATGACAACAGGTGTGTTACATATATATTCCATAAAGTAAACTGTTAATCTATGACATCAGGTGTGTTACATATATATTCCATAAAGTAAACTATTAATCTATGACATCAGGTGTGTTACTTGGAGACCATCGAGAAATACAAGGACCAGTATCTGTTCTATGGAGGCTGCGCATACGACGACGTAAGATATAGAGAACCCACATCAGTTTGTTGGTTATGGTGTTCAAGATAACATAAAGGGGCAGTATCATGTTTTTTGAAAATGTTATATTCTAAAATGTTCACTTGTTAGTGTACGTTAATGCAAAATTATTACCTTTATAGTGTCAAAAATCGCAGTAAAGAAACCAATCATCCGTAGTAAGAGAACCAACTATTAAGATCAACATTAGTCAATTGACGGCCAGTTTCTGTGGACACCTATAATTCATGTTGTGTAAAACAAGGAAATCGCATGGCTGAACTTTACATTATATAGTTGATTTATTACTGTTTAATTATTTTAAATACATTGACTTTCAATTGAAACCATTTATTTTCATTTTCCTGACATAACCTAATATTCACCCTAAAAACGTGCTATGCCCCTTAAGGAGTGTGCCACAATATTGTAAAGATAACTTATAACTATGTCTCATCGTTACTATCGATCTAGTTACCTGGTACCTATCTTAACTAGTACTTGGTGTATATGTACCTTTAAAGGACATTCCAAAGTTGATTTGAATAAATTAAACTTTTGTTATTTCTCTTGTGTCTCTGAGTCACAATTTTAAATGAAAATCTGCCTTATTTTCAACGAATAAGAAACTTAAAATTCTGTTGTTAAAGAAACGAGAGTTTGAAGCCCAGTGATGATCAGATGTGTTGTTGAGAACTACTCACGATTTCATACATCAGAGAAGATAATAATTTTTGTTGCTGTCAAAATACTCCTGATATATAGCCAAATATCCCAAGTACCCAAATTTCTATGCCCAAAATAAAATAGATCCCTTGGTTCTTCTATATCGAGTTAAAGATTCAAATCTGAAAAGGGTGTTTTCAGAAATGTAAACCTAGGCCTATGTTGGATTCGTAACTCAGTTTACTTGACTATTGAAAACATGATATTGTTCTGTTTCAATCGTATGTATCTATCGTGAATTGAAATTTGTGGTATTTGATATGATTACCTTTTCTACCAATGTGTAATATAAGGCATGTTTTGGGGATTTAAAGAACAGTTTATTAAACGTTTTCTCTCAAAATTTATACTCTTAAGAATCTTTTATTAACAAAACCTAAAACCATGATGAAATAGAGTAGACGCCATTGCTTTATAACAAGAATGAAATACTAAAATTTAAATTACTTCATAAGTTGGTTAGTTAGAGGTTCAACGGTACCGATTATTTTACAAACACGGGTTTAACAACATGACTGAAATATGTGACTAATATTATAATAATGGCCAGCACGTATATACTGAATTTCCCCTTATATGTAATATTTGAGATTGTATTGTTCCTTTACTCTGTTATGTTGTCGCTGTGTTGACAGGACTGTAGAACGACAATGCACTCTGGTTTGCCCCACAATGAAACACAAGGCCTCCCTCACTTCTCAGGCAGACGGCGATGTACATCCTGCTGTGGGCACCCGCTCTGCAATGGACATGAAACATGTCGTGAGTGGCTTGTATACATATCTCCTGCAAGGACATGATTGAGTGAAATTTTCTGTAATATGTTGTTAATTTAAGGTGACTTAAACTCATGTCAGCATGTTTCTTGCCAGGAGATCCTTGTCTGAAATCCTTTGTAAAAGATAAAACTCGTTTGAACATGTTTCCTGCCAGGAGATGCTTGTCTGAAATCCTTTGTAAAAAGATAAAACTCGTTTGAACATGTTTCCTGCTGGGAGATGCTTATCTGAAATCCTTTGTAAAAGATAAAACTCGTTTGAACATGTTTCCTGCTGGGAGATGCTTGTCTGAAATCCTTTGTAAAAGATAAACTCGTTTGAACATGTTTCCTGCTGGGAGATGCTTATCTGAAATCCTTTGTAAAAGATAAAACTCGTTTGAACATGTTTCCTGCTGGGAGATGCTTATCTGAAATCCTTTGTAAAAGATAAAACTCGTTTGAACATGTTTCCTGTTGGGAGATGCTTGTCTGAAATCTTCTGTTAATAAACTAACAACTCCTGTTGACATGTTTGACGCAAAAAACATATGTCAGAGTTTACCTGTAGACCATTATTTTTATCAATCAAAATATACTGTCAGACTGTCAGTGTTCATGATCATCTGAGTGAAGTATAGTGTTCATCCGAGTGAAGTACATTGTTCATCTGAGTGAAGTACAGTGTTCATCTGAGTGAAGTACATTGTTCATCTGAGTGAAGTACAGTGTTCATCTGAGTGAAGTACAGTGTTCATCTGAGTGAAGTACAGTGTTCATCTGAGTGAAGTACAGTGTTCATCTGAGTGAAGGACCGTTGATCTCCGTTGATATCAGAGTGATTGCCAAATGATTATATCATTTCAACCTTCCATTGTTGATACAGCATGTATATATATACCTGTACATTCATCGACCTCAGCCAACAGACTTGTTCTTGTCTAATACAGATCACGCCCTCCCTAAAGCTCCTACTACAAAGGCTCCTACTACAAAAACTCCCACAACCTCGGCTCCATCTACTACAACACTGCCTACAGGTATCGGTTTGTCTGCAGCCATCATGCTTGTTGTGTTGTTATTGTTGTGAGTCTTTAAGTGGCACAGGGTATGTTCTGTAAACCAATTTTGATAAATTGTGTCATCACATAGATAAGTACTGTTGTCTCTGAAAACATCATTTTACAGTTTTCAGTATAACGAGAATAGGAAGGTATAGTATAGTTACGATCGATAACTGGACAAGGGTGCGCCAATGGTTCAACAATGGTTTAAACAGCAGACACAGAGACGAATATAGGTTGATAGTGTGAAGTAGATAATAGTTCGACTTCATATTCTTCATATTACTAGTCTCCATTCAACATTGAAAGCAATAGAATATCATATTTTTGAAGAAGATCATAGATGAAAATGCAAGTTTTTGTGATGACTTGAATATAACTCGATCAGGACATGGTGTGGCTCTTACATGTATTCAGGCCACATTATACTACAGCCAGACATATTCTTTGCCATTGTAAATTAATATAATTAGCCGCAATTTCGTCGCGAAAAATGTTTGAAAGCTAACATTGCATCATATATAGGTAAATGATCGCCAGTAAATTATTGAAAAGTGGACATAAGCATAAGTGTAAACTCTTGAATGCAAAGTAAAACTTAGTTCATGTAAAAGGGTTTTTTAACCAACTCCTAACCCCAACCCCGATTACACGTACCTCAAAACACACACGATACCAATTTAGAAAATATGTCATTCCAGGAACGTCCTGTTTCGCCTGCAATGGAGTCTCCAGTTTACTGGAATGTTCTGAAACTGATGTGTGTCTCCCTGACCAAGTAGGTATTTTCATAAAAAAACAATTAAGACTCTGAAATATTCAAAATAATTACTGTACCTTCATTTATATTATTTCGTTTCACTAGGCTTTTCTTTTCATGTATGTGTTCAGTCAATCTAGACAAGACAAATTAAGACTTAGACTGTACAGAGTCCCCCTCTTCATACTTCATTTTTTCATCATGTGGTTCGAAAAATGTAAGATGTTGCGTTTTATCATATTGATTATATTAAATGTTTCTTTTATGCATAGGGGTCGTCAACAAAATATTTTAAATATAAGGTATAAGTAAAGTCATTATCTTTGTTAATATATAAGATCCTACTGATTTCTTTAAAAAAAATGACAATTCCTGTTTTCTTTCCTTCCAATTCAGCAATGCTTTCTACAATCATTTGTCGACGACAAAGGCTTGGTTAGGTACAGTGCTGGATGCACATCGAATAAGGTAACTTTCTGAAGTAGCAAAAACAGTTTTCTCAAAAATGAATTTGATGTTCACATAACGTTTATTCTTTGTAACTAATGTTATTTGTATGTCATAATTTAAGAAAAAATTAGAAGCTTCCAAAAGTTTTTTATACGAGCAATGCTTATTTTCGTATTATCCGAGCAAGAGCGACAATATGCCATAAACGGACTTTCTTTTGGTTCTTTGTACTGATGTTAATCACGTCACAATTATGAGATTATTTATAACTGTCGCCACCCTATGTAACTACGCTATTTAACATTACGTAGTAGATTAACAGTAAGAAATGATGCAGGTGAACTCGACAGTTGTAGTTAACCGGATTCAAAATTGGTATACATGGTAACATTGTGATAATTTGTAACACATCGTTTATCTGTCCTCTTAGACGTTAAAAGGATTTATGAACTACTGTTTCGAAAATAATAGTCGATAAATTTGTATTCACATTAAGCAGTTTATTAACAGGCATGTGACAGTTCGGGCATGACAGGGAAACAGGACATTTGTACCGCGTGCTGTAACAGCAACTTCTGTAACAGCAACATTTGTAACAATGAAAGTGGGTAAATAGTGAATATTTTTTCAAACAAATGATGAATGGATGTGTCACTCATAAATTGTGTAACCACTTCATACAAATTATTGCAAATATATATATTATTATATAGGGCTTAATTCTTTACACTCAATTTAGATTGAGTAGATTTCGGAAACCGGTATTGCAAAGGGAAAGGTAAATGTACCAAATAAATGTAAAAATGTTAAGAAACGTAGTTTTTTATATTACTACCTTTTTTAAAGCAATGTTTTTTCTTCAGCACATGCGTACCAGATTAGCTTATCAGGTAATGATTTTTCGTTTGATTATTTCTCTAACTTATGCATTTTGACAGAATATTTCCCATAGAAAACATATTAAAATTGTATTGTATGGGAAACTTATTAGATTACATTCCCTTTTATTGTTATTTTTACTTGATAATAATCATCATAGGAAACTGTGTCCAATTCATCAATTCATCTATTCATCAATTCAAGTTGAATTGAATGTTATATTGTTCCATTTTATTCATATGATATCCTTTACGTGTTTTAATAAAACAAGCATATCATAAAAGCACTAAGTATTTTAAAAACTCGATGGCATTATTACCAATTTTGAATGACTACAATGGAACATACTTCACTCTTGTGTCCTTTGAAATACAATACTCAGTGAACATGTTGTGCCATCTAACGACTTTTATTAGTATCGAATTAAAGCTTTTTCAAAGGAGTGAACGTGGTGTTAATCAAAGACGAGATTGTCAATCGTTGACAAGCCTTACGAGCTTTACAATCACAAAAGAGGAAAACAGTATACTTTTTATCATGCCAAGAACACTAATTCTTATATCGACATTTAGGGCATTTGCATACAGTATTCGTATATGTAGTAAAGTTCTTAAATGTCATTTGTTAAAGGTTCTCCGGCCCGGTGTCTTCAATGTTACGACCTATCAATGGATGAACTTGGATCATGTCTCAACTCTGTACAATGCACATCAAGAGATTCAGTAGGAACCCTTTTTCAAAGAAATTATTATTTACTTTTTTACTTCGTTTTCTATGGACGGCCATGTTAATCAGATTAGATAAAAGTCTAAAGTTGGCACTCTCTTTTACACATATGTTTTCTTGATACACTATCAGACATATGTTCTTTTCCAATGAAACACATGTTCAGTTTCTTTGATTGTGTTCTAATTATAGTTCTTCCCAAATAATATCTTAAAGGGGCAGAAGCACGTTTTTTGAAAATTTTATATTTTCAATTTTCACTGATAATTGTATGTTAATGTTAATGCTAAATGTATTATTTTGATAGTGTCAAAAAACTAATTTCACAAACCAATCATCCATAGCCAGAGAACAAATTATAAAGATTCACATAAAGTCAATTGGAAGCCATTTTTGTGTGAACATTTTCAATTCTTTTGGCGTAAGAAAAAGAAATCGCTTGCCTGAACTTTACATTAGATATATTTTTTATTACTGCTTTATTAAGTTTAAAACCATTGTCTTCCAATTGGAATTATTTATTTTCATTATCCGTTTATAACAAGGATTTATCCTTTGGTGTTCTTCATTTGGAATTTTATTTGATATTTTCCCAATACTTAGTTAGCAATTCTCCTGAATATAAAATGACAGATTTCGATGATGCTTTCGTCTGAAGTTGTAATTCGGTTAAAAAATAAACCATTGTTACCCTTTACATATAAAGATAAATGTCCTATGACCTTTGTAATTTGTAAAAACATTATTCTATTTTCAATTCAGGATTCTTTTATTGTTTCAACTAATTCTGACTCAGGGATCATTTATCAATTCTGAAATGCTGCTTTTACATTGGGAAGTTCGAACCATTAAATATGACGTGAATGATAGTCCGATTTGTTGATATCATAATAAAATGAATATTTGACTAAAGAATTTCAATAACAAGAGTCTTATATTACCTGGCAGAGGTGTTCAGTGGTTATGAGGGAAGAGAATGATCTTGTTTCCGTGGATATGGACTGTGAAGAAAACCTCGTAAGTATTTCACAGAGCGTAAAGAAAGCTCGGTTTGTTGTTTTATCCATTGTATTGGAATGACAATCACCTTTTGTTTACATTCTTCACTCCCCTCTTTAGCTGTTACTTTGCAATTAAAATATCTTTCATAAATGAAATTTATTGGATGTTTGTAAATCTAATACCTTCAGCCTGGTTTAGTGCATCAAAGATAAAAAAAAACCATATATTATAGTTATAGTCCTATTTTTGCTGATTTGTTTTATAACGATAATTGATAATATGATTATTTACAGATTTTCACAAATAGGTAGGTAGGTCTTCATTACACCAATACATCATTTGTAGTTTTTAATACTTAAATTTATTTTGAAAAATAATTCATTAAAAAGGTTCATCGATAATTCGTCGTTTTGCGTTTCCAGTCCTGCAATTCTAGCAGTGCTCTCCCTAACCAGATGTGCGCACAGTGCTGCTCTACTGACAACTGTAACCGGCAACTTGACTGCAGAAACGGTACATTATTTATCATTAGGGAAAGTTTTAGTCCTGCATCATGACTGTGTATTATATAGGAGCCTTTATACAGTCTAGGTCTTAATTCTGCAAGTTTAGATTGACTGTATGCACATTAAAAAGCCTCCAAAAATACAATAATAATAATGAAGGTAGAGTAATTATTTCATATATATATCTTATCTTTCTTATCTGAATATATATATTTGTAACGTATCATTCTCCCTGAAGATTAATAATGAAACCGGTAGGAGAAAATCCGGTATTATGTTTTTGTACTTTTGATTATGTGGTATTATCGATAGATCTTATGACTTTATCGTTGCAGTATCATTTGTAATTAATGTTAAGCATTTAATGTAGAAATTTCGGTTAGTAGATGATAATAACATTATAATCATTTAAGATATTTTTCAGAAGCAAATACAACACCTCAATCCACTGTGCCACCAGTACCAACCATTCAAACAACCTCGAAATATCAACATGGAGGTAAGACTCTACTTGGCATTATAAGAATTAATTTTTGGAAATTCATATCTGCATATCATTTTCTGTCGACACATTAAATTTGGTTGGTACGAATGCCTACAAGGGCTTAAAGAGACACAGAGTATGTTGATATGATCACATATGTCAAATTTTGAAATCGATGTTATTACATCGGGAACCACTAACTGTTACTGAAAATAACAAGTTAAAGGTCAATCAGTACATTAGAGCGAAAATACGGCAATTCAAAGTCGGGATTTTGATAGAAAACCGGACAATGTGGCTCGAGTGGCGCGCGCAAATTCGCCAAACGTAATTTTGAAACCTTGTCATAAGCTGACAGGAAGATATATTCGATTCGATTGTGTTTATTAGGTATTGTAACCGATAGGTAGATTAATTGGATGCATAATTTCGAATATTAAACGTATTTGAGATGTTTTCTTGGTTTTTCCATAAAATCAAGCATTTTAGAGATATTATGCATAAATGGATATATTTGCAAGTCCATTGATGAGATATGGACTTCAATTAGCATATTAGATATTTTGTAGCTTATCAAAACCAAATAAATTTTTAAGGAAGATACTCTGTGTCACTTTAATTCAATGACAACATTTCTTTCAAAAGTTGTAATGTGTAATAATATGTTGCCTTATACAACCGTTTGTGTTTTTTATTACATATAAACATGTACGTAACACATTTACTTGTCTTACACCAATTGTCATCACTTGTTACTCTTTCATCTACCTTTCCTTAGACTTTTATATGGTTTTAGAGATTTCTTTGTTATGAATAATCTTCACGCATTCTCTCTCCCCAGAGGCAGATCAGTCGTATCGGAGCAAACTTCTGTTCTTGTTTTAGCAAAATGCATGGGGTACACAGGCAGAAATCTGATTGGAGGCAATCCAAGTAGATTGTGCAATCGGTGACGCCGTTTCAAAAGCGTTCATTCGCAAAGCCTCGGTCAGTTCCGTATGCTTCGGTTTTACGAATTTTACATTCAGGGGAGATAACTCCAAAACAAAGGTTTCACCGTCAGATTAGTTTTGAGGTTGATTACAAAGATATAATTTATCATTTTAATAAATCATTTACACAGCACATATAAAACAGTAGGCCTACTCTCTATATTTAAAAAAAAATCCATATTTTTTTATTTTAAATATTTTCCCTCACACTGTAAATGAAATTTAAACATGATGGTATGATATCGTCAATGTCACCACAGGACAGTTACGGATGCCAACAAACACAGGTATCCTTATGCAAATAAGGGAGATATATTGAGTTGCAACTTGTTGCCGCTAAGGAAATCTGCCGGAACCCAGGGATTTGGGGTAGTAAGAACCGAGGCTTGCGGATACGACCGAGCTGCCTGTGTTGGGAATGAATTCTTCACGTTGACCAGGCCGATTATAAATGCTTATATGACCATGATTTAAACACTGAATGTAATTTCCATACCCCCTGTAGTTGAGTGTGAGATATGTCGAGGGAGTGACTGCGGCCTGATACACGATGCAACAGTCCAGTGTCCAGATAACATCGCTCCTTTCTGTGTCAACGAGATCACCAACGATGTAAACGGAGACAAACATATCAGAAAGAGGTGGGTGAGGTCAGGGATCATCTTTTATGATCACTGGTAATGTATAGTCTAAATACTAGACTCTGAAATGATTTTCAATCTAAAAAAAATATAAATATAATGAAAAGGAGACTAAGATTTCCTTGTTTTACTGAAATTCCTGAAGTCTCATTATAGACTTGCTGAGGCATTCATTTTAGTTTAGATTCTGGCTGACAGACTAGTTGGGGTGCTTCGAACGAAATTTTGTTATGAGCTTTTGATTTACAGTTAATAATCTTTTCAGGTCACTCTCAATATCTGAAATATTTCATTGTTTATGCTTATTTATTTTGTCCCCTCAGAGGTTACTCGAGTATGTTTCGCCCTAGTTACCTCTGTTTACAAGGAGGACAGTTTATGGATCTGAAACTCCGAATCTTGCATTCAAATTGTGTTACAAACTGAACATAAAAACTATAATCGTAATAAGTTTTTTAAAGCAACATGCGCAATTATTTCTATAACTTCTATTTGCTTCTATGCACAAATATTTCATTTTTTGATTGTATAAATATGATATAAGTTGCAATTTTAATATCACTTCTTGTTTATTTTGAAAGAACCGCGATTTGGCACACTTGTAACAGCTGGAAAGTAATAAGCAATGAATTGTGTATCCGTTTCATGGAGAGAATGTATTCGTTAAAGTCCAACTGATTATTGAATTGTTCATTAAAGCATTGCTATTAAAGTACCATTACTAAACAACTGCCTTAGAATAAATGAGTCACGAAGTACACTATCATTATGAGAACTGATTAATTCTGTATTGATATCATTACATTCCCATAGATAATGTTAATTGAGATAATTTTCTGTCATTCTTAGGAAAAATGCATTACATCTCATTAACATACGGTAATTACTGATTACCGAGTTGGTTGTTGTCCATCAATTTCGAGAAGTTTCAAGCATTTTAAAATCAACTTTGAAGCGTATCATATATTTAAATGGTGGATGATTTGATTATCACTGGATTGAGTATTGCTATTGTTGTTTCAAGATGCGGCAATGTTCCCGAGTGTGAAGCAATCTGGCTAGACAACTCCTTCAAGAACAACAACTGTTCTAGCTTCGACCCCTCTTCCATCTACAGTTCCTCGTTTGAGTGCAAGTTCTGTTGTGTAACTCCCAACTGTAACAGGAATATAGTTCCTGATACAAGTACCCTGTATTCTGGGTTGATGTAATATTTGCTGTCATTAAAGTTTTAGGAATATTATTCCTGATTTGGCTGTGTTATAGGTTGATGTAATAATTGTTGACAATGAAGTTTTACGAATATTATTCCTGATATAGGTACCCTAGCCTGTATTCTGGGTTGATGTTATAATTGTTGTCAATATAGATTTACGAATATTATTCCTGATACAGGTACCCTGTATTCTGGGTTGATTTAATAATTGTTGTCAGTAAAGATTTTTAAAACATTATTCCTGATAAAGGTACCCTGTATCCTGGGTTGATGTAACATTTGTTGTCATTAAAGATTTACGAATATTATTCCTGGGGTACCCTGTATCCTGGGTTGATGTAATAATTGTTGTCAATATAGATTTACGAATATTATTCCCGATAGAGGTACCCTGTATCCTTGGTTGATGTAATATTTGTTGTCATTAAAGATTCAGGAATATTATTCCGAAAATAGTACTCTGTATTCTGGGTTGATGTGATAATTGTTGTCATTTAAGATTCAGAAATATTATTCCTGATACAGGTACCCTGTATCCATGGTTGATGTAATAATTGTTGTCATGAAAAATCTAATTTTTTTAAAGAGAAGACGTCACTATTTCGTGACACTGCTTATGTTGTACTTTGCAACAGTGTTCATGCAATGTTACTCATACGCCGCTTAATTTCATATTAAATAAATTAAGTCACGAAGTAGGAAGCACAAGCTATTTATCACAATGCCTCCGGATACAACATGAAAACTTTTCGTGATCATGTGTCTAAATATTTTGTTTCAAGAACAGTTAATTAATGATTCCCCTGAACAGTCATCTTTTTATCTCAACAAATGCATCAGAGATATTTGGATTTAATCATTTGTCAATAGACATATGGAAATTCCTTTAACGTTGAAAGATAGATTTAGAGATCATGTACAGGTGAAACGTCGATGAATAATCGAAGGAAGCGCCATAAAATATCACCTGTGTCCATGGTTGAGAGAAAGTTTGATCTCCTCAAATATCAAAGAAAGCTGTGAAGATGGTTTGAAGTAAGTGTTGATGGATATAACTTATCATTTATTTATAGAGAATCTCAAAATGTGTCTGCGGATATAAATTATGTCAACACCATAATATTTCCTCGATTAATTTTGATTTAACCATATTTATTAAAAAGAAAGGATTTGGTACATGAATCCAATTTAGTCAAAGACGCTCCTATATGTACATTGCTTAGATAAAACATTGAGTCGTAAATGCATGTTTATGCACATGGAAATATAGAAATTTATAGAGGTGAGTTAATACATATATACAAGTACAGACAGTGAAAGTACAGATACATGTTCATGGTAACAATCGGAATATCTCAATATTAGCTTAAGGAAAAAACTTAGCTAAGATTCTATCCAAAGTGTCTATTGATATCAATCATATCAACACGAGTTGATATGAGTTATAAATTAAAGTTTTATTTCTTTTTACCTTTATCAATAATGAACTATAAGTGTTGATATATTTGATATCAGAAGCTATTTATCATTTTAATATTTTGTAATAACAAATTATCATTTGCACTGCAATTGTGATGCCATGTTCTTAGTATTGTTCAAGATCTACTATCAAAACGATATCACCTTGGCGACTTAATATTTTTCGATGTTTATTTTCTCGAATAGTGCAATATATATGGGTTAGATTATCGATCCAATATCGGATCATGTACCTGACAAGCGCCAACGGATCAATGGTCTCGACAAACAAAAGAAAGATGACGGTTGGTACTAAGTACAGGTCTTATAACTAGCACATGATTTTATTATTTATTGGCTTTTAATTTCGGTAATTTACGATGCATAAATCGGTAGCGCGATTGTTTTAATGTTTGATGAATGTGCAAGTCGAGTGATATGATTTAAACCTTTTATCAGTAAATTGATATCATTGAATATTTTGAGGCATTTCAAATCCAATTCAAAGTTTCTTTCACATACTCTAAACATGTCACGCCTGGAACAGGTGCAGTATCTAGCATGCTGTTAGTCATATAGCGCCTTCTGCAACGTCAGGTATTTGTATTCGCGCAGCTTCTACCATATCCTTATAGTCCTGGGCCTGAGGGGGGTCCTGTTTGTAAAACTATGAAACCTATATATGCTGATCAGATATATCCTCTAAATTGAAATTTACCATTATCCTTTACTTGAATGGTCTGACGGAAATCTCTGACGACTTAATCTCATAAAGGACACCAATTTTATTCTTGTAGGTCAATTATGAACCTTGATAACTGACAGAAAGGGTTCGAGCTGTTTTTGCGGCTATCTTTAAATTCACTTTTATCCGCAATTTTTTCACCTTGATAATTCTTCCAATTAATTCCTTGACCTCAAAACCCGAAAAAGACTCACTCCAGCACATATATTGGATGAGTTACATGGGTTATAAGGATGTGGCGGCCATCTTGGAATTCACTATTAACTCGAGATTCCTCGACCCAAAAACGTAGATAAAGACACCATATTTATCACTTCATCACTCCAAGACTGACAATTGTTATACAGATTATCAGGACGCAGCGGCCATCTACCAAGGCAATAGCCTCGTATAACTGACAGGTGATAATTCATAGCTATATGTCGCATTTCTCCTAATAACATGATACAATAATTCGAAATGCCTGATGTAAGTAATCTGGAAATCTTCATCCTTTCATCCAGGTACTGTTTATTTGATACGTGAGAATTATTTTATCATAGAGTGACAACGATAGGATGCATTTTTCTTGATTACAATCTCAATAATAATCAAGTGAACATATCTTGGCAGCGGCGGTTGAATTATGTCAAACGATGACCGCTGGAGGAATGGTACATCGCTTGTTATGACTTTGTTGTCCCAAGAGTTTGGCATGAAATGATGTTTCTCTAATATCAATATTCATCGCGACCTATAGGTCAACTTGTACTGCTTCGCCTCGGTATCTTTACTAGTAATGATGAGCAATTTATATGGTAATGTCCAACAACATATACGTTTATGGGTCAACGTGGAATGTGGAACTTATTTGTCCATTTGGTATTTTTCTTGCAACCAGAGGATCATAATCTAGTCAATACAATTAAATAGATTTAATCTTAATACGGAACAGATTGATGTTTAGAAATTTCACTGACATATTTCCCCTAAAATAATTGTATTAAACGTATAATACGTTGCTTTTTACAACTTAGATGATTGTTTAAGTAATTATAACAACTTCGTTATCATGAATATTTCGACGATTTAGGTTGTGAATATCGCAAGAAAGTTAAGATTGTAATTTAAAATTTAAAAAAGGTAATATTGCATTCTGCAATCAATACTTCTTCAGCGGAATCCTCAACCTTATGCCATTTTATTTCCTGTTTCAGAGGAAATTCACGATGCCTGCATTATTTATGAGTAAACGGAATTGAACTGAAAGATACCTCGAAGGTACTATTGGCTTCTAAAAAACAAATTGGTTCAATATTCATGTTTTTGGGAGTTTCTTAGTTGCATGCCTTTTATATTATTTATTTTAAGGTTAACGTGGATGTTATTTACAAGTTTTCCACTTTGAATGATCGATTTGTTGAAAAAATTATGCCAAACGTAATTTTGGTTCATAGTAAAAACAAATGCTTTCTTTAAGTGAACGACAACATGAATAAATGTATACATTCAAAATCTCGTGAATTCAATAAATTTCCATATAAATTTTTAAAAATGCTTGTCAAGTTTTTAATCTGTAGAATACTTTAGTGAATTATTGGATTTTTTTAATGACAAATTCAAAAAACAAATTCGAAAAGGTTACAAGCGATTTTCTATATGTATCCATTTCAATATCGGCCTCCAAGATAATTCCTTTGTTTTAGGTAAGCAAGTCTTGTTGGCATATCTTCTTTAAATAAATACATTTCAAGGAAAAAGTACATATAAACATGCATCCGTTGCAAATTGAAGCTTTTGTATCTATTTAATTTTTATTTATGTATCTTTTATTTTTCATCGAATAAGCGGGTCAATAAGTTGCTTTAAATTCAAGTTGATTTCATTGCTAGTATTGAAAACATGTTGCTAAATGTCACTGAATAGGTGACTGTATTTCCAGTATTGAAAATGTTTTGCCAAATGTTGCCGTTTATTGAGCTTTCGATTAGTTGAGTTGAGTTGAGAAAGTACTGCAAGACTTCACTATGTAGATCGATGAAACGAGGTGTGTTAAAAGAGTTTTATTTACATCACAGAAAACAAGTTATCCAAGAAAAATTTTCATAACTTGATAAACAATGGCCGAACTTCTGAGCAAGCGTGTTAACATCAATAATGATATCATTGAGTTACATAATTTGATATATTCATCCCAAAATGCCAGATTCATGACAATTGATAGTTTCCAATAACATCGGAAGAATCCCTAAAATGTTGTTTTGAAGTTAAATTCAACTACAAATTATTTTCAAAATTTCACATTCCATATTCATTTACTTTCGAGTTTACATACAAGCTCTAGAAGTATGTCAATGGAAGGTCATGTAAATTCTACTTAATCTTTCGCTAAAAGCAAATTGAATGCATTGGAGACAAAATGAAAATATTTAGAGAACTCTTCAGACCGGAGTACCTCCTCATTCACAAGACTGTTCAAAAATGTTCAACGAAACTTAGTAATTTTGATAAATTTTCACGTCTGATCAAATCATCTGCATCTAACCTTTTCATGTGTTTATACATAATTGATGATAATTTAATATATATCATTTCCAACTAACAAGGTTGTAGTAAACACTTAATAGAGTTTTCAAAAGTTTAAATATATTTAAATAAATGACTAGTAAAATGTATTTAAAGGGGCAGTAGCACGTTTTAGGGGGAATATAAGGTGATTTCAGGAAAATGAAAATTAATGGTTCCAATTGAAAGACAATGTATTTAAACTAAGTGGAGCAGTAATAATTCAAATATATAATGTAAAGTTTAGCCATGCGAATCCTTTTTCTTACACAAAATGAATTAATGGTGTTCACACACAATGGCCGTCAAAGGATTTTATGTGAATCTTCATACTTTGTCCTCTGATGATTGGCTTGTGTAATGAGATTTTTGACACTGTCAAAATAATGCATAAAGCATTAAACTTTTAATTATCAGTTAACAATTTGGAATATAGAATTACAAAAAAACGTGCTACTGCCCCTCATGATGGTTAATAGTACGACCTATTAGGACTGAACGAGCAGCCACTTAATAATGTACAATAATGTGACCAGGGCAATGGGATTAGTGACCTACAAATGTATGCACAGTAATCAAGAGTAATATCGATCTCTAGTATCACAATCATCAATTCTGTTCTTCATTTCGTGCTTAATCAATATTAGATGATTTTTATAATTTATCTGTGTCATTTGACAATAATCTTTCATAGACGAATGATATGTAACAATACTTAATTGCTTTGTCATTGGAATATTGACACATGCATCCTAACATATTGCTAAAGTTGATTTAAAATTCACGTATTGTAATATTTTACTTTAAGTTCAGGCATTGAATTAATATTCAAGGCTGTGTAAAAAGAACATTTTTCAGATAAGATCATATGTTGTGCATTACAATCTTCAAAACACAAGAGTGTATTAAGTGCATTTGGCATTCTTTGTGTGTGAATTTTTTTTCTGGTTTCAAGGAAACAGCCAGTATCATTTTGTCAGTATAAAACTTGTTCCTGAGCTTTGAGACTGATCATATTGAACGTACGGAAGCAAAAGGGGGTGATTGGAGAAAGAAAATAGATTAGGTAAAATGTTCTTGTGGTTTCTCGAGTTGAGTGGTGACATATTTTTGTTTCAATTGCACCAACAAAAAGATTGCTAAAATAAAACAATATTTTTGTGTTCTCTGTCGAATCTGAATTTCCAAATTAATACTGATAATACATAACCGTATGGAAGGTTTTCATCTAAAACTTCTAAGAAATTTCAAGGCATTTTAAAAGTTGTATCCGAATGAGACACATGTATACTTAAAAATAGTTATATTAATAAAAACATTAAATTTCAGATTTGGACATTTAATTTTTTTTAGAACCTGATGTTTTTATTATTTCGAATACGATGAGATAGGATTTTGGTTTCTGAGTTTTGTCTTTTGAAAATGTGAAATATATATTTTCATTGAAATGGAATCCTTACCTTATTGCTTTCTACAATGACTTATCTGAAGCCCCTATAGAAAGGAATCAATTTTGAAAGATGTGCATTCTAACTGAAACCATTACGGAACCCTTGTCATCAACGGAGGGTAAATATCCACCAATCGAATGTCAAATGAAGATGTGGTCTATCCGTTTATACAATTGGATGAAAGGAAAATCATATTTGCTTGATAGTCAGATCAAAGGTCACGAGACGGCTAGACGAAACAATTTATCATAGCGGGATGTTGTCAGTATATATCTATGATTCGACAATACTCGAGCTGGTTTGGGATTAGGATATAAGTATGCATGGTAGGACACTGGAATTTTGGCATTGTTACAGTAATGGAATGCAGTCTGATTAAAGTCGACCTAGTTTGAGGATTAAAATTTTCAAAATATTAACTCTCTCCCAGATACGAAATTAGATGGGTTTGTTGGGCCGACATCTGAATATGGTTGGTTAGTTGGACTACGATTTGACAACCTCCAGTGTCCAACATCATCATGTTAACGTTAATACAATGATTGTTTTTAGATAGTTAGTCCAACGATGGGGCACTATGAAATATTTTACCATTTTGTTATCATTTGCATGTTATTTCATAACATTTGCCAACCTTGGGCAAGTTTTCGTTGAATTATTTTTAAAGGAACTTAAAGTAATATATTAAAATGAAGTTTTTATCAGTTTTTAAGACATCCATTGAAAATAATCTGAAGATGTTAATGAGAGCTACTGGATTCAAAACATGCTTGTCATATAGCTCTGCAGTCAGAAAGCAGACGACAGCAACATTTCTGGACATCGCTGTACTTCCAAACTGCAGTTCCCCCTTTACGGTTGATTTTTCGCAGCTTAACAGTGTTGTCGAACTGACATTATTTGATTTGTTTAAACATTTCGTAATAGATAAAAGTTACATAAACAGCGTCTATTTATTTCTTAAATAATGCCTCTTTAACGCATATAAGTGAACGAGAATTTGATAAAGAATTAATGTCGAATGCATATACGATTCCAGTTGCGATGAAATGACTGGCCATTCGTAATAAAGTTATTATGTGTCGAAATAAATGCAATATGAAAGGACAGTTCACAAACCTATCCTCGACTCTTTCTCAAACGCCGCGTGTATTAGTAAGCTTCTTGGCCAAGCTTGGTTACATGGGCTAAAAACGTGCCGCACGAGAATTATGATGAAACGAACAAGCCATGCCTATCAATCATTCTGGGACTTTCGGGGCAAACTCCGACAGCGCGTGAAGAGTGATTATGAGGTACAAGTTTTATTTGTTATTATAGCTGAGCATTTACTTTTGTTCCCAATTTCAGATTAAGATTGGTAGTGACAATAGTTTTGACAGGATATATATCAAGAAGTGGAATGTAATAATTGAACGACTTTTTTCTGTCTCATATTTTCATATTCCGAAATTTGATCAACATTTGAGCGTTTTAAATATACTGAGGTTGGTACAAGCTTCCTGCATTTTACTATGTAACTTGGAAGGAGTTGAGATCAGGGGGTTGTCTGAAAGCTTCTTTTTTTCTTTTTCTTTTTCTTGGTTAAAATTGGGGTTTTCTAATGACCCGGAGGCTTCTCCACACTGACGAAACTCATATAGTACAAAAAGAATGTACTGCGATGTTAAATGACAGCTTGATTATTTTCAGTTGTTAATTTTCTTATATTAGCATTATAGAAGTTGATGTGATGATTGTGGGCCTATTGTGTGTTCTCTTATACATAGATTTAATGATCTTGTCAGTTTTTATACAGTTGAGACAACGAGGGAAAATATATTTATGCATTATTTCCCAATAAATAGGGTTGATTTTCAATGTTTTAATATCGCATTGAGCAATGTTGATTGATTGTGTTCAGTAATGTAGAAAGTTATTATACTGATTGGAAGCCAGCCGGATGTTGGACAATAAATGATGTTGCAATCTCATTAAAATATTATCTATATTGTCTGCATAACGTGAAAAAATAGTTTTTTTTAATTGAATTAGATTGAATGATGTTGACGATTGAGTGAGGAATAACATATTGATGAGGACAATATGATGTTTGTTGGGCATTAGAATCTATCTAAAAAGGCGTTTCACGGAACAAAGAAGTTACTTATCCAAAAATAGTATTTCTTATAATGTTTTGCTCACCATCGATCTTCCGAATTTGTGACTTTTAAAGGCAACTGATCATAGATTATCTCTTTCATCACCATTCAATCCCGTGGCAGTTCTGTCAATGTTGACCTTACATGATCCCTCCATCATTGCCATTCATTCAATCAGTGAAGTATTGTCTCTTTGATTGAAGGTTCCTTGTCTTCGCATCGGAGCAACGTTTTATTGATATAGTCTTTTGGAATTCGGTTTAATATAAAAAGTATGATAAGACCCACAAACGGTCGAAATGAATTCATCGTATTAAAGAATATTGATCCAGTCCGTAAAATCCGATGTTTACCCTTTCTTATATACAACCTTTCTTTACACGAGAACCAACTCTCTTTTTAAATGTATATGTTTACGGATATAAACTTACAGTGTACATGATCTGAAATCTTATTAAAATATATCATAATCAATATACTTGTCTCCTAGCAACGTGTTTTGGAATGTCTTTTGCATCCAGGCATTCCGTTTTACTTTGATCTGAACTGTAAGCACTGATCAGTTTCATAACCATTCTGTATTATCTATAAAGACAAAACTAATCGTTCTTTGGGGAGATAAGGAAGCCTATTGTTCTAATAATTCATGATTTTTGTTTTATACTTGTGTGTATTTAGATAAGTAGAATGATTTATCAGTACAGAAAGTGTTTTATTTTATAATAAAACCTGATCATGTCTTGTTTTTAACTCATTGTACGTTAATGCTAAATGAATTAGTGTAATAGTGTCAAAAGTCTAATTACACAAACCAATCATCCATGGTCAGACAACATATTTTAAAGATTCACTTTAAGTCAATTGGCGGTAATTGTGTTAACACCTTTAATTCATTTTGTGTAAGAAAAAGGAATCGCATGGCTGAAGTTTAAATTATATATCCTTGTTACAGTGTACATGATCTGAAATCTTATTAAAATATATCATAATCAATATACTTGTCTCCTAGCAACGTGTTTTGGAATGTCTTTTGCATCCAGGCATTCCGTTTTACTTTGATCTGAACTGTAAGCACTGATCAGTTTCATAACCATTCTGTATTATCTATAAAGACAAAACTAATCGTTCTTTGGGGAGATAAGGAAGCCTATTGTTCTAATAATTCATGATTTTTGTTTTATACTTGTGTGTATTTAGATAAGTAGAATGATTTATCAGTACAGAAAGTGTTTTATTTTATAATAAAACCTGATCATGTCTTGTTTTTAACTCATTGTACGTTAATGCTAAATGAATTAGTGTAATAGTGTCAAAAGTCTAATTACACAAACCAATCATCCATGGTCAGACAACATATTTTAAAGATTCACTTTAAGTCAATTGGCGGTAATTGTGTTAACACCTTTAATTCATTTTGTGTAAGAAAAAGGAATCGCATGGCTGAAGTTTAAATTATATATCCTTGTGTAATGGGTTTTCAGTCAGATAAGGAATAACGATCTGTATTTGAAAAATTACTACATGCATTGAAGAGAAATTACCCTTTTTAATTTTTTGCCATATTATCTAAAAGAAAATTGATAAAAACACATTAAATTTAAAGTTTGTACAACATAGCATGTCTTTAACATAACGTTTAAGAAATCATGACTTTGGAAGCAGTGTCATGTGTTTCAGTCACTTTCTTGAACCTCTGTTATTTAGAATATATAAGACAGTTTTCCAAAGTATAAGTTCCACAATGGCACAGAATGTTGACAGTTCTGACTCAAACTATTTATTAAGTAAATATCATTTGAAATAAAAATAACTTTGTTTCATTAGATTTCTTAATGAAAAATTTAAAAAAGATATGGTTTAGAGGGTGACCTAACTATTTCTTCTACAGGAATATGATATTCTCAGGTGCTTTGATAAATGCTTCTCTTGGAGTGTGTCCATATTTTCTTGAAATGTATTGTGCACATTAGACAAATCATTCAAAACCACTTACATAACCTTTTCTGTTTTGAAAATAAATTTGAAAACGATGAATATATTTTTTCTTAAAATGGCATGTGACAATAAATATTATCAGATCAAGATATCGCATAATGTAAACAATTACAAGAAAATAAGCTGGTAAGTTATGAGGGCAAGGTTTGAATATAAAAAACTTTCTTTCCCATAAAAATATTGGTATCATAAAATTTGCTTTAAAATGTGATGTTTTTTAAATGTTTTTGACATACTATATTATCTTAACTAAATTATATTTTCAATGTCTATTCCTAAATATGCTTATGAACCTTCTGCTGCAAATAACCCACACGGTAGTTAGAAATCCTTTAGGATTTGTTCACAGAAGAGAGTCAAAATGACTGACTGAAAACACATGGTGCCTAAAACAGATGACTTGACGATACATTATTATTACTGCTTCATCTAGTTTAAATACATTATTTTTCAAATGACAACATTTTTTTCATTTTCCTGACATCACGTTATATACCCCAAAAACGTGCTACTGTCCCTTTAATAGGAATATTTCATCCTGTTTCCGACTTACATTCAACAGCTGCATTGAATCCCATGTTTACCATTTTTCACAACATTGTTTTACGGTTTCTGTCAACTTATTTTTTTCATTATTTCATCGATAAATACATGTATGTCATGAACGTGCCCATTTGACTAAATAGTGCCATTAAGTGTCACGTAGAGTGCATAAACTAGAGTTATAAAGCGGACCTGAAAGAGGAACTTTCTATCACTTCAATGTAAGAACAAGTTTTCATAACCAGTACAAAATCCTCATTTTGGTTTTAACAAGTGTACGAGACTTGTATATGTGACAAATTTGAATGTTTAGTGGATAATTAGAGGTTTGTTTTGAGTGTTTATCTTACTCATTTAGTTTATGTCGATATTCATGAAAGTTCAAACGAGAGTGAACGTTACAATCATTAGTTTTTAATAATCGATAAAATTCAGAACAACAAGTGTTTGCCACTAACGTGGCAATGTCCCCCGTCGTTTGGATATTGCGATAGATTTGTTAAATGAAGCAAATGCTATATATGTTCCCATTGACAATAAGTGCAATGGTTCAAGAGATATGGCTTTAAAAAGAGGTTCAAAAGTGGCCAAAGTGCCGTAGTGAACTTGAAAATAATGTCAAGGTCACCTGAAGTGACTTGTGTCTGCGTAATCCCACAATGTACGCTGAGACTAAATTTGAAGACATTATGTGCAGCGGTTCATAAGATAACGCGTTAACAAGAGTTACAAAAGTGGCCAACAAAGTGCCATAGTGACCTTGAAAATAATGTCAAGGTCACCCGAAGTGAATTGTGTCTGCGTAATCCCCCAAGGTATGCAGATATAGGGTGCAATGGTTAACGAGCTATCGTGCCGTTGTGACCTTGAAAATAAGGTCAAGGTCACCCAAAGTGACTGGTGTCTGCGTAATCCCCCATGTGAGGCTGTGACCAAATTTGAAGACATTGGGTGCAGCGGTTCGTGAGATATCGCGTTAACAAGGATACGGACGTACGTACGTACGTACATGTACGGACGTACGGACGGGCGCCGCTGAATACAATGTCCCCCGTTCCGGGTTGCGGCGGGGAACAAAAAACTCTAATCTAAAGATGTATACACAACAAATAAATATCCTTTCTCCGGATACGTTTTCGCTGATATAAAAATGTTCCAACAATGAAGAGCGTGACTTTTAAGGATTAATATCCTGTTTTGTTAATTTAGGTCATGATAATTTGCTTCTCATCAATTAGATGTGGAAAAAAACCTATTTTTTTAAAACACATGTTTCGCAATGTGTTACGTTTATGTTATTTAAAATGAAACTCGCTTTCAAGCATGTACGATTATATTGCGACTGCCTTATGGCTTTAATGCGAGTGTGTTTTCAGCTTAAAGGGGCAGTAGCACGTTTTTAGGGGGAATATAAGGTGATGTCAGGAAAATGAAAATTAATGGTTCCAATTGAAAGACAATGTATTTAAACTAAATGGGCAGTAATAATTTAAGTATTCGACGTAATAAGCACCCTCTCCATATAAGCGCCCCCTAACGCTGCTTTTGACTCAAAACAAATTAATTACCCTACATGACAAACCTATGAATTTAAAATTTGTAATGGTTTGAAGACTTGATTTCAGTCCTCCTCTTTAATCGCGGTAATTGGATTTGTAACTTTTAGCTGAAAAACTATATGCAGATCGAGAATATACAAACATTTTTATCATTCGAAATGATTAGGACATTTTAATAAGCTCCCCATCGTTCCAATTTTTTAACCGCCCAGGGCGCTTAATAGGTCGAATACGGTACACGTAAATTTGCCTTCCGTAAACATACATGTAAGTGACTGTTTGTAGGCCTATTTATCGTATATTTGCCATTTTGAGATTAATGTGTTAGACTTTTCGGAATCATATGATGAATCATGACATTTACGTTCGTAACAAAGCAAAAACATATATGATGAAAAAAACTCTTTAACATGAATTGTGGTAACCCAGTGTAGAGGAGATAAACTTCATAAATTCTCACCTTAAATTCTTCAAGCAATATGAGTGAGTGCTAGGATAAATTACACGGAGGTATCCATGGTATTTAAGAATGAATTTAATTTACCACAAAAGTCTGGCACACAAATTAAAATAAAGATAATGCCAATGTGAAATATCTCGGTTACAGATAATTGAGAACTATTTGGATCCGTTTCTTAATTAAATTCACATTAAAACCATCATTGGTCAGGTAGTATTCGACGGAATTTTGAAGTAGAGCTTCACCGCAGTAGCACGTTTTTATGGGGGAATATAAGGTGATGTCAGGAAAATGAAAATTAATGCTTCCATTTGAAAGACAAAGCATTTGAACTAAATGGAGCAGTAATAATTCAAATATTTATTGAAAGTTTAGCCATGCGATTCCTTTTTCTTGCACAAGATGAATTAAAGGTGTTCACACAAAATGGCCGCCGATGGATTTTAGGTAAATCTTCATACTTTGTTCTATGACTATGGATAATTGGTTTGTGTTATGACATTTTTGACAACATCTGAAATAATGCATTTAGCATTATCGTACAATTATCAGTGAAAATCTTTAGATATTAAATTATCAAAAAAACGTGCGAATTCCCCTTTAATATCAGAAATGAAACAGTGGATTTCTAAATCTATTTTTGTACTGTGTCACCATGAAAACAATAACACTGAAAATATGCATTGAGAAATGTGGTTAGTTGATTGTAAGATATGATGAATGATAATCGTAAACTTGTCGTTCATCATTATGCGAAAATATTAATAAAACAGTATTTATTTGAAACAAGAATCGTTGGCACTTCTATCAAGTTGCTTTTTTTTTGTTCCCGTTTATCATTTACGATATCATTTACAAAATCAATAACCATGCTCTTATAAATCATTCATAATAATTTCAATTATATCCGAATAACAATGACAGATGCATTTCACATAACATAATGAAATACTAGCATCCGTCGAGGTTTGGCCAATTCACGAAAAGCTCTCAAATGTAACGGTTGTTTCTCTCGTAACAGGTCCGTCAAGCTGTGCATACTTTATGAGGTAATTGTCGATGCAAATTCTTTATAGATTTTGCAACTTGCTTCATCCTCTCTAACCCCACAGCATTCTTTATTTACAACAATTGATAATTGATCGATAGTTCGATACGCCACATGTCACACACACTGAGCTGTGTCGACTCCATCTCGACCTACCTCGGAGCCAGCTCACAGTCTCGGTGTAACGAGCAGTTGCTGGGCTACACTACACAGAGCTCGGCGGCAGGATACTCCATGAACATGAGTTACGCATCCTAGAGGAAAGTCCTGCACTTGAGAAGTAAGTATAAGTCCAGTATCATCTCTAGTTAGCTAGATGTGCACAGCCGAGCAAGATCACCACTCGGTGCTAATGCGGAAGCGAGTGTTATTATCCAAAGTCCCCGCGTGTCGTTACAGTCAGGATATACTTGCGAGCCTGCTATGGTTGTAGTTTAACTCTGTGTGGATTCTTGGAATAGTTTACAGACAGGTGAGTGGTTTAAAGATGAAACTTGCAAGTCTGAGAGATCCACACGCTGTACCCGTTATTTGTCCTCTTGAATATTATGTCTGTACTTTTACTAAGATGCTGAACTATCATTTGATGTAATTCCGTCTGTGAATAGGTTTGGTTACAGCGACGATGTTGTTTGTTGAGATTTGTGTGTTTGCTTTTAGGGATGCAGGAATTGATGTTTATGTTTTGCTGGAGAGGGTTGGTAAGGTAGCTTGAGGGCTGTATATGTAAGGCTTGGGGGTTATTGGGTTGAAGGACAGAGAGCCGAAAAAACTTAGGGTTGAGATATGATCAAGATGATGAGATGAGTGTTGTGTATGATGAGCTGGGTGGTGTGTATGATGAGTTGAGTGTTGTGTATGATGAACTGGATATTGTGTATGATGAACTGAGTGTTGTGTATGGTGATATCTGAGTGCTGTGTATGGTGAGATGGATGTTATGTATGATGAGCTGAGTGTTGTGTATGATGAGATTAATGTTATGTATGATGAGCTGAATGTTGTGTATGATGAACTGAGTGTTATGTATGATGAGCTATGTGTTGTGTATGATGAGTTGAGTGTTGTGTATGTTTGGAGGGGGTCAAGCGTACACACTGTCGGGGTTAACCGGTTTACTCCTTGTTATGTTCTTGGTGTAGCCACCAGGGGCTAGTAACGATGAATAATTGACAAAAGGCTGTTCCAAAGACCTAGATAATATAATTATTCATGTACGTGTAAGCATGGTCGTGAGGGAATACCATCAAGTTATGTTGAGCACTTGTATCTTTTAACTGTTTTTCCAGACTTACTGTGTGTCCGACTTGTACCAGCTAGTCAATGGTAATATTGGACCTGTGTAAACCTGATGCAACCTTTGTTTATTTCTAAGGTTACATGTATTGTCATTTCACTGATATGATGTTTGTCAATTCTAAGGTTACATCTATTGTCATTTGGGTTTTATCACAGGAAGAAGTGAACAGTTAAGATTAAATGCATTTCATGTATTGTTGCACCATTCAATCTGCTTGAACGTTGTAACGTTGTGGTCTGCGGTTGTTTTTCAATGCAGTTAAGAATTAAAGTTGATGTTGCGGAGGTTCTATGCATCTAGTGAATAATAGAATGGTGAAGGATGTGACAGTCTGTTTAAACTATTTAAAGCGTTACGCGTCGTACTGAAGTTTTAAACGCGAAGCTATCGAAAGTCGAGGAGGGTTTTGTGGAAAGAGATATGTGGACAGTGCAGGACAATATAAACAATTGACTATTGTTGACATGGCGTGGGCGATGACCTCCTGAACTTTACAGGTTAGCGGGAGGAAGAGAGGGAGGGAGGGAGGGAGAGGTAATTATTTTTCAGCGGGAGCGTGAAGGGGGTTATCCTGACCTGTGAGAGATTGAAAACCTCCCTACTCAGAATATACACTGTATATACTATCAGAGGGAACTCTCTGTAGCAGTTAAAGCAAGGACAAGCATTAGTTTATGTGTTTGAGAACGATTGCGAGAGTTAACGTAGCTTATTTGGAACACATCAATTCAGAAATGATTTTTTTAGATGTTTATGAATAAACGTATTCGTTGATGTATTATTAGAGAATTGATCTATTGTAGGCTTGACCTGACATTTATATAATGATATATCGAAACTAAACGTCAACCAAGTATATTGACATAAAGAACGTATACCATGTAGAGCTAGTTTTATAAAAAGATACATGTAAGACACAACATGTGTCACTTGGTACTCCCCTTAATTATTTAGTACCTGCATGCATTGTGAATACACTCAGAATCATTCATACAACTCACAATATAAGGCGACGAGGCTGCAAGATCAACGAAATCTAATATTGACAGTGGAGTTCACGAGAACAGGTTTCCACTGCGTCTGGTACATAAAGAGAGGGAGCATATTAGCATTTACACCGGGTGATTCACGTTGCAAAAATGTCGCGTCAAGCTAAGCAATCAAACACCGTTATTGATGGAGGCCATCTCGTTCTTGACGCCTTCACCCCAGGGAATAGAGATAGTCAGCACTGTGTTACCAACACAACATAGCAATGATATCCATTTGTAGAGCTTCTATACTTTCCGATTTTTTAATCGGTGTTGTTGCAGATTTGCTTACTCAGGGAAACGAACGATGCAGATGTTCAAATATGTTTGTATGCTTAGGCCTTTTGATTTTATGTTCGTAAGTAATAAGTTCGTTGGTCTTGATACCAATCTAAATACATTATTATCTACAGTATGACCTAATATAAAACCTGTTGATCTAAATTTATTTAGAGTGTCTTGATACTCTAATGACTAATGAAATGAAAGTGTTTTGCAATAATTTTCTATCGCATTTATTAGCAAAAACTGAAGTAGTTTTTTAAATGGATTATTGATTTAGGGTTTGATATATTTCTTTCATTTGAAACATGAAGGCGATCTTTTTCTCATAACTTCATGAAATTAAATTTCACAAGTATGTGACACTGAGTTTACTCGGGCTTTTCTCCAATGTACATAATCCTTCCTATAAAGTGGTCACGTAACACAAACAGATCGAATGCAACAACATTCATATTGCAAATTATATGTTGATGTTCAACCATGTTCATATGACAGTCATTTATAAGTAATGAAATATTTCATGCTCCATTAACGGTCTCAGTTACAAGTTTACAGTCCATTTTGACTGCCTTCCCGTGTAGAAGTATTAAAAAAACTCAATTAATATGTAATGTTTCTCTCATGATAAGGTTAAATGTTCAAACTTCAATGTTAACGTTAACGCAGTTTCCCATACGAGCAGACTGACTACTAGCGTTTCACGATATCCAATGTTATCATTATGCTATATTTATTTCGTAATGAAAATGCCACAACGTCATATCGTTTGTTTTGTGAATTGTCGTGTTTTCCTTAATATCAGATGGATATATTGGCTTTCCCCCAGGAATCATTCTGCCTAAGAATACAAATTTACTGAAAAGGTGATTTTAAGTTTATACAAAAGCCAGACAGAGAAATAATTCACATCATATAATTGGACTACATTATCACCCGTCTGTAGCGTGTGTACCGTGTGTATAAAGTCATGGTATGTTAGCAGGACAAAACAACTTAGAATATTCTTCCAATATATGCCTTGATGGTAAACAGTATCTACATATCAACATCTATATACAAACAGCATATTTTTAATATCACAGCAGTTAATATCAAAATAAATAATCTCAAACATAGAATATAAAATCACTGAAATAATATATAAACAATTATGTAATTATACCATCTTGGTGTATTTTCCTACATTGGTACACTGACTGCATATGAAAATATACAAATATTTAATTATGTGTATGCTACATTTTATGCAATGGTTTCAATCACAACTCGTGCCTTAGAATTGTTATGGATTGATCATCAGTACATCATTTCAATGTTAATGAGTATACAAACGACTTCTATCATTATACCTAACGTATCAATCATCATAAAACATATTGAGCTTGCATATTTATCAATACGCTTTAGGGGATAAAATTGAGATGTTAGCCTCATATATTTACTACTCATAGATCTACATCAACACGTCACAAAATAGAATCTAGAAAGGGCGTTGTTTCAATCATTCAATGTTGAGTCGACTTCATTACAAATGGGCCTCTGTTAAACGCATTGCGCCGTGGTAAGGAATGATATAGGATATATTGTACAGGGTTAGGGCGTACTTCCTGTAGTATCAGCGGAGGCAATGCTCATGATGAGTAATTGTGTTATTCACACACATCGCCTGAGCATGAAGTTTGCTCACATTAATAACATGTTTGTTAGATTCAACATGATGATGAAACCTTTCATGTCAGTGCATTGGGTTGTCAATTTCTCTGTTTAAAGACGACCCTTCATACAGTCTAGATCTTCTATGCATGAGCACCTCCATGTAGTGGTTTGGATATCTACATGGTGCGTTCGGCTTCGGATCAGGAGGTCCGTGGTTCGAATCCCGCCAGGAGCTCGGCAACTTTGTCTGCAGTAGAGAACTGTTCTACACGCAGTCAGGTTTGGGTGCAATGGTACACTGGATTTCAGTGCAATACCACCCATGGTTGCTAGTTCCAGCCAATGCTCGCAGGTTTCACCGCAATGCATAGCCAAAATAGTATTGCGGGCTTTCTCCCTGCAATAATACTAGTAGCCGCAATATAAGTGAAATATTCTTGAAAGCGACGATAAACCCCACATCACCTCACCTCACCTCACCTCACCTCACCTCATCTACATGGTTGTTAGAAAAGTGATGACGACATATCCATGTCAATGCCTTAGTTTGTCAATGACTTTTTATAAGGTCGCCTTTTGTACAGTCTATTTTTCATTTAGCAAATCTTGAACCCTTTGAAAATAACTTATTAATCATGCTTTATGTTAATAGTTTCAATATTGGGTAAATTCGATGTTATCTTTCATAAGCCAATCATTCAAGTCCTTTCATGTAGTCAAAAGTACGTGAAAATATCGGTTTATACATAAATATAAAAGTCATTCAAATACACGTCTGTGGGTTAGACTAATGTTAAATGTCCTATTGAGGTAAAACAGAGGTTTTATATGCAAATAATGGCAAACGTTGTATTACGGTATTGATGAGTCAGCAACTAAATCAGTCTATATTATACTATTATACTATATTATTACATCGACCTTCGTCATACAACCATTGTAATTTCATGCTGATGTTCGACCTAATTCCCTTTAATGGAGACCCACTAGACGTATGAATATCCATGAACCCCTTGGGGATTCTTCATATACGACTAATTTGATTAAGCCAACAAGTCTTTCAGCTAGAAGTTAACCCTAGTGACATCTGTGTGTGAAATGCAATATCTGATTTCCCACGATTACTTATAATCAGCATGTATTGCTTAAACAGCAATAGCCTGTTCAATATTGCTTTCTTTTATGTGCAATGTCAATATTTCTATAATATTTATAAAATGAAGTATATTTCTTGTACACACGTGTTGCCAAACATTGCTATTGCATGAAATTACATTTCCAGAATTGAGCATATATGTATTTGCATAACACATCTTAATACGTTAACCACAAAGTACAGTATGTGTATGACTTTTATCAGCGCAGTAAAATTATCCGTTATCTACATAACACATTTCATATATATCCAAAAGTTTGATGTAAGAATTATACTCGGGTCTCTAGCAACTGTTAATTTGATAATAATTTAATTGATTTGTGTCATCTTAAGTTCATCTTTTGTATAATCAGGCAAAATCATTGATAAAAACTTGTGTACGAGATTTTGTCATTCAAATCTAGGCAACAAAATAAATTATCTGTGACACATCAATATCTTTGTGCAGATTTACAGTACAATGTATTTCTCTTCAAAGCATCTTTGTTTTGTAATCCCCGTTGGTTCTAAATTGTTACCAAATATTTGCAGAGTTTACTATGTGGACATACAGTGAATAATGGTAACAATATATTGCACGGAAGCTAATCTTAACGAAATTGCTTTAAACATAACTGAATGGTTTTTATCTGTAACAATTCAAAGATAACAGTTTATGTCAATTGTGGTACTATTCAATGTAATGGCGATGAACTATTTACTGAAACTGTTGATATTCAGTTATGGTTTACTACAGTGACAAACTGCTAACATTTAACTGAAAAGCCGTTTAGGATACACCATGTCCAAATAGTCGCGAAAGGGTTTCTGTTTATTCAATACGAACAAATTAATTAATCAGTGTCCTCAGTGCCAATATGTGACAACGCATAACAAACTGTATTTAGGCAATCTAACATAGCAGGGTGTTACTTTGGGTATGTTTGTCAACCATTGCTGTTTTCTTTGTCTTATTGAAAATATTGTTTATAACTAAAATTTACAAACAAGACCTATGGATGATTACATATAAATATATTATCCATAGGGGCAGTGCACGATTCCATTTATTGATACGTATGCTTTTATTCTAAATAACCTAAAAGTTAACCATGCAGGGAAAATATCAATGAAAACATTCACAACTTTTATAAACTGACCTTTTTCAAAGAAATAATTATACCATTTAGCTCCTTTTTCTTTTGCAATTATATTTCTGTTGATTTGTTGTACTAAATACAAGTTTTATACAGGATAACAAAGGTTAAATGTTGCCACCAGGGCACGCAATAGACTATATGATATTTACTACCAGATAGCAGTTCTAAACAATGTTGTGTATATCAGTGATAGGTATATTATTATATTGCAACGTGACCGATAAATCAGGGCACGTGCATCTGCTTTATATCAATAACGTCCATGTGAGGTATTTTCTTGTGAATTCTGAATTTGTCATCTTTTAGAATTCTGTTACACTAATTGATATTCGAACGATGATTCAACGTGTGTTAAGTGAGTAAATGTTATTGTGCGTGATTCTTCAGAAGCAGTCGTTTGATAGCTTCAAGAACAAACAGCTTGTTTACACCTAAGGGAATCTTCGAGTGAGAACAACAAACTTCTATCGTTGGAATATGGACACTTTGTACCGTTATTCTCATAGATATTGTGCCAGTAGTTCTCTCCTGCACGACAAGAAGTCATAGACCATCATTGGACTATGGAAACTTTGCACCATTATTCTCATATATATTTTACCAGTAGTTTTCTTTTGCATGCAAGTAGTCATAGACCACCAGGAAGACGAAACGTCCCTAGTAGTATTTACTATTCATTATGTATAAAATACCAGCACACATACTTAACATGAGAACAATACCATCATCTCAGGAGGCAATATCGAGGCAATATCGAGGCAATATCAACTGCATTCACAACATCAACAAATGTTTGTAGAAGCACGAACTGGAAGTGTTAGACCTACACTTTGATAAACACGAAACATCCCAAGTTGTATGATACATAATGTGTCAAATACCACCATCTCACGAGTCCAGTATCAACTGCATTCACAGAATCAACAAATGTTTGTAGAAGCACGAACTGGAAGTCATTGATATATCACAGAGCACTATCATAGTCTACCAACAGTCATAAGGGTAAAAGTCAATGACATCTGAACATCCCAGACTGAATAGTTTGTGTCGATGCCAAAATCTGCATAAAGTTCCTGAGTGTGCTGTGCTGATATCTTCACGCTGTAGACCTTGCTGGCATGTGAGGAATTTACTCTCTGATCATTCAGCTTTTACATCAATTGTCATGGCTGACCGGCTTCTTGGTCAATCTTTAGGCTCTACTTACAGTTCACAAAGTGCCAGATAAAGAACCTTTCCTTTTGAGGTGCTTATTAAAATAGTATTATTTTAATTTCTACTTATTTCATTAAATACAGAAAGGAATATTGAACTAGTTACCAAGGTTCCTCGCGTATTTTGTGGGGTTCTCTGTATGTATATACTTCTTTCTGCAGTTTATAATTGGCAGTTAACGTTTTCATACATAATTTTTAGGGTCTTCAGAATTCATGGTGTGAATAATTGGTCGCATTAGCAAGATAATGGTAATGAATTTAACAACAAACGTTTGTCACCGTGCTGCAGAGACAGTCAATTGGATGTCAACCTTCATTAGTGCCTTATTTAACAAGTTCTCTCGGGGGATCACATCTCTTGAAATAGCGTCAGTATGGATACACAGAAGCTTTGTGAATGGAAAAACAGTTGACTCTATTTAAAACCTGAATCAATCCGTTTGCTTTTCTTTCCAAATGTTGCTATGTTTCCTTAATAGAGTGTTATTGCTAATACAGTCCATATTGTGTAGCATTGTTCATAGTTCATGCTTCTAACCTACATTTGTTGAATAAACAAAATACAAGCTTAGAATGGCTTTTCGTAAACATGAACGTCATCTGTAAAAGAATATCAGGTGCTCACATCATACCCATAAAACATGATATGTTAAGAATTCCCATAAAACCCTTAATACCCGGATCAAGGGAAATCTCCCTCGATATGGCTGTACCCGCTTTACCAAATGCCATCAAGTTTTTGTATGTGTACCTATGTTTCTGTATGTTTACCTATGTTCTGTATGTTAATCCCTGTACGATAAGGTAAGCACTTTGTAAACTGTAACCCGATCGTAAGATATTCCAATTATGTGCCTAGTTAGATAAAATGGTTTGGTGTCAAGGTAACGTTATAATTGCAACTCTAGTAAACGAGCTTAGTAATTAGCTTACACCGTTTATGATACTGAACTGTGCAGCCCAGAAGAAACATCATCCATGTAAGTGGCTCCTAATAAAACCGTTATTGCCTGGGGTTCTAATTAAAGCCAGGAAACTGTACACCATAGTTTCTTGTGTGAGAAGTGGTAGTTTGATGGATGAGTTGAATATGAGATTTAAACTTTAAAAACGTTATGATCTCATGTTTTATTACATTATGCTAATGATGTTACATTCTAGAATAGAATATATATATTCTGTTGCAAACGGGGTTTATCTATCAATTTTATTTTATTTTAACACCGCTTTGACAAATATAAAGATATCTTATCTTTTTAATTACAATATTAACCTCTCATATCCTTAGAAATCTAATTCAAACTAGTTTAAATTGTAAATTTTGCAATCATATTGTGTTACCAAATTTGCATATTACTACAAGATATAAGAAATTACTTGTTCCAGTATTTGTGTTATAAGCCAAATTCTAATCTGTTCACAAATATATATAACACATGCTGTTTACACACAAATAATCACATGAATCTGTTAAAGCGAAGGTAAATAGGATTTATCCTAGAAGAAACGTAATGCTCTCATTTATATTCTTAGGTCTTATCTCAACTTGAAACGTCATGAGAAAATCATCCAAATGCTGCTAAAATACGACAAGACAGTATAAATATTTAATGTGTTTTATGGTACCAGCCAGAGGTATGCAAATCCAATAAAGAATACTACATATTATGTCATTATAGTTATGCAGAAAGAATTTTCTTTTTACAAAGGTATTTTATATAATAAGAACGGTAAAAGATATGCTAAGCTAAATGAATGATTATCAAAACAATTATTTTGTTAAATAATAGAAAGGACATCAAGAAGAATCTTTTTGGGGCATTTTTGAGAGAATGAGTCAGACAATTGAGATAAAGCCTTTACAGAAGATATTCACTTTGTGTTTAGTGGAATATTTTTCATTATTTGGAACAATAAATCAAAATCGTACTTGTAAATCACCACTTTTTGTGTTATTAGAACGTTCAATTATAATTGATATCAAACGTTTAATGGTTTTGTCAGGGAAACTGAATATTTCATGGCAAATGATTGTTTCTAACTCAAGGCTAGATGTCAAGATAATGCATATTATATTCAACGCCAGCCAAAAATCAATGTTTATATTTTTATAGTGCAAAGGATATTGAAATTAAGATGATTGTTTCCAGCAAACGCATATGAAATATTAATGTTTACGGGAAATGGCTTGAAACCATGATGCTATGATAGTTTCCGTTTTCTGGTATATATCAGACCATAAATAATAACCATAGCTTTGTTGTAAAATCTATTCTTGTGCCTTTGATCAAGTGTTGTATCATCATAGCCTTGGGTTGTTATTTAGAAAAAGGAAAGTAAGTATAAAGATCTCCAACATCGACAACCAATGATATGTTTAGTCAATCAAGAGGATATTCTGTTCTAGCTGATCGATTGAATTGTCATGAGACGCTATATACTGACAATCAAGTTTTGGATATCATAAATGTTTTCTTTTTCAGGTTATCAATGAAAACTATCTATATTAATGTTTTCAATATTTCATATATATAGAGACTCTCACCCAAGTGTCTTCTGATATCAAATATATCAACACGAGTTGATTAAAGTTACAAATAGCCGAGGCTATTGATATTGATATCAGAAGACACGTGGGTGAGATTTTATTTATCATCCAAATCATTTTTCAACAGTTATTAGCAAAAGAATGAACATATCTGAACACAAAACTGTCATTAGTCTCCTGAACAGTGAGATCATTGAATTGTGACGTCATCAGCATTATGACGTCATAGCATTGTCATCTGTGTTCTAAGTGATGCCAAAGCCTTGTGATGTCATTTAACTGATGATGTAATATGATTATGACTATTTGATTGTAGCGATATCTACAATGTAGATATCGCTTGTAGATATCGCTTGATCTCAGAAAAGCGATATCTACTGTGGTAGCCACTTTTGGGTGATAAATCTAGTTATATTTGTACATTATACAAATCATGGTCAACATATCTATAAAAGCTCATCTATCATGCAGCAACTTCTTGACTACCAACAAAATGAATTCATGAGTTGTCTTACGAATTTGGACTAGAAGTTGAATGTCAGAACTTACAAACATCTGACATGATATTTACAAAACAGTCTTGTAATTGATGTTGATCCGGACCTCTTACAGGGTAAATTGATATTCAGATATATGTATTCTTTACAGATATTTGGCTATCGTTATTTATGAATTCTCCCTGGCAATGGAAAAACTCGTAAATTATATATAAAAGGTCATTTATCCTCCTATTGCTCACCTTACTATACCCTGTTCCTTTTTACATAAATATTTTATTCATTGTAACTAATAACGCAGTTTCGTCTGTCTATCTCTCATGGTAGGTGTATACTTTCCTCGCATGATTTGTTTCAGTTTCAGGGTTTTTCTTCGAATTTCAGTTAATTTTGCTCTCAGACTTGACTCTGTAGAAATAGTTCCACTAATGTTCCTCCTACACCATTATGTCCATTTCTCCTAATGCCTCATGACACTCGAATGAAGCAATAAAGACGTTGTTTGCTTGCGTGATGAATATTTCATTGTTTATGGAGTTGATTTAGCCTGTGGTGTAATTGTTCTTAAAGATGTTCCACGATAGAGTTGTTTTGGAAAGTTTGAATGATGGATTGATGCCTTGGTGCAATCTTCTGTTATAATATTTTGAAAAAGGAATGGTTTTATAGAAGTGGCCTTTAACTAAAACAATGACATATGTAATTAATTTACAGACGTGTTATATTTACATATCTTTTGTGTACTAAAATGCCTATATAACTGATTACTACTAGCAATTTTTTCAGTGTACCACAATTCAATTGGTCAGGTTACAAATATTCTCTTCAAAGTTATAGAGAAAGTCTACATGCTTAAGATTTGCATAATATCTGGAATCAAGTGTTCCTGATTCTCTTGTGCAATATAACTATGTTAACATGGTTGTATACGCATTCATAGCATACATTGAAGAGTACAATGGCTTATTGCACCATTATATCAAGACAAATGATGGCAGCAGTTAGGTATAGTTTTTGCTGCTCTGACAAATGAAACCAGAAGCTCTGTGTCTTGTTCTGGTATCTGGATAAAGACAGAAACATAAAACATCCCTACCATTACGTCATCTGCAATAAGCATCTTGTCAGCTTAAAGCAGGTCATATTTCTTCTTCGTCTCCTGGTTTAAACTTTCTTCTGTTACAGTGGTACCGGTGAGTTTATGTAGGCTATTGTTCCATATCACACGTCAGCACCAATACCTGGACTCTGGTAATCTGCGGTTAGAGAGATTGTGTAATGCAAAACATTGTAGGCTTTCCACATATGTAACCACATGAATATGACGATGTGGATATGGACCTACTTAGAACGATGGATTTATAGGGTTTCTTAATCCTCGAGCAATAGTCATATTCACTGAATGTATCAATATCCTAATGGGAAAAACATCGGAGAACTTCATATGGAGTCTTGAACTTAATGAGAAGTAAATGCTATATCATAAAACTGTTATTGTAATTGTGAATCTCGGGCACTGCATAATAGAGTAAGTTATTGTTTGCAAAGCATATGAAAATTATTATTTTTAAGTAGTAAGGGCATTTTTTCCCCCTCTTTTCACTCTTCGCAAGTTTTGAATTTTATATGTCATTTCAACTAGATGAAATATGAAATACCTAGTTTCCAAAAGTTTTTAACATGGTAAATCGCATCACGGAGAGATATTGTAAACACCTGGGTCTCGTTCTCGCCAAGGAGTTGTTTTTGGAAAAGTATTATGATGATAGGCAAAGCTATGACGAAATACTGTCTGCCTTGACCTCTGGCTTCTCTTCCTCTTTTCCTCATCTCTTCATAGTTAGAAGAAGAAGTTAAAAGAAGGTGAAAATTACATCAAGGCGGTAGATTATAGGTAGGTGAAGCTTCTGTGCAAATGGAATGACAAGAATTCCTATGCTGTGCTTTTCCAGAATTTCAAATGAAGCTGAGGGCTAAGAAAACCTTATATTTTAATGTTTGCGTTTATATTGTTAATTTATTTTAAAATTCAACTGTTTCACATGTTTTTATTTGATATATATATGTGGTTTTGTGTAGATACACAATAGGTCGACATGACATGACGAAAATGAATTTTTTTTATCGCTTCATTTGAAAGTCTCCCACAAAAGATTCGGTTGCTATGACGAACCACTTGAATAGGTAATTTGTTGCCTAAGGTTGGACGAATTCGTTCAGAAATGATAATTGTAAGCATGCCCTTAGTCAAGTATCTATGAAAAAACAATTATGTCAATGATCAACAGCTAATTAATATTGTATTTCATTAACAGGTATATCTGAATATAACAATAGAACACAAAGTGGAGAATATTTCAAATGGTAATTGCATCTTTCACACACATAAACAAGAGTGGTTTCTTTTAAATTATCGAAATATACAAGCAAATATATTTGAGGTCATTGGAAATATCCTAATATCTATTATAAGAGAGTCGTTTACAACAACATCAAATTCTGTTTTGGTTAATGGTATTAATGTCATTTCCTTGGATGAGAAATCCAATTTCTATTTATGGGACGTCTTGGGAATTGTCTAAAGACGACCTCAAAACTCTCGGCGCCATGATCTATTGTTGTGAGCTGCTTCATATATTATACAATCAGTCCTGAAGCAATTTGTGTTTATACTTAGTTGTGAAGCTTATTTCTCCCTGAGTCAGGGTTTAAGTAATACATGTGCTGCCTCCTAACATGTTGAGATCAGAATGACTAACCTCACAACAGGAAATAACATTACAATGACATCGTTGAGAAATTGTTGCTACTTATATTCGGATGAGATTATCAGTAAAATGGGATTTCATTGAATACAAATCTTTTAGGAAGAAACATGTCGAAATTAAAGAAATCACTTGTTGAGCCACACTTTTTAATTCTTAAATAACCATGCAAAATAATCGTTCTTGAATTAAATCAAAAGTGTTAATAATAAAGAAAGCTATAACACGGAGAGTATCAAATTCAATAATAATGCAAATCGATTTCAATATAAGTAAGGTCACAGGAACATTATTTTCAAAACTTATACAATAAAATTCATTGATATGGCAGTTTGCTATTTCTGATCACTGATACAATAGTGCATGCATTATTTAGATTTCGGTTGGTTATTATTTGGAACAATCTGCAAATAGAAGCATTTTATTGTAGTTATGCTGGCAATCATAAACATAAATGTTTATTTTTAGACATCTGTCCACTTTATTGTTATTCTGTGAAATACAGTAATAAATTACCTCATAAGTTTTTGAAAAAATTGTACAAAAGTTACTTACATGAAGTGTTTGAATGCTTATCATTTTTGCTATTTACACATGTTAATGTTGATACCATTCATCGTCACTTCCCCTTGCACTACAGAAGCTGTGCCATTGGTAACTGATATATGGCAGTATTGAGAAAAGGAAGAAACTTAAAAACATACATTGTGCATATACGAATACTTTAGGTTTGAACAATTCTATAGGTACCAGGATTAAACATTAAATACTTGACAGTAATTTTACTTCCCTACTTAATTTACAAAAAGATAGTTTTCTCATGCACTGAACCGTGAAAAAGCTTTTATGTATTTATGATATTATTGAGTCATTAATCGATTTCCCTAGCTTTGTTGAACACACAAGGACATGCATGGCTACATATTGCACTTACCTTGTGATCGATTTATTGATTTTCTGATATTGTACAATTGCAGAACCTGTTACATGGAGAAATAAACAAACATCTGTAAACAACATTTGCATAAGGATCTCGTTTTAACAATTCAACAGTTTAGTATGTTTTGGTTTATTGTTGGTTTGTCATCACTGATGAAAACTTTAATTGCTAAAGTTTGCTGACATCTGGGAAGTTCCTTTCTGATTGATTAAACGGCCAATCTTATTCTTTAATATTGATCGTGCTTATTGCAAATAAAAAAGATATTGGAGATTTTATTAAGACGTAGTTATTAACTCATCGACAATATAGATTGGCACTTTTACAGGACGTAAAATCAATATATAAAAGAAACTGGTGTATAGCATATTTAGAACAAAATACTTATGTACCATTCTATATGAATGTAGGGCATTTTTAATATCAATTGCTATGTTCAATACAGAACCTTTATATCTTGACCTCCACAAATTGGCACAAAAGGATAAAACATGTTTTGTAGAAAATCAACCAACAAAGGCCAAGGGCATCATTTGACAATGCTATTGATTCATGTATATCTACATCGATGTGAAACATTTTGCCAAGTAGTAGTTTAGTTAATGAACAAGGACTACTAACCTATTTTCAATTTAGAATCAGCTATAAATCAGCTTATAAGGCTACATTCAGCTTACCATCGATCGATCTGTGTACAATAATTACCCTGGTTACCCGACACGATGCACTAAAACATGGTCTCTTTATGACCACAAGGACAGAAACATCTCATTATGTGGTGATAAAACTCATCTAGGAAGGTGTGAGGAAAATATTTAGGATTTTAGAAAGCATTATGTGACGTAGATAAGTAACATAGCCGTGACTTTTCTTGATAAAGAGCAAACATTAACAATATATAAAATCATATGTCTCATAATGGATTATGAAGATGCACACATATTATATATGTGTTGCATATATCAGTTGGGTTTGATAGAGGAAATAGAAGTTAGAACACCGGTTCAAATTGAACGTGAAAGTACTTCTATCATTAGTGTAAGCAATAAAGTATTGTCAAAACACAATATCTATAGGGAAAAGAAATCTTATCTTCTTATCTACATCAACCCAGAACAATTTGAAATTCTGACAAGGTCGTTAAATGTTGATCGAACTTCATTACAAATGAGCCTTTGTTAAATGAAATGCGTGGTGGAAAGGATTGATGAAGGAAATGTTGTGCGTAAGGGCGTACTTCCTGTAGTATCAGTCGTGGCAACAGCCAGGATGAGTAATTTCCTTATTCACATAAATTGCCAAATTGCAAGTTTTCTGACATGAACATAACATACATGTTAGTTACATTAAACATGATGAGGAAACCTTTCATGTCAATGCACAGGGTTGTCATAACTTTAAATAAAGATGACATTAATACAGTCTAGATCTCCTTCAGCAAGTCTTCATACCTTTAATATCACATAAACAGCAAATGTTACATTCAATATATTATTCTATCATAACAAGGGCAAACACCGTGAAAAGATTAATAAGAAGTTGTAATTAAATTTATTTTGAGAAAAAACTGAATTTATAACTATAATGTAATATACAAACCATACCTTATGTTGTCTTATTTCATAATTCCTGGTTATCAATAATAGTTTTTGTATTGAATATAATATATAGAGTTGATGTATAATTTCATCTTTTCTATAATATTTCAACATTATGTAGACAATTATTATGCTCATGGAGTCAAAATTACAGATGATACCAGTGATGACTCATACATAGATTGAATTAATATTGTTTGTAGGTACATAATAATGTATCATTATATAAAACAGCTGTTTATATAGGGTAATAAAGGCAAACATGGATATACAACATTAATGAATCAGCAACTAAATCAGTCAATCAAATGAACAGTGACCTTCGTTATACAATCATTGTATGATGTTCGACCTAATTCCCTTTAATAGAACCCACTAGATGTATGAATATCCATGAACCCCTTGAGGATTCTTCACATACGACTAATTTGATAAAGCCAACAAGTTTTTCAGATGGAAGTTAACCCTAGTGACATCATTGTGTGAAATGCAATATCTGATTTCCCACGATTACCTCATTTGCCATATATTGTTTAAACAGAAATTGCTTTTTCAATAGTCTTATCTTTTATGTACAATGTCCAAATTTCTGTAATGATCATTCAGCAAATATTGTTATCTATGATTTGAATTGTCCACACTGATGTAAGATCAAACGATTTAAAGAAGTTTATTTCATGGATGTTTATAAACATCAATATTGCTTGAGCTTACATGACACATCTCCTGAATCTATACAGTAATGTCATGCCTTAAAGGGACAGTCCTATCAGGGTATTTATTGTGAAAACGAAACCCAAGGAGACATTTCAGTTATGCATATGATGCCATTAGTACATGAATATAACACAACCAGGTTGAAACAGGTTACTGGGAGTAACAATGTTGTTATATTTGACAACTTGATAAAGAAGAGCGAACAAGCGATTTTTTTTTCCTCAAAAATACCCCATAAAAATACCATCCAAAGTTGTATCCCATGAGTCCAGTATCAACTGCATTCACAGCATCAAAATCTTTTTGTAGATACACGAACTGGAAGTCATTGACGTACCCTTTGAGAAACACGAAACATCCCAAGTTGTATATAATACATAATGTATCAAATAAAATTGTCTTAGAATCCAATATCAACTGCATTCACAACATCAACCAATGTTTGTAGAAGCACGAACTGGAAGTCATTGATATATCCCAGGGCACTATCATAGTCTACCAACAGTCATAAGGGTAAAAGTCAATGACATCTGAACATCCCAGACTGAATAGTTTGTGTCGATGCCAAAATCTGCATAAAGTTCTTGATTGTGCTGTTCCCAGTATGTGTCTGGTCTATACTGATATATTCATGTTGTAGACCTTGCTGGAATGTTAGGATCTTACTCTCTGACCATTCAGTGTTAAATCAATTGCCATGGCTGACCGGCTTTTTGGTCAAGCTTATAAGGCTCCTCTTACAGTTCATTAAATACCTGATAAGATAGATCTTTGATTTTGAAGGTAGCTTAAAGAAACTTTCATTGTTTTGTAAGATTCGATTTAAACATACTTTATCAATGGAAGAAAGGAAGGGGGAACAAGTAAGCCGAATGATGCTTTCTCTCGAAGATTTTACATCATGTCATACATGTTGTTGTCTGTATGTTTATGCTTCTTTGGGGGATTTCATTATTACATTCACCTTGAGAATATAAACATAATGAGTATGTTTATTATACTTTATTCAATAGAAGAAAGGAATGAGAAACAAATTAGTCAAATCATACTTTCGATCAAATGATTTTACTTCATATCTTATGTCTGTATGTTGTATGTTTATGCTCCTTTTGGGGAATTCTTATAGGCAGTGAACGGTAATAATGCATTATTATTACCTTCACCTTGACAATTATGATCTAAATAAATCTGTCGCTGTTACAATATGATGAAAGTGTATTGTACAAAACATGATTGTCAGAGCGCCACAGAGGGAGTCAAATGGTTGCCAATTTTCATTAGTGCCTTGTTTTAACACAGTTCTCTCATGAGATAACTTTCTATCAAATGATTTTAATTCTTGTCTAATGTCTGTATGTTGTTTTCTGTATATGTTTATACTTGTTTTATAGGCAATGAACGTTAATAATACATTATTATTACCTTCACCTTGACAATTATGATCTAAATAAATCTGTCGCTGTTACAATATGATGAAAGTGTATTGTACAAGACATGCTTGTCAGAGCGCCACAGAGGGAGTCAAATGGTTGCCAATCTTCATAAGTGCCTTGTTTTAACACAGTTCTCTCATGGGATCACATCTCTTGAAACATAGCGTTAGTGTTGATGAATCGAGGGTTTGTAAATGGAAAAACAGTTTGACTGTTTCTCAACCCTGAACAAATCGATTAACTTAAGTATACGGAAGTGACTCTGGATTTGAATGAAATAGGTTTTCCTATATTTGATGAAAGAGTGTAACTAACTCAGTGTTTAGCCTTGTCATATTGTGTTAGCTTTGGCCTTGATTAATTGAATCGATTACATAAAAAAATACAAGCATGGTCTGGCCTGTTTGTGAGTTGAGTAGTTACATTTAACAAAAAGAAGTAATGTTATGCAAAACGTATAACAGGAAATCCCCCTTCGTCCCTATCCCAATTTACCAAATACCATCGAATTTATGTATGCTAACCCCTGTACGATAAGTTAAGCACTTTGTAAACTGTAACCCTATCGTAAGATATTCCAATTATGTGCCTAGTTAGATAAAATGGTTTGTGTCAAGGTAACGTTATAAGCGTGTTTAAGTAAGCGAGGTTAGTGATGAGCTTGCAACTATTATGATACTACTATTACACTTATGCCTGGGGTTCTAATTAAACCAATGAAACTAGGATTTTTTTTTTGATAAAGTGGAATATGAATATGATTTTTTTTATCTTTTTCAAGATTGTTTTGACCTTGTGGTATTGTATATTGCAAATGAAGTTACTTGTTTTCTTCTCAAAACAGAAGGATATATCTATTAAATTTTGCAAATGTGGTTGACAGTCAACAAAGTTACAAGATAACAAATGCAATATGTTAACCAATAGTGTGTTATCAATAGTACACTTTAGTACTTGCTATCAAAAAAGGAAATTTTCCTCATTTGAATTCACAGTCAGAAGATCATAAGATTCATTCTGTGTCTATGACAGATATAAAAACGCATAACATTTATACAAAAATACATAATGAAATTGCTTTTGCTAAAATTAATTGGACCAACTCAAGACAAACAGAATTGCTCTTGTCTGTAGTCAAAGGTTATGTTTCATCTTGAAACAAAAAGAAAAGATTATCGAAATTCCGCTCAAAACAACAGACGCTTATACTATTTAATAGGTTTTATGGTTCAAAGCAAAACCAATATCAAGTTGTTACAATTTTTAAAAATATCATGTTCTTTCAAAGGTTTCATATTTAAAACGACCTTTCATTTACTAAAGAGACATGTTGAGAAAGAATTGTGAAAACTTGAAAAAGATGAAAAAAGAAAGATAATGGCAATATATTGTTGTTTAAAAATATGATTTGGAAATACAGAATGAAATGCTTTGCCTTCATATAAAAATCAGCGAAAATTTTAAATTTCGATTTCTGAATGAAATGCAAAATGGTGAATCCTGTCTGCTTGTGAGGAAATTATTTTCAAAATGTTTCTAACGTTTATTGCTTTTGACAGGGAAAATGGATCTTTCATGGAAATTGTTCGTTCTTAACTTAAGCCTTGTTGTCAAAATAATGCATATAATATTATTATTATATATATTATAATATTCAAAAGTCAATGTATATCTTTCGATAGTGTCACTGAGGAATATTGAATTTTGATGAACGTGCAGATAATTGTTTCTGGCAATGTCAGATTATAGCCTAAAACCATAATGTTATGATAGTTTTCTTTCCCCGTTATATCAAACCACGAATGATGCCCACGGCTTTGTTGTAACATTATTCTTTCGTTTCTTTCAGCTTTGTGTTGTATTATCAAAGACATTGAGTCGTTAGTTTGATCTTGCTAAGGAATCATTGAATAAAATCATATCTGGCATCTCCTAAAAATAATCATACCAAATTCTATTTTATCACTACACGATAGCCCGCCCATCCTCCTTAAAATTGAATTATTCTCTCCGTAAATAAGCAAATAAAAGACATAAAATGTTCCTTCTGAAGTAGACCCTTCTCAAATACCTTACATAATGTATATGATTTGTGGTGTCTCTTCAGAATTCCCATTGATTTTACTGTCAGGAAATAGTCAAATAGTCCCTGTAATGCATCTCCTCCCGACATAGTGTCCATTTATCTATTGCGTTCTGACACTCGAATGGAGAAAGAAAAGCACTGAATGCTTACATGATGAATATTTCACGGTTTACGAGGGTTGATTTAACCTGAAGAGGAAATTTTCAACGAAATATAAGAACTATCTATCTTTATGTGTTTGTCTACGATGAAGTTTTTTAAAAACATTTGTATAATGTTTGTCTAGGAGGAAGTTCTTTTTAATTCTTGCACGGTATGATGTATGCTTTGAGGCATTCACGACTATTCTTCTGTTGTTACATTTGTATGAGCGACCACTGCATTAATGTAGCTGATTTGTAACGTATCTTTGGTGTACGAAAATGCTATGCAATTAATCTTTTCTGGTCAAATAAATAGTCATGCTATCAAACTACACACAACAATTAAAGAGATCGAATGACAACTTTGTAGCAGTATTTAAAGGTGTTGAAGAAAGAACATAAGTTATGCTAAATGTTATGAGATGTATTATAACTCAAGCCACATCTTCCTGGTTCTCTTGAACATTTGAATCATTTTAACATAATCTGACGCCGTTGCATAGTTTGATGATCCAGTGAGTAAAATAACTTATATGTCAATTTCCTTTTGTAAAGGATAATAGCAGCTGTTTATAGTTTTTGCTCAACTGACTATATAGTAAATGGGGGCTCTGTGTCTTGTTAGCTGTTCTGCTGTCTGGATAAAACATCCTTGCCATTATCTAATCTGCAATATGCATCATACTATTATGCGATCAATTCACACACTTGTATTTTTTAACCATCTCTATTTACAGTGCTTTTTATTTAGAGGTTTTTGCCTTCCTGAATCCATATTTTCCAATATAACTTTAAGATTTCTGACCAAGGCAGGTAAGCAATGTAGTCTTTGTATAGAGGGATATGTAAGTCAACGCCATGAGAGGTAGGGTTTCACATCAATTACTTAATGCTCAAATCCTGTCAGTTACAAAAATGAAGGAAGTAAATATATCACCATTGGAAAAGGTATATTCATTCCTTCTTTAAATGAATCATATTTGTAAATATTCATTTCAGAATATTTGAGATGATGTGTAACAATTTTGTATAATGTATATTTGCTTATGTGCTCTCGTAAATAACAAAAGAGTGGCAATAACGTTAAAACACTTAGAGAAAATATCATTATGGTTAAGAATTGCAATCATTTACCCTCTTAACATTCGATTTTTAAGATTAAGAATGTCCAAACCTAGCTTTCCAAACTGAATGATATCGTAAAACACTTTTACACATGTGCATCTCGTTGTTCGCCAAGGAGATGTGTTGGCCCAGTTTTCTTTTATGATGGTAGACCAGGCTACGACGAATTCCTTTCTGCTCCCCCCCCCCTCCTTATCCTCGACTCATCAGTGCAGGTAGAGAAGGTAAAGACGAAGATAGGAACCACGAAAGGTGAAGAATCTGTGTAAATGAGATTACAAGATTTACGATTCCATGCTTAATTTGGAACGAAGCTGCTGGTTACGAGAGACTGAAATTCGTTCTTTGATGTTGATAAGTATTTAAGTTTAAATATGTCAATTTAAAACATTAAATACAATTGTTAAAAAGTTTTAAGATTATATGATATATTTTACGAAAATTGGACTAATGACATGATAAAAAGGAAACTTTGTATCTTTTCATTTTAAATTTTTTCGCAAATGTTTCCATGACAAACACTTAAATTGTAATTTTTTGCCTAGCGTTGGGTGAAATCTTCAAGGAAATATAATTCTAAGGATGTTTGTATTCTAATAATGTAAAAAAGTAATTATGTTACCATCCACATCCAACACATATCATATATCACTGACTGAGGAATGACTGAAAAACTAACAGGAGGTCTTATAATCTGTGTTATGAAAGTGCTTGCAAAAACATTTTAATCTATTTTTGTAAATGGATTTAACACCTCTTTTTTTTATCTGAAATCACCTCCACATTGTTACTTCTTAAACAGATAAAAGTGGCATTTCATTTAAAGCATTTATCGAAAATACATAAAAATACGTCTTTGAAAACATTTCTAGACCTAAACTATGTGATCTAAAAGATGCTTACAAAAATAACTTTTTTGGTAAATGGAATTAATCCCATTGGATCCGAAATCACATTTCTATATAAGGTGTTTGTACGTCTTGGGAATTGTCAGAAAGAAGAAGTCTTCAAGACTCTCGGCGCCATGAGCTAATGTTGTGAGCTGCTCCCGATATTACAAGTAACGTTATAGTCCGAGGCTATTTGTGTTCTAATACTTAGATGTTTAGTGTGAAGCTTATGTTTCTCTGAGTCAGGGATTAAGTAATACATGTGCTGCCTCCTAACATGTTGAGATCAGAATGACTAACCTCACAACAGGAAATAACATTACCATGAACGTGATAGTGTCGAAGACATTATTATTAGTGATTTATACTTATTTTCGAGTATTCAAATTGAGGGTTTAATAAAATACAAAGCTTCAAGGAAAAAGCATGTCGGAACTCCTTCAAGAATCACTGGTTTCATCACGCTTTTGAATTTGAAAGCGGTAACATTTTTTCTAAAAGTGCAAAATAATCACTAGAAAAGTATAGCTTTTTTATAAAGTGCAAACTAATCGTAAACGGTTTGAATAAAAATAAATAATGTGGAGAAGGGGGAAGTATCAAGTTCACTGATAACGGACATACATGTATATTTAAATTAGTTAGATAAAGTTAACATAATGTCAAAAGCTTATAAACAACCTCATTGATATGACGGTTTTCTATTTCTCTTTACTTGTACAATAGTGCATGCATGAGTAAGACTTCCTGTTAGTGAATTTGGAAGAATTCTGTAGGTGTAAGCATACCGTTGTAGTAGTGCTAACGATTACACGCATAAATGTTTATTTGAAAAAACATCTGTTCGCTTTTATAGTTTTTTTGCCTTACAGTGTTATAATACATTTCAACATCAACAATTGACGATGTTACCCAAGGAGAGTGTGATCATTAATAACTATAATCTACTATTATTATGTTCATTGATAGTTTAAGGATATGGACATGTTAGTCAAATCCAAATCGGTAATTACCTTCAAAGGAGTTAATCATTACGATAAGTATATTCAGGATAGGTAGTTAGTAAATAATTTCCGTTGTTAAAGGTAAAACAATATGATATGGCCTCCTATCTTCCACTGATTTATATTACTTTTATAATATTTTTTTTTATTGAAAACAAGATTTTTTCACATAATTGCCGGTTTTTTTATCAACATGTAAAATTTACTAAATTTGTTACATTGTGTTTGAATGTTATATATCTGGAACCCAGTCATTTAAGCTCAAGAATTGAACAACCTGCTTAAACATGACAAAGAAAGAGAATTTTCTCAGGCACTGGACCATGACGAAATCTTTATTTATTCATGTCATTATTGTTAGTTTAATCGATTAGGCTAGCTTGGTGTATCACAACAGGACATGGATGGCTGGACAATGCACTTACATTGTAAACAATTTATTGATTTTCAAAGATGAAAAAATTGCAAAAAGTAAAATATAAATAGAGAAATAAACATCAGTTTAATTACCATTGATAAGGAGGTCATTGTGATATTTCAACAGTTTTAAACTTAAGTGCGAATTTATTTTTCGATATTTCTTTTAAAATTGTTGTTGATGTCAGCAAAGTTGATTGATTACATCGTCACGGTTCAACCCTGGCCTTCTTGACTATTGATTGTACTTATTGCAAAACAGTGATTGACCATTTTAAGGTTGAAGATTCAACACATAGCAATCTTTACTTGGCACTTCTTCAAGACGTAAAACTCCACATATGAACGTAAATGGTAGACGACAAATGTAAAATCGGCCTTGTTCCGAGGAATAAAAAAAATCAAAATATTAACTCTACGGAGATATGAAATCCTCAACACTAGTTGAGAGGACCTATCGAAATATATAATAAGTTCGATTCTAGATAGAGTTGATATTTTTTACTTTCAAATTTTAAAACGAAGCGGATTTTTATGAGACTGATCGAGTTTAGAATCTTGTTTTAATCTAGGATAATTGAAAATAAGCAATTTAGATCTGTTGCCATACTTTGTTTACCATAGGATCTGGCAAACTTTTAATATTCATGTATTATGTTTAATAAAGAACCTTATATCTTAACCTCCAAAATATTGGTACAAGAGGGTTAGAAGTTATTTTGATTGTAAAAAGCAAACGATAACCAAAAACATCTTTTGACTGTTGTTGTTTTATTTTATGTCGACGCAAACATTGCTGCTACCATATAAGAGTACAAGAGACGTTTAGTTAATGAGCAAGGCCTATAAACCTATTTCTATTTTAGAATCGGCTATAAATCAGCTTATAAGGCTACATTCAGCTTACCATCGATCGATCTGTGTACAATTATTACCCTGGTTACCCGACACGATGCACTAAAACATGGTCTCTTTATGACCACAAGGACAGAAACATCTCATTATGTGGTGATAAAACTAAGCTAGTAAGATGTGAGGGAAATATGTAGGTATTCGATGAATGAACATAATGTCTGGACAATATGTAACTTGTTTATGTTGTAGCGATGTATTTAATTTTGTATTCAAAATAGAATAATACGTTGATTTGTAATCTTTAAAAATTATCACGTGTCTCATAAGAATCAGAATATTGTGCATTTACTCATGTTACTCATGCCCGCACAACAGAATGTTGTATATTGCAGCGTGATTCACGTGCAGCAAGAATTGTACATTTTCGTGCATGACGCCTGCAGCGAAATGTATATTTCAGCGTGCTGCACGTGCTCCTTGGTGAGATCAATTAATCTGTGTGTTATAATAGAAGGAAAAGCTTCAACCAATGCGTGTGATGTCCAATGAACCCGATAAGCAATTGACGGCGACTTATGCACATTGTTAAACTGCTTCTGAGCAACGTCTAAAAAAACTTGAATAGGTCCTTTAAAATCATAATAGAATGTATATGACATCTGATAATATGGGTTTTTTCTGTCTTTTCATGAAAATTGTCAATAGAAGTATCGTCTTTGATGTTCCACAAGCTGTGGTCCAATGGAACACAGATACCGGTCTTCGTGGTCTGTTCTTATGATTTTCTCTCGGGTTGAATGAAAATTTATCATGTGTTTGGTTCACAGACCTCATAATAATGTACTGATCCTGTAAAATCACCAGCTGCTTACTAATATATTTCCCAACGTTTTCACAGCCAACTTCTTCACTTCTGGTTGTAATAATTATGGGAAAATCAGCAATGTGTTTCATGTTAAATCATTACATCGCGTAATTACCTTGTGAGTCATAATGAAATATTAATGCAGCAGTACCCAGGTTGGGTCGACTCAAGCAGATTAAAGTTCCTTACATATCTGATCAATAAAGAGCAATGTCATAATATGATGTATGGAATCAATGTTATATCTTCACTCAGCTTGTCAGAAGGGATGGGTTTTGAATATCGTTTAACGTGATTAATAAATACAATGAACCTGTTTTTCATCGTGTTCTGAGATTATGAAGGTCGGATAATTATGAATACTGGCGAAAGTGCATTGAAGCATTTCTTTGGAACTTTAAACTAATTCCTGTTATTTACATCGAAATATGATAAAATGTTATTACTATTAGTACATTAATTACTTATATTTATTAGGCCTACTGTTGTTATATTTTTGCAAGTGTTACGCATGTTAAATGTAAAATGTTTGTATGTATTAGTAACTTTCTCTTGAACCCCCTTTGGAGGTTTCGAGTAAATACAAAATGTTTCGATATGTTGATTAATTGATTGATTGTTAGTCATAAGGTTGTAAATCTATTTAACTTATGAATGTAAATAAGTAAATAAATAAGAGGAAAGGGGAATATTGAAGGAAAAACCATCAAAATATTAAGAACATTCCGTTGAAATGACGTTCAATGGCATTCAATGAAAGACACCGACAAACAAGAGAATCAACCTTTGTTTTTTTTAAGATATCGGAAATGGAGACAGAAAAACAAAATCGATTAAATAAAAATTCAGAGAGATCGGCAGATGACTGGAAGATAGAGTTAGTTTGGCCATAAATGGAGAATAAAGGATTGAAAGATACACAAAGAGCAGCAAACAGCTGGTTGTGAACCAAGGACGGACGAGTATAAATAACTTCTATACTTGTCGCCAGCTGCTCATATATACTAAAATGAAGAGCAATATAGCGTCTGGTCACCATTTCACTACACTTATTAAATTTCAGGTCACGATTTTGCTGACTTGTAATATTTGGTCTGTTTGATCATCATGGTAGCATTTGCAATTACCAATCTTTCGCACACGATAAAGCTTTTCCAACGGACCATGATTAACATCTAAAAGGAAACATAAAACATCATATACGAACATTGACTACAAATGCAATTGTAACCCTTACTATAAATATCGTAATATGAAGTTCGCTGAACCGTTGCGTTTGGTAGTAATTGGTTATAAATAATCACTTATAACCTTTACTTTTCAGCTATTGTTGGGAATTGGGAACAACGCTTCCATTAGATCTAATGTATACGTGTGTAGTGATATGTACAACAATAGACTTTGTTATAGCAGTCATCACGTTCATATTGAAGTATATTTCATTGTGGGATACTCTCATATCAAAAGTGATTTTGATATTATTAGCATAGACAGTGCCAGTCCGTGTTTTTTTGAAAGAGAAACATATATGGCAACGGTTATTAAACGTTATTTCAATCAATTGACTGTTTTGTAACGCATCCCAATTGTAGGTATCGGATCAATGCAGTGCCAATTTTATCTAAAACCGTTATTTCACAGAAAGAATGTCATTAGTTAATAGTGTTAAATAGGTTATAAAACGTATTTCAATAAATCTATTTTTCTGCTGGTGTACTTTTGAATTGTCATACAATTTGCGTTCCGGGATTGATTGTCATTTCATATTAAATGTTAGGGAAACTGTCTATTGCTGAAATAAGCAAAACCCCCTACCAAAAGTGTGAGAATGTCTTACACTTCAACGGATCCAAACCCTAAACCGCTGTCCATTTTGCAATATATACAGACAACTTCCAAACCGTGGAGGCTGAACTTAATTATCTTATATTTTGAATATTTTTCATTTGACAACTGCAATTCATGTCATTAAAGCCATCAATGGCATAATTGCATCACCTGTGACACTTCTTCGTCAATGTTCTATGTGTCGGCGTTTTTGATTGGTCAAGTAATCACGTGACCGCCGTAAAGAAGATGACTATCTATTTGTCAACAACTGAGATATGTAAGGAATCCAGTCATCCTGTAACCCCACCTGGTGGTGTATATGTTCCCCCACAGAGATAGGTGCAGTTTCACTCTACCTGTAGGCTGACAAAGTGTCATAGCACTCGATCATAAACTGACGCCTCGTCAAAACTCTGACAGGTTACATGATAACAGCACACTAAGCAATCAGGAATTCATGTATGATAACACAGTGTAATGATAACGTAGATACGTCATGCATTCATCATCATGCATTTTATCAATCAGAAAAATATGTTTGTTGCACCTTCTCCGTGATAAGATACATTATGCAACTTCCTATTAACCTACGCAAGGAATATAAGAACATATGGTGTAGATTTGTTAATAGGCAACCGTCAATCAGGTATGTTGAATCATAAGGTATATGTATATTTATGTATTTATCTTCAATCAGCACTTTTATCATATCTATAATGTAAATGGTTCATAGAACATTATTTCTTGTGCATGCAAGTTATAATTCCACTCAAAGGCTTAACGAAACAGTTCCTAATGCACTCTGTGGTAGATATTCAACAAGTGGGTTTGTTTGAAATGGGCGTGGTTCACTGAATGTACAAACGGGTGAGTTGTTATGTGTGGGCCGACATTTTCACTGACGTAGCAGGGGCGTTGTTCCTTCATGGGGCATAGTTTGGTCTGACACCGGTTTTGTGACAACTTGCTGCACGGGTGAATCGAAAAGCACAGGTGGGGAGTTTACGTTTACTGTTACACTCGCCAGAATTGCAGGTAAATCAAAAATCATTTTATTAATTTTGTATAACGTAAACCGTTCGAATAATTATTTTACAAAGGGTTGTTATACATCTTGAAGCAAATATGTTATTTTGCTTTAATGTCTCTTAAAACCAATTTCTTTATTTATTGCAATTTAAGCTTAAGTTGCACCTTGTGATATAAAATGTCATTTTGACATGTTCAGTGCATCTTCAAACTGATATTTAATTCATTGAAATGCATGCAACACTTGGTGTTCATTGAAGCGTATAACTGGAGATCGTGTTGACCTTATTGCCAACTCTGTCGTTAAGAGAACAATTTAGAGTTAGGAATGTTGTTGTTTTTGTGAGAATACAAAAACTCATACTTCACAACACAGTTTAACTTCTTATCTTATTTCAAACGTGGAGCATAGTATCAATTTAAGGACTATAAAGGAATCGATAAATTTTGCTTTCGTTATAATACCCGTTCATTTCACTAGTCATGTTCATTTCCTAATTAACTAAAAGTGCATTCAAAGGAAAAAGTAACAGAAATATTCTCAGTTTAAGGAATTAATATTGATACATCGGTTATTGTATTGTATGCATTTTCATAATACCTAAGCGTCACAACCTCGATTATCAGATGACTTCGCAATTCCTTAAAAGGCATTTAGAAGTTCAAGAAAAAAGGAAAAACAAATATTTTCATTGATAATCAACTTCTGTATTCTATTTTATTATGTAGGCGACGTTTCGATTTTTACAATTTATGTTTAAATGAACCATGTCGAAATATTTCAAATTCATCAACTCAATTTAATATTGCATTGGAAGTAATCAAAACTATGAATACCGTGTTTTTTGTCAACTGCTATTAACTGTTCATGTTCATGACGAAATGCTGTCTTCACGGATCTGGTCTAATGTTTTAAGAACTAACGTCATATTGATTGTACGTGATAAGACATAGACATATATCAAATGTCTCGTTTTGATAACAGCTAACGTCTACTATATTACTTTCCACATCACGCAGTGGGATTTGACGTTCCTTTATAACGTCATGCTAGTGATCTTGACCTTACACAAAGGCCCGCTGTCAACTTCAGTGTTTACGTATCATATTTACACCGTAGCTTTCGTCTAATGGGTATCCTCGTATCATTCTCATTTCATGCCCTATGGATATATGATTCACTGTGTTTTGTAAAGATCGTAAAAAAGTCAAGAAAATCACGGATGAAATGACATTTGTCGTTTACTGTTTAAGCATATATCATTAACAGAGGCAATATTATCAGAACCATAGCTAGCAAAATGAGCCGTCATTGACGTCATAGGTTTGTGACGTCATCAGCATTTTGACATGATATCACCATAATGCCACCTCAACGCTTTTGCAGTGTAGTGAAGTAACAGCATTGGCAAGTATGTCGGTGTGTATCTATGCCTCTGTGACATATAAGGAAGATACACCATTTTAGCGTCACGTCCACATGTACATCCATTAAGTTATAGCAGAAAAAAGCTAGACCAAAGCGTCAGCCAGCTTTATAAAATTTGTGCAGCTTTAAGATATTTGAGATATTTGATCATTGAAATTTGAAAACGTAGGTTTCCGGAGGGACAATTGCTTTCAAATTAGAGGGATCTAATACCTACAGCTGACAACTGGGTAGTGGCCGGCTGTTGCAAGATGTCGATAATTGCCGATTTTTCCTTTGAACCTCAAATTTCTTTCGGGCCAATAACGGGCCATGTGTTATGAGTAGCCTTATAATTAATTCCCCGGGCATATGATACATACAATGTGTTACATCGTTTTCGATTTCCGATGATGAACCACGATATGACTTCAAATTCAGCGATATATGATCCGTTCTGGTAGTGTGCACGTCAACACATATATCATAAGGGTAGACATCCATAGCTCAATACCTATGTTCTTCTAAATAAGTAGATGCTAAAGAGAAAAGATAGTTTTAGGTAGAGACAAATTGGTCGCCTGAAGGTTGTTTATGGTCTATCAAATGGCAGTTGTGCTTGTTTGGTGATTATAACAAGTCAATTTGCTGTAACAGATGGGATCGGACAGTGGGGTCAAGATCGCCAGAGTCTACATAAGTAAACCTTGCTATATTGTAGGGGTTCACCCACGATTGACCCCTGTGTACAGGTCTATGAAGGTTTAGTATTTATGGTTTCATTCAATTTTTCCGTGTTGTACGTTTTCTTTAAGGTAGACTTAAGCGACGAGGGTGTTCACTGAAGAACATCAAAATTGTATTCTAGATTATAGAAGTTTGTTTTTGTAAGGTATATTGTTTTGGTTTCCATTGATCGCTTTTACAAGAGATATAGCAATCACAGAATGACATACAAGTATATGGTATGTAGTGGAAGTGAAATAAATAAGTCTCATATAAATTATATATGTATATGGTATGTATATAAATAAAGCAGAATTGAAATAAATATTACATAAATCTCATTTAGATTAAAAGTTTCTTAAGCCCAGTCTGCCTAATTGTATCAACATTGACCTTTGCTATCGTATCTTGACTCAAATGCTATGTATATATTCATGATTTACCCATGGTTGCATCGATCTAGCTTATAAAAGCATCTCTTGTTCATTGCAGTTTCTGTAAACTGGATTGATTCTTATAGCGAGGGCCTTATTTTTCATGTGATATGAATAGAAATACATTGTACTCCATAAGAGTGTTCCGTCTATCCTTCCTGGCGTGTGGTTATAAGCAGCTATAATATGTTGTTCATTTTGTACAATGGTTACTTTATTAACGTCATTTCTATTGTTCGATATTGATTTATCTGAGAAAGTAGGTTATGGGACTACAAATAAATGCGTTGATGCATTTTTCGTTTATAGATAGTAGAGATTACTGTTTATCAAGGAAGTCAATAGTTCTGGATCACGACTTGGCCTCTAGCACAGTTTGGAAATCCTCTTAGAGTGCCTTTAAAAACACAGAATACAATTAATTGGAGAAAAAGAACAAATATTTCATAATTTAAATTTATTTCAAGTTTCACTAAATTCAAATGCATGAAAACTGATTTCCTTGAACAATGTTCAAACGGATGTTACCACTTTGATAGAAGATCTATGTCAAGCACTGCTGTTCTGACACTACAGCGAGTTATCAGTGTGGTCAATTTCGTATATTTACAGGTAACTGATCAAACATTGTCCATGCCAACCTTTACACACAGGACAAGTGTACTCAGTGTCAGTATAAATTGACAGATAACCAGTTTATCGACATTATTGTCTGTCACGCCCTTTTGTCTAATAAACATTTGGATTTTAGCGTCTTTGGTTCAAAAGGTCTGGGAAGTCTGATAAGGAATTATTTAGAGATATACCTTCAATTGTATGTGCCATTGTGACTCCGTCAACATATTTTAGTGATTACTAAACCTTTTTAGCTCATCTGGCCTGTAAGGCCCGATGGGCTTATGGCATGGCATGGTGTCCGGCGTCCGTCCGTCCGTCCATCCGTCCATCCGTCCATCCGTCCGTAAACTTTGTGGAATTTCGACTTCTTCTCCAGAACCATAAGGCCTAGAAATCTAAAACTTTGTGTACAGACTCCTTGACTAGTGAGGATTAAAAATTGTAGCTTTGGTGGCCCTGTGACCCCTAATAAGGGCCACAGGGGCCACGCCCTTAAAACCTATTTTCATCTTCTTCTCCAGAACTATGAGGCCTAGAAACCTAAAACTTTGTGTACAGACTCCTTGACTGGTGAGGATTAAAAATTGTAGCTTTGGTGGCCCTGTGACCCCTAATAAGGGCCACAGGGGCCATGCCCTAAAAACCTATTTTCATCTTCTTCTCCAGAACCATAAGGCCTAGAAAGCTGAAACTTTGTGTACAGACCCCTTGACTAGTGAGGATTATAAATTGTAGCTTTGGTGGCCCTGTGACCCTTAATAAGGGCCACAGGGGCCACTCCCTAAAAACCTTTTTCATCTTCTTCTCCAGAACCATGAGGCCTAGAAAGCTGAAACTTTGTGTACAGACTCCTTGACTAGTGAGGATTATAAATTGTAGCTTTGGTGGCCCTGTGACCCCTAATAAGGACTACAGGGGCCACGCCCTAAAAACCTATTTTCATCTTCTTCTCCAGAACCATGAGGCCTAGAAATCTAAAACTTTGTGTACAGACTCCTTGACTAGTGAGGATTATAAATTGTAGCTTTGGTGGCCCTGTGATCCCTTATAAGGGCCACAGGGGCCACGCCCTAAAAACCTATTTTGATCTTCTTCCCTAGAACCATGAGGTCTAGAAAGCTGAAACTTTGTGTACAATCTCATTGACTAGTTAGGATTATAAATTGTAGCTTTAGTGGCCCTGTGACCCCTAATAAGGGCCACAGGGGCCACGCCCTAAAAACCTATTTTCATCTTCTTCTCCAGAACCATGAGGCCTAGAAATCTAAAACTTTGTGTACAGACTCCTTGACTAGTGAGGATTATAAATTGTAGCTTTGATGGCCCTGTGACCCCTAATAAGGGCCACAGGGGCCACTCCCTAAAAACTTATTTTGATCTTCGTCCCCAGAACCATGAGGCCTAGAAAGCTGAAACTTTGTGTACAATCTCATTGACTAGAGAGGATTATAAATTGTAGCTTTAGTGGCCCTGTGACCCCTAATAAGGGCCACAGGGGCCACCCCCTTAAGGCCTATTTTCATCTTCTTCTCCAGAACCATGAGGCCTAGAAAGCTGAAATTGTGTGTACAGACTCCTTGACTAGTGAGGATTATAAATTGTAGCTTTGGTGGTCCTGTGACCCCTAATAAGGGTCACAGGGGCCACGCCCTAAAAACCTATTTTCATCTTCTTCTCTAGAACCATGAGGCCTAGAAAGCTGAAACTTTGTGTACAGACTCCTTGACTGATGAGGATTTATGAATTGTAGCTTTGGTGGTCCTGTGACCCCTAATATATATAAAACATAATTGATGATGAAGCCTGATGAGCTACAGAGCCAATGGCTCTCTTTTTATTGTTTTCACCTGTTTTTTACTTACATGGTTATTCTACCTTCATGATATGTTCAGGTAATTGCAATCTCAATAACTAAAGAACAACGGGTGCTAACGGTATAAACCATTATGGTACTGTCGATGTAAATTTATTCTGATTGACGATCTTATGGAACGTTAAATTTTATCTAAAAACGTTGTTAACCCATTATAAGGACATGTACATGCACATGCTTACTCTGGCTGGGTTCATTATTATTATTAATGTGTGAAATAATGAGTGATTTTATTTTTGTGAACTACCTTTATTTCCCAGTTTTGTCAGTTTTGTTCATTTTTTGTCCTTAAATTTACGATAATTCGTTATTTCAAAGTTGTGTCAATTTTGTAGATATTTCGAATCAATCATTTTATAAGCTCTACAAAAGGTTTTACCATCCGTTTTCCATAGATCATAACTAATTGGACTGGGTGTCGCTAATGTGGGCGTGCACCTCATTAAAATTTCGACAATCATACATCATAAAACACATACATTAATATGGTTTGTCTGTTTCTTTGTTCCTAAAACTCAAATACATATTTCTGTTTATGGCCCATTATGAGTCATATCTGGAACATGCTTTCCAGGCAAACAAGAAAAAGTCAGAAAAGTCATCAACAAACAGGAACATTAATCTATTTCTGACGTTAATGTGGTTTTACCTCCAGCAATGAAATATCTGTGTCAAATGAAGCGTTCACCCTTATATCTGATCTGCTTTTACTAGTGAACCATAACACTACAAATATCGATGTGACCCAGATCCTTCAAAGGTTGTTGAAAGGCTCTAAAAAACTCTTGAAAGGCTCTCAAAGGTCCCCAATGTATGTCGTTCCCACTTTATGTCTCGATGTATTCACTGAACGTGTTTACCTACTTCATAATACACTTTATGCGGCAGAGTAGAATCTCTTAAGGAACAGTTTTTTCTGAAAGCTGCAGTTTTCCAAATTTGGTCACTTGTATGTTTCCCAATCTATCTCTTGTGAATGTAACAATGAAATATAATGAAGAATGGTGTTTATAAAATGATGTTAAACAGTTTTTATGGAAGAGACTATCTTTTTCAATAACAGACGTTAATAGTAAATACTGTATAAGTTTTATCGATTGGGAACCTCTATTTTCAGTTTTGATATCAAATTAAAACCGTAAAGTTATTTATTATCGGGTATTTGATATTGTTAAAACAACATGCGATTAAAGATAAAGTTTTCAATAAATAATACGTTGTTGAACTACCTCAATATTAGATGTGACGTCTGGAAAATGTATTGTTCCATTTAAAATTATTTTTGTTTTGAATCACGAATACAACACACTGTACTTGAGAAACTTTCTCGCCTTACCTTCCATAGCTAAGTGCTTTCTATAGTTCTTTTCAAAATCCAAGCTCGATTTTTTAGTATTGTAGGTATAGTGAGCCCAATCTATGGCAATAAACCCTCTCCAAATTGAGCTGACAATGCTGTTAAGTAAACGTGAGACACCACCAAGATCCCTTGAAGAACGCACCTTTTGATCGTAGGCGATAGAAAGAGGTAATAGGGTTGTTAAAAACGTGCTTCTCCTTTTGTTAACTGCTTGCATCTTAAATTTAATTCTAAATAGGGTGGGACGGGTCAAAATGATTTATATCCTTCGAACCTGTTTGAAAGGCGTTGTCAACACTTTATAGCATTTCCTTACCATAATAATGTCTTCATGGTATACTTGATTGAGCAATAATCCAATATGTGTGTGAAAATGTTATGTGTGTACTCGTTCCTTAGTTTCTTGTAATAATTCACGCAGCGTGGAAAATGATAATTCTCAAAAACAATTATTTTGATAAACAAGAAAGGAGAATTCGAAATTTCAGACTGTTTTTTCAAGAGGTATTTTATAGTAAAGGTAAGGTATTGATTATAGCTACAGACTGAGCGTAAGAATAATTTTTTTATTGTATTTGTGATAAAAGCCGATTTTTAATACTTTTTGTTGAATTGCCTGATGTATTTTAACACAAAGGTACTCATTAATTGCTATGGGATTGTGTTAAATAGTAAATCTTATGTTTACTGTAATATAAGGATATGATCATAACCGCATCATCTGCATGCATGCACGTTTATTAATGATATTTTAAACTTACATATCAACATGTTTTATTCAACATGTTCTTGTCATTTAAACCCCCCGTTGCAAAAATGAAAATGAACGAAACCGGTTACCGGGAGTTAAGTTGACCTACATTGTAGATAATGTGTCTCTTTTGTTTATTTGGATAACAATGTGTGTATCATGTGTATCTATGTACTCGACAGATCGCCCCACACCACCCACGCTTAGACTATGATTCACAACATAGGTGTACTTATACCATCCTAGTTGAATACATCCTTAATACTTTACGTCTTTCTCACTATCTCATTGTTGCAGTTTTAGCCACTCACGTTAAAAGTTCCTTTTTAACGAACAATGGAGTTTGGTGTTTTATTGCTAAATGAGTCTTTATTCTGGGTTTTGACAAGAAACAATTGCATGTTCTATAAATGTTTTGGAGTTTGTTTGTTTTTTTGCAAGTAAACTAAGAGCATTTTTTATTGTTTTATTAGTGAAGGTAACATCATGTTCATTGACACTGTTGATTTTTTCTTTGAACACCACAGGTATCATAGATAGTCTAAACGAGTAGATATCAGCATCCAAAGTTTAATCTTATTTAGATCAAATTTATTTTGATGATTTAAGCATTACATGATTTGAAAGCAAACTCTCTCATTACAAACCGAGGTTTCTTACCTTCATAAAGTTATATGCTCTTATGCTTTAATAAATTCTACATATCAACTACTAAATCTAAAAATCTTGTCTATCACGTATATATTTCTATGTTACAAAACAAAGTGGTTCTAAAACTGTATATACAATACAAGTTATGGTTGTCATATACTGACAGTGATAATGTGAAGCATGACACCTCAAGGCTTCAGTGTAACATGTTGTTCGTATATCATTTCACTTCCAGACAGAAGTTGTTGTTAACATGTGCGTGATATCTTTCCTATGATTTAAGAGTGTTTACAAACGTTTTGTTCTTTCTACTTCGGCAACAGTCTAATGACATTGTTCTAAATGTCATTCTTTCAAAATTCTTACTCAAGATTGATGTTATTAGCTTATTGTCTTGCAAAACTGAATCAATATATCCAGGTTGTTTGAGAGGTATATATTAAACGTTGGAATATCAAGAAGACAATTTTATGGATTATCAACTTCTTTTTTGTAGACTGTAGCGACGTTTCGGTATAGATCCTTCGGTATAGAAGGCTTAAGAACGGTACCGAAACGTCGCTGCATTCTACAATAAAGAAGTTGATAATCCAAAACTTCATTGTCTTTGTAATATCTCATATGGTCAAAATGAGATGCACTGGAGTTTCAATGAGAGAAAGAAACATGACATGCGTTTGGGCTACAAGGTGAAAACTCAAAACTGGTGTGATACAATTTTCTCCGAAAACCAAGAACCTTCCATCTGTGTATAGTACTGTCAACGTCTTTATATGTCAAATGTAGAAAGAGGGTGCGTAGCTTAAACGAATGTTACGTCGACTTTATTTTGACCAAGAATATCTTTTCCATCGCACTTATACAACTTATACTCCATCATTGTTATATATATGGCATGTCAAACACTAAGTTTCATATCATTCCATGGTTTAATCTTCAAAAATACCATCCTTTCAGCATCTCTGTACATTGCTTGTTAATAGAACAAGAGATTTCTCATACTTGAATTAAAGTAAGGCCTTAGTTTTAATTTCGGGAATACTTTTTTGGACATCTTTCCAACCCCTTTTGTAATATATAACTGGTACATTTGAACTGAACAAAAACTGCATATTTCCAAACTTTCAGCAAAATGCATATACACTTGCTAAATTATTTCTGCTTACGCGAAGGACGCCTAGAATAAGACATCACAATTAGTTAGCTTATAGAGAAAGTTGTAATCTAATTGTAAGGCAAAGCTTCTATCCTTTATTCGTTTACGTTGTGTTTTGTAGGTCAGTGTAAGTATAGGAAAAGCAGAGTTATTTAAATGTGAGATACTATTGAATAGAAATTGCCTCAGTGAAGCTTATACAAACATCAGTTACTCTACAAGTCTGAGCTGCCAACACCCTCTATTAACTATCCCACTATGCAACTGTACGAGTTGAATGACATGCTGGGTCGGTAGAACTGTAGAATGTCAACTATGCGTGTACTGATGGATTGTACCTCCCACATGAAAGGGATGACATTCCATAGTCTACCTTTACCTTCCCTAATGATCAGAGGGGCATCACCTCTGCTTTACTATATATCTATTAAATAGTGGCTTTCTTGTGACGTTATATTATACATCGTGACGTCATAGCCCATACATGAAATGACAAATCGCAAAACAGATATTTTATGATAACACCGTCATGTATTTGATATAAAATAACCAAGTATTTCGTTTGTCATCTATTTATATAAATCAAACAATTTGTAATAAAAAAATAAATTAAAAAATCAAAAATCATAAACCTAATAAAGTTGATCACATAACCATCCAAAAACATGAGTTGTAGCGTAAAGAGAAGCCTAAACAAGTTTTCGTTCTTTCAGGTTTTTCATTTTTTTTCTTTGTAAAAATTGTCATGAAAAAAACGTTGTTACTCATTTGTACTATCGTTTTCCTCCATAATAATTTCCTTACTATTTGCTAGGCAACTGAAGTATCCGAGAATGGTAAACGATTTAGCTAGTCATGATAATATGTCAAAGGTCATGATATGTCATGATTGTTTCCTTGTAACTGAAATTAAAGACCTGGTTGCAGTACGTTTTAAGAATGTCTTAATGTGTCGTTCTGTCAGAGTAATGGATTGTCTGAAGTGTAGTTTACACCGTTTAAAACTGTGATAATTAATATATATATTATCTTTTAACCTTTGAACTCTAATCAATGGATTACAACGTTATATTTGGACACTTGTAAATAACACATTTTTTGATGATTTGACATTTTTGTTGTGATATATATATGAATCTACAAAATCATTTATAGTTAAGTAGAACCAGAAACCACTTCAATCAGTTGACCTATATACACTTGCACCAAATAATTTCTGAAGCAAATTAATTCTGACATTTATGAATTTGGTGCGAAGTTATTTGCATACTTATTAATCATAGATATGTAACTAGTCCAATTATTCCACTTTATGAGTGATAGCCGAACTAGGCGTGATTTACTTTGCATCGAAATACTGCTCTCAAGGTACATTTTCTATATTGCATATGCCTCACATAATTCCCATACGATTACATACTACCGGGTTACGTAATAATTAGAATCATGTCACTAATTGACTTGCATTTTTACCCTTCAGTATACTCTTACTTATATCTTATTTGACGTATGATATACCATATTTATATATCATACTTTGAGGATCATGTTTAGGAAATGTAACGATTTTGAGTTTGCTTATACAGACTTATATTTCATCATGATGGAAATTTTATGAAAAACGATTTTGAGTTTCGCTAATACAGATTAAATGACAGGAAATTGTTTGATCGAAACCATGTGCTCAGATATACCTTTAGTGCATAACAAAGTCGATGTAAAGCAGTTTTGAATAAGCTTTAAATGTCAACGCAAAACATATGTTTTAGCGAAGGACACAGGTGTACAATGATTATACCTTCATGCTGGAGATACGATCCTGAACATTTTCTGATCATTCATACTTCTAAAAATATACGTCTCCTTACAACTTTCAACTGTCTTAGTGTCACGAGAGCTTACATATAACGTTTAGACTTCATTGGACTAGAATTCATCTAACACTTAGAAATTTCAATTAAGTTAGATTTCCTTATCCCCTTAGCAAAACATTTCTTATTCAATATTATTAACGGCATGTCATTTACAAAATTGCGACATTATAATTGTTTTGGGTATGAAACTATAAAATTGGTTCTAACACATTATGATATGATGAATATACACGCCCATTCTTGTTGAAGAACACGAATTTAGACGTTCAAATGTTAGCATGTGTCCATTATCATTGGCTATCAAGTTCAAATATTTACAGGTCAGATCCTTATTAACCTCATTCCATTCTACAGGACCCATTAGATCTCCCCGTTGCTTCGTGTCGACTGAGAAAAGAAATAGATTAGACTCTTCTGTCCTGTAAAATCACAATGTTGGTCATATGGCTTGAGCGGTAGGGGGTTGGTTTGTGGTCTTACCAAAACGTGACATCTCAATGGAAACGTCTTTTGTGAACCATTCGTGAGAGTTGATAATGTTATATGCACTCTTGACTGTTTGGACATTTAACCATTCAAGCAGTTTTGGGAACTTGACAAAAACTTCACAAGGCTGCAAAAAGAAATTTATTTTGTGAACCATTCATAAGAGTTGATAATGTTATATGCACTCTTGACTGTTTGGACATTTAACCATTAAAGTAGTTCTGGGAACTTGACAAAAACTTCACAAGGCTGCAAAAAGAAATTTATTTTATGAACCATTAATGAGAGTTGATAATGTTATATACACTATTGAGTGTTCGAACATTGAACCATACAAGCAGTTTTGGCAACTCGACAAACATTCTGCAATGCTCTCTAAGAATGTCTTTATTCATTCCATTCATAACACCTTAATCAAACAGTAGATTTCTTTAATATGTATGTTTAATTGAATAAAACTGGTAAAGGGAATATAGTATGTTTCAATTCAGGTATGATGATATGTATGTACTCCGTATGACAAGTCTAGTAAGAGTAACATAACAAGTTTAAACTCCAAATAACAAACTTACACCAAGCCGATGATTCATTTCCTACTGATTTCCGAATTCTAAGATATAAAAACCACGTCACGGTTACATTGACGTCACAAAAGGCGCCGTGCACAACACAATGGTATAATATTACTCCATATAGGACAAGATTTAAACCCGGATGAAAATCAAAATGCATTTGGCAGAACCACGTCATGCTAAGATTGACGTCACAAAAGGTCATAGACGCAGGGTCCCAAACAACAGTAAAATGTGACGCCTTAAATGGCAATATTCAAACCCGGATGAAAATTATGTCACTGCCATACGCTTAAACCGTCACAGATAGCACCTAGAAACGTCGAAATGAAAACATTATTACGTACAGGGAAGACTTCCTCGTACTATAAATATGCACCTGCATTTGTTCAACTTTATATGTTTGACAATATCTATATACAATTCAGATAATACCTGTTAATACGGCTTTTAGGTTCATGATCGTGTTTTTTCATGACAGTCTATTTTGGATCATGATTATAGAAAGGTAAACCTAGGGGGTTTCAAAGTGAAAATGATATATAGATAAATATTAGGCGTTGTTGAGAATTCAACTGCTAACCACTGAAGGTAATCGTTTCTATTCATATATTAGATTTTGCTTGATGTTGAGGGTTGTTTTGTTTGGATTTTATATAAATTTCTGTACACAAAGAACTGTTTCTTTATAAATTTGTCTTTCAATATTAATAAGTTGTGAAAAACATGTTTTCTTTAAAGTTACCATTTGAATACTATGCTGTGCAAAGAATGTAGTTTTTAAAGATATTATGTAATATTGTACCTTCTATGTCGTTGTAGACACTAAACTTTTAGTATATCATGTTTTTAAACGCTTCACATATAATTCATGAATAAGCGCTTTATAAGAGATGTATGTCAAAAGAACAATGAAGATCCTGATGTCAAATTGCAGATATATGTTATACAGATATATATGAACTGTTTGAGACACATTCATAAAGAAAGAATCATAGAGAAGATCTTCATGGACGATCAACTTTTTTATTCGAAATACTGAGATAAATATGTCTAAATTTATAGAGATATATTTTTCAAAGTATGTTCAATTATGATAAAATAAATCATCAATTAAATTTATATTTTGCTAGGGTCTGGATTTCCTGATGTAGCTGTCCTCGTCTAACAAATGCTCTTTGTCCCCAGGTGATAGAGTAACTGGAACGGGTGCCTGAGGGGCGCTCTACACCAGCCATCATGACCGACAATACTACGAGCCTGGGTAATATCACGGCAAGCCCGAGTATTCTGGAGATAATCAACGACTACCGCTGCAACGATGGTCTGCTCTTGCCTGCCCTCAACGAGTACACCTGGTCTGACGAGGTCCGAGCCTTTCTGTACGTGGCTGGACTCCTCTGGTGCTTCTTGGCAGTTGCCATCATCGCCGACGTCTTCATGTGCTCTATAGAACGCATCACAAGTAAAACAACTATAGTTCGTGTTCCTGATGCAACTGCTGAAGGAGGGATCAGAGAACTGGAGGTGAAGGTATGGAACGACACTGTGGCCAACCTGAGTCTTCTAGCTCTTGGCACCAGTGCCCCAGAGATCCTTCTCTCGTGTATAGAGATCATTGGTAATGGCTTCAAGGCAGGACCTCTTGGTCCGGGAACCATCGTTGGTTCTGCAGCCTTCAACCTCCTGGTTATCTCGGGGATTTGCATTGCTTCTATACCTGAGGGTGAAGTCAGGAGGATCAAGAGTGTGAAGGTGTTCGGGGTGACCGCCTTCTCTTGTATCTTCGCCTATGTCTGGCTGGCCATCGTCCTATTGGCCTGGAGTCCCAACAGGGTGGACTTTGCAGAGGCTATTCTTACCTTAATCTTCTTCCCGCTGCTTATCCTCATCGCCTATGTTGCTGACAAGGATTTCTGCATGAAGAAGAAGAAGAGACAAGAACCAGGCTTTGTGGGCATTTCATTGGGTAAGTGTTAGTGGGTGAATGTTCAATAGTTTAAAGAGTAAGTGGTAAGGCAAAATTATACAATGATATCGAGATGAATGTTGCTTTTTCCAATAGTTTAAAGAGCAAAAGTGTTTGTATTTTCAATAGTTTAAAGAGCAAGTGGTTAGGCAAAGCAATACAATGATTTCGAGATGAATGTTGCTTTTTCCAATAGTTTAAAGAGCAAATGGTTAGGCAAAGCAATACAATGATTTCGAGATGAATGTTTGTATTTTCAATAATTTAAAGAGCAAGTAGTTAGGCAAAGCAATACAATGATATCGAGATGAATGTTTGTATTTTCAATAGTTTAAAGAGCAATTGGTTAGGCAAAGTAATACAATGATTTCGAGATGAATGTTTGTCTTTTCAATAGTTTAAAGAAGAAAAATGTGTTTGGCTTTTCAATAGTTTAAAAGCAAATGGTCAGGAAAGGTAATACAATGATATCGAGACGAACGTTCAGCATGCGATCAGATCGTTGACTTATTGTCCCTCATTATTGTTAGACCCTTTAAAATCGGATTGGTTAAACTCCGGTTACGATGTAGATTTCTCCAAATGACAAATGTGAGTACAATGTTGGAAATCAGTAGGCAAATTCAACTCAAACTATTTTGAAAAAATATTTTAGATAGCATTTTTTTCAGTTGTATTACATTTGGCATACTGAGAAACGTACTTCCTGTTTCTTAGAAGCAGGGGGTTAAACTAAATGAGTATTTGGTATAAATAGATAAGAAACAAACCATAGGCTACCTCGCACTTAGAATTTGATTGAACAATGTTAGTTGATAAATGAGAAGCGTCTCCTTTGGATCCGTGTTAAGAATCAATACTTTTATTCAAATATTTAGATTTAAATTGATTTTGTTTAACCTTTCAGTAATGCTTACAATTTTTTTTCTGATATATATATATATGTACGATTGAAACCTCTCTAAATTTTGTGTTACTTTCATTTCCTGTTTATTAAAGCTATAAGTTGAATATCATTAATTAAATTAGCTTTTTTCTGCACATTCATTCGTTCATCCTTTGTTTATCTTATGTCTAATATTCGTTGTCCAGTTTTCATAATTTCATAATCAATGTAGCCATATATATTCAGCTTTAACATGTTTGTGTTTCAAATATCTTATTGTTGTTCATACTTTAAAATGTCAAATAATATTGCTCATTTTGTAATATTATAAAGATATTCTTATTCATTATTGAGCAGTTTCTAATGTTACCATTATGAGTATACACGAAACCGTAAACACGTGATATAATATCAATTTAATCTTTCTACAAACTAACAAAAACAGTGTTTAATAAGCTGAGTTGAAGTTTGATAGTAATTTTGTTTTATTTAAACTCATCTGCAAATATAAAAATTATTAGCGAAAAGGTTATTCGTGTCTTTGCAAAGATAACCTTTAAACTTTCATAAAAATGTGTTCTCGAATGAAAGAATTGATAATGAAGTTAAGAGATACTTAAAGGGGCAGTAGCACGTTTTAAGGGGAAATATAAGCAGATGTCAGGAAAATAAAAATTAATGGTTCCAATTTGAAGACATTGTATTTAAACTAAATAAAGCAGTAATAAATCAAATATATAATGTAAAGTTCAGCCATGCGATTCCTTTTCTTACACCAAATGAATTAAAGGTGTTTACACAAAAATGGCTGCCAATGGATTTTATGTGAATCTTTATATTTTGTTCTCTGACTATGGGTGATTGGTTTGTGTAATGAGATTTTTGACACTATCAAAGTAATACATTTAGCATTAACGTACAATTATCAGTGAAAAAAAAAAAATTGTCAAAAAACGTGCTACTGCCCCTTTAAGGGATAAGAGATTGTAAAGACAATAAGGAAACTAATCGCGACCAGTTCATGAAACCTAATGGTTTTGAGTGTCTCATTATATTTGCATCATATTAAACTTACGTGTTCAGATAGTGCCTTTTGTATTTAACATTGACATCGTCATACGTCCTACAGTGTGCTGAAACTAAAAACATGTTAACTTGTCAATATGTTAATGTAGTTTTTGTAGTTAACTGCATGCACAGAAGCAATCTGTATTGTGTTGCTAAGGTTAGTGTATTGCAATAAGCATTGTTAGTTTTGTGTTTATAATTTGAAAATGATATAATTTTAAAAGTTAGCTAACTGGTAAAGCAAAAGAACCAGAAACAATTTGTAAGAGATAAATGCGCTTAATCAATTGCATTAGTATAAAAAGATAAACGTATTTACTCACCGTATTGAAAGTCGTGTATAATACTTGACCGAGACTTCGTTGTAAACTTTTACTTGACGTCTTTAAAATGATTGTTTATGGTAATTGAGCTGAACTGAACAATTCATCGTGACTTTACATTAACCCTGAGATCATTCTGGAATACGGATCAATATCTTGAGCACGACCTTGACCGAGAAATTGAATTTCATCTGACCTTGACCTTAACCATGACCTTGACATTTTACCAAAGAGCACAATTGATGAATTGTCTGACCTTCACTGCTTTAATCTTCACATGTGTCGTATATTTTTATTTGACCATGACATTGACCCTCACCTTGACCTACTAACCGGTGGTGGCGCTGTCTGCACCCTCATCTCTGCCGTAAGTCTCATACACCTGTTCATGTACAGTTTCTGTACGACATAATGTACATTTTCTGTACACCATTATGTACATTTTCTGTACAACAGAAATGTGTTGATTTTTGCAGAACGATATACAAAGAAAGAAAACGGAGAACCGTCAGGTAGAAGGCCGAAGCAGAGTTCTTTTGGTGTAGGATGTGACCTTGTAGAAATTTTGTTTCTCAAAATATATTAATTTTAACGAAATATAATTTGAAAAGTGTTTTAAATATAATTTATATACTTTATGTATTTTTGCGCTGCTTTCAAACCCTGCACGAGTATGAATTTTATGAACAATATTGCTGAGTATATCTGTATATTAAAGCATAAGCTGCATGGATTTTCCTCAATTTCTTTCACATAAATATATACGAGTGAATATGCTGCTCTTCTTAATCATCTTTCGACAAGGTCACAGGATAACATTAATAAACTTTTGTTACACTCTTCATTTCAGTAGAAACTTCACAAACCACAAGCTGCTTTTGTGCAATTTTTCCTGTATTGCTCTTTAACAATTTATAAAGATTCTGTGTTTTGAGAGTGGATTTAGAGGCAAAAGTGTCTTAGAACATACTGTAGGCTAGAACTAATGTTATTGTAGCCACTTGTAGCTTTTATTTCAGCATTAGAAAAAGTAGTTCACTATTTCTGAAGTGTCTTTACTTTTTCTCCCACGTCTAAGTATGTAATGAGGATTCTTAAAATATATATGTGTAATGAATTAAAGATTTGTTTAATTTTGTGTCATTTTAGATATTTTGAACTTTCTGTTCACCTTTGCTGCTATGCTTGTGTATCTTATATCCACGACGTTACATTTATACCGAAAATTATACTTGACGATATACCTATAAAATATAATCCGGAATGATATGCTATATTAACATTCAGTTTCATATCTGTACTAATATCAAATAATACAAATGATATCATAGCTAATTTTGCTGGACATAATATGCTTCTTATTTTCAATTTAATAAACACATAATTAAATTCAAAGATTTTAAAATACATTTTCACATTTAAAATGATCAAATTCATTAACCAAAAGCTAAATAATAAATTCTGCATGAGATTTAATCCACGTTTGTAGTTCGTAACCGACACCTGCGCCGCGCTTTTGCTTAATCTTGCTTTGATAGGAGTGCATAAATTGGTCATGTCTCATTGGTTGACGTCTCTGTTACAGATGATAAGGAGACAGAGGAGAGACAACCACACGGAGACGACGGACACACTCACGGAGATGCTGAAATACTTTCTCTTGCAAAGGTAATGTATTTGAAATGAAAATAAACCCTAGGTTCGAACTATATAAATCTGATAAAATATCATAATGGAGTAACTTATAACTGCTTAAATGAACAAAATTCCCGTTATTCTCCTATTTTTGTTTTATATATTTATGTATATATCCTAAAGGTCACCTTTAAAGGGGCAGTAGCACGTTTTTAGGGGGAATATAAGGTGATGTCAGGAAAATAAAAATAAATGGTTCCAATATTTAGACAATGTATAAAAACTAAATGGAGCAGTAATAAATCAAATATACAATGTTAAGTTAAGCCATGCGATTCCTTTTCTTACACAAAATGAATTAAAGGTGTTCACACAAAAATGGCCGCCAATGGATTTTATGTGAATCCTCATACTTTGTTCTCTGACTACGGATGATTGGTTTGTGTTATGAGATTTATGATACTATCAAAGTATTACATTTAGCATTAACTTATAGTTATCAGGGAAAAATTTAAAATATAAAATTGTCAAAAAACGTGCTACTGCCCCTTTAAAATCACTTACTTTACAGACGCTTGTTTCGAGATAGCTTAGGAATTTATCAGCAGAGACTTGCATATAACTGATTTTACAGACGCTTTTTTAAAATATCACTGATTTTACAGACGCTTGTTTCGAATATCACTGAGTTTACAGATGCTTGTTTCAAGTATATCTTTTACAGACGCTTGTTTAAAGAATATCACTGATTTTACAGACGCTTGTTTAAAGACAACAAAGTGCATCGAAAGAAACCTGGAATTAATTATGCTTCAGGCGTTTTTCAAAAATAAGCAAACAGTTCATCAGAAGAGATCTGCATATCACTGATTTTACAGGCGCTTGCTTAGCTTTGTCATGGCGATACATCCAAAGATGCATTCATTGATTTTACAGACGCTTGACAAACAATTACATGTTCCTCGTATACCTCGAAAATGACATCATTCTCAATACATTCTAAATGACAAAATAATCTATTCAAGCCAACTATTTCACAAAATGTTTTATTCATTAAGAATCAATACATGTATAATAAAACAACTTCATCGGAATCAATAAATGTATAAGACAAATTTTATGATGAAAAAAAACAAGGTCTATTCATAACGCAGGAGCTTGGACATATCGAGGAACTGCCAGAGGAAGAAGCTGCAAAGATCGCTGCCCGGAAGATCGCGGAGAACACCTCACACAACCGCGGATGGTACAGGATCCACGCCACCAGACTCCTCTCAGGGGGCAAGAAACTCCTCCCCCAGGTCTTGTCTACCTTTCAGGAGGTCAGTATTAATAAGAATATTGATATAATATAATAATAATAAGCTATTTATAAAGCGCAGAGTGTCCGCCAGGCTGTTCACATGCGCTTATCATGTAATGATTAAAACTCCTCAGATGAGATCCTGGTTGTATTGATGTCAAGCAATCGTTGTTTTGAATAGCTATGGTAGTGGCGGTTCCGGGGGTTAAACTTTCCCAAACTGTCTGTTAAAAGGACAAACATTGAGGGTCAAAGTCTTTTTTGCAATAGGTGCTCCAACCTCTTGGATGTCTGGATACACCATTGTTTGATATCATGAAACATTGAGTAACAAGTGTGGTACATAAGGGTGTAAGTTCATGGTGAAATAATTTAGGTCATGGTGCTTTAGGTGCTTGATCGCTGTAAATTTCATTTACGTTCGCTTACATGTACGCCTTTCTGGTTAAAGATTGAATTGCATGTTTCAGTGAAAAGCAGATAAGCTATAAAGTTCGTGGCACAAAACAACTTAACACTAATGTTTACATTATATCGTTATGATATAGCATCATGTAAGAGAGTCATGTGGATTCTTGTGATAACAAGAACTCAAGAAAGTTACAAAATTCAGGTTTATACACGTTCGTAGTGTGGTACCAAAAAGACACAAAGGACACTTGTATATATCATATAACGATGTTCAGAAACATACAGTTATCAGATATCACAATGCAGCCATTGAATGCACATAAAGTGTAACACGATGCAGCCCACAGCAATGATGAAGAACATGCCACTAGCATAAGATAACTTGCCGCTGGTTTAGAATCGTATTCACGTAGAAATAGTCAGTACAGACATGTAGTAGAAGGTAGATTATCAAACTACACTCAGGTTTACGATACATTATATCTACACCTGCTTTTAGTATGTGTTGAGTCACACCCGGCTACAACGTCTTACTACTTCAGCTTTTTATTATCTGTTAAACTTCAACATTACCCTGATAGCTATCAAGGCAAAAGTGTCGTATAGCTATCTCTTAACCAGCCAATGAAAAGCTATTCCGTCCTAAAAATGCGGCAGGACCCGGATGAAGGATACAGGGGATCGAGTTCTTTTGCCTCAGGTTCCTTGAATAATGAATGCATGATAATAATTTCATTGGCTGAAAAAAATCAGCGGTACGAGTCATTTGCCTTGTGTGTTAGCAGGGTATGACAAGAGCTAAACGGATCCAAATACCCTGATGGAGTTGGTTTATATTTCAATGCAAACACACAACACCATAGATTGTCGATACACTTCGTAGACAGTCGATAAGACACCACAATGTGAGACACCACAATGTGAGACACCACAAGCTTTACCCAACAATCTACGATTTGCAGAAACACAGTGTTGTCTTAGCTGAGCATCTGGTGTGTGTTTATATTTTCTGGGCCCTTTTTCTGTGTTTATTGACGTAATGTTTTTAAAAGACTTTAACTAGAATTTCCTAGATATTTTGTTTAGGATAAGTAAATGTTTCTACTTACCAAAACTAACTACCTGGCATGATTGTGAAGTATCTACAGTGGACTATCAGTGGATTGTAACTCCCTCTTACAATCTTTTCCCAATCTGACATATTCACTTCTGTCCGTGTCGTCAACTTGTATACAACATGCCTCCACATCACGTTTTTTAACAAGTTTAAGTTTCTTTTCTATCAAGTTTGTCAAGTCCATATCAACAGACAGTGATTATCCCATAATCAAACAATCACTTCGTTTCAAGTCAAACATCCAATATTATTTGTCACTACCATAAAATCTTGCAAGACCAAATGGTATAGGCAACAACACTGAGTTCAGAATTTTTAAATGCCTCGCCTAGAATAATATACTGTTGAAAACAACAACCCCTCAAATCCTTCGTTCAGGTTTTATATTTTGAAAATGTAAATATTTAAATCGCAGGATTTTTGTAGATATCATACAAGACGTCAAAGGGATCGATCATGACCTACACTTCTTTAAAAATGTCCTCCATTATATGGAAATGTAATTTCATTGCTTCCCACGATCTATAGCCACAGCTTTGAAGTCTTTATGTGTATTTATTTGTCCAAACCCTGTGCTGCTTTAAAATTATTTGACAAGATATTTCAATTCTGTGCAGTTGGCCGATCGAAAGGTACGTATAGAACCCCATGTGTCTATGTGCATCACCTTGTCTCATCCCATGTTTAGTTTTATTTAGTCAGTTTCTTATTATTTTGTTCTAGAGCATGACACTGTAGTTAAACCCCTTTGCACAATTTACACACTTTTTATCATGTCACATCTTATATATGTATATTTTTAATGTCCAAATATTGTCTATTTGAAGAAATTATGTTAAATGTATATTTGTCTAATGTTACGAAATTGTTGTCGCACTGTTCAATTGTTTAGCAGTATTATCATGTCATGACAACTGCAAAATTACAAGCCTTTCAAGATTTTGATATTAGATAGGAAAACGCTTACACAGGAAGAAATAAACATTTAGAATAGTTTAACAAACTTTCTTCTGCCTATACGTTTTTTTTTACGAATTATAAGAATAAAATAGACACGGTATACTTTCTCAAAAAGAAAATTGATCTAAGTCACGGAAAGTAGATGATATGAACTATTATAATGCACGCTAACTAGTAGTTATTTAATAAAATTTGTTCTAATCACTTTCAATATCTATTATAGAGACAGTGTATGAAGTTAATAGTATATTCTCAAGGTTTGGAATGCCAATATGAGCACTTTAAAATTGAATGTGGATGTCGTTGAATATGTATGATTAGTTTCATTGATTGATGTAGATTATTCTCTTCAATAAGAAGTTGAATCTTCTCTTAAGAAACATTTGATACGTTTCAATGCATTATAAGGGAATTCCAATTTTTTATTAGGATACTTATTTCCCTAAATGAAACATCTAACATAATATGCATTGTACTTTTTCTTAATTTAGAGCAAATATGAGATAGAATGCAGTTGCGTTCATTTTTTTCATCGAGGTGTTGGGATTCGATTAGATCAAATTCCGACCTCATTTTTTTTCTATCATTTGGGTTATGTCATTTAAAATTCAAACATCATTGATGATTACAGAATGTCATTGAATGCTGAATAAAATGAAATAGTGATTTTTATCATATTTCCTAATTACAAAGTATAAAATATTCCGTAGTGACAGATTACATTCCTATAGAGTTGTTTTAAAGCTTTTCGACTTTGTATTAAAGGAAACAAATACTGCTAACCAATTAATGACTATTGATAATATGACAAAAAAAATTGTCAATATTTATTACAATTGTCTGCTATCCCGGTAACAGCATAAATTATACCGGTTAAGGAAACAATTGTTTTGTGGCTATGCGTTGTATTCATATTTGTTAAATTTATTTGAAATTGAGATTAACAGTGTGAGATTGAATCAACCTTGAGGGTGATTTGATCTATGGTTATGTTGTGAGTGAAAAATGCATTAATGAAGTGAAATACCCCGCTTCCCTTCACATCAACTTCAGCGTTAAGTTAACCCTTACACCCCCAAACACTTGCGCTGAAAACTTTGTTGTATTTATACCGTTTTGATTGCAGGTTGAATAATACAGATTTTCGTATGAAAAGTGAAATAAGTAGCTTAATTATAATATAAAAATTAAAATATTACTAGTTTGAAGAACAGAATTTGTAAATTCGACGAGATTAAAGAACTAGGACATTATTAAAAACAAGTGAATGTTCTTCAACATAAGTACAAGTCCTAATCTATACTGTCCCAAATTCGTTTTTTCCAAATTAAAAATAAAATTTTTGGTTCAAATGAGACTCTTTTCGCATTAGTTAGTACTAGTTAAATGTCATGATGCTGTTACCTGTAGTTACAACGCCAATATTAACGTAATATTCCTTAGGTTATACTTTATCAGAAGATAAGGTATTTGAATAAACTCGATATTTCTGAAATAGGATTTTCTTTGTCAAGGTCATGACGCTTCACAGGGCTAACAACGTCAACGTCAAAGTCTCAAATCCACATGACATAGTATGATGAGATTATCAAGACTCAAATTTTACTTTGACTAAACAAAATATTTTAACAAAGTTATTCCTCATTCCAGCTGTACGAGCATGTTCAACTACCCGAGGAAGAGCGAGACAGCTCGAGGGTTCCAACCAAACACGTCGACCACAGCGAGGGAGGCATGAAACCAGTCATAGAGTTCACGGCCGCTAGCGTCGCCGTCATGGAGAACGTGGGCAAGGTCAGGATCGGCATCAGACGTCACGGCAAGCTGGACATCCCCGTCACTGTCAGGTAGAGCAAGCCTTACTTGGGGCGTCTCTTGTACATGTACCTGCAAGATTGATTAGTCACCCCCGTCACTGTCAGGTAGATCAAGCCTTCCTTGGGGCGTCTCTTGTACAAGTACCTGCAAGATTGATTAGTCACCCCCGTCACTGTCAGGTAGATCAAGCCTTCATTGGGGCGTCTCTTGTACATGTACCTGCAAGATTGATTAGTCATCCCCGTCACTGTCAGGTAGATCAAGCCTTCCTTGGGGCGTCTCTTGTACAAGTACCTGCAAGATTGATTAGTCACCCCCGTCACTGTCAGGTAGATCAAGCCTTCATTGGGGCGTCTCTTGTACATGTACCTGCAAGATTGATTAGTCATCCCCGTCACTGTCAGGTAGATCAAGCCTTCCTTGGGGCGTCTCTTGTACATGTACATGTACCTGCAAGATTGATTAGTCACCCCCGTCACTGTCAGGTAGATCAAGCCTTCCTTGGGGCGTCTCTTGTACAAGTACCTGCAAGATTGATTAGTCATCCCCGTCACTGTCAGGTAGATCAAGCCTTCCTTGGGGCGTCTCTTGTACATGTACCTGCAAGATTGATTAGTCATCCCCGTCACTGTCAGGTAGATCAAGCCTTCATTGGGGCGTCTCTTGTACATGTACATGTACCTGCAAGATTCATTAGTCACCCCCGTCACTGTCAGGTAGATCAAGCCTTCCTTGGGGCGTCTCTTGTACATGTACATGTACCTGCAAGATTGATTAGTCACCCCCGTCACTGTCAGGTAGATCAAGCCTTCCTTGGGGCGTCTCTTGTACATGTACATATACCTGCAAGATTCATTAGTCACCCCCGTCACTGTCAGGTAGATCAAGCCTTCCTTGGGGCGTCTCTTGTACATGTACATGTACCTGCAAGATTGATTAGTCACCCCCGTCACTGTCAGGTAGAGCAAGCCTTCATTGGGGCGTCTCTTGTACATGTACATGTACCTGCAAGATTGATTAGTCACCCCCGTCACTGTCAGGTAGATCAAGCCTTCCTTGGGGCGTCTCTTGTACATGTACATGTACCTGCAAGATTCATTAGTCACCCCCGTCACTGTCAGGTAGAGCAAGCCTTCATTGGGGCGTCTCTTGTACATGTACATGTACCTGCAAGATTCATTAGTCACCCCCGTCACTGTCAGGTAGAGCAAGCCTTCATTGGGGCGTCTCTTGTACATGTACCTGCGCGTTTAGCGCGAAGCGGGGGTTATGGTATTGGGCAGCGTCCGTCCGTCCGTACGTACGTCCTTACGAATGAAATTGTATATAACTCAAAACCTATCGACCGGATTCTTTTCATTTTTGGTATATAGCTTCATCACCATGAGAGTAATGTCCCTATAGAGTTTCATGACCTTGACCCTTACTTCAAGGTCACAACGAAACTTAAAAAATGTTACTCTTGTCAGCGGGATATCTCAAGAATCATTTACTGGATTCTCTTCATAACTTACACCAAGCATCTTACTGGGAAGGCGCCGGGCCCAGTTGATTTTGGTGACCTTCACATTATTTTCAATGTCACAGCGAGGCTTTGAAATTTTCAGCATTGAAACCTGCATTTAAGGCTTGTCAGCGGGATATCTCAAGAACCATTTACAGGATTCTCTTTTAAATTTACACGAAGCATCTTATTTGGAAGGCGCCAGGCCCAGTCGATTTTGGTGACCTTCACATTATTTTCAAGGTCACAGCGAGGCTTTGAAAATTTCAGCATTGAAACCTGCATTTTAGGCTTGTCAGCGGGAGATCTCAAGAACCACTTACTGGATTCTCTTCATAACTAACATATTGCAACTTATTAGGTAGGCGCCGGACCGAGTTGATTTTGGTGACCTTCACATTATTTTCAAGGTCACAGCGAGGCTTTCACAATTTCAACATTGAAACCTGCATTTAGGCCTGTCAGCGGGTTATCTCAAGAACAATTCACTGGATTCTCTTCATAATTTACACCAAGCATCTTATTGTGAAGGCGCCAGGCCCAGTCGATTTTGGTGACCTTCACATTATTTTCAAGGTCACAGTTAGGCTATGAAATTTAAACATTGATATCTGCATTTAAGGCTTGTCAGCAGGATATATCCACAACCGATCCCTAGATTCTCTTCATAACTTAAGCAAAGCATCTTATAGGGAAGGCAACATGCATTTATAAGGATGATATGTTACAAACCGTTCTCTACATTCTCTTCTTTCTTTGCACAAGGCTTCTTATTTGGAAGACCCAGGGACCAGTCGATTTGTTATGGTCTAAATTGCATCTAGTAGCATGACAGGTGTAGACAAGTGTTTCATTATGTTTTTTGTTAACATAAATTTGCGGCGGGGGATCTTGTCACCTTTGTGACAAATACTTGTTTCAAATTAAAGTCTCTGAGCATGCGCTAAAACCCATTTGTCAAGCCCTTTTATTGGGTTATTGTTTCACAGCGAGAATCAAGGGGTATAAGGGTATGAAGTTTGCTGATGAAAGTCCCAATGATCATGATAAAGTGCATAGTATCGAAACATTAAGCTTTTGGTGACGAAGGATAGAAATCTTAACCGTAAATGGAATTTATTGCTACGTTTACTGTAATCAGATTTTTTTAGTTGCTTAACTCCTTTATAACTAAATAGTAATTCTTATTTGTAAAATTATGTAGGCATACGTTTAAACGTCTTTGAAACAAAAGCTGCATGGTGATTTAATATATCCCACAATACTGAAATAGAAAACGAAATTTAAGATTTACTTTATAATATATCACCCTCTGTTTCAAACCTTTTTCCGTGTATAGAGTGGAGACCATTAATGGAACTGCCATGAGTGGCGAGGACTACAAACACTTTGACGAGCATGTCAAGTTCGCAGCCAATGAGGTACTGCGCCAGGTCTACATCGAGATTGTCGACGACTTTGAGTGGGAACCAGATGAGTTTTTCTTTGTCAAACTCTCCGCGGAACCAGATCACCAGGTGGCGCTCGGCAACACCGCCATCTGTCAGGTCACCATCATCAACGATGACGGTAAGGGGAGATCACTCTCTTATACAATATTTAGCATATGGCTTTTTACCCGAATTATTGCAAATTCAAATTATTAAGAAGCGAAGTTGCAATAGTTTTAGAAATTATCATAAACGTATCGTATGCATGACGTATATGATGATGAGTCCGTTTGTATTAATAACAAAGCTTTATGTATTATAAACATTTTATTACAAACACAGTGCAGTATTGTATTTCTCGTAATGTCTGAACAGTCACTCTGCTTGATGACAAAAACAACAATATCTATTCACATCTGTATAGACTTAATTTTATCTATCGAAATATTCCAAATATATAATGCACTGATTTCCTTTATTCTTTGGAATGTATTGGTAAATTAAAAAAGTCTTTCTGAAAGAGACAAGACCATCTACAAGGCTCCTTTTACAAACGTCATCCAAACATATCATTTTATGAATATACAATATTTACCTCAATGTGCCCAGAATCCTAGCTGGAGTTCGCCAAGGATAGTACAGAATAGGACGAACGTCTGTATTGTTTTTGCAAGACAAATAATCTATTTTCTTAAAACATACGTTTTCCTCTTGAATATTCCAGAGCCCGGAGTCCTAGAGTTCGCCAAGCCCAGTATCGTAGTGAAGGAAAGCACCCGTCTTGCCAGCATTCCGGTCATTCGTAAAAATGGCGCGGATGGTCACGTGTCAGTCACGTGGAAGACGAAGGACATCACAGCTCACCTGGACAAGGATTATGAAGGGGGAGAAGGAGAACTCAAGTTCGACAATCAGGAAACAAACAAAACAATCGATCTGGCCATATTTGACAGCAATGTACGAGTCTTATTTCTTATATCTGTACCATTTGAGAACTTGAGTTTACTGTGAGAGTAACTTAAATACTAAATATGCATTGTTCTATATTATCATGGATAAAGATCGCCTAGAAGAATTTTTTCAAAAATGGTAATTATTTGCAACCAAGTTTGGTAATTATCGATTCTTCTGTTAGTCATATGCTTATGATGATATTTGTCTTCTTCTATATATGATCATCATCTGTATTGACCATTGATCTGTATTGATCATCATCTGTATTAACCATTGATCTGTATTGATCATCACCTGTATTGATCATTGATCTGTATTGATCACCACCTGTATTGATCATCACCTGTATTGATCATCACCTGTATTGATCATTGATCTGTATTGATCATCACCTGTATTTATCCTCACCTGTATTGATCATCACCTGTATTGATCATTGATCTGTATTGATCATCACCTGTATTTATCATCACCTGTATTGATCATCACCTGTATTGATCATTGATCTGTATTGATCATCACCTGTATTTATCATCACCTGTATTTATCATCACCTGTATTTATCATCGCCTGTATTAATCACATTTTTCAGAAAACGGAGAGAGACGACAGTTTCCAGATCGATCTGTTGGTCACTGATGGCGGTGCAACTGTTGGCAAGATCACCAAGTGTATCATCACCATTGTTAATGACGAGGGTGAGCAAATACCATTTTCAGTCCTTGTCTTACCCCTCTTCTCTTGCAAGATCTTGCAAGATGGAAAAGAGTAAAGTAACAATTTGTCTTTGTGTCAGGCAAACGTTTGAAAAAGCTTGAAGATTAATATCTTGCTTTTCACTTATCTCCTCACTTGTATTTAAACGAAAGCATACGAGTATGGACCAAAATTCAATTCCGAATAAACTTTTATTTTAAAATTCAACGTTGAAAATATAAGTCATCTTTATCTTACCGTGCAACGACAGGATATTCATCAAATATAGCAAAATCATGATGTTTTTTTTTTTTTAAATGTTTATCAAAACATGAAATAATGTATATCAAGAAAAAACTGTTTTGAATTGCAATGAAATCGTACCTAATCTTGATCTGACAGAGTTCGACGGGTTGGTGAGCCGAATCGTGGGACTGACAAAGGCAAACCTTGATGCTCTTCAGCTTGAGAAATCAACGTACGTCACTCAGTTCAAGAACGCCATGAACGTCAATGGCGGTGACATTGAGAACGCGACCTTCATCGACTACCTGCTGCACTTCTGTACCTTCTTCTGGAAGGTAAGTCAAGGGACATAACTCTTGTCATCTCTGCGGGTCCGAGATCCACATAGTTGACAGCCATGTTTATTCATGATAATGGTGCTGTGCTGTATTACCATAAGCAGTTGTGTAAGTGTCAATATAAATGAAAGTTATGTTTTCATAATACATTTGATTCAATATCACAATATAATCATTCATTCATGTTCTGATCATTATCAATATGTGTACCTAATTTCGTAGTATGAGCCAAAAGTAATTTCCATTGATACAGTTATTTTTACAATTTTCACCATTTCGGACTTTCTCTCCCCACAGAGGCAGATCAAGTCATGAAATGTTTTATCGAGCCTCTGTTCTTATTCGCCGAGTTTGTGGAGTAGAATGGGAGATGCCTGGTTGGAGGCAATAAAATTAGATGTGCAATCAGCGACGCTGTTCTAAGATCATCATTTAGCTACTGAATCATGACAAAGGCATTTGCTTAAAAAATTAAAAAAGATTGTGTTGCAACTTTTTCTGCCAAAGGAATCTGCCGGAACCCACGGATTGGTCTAAGACCTGATGCTCTATCAAAATATCACGACTTGATCTGCCTCAAGTGGGGTCAAAGTGTTGAAACTAGTACATACGTTGTTTTATAATTATACCTTACTTATGATTAAAACTTTAAAAGTATGAAATATAACAATGCAGATATCGATCATATATGTGTCTACTTAATGTTCGTTCCCCTTTTATTCCCAGATTCTCTTCGCCTTTGTCCCTCCTCCTCAATACCTGGGAGGTTGGCCCGCCTTCCTTATATCCTTGGCCATGATTGGTTTCCTTACGGCCATCATCGGCGACCTAGCTTCTGTATTCGGCTGTCTGATTGGTCTAGATCCCGCCATCACAGCCATCACGTTCGTTGCCTTGGGAACTAGTATGCCGGATACATTCGCCAGCAAAACGGCGGCGACCATGGAGAAACACGCCGATAGCTCGGTGGGAAACGTAAATGGCAGTAACTCTGTCAACGTTTTCCTGGGTTTGGGCCTTCCATGGGTTATCGCCACCATCTATTGGTGGGTCAAAGTAAGTATTTTCGATTTTCGTCTCAGTCCTATCAAATGTTCGAAATGCCCTTATATGTTAAGTTGGTAGAGCGCTTTGTCGTCATCTGAAAGGCCGGGCTTTCATTCATGTTGGCGTTTTATCATTTATAACAAAGTCAATCTAAATAAATTTAGATCAACAGATTTTTTATTTTGTCATACTGTTGATCTAAGATTGACCAGTGTGAGAGGTCGTCCCGGTGACCTTTCGTATGCAAATAAGAAATTCGCGATTTGATCAATCAAATTCGACGTTACAAACAGTTCATAGTCGCTCATTCAAGGTGTGAACGGAAGAAACATATAATAGCTTATGGCTGTTCTCAATAATAGTGTGCCTTGAGAAAAATAAATCTTGTTTTTGATACTGATAAGAAAAATATCGGTAGGTTGATTTTATTTTGGTTGTATGAAATATATTTAGTTTTATGGTTGACAAAAAATCCATATTTTTATGGCTTATGACAGGTACCTTAGCATATGGAGATTCTAATTTGTAACTTTGGTGACCCTGTGACCCCAAATAGGGTCACAGGGGTCACAACCTTAAAAACCTATTTTCATCTTCTTCTCCAGTTCTAAAAGGACTAGAGAGTTAAAAATTATATGTGCAGACTCCTTTGCCAATGGGGATTCTTAATTGTAGATTTCGTGACCCCATGACCCATAATAGGGTCACAGGGGTCACAACCTTAAAAACCAATTCTCATCTTCTTCTCCAGTTCCAAAAGGTCTAGAGAGTTAAAAATGATATGTGCAGACTCCTTGAACAATGGGGATTCTAATTTGTAACTTTGGTGACCCTGTGACCCCAAATAGGGTCACAGGGGTCACAACCTTAAAAACCTATTTTCATCTTCTTCTCAAGTTCCAAAAGGTCTAGAGAGCTGAAATTATATATGCAGACTCCTTGGCCAATGGGGATTCTAAATTGTAGATTTCGTGACCCTGTGACCCCAAATAGGGTCACAGGGGTCACAACCTTAAAAACTTATTTTCATCATCATCTTCAGTTCCAAAAGGTCTATTGAGCTGCAAGACTGCATGTAGACTCCTTAGCCAATTGGGATTCTAAACTATAGGTTTCGTGACCCCATGACCCCAAATAGGGTCACAACCTTAAAAACTTATTTTCATCATCATCTTCAGTTCCAAAAGGTCTATTGAGCTGCAAGACTGCATGTAGACTCCTTAGCCAATTGGGATTCTAAACTATAGGTTTCGTGACCCCATGACCCCAAATAGGGTCACAGGGGTCACAATCTTAAAAACCTATTTTTCTCCATTTGATGACAGTCTATGGCAAATTTATTTCTCCTTGGATAATTTATTGTGGACTTCTTTCACTGTCTAATATTGGCGATCTAGAAAGTGTTGAATAATAATAAATCATTTGGGTAAGGAAATTTATTCCGAAATCGTTACATTTGTTTTGTAATTTTTGTATAGGTTTTCTTGCAATAGGTAACATCAGTTCCATTTTAGCTCATCTGGCCTGTATAAAGCAAACTTGATATGATGCCTGATGAGCTACAGAGCCAATGGCTATATTTTTTTATTATTTGGATGGAAATGAAAGAAATTAGTACAAACGAGTTTGATCAAAAGGAGTTACCTCCCCTTGCATGAGGATTTTCGTAAATATTGACATTTATCATGCTCTAACTTTATTATTATTATTATTCGCCACGTTAGTATCTGTGCGATGTGCAATCATCATTTGTCATTGACAACTAGCAAATACGCTAAATCATTTTAAAAAGAAAAAATATAATCTATTAATACATCCAAGCAATCGGATAATTCATCGCTCTACTCCGCTCCAAATGACAGAGCTCCGAACATCATCCATTTCAAAAGATGTGCTGCTGAGTTGTTTTAACTTCCAGCGAGCTAGGGCAACTTTTCTGATTGGCCGAGCGGCTGATTTCAGAGGTCACCGGGATGACCCGCCTTACGGGCCAATCTTAGATCAACATGTATGACCAAATATAAAACCTGTTGATCTAAATTTATTTAGATTGTAACAAAGTAGATGTGTAAGGAGTTTTTTAAATTGCTTTTAACTTATCATCACTTTTACGTATAACATTTTATAATATTACAACCTCGTAAAATTCAAACGCTTTGCATTCATAGGAGGGCAAAATGATGGCGTGATTTTCGCGATTACTACTTTTTTTATTCAGAAAATCTAGCTGTTCTAATGAAGTAAAAACATATAACATGATAAATTTCTTAAAGAGATTCGTGTACACGCGCTGTCAGCGCTTTATCCGTCGCTAATTAGTCAGGTTCGATAACGATGGGTCTCATTTTTAGCTCATCAGGTCTGAAAGACCCGATGGGCTTATGGCATGGCATGGCGTCCGGCGTCCGTCCGTCCATCCGTCCGTCCGTCCGTCCGTCCGTCCATCCGTAAACTTTTCACATCTCATCTTCTTCTCCAAAACCAATGACTCTAGAGAACTGAAATTTGATGTGCAGACTCCTTGGCCAATGGGGATTCTAAATTGTAGATTTCGTGACCCCATGACCCCAAATGGGGTCACAGGGGTCAAAACCTTAAAAACCTATTTTCATCTTCTCCTCCAGTTCCAAAAGGTCTAGAGAGCTGAAAATTTGTGTGTAGACTCCTTGGCAAATGGGGATTCTAAATTGTAGGTTTCGTGACCCCATGACCCCAAATGGGGTCACAGGGGTCAAAACCTTAAAAACCTATTTTCATCTTCTTCTCCATTTCCAAAAGGTCTAGAGAGCTGAAAAGTTGTGTGTAGACTCCTTGGCCAATGGGGATTCTAAATTGTAGATTTCGTGACCCCATGACCCCAAATGGGGTCACAGGGGTCAAAACCTTAAAAACCTATTTTAATCTTCTCCTCCAGTTCCAAAAGGTCTAGAGAGCTGAAAAGTTGTGTGTAGACTCCTTGGCCAATGGGGATTCTAAATTGTAGATTTTGTCACCCCATGACCCCAAATGGGGTCACAGGGGTCAAAACCTTAAAAGCCTATTTTCATCTTCTTCTCCAGTTCCAAAAGGTCTAGAGAGCTGAAAAGTTGTGTGTAGACCCCATTTGCCAATGGGGATTCTAAATTGTAGATTTTGTCACCCCATGACCCCAAATGGGGTCACAGGGGTCAAAACCTTAAAAGCCTATTTTCATCTTCTTCTCCAGTTCCAAAAGGTCTAGAGAGCTGAAAAGTTGTGTGTAGACTCCTTGGCCAATGGGGATTCTAAATTGTTGATTTCGTGACCCCATGACTCCAAATGGGGTCACAGGTCAAAACCTTAAAAGCCTATTTTCATTTCTTCTCCAGTTCCAAAAGGTCTAGAGAGCTGAAAAGTTGTGTGTAGACTCCTTGGCCAATACCGATTATAAATATTAGTTTTGGTGACCCCTTGACCCCAAATGGGGTCACAGGGGTCAAAACATTAAAAGCCTATTTTCATCTTCTTCTCCAGTTCCAAAAGGTCTAGAGAGCTGAAAAGTTGTGCGTAGACTCCTTGGCCAATGGGGATTCTAAATTGTAGATTTCGTGACCCCATGACCCCAAATGGGGTCACAGAGGTCAAAACCTTAAAAGCCTATTTTCATCTTCTTCTCCAGTTCCAAAAGGTCTAGAGAGCTGAAAAGTTGTGTGTAGACTCCTTGGCCAATACCGATTATAAATATAAGTTTTGGTGACCCCTTGACCCCAAATGGGGTCACAGGGGTCAAAACCTAAAAAAGCCTATTTTCATCTTTTTCTCCAGTTCCAGAATGTCTAGAGAGCTGAAAAGTTGTTTGTAGACTCCTTGGCCAATGGGGATTCTAAATTGTAGATTTCGTGACCCCATGACCCCAAATGGGGTCACAGGGGTCAAAATCTTAAAAGCCTGTTTTCATCTTCTTTTCCAGTTGCAAAATGTCTAGAGAGCTGAAAAATAGTGTGTAGACTCCTTGGCAAATGGGGATTCTGAATTGTAGATTTCGTGACCCCATGACCCCAAATGGGGTCACAGGGGTCAAAACATATTTTAATCAAAAGTCTGATGAGCTACAGAGCCCATGGCTCTATTTTTATCCTGAACGCAGCCCCGCTTTAAACGCTAGTCTTAAGCTAAAATAACTAATAGTAAAATAATTAATTACATTTTAATCATTTTTATTTTCAGACAGGAGATAGTTACTTCGAAGTACAAGCAGGATCCTTGGGCTTCAGTGTTATACTCTACACCATTGCTGCCATCATAGCGATAGCCCTCTTAATCACACGTCGCCTTTTAAAGCCCTTTGGAAACGCTGAGCTGGGCGGCCCTACAATCCCTAAAATTATCAGTGCTGTCATATTGGTAATCCTGTGGTTATTATACATCCTCTTCTCTGCCTTCCAGGCTATGGGAACAATCAAGATTAATTTGTAAACATTTGTCAAGGATACGTGAATGAATAACTTCTCCTGCACGAGTTATGCCCCTTGATTATAGAATTCTGTTAAAGTAAGCATCTTAAGGCTTTGAGAATTGGTAAGGATTATCAGCTAAATTGAATTTTCGGTTGAAATATTGATTATCGATGTGATATTTATCCTAATTTTTTAAAAATGTTTGTTCAAAAGCAACCTTAATGTTTTACTTTTATAATAATATGAATAGCATTGTTGATAAAAAGGTGAAATAGCAATGCCGAAATTTGTGATAAGAAAATAAGCACAAGGGTTTAGAATTGGAAGATATGATAAATACCCAAAATCATATAAATGTAATAGTTGAGATGAAACGCATAAGATATTGAACACATGTTTATATTTCTTGTTTAACAGTATCACTGCCATTCTTCCTGGAACTGTGAGAATAAATTGAGACCATGATTACCGAAGTGTAAATTTATATATATCTATTTAAACCGTTTTGATGTTGTTATTTTGATATTCAAACATTCGTTATATGTTCTTTTGCTAATTACAGTTTTGTTTATTTACTTTCATCAGCTGTTGATTTTCAGTAATCCTATACGTACACTCTTGTGAAAAATACATTACCCTCAAATAAAGTGTACATGTCATTTCGATGTACATTTCAACGCTGATTTTTTAGAGCTAGCTATGTGTTTATTTCTGCCAATCACAACCGAACTGGTAATGTAGATCGTAGATATAGTTGATCGTAGTAGTTTCAACATTAGTGCTTTACTAATAATCATAATCATCATTGAAATACATTCACAATTTTACTTAAATCTGTCTATTTACTAATGAAAACGTCTGTTCATATACATGTTTTAAACTAAGTTATACAACCATTAGTAATAAAATATACAATTCGTTTGTTCTTTCAAAGACCATCAATTTAATTGTTTATATGCGGTATACCCTGTCCTAATTTCCTGCCTTATGATTATTCTTATTTACTTGAAATCTTTGATGTAAATATTCCTTATAGGTGCTGTATCATTTTTATATTAAATATAGTATGAATATTGTAATTAAGTTAAATCCTTGGATGAATTCAAATTTTCACATATTTTCTTCTTGATGAATGACATTCTTTAACTGTATTATAGATATATCGATAGTTTTCTAAATAATACTCCACCGATTTACAAGTATTAGTAAATGTTAAATGTTGAAAAAGCACAACGTCCTCAAAACCTTAATGTATATTTCGAAATTAACTTACTATAGAAAATACCGATTAAAGACGGATTGGACTTCGGTTTCATTTTTCTAAAATATTATAAAAGCTTATCTTCTTGAAAGGAAAAGGGCGTGACTGGAAAAACGGTGCTTTGAATGTTAGTTCAGTGGTGTATATATATTGATATGGTTTGAAATCTACCGTTTAAAATTTCGAATCGAAATGTTCAAATCAGTGGTTCAGGATTCTCCTGTGCTCATTGAACCACGCTTTGGTAAAAGATTCTATGCTTTAAGAGCCCCTCCGCGATTTGTTGGGGTCGCGAAAGTGATCGAAAACCGGACAATGACGCACGCCAAACAGTCAAGCGTAATTTTGGAAACTTGTCTAAAGCAGTCCGAATAACAGTTACAGGTTAAAGGGGCAGTAGCACGTTTTTAGGGGAAATATAAGGTGATGTCAGGAAAATGAAAATTAATGGTTCCAATTGAAAGATAATGTATTTAAACTCAATGGAGCAGTAATAATTCAAATATATATATATAACGTAAAGTTTAGCCATGCGATTCCTTTTCTGTCACAAAATGAATTAAAGGTGTTCACACAAAAATAGCTGCCAGTGGATTTTATGTGAATCTTTATAATTTATTCTCTGACTATGGATGATTGGTTTGTGTAAAGAGCTTTTTGACACTGTTAACATAATACATTTAGCCTTTACTTAAAATTTTCAGTGAAAAATTTAAAATATGAAATTGTCAAAAAACGTGCTACTGCCCCTTTAAAGGTGTTTGATAGGTTCTATAACTACTATTCGTGTTAATTCGACGTGTGAATTTGACTTCAACGAACATAATATTATTATTGTTTTAAGATTTTAAGATCATATCATTAAATATACCATCTACGTTCGTATTAGAGAAAGGCATTATATATAGAAAATCACGGAGTGGCTCTTTAAGAGATGCTCTATATCGAAACGTGAACACTTGCAACTTGATAGCATAAGGTCTTTGAAGAGGAGTAAAATGCCTTGAATGTTAAACTGTTGTCCTTATAACGGTGTTTGTTTTTTACTGTCATCAAAGTCTCCCAATGTTTCAGCTGAATATTTTTCTAAGGTACGAGTCTTTCCATGTGGCGTCTTTGATAAGAAAATTCTTACATCTTTTTACACAGACTTATTGTCATAGACGTGAAGTTGCCAACGACATGGCGACGTCTTTTTTCATATTTATTTGCTTTTTTCAATTATTTCAAATAAATTTTATTTACTAACATTGCTGTGTTTTGTGTATATTTCAGAGAAATGAAAATGATAATTATATATGAATGAATACTTTACATCTTATTACATGTACATGTCAAAATGACGACAGGGAGATGGAATGTAGTTAGTAACTCTTTATTGTCCGCAATACAAGGTAAATTTTGTTGATTGTGCATTTTGCACCCGGCAGCCACAGTGCAGCGCCAGTTAATGCGTTGGTCTGCCTTTACAATGCTGAGTGTCAAGCAAGGAAGCAACAACTCCCAACTTTTATCGTCTTTTGGTATGACGCGACCGGGAATCGAATCCCGGTCTTCCGGGTGACGAGCGGACACTCTACCACTGAGCTACGTCCCCGATAGAGTTCATTGTATAATGGCAACATTGTGTAATATTTATAAACATTTATTTTATTAAATAACTACATAATACTTTGCTTTAACGTCTCAACTCAATATGATAATGATCTTAAAAGCTTTGAAAAAAAGCTTATATTCTTGATACCAATAACACAAACCATATATTCTAAACACCGATTCTATAATCTGAAGCTGAAGCAAAAGGAAACCAGATTCTTTTCCCAAGACTTGAAATGTCAAAGTTAGAAACAACTCTCGGATTCTCGAATTAAATCAGCCTTATTTTACAGTGCTAACCTTCGCAGTGTAGACATGTGTATTCCAAAGGATGTTTCTGCGTAATAAAACTTATATATTTTAACATGACATTTTGTCATGACACACGGGAATCAATTAGTCAGGCATAATTGGATTGAATAGTAAGATTAATCAATCCCAGCTGCGATATTATGGAGATATCTTATACTGGATTGATATTTTCCTCAACATTCTTTGGTACTTAACATCCAAACAAGAGAGTTGTTAAAGATTTAACAATTGGCAAAGAATAAAGTTTATCACTCAGAAAAGAAACATCGTGAAATGAAGTTAATCCTCGAAGCTACGAGCGTGGAATGCATTACTACGACGAATCAATGTTGTGGGTAATAAGTTTTATCAAGAATTATTTGTGAATATGCTCCTATTTTATCAACTAATCATAATCAGTTATTTCTTATATATTCTTTATTATTAATGAATTAGCATAATATGCTACATTTGCTCCTCTTAAAACTAAAATTTCAAGATGGCGAACGAAAGCCGATATAGATACATTTAGGTGTAAGCTAGGTTTCCTGAAGACATATACTATTTCTTCCAAAATAATCATTTTCATAGTTGTACTTGTGACACCCGAAGAGTTTACCCAAATGAACATCCAGTATATCCACTGCTAAAGTATAAGGAATGAAAAAGGGCGCTCAAAGAGGTATACGGACGTATAGTCCCTAAAAGAAAGAAATTATGACTAATTTGATTATTTAATTAAAAAATAAAAATAAAAGAAGTTCTGAAGAATACTTACTCTAAGGAAACTAGACCTACCAACATTTAATAGACTCAAGAATTTTAAAGGGGATCATTATTTACATGATATTGCTTTAAAAGAAGATGAAGCGTCTGTAAAATATAAGATTGGTGGTTCAGTATGATCCACATTACTGAGGTTGACATATTCATGGTAATATACTTAGCAACCATATGCATACATGTCTAAACAGCAATTATTGTGATATTTATTCAGAACATCCAACAAACTACTTGATAATTATTTTTTAGAAATGTCATACATATATATTGAAAAAAAGTATGAAATCAGAGAAGTAGAATAATCCATTTTACTCGCTAGTACTTTCAGCTTAATTTACGATCCTCTTCAGGCCATGTACATATAACGGATAAAACGTTGCAAGGCTACACTAGTTTTCATCAGCTAAGTTTTTAAAATATCATCATGTCAACCGATAATTGACGCGTAATTGTCCATATTTCGATCAGATTCCTTACTTGAAATCATTCATTGTTACTCTATTGAACTAATAAGAAAAAGGTTACACAAGGTGTTCTCAACAGGACTGTAAAATAATCACAATTCAAAACAATGATTTAATTAAGGATCTCAACGAAGAATACACAAAGGCGTGTCCTTAATAATTGTTAAGTATTTGTATATTTCAAAACGTAAAAGTCTCAAAGATACTAACAAATTTGAAAATACATGTTATTCATATCAGCGAAGAGAAGAGTGAAGAATATCATCTTCCTACGCAGAGCCTAAAAGGCCAGTTTCCAAACTGTCATTTTATGCCTTGCTGCATAGCCTTGAGTTTTCTGTGCTTGCTCTCTACTCTGTAGGGGCACTATAGCAGCACAGAAAAGTAAAGTCTCTGCAGCAAGGCATAAAATGACAGTTTGGAAACTGGCCTTTTAGGCTCTGCGTAGGAAGATGGAAGAATATAGGACTACTTATTTGTCCTTGTACCGTATCCATCTAACGTACACTACCAACCTGCGGTATATCAGATATAGATTTTTGCAGACACACATATTTGTGAACAATTTGGAATAATTTGCTGCTTGATAATAGATCTAGGAAGGCTTGGAACGTGACGACCCTAAAAGTAAAATAACAGTTCACTAACTGTGTGCATACAATGGACTAAAGAAACCGTTAGGAAACAACCTTTAAAGTTTAAGTATCAAATAGGCCTCGAGCAACATTTTCGAAACTTAGGTTTGGTTTGACATACTTCAGGAAATATTATCTTTATAAATTATAATTTTGAAAGAAATTATTTTACAAGAATGGTTGTCGTTACCTACAAGTATTATGTGAGTAATCCGATAACCGGAAATCGATTTATGGTTCTCGTTGTTATATTACAAGTGTCTTATCCCACTGCATCAAGTAAGAACTTGCATCCTTGATTTATTGGTTATGAATCAGATATAATATAAAATGAAAATTAAAACGAAACGAATTTCAAAGATGTAGAGTTCAATCAATTTAACTAAGAACAACTGTGAAATTAGAATTGTAACCCGATGATGAAATACTATCAAATATTATATTCTCATAGAATATGTCAGTTGTCTATGGAAGTACATAACTTTTCAATAAATCCTTCAAATGAGCTACGTTTATAATATAACCCGGCTCTTATATGTAACTGGCATAACGTTGTATAAATGTAATCAGGGATAGGTATCAACATTATACAAATTCTAATGTAGCATGAAATGAGTGTGATTGACAGCGTCTTATGAAATCAAACTCATTTTTCAGAAGGCAAGTATCAGAAGCCAAACATGGTTACGATGACAGGGTACATCTATGTATTGTCGAAAACTGAAGCCAAGAAAACCACATGACGATAAAGCAGCTATGTGCCTGTATAGAATTCAATGAGTTTAGCAAACATGCATACCAGGAAATATGATTAAAGAATCGGCCTTCGAATTCTTGTTAAACGATTTTAAAATTATTACAAATATTTAGAGCAATGTATTAAATCGATAACATTAAGCCTGGTTAGAGAAATTCCCCCAAAACGTGATCCATTGCCGTAAAGCTTCGTTCATAAAAATCGATGTCCCAAAGTGAGAAATGAATGTGAAATATGGAGAGAGTTTCATAATCTGATGTAATTCTTGAAAGTACTCTCTGACCACTGCGATACACTTTTAAAATCAATGCGTTATAATTGAATTTCTATTCAGAATAAACCATTTCTTAATTCAACTCTGCATGATGTGGCCAATTGGATGAAAACAATGTATATGGCTAAGAGAGTGGATTTGGAAGAATGACTAGAACACTTTAAAAGAGCAGTAGCACGTTCTTTTAAAATTTTATATTTTTAATTTTTCACTGATAATTGTACGTTAATGCTACATGTATTATTTTGATAGTTTCAAAAATCTCATTACACAAACTAATCATCAATATTCCGAGAAAAATTTATAAAGATTCACATTGGCGGCCATTTCTGTGCGAACACCTTTACTTCATTTTGTGTAAGAAAAAGGGAATCGCATGACTGAAATTTACATTATATATTTGATTTATTACTGCTTTATTTAGTTTAGATACATTGTTTTTCAATCGGAATCATTTATGTCCATTTTTCTGTCATCACCTTACATTTCCCCTAAAACCTGCCACTGCCCCTTTAAGCAATGGGGTTCAGCATTTGAAACCTATTAATATCAATTTATTTGCATTTAAAAAAAATCTTATTTGCTTTCCATTCCCTTTCAAATATCGAACCAATGTAACGGATTCAATTATATTCGTTGGTCCGCAGTGAAGTTAATGGAAGGTCGATTCAAATCGATTTCAAATATATCAATGTCAACTACTTTATCGTATGTCAAAAGTAAGTCTAACATGCCCTGAAACAAACTATCTTTAAAGACCGGCGCAAGTTTAACTATTGTAGCAAGTCTGGATCACTTATGTTTAGTTTCAGTGGACTTCTTTCTCATTTTATATTAAACAGTTACAATTAGATATATTCAAAGACTAAACTTTATTATAGTCAAAAGTGTAAAATTGAGTATTCTTGTTTTGTTTGCGTTAAACGATATTTTCAATTGTGAACATCCTATTTATCATCAAGGATTCGATTAACAATAACGACTTTACAGTAAGAAAAGTACTTTCATATCAAATGAGAAATATCGGTATTTCATAATTTATTGTTTAATTTGGTAAATACTTGCCCCCATGGACTAAGGGTGCATCAATACAAAACGAACAACGAGTTTACTTTTAGAAATCAGATATTGAAGTGATGAAACATTTCTCTTACATAACAAGCATACTCTATGCATTACTAACATTGTATACATGTATTCCATCAACTGTGACACAAATAGCTTGTCAATCGTTCACATCAGACACTGGATTGTCTATACAACATTTTGACCTTGCCATACTTAGTATTTGTCATCCTGGGAAGTGATCCTAACATGCTTTTACAGATAACTTGTATTTGATATCAATATACATGTTTTCTTCGTTTTATTGTTTTGTTTAGGGTTGTATGGGGAGGGGCGGATATCTTGGATATGATATTAATAAACATGTATTCTTCGTTTTATTGTTTTGTTTTTTTTGTTTTGGGGGGAGGGGTGTTTGTTTTAATTTGGGATGGGGTCAGTTCTCTTATCAAAATATAAAAATTTGCAATATTGAGGTCACTTTGAGTGCATAAGCTTTTGTGACAGTCATGTTAATACATTTGTACCTACGAACTAATACTTATTGGGGACAATTTGAAGAAACAAATTTTCAAACAAAAGCATATGCCCCTGTGAACATAACAACCTTATAGTGTATGCCTGGAGTATGTTTCGTTTAAAATAACATTTTGAAGACGTAATGTTTTTTACATTAGCCTTATTGATAAGTACATAAAAATATGAATATTTGTGCTAGATAATATTATACCTATTCTTTGTGTTTTAGAAATGTATTTCTCTAGTTCTAGATCCAATTGATCCATTGAAAATGATACGATGAGTTTCTGTTATATCTTCGAAGGTATATTCGACGTTCATTTCCTTCTCATTTCATTCCAATTCTATCCAGGAAGTTCTTTCTTCCTGATAACCAACAAACACTTCCTTCTTTCTTCTTGCATATATAATGTGTTATTTTCTTTGATCATATTCTAGCATTTTTCAAACTTAATGCCTACAAGATAGTCTGTCCAAAATAACTTTGAGTTTATATGGTTAATATAAATACCACATTTTCTGTTACATGGTATTTCTGCTTTTGATATAGAATACTATAGATAATATAGGTTAACAAAGGAAAGCATTACTTTAATCATGTCAATCTTACAAAAGTTTTAGAAATATAATTTCTTCATAACAGATGCAACGGTACATGAATGTGATCATTATGAAAGATTTATTGTTGATTCATGTGGTGTTCCATTTACTATTGAATAATATTTTTTTGCAACGTGAATAAGTATTTAACTAACAATATGATTTTCATTTTTCATTTTTTTGGGCGGTCACAAATTACCTGGTCTAACTGGGCGATATGAATGTTGGAGATCTCTCTATCATCATACAAACAATCAGGAACAGGAACTATCGACTGCATCAGTATCTATCGATTTTTGGACAACAGTAATTGATTGAGGGTTGAGTCGAAGATGATAAAGTTTTCTGAAAGGTGCGTGATAGGATTTAAGTTTCAACCACTGTTTTTTAAGATAAGTATTAAACTAAAAAGCATTTTGGATTATAAAAAGAAATAAAGAGTTATGCAAACACAACCTGACATTAATTGTTATAATTACCATTGAAATTGATCATATATAATTGTCTAGTTCTCCCTTGGTAGTTGAGTTGATGTCATATCAGAAACATCGAAAACGTACTCTTGTAAAACCAGCTTCAACTTTGTCTTAGTCTATTATGATGTTATAACTTTCTCATGATTTTTTGATAAATATTTGGTTTTTATCAAGCCAAAAATATTTTAAAAGTTGGGTCTGCAATCAAATGCTGAAGTGCACCATCTCCAGTGCAAGATTTAAGTGCAAAATGTCACGTTCAATACAATCTTTGTTTTAATGCATCTGTTTGCATGTGAGCCAAGTGATAACTTTTCAAGAATTCGAATCTTGTCGTTATTGAGCCTGAAATCCTCTCTAATCAATAAGGGTTGCAAAGTGTTTTAACGTTCCAGTTCATTTGGTTACACCATCTCTGAAAGATGGCCAAGACTAGTGTTTCCATGGAATATTCAACTGAAATCGAAACACTTTTTTGTAAAATATCTTTCAATAAGAATATCTCACTTTTCAATATTAGGAACGCTGCCAATTGAAAATTGACCATATGGTAGCATGTAAAAGACATTGGTTTGAGTTTCCTATACAACTTTCATAATAAAAGTGTTATAATTTTCTTGGTTATATTTTTATCTGTTCACTGCTCTATCCATTTCCTTATTCGTTCATAGGATACGACTGAATTCAAATGATAACCCGGTTACAGAGCGTGTTATTGTTAAAAGTAACTATAGTCATTGATTTGTAAGTAAAGACAACAATTGTAACAAAATATTGTTTGTTAAAGAATGCGTCCTAGGACAGTTTCAACATAGATCCAGTTCTCTGTGCATGTTGATGAAAGAAAATTCAGTGATCTCATATACTATTTAACTCAAGGTTACCAGAGAAAGTCAAACACCTGAATTGAATTTGTATTGGTGGATCGATGCCAACCAATGATGATAATGGTTAACTCAATCAAAACCCATTAGCTGTTACGGAGAGACTGTATCAAATATTGGCATCAATTCTTCCTAACGTTTGTTTATTGCATACGTTGCAGAGAAAGTCGTCACGTTAGGGCGAAAATATTGATGAACCCTTTAGCGGTTTTACCTTCCTTCCATTTATGTTTTCAAACTTATTTTTAGCTATGTTAAAAAATCTAGTCTTAACAGATAGGTAAAATAATGCGATGCGTACTTTTTATAACATTTTTATATCATGATAACAATCCGCCTGATCTTCATCGTGAAAAGTGAATGTTGCAGAAAGGTTCTGTCTACAGGAACATCCAATGCATCAGTTTTCGTCGCTTTTTGGCGCTTTCCAACAACGGTAATTGATTGAGTGTTCTTGCAAGATGAAAGATGATAAAGTTTCATGAAATGTGCGTGATTGGATTTAAGTTTCAACCACGTTTTTTGAAGATAAATGTTTAACTAAATAGCATTTTAAAGAAGAAAAGAAAAACAGTGTGATGCACAATTATCTATTGCATTAGTTATTGCAATTATCCTTGAAATTGATCATATATAATTTTGTATTTCTTCCTTCCTCCCAATGTGGTTTAGAACATAAAACATTTAACAACTGTTGAAAGGGGCTTGATATGATGCGTGGGTTTGAAACTGACGCGAGTGGACACCAGAAACAAATAACTTTTCGGTTGGCCAATCATAGTTGTCCTCAATATCTAATTAATTGGAATATAGAAGATATCTACTAGAATACATAATGCTTGATCTAATTGGAGTTGTTCAATGTGGCTATTAGAATTTTGTTCATCCTTATACAAGGAGATTGAAATCTCAAATACTTACTTTCTTAATGTTAAAATTTACAACATTTATATATTAGGTACACAAAACTTCTGTTTTTCTTTGATGCCCCCTCTTAGTTTTTCCGTTCATCCATGCGTCATATCTAATGGCCATACATAGATCTAGATTATTTCCTTGTTTTTAATAACAATCTAAATGACAGTACTAGTGATATTCTTTTGAATGCTATAGATACATACACTCAAAAAAGAGAAAATGACACAAAGGAAAGTTTAATCGAAGGTAATTTGTGTTAATAAACCTTGGGTTTCTTACGAAATAGAGAAACAAATGGACTAAGGCCATTTGTAAAAGTCATAAATCTCACAAACTCCGTGATTAGTGAAACATTTCAGGGCTAAAGCTTCTTCAAGAAATATACGAAGGGATGAAAGAATTTAAATGACAACCGTGGAAGTACATGTAAAAGAAGAAACATATGCCTTCAATGTTAAAACATTAAATAATTTGCAATTTGGGTTTAAACGAACTTCGTATGTAAAAATAATTCAAACAGTAAAATACATGTAGGCCTATGCCGATTCATCCTATTGTAGTCGATATGAAAAAACCAGATTAGACCTTATATATATATATATATACATCTTAAAACAACACGAATTAAAACTTACGAATCAGTTGCAACGTGAGAATACAATTTTTATCTCTTTGTAAAATCGGTCATCTTTATTAAGAGGATAATTTGCGAGTTCAGCGTTGTTTTTCAAGAAGAATACACAAATCACGTCTTTCGTATCTGAAAACATACATCTGGCAAACATAAACCGTTTACGTTGATGTCCTTTTTTACATGAAAACCCATTTTCCATTAAGCAACGTGATTAATACCACGTGTCTCAGTTTCTCGCGTGCCAAATTTACTTAATATTCTTTCTTCAGTCCAGGTGTCGAATATCAAAAAGCCCGCTTGTTTTATCCCATTTACCGGAAAACGGTCGTCAACTTTGGCAATGCTGATTAAGGAAGCAAACAAAAAACGGCGTCGATGCGTAAAGGCTAAAGTCAGGTAAAAAGTTTGTGTTGTAGAGTTTAATCTTAATTACACAACACGCTTCACAGATCATATGAAGAAACGCCGCATGCATGTTTTCAGTTCGGTATAGTTAGGAGTAATTTGGAGCCAGGTCTTATTTCGCGGATGTTTTGCTTGTAGGTTTACAAAGAAGGCTATATATATATGTGTGGTATATATGTGAATATTGCGTCATTTTGTTAACGGGATAATGAAATTTTATGGGATGTCTTTAAGTTTAACAAGTTGGAGGTGAGGTATGTTACGAATCTCTTTTGTATTCCTGAAGTGATAACGCGATTATATCTTTGCCATGGTGACTTGTATATTATTGTGTAAATCAGGATCCGTTATATCGTCATATTATGCTACTAAAGATAAACTAGAATTGGTTGAACTTTTATTGCTGTACATTTGGTAACTACACTCTTGCCATCACGCAAATGAATTATGTATAATATTATCTCAATCTACAGCATGATCTTGATATGAAACACATTACTAAGGTTACAAGACTAAAATTACGTATACGTTCAAGAAGTTACATTTACTTTGAAACTGGACAAACATTAACAAAATATCCAACAACAAAGAATAGTTATATCCAAAAGAAGTTCCAATGCGCTTATTTTTTCTTAAAATTCTCTTCCAATATCATGTTTTAATGACACCTTAATATAAGTATATAGAAGAATATAGTTTAACAAAAGACATAGAAAAAATGTGTTTATATGAATTCCAAACATTGTAAAGTGAAAAACACGAGTATAACATTTCTGGCTGTGTACAGTAGCCAGATTTTATGGTGAGTGCCCTTGACCAGTGGTGACACTAAGGGGAGTCTTCCACCTCCACTTCCTCTGTGGTCACTCGGTGTCCAGCACACTCACACCATTGTCCTTGCAACATTCCCCAACACTGACCACATCTCTTGGTGGCTGAAGGGTAGCCTGTATTATGGTCCGGTCCGGTCAAATAATTAAGGCATAGACCCCACATAGGCGACATCGCCTAATGGTGAAAGAAGACGTTAAACTCCAACCCAACAACAATGGTCAAGGTCAACCATTATTAGCTCTCATTAATCATTATATTCACATCTTTTAGCTTTATTAATGTTAGAGAAAGATTTTTTATAGGTTTATTTTGATTTAAACATATTTATTCCTAAAAATGAAATTTATTTTTTAAAAATCAAAGAAAAAAATAAACATAATTATTTTCTGCAATGTCCAAAAAATTCTGTTTATAAGTTAGAATTTTCAAACATATTTTTGCATATATATCATAGATTACCTTTAGATGCTTTAGAGGCATCAATAGGAATAAGATATACTTGGTGATCAAAATTCATTGAAATATTAGATTTTAAGCCCTATTGCAAGTCTAGATGATCTCTGATTGACCAACGCTTTGATGACCACAGGCATGTCTATGAATAGAAGTGTGTGGTCACTTTTGTTTGCATTGGTCATTTAGGGTGGTCAGTTCATCTGACACTGTAAGTTCTCTGCCTGTCACTATTGTGTAAATATTTGGTTGTGTTAAGAAATTGGATAAATATTTTGAACACATAAGGAGTTTAGTTCTTTTAACTTCATAGTCAAGTTTTACTAAAAAATATTTTAGAATTAAATTGTATGGATAAATAAATGATAAGTAATGTGGAAAAAACAACTAGTTTATCATTTTTTTGAAAAGAGAGAAGGGTCAGCAAATGTCAAGATTTCTTTTTAGAGATTTACTGCTTCATTTGTACCTAGAAATAATACTTTTTAATTAAGTTGACCCTGTCTTTGATATTTTAAAACTAGATTGTCATATTTCAAAACAATAGATAAGTAAGATTTAATTTTTTTCCCTTAAGATTAAGATACTGTTTATATGACATTGTAGAAGTGAATAATCTGAATAAAGAGGTTTGATATCCTAAAAATATTGTACTTCATAATTTTTTTAATTTTAATGTAAACATCAAGGTCTCAAACCTAAAGTTGCTTTGATAGTCTATTATTAGTCTACTTTCCTCATTCTCCTGTATTGACCAATGTCCAGTGACCTTGAGTACCTGTTCACACCTTGCTTGTCTCACCTGTAGGAGACCATAACAACTGGGTGTGACACACCTAGGTCTGTTACCTTCATTGTATTGTTCTTCACATTAACTTGAAACATACATAAATACATTTCAACAGAGTACATGTAATGTTCATCTCTGCATTGTTGTAGAAGATTTAATTTCATCATAAACTTCCCAGTACTTGAAACATACATGAATGAATTTTGATAGATTTACAAGCAATGTTAAACTATCCATTGTTGTACATACATATGTAGAGAAGATGATATTTCATCATAAACCTACCAGTACTTGAAATCTACATGAATACATTTTGACAGAGTACATGTCATGTTCATCTATCCATATTGTACATACATTACATATATGTTAGAGAAGATTATATGCCATCATAAACTTGTTAGTACATGTACTTGGAACATACATGCACATATTACCCATACGGGCGAGGATACACGAGTGGATATTTTTTTGATATCCGCACATGTGCTTTTTAGTGATTCTCAACAATGATTGGTCGGTTCCTAAGAGAAAGAAAGACGATTGGTCGACGGGACTATTTTCAAGTTTCATTGATAAATTGAACGTGTCGAACGTATGTCGATTAGGTTAAAAATAAAATCGTAGAACGATGAATATTACTGTACATACCCCGGGTAATATAACTTACAGGTTGATATTTAAACGCAGTATTATTTGAAACTATTCATCTACGTGTTAAATTTCATTGTGATCTCAAGATTGTGCTTTTTCCAAAGGTACAATAAGCGCTGTCTGTTTGTAAACAAACATGGAGCCCTGCCATCGAAAATTCATAAATCTATCCAAGCACAAGAATTTCACTGATCCATTAGTAATTATGAACGCATAAAAAACATAGGGACTCAAATTCAATACATACATTCATGAAAGCAGTAACTTTTACAAATCAACATACTCATAGTTGATCAGCCCTGGGAACAATCCCACCGTGATCACAGGCCGATTAGAGTTATCGTTCTTGACACTTGCTACGTGAATGAAAGTAACGTCGAAAGATTCAAATGTTGTTCAAACTTCAGATTATTTGATTATCCTGACATACAGAGTTGTTTGATGCATTCTTTGTAAGTTTCTCTTAAAGATATTGCCACTTTTATCAATTATAATTTTAAAAAATTGACAGGTTTTTGACATTTTTGATACAAAATTGTGCCGTCAACAACACATCACAGTGGTAGTACGGCGTGACGATCAGCTGATTCAAATACTTATTATCTTTATCAAATAATGTTGTTTGTTAAGAGAGTTTTATGTGTGTTAATTTGTTCAAGGTTGAAAAGCGTATTATATCATTCAAGGGCAAGGTTCGCGACTGTGAACATTATTTCGACGAGGGCAGATATCCCGTAATCACTCGTACCGAGTTGGTTATTCTCTAAATATCTTGACAGATAACATACTCTGTTCATCTATCCATTGTTGTACATGCATATGTTTGAGAAGATTATATGACATCATAAACTTGTTAGTACTTGAAACCTACATGATTACCTATTATGTTCATCTATCCATTGAAGTACATAAATGTATTTGATAAGATTATATTTCATCAAAATAGTTTGTACTTTGTACTACATGAATATATTTTGACAGATTACATCCTATGTTCATCTATTCATTATGGTACATGTATACATATGTTTGGGAAGATTATATTTCATCAAAAATGTTTAGCATTTTAAACCTACATTAAAACATTTTGACAGGTTATATACTATGTTCATGCATCTATTCAGTTTTTGTTCATACATATATGTTAGAGAATTTTATATATCATCATAAACTTGTTATAATTTAATCCTACATGGATATATTTGACAGATTATACATCTACACATGTTTGAGAAGATTGTGTCATCATAAACTTGTTAGTATTTGAAACCTATATTAAAACATTTTGACAGATCACATAATATCATCTTTCCAGTTGGTGTACATACATGTATTTGAGAAGATTATGTTTCATAATAAAGAAACCTACAAGTACTTGAAACCTAATTGAATCACATTTTGACAGATATACATACATGTATGCATGGTTGTTTGTTAATGCTGTAGTACTCTGTATGATATAAAGATGGTTTGTAACTCTCATACCTTGTTTGAAAAAAAAAAAATTAAAAAAAAAATGTTTTTGGTTACACAGAATACATTCATTTAAAATGAGTGAAAGGAGTGTATACATTGTTTTAGATCCTTTCTTTCAAGTATTAGATATCTTAACATACAAGGAATGTCAAAAGTAAAGACAATTTTCTTTTTGTATTACAATAATGTGTAACCTCTAGTGAACTTGAGGACAACTCATAAGGTATGCATGTATTCATTATCATTTACATGTGTTGCAAAAATGTTGTTTGTGTTGTGATAATGGTGTAGGTGTATCATGGGGTCAAAAAGTGAAACCTGTTTATGTATTGTTTTGTTTGACAAATTTAATATTTTTTTACCTTTTAATGCTTTTCTGTAAACAACAGATTGCCTTTATGTCTTTACAGTTCATTTAAAACCCACAGGTTAATTTAAAAAGTGAGACAAAAATTAAATATGTACACAATGCAAAATGGCAAGCTCTGATGGAAATTTTTCGAAGGTAATTTTTGCACCTACAATTTTGTTACTTTTTAAAGTTTTTGGGAAACACTCTTTAAAATTCTTAGAAAAATTGGGGATTACAAATTTTCATAACAAAAGTATTATTGGGATCAAAATGTTGACATTGGTAAAAATTTGAATGTTATAATTTATCATTTACTTATATTTTGCATTTAATTAAATAAGATGGCATGAAAATAATTTTCTTTAGTAATTGAAACATTTTGTTCAATTGCATTTTGAACTTTTGACATTTACATTTGAGAAGTAGGCCATTAATTTTAAATGTAACAGATGGTAAATTTGTTTTGGATTATACCATTTGAAAATGTTTCTTATATGTTAAATGAAATGAGATGTTTCATTAGGCCTGTAGGTTTCATTTCTCTTTGATCACAATTTTTAATCTTGCAGGTCTATTCAGTTTATATTCAATGGTCTATAACTTAATTTCCATCACTTTAAAGGTATTTTCCAGAAAATCAAGATATTTATTTAATTAAATTCAAAATATTTTAGGTTGGGTTTTGTATTTTAATTTTTTAAATCTATTTCAAGATTGGCCTTGTTTATTTTTTTTATTTTTGAACTAACAAAAGAAAAAATGAACAAAAAACAATTGCTATTGTTCAAAATAATTGGATTAAAAAACCCAAACATCAAGATTGACGAATGACAATTGCTATTGTTATAATAATGAAATTGGAGGGAAAAGAATATATTCAAAACTGTCTGACCTTAAAATATAATGTGTATTTTATTTGGGATATGATACATAGTATTCATTATAATGACATTTTAGTGATTGCAAATAACACTCAGACCATGCATATGTAAAATATGTCACACTGACTTGAACATTACAAAATTAAAGTTTTTTTCATTGAAAAATTACGCTAAGACATTGAACCCAGACATTCACCTTCAGAATCTTTTAAGATCAGGGCATGTCAATTTCACCCTCATAAATTGCAGACTCGTCAGTCAAGGTTCAAGAGCCCCTGTTCAAACACTTACAACAAGAACTCTCAGAAATAATCAATCCACTATTTTGGGGATTAAACATTTTGTTTCAGGCAAACACTGGCAAGAATTTTGGAGTTGTATGTAAAGTCAGGGGAGGGCTTTAATGTGAGACTGGAAGAGTAGAGAGGTACAGGGGGCAAGGGCAACACTTTGGAGGGGAGAGAGCGGCCCTGGGGTCCCTGGGTCATTGTGGGGGTGGGTGTACTGATACCAGGGAGGAGTTGCCGGGAGGGGGCAGGAGTCAGGGGTTAAAACTTCCCCATTGTGGAATTCTCTAAAATTGATCATAATGTACTTTTTTCAGACGGATTTTTCTGAATCCGCTCTGAAGACATATTTTTTTGCAAGGCTGTGTCTGGTTTATTTAATCTTTTATTCATCAAATAGTTCTTCTAACAGTTAGCCTTGATTTTTTAAATACTTGTTTCTGATGTTTTTACATTATGTAAATAACAAATTCAGTTTACTTTAAACATTTTGTTTGAGATTCAAATAATTTCAAAGGCTTTGGTGGATCAGTTTGCTTCATAGAGTAGATTTCAGGTAGATTGACTTGAAAAATACAGAATTATATCAGTCCAGTTGTCACATAGTTTGTTTGTGTGATGCTTATGGGTTTTGTTGAATATTGCATTGAACATTTATTTAACAGATCTAAAAGAAATTTTTTTTAAAGACTTTCCCAACATTATCATTATCACATAATTTGAAAGAAACGATAAAGAAATCCTAGGATATCAGCACTTTGAAGCTTTATCAAATAATATCATTATTACTTAATTTGAAAGAAACAATAAAACAATCCTTGGATTTCAGCACTTGTAGGTTTTTCAAACTTCATCATTATTACATAATTTGAAAGACAAAAATAGAAAAATGTGAAAGACACAATAAAACAATCCTAGGATTTCAGCTGTTCAAAGCTTTTTCAAACACCATCATTATTTCATAATTTTAAAGACACAATAAAACAATTTGAGAATTTAAACTATTCCAAGACCTATTCAACGATCTGAGAGTCAGAGTAAAGGATTCCCCAATGAAATGATCAGAACTTTGACAGAGTTTCTAAAACTCCAGTTGCTGTCAGGATGACGGTCAAGGTATGCAGATCTAATCCTTGACCATCGAGATATTTAGCAAGGACACGATTGTCCAGCATGTTACATATACCAGCAATGCGTCAAGTTGAAACATAAGGTCAAAATCAGGGGTCAGGTCAAAGGTTACGATGTGGAGGGCATGAGACTTTTTGGTTTTTGCACTAAAGTTAATTTGTCCATAAATAGGTAAAAACAAATGATAATTTTGATTCACAGAATATCCTCATATGTTTTTGATTTTGAAAATATCAAAAAAAGTTCTATCCCTGAAAAATGTTGTTAAAGTTTAACCAATAACTGAACAAAGAGAGAAAATTTGAATATATATTGCCCATAAGATAATTTTTTTTATCTATGTTAATGATTATCTTAGTCAGGTTGTGTGGTTGCAATTGATAATATGTGTTTTTTAAAGCTGCTCTTATTTATCCTTTTATTCATTTTTAGATGTGTATTTCATATAAAAGATCTTTCTCTCTCAGTTAATGAAGTCAATGTCTTATCTTTTTGTAAAGTATACTTATTTTACTAATGGTACAAAGAGGTTCTTTACCAATTATTTCATCTCATCGTTTGATGAATAGAAAAACATCAAATCGGATTGTAAATGGTATAGTGCAAGGGTGATATCTTTCACCTTTACTTTTTGTTAATTCTGGTGTTTGACTCCAGGTAGCATTTCATCTGTATACCCATTATCTCTCAATCACATGTAGCAAAGAGGGGAAGAATTCCCAATATGTGTGACAAAGTTAATTGGAGTGGGACTCAACTATTCTGTGTAAGCAAAGTCATTTGAATGACATTCGAACATCCTGTAATTGGGGGTAGCATTACTGTATAAAGGTCAGGGGAACTATCTACTGTTTGTCGACCCCTTTCTTCATTTCCTCATGTTTGTATACTCAGTTCTTCATCCTACTGTTTGTCACCATTCTTGACATTACTTAGCAGTACAGAACATGGATCAAGTCACACGTGCTTGCTAAACAGTTGCGGAAACGTGGATAGTCAAAATAGTGAGAACGACTCTGTGATGTTTTAGGCAACAGAGCGGCAATATCAAATTTCTATTGTTTTTGTAACTCTAGCGGCAGTTTCGGGAGTTAATGAGGTAGAAACACCCCACTTTGAATCCAAAAAATTAGTGATCGCCCAGTTTTTTTTAAGTGAGACCCCATTTCCCATTTCTTTGATTCACCACTGAGTCGTCAATACTTCTTGATGATAAGTATTCTTTTAACTACAAGTTTAGACTACTTTATGAAAATAGTAAAAAGTTAAACTAATTTGTAATAATCAATTTTCTTCTTTTGTCTTTGATGATGTTGAAAAGTTTTAAAAAAATTATTTTTTAAGCTCTTTTTACATTGATCTTATCTCAATTTGGTTCATTTAATTGTATTCAGTCCTTTCCTACTTCAGCAACCTTTTGCTTAATACTTCATGAGAGAATAATAAATTGTGGAGTTGAACTTGAATTATTAAAAAGTCAAATCAGATTGATATGTATGATGATTTTAGTATTCATAATCCTTCTTCTTGCTTAAATTGTCTCTTTACATGACATGTCCAAAAATAAGTAGTCCCAGCAAACTGACTATCCCGAGCGTTTTGTGTGTTCAAACGCACGTATCTGTGTGTGAAGAGATTTCCACGCTCAACAGATCACCACTAACAGAGGTCAAAGTTCACAAACTACACCAAATTGTTCACAATTTTTTCCAATTTCATCCTGAGCAAAAACTGTTATTTTCATCTTTGAATTCAGATGATTTTTTTTCTCAATTGAGGTTTATGTGGTCTTCTCCGCTCTGTTTGATTTATGTTCAAAGTGATCACTGGATTTAGTTGTTTAAAAAGGGTTTACTCTTATTGATTTGATTCAGTTTTGTCAGTTGAAAGAAGTTATTTTCCCCTCTTGTGGTCATGAACTTTTTGTATTTGAAGTTCTGAATGAATGTTTTTTCAAGTCAGGGAGTGCATTTGTACTTGTGGGAGGAAAAGGGAATTACTCTTATTTACATAAGATTTTCCTCAATAAAAAGATGAATGAAAAGGCTGAGTATTGTTTAATTTTTTTTAAATTATGATATGTATAGGTATTCTTTGAATAAAAAAAGCAGGAAATATTTAGATAATTAATAGCATAAAGTAGTAAAGATGTTTGAAACATTTTTATTTGTCCGATTACTAAATTTGTGAGGATAAAAGAGCATACTGCAAAACCTAATTTTCAAAAATTCATCTCATAAATGTATAAAACTTGCTTTTATATTTCAAATGTTAATATCCTAACTTTTATATTTCATACTCTTTGTTTCACAACATTTTATCATCATGTGTTTTGTTTGTTGAAGAAAGAAAACTGCATTTTCAAAAAGGATGTTCTTAGACAAAATAAATGTAATATTTTAATGCATAGTAATATTGTTTTTCCATTCTAAGTTGCAAACATACATGGCATTGCTATAAACAAGGATAGGTTCACAACACATGTATCTTTCTACTTCACCTTGTACATTACACTTTGTCCATCCTGAACAATACATCAACAACTGTTGTATATTTACAAGACACATTCGTACATATCGTTCCTCACCTAGTTATCATTAGACAGATAACTTGTCTATTTCGCGTGTATTTCCTGGTCGAAGTCCCCTAGTCTCGTCACCACAACGTACAGAGTTATCTTCTATCACCTAATCTTCCCAACCCCACACCATTATCATCTTTCTGTGGACCTCATGTCATGAACTGTCAATCAAAACTTATGTACAGTTCATTTTGAAATATATGAGTTTCTAATAAAACATTTAAAATAAATTTGTAATTTGCATCCAAAGTTGGTATATGTATATTTGTTGTAATGTACATTTCTCATTTTCAGATTTAAGATTAAAAAACAGTGTAAATACAAATCTAAAAGCAAACGTTAAACAAATATGTTCAGAAGTAAAAAAAGCTTTTTAGATTAAATGTACGATTGATCTTTATATATAAGTATATGAATATGAATATAAATTTTTATCTGTTTACATCATGTTGTTTTTATAAATCAGATTTTTGAACATGTAACAAAGCATGAAGGCTGATTAAATGATTGTTTTTTCTTTGATTGTACAACTATATATCTTTAATCATAATCTAATATTTTTTATTATGTATTACTCAGATAACCCAATTTTTCTTCCAGTGAAGAACTATGACAGTCACTCTGAACCAGTGTGTGAGTACTATTCACATTGATAACCTCTTGTGTCTAACTAGGTTGCATAGTGTATTAACTTGACATTAATTTTGATGATAACTTCTATATTTAATAGTGAAGTCTGAAATACAAAACCAAAGTCGTCTGTGTATTTGAGCAAATTTCATTCAGAGAAATTAGACTTGATTTAAATAATTCATTTCAATGTCATGACTTCCAAATTTTCATTCAAATTTGTGAAACCTTACTTTATTCATTATTCTTGTCAATAGCAGATCTTCCATAGTGATTGTTTTCTTATTCTTTCTGTATCATTTCTTTACAAATGGTTAGAATGCAACAGAATGGCACAGAATTCATAATTAATGATCAAATTATAAGGAGTGTTCTGTTGAAGCCTCAAAGTGATTGTGGCTTTCAAAAGGTAACGATTTTTCAGAAAATTACCATGATTGGAGAGATCTATAGAGTTGGGCCACTCAAGCCTACAGCCTAATGATAAAGAAATTCATTCTCTTTACACAAGCCATCAGCCTACTGATAAAGAAATTCATTTTCTTGTCTAGACAGGCTTTAAAATTAGCCTTTAAGGACTTGTTTACATCATCTAACTAAATGTACCAGCCACAGACCAAAACATTACAGATATGTAGGTATTACACTACTTATATCAGTGAATAGCACCTAATGACATCCAGTTATCACCTGAGATTGCAATATCTGTCATAACATCCCTTGAGGCAGTCGTTACCTTTGTATTTACACCTGTCCATCCCATCTCCCCCAAGGTGAAATGGAACGACCCAGGTAATCAGCTGTAGAGGCTGTGAGAGTAGTTAGACCGGCCAACCGCAGTGGAGATCACCATGTGTTAGTCGTCAATTACTTCATTCACTGTGACGCTAGAGTTACCCAGCTTACAACTTTGTTGTTGATTTCAGTCTTGTGGATGTCAATTTCATTTTGTCGTCAGTTATATTTCTTGTCACGGATTATATCAAAGAGTTGTCAATATACATGAACTGTGTGGATGACAGTTACACTGAGGATGGATTTACATGCAGACTAATGAAGGACTTGTAATTGTTATGTTCGTACATTTCAGTGTAACCATCGTCAATTTCACCTGGATGTGATGTTAATATCGTGTAATGCCCTCAATGGCTGATGATACCTGTAGCAGTTTGAGTGATAGTTCTTCGGAAACTTCCATCTCTCTCCGACAGGAACCAGAGAAAAATCCTGATCTTTTTGGAATTCAACTTGAGGTGAGTTAATGCTATTTTTTCATGTTGTCATGATATGTGATTGTTTATGTTTCAGTGTTTTGTCTGTCATATTCTAATTATGCTGCAAACCCTCTTTAAGATGGTTATATATCATTAAGTGATATATATAAGAATATTTTTATGTTCTTATGACTGTTTAAACTCAGTTACTCATATTTTTGTAGAGATAGGTTTAGTTCAATAATTTATCTTATTATATTTCTTTAGATTGTTTATGAATATTCATAGTCAATTATCCCTAACTCATGTTATGAAGAACATACTCCTCTATGATGAAATCAGATTCAGACCACTTTCTAGATTTAGAATTTGAACAAAGTCTATAAATATCATGTTGACATAGCAAATCTCATTTCACACGTCGTATGACAAAGTATTTAACATATAGACAATATTCTCAAAATGTGTCATTATCATATGATTTAAAGTTATTACTTTTTAATCATCTGAAACTGACTCATCTCAAAAGGAAATATTTGTCAGCTGATTTGTTAACATTGTTAACGATTTGTTTTAATTGATTTCCATTTCACGTCAGTTTCAGCTGTGTATCTTTCTTGAGTCAGCTGTTCATATACAAAGAAATGACTCATATTTCAATTGATCTCCAGCTGTCAATAATTACCTTGTCACTTTCATGTTAAAGTCGCAGATTTTTAATCTTTAAGAAAATAACAAGAACTGTTGTCAACAGGTCTTAAACAAATAAAACAATTTTGTAGTTATGTGGTGTGATGTCGTGAAGTTGATTACAAAATAATTTGTTGTTTTGTTTATATATCATGATAAATAACCAGGTGTCACATTTTCATCCTTTGTATGTGATTTTCATGATAAAACAAAGATCCATACATACACTGATTGTTTAAAAAAAATACAGTTTAAATTTAACTGTGATACATTGAGATCTATATTTATACCTAAGAGGTATTCACTGAGAATGTTAGTTACATCATTTTATACTACATCATTTTATACAAAATCTCATACAAAAGCTTAAGTAAAAAACATTAAGTTACTGTGACATTTCATCTTTTTTGTCATCTATATACAGTCTTATTTTTTTAATGTTATTAACCCAATTTCCATGTTTTGTAAAGTGGCAGCTATATCATAACCTAAATATATCTTGAGTAATAATTCTAGTAAGAATTGTTTACTTTCATGTCAATTTCGATAATGAACCATATTCACAAAACTTGAACAAAATGCTGCATCAGCAAACATTACCATCACCAAACTAGGAAGTAAGAACGGAATCTTGTAAGGTAATATCAGGCACTGAATTAATAATTGATCAAGAATAGATGTCAGTGTAACAGGGTGTTAGCACGCAACATACAACAGAAATATACCTCAGTACTGTCTTTATCAGAGAATTTTGTCTTAAATATTCAAGAATTTGACAGACTATTTCAAGTTCTTGTTTAATAAAGGAACAAATATTCTTATATACAGGTAAATTTCACCTGTGAATGTTGATGCATTGTACATGTGCATAAATATCCATGTTACATATAAATAATGTCTGATATTGATATTTCCAAATCAATAACATATATGTTAAACAAAATAAACTCAATTTTCATTTTTAAAAGGTTGACATAGTACAATCTTTTACATGTTATTGAATCTTTCCCAAACAGTTACTGCACTCGCAAGCAAACCCATGCCTGTGCCACAAAGTTAAATGATGTGGATGTCAGGAAAGGTGGAGGCTCGTACATTTCCTCAATTACCTATATCGGATGTTGAGCTAGGGCTTCTGTAGGAGATAGCCATTATTTTGCTTATCTAAGCTATAGCTAAAGTAGGACTGCCACGGATTCAAAATATTGGAATCAAGAACTCAAGGGGTCAGATTCGCCTCAGAATCGGTACCTAAAATTCTTAAATTCACCCAAGAGATCATATTATTGTTGTTCATGCAGCCCAGATATTATCCATATATATGTTGACTTATACATTGTCATATACAGAATACTTTGACATAAATGTTTTTAAATCGTTATGATCATCTAACTTCACACATCACAGACAAACAGTCTAAAATTATTTAGATGTGTAACGGTGACCTCCGATTACCAAGTCGTCTAGTCCCAAAAAATGGATTCGAGTCCATTTCAACCCAACTCAGCTTCGAGTACGCGAGTACCTGTGGAAGCCCTAATCAAGAGAGTATTTTAACATGTTCATGTATGTTTTTGAACATATTGATGATAATTTTATGAAGAGGAAAGATCATTTTGGTGAGATCGTATGATAATATAAAATCTGCCATTTACTATGACATTTAAAGGATTTAAGTATTTTGCTTAAAATCAAACTTTTGAATTGACATAAATGTTATATACCTTTGAGGTTTTTTTAAGTCATGGATTTTTTCAAGAAAAGAATGCCTTGAATTTATAATAAGGATATAGTCAGTCTAAGTAAACCTAGCCTCAGTATTATCTGTTTCACTCCTATACTGAGTCTAGAAAGGCCTAGTAGAGGGTCGCGTCAGCCCAAGTATCGAATTGACCAATCAGAACTCAGCTTACCAAGCCACAATAGTATGCCTTCACACAAATAACGTTGGAGGGTCATAGGTCGCAGAAAGGTCGGCTGACGCGACCCTCTACTAGGCCTTTCTAGACTCAGTATAGAAGTGAAACGGATAATATTGAGGCTAGGTTTACATAGACTGGGATATAGTAATCACCATATGAAACTTGTTTATTAGTTTGTTTATGAAATTGATATATAAAAAGTCTAAAAAATCATAAAAGACATGTTAAAAAAGGAAAATGATTTGTTTTGGCTACCAATTTCCTTAAAAATAACATTTGTCAACTAAGAAGCATAAGGTAATTACTTTTTTATTACTTGTTTTTGCAATTTTATGAATAGCAAATATTGTCACTTGATATAAGGTCATATTTTTAACTATTAACGACTTAGTTGTTATGAGTTATTTGCAGACTCAGCAAAATTAGAAATAGATTCATGACATTTGAAATGAAGATATTTGGTTTAAAATAGAAACCAATGATACATAATTCACAACTTTATTCTCAGATAAACGAATAAAGATAGATTGTAATTGATGTTTAGATGAAGATACTTTTAAATTGTTGCTTTCATTAATCTTATCAAATTTAGATTTGCTTATTTTCAATGCCTTGACTGTTTAATAAATTGTAAAGATTTCTGAATACCCTTGAATGTTTTGATTTATGTGGAACGTGTGAATTGACAACATGTTAAATCTGTTGATCAGAGTTTGATTATTCATTTCAAATGCAAACAATCAAACGATCATTAAAATTTTTTTCACATGTTGTCACTTTTTGCAAGACATTCTCAAGGTTAGTGATACAGATATGAAAAAAAAACAAAGGATAATCATCTCAACAGGGTATGAATGTTTAAAAACAATATACAACTTTACACTAAAACGCTGATTAAGGGAGAATTTCCATATGCATATGGACTTTCAATATGTAAAACAAATGAAAAAACATATGAAAGAAAATTAAAGTTATGATGGAAAAGAAAAAATTTGTTTATGAAAGGTGACAATACTCTCATCAGGTTCAGGAATTCAGATGCCCAAGGTTAACATTATCAAACAGTTATTTTACAATAGATCTTTTTGAAAAATGTAGAAGTCACATTCCAATGCAAGATAATCTTGCCTTGTTCAATAGCAGGTGAACACTTAAGTCATCTGAGACACTTCATACATAAGTGTTCATTGACATGACATCATGGCTATTGTCAATTTCAGCTTAAACCTTGTCAATGGTTGTAGATTTCACCTACCCCATTGTTGATTTCAGCTTAAACCTCATCAATGGTCGTAGATTTCACCTACCCCATTGTCAATTGCAACAATGTAACTGAACACCATAAGAACACATGGGCATATTTAAAGGAACACTTATAGCTGTATTAGAGCCTTTTTCCTTAATGGTGGTGTGTTGTTCAGAAAAGGTGAAAAGGTAAATACTTGTTAATGGGCAAACATCCTCCTTAGAAATAACTCACCTTTTTGAAGGTGATAATTAGCCTGGACATGCAAACAACTCACCTGGATTTTGTTAAATTTAGTGTAAGGTTACCTATAAAGAGGTTTTGCTTTCTTGTATGTGGACGAAGGTGCTATGTACCCAATATAGTATCAGCTGACTGATGTAAGAAAGGATATTTACCAATCATCATCATATCTGTTCATGTAATGGTAATTCTTCTTTTACTCAACCTTTAAGGGTGAGGTTTTTTTGCAACTTATTTATTTCTATAGAGAAACACACACAAAAAAACTTTTGTCAACTATCCATACACTTAGCTTTAATCATGAAAGTCTGTACAACCATTCATGCAATTTCTGAAAGAGTATTTCAAAATGCAGGTACCAAACTTAATCACTTAATGTTTTTCTGGCAAGGGAATTTACTTCAGCTTAAAAACAATTAAAAGCTCATCAGCTTAAAGCAATTATTTGTTGTGATTATTTTTCTAGCAATTACCCTCCTTTAACCAAATCATCCATGTTTCTTTTCTCGTAAAAAAACCTCTGATTTTAATCATGCGAAGGTGGAAAAGGCAACTTTGGTTTGAGAAAAAGCCACAGTACAAGTGGTGGCGGGAGTTAACACCTCTAAATAAATACACGATAGGGATCATTGTGGGGTCGTCACAAACATTAACGTTTCTGGCCGTATTTGCACTTGCCTCGACGGACAACTTTCATACGCAATCGATAATGTTGTTATAAAGACATGATGAAGGTCGTGAATATTTATTTTCTTCTGATCCAACATTTTGAAAAAATACCTTTCCTAAAACCTGATGATGGTTCAAATTCGTTATAACATATTTATGGTCACGTTCTCGTGAATTCAAATAGGCTTTTTGGGTTTCCTAGCTTTATAAAAAAAAAATTTGAATGGGAAATATAATGATTTTTAGGGTGGTAAGATGTATGTATTGGTTCACAGGTGCTTGATAATTTGTAGGTAAATTGTAGGTAAATATACACTATCTTTTATTGATATAGAGTAAAGGATGAAGATTTATGTTTTATAAATGTTTTACTTCTGGTTCCTTTGGTTATGGAAAAATCTATGCTGTGATGTAATATTTCATACTGAGAATAGAACCTATTTTGCAATTTTGATGTTTTACAGACAGTATTCTAAAGCATTAAATGATAACTTTATTTGTCCTTTCATATATTCTTTATATGAATATGCTGTAAAAAAACGAAGGAAATTATAAATCAACAATTATTTCGACAATTTCAAGGACACTTGTTTTTTGTCATCCGATCATCCCGGATATTCAGGGCTTTTAATCAGTTCAATAAAGTTCATTTAAAAGTTCAATCTGTCAAATTGTTGATTTTAAGTATTTACAGACACCAAAACCTGGGTGTGTGAGGGAGTAGCTGTCACGCCTTCAGTGATATTACTGGGATTGGTGTCAATTTCACTGTTGATTGGCGGATCGTCTATTGCCTATGTTTGTATTGCTATTGATTTGTTACAGGATATCATGCACTGAAGTCATGATATATCGGGGCACGTTGACATGCGCTTATGTGATGGCGTAATCGCAAATAGAAACTTATCATAATCTATTTCTACTCTTAAGAACAGGTTTTAGACAAGATTGTTTTATTTTTAGAAGGAAGTTGATAAATTAATGATCTATTTTGGTTATGTCAAGTACATTTCATGACAAAATGTTGATAAAGATAATGAAACTCAAATTCAGTGAAAAATTAGTTTTGATTATAGTCTTCAATAGATATAGATAAAAATTGAGAAAATTTTAAAATACATAACTTTCTTACCCTATATTTGCATGCAAGCTGGAAGCATCTTTATTTAATTAAAGTTTGAATAAAAACTTTTGTTTGGGAGTTTATTTTGTGAATATTTATGTTAGATTCTCATTATTTATTTATAGTTGTATTCAAATGTAATACTAGATTCATATCCAGTCACCTTTTCCCACCGTTTGATGTGAAATCTACAACTCAAACAGGCCTAGGGCATGGATGTCTATTTCAACCTCTCATGCAAAGAACATGTATTGAAGTAAGGGGCAAGTGCTGTGACTTTATATTTGCATGGATATTTGAACTTCACACATTTCAACAATGAAAATATATCATCTTTACTTACATTAAGTCAATTTTAACTGGATTTCAAGGGATTAGCTAATATTTCTTTTTAATTTTGGAAATTTGAAATAGGGTGTCACACATTTTATCTAAAAATATATATTTACATATCTTTACTGAGAGCATGTAATACAAATCCATCTATCATTATTGCTTGTCTAAGTCTTTCAATTGGGTGTACCATATGTAATGTTTGAAAAACGTGTATTTAAAAAAAAATTGTTTACAAATCTAAAATGAAAGGATGTATTTTTCAAGTAACTCATTCTTTCAATATATTTGATTTTCGTGTTGTGATATTTTGCAATTTCTATATACATTACATCACTAGAACTTTAATGGCATGATTTGAAAAATTCTAAAGGTATTATATTTTGCATTTTCCCTATTGCTACATGTTTCAATTGAGTTACCAAGATATTCACCAATATAACAAAATTAATCTAATATTTTTTTAAATAAAATTAAGGACTTTTTAATATTACAAATAAGAAGAATATTTTGCTTGATCAGATAAATTTGATAAAAAGATCCCTACAATTATTTAAGATATTATTATTTTTAGACTGAACTAAGACACATTTTCATTACAAATTTGTAAAAAATGTTTCTAGTTCAAAATATTTTCAAAATGATCACCAGTGAATATCTCTTCCACTTGCTTCAAGGGATCAATCGCTTGAACTGTAATCGACAGAAAATGATAAAAGTTCTATTTCCCAGTGATATTTTTCTTTAGCCATCGTATAGGACAAAAGTATTTGAGCAGGGCTTATGTTCATGGCGTGAGAAATACTGAGAGATTTTCGGATGGACAATAGCGTCTTGTTCTGGGTCACTGATGTCAATTTCAACATATTGTTGTCAATAGCACGTCTCACCGTAACCAACCATCATAATATATAACAAGTAAACAACATCACTGTAGCGCAACCAACCAGAATGATATGTTCATGCTATACCCATGTATTTACATATCACAATTCATTTATGCTTGATTAGCTTGTTCATAAAAGAATGGCTCTTTTTAATTGCAATGTCTTGTGATGAAACTAATTAAGAAAAATTGTTTTATCTATTCATCCGTCCTAGTAGGAAGTTGCATTATTTTGTCGTTTTGTCATAAGCATTCATCTGTTGTATTGGTTGCATAGTTTCTTAATAAACAGTAGGTTTATGTTATATGAAAAAAATAATTATTTCTCAATAATTGTCCCAATATTTTTTATAAAAAATAAAACCTTCGCTGATTGTCTTATATTTAAAAGAAAAAAAATCTTCACTGATGTTTACTTTTTAATCTTGTCTGTCATTATTGACAATAATGGTAACATGTCTTTTGAATATTGTCACAAATTTATGAAAATCCTATGTGAAATATTTCATGAATATACCAGAAATCATAAAAGTCAATGAAAGAGAGCGGTGAGGTGAGGTGACATGAGGTTTATCGCCGCTTTCAAGAGTATTTCACTTATATCTCGGCAAATGAAAGAGAACAATATAATTTATAAATCCAAGTAATAAAACTTAATGTCTTCTTTGATCAGATAAAATTTCTTCCTGTTGGCTGATTTATTTTAATTACTTCAGCTAAGATCATCAGGTATTTGACAATGTTAAAATATAAATTTTGATAAGTACTGGTAAAATGTACTTTGTGTGTTACACAAATTATGTTTTTTCAAACAAGTATTTCAAATCTAAATAACAGTCATGGTGAAGATTTTCATTTCCTTTATATTTTTTTTAATAAAAAAGTAAAAGTTTAAGATTTTTTTTTAAATTTCCATTTCAAAATTACAAATAGAAGTCAATGTATTTGTGAAGGATTTCGATTCCTGTATGATAATTTTGTTAACATGGAACAAATTGTACAAGAAAAAATTCAAAATTTTCAGAAACTCAGGTAACACAGGGACAGGTGAGATGTTTAACACCTTTATAGGATTGACATTCTGTATACCTGTTAACGAGAAAAGTTTTCACAACTATAAAATTATTGCCTTGCAAACTAGATGGCTTCAAAGGACCACTGGCTTGGAAGATAAAAAACTGTTTTTACAAATGATGTTGATATATCACCTGTCAATTTTCACCTGTCCATTGTCTTACCTGATGAGAACTTATTAGTGTACTCTGTTACCTTGATTCAGATTTATATGATTGTCTGTTCTACTGTTATATGATTGATAGATAGATAGATTATATCATTATCAGAATTTGTCATATTGAGCATTTTTTTTCGTTTGATTTGGCATTATTTATGTTGTCATTTGTGAAATGATATTTTAAAGTCAAGTAAAGATGCTTTGTTTCATATTTTGAATGACAATTATATAAAAGTATGTTATAATATTTAAAAGGTTAATATTAATTCTGTCTCATCGAGAGTCAAACCTACTATGCTAGTCCTTGCAATGGATTCAAATCCAAGCCTTTTGAGTCCACCATGTATTTCCCGTTTGTGTATAGATGTATTACATAAACCAATGAACATGACACATAGAAAAAAGATATCTTGTTTATGTTACTGAGATTCTAGTTTGTTCATTCCTAATTTTATTCTATCTTATAAAATATTTAAAATGGTGTTTTAGCTTGAAGGTTCATTTAAAGAGACACAGAGTATGTTGATAGGATCACATATGTCAAATTTTGAAATCGATGTTATTACATCGGGAACCACTAACTGTTACTGAAAATAACAAGTTAAAGGTCAATCAGTACATTAGAGCGAAAATACGGCCATTCAAAGTCGGGATTTTGATCGAAAACCGGACAATGTGGCTCGAGTTGCGCGCGCAAATTCGCCAAACGTAATTTCGAAACCTTGTCATAAGCTGACAGGAAGTTATATTCGATTTGATAGTGTTTATTAGGTATTGTAACTAATAGGTAGATTAATTGGATGCATAATTTCGAATATTAAAGGTATTTGAGATGTTTTCTTGATTTTTTCAATAAAATCAAGCATTTTAGAGATATTATGCATAAATGGATACATTTGCAAGTCCAGTGATGAGATATGACCTTCAATCAGCATATTAGATATTTTGTAGCTTATCAAGCCAAATAAAATTTTAAGAAAGATACTCTGTGTCACTTTAAGTTGATTTAAATTATTTCAAAGACACTGTAATTGACACTACAAAAAATGAGTACATTTCCTATGAAAATTATTCCCATAAGGTAAAGAAGATGTATCACCAAGATTAATGATATATCATTATATATTTACAATGACAATCAACAGTTAAATGGTATTCATTTGAAGAAAGAATCATCTTTGCTATTAAGTACTCTTTAGGTATTAAAGATGTAGTAATATTAATAGTCTGAAGAATGACAGGTTATATCATTATTAATTTCAGGTATGCTTAGACAGAATATTAAGACATTCCATCAAACTATTTAGTCATGATTAAGGTCCTGAAGATATTTTCTACCACTAGGCCATCATGACAGGCTATGTAGCATGACTAATGTCTATTTCATCAATCGCTTGTCACTTTCACTGTCACAGTTGTCATACCTTGTGTAATGATGTGTCTATTTCTCGTCTATTTTAAGTCAGGTGTTTTAGAGCGTGTCTTTCATTGTTCATTTTACCTTGATTGTCCATTTTACTTTTTATGCTTGACTGGTGACATAGAAATTATGATAACTTTTATAAAAATTGAAATTATATTTGGCTTTAATTTCAACAGCTGCCAGGCTACAGTTTGGCAGTTATGACACCTTTTGTTCACTATTGTTCTAGCAAAAATGATATGACACTTTTATTTTATGATAATTTAATGATAAGAATAATGAAGTTTTCACAAAAATTGAAAGATATTTTTAGTAGCTCTATTTTTTGCGAGCGTACTTGAACGTGTATTAAAATACATAACTATCTCAAACATCATCTTTGTTTATGCAAAGTTTGCCATCAATCTAAAGACATTCAAAGCTTTTGGAAACTTCAGAAATAATGGAATAAAAGAAAGCAGAAACTATTTTAGGAAGAAACATACTTAAATCAAGGAAAACACTTAAAATCTTAGCAATTATTTTCACTTCAGTGAGGATTTGCATACCTGCAAATTAGACCAAAAGCAAACCAAATCAAAGAAATAAATGACAATACATTTCTCAGTACTCAGTCAATCAAAATCATAGTTCTCCCTAGTTCTATTCATCCAATGTTTGTGTCCTATAAACACGAAACCTGCCGATTTCCACTAATAGTTTGATCACATGTAATTATTTCCGTTCGGCATGGTTTCAGTAAGAGACATATTTATCCATGTGAATTCAACTGTACCCAGGTATTGTTTATGCATATGGGGAGGTGGGACTGACCTCTCAAACCCCCATTTTACCTGAATAAAACTTCCAGGTATTGTCTCGTTAGGCCTTCTCACCTGAGTATTATCATCATGATTATTATCAAGATTATCAATCAAGCATTAAATGACCCCCATGGCATATGGTGAAATTATTTATTCTTTGAAATGTCCTTGGTTTGTGGTCAAGTGATTGTCTGAAATTTTATCAGATTTGTTATCACAGATTTAGTGATATGAAGGACTTATTATTTAAAGTTACTTTCTTAAGGCTGAATGTCACTTCAAGAAATTTATTCTCTATCATAGTTTGAATATTGTACCTCCCAAATTAAAAAGATAGGAGAGAAATTCCCGATAACATGTGAATCTATTATTATTAACATGACATAGCCAAGTTGTATTTAGAATGACAATATAAACTCTTAATAAGTGGCCCTTCTCCACAGTAGGTTTGAAGGCTGGATGTCCTGTGGTTCTGTTGACCAACTAAATGATTATGGATCTAACTAATGCAAAACATCAATAGAGTAGAAAGGAGGTTTTGTCTGATGAAGGGGTGCCAACGCTTCTTCTTATCAAAATTAACCTTTATTTTATTTCCCCCTGTGTTTTTATGTTTGATTAATCCCCCCCTCCTCTCAATATAAACTTTGTAATAGATTACCCATACCATCATTGTTCTCCCTTATCTATGTCATTTAGTATGTATGTTATCTATACCTTTGAATTTATTCATCTATTTTAAAAGCTGTGTGTATATTAAAAACTATATTAATATTTGGAAGAGTAAATAGAGCTTAGAGCTCATGTTATGAAGAAATGATAAATCAGATATAAAAGCTTAAAACGCAATTTATCATCAAGATTAGATGACTGATGAATCATATTTCTTATCTATTACACTTATATTAAATATACAATCTCATTTATCAAATTGAACTATGATGCAATGGATTTTGTATTGTTTTTTATTGTAGTAAAGATAATATAAGTAACATTTTGTCAATTTTGTTTAATTGATAGATATTTATTCCTAACATTTATTGACATGAATTAGTATTTGCAGTATTAAGTCATGATTTTTTAAAAGTTAGCATTATGCACCTAGGACGCATTAAAATGAAATGAACGCGACTATCCATCATACATTTATGGAAATGTCAAATGTAATGGATGAATTTTATGATTTATCATCTTGAATGTGATGAAAATGGTGTCTGTATATAAAACCTTTGAAATTCCAGTACTCAAATTCAATATATAATATATGGATGGTAACACCTGCTTTAAGACTCTATTCAAACAAGTTGCATGAATTAAAAGGTATATACCTTTTAAAAAAAATCAGAATGTATTTACAATAATTTTAATCTATGTTTTTAATATAAGATAAACAGAATGAAAAAAATACAAAAAATAAGATGAAAATTTTAATTTCATTAGACATGATGTTATAAAATGTTATCATTATAAGAATAAACAATCTCTCCTTACATGTAAACTTTTTAAAAAGAAACCAAGTTGTATACTCCCCATGGAGTAGAACATCATAACAAATGAGATATTCCCATGATAAATTGCATGTTAGTTGCATGTTGTCATATTCACATGATATAGCAAAATGCTATCAATATGAGAATATATCCAAGAACAGATGTTAATTATGATTGGTAAATATAAGCCAGCCTATAAGCAGAGTTAATAAAATGATGGCGTTGCTTGTAGCACATAATGCGATTAATACCAACGATCTGCCGTGATAAGTACTATTTATGAGAAGCTTAAGAATATTAGTTAGAGGGCATCGTGGTTCAGTATAGGTTTAGCGCCAGATAGTCAAAGACTTGCATGCAACATTGGCATCACATGTAACCTTGGCATCACATGTAACATTGGCATCACATGTAACCTTGGCATCACATGTAACATTGGCATCACATGTAACCTTGGCATCACATGTAACCTTGGCATCACATGTAACATTGGCATCACATGTAACCTTGGCATCACATGTAACATTGGCATCACATGTAACCTTGGCATCACGTGTAACTGATTAACCATGTTGTAGGATGAGAATAGTACACCCAAGGTTGAAAGGATTACCTGCAACCCCTTTGGAGAGTATACTGTACATGAAAGAACTTTTGGCAACAAAATTTTGATCTAAGAACTACCCTTCCAGTTTTCCTTAGAGAAGGACTTCTCACATATCTCTTTGGGCTAAACTCTTATTGCCTTGGTTATATATTCATGAAAAACAGATATGATTTTAGTATGAATGAGTATAGTAGCTCCCTGCTATTTTCTTAGGGGAGGAGAACTAGAACAGTTAGAAGTGTGGAAACTACATCTCTTTGGGGAAAATATTTCATTGCTTTAGATATTCATAGTAGAAAAATATTAATAATTCTCAATGTTATATTACAAAAATCATGGTGTTCTCTTTAAGAGTATTTCCTGCAACATCCCCCATGCACCCATTTTATAGTTATAGCATTGGATCAGGAGATGATGTTTGAGGTTCTTTTCCAATTGTTGCTCAATGGCCAATTGAAAGGGTGGATAACCCGGCCCGGCAAATATCAGAAATCTTATTTGATGATTGATGCAGCTTTGATAATTAGCACAGTTTTGTTATCTCAATAAATGGAATGTTTAATATATGAATAATTTGATGTGATTTACTTCATCAGTTTCTTCATTTTTGCATGTGTTAGTGTAATTGAAATTTCCTTTTTGAAGAACAACAAATAGTAGTGTTGAAACTCAAATATTTTGGAGAAAATACATTCCAATGCATTGAGTTTATATTAAAGGGGCAGTAGCACGTTTTTTGATAATTTTATATTTTAAATATTTCACTGATAATTGTAAGTTAATGCTAAATGTATTATTTTGACAGTGCCAAAAATCTAATTACACAAGCCAATGATCCATAGTCAGAGGACAAAGTATGAAGATTCACATAAAATGCATCGGCGGCCATTTTTTGTGAACACCTTTAATTCATTTTGTGTAAGAAAAGGGAATCTCATGGCTAAACTTTACGTTATATATTTGAATTATTACTGTTTCATTTAGTTTAGATACATTGTCTTTCAATTGGAACCATTAATTTTAATTTTCCTGACATCACCTTATATTCCCCCTAAAAACGTGCTACTGCCCCTTTAAAGGTAGTTTTATGTAGTTGGTTCGATCTAGTTTAGAATGTAGTTAAAGATCCCATTTCAAAGTTGAATGAACCTCAACAATCCAGTAAAGGATTTTACGCTTTTGAGGATGTGAAAAATCTATTTTATTCATAGTTCTGACTGTTGATAAATATAATGAATTTTAGCATTACCAAGACGTTATTATATATACACCCCATTAATCTTGAGATATATGTGAAGATAGGTGTGAACCTGATTGGGTATTAGTCACTGTGGCTGATTACTTTGATAAAGACGAGCAAGAAACCTATTAGGGCTTGATCAATATACATCAGATTTGCCACACCCCTATGATAAATTTCTTGTACTTTTCGTTGATTGTCAATCAAAACTGTCAGGGTGTGAAATTAACGATTCTGAGATTCTAATGATATGGAGACTACAGAAACAAGAATGGATATGTTTAAATATTGTTAATATGTAGTTGTATTACTGTTAGTATGAAATTATTAAAGATTTTCATAAAAAGCCAATTTCTGGATATGTTTAAATATTGTTAATATGTAGTTGTATTACTGTTGATATGAAATTGTAAAAGATTTTCATAAAAAGCCCATTTCTGATATTGTACATTACTTACTTAATTCAGGTGAGAGAAACCATCGTTATTGAAGTTGTTTCAGAACATTTTGTTCAGGTGATCAATATATGAATTGTCCGGAAAATATTTATTGCTTTTGATTGTCGATTCACTTTATCATCAGCCACTGCTGTATACAGATTGATGATAGATAGCTGTGGAATATATTAATATGGATAACACTCTATCGGGATGCTATCATTATTGAAGACAAATTAAATTGGTGAAAATACTTATTGGTTTTGGCCATGTTATTAAAACGTTTATATCTATAAAAAAAATTGCAATAAATTGGATAAAAGTTTTTTAAAATCTTATTTCCGTTTAGTATGACTGATTTTTTTTATCAATAACACAGACATCCAAAGTTGATAATATATTGGAATTCATTGTAATAAAAATGCAATTATTTTATATATGAAATGTGTAGGGAAAAAACACGCTCTTTTGCTGTACAGTACCAGTCATTGCCAAATAATATTTATATGAATGTAAACAGAGTCATAAAAGATTTCTGTTTAAACACATTTTTGACACAATCTAATATAAGATTTCTTTAGGATACTTGTTTGTTGCTTTTGTAAGATGAAGTTTGCAGTTGTGACAACATCCACATAAGCATAACTTATTAGCATGTTATTCCTAGCCCTTAAATTGAAACAAGATATTGTAGACCCACGAAGGCTACACTTTTGTAGCAAATCTAGTCTGTTGTTTCTGAAAATGAACAGCTTTGTTTAGCTCCTTTCTTTTTAATACTAAAAAGATGCATTTTAATTGAATTTTCATTTCAGAGACTAAAATTTAGTCAATATGAGCACCACTCTGACAGGTCATCTATCCCCCTTTTTGAAATACATTGAACTAAAATAACACAAATTCTCAAAAGTCCTCAAGATAACACTGATAAGCAAACTACTGCTCTGGATAAATCGTAAATCAAAAATATAAATTTTATTTAATTTTTTTTTTAAAATGAAAAGGAAGAAAATAAATAAACTGACTAAAATCAATTTCACATCCAAATGAAGAATATAGTGTATCCCCTTATCAAGATAAACTGAAATCGACATCCCTGAGATTGTTAATCAAACCACAACAGACCTTAGTGTACCAACAAACTCTACCAGAACTACTGCATTATTGAAGGACTGTCTGATCAGGTATGCAAATCAATAGGACAACCAGGTAGACATTCAGGTAAGTAAATATGTAGGTTAACTTTACCTGAGAGATCCCTACTGAAAATACCTGGCATAATGCCATTGTTCAATGTCTTATTTTCATCTTCAGGGTGGAATTCTTTTGTTGTGTCGACCCGGGTGGTCTAAGCTACGAAAGTAAACTGTATACTCAATGTAAATACGGCAAAAATATTGTTTTAATATGAGAAAATACATATGTATGTATATGGGTATTTCTCATGGATTTGGGTTAAAACATGAAATATAATGTTTGTATGAAATATCTGTTGTTGTAAATAGATGTTGAGTGGATATGTTATTTTTTTTTTAAGTATTAAAATGCTCATAATAAGAAAGATCAGAGATTGAAAATTCACAATTTTGTCTTAGTTTCTTCAAAATATACATTTGTCATGTACTATTAGGAAGATCAACACATACCGGTACACAATTTATTTGTTATTTTATTGCTATTTTTAATCAAACAACTACAAAATATGCTCATTAACAATGTTGTAATGATAATGGCACATTCTCATTAATCATAATCCTCATCACCATTACCATCACCATTACCATCAACTTCACCATCATCATCATCATCATCATCATCATCACCAACACCATCACAATCACCTTCATAAACACCAAGTATCATCATTTAATCTTGATATATATGTTTAAAATGATATATTCAATGCATTTAATTATATAAATGTTACAAAGCAATAACTGGAAAATGAGGAGAAAAGATTTAAATCAAGATTGAAAAAGTTCTAACCATTTCCAAAACATCTTAAAGTATTTAAGACCAGGATGTCTAAACAAGGTAAGTATTTTCTACTTATCAAGGCCACACAACCTGTGTTTTTCTGGTTGCTTGGAAACAGAAAAACAATAATAGAGACTTCCATCAAATATTGATCTACAATGATTTACATAAGTTTCTCTCTCCATTCCACTAGACTACGCAGTTTATTGACGTCATCATCGTAAACACCTTTTTGTTACTTATGAGTTATAACTATTGATTATAGAATAATAAAGTGTAACATGTGTTAATATGTCGTACGGAAATATTTGATCTGGTTTTTCATTACCATTCCTTTGGTACATCCTTTGTAAAGGAACTAAAGTAAATATGCATGTAAGATTAAAGAATCCAGGAGTATGATATGGATTTAGGAAACATAGCATATTCATATTTGATCAGTAAATGATTCTCTGTCAACATGATTTGTGTTCTATTCTGTTTGAGAAAACTGGCTTAACACCTATATTGGGAATGATTTATATTTCGTACAAGAATTGTTAATCAATTTTATAACTCTCTCATTTGTAATCTAACTGAACTAAAGTTTTATGTCCAATCCTGGAATGTTCTTTCGTTAACAAGTTGAAAAATCTGAAATTGAGACACTAGGATTGTTTTTAGGCTTTTCAATAAAGCAGCTAAAGTGATGTGACAGAAAAAAACAAGGTTATAAATTATGGAATCATATTTTTGTCAATTACACGATCTTAGGATTCAGTCATGCCAAATATGATCATGAAATGGATTTTCGGACTTATTTTTTTTTACATTGATAGTTATATCAACTAATGCATATGTGTCAGAATTTGACCTATAATTCCTTGATGAATGAGTGAGTAAGTTCTTGTTTTACGCCGCTTGGGCAATATTTCAGCCATTGATTCATCCTTGATGAAACTGTCCCTTTAAGAGAATCAGAAGTCAGGTCTCGAAAACTATAACAGCACTTGAGCATGATAAAACAATCACAATATCACAACATGTGGTTATGATTTGACACCCACTTGAGGTAAGAACTGTCCAGATAAGATTCTCGGATCTGTGACCCGTTGATAAGGAAATTAGACATGACCTTGTAAGCCATGTTGTGTTTGACAGGGCCAGGGAGACAAGATAGATTTGTGTTGGTCTCCAAATACTTGATGGGTGAAAAGCCTTGTATTCAAACATGCTGTTACAATATGAACCCATCAGCTAAACATGCTGTAACAACATGGACACAACAGATCAACAACATCACAGTTGTAATCCATGAATCATCGCTCTCTGCTATGGCAAGACCATTGTCGATGTTTACATAAATTTTCATCTTTTTATGTCAGTATCCATGAAAAAAATGTTTCGTAACAATTGCAAGTGTCTCTTTGAAAATGGGGGATAATATTTGTTTGAAACAAAACATTTCAATGCTTTAGCTGCTTAAAGGTTGATGCCAAATCATTCTGTGTGCCTCTTTACAGGATTCACATTTAATAAACCTTGAATTGACAATTCTTCAGATAACTTGAAAGAATATCCTGATAATGTCTTTGAAGGCATAACCTGAATCAGTTTAATTTCAATATGACACATTTCAACAAACATAATTTTATTAAAAAAATATTGATATCTTCACCTTTTTATACCATTTTATCCACACAAATATACACGTAAACATTCAAGACCAAATATTTTCTTAAGATAAACATAATCATGGTATGGGGAAAAATATTTTGTTCAAAGTATGCCTTTTATACCAATAATTATAATGAATAATAGTAGAAACAATAAAAACAATATATTTTTGATTGAAGTTATACTATGAATTTGAAACTTAAGATCCAAAAAGCGATAAAGAGGATTTATGTCTGCTAGGTTATTATGGAATGTTGAGGAAGGGAGAAGAGTCCTGGTATTGTTCACATACAATGACGGAAGCTGCATAGTTGTGTAGCCTCTTAAACAACGAGTGAGATATAAAGATTATTGCACTCATTGTGTACGCGTGTCGCTATTGACGTCACACTAGGATGAGACAAGGATATAACCTTTCTCTATGCTTTTTTAAATAAATCTTTTAGTTTATGGACTTCAGGTTTATCAACTTGGTTTTAGTCTTCTTGATCTATGGAAAAGGACTATATTTATGGATGACAACTTCTTTATTTATAGAGTGTGACGTTTATAATATATATAATGCCACTCGAAGAAGTTGATCTGTGTAACCTTTGAAAAATAAGTTCTTAATCTATATATGTAATTTTTAGTAAATTTGAGTAAAAAAAGTAACTTTTCAGTGATGTTTTATTTCAAATACCCAATTTAAAAAAATTTAAGTTACAGAAGAGATGTGCTAAATAACAATTAATTTTTAAAAGCTATTGTAAAACTCAGTCCTGTTCGTAAAATGAAAATTTATCAAGCCAGTTGATGCATTCTTTCAGAAAGATATACCCCGGTAGGCCAAGGCATCTGTAAGTTTTAGTCATATTATCCACTTCTACTACTACAACATATTTCACATCATGCACATAAGAATTTGTAGTCATTAAGAACTGCAAGAATGTTTAAATCTCAGATTAGAATTCAACATTGACCATATTTTCCTCATTAGAATTAACATTTTATCATAATTATCACATGTGTCCAAAATCCTTTTTCCTGTGGAGCAATTAACGTGAAGTCACATCTTCTCCGCTATACGAGGAAGTCCCTCTTTATAATTAGAGTTAAGTAATGGTGTTAGGTGACTTATTTCCCCATCAGTGGCAAGGCTATTTCCTTGGAGCTTATGGTTTCCATATTTCTTATGAGGGAAGTCTGGATCTCAACTTTACCATGAAGATGGAAAAAAGTTTAAATCAAGACTTCAGGAAATGTCTGTTTTTTCAATTATTGATTTGATATATAGAAGAAGAGAGAATAAACATCTGAAGATTGATATTTATGATATTTATGCATAGAAATATAACTGTTTTATGAAGTATTTGGAAAAGGTTTTGGGAAATGTGGAAGTGCAAACTGAACTTGCTATTAAACAATAAGGACAATTCTTATGGATGAACTTCTTTATTCTATTTAGACATAGATTCTGATTAATCACTTGCTTTACAACGAAATTAGAATCCATGTCAAAACTTCACTTACACAGAATAAAGAAGTTGTTCATTCATAAGAATTGTCCTTATCGTTCATCACACCAACTTTTAGAATGCCAATAAAAGAAGTGAACTTGCTATTAAAAGATTATCAGGCATTTGGAGTGGTGAAAATAACAGCTTTGTCCCGTCACGAGACGAAAAATTAATAAATGATAGATATAAAATAATAAATTGCAAAAATACATATTTATCAATCTGGCAGCATTTCTACTTGTACAAAATAAAAGGTCTTTTCAGCAAGTAAATCAAGGAATTTCACTATAACCAAGGCCATCTTCATAAGTTCTTTCCCATGTTTACAAGGGTTTGTCATAAATTCCTAATTTACCCCTACTAGACCCTCCCACTCTTATAAAGCACTAGATGGAATACAATGAGTACAAGTTGTATGTAAACATGTTACTATCAGCTGTTGAGTGGTAGTCTATCTGAATACAATGTCTATTGTCAACCCACTTCATTAACATTGAATGGTACAGATGGACAATCTGGTTTATCACGGGAAAAGATGTCACCCATTTTACGGGTTGTTTGCTATAGAGATTAATACTATAAAGGATATAGAATTTCATAGGAAAATGAATTGATATTTTATGATTGAAAGATGGTAATGAAGGTTTAGATTAATAAATGTTGGTAATTAATTTTTTGACAATCCTTTTTTTATCACCTGAAAATATGTTGCCAATTGTTTAGAGTAAAATAATTGTAATGTTACAGAATATAGAATTTGGTGAAAAATATTTTGTTATGCCAGTATATCAGAGATGTTTTATGAGTATTTGAAAGATAGAGTTATTGAGGGTATAAAGATTATTGATGTGGTTAATCACGTTTTTGACCATCCTCTTTTTATCACCTGAAAATATGTCACCCATTGCCAATTGTTTGGAGTTTATAATATAATGAAAAACAATCTTGCCAAATGAAGAACTGATTTGTCACCTGTTGGTTGGTTTGAAGAAATCATTTGGGGATCAATTTAAGGTCATTTTTAGTTATCATATGCCTCAGTGATTTGTTTGTTATACAGATGGAAGAATTTGTTTGTTTCAGAAGTTATTTATTTTGCTGAAATTTGAATTAGAATCTGGTTTGTAGAGGTAAGGTGATGTGGTGTTTAACGCCGCTTTCAAGAGTATTTTACTTATATCACGGCTGCTAGTATTATTGCAGGGAGAAAGCACGTAACACTATTGTGGCTATGCATTGCGTGAAACCTGCAATCATCGGCTGGAACTAGCAACCATGTGTGGTACTGCACTGAAATTCAGTGTAGCATTGCACCCAAACCCTACTGCGTGTAGAACAGTTCTATACTGCAGACAAAGTTGCCGAGCCCCTGGCGGTATTGGAAACCACGGACCTCTTGATCCATAGCCGAATGTGCTAACCACTGCGTTACCCGCCCCCTGGTTTGTAGAAATCAAGGTGACTGAAAGTGCAAGAAATAATGATATGTGAATCATTCCACATGTTACTGAAAAATTACCAGATAGCTCTCACTTGTTCTGCCTATCTATTGTAAAACATATATATTTGATTTTATGAATTATTTGATCAAATGAATCGTTGATTTCATTACTCATATCATTTTTGTGTTATGTATCTAACATCATATCAGTTAATGGAGCGTATTTTGTAAAATTTATTGTTACTTTTTTGTGATATATTGAAAGCATAATTTGGAATTTAAAGATATTCATTCCATTCTCAAATTCATGTCATTTTTATTTAGGTTCTTGTTGACATATTCAATCTAAAATATATGTTATATGATATAGGATAAATAATCAATGATATTCAATCCTGATTATATCAGCCAGGTAATTTACTTAACATCAATATTGGTCAAACAAAAAGTAAATATGACTTTAAAATATTATAAGATGATATCCTATTGTTGTGTCCAAACAACAGATGTCAGTTGTTGTTAGTATTGTTCACTGAAATGATAGTATGTGCAGGAGTCAAACATGATCTTTCCATTACAGAGGGTTATAATCATCAGACTATTTGTATGTAAGGCAAAGTGGATGTTTTGGTCATATCAAAGGCATGTCTTTGCATGCTTTGTCATATCTGATACCTCAAAACATGTCTGCATGACCTTAGGTTTGACCTGTAAATGATAAAGGGATTATGATGATAATTTGATATTTAGTTGATGATAAAGAAAAGTATAATTTCTTCAAATTCCCTTAAAGGTGTTTCCTGGTTATTCATTTACTGGGTATTGTGCTGCAAATGGATGAAATTATTTCCTTTTTTCAAACAAAAATACCAAATTGAATGGTAAATAGAAATAAATGTGTGATATTTACATATTTCAATTTATGATAAATTATCACCATTCAAAAGAAGCTTTTACCGCTCTGTGAATCTGAAATGTAGACTGGGCCTATGGCCTACACTGCAAAGAAATGAGGAAATGTTGTAAAGAAGCTTATCATCATTTTATGAATACATAACATTGTTATTTATTACCAGATGATATTAAACAGGTGAATACAAGGCCAGCAATTTTTAAGTTAAGAATAACAACTTTTGTTTAAGTCAACAATCCTGAACATCTACCTGATCTATGTATACTATCAAAAGGCTCTTTAGGACTTATGTTATTAAAAATAAGAATTGAAATGCTGTATTCACAATTTGTTAGCAAGTAAGAGTTTCTCATCTGTGGCGACAGAGTTCCCAGGGGTCAAGATGGGTCGTCTATTAGTAAACACCAGAGAGAAGGGAGTTGTTTCTTCAGTGCAGAGTAAGATATTTTTGTCATCACATCTTTGGACAAAGACGACTTCTGAAATACTAGACAGAGATGGACATTGTTTGTTTGTTGAACAAAAGACGCCAATTGGATAAAAAGCCACAAGATAAATCTAAACAAAGATTACTGTCGTATTATGGCTGTAACCATGTGAAGTGAAATGTAAGTGCAGAAACTGGTTAGTAAAAGTCATGTCATAGTTAGTTTAGAAAGCGTGATTTAGGTCATTTATTCTTTTTTTAATATATGGTCAAAATATTTTAATAATTATTTTGATTATAATTATAATGACTTAGAGGATACTCTACAAAACTAAATAATTTTAGAGAATTTGCTGTTATTGAAATGAAACATTAATTTATAAAGTAGTTATATTTCCATTAATCAGAATAATAAATAACTTAATTTATTTCATTAGAAAATTGCAAAGTTGTTAAAAGGTTTCCTTTTAATGTTTTCTTCAATTTGAAGCTTTACAAGAACAAATCACAATGGTTTGAAAATAAAAAAGTTCTTCAACCCAATCTAATGTTTTACTCAGCTTTTACACTTTCTCTAACCTTTGCTACAAATTGACTCTTTTAATGTCAAGTTATTTTCCTCAAGTAAGACTTTCTTGAAACCTTAACACAAGGATTACTTTTGACATTTCATATTAATCTTAAGATAAATTGCTTGTTTAAAGATAAGCCGTAGGTTTAAATCTTGGTCTTTTCTCATTTTCAGGAGTAAATTTATCTTGTATATAGTTCGTTTAAAAATCATTTTTCAGAAACAAAACCAATGTCATATCTTTCAATTGTGCACATGTGCAAATATAATTTTGCTAAGCTACTGATTGATATTTGGTTTCTTGTTAGTTTTAAAACTTTAATCTATTAAGAAATTAATAATTCAGAGAGATACTGTAATAACTTCATATTAATATTTTATTTTAGGAGGCAAAGAAAGCTAAAATAGCTCACATTCCTGGCTTCAAGACAAAAAGGATACATAGAAGAAAACAATCAAACACAAAAAAGCATAATTCAGAATGATTATTGTAAGATATATGCCAAAATCCCCATTACAGTACGGATAAAAAGGGCAAAATAGCTGACATTCCTGGCTTAAAGACAAAAAGGAACAAGATACACAAAGTTTACCATATAGAATGCACTTAGGCACCTTATAAGCAGAAAGTCCATCCTACAGAGACATTGTCAATATACATGCTCTCATAAGCACAGTAACTACAGTTGCTTCTTCATGTTGTCAATATTTGCTGTGCTTCATGGTAAGAGGGTTGCTTCCAGAGGTATGGAAGCAATTCTACATATTTAACATGCAGGGGTAGAACAAAGCACATTTGTTTTAGGCAATTTGCAGATATCCAATGAAGCAATCAGGCTCAACAGAAAATAATTGGCTTCCTTTGAGAACTTTTTCCATATATAGATTTTGATGTACATCAAATTTATTTATAATGCAATGAAAGTATGTAAATGTATACAACAGTAAATCTATCATATATAATTTGTTTTCATTTTAGAAATTTTGTAGCCAATTAAGATTTGATTCTGTGATAATATAACCTTTTAATACCACCTTATGCAATTAAAATGGTTACATTGCAATGATGATTCTTCCATAATAGTTTTCTATTCAATAGAGCTATACATTTTTTTACACACAATTTCTCAAAATTGTATGTGCTGTATAAATCATTTGATTTTGGTAATCATTTAAACATCTTTACAATAGTTCTTTTAGAAGTCTTCTCAATATTGGACTTCATAGAAACAATGTTCTCTGGCAAAATTTTACTTTGCAGATTCAGTGATATTTCATAATTTTTCATCATTTGAGAATATGTAATGGTATATCTTCACCAAAATTATAATGAAGAAATTTTTTTTGTCATAAAAAAAAGAATTCCACTTTTTCCTCATGTTGTGATTTAATCAACAGTGGCTCGTCTGTAGTAGGTAAAGGTCACAGGTTTAGATAACAAACTTTGTTAATTACCTGTGAATAATTGATACTACCTACCAACTACCTGGCATTGCTAGACCCTTTGATGTTCAAGGTGTATTTGTAGATGTTAGTTTTAGACACTGGAACTAATTAAGGTTTAAAAAGCATTGCATTTATTTTTAGTGATTTTACTTGCTGGCATGCAAGTGGATAAAAATTCAGAATATTTTTTGTATCAAAATGATTTTTTTTAGATTGTTCTTATTAATGGTATTCTTTTAAGGGTTTCAACTGATATTATTTAATTGTGTGGAATATACTTCTTGATTAAGAAAAAAGCTTTGAACAAAGTCAAAATTCCTAAAATCTTAGATTATCAAGGGTAGTATGCAATCCCAAACGTATATTACAAAATTCAACACATGCTAACTTTCCCTCTACCGGTGTATATATAAAACAATAAGTTCATTAGACAAAAATACATAGACTGTTTACCGTCAAAACATTTGAAGACTTTTATAAACTAAATATTTAGCTACTGAGTTACAAGTAACAACTCCTCTGGAATAATAATGAAATAAAGGTAGACAAACAGGTAGATGTTGAAGTTACATAATTAAATCAATTGATTTTTGATAAATCCTATTTCTGGTCAATTCTCAATTTACATCTATTGATGTGCGAATAGATATAAAAATAATTTTTCTTTTGTAGATATTAACGTTTCAAATATGACAAGTTAATGCAAATCAATATAACACCACATTAACCTTTTACCCTTGCAATCCCGAAATCAGGCTCAAGAACATATTTATTACTGATTTCTAAGGACTGAAAGGGTACAACCATTCTGGGAAACAAATCTGTGTTAAGTCCACTGTCGTCGTTGCACCAACGATGACCTTTATTGTCAGAGGTCAGGACTATTAGCTCAGTTTAAGTGTTATGAGAGCTCATCACGGAGTCATATACTGCCCAAAAATTCCGGGATCGTCATCCAATATACATAATAAATCTACCATATACACCCTGTGATTCCCAGTAGTTAAACATGTTCACACATATGAAATAGTGTGAATAGTATTTCAATGACTCTGTCATAAAGATTTATTATATACATTGATGATAATGATTTTTAAGTTGAAATGTTAAATTACTTGGTGAAGTGATTTGGGGGTAAATGTTGCTTTCAAGCGTATTTGACTTATATCACGGCTGCTAGTATTGTTGCAGGGAGAAAGCCTACAACACTATTGTGGCTAGTCAATGTGGTGAAACCTGCAAGCATCGGCTGGAACTAGCGAACCATGGGTGAAATTGCGCTGAAATTCAGTGTAGCCTTTCTCCAAACCTTACTGCATGTAGAACAGTTGTCTACTGCAAAATTGCAGAGCTCCTGTTTGATATGTTTAAAACTGTGCTATAAGTTATGATCTAACAGTGTTTTACGAGTAGAGTCATTTGACTAACAGAAGCCAAATATTTCTTCGTGTTTCTTGAATAGGTTTCTGATAGCAAATATCTAATGACTTTCATCCATTAATTATTTACATCTAATCACTACTTAATCATGCTCTGTACATTAACCTTGTTTATTGTTAACTACCCATTTACTTAAACAACTTCTTGTAAATATATCTATTCCCTTATTCTATGACATGTATCACTTGCTGGAGAACAGCATTAGTATCTATACCAAAACGTGACAAAACTTGAAAAAAAGAAGTTGCATATCCATTAAATTGCCTTCACCTTTTTCATAATCTTAACTTCTAGAATGCCCATCAAAGAAGTCATTAATCATTTGTGTAATAGAAAATTCAAAATATTAGAATTTGGTTCAACGTCATAAAATATTTTTTCTGGAAGGTTTTGACGTCATTAGGGAACTCTTTAGTCCTAAATGAAAATTTTAAAGTTAAATATGGAACCACTCATGCCCTGAAAATAAGACCTTTATAATGTCATAAACAATATTTACAATATTTGTTGATATCATCTTTGATTTGATTTTTTCCGACATAAATTTTTATACTTTTTTTTCATAAGAACATTGAAAAATTAGAAGGTAGCCTTTATTATTTGCAAAATATTTTTTTATTACTGTTTTTTTGCTCTTATTGAGGGAAGATATTTATATTGATGATGTCTTCTGTGTTGTTGACTGCTGTGAAGTTTACCTGTTTACATCTACAATGCACTAGGTCACACTGTAGGTAATTGTAGGTTTGTACATACATCCAATCAATAATCAATATCACTGAACCAGATTGTAGAGGTTGAGTGGAAACTTGGTAAATAGGAAAAAACTTTAAATTTAGGTTAATTGTTTGGTACAAGCAAAGTTTTTGTTTATGAAAATAAACAAAATATAGTGATTATCAATTTTATACAAATATTAAATATAATTGAATATTGACATCTATTTTATTAGAATATGAAATAAAATATATGTATGTAGAAATATCTATCGAGAAATGAAAAAAAAAATCCATTCCCTTCCATATTCCAATTACATAGAAAATAATCTATAGAAGTTCATTATGATCTTGAGTTATGGTTTATCACTGCTTGGGCACTATTTCAGCCATTAGCAGTGGTCATTATGACTTTAACAAGTTTCAAAACTTCCTTTAAATTCCTGTATCAAACACAACATACTGATAATTCTATATCTTCTACTGACATCATAATATATATGTCATTTGCTCTTTGTTTCTTATATACCTTTGAATGAAATTTGCTGCCACATGATTCATTGATTATGAAATGAAGGGCATAGATGTCATTTATGATCGACATTAATGACAACATAATACCAGACAAAGATATCTCTGATTTTGTAATGTGGATTTCATGATGACATATCTTTATAATAAGGATCCATTATCAATCATTTCGGTATAGTCTTTTGTTCTTGTGTCAAAGATAGACTAAAAATACTCTGGGAAACGTAATTGGGCTCATTTGCATCCAAAAGTTTCATGTAAATTATAGTCTTTATCTCCGAGTTATAATGATAAAGAGATGATGTTTGACTCTGAGCAATTACTTTCCTTTCAAATGTTAAATCCAAAGATATTTGGATCCTATTTTTGTTTTTAGGAAAACCTTGTACAAGAAAACAAGAGAAAAGTATTTTAACTGTTAAAAAATAATGAGTTTTATGTTCAACAAAGGAAGATGAATTGATAATAACTAATCACTTTGGTATGTAAGGAGAGGTAGAAAGATGGAGAAATAGATAAAGTATCATTCTTATGCAGCAGACAATAGAAATAAACATGAATATCTTAATTATGAGAAAGAATTAGATTTAAAGACTTGCTTATTGTAGATGTATCTCGAACATTTAAAAAAGTCAGTTAATCTAAAAGTGAAGTCTAAATTTCAGTTCCTTTCAAAATATCCATGTTGTGATTATAACTAATGGCAGTAAAAACATCCATTAGTTGCCATTTACAATGAAAACATAAAAATTTAGATGAATCAAGACAAATTTTTTAAAAAAATGTCAAAAAGTCATTTCATTAATGTTCATTTTCGAATGTCAGATTTTCATTATCCGATGTCGGTAATGTGTGTTCTTTTCCCCTCAAATGTCAAACCATAATGAAGCCAGAAGACTGAATAGCAAGCAAACAATGCTTCCTACACGTAGCGCTAAACAAGCTCATTTCGGTCTGTCAGGAGATTCAAACCAAAGTCACATGATGGCCGTTATGCACTACATTATGCCACATTAATTCACCATCGAAAAGTTCAGCTTGGTATTTGAAAGTTGTTGAAATTACTGTCAGTGTAATGTCATAGACGTTCCCAGACTAATTCATGCTGTAGTGTCCATTTCAGCGATGTGGATTTCATCGTCGATTTCAAACAGCTGATAAACGACATCCACAAGGGATGATGAGGCTTTTGTCCTGTGAAATATGTTATCAGAATGTTCTATGATGGTGGGAAGACCTCTATGATCTGAGAAATATTCTCATGCAGAGGAGTTATTCGTGTTTAGCCAAGAAATTGTTGTGGTACCTTCTCACAATTCTTTTCCTTTCTGAATGATTTGAACAAGATTCAATTAGGACACCTATTTATCAACTCCAAAGAAATGTACCTGAAAGAAGTCCTGCAGATCACAATGAAGGATTTTATGGAGCAAGGGAATTGCAAATAGATTCAAAACAGTTTCTATTTCCATGTTGATTTCATGCCGGCTGATAAGGCGTCATTTAACTTCTTTGACCTTAACTTTGATGACAGGGGTTTAATTTTCTGCTGTCAAGTTGGCGGAAGGAAGACATTATCACTTACTGAAGAGAAGATTTCAGGATAAGAAGAACCCGAGCCTGCTTCAATCCAAATGGTTTTATTGAGGAGCCCAGAATCAGGGAATCTGAGATGTCCATTTGGTGCAACTAGTTCCAGCGACTTCTTCATAGTGTTTTCGGAGTTATGGTGAAACCCTTAAAGCATTGCAGTTAAAAAACAAGAACTTATTTGTAATGTGTCAAGTGATGCATTTTTCCCCAGGAACATGTGAATGTGCATTTGGTGCAACTAGTTCCAGCGACTTCTGCAAGAGTTATGGGGAAACCCTTAAAGTGAGATTGCTAAATTGGCACTATAGTTGCGGTTCAAAATCAAGAACTTATTTGTAACGTGTCAAGGGATGCATTTTTGCCCAAGGAACATGTGAATGTGCATTTGGTTCTAGTAGTTCCAGCGACTTCTTCATAGTGTTCTAAGAGTTAAAGTGAAACCCTTTAAGTGAGATTGCTAAATTGGCACTAATTGCAGTTCAAAAACAAGAACTTATTTGTAATGTGCCAGTGGATGCATTTTTTCTCCAAGAATATGTGAAATGTGCATTTGGTGCTAGTAGTTCCAGTGACTTCTTTATATTGAATATCCAGATTCATAGTGAAACACTTGAAGTAAAAAGCCTAAATTGACACACATTACTGTCTTCCCTTATTCCTTCGATAACAAGATCCAGTGTCTATGTGTCAAGGGATGGATTTTTTCTCCAAGAATATGTGAAATGTGCATTTGGTGCTAGTAGTTCCACAGACTTCTTCATATGGTCTGTCGAGATTCATAGTGAAACCCTTGAACTGAGAAGGCTAAATTGACACGCATTGCAGTTTACCCTTATTTGTTCAATTACAAGAACGAGTTGTTATGTGTCAAGGGATTAATGTTTTTCAAGAAACTGAAGAGAATTTCTTGTTTTAGATGAAATGTGTCAACTCTGCTACCACTGAGTTTGTTAATGGAGTAACCGAGAGTCAATTACTGAATGCTAGGACAGTTAGTTACAATATCATTACATTGCTGGAGCTTCAGTGACACATATTAATGGGAATCTTGTCGGCCAATGACGTGTGAAGAGCTCTGGTAGCAACGGAACGGAACACATTAACTCACTTCGGCCCGAGATCAGATTCTGTTTGTTTAGAAAGGAAGAGTCTCCTGTAAGACTGTGAAGAAAGTCTCCAAGATTTAAGTTGGGACGTTGACTGTTTGTTTCCTGCAAGGCACAAGTAGACAAGAATTTTCTTTGGATTTGTGATTCTCTCTGGTTCATCTGGATTTGAGAATATTGTTTCCAAATTTGAGAATATTGTTCGCAGATTTGAGAATATTGTTTCCAGATTTGAGAAGATTGCCTCAAGATTATATTTGTGATGATCTTGAAAATCTAGGTTGGTGGGGATACAAAAATTGTGATTGGCTCCAGAGTTGGTGTGTTCTCCAGATTTGTGATCGTCTCCAGATTTGTGATTGTCTCCAGATTTGTGATTGTCTCCAGATTTATATTGTCTAGATTTGGTGTGTTTTCCAGATTTGGTGGTATATTCCAGATTTGATGTGTCTTCCAGATATTGGATTGTCTTCAGGCATTTTATAGTGGTCAGATTTGACAACCCTTAGTTTTTGTGTTCTAATGATCAAACTTGTTATATTTTCTTCAAATTTTTTCCATATCTTATATATGTTATAAGCTTAAGAATTCTGCAAATTTGTGGCATTCTTAAAGATTTATGAAATTGTCCAGTCTATATGTTCTTATATTATATTCTTCTGGATTGAGGGCATGAATCTTCTATATTCAGGGCATACTTCAGGTTTATTGAATTCTACAGATGCAGTCTTATTCACTTTGGGATTTCTTTGGATTGGTAATATTATTCAGGTCTTTAATAAACACGTTCTCCAGATTTGATATCCTCAAAATGAGATTTCCCATGATTTATGGATTGTGTTAATGTCTATCGATTATTGGATTTACATATCCTCATTTATGACTTTGTCCGAGCTGATTCCTGAATAACAGACAGTCTTCATTAATTTACTGGTTCAGAGGAAAATTCTACTTTGGAGAAAGAAAAGGCTGCACTGTTATATACAGACCATTTTTATGAGAATAATTTAAGTGTGTGACCCAAACACTGAAAAGGAACTTGCTGAATCGTCAAATGGATTTCTACGGTTCTATTTCAGAAATGTATTTGACCTTTCATACTCGATGTGAATATCGTCAATTCCAATCAGACAGAATATCTTATGGCTTCACAACAATTTGTTAAACTCAGGTTGTGACTAGAGTATCGTCAAGTCAACTACAGTGACCGTCTCCTTGTAGAGACTTTTACTGCTGTGATTTGAAATTTTCATGTTGGTATTTGAACAGTTCAGATTTCTGCTGCAATAAACTTCAAGAATATACAAGAACTTCTTATTTCAAAGAGATTGTGCATTGACTACTGGAGAGTCACTTGTGTAACTTATTTGTGATTATAAGAGATTGTGCATTGACTTTAGGAGAGTCAATTGTGTTACTCAATTGTGATGGCTCACCACGGAGAAAGAGTTGTGCTTCATATTTTCTATGTACCAGATGCTGATGGCAATCCAGTGGTAAGAGATTGAAATAATTTACTTAGAATTTTAGCCATTTTAATTCTTATATAGAAATTTGACCGTTTCATGCATAGAAAGTTGTTTTTGAAGAGTTGTCTTGTTCAGTTGAATGTTTTTAGTCCCTCCACAAAGGCTACTCAATTGTTTCCCATGTAACTTCTGTAACAAGTGGGACATATTACTAAAATTATTAAATTATTATTTATACTCAGTTAAAATTGTTGAAAGTTTTTGTATGTATCAAGTCCTGCTCTGTGTTTGATTGAAGAAGATTTCCCTTTTAGGTAATCTAATCTTGTAATCTTATCTTATCTAAGTTCTTTCAAAATCCTATAGTGACTATATTCTTGCAACACAGTTATGCATACAGTTTTTATCTTTATCAAATCAAATTTATCTCTTCAATTGTTCCAGCAAGATACATGTGTGTATCACACAAATGAAGGGACTCTAGTTTTTTTCAGCAGTCAAGACAACAATCCAAAGGCGGATATTGAAACAGTTGCTGAACGCTTAATTGATCTGTATTTAAAGACCTTAGAAAGCTTCCACCTGTAACAGAGTTTACTAGAGAAGAAATGAATTGAGTAATCTAGAAGAGAATTACAGTTGTTAGTGCTTGTTTCTTCATTTTCAGTTGCCTCCATGCACAGTTAGCCACAATAAGCATGCACTTTTACAGCTATCATGTTTAGAAGTTGATCTGTACGTGAATGTATATTATTTTTTATTTTATTTTATTTTTTTTTTATTTCCCATATGATGTTTACATGTACATATTCATAATGATACAGAGTTCATAGTTCAATAAAGATCCCATATGATGTTTACATGTACATATTCATTATGATACAGACTTCATATTTCCATAGAGTGAATGTATATTATATTGTAAACTGTTTATATATTATATTGTAATCTGTTACAGGTGACGTTTCGACTGTTGGAAGCAGAAAAGAGGAAGTTATCTGTGTTACAGAGAGAACTCGGCTTACACTTGAATGGTCAAGGCTTACAGAAGGTAGGATAATTGCTTACTTATTTATTTCTCATTCTTTTACTGATCATCAAAGGGCAGTATGTATGATTGAAGTCATTTCTCTAGAAGTTTTTCACATAAATGTTAGTTTATGCAATATGTTAATATCTTTAGAGGTTAACCCTATCATAACTGAGGCCGATAATCTGGGAATGAAGAAAAGTTGTTAGTGCATGTGGTCATTTTATTGTGAACGCCTTTTAGATTTTGAGTGAACTTAATTTGCTTATTTCAGAACTCTTATTGTTGATTTCATAAAATTAAATTGTCTTCCAATTTGCAACCTTTAATATTGAAGAAAAGTTGTAAGTGCATGTGGTCATTTTATTGTGAACGCCTTTTAGATTTTGAGTGAACTTAATTTGCTCATTTCTTATTGTTGATTAACATAACATGATATTGTCTTCCAATTTGAAGTTTATTAAGAAAACACAGTGCCTTTAATGGGTACAGATTATTCCCATGTCCATATATGGACTTGAAGGAAGAGTCCAAACTTTATTATATGGATGTAATAAGCGATTTCCTTATTGACTGGCTTGAGTTGTACTGGCACAATATGAATTAAGTCGCTAGGCAATAATCAAACCATAGACAGATTCTGTTAGTGAATATTGAAAAATGATTGATGTATTAATAAGTATTGTCCAATATTATGAATTAATTGTTCTTATAATGTCATCAGATTAAGTATCAAGTAACTCGATAACAGTTCTGATAAGCTTTCATATATGACAATTTTTTTTTAAAAACTGTAAGAATAATAAAATCTATTGTATTTGACTTATGTATTTTATTTAATTTTGAAAATTTGACTTTATAAAGTTGGTCAAAATGGGCCCTTTGCATTTGCTTCCTATCATTAAGATATTAAAGAAAGGTTCACTCATTTCATCACAAAATAGGTCATTAACCTCTTATTTTCCTCTGCAAAAATTCAGTGATATATCTGTTTTCATGAGAATTCTTAGAGGAAAAAATTGGCAACACAGATTATCATCCTTTCTACTCAAATTATGAAATTCTAATATTTTCAAACATTATGACTTACTTCCATGTTATATGAGATATGTGCGCATCCCACAGGTAAAGAAACTCTAGTCTCCATGTTAGTTGCAGTTCTAGACTGTCATTTGAGCATCATTGCTTATGGGAGAAATGAAATTGTTCATGTCTGTCATTGAAGAAACTGATTTAATGTAACAAAAGTTATTTGAGTAGATTTGAGTTTAGAAATCACAATCAGTAGACCTTTCAAATTCAAATCTACCATCTACTAAAATCATTTTTTTCCACATAATAATTATACATATTGTTTCTTGCATCAACTGTTCCATATTAATCAAAATTATGAGTTAAATGTTTTTTTTAGGTAATTAATGAATGTACAAGAATTTCTCTCAACATGTATTTTGGAAAGATGTTTATCCTATCTATCTAAAGTAGTTAAACCAGTTTTTGCATTTTCAATTTCCATGTATTGGAATTCTGGAAATAAATTATTAAATAATCTAGTTAAAATAAATTAGTTTTGGCATTTTTATTTCTCATGTATTTCATATTCTGGGAAGATATTATTAAGAAAAATGGTCATAAGTAATAAAGATACAGTAATCTTAGCATTTTTGATTTCCTTGTATTTTAACCCAAAATATCTCTCAACCCTCTTATCAATGAGGAAGATGCACAAATTCAACATTTCTTCAGAGATCAATACTTTGGGAGTGTTATCATCCCCTTATTTTCACCCTCCCAAATACTGGACATTGTCTTTTTCTTTCTTCACCTTTTAAACATTTTAGGTTTAGGCCAAGCCTTAGTGACCTTCCTAGATTTGGATCATAATCCCATGATCCTGTTCCTTTCAATTCTTCCTTCTATCACATCAATAAGATTTTTCAGCTTTATTTCGAAATTTGATAAATTCTATTTATGAAGGGGAAGTTTTCATAAAACTTGACTTTCAAAACTTATGGGGAAAACTGTGTCTATGTTTCAAATTCATTTAGCTTTTTGGCAGGTGTTATTGCCTATGTATGAAATCAATTTCTTCAGATGAAGAAAGGATTTTTAAAAAAGTTACTTTGGCTGGTCATGTAATGTCTTCAATGTGGAGAAAACTGTTGATTTTAACAGAGAGTGCTAGTTCAACTTTCAGGCAGTTTCAAAGTCATGGCAGCAAACTTTTTGATGAATTCTTAAAATGAATAAATAAACAACCTTGACTGTTAAAAGTGTCCATGTAGCATATCCATGCTCAGGAAAACTATGGTGATTACACTGACAGTGCCTCTTTCATGTTCATTTGTAGTTCAAAATTGAAAATGATAAAAAATAAAAACCTTTTAAAAAGGATTTCATGATGAAGTAGAGAAGTTGTGATGTTTCCATGTCCAGCGCCTGTTCCACATTCAGACCAACTGAAAGATTACCAGGATTATCCATGCCAGCAAGCATCATTGATCCCAGCATATCTAGCTGATGATCCATTGATCCTAACATACCAGGAACGTCCAGTTTTGGACCCTTTGACCCAGTCCTCCATTTCCACACCTTGTTGCTTCCTTGTTGCAAGAAGGTGATAAGCTGAGGGAATGTCTAATGGGGAGTCCAGTGGCGGGGCCCTAGGAGTTCACCGGTTGTTTCATCTCTTGCTTGGAACTTCCACTCCTACTCAAGACTTCCTGTTCCTCCCTGTTTGTGAAACAGGAAGTCATTTATTTTTGGAACTTGCCAATATTGTTCCTTCATGGTGTTGTAAAATTCTTGCCTTTCAAATATATTTTAGAGTGATTTTGACCATGATTTTGTTTTAGGGAAGACACTGAACAAAGGTTTTATTCTCTTATAAATTGAAATAATTTTTGAAATTTTCAACTTCATGATATTTTGGAATGATTGATAGATGACATGACAGTTTCAAAGAGATATTTTTTACAAATAAAAACAAAAAAGATCATTCAGTTTGCTCCACCTTTTAATATTGTAGTTACAAACATTACTTAAAACTAAAAGTTTCATCTTTATTAATATCATATTTGATGTTTGAAGACAAAATTTATTCAAATATTGACAGGACATTCCTTAAAACATGCTTTCACATTTGAACTCTCTCCAGAAAATAGTTATACAAGATGCCCAATTATCCAGAAAAACATTATTTCATCTTTGACTTAAAGTGTTACAACCATTCCATCGCAAAACATGAATAAGTTTTGCATTATTTATGAATTTTCTGCTTTCTGGAGTATTGATGTGTAATCTTAGTTGCCATGGGAATTCATTTTCAAATAAGCCCAATTTCATGTCTTTTGCAACAATATTACTCAAGATATTTGATATTCCCTGCTGTATTTCGTCTCTGCTTGTTAAAGAGCATGTTCAACTGACCTTTAGTACCTTAGGTAGTGGTGTTCCTACTTTCCATCTAGGTTCACAGTTGTGCAGACAATTCTTGATATATTTCCAGTACACTATTCACTACAAACATTTTACAAATTTACAGGTGGTTTTAATATGCCCTTAGCGTCAAAAGTTTATATAACTAGAAATGTCTTCAGGAATTTATCAATCAAAGAATCATAAATTCAAGGTCATCAAACAATCAACTTAGATAAGATAAGATAAGACTTAATTATCCTGGAGGAAATTCTTTTTACATCAAAACGGCCAAAACGGCACACATTGTGTTATAAACAAAACATCTCGTAAAGAATATTACACATCAATAGAAGCAACAGATAGCATACAGTAGCATATCTATATTCAGTGGATAACAGGCTGAATGATGTTAATACCTACTACTAGAAATTTCTAAACATTTATTAATTTCATAAATACTTGGTGGGATGAAGTGTGTCATATGAATTTTACGAAACGAATGTGAATTTTTGTATTAACCCAGCAAGAGCAAGGATTAAACACAAATATGCACAAGTTTTTTAAAAAACATATGACACATTTCCGAGAGTAATAATTTCTTTATTTCTGATTCTATTCATTTTAAATTTACTCTTAGAAATATCAAAGAGATGGGTTGCATCCCTTGCTACAGCCGGCTAGTGACGTCACAAAGAATGGTGTAATGACATCACAGGCTGAAAAATATGGGAACTCGAGCTTCAACAATCGTTGCTAGGCAAAAGTGATATGTGTGCTCGTATTACAAATATGTTGCTACTTATTTTCATCCCTATGGGAAATGATAATGCCTCTTTGCAGCATAGACCGTAAGATACGTTAGACCGAGATGGATTAAAAATTGTACCGTTATGACTGTCCATACCATCATAGAAACCAAACGATCAATTTCCTTAAACTTTATATCAATTGATTTGTTAGTCTTCAACCCCAGAGATGATCAATCAGCAAAGCCTGGATTATCAGATACTACAGAGTCCGCAATGGAAAGAAATTGAGTTTTCAATGAGTTGTGATTTTATGAAATTTATATAGACAGTTGAAAAATCCTATAAATATGTTTATTTTGATTTTTTTTATATCAAATTTGCACATATTTAAACATATACATGTTAAGTTAAATTTTTTAGATCATTAGATCATGAAAAACATATAATAAAATCTCAAAACTTGAGGACAAATGTGTCTCCTCCATAATTGTTTTATCATTTGTTAAAAAATGTTCTATGTCGAGATCTGCAAGATTGCAGCGCCAAACAAATCCATATTGTGCATAACCCTTCACTACACAGAAATATCCTAATTTAAGAATTTCTTTCATAACCATTTAACAACTGTTTCTAAGTTATCAATTCTTCTACATCTTTTTTACCAAGAAGATGCCAAATCTGCCCTAACATAATGATATTATTCTGTAACATTGCCAAACGATTAAAAATCTTTCAACAGTAATAGCTTTGTGCTGTTTATCAGTACCATATGCAAGTTTTATCTTCTCTTTGGGCATGTGTTTGTGTAAATTATCTACTTTCTGAGACGTTTAAGATGAAAGATAGGTAGGAATCATCTATATATTGCCACACAATAATCTAAATCTTTCTTCTCTTGATAAACCAAAAAGATTTTGTTATCTTTGTTGTAGGCATGTTGCAAAGAAAAAAATTTTTTTGCTTATTTCATTTCAGTTTGTTTTAAAGATGATTTTTACAAGTGGCTAGAATATTTGTTTCCTTTCAAAGGATTGCATTTCTAAAGTTTGTTTAATTTTTTAGATAATTATTTTTTAAATATAACGTCTGCTTATCATCCATTTCATTCTTTATAGGTACATACAATAACTGCGTCTTTTGAAGATCGGATGAGCTTGTTTTTGTTTTATTTAATTTGCTATCCTGAATTGATAGCTAACGTAATATTATTTTTCAAATTTTTTATTATTACTAATGGTAAACATAATATGTATACAAAGATAGAGATATTTATAATCAGTGTTATACACATGTGGTAATTCATTGACAGTGTCTTTGAAAATTTTAATAATTCATTATAAGAAAGATACCTCAAGCTATTTTCTTGATTTTTGCAACACAGCAAAAATATGTTCAGTAGTCTGTATGAATTATTGCCTGATGAATGAAACATGAGAATATGAAAATGATACCAGCTGAATGAAATGAAATGAAATTACCATCAGCTCACGATTGTTTTGATGACTGTATCTCTAATCAATATAGAAGTGCAAACTGAATAGTGCTGATATTGACGTGCTATCGATTGTGCATATTACAGCAGCCTGACATAAAACACACAGCACACCTGCCACATGTTGCACTCAGAGCTGAAATAGACGACACATCCCTGTGTCCTTGTCACAGTGACTCATACATAGTTAATTAGTTAGGCTTCGTTACTGAGAAATAGACATATGTTAATGACACATCAAGGAGGAAATTGACATGACGAATAGGTCTTTTGAAATCAACATAAGAATGAATATATTGTGTCAAACGGGTTGTATGAGATTGAAGTTAGTTCCTCAAGTTAAACATGAAAAAAGGCTTTTTTGTCATAGAGGAACAATAGAGTGATTGATTGAGAAAGATTTCAGATTTTTAACTGTCAAATATTCTTTCAAAGAAAGTTGTGACTTGAAATGTGTTTGATAATGTTGTAAGCGTTCTTTTCCATTTTGATTTATATTTCTCGAACAGGTTTATTGAATAAAGCTTTATGTAATAGTTGATATAAGTATATACATATATATTTTGTTCATGATCATTAACTAAGTTGTTTTTATTTTGATATGTTAACTATGACACTCATGTCAAAAGCATCATATATTCTAAATTTTTAAAATAAGTCCTTTTTGTATATTTATCCAATGTTTTTGTTTCAGCAACAACCTTGAAATTAAATCTATAAGTTCACCTGTCATCTTTAAGCACATTTCTGTTATGTATAAAACAACCAACTATCACCAATGTGAAATAGACAAGCTATTGACGACTCATTAACACCACACCTAGCGACTCTAAGCCTAATGTTTGCACCTGCCGTTTAGTAAAAGACAAGCTTATTCTGATATTGATTACTGGACCCTTGTCCACAGACTGTAATTCAGTTTCTAGTGCAAATCTGGGAACCTATGATTTTCCCATAGAAAATAATAGTCTTTAAAAGCCTTTTTCTCCTTGACAAGCTTTTATATAAGCTGAAATGTATTTGATTGTTCAGTGTTGACACTCAATCAATAAAAAATAGGATGAATTGAGGTCATTACATCGCAGGTGATGTATTTAGCTTGGATGATTTTGAACCAATTATTGACAGTGTCACTGCTCGACTTTTGATAAAACAATTCATTTAGAGCTGTGATGTTTAAAATTATTTATTGAAAACAATTTGAGAAATGTGATTAACATTAAAAGAAGATCATATAAAACTTTCATAACAGGAACAAAAGGAAAAAATTTAATTTAATTGATCTAGGAGTCATTTATTTGTCTTTTTTGATAAAATATAATTTCTAACAACCAACAAGAATCCACAAGACATGTCTTCAAGTCTATTTAAATCTATTCTTGTATTTATTTGTTCTAGAAAGGTTCTACTGAAGTGAGCTTTTGTTTCCAACTGTTTCGGAGTATTTAAGCCATTAGCAGCGTAAAGGTCCTAAAAAACGGAAATCAAGCAAACTGATATCTTTACCTTACAGGCCTACCAAATAAAACTGCCCTACTGCGCTGAAAAATGTAGAAAAGGCAACATAAACATATTCCCTCAACACCAAAACATTAAAATAGGCAAGGAAAAAAGTCTCTACCTTAGTATATATAAGGATTATTATTTGTAGATTTGGTGACTCCATAACAAGTGCCATAGAGCCCATGCACAAATACCTATTTTATCTTCTACTCCAGGGGCAAATAACTTATGGTGATTGTAAGTTAAAGAGTTGATTACCAGATTGTGGACAATTGTGGTAATTCTAAATTTTGGTCTAAACTGTCATTGGCTGTATTCTTAAGGATGCCCAACTGATGAACTACAGCATAGAAGGGGGTGTGTAACGTTCCGTGCGTCTGTCCGTCCGTGTGTCCATATGGTTATAAATCTGTGTGTTTGAAATCGTTTCCGGAGCATAATTTGAAAACTATTTGACTCAGAAACTTCATATTTGGAATTGATGTTACCTTTGTGGTGCATATGTGCATTTAGAAGTTACGATTCCAGGGTACCAAAATCTTTAAGTCCCAAAAGCTCCAAAATTCTATTTAAAGAGCATAAGTATTTGACTTACGTAGCATCCATACCAAATTTGAAGTTTTAATGTGGTGCAGATGTGCCTTATAGGCATAACAATTCCATGGTGCCAAAAAATCTTTTTTTGTAACTTTTCATTACCTCAATATATGAGGTAGACGGGAGTTTTATAAATTACCATCTCCTTTATTGTAGATAGTAGCTAGACAAGTTGATCATCCCTAAAACTCCTGGTATAATCTTGAATATGACTTCAACTTATGAATGCCATACACCTTACATTTATCAATTAATTAATCTATATTTTTATTTTCTTCAGAGGAAAGAAGTTGATCAGCTGAAGAGAAACATTTGGTGAGTATTGTTTGATATATATATATAGATATGTTGTAAAAACAATATGACTTTCTCCTTGGGTATTATTGTCTACAGATTACATGTACTCTATGAAAAAAATATGATACAATAAGTACAAATATAACTTATGTTTGTTATATGATAATGAAAACATAATTACAAATCATATATACTTGATCAAGATACTCAAGATAAAATATATACAATGCAACACAACAATTACACATACTATATGTAATAGACGAAACCTTACCTTTAGCATATAATTTAACTGTAGTACAGTAATTAATCATACACCTATGTATCCAACTGAAGTGAATAAAAACATTTAAAAAAAATTAAAAAAATCATACACAATCCTAACAATTTATGCATTGATATTAAATATATTTATCATGCTGTGGTTGCTATATATCTTGTAAAAGAAATCTTTGGGAACCATTAAAAAAAATTATGCATTGATATTTATACACGTTTTGATTATTATGTAATGTACTTTAACATATGTAACTAACCTTGGAGTTGATGTAGTTATGTCAAGCTTAGAGTCGAGTCAATTTTCAAACCACAAACTCTTAATTCTTGCTTGTAGGGACAAAAACGTATTTCGAACACAGCTTTATATAAATGTGACAGGGTTAGGTCAAAAGAATTGCTACTGGCTTCGGCTGGGGGATATCTCTTTGACTGAATAGGTAGAGTGTAGGACTATCAACCTAAAAGGGCGAATATATTGGATTTTCTTTCCTGTTTCATATACAATTATAATATACAACATTAAAATATGTCACTCTTCCACATTTATAACTTTAAAATATATTGACTGAAAGGGTTCAAGTTTGCATCCATTATCTCAAGTTGTATCAACTTCAAGTAAGCTTCTTGAAAAATACCAAAGGAACGTGTAAAGGGAAGGAACTCTTGTAATCTTAGTTTGCTTCTTTGGTTGGGAAGATTATTTGAAGCACAAGTAAAATATCTTCCATCTCCCGTGTTTATCAAAATAACCAAAAGTGTTCTGTGTTTATAGTCCAGTGCAACTAGATAGTTATTTGTGTCAGTTTGTATATAGTTGCTTGGATATGAACAAACATTACAAACAATGCTTTTACAAAAATTTAAAAATAGCAAAATGAATTATCACAACACAAATTACTAATTTACTTTTTTTCTTCTGTTTTGATATCAATTTCTTTATGATCTATTTTGAACGTAACTTCATTTGACAGAAATGCTTCCCTTGTTAGATATATGTAAATGGTTTAAAATACATTTTCTTGTAACGTTTTCTTTTCTGTTCTATATTTTATATAGAAATTTATGACAGTGTGGATAGTAAATAAAAATTTGAATTTTTGAGTAATAAGAGGGTTAAAGCTTTGAAGCTCTTAAAGAAAGTACAACATTTTAAGATGACTTTGTGGTTAAAAAATTATGTTTGAAAAATATATTTTTATTGTTTTATGTCAAATGGGTTAAAACAATTTCATTGTGATTTGTATGTCAAATATTATATTACCAAATTGCTAATCAATATCTAGTCTAGATTTGTGCACTCATTAAAAAACAGAATTATAATCAAACCATAGAAGTCTATCAAATTTCTTTTAAAGATTTAAAGTAATTTTGTTTTTGTTATTAAAATTAATGGATCAATTGTTTCATGGTCAATAAAGTAATGTTTTAATCTAAAACACTTTTTTACAAAAGAATCAATGTTTTTATCCTCAATTTTAAATCAATGATAAAATCAGCAAAGCTTCCAAATCACAGGACCGCATTGTGCTCCATATCTTTTCAAAACATCTTGTGTTTCATCCCACAAATCTCTCGCATCAACCCAGGCGCGCTTCCCAAGGGATTTACTCCCTCCGTGAATGCACAGGAACTACTAGATTGCACTCAGTCTGTTCACATCAGCGTATGATTACGTCCAAATAATTACATCTGGCATTTCACAGACTCTAGCCTTTGATGTTTGAGAGTCGGTGATGGGCATAATGGCTGAGCTACTTTATATAGGGGAAATCTTGTTGAGCTTCTTTACATAGTTGTTATTATATGTAGATGTAAGATATATTCTGATTATTCAGTTTATGAGGGATACTTGTTGACAAAGATCTTTTCTTTTTCTTATCATTAATTTTTTTTATTTTTTGAAGATCAAAATTTGAAATTGAAACTTAAAGTTACAATTTATTAAAGGCTCTGAAGTATATCCAATATCCAATTTTGTCAATTTTATTCATTATAATATCATACTAAAATTTATTCGGTTGATAAAAGTCTTTTTTTACACAATTATCCATACACTTAGCAAAAGCTAGGTGTCCAATATAAGGAGTAAAAACTGCATGTGTCCATTTTAGTTTGAAGATCTTTTGATAAATAGAATTAGAGGAATGGACTTCAGAAGCATAATAGAATGTGGTATGATTATTTAGGAAATCTTTCTGTTGGTTAAAAAGATTCACTTGCAGTAGGTAACAGTTCTTTATGAGATCACTGTATTACCCTAAGAAAATTTGCTATTGTCTCTTTAATGTATGCTGTTTCAGTAGATCACTTACAAATTTTGATATCTTTTTCATGAAAGCTGATATTTTGAAAGATACTGGTGCCTTACCATCAATAATTCTTTAGAAATTATATGTATTATGGAGAGAATGGAAATTTCCCTGACAGGAAGCAATTTATGCGAAGAACTGGAGATATTTAGATAAAGTTTTGATGATTATTTCTATCACTCAAATCTATTGATAATGTCAAAGATACACTGCCTGCCAAATATGAGATTCAAAAGATTTTATATATCACGTCACTTCAAAGAGGGGGATCTATTCATAAATTCATAGATTTGATTTAGTGGTCCATTTTCTTGATTTGCAAGTGTATTGCTATCATTTATTCCTAATCAATAATATACTGCACAAACTCTTAAGAGTAATAGTGCAATCCCATAAACCGTGAAGAGGTTTGAATCAATAAGGGAACTCATTGCAGGCGAAATGTACGATGTCGTTAATGTCAGACTGAGGGCAGTGATATGTGCAAGTGTTGCGCACGTGACAAATAGCATCCATTTCTTATTGTGGAGGAGTTTCTTATGATATTCCTTCATTCTGATTGAGTGGGCATCGATTTCTTATTGTAGATGAGTTTTCCATCATCTTCCTGTACTCGGGACAGTCCTGCGTCGATGATTGATACCAACCCTGAAATATACAAGGGTTGTTTATATCATATCCAGAGATATTGCGAAATGTACATCATCTGGAGATATTTGATGGGAGAGGGCTATCAACATGATTTTGCAATCTCAATCATTTCAATGTGGATGTACATCATCTTTAAGAAACATATGGACTGAATCTGATTTTCATATTTTAATATTTTCGCAGATGAAACAGTTAGAAAGGGAGAGATGGAATGCATTATTCTGAACATGACAGCTTGTTATCTCCATTAACATTACCTCTTTATTAAACATTTCAATGTACATCATTTCTATGAATCATTAGAAAAATATGGCGATTAGTAAAACTATCAATTCAACATTGCAATATTTCTGTGAATGAACTGATAAGCAAAGTTTTTAGTAACATCTTCCTCTTGTAAGATGAGGGAGTATTTTTATATTAATAAGAATGGAAAATAACCAATAAAAAAAAATTAAAAAAAAAGAATGGCAAATATGAATTTACAGCACAACTAGTTAGGCTTGCTTTTTATTGCACAAAAGAATTCTATCTTATTTATTCTATCACTCTCACTTATAAAATTATCACCAGAATTTGTTTTCTTGGTAAAAGACACCTGCTAAATGCTTCCAACAAGTTTATTTTTTTCAAAGGTTCAGTACATGTATTTCTAATGGTCAATTTTTGGTTAAAGAAGTTGTTGATTGGAAATTTACATAAGTTTGTATGTATGTGTAAAAGCAAGCTGTCATAATAACTTCTTCATCAGCTTGAAATATCTGTGAACTTATGTTGGCTAAGAAATTTATCTGAATATACATGTGTATCAGAACTTCTTGAATGAGCAAAATGTCAACAACAAAAACTTTTCTGATGTTCGTCACAACTAAATGTCTATTAGTAACATGTTACAAGTACTTATACTCAGAGAATAAAGTACAGGGTTTATCAAGACGTCAATATCAAATAAACGACACTTCAAAGGTTTGAAAGTTATTTCTTATGTATCAATTAGCTATTCGAGTCATTGTCATTGTCACCTGATTAAACCTGGTCATGACAGTGTTAATTAGGAATTTAGAAGATTTAGATTTTAAATCTTAATATACATCAAGATTGTAGTTTGCGAAGTTCTATAATATTTAAAAAAAGAAAAATTAACATTGTAATTTTCAAAAAGTCATGACAGCTTTAGAAATATCTACTTCAGGTACAGATCCAGTTAGCTGTCAATGTGAAATGTGCGTGACATTCTGGAAATAAACGTCTGAGTGCTATCCACAAAAATGATATTTGTAGAGAGAAGTTATTCTTGAAATAAGCATTATTCACGGAATAATTGGATAAGAGTTGCTATTACATTAGTTGTACATTATTTGTGGACAGTTGTCAATTTCAAACTTGATAGAATTAACTATATAGATATACAAAAAAAGCAAGATTTAAGAAGTTAAGAAAACAACATTACAACTTGTAAACTTATCTTAAGTAATACATCATCATGACTTTTTTAGGTTTGAATAAGATAGATAACTATTTTCCATGATTTTAAAGATTTATCTAAATTTTTCTTTTTTTCTGAGTCATAGAATAGATGCTTCACTCTAATTCTTTATTCTGACAGTATAGTTTGTTATGTCAGACACAAATGTTGCCAAAAGAAATGATCGACTTGTAGAAGTTTTTTCAAATTTAAGAAATCTGTAGGATTCCTTTAAAAATATTGATTTATTGTCAAACCTTTAGCAGAAAACTTTTGGAATGTATCAAGACAGCTAATATTAGCCATGATGGTTCCAAACCCTTAATTGTTCATTATGTGAATGAAATAAAAATCCTGTAATGCTGCCACTCAGAATTGTTCAGATTATCAATCAATCAATTTGCTGATACACTGAGAACTCAAAAAAAAAAAAAAATCAAGATTAAAAAATTTAGTTTTTCCATGATTTAAAAATTTACCAACTCATGAAGTAGTGAAAAGCACATTAACTCTTCTGGAAAAATGTCATCTATTCTCAGAATAAAAGATTAAGGTTTCAATCAAATACAATTCAAATTGGAGTCTGACGGGAATAGCTGTTTCTATGGTATTCAATAGATGGAAACTTTTTGTTAAATATTTTTCTTACATTCTGTTCAGGTTTTTAAATCCAGTAGTTGAAATCAAGATATTTGTCAAAGAATCAAAATGAAAAGTTGACCTTTCAATACACACAAAAATCAACCAATCTTTAAACAATCATTTAAGGTAGAATCATTAAAAGTTTATTTTACTAAAATGATTATTTCAGTCTAACAGATATAGTTTATCTGTAAATTTGCCAGACATCTTCAGTCTTTATATAAAACACATTGAGCACATCTTACTTGATAAGGTCAAACTAAGATTTTGTACAATGTACATAAATATGAATCTTTCAGAAACATCTTTTATCTAAAACAAATCCAATATAAAATATATTTGGTAGACTTGTCTTTATAAAAACCATTCTCTTTCAAAGTGAATAACCATCCAAGTTTACTTATGGATTCTATAATGAAAACTGGGTTACTGTTTGATACAAACTACCAAAAAATTATTTACAAGAAACCTACATTAAAAAAAATTACATCAAAATGACCAAATAACTTATAAAAAAATCATTGTGATTATCTTATTATATGACATAACTGTGTTATATGAGAGATTGATAAGTCATAAATGAAATGAAAATCCTGTAATGCTGCCACTCAGAATTGTTCAGATTATCAATCAATCAATTTGTTGATACGCTGAGAATTTATGTTATGAACAAAAATCAAGATTTACAAATTTAGTTTTTCCATGATTTAAAAATTTGCCAACTCATCAAAAATGTTTATTATTGGACATTTCAAAAGTAAATTTTCCAATATATTTATTTAATATTTATATATGTTCACAAGTATATAGTTTTTAATTTCAAAAGATAAACAATCTCACTAAGCCAATATTAAAACTCAAACAAGTTTCATTGTATATTTTAACAGAATACAGTTATGATTTCACAATGAAATTGACAAAACAATGGTATGATATACACAGTTATCTACATGCACATGTCCAAGCCTACACCACATGTGAGGACCGAGTGACCGAGTGATATGTACATGTTTACTGTCTGAAGATACACAGGTATGCTGATATCAACAACAGGGGCAACAAGCACAACATGTGTTACACCTGGTTCTCACCTGCCCGTATTGCAATCAGGAGTCTCGATAAACAAATAACACAATAAAGATAAAGATGATGATGCAACAGACAAGATGTAGAAATGTGCTCTACAAGATAACACATAGATAAACGGAACACATATTTGAGGTTTTGCGTTATTAACAATTAACCAGATAGGCATGGTATTGAAGAAATGTAACAAGATGTAGAAAATACCGAATCAGTTTTAACTTGATAGACTAGTGAAGTTGTAGTGTTGTTTTGATGATATTCAACTTCTTTTTTCTCAAAGTGTAGGCTGAAAGTTGTACAGTGATTGAGCATATGGATTGAAAGATATATATACATCATGTATATATTGAGATTTATATTATACAATAAAAACAATTACTTAAGTAAGTAAGTAATTGAATTCATTGCAGAAATTATGTTTCCTTAAAACTTTAACTTTAATGATTTTATCAGCATTTAAAGATGAAAGTGTATAGCCTATACCCTAAATCATACTGATAAGGGTGAGGTTTTGAATCTGCAATTTTTGACAGCTATTGGGGGGTGAGAAAGGGATCGCCTTATACTCCAGGGCCTATATTTTTGAAGCTCTCTTAGTGCTAAGATAGTCGTAAGTACCATACTATAACATTGGCTTACGACTATCTTAGCACTAAGAGAGCTTCGAAAATATAGGCCCAGGTTGCCATATACCCCCTGATATACAGTAGATAGAAGGTTAATTTTGTTGACAGATATGAGTTTTGATGTCAATATCATAATTGTACGTATGTTTCCATTTCCAGTCGTATCCAGCAGCAGTATGACGTGTTGGAGGAGGAATACAGAGTGGCGGCAATGGGCGCCATCAAACGGACCAATCAGATTAAGAGAGTGAGTACACAATTTATTGTTATTCTAGCTGGTTATATGTTTCATACATCAAAAATGCTTACCGTCAAGCAATGAAGCACCATCTCCCATATTTAAGGTCTTTTGGTATTACACAGTTTGGATTTGAACCCTGACCTTATAAGTGATGAGCGGACGCTTTACCAACTGAGCTACATCCTGTTAAATATATACCAATAAGTTAAGAGAGTCTTCTATAAATTGGACACCTTTCACAAATGTGTTGTAAAGTGAATGGAATACGTTTAAAAGTCAATTTATGTATATCATGCAACAAAGATAAGTCATTATTGTTTTTGTAAGTATTATTGTTTCTTTCTTGGTAGTCTGCATTAGAAGACATTGATTGACACTCATCTATAAAAATTGAAATAAAAAAATAGCAGAATATCAGAAGGGAGGAAAACACATAATTGTATACATACACATGTACATACAACCTCCACATCCCAATAATATTCCCTCTCAGTACTGGGCTTAAAAAGTTTTGTATGATTGTATTTGCAATTTACTGTTTGATGGAATATGATATGTAAAGTTAAAAAATCCAGACTAATCCTTGTTTTTCCCAAGTGAGTCTATCCTCTTTTATAATTCATCTGTAAACTGTTTAAAAAAGCATGCATGAAGAAACAGGTTAACATATACATAATAAGTTGCACCCAAGAGGATTCGACTCAACAAAGTCAAGGAGATTTGAAATGATGTCTAAAATTCCTCCAGGTCATTTGGTTTTGTGAAGAGCCCCAATTTATGTTTCACACAGCCTGTTTTTATTTGAAATATAAACCCTAAGATTGACTTCAAAAAGATTGAATGGACTTCACCTGTGCACCTATTCTTGTTAAAATGCTCTCCCTGTCAAACCCTGTATTCTCTGTGGAATGCATTCATGGTTAATGTACTGTGTCCCTTGTACATTGCGAAATTTACGCTCGTTATTGTAATGTACATTTCATGGTGAATTCCATGAATGAGAGTATACATTGACAGCTTGTGACACTTTTTAAGAAAATTTCTTTTGATATGAGTTTCAGACAGCCAATTATGATCCTTATGTTCCCACTATGGCATACATGTCTTGATCAATGAAATCAACATGAACGTGTTCATTCATGATAAATTGTCAACCGTAAAGCGATGTAAATTTCACATAGATGCACACAATGGTGCAGGTTCTTCTCAGGTACCTGGGGTCATTATCAACAGGTAATAATCTGCATGAGCAGGTAACATGAAAGAGTTACCTCCCTTGGCATGGTTTGACGTTATGTTGATTATCTTTATTTTCATATTTAGGTTGTATTTACCAGGTTTTTTGATTGATTATATAAAAAATTACTGGTAATATACAATTAGAGGGGTAAATGTACAATGAAGATATGTTTTTAAACTTTATACCCTGAACTTTATTTCTACTTAATTCAGAAATGTGGTTTGATCTTCAACTGTTTCATAAATAAGTATAACTCCTCTTTTTTCAATTTTATTTTATTTTCTGTTCCTAATAGGTTTGATTGTTTTTCAGACTTGAAGGGGAAATCAAAAGATATGTTAAAGATCAAACAATTTATTGTTTTGATGTAATTGAATTAAGTTTCTTTGAAGTAAACATGCATATTTTTTTTTAGTTTGATTTGCGAATACATGTTGATGTTTGTCTTTTGACATTAAAGGAATTGATATTTTGTTCTTTTTTAAATTTAAAAAGGACGTTGTTTAAATCGTAAGGACCAAAGGTTTATGCTTGAATATCAAAGATGGTTGAAAAAATAAATCAAATATCAAATATCGTCAGTAAATAGATACCACTCAACAACAAAAATTTTGATTATATGATGATTTCATAATAGAGTGAAATTATAGGTATAAATAGTATTTTCTTAGTTTGAACATTACATTTACAATGGTCATAAAAATCAGCATTGCAATACATTACTACACATAAATAACCATCAGTATATGAAATAAGACCCACTTTATTTATTTAGTTCTTTGCTGGTAACTTTTGAGGTTTTAGTTTTTTTGCCTTAAATGATTTTGAGCTTCCTATATTCCAAGCATAATTTTCAGACAAACTTTTTCCTGATGATACCAATCATTATTGCCATATCTTCTTGCATCTTCCTACGCAGAGCCTAAAAGGCCAGTTTCCAAACTGTCATTTTATGCCTTGCTGCATAGCCTTGAGTTTTCTGTGCTTGCTCTCTACTCTGTAGGGGCACTATAGCAGCACAGAAAAGTAAAGTCTCTGCAGCAAGGCATAAAATGACAGTTTGGAAACTGGCCTTTTAGGCTCTGCGTAGGAAGATGATCTTCTTGTTGTTTTAACTTTTTGATATCCCCATCATGTTTAATCATCTGGCATTTCATAATAAGTGATTTATCGAAAAAAGGACTTTTTATTTTCTTATAAATCCCTATTGCAGTGTATAGTTTTGCATTCATGAATGCAATCTTTTTTAAGTTTACTGAAAAAATTATTGTTATTTGCAAATAAAGTAGTTTGCTTGGATATTGTGAAATATGAAATTTGGAAAATTGAAAATTGTTAATTTACTTAGGGCCTGATTGCCCAACTTTGGTCAAGCAATTAACAGTGTGTCACGTGTCTATTGTTAATCTTCCTGAATTGGAAGTGCTGTTAGTTCATCAAGGTTTCACTTCCTGGTGTGATGGATATAGCCTTGAAAGTGTTGTTGAGACCTTGAACTGACACACAGGCTTTGAAACTTACATGGAATTTTGAAATTGACATGGAAACATTTAAACTTATGAGGATGTCTTAAGACCTTGAAATTACATGGAAACCAGAAACTGATATGAAATCTTGAAACTGACATAGAACTTGAAACTTACATATACATGACATCTTGAAACTGGCATGGAAACTTTGGAACTGACATAGAAATTTTAAACTGATATGGAAACCTTGGAACTGGCATAAAAATCTAGAGACTGACACAGAAACCTTGGACTGACATGGAAACATAGAACCTGGCATAGGAATCTAGAAACTGGCATAGAAAACCCTGCAGTGACTAAGCGACCTCTGAAAGTTATATGGAATCTTGAACTTGCATAGAGCCTTGAAACAGACTTGGAATCTTGAAACTGACACAGAAATCTATAGATGAAATTGTAAATATTTAACTTGACATGAAAATGTTAAAATTTACATTGAAACCATTAACCTGAAATTAAAATGAAACTAAGAAGCATTCAAACCTTGGGAACCTAAAAAATTACTTATTGGTTAGAATTGTGCAAAATTCAAAGATGTTTTCTGTTTGTGTTAAATTTGAATGCATTGATCTTATCTGAACTGAACTGAACTTTATTTACACTCAGGCTGCAAACTGCAGCATAAGAGGTACAATACATATTTACATTTATACAACATTCAATATACATTTATCAATTACAAATGAGTTATAAAACTTATTTCTTAAATAAAGACATGATAATTTTACAAAAGATGGATAATTTTCTTAAAGTTCCTAATCTATTTGAATTGAATAATATATTCATTTTGTACATATTTGGTCTGTTATAGTAATATCTATGCATATATTTGACTCTTTCTGATTTTAACATGGGGCATATAAATAAGTAATGGAATTCGTCACCAATATCATTTAAATTACATAGAGTACATTTTCTATCTGTCAATGGAGTTCGTCGCCATCTACCTGTCTCGATTGGGAGAAAATGATTTGAAGTTCGGAATTTCAACAAGTTATTGTAATGCTGATAATTAAGATAATTTTCAAAATGGAGAGATGGATTTTTAAAAATGGTATAAATAGTTGATTTGGAAGAATTTTCAATTGATGACAACCAAATTTGCTGGGAAATATCTTTCAATTTATTTTTAGTGATAATTTTCAGCCATGAAATACTTTTGAAATTTTGAGATTTCCAAATAAAACTTAATCCTATATCGTCGAAAGTTTTCTCAAGATAGCTTATCCATTTGTGTGTATATTTTCCAAAAATAGAATCGTTGAATATCAATTTATAAATCAAAAGAGACAATTTTGAGGATTTTCCAATCATTAGTTTAGCCCAAAAACAAATCATTCTGCTTTTAATAACATTTACAAGGGGGGATCTGCCAAATTCTCCATAGACCATATAGTTAGGTGTACTTTTCCTCAGTGATGTTAAATATTTAAGAAAGCGTAAGTGAACATTTTCAAAACAAGAAATGTTTTCAAAACCCAAAACTTCACATCCATACAAAAGAATTGGGGTAACCATACAATCAAACAATTTCAAATGACAATAAATGGAGAGTTTAAGTTTTCTACCTTGGCTTAATATGAAAAACATTGCCTTTGTTGCCTTTTCAACCAGTGAACGTTTGGTTTTGGTAAATTTACAATTCTTTTGAAGTGTAATACCAAGATAAGGATAATGATCAACATTTTCAATAATGGTATCTCCAATATTAAAATTACTTTTATAGTCTTTTTTTGTGCCACCGAAAATAAGAATTTTGGTTTTTGATACATTAATTTTAAGCTTCCATTTGTTGCAGTAGTTATGAAAACAATCCAACATATTTTGTAGATCACAAGGTTCTAAAGACATAAGCACGGTATCGTCAGCATATAACAATGCGAAAAGTGTAATAAGCTTATCTAAACGGTTGTGAAAATCATGTGTAGACATTATTCAGACGGACAGACAGATAGAAAATCAACAGGCTTCCTTCTCCAAATACATGTAAATAACCATTTAAAAATAGTATTGTTATGCATAATGCATGATTTAAAAAAGGTAAGATATCAAAACATATCTAAAAACAGTACCTTTGATTCTACATGAAATACATCCTGACTAATGCAGGATAACAACAGTTTGGTTGAGTAAAAAACTTAAACTTAATACTGATGAATTATTTTGTTGTAATTATTGGCGTAAATCTCCCCTCTGGGACGAAACGCAGCCCCTCTCTTCATTCTCCGAATGAGCCAGCAGAAGTCTAAATAAAAATAAAAAGAAATAACCTAAGTCATATTCACCATTAGTGGTATGCAGCTCCTCTCTTCACTCCTGGAGTTGTCTCCCTTTGACTGCCTATGTGGCAGCCTCATATTCTCTTCTGCTAGCTCTAGAGATGGAAGCCATTCAGAAGTCTGGATAATTTTCTTCAATACTTCTTCATGTGCTGTGTTTTCTTGGACTATATGGTATGTGATATCGACATTGGGTCTTAACAGACAACCGCATTCGTTTTTTGTGTCTTTGAACTGTGTTTTTTGTGACTTGTGAAATTTTTTTTCTGTGACTGTCAACGTGTTTTCCGCGAAGTACTGTCTTGTGTGTTTCGTAATGGCTACCCAACGTAAATGTGTGTCTTGTCAACGTTTCATGTCGGATCGCGATCCTCATTCCCTTTGTGTTCTGTGTGATAAGAATCCTATTTGTTTTCCTGATGCGCGTTGCCTTATGTGTAGTGACTTAGATAAAGATACGTGGGCTAAACTCTGCGAGTTACGTGCAAAGAAAGCTAAATCTTCCTCCATTGCTCCTCATACTCCTCCCCCTGCTATGGACGGTCATGAATCGGATTCTCCTATCCCCCCTTCGGGAACTGTAGCAGATCTCACGGCTAATCCTAACGATTTAACGGCGTTTCTTAATTCCTTCAAACAAGAAATGTTCTCCTCATTCCAAAACAATTTTCAAGCTATGGAACGGAAAAACGATGAAAAGATCGCCTCCTTGAAAAAGTCTCTCTCTAAATCCCTTTCGAGTAGCCTGGCTAAGGGCGGGTCTTCACGTAAGATTCCTCCTAGTTCTGAATCGTCCCGTGGTGACAAGCTTAAGCCGTCTAAACGGGCCGCCGACCCTAAGGACACGGTAGTTAAGGCGGGTGATACTTCCAAACGGCAGTGTTTACCGGGCTCGGGCCTGCCTAAGGATGGTCAGGTTGACCAGGTGAAAAAGACCTTAGTCCGTTCTGACGACTATTCTGTCCCAGATTCGGGCGGGTCACACGTAGTGGACGCCGTTAACCTGTCCGTACCCTGCTCTGGGACGGCTCGGGGCGGGTCTCGCGTGCAGGGTGATAAGCCCGTCAACGGCTCTAATGCCACAGCTACTGGCCCAGTCCAGGATGCTATTGACACGGTTAGCACGCGTGATCCGTGCCTTGGCTCACGGATGCAGCAACTCTCCACGGACGGCACGGGCCTCTCGGGGTCAGTAGGTCACGGCTCGGGTGACACTGTAAACAAACAGGAGCCGCTTGATTTTGTCAACATTTCTAATCCGCCGTTCCTCCCGATCTTAACGGACTTAGAATCTGAGGATAAACAACCGGTTGATGTGAAACTCCACTCTCATGAGGGATTAGCGATCATTCCCGCCGTTGATTCTTCGGACATTCCGGACTTAGTCCCGAACTGGACTTTTGTTGAAAAGATTGACTTTTTACACAAGCTCAAGCCTTGTACTCAGCCGTCCTCGCTTGATGAAATTTTGGAACAGCCCTTACCTGAGGAGCTCGGTTCTACTGGTATACTCCCCCCTAAGCGGGCACCCAAGCGTTCTTTACCTCACTCGACAGTGGTCAAGAATGGTCTCGACATTGTGAATGCTAACCTCGCCAAGGCCAAGGATGCTTCCTCCTTATCTAAGCTCCCCCTTAAGAACTCCTACGTTATTCACGATCGGGTTTTACCGGCTGCCGCTCCGGATGTTGACAGAGATTTTGCTCGTCTTAATGCCAAACCTCTTCCACGATTCCAAGGAGATAAACTGTCTGTTCCTCGCAAGGACTTGAAGGATTTGGACGCCGCGGCTAGGAATTCCGTTGACATTCTGTCCTACATTAACTGGTTTGCGGCTGGTGTCAGACAACTTCTTCCGCCGACTTTCCATAGTTATGAAGGGATCAAGCCCCAGACACTCACTGTCATGAGCGCAGAGGAGGTTGCCCTCGCCCACTCCTTTTTGGACGTTATTTACCAGGCCGCGGGGGACGCCACCCAAGCTCAAGTTGCCTCCCTGGCTCGTATAACTGCCCTTGAGAGATCTCAACTGTTAGGATCCGTTAGGAATTTGCCTGTCGACACGAAGGAGGATCTTTTCCAACAGCCGTTGAACTCCGACTCTATTTTCAACGGTCAGTGCGCACAGGCAATCGCTTCTCAGGAGGCTCAGACTAACAGACATCTCAATCAGCAACTCGCCTCAGCTCTGCTAGCTCAGACCAGAAACCAACGTGGTTCCTTCCGAGGTCGTCGTGGACAGCCCAACTCTACACCCCGACCCCCCCTCCATCGTTCTGCTTTCGACCGAGCTAGTAAGCCCTTTGAACGCTCTCGACCCCCTCCTACTCAACCTCAGACCCCCAAGGAGAGTCAAGGTCCTCCTCCCAGGTACAGTTTTCGTGGCAGAGGAAACAGAGGAGCCAAGAATACCTTCCGTCGCTGACTCTTTCCCGGTCGGTCTTCCAAACCTACACCCTTTCGATCTTGCTATGCCCATGGACTCCTCTCTAGATTTCGATTTTGTGACGCCAGTCGATTCCTCCCCAGTGGGGGGTCGTCTGCAACGATTCGCACGGAACTGGCAACTCATCACCCCGGATCTTTGGATCAACTCTGTGATTTCCGACGGGTACCAGCTCCAATTCCAGACGCGCCCGCCCCTAGCGATTCATCCGATGGGAAGGAGATTTTTCTTACAAGGACCGCGTCTGGACGCTGCTCTACTGGCAATAGAGCAGCTCCTGCTGAAGGAGGCAATTGTGGAACTCTCTCCTCTCGATTCGTCCCGAGGTTTTTACTCACCAGTGTTTCTGGTGCCGAAGCGCGATACGACAGAGATGCGCATGATAATAGACTTAAAGATTCTCAACAAGGATTTCCTTCAGCTCCCTCCCACTTTCACCATGGAGTCGCTGAAGAACGTGAGGAAGCTCGTCCAACCCAACAGCAAGTTCATCAGCATGGACCTGAAGGACGCGTATTTGCATATACCCATCCACAAGCACTCACAAAAGTTCCTAAGGTTCGCCGTAAACGGAAGAAGATTCCAGTTCCAAGTTCTTCCGTTCGGAGTGTCAATCGCGCCTTGGTTATTCACTATGGTCATGAAACCCATCCTACACTTTCTACACATGAGAGGGATTGCGATCCATGGGTACTTGGACGATTTTCTGGGAAGGCACATTTCTACAGTGATGCTAATCAAACAGACCAAGTTCGCCATACATGTCTTTACTCATCTAGGATGGATAGTTCACCCGGAGAAGTCCGAACTAACCCCTACACCCAAGATCAAGTTCCTAGGTGCGATACTAGACGCGGAGAAGTGTTTTATTTTCCCCATACAGGATCGTTGGCTGACAACTCGCAAACTGATTCTCTCTCTTCTCGCCGTACGAGTCACGACTCTCAGGAAGTGGATGTCCCTCCTAGGTTTTCTTACGTCGATACAGGCCTTTACGTACAGAGGTCGCCTCAACCTAAGGCATACTCAGGCGTGGATCAACGCAAACAGACACCAGGAATTGGATTCTCGCTTAGTGTGCCCTCCTCAAGTGTGTCGCGAACTGGACTGGTGGACGTGGGAGTCCAATGTGATGACGGGAACGCGATTCACAGATCCTCCTCCGACTTTCACGATCTTCACGGACGCGTCAAGGGAAGGTTGGGGAGCCCATATGGATTCGCTGGAAGCGCAAGGGATATGGACAAAACAGGAAACGATGTTGCACATAAACTCTCTGGAGCTTCTCGCAGTCATCAAAGCTCTCAAGGTGTGGTGGAGGCTTCTTTATCACGCAAGTTTGATGATAGCGACAGACAATGCGACAGTGGTGGCTTACATCAACAAGCAGGGCGGGACCAGGTCCCAGGAGCTTATGGACTTAACGCGACAGCTATTCTCTCTAGCGGATCAGTGCAGAGCCAACCTCAGGGCCAGGCACATCCCAGGAAGGTTAAACGTGTTAGCGGACTCACTATCCAGAAGCAAACAGGTGATTCCGACGGAATGGACTCTTCACGAGGATGCATTCCAGTTGATAGTCAACAAGTGGGAGACCCCGTTTTTCGATCTTTTTGCTACAAGTCGAAACTACCAGTTACCAAACTACGTCAGCCCTATTCCAGACCCAAACGCTTGGGCAGTGGACGCTCTCTCGATATCGTGGCAAGGGATGACAGCGTACGCCTTTCCTCCAGTAAAGATCATACCAGATGTGTTAGCCAAGATCTCGACTCAGGACTGTCTCATCTTTCTGGTAGCACCAGCGTGGCCCACGAGAACTTGGTTTCCGAACCTACTGGATCTATTAACAGACTATCCTCTGAAACTGCCGTTGTGGGACAACCTGTTGTACCAACCCATTTCGCTCAAGACTCACGGAAATCTATCGGCACTGAATCTTCACGTGTGGAGGCTATCAAGGAATCGCTTTCATCTAAAGGTTTCGGACGAGATTCTTCGAGTGCTATCCTACAATCTGTCAGACCCTCCACATCTAAATTATACGACGCCAAATGGAAGATTTTCTCCGGCTGGAGACAGCAAGTGGGACTGTTAGACTCAGCCATATCCATTCCCATGATTGCGGACTTCCTGTTGTTTTTAAGAGATGTTAAGAAACTTAAGCACGGTACCATCGAAGGATATAGATCGGCCATAGCTTCTGTTTGTGACTTACAAGGATTATCGGTGGGAACGGATCAATCTCTACACAGAATGTTAAGATCTTTTCAGATTAAGGATATGTCCACACCTTCGATCTTTCCCAAGTGGGACTTAAGGATCGTACTCCAATCACTACTTAAAGCACCCTACGAACCTTTGAACTCTACCACACTAAAGTTTCTCTCCTTTAAGACTGCCTTTTTGCTAGCCTTTGCTTCTGCTGCCAGAGTATCGGAGTTGCACGCGATCGACAATTCCTCTATCAGATTTTCAGACGGATACAAGGAAGTCTCTTGCCGTGCGCTCCCGGAGTTTTTAGCTAAGAACCAGTCAGCTTCTCTAGGACCGTTAGGTACTCGTGTGTACAAGATACCAGCTCTACCTTCATCTTCCTCTCGCTCAGACAAGGATAGATTACTTTGCCCAGTTAGGGCTCTTAGATGGTACCTCCAGAGAACTGCTTCGTTTCGGAGGAACAGAAGGAGATTGTTTCTTTCATGCAAGACAGCGGTGGATTCCGAGATCTCAAAGAATACCATTTCGTCTTGGTTAAGGAAGACCATCGTACTCGCTTATCAGTCAGTTGATCAGGATTCTGTCAATGTCAAGTTCTCGCCTCACGAGATTAGAGCTCTCGCTTCTTCACTATCGGCGTGGAAATCTGTATCTATCAAAGAACTTGTCTCAGCATGTCAGTGGAAAGGATCGAACACTTTCATTTCATCGTACCTTCGAGATATTGCTCAGTCTCTAGACGGAATTTGTGATCTGGGTCCGCTAGTAGCGGCTCAGCATGTTACCTCCGCCTAAACCACTTACAAGTACAAGAAAAGAGAGGGGGGGGGGTCGGGGTCGTCAGGAGGTTTTTTTGACGACTGACCTCTTCTAGAGTCACCATGTAACTTAAGAGGTGAGAACATACTGTGAATTGAGTTATGGTGAAGGTTTTACGGGAAGGTACTACACGTAGTTATTTACACTTAAGTTGTGGACTGGTATATCCACCAAACTCTATCACCTAGGTAGTATGTCTAAGTATGACGTAAAGCTAGGGATTAACCGGAAGTGACGTCATCAGTAATTGATGACGGAACATGAACCGGAAGTGACGTCATAACGGGTTCGAAAGAACCAGAATACTGTATGGTTTACATACTCATAGGTGTGTTGGATTACGTCATATTCAGAGATTTACCTATTTCATTAACCAAGTGGTGTGCACTCACTCCTAACGATATTGTTAAGGTGAAAGGATAATAAAGTACGGGAGAACTGCATGAGGTGTTGTTGGAGTTGTTTTTGGTACTGCAATACATAGATCTAAAGAGATAAATAATGATCATTGTAACCTAAAGGATTATTGGCATTAAAGTAAAGGGGTTAACATCCCCTGGATCCCTCCTCCTTTATGTAAAATTCGGGACTGCGTTTCGTCCCAGAGGGGAGATTTACGCCAATAATTAGCGAACAATTACATGTATTGTTAGTAATTATTAGTAAACTCACCTCTGGGACGAACGATAAACGCCCGCCCAGAGAGTACTAATTCCTCCCCTCACTGTTCCAGGTGATGGTTACCTACAGTGCGAGAATATGAGGCTGCCACATAGGCAGTCAAAGGGAGACAACTCCAGGAGTGAAGAGAGGAGCTGCATACCACTAATGGTGAATATGACTTAGGTTATTTCTTTTTATTTTTATTTAGACTTCTGCTGGCTCATTCGGAGAATGAAGAGAGGGGCTGCGTTTCGTCCCAGAGGTGAGTTTACTAATAATTACTAACAATACATGTAATTGTTCGCTTTTTTATGTTAAAAAGAGGTACATAATAAATGTGAGAAATTTTGCCTCTAAGGGTTTTTTGGTTCAAACATGTGGTTTTTCTTTTTCTCAAGAGAAATATGTCCTACTTTTAAGATACCTTTATTTATGGTTTTCCTAGCATTTGACTTTTAAAAAGCACTCTTTCACCTTGTTATGTTTGTAAGAATTCTGCTACGCTTCGTTCTCTATTTTTCACCTATTTTCTCAAAAATACTTTTCAAGTCTGTTTTCCCAATTTAGATTCCTCTAGTTTAAAAGTTTCAAATGATTGTAAGAGGAATCTGGGCATTTCTCCAAAACTAACGCCTATCTATCAGCGGAACATTACGCCTACACCATGTCAATCATCTATGCTAACCAGTTTGCTACTTTCAAATTGTTTCTGTTCATTCATTTTTGGCTTTTGACAAAATCTTATGCTTTTGGATCTGTACAAATTGCTCTAAAACATAAATGTATGAAATCTTTTATTTGATTTTACAAAACATCAAGAAGAAAATAATATATATTCTTAAAACTATAAGTTTCTTACATGAATATGCATATATACATCGTCAATTCATGAAAATGATAACTCAAAATTTTTTAATATTTCGTTCATTAGATTATATTTCACATCAATATGAAGGCTTAGGAACTTGATATAGTCATCTCCAGGCATCAAATATTACATCACACAAAAATCAAAATATGTTCCTCTTTTGTGAAAAAATGCCTTAAAAATTAACATAAAAGAAAGTTTTTGTGTTTAGCATTGCTTTCATTAAAACATTCCTTCTTGATGTATGCAGAGAAGGGTCATCAGTTTGCAATCAGAGATGAAGGTAACACACCTGAGTTTTTACCTGGCTGTATCCACAGGTGAAGAATGTGATGGAAGCCCTTTGAGGAGACCATTATGTGCATGTGTTGTACAATCTGAACAAAGCCACCTTGGTTATGAATCCTATATATAAACAACAAAGGAATACTTAGAGACTTTCTTCAGTCACTTTAATCTTTATTTCTATATAACCTTTGCAAAAGTGTATTTCTTCATGTCTAGATCTATTTCTGAATGATAATGATGATGATGATAATGGTGACGGTGATGGTGATGGTGATAATGATGATGATGATGATGATGATGATGATGATGATGATGATGATGATGATGATGATTTTGATGATGATTTTGATGATGATGATGATGTATGATGATGTATGATGATATATGATGGTGATGGTGATGATAATACTTTAAATGATAGTACTCTTTTGAACCAACAAATAATAGGTTTTGAACATATCTACTTGAAAAGGTTAATGAGTCTATATATTCTAATTGATATTGAAGGTAAAAATGTGGAAAGAAAAATATTCTTTCATAATTTTTATAATTTATATAATTTCTTTTGACAATTTTATCTGATTCAGATATTTTGATCCCCAAATTTTACAATGTTATATCATCAATAAATTTGTTCAAGAACACTGAATTAAATTTCTTCTAATCACGCCACCAGTGGCTAAGTCATGCTTCTTAATTTGATTAAAGGTTAAATTTTCAACATTATACAATTTTTCTTCTGTGACATTCCAGAGTGTCGCTCTGACACTTGAATAAAGAATTACTTCTCTCTTATTGGCTGTTAAAAAGTTCTCTTGTAAAAGACAATTAATTTTGTCAACATTGGAGGAAACCTGTAAGGTAATTGAAGAAGTTGAGTTTTTGATTCCCTCACAAACAGCAAACATTTCAAGCAAATATGACCCTGCCAACCCATGCTTCTAAAGTTCAGGCAACTTCTCAACGTGCTTAGTTGCAAAGTTTGCAAGTTGAGGCAGAGAAAATTTGGTGGAAAACTTGAGAAATCTTCACAAGACATGAAACTAGCCAATTTGCAGCAATTTGACACCAGTGCTTTAAGGGAGGGGTTGCCTAATGATTGCACTAGTTCCCAAGTTAGTGCTGTTAAGTGAACTTAATTTCAAAGTTTAAATCGACAACAGAGAATCTTTGTTTAAAAATTCATGTTTTCTTTGTCATGTTCTTTATGTTAAGTGTGTTTCCTTATCTTACTGAAAAAAAAAAGATTTTCAAAGTTAAAAAACAATTTGACAATTTCACCTAAATTTCACAATTTCACTTAAATTTTACAATTTCACCTAAAGAAAATCAGTTTAGGTTTAAAAAGTGTTCATTTTCGTAAAAAAATTCATTGAATCTGCATGGAGTAAAATAAAAAGAATCTTTAGTCCTTAATAGACCCTTATAAACCAATTGAGTGATTAAAACCAAATGAAATACAAAACAATGCCTTCTCAAATGAGGTGAAATTGACATCAGTCAGATGAAATGTACCTGAAAAAAACAACCAATTAAGTACATACTAATCTTCTCATTATAAAGATAGCTGTAATGGAACACGGCCCCGCCATGTTATTGATTCTGTTTTGTTGACTGAGTGATATTAACATGAAATCCATTTATAAGAACATAACTCATTCTGTGACAGGTACATCAGAATCAAAGAGATATACGACCATTAACAAGGCACTGTTACCTTAATTGACATGTTTCTAGTTCATAGTAGAAAAAGCAATATGGTTATTGATCTGTAATGTTTTCCCACAGTTGATATACACAAGGGAAGTACATAGCAAATATTCAACACACACATCCCATTGAAAGCAATAAGTAACGATTAACAACTTAGTACTTCAAGGACATTATGTATTTGAGTACTTAGTACTTTATTGCCATTATGAATTCGTGTCATTAAATCAAAATCAGGAGAAATAATGTTGAAATATGCTGATTAAAGAACATTAAGAAATAAAACTAAGTATTGACAATGTGAATTAATATCAAGATAAAAGGTTTAATTGTTTTTTTCACTTTCCTCATAATGTTTAGTATAATTTTATATTCATTAACTTCAATGCCAAAAATAATACTTACAGTGCTGATTTGATCATGAAGTGCTAGTTACTGATTTTTTACTTTTATATGTACTTTTTTTTGACAAAAAACTTCTATGAGAACAGAAGGTCTAAATCAACACAGTAGGTAATCAACACTATTATGGATTAACCTTGTGTTTCTCCTAAAACAAACAAACAACATTGTAGACTGGTCATGGTAATGTTTACTAAACCAACATGAACGTCACTATACTTTTCAGATCAAAGCGTATCAGGACACTCCAATAACACAAATCAATGTCTGTGTTACAACAATCAAGGACATCTAAATTTACACAACTTGTTGACTTTATTATCAAACAATATCAAAGGAAATAATAGCAATAGCAATTTTAATTTGACAATTTTACAGAAATTCTTTACCATTTTATCATTTTATAGCTTATTGATTGCCAAAATGATATAGATTATTGAAGACTTCATCAAACAAAATATTTGAAAGGATAATTAACATTTGTGTTTTAGGGAGATAATACCATATATACAATAATATATATGATTAAATATAATATTTGTATAATTAGATATAATATATATACCGGTAATATAATGATAATAAAGTAAAATTTATAATTTCATTTTTGCAGCAAATGGTAATATTACAAATAAATAGAGCTGGCCAGTTTCAGTTTCAATGAATAGTACAATGAAGTTAGTTCTATTAAGTATTCAGAAATATTTACAAATACGGTTTCATTGGAAACAGCACACAAAGTAATACAAATCATTGATTTTTTAGTCCACAATATAATATGATTAATACAGATTTGTAATTTTCCATTAGATAATCATAAAGTAATTAGAACAACTTTTTGATGTTTTCACGGGACAAACAAAAATCCATCACCAACATTAATTTCACCATTGGATAGATGTTTATTTCATGCAATAAACAAGACGCCATCAATCACAGCACAGGTAGCTGTTACCAAGTGGTCAGGTAGAAGTTGTTAATTGCAACAAGACATAAACCCCGGTGTGAACCTGGCTGGAATATTGCAATGTGACTGGTTGTGATAGATTTAGGAGGGGGATTGTTTGTTTATGAGAGAGCTACCAGCTGGATATGTTTATCTCATATTGATGGTGAAATTGATTGGTGTCGATTTCATTAGTGAGTGTGTAAAGTGTTTTCTACTCATTTAAGATTGTTTTACTATCAAAGTATAATGTTCACTTATTTTGTTTAACTATCAAAGTATAATGTTCACTTATTTTGTTTTACTATCAAAGTATAATGTTCACTTATTTTGTTGCAATTGAGAATTGTTAATTGCATTATCAAAACGTTTTTGTTTTTTTTTCTTTTTTTCTCTCACTTGCCCTAAGCCGACTCCTCAAAATACTAAACATTATCTTTTTGTAAGCAATTATTTGACATCAAAAGATAAGGCATCTGTCAAAAGCTTCTGTTGATTGTTTATGAGTTGAAAGATGACGTATTAAATTTTGTTACTTGAGGATAAAGATAAGATGTAAAGACGTTATTTTGTGATGTATTAAAGTAAAAACAATTCTAAGCGAGATTTCAATCATCACTTTGGTGTAGATTTGATGAAATTCCTAGTATCCGAAATATCTTTGTGAAAACATTGTATCAGTGTCTCAATTTTATCATTAACAGCATATTTGAAAACAAAACTAAAGGAAATTTCACTCAATGTAAGGCTTTTTTTGCTATGTAAATATGTTTTGGCTTGATAATAGATTATCTCTGTAATAGAAATGCTTCATATCATGTGTTAGCAAAAGATTATGGTTGTCAAAGAACTCTTTGTTTACAATTTATTTTTCATTGTTCCCTGAAGCCATATGAAAATTGTTTTAACAATAGCACAATTGTTTAAAATAAATGTTGAACTGTAATTTAAAAAATTAGATAAATAGAAGAACAATACTTCTGTAAAAAACACAATTTATCCATTTATCAAATTAAATGTCAGAAAAACTTCAAATAACTTAAACTACCGTTATGAAATCAATGGAGGCTAATTAGATTGACAAGCATGAAATCAACGACCAGTATGCATGAAATTAGCGACAGACTTGTCAACAGTGCTCCCAACGGTTACTCAGAAACCTGAAATCAACGACCTCAACAAACTGAAGTAATCTAATTACAAGACAAAAGACCTTTGCTACAAAGAATTGATTTTTCAATTAAATATTTGATGTATTTTGCGACCTTAGCCGCTTGAAGAGAAAATAGAGAAAGAGTTTATGACGGAGTTTGATAGGCAGACAGATTATTTCCACAGTAGCCTAGTGTAGCCCTAAGCACGTCAAACCCTACATCAAAGAGAATTCTGGAGAACAAAGAAGTCATAATGACACTCGGAATTGGGTTTTAGAAAAAGGTTAAGGAAATGAGAAAGGATCTTTCATTAAAGTTGACATTTAGAATTTATCCTGATCATGTTGAAAAAATTCTTTTATTAGGTTAATATCTCTCATTACCAAAGTTTTTGAGAGGATAATAAACTAGGTACTGTTAGGAAATTGAATGATTAGATTTGTTATTGTATGTCTTTGTCACAAAGAGTTTTTTTGTCTCAGTGGATCTGTATCATTTAATACAATAAAATTTGGATTTTTTTAATGAAATTTGGATTTTTTAATGAAATCTTTGGAATGATGGTTATTATTTTATTTTGTTCATACATATACCGATTGACAGGAGCTAGAGACTCTGATGTTCTTGTTATTTGATGATATCTATCATAAGAACAATATGAATATGACTTTCACATGAAATAGTAAGGAAACAAAGTGGATCATAGAATTAATCATGACAGAAGAAGTTGAGAAAGTCCTTGCACAAACATGAATAATTGACATTTTCAATTCATTTTGGAAAAATATCACAAAGTCATCTCAAGCTATTTAAAATTTGGTTTTGTACGTGTACATTTTTGAGGCCAAGTACAGTATAAGGTCAAATTCAGATTAATTTTGAAAAAAAACCAAAAACTTAAAATTATAGTTGAAGAATATTACAATAAGAATATTTTTTAACATTAATTTTATGAAAAGTGAAAAAATTCTGTATAATGTGGGTTTGATATTGTTTTTTTTTAAAGTGATAGTTGAATTATGGCTTCCTACATCTATATCCTTTATTTTAATAATAAATTTTCTCTTTTCTCTTGTTGCACTAATAACCATGCAACTCTGGTTTCCTGCATCTATACCCTGGCCACCTGTACTATATACTATATACTAATACTACTATATCCTACCACAGCCCAGGTCATGTTTTCCAAACACCAAGTACAATATCCTGTTATTGAGACCATCATACTTGTATAGAGGAAGTAGTAGGCTCAGGTGCCCCGCAAGAATAATTAACTTCGTTAATGAACCATCGTTAGTAAGTGTGACACTCATTATACAACTTCTGGTTGAACTGTTCATATCCAGTACATTCTATAAGGGTAGATGACAGTGTTCTTTTCATCATTATTTTTTTTACCATTCTTGTTAAAAGAATGATATAGAAATGCTTTACATATTTTCAATTAAAATAACATTAAATATAAAGCTTGCATTCAGTCATCCGTAGCGAGTAATGCATAGTATGTATGTAGTTGAAAAGGTATGTAATAATGAAAGTTTTGATTATGTGCTTAAGATTTCAAGATGCTGAAATCGGTTTAATTTAAACCCTCGTATCTTTCTCCTTGAATTAGTTTGGGGAACAGTTTTCTCTTAATTTCTAACAAGATTTCCCTTTAAAGGTTTATCTTGAGTCAAATTTATCTCGCATGAAAAAAACACAATTGCAATTTTGGCTGAAGAGGACAATTTATTCACAACTGTAATTAACTTCAAAAGTCTTTCTAAGCAAATCCTTTTTGAGTTGGGAGCAAAGTTGTAATTTTGTAACAATCCCATTGATTCGTAAATCCATTTCAATCAAGCCAAGATGCTCATTTTACTTCTAAAAGACAAGGAAGATTTTAATATGCATTAACTCTTCGGTTAGATTTTATGACAATCCTAAAACCTTTATCAATGGTTATTTTCTTCTCTGTCAGTCAAGTCTGTTTTATAGATCTTCTTTGTTGAGAGTTAAGGGTTCTATAAAGTGAATTGCCCATCCATTTGTAATTTGATTCTTTCGATGGGCTCTGTTTCTTGAAAACAGTTATCGATTTTGTAGTTTATCTTTCTGAAGAGATCCACATTGGCAAACTCAGAATTGAACTTTTAACTACAAAAAAAGAAAACATGAAAATTTTCTTCTGAAACTGATAAAGAGTTTATTTTTGTGCATATTTGACGTCAAGATATTGCATTAATGTCACTCAAGAATTTCTAGTTGGTTTGAAAACAGGATTATTTTCTCAAGAGATTAATGCAAATATTTTATTCTTTCAAGAATTGCCAACTATTCCCTCTGTTAGTTTTCTGAAATTTTTTTAGTTTCTTAGATAAAATACTTTTGACAATGTCTAAATTCTAAATTGAAAATATATTTAAAAGAGATAGATCCTTTTAATGACAGCAATTTATTCTACTTATTAACAATTTAGTATTGGTTAAATAGAAGATTTTTAAGAAATACATGCCATTTAGATATTGAAAGGATGTGTCATTGTTCTATTTGTAATCAAAGTATTTGTTAAGGTAGAAATTCATGTACTTTTTAATCCAATTTCAAGACACTGACAAGTTTATTAGCATTTTGCTGTTATTATTGTTGCTGATGGTGTCCTATAAGGTAATCAACATGACAACGACCCAAAAATATATCGCTCTTATTTAACAAGGGTATTTGTAAACAAATATTAACTTAATTGAATGCAAATTATCACCTACTGTTTTCGTTTATTTCTTGCTTAGAGACTCTCTCCTTCAAACTTTTGCTAGGAAGTCATATGTCATCATAAGTTTCCATTTCTTTTCAAACACTTACAAATTTTTCTGTTTTGCATTTACTTTTCAGTCGACTATCTGTAAGTTAAATCAAGTGACAACAGCCATACATAAATGAATTACAAATGATATGGAAGAAATAAATAGCTTTGCGTGCATAGAGAAAATGATTCCCATTTTGGTTCAGATTAAATATTCCTTAGAGGTTTCCGTAAATCGAATCTGTGCGGTGCTATTTTCTTTGGTCTGGTAAACAACTTTGACTGGAAAAGCGTTTATTCATCAGGGTGTCTGGAAACTTACTTTGCGACTTCCTCTATAAGATGTAAATCAAATAGAAGGATGAAGCCTTTGTTAGGGCAAAAGACTGTCATTTCTGGTCACCTTGAGAAAAATCTTTTCCATAAGGTGTATCGTCTCGGAAAAATGTTTCAGCAAAAATATTTTGTCTCCTTGAGAAAAATAGTGTTCGTACTGTGTAGTGTCTTGCAAAAGTGTTTCAGCAAAAATATTTTGTTCGGAAATTATGCATAATTGCTGTTCAGCCTTGACATTCCAGAGTAGCCGACAAAAAACATCTATTATACGGAAGATAGTTTTTGTGTTTGAATGTAGGGGAAATAAAAACATGCTGTGATATATTTTATGATGTCAATTGTCCTGCTGGTTCTTATTTTCTTGTTTATTTATAAAGATTGTCAACAATTTAGTTTATTTCTAAATTCTACAGCTTTAAGTCTCTCGTAGCTATACATTACTTTGGTATAGTCTCCCAAGTCATTAGTAAATTTAATGTTGAAGATAATAAGATATGGCAAGTCTAGGTTTCCAAGGAAAGTGAACAATGACTCCTTTATGTTGAATTCTAGATTATTATGTATATAAATCTGTATCTTACAATCATCCCTGATTTCCCATCAGTTGCTGATTTTAATCATGATGTTTGTCTTGAAATGGTATATGGTCTTAAAAATAAGTTCAGGAAAACAAGACATGTTCTGCTTCATGACTGAAAAATTAAACAATAATAAAATCATTGAGCAAGTCTAGATTTACTGAATACACATGAAAAAAGGACATTATATAAAAGGTAGAGTCATTATTTTTTATATTTCATAGACTTAATTTTAGTCTTATTAGAAATTCATAGGCTACATTGTGTAGGAATATATTTCAAGAGACAGGGACAGTCTAGAGTTTAATTTCCTGTAGAAAAACATAATTCAACTTTACACTTGTGACCTTTAACCCTGTCATTGAAAATGTCATCCGTCTTTATCCACTGTAACATCCATAAAACCCTTTCAAGAAACATGAAAATCCAATCCTTGTAAAATTTCTGATAAAAGATAAACTTTAATTGATTTTGACAATGAAATTGAACAATCTTCAGATCATCTGTAATTTGATACGGTTGAGGCGGCGTTTGATGAAATAGTTTCGGAAGGATACTGACAGAATGAAAATTCAATCAAATTTGATTGCAACATGTTCAAGGGGTGCAGTAGTCTTTGAAAATTTAAAACTACACTAAAAACAACATCACTGCCCTTAACAGGTAACCTTACACCGGCGACCATCTTGAAACGCAATTGATCATCGTTGGATTTCATTCACAAAGATGCCCCCTAATTAACCATAATCACACGAGGCATTCAAACATAATTGTTCTGGACAGTTGGGGAATAAAGTCCCTACCCACATGAGGGAAAGTCCTGGCATTTGAGTGGAATCATTTAATCTTAGCCTGCATGGGTGTCTACCATTGTCACGCCATGAGGCAAAAGGTTTTGTCGATAATTTGAGATTTGTTCTGAGTTGTATGGATTCAGAGGATATTCGTTCAACAGTTAATTGTGTTTAGTGAGGCTTCATGGAAGTTGTTTGGGTCCTTGGTTGTGTCAATTGCTGAAAAATATTAATCTAATAAACACTTTTTAGTTGAATATGATGAAATTTACAAATTAAAAAAGTTCAATTTATTTCATTTAAAAAGTTTTTAACAAAAATTTAATTGGTCAATGTGATGAGTCAATTATTGTTGAGGTTGTGAAAATTTACAAGTTATGTCATCACTTTTGAAATAAAGGAAACCCTTTAAGCGATGAAGTGGGACATTCATAAATCTGTATGAATCGTCTATCCTTGTCCAAAATAGAGCTTTTAGAAAAAGCTACAATAGAACCATGAATATTGTTTCCTATCTCCAAATAGAATAAATGGCAAGAATGATACTTCTTGAATTAGAAATATTCCAAATATAATCACAGCATCCAAATCAGTTTTGCCTGAAAACAATCCATATCTGTCGGTGTGAAGAAACTAAGTGGAGTACTTCACCATCCTTTATATGAGAAACTGCCCAAGATTGACGCAATCACATCTGATGCTGTATCAATTGCCCCAAGCGTTCCATAACTGTCATATCTTGAGGTATAGGCCTAAAATAACTTCCTCGCTGGTAGCGTAGACGGAAAGTTCATAAGTCATCGTCAAGCATGGTTGACTTCCAGGTTTGAACTCCAGGTGAGGTGTTGTACCTTCACAACCCTGTACGGAGAATGTGACACTCAACTGTCAGTGACATTTAAACCATGTTTCCTTGACCGGACGAGCGGATATCACAATGGGAGCTTCATTTGAGAGATACAGTTGGAAAATGTTCAGCTACAGTTTGTGGAGAACTTGTATCATTTGTGGAAATTTCTGCCATGTCATTATGGATTTAAATTTATCCCCCAGGTCAACAGTGTGAATATTCAAGATTTGATCATTCTCGTCATTTTGAATGTGTTTACTTTTTGATTCCCTGAAAAGTGGTTTGTGGAGTGCAATTGATGTACAGGACTCTGTTTTGACTGTGAATTGCTTGTGCTGTGACTCACTGGTTGAGAAAACTGTTATGGGCTGTTGCTTTTTAATAATAGAGAGTGGTTACATCTTGTGATTCTTGAATTTGGACACAATTTAGATTCAAGCTGTGTTAACAGCGCTAAAAATCAAAATATTTTCCCTACATTATTTATATTAAGTTTTCATCATTTCCTGGATTACTTACTTGGATTAACCAATAGAATCTGTGATTTCCTTGTGTTCGTCAACTTTTTGCAAATGAGAAAAAATTAGATTGAAAAATAATGGTTTTGATATCCCTTTGTCTTTGAAGTATTTTTCAATGAAAGACAACATTAATCAGCTTAATCTGCATGTGTGAAACTGAAATGCAGCTGTTTTTGTTGAACAGAATGTAATCGCAGTTTGCTACGGATTGAGTCACATCAATTTCTCCTCTATCTAATCCTATCTAATGCTACTAAGTCGATCTCTATGCAGCTTATAACTACATGATTAAGCTTTCAAAAGACTCTTCACAAAATCTCTGGGATTATATCTCATTCAGATATCATTTTTGATTTACAACAGGAAAAAATTATAAGAATAATTATATGCACGTACATATGTATTTATTTTTGATTATTATAAAATTTGATATCTTATAGTGATGAAATAACAAAATCTGTTTGCAAGAATCAGAAAGAATCTTGTTTAATGTCAAAAGCATAAAAACTGTAATTTGATAAAGAGATTGACAGGGTTAATGTTACAGATTTCTTTCTTGTTTTTGATTGGTCTATCAACCCACATTGTTCGTTGTTGCTATTGATTATACAATAGAACTGAGTATTCTGATCGTGGTATAATTCGCGAAGAACGGTATCACTTCCTGTGCGTCAACAATTCCACGTTGCGCGATAACTTGATCAAACTTTGACCTGTCCATGCATAAAAAATTAGCTTGAAATTGCTTTTGTACATTTCCGAAGAAAAAATGCCATTTTGAAATTGCTACCAGTGAAGAGGTTGTCAACTTCGAAATGTACATTGATTTTGAACACAATGGATAATAGAGTGCATTTATGAATTTCAATCAAGGGAAAAGCTATAACAGTGTTGTATCCTTGAGGGCTGGAGCTTGCCTTGACGTAATATATTTCAGGTGATTAACTACGCGTGTGAAATTGACGACATGTTAGATAAAGCGGTTTGGTTTATTAACTGCACATGATAACCATCTGCCTGTTCTCAGGCGAAACTGACATCGACATTGGTGTTTATATATGGAATACTAGCATGAGAACTGGGACATAAAGATCCATATTTACTTATATGTATTGACGTCATAAGAAATTCAACTAGTGAAATATAATACATATATGTGGATTTTATAGGAATCGATTCAACCTTCAGCTGTTGAAATATAGATTTGATATCTTGTGTTATATATGGATTTTATATTCACCTGAATATACAAACAAAACTTTGAATCAACATCATATGGAAATGTGCCAGTTCACTGGGTGACATTGAAAGCAATACTTCATCTGGAAACCATGTGGATTTCATTTTGAATACTGCTTACAGCAATCTACGAGTGTATATTTTGTTGTACATTTCGTTCATCAGCTCGTATATTTCTCGCCACCAGTTGAAGAACTTGTTTACATTGGCTACAGCTTATTGTCCTGCAAGCCAATATACCTCTCTACATCGTATAGTCATCAAGTTCAAGACACTTGTAGATATCTCCTCGTAATGTGACATCGTTTCGCTGACCTGACAAATCTGGGTTTATTAAGTCGGCCTGGTTTGCTTTATTGTGATGTGACGTGCTGACATTGTAATGAAAGAAAACCATGAAATGTGCACGTGAAGTCAAACCATAGCTGGGTTAACTGCTTGTACAGTGTGTAAGCTCTTGTTGTGTGACACCAGCGAGATTTGTGGACATTACTGAAGGGGGGATGTCTTCACTAAGTCGACATCCAAGCTGTCTCAACTTCCCCAGATGGGAGAAGCTGCACAAGCTACTACGAAAGGTAAATACATCTGAATGACAGCTGATTTGGGGAGATTATTATGTCATATGTCTGTCTTTTTAGGTATTTTCAACAAAAATGCATTTAATTTCTCATTTTGATTAAACCAAATTTCCTTCTTTATTTGTTTAAAATTTAAATTTTGATTTTAATTTTTTGTTTTCATTGTTTTCATATATGCAAATATCAATATTTTTTTTGCATATTGATGATTTTATTTTCATGATAAAATTATCATGTTGAAAGCATTCTAAAGTTTAAAAAGGAGTTTGAAAGTTTTGGATATTCATTGTTTGAATTTCAATATTGAATTCTTTTCATGTTTGCAAATGTCAAAATGTATGACATTTGTAAATGTGAAACCAGGTTTCAGATGGTTTCCATGATAAGAACTAGCATCAATAAGAGTCCATGCATAAAACAAATTCTATTATCATATTTTTTTAGACTGAGATAAACTATGTACATGTATTAGAAAAAGTTTAAGACTGCTATATTAATGTAGTGTTAGAAGAAAACATTATGATTAACACTCCCTTTTCTTCTTGTACATAATATGTTTGGTGATATATATGAAAAGAAAAAAGGAATATATCAATAAAATTCTGCAATATCCAATTCACTTCTTAGTCGCAACATGCGTCATAACCTTGGTTTATTAATTTCAACTTGTGTTTATTGACGTCACTAATTCGTCAATGACAGATCAAATACTTGATATGCCACAAGGGTTGTTGATTGCAACTGGGTTGATTACAAATACAAAATCCACAAGATGATATATATGATAAGTGATATTGACATTACTTTGAGAACTTTATGGGTCCTTGAGTTTGTTCTTCTGATAAGATTGTAACTTTATTGTTATATTGCCTAATAAAAAAAGGTCTTTTTTTGATAAATTTTATGGCTTGTCGTAAATAATAATAAGGATATGAAATATTTTCTCTCAATATTGACATCATTGTTTTATATACCCTACAGTCGTGTACTATTATTAATGATGAAACTATTTACTACAACAAGTCATAGATAATCAATTTTCTGAGACGCAGTTCCAAAAAATAATGATCAAGCCATGAAATATGTTATCAGTTTATTAGTCAGATAAGGTTCTTTACAACCCACAGGCTATGGAGTGTTATCTAGAATTACTGCTATTGACGCCTAATTACACGTCTATTAAGGACAGTGGGGGAGGGTTGACCTGTCCACTTACATCTAATAGGCTAGCGCTGACCTGGTCAAGCCTGCTGGTCAATATGGAAGGAAATAAGTGTTGATATACATCACTTGAGGTGATAATGCCTACCACTTCCTATCAGGATGGGAGTATATGTACATGCTATGTACATGCAATGTACGCTATGGTTGCTGTAACAGACAAGTAGATAATTGGTATTAAACTCATAAAGTCAATGGCAACTTCTTCCTGAAATTTTATGAATAGGTATAACATGTGAATGAAAATAAAGTTTATTTTCTTCAAAATGTTGAATCTAGACTTATTTGAGTCTTGTCCAACTTTTATCTATATCTATGTGGGAGAGACAATAATACAAATGAAGGACAGGGATATTTTTTTTATTTCATATGTTATATAAGCACTTTATATCTATTTCATACAGTAAGTTTTGGTCTCATCTCATTAGTATCATATCCCATTCTTTAAAAAAAGATATAAAGTCAATAATGATAATGTAGATATGGTCAAACTTTGTGATAAAAAATATTTCATTGATACAAAAAAGGATCTGCCTATGACCTACCGGTAAGTAAAATAATTCAATAAAATATTTTATGAATTACATCAAATTTAACAACTTTTCATCATAAAGGTAAAAAGTTGCAGGAAATATGAACCTTGTTTCACATCAAATTCCATTCATATCAGTCAGCATCATTGATGAAATTTCAATGTCAAAACTTCTGATGATACAAGGTGAACAATGGGCGCATGTGTTAGCTATATAAAATGCCAGGCGGATATATAACATATCTACACTCACCTGTTACTGTTGTGTACAGTGTTCTAGATAAAGGTTAATCTACGCAGTCCATTCCATTGGCGCTGACCTGTTCTGGAACTGTAACAACTTCTGTAACATTTGCTGTTTGTAGAAGTGGTTCCATGTGGTGCGCAATCATTTGTAGAGGAGTAAATGTTTCGAGATGTATTGCAACATAGTTTTGTAAGCATTAAGTATAATTGAAATAAATTTCTTTAGAAATTTAACTCGGTTGTAGACTTACAGGCAATTTATTTTTTTAAATGTTGATAGTTTTGAATCTTTATATCTGAAAGATAAAGGTTAATCTACACAGTCCATTCCATTGGCGCTGACCTGTACTGGAAGTGTTACAACTTCTGTAACTTTCTTTTAGAAGTGCTTCCATATGGTCTTCATCAGTCATAGAGAACTAGGTTGTATTGCAACATAGTTTTGTAACCATAAAGAACTGTTGGAATATGCTTCATTTCTTCAGAAATTTACTAGGCTCTAGACTTACCGGCAATTTATTTATTGAAAAAAAGGCTAATCTATGTGTAATATGTTCTATTGGCGCTGACCATTCCTGGAAGTGTTGCAACCTCTGTAACATTCTTCACCAGTAGAAGTGCTTCCATCTGGTCTGAAATGAGTGATAGAGAACTAGTTTTGTAAATGTGTCTTGGAATATGAGTTCTGTAACAATTCTCCATTTGGAAATGAAATAGATTTCTTGCGGTATAGTATGAAAAGTAGACTATGGATACCGTAATCTGAAATTATTTATGCATTATAGATACAGTATGTATTGAAACTTTATCTTTTAAGAAATGTTGCAAGATAGTTTTAAAACTCTGTAAAAGAAATCTTGCAAGAAGGTTACACTTTGAAGGAAATCTTGCAAAATGTTTTCACAACCTTTTCTCTAATCAAAACATTGGATGATGGTTTTGAAAGATTTAAGAACAAATATCAAAGTATACTGGAAAACCGATGTAAAACAATCTTTTCTTAAATACAATATGGTGATAATTTTTAATATATTTTCACGATAGTCCTAGTCTAGTTATTTTCTTTGCTTCAGTATGATGATTTTACAGTTTTGACTATTTTGGTTCTGATATTACTACGGTAATGATAAATAAACTAGTTTTCCTCAATAAATGGATAAAAGGTTGGGGAATTAGTTTTTTCACCTGTGGTTTATAAATCAGGTAAATCTGTTAGTATAGGTAAAGGTAGCTATAGGAGAGGTCAGTAGTGCTATAAGTTAGATTATGGTGATAAGTCTGGGAATAGTCACAGGGATTAAGATAAGCTTAGGAGAAACATACATTCTCTCAATCAGAGATTTATTTAGGGGCATCATTTCCTGTTCTAGATTTCTGTAAATGATAATTTTGAAGATCAATAAATTGGAAATATGTTTTATTAACAATATTGAAAGTTTTTCTCATCATGTTTATTCCGATCAAATGAGTATAAAAGTAGAGTATGATAGCAGAGTATAAGAATGAAAAATATAACTTATCCAATATTAAATATGATAATGGATAACAACCACTGTAACAACAAACAATAATGAAAAGCAGTAAATTAGTTTTCAGAAAATCTAGTAAAAGGGATAAATTTTGAATCTCAGATCATATTTGAAAAATCAAGCATTCCTGATTCCATATGTTTACCAATCTTGAAGGCAATAAAAAGCATTTTTTTCTGTAAAAGATGAGAATTGGCTGGCTTTCTAAGAGGATTTTCGGTTGACAACTTGCTAAATCTCCACCAGAAAGTCATTATGGTCCTGTAAGGCTTGCTGTTAAATCTTTGGTGTGACAAGTGCTTGATGAATCAAAAGAACCAATTGCTTTCTTCATTTCTTCTTTCACGCTTTTCTCAATGGCATCATTTGATTGCTTCCCAATTTTTGCAGCACTGAGTAATCGTTCCATGCAAAGATTTGATTATGAATTTTTTTTATCTATGATATATTTAAAAAAAAAGCAATTTTCAAAATTAAAATCTGTTAATTCTTCTGTTTATTATTTTGTATTAGGTGTATTTGTAAAGAAGACAGGGAGTTTTATGGATGATCCAGTTAATTGAAAGTTGATCCTCCATAACACTCCCTGTCCATATGATATATCCAAGTTCTAAAATGCAATTTTAACAGTTTGTATTTGTTAAATCTAGACTTGCTGAATGAGGGCCTAGACTGTAATAAGGATACTTTTTAATATCAATTAATTGAGTAGGACTATCACTTTTAGATGTACAATAAATGGAAGTTTTTTTTAAGATAGTTTGAAAGAAAATAGGATTAATGTTGAAATGAAGTTTCATATTGAGTTATCTTGAAAAATTTATATTAACTTGAATATGATGGCTTTCAATAAACATCACAAAAGAAATAAGGGGAAGAATATTGAATCGGGCAAATATCAAATCAGTTTTGTTGGATAAACGTCTTTGTCCTTAATTTTCATTGTCACTGTCAAAGAAATCCTTAGCTTTTTAATTCTTCAAATGTGCATTGGAGGGGAAAGTAGGATTTCAGGACTCAATTAAGAGCACAGTTAATCACATTTTTTTTTTATAAATGTAAAAAATGCATAATTGTTTTTAAAAATTCCTCTTTTCCTTGTTAGCAATTTCCTTATAAAAGATGTCGCAAAATTGATATTAAACATTTAATTGTTGTTTTTTGCAAAATAATGTTGAGCTAACAGTGATACAGTCTTCATCACATGATGAGCATCTTTGACCTGAAGGATCTTTATCCTAGTGGTCATGCACATGCAGGTTTGTGTAAATCAATAACAAAATCAATATATCTGGGGCTGGCTGCAGCATGCATGTTAGATGCTGTGCATTATGGTGCAACCACTGTGCACTGTGCATTCCTACACACGTCTTTCAAATGCATTCACACATAACCTTAACACCTGTTTATTCAAATTGTTGCTTTTTAAAATTTAATGTTTTCATTGAAAGCTGCTTTTTGAGAAATTGGCTTGTGGGTTAATGAATAAATTATTTGAAAAGACCTGGAAGGTTTAATTTTGACAGCTGACATTTTACAATGTGCCCAACGATTGGATGAAAAGAGACAATCAAATTTAAGAACTCATTAACCTTAAAAAATTAGAATCTTTGTCAGCCGTATTTTTTTAAAAAGGAAGAAAAATTAGAACTAGAGATCTAAAAACATGTTTTCATAAAACAAGGAGCCCTACATCAATTTCAATTGTTATTTTTGCTTAAATAATTCAGCTTTATTTATTCAAATCTGGTTTAACGAGGACTCTAAAATACCTGCATTAATTGTTATCAAACATGAAAATAAATTTAGGATATGATTTTGAGCAATATTTGTTGTAGTAAGTCATGCCATGTAGTAAATATTGAGAGAGAAAGGCTGTGTTTAGGGTAGAACAGTTCAGCCCTTAACATGACATTTACCAAGTTAACACCCATCAAGCTGGAAGCATGAAAGGCCTACAAATATTTCTTATTTTGCAGAAAAAAACAATAAGCTTATGTCATCTTAAGATCAAACACTCTAGGTGGTTTTGTTTAATCTTCAAATGGGGGGTCCTGGTATAGACTTAAGTTTAGAATCTTATTGCATAAAATATATGAAATTTAAAGTGATTTTGAAAAAAAATTAAGATTATGATGCATTGCGAATAATGTTCCATGCAATGTCATGTTCTATTGGTTTTGATAGCTGTCAGAAACATCATGTTAACTTTCTGAGTTTCCTCATTAAACAAGTATTGATAGATTTATACAATATTTGCTTTTAGAAATTTAGAAATGATAATGATTATTGCTTTATGATAAATATAATGAGAAAAATAATAAAATTAATAATGAAAATAAATAAGATAATCCAAATAATAAGAATGTAATAAGAAATCCAAAAGAATTTGACAATGATATAAATATAAAAAAGAATTTTAAATTTTATGTACAACATAGAGATATATAAAGGTGCTTCACAAGAAATGTATGCAATAAGAAATGTTTTGCAACCATCAAACAGCATAAATTAAATTACTGTTTTGACTTCAAATGTTTTTCTAATGATAATTCACCCATCACAATGGCTACTTTAACACGAACACTATGCTCCGTACCATCTCCAAACAACTCCAAACCCTTATGTATGTCCATGAATAATAACAGAGAAGCATCAAAAGTGGTTTGCATAATTGTAAGCCGAGATATGTGTGGTCAAGGCCGAGATGAAGTAAGCAATAGACGAGAATAGAAATAGACGATGTTAATTGCATCTCTTTATGTTTGAGTGTTGTACTTTCTCTGCTATCTAGTGATGTACATTTCATGAGGGACGAGCGTTTGTTGAGATCTTGCTTGTTTCATAGTAAACACTCAAGAGGATGTTTATTTAGTAAAAAAGGTTCGGCTTTCATCTTGTGTAGAACCTTTCCCTTAATTGCAGTCATTTGTTTAACTATGTTGTGGTATTTTCACCACTTTATGTCTTCTACATTACAAGAACGTTCTTTGTAGACTCAAAGAACGAAGTATTAAGAACTGTTCTCTTTTTTTATAAGGAAGATTGGTAATCTGCTTTCACTTCAATAGAAATGAATTCTAGTTTAAATGTAATGAAGTTGTAATTCAAACTTTGATTATGAATACAATATAAATTCAGTCCTTATATCATTATCAGAGAGACTATTTAGATCTACATCACAAGAAAGTTTTTTTAAGGGTAAGATCTTAAGTAAAATACTAAGGGCAAGATCTTAAGTATAAAAGAATAAAGGTAAAATAATATGTATAAAACTATGGGTAAAATCTTAAGTATAAAAGACTAAAAGTAAAATCTTAAGTATCAAACTAAGGGTAGAATTTTAAGTATAAAGACAAACTCCTCTAGTATGTGCCAAACTCATTGAGGAATTACTTTAACGTTTAAGCAAGTTAAATTCAAGTTTTGAAGTAATAAAATTATAGGTCAAACTTTAATTCAACCTTACATAGGTTATAAGAGAGTCAAAATAACCTTGATATTTACAGGTTAACCTGAGATATATTTACCATTGTGTTTGTGTATAAACATCAGATGTTTATGAGCTTCTAATACGATGTTGCTACTTCCACTCCATTGATTAGCAATACATAAGTATATAGGTATTAAGAGCGTATTGTCACCCATTTCAATACAACTCACTTGAGGGACACTAATAGCCCAAAGCAGTTATTCACTGAATCTGTTTTATCATCACAAGTGTCTATTTTCGCTGTTTCATCACATTCCAGAGTTTAGTGAGGTGAAACTGCCCCCCATGTAGGTTGTATGTACCATAAGCAGTCACAGTAGGGGATTTCTTTTAATGCTAGTGAACATAACCACAGTACATTTAGGTCTTTTTTAAGAGTTGAGGTGACATTGATGTTTTCACCATTGAAAAGAATGTTGAGTTTATATATCTAAAAACATTTTAGAAGTTTCATTATAAGCAGTCACGAAAGGGAATTCCTTTAAAGGCACCACTCGACCGCATTTCGTCCGCCATTTTGAAACGTTAGCATTGCTAGAAAACAAATGTGCTGTATTATGCTAATCTATTAACAAAATAAAGAAATAATTACTTGGTTGATAGAAGAGGAACATATTTACAAATAATTCATAATAAAAGTTACCAGCTACGACAGCATTTTGTCATAGTAATGCATTCCTCGATCATAGCTTCGATGATTGGCTTCATTTCACGATATTTTTATTTTTTAGCAATACACTTTATTCTATGGCAACTTGTTTACTCTTGAACAACTGAAATGCTAACCTCACAAACATATTTGAAATTAAGTGTGAAATTATCATGTAAAAATCATATATAATTGTAAACAGGTAAGTCCTCCTGAATTTCGTTTCCACAAAAAATACCCCGCTCGAATGGTACCTTTAAGTGCTTGTGAGCTATTGCAGGGTAAAGTGTGATTTTGAAATAAAAAAACTTTTAAAAGATTGAAAAAAGAAGAATTGGAGCGTTTTTTTTTTAAATGTTAGATAAGTGACTTATCAAGGAAAAGTTTTAGCTTTTTTGATTCTGAGTTTTTTAAAGAAAATGACCACAAAAAGGGTGACCAGCTGTTTAACAATTCCCGGATACTCTGCGTATTTCAAAGGTTAACACTGACATTAAAGTTAAGGTCTGCTTTTGCTATTGATAAAAGGTGTTTAAGGAGTGAACACGATTTTAAACATTCAAAGACTGAATACCTCCTCCCCCTGGATCCGCCACTGTGTGCATATGTATTTTTACTGCCCAAATGTCAGTTTATTAAGATGAACAATATGTATGTATGTATACAACTGGCCATGGTGTAGGTATATAGGTGGGTGCTGAGAATTCTTTACCATCAAAAACAGTTATTCATCACATACAGATAAGCCCTGAATTGTTTATGCAATATTGGTTTTCAATTGCAAAAACATTTCTGGCATCTTGTCAATCTTCTTTAGACAAAATATATTGTTTTATCTAAACAATGAAAAATACCCCAGACTGTTGGTGTAGTGTTTGTCTGCCTCTGCAAAGAATTTAGCCATACTCAGGTTTATTTCAGTAACCTTCAGGAAATCATTGTTATATCACTGAAGATTCAACAGAATAGGACATTAACAATTTAGGAATTGGGATCTATGATGAAATAAAAATTAGTTTTGAACAATACTTAGCTTCATGATAAAACTGAGAAAGGTAGATGTGCCAAATTTCTACAGACTGAAGAAAGTTCCTTTATTTTTAACTTTTCAGTCGGTATGATAGACGCCATATAAAATATTAAATGAATAAAATGTAAATAATATAATAAAATAAAGTAAAGTAAAATATTTGTTGTAGTTATTGATGATGTTTTGAAACATGAATTGTTACTCTTTTATCATAAGTTTTATTTCAAATGTATCTTATAAATATTCAATATTTGACCTGGTTCTACCAAGGAAAGGTAAAACTGTTTCTCATTAGCAAGTTAAGAAAGATATTAATCACAGGTGAAAATAGGTAACAAGCTTTATACTTATCTGATGAGGAACTGATTACCAATTAACTTTCTCATCAGGTATATAATTGTACATGGTCTGCAAGGTAGAAGTGAAGAATATTAAATTATCCATTTAAAGCCTCACGCTACGCGTTCAACTTTAAATTAAATTTAGAGCTATAATAATTCTGTTATATGCCGCTGATTTCCAAACACAGTATGTTTATCTCCTAATTGAAGGGTAGACTACATAATAAAATTTTGTTATAGAATATATGTAAATTTTTCACTTTTATAATGTAATCATTCATTTTTGACACCAATGTCAATATGTACATATTTACTGTTAAGAAATGACAAGTGAAAGCAAACAGATCACCAGAAAACAATGCTTTCATGATAACAAAACAACCGCCTTCTTATCTTGAAAAGACTTCCCAAACAAAGCTGAGAGGTTCCATCAAGATCGACTTAATCCAAATAATGAATATCAACAATACATATCCTGAGGGAGCACATGTCGATGTCTGTTGTACATTTCCTTGTCTATTGCAGTCATCAGCTTAGTGAGGCGGTGTCAAGTACATGTCACCTGTCCATTGTCTCTGAAATTGACAACCCTAGGCTTCTTTGCACTGTTTGATTCCCTGATCATTTCTTTCATTGTAATAAGCTTCTTGTAGTTATGTACATATTTTGGTGAAGTTGTCTTTTTCTTGTGTTTTCTTGTGACTTTGATTCAATAAGAAGTTTGATTGTTTTATCGTTTATTTAGTTTGAAAGAGAAATCATTTTTAGGTAAAAATGTTCAATGTAATTTCAACAGCATTTTCAGCTGTTTGCAAGTGAAAACATTTTTAGATAAAAAATTAAAATGTATTTTCAACTGTTTCCGTTACCTAATTTCAAATAAAATTTTTGTCATCTTAAATTTTAACTAAACCTTCAATGCTTTTCTAGGGAAGTAGAAGATATGATATGGCCACAACACTTTTGTAAAGAAAGATTTTTAGAGCTTTTACCGAATACTATTGAAGGCTGACATTAAAAAAAAGTGTCAACAGTTCTGAGCATATATCATTGAACGTCATATTGTAATGACTCTGTAATATTTTATTTAAGAAAATGAAATTTACATTGGAATTTCAAAGAAATTTCACACAAAATGATAAGGCGTCAGTGGCCATACGTCATCTGGCAAACCAACCAATCACAATCCTACACACCCCAAATTTGAACCCCCTTATCCCCCCCCCCTAGTCATAACGTTTACAAGTAGTCACATTGTGTTTACTTTTTCATAAAGACTTCTCCCATTGACATGCACTTATTTATGATAGTGTATATTGTTTTTCAGTGGTAATATCCTGTTCTGAAGGGATAGCCAATGGCAGATAAAAGTTGCTTATGTTTCAAACAGATGTGGTCTTCAGATTTTATTTCATGCTAGGGCATGAGATTTATCGGGGGTTTTCCGGTTTAATTGGAAATATGAGACAATATATGACATTATGTACATAATGTAAAGATTTAGATAAATAATAAAAAAGATTGTATTTCAGCCTGTTGTTTTACTTTTTTTATGAATGATCTAGATGATAGCCAGACATTTTATACTTATAACAAATAAGTGATACAAGATTTTTTAATTTATTTCATACAATTGTGAAATATCTATGCAAATCTTAGGAAAAATTGTAGACATGGCTTCAGTACCAAGTGAATATAAATTTGTCCTTAATTTATTGTTCTGTTTAGATGGTTCATCTGTTTTGTTGAAACATTAATCAAATAATAAGGTTTGTTTGAATAATCAAATTTGAAATAACCAATATTGAAATCATTTGCTTTCTGTATTAGACTGCCCCTTATAAATACTTCTTAATTAAAATCTGCTCATCAGCCAAACCCAGTAATCAAATATATGAGAAGACTTAGAGACTTTTTAAATGATATTATTACCAAAATTTAATTTCAGAGTCTAATAATTAAAAAAATAAGCAACAAAAAGTTTCTTCAATATAAATATTAATAGAAAATATTATTCAGCATTAGCATTTGCCTAGTGTTTCGAACAAGTCTCTTCAGAAATGGTAAGGAAGGGAGAGAGTTATCCTAGGTAAAGGACAGATTCTGTAACAAGGGTGACCCTTTTTAAAGACAGATATCCCCCCCCCCCCCCAACACATCCCCCCAACACATCCCCCCCCCCCCCCCAACATCCATCCACTGAAAGCAAACAGACTAGTCAGGTATTCATTCTGAAACCAAGGAGACACCATTTCTCTTATTCCGGAACAATTCCTTTTGACGCAGGCTCGATAATTGTTCCCAAAATACCTTCCTCTTCCTTGATTGTTATTGGTTGAAAGGACATACCTGTCACCTGTACCTAAATCAGAATCATTAACGACACCTTCAAGAGTTAATTCAATTCTACAGGTGTGAACCCTCCGTTTCTATGGCGATGGATTCCAGACAAAGTTGACAAGTGACCTTCAAGTAATTTCTCTGGACAGGTGGAAATCATTGATGTGTTAGGTCGCCTTGACCTAGTTGACAGTCTCATTGATATCACTGCATGCTACAAGTGTGTTTTGAATCTGTTTAATTTATTTCTGATTAAATTGATTATGCTGTAGTAGTCACATCTTAAAATGTTAAAGTTAATTTGTATGATTCTGGAAGCAAAAAACAGTTAAAAACAATTCTTAACAACAGTTTGTGTGTTGTTGCCAGGATATCAGAAAATCTCTCCCTCAGATTTTATTTATGTAATGTTGTTATTGGCTGAATAACAGTAACTACTGCCATTATCCATACAGCATTTCTGCCAGCAAAAAATGGTATTGCCTGAAATATCTCTCCTGCACATTTAGAAGATTATATATTACATTTGAAACATAGAGAAGTGTTTGTTCTTACCATGAAATATCAAATCTGCTTCCTTGTCACATAAAGATTCTGATAGATAACATCAAAAGAACACTGCTTTGTTTATTCACTATCAAAACCAACACTTCCTAACAATGTTTCATTTTATGTTTCTAGAGTTTTCCTAATACACTGTGTGACTTATAATCTCTTAAATTGTTTATTGTATATTGTTATGTTAAACCTCCTTTTCTAATCTGTACTTGAAAGGAACAAAAAGAATCTACCTCTTCTAATGAAAAGGGGAGAAAAGAGAGGCTTTATTGACCTCTTCTGTTCAGAAGGAGAGAAAATAGACCTTTTATTGAACTCTTCTGTTTAAGAGGAGAGAAAATAATGATTAATCCCCATTTACTCCTACCCATTAATCATTGTAAGAAATTGAAAAACAAAATCCCTAAAATAACACTCTTTGCGTATCACAGGTGAAAAGACCACTCAACAAGATCCATCATTGAAAGAAATTTGTACATACCAATAATTACTACCTTTTGTTAAAGGTGTGACTAAGTCCCTATTTGTCTCTAAATACAGTTGTGCCCACTGTTGAAGAAAAAACCAATACAAAGGATAAGGGGTTGAATGACCCCTGACCCCTAATAAAACCATCCATCAAAGGGGGGAGGGGGTTATGTAATGTTCTGGGGTGTCTCCTCGACAATAGAGCTCCCCTCATTCCCTGGGGAGTTATTGTGACATGAGCGTCTGTTTTAGGGGTTACTGTACCTCTTTGATAATACTTCAGTTTGACTTCTTCTTCTGTGAGACTGGTGGGTTCTGTGAGAGCATTGAGGTGACTTTGCAGGATTTTGGAATGAATCTGATCGCTACTGAGGATATTCAAGTGAAAAATATTGGATTTTAAGAGATATGATCGTGAAGAGTGAGACATCTGTGGGTTATGGATTTTGAGAGTATATTGGAGACTAAACCTCTTGCTTAGAGGATTTAGAGATGAACTATTTTGACTGCAACAAAAGACGTCTTTGCTGCTATTGAATTTTAGTAAAATTTCTTTCCATTGGACTTTAAAAGATATGAAGAGTGAAATATATATGGGATTTTGAGAGTATATAGGAGACTTCAACCCTTGTTTAAAGGATTTAGTGAATTTTACTGACTGCTGTACTCTGGAGCATATGTCCAATGGATTTCAAAGGATTCGTAGAGTGAACCTCCGTTACTGGATTTCAGTGAGATACATAGAGATTCTCTGATTCAGAAATGCCTTCAGTGTTTTGGAGGCGTCTCAATTGAATCATTTTTACTTTTGATATAGATTTTTGTATGGAATATTTGAGAAGAGTATATGTGATCAATTTGAAGGTCTCTGACATTGTTAATCTCCCATCAGAGATTATTTTCGAGACAAGATTTGACATCACATGTTTGGACATAATTGAATGAACTTGCTTTGTGCGTATCCTTGTTGAGACTTCATACATATTCATACACTCTGTATGTTTTTGTATGAATAAAACCTTGGTTCCCTCTTGAAAGGTATACAGAGAAGAATTTACCAGGGATTCATGCCTTTATTATGGATTAACATGCCATAGACGCATGCTGAAATAATTAGCGAAAATGCTAATTAGAGGTTAGCACCACATCATATTTCATCCTCTAGTGTATAAACTCCTGATTCTGAATACTCTGCTATACTCTACAAAAGAAACGCCAACTCGGACCAATTTCTCACTCGGAGAAAACAATTTAAGAATCTCTACAATGTCAAGCGAAACATTCAAAATGAAAAAAGTGGATTATTTACGACATCCTCTGTTCAAAGGAAAGGCTTTCTTCTGGGTAAATATTAATATTTGTCTCCTATTGATGTTTTTTTAACCTTGGTGGAAAATTGTCTTCAATGAAATGCTTCCCAGTTTGAATACCGTTGTTTGTGTAACAGAAATCTTTGACGTTGGGTGTCCTTATGGGAACTGTGCTTTCGAGGTATGAAATATACATGTAGCTCTTTATAGATGTCAATCATATTGCTCCTTTCATATGTAATGACAGTCTTAGTAGATATCAAACCTTAAGAATGTATCAAGTTTGGTGGGTAGCGTATTTACCCTGACAACTACAGTTTCTCTGCGGTATTTTTGTTGAATATAATAAGCTATTTCCCAGATAGGGTCGACTGAAAGGTAAAAGATATCGTCCCTTTCAATAGCGAACATGACTCACTGCAGGGGCTTTATTACCTGGTCTTTTCAATACCTTGTAAAGATTATTCAAACAGATATGAATTTCACATGGTTTCAAGATGAGACAGGATTTAGTGAGAAAATATTCATTTGATAGACTCCACAGCGAGTAGTTGACAGGATATTTTTGTCTCATGATTGTTTGCACTACAGGTAATAGAATATGTTTGTCAACTTACATTTTGCTTATGTTTTTAATGCATATTATGCACCTGATGTGCAGCTGTATTTGATTTTATGCACCTGTGTATTTGTTGTATGTTTTAAGTGTTTTGATATTGTTTTACGTAATCATGGAAAGTTTCATGTATGTCCCTAACAACCTTGACATAAGGTTAGTTGTATATCCGGTTTAACATGTGCAAAGATCTTTTTAACTATTAAACGAACATTTGCTTTAGGGCAAAACTTCAATTTTTAAAAGAGTGAGTCATCAAGAGAAATTGGTTTAAAATAAGGTACTGGTTAGCTTCATAAGCTTTCAAACTTTACAATTAATATTTTAAAGTTAGATAAAAGTAAGTTTTTCAGGGTGAAGCAATTTATTTCATATGTTTCAAAAAAGTATATTATAATTCAAATTTAAAAAAAAGGATATTTCAAACATCATGGATGAATCGAAAAAAAATCAAGTTAAGCTGATGTCATATATTTATCAATATGTTTGTTATTACCGAAAAGCTTATTGTAAACATATATAAAGTGAGACGTCACCAACAATTTATTTTGCAAAACAATATCCCCGAAAATGGATTTTGGCTCAAGTATTATTTTGTGCGACCACTGTCCAGTGTCCAGATGACCAGGTGTGTTGACCAGGACACCACAGTTGCCTCATCCATATGGCGGTCACTACCCCTTGGGATTCGCTTGACCCTTGCTTTGTCCGACTGGTCACTGATCCTTTCCTTGGTCATCCAGATTAGGTCACTGTCCATTACCCTTTCATCCAGATAACCTCATCTATGTGATTAACAAATATCTAAACAGAAGTGACATTCATTGTTGATGCTTCTGATTGTAAATTCTACTTATGTTTTATTATTTACTTTAATAAACTTGACCTGGATAAAAGAAATGTGTAGAACTTTATTATCAGTATGGGGTTCTTTGCTAGACACACTTTTAAAATTACTTTGAGACAGCTTTGCAATCTTTGCAATCCTTTTGATCTCTAGCTTCCTTTTATTAACTTAATTCAGAGATTCTGAAAAACGATTATCGGTAATTCTGTTTTGCTTTAAGACAATCTATTTTATATTCAATAATCTATGTATATTCATTTCTATGAATTTCCGCAGGTTTCATTACAAAGTCTAAAAATCAATGTTGTATGCTTTTTTCATGTAGTTCAAAGCTTATATGAATGCAAAAATTACCTTTTCAGTTATGAAGAAATTACTCAAATATGGGAATATGTTTATCTGACTCTTAACAAATCAGAAGTTCTACACCTGTATGTCATGATGTATTGAATACTAACAGCCTTGACATGAGATTTCACAGCTTGTCTGGTGTTAGGGAAGAATTTTGTTAAGAAAAAATCAATATGTCCAAGGATAATACGTCCCTAATATGATTAATATTGTCATGTATGTAATAAGCTTTAGGCAGAATCTAGGAATTAGTCTACAAAACATGTTGCCAGTATCTTCATTACATATATATTTTCTTTGATTTATTCTACAATTTTCTTTCATCAACTTATGTATTTAATTAGTTTTACATGTTTTCATTATTGTTTGGATTTATTTTGAAAGTTAATTTTTATGTATCTTTATGAAAATGTGATTAATGTTTCAAGAAATATATTCTTTTATTTTCTTTTTTAATTTCTTTTATTTCAATTTATTATCTATTTCTATTCTAGTTTTTTTATAAAATGATAGGAAATATTTTGTTTATTCAAAAAATTATTCCCCGGGAAAATTATTTGTTATTATATCAACTTTTAAAGTGTTTCAATCAGGAAGTTTAATGAGGATGTTAAAAGCGATGATGTCATAGTTTAATAACTTGTGAGGAAATAAATATTTCAAAAGCTGTGTCTATTATTCTGCAGCATCTGACTCAGAAAAACACACACACACACACAAAATGGGGAAGTTATTACTGAAAGGAATTACCTGATTTAGATTAAGAGCGAAAACAACATTTAACATTTTCAGAAATTTCTTTAGGGTTGTCAGTTCATAAAATGGAAGATGTAAGTTATGACTGTTCATTTTTATTCCAGATTTTAAAAATTATTGAATGTTGCTTAGCTTTATTGATAAAATTATTAATTAATTAAATCTACATTTTTGTTAACATTCTTCAATTAATATTAAAAAGAATTATGTTGAATTTAAAACTTTTATATATTATAAACTGCTTAAGAAGTCCCATGAATATAAAAAGGAATTCATCACCCACAGTTATTATTGGTAGTTATTCAACCAAAATATTATTCTCTTATAATCATAACATGTCAATATGAAGTACTACTTGGTGACAACAACTTATGTTAAATGTCAAATACCGCTTTCCTAACCACCAACAACTGTCAAAGCAAAGATGTAACATTGCACCAGTACTTTAAGTACTTATTGATAAGTCTCTACACTTGTACTGAATTAGGCTAGAAATATTATCCAAAATATTGTAACCATTATCCTATATTACATCTGTTACCAATTATCATCATGACATGTCATGTAATATTGCTAATGATTGTTCACAGGTGGTTACATTGTGATATTCACAATATTTGTAATTACATCATCTTCCTATTAATCCATTGTACTGATACTTGTAATTTGATAATTTGATAATTGTTTACAAATAGTTGAACAAAAGAGAGTAATAAACCTTTCATCACTTGTCTTTCCTGTAAGTGGCTCTCTCTTTAAATGATATTCAAGTCCTATTATCTCTTATCCAATTAGTCGCCTAATTTTATTTCAATTAATCACTATTCAACATGTTTGTAATTAGTATGGTATGTCATCGAAGAGGTAATTGATAATCAAATCAAGTGTAATATCATTGACTATCATAAATTATAATCCTCTGATGTAATCATTGTAAACCCAAATTTTTTTTAAAGGATTTTTGCTATTACTTTTATCCATAGTCAAAATAATGTTTGGAAGTAAATATTGTGACATCAAAGCTTTAAGAAAAAGAATATTACCCTCAAAATGTAAAATGCCATTATATCCAATATCAAACCGGAGACGATACCAGAAATTGAAAGGGAAATTTGATCATACAATGGCAAAATTGTTTTAGCAGGTATCCCAGGTATTAAGGTGTTTTGTTTCTTAGTCAATTTGTAGATTCTCGTTAGCTTTATTGAAAATATGGAAAAAAGCAAAGTGACACTTCTACTGTTTCACATAAAGGTTCACCGATATCCTCAAAGGGACTTTTTACTGCTTAATCGCAGTTTCGTGATTGGTTTTGCAATATGTTAGGCTTGTGCTAGACAGAGGCTTGGTCTATTCCTTGCACCTTGAAACCCAAACTCTCAGTGCAAATTTTATGGGCTTGTACCTCAAAGGGAAATGTTTTTACAGAAAAGCGAATTTTTTTGTTTTCACTTATTTCAAGTGATATCTTGTAAAGGATCTTTTGTAAAACATTTTTCAACTTTAATAGTATGTTTACAGAAAAACTAGTTAAAAAATACAACATTTGTTTAAAATAAAGATTTACATTATTTTTTTATTCTAGAGCTTTTCAAGAGTTTAATTGACTATAAACTTTCAATGCAGTGTTGTTGTCACTTCAAGACTAGTTTAAAAATGTATGTGTTTTCTTCAAAGACATCTTAGCTTGTCAATTTTTTTTAGCAATGGACAAAATTAATGTTAAGCAGACAAGGTATAACTGTGTTATGTGGTGCTGTATTGAAGTTTATTCCATTATGCGATAGATTTCTTCTTGTATAAGAAAAGTAGGAAACTTTCTTTATAACCAGTTGATGGAATAAAGGCCTGATATGACAGCCTTCAGATCCCATGAGATACCCAGTGTTCCTGTTAATGAAATTGACATTTGTTTATATGATTTTGTACATATCTTATCAAATTACGTCAACTGTTGCTTTAATGAAATTGACATTTGTTTATATGATTTCCCACATTTCTTATCAAATTACGTCAGACGAAATTAGACAGTTCGGCGCTGTTCTTGTTATCTGCAATTTACAAATGAAATTGACATCAAGTTATAGTTGTAAATATCGTTCTGTGTTTTGTAGATTCACATGTACATGCTTAGAAGAACTTGAAAATGTCTAGAGTTAATTTATAATTTTCTGTTTATAGATTTTTTACTTGATGTACTTTTCATTTTACCATGGTCGTTTATTTTTGGCATACAACAAACTCCATATAAGTTCCTAATTTTTTTTTATTGATTTTGTTTTATTTTGGGTGAAAAGCTTTTCTCTACCATATCAATATTTGATAGATACACTTAGACCATTTATTTTCTGGAAGGTTTCCATGGCAATAGTTAGATCTACACGTTTTCCTAAAAATCAATCAAATTTTGTTGCCAAAAAAACAAAAATGGCATTCTTTGCTCAGAAAAAGGAATTGACTATTCTTTACATGGTAATTTATAAAAATTTATAAAACATGCTGATGTTGAATGGTTATATTAAAAAGAAAATATTGTATTTCAAGGTCCATGAAAGTTGTATGTCTCCAGCTATTAGGATTCAGAGAGGAGGCTGTTTGAGTAAACAGTTAGGAATGTTTACCTGTGTAACTGGACACCTGAGCCAACTACTGGCCAGACACTACCCCCCCCCCCCCCCCCTCCATTCCGGGCCTCCCACCCCCCCTTTCCCCATTCCTGAGTGGAAGCTAGTTCCATTTCCCTCTGGTCTATAGTCTAACACCCAGCCTGTAGTTTATGATATTTTCTCTGAGATCTTAAAAACACTATCAACTCACAAGAAATATTCACACATAAATTGCATTTAACCCTTGATTTTCATTGACCCATGAATGTTCCATCCCCGCGTAAGTGAAAAGACATTGGATGAAAATTTAGAGTATTTGGAGTCTGTCAGATTAAATATGTTCTTGCTGTATCATATTACCAAGAAGTAAAGAATTTCAATTTATTGGATAGAAGACTAGATGGAATATGTTTTTGCAGTGTTAAATTACACTTTGAAAATGAGGACTATTTCAATTTATAGGACAGTGGACCACTCTAAACATTCCAAGTGTATTGTTCAAGGTCGCAAAAGGGAAAATATATGGAGAATGTAGCTTTCATCAGATTAATTTACACATTTTTAGCTTCTTTAATCAACATAAACAAATTAATTTATTGACAAAAAACACATCTTGAACCTCTTTAATTCCCTTTTAGAACAGAATAAGGTTAATTAATGTTTTCAGCCATGGTGAAGGTAATTTGGAAATTACGATGTTCTATGAAATCAAGAAAGGAAATAAATCACTAAAAACATTACCATTCACTTAAAAGGAAACAAGGTGTGCCTAATGAGTTCTCAGGTGTATATTTGGCCCAATTATGAACACCTGAGCGACCTATCACTAAAGTCCTTGACCAGGTAAATTGCATTCCTTTCACCTGAAATTTAATACCTATCTCACCTGTCTACCTGTCGGCGTAACTTCACACCTAGTGGGTCCGCTGAATGCCAGGAATGGTGCCAATCTGGCACTGATGAAACCCCCCTTCACCCCCTCATACCCCTGAGTGATCTTACAAAGGGTTATTAAAATGTAGGTGAATTGATGTCTCAGAGACACACTTATTTTCTTATGAGTCATTTTATAAAAATATATCAAATTTATTTTTTGATATTTGAATCGAAAACTTAGTTCTTGTCTTGAATATTCAATGGAAAATAAAACAATTTATTTTTTTCAATTCAATTGAATTGTTTTTTTAAATTTTCAGAGTAAATTGGATTATAAATTAGTTGTTTATACTTTATATATTTATACTTGATATCACATAATTAGGGATATATATATTGATTTTGAAATTATCAATATTTATATATTTCTACATTGACCACCTGATGAAATAATGATTATGAAAATAAAGATATCCCTAAAAAATATTATCCATAATTAGAAATTTAATAATCTCAAATTCTTCATTTATTGTTTCCAATAACAGTACCTTGGTAACATTGTGTGATTTAAGGAACTATTTGTTGTAAACAAAAATTCAGAAGCAAACAAGGCTGTTGTTGAAGCTAATATTGATTGTAACTTGAACCAGATGGCCCGTAGACAATCCTCCACACTAGGTAATAGTTCATAGTTCGGTACTTTCACAGGTGGAGTATAGCTCTGATTACAGGTATGTAGTTAACTTTGATTGTGATGCTTCCATAGATCAAATTTTCAAATTGGAACTCGAGACAATTTCTAGAAAGTCTTTTGGTACTGAAAATTTTGTGTATTTTAATGTGAGATATTGTTCTGATTGCTGGTATTATTGTCACCTGTGTAATAAATAATCAAAGTAACTAAAAGCAAATGGCACTATTTAAATTAATTAAAAGTGTAGTATTCAAGGTTTGATTTACCATTTTCCAACAGCTTGAATTAGAAAGTTTTGTCAGTTTAATATGTCTGATTATATGTAGATTGGAGTTTTGTAAGCACCAGGAATGGTATTTTGCTATCTGAAATAGGGCACTTTATAAATGTTGTATATTATTAAAATTATCAGTATGATAACCACCATGCAATGAAAATGAGAATTATATTGAATATGATTTTTTGACAGGTGATATTGAGTTGAGAAAATCTTCTTTATAGATAGATAGATAGATAGATAATTTTATTGTCGTAACATTCCACATGGAAACAGTGACAACATTCTAATTCTATACATGATAATAAACATATAATGACAGATGGACATTGAGCAATGATAACAATCGACAATAATATATTTTTTTAATGGGTATCTGATATATTATTGACAAAGGAGTATACATAATAACATATGGTTTCAACTAACTCTGGTTTACTATTTGATAATATGTAGATAAACTGATTATGTTTACTAAAATTAATGAAATTACTATCACTGGTGGTAATGCTACTAATAAGACCTTGACGTTCCTCCCTGTGTCTTGTGCATGACATAATATGATGCATCTCATCCTCCAGTGTAGTACAGACTTCACACATATCATCACTTTATATGATTAAAAAAATAAGCCATTTAAAGATAAAATATGATATCTGGCTTCCAATAATCTTCAAGCATGTTCTAGGACAAATATTTGATTGATATGGGATTGAATGAAAACTTCAAGCATTCATCTCCCTGCATGTTCTGCAAAAGTTTTGGTAATAAGTTCATGAGCAAAATCCATGAAAAATTCAAGATAACACATACAAAGAAGATTTTATTCCAGTAATGAAAGTCACATGAGTATTAGCCTGATAAGCTTTATTTATTATATATCTTATAACAATTATTCCTATGTTTTGAAACTAACATCAAAGAAGTTCCCACAAATCAAATTGCCAAGGGGCCTGGGATAGGTGAAGATAGTCTGTCTAACAGCCCCTGAAACAAAATAAAATTAAAGACCCACACAAGTCTATATTATTATAGCAAGTCTAGTTCACTGCAGTTTCAGGTTTTCAAGTTTACAAACTCAATTCCTACTTATAGAAGGTTTTCAACTTTTTTGCAATGTATTTCTACTCTTTTATCAAGTTGAAGTTGACATTCATCTACAAAATATCTAATTGGATGTTTTATCAAAACCTGTGACATGTCCATCAGCTAAACGAATAAAGATATGTAGAGTACTGTAAGTGTTTTTTTTGTGTGTCATTATTGATCGGTAAAGTTTTGTTTGATTCCTTCAAACTATAACTATTAGACAGCCATGTATCAAATCATAATGGCAATAACCTCAACACTGATATAACTGATTAAATGATATTTTTCTAAAAGATTGCTGATGTTCTTACCTTAATCTCATCTGTGTCGCTGCTGCAGTTAAGAACCGTATCATCCTCATCTCCACAAGTTCTCTCTTGTTCGGGAAACAATGACTTTCTCCTAGAATACTTTAACTCCTGTTGATCTTCAGATCTAAGACGCTTAGTAACTTCCGCTCCATGTGAATTATAGAGCTGCTTTGTAGTGTTCTCAAATGATGAAATAAGTCGATCAAGGGTATTGTCCACACGCGTTACATCACGGACACATTGTCTACAGACAGTATGGGTACAACATTCCCGGTATATTGTCACTTTCAAAACTTTTTCAACAAGCAGACATGGTTCAGTTTTATCGTTTCCAATAAAAAGCCTTCTCCTGTTCGATGCGTTTTCAATTGAGTTTCCACATATCATACAAATAGAACTTTTAGACTTTGGAGAAATATTAAGAAACTTTGATATCTTTGTTGGAGTTTTAGTAAGATCAACTTGCCTGGCCATGTGTCTCTCTCCAACTGATACACAAGGTCGGTTTAATTGTTCCAACATTCAGACAGCTGGTACTTGCCAAAGTTAAGGCACCGAGCTGTGTTTGTTTGTGGGGGAGGTCGGGGTCAAGGGAGGGGCACTTGGGGCAATAAATATTTCTGTCAATTAACCCCTTAGTAACTGGAGATTGAAAGTGATAAGATTCTTAACATGTGTAGGCAAATTCCTAGAAATTATAGCCCAAGCAGATTTGTTTAGTCTCTGAAAATGAACAGCTTCAGTGGGCTCCTTTCAATATTAATAGTAGAAAACTGTTTTTAATATGTATTTTCATTTCAGAGACTAAAATTTAGTCTAAGGTGAAGAGTGTGTTAGAAATCTTAATTAAGAGGGCAATAAACAAGGCTATAAACATAGAGGTGGCAACTCCTTGCCTGACTCCTTCTGTTCTTTTATGGGGGGTCCAATTTTCCCTGGGGTCTACCCCCACCCTGGGGCTAGGGGGTCAAGTTGGAATGCCCCCCTGGTGAGTGAATAGTGTGAAAATAGGAGATAACTCTATTGCATTAGAACCTTTGGAGGATTTTAACAACTTTGTTTCAGTGATTATCATTAAGTCAATGGAATTATTCTTTAAAAACAAAGGGCTATCTTTTTGTTTCTGTTTTGGAATGGACTGGGATTAAAGGGTTGAGGAGATTAGGAAAGTGTTTGATTTTTCCAAATAATTGCCTTTTTGTGAATGTTAGAAAGTGGGATCATAATAGTGGAGTCTTCAAGCTCTAAAGGTTTTCTTCTGGAGAGGTTGGTGAGTTTTGTCTTCAAAACCGTCATGTTTTTAGTTGAATGTTTTATTTTGTTGCAAAGAACTGTTTTAGTTATATTCAACATCTGTGCCAATTTATTATAGTAACTTTCCATGTTAGTTTCAAGTTATTTAAGTCTCATTTCACATTGGTTTTAAGTAATTCTATGATAAATATATGTTCTATTACCTTGTGAATGTAAATTTCTTTGTGAATTGAAATCAAAAACCATTTTCATATCCTCCGTGTTTGAAACAGAGATGCCATACAAGGACATGGCAAACAAAAAATTTACAAAAAACTTGTTCCAACATTTCGGACCATAACCATTTTAAACAGTTAATATAAATCACAATATGAGTCAATCTTGAGATGCATGTTGTTTGCCCATCTTGCACCCACAAGATATCATCTATAGATCAGTGACAGATGTACATTTCCTACATATTGACAGTTTGTGAAATTGACAACCATTTACCACATACACATATGAAAGATGATCCATATAACAGGAAACTGTAGCATTATGCTCTATTGTAGAAGTGTCATCATGTGTAAAACTAGTTGTAGATCTTATCACTTACATTTGTAGACTTTCTCCTTGTCTATGCAAAACTTACCGGTAGATATTCTACCAATTGTAGAATCAGAGATGATAAAATTACAATGGACTATCAGATAAATTGGAATCTTGATTTTCTACAGTAGTCTGTTACCCAAACCTTAAATGAAATTTTTTGAAATGAGTTTTCTTTAGTTTGGAAAATGTTGTCAAATATATTAGCCTTGGTCTGGAACTAATTATTGTTAAAGGGGGCCTGTTTATTTCAATCCATATCAAATATTTAAAATGATTAGTTAACACAAAATCTTTTTCTCAGGGACTATAAGTTAATTGATTTCTACAGCACTGTTCTCTATCCTAGATGACATCATGTGTAGAATTTAGTAGATTTTATCACTTAGAATCATTGACTGATACTTTGTCAATGAAAAACTGTTATCTTATGTCTACATGGATATATTCTATCATTTGTTGAACAGAAATTATATTTATTACAACAGAACCTCAAATAAATTTGAATCTTGATTCTGTACTAAATCTAAACTGTATTTCCATTATGTGAATATAAGGGCAATTGCAGACTAGAAGCCAGTCTAAGTCGTACAGGTATCTTAGAGATGTTATCAGATTTCCTTGTTTAAAGGTATTCATGCTTTTCTAGATGTTATCATGTGTCTCCATGTTGGATGGTATCCATTGAGATTTAGATGTTATCCATTCTTCTTCTCCATTGAGATTTCGATGTTATCACTTCCATGACATGAAGTTATCCATTGAGGTGTAGATGTTATCAAGTGTCCAGGGTTGTTAGTCTTGTGTCAGGTTCAGGCTTTGTTAATGTAACTCTACCTTTGTATTGTTTGATGTCAATTTCCTTGTTGATATCAATCAGTCAAGCTAGCAGGACTGTACTTAGCAGCAGGAGCATCTATGTGAAATGGACCACCCATATGTGGTCTTATGATGGTTACTTTTCAGAGATTTAAACATTTGACACTCTGGGAGAGAGAGTGAGCGAGCGAGTTATTGCTTAACGCTGCTTGGGCAATATTTCAGCCATTAGTGGCGGCTCTTGGAGAGAGTATGATAAAGTGATACTTGTTTACCTCAAACTTCTATAATATTACAGCAACAAATACAAAAGTGTTCATTCCCATGAACAAACTCAGTTCTGAAAAGTCAATGATAAATTACATTTTCTTGACCCCAAATTCTTTACGCGTAGGTGGCTCAATTAATAATTTTCTTCCTCAAAAAATTAAAAGAAGATGGTAAGTTGAACTTAATACCAATAAGATTACCAATGTTTTACAAATGATTTATCCTATCTGTATCAGCCATCCTAATGAAAACAAACTGTTTGTAAATAAACACAAATCAAGTGTATCAACCCCTTCATGAAGTAGAATCCAGAAAATATCCCTGATGAACACAAGAGATAGGTGTCTGTCATATAAATCTGTCAACACTGACACTGACAAGTGTTCAGCCTTACTCCTATATATAAGGCGATGTCTATTTCACTTGGCTGTGAACCTTCCATGTACATTTCCATGTCATGCTCACTTACCCTGTCCACTGCCCGTCATGTACATTCTTGACATCTATGTGGTGGTCATTTCACCCATAAAGGAGTGTAACATACATTTTGAGCTGTCAAGTAAGCTTCTATAAGTTGAATGACTGTCATGTCAATTTCGATAAGCTTGAGGCTATAGAGGACTTTTTAGTGGGACTCATTTTTGCATGAGATGATAATCTTATAGTTCCTCAAAGAAATCATGATAAATTTGAGTTAACTTGCTTTTAATCTGAAAATCTCTATTGCCTTAACTTGTATTTGTCTTATCAATTTTCTCATGAATCTCATATCTATCATTAATCGCTCTAAGTATTTTTTACCTATCATATACATTAAAAAATTCCATGTTTGAGATAAATATATTTTGAATTATTGAATTTCTTATAAAAGTGGCATTTTCATTGTTGGTAAGAACTTATAATGAAAATAAAAGATGTTTCAATAATATGTATATTCAGGTTATGTAAATGGTTGAATATGACTGGTATAAAAGAGTTCTGTCCAGAAAAGTTTGCTTTAATTTGACACAAATTACACATGTGTCATTCAGTAAAAGACAAAAAGTGCACAACTATCAATATCTTTTCACTTGACTTGTAGATGACTGTCACTTACAAAGAGTTAATATCAAGGTTTTATCCATCACTGCAATAGACAACCTGTCACATGTTGAGGAATTGACAGGCATGATTATTGCACACGATTTGATAACAAGGTTACATGAGACAATCAACCATGCTCGTTACCTCGTCTTGGGTCGTTAGAGGTCAGTCAGAGAATTTGCATCCTGATGTTTATGTGTTACGGGGTGCAGATTACACATCAAGGATTGGATACATTTTCCTGAAAACATGACCCCTTACACGTAGCCATGACTTGATGTATGGTTTGAACTGATGACATTTGTTATCTACAACAAGTTTTAGTAGGAATCAGTACTGAAATAGACATCATTCTGCTTCATTACTGAAATAGACATCATTCTGTTCCATTACTGGAATAGACATCATCAGGACATTTTGGTAAAGAAAACAGATCTTGTTGCCATCTTCAGAAACATATTTCTCAAGGCTTCAACTTGTTTGACACGCCACCAATGGCTGAGTATTTCCCAAGCAGCGTAAAACAATAACTCACTCACTCACTCATCTTGTTTGTAATCATCCAATATTTCAATAATTTTTGTTCAAGTTTATAATTGAATGAAAATTCTTCTTCTTTAATAACTTTTATACTAATTATATATATTTGAGCCATCATATGTGATTTGTTTGTATAGTTAATAGCTTGATATTTCCTACTGTTGACACATCAATCTGTAATAAACACATGACATTAGCTAGCAATTAACGAGCTATTAACATGGAAAACACTAGAATCACATACAAAGTGTGTTGTTAAAAACATTTCTAAATTGAGTAAGCTTAAGTAAAATTTGTATATATGCAGTAACATATGCTCCTACTTGTGTGCTTAGACTTAAATCACTAACCTTGACACTTTATCAAAGAACTAAGATAACAGTAAACTGTCAGGAGCATTATGCAAAAATTGTTTCATGCAATAAGTATTCTGTTTATATTGATAAGTCATGTTCAGGAGCACTGAAAAATGAAATCTGGAAGATATTAGGAGACCAGTATATAAAATGTTCAATGTGAGATGGTAAAGGGACATAACAATAAACAGCATAATATTTGGGTCATACTATAACTTGCATTATACCATAATCTTTCCTTACATCTTGACAATCAGTGAACTAAATATTATTTTGTTTAAAAAATTCAAGCTGCAAATACATTAAGTTGAATCAAATAATTATGAAAACATACAGGCCTAAATAAAAACAGACTCAGAAATTTGAAACAAATATGTTTTTTCTGAAATATGATATTGTTTTAAAAGTTATAATGACTTATCTTTACTTATAAGTAAAGTTCTGACTATTACAAAGTGCAAAGGAAACTGGGATTGTTAATATGTAATAAACATTGCCACAGTGGAATAAGCACTGAAACTCACTAGTCTTTCTTACACACAACTGAACTTGACATTTATGCAATAAACATTGCTTCCTTGAAATATACCTTAAAATACACCCATCCATTGAAACACAAGTAAACTTGACACATAAGCAATGAACTTGACACATATGCAATAAACACTACTATAGTGAAATATACACGGTGCAATAAACACTACTAAAGTGAAATATACAACACTACTACAGAAGCCAGGTATTTACAGGGTGTTGACACACCAATCAGCCTCCCAGCAACATGTCAACCCTAATCTGATTGGCTAGATTATCCCTATTGTCTATAGTAAGCCAAATAAATACAATATAATAGTGACACCTGGCTGCTTTGATGGTCTAAACGAGGCTGCTACCTGAAGCCTAATTACCTATTGTTGTTTTAGACAACGCTTGAGCTTTGGTCAGTTGTGTTTACGTTAGCAATGATCTGTGAAAAGTTAGATAAACAAATAATTACTGTTAAGAAAACAAGCTTGGAGATATACATAAGGAGGCCAGTGGGTCTAGACAGTCATTTAGAGTTAGATTTGAGAGTAGAAGGACTTTCTCCTTAGTCTTGGAACTTGTTTTAATTAGAATTTACTATAAGGTTTTAAATAGGAAATCATCATGGGTGAATTATTTCGTTTAGTTGCAATCAAGCCAGACACAAGCACTCAGGTAAATACTGATAATGTTTAGTTAGACAAATGTTAAGTGTTTGATACCCTATTAGAAAATTTTTGCTTGAAATCATAAACTATAATTCTTTCCTTTTTTTTGCAGTCATCAAGAAGTCAACCTGCCATAGGACTAAAACAGACTCCAAAAACACGGGTAAGTAGCTAATTCTATATATGAAAATTATTTGTAAAATTCCTAGTAATAAACAACCCAAATGTCAATGAAATCTCCAAGGTAACAAACATGTCATTGTACAACAACCCTTTGGTGAACTAGAAAATCTCAGTACATATATTCTCTTCTCATCTGTTACCCTGTAAAGCAGAATGAATTCCTATTAATAATTTCCGCCAAAAATGTCATTGAACAACAACCCTAAAGTGAACTTGAAACTCAGTAATGTATTCTCTTGTCACACTTTTACCCTGCTACGCAGAATGAATTGTAATTTTGGCAAGGATTCTATTTTGGGTTCCTCTTAAGTTCATCGCAATCCCTGTCACAAAAAGTCTGTAAGCAGCTGTGTTGTAAAGCTTACCACAAAATCTTTCACAAATAGCCTAAAAAAACTACGATCCGTGGTGGTCTTCTTATCCTGGGTTAAGACCATGGTTCATCTTTCTGTGGTTTAGAGCTTCTCTGTAATCCCCTTTAAACCCTTTCGATAAAAGATTTTGCTGTTTTTCATTACATGAACTTGGTCATTGAGTAAGCTTTTCCACATGTTTATCTCGTTTTAACCCTCAGAAATAGTTCATCTTGAATTTGTTGGTTTTCAATGTTTTGAATTTAACACTTTTGGTAATTTTTACCTCTAAACATAGGTTTTGTGTATTTTTTTAAGTATTAAATTATGTGCATAAGTTTGTTAATGAAATAACAAAATATGTCTTTTAGTTATATATTTTTATAAGAAATAATGTGTTTGTGTCATATAAAAGTGGTATATTCTCCCAATACCATTTGGCATCACTTAGTGTATAAATGTGAAACGGACAGCAATATCATTGTTGATACATATGCTTGTCATTGCCGACAGGTTCAGTAAACAACATGTACATATCACCAAATCTCATAGCGTAGATTTCAATGAAATGCATCTGATAAAATGAAAGCAGGCGTTGATTTCGCTACACATCAGAAGGCGAAAAGAACAAAGAGGTTATAAATTAGTGAATGGTTATATCAAAGTGGGAATCTTTTATTTTCACACAAACAATAGAAGGTTAAGTTTTCTAAACATATGTTCTTAAGTGGTAAAAGATTGGACTGATTTTTTTTTACTTTTACCTCCATTACTGATATGGTTCAGATTAATCATGGAACATTTTTGCAAAGTTGATAACCATAAGAGCAAATGTGTTGATGAGGAGAGTTGTCTTATCTTAAACTGTATGGATAAAACTTACTGTTTACATAAATTTATAGATTACCCAAACCTTTCATCCTTATCAATAAACAAACATGTCTGAAAAATATACAATGAAATCTTTATGATGTTGACATTATGTTTTTATCATTTAAACCCATACTGGCACAGTATGATAAAAACGTTGTTTCGTAATGAAGTAAACAGTTCTACTGTCAGAGTTTGAGATCAGCTTTTCATTGTCTCAGCGATATGGTACCATCGTTATCTGGGAATCTGCAGGGATGTTTTCTAGATTTTCTGGTCAATCTGTACCTCTCCCCCCTCATCCCTCATTCTGTTCCTCCCCAAGGGGTTGTCCATCTTCTGACCACAAGTATCAGAGAAAGATAAACATACTGACCAGTCATCAGAACTATTAGTACTTGGTCCTAGGGGAAATATTGCACTGGTCAGTGCTTGACCATACTTTGAAGGAAGAGGGGATGTGGACATTCTTGGAATTTTTAGTTGTTGGCTGTGTTCTTGACCATTGAAGAGGGCAGTGGGGGAGGGGGGAAAGGTATTGTTAAACTAAATTCCTGTTCTTGAAAATTGAAGAATTGCCAAGCCTTTAATTGTTTAAAATCGCTAATTAATAAATTAGACTCTTACATAAGACAAAATAAGGTTCCAAAATCTAAATTTTGGAAAATATACTAAATAATTTGAAAAGTGTAGACTTTTTAAGGATGTTATGTTATATTTGGTTCGATTGACAACATTTTGGAAGAGAGGCTTGTATAACCTAGTATCTCAATATATAAGTAATAGTAAGGAAGAATGAAAAATAGGTTGGGATCTGAATAAATTTTCCAGAAATCATGGGTTGGGGTTCTGTAAGCCCAATGCATGGAATGTCATGGAGAGTTCTTTGATCCCCTAGGTGTGGACATCCCCAAGGATAACCCATCATGGGTATCGGTCTTTATCTGCCCATGTGTCCGGTTCCTGTAACAATAATGGATCACCCATCTTGAGCGTCTCTCATTCATCACCCTACCAAGTCAACAGTTAAGGCATGAATACAGTCCTGTCAATCAAAATCTGGGCTTGAAATTTGATGAATTGTCTCCTGTTTTTATCATTCAGATAACAATTCATTTTATTCTTGATTTCAAAACCCCTACAATTCAAAACCATTCAATTCAGAGTTATTATTAACAATAATTAAAAAAAAACAAAAAAACATTGACTTATTCAAGGGCTATTATTAACAATAATTAAAAATAATAAAAAAACATTGAATTATTCAAGGGTTATGATTAACAATAATTTAACATAATAAGACATTAATTTATTCCAGGGATATCATATAATTAAACATAATTAAAACATTCATTTATTAATGTGTTAACTTCTTACTAGACATAAACTATTCCTAAATGCTGATAGCTTTATGTGGTTCTAATTGAAAGCATATTCTATGTCTATAAACAGTCTTGGTTGAATTAAGTCAAGATGTTTTCATTTAGGACGGTTCCATAAAATCTGACACAATTTTCTCTTTGACCTAGCTGCAGTAAATTGATTTAAAACTTGATCCAATTAGCAGTTATCTTTAATGAAGCATGCACTCAATCAAGTAACCTTGAAATTGCTAAATTTATTTGATCCCCAAGTACTTAGATGTATCTTACATCATTTTATAGCTTAGCAAAGATCCGAGACCTACTAGTGTGTGTATACATACATACTTACCTATCTCTTTGATTTGAGAATATCCCATGGTTTTATAAGCTGTTAGCCATGATGTAAGGGTGTCTAAGATTGTAACTTTCCAATAGTGATAGGTTGAAATCTAAATCGTGATAATTAGGATCAGTTTGTTAAATTTTAGATAGTTTTATGACATTTTGATCTAAATAATTTATAGCATTTCTTAATTGGGTGTGATGTGTGTTCTAAAAATAGTTTTTTTTTTATATTGGTTGTTTTGTTTGAAGTGAATTTGTTATTAAGTCTCTAATGGTTTTAACATTCTCACTTTCATATAAAAAATTGTTGCTAGGAGATTGCCCCACCCATTGTGTCTGTTTTGAATTCTGGGCGTTGGGCTGAAATAATATATAGAGCATAAAATCAACAACTGTTTAGAGCCACACCAACGTGTTGTTTATAACATGTAATGATATAAAAACATGTTAAAAACCCTAATTCAGTAAAAACAATATTTTACAAAGAATGTTTTGGTAATTGGGCACAAATCAGTAATTATTCATCAATTTGTATGGATAACTCGTTAATTTGAATCTAATTGACAAACCTTCATGGAGCATAATCTTTTTATGTATAGAATCCTTTGTCGAAGATGCCTTGATAGTTTGTTAGACTGCGCTCTAATTACAGTTCCCATAGCGATGAATGGAATTAATCAGTCAATTCAGGGAATTTCTTTAAAAAATCCATATTCTCGTATTTGCAATGATATTAGAAGAACAAGTAGAGCATGATGAAGAATTCAACCAATCTTTGATTATTTGTAATCAGAATTTCCAAAATTAACAAAACCAGGATCTGTGGAATCGGTAAGCACCATTCCAATGGAGGATTTCTGAATGAGTTGGAACCTGATAACACAAGAAATTATCGATTGATGATGAAAATGTGACTCATTCAAAGTGACCGGCTTCCCTCCCGGTGATTCATAAGATTCCAAAACCATATTGCAATAAAATGTGACGCGGACACTTGTTTGTTTACAACCGCCTCTTGCCTTACTACAATGGTGCTAGATCTATGTGAAGAATTTCCTCTCTCAGAATGCTTTCCAATGCTTCCATATCAAGTCAGGAATTAATGGATAAAGAGAAAATTCCATGTTTAAAGATGTTTGAGTGCTTCTCCTGGGCGAAGTGTCTTAGTGTGACATCATGTTTCTCATTCAAAGAAAAGGTAATTCTGTTGTCTTTAATTTATTCATATTGTCGATTGTAATAATTTTCAAATTTGGAAATTGAATAATGATTTTGTCAACAAGTAGAGATTTGTAGAATTCATGAATTTTTTAACAGAATGATTCAGTCTTTGTCATCTATAATCAAATTTTAAAGATTGAGACACCCTTTGTCATACATCATTAATGACTTTTTTCACATTTTTTTGTCACAAAATTAAGTTAGTAAAGATTCGGCTTTTTTCATGACACTAAATGGTGATTTATTCAAATGTATTTAAATTTTTAAATTTGAATTTAGTCTTTGTGTGGCTAGTGTGATATATAAAAAAATTCTATGAATGGAATATTTCATGACTTGTTATCAAGTGTATTGCCGGATGTTTATAGTAATTTCCTAAGAACTAATTTTTACAAGACTTCCTGTCAAGGTGATAGGTCATGAGAATATAGCACTTGATTTGAAGTACTACTTCTGTACAACTGGCTCCAATATGCGAGTGACAGGTCTAAACTTTGGATAAATCTGAGAAATTTGACATTTATTTATCAAATATATGAGAAATATATATTTTGTGTGGGTTGTTGACAAACAAGTGTCAAATTATGATCGATTAAGCCCCCACATTCTAAATACTTAACTATTCTGGATGAATATAAAAATAAAATGTTAGTTTACTTGATAGTGATAAATATTTATGACCTTTTTCTTTCAACAATGATATGAATTCTAAAATTAAAAACTAATTCTATTTTTTCGATTATTTCATACTTTCGACATTAAATAAGAAAATTGTATGTCCTCAAATTTATATTTTTTACTATAACAAAACATCTAGATTAGCTTGACTCATTGTGACAAAATGGAGATAAGAAATGAACACATTACAACTTTGAAGTGAGAATATATATCTCATAGATAGGGAGGCGTTGTTGTTATGACAATAGTGTCGGTCAAGAATGTTGCTTATCACTTGACCTGTCCAGTCTAATACACACTGACCCTGGAGTGGACAGGGGTCAGTTCTTAATTAACAGCTCACTTAGACAGTGGATTTCACAATCATAGCTGCAACATTTATCACTTATTCACAGTATTAACACATTTCATAATTCATTTCATTTTCCTGAATACAATTCATCTCCTTATTTGACCAAGTTACTTCTAGTATTTAATGAAACTATTCTTGAAATCTAAATTATTGAAATTTATTCCCATGAGTGTTTGTTCACATTGTAACATGATACTTATTTAAGAATAATATTATTTAAAGGTATTCCATAAACACTACTGTGTACATTCCATTCACCAAATCCCCTTCCTCTGATTTCAGTTATTGCTTCTTTGCATAACATAAAGTCACAAATCTCTGTAATATTGGAAAGAAATGCCTAACCCACGCACCTTTCACAGGGTTAATTACATTGCTACTGTTCTCCCAATTTCACAGTCCACCAGTCAATGGACAGGTATTGTGACAGGTACCCCTCATTAACCCTTCCCTTCTCCAGCAATCCCCTCCCCCCAAGACCCTACCCCCCACCCTACATTACCTTTGCAGCCAATCTCTCCCCTTTCAAACCCCCACTCTCTTCCAATACCCCTTCTATCAATTTAACAAAGGGTATTGATGACTACCTGGGGTATCCAAGCCCCTCCCCCCTCCCCTGTCCCCCCCTTGAACTCTGTCACCCCAGAGTCAATAGGGGCAAGTCACATGACACCTACCCACACATTCCCACACCTGACAAGATGGGTCTAGCTCCCAAAGGGGCAGTAGCAGGGATTGTGGCTGGTTAGTTTAGAACAAGGGCTACCTTAGGATGTGAAAGGGTTCTTAGAATTGGAATTTTACTAACTTATGTAGGTATATCAAATTAATTTATTTAGTAATAACTTGATAACCCATTGCTGTATCAAGTGTATTTCATAGCATTGTTTAAATGTTTTAAATTATTTTCATAATGTTTATCTTTGTACTGAGTAACTAATTCCGTAGAATGTTATTGTTATTTTTGTTCATGCATGCTAATCCCTTGATTAAACCCCTGTAGCTGTCTGACCCCTAATCCCCTCCCCCTCCTAGTGAGGTCTTTGCCATCCTAATCCAGACTTCTAATCCCTTCGTCTGCATTAGTCAAACCTAACTCTTTGTTTTTCAAATCATTTACCCTCGCCTCTCCATTCCAGACAGATTTTTTTATTAAGACAGACAGATTTTTTTATTAAAGTCTCGCCTCAACATGGTACACACATATAATAAATGCATAAGATAATATCACAGTAAAACGTTGAGCCATTCCCTAAGGAATTATGAGAGACTAATAATTCATAAAAATATACACAATAGTAAAAAAGAAATAAATATTTACGATATATACAAATTTACACTTCGCTTTTTAAGAATATTAAAACAGGTTTTGGCAGATAAAAACGATACATTTGGACAGCTGAGGATAAAACTAACCTTGTCTACATCATTCATACTTAAAAAATTATCTAACAGACTTGTACATTTTGATAAAAGCTGACGTCGTTCATCAACATATAAAGGACAATTCAATAAATTGCAATTCCATGCAATTTCTTCTGTTCTTTAATTCCTTGTTTTATGCCTCTCCATTTCTTTGAAATCCATCTCTATTATTTGACACTCTTGCGTAATTCCCTCCCTTCAAATTCAACCTCCCCATTCTCTCTTGAAGTAATCCTCCCCTTATATCATAGAATTCCATCCCCCTCCCTCAAATCATATTTCCAGTGTTCAGGCCTTTCCCTCCCTCTCTATCCCCAAATCCACCTTTCATCCCAACCCTCGGTCTTTCTCCCTCCCTCCCTCCCCTTAGCCAACTTCATCCCCCTCCCCCCTTCCATCCCCCCCCCATCTCATTGATAACAGACTGCCTGGCTGTATGCAGCCTTCACCTTGGCTCAAACAAACCGTGGAAGCTTCAAACCTCACCATGGCAGATTCTCGCTCCCCTTCCCTCTTGCTCCTACCCCCATGTCCAGTTGCTTGACCAATGGATACCTCAGTGGTCAAACTTTTTTGGGTCAGTTAAGAACTTAGGAGTGGACTTTTAGCATTGGATCCATTTCAACAGGAACTTCTTGTGTACTTTCAGCCTACCATCTTCGGTACGATAGCTCAGGACAAGCCTTGTGAAGACAAACGGAGGGTAAGTCAATGTTATATTTGTTGTTGTTTATTTTTGAGACTGGGAGACAAAATTCAGTGTCAACCAGTAAAGGAGACAAACCTAGTGTCGTCCAGGTAAGGGCAGTCGGGAGGTCTAGCTTACCTGGTCCTAACTGTCAGTGACAGTAATTGACACACCTGATGACATTAACGAGTTTACCTTGATATTAATATACCCTGGTTGGATTCTTAGCATTACTGTAGTTCAGCTTGTGTCCTTGGACTGTACTGATATCTGGAATATTTGCATCACTTTCAAGAATTTATTAGGTATGACCTTTTTTTATCTTTATAAAAAAAAATCTGATATGCAAGAAATGTTATTTTGATGATGGTTATATAAAATCACTATTTTTGAAATTTATTTAGTTATGAATTTTTTTTAAACTTTTTTATAAAATAACTATATTTTGATATATTTGAAATATTGAAAATCCCTTTGTATAAACAATGAGAGGATTCCTCAAATTCCATAAATTCATTCAAGCAAGGTAAGGGATGACAAACGAAAAGCTGCGTTCGTTTTTACATCAAACATCAAGGGGAAACTCTTCCAGCAAACGTATTATCCATTTCTAAACCAAATCATTTCCCCTTCTGCAGATGTCTACATCTATCATATCTTTGTTTTCTCTACCTTTACCTGGCTTCTGTATGAAAGGCGAGAAAGTGTAAAATGATAAGGCCGAGTGATGGATAAATTGTTAAAGCATGCCCTTGGCTCATTAGTATTAGGCTTCTATTAGTGAAGGCTTTACTGTAAAGAAAACAGCTGTCCAGGTGTGGAATTTGAAACCCGTCAAACATTGCCCTCAAATATTTGAGCATCTGTACATTTGATGTTTATCTGAGGAATTCTGTTTTTCTACATCTGATAATGAAGAAGGAATTTTTGGTTTGAAGATCTCAGATGAAGAAGTTCATGCATGCTGAAAATGCCATGCTTCATTAAAGATAGAAGTGTCTTGGTTAATGAAGTTTGAAAATTGAGAATTTGTTTCTTCTTAAAGTTTTGAAATTTTTTTTTAGTAAAATAAAATAATGCCATTTTTTTTATTTTTCCAAAAAAAATCTTTAAATGTACTGTTACAATTAAAAATTTTACCAGATATACTTTTTTATATTTTTGAGCAAATATTTTATGTCAATCATGATTCTTATTTGAATTGACAGATAAATTCCTTGGCCAAAATTTGAATTCTTAAGTGCAGTGCCACAGTAAGAAGCATGATTGAACCTGACAGATCTGCTAAAAGGTTATGTCTTTCCTGGCACACATGTTTTATTGCTGTTCAGGAGTTAATTGTAGGAGAACAGGGGTTAACACCAGGAGAATCACATTACAAAACAGATGCACAAAACTAAACAGAAAAAAGCTGGCACTGTAATCTGATGCCCCGGTTTGATTTTCTCTTTAGCTGTTATCTCTTCAAAGTGCCAGCCTTTTCTTGAATTTTCAACTTTGACATTTTAGGATTTAAAGTCATAAACATCTGTTTTGAGTTCATGTCCTTTTGTTTTGACAATTCTGTAACATGCATCATTGAATCTCTTTGTTATGAAGAAAAAAATGTCTCTTTTGACATAAAGCCAATATTGTCGATGACAACTTCTCCAATTTTGAAAAGACATTGATTTCTAATACCAAATGACGTCAATTTCGAATGTACATTATATTTATATTAAACTTTTAAAGAGTATAATATTGCTTTTCCACATCATAGGCCAAATTCTCAATGCAGTATTGTTTGATAATATCACATTGAAAGAGGGGTCATGGTCTTGGTGCCATAAAACCTGAACATTTTTCAGCACTGGCTTATTGAGATAGTAAAAGGAAATAAAACTTAACATCATATGATAACCTTAGAGATCACTCCATCATTACATTCAGTGCATCCAAAATATTTAGAAGTTAAGTAAAATAAACATTTATGTGTGTAATCTCTTGATTTGACACATAAAACATAAACGGTTCAAGGCATGGCGCCAGACAACTTGTCAAAGAACTAGGACACCTTAGACATCTTTCTGGGTGATCTGGAATAAACTATATTGTTTGTTAAAAAAATTGCTTAAATAAATTTTGTTGAGAAAGAAAACATGCCATGTTTGTAACATCATACATATATACAATAAATAAGGTTCATATGATGTTTTACAAAATAGTTTTCCCCCAAAAATATGAGGTTTTGGGTTGCCTTGATTCCATGTTACCAAGTAAATTATCTGAAAATAAGGGTTTTCAGCGGAAATAGACAAGCCACTTAATAGCATGATAAGTACAAGAATGAACCCATTGTTGTCTATATCAGCCTAGACGTTTCTCATTTGTTCTCAAACAGTTAATGTCTTATGTCACGATGGTAGCCCCGCTAATGGAGTCATTTTGACTTCTTATACTGATAACAGGATAAAAGCTTATTTTACTTATTCAAGGCTTGTTTATTTCAAAATTATTTGTTTGATATTTGAAACTTGTTTAGAACTTTCTTGTCCTTTTTCAGACAGTTTTAAATGGTTAAGCAGAAAAATTATAAATGTTTTTAGGTAAACACAATTTGTATTTCTTTTCTGAATTGACATTGTTCATTTCGAAATATACACTCTTTTGATTGAAATTAACATGCAAATTAAGTATATTTCATGGCTGAAACCAACACGATCCAGTGAATGAATGTACTGATGATGTGTATAAACAAGTGTCAAAATGACATCATCTTCATTACCTTCTCTTCACCGTTATGTAACAAGACCCCTGAGATTGGATATGCGTTAATCAGATAATCTATAGTACTATAATCAACATGGAGAGGTTTCAGTTACACTGCCTGAAGTCCCTTGAGGGAAGGATGTCAAAAGTAATTAGATATTTTTCAAATTGAGTCCAGTGGAAAGTAATCCATTTCAAAGATGAAAGATTTTTCTTGAAAGCTTTTGCATTTTCTGTTGATGAATATGATGAAAATTTATGAAAATGTTACATCAACTCAATATAAGGTTTTTAAATAAGCTAGTCCAAACCTGTTTCTTTTTATAAGTTTTACAGTTTTAATCAGTATTTTTAGCACCCCAAACATAACACTGAAAAAGTGCATGTATGTAAATTTCACCTCTGAATTCCTTAGGCTGCACATGTTACAAGGACCATTATTACTTGTCAGTTTCGCATGTGTGACAGCTGGGTGATATTGACGCATGTAGATTTCAACATGATTCATCGGTATTGACAAACATTACATATGTTCCCAATATCTATTTACAATTCTAAGGCCATATGTAAATACTTTTTATTATTCTAGTAACGACACTGTTATGTTAAGGAAACTCAGATTCAACGATATTTCTGACAGGCAAGATGTAGCGAGAATCAACAGAATTATGAATACATTTTAATGGTAAGTTTCAATATATGTATAGGTATTTGTCAGCATGTTCGATGCACTTCAAGCTTATTTTGGATAAGAGTGAAACAAACAAGATGTTTTTCTCCTTCCTCCTCGTATCAAACTGAAGAAATCAGTGCGAGACTTGTTTTTTGCTGCTTCAATAGACACGCTTAAGTAAGAGTACTTGTGCCTCATTGCTTCCATTATGCCTCCCTCGATAGCTTATTGATTCTTCATAAGACGTCGTTGATTTCGAATTCCTTCGTCAATTTCACTCAGGAAGTTGTTAATTTCAGCCAAGCTTTTCCTGTTTCCTCAAAGACCTACTTGAAAGATTTTTTGCAAACTTGATTGTAATGAAGTATATGAATAGATTTTGAATTTTTTGGTGTTTTTGTATTTGTTCATTTTGACACAATCTCACAAGCTTTTCCTGTTTCCTCTAAGAAATACTTTAAAAAAAATTGTTGAGGTATATGAATAGATTTTTATTTTTATTTTTTTGTCTGGCACAGTTTTACACAGCCATGTGAGAAATATTCACGTGTTCAAAACCATCACGACAGTGACGAGGCCAATAAATGGTATTGTTTAAACAAAACTGGCCAATTTTCAGTCCGAGTCTTTGGTAGGTGGTTCTATTGGATAGGAGTCATTATAGTTGGCTGTTAAGATAGTGATTCGTTAAGATACCGAGTGGGAGGTAGGGATGTTGAGTTCCGAGGTCGCTGACATTGACGGCTATATATAGACCAGCGCTATGCTGGCATACCACAAGATGTTTTCAACCATTTCAGAGGAATTTCTCAAGAAGTCTTTTGCGTTGTTCATGTGATTGGCATTGTCTCTTAGGAACCATCTAAACAAACAGTTTAGTTGTCGGAGGATAACTAGAAGGATACCAGTGTTTTGAAGCATTCATTATTCATGGTTTTACAAATATTGGTGAGTTTTTGGAGATTTTTTAGAATATTTGTTTCTATACATCACTTCTATAGATTTAAAACTTTCCTTGAACAGACTAACGGACTGAGTTATTCAAATTTTCCTCCTCTTTTACATGGTTGATGTTCCGAAGTTTGATTACCCGTGCAACTTGATACCTTGCTTATTAAGTCTCTGTCATATCTGATTTGGCTCTGGTCAAAAGTATGACATAGTTAATGACCCTTTTTCGAGGACAGTCATGGGGATGAATATGTCATAGCAATTTCATAAAAAAATCAAATATTAAAATCCAAATATAAAAATATTATCTATTGTACAAATTATAAAAATATTCTGGGTTTATTTTCTTTCAAGTATCGTTTTATAAGATCATCCGCATTGAATTACCTTCTTAAAGCAACCCCTCTTTCCCTGCCCTGTCGCGTTGAGTCATTTTCGCCAATGATATTAATTCTAAGCGTGATCTCTCAGCAATATTGATTCCTGGGCCGCGTGTGATTCAGACTCCATGCTGCACGGAGCACATTAGTCAACTATGTCAATAGAAATGTACGAGGGATTACAACTGATATACAACCCTCTTGCTGTCTATTTCACACTGTAGCAAGCTAGCTAAGGATACCATGGATTGAAATTGACATCATAATTCAAGTATGTATCTTTTCTGAAATAAGATATTGACAAATTAGATTTCCAATGTCATACAGCAGTGAATTTCCTTTTTGTTAGTGGAAAAAATAGCTTTATTTGATTCTTGAATTTGTATACCTTTCAAATTTTATTGCCTCAAGTGAGATTTGAATTCAGAATTCAGTTACAAAGGGAAGAATTTGTCAGAAAGAAACAATGGAAAATTTGTGAATTTGTAATTGAGGATCTTGATTTGGGATTTTCCCTTTACACAAAATGGGTCATTTGTAAAAGAATAGAAACATAGTCATTAATAGCAACCAAAAACAGTATAAAATTCAAATTCGATATCAAATTTCGTCGTCGCATGACTCGCGTCTATGTTGTGCAGCGCAGACTGCTATACCTGAGCTTGCTCGTCAGACATTGTTTACACACCTGAGCCGGCAACCCCAGGTAGCTTTCCCCGTTCCCACAATGCAAACTGGTTGACAAACACGAGACAAGGTTGCAGTACTCTACCTGCGAGGTGTCTTAAAGTGTAGTAGTAACCTCACTGGACACTCGTATATTGTAGTGGACAGTCGATGGACACTGGTCATTGTTCACACAGGGAGATGACAGTGCTCTCAGGTGAATTATAGTGTGGTTACTCACATTGTGCTGGACAGTTGCTGGACATTCATTCGGTTGTGAATATTCCGTGGGTTGAGAGTGTTGGATATTAGGATTTTGTGATAGACATCTCACTGGGTGATAAACTGATCTTAAACATGATATACTTTCTGATATTGTGGTGATATTCACACGGATACATGAAAGTGTTTGGACCTTCAGGACATTTGGGCAAGGGCATTGCTACAAAATTTGATGTTTATCATATTGTTCAGCAACTATTCTCTCAATGTGGATAACTGTTAAGGTGCCTGAGGTAGGTTTCCATCATTGTGATTTTTTGCTTATTTTGGATAAAAAATAGTATAGATCAATGAAGGTGATTTATATCGTTCTGAATAAATAGTTAAAAATATTTTAATTTTAACATTTCTAATCTTTTATTTTTAATTTTTGTCTTGACACATCCCTGTAGTTAAGATACAGAAAGTTTAGGGACTATTTGTCACTATGATATAAATATCCTAAATAACATTGTTTTTTTTTAAGTCCATAAATGGAAACACTCAAATCAAAACAATATTGTTTTGATATGTACTTCACAAGTACACAATATCAAAACAAAGTTTTTATTTCCTTGATTGATTGTTTCTAATCTAATATTACAGTAAATCAATTCTATGACGTTGAAACACTTTGAAACTAAAATTCCCAAATAAAGCTCTGCAAGTTATGAATCATGTTCAACTACTTGAGATGCATCCGATATTAGCTGTACAGAATAAGCTCAGTTACATGGTGAATGGAAACTGTCAGAAAACCCAGCCTAAGTGTTCGTTTCCTTATCTCATAAGGGTTTCGCCTTCATAAATGACTCGTGAATCAAACCGTTAGCATTTGAATCGTCAAGCCCCATCAGTCATCAAGGAAGTTTATCTGCAAAATTTGAAAATGTGGATTCCTAAATTCTTCAACGGCAAGGTCGGTTATTTAAATCAAAATTTATTTTTATGGTTGATTTTATTAAATGAAGTTTTATAGCTTTTGTAAGTGCTTATGCCATCAATGATTCATTTCTGATTCTTATCAAATTTTCATAGGATGAAATTGATGATATTTATGGCCTGTGGTTCTTTTATTGCTCAATGTTCATAAAACAATAAAATCTATTAAACTGTTGTCTGGGGATACCATTGCTATGAACCAGGGAATAAATCTTTCAATTTTCATTGGCTGAAATTTACATTTGTAAATTGTTTATTGACTAGGCCATATGGTGTTATCCCCTGTTATTACCATACCCACTGTTGTATATCGCATGTCTGTCAGTCATAAGGTTGTTATTGACAAGTGTTAATTTCAAACAGGCATGTAATTGCTCCATGGACATAAATTTACATGTTTTATGTATGCTTAAGTTTCAACAGTTTGAAATTGACGTTGCCTTGTCAATCTTATCTTCAAAGCAAGAATTTCATGTTCTGCAATTGACATGGTATTTGGAAATGACTTTCGAAATTGATACCCTTGATGGTCCTGTTACCCTTGTACATTGCAATTTTCTAAATGTTATCCTTGGAGTGATGGTTTATGATAGTTTGCAGAAAGTGAATCTAGTTGTGACATGTTCAGTTCGGATTCCTGAACTTAAGGAAATTGAAACTTTGTGATGGAAACTTCAAATGAAACTATCATATGATAGTTTTGTGATAGTCATTGTATAATTAGCCTTGTAGTGGGAATCAAGCAGAATTAGTGTGAAGGTCTGTAGATTTTGTGTTAGATTTCATTCCATTCTTTTGAAACAAACGTTAAGATAAGATTTATGGATACTCATTAATAATAGAAATATCCTGACCAGAATTCATTCACTAAATGAAAATGTTGATTCATGATGATTATGAATGATGATATGAAATAAATGTTAAGGATTACCATGAAAGATAAAAAAAGCAGTACTGTCAACCTCTTATAGTCAACTAGTAATTTGTTTAGAAATTCACTACATATACATTTCATTCTTTAACAGTTTCATTTCTGTAAGGTTTGCTTAGCTGATATATTATTGTTTTTTGTGTCTTTGATATGCTCCCTCTGATAAATACCACATGAAATGCACGTGCCTGTCAATCAAGCACCAGATGTACATTTCAATGACCAAAGGCTAAACAGATGTCAGTTTTGTTTACGTAGACAAAACCAGTAAAATGTGGGCGTGAAATACAGAAATGTACAAATGTCTGCTCTGTCCATCGTTATAGAAATTGACACATGACTGTTTATTCATTTATTATATCATTTATATATTAAAATTATTAATAAAGTATTGTTGTCATATTCATGTAGTACATGAAAGTGAGTGTTTCAGTGATCAATTATTCTGAAACCTGGTGATGCAATTATTCCAGAATATTCCTAGTGTATGAATAGTCTATAAGTGGGAGTAGTAATAACTGTTCAAATGAATGTCATCTCAATTATCTGTTTCTACTATATATATGGATGGCTTCAGTTTGTAATAGATGGGAGGAGGTGTTTATTTTGGTGCCATGGGTTGGGCCGTTATTGCTCATAACCCACATTACATCCTCTTTGGAACCATTCCTTGTTCTGTGACTCTTGTTTTGGTGCCAAGAGGTCTGATGGTTTTGACATCTAAGCAAATCTAGCCAATTTGGACGCTTCCTCTTTGATTGTGTCTGAGATTTAAGATGAAAGGTGTTAGATTTTAATTTTTCAAAAAACTCATGTCATTTATTTGTATCATAAATTTATTCTTTACAGAATTTGTCTTAGATTTTTCCATCCGTGATTTATCATTTGGAAAACATGATTTTCATTTTTGTGTTTTCTTTTCAGCAAAGTGTTGGGCCACAGACATTGAGCCTTTCCCAAATGTTTGATATGGAGAAAAACGGCTTTGATAGCCACATACAGTTTATAGATGAAACTGATGTAAGTATTTCACGTTGTTGTTTTCTCTTATAGTTTTACACCCAGTTCTGAGTTCAACCCTTACTTTATGGCGTAAGTTTGCCACTCAAAGGGCGGAAGCAACATTGGCAAAGTTCCAAAACATGAAACGTGCACTGGTGTCAATAGCACATGAGGAATTCGTAGATATTTGTCTTCACTCTACACACCTTTCCTCACGTTTATGCATCGGTTTGTTTGATATAAGATAACCATTTAAATGTCATTGTATTTTCATTTTTGATGAAGGATAACTGTTGAAATGTCATGCATTGAGTAATCACAGTATCACTTGTCTGACAAAGTCTAAAACAAGCAGTTTATGTCTAGCAACATTTCGGGTCATTACAACACAACCCATTTTTAAAAATTATTGGTTCAAAATTTAAAATTTAACATTTAAGAATACAACACAACTTTTAACAAGGCCCCTCTTTTTCATCTTTGAGAGTCACACAGGCTTAGATATTTCGTTTCAGACCAAGTGAACTATAAAAAAAAAATTCTATCAGTGATTGTACTTTAAAGAATTTATCCAGAAATGTGAATCACATTTTATAAGAGTGTTTATCAGGTCCATGACACATGTTCTACTCATCAGCGTGTAAGTTTACTATAATCTGTTTTCAGGCGTTGATATTCCAAGATGGCAACCTGTTATCTGGTTCTCTGGAGGCTCTTATCCAGCATCTGGTCCCAACCGGAGATTACTACCCTGACGTGAGTAGTCTACTATCCCTCGTCTTGAGCAGATTTACTTACCTTGTCTCTACACTTTATAAAAATTACGGGTCATTTTTGATACTTTGAAAAAATTCTTACTTTAAAAAGTGCATTTTAAGCTATCCAAAATTTAAGTTCAACTTATCCAAACTATTACATTCAATTATTTTTAGTTTTTAGGTTTCGGTTTCTTCATATATTGGGCACGGCATATATGTTAACATTGTTTTATAACTAGTCATTTCAATGAATTATGATTTTATATTAAATCACAAAGTTTGGAAATTTGAAGCAAAATCCTAATCTTTTGTAGAAGATTCATGTATTCTTAAAAAGATCTTTTTCATATTCAAAAGTTCTTTAAAAAGCCAACTCTCTTTGGACTCTGAAATAGACTATATATTGTTGAGAAATAGCCAGTATCATTGAGGGGTTCCTGACCTAATTATTCCTGAGGAAACCAGAGGATGCTGGCTTGAATTGGACACTAGCCAAACTTTAAATGTATCCTAGCGAGTGGTATTTCATTGAGAACATGGTTGATAGAGATAGGTTTAGCATCTCTATGCAGGATAATTTACAAGTCAGTTTATATCCTGGTAACTTAATTGGGAAGCTGTTAAAGCCATGAAACAATAGTTTGCAGGAATACAAATGTTATTTTTAACTTTATGCATTAACCAAAGGTTTGGCAGCGGTAAAGTTTGCCTAGCGACAGGTTACAAATAATATTTATGTGGTTGTACATTGCAAATTTACATTACGTGGTATATTTCATTACTAACATGTTAAAAATGGGGTTGTACATTGCGACGTACATTACATTGTATATTGCATGCATAAAGGAAATATCAGATTAAATTTCACTATATCATCCAGGAACTAATTTCATGACCAGGATTTAGAAATAAAGGGTCACTTGTTTTTGTGTGACGTAAACTGGTTAAGTATATATGATGCTCTTTCAACCCCTACTTCTATATCTATATCCGTTAGACCCTTATATCTAGAAATTCTGTGTGGAATAGGATTTCTCATTTAAAGGCTTATTTATATCTTTAGAATTCTGAAGTCTTTAATGTCAAGATAAAATTTCTTTATTACAATGAATAGTGATTTTGAAACAAACAAAATTTGAATCTATTTTCACAATAAAAGAATAATTTGATTTAACTTTAAATGGATGATATAGAAGAGAGAATAGCCTTAATTTCAAATGCCATTTAACCCAAACTCCAGAAAAAAAACCCAAACTGATTTAAATATTGAACTGAATTAGCTTTACACATAAAAAATCATTATGGAAACAAGCTTCTTATTTGCCCAATAAGACTCACAACTGTACTAAATCCACTAGCCTTGATTCCGTTGCAAAATTGATTTTCTATCCATAGATTGTGTTCCTTCATACAGTTTAATCACTCAGAGTTCCAAATTGAATTTGCTTTGCCCCATGGCAAGTAGCGACTGTGTCTATGAGATGTAATAACTTGATTATGCTGTAAATATTGATAAATACGTCCTAATTGACTTTGATAAATGCAGCAGAATTGGCACCATAAAGGAGTCGCACAGTCTATTCCGAATTTGCAATTCGTGATTTATCAATAATTTATTCTTCTTTTTTTACAGAGGACCTACATATTTGCATTTCTTCTGAGCTCAAGGTTATTCATCAGACCACATAACTTACTGGGAGAAGTTTGTCAGGTGAGTTTAGATTAAAAATTATAAAATTCTTTGAACTTTAAAATTTTGAAAGAAATATATTTCAAACTTAAAAATAAGATCAGACCACATGTCTTATTGGGAGAAGTTTGTCTGATTATTTTAGATTAAAAGTTTATTTTTTTTGCTTATTTTAAAGATTTAAAAGTCTAAAAGTAATTTATTTCAAACTTGTTTGAAAAATCACATTAAATGAGATCTTCAAACTTTAGAGTACATCATAACACCATTGTCGGTCTAGTATTTGCGAAAAGTACACAAGTGAGGGTAAATAAAGTAAGAGGATTTCTAAAAACAACATTACGGAGTACCTATTTACAATACTGAGAGAAGACGTGAGGGATTTGTCAAGGATCGGCCCTACGGTACTCACGTGGTAGCGCATGTGTGAGGCCCCAAGAGTGTTGACACAACATTGACGATGTTAATTAAGCGATTAGAGACATGTCTTTAAAGAAATTGTTGATGTTCGCGACTATATTTATCAAGTCAACAATCCATGTTTCAAGCTTTGTTGTCAAGTCAATTCTAAACCAGCCTTTGTTTATTAGTGTAATGTTATTTTTGACGAATAAATATTAGAAATAGACATGATTTTTGGCACCATTTCAAAGTTTAAGCTCAAGCTTTTTAGATCTTGTTGCAATAGTGTTTATCACGTTTTGTTTTTATTAAATCATAAAAACAAATAATTTTGAGATTTTAAATATTTGAAATCTTTTTGTTTACAGGTATGTGTTTACCAGCAGAATTTGGCCAATGACCAAATCAACAAAGTGTCTTTGGGGAAATTTGGCAATCACATCATTAGTTTATTGAGGTAAGCAGAAATTGAATTTTACCATTTACAATTTAAAATTTAACCACACAGCTTATCAAACAATTGTTCTATTTGATGAAAATTATTGTTTCGATTTTCTTATATTTATTTATTACTATTATCTTCAGTGAGTGGACGGAACTATTCCCCTACGACTTCAGGGATGATAGGATGATGAAACATCTGAAGGACATCACACAGAGAGTTGTCAAAATCTACCCAGAACTCCGCAAAGATATCAGCACAGTGATGCATAATCTTCTATCACGGGTAAGTTTTTACTCAATTTTAACTTATATGAAATTATTCAATGGAAATCTGATTTTCTAACATTGGTTGTAAGGTTAGTAGTATCAGAACATTTAAATACCAAAACTTGATAATGTTTTAGTGTATTTCATAAAAACAGAAGAAATACGGTCATATCTGTTTTCTGTTACGTCACTAACATCGGTTGTAAGGTTAGTAGTACACGCCAAGATTAAAGAGTATGTGAACCTTGACCTTTCGAGCAAGCCTGCACGTGATATTCTGTATGTGCACTGCGTAACTATGTCGGTATCGGACAGAACTATTTGGGATGGAAATATCTGTTTGGCTAGCTCCCCCTGACATATAAAAGCCAGTATTTGTACAAGATTATGGGGAACATCTTTTCTTTGTCTGATAAGATTGTTGGCACAGCACAAAAAGACAATAGCCTTGTCGTAAATATTTCAGCATTGTGTTTTGATCTTAGTCGCAATGTTTCAAATTTATTAATTCTGATTCAATTCAAAATAATTTGGAATATTTTTCAAAAGATTTGATTCATACTAAGTTGCAACGTTTCAAATCTGATTCAATTCAAAATGAACTTTGAATATTTTTTAAAAGATTTGATTCAAAACATGAAATATGTTCTAGTGGAAATTCTTCATTCTTCAAAGCAAAGAAATACGGTATATGAAAAGGTTACTTATATACGTTTTTGCTTAAAGACATTTAGCCATGAAGTTTAAAGGAATAGGGGATTCATCATTTTAGCAGTAGGGGTATTTCCGTTGGTATATCTTTAAGATATCTTATCATGTAGATAATGCCAACGCCTTAAGTGTCTGAGTAATAAGTATATGATGTATGGCTTGAAATTATTTCGTAGTTTAGGGAACATTGTTAATTTCTTTTGTGAAAATTTGCTGACAATTAGGAACAATTGTGATGAATTGCAAAATAAAGTGGAATTTCTGAATAAATCCTGTCAATTCCCGCCTTTGGTTTTCCTACATCACAAGGTATAAGAAGAGTTTTCCTACATGACAAGGTATAAGAAGAGTTTTCCTGTTGTCACGAGAGTCTTGCGCCACAATTCAAACCAATGCTATTAATGTAACCAACAAGGATGTTAAATTTGAATTTGAAATTCTTAAGGAAATTGATAGGCAAATTTTGAAATGCTAACACTTGAATACATCCTTCTGAATCCCATGTTAAGTTATCTTCCCACACCAAACCTAATATTAAGTACCCATTTAAGTCATCAACTTCCTTTAATTTACAACTTCATGCAACTTAAAATCTGAATTTGAAAATTTCAAAGAATCGAAATGAGAATTATGAAATGCAAACCTAATTGAATCCAAACTGTCCATAAGATTATCTGATTTTACGAACCAAACATTAACTATATATTTTGAAAATATTAGATTTTTATTTCCATCAGTCTACCATTTATGCAATTAAAAAAATATAAAAAATCATCAACAATGATAATATCATATTCAAATAAAATAAAATTTTCTTCTCCAATAATCGTTTTAATTATTAATTCATTTGATTTAAGAATCATTTATCAAAGAAATCTAATTTACTATTAACTTGATTTTTTATGTATTTGAAATTGTTATTTCAGTTGTCGCGCCTCCAGAAATACGAAGATGCGTTGTCCAAGTTGAGTACGGAAGCTCTCCAGAAGTCTCAGGACCAAGTGGTACCGACAACAGACATCATGGAAGTGTGCCCCAGTCCGCTAGAGCTTGCCCAACAACTTACCCACGTTGAACTGGTAAGCATATTTTTCATTAATATCAAAAACTTATTATAAAGCTAAAAATATGTAATAATAATTTATGTTAACATCATTTATTATTTTGATATTTTTTTTAGTGTAAAGAAGTTTGATAGTTTGAACTTTTTTGGCAAAATTATTTATGATATGTGGTATGTTTTCAGGAAAGACTTAGCATGATTGGTGCTGAGGAGTTTGTCCAGGCTTTCTCCAAGGAAGTTATTGACACTGAGGTAAATATATTAATGAATTATCATAATTGTTATAATGTCATATGATTTGTAAAAAGATGAGTCAAAATAAGAAAACTTACAATACTGTTTGAAGTAATTGATTACAAGTTTTTAATTGTTTCTAATTCTGATTTCAGACGACATTCCGAGATATGAAAAAGACCACGAATCTGGAGGCTTATGTTCAATGGTTCAACCGACTCAGCTACCTCGTTGCATCAGAAATATGCTCAGTAAGTATTCCACACATAAAAATACAAAAATATTTGAATAATCAAATTTTATTTTTGTGTGTTAAAATTATGTATCTAGGAAAAATGTATACAATAAATTTTCATATGATCTCTTCAATTAATCAAATAAATGTTGATTTTTCTAAACTGATCTCTTTTATAATTGAGAAATATGTTAATGGTTATTTTACTTACCCCGGGTATTACAAATATTAATTTCATTATTTTCATTTACAGCACCTGAAGAAGAAAAATCGGGTGAAAATGATTGAATATTTCATCGATGTTGCTAAAGAGTGTATCAACATTGGCAACTTCAACTCACTTATGGCAATCATTGGTGAGAAAAAGTTTTTATTTATGCTTTTCTAAATTTAGTTAATACTAATTTTAAGTTAATAATTTCATCCCTTATTAATAATTTCATCTTTTATTATTTCATCTTTTATTAATTTTTTGATATTTCAGTATTTTTCATGCAAGTTGCACAAAATTCTAACATGTTTCTTCATTTATTTGCAGCTGGCATGAACATGAGCCCAGTTGCGAGGTTAAAGAAAACAGTAAGTATTCATTACCTATCATTACTACAAACATCAAAGAAGTCAATAACTAACTTGTTAAAAATTGATGAAATGAAAAATTCAGTTATTGACAATCATTATATACAGTACTCAACCAAAAAAATAAGGGTTCATCCCAATATCAAAACATGTGGATCATAATTTATGTTTAATTGGATGGTTCTTAACTTATTTTGACTAGCATATTCACAGGGCCAACACATGTATAATCAAAATCAAAAGCAACAAAAGCTCTAATGTTATCAGGACCAATTTGATTAAGTGTTATATACAAAGTGTTTATTTCATCACCATGCATTTGAAAAGATTCTTAATATTTGTGCTCTTATTTCCAGTGGTCCAAGGTGAACACAGCCAAGTTCCAGATCCTTGAGCACCAGATGGATCCGTCCAACAACTTCGGCAGTTACCGCTCCTGTCTGAAGGCGGCCATGTGGCGCTCTCAGGGAGCTGTAGATGATCGTGAAAAGGTGAGATACTGATCCAACTTTAGGAAAAATAGTTTTGTAAATCAAAAATATTAATTTATGAAATTTAAACACTGTTCTACAAATTTAAAAAGAATTCATTATGTAAAATGATTTCATATTTACCATCCTAATTTACTGACATTTTCTTAAATGTTTGAAAAAGAAAGTTTTTTTTCTATTTCTGACAAATTTTTATACAAATTAAATATAATTCATTTTTCCTCGACAGATCGTGATCCCGTTCTTCAGCCTGTTTGTGAAGGATCTGTATTTCCTGAACGAAGGATGCATGAACCGTCTCGCCAACATGAACATCAACTTTGAGAAGTTCTGGCAGGTCGCAAAACAGATCTCCGACATTATGGCTTGGCAACAAGTTGAGGTGAGTTGCAAGTCTCATTTAATTGACTAGAATTTCAAATTTCAAAATTTTGAGGAAAAAAAAATTCTTCTAAGGGCTATTTTATTTTTAACGTAATTATCCATAGAAAAATAGATGGCATGTATCAAACATGTGGCCATTTTGGTGTGAACACTTTAAAATCATTTGCAAGTTAACTCATTTGATTTGAGCAAATTAAGAATTTAAGGAGACAATTTTAAAATATCAATGTTGTATCTACTAATCAAAATGTAATACAAATATAAATTCAAAATATTATTTAATAAATATCTATCAATATGATAACGTTTTATAATAATTATTGATCTTTTCTTCAGTGCCCGTTCGAGAAGAGCAACAAAGTTCTCCACTATGTATTGACATCCCCTGTTTTCTCAGAAACAAGTAAGTTGCTTCATTCATAATTTCCAATAATTGTACAAATATTGAAAAATTATGTAAACCATGAAACGATAATATGATATAATGTACTTAATAAAGATGAAAACGTATCAATAGAGACAGTAACTATAAATTTAGAACGATATGGTAATCTATATGATTTAAAGATTTAAAATTTTGTTAAAATCATAATGAATTTCAGAGTATTTATAAATGTTTATTTCTTTTGCAGCATTGTCTTTGGCCTCGTATGAGTGCGAACCACCTGAGAACAGTTACGACAAGGAAAGACACAAAACACTCAAGTAAGTATCACCTACCTCCATTCAAGTCCACCTTTTTATTTAACATGAAATTTATAAGCTCATGAAACTTTTCTAAAGTACTAAACAGTAATCACTCAGAAGTGTGGAAATTCAAATTAATTATAACTAAGATATTGTATGATAGATATAATTATTTTTCAAACTTTTATTTTGGTTCCATTATTTTAATGTCATTTGATATTGAATTATGTGCTTGATTGTATACTTATTATGTCCTTTATTTTTTCAGAGCACAGGCTGGGTTATGACAACTCAAAAAAGCTACTCCATATCATTTCCATTAACTTTGTGGACCATTTTGCGGGTTTTCAAGATGGCTGCCAAGTTGTTGCACTCCATGAACCAAGTCACCAGAAAGGAACTCTTCAGCTTTGTGTGTTGTGAACAGTTGCTAGTTTGCTTCATATCTTTGATTTGATTGGTTAAAGGCAATATGTGCAATTGACAATTGGAAAAACATTGTCTCAGTGCTATGGAGCTTTGAACTTACATGAGTTGCCTCCCCTGGATGGGAGTTATCTCCCTTTGCAAATGGCAGACACTGAGTGTCCAGATTTGATCTCCAGAATATCTGTGCTTGTTGGATGTGTGAATGTTTCTGTACTAACTGAATGTCTCAGTTGTGTAACGCCAGTATAAAGACTTTGAAAAGTGCTTTCTTGTGGTGCCAAGTGACGATTATCGAACGTACCATGAGGCCAGTCCGCGAGGACTCTAATTTATTCCCCAAGTGGTGCTGATTCTGTTAATGTTAGGCTGTCGTTTGTCTCAGGATGTTGCTTATTATTTCCATGTTGTTGCAAAAATAATGGAAAATCTAACATTCTTGTAGACATTTGATTATTTATTGAGTTAAAGACCAAAGATAGGTGAATGGAATCTCATTGGGAACAGAATGTTTATGGAAAGAAAGGTTTTCATTTGAATAGATTTGTATATTTGCTGGGACCTTTGAAATATCAAATTTCATCTCTATTTTCAAAAGTAGGGGATTCATGTCTTGAATCATTCCATGTTTTCTCTTTCATTTCGCCTCATTTCATGAAAGGGAAATATATGGGAAAATTTACAATTTTCATGTGATGGAAAACTAGGACCAATCTTTATAGCATTTTCATCAGATTTGTACATAATAAAGTAATTTATGATATTTTCAAGAAAAGTTCATCCCTGGGAAAGCATTCAGAACAAATTGTCATCATGATTGTACATTTCAATCTCATTGTATTATTTCATCGTTAATTTCACAAGAATACAGGTTTTCTGTATAATATATTGACCCCTTGATGGGGCATATAGAGACTAGTGCTTGCTTATTGCATCTATTGTTACTTATGCACCTTGTTGACTGCAGCCTCTGCCTCTGACAGGCGTACATTTCCATGTGACGTCATGTCATTGGCAAGATGGCTGTCACTGTATATATCATGTACATAGTCCGTAATAAAATGTGAACAAATAACTTTTATCTTTGTTTTTACTTTGATGATTGTGATCAGTGACATGTGATTTGGATGAACAGTATAAACAGAATATTATAATGAAATTACAGATTTGGTAACCCTTTGGCCAGTTGACAGTTTAAAATATTATTTTCATCAAAATAGAGCCATTGGCTCTGCAGGTCATTAGGTTTGATATTAATTTTTTCTTTAGGCTTTAAATTATAATCCTCACTAGTCAAGGAGTCTGTACACAAGGTTTCAGCTTTCTATACCTTATGGTTGTGGAGAAGAAGTTTACAGATGGATGGATGCTTGACTAATTCCAAGTGACATGCTAATTAGATTTTGCACGAATAAGTATCATTTATTTAGTTAAAATCCACAAACATTCTAAATATGCAAACAGCTTGAAAATCATGTCGGCTACAGACATAATTTCAATTAAACTTTCTGATGATTATTATGAAAACGGGATCATAGCACAAATAAAACAAACCGGTTACATTTAACGCGGCTGTCAATGTCAAATAAACAAGTGACATTCTATAACTAGTTGAGGAAATGGAATCCTGTACATATACCGGTAGCTGAAATGATTTCCATGCTGTCTGCAAAATATGACTGCAAATGTATCATTTTTTTAATAACTTTTTTTGTTGTTGCATTTTTTGGGTTACACATGGTTGATGTGATAGAAACAGCACATGGGTTAACAACTTGTTACACATTGACCAATATTTATAAAACATACATAGGTTGTCATTTACAATGGCACTATATTTGGCTAAGTAATAATATTTGGAAATCTCTGCTTGGACCGTTCGAAACTCTTGCATAGAGTGTCTTATTCTATGATCAAAAATTATCTTTCTTTATCATTATCAAAATTGTATTGATAGGCCTATAGGCATTATTTGTATATCCTAGGAGGATATTAATATCCTGAAAGTTAATCCAAATATCTGCATCGTGTATCTGCAAATGTATCATTAGTTTCTAATGATTATTCTCCAAACAGCAAATACACATACAACATAAAGGAATGTACATAATAAAAGGACCAACTGCGTTACTATCATGAGGTTGTAAAGACTATATCAAATAACGCCTTGTTTCTTATTATCACTATGACTTTACAAAATCAAACAATGAATAATTTTCTTGTGTGAAAGTGCAGAAAGTCATTATGTTTTTAAAATGAGCTCAATTTTTTTTTCTCACATATGTTTTTATCTTACCGGTATATGAATTTCTGTTAGCTTTATCTATTATCCCTTATTAGGGTTATTGTTCATTTCCCTATAAAGTTATATTAAGAAAAAATCAAGAAGCAAATAATCCAAATGCTAACTTTTGGAAGTCTTCACTGTTGCTTTTTAAAAAATATGAATATAACGAGAGTAACTACAAAGGACAAGAAAGAAAGATTTTTCACTTCATGGTTTTAAAAAACAAAAAATTTCTTTGCGCTCTATTCATGAAACTTTATTAAAAGGAAATCTATCACAGTCTCTTTGGCATCTTCACAAGTGAGTCCCATAGTCCAAGGGAGATAACTCTGGTACTGATTCATTTTGGCAGCATGTTGAGATTGAAGAGATGTCTCATTGTAGGCCGACCATGTGGACAATTCTGAAAAGACATATCACATAAGATTATGGAACAATCTGAATACTCAGTTAAGCACAAACTTGTTGATTGCAAAACAACTTAAATTGTAACAAAGAAGGATTCAGTTTTTAGACAAATGTGAAGATTAGTTGTAAGATGCAGTGTTGTTCCTAGGTGATCAGCTGAGGGGGTCATTTTGGCCATTTCTGAGCATATGGGACCCTTTGCAATGTTATAAGTATCCTATTTCTCAAACACCAAGCAAACAAGGTGGGCAAATTCCCTCTGGGCCCCCTCTAGGAACAACACTGAAGATGAGTTACCCTTATGGAACAAAATGAGATATATATCTTCTAACTTAGTAAAGAATTTATCCTATAGTAATAAATAAACTGTGTTTATTTCCGTAAAGGGGCCACCAGCCCATTATACATATACATACATCATGATAATATTAATAATTTATTCTATAAAAACAAATGGCAAAGTCAATCCTGCTACATCAGCGTATAAGTCTCTGGGTTGAGCTCAAACTAATACCCTGATATTCATCGGCCAAAACCCTGTATCACTTTATACAACAATCTATTAAAAGCTGCTTTTTCAGCAATAACCCAAATGAGAATTCATAACAGTGTGATCCAAGTTACCAATGGGAATGCTTTATATACATATATATATCATGTTGCGCTGAAAGCTCACAACTGACAAGCATTATTCTATAAGATTTCCACAAGTGGCATTGATAGATAAAACTGTATGGAGTTTGCAAAAGGTTTGGCTTAAAACAGACAGACTTGAAATAGCTTTGAGTAACCAGCAGTCAGGGAAACAAGGGTTTTGGTCTGATGGATATCAGGGAATCTGTTAGAGATTAACACAGAGAAATATATGCAAATGTAGCAGGATGAACAAAGCTTTGATGATGCTCAAGCTCGCCTAGTTTATATGAGTTTGAATGTAGAATTGACATTGTTCATTTTCCAGTGCAAACACACAACCTCACATTCAATTTTTAGATAAAAACATAACATAACAGCATGAGTTACATGTGAAAGACTTACCCAGGGTTGTTCGATTTCCCCCATGTGACACAGCAACTGAAATAAACAGGTAAATGATGCCAGTTCTTTGGGGAAAAGATGATGTAAAGGTTACATAAAGACAAAGCCATAGAAACTGAAAAACCTCCAAATGCTCATATTGAAAATAAATCTTGCATGACATACACACATTTAATACAATAGTAAAAACTACGGTAAAAGCAATTGAAAACAAAGTCAGAATAAAGTTATTAGCAGATTACAGTGTAATCTAGACAGCCTTTTACCTAGGTATTTATGGCCGGAAGGGGTAACCTACTCATACGATAGGTTTTATGCAAATTTCCCTAAACAATCATACTGGCTGCTAGCTCTTCAAAATGATTAACACTGTTAATAGCAACTAAGAGTAAATTAATGATTCCACACTAAAATCTACAATAACACTAAAATATCTTTTTAGATTTTCTTGGATTTCTGAAAAAGTACTGAAAGTTTAAAAAAGTTGGTACCCTTTTCATCTCTGCCTTGTTTAGTGCTGTGCCTATCATGATTGCTTTCCGACAAGCTCTGGAGGCAAACATCATCCGTATTCTTGAAGGTCGGCACATGACCCCCTTTAACAGACAAGGAATACTGAATAAGCAGAGTCAAAGTCAAAGCAGACCAAAGATTTAGAACATTGTCATTTTTTTATTTGAGGGTGGTAAAGATAATTTTGTCAAAAAGTTCTTTTATCCACCCCTGAGCCTGTAGCACTCTTAATTTTGAGCCCTCATTTAGACCCATAGCGCATATGAGAATGGCCTGCCTAATCATTGGAAGACTGCCTCGAAAAATATGCTTCATCCTAATTTTGAATATTTTTGGCAAGTCAGTGATTCAATATAGTAACATACTTATTTATTTAAAAATTTGTAAATCATATTGCCAATAAATAATTAAATGCATAGTTGTAGAAAAGCCAGGGATATGATTCATAAACAAGGGAGACAACTCACTGGTGAATCAGTCAGCATAAACAAAAGTTCCTCAATATCTGAAAATTAAAACATCGGAATTATAAAATCTAGTACAACAAAAAGATACTGAAGTAAAGGTTTGCAGCCAAGATTATGAATGCAACTAAATTTAACTTGAATCATTATTTAAAAGAGACGAACATCTATTTTCTTGTATTAAATTTCTTCAATGTTTACTTAACTTTGGTTCATTTGGTTTTCAAGAGTTTCAAGAATAGTCATTCAAAAGATTTTCTCAAAATTGACCATCTTTAAAGAATCAAGGTTAAAATATTGCCTCAACTGGGTTATGACCGTATTTCATGTTATTGCATCCACCTGGTCTAACAGCATCCCGTAATGGTGCATCTTAAGTTACCAGTTTTGTGTAGACAAATCACATTTTGTATAAAAAGAATGATAGTAGCTATGATATAAGCAGATTAAGCAGATTGTTCACTCGAGTTACAATACATGTCCCAAGCTTCTGATATCAACAGCGTTAACTTGAGGCCTCATGATAAGGCAGCTGAAGTTTTACCAGAACATGCGACTATAGTGGCTGTTCTCAGCCTGTTGTTCAGAGAGAACATTCTGCCTTGGATCAACTTCATATTTACAAAGATGTAAAATATTGAATTCCTCAAAACTGGTCTAGTGTAAAGCAATCTAGTTAAACTAGCTGTAATGTATACGCCCCCTAAGTCCTCACGTTACATCCGATTCAAAGGTATCAGCCAGTTCTTTTTTCATTGGCTGATTTCCACGCATGTGTGACACGGACCAGGTGGGTTAGTACCTAGATGGAACGTGAGGACTTAGGGGGCGTATACATTAGAGCTAGTTTTAACTAGATTGAGTGTAAAGGCAATTGCATGAATATCCTACCTTCCTTTCCAAAGTTCCAGTTTTTACTGACAGGGGTTGATGAAAGTTTGACTCTCTGTGTAGGAGGTGCTGAAATATATATTTCACATATACAGCAGAAATCAAAATATCAACATTATGTATATAAATTTTATCAGATTTCACATTGAAGGTTGCAACAAACACATTTCACAAACTTATTGACTTATTATTATAAGTTTAGTACTGATTACAAGTAACGATTGAAATGGAGATTAGAATCCATCTAAATTTGAACACAAATGTATTTATATTTCATCAGAACTCAAATGAAGGTTTATACTATGGCATATCCACCAACCTTCTTCATCAATATGGAAGTCAAATCCGTTCTTCTTGAAGATATCCAGATTGTCTATCAGAATCGTCTCGTTGCTAGATGTCAACTCCAGATTTTGTGGACTGTGAATATTAAAGTTTTAATTAAAATGTTCACGAGAATCTGATGTTCATTCATGTTGAACAGTGCCCTAGTAACCATTTTATTCCAAAACAGAAGATAAAATAGCTTGTGTGAGATTTATTTTTTTGACAACATGTCTTGCAAATTGAGCTATCATCGTCAATTATTTAAGAAATAGAAGACAAGTTGGTGTGCATCTATTGTTGCATAAAACATAGCAGGGAGCATAAAACAAGAAGGGCGCAGCAAAAAGATTTTAAAATGATTTAAAAGTGTTCACACAAAAATCCTCATAATTTGTTCTCTGACTATGGATAATTGGTAAGTGTAATGAGATTTTTGACATTACAATAATAAAACATTAAGCATTAACATACAATTTTATAAGTGAAAATTGCAAATATAAATTTTTCAAAAAACTTGCTACTGCCCCTTTAAGGCTTTATCAAATGAATTCAGTATAGCAAGAGGCCAGTAGGTGTACAAACTGTATGAGCTTCTGACTCTGTATGACGGTGTGTCGCTGTAGCATCTCGAAGTTGTACTTCTCGTCTGTTGCATGCTGGTCCACGATGAAGAGATCCTCTCCCAGTTTAGCCAGGATAAAACCCAAGTTGAACTGTGGGTGGAGGAGAAGATGCCACATATCAGAGTTGATTTTGAAAGCTTAAAATTATAACTTTGTGCAGAGACAACAACACATGGAGTTAGTTCGAAGATTTAATGAAAACAATGGCATAATACAGTAGAACATGGATAAAACTAACTCTAAGGGACCAAAGAATTTTGTTCGCTATATCCGGTGTTCGCTATTCACGTTAGGCCACCATACATAGGGCTATTGCAGGAACTTCAATTTTGTTGACAATATCCGTTTGTTCGCTATATCCGAGTTCGCTATATCCATGTTCTACTGTGTATATACAAGACATATACATGGGGGGCTTCCCGGCTGCTAGTATGGGGAGCGTCCTGCGGACGTTAAGGAGTAATGTCCTGCGGACATGATTATGTGAATGAGCATCCTGCGGATGGAGAGTGAATTGTGGTGTCCTAAGGACAAGTAGATGAGGTTAGAATTATGGTACCCTGTGGGTAAGAATTTGATTACGCTGGAGGCTAAGCCTACCAAGGAGATATGAAATTGTTTGGAGGCCAGAAACCAAGTAATGCATGCAAGCCATAAATGGTTTGAAAGCACAAACAAGATTGTGTGCAACAGAGAGCCCCCAATAAATGAAATATGTGAAAGAATGGTAATAATAGAGTGATCATGTGAAATACAGACAAAACAGGATCTTAAAATATCAAATATCTATTGTGACACATCATGAAACCGACAGATCGCAGACCATCCATTAGATAGTGGACGGCTGGTTAATCAACTCTTTTTATAGTTAATACTTTCCACGCCAATGAGCAAAAGAGACAGGAAAAACTATTCGAACTTGATGCTTAGTTCTTTTGCCATGTCTCACAGAACTTCAGATTTACACCAGGCCCAGGCCATTCCCCCATGATTTTAATCAATGGCTGATACTTTTTGAAGTGCTCGGGTCATTCAGGCCCATGCCATGATTTAAAAATATATGCTACTAGCCTACTGAATTAAAAAATGATGTGTACATATCTTATGTAAAGGAAAATTTAGGTAATTTTGTATGTTTATACGGCATTTGTGAGATTTGCAACATGTACCTGTTATCATAATTTCGTCTAAGCAACCAGGGAAACTCATGTTATTTCCCTTTCATCAGTTATATCATACCTCTCTGACTTTTAAGTTACATTCATAACTCATTAACATACCTGGCCAATGATTTCCATCTTCGGAAACATATCCTTTCTGCAAAATAGAAAAGAACATTGAAATGATCTTATTGTAGATCACTGTTCATATTTACCTTCCTCACAAAACACACTTATTACTTAATAGCATTAGAATAAAATAGACAAGCAATCAAATCCAAATATCCTTATTGAATGTGACCAAACTGTAAAATCGGTTTACTGCTCTTGATAAGGATCCTGGTAAAACACTTCTCTTCATAAAGGGGTCATAAGTGCATTACACTAAATCGTGAAGTAGATTAAAAATGACAAACATTCAGCATAACATTACTCTTCCAAATAGTTTTCTGGATAAGTTTTTACAAAAACATACAAAGCTTTTTGAAATTACAAATTAATCGAAATAAGGCATTAAAACGTATTGAAATGTTTATCTGATTCAATAATTTTGATAGCAATCATTCACAAAAAGAAAGGATCTTTTATGGATGCTGTCATGATACATTGTTCATGCCGATACGCTCGATCTATCTTGAGCATGTTATATTGTCTGTATGCCACTTGGAGAGATCAAGGGGAGGCAACTCACTTTATCTCTCTCTGTAGTTCATCTTCTGCTGATTGGCTTTCTCCGGGAGTGATCTGAGCTCGGAAAGCTCTACTAAATTTATCTTCGCTTACATCTGTAAATGATGACATAGTTCAATATTGTAATAAAACCAACACCATATTTGTTATGTCTTTACACTCAAATTTATATATGTCAAACACTCAAGAAGTGACATTAAACCAAAATATATGTGACAGGGTGAGGTCAAAAGCATTCCTCTTTGGCCGAACAGGTAGAGTGTAGGACTCTCAACCCGGAGGTCCTGGGTTTGAATTCCGCTGGACATGAAAACATTGGATTTTCTTCCTGCTTCATTTGGTGCCCAACATAAGGGAAAAAAATACTAGACCCTATCTGTTCTACCAAAGAGATATCCATCCAGCCGAAGCAAGCAGGAATGCTTTTGACCTAACCCTGTCACAAATGCATTGTTATATTCATGCAATGCTCACGCTTCAAAGAATCAACAAATTCAATCTTTGAAAACTTTTTTTGAATGACACATTTAGGTGGATAAGCAGACATCAACTTGAGCTTAATATCAAAAACATTATTCGCATTATATATAATCACTGACTTTCTTTAGAGTTTGATGATAGAAATATCTTGTCAATTTCCTTAAAGATAAAATTTCTGGTTACCTTGTTGACTCTGTTTATTACGAGCCTCTTGCCGTGCCTTGAATGCAGTGAAGGAGAATGGAAGAGATTTCTCCTTTTTCTCAATTTCTTCTTTCTCATCCTTGCAGGAAAAAAGTATATAATTAATAGTAAATGAATTTTTGTGAAAACATGTTGTTCAAGCAAGGAATAACTGTCTTCATCCCCTGCTATTTTCAAGTGTATATATATTGTCTCCTGGATATCAAATGTAAATAAGTCTTCAAGGGGCCTGAGCTCTTCAGGATCCACCAAAGGATGCATTTGTGGACCCACTCGAGAGTTGGTAAACAATCGGGTAAAAGGAGAGACGTAGGTGCCTCAGCTCAGTTTATTCATAAAAGTTTTCTTGTCTCGAGATCTTTAGAGGGCTTTTATCACAACTTAACCCTCCTTTTAATTAACTTGCTAATTTTAAGACATGCTTCATTGAAACATTCAGGAGATGTCTGACAAAAGTAAGTTAAAGAGCCGATACAGACAAGTTGAAGAAATCATACCAGTGAATAAGTTTGGGCAAGTTATGATTGTGGTTTATTCCTTTCTAAACTGCTTTTGATTCAAGGAAATTATAGATGAATAAATTGATATAAAAGATCATAACAACTGACAAATAGTGACAATGCTCCACATAAAAAACATATCACATTAATAAACATCACAAATCAACTTACATATTCCAAGAGAGTAACATGGCATTTAGGATCATCTTCAGAAACTTCTCGATCTGTCCAATTTGATGATTCATTCTCGACATCTGTTTCTATCTTTTCTTCAAGATGGCTACCTGCTTTACCACTTCTCTCATGCCCTGCTGTTTTATCCTCTGTTAATTCCTCAGAAGCATTAACAATAACAACACTCTCCGTCTCCTCGGAATCAAGTTGAGGCACAATAAACACATCTGAGTCTCTGGATTCCTGGCTACTTGCTGGTGATGTAATTTCATTTTTCTTCAAGAACACTGGATCACTCGAAAGTTTGCTTTTAAGGTTTGACAAAAAGTTGTCAACTTTTGATGTTCGCTCAATTTTCTTTGGTGACACAATTGATTCACTGTTTGATTTGACTGGAGATACTGTTACACTATCTGGAGTTTCACAAGTATGGCTTCCTTCAATATCAGAGTTATCTCCCTTTGAAATGTCAATGGAGTAGTCTCCCTTTGGACTAGAGCTACTTCCCCTGAAGAGTTCTTCTGTCTGTGAGAGGGGAGAAAGACTGGAAGGGGAAGCAGGAACTAAGAAATCAGAACTCTGGTTCTGTTTTTGGGAATGTTTTGAGAGAAATTTTGAAATAGATGAAGGTGAGTTGTCTGATGGTAGTTTTGATGGGAGACTTGAAGACTTAGTGAGCGATTGAATATGTTCCAGCTTTAGTTCTGTAATAAATAGGATTTTCATAAAAATTCTGGCTTCATGAATAATGTTTCAATGTGACATTTTGAAAAAAATCCAAGAAAAACCTTTATAGAGTTTACATCCTTAAGCTTGTTAAATCGAAATTCCGTTTTTAATTTATTTTTCAGAGATGATCATGATCATTTTAAAAATCAATGGTTTATTCAAAGTGATTTTAACAATATGCTTGAAAACGGTATAAGGATCTACTTCTCAGTAATCATTCATAAAATCCAAGTCCATGACAAAAGACATTGGGATTTTTAAACTTAATCACAGATTTTCCACTTACGTTTAGACTCTGGACTTGAGAACTGCTGATTTCCAGAACCATCGTCTTTTGAAAATGCACTCGAGAAAGATCGCTTCAGTTTTGACAATGCGCTTTCCACTGGTTTCTGAATTTAATACTGGTACATGAAATTTTGAACAAAATTAATTCTAAAACGATTATATTTACTTTTTATTAAAGAATCAACTTATTTACATTTTAAAATGGGAGGTGAGTTGATTTGCAATCTCATCTATTTCAGAGTTCATCAATTACTGGTACTTTAATAAATTTATTTTTCAGAGATGATCATGATCGTTTTACTTTAGTCCACGAGTCAATAAGTGCTTCATGTGAATTGAAACAAACGTTGATTTGTTACAAACCTTTCTTGAGATGCCATCTTTTGTTGCTTCCTGCACTGACCTATATTTGATAAAACAGAATAAGTAAAACAAATTTGAAACCTACGCATCACCAACATGGACTTAAGACATAGACACATTACCGGGTAGTTATATCATTGACAAGTATACAAGTATAATAAACAAGACTGAAGTACAACATTACTTACGTTTCAGATCCTGTATCTGAGCTATCGTCATCTCTTGAAACTGAACAAATAAATAAACAACATTAATACATTAAATGTCTAACAAAAAGAAACAGATAGAAAAGATAAATGACATAAAACTTGAAATTATGACATAACAATTTCATCTAAACTTAACACAAAACTTTAAATTTACAAAAAGAGACTTACTTTTTTTGCATGAATTACGTTACTTGATTCCATTGTATGATAGCCTGTATTCAAAACAACAATTTCTACACAATACAGTGAGATAGGAAATCAAATGATAAGAATTGACAAAGCCGCCTACCTCTACTGCTGTATGTAAGGAAACTGTTGATTTTCAGCACACTGGTGGTAGGTTCAAACATTTTTACTAGGGATGTCTAAAGAAATGAATAAATTACATGAATAAAAATCAAATAAAAGAAAAATTCTTTGCAAGATCATATTACTTTCTCCAAAATTCATAGAATATGTGCAATTATTTAAGTCGTAAAAATAGAGCCATTGGCTCTGTATCTCATCATTCATTAATGATATATTTAATTAGATTTAAAATAGATAAAAAATGTTAATAACATTTAATGAATGGTCATAATAGAAACAATAATAATAACATTTTTGTCAAAATCTGCGTACATAATTTCAGCATTTGAGAGCTTATCCTCCAAATAGGTTTTAGTAGATAACCAATTTAACTTACATATACCAGGTACAGGGTAGTTACTTATTTAGGCCTGATGAGCTAAAAACACTTAGACATAATTATTTTCATCTTACCTTTAATGTTGCAAGCAGTAGTTTCTCCCCCTGTAGAAAGATTTGCCTCTTGTCAGGTGTAACATTCACATCTACACTCTCTGCAAACATAACGGAATTACAAAGCAATAGAATCAAGGACCATGAATCTGCCAAATTAATTATTTTATTAATGGTTTGTGAACTTGATGATCATTTATCAGGTGTATACAAAACAAAAATTTCCATTCAATTATTCAATATTGTCTGAGAAAATTGTACACCATATAACTACCCGGTAAGCAAAAACATTTTGGGGTCTATTTCCTATTTTAGGACAATAAAATAAATGGGTGTTTCATTCTTGATAAAAGGTTAATAGAGATATATCAATATATCATATGGTTAAAATTATCTTATCATGAAAATTATACTCAAATCTGGTTTTTATTAAAAGATTGCATATTTGTATCAGAAAAATAATGCATCACCCATAAGAAAAATTTGGGGGTCCTGTAGATACTTTCTGTGTATAATACTTAGCTAATTGAATCCCGTAATACCCTGATGCATTAGTCAAAGATAGATGCATATATAGAGATTATTACCCGAGGGAGTGTGTCATATGACTTTTACGAAACGAGTGTTAATTTTTGTATTACCCGAGCGAGAGCGAGGGTTATACAAAAATTTGCACTTGTTTCGTAAAAGTCATATGACACACTCCCTCGGGTAATAATTTCTTTATTACTGATTCTATTCCATTTTACCATCGTAGAAATGTCCAAGAAACGGGCCGCTACCCTTGCTCCGGCCGGCTACAGTGACATCACGAACAAAGGTGTAATGACGTCACAAGCGAAAAAATATTGGAACTCGTGCTACAACAATCGTTGCTAGTCAAAAGTGATATGTGCACTAGTGCTCATATTGAAAATATGTCACCGCTTATTTTCAACCATATGGGTAATATGAAGTTGTAGTACCTCTATCCATGTTGATGGTGAGCACCACGAAGGGGTTCTGATGTCTGTTGTAACTATGGTACACCTCGTTGATCAGCTTGCTCACCTGAACATACACATACAATCATCAAACAATTTAGCAAAGCAAGAAGTGTCAAAACAATCTGAACTCCTCTGAATGCTGTAATGGTAGAAAGGATCATGAATAAAGCTTGCATGCTGTGTTCGAAATAGCTGCCTGCCCGCCTGTCAGTTCCTGCTTAATTCAGATAAGCCTGGAGGAAGAAGTCAGCAAGTCTGTCTGGCTTGTGTGATTTTAGAGAAAATGTCCTTTTATTATAAAAATTGCCATACGGAGTCGAAGTCTTAAGGAGAGCTGGTGGATTTTTCAAGCCATAAGATTTACTTGCTTGTAGGTACTTAAACAATTCAAACACTGCTTGCAGGGATTATAAAATTCTGGTCCATTTTACAAACCACAAGCCCTTCTTGCTTGATTGGACTAAAACAATTCAAACACAGCTTGAATATCAAAGTAACCATTTTTCTTACACAAGAGTGAATTACATGACACTGCAAGTTAAGACAAGAGGATTTATCTTTTCTTGTGTACATCACATCACATTTGCTTTACAAGCAGAAATTTTATCACAGAATCCTAGCCTTTCAAGTCTCTGGCATCAAACTGAGGGTTGAAAACATGTCCAAGTTATATAAATTGATAAACCCAAATTTCTTTATTTTGTACAGCGAATTCAAGGAATTTTCCTACACTAACCTTAGTGGAGATTCTGTTTTTTCATTGCAACACTTATCAAGTCTTATAAGGAGAGTTGGTTGATTTTTCTTATCACATGCTCTGCTTGTTTTTAGAGACTAAAACATACTTCAAACACTGCTTGCATGTCAAAGTAGCCATTCTTATTGACTATTATTGAATTTCATGATACTTCAGCTAAAGATGATTTATCAGTTCATGTGTTCTTCACCAACATTTGCTTTACAAGCAGAAGCATTCTCAACAGAACAGGTTGAATAAATTGATAAACAGAAATTTCTTTTTTTTGGTAGAGCAAATTCAAGTTATTTTTCTAAACTTACCTTAGCGGAATCACAGGGCCGACTGTTGATGAATATGAACTGTCTGTCAGAGCTGCTCCGTCCTTGGCCGTGTTCACACTTGGAGATGAAACCCTCGATCCTGCATCCATAACAATACTGTACTCAGAACAAATCCATTTGGAAAATAATGCTAAATATCTATGTTATATTTTATGTTCTTGGTTCAGTTCTATAGGGTATTTCAATATGAGCACATATATACCAAGGAATGAGTTTTGTAGAGTTTCTTTCGGTACTTTTGTCTATGAAAGAAATGTTCATGACATCATTGTTGCTAACCATCCAAAGGACAGTCGGCCGTTTTCTTGATATTTTGTGGAGAATGAAATCGAATAGAATCTATGATTACATTCAGAAGGACTCCACTTTTTCCAAAACACATGTGAATTTGTGTTTAACCCTGGCTCTCGCTTTGGTATATGACACAATTCTACGGGTTATGATAAAATTATACAACTGGCACCTACACATACACACATGAGATGATTTTTTTTTTTTTTGTTTTTTTTTTTTTATTGGTTCCCAAGGGTTACAAAGTCTGTGTACAATGAGTGGGGGTAAATTCCGTACATTGGACATTTGACAAAGTAGAGTATAAAATAAATCTTATTAACTAATTCTTGAAAATTGGGATGAGTGATTTCCACTTTTTATTAAATTTGCTAATTTCATTGTTTCTTTGAAATATAAATTTTTCCACCGAGAAAATATCTGACAGAACTTTTTTATAATTATTGAAGTTTGGAATTGATTTTTTTATATTACATAGATTAATGAATTTCTTTGCCGAGACAATGATTTGGTTTATCAAACCATTATTATTAGATGTTACAAACCAAATAATAAATTTTGAAATTGTTATTTTTTGTTGTTGATAGTTATTTATCCAGAGTTCCAGATCATTCCAAAATTTTTGTGTCACACTACACTCCCAATAAACATGGCAAATGCTCTCAGGAGCATCATTACAAAAATTACACAAGTCATTGTCAACAAGATGCATTCTCAACAATTCTCTTTTAGTAAAAATAACTCTTTGAAGGAATCTATATTGGAAATCAATAAGTTTGACATCTTTCATTCCACGTCGGTATACATTGAAAATGTTATCCCAGTCAAATTTCGAGTCCTTAAAAATCGTTTCCCACTTGTTACAGATATCAAGCTTTTCGTTTTTTGATATTAGTTTATCGTAAAAGAATCTAGAACCTTTAGTGGATTTCAAGACATTTCTTTGATAAATACTGGTAAAGAAATTATAAATAGGAATGTTGTTTTTGCATTTGATAAAATATTTCCACTCAGTTGGTAAAATGTGAAGTAAATAGTTATAATCCAATATTGTACCTCTAATCTTGTATTTTGATTGTAATTTATCAAAGGATATGAAACCTTGTTCATCACACAAGTCTTTTATAGTCAATATACCATTATTCGCCCAATTTCTGATAACGTGATAGGGGTCTTTGAAATTATGGTTAAGCCATAGAGGCTCCGCAAGCAAGTCATCAATATTATCCCTTTCAGCATTAAGTGTTTTGCAGTATTTTGTCCACGCATCAATAGCATCCTTCCAAAAGGGGTTTTTAGTATGTAAGATTTTACCTATGTTTGCTCCATATTTTAAGATATCATCATAAGGTATACTACTAGGGTTGCAATCTGTTGATTTTTTACAATATAGTCTCAAGGTAGATAATCTTAAAGCTTCCATAAATGTTTTTAAATCAACCATACCCAATCCCCCCTCTGACTTTAGTCTTTTTAAAGTAGTTCTTTTTATCTTATCTTGTTTATCATTCCATATAAATTTGAAAAAGATTTGTTCAAGAGAATAAATAAAGTCGTTTTGGGGATTGGGGAGTGAGCTGAAAATGTGTACCAATTTGGAAAGGGCTAATGTTTTTATGACTGTGATTTTACCTATCAGTGTTAGGTTTCTTTTTCTCCATGTTGATAGTAGTCTGTTTATTTCTTCAAGCTTTTTCTTTGTATTAACTACCCATAAATCAGCAAGATTTGGAGTGAATTTTATTCCCAGTACTTCAAACTCCCCATTATGCCATTCAATTTTAAGGTCAGTACATATACCTTGTTTACTACCTGCCATTGAACCAATCCAAATTGCCTTCGTCTTGTCTATATTTATTTTCAGACCTGACATTTTATAAAATGTATTAAGTGTGTCAATAGCTGCATATAGACTGTCTTCAGTGCCATCAAGAAATAATTCTGCATCGTCTGCATATTGACCTAATTTGTATTCCTTTCCATCAAGGATAATACCTTTGATCCTATCATTATTTCTTATCATACAACCTAAGATTTCAGCCACAAAGAGGAAAAGATAGGGCGACAGAGGGTCACCTTGTCTACAGCCCCTTTCATTATTAAAAAAGTCAGATAAATGGCCATTTTGTATCACGCATGAACTAGTTTGATATGTTAAAATATTAATCCATTGTATAATTTGTGGGCCAAATCCAAATTTATTGAGGGCCATATTAATAAAATCCTTTGAAACTGTGTCAAAAGCCTTTTCAAAGTCGATTAATAAAAGTAAACCAGAGATATTTCTAGCTTTTGTTTCAAACATAATGTCATATAACAATCTTGTATTCTCACTAATAGTTCTGCCTGGAATAAAACCTGTCTGGTTTCCATGTATTAGTAAGTCCAAAGTCTTTTTCAAGCGATTGGTTATGCATGTACTTATTATTTTATAGACAGCATTTAGAAGAGTAATTGGTCTCCAATTTTTCAGGCGAGTTCTGTCTTTATTTGCTTTAGGTATACAAGTAATAACCCCCCTCTTCATGGTTAAAGATAGTTCACTTTTGGCGAAAACCTCTTTTACAAATCTTAAAATCCATCCTTTGAGATCATTCCAAAAAAATTTAAAGAAATCAATTGGGAAACCGTCTATTCCTGGACTTTTATTGTTTTTCATATTTCTCACTGCGAAAGTAATTTCTTCCATATTAATATCTTTTTCCAGTTCTTCCCTTAATTCATAGTTCAATGTTGGTGTAACAACATTATCTAAAGTAATATCTACTTCTAGATCATTATTGAGGGAATAAAGTTTTTTATAAAAATATTTCAGTTGATCTAGAATAGAGTTACTGTCTGTAAATTCCTCATTTTTATCAGTAACAATTTTATTTATTGCTTTGCTAACATAATTTCTATTTTCAAGATTACAGAAATATTTTGTTGGTTTTTCACCTTCTTCATACCATCTTATTCTATTTCTAATCTGAATGCCTCTTAATTCTTCTTCCTTTATTTGCTCCAATTCCGTCTTATATTTTGTAAGTTCAGAAAGCATGGATTCACTCATATTTTGAAAATCTTGTCTAATATTGTCTTCACATTCTTTAATTTTTTCTTCCAATTCTATAGTTTTCTTTTTTTTGTCCTTCTTCAAAAAAGAAGCATAAGAAATTGTTTTTCCTCTTACTTTCATAAGAAATGTTTCCAAAAATAAATTATCACTAATTGTAAGTTTAACTTTATCATCTTGTCCATTAATATTTGAGTTACATGATTTAGTATCAGAGTATTCTTCAACAGTTTCTTTCAGGATATCTTTGACTAAAGTACTGTATTCAGGGTGGAGTAAGAGAGAAGTATTAAATTTCCAATACCCCTTACCTCTTTCTTGGTTAATAGAATTTGATATAGTTAATGATATGGCTGAATGGTCAGATTTATAACCTGGTAAGATATCAGAATCCAAAGTTATGTCGAACATATCTTGGGAGATAAGGAAAAAATCAAGTCTGGCCTGTTTCCTAGGATTCTTTTTCCACCATGTAAATTTTCTGTTATGCTTATTCATTTCCCTCCATACATCTATGAGATCATAGTTTTCCAAATTTATTGTAACAACATCTCTTGCTTTTGGATTATTTAAATGTTTATAATTTTCTAAATCAATAGTTGGGTCTAAAACGAGATTCCAATCACCCACAATGCATAAAGATTCATTGTCTAGAGAAAATATTTTTTCAAAAAGTTTGATATAGAAGTTTGGATCATCCTGGTTGGGGCCATACAAAGTTGTCAGTGTAAACCGTTTGTCTTCTACAGTTATGTCAGCAATAATAAAATTTCCATCTTCGTCTTCAATAGTTCTGTGAATGGTTAGATCAACATTGTTATTAAACAGTATGGCTACTCCCCTAGCGTTTGATCTAAAAGGAGCTAAGATACATTGGAGACCCCATTCATTTCTCATGAGATTTATATCATCTTTTGCCAAGTGGATGTCTTGTAAACAGATAATTGAATAATCTTTCTTTCTGTAAATATTCATTACTTCCCTTCTTTTAATCTTATCACCTAATCCTCTACAATTAGCTGAAATCAATTTAATTTTTTTAATATTATCCATAATAATGTGTTATTTGAAAGGTAAACATAACAAAAATATATGTTAAAAGATAAGCGAGCAAATCAAGGTGATGATATTCAAGGAAAAGATAGAAGATCAAAAGGTATTTTATGCTTGTTGAATTATCTTGGTGGTCAATGGCTTGACAGTTCAGCATTGAATAGGGATAGGCATTCGATGGGTATGTAGTTTTTTGTGCAGGTAGGACTTGAACCGGATGGGAACCGGTATTTAAATTAAGGATGAAAAATAAAAATAAAAAAGTAAACATTTAGGAGGAAAAGATAAAAGAAAAGATGCCGGGGCATGCTCCCTGTTTAATAAAAAACAAAAAAACAAAAAAAATTTCAATTTTTTTGGAGAAGTTAACAAAAACATCCTGAGGCACAAAAGTAGTTAAATATTAAAAAAAGAGATTATAAGACTTATCAGAGTCATCAGCCTAAACTGATTTGGTCAAATTAATGAGTTTGTAAAATATAGATACTAGTATGTAATGAGAGTATTTTATAATACCTTCCGCGACTTCAACAGTTACTGATATATAAGAAAACTGACTTAAAGGCTAAATTGTCCAAGTTGTTTCACTCCATATTTCAAGAATATTAAAATGAAATAAGTTTCTTCTCAGTGAAAGGTACAATAACTAAAACATCATAGTCCTGCATTTTTTTTTCAAGAAGTACTAAAAAGATTATATTCATGAAGCACAAATCTCTCAATCGTAGTATAACTACATAGTAGAGTATTCATGTGCAAGAAAGAAACATGAGATGATTACTTGTCTCAGGAATAACCTAACTTTTTGGGTCACTGGTGCTAAACATATCCCACCTGAAGAGCTGTTGAGTGTTTGCTGTGGGCTTCACGTTGTACCAGGAACACACCTCCTCCGAGGGGTCGTGCTGTTTGAACTCTAGCAGACTCTGCAGACACTTGGGGCCGAAGATGTTGCCGATGTTCTCCCGCAGAGTCATGTTGCCTTTCGTAGATACCACCGTCGATCTGCTCCTAAACATAAGCAGGTTTCATTAAATGAATTAAATTCTTCAAAGATAAGACAAATTATCATATATTGCCACACTGTAACCTAGGCAACAGGCTCTTCAAAGCAGCCGCTTAACATGAAATTGACCATTTTTGGTTTAAATTATAAGGATTTCATTGTATATATTAAATAGAATATCTGTCAATTCTTAATGATACAGAGTTTATCTCAAATCTCAAAAGGTGAAAATTTTAACTTTCTACCTCATTCAACGAGATAAACATGGTATGTCAAGAAAAGAAATATATCCTAATTTTTTCTTTTATTGCGCTTTCTCTGTCTCTGCTCCCAAACTGTTGAATGACCTACCTCTGTCGGTGAGAACAGTTTCTGATAACGCAAAAATCAAGAGTCTTGTACGAAACACCTCTTCCAGCTAGCATTTTACCTTTAAGTATGTCTCTCACAATTATCTCTGTACACTAAGCAACCTTACTGGATGGAATATATGAATAGAAATTTATCATTATCATTTTTATCATCTTATATCAATTATGCTGCCACGGAGTTAAAAAGGTGAAAATATAAACTTTCTACCTCACTTAACGAGATAAACATTATATATCTTCTCTTCACCCATATCAATTATTAATTCTGCTACTGACAGGATTGAAATTGAGCGCTATAGAAATTTATTATTATTATCATCATTATTATCTAATATCAATAATGCTGCTACTGACCCCTTCCCGACCTGGTTGGTGCAGGATATCCTGACCCCGGTAGTGACGAGACAGTACGCGTTGAGAACCTGAACCATCTTGGCATACTCCCTCTTGAGGTTCCGCTGGAACTCTCTGTGTCTCACCGGCAGGGTGGAGAATAGGTTCTGTAAGATCACAGTTGTTCCGCGCTGAAAAAAGAGTTGCGAATATGTATCGATACATTGAGAATAATGATACTTAATATGACGATATACATATCATGATAGACTTAAACTAAGTGAAGATATATCGATACATTGAGAACGGGATTCGTGATACTTAATATGACGATATACATATCATGATAGACTTAATTTTAGTCTCATACATCTTAAATGCAGCTATCTACTATAAAAATTGAAAGAGTCCATTGAAACTGTTCATTTTCACACTGAAACTGCTGTAATCTAGACTTGCTACATTAACATAGACTTGCATGGGGCTGTAAAGATACTTAATTTCAGAGGCTCTCAAATAGACTTATATCGTGATACAATGTAACGTTAGACGTATTGGTGAGTTAAAAATTGCTTTTTCAATCTAAAGAGTCAAAATTGTTTGTCAAAGTTTATCTATAAAGCATCCTGAAATAAGTGTATCGTGACAAACATCGCAATGAATTGGAATTTTCTTAAATATTGTTATACATGTTGTTTCCAGACATGTCTGGATTGTCACACCTCTTGAAATTATGATTTTAAACATAATTATGAGGTGTAAAAATATTAATACTGAAGCAAAGTTCATCATTGGCTTGATGAAATATTTTTTAATTGTTATTTGTCATTATGAAGTGATTTGCACAAATACAACATAAAATTTAGTGAGTTACTAAACTAGCTTATGAAAAGCTTGAAAACATGGATTTTCTTCTTGTAAATTGAATAATAACTTCATTACTTCATAAGGCAAAACAAGATTTTTTTTAATGAGTCAAGGAGTATACAAACATATGTGCCTGAGACAGCAAATCATTTCTTCGCCTAATACAAAAACAAATCACTCATAATTCAGATGACTTGTCTCTTCTTTGAACCAATCAACATCATCAGCTTTACTTTCATCAAGGATTCTGTCACTTTGCCAGTAAAAAACTGTGGCTGTGGGTCTATCCTCCTCTACGTCGCAAAAATTCTATCATAAAAAAAAACCTATAATCACTAACCTGTCTTGGACAAGGGACTCTACTGGTCTTCTTGCCATGGTGATCAAACTCGAGCCGGGTACCCACGCTGGCAGCTGTATGACAGGTGATGACGCTAAGGTTACTTAACGCACACAGAGAGCTCAAGGCCTCTCCACGGAAGCCAAACGTCTCCACCCCGACAAGATCCGAGAAGTCCTGAATCTTTGATGTGTGGTGCTTGAGTGCTGTAAGACAAGGCGACAAACATTCTGAGACGAAAGTTAAAGATCCACAGTAAATCAAATCTTGTTGGATTTTCATCCATTCAAATTCGATGCTTAAATACTTAAAATATATTGAAGTTAAATGTTTTAAAGAAAAAGAAAGGCAAAACAACATTCTTATAACCTTCATGAGTTGAGGATAAAATTTCACAATAAAGTCACAATTATGTTGGATTTTTTCATTTTTAATGTTACACAATCGCATTTAGACAAAAAAAAAGGTTCCCTTATAATCTTCATGAGTGAAAGGTTAGAAAAAGACAGAAAGCAAACCCAAATTTTATGAGTTCATAGCTTCAATTGAAAAAGATAATTGAAATACTTACTCAAACCTTCAAAATTCTTCTCTTCTACGCCTGTACCATTGTCACTCACTTCAATCACTTCACTGCCGTATTCCTTCAGTTTTACCTCTGTATTACAATGAATTAATGCTAAAATAAACATCAACATTATGTACATACTACAAGCAGGGTTATCAACTTTTCAGAGTATTTGACGCAGAAAATGTCTGGAAGACCCCCAAACATTTTCATATCTGTCCTCGAAGACGCAGGATTTTTCGGATACAAATACACAATCCTTTTATAAAAACCAGATTTTAGTATGATTTTCATGACAAGATGTTATAAAAAACATCAACTTTTAACCATGCAATGATCTTTATCAACCTTTCAAGCATGCAACACCCATTATACTTTTGGAGTTACAAATAGGAAATGGACCTCTAAATATATGTTCACGGGAGTCCAATGGACTCCTAGTTTAGATTGACTATGTTAGACCTAAGGGTGAACCGGTTTGCTTGAGCTTCGGTTCGGTGCGCATTGCAGTACAGGACCCATGGTTCAGTACATTATTGGTTCGGTATGAATATCAGTCAAACACTATTGTTGAGAGTTAAAGATCAAACTAAATCATTCCGAATGTTTACTTCTGGGAACATGGCGACAGGTATCGCTACCACTTTGAAAGTAACAGACGTTTAATGATAATAAATACAATCTTTTTTGGATCATTTACTTTTTGAATAAATATTTTTAGCTTTTTAAGTTACAGTATCGCTACCACTTCGAAAGTAACAGACGTTTAATGATAATAAATACAATCTTTTTTGGATCATTTACTTTTTGAATAAATATTTTTAGCTTTTTAAGTTACAGTACATGGATATAACGAACTCCAATTTTAATGATATTATATATTATATTATATATAAGAGCAAAATATATAAAAGAATATTATTTCAGATATCCTAACATAATGAAATTTAATGCACTACTTTCAAACTCAAATTGTAATATTCTACAAAATGTTGCTATGTACATTTACTTTGCCTCCTTGCACAGACAAAATATCATGAAGTAATTTATATCTGTATTAATGACATATGTGATGAGTTAGATAGTATGTTATATGACTTAAGGAAATTATATGATGCTATATGACATAATTGTACAAATCTGTAAATATTGTATTTATCAATTGTACTATAGGCCTGTGGCCTTTAAGTATTGAATAAAGATTGATTGATTGATTAATTGATATTATATAGGGATGGGACTTGAAAATTTGTTCGCTATATCCGATTGTTCGCTATATCCGTGTTCTACTGTATTAAAATGATATTTTGGACACAAATCAAATATGCGGTACGAGCGGAAAATTCATGTTAATGTACCGTGCACTGAACCGAACGTAAACAGCAGTTCAACTACTGTTGTAGTAAACTGTTTCACCCCTAGTAAATCATGCTACAAGTACCTGTGAGATTATACCTTGTCCAACTTACCTACGCTGGTTGCTCCTGCGTCTACACTGTTCTCAACCAGTTCCTTGACCGCGATGGCCAGGGTGAGGACCACTTGACCAGAACATATCCTGTGTACTGACCCCCGGTCAATGGCCTGAATACTTCCAGCCTTCTCTGTGGTTGCACCAGTGCTGAAGAATATTACAAACAAGGATAATAATTAACTAAGTCATTACCTATTCCATTATCATGTAAAATTCAAACATTGCGGTGTCAATCAACTCTTATTTGTTGATAATATTTCAATTCAACATGAGATGTCAAAATTTTGTTGGTATAATGCAAATATCATGTGTACTTACTACTTAGGTCTGATTTATTCAAACTACACAAACGACTAATAACTCTGAAATTATCAATACATATCAAAATGTCACAATACAATGTTGCAAAAATTCTTTTCGTGATATTAATTTCAAATACATGTGTACAATGTGGGTAAATGATTAAAATGTATGTCTGTCGTTGTTCCTAGGTGGTCAGCAGAGTGTGTCATTATGGCAAAATTTAAGCAGATTGGCCTTTAAAATTATCCTATATTCTAATAATTTTTAGGTTCTTAGGAAGTACCGGTAAGTATTTTCTTGTGAACCCCAGGTTCACAACATCTCTAATCAAAAGTTATGAGTTAAAAGTTTTTTGTGACAAACAGACTGACAGACAAAACGACAGACAGACGGAAAGTGCAAAAACAATATACACCCGGAATCTCCGATTCGGAGACTCTATAAAAATATGGTAGTAAAACCCTTTTTATTGATTCCTGGAACCCCGTCTACGAACTGATCTGGCCTAAATCATCGCCTCCCGTTCAGAACACTTAGTTAGTTTAAACATATTTTATTCACATGAAAAGGATTGGGAACAAGTTGTCCAACTTAAAATACCCTCTCCTAAGTATGTACAAAATCGATTCACATATATTAACAAACCAAAATGACAGATAGTGAACAAGAGCAATGTAGGATTTAGTTAAGAGAATTAAATTACATCAATATGCTAATCAAATCGTTTAGTGTCACTGATATAACTTTGCACTAACATACACTTTACCTGTTTACAATGACATAAGTAAGCAAGAATGGTTCGACTACTTCAGTGGTATTTTCAAAAATAATGATACACCTGACCAAAACTTAGAACCCGATATAGATATTTCGACGAATATGAGTGAAATCGAAACTGAAATACTTGAATCTCCTATCACCAAAGAGGAAATAAAGAACGCTATCAAACATATGAAAAATGAAAAGTCCCCTGGAATTGATAATATTCTTGCAGAAATGATTAAAGCATCAGAATATCGAATAATTGATTACCTAGCTGCCTTGTTCAACAAAATATTCAATAGTAATTATTTTCCCGAGATTTGGACAAAGGCTATTATAGTTCCCTTACATAAGAAGCGTGACAAAAATAATCCCGACAACTACCGAGGAATTTCTTTGTTAAGTTCACTAGGAAAGCTGTATACATATGTGTTTAACGAACGACTTACAAATTGGGCAGATATTATGGACAAAATAACCGAAAATCAAGCAGGATTTAGGAAAGGATATTCAGTCACCGACCATATCTTCACTTTGAATGCAATTATAGAAAAGACATTATGTAAGAGAAAACGGAAGTTGTATGTTGCATTTATAGATTTTAAAAAAGCCTTTGACTTTGTAAATAGAAGTAAATTATGGCAACTACTATCCTCTTATGGTTTGAATGGCAAGATGCTGCGAGCATTAAAGAATATATATACAACAGTTCAATCGTGTGTTAGATCACGGTCAGAGATGACAGACTACTTTGAGTGCCCATTTGGACTTAGACAAGGATGCATGTTGAGTCCAATGTTATTCTCATTATTCATAAATGAACTTTCAGCAGAGATCACTAAAAATAGAGCCATTGGCTCTGTAGCTCATCAGGCATCATATTTTCATCAGTTTGCTTTATACAGGCAAGATGAGCTAAAAATGAAACTGATGTTACCTATTGCAAGAAAACCTATAAAAAATTACAAAACAAATGTATTATTATTCAACACTTTCTAGATCGCCAATATCAGACAGTGAAAGAAGTCCACACTGAAATATCCAAGGAGAAATAAATTTGCCATAGACTGTCATCTAATGGAGAAAAATAGGTTTTTAAGATTGTGACCCCTGTGACCCTATTTGGGGTCATGGGGTCACGAAATCTACAATTTAGAATCCCCATTGGCCAAGGAGTCTGCACATATCACTTTCAACTCTCTAGACCTTTTGGAACTGGAGAAGAAGATGAAAATAGGTTTTTAAGGTTGTGACCCCTGTGACCCTATTTGGGGTCACAGGGTCAACAAAGTTACAAATTAGAATCCCCATTGTCCAAGGAGTCTGCACATATCAATATTAACTCTCTAGACCTTTTGGAACTGGAGAAGAAGATGAGAATTGGTTTTTAAGGTTGTGACCGCTGTGACCCTATTTGAGGTCATGGGGTCACGAAAACTACAATTAAGAATCCCGATTGGCCAAGGAGTCTGCACATATCATTTCCAACTCTATAGTCCTTTTAGTACTGGAGAAGAAGATGAAAATAGGTTTTTAAGGTTGTGACCCCTGTGACCCTATTTGGGGTCACAGGTTCACCAAAGTTACAAATTAGAATCCCCATTGTCCAAGGAGTCTGCACATATCACTTTCAACTCTCTAGTCCTTTTAGAACTGGAGAAGAAGATGAAAATAGGTTTTTAAGGTTGTGACCCCTGTGACCCTATTTGGGGTCACAGGGTCACCAAAGTTACAAATTAGAATCTCCATTGTCCAAGGAGTCTGCACATATAATTTTTAACTCTCTACTCCTTTTGGAACTGGAGAAGAAGATGAAAATAGGTATTTAAGGTTGTGACCCCTGTGACCCTATTTGGGATCACAGGGTCACCAAAGTTACAAATTAGAATCCCCATTGGCCAAGGAGTCTGCACATATCAATATTAACTCTCTAGACCTTTTGGAACTGGAGAAGAAGATGAAAATAGGTTTTTAAGGTTGTGACCCCTGTGGCCCTATTTGGGGTCACAGGGTCACCAAAGTTACAAATTAGAATCTCCATTGTCCAAGGAGTCTGCACATATAATTTTTAACTCTCTACTCCTTTTGGAACTGGAGAAGAAGATGAAAATAGGTTTTTAAGGTTGTGACCCCTGTGACCCTATTTGGGGTCACAGGTTCACCAAAGTTACAAATTAGAATCCCCATTGTCCAAGGAGTCTGCACATATCACTTTCAACTCTCTAGTCCTTTTAGAACTGGAGAAGAAGATGAAAATAGGTTTTTAAGGTTGTGACCCCTGTGACCCTATTTGGGGTCACAGGGTCACCAAAGTTACAAATTAGAATCTCCATTGTCCAAGGAGTCTGCACATATAATTTTTAACTCTCTACTCCTTTTGGAACTGGAGAAGAAGATGAAAATAGGTATTTAAGGTTGTGACCCCTGTGACCCTATTTGGGATCACAGGGTCACCAAAGTTACAAATTAGAATCCCCATTGGCCAAGGAGTCTGCACATATCAATATTAACTCTCTAGACCTTTTGGAACTGGAGAAGAAGATGAAAATAGGTTTTTAAGGTTGTGACCCCTGTGGCCCTATTTGGGGTCACAGGGTCACCAAAGTTACAAATTAGAATCTCCATTGTCCAAGGAGTCTGCACATATAATTTTTAACTCTCTACTCCTTTTGGAACTGGAGAAGAAGATGAAAATAGGTATTTAAGGTTGTGACCCCTGTGACCCTATTTGGGATCACAGGGTCACCAAAGTTACAAATTAGAATCCCCATTGGCCAAGGAGTCTGCACATATCAATATTAACTCTCTAGTCCTTCTGGAACTGGAGAAGAAGAAGAAAATAGGTTCTTAAAGTTGTGACCCCTGTGACCCTATTTGGGGTCACAGGGTCACCAAAGTTACAAATTAGAATCTCCATATGCTAAGGTACTTGTACACAAAATTTCAGCTCTCTAATGTGTATGGTTCATGAGGAGAAGTCGAAAGTGTCAAAAGTTTACGGACGGACGACGGACGGACGATGGACGGACGCCGGACGACGGGCCATGCCATAAGCCCATCTGGACTTTCAGTCCTGATGAGCTAAAAATGGTAAACATGGTGTTCAGTTATTTCCAGATATTTATGAACTATTAATGTTACTATTTGCAGATGATGTCATACTTGTATCTGAGAGCGTTGCTGGATTACAATGTCAATTAAACACTTTGCAATTATATGCTGATAAATGGGGTTTAACGGTAAATCTTGATAAGTCAAAAGTGATCGTTTTTAGAAGAGGGGGTGTTATGTCGAGGAAGGAAAAATGGCTTTTTAATGGAAATAACTTACAAGTTGTGGATAGTTATAAATATTTTGGTTTTGTATTTTACGCAACGGCTAACTTTAAGAAAGGTGTTCTCGATTTATCACTACGTGGTAAAAAAGCCTTAATGGAATTTGTAACAAATATTAAAAATTAGGTACAATTAAGTTGGAAGTATTTTTTAAGATTTTCGATAGCCAAATACAGCCAATATACTTGTATGGGTCAGAGGTATGGGGAATTCGTAGATATGACAGTATTGAGAAACTACACTTATTAGCATGTAAATTATTTTTAAACGTCGGCCCACAAACTCCAAATGCAATTGTCTATGGAGAATGTGAATGTGATAGAAAATGCATTGATCTTTATATCCTCGACAATATACAAGAGACTATATAAGTTGTTTGCTTCTCACGAGGGTAATACGGTCTGATGTACCATCCTTGTAGAAATGTTGCCCAAGCCGCAAGGCGAGGGCTGACATTTCTGCAAAGATGGTACATCAGACCGTATTACCCGAGGGAGAAGCATACAACGTATTTATCTTACCGTCATGACAGAAAAAATACATCAATTTTAGTTTGACGGATGACCCATCACCGTATTGACGGCCTTGACCCTTAACGTAAACAAAATGGCGTCAGCCAACCCGACTGAAATGTTATGAATCGTGTTACGTAAATCTACTCGGCTAAACATGCTTAAAAACCTTTTGCTTTTAATTCTATAGCATGTGTAAGTAATGTAATGCGGGATTTGTTTCGAAATAAAACATAGAATAACGAGAAAACAAATTTATAGTTATTAATCACGAAAACAGCTAATCGAACTTATGTGAACTCTGCACATTGGGTGCGTCATTTTGTAATGTCATCTTAACGTTATGCTACACCTCTTCTCGGAGAGGAGCTGTTGCCATGGCAGCGGGGTACATTGAATTTGTACACCGTGAGAAGTGAGACTCGAGGGGTACATAAGATAAAACGATTCGATGATCAGCCAATCAAAAACGAGTATTTTACTGTAAGGTAAGATAATACTTTTGATTTATATGTTACAAGACCTCTCCTCTTAATCTATATATATTGTATGACATGCATGTATATATGTATTTGGGCCTATGGCCTACATACGAAATAAAGATGATGATGATGATGATACTGAGAAAATGTCATTATCACATCAATATCATCTATTCAAGATTCGTCTACATATCTGGGCAATACTTAGATATTTGCTTAAAATAACCTTATGAACCGTCAAACAAAATATAAACACTTACATGTCAAACTGATCATCTGCTGCTTCTAATCTTTGCCTTTTTTCGGCCATCTTGATTCTCCCGCGCTGGGAGTAGATCATTATTGATAGAACCTGTATAAACACTTTTCTATTCACAGGAGAGAATCAAATATAAAATATGCAGAACCTTAAAATAAAAATCCTAAAAATTATAATATAAAACCATTAAAGATTCATCAACACACGTATAAACATAATATCAACATAATGATAGCGGTTTTAATAACCAATGAATGGTCCCCGAGCACCTGCTTATGAAGCGGAAACAATTGAAGTTTCGTAAAATCTTTGCGAGTTGACGCGTAAAGTTAAAAAACAATTCTGTCAATGTTGAACAAAGATAACGTTAGTAGCACGACTTTTGTTAATGAGCACAGTTTGACTTCAGATGATTCGACAATTATGATCATAGAGCCAAATCTAAATGTAGGGGCCTCTTTAAAAAAAATAAAAACAAGATAAAAATATGTTTTATTGTTATATAGACCCAGGGACGATCCATTTTAACGCACTGTTTATAGAGCGACCCTGTAAACCTAAACTCTAATGAAATTTCAGGTCAATGTAAGCGTTACGAAATATAGTAAATATATATCACAAATGGCAAAGAATATACCACTTTCTTTTTTCTTTAACAATTTTAATGTAGCCTATAGTTTATAGTTACAGTCTTCGGTTTCAATGTTCATCGGCCTTGTTCAATTCAATTCAATTCATTTATTTCGGTAAAAGGCCCTAGGCCCATGTACAAATCATATATACAAAACAACACAAGTATACAAGAGAGAACATTGAAACTACATTGTAATGTAATTGTATGTTAATTTGATGATAAAAACATTGAGCGTAGAGCGAGTGATTCTCTTATAAAACATGAGTATGATGACATAATTTCTAAGTTTTGATGTTGTAAAACATTTTGAAGGTAACATATACGATTATTTTCCGGTTAATTTGGGATATATTTCTTTCTTAATTCATTGAAACAGGGACATTTGAATAAAAAGTGTATTTCGTCTTCAATAACATCATCTTTACAAAGTTTACAAAATCTTAAAAATCTAGGTATTCCTTCTCTTCTTCCTGTATTTTTACGTATTGCTAAGGCACCTATTCTAAGTAAAGTTATTCTACGACGTGATTCTTTCGATTTAACTGTTGTGAGATAGGGTTCTATACAAAAAGTGTGTTTAATGGTAGAATATAAATCTAAAGAAGAACTTTCATTTATTTCAGCAAATATGCTTTGAACACAACAATCAGTTATTCTTAATACAAAATTACGTAAAAATTCACTTTTGTTGCCAACACCCTGAGCTTCCCACACATAACCAAAACCATACATAAATAATATCTTTTTAACATTAGAAGCCCACGTGTTACGACCTACTTCTTCTAGCTTACACATCATTATATAACATTGCTTTGGATATCTCATTTCATGATACTCTAATAATTTAAACCAATATTTGATAACTCTGTTTGATCGGCCTTGTTGATCATCAATGAGAATGGCACATGTTACACAGATATAGGTTAATTCATCGACTATTGACCGGTCGGTTAATACAAACAGAACTAATCTGCTTATATCATAACTTAAATCTCTTATCAAACTTTTCAACACCACGTGTTACTCCTTCGGATGAATTAACAATACAAGATCCATCTGTATTCCTCTTTCTATACGGTAAGTGTTTCATCTTTCTCATTCGTGAATTAAAGTTTAAAGTTTGATGAGATTTTTTATTCGTTTCTATTTTCATTGACCAATCACAGCAATACATAATATAACGGTATGTAACGTAAAGAATGTTCTTTACTCAAAACCAACTGAAAGGTAATCTTCAACAATGCCACAAAAGGTGAGGTATTGGAGACAATGTTCCCGCAAAGAAGCTCACGACGGCGGTTGGTCAAGCTCGCTGTGCCCACTGTACTGGTCACTTTCTTCTTACTGTCCAGTCTACGGACGCAGCTTTCGGACAACAGGTATGACAATTTGAAAAGCTTTCATTTTATCTAAAGGGACAGTCCCTTTCCTTGTGTGGAAACAAAATTCAATTTTATTTCCCTGTTCATACTTATATAAGACTATTAAATGATTATTTCACATTTTGTTTTTCAAATATGTTAGTGAGAGTAACATTTTAGTTGTATATTTAACAATTTCACAAAGAATAGAATGCATTACTGTGTCATCTTGAGTTTCGTTTCCAAAATTAAAAAATAAACGCATAGGACTAGGATATATCTTAATAACAACTTTTTAATTTTGAAAACACGTTTCGGAGATGATAACTTCTTTATGAGAACTAGGTGGAATGACAAGAACAGCAAACGAGTTTGAGACTACAATATATATTATTATAATTGATTTCGTCATGAAATTGCATTTTGTATATTTATTCCATTTGTGTTATTAACAAAATAAAAGTTTAGTTTTTTTTATCTACGTCACTCTTTAATGAACAACCAACTTTTTCTTTTACTTATGAACTTATTTACAAAAAAATGAGTAGTTGTGCCTTTTCTTTTGCATCATAGTCCTTTGATATATTTTTCCATGTCTGTCTAAATGATTATGATTATTTTTTCGTTTTATCTAAATATTTTATCATAGATCTGAATTTGTTTCTCCAACTGCTATATTGACATTTAAAGGGAATTTCCTTCAATGCCGTGGCAAAATATCCCCTTAGAAAACGCCTACATTTTATCTAAATCTTTTATCACATATATAAATTATTTACTCCAACTATATAATATAATTATTTTCAAAGGGAATTAACGTCAATGCCGTGGCAGTATATCCCCTCACATAACGCCGATGTCACAAATAACACAAACGATAGGATCTATGAATCCCAGGGCGTTGCACCCGAAACGAACAACACGCACCTGGATAAGTGCCCGGAAAACGCTCGGTTCCTGGAAAGGCAAATGAACTTGACAGTATTAGCAAGCTACCCGGGGTCGGGTAACACCTGGTTACGTCATCTGATTGAGAAAATGACAGGTGAGGTGAAACGTCCAGGTAAAAATAACTGACTTAAAAAACGTTAACTTTATTGTAAAGAAAACCACGAGCCATTGGCTATCTTCCCATATGATACCATTTGTGTCTTGCCCTTTTTTTTCTTATTTTTAAGAAGATTTATAAAGAGTATAAACTATAAAGGTATTTTTGTTAGGATAACCAATGCGAGTAATGGCAATTGGTCGTTGATTTTCATTTTTCCATTTGGCGAACAGTTTTTGTTGTTGGAGAAATGTCACCCTTTCGTTCAATCTTATTAAATTATGATCTATCTGCTACACTAGGCTATGTAACGAAGTGAAGAAATTATGATAACATTTTAATGAGATTGCACTTTCGTCGATTTTGTCAAACTATTAACTTCTGCATTTAAAATTTAGTACTTTTCAACATTTTAATATTTATGGACGTTTGAATATTGACAATCGAGAAGGGATTGTCTTTAGAAGACATGCCTGATATTAGGCTCAATATACCTCTTTATTTTACCAATGAATAAACTTTATTGAAGTTTATTTTTAACTTCCACATTTGCTTAACCAGACCATTACAGGTTCATGAAAGGAATGTTTAAGTTTGGTACTTTGGCGAAGGGTTAATTGACGAATACCACATTGTGCATAAAGAATTAAATTGTCAACACATTTATTTTTTTCTCTGTTACCAAGGTTACGCTACCGGGTCCAACTGGTCGGATAAACAACTCCTGGACAATGGATTTATTGGTGAATTTGTGATCAACGAGTCTGTAATAGTCGTGAAAACACATGATAATTACAACGGTACCAGCTTTATAAAGGAACCTAAAAGGGTAATTCTGTTGATGAGGAACCCGTATGACACTTTGCTGGCAGAGTTTAACAGATATTACATGGGAAATAACCACGTGAAACATGCTTTAATAGGCAACTTCATAAGAAGTAAGTTGTAGTCGTAATTTTGTTTAGACACCTTTGTGTTTTGACACATTTAATGAACAAGTATATCCTAAGACATCGTCTTAAACTTCCTTGAGGTTATACTTAACTGAAAAAAAATCCAAGATGGTTCCATGGGATAAAATGCGAACATTTTTTTTTCAGATGCAGAAATGTTGTTCATAAAAATTTGGTTTCAAAACAAACTATCGAATTTATTAGTCTATTTCGTGATAAATTGAAATTGCAAATTTAAACTTCATTTAGCATAGCTTATTATTGATCTCATTAAAATCTGGTAAAAATTATCATTCGTGCTTCACTGTGTTTCTGTTTTGAGTACTTCTGCATTCGAATCTGTTGGCCTTTCTTAAACTTTCACGGTTCATACATTTGAAGACTAAAATCTCTGTGTGCCTATGGTTATCTGGCGGTGAAATTTCGGGTCAAATCGGAAACGAACCGAGGTACAAGTGATTGGTTGTCTCTCATTTCCATGTGGTTTAATTGGATTTGTAGCCATTTTTTACATCCTACTCCTTTGAAAATATATTCTTTTCATATCCCAGAATCATTTATTCAATATCCTTGCAATATTTACAATACATTCTTACATTCTTGTCAATATAGATATCGATATATAGTTTCGTTTGCTTTTTATTCTGCAGATTGGGAAGCCTATTTGGAAGAAACTGTAAACACATGGCAGCCCTACTACAGCATGTGGTTGGATTGTGAAAATATTCTTCCTGTATTCTATGACGATCTACAATTGGATTTGAAATCGTCTCTATCGAGCGTGTTAGAATTTCTTGATGACGGAATGTTGAAAGGAGATCCCAAATGTGCTATAAAGGATTCAAATGGTCGTTTTCATAGGGATCGTTCATTTCAACCTCAGACTGGCTTCTTCTATGAAAGACCTATGGTATCAATTTTGAACAATGCAATTGATAGGCTGGAAGCAGATTTGAACAAAAGGTTTAACGTCAGGAATTTCGATTTGTCAAAATGGAAAATTAATTTCAAAGAGGAATGAATATTGGTTGTCAATTGTTTTGCCGTCAGTTACAACTTTTAAAGTAAAACGATAGTAATGTAATTTTCTATAGCTTTCATTGATTAAATATATGACATTTGAACTACATGATTCGAAAAGTAAAACGATAATATTGTTATTTGTTTGTAGCTTAAATGGAAAAAGATTAAATCTATCTGGTTTCCAAATCAGTATGCATGAGTAATAAAGTATATGCCATGCTTGATTGCAAATATATTTTATTTGAAAACTAAGACATTGACTTTAAATTGTAGAAGCATGAGCCGCTGTTTCATGTCATTTTAATGTTATGTGTTATGTATTATGTGTTACATGAGTTATGCTTTATGCGGTATGTGTTGTGTGTAATGTCTTGTTATATGATGACCTCAATAAGAATTTTTGTGGATAATCGACAAGAAACTTTTTTCTTTTTCTTATTATAGGTCTGATTGCTTTTTTTTTGCACATAAATCTTATTTAATGATATTGATGTTAATTTTCAACTTTATTAGGAAATACCCACATAATACGGGCCATAGGGCACAGATACCGGGGGCGTAGCTCAGTGGTAGAGTGTCCGCTCGTCACCCGGAAGACCGGTGTTCGATTCCCGGTCGCGTCATACCAAAAGACGTTAAAAGTTGGGAGTTGTTGCTCACACTCAGCATTGTAAAGGCAGAACAACGATTTAACTGGCGCTGCACTGTGGCTGCCGGGTGCTTCGGCACAAGAAAAATTTCCAATGTATGTATTTACTGAGGACAATAAAGTGTTATTATTATTATTATTATTAAGAAGCAAATTTGCATCTAGCTAATGAAGTCAAATGATAAAACGTTTATGTTATTTGCACAATAGCCATAATGAAAAACAACATTATGAAATCATTTAAGAAAAGTTTAAACAAGCATATTTTTTTACATGTCCTTTTACATTTTCATTGTATTAAGGGGTTGGTCGCAAATTACATGTTTTTAGCATGTTCATGAAATTGAAATTGAGCGTTAAACAAGAGCCTTAAAATATTTCACAAGCAGGGGAGACAACTCCATTTGTCCTCCAATTGGCTTTTGTTACAGTTTTTATTTCTTGCATACAAATGCAGTAAAACCTTGTCCCTTCTGATATTTATTGAACAAAAATAACGATATGTTCGATCTGAAAATGAAAAAGTATAATAAAACTATTTTTTTAAATTCACAACAATTACTTGTGAATATATATCATACCCTTTTACATCTATATGTTATTTGTTCCACATTGGTTGTAAATTGTAATAATAATTTTATTTATTGACAACGTACATTGTTGTTTCACTCTAAATGGTTTAACAATAAATTGATTGTTGAATGAATTATCGTTTCTTCAATTTTTCCGGTTAGCCCCGGGTGCAAAAATCTCATTTTCTGTTAACAGACGATAGGTCAAAGGTCGAGATAAACAAGACTGGCGTCCCACGAGCGGCACGTGCAAATTGTCACGTAGGACAAATTTAACCGATAGCGGCGTACCGCTAAAACATCTGCCGGCAAACTTGATGAAACAGTTTCAAGTGGTTTAGATCTTTCAGATATTGGTTTGTTAGGTCGACGTCTCACGAATAGTTAAGATTCAAAGACGAATAACACTTGAAATATTCAAACCAAATAGGCCCTAACTCAATAAATTGAAGAAGAATGTACAATTTTATTGTTCCATTTTCTTTTCTGACTTTGATCTCTATATTATAAATATTGATCGATTGTAATCTTTCTTTTGTGCAATGTCAAAATTTCTACATTAAACGTTAAAATAAATTTAGTTGATGAACATTTCCGACATTTACCTACTGTAGATTATTTAAAAAAAATTGTTTATGTTTATTATTCATAGAGGGTATACAAATGCTGCTTTTAGCAGTATAATAAGTGTTAAAAAGCTTTAATCGATCATATTGTAATCTATCTACTTTTCAATGAAACAAAATATAGACAGAAATCATGTCCATCAAAATATATATCTTATTTTGTATTGTGCAAGCAATTAACATAAATAAATAAAAATATAATATGCACAAAAGACATAAAATTATTTGACTTTTAAATTATATAGCAAGTCGTTGCGAATGAGTTATGTTACTTCTAAAACTTTTTCAAACTCTTATATCATCTATAAAATTCGTTATGAGCAGTCTGTCATTTGACATAAGTAATTCGTATCAAAGCTTTTTATCAAGTAGGACAATGTGAGAGATAACGTTATAACACGAACATGACAGACTGCACGAAGACAAATTGTCTGAAATCGACATTGCACGAGATTTGTGTGCATGCGCAGAAATTCACCAGTCGGTACTCCATGTGAAGTCGACCAATGAAACCGTTAAAGTTGATATTACGTCACTTAGAGGGTTCAAAGGGTTCAAAGTTCAAAGCGGCTTTCGGGAATTTAGGAAGTGAAGGTATATTTGCGGTATAAAGGGTAAACAAACAAAATTCGACATATCAGACGAATTCCTCTTAAAATTATAATTGCCATTTTATTTTCTTTCTAAAAATGTAAAAGTTTAGAACGAATGTTACGGATACCCACAAAAGATTTAAATTTTAACTCGAGTTTATGATGAGTGTTTGTTTTCAAAACATCTGCATAGGATTTAATGCAGAAACCAACACTGTGATATTAGAATGTTTAAGAAAGAACGAAATATGTAAGTAAGTCTACATTTCAAAGGATACAATCTCCAAATTTCTCACTTATCATGTATCATTCTAGATATCTTATTCAAAAGGTGTGTTAAAGTAAAAATATCATCGAAATCACATTGCCAATTTTCATTTATTCTAATTTCATATTCTACCAATCACTTCCAATCCCAATCTTTATTTCTAGCTGGATAAGTTAGCTGTTCACGGTAACGTCTATATTACAGGCCCCGAGAAAACCACCTAAATTTTGGGGTTTATCGACTGGTACGGCTGAGTTTACAAAATTACATTTATCGTGTCCAGTTTTCGATGATAATCACGAGTTACTACCTATATTTTGACACTCGACTTTTATTACTTTTGGCCTTATATTGATTCAAAAGAGTTTGGGATATGTGACTTCATAAATATGTAATGACTAAAATTTGGTCTATGAACATGAAAATAAATATTGTATTTTCTTTTAGGCTTTGTTTTATGGCATTGTAGCCAAGAGGGAAGATCTAGACTGTATTAAAGGCTCCTATGTAATACAAAGACATGAAGCAGGCATTTACATAATCTGCAATGAAGACTATACAGCAAAAAGATAAGGTTATTATTTTAGGTCTAGAAAATCTTAAATAACATTTTGTCACATCATAAAGTTAAGTCGTCTCAGCTCTGAAATGAATGACTGTAATTGACTCTCTTGTTGTCAGTCTGATTAAAATCGGCCAAGTTCCGAGGAATAAAATATTCAAAATATGAACTCTACGGAGATATGAAATCCTCTATACATGTCTCAGTGGAGAGGAAACCTCTCGAAATATACAGTTCGAATAAGTAAAACTTGTATTGCTAGAAAATAGGCCGATTTTAATCAGACTCGGAATAAAAATTTTCAGGATCAGTTGATCAGTGATCTCAACAAATCTCGGGTGTTTTTCTACAAGATTATGATCATCTTTGTGCTAAGATTGCTTCGAAAATGTTGGCCATAATCCTTCGCCACTGTTTCTCCTGTATATCTTATTTTCCTAGCTGGCTCGGGAAGTGGAATAATATATGCGGATGTATCTCATTACAAGTCGCCTTGTCACGCAAAATACTCATCATTCGTTCCACAGGGATAGTGAGCGTATATTAAAAGGTCAGCTGTGTTATTCATCTACATTGTATATTGAATATTTCAGAATGAATATTAAAGGGGAAACGAGTACTTTATTTATTTGGAAGGTTCATCAGATAACAAATGGTGTGGATTTAGTCCTTCGTTAGACTAACATTTAGTCACAGAAATGTTGTTTTGTTCAATATGGACATAATTTTTACAATGTATTATAAAAAATGGAGCCCAGAAGAAACTTTAACCACAGCTGAGCGATCTAGACTTGCTATATTTTTCTAGACTGAGTTGGTCATCAATTTATATTTTTGCTATAGGGTCTGGATGACAGACTAGTCCTAGGGGAAAGTCAATATTTAAGAACTACCATTATTCAATATTTTCAATAATTTTATTTACGTCAAATATTTTGGAATATGCCTCTGCACAGGTACATTTAAACACTTTCACTCCTTCGTTTTGCTTTTAGCATCTTAGCTGATTTTTACCGTTTTCCCTATCCGTTATTCACCAACGCACCTGAAAGGTGTGATAACGAGCTTTTACCTGGTCAGGTAACTAACGCTGCAGGCGTTCCCGATCATCTACCTGACAACACAAACTCGAGCTGACCGCTTTTGTTATTGATTAGACATGGACAGATCTAACACCGCTGAACTTAAACTGCATGTGCTTTACGAGTTTGGAATTTCTTGGTGTTTAAATATGAATGGGTTTCAACTGCATTGTTAACGACAGCTTTATGTATGACATGAGCTAAGATGAACTCATAAACCTTAGAATTAATGGAAACCACCAGGATAAAGAAAAATTCACTTTTTTAACAAATCTGCATCTCAGGAATGTACAGGTGCATATAGGATAATAAATCAAGGTAAAGTTGGGAAGATAATTAAATTTAACATTTACAATGTTACATTAGCCAGAAATTTAACATCCAGTTGATTAAAACGCATGTCCATTCAAACAAAATTGATCAATTACAAAAGAAGCACTTTAACTCTTCTCTCAGTTAACTTGATGATGAAACACATGTACTTTAAATGGTATCTAAAATAGATAAAACCAAAGTGTTTCCTATAAACAAGTAAGCAAGATCTAAATTTCAATGTTCTCTATTCAATTTACATACCATTCACACGAATACTAATAAGTCTATATAAATTACCAAGCAGATTAAGACAGTTGTAATTAAGAAAAAAGGGGGGGGAAATATTTTTTTTAATCAACTGTCGATGGTGACCTCAGGTTTAATAGCTAACAATATTGGGTGATATAATACGTACGACACTTGACAAAAATATTCAGGTAAGACTTCGTTACCTCAACCATTCTAGTTAGTCTGTGTTTGTCAGTACTGGTTTCAGAACTGTTTTAATATCTCCAGTTTTTTCTAGTCGAATGGCGTGGTTACAACTGCTACAGGAAGTTAATGAGGTCCGACCCTAGAGAAGTCACGGTCAGTGAACATTACGCTCTCGTGACCAGCGGTCATTACAAATCCTTGAATACTCTACATTCATTCAACATGACTGTGCAAATTGTATACACGACTTTAAAGGGGCAGTAGCACGTTTTCAGGGGGAATATGAGGTGATGTCAGGAAAATGAAAATTAATGGTTCCAATTGAAAGACAATGTATTTAACCTAATTGAAGCAGTAATAAATCAAAAACAAAATGCAAAGATTATCCATAAGATTCCCTTTTCTTAACAAAATGAATTAAAAGTGTTCACACAAAAATGGCAGTCTATGGACTTTATGTTGAATCTTTATAATTTGTTCTCTGACTATGGATGATTTGCTTGTGTAATGAGATTTTTGACACTGTCTAAATAATACATTTAACTTTAACTTACAATAATCAGTGAACATTTTAAGATATAAAATTATCAAAAAAACGTGCTACTGCCCCTTTAACAGCGTCTACATTAGACTAAGAATTCTTCTGCGAAATATTTGGTTGAAACTGTGATCCGTTCTTTGATATATGATTCTTGGTTTTGTGGTTTAGCAGTGTTTTGCTAACGTCTTGTGGTTTGCTAGACTGTAGTTAAGGCTCCAATTTTATACACATTCGTGCAGCAGGAATTATTCTAGTAAATATGTCGTACCTGTTAGCTTTATCTGCATTATTGATGAAATTACAAACCTGAGGATTAGAAGGAAAGCTTTACCATAACAATTTAATGAGTTGCATCTTTCCTGGAGAACCAAATCTTTAGTTCCGGATCTTGTCCAGATAATTACCCCTTCTTACGTAAAGGTAACCTATATTAGCGCAACCTAAAGGATAAAGATAATCTAAAAGAATGCATTTTTGGTAAAAAGGGCAAGATTTTGTTTTGAAAAATCTTGCTTTTATGTAAATTTATGACTTCTCAATGCTCTTTAAAATTTTAAAAACATACATTTCAACTGGCATGAAGACTTGGTCGATTTTAAATACATTTTGATTTACGTTATTGAATTATGTAATTAACATTACATATAACCTGCTGCACATTTCGTTTGCACTCGAATATGACTAACTTGCAGACTGTAGTTTTACTATAACAACCGAGAGTAAACCCTAGTTCGAACTTTTAACCCAGGATGAACCGTAAAAGCAAGTCTAGATTTTGAATTAACAACACTTACATGTTATTTTTGAAGCTTGTGTCCTTTCCTGTAGTCATGAAATTGAAAATAACCATGTAAATACAACAGGTTACAATCTTTTTCACATTCATGTAGTATATTCACGTCGCTTTTATTGCAAAACCTTTAATATGCAACATTGGCCAAAATAAGATTTTCAAGGTTTTGCAATAAAGGCGACATTACACCCTGAAACCTAAACTCTTGAAAGGCAAGCATGCCTCTTAAATGAATCTTGAAAAGAAAGTCTAGAATAGGATTGATACAGAAAGGATCATTTCTCCTAGGCCCCTTTCGTACATAGATTTAGATTATAATAATATTTTTTAAATAATTAAGTTTTAAGTGACTAAGTGTAAGTCTACCTTCATATTGAGAATAATGAAATATTTTCACTTTCATAAATCGCCAGAAATAGAAAGAACACACCTCAGTTTGTTTTAATTTACTTGATATCTAAGAGACATGCGATGTATTAAATTATGGCACATTAACAATAACACATATTTGCAATAGTTTGAATAAAATAATTAGTGTCTGATTATTTTAATTTCAAAACATCTTTGTTAAATGTGGACAGGGTAAGAACTAGAACTTATACACTATCATGACCCCTATACACGTTTAAAATGTTTATTGAAAAATAGGTTTATTGATTTTCACATAGAATATGTCTTTCTTTTGGATGAACATTTTCGTTATATATCAATAATAATTGGAATAATTCATTAATATAAAATTAGATTTTGAAAAAAAAAATCGCTTTAAAGTACTCTTTGAACGATGAGTTAACTCTTGCTCTGTCAGTTTGAGAAAACGAAATAAAAAACTCGAAATATTTATAATTGAAAAGCTTACACACGATAAATGTAACTGAAATGTGCACTTTCTTTTACTTAGCCAGTTTACTAGTCCTACAAGCAGGGAAACCTAGACTTTATTTCCTGAAGGCAATCTTGTTAAGTTGATGTAGGAATGATGATTCGGAGACTGTACGACAGGTTATCAATACCTGTTTGACACCTCAGGTGTATAATTGTACGGGTTTAAATGACGTTAGATCCCGGAGGGGGTGCATGCATGGTTGTGCATGCATGTATCCGGCATTCTACAGCGTAGGTGTCCATGTATACATGTTCGGGACACAGGATATCCGTGTCATATTCATAACAATAGGAATAAATTTCATAGATATCGTTTTGATTTTAAAATTAAACTGTTATTTTTTATAATATGTTTTTAAATATTTAAATTCATAAATAGTTGAAGTTACTTTGTTTGCATTGTGGTAACATATTTATTGATATTGTGAATCAAAATTTAAAAGGAATTCATTTAAAACCATTTTTATTTTAAATATTAAAAATAAATATTTCTAAAACATATTTTGTTCTCTCAACTTCTTTGTTCGTTTTGTAGTTGATATATCATACGCTACAACAAATAATTGAATATTCAATATACACAATAACCTTTTTATTTATTTAAAACAATTTGAGTAATTTTTTGAAAATCAAAAACAAACAAACGAATACTCTTTTCATAACAATATGTGAGAAATCATTTAGCAATAAACTGCTGTGTTCATAATCTAGTAGAAAAACAAGCTAACAATGACCTCAAATACTCCATTTTCAGACACCGAAAGTACCCGGTCACCTTTAAAAAGTCGTATTTTATAGGTTTCTTGCGTAGATGAGGCAGTGCTCTCCTAAATCTATTCACGAAAAGCCTTTATACTGAGATGATTACAAGACTGAAACGTGCCGCTGAACGGAGAGGGAAATTCGCTGGCCGAATCACGTGATCATATTCAGTCTGGACTTGGTAAGGGTCGATTTTCACAGGGAAGGCGACGGGCGAGTTTTGTACTGGAATAGAACGCCGTGTTGAGTCGTTGCAGAACTGCAAAGGTAAATAGAACATCCCATATGTGCCCTTAATACGAAATACCTCTCATTTCGATCGCATTTTCTGTGTATCCGTGGAAAATTTTCCAATGGCGATCTCGCTATGTTTACCTCCGTTTTCAATATGGTAGTCCCGACCTATGGGGAGAGAGCATCAACTTGTCATTTTTCACATCGTTTTGTTATTAAAGAGATAACTCTAAGTTACTTTTATTTGCTATGATCATGTCCGTTTGTTATCGGAGAAGCATGGCATGATGTTAGTTTCAGTGAAAGATCCCGTTATTGCACGATTTTCTCGTGAAACTGACATCACCCCACGCGATTGTGAGAGGTATTTCATGCGTAGTTCTATTTTTAGTATCACCCACTCAGACAATGAATTGAATACATGTCTCCGTCTTAAACCTTTCTTGCACAGTAACTTCAACTTCAGCGTGCTAGTGTTTACTTTACACTGTTAAAGGCGCTATTTATTGTTGAGTTAACCTCTTTTTCCGTTTTTGCACTCACCATCTGAGATTTGATGCAACGAAGCAAGTATCACTGTGATATATTTTGATATGCATCGCATGTACGAAAACCCCGCGAAAATGTCGATGTGATATCGCATATAACTCATTCGAGGTAAGATACTTTGTTGCATACATGACAACTTTGTTATCATTATCACATCATTTGCCTTATCACGTGTTTCAATGTTATACAATCTTGTTTCTTGTATCTCTTTGTCACGATAATGTGCAAGGATGTCGAATTATCATAATTTGATGTCATGTGCTATGATAGTTTCTTATGTAATTGACTTTGCATTGCGTTTTGTATCATAATTATGTTTTCAAACTAACATTCTTCAATTTGTTTATATCAAGGCATGTTATTTTGTTAAGGTGATGTAATGTTTTACAATAATCAATCACATGTCGAATTAGACATTTCAACATGTACATTTCAACATGTACATTTCAACATGTACATTTCAATTTATTTATGTTAAAACTTATATTCCTAGGGCTGGATAACACCTACATTGAGTGCAAATACCTCTCAATATGTATTCATACATGTATTTCAAATTTTCAATCATCTGCAGTTATCCAAGTGTTGTCAACATTTGAGATATGCAAAGGGAAATTCCTACAATTTTAGAGCAAGTGGATTAACGAGATTGCCTAATTAAAAGTGACAGCCACCCACTACCTTCATTGTTAATTAATGAGTGGTAGTTAGTGGTCCCTATTGTTTAAGACAGGACGCTTCTGAGTCAAAGATATAGGTTCAATCTAGCCTAGGCTATTTTGTATAATCCTACTTTTCAATAAAAAAATTCACCAAATGATCGAGGAGCCCTTTAGTTAAACATACAGGTAAATTCCATAGGATAAATAAAAGTTGATACTTTGTCTACATAGAGTAAATACTGGATCATTTGATTTTATCTTCTTTGTTATATACTATGTCTTTTTAAATTATCTTTTATTACCATATACCCTGTTATCTATTACTATGTTATCATTATTGTTTTATAGATATTTTAACAAATGTCAGTTTCTTGGACTTAAGATTTCAAGGCAGATACATTTCTTTTAAAATCTATAAGTCAATTTTCTTTCAAAAATGTATTCTTTTGAATATTTATAAAATATGTATACAAGAAAAACTGGTCCATCCGATTAGTGTCTCGTTTACAAGGTACTATAATGAAGTGTGTTTGGCAAGCTATCAGCTGTTGCCGTAGGGATGTAGGTTGTGAATATAGGCTGTATTATGTTTATAGTATGTAGTATATTGATTGATATTACATGGAGATATCGATATTGACAACAGCATGTCATGTGTAACATGAAATGTACGCTGGCTTGCAGGGTTGTTTTCATATGCGAGAGGGAAAACCAGTCTATTTATAGTTGAACACGATCCCGATAACAGTCCAAGGCTTTCTATATGGGAAGTCAATGAGAAACATTATCGTTAGAACGATGTTTTTTCCCATTTCATATTCATATTAGCGAGAAAGATGAAAAATACAACAAAAATAATTTTGTAATTGTTTTTGTCATTTTCGTTAACGTTTTATTTGTTGAAGTAACCACATGACACATGACCTAGTTTCAAACAGCTACAAATTTGTTTACAAACATTACATTCCGATTTGATTTTATGGTATGAGAGAATATGGCTGGAGTTTGTAAATATATGTCATGTTTTAAATTGATAATGATAATGGAATGTGACCTACCACATTACCTCTTTTTTAACCAACTGAACTAGCGCAAACAAACGTATAGCTAGAATTAAGCATAGGCCTGCTGAAAAGCAGGCTGTCGTTAATCACATTTCCTTATAGTCTGCCTTTATTAAGTAACAAATAGTATAATTTTACTTCTCCAACAACAATTGTTTTACATAAGTAATTATTGGACCAGATATTACAGTCATTACTTATCCAGTTAATAACTTATGCAACTTTTACTTAAAGAGTTGCAACTGTACAATGTTTTTCTATATATCACATGTGAAAATAACTCAATAGCAAGGACTTTTTCTTTTATGGTCGAGAATTTAAAATACGCAAAAATATTCTTATTCCTCTATTTTTTAACATGTGACCATTAATGAATGTCAAATGAAAGTACAAATATAAAATGTGCATATTAGCTTGTCATCTGTTGAAATTTGGATATTAGTATAGTCCCTGTATATCTGTGTAATGTACAAAGTATAGGCCTATGGATTGATTAAAAAAGAGAGATCTTGATTTTATTAAACTGTGACACGAAATGAACGCCTGGTAGAGTTGTACGCTATTTGGGAAAACCAGTCTATATATAGTAATACTCTCCCCGCTTGTCTCGTTGATAGGATGATTTTGTTATTTACATTTTTAAAAATATCTTAATCAAATATGAATAAGTATAGAATGATTAGGTTTTTCTTTTGTAATATTTTATTTTATTTAATTTTACTTGTACTTTTCTAGTGTTGTAAAATGCTGTAATAGGAAACCATATTCTATTTATAGTCATATACACTCCATTAAGGTGAGTGCACAGCGATGTTGCTAAATGTCTGATAATGTAAATTGCACCTGGACGATTAATTCATAAAGTTTCAGTAAATTCTTGAAGTTATAGCTTAACGTATCTGTCATTTCATAATTTGACAATTTAATTTTATGTGCAAATACTTTTTAGTTCACTATGGAAGTTATCTGTAATAAAAGCCTTTGGTTTCTACTTTTAAGAAAAACATATTTTAACAAAAATATCTTGGTGCATACATCACATACATGCTCAGGTATATGATTGCTCAATTTAAGATTGATACATATTTCCTTTTTTGAATAAGTTTCTTTTCAAGCAAATGATTATGTATCATAAGTTTCTAAACATCATAATTATCTTTCTTAATTTGATAGTCTGAAAATGTTAGTTTAATTTTCTTTAAAAAAAATGTCTCTCAAAACGTTGCAATGTCACATCTTTGACTTTTTCCATTTTCAATACTGATTCAGTATGTTTTAAAATAAATCCAAATAATTTTAGTAATGAATTTTTGATTCAATTAATATTCCAATATGTACTTATTAAATATATAACTTTTTTCTTTTCTAGTTGATCCAGAAATTTGTTGAGTGCCAAATCTACGCTTATCAGATAGGAAATAGTTGCGGTTGTACTTCCTCTCTTTTGAATAACAATGAAAAGTGAAAAACTTATTTCCTTGATACAAGTAAAGCTAGCTTAGAGAATCTGTAACCTTTAACATATTTCATCAGATAAAATAAGAACCCAACATTATCAAATAAGCTGCCAACATTTGAAATAAGTTGTAATGAAATTTAAATAAATAAATTTCTAGTATCAAAATAGTTTTATGTACACCAATATACCGTATGTCAATGTCAGTCAAACCAAGATAGGAAGGCAATAACAAACTTTGTATTCTAATCCCCCCTAAAAGTTTTATCATAATTTTTTATTGAAATTTAAAAAAAACACATTTAGTAGAGTCATTGGTTTTTACTCAAGATCCATACCGCACAATATATGTGATAATGATCTTGATTGTAAGTTGCATTATATTGTAACAACCTATGACAAAAAGTTCTTTTGTGTTATGATTACAATTCATGTAATATTTCTCTTGTTCAGCGCCATTGAGCATCTTAAAGTTTGAAAATAGGCGAATGAATTATTGTGTTATTGTTAATCATCATCAGCGATAAATTTATTTCAGCTTCATTATCAAATGTTAAAGGTTATGTGTATGTACTTACCATTATTAAAAAGACTTTCTTTCTTCAAGGCTTGTATACGATACTGTCAATATTTGTACATTTACTCATGAACAGTTAGCTACGTATGATCATGATTTATTGACAGTTTTATTCACCAATCATTATGAGTCCTTGACACTATGGATCATATTAATTTCCTCAACCCAAATAGCTTAAAATATATCAGTACGTGTTTTTATTGTACATAAACACGGCGAAATCAAGCAGAAGGGGAAACCCAGTAATGCTATATTTAGCTTACGCCTCTGAAAGGGCGTTGACCTAGCCTGCGCTGACATAGCTTGGCCATAATTAGAACTTTATCGTTGTAGAAGTATTTCAGTGATTATTTTATTCTAATCAGCCCAACTCTTTCACTCGGGTTATACAAAAAGACAGATATTTGTAATTACGGCAATGTTATGTTTTTATTCCACTTCCCTTTTGACACCTGCTCTTTATGAATTAAAGGGAGACAATTATGTTATGATACATGCCTATGAGGAATCATTAAATATTTATATCACAAATGGTAATTCTTATGTATCAAAGTAATTAAATTAGTATGAAGTGGAATCATAAAAATTCCCTTAAAATATACAGCACTTTACATAAAAAAAAATTGTAATGATTTAAATATTTTGCAACAAAGCTAGGTTTTTCAAATTGCAAATGATGGAAATTATTAAATTATTCTTTTCAATCTTAAAATCTGTAATTAAAGCGAAAAATTGGAAAATTCTAAATGCCATCATCTTGAGTCACAAAGGAAAGGCTTTCAGCTGAAATGACATCGCATGAATAGGGTCGAAATCCATCTCGTTTTATGCAAGGGCCGTCTCACGTATTTCTCTATTGGATTGGATGACTCACTTCAAGAATTCTCTGGCTGCTAACGCAAATCAATTTGTTTATTTAACTTTGTTAGCAGTTGGATTATACCCATCGATATTCTAAAAGTAGTTGATTATTAACCTTATAGTTTGAAGCATATTACATGAACATGTGTTTGTTTTTATTAGCCTCTTTACAGCAGTTTCTATATTTGATTTTGAACAAATTTTAATTTAAGATTTGTCATTTTTCAAGCAGTTGAACCACATCTTTATCAATAGTATGAGGTATTTGGACATCATATAGTAATAAATCATTGTCTTTCCAGTTTGAAAAGAAAATATTTTATTGATTAGAGCTTTGTCAAAAACGTTTTTCTAATTTAGTATGTGTTTGAATTTTACAAAAAGTATAAGAGGCAATTTTTGACCAAAGCTAAAATTCCTTTATCATTAATCTTATTATATGTTACATTGTAGCAACAACAAACAGATTGGAAAAGTATATATATATAAAATCTAAAAGTGAAAATTACTTAATTTCATTTGTTTAATATATTCTAACCTCAGACAAATTTTATTCTTATCATAGATTAGAAATAATCCAAAAGGAACTATACCGTAATCATAATATTTATAGTAATATTTGAAACTGTTTTGATGATTAAACACCTTCAGTGTATAAATTTCAGATGCATTAAATCCGACAAACGCTGTTGTAATCAAAATAGTGTTCTCCGTGCGCCTTTAATATCCACAACAACGTCTGTATAAGGAAATCCCCTGGTTTATTTATAGCCGATCACCGAAGCAGCGCGGCCTACGTTCACACCAATTGTTGATATGTCATTGCCGAACCAGGAAATCTTCTCATTTAATTGCTGATAATAGATCGCGTAAAATAAACAGAGTGCCTATAAACGGCTGTCTAAACTTATGCTCAACTTGAATGTCTGAAATATACATAGATATTGTATATGTTGTAGAAAATTTCCTCGTAAATGGGAAAATATTTTTCGAAATTACATAAATTTTCTTTTTGAATCAACATTAGGCTTCGAAATATTTCTAAAAATATACATAAAAAACGACAACGTCATTACAACAATGATTGAAAGTATTATCTGTAAATTATCAGATCATGATGGTTATAAAAGCTAAAATTCTCTCTATGCGTAGATTTCTAAAGAGACTCAACACACTCAGTTCTGATAGGTGAAAGACCTGATTAGCAGCTTGTTTCCATGGCAACCAGATCAATATTGGGTTTATGTTGAAGACAGCTCTGGCTGTAAACAAAGTAGGTCAGGCATTAGTGTGCATAGAGTTGTCATTGAATATAGCCGAGTGTTCGTAGTGCACGCACATATTCTCATTAGACGGACATATTCTCATTAGACGCATATTTCTCAAGAATGCGTTTGAAGTCAACGCATTTGTATTATTGAAGCTTATTTAATGTCTTTGAACAGATGATAATGGAGATGTGCAAATGGTCGCTGAATGTGGTTTTCTTCGAACTGTAATTTCATTGTTTGTTTTGTTTATACATATTTTCATCATTTGGAAAATATTTTGTGGTATTCCAAGTTACCTTTGTGAATGGACTTACATGTTTACTAGATGTGCATAATGGGAACTCAATATAGCTTTCTAAGAAACATATTTTGTTTGTTTGGAGGTTTTATACATATTTTCATCATTTGGAAAATATTTATGGTTTTTCAAGTTACCTTTGTGAATGTACCTTTGCAAACCAAAGTTGTTTTGGAGCATCTGTTTATTCAAATGTAAAAAAAAGTATTTTGCAGATGTACATTATTTTGGAAAAAATTTATGCTTAGCAAACATATAAAGTTAAGTTTTAAGATTACCATTAAGATCTTAGGTGATGTTAAACAATTTATGACATATGTATTGGCGAATTGATAAGGATATCTTGTTTAAGGTAATAAAATATTCATAAAGGTTCTGAAAATTAAGATCAAAACATCAAGTTGAAAATCCTTTGCCGTATTTCAAAACTACACCAACAATAACTACATTCTCAGGTCAAAAACTACCATAATTATTGAGACTTTGGCCGGTATAATGAGGTGTGATTAATGTGTATGGTGGATTTGGAGGTCAATTGTATAATGGAGGTGTCAGCGTTAGTTTCATACAGGGTCAGCGGAGAAAGCTACTTGTTGATTTGCAATGTTATATACATACAATAATAATACTTCTTATGTAAACATCGGTACAAGAGAACTTTGATAGAGTATGAAAGAGTATTGACACAGTTATATATAGCTATTTCATATTTCTTTGTATGATTTAAAAACAGATTGTTTTTAGCTATTTCTGATCAAAATTATTTTCTGAAGTATGCTGTAAATAAAGTTTTTACTGACATAAAAACTGTCATAAAACTGACATAAAGACTTAAAAATAATTTTATTTTACAGTACTTGAAACTTTATCAGAAATATTGACAATCAAGATTAAACATTGAGGAAAATTGTTGATAAGATTAGCTAATCTATTGTCCAAAAGGGAAATTGGTTTGTAAAATACAAAATAGATAATGATAAGGTTAATAATGAAAATAATTAAACCAATTATTGAAAATAAATATAAAACATAGAATGTTATTTGAAAATAATCTTATACTACAAAGTTAATATTTTTTTTATTCAAATATTCTATATGCATAATTAATGTTAATGTGAATCAGCCCTTTTTTTCAAAGAGGCCAAATATATTTTGGAATCTATTTAACAAAAAGAATATTACAAGTGACATGAAAGATATGTGCAGGTGTACTTCGTGGAAACCTGATAGTTTGGTTGCTAAAGCTGAAACTTTGCCTCGCCTAAACAAACAAAGGTGGCAGGTATGGTCGAGAAAGAATGTGCAAACTTGATACTTATGTGCATAAGTGGGTGTATGTCTTTTACATTCGTAACTTGAAATATTATTTTTTGATATGATTTAAAGTTTACAAATCTTGTTTGTACTAACAGTTGAAATAAAGTCACGTACTGTTTGTATTTTATGCAAATTTTCTTTTTTTGGAAATAAATATTTTAGAAATTTTAAAATTTGATAAATGGGTGCAAGGGAAATACTATCATTGTAAATCAAAGAAGATTTAGATGTTTAAATATTTAAATTTTACGTGGTGAAAAAGAAGTTGTAAATTCAGTTTTATGCAGTGTTTGTTATTAAATATCAAATTGTATCGGTGAATCAAGCGCGATGAAATTTTAAATTGTAGTGGTTATCAAAGCATCTAAAAAATATTAAATTGAAGTGATTAACTTTGAAATTTACCAAATGTCATGTACAAAGTATTTAAGTTTGCATTTATTATATTATATATATCAAATACTTTCTTTCAATCACATACATTCTAAATCAATTATCCTTGGAAAAAAACAACCCCGAATTGATGAAATATCTCGAAGCCTTTCAGCCTTCTCCATGTTTTGCAACAGATTTATCACTCTTCAAATTTTGTTATAGATTGCTAGAGCAACTAATTTACTGTTGAGTTTATCACTGCTTAATAAATTGCATAGCGAATGCGTTGTATTGCAGCGGGTTGATATAGGTCACCGTGGGAAAACCGAAATATCTATTTATAGATTCTGTACGGAGTGGCGACACAATGACAACAAACCAAGCTGAGGTGTCACGTGATGAGACAAGTAGCACTTAACGTTAACAGATCATCAAGTTATTAATTTCAGGACTCTTTCATAATTTCTATAACTTACTTGCTTTCAGCCAATTGTGATCGTTGATGTATTTCAAGCAGAGTTTTATTTATTTTGTTCACAAAATATCCCCAAACATGAATTTTTCGAAATATGGCTTATTTATGGCTGTGGATTCAAGGTCATAGTTTTAATCATGGAACTTTGCTAATTACACTGCCTTAAATACCTAATTATGAATTTTTCTTTAATTATTTTGAACTATCTGAACATGAAATCTATTCTAGCATAAGTTAGCAAAATAGCATGGCATTTGCACTTTTGTTTACCTATAATACAAGAAACACAATTTTACATTGAGCTGAAATTGTATGAGAAGTACAGTGCTCAGCGAAACTATTTATAGATTGGCCGTGGGTTATTTCGAGCACTCGTGCCACTTCCCCAGAGTTCAGAGGTCATATGTTGTCCTCAGTTGACCCCCTCAATTGTTGTATGATGTAACTAAAGAGGTAACATTTTTTCGGGGCTGAGTTCTTTTCATAGCTGTTTTGAGTAAGCTGTATGCTTATTGACGCGGGTATATAAAATAGGTCAATGCTTCGCCGTACCAAAAGTGTAATGCTTCACGTTAATGAGAAAATGGTTTAAAAGATGTTGAATGGATTGTGTACTTGCTTCCACCTTGGTATTCCTTATTTATATAGAATGAAAACATTACTTCCTGATAAAGAATTTAAATCGTTAAGTGAATTTGATTTATATGAACTGACAAGTTGTTTCACTTCAGAAAATTTTATGTTATAAATAGTTGTCAAATGGTTCTTGAGAAATATTTAGGGGGCTTTATTTCATTTGAAATATCAGGCTTCAATTGAATGAAGCATTACTGGTTAGCTGATTCTGTCTCTGGCATTGGGACATTCATAGAACCCACATTAATATTTCTGTTGTTGAAGCCAATCCATGCTGATCTACACAAGAAAAGTATATGATAACAAATCTTAGAGCTTTACATAGACACGTGAGACTCAATCTTTAGTTAACTTACATTTATATAACAAATAAATGATTAAAACTTTCTTCAAATTATCAGTAGATGACATATATCACTGAGATATTGCCAAATACCCAACTCACCAATTTACCAAATAATTGTATGACTAACCATTTAGACATCCAGAGAGGCAATATACGTAAACAACAACGCTGATGTTGTCTGTTGTTGTTTGTATGACTTACCATTTAGACATCCAGAGAGGCAATGTACGTTAACAACAACGCTGATGTGTTCTGTTGTTGTTTCAGAGTGGGATGAGTTGAAGGTGATGAAATGGAGCAGGATCGAGCCAAGGCCGAGGCAGGATGGGGGATCCCGGGGATGCCCGACACCCGATCATTGATGCCGGATGCCCGATCCATGATGGAGGCCATGCAGGACGCAAACCTCCTGTCAGCAATGGCTGCCCATCGCGCTCAGAACGGGCAGATGAGCCAGGCAAATGTCCCACAATCCTTTGGTCCTGCAGGCAATATGGCCGCCGGCAGTATGATCGGTGGAATGGGTGTCCCGGCAGTGGATCTCCCGTTTATGTACCCAAGTCCAGATACCCAAGGTGGAGAGTTCAAGAAAGGTTTTGCGGAGCCCACGAACCCAAGTGATGCACAGTTGAACCTGAAGCGGCGGATCAGTCAGTTGGTTCAGATGCGGGCCCTCCAGCAACAGGCCTTGTTTGGACAGGCTGGAGGTCCGTCTCCTGGTCTCGAGAACAACCAGCAGATGTTCCGCGCTCAGACCCTGCAGGCCCCAAGGGGAGACAACTGCGGGGGAACTAGTTCACCAATTGAGATGAAGAGTGAAGGTGGATTATGGAAGTTGAACGCTCAGAAGGTTCGTTGAAATTCAATTGTAACAGTTTTGATACATTTTCTTTTAACAAAATATTAAGTAGTTGTGATGTTGTGGACATTATTCTACGATGGTATACATTTTGCAATATCAAAGAATTTTAAGATTTGATACGATATGTATATATTGATATACTATAGTCAGTCAAACATATCATGATACCAACAATGTCTCATGATACATGTATCATCTGATGAAATATCCACAGTTCTCAGTACAATAGATATTGTCACAACTCCAAGTTACATCATTAAAAAACATTTTTAGAAATCAGCGTTTGTATCAATCCTTAATAGAAAAAATGCAAACTTGTCAGGATTTTGCAAGAAACTTTCTTTCACACATTTAATCTTTGGGAATTGCAATGTCAGAAATCTTACATTAAAAAATCAGTTGGATGAGGGTTAACTCCCTGTTATAAGATCTTTACAATTTTATATTGTCTAGCATGCTAAGGGTTAAGGTACCTCCTGACTAGACACACATCTGTAGAGTAAGGTACACAGCAACACCTGAATGTCTACAAACTGGAGAGATTTACCTGGAGTAGCGAGATGATTGGAAAGTAGGTCAACAGCTGTTTAACACTCGCTCCTGTCAATCATGGCTTATCATGTACATTTCTCCTCCTCACTCCAGCTTCCCTGCTCAGCTGCATGTGATAGACTTGCTTTCAGTCTTCCCAAATACTGGATTTCCTCTTCTTTATATTGGCAAAATATCCAATGTTTTATGAGCCATTCCACGAGTTGTCACGTATGACAAACATTATTATAGTGTCATTTGATCAAGAAGTATCGACTGTTGCAAGAAATTATCATTTTAAACTTAATTGACGTTGTATGGTGACAAAAGAAAGGTTAAAGTTGCGATTGTGATAAAAAAATGGACAATCAAGTTAATCGTAATTTTAGAAATTCATCGAAAGCATTCATAATGACAGTTACATCTTGTTAACGTTTGATCGGTTATATAAATAGTATCCATGTAAATTGAGTGTGTGAATTTGCCTTCTGTGAACATAAATGACTGTTTTAAGATTTTCATTACAAACAATTATTTGTCGTATTTTGGCGATTTGAGACGAATGAGTGACATTTTAAAAATTTATGTTATTATGTAATTTACGTTCCATCAAAGCAGCATACTATATGATGAAAATTTTGTAGTGGCTGTTTACGACTTCATGCTTACCCCTTCACCAATCTCATGTGGAATGTGATATAGAAATAGTCCTTTTGTCTCAATATTCCTGTTGATACCAATTTAGTATTCATTCTCAATGCAATTGAAACATGTTGCTCAGTATAGTTTTTGGGTTCCTTTAATTAACAATTTGCTGGGATGGCAATTTAGCTCATGGGATGTTCTGAGTTATTTATGGTTGGTCCAAACTCTAATTTTGTTCATAGATTACCGCTTAATTGTCTGCAAAACTGCCTATTTATAATTATTAACTTGTAGTTACTTGCAAATTGGCTAAAGAAATTAAAAAAAAAAATTCTTACCATTACTTTGAGTTTAGTTGTAATAAATAATACATGATTTTAACATTATCCAGTTGAGACAAACTATTGTAATATATTTGCGAAGAAAACTGTATCCAGAAAATCTTGTTTTTTGTGTGCATGACAATTCTAAATATCTTTAAAAAAAAACCAGTATAATTATGTTAAGTAGTACATTAAAGTTGTTACTCAAATAATATTCAGATACATAGAACTGAATAAAGGAATTAAGTAGTACTGTTATGGACATAATGACAGAACAAAGTAAAGGACATTTAATAGAACTAACTAAAGGACATATGAAAGTAATAAGTTAAGGACATATAATAGAACTAAGTGAAGAACATGAATAGAACTAAGTAAAGAACATTAAAAAGAACAAAGTAAAGACTATTTAATAGAACTAAGTGAAGAACATTTAATAGAACTAAGTAAAGAATATTTAATAGAACTAAGTAAAGAACATTAAAAGGAACAAAGTAAAGACTATTTAATAGAACTAACTAAAGGACATATGAAAGTAATAAGTTAAGGACATATGATAGAACTAAGTGAAGAACATAAATATAACTAAGTAAAGACTATTTAATAGAACTAAGTAAAGAACATTTAGTAGAACTAAATAAAGAACATTTAGTAGAACTAAGTAAAGAATATTTAATAGAACTAAATAAAGAACATTTTGTGGAACTAAGTGAAGAACTTTCAATAGAACTGATTAAAGGAAATTAATTAAACTAAGTACTGAGCATTAAGTAGAACTAAGTAAAGGACATTTAAAAGAACTGAATAACAAATGTTAATAAAACTAAAGAAAAGTAAAAGACATTTAAAGGGGCAGTAGCACGTTTTTAGGGGGAATATAAGGTGATGTCAGGAAAATGAAAAATAATGGTTCCAATTGAAAGACAATGCATTTAAACTAAATGAAGCAGTATTAATTCAAATATATAATGTAAAGTTTAGCCATGCGATTCCCTTTTCTTACACAAAATGAATTAAAGGTGTTTACAAAAAAATGGCCGCCAATGAATTTTAGGTTAATCTTCATACTTTGTTCCCTGACTATAGAAGATTGGTTTGTGTAATGAGATTTTTGACACTTTCAAAATAATACATTTAGCCTTAACGTACAATTATCAGTGAAAAATTTAAAATATAAAATTATCAAAAAACGTGCTACTGCCCCTTTAAATCGGAATTGTAGATAAATAGAACTAATTAATGAATATTTAAATCCATGTTATAGATATAAAGAACTTATAAGGACATTTTAGTATGACAAGCTAATTTGCAAGGACTTTCATGTACTCCTTGGAATAACGTCTAGGAAATCAAATATCTATGGCTAGTGTTTGTGCGTCGTCTAGATTGCATCACGATTCTGGAGGACACTCTCTGATCTTGTTTATGTCTCGTGACCCAGTTTTTCAGACAGACTGCAAAGAAAAAACGAGGACCTCACATGACCTTGAAGAAGTCTGCGCACTTGTGGTTTGAAATGTTTTGACGGTGGCCGTAAGAATGAAGGGTGTAATATCAGCTTCTAGACTTGCCCTCCTATCTTACTCATCATTATTTTGCTCCGACATTTACTTTAATTTCAAATACTTTGATGAGAAATACAAAACAAGATGTTTTCTGAAAATGATGGATGATTGTTTGAATAATTGTCAGTTTTGATTTGATATCTGCAATGTGATTATGTGTTTAAGTGATTTAGAGTAAGGCTTATCACATATCAAATCTGTGTGAGTTTCATGGCCGACAGGTCTCGCTATTATTAGGTTTGAGTCTTTTCATACAGACAGAAATTGTGAATATCTGCATTTGAATTGTCTCACATCAGGTATGTTTTCTTTGTCTGCTGGTTTTGTCTTAAGTTTTAACAGATTTTGATTTTCTTGATGGTTTTATGATATCTCAAAATGTAATTTGAAAAAAGCAAAACATATTAGCATATAGATCTCAAATAAGATATCTTGTTTTCTTTTAAAGATAATGATTTTTGTTGTTTAAAATTTATTTATTACTTGCTTCTTGAAAATATCACTGTTATATAAATCTACAATGTTTTACATTGTCTAAATTGTGCTGACAGATTGAAGCGACATTCTGATGGTTAAAAATTATCAATATCTAATTTTCTTATGCTTGTTGAAATGGTTTCATAATAATATTATTAGATAGGATATTATTTAGTTTTTTGCTATGTCTAGGATTGTTTTAGTTTTCTGTTCTGCAACTTTGATTACAATGATATACCCTTTTTTCTTCAGAACTATTTCTCTAAAGGGTCTTTTCATAATATGTCATGCAGGATAAAACTAACCAGTTCAGCCTGCAAAGTATAAATATGTTTATTTGTGTACACCTAAAGAATATGTGTTTGCTGTAATCACCTTCAGAAAAGGTATTCCACTCCCTTCAACCCCTGTGGTTTTACTGTTCCAATGTGTACCCACTCTTACAAGGCTGTACCGGACAACCTCAGTCTTTTGCTAAATGGTTTTGCATCTGTGCTCTACTACATAAGATAAATGTCGAACAAAATGGTTGAAGCTTTTATGACTAGTTGAAAAATAATCTCAGCATACGTATATCAGACAAATCTGAAATACTTAAACTATATATTATACATAGTCTATGTTCTATATATGAATATACCGGGTACTATATTATTGTACCCATTATATCCATATTTACGCAAAAGAATGCAAATATTTTTAGGCTTTTTGTTGTTCTTGTATTTGGACAATGAGGATTTTATTTGGCATTAAAGTGAATTTGTAAAGAGCAATTTAATGGTGGTTTTGTTTACTGGTAGATATATGAATTTGTACAGTAATACAGCAATTATATGGTTGTTTTATTCAGATATGTAGGCATTTAAGTGAATGTGTACAGAAAAATTAACAATCTTATGGTAAATTTATTTAGTTACGTAGGTATATAAGTGAATTTGTAAAGTAATACACCAATCTGATGGTGTATCTATTTGGTTATGTAGGCATTTAAGTGAATTTGTAAAGTAATTCAGCAATTAAATGGTGGTTTCATTAATATATGTCGGCATTTATGTGGATTTGTAAAGTTATTCACAATCTGATGGTGTATTTATTTAGTTACGTCGGCATATAAGTGAATTTGTAAAGTTATTCACCAATCTGATGGTTGTTTTATTTAGATATGTAGGCATATAAGTGAATTCATACAGAAATACACCAATCTAATGGTGTATATATTTAGCTACGTAGGCATATAAGTGAATTTGTACAGAAATACACCAATCTAATGGTGTATTTATTTAGATATGTAGGCATATAAGTGAATTTGTACAGAAATACACCAATCTAAAGTTGTATTTATTTAGTTACATAGGCATATAAGTGATTGTGTACATTAGTACACCAATCTGATTTTGTATTTATTTAGTTATGTAGGCATATAAGTGAATGTGTACAGAAATACACCAATCTGATTGTGTACTTCTGTCGATTAGTCTGTCATCCAGACCCTAAAGCAAAATATTCAATTGACGACAAACATAGTCTAGAAATTTATAGCAAGTCTAGATGCCTTAGAAATCAAGGCATTGCTTGGGCTCCTTGTTGTTTTACTATTTGTAATTTTAGTAAAATGTTGTTGATAATGGAAAAACTTATTTCTGAGACTAAATGTTAGTCTATTCTGTCGATATGCAGGCATTGTTATTGTGTACACACCAAACAACTATCTGGAGTTTTCATCTCCGTGTGTCTGTCAGTGCGGTGTGTTCTGGTAAAGATGAATTCCTAGTCAGCAGGAAGTAACCCTAATGGAGGAAGCATGTGATGAAGATAGGATGAAGGATAAAGGGGATGGAGATATATGCTCAAGTTGTTCTTGCTGTTCACATGCTCACATGTTTTAGTAAAAATAGTCCTTCAAGTTATGAGTGGGAATACCTTAGAAATTCAATGAATGTTTTTATTCAGTAGATAGATATTCTTTATTTCCTCCTGTGAATGAAGATACAATTTGATATATGTTTACATGAGATACAGTTTGATACAGATATTTTATAAACGGTGTGCAGAAAAAAAGTTTCTTTCAATATGTTATTATGGTGTCTAAACGATATGATCAAATTTGAATTTATTGTTTGAACTTTGATAGCTATTGTGAATTATTGTGAATTTCAGCTTTGTAAAAAGCTGTTTTGTAAACATGAGGAAAAATATTAACACAAGTTAGAAATGGCTAACAATGCCGAGTTTATTCAGTGTAAAAGAGTTAATTTAAATTAAATTTTAAGAAGGGCAGAAACCTCACAGATTTTGTGTTAAGATGTCAAACGTCAAAGATCAACTTTTAAAAATTACTGGAACTTAATGGCAGCTCATCAGTTGATGGCAGCTCAGAAATCAATTTCTTCATAAAGTTTGTTTTCCTCTGCCAGTAAAAGAACAATTATACCAAGCAATCTGTACAAAATGTCGGTTAAGTAGGTTATTTATCAAAGTATGTAAACTATGCACGGAGTAAACTTTTTAATTTACGACAAGCATTGTGCACAAAAACAATTAATTAACGTACTCTTATATTCATTTCTATTTGCACGTTTGCCTGAAAGTTTAAGATAAGGCGTAGGATCTATTCTTGTTGCAAAACAATTCCGTCAGTTTCATTCACCGATTGTTGAATGAATAACGGCTGCGCTATTTATATGAGTAATCAGAATTGAGAAATGCATTCGTTGGTTATGTGTGTCAAGTTTATCTATTTCTGTATTCAACATGTAATAATAGTCCCGTGCAAGTCTAGAGTGAGGCGAAATCGCAAGCTGTTGATTGAGAGCGAACAAGGTCAAACTACGCTACTACGAGGCTGGTCATGTGACCTTGGCAGCGTAGACTAATTTGGAAACGGGGATTCCCAAGTTTAGAATGCAGCGCGTCACATTTAACCACAAAACCAGATGATTGCATAGATTGTATGAAAATAAGACGTGACATTTTGCCACCTAGCTTTTTCTTGTAATCAACAAATGATCCGGCGATATTTTCTAGGTGACACAAAGTATAATCGTTCTCTTGAAAATTTTTTTGGACCTTGAGATATATTTAACGCAAAGTGTCCGTCAATGTTATTGTTAAAAACTAAAGGTTTGAAATGAAGTTGTTATTGATTGCTTAACGTTTAAATGGTACTTTCTCACCAAATGTGGTTTAAACATATTTATTTCTCACCAAATGTTAAGAGTATACAGAAATTGTGAGAGGTAATGTGATTTCTAAGGCAATACCTTTTCTGTTTATGGAAAATTTCTTAATTTATGTAAAAATCTTTTATGTTTCCTGAATTCAAGCCTTAAAATATGTATGGTCTTGATTCTACTTTCTTTTAAAAATCTTTGCAACAGGCAGTTAATTCCCAAATGTAATACAATATCAATAGTAATCTTGAAAACACAAGGAAACAGAGTTGCAAAAAAACAGAACAAAGAATGTAGTTCCTTAAATTTGCAGTTATACTTCAAGCCTATTCACTATCAACAGTACAAATTGTCTAGTTGGGTTTATAAATCACTTGAGCAATTATCCTCTAACTCAGGTGTACTGCATTGGCCTATTGTTCCGAGACGCACGCTCAACTCTAGGATTACCGACTCTGATGGCCAATGCTTGCTTTATAGGGACGGCTAAGTGATTCAAACGGAGGGAGTTATAGATCGATAACATGCCTGCTAGCTCGAGCTTTGTTCCGTCGCTTGTGAATCATTGATCGGTTAAGAGTGACCTATTTTATGTTATCAAGCCACGGCTTGACCTCGCATCTGCTATGCAAAGCCGTATACTTGGACTATATATATAATCACCTTCATGAAGACTTAGATAGTCAGGTGTGGATTTACCGTGTGGACATAAACTTGCGTAAAGGTTTGTGTTTGTAATTTGATAATTGTCACAACAGAGGTGAATTGATTTGATCAGTGAAGTCTCCTGTCAGAAATATTATCCATTGTGTCTGTTCTTGCACAAAGAGTTAAGTTGATTTGTTGAAGTTGATAATGTAGTTTTGTAAGTTTTGCATATTTGGTGTTTTGTAAGACTTCTGTTATTATCTAGGGTTACCATGGTTTCACAGACTGCCAGAGTTCACGATCAGTTCATAATCAATTAACCTGGTGCATTGTAGCGTTAATAACGGCTTTGATAATGCTATTGAATGAGGGTCGTACAAACATGGATGTTAGAAGAATTTTCTGTACGTGACATTTGTAGATCATTGCTTTGTGTTTTGAAAGACTTTCTGTTGAGAAATTTATTGCTTTGTTATCTCTGCCATATATTTGGTATGCAATGAAGGGTAATGCTATTGAAACTGAGGGGCTATCAATTACATAAGTTTATAAGATTATAATATTCTTAATTAGGATTTAGCAGTGACACATTCAGAAGTCCTAAAAAGGGGTTCATCTTTTCAAAAGAAGAACTCACTCTTTATGGGTTATTACAAAATCTAAAAGGGGTTGGGCATCCCTCCTGAATCCTGAATTGTATGATAATGAAATTATTAGATATTTAGGCAAATTTGATATTCTTTACTGACAGAGATCATAATAAATGTTCATGTCTTTCAGATTATTATAAGATTAAAGTAGCCAAAACTAGAATATTTCATTTTATTAACTAACTTAACTAAACCTTAACTTACTTGTAAGGCCAACCCTGTCTTGCTAACACCTCTTTTTACCTTAGTTATTGACATTCACAGATTTGTTTTACAAATATATGATTCAATTCTCTGTTTATAACATTAGGCTAAGGACACTACAAGTAAGTCTACTACATCTATGTTTGACCTCAATTAGGAATATTTTAGCATCCTTGTATAAACGGGCTATTAGTTTTGACACTGAAGAGCCAAGTCCGAAATTCACCGTGTTAATGTACTTGGGTGCTCTGTATATTCTTGTTGTTCATTCAAGTGTGAACTAGAAGACCACAGATATACAAACAACACTACGCTTGACTGGCTAAGTAGGTCAAGCCCTGAGTTTGACACTTGCCATAGAATTGATAGCTTTTTGGAGCCGTAAATTGTCAATCAAATGCAGCAAGCCGTCAGAATATCATGTTCGGTATAGCGTAAACAAGGCTTCTGTGATAATGTGCTTGCTAGGTGACATTGCATACATATTTATATGAAGGCAGGTTAGGTAAGGATGCATTTGATGCTTGGTTGAGCTTATGGTTTGTTATGATAATGCTGAGAACATTTGTAGAAAGAATTTTGAGAATCTTACGATGGTGTATGTGAATGTTTACGTTTTTCATGCATCTTAAAGTTTTAAAGATTGAAATTTCAATTCTGACTTTATGATGTTATGTTTGAAGCTGATGTAATGTTTCATGAGAAAGGTACAACATAATGCTAAATAGACATAATATACTTTTGTATATCTGATGGTTGCTAAGAACAAAATAATAGTAGTAAAAACAATAAAGCAATTCTTTCAAGTCAGACATTTTAGAAATATGATTTTGATACTGTTTTGAATAAAATATAAGTGGTTTGTTAATCCTTAATCAAAATACATAGATAACTGTCATGGCAATTGTCATGAGTTTATGAAATGATAAGATAATAATGGGCTCTTTCCTAGAATTCTCTAAATATTAAATGAAATGTTAATAAAACTGTATTCTATATCTGAAACTTTTGAGTTCAAGATACAAGTTAAATATAGCTAGAATGATTCCTATACTAACAAATGTGCAATGTTTGAGGCAACTAACACAGAATTCATTTCTTGAAAATTATTCCTGCAACACTGAAATAACATTGATATTTATGGAAATAATGTAAGATATGACATAATTATGGGGAGGGTAATTAAGGTAATAAAGAGGGGGAGGGGGACTGGAGGAGAAAGGTATGTGGAATGCAGGTATGTGCATCAACACTTGGTTTAGTATCTCGTTACAGGCAAGCCACAGTAGGCAAACTCAATTATCTCCCTTGGTGTGAAACTGAGGCCATATGTGTAAACAACAAACTATAGACTTATATTCAGTCTCTGAAAAACAATAATCCTCAAAAATGATTATTTTATTAAATATAAGAAAGGAGCCCAAGAGAATTGGCTATTACAGAGTCTAGATCACTACAGATCTAGACTTACTTTTCTTAAGGTTTTGTTAAATTCAAAATGTTATAACTACAGCCTGAGTGTTAGAGATGAACTATTGCTGTGCTATTCAGTGTATATTTATATAAGAAAAATGATTGCTTCTTTATAAGATAATCTTGTTCGTGGGACACTGATTGCAGTTAAATTTATAATATATATGTCTTTCAAGATATTCTTAAAATGTTTAGCACCCTTTATAGGTTATGATTTTAAGTATCTGTAATTCTAAATTTGACATTTAATTAAGTTCATTTAGATGGGTTTTAAATAAGTTGTCATCCCTATATGTCTCTTCATTATTATGCAATGTTTATGGACTAAATAACAACATAATCAAAACCACTTTAGAAGCTCAATGACTTATTAAATAGTTTCAAGTTAATATATGTTTGCTTAAAGGATTATACCACTATTGGCTATTTTGAAAGACCCTAACAGATCTCTGTTTTAAAGAGTTTTGAAATGATATTTTGTGAAAATGTTATTCAAATATGTCCTCTGAAAAGTAATTTTTGATGATCCTACAGGATGTCCAGTTTGGGCCGACCAGTCCGCGAGGAGGAATGATGATGCCCGCCTCCCCCTCCCCCAGGCCGCTCTCCAGGCCTCAGTCTAGACCCCCCTCCAGGAGTGATGGGCAGAGTCCTCAAGGGTTCTTCCCAAATCCAGAGTCACCACATCTTCATCAACAACAAATTCAGCAGCAGCAACAACAACAACAGATTCAGCAGCAACAGCAACATATCCAACAACAACATCAACAACAGATTCAACAGCAACAAATTCTGCAACAAAAGCAACAACAGCAACAAATTAACAGTCAGCTGAAACAAAATAACTCACATCAATTTCAACAGCAGCATGCATTACAACAACAACAACAAAATTCATTACAACAATTTCAGCATTCACAGAATCAACATCAACAACATAGTCCAGCACAACAACAGCCAAGTCCACTTCCACTTCAACATAAACAGCCAATGTTTGGTCAACAAGACCAAAACATTCACCAAAATAATACTCATCAACAAATGCAGCAGCAGTTACAGCAACAGCAACAACAGTCAAATAACCTGAGTCCAGGAAATCAACAAAGACAACATAGTCCTCATGCACAATCTAATAACCAACAAATGCTAAATTCACAACGACTTTCGAACACACCAAACTTAAATCTCCAAGGTCAACAACAGCAGTTTATCAATCCTCAGTTTCAACAAGCTCAAGGGATTCAACAAGATAATCGAGGAAGTCCACAAATTGATATGCAGCAATTAACTAAAGGGCAGCAATTTCAAAATCATTTGCAGGGAAATAATCATTTAAAACATTTTGAGATGCCAAATGCCAACAAAGGACAGCCAGTAAATAAGCTTCCTCAGGAAAATCTTCCTCATCTTAATGCCCTTCAGCACATTCAACAGCAGCATCAACAGAAAATGCAGCATCAACAACAACAGACCTTGCAGCAGCAACAACAGCAAGCATTGCAACAACAGAAAATGCAGCAACCACATCAACAACAGTCATTACATAATCAGCAACAACAAAATATTCATCAACAGTCCATGCATCAGCAACAGGTCCAACAGCAACATCAGCAGCATCCCCAACAACAACCACAGCAAGATAGGCAGCAACTTCATCAGCATTTGCCAACATCTCAACCACAAGATCCATTCAAAAAGCCCTCATCTCAAGCACCATTTTGGAATCCATCTCAGGGAAGTCATGATAAAGTCAACACAAATTCTTTCCCATCTCTTGGAAGTTATGTTACCACAGCAAGTGCTGCTGTGCCCCTCATGTCCCCTGTGAATGGTGCTCCGAGGAGTCAAATGCTTGATGCCATGTCAGGACAGTTGGCAAAACCCGCTCACCAAGCTGGTCAGCAAGCTCCAGGTATGCCAATGAACATGCAGCAATTTGACCAACAGTTTCCACAATTTAGAACTGATGGTTTACCATCTTCAGTAGGTCTTAATTCAATTATCAGTGAGGTAAAGAAAGTACCTACAGAAGGTCAAAAGCCAGTCAACAGTGATAAACCGAAGAAGATAAGGAAACCAAAACCTACGGTTGAGAAAACGCCAAATTCCAAAATTTCTGATCTCATGGCGTCGGATATTGATAGGAAGCTCTTAGCAATTTTCCCCAAGTATCAGTTCTACCTGGACCAGAACACAAAGCCAGATGAAGATCTCATGCCAGCTCCAGGAGTGAAGAAGGCAAAGAAGAAGAGGCCAGCAAACATCACTCCTGAAGGAGAGCCAAAGAAGAAGAAGAAAATAAAGAAGAAGGTTGAAGGTGAAAATCCTGGAGTTGTATCTCCCAGTTCACCCGCTGCGTCAAAATCTCCACTCCTTGCCTCAGAAGCTGCTCCAATGGACACTGATCTCAGCAGGCAGCAACTAGAAGACAGAACAGTTGCTCAAATTTTGGCAGCAATAAAAGAACCCAAAAGTTCAGCTCCTGTGGCAGGGCTACCTGCAGCAAGCCAATCCAATGTTAGTGCTAATCTTTCATCTGTCCAAGTTTCAAATCATATTCAGAGTGCTGTTGAACAAGTAGCTGTGAAAGCTGATCCCTTTGACTTTCTTGATGATGATGTGGGTAGTGCTGTAAAGCCCTTGTTCACAAAGAAGATCTCCACACAGGAACCCAAAGAAAGTGCTCATGGTCCTTCATCAGACCAACCTCATGATGAAGCAAAGGGAGATATGTACTGTTGTAACCACTGTGAGGTAGTTGGGGAAGTTCAGTCACTTCAGTGCCAGAATAAACATTCACAGAGTTCCTCACTTCCATCAAACCCTCCTGGAGTACCATCTACAGTTCAGGGTCCACAAACTCCTCAGGATCAACCTTCAACATCACCCAACTCCTCATGTCTTTCATCATCAAGTGTACAGATTACTAGTGCTGAGTCTACAACTGTTACTGCTTCAAGTGCAAAAACTTCTATTGTATCTGTGACTTCTGGACTTTCCACTGGTCCTATAACATCTATAACTGAAAGTCAACCAAAGGACTATATTCGCAATCAAGGACCTCAAAATCAAGCAAACCCTTTGGCAAACCTTCAAGCGTCAGTTCAAAGCATATTTAATAACTCCTTACAACATAACAACGAAAATCACCCTCCACGGCCGCAAATTTCTCCAGAGATGCTGAAGGAATATCTTGACAAAGCTGAAGGCAATAACATATCCAAAATGAGTGCTCCACTGAATGGAATCCTGTCTGCCAAGACTGCAGAATTCCTCAGTAAGAACTACTGCCCCCCTCATGACATCAAGCCAGTGCCTCCTTCTGTGCCGTCTGCCCTGAACCATCCTGAAGGGAAGACAGAGATGAAGCCTCCTATGTTTTCTCCTGGAGATCCTCCAGGCCCCGAGCGGACTCCTCAGACAACTCCCACCCAGGAGAGGAGCAAGTCCTTCAACCTGGAGGATGAGGAGATGCTGGTGGATGACCTGCCACTCAAACCAGGGTCAGCGGAGGAGGAGCTGTTTGAAAGACTCAAGAACAACAAGGTTGAGGTGCCCCACTGTGACTGTCTCGGACCTAACTGTGAGTAACCTTTATTATTAACCCATTCTGTTACATCTACTTATCAGTGTCTGCAGGTCCTATAAGAAAAGTATCAGGCTCAATTTGTTACTGGTTTCTAAGGGGTGAAAGGCTTAGTACTCACAATGCACCTACGATACCCTGATAGCTAGCAAGCACAATACTGCAGAACCTTATAGCTGGTTAGCTTGTATTTTTCCAAATATTAAAATGTTGTTATACAAAGAGAGAAAACAGATATCTTGAAACCAATACACTTGTCCAGCAGTTCCTAGTCATTTCATTGGTTATCAGGTTATTGGAGTGACTGTGGATTAAATTCACAGATGTACATATGATAGCCGGAATTATTAAATTGAAAACAATAATGTTTACCTAAAAGTGTTAGACCAAATCATTATTTATTGTTTCTCAATTTAAAAAATATTTCAAATTTTTAGCTCATCAGGACTGAAAGTCCAGATGGGCTTATGGCATGGCCCGTCGTCCGTCGTCCGTCCGTCGTCCGTCCGGCGTCCGTCCGTAAACTTTTGACACTTTCGACTTCTCCTCATGAACCATACACATTAAAGAGCTGAAATTTTGTGTACAAGTACCTTAGCATATGGAGATTCTAATTTGTAACTTTGGTGACCCTGTGACCCCAAATAGGGTCACAGGGGTCACAACTTTAAAAACCTATTTTCATCTTCTTCTCCAGTTCCAGAAGGACTAGAGAGTCAAAAAATATATGTGCAGACTCCTTGGACAATGGAGATTCTAATTTGTAACTTTGGTGACCCTGTGACCCCAAATAGGGTCACAGGGGTCACAACCTTAAAAACCTATTTTCATCTTCTTCTCCAGTTCTAAAAAGACTAGAGAGTTAAAAATGATATGTGCAGACTCCTTGGCCAATGGGGATTCTTATTTGTAACTTTGGTGACCCTGTGACCCCAAATAGGGTCACAGAGGTCACAACTTTAAAAACCTATTTTCATCTTCTTCTCCAGTTCCAGAAGGACTAGAGAGTTAAAAATGATATGTGCAGACTCCTTGGCCAATGGTGATTCTAATTTGTAACTTTGGTGACCCTGTGATCCCAAATAGGGTCACAGGGGTCACAACCTTAAATACCTATTTTCATCTTCTTCTCCAGTTCCAAAAGGAGTAGAGAGTTGAAAGTGATATGTGCAGACTCCTTGGCCAATCGGGATTCTTAATTGTAGATTTCGTGACCCCATGACCCCAAATAGGGTCACAGGGGTCACAACCTTAAAAACCAATTCTCATCTTCTTCTGCAGTTCCAAAAGGTCTAGAGAGTTAATATTGATATGTGCAGACTCCTTGGACAATGGGGATTCTAATTTGTAACTTTGTTGACCCTGTGACCCCAAATAGGGTCACAGGGGTCACAACCTTAAAAAACTATTTTCATCTTCTTCTCAAGTTCCAAAAGGTCTAGAGAGCTGAACTTATATGTGCAGACTCCTTGGCCAATGGGGATTCTAAATTGTAGATTTCGTAACCCCATGACCCCAAATAGGGTCACAGGGGTCACAACCTTAAAAACTTATTTTCATCATCATCAGCTCCTAAAGGTCTATTGAGCTGAAAGACTGCATGTTGACTCCTTGGCCAATTGGGATTCTAAACTGTAGGTTTTGTGACCCCATGACCCCAAATAGGGTCACAGGGGTCACAATCTTAAAAACCTATTTTTCTTCATTAGATGACAGTCTATGGCAAATTTATTTCTCCTTGGATATTTTAGTGTGGACTTCTTTCACTGTCTGATATTGGCGATCTAGAAAGTGTTGAATAATAATACATTTGTTATGTAATTTTTTAAAGGTTTTCTTGCAATAGGTAACATCAGTTTCATTTTTAGCTCATCTGGCCTGTATAAAGCAAACTTGATATGATGCCTGATGAGCTACAGAGCCAATGGCTCTATTTTTAGACTTTCAATACTAGATAAAAGATTTTTAAAAAAATAACATTAGTAACCCCTGGTGTTTATTTAATCAACTTCTTTGAATTTTATTTTTCAGCAATAGCCAACGAAGCTGTGGAGGGACCGTACTATACCCAGCTAGGCAGTGGCCCAGATCTCCCTTCTCTCCGCAAGATGATGGAGGAAAGGTTGGTTCGTTAAGATAATTCTGTTGATAATGTATCTGAAGCCTGACTAGTGCACTCATCTGCCTGTAGCCCAAGTCATCAGTCTTCTGTGGAATTTTAAGAATTTTGCAGAAAAGTTCATTTGAGCTTTGATAATGTTTGTTCTTGAAAATAATTTTGTACTCAAGCCTGTTTCCATTTAGCCATTATATATACAACATGTTTTTTGTGAAAATGATGTTTTTTGTGTGTAATTATTGACACATGTATTTCTTGTTTGACTACAGACTTGGTGTCACGGGAAAAGCAATAAGAATGGAGAAGATTGTGTATTCAGGAAAAGAAGGGAAGAGTACACAGGGATGTCCCATAGCTAAATGGGTATGTATTGATCTTTGATTTCATCACTGAAAACTGGGTGCAACCTTTAATTCCTCCTTTAGAAAAGAGGTTATATTTAAGCTATGTTAAACAGACATTAAGCATTCCAAAAGGCATCAAGAAATTCACATGACATCAAGCAAACCACATGATATCAAGTAATCCACATGACATCAATAGGTCTGCAAGACATCAAGCAAACCACATGACATCAAGCAATTCAAAAGTCATCAAGCAATTCACAGGACATCAAGCAATCCACATCTTTCATGAGCAAAATCAGGTAAAGCCATCATGCACCAAACATCAAGAGACACTGTAAGATAACCATTCTACGCCAACTCATACTAGACCACGCCAGAGCACACCAGAGCAAAGAAGATGATAAAAGAAAACACTTGACAACATCAGACCACACTAGAAACACTAGACCAAACACTCCCTACCATATCATGCCGTAGGACAATAGACCACATCAGACTGTGTCATGTTACACCAGACCGAAACAGACCATGTTGCACCACAACAGATTACACCAGTTTGCAACTGGATACACCACACCATATCTCACTAGATTTTGTCAAATATGGCTCCCAACTACTCCCCTACACTTCATCCACCATACATTGTTATTCCACTCTTTGCAAAACATTTACCACAGAGATGTCATTCGATAATATGAATATGCATAGAGATATCCTAACAATATATAAATTCGATCAATTTCATTTTCATGCTTTAATATGATATATCTGCAAGTAAACAAAATTATGTTAGAAAATCAACTATAATTTGTATAAGGAATGTTCTAAAGTAGCTCACCAACTATCTACTTTACAGATTATTCGACGCTCCGGTCCTGAAGAGAAGTATCTGTGTGTTAGTCGGTATCGCCCCGGCCACTTCTGCGCTAATGCTTTCATCGTCACTAACCTGGTTGCTTGGGAAGGGGTTCCATCAGACATGGCCGACGATCTGTATTCCTATCTCAGGTCTACCGTCACCAAGCTTGGTTTTGAGACAGAAAGACGATGTGGTACCAATGAAAGGTTTGTGTGAACTTTGTTAGATTCATGAATCCAGTGTTTGAAATGAGCATCTGCCCATAGGCAAAAAGCTGACATTTACTAACAAAAGCAAATTCTTTCAAATATCTTCAGGTCCTTACAGAATCATGTTTTTTTAACGTTTAATTGTTTCTCATCTTTGTCTAATCTCAGTACAAAACACTTTGTTTTTATTCTATTCAAATTGAAGTTGGACTTGAATGAATTATACCATTGCTATCACTTGTTCCAATAAATGTACTGTTCAGTGTTGAAGGGAGATAACTCTTTAGTAATTTGACAGTAGATGACCACAAGCAACTTTTGTAAATTTTGTTTGAGACATAATTTCATATCTTGTTTACAGAAAGACGTGTGCGTGTCAGGGCGTTGACTTGATAAGACGAGGAGCCTCATTTTCATTTGGTTGTTCTTGGAGCATGTACTTCAATGGGTGTAAATATGCACGAAGTCGAGATGCAAAGAAGTTCAAATTGAAGGACACATCAAAGGTATGTAGCTGTGAACATAAAAGTAAAATCTAAAAAACAAAAATGACCATTCTCACCAGTTTTGAGAAAACTTATTCATCTTTCCCAGGATTTTTACTATTAAAATCAGGTAAATACATTTCTTGTGATATGGATGATGTAATATTTATAAAAATATGTGTGTAAAAAATTATATGTTATTTTTTTCCAGGAGCCAGAACTGGAATCAAAGCTCCAGGAGTTAGCCACAACGGTCGGCCCTCTCTACCAAACTTTGGCGCCAGATGCTCACAGGAACCAGGTGACTAACTAACAATTGTTTGAAAGATTTTAATCTTTTTATTCCTTAAACTTTTTAACACTAAAATATTAGAAGCCAGGGAGTGCAAACTCAAAATACACAACTGAAATCTTATGCAATCAGGATTACATGGATGATTTTATTGAACTTTGAAAACTTTCTTATGTGTTAATGTTTTTGAACTTATTATTTTTCTTGATAAGTTACTTTGGGATATTTACATCCTCCCTTTGTGTTTCAAAATTTCAATTTTGAATAAAAGACAAATATCCTCAAACTCTTGAAGACACATGACTGACATGTCTATTTCTTCTCCAGTTAGATAAACCAATTACTGTATCATATTAACACACGCACCCTCGACAATAATCAACCCCTTATCATTTTAACTAAGAAAAACCCAATAAGTTTCCCCTTTACATAACTTACCCTGTGTGATAAACCAATGCAGAAACTATGTACGTTATTAAATATCAAATCAAGATGGCAGAGGTTGTAATCTTTCTATAGTGTTTGGCTTAGGTATAATGAAATTTTATTCATTTCATTGAACTCATAGTCAGTCATTTTTATTTCTTTTGAATGTTCAAGGTACCTTAGGTGTTCTATGCATCAAATAGAGTCTTTCAAACTCGATTCATAATTATATCATGAAATCTGATTGATTTGAAATTTCATACGCACATTCATTTTATAATGACTGCCAAATAAACAAAATGGTATACATGCATGCACTATCACTGTATATTTCTTCGAAATAGAATAACTATTTGTCATACGTCACTCACTTGAATTTGTTTGTATATATTTACACATGTAATTATATTGCAGCGGCCTTAAAATAAGCTCTTTTGAGCTTGTTGTCCAATCCCTTCATGTAATTTTTCATGAATAAATATTTTTTAAAGCAAATAGAGTATTTCCCTCTCTAACAAAATATTTGTTTATTTCAGTGTAACTTTGAGGTTGAGGGTGGTGAGTGTAGACTTGGTCAGAACAAGGACCGCCCCTTCAGTGGGGTGACGGCGTGTGTGGACTTCTGTGCCCATGCTCACAAAGATCTTCACAACATGAACAACGGTAGCACTGTGGTACGTATGAGAGGTTCATGCTTAACCCTTTATATACTGAAAAATATTTGTTAAGTTTATTGTAAATAAATTTAAAAAATATTAAAATAATAGAAAAAATATCATTTTTTAACAAGATGCTTAAAAAACAGCAATTTAAAAAAAATTTTACTCTTTTATTTTAATCTATAAATTTCATTTTATTTACATCCTCTCATACAAAATGAAGCGCTTCAGAGTATACAGAAGTTATTATTTTCCTCTATATGTTTATTAGTTTTAGAACAAAGTTTTTCTTTTGGATTATATTTGCCAGCAGTAAATAAAGAGTTAACCTCTAAATACATAAATGCTGGTATGGAAAAAGATTGTTCAGTTGGTTGTATCCTGGTAACTTTGGTTCAGAGTCTGGAACTTTTTGAGGTCTTGACTTTTAGAATACCATTATTAACTTTTAATCTGACTTCTTAATACTTTATTCATGAAAAATAAACATCTGCCTTCTGATATTTGCAACTGATTTGTCTATTTCAGTCCCTTTATATTAACAACTCATGAATAAACAATATGCCTTACTCAGCAAAACAAAATATATGAAGAGAATTTCTTTCAATGAAGTGAGCAATATTTCTAAATTAATGTCCAAACTATATTGCTACACTAGAATAACTGTTAACTAGAAAATCCACTTCATTCATCCAATAGCTTAAAAATCTTTATTGTTTTCAGGTTGTGACCTTGACGAAGCACCGAGGGTTTGAGAAGCCAGATGACGAACAGCTTCATGTTCTGCCTCTCTACGTCTTGGACAGAACCGATGAGTTCGGCAGCGAGGAGGGACAGAGAGAGAAGATCAGGAACGGTTCCCTCGAGGTTCTTGCCAACTACCCCTTGGAAGCCAGGATGAGGGCACAACCTTTGACCCCTAAGAAACGTGTCAAAGGGGGCAAGAAGGAAAGTCCGGGAGCAAAGAAGAAACGAGAAGCGGCAGAGTTGATCGCTCAAGCCCAACAGGCCGCCATCAACAATCCACAAATTGGCTCGTCGCCTGTGAAGGAACAGAAAGCTATGTTTGAGAACCTGATGAAACAGGAAAATAACGAGAGTCTTTCATTCGAAGATCTCATGACCCATCAGAATCTGCCAGGATTCAACGAACTTCACCAAAAGTTTTGGGACTATTTCTATGCCAATGGCACCTTTCCTCCTGGCAGTTTTGTGGCAAAATGGGCATCCAATAAGATGTCAGTGATAAAGAATCAAAATATGAACAATGTTAAAATGGAAAATAATAAACTTAATAATCATCATCCAAATCACTCTAATCAGCCACCAAATGGTCCACATCAAAATATGTCACAAAATGGTCAACCAATTGGTCCACATATGAATCAACCGCCAAATGGACAACATCCAAATCAACCACCCAATGGTCCTCATCCCAATCAGCCAATACATGGTCCACATATGAATCAGCATCCAAATGGTCCACATATGAATCAACATCCAAATGGTCCACATATGAATCAGAATCCAAATGGTCCACAACCAAATCAACCACCAAATGGACCCCATATGAATCAGCATCCAAATGGACCCCATATGAATCAGCATCCAAATGGACCCCATATGAATCAGCATCCAAATGGTCCACATATGAATCAGCATCAAAATGGTCCACATATGAACCAGCCCCCAAATGGACAACATCCAAATCAGCCCCAAAACAGCCCACATCCAAATCAGTCACCACATCCATCGAACAGTCAACATCCTCATCAAGTTAACGGTGTGCTTCCAGAGAACAAAGGTCCTAACAAGTTCACCTCACCCTTGGACCTGCTGACTGCTGCAGCCATGATGCAACATGGACCAGGCTCTCATAACCCATCAGCACCATCAACACAGCCAGTGCCTTCCCAGCCTGGTCCAGGATCCATGCCAGGTCCACATTCAGGTCCATTTACTCAACAGAGACCCACATTGGGTCCAAATTCAGGTCCATTCAACCAGCAGGGCCAGGGTCCAATGGGTCTGTTTCCTCAACAAGGACCCCCTTCAGGATCCTTTCCTCCAGCTCAGGACAAACCACATCCGTCTGAACATCAAGCTATGCAAGCATCATCTCAACCAAACCCCAGTGAGACACATTCCAAAGATGGACAGACTTTTACAAATCCACAGGGATTATTCAATAGGGCAGCCTGCAATGTGGCAGGAAACTTCATGTGCAATGGACTGGATAAGACAAACTGTGATTCTCGGCAACAGAACGAGGCCGAACCAACGGAGAGCTTGATTGATCCGACTGTCGTTAAGTGTGAGTGGCAATACAACGAGGAAATGTTCTCGGATCCGACAATAGGTGGCGTTGCAATAGCACTCGGCCACGGTGCCGTGTTGTTCGAGGTTGCTAAGCGAGAGCTTCATGCCACAACAGCGCTCAAAAATCCAAATCGTTACCAACCCACTAGGATAAGCTTAGTTTTCTATCAGCATAAAAATCTCAACTACCGGCATCACGGTTGGTACGAAAATGAACGGAAGATGGAAACGCTGCGACAAAAGAAATTAGAGAAAATGAAGGCCGAAAGTGAAAACGAATTAGAAACGCCTATAAGTCAGACAAATGGTGAACCTAAAACGATGAAGAAGAAGAAGAAGAAAGAGGTTGACTTTAGTAAGACATCGGCAGCACAGTATAAGTATATGTGGGAGGCACCAGTGAGACATGGCATTTCTTTGACAACCGATTCCATCATTACAAGATGGATAGACCCCCAGCCAATGGTCACAGGACCCTACCAGCGATGGGTTTGAAACGTCAGAGTTGGTTTTTGTACTTATTGTTAAGCATAGTTGTTAAAGAGTATTATTATTTTAATGTTATTGAATGCACTACTAATAGCATACAGTTGTTAATGAGTATTTTGAAAATTGTCATGTCAATGAATGCATTTTTAAATCAATTCAAGTTAAATTTACTGCAAACAAAATTATGTTAAAAATTTAAATGTTTTTCTTTTAAACTTTTAATTTTGTTATGTAATTGAAATTAATTGTTCATCTTGATTTTTTTTGTCAGTGCTATTGAAATCTTTACAATTTGATTCCAAATTCTTGTTTATGAAAAACATTTATCAAGGAATGTGTTGACAGTGAGTGATGTTTTGAGTGCTTCGAACAAGAAAGGTAGCTTTTCTTTTACCTCTATCTGATAGGCATAAGGGAAGATATTCTTGTTGTAATATCGTTTCAACTTTTGTTGAAAATGATTATTTACATAAGTTGTTTTCTTTTTTCAATTATTGTAATGTTTTTTATTTGTAATGAGAGAGAATGTGCTTTTGTGGTTGAATCTATTTCAAGAATGTTTTTAAAACAATATTTTTTGTTTTAATATTTTCAAGAAATTTACATTGATTTTATGAATTTACAATTATTTTAAAAATATGCTAATTCAGTTTTAAAATGTTCTACCATCTATTTTTATTTTGTTGCTGGTTTTTATCAAAAATGTTGAATTAATGCTTGATTTAGATCCAATCACTGAATGTTTGCTTGTGTACATCAATTAAATTATACGATTATAGATAGCATAATTTAAAAAACTGAGAAACACTCAGTGTAAATAAACTCAGGGTTTTAAATATATTGTACAGCGCATTGAGTGGAGATATCTCGTGGCTTTCATCATAAATACACATTTTACCCGTAACATACTTTTATCATGGAAAAGCAGAACTTCAATAAAACCCATGTTTCTTTGGTATCAGAAAAGCGCTAAACTTTTGTTAACTTGGTCAAAAGACTTTGCCAAGGATATGTTTAAATGTAAATCTATGAGAAATATTGAATCTTTGAAACAAATTAAGAGCCGTTTATATTTCTTAGCACATCGAGGTCTATACATATAAAAAAAAAATTCTGTTGATATATTTCCAAGGTTTATTTCAAAGTGTTCATTTGTCATCTGATATATTTTGGTGAGGTAATTTCGACTTTAAAAGCACAATTATGACAAATTGCTAAGGTAAACCTCTATTACATTTTGTATATTAAAGAATTGACTTCAAAATTTATTAAGTTTGAGGTATTAAATTAAAAACCGCTGTGCATACTGTAAATCTGCATATTAACTGAATTTGTCTTAGTGTTCAGCAAATCAGGTACACACAAAGCAAATGCCATTTATTTATTAAGAGTAAAACTGTCTTTATGATGAAATCCAAAGTAAATATTCTCAACTTATTGTCTCTTTGAAGACAATGCCTAAATCCATTGTCGTACTGTATGTCTTTATTGTATTATACATATATATAAATATATATATGCTTCAGTATGTATGATTGTATATACTTATCATGTACATTAATTCTCATTGTAAAATATAACAAATTATCATTAATTAACTTTTGATTAGTGATTTCTTACTTGGATATATTAGAATGTGTTTATGGAAATAATTGTACAGATAGCTATTTTGAATATATGTAGTCAATGGCAACATGTAAGAATTTGTCCTTAGGACATCGGATCTAACTTTTACCTTTGTTAAGTTGTTGTTTTTGAAATGTTATTTTCTTTTTGTTCAAGATTGAAATTTCTGTTTAAATGTCAGGATGTGTTTTATAGTTTGAAATAATCAATTACATGAGGGAAAAAATTATGATATTTGCATAATGGCAAAAATATGACTGAGAATACATAATAATTATTGTCATTAACATCTTCCAATGAGAGTTTATCAATAGGCAGCATAACCTATATATATATATTGCATTTGTTCATCAGTTCAACAATAAGAGCGAATCATCTTGTTAATCATAAAAGGTGCTACTTCAAAAAGTCCAATAGTTTCTTAACAGGGAGATGATGGAGATTTTATGAGTGCTTCAGCATCTTTGTTCATAACCATTGCTTTGTTAAAAACACTGTTACTGATAATGTTATTTACAACTGATAATAATCCAAAATAGTCTTGTGCAAACAAATTTCATAATATCATATTTATATGATGAAAGGATGTATTGATTTTTCCAAGACAACTTAAATAAACTTAAAGTGAAATTATTCAACAATTCATATAGGATAAAATGAACAATGCTATAATAATCATAAGGCAACATTTCAGTGGTTCACGTAGTTGACAACTGATAAAAATCTGAAATGATTTGATGCAACATTCATAATATCATGTTCATATGTTGAAAGGATGTAATGGAAGATTCATTTCCAACGACAACTGAAATGTATTTAATATATCGCATGTTGCATTTAGTTTAAAAGAACAATGCTATAATAAACATACTGCCACCTTAACCAACTTTGGTGTATTTCCCTCCATCAATATACTGCCAGATGATTCATTACTGTATCAAACATTGCCATTAGATCTTTGTAGTTTGAATAAGTGGTCTTTCATAGTCCATATCACCTTTAGATACTTTTATATACAACAGTAGAATGTCTAGTTCCTTATCAAGAAATCAGCGTGCACTGAACTGTGGTATGTTTCAACCTGTCGCCTTGATTGACAGGCAGCATAAACAATCAGGGAACTTGCAACTGAACTTGTATACTTTACTTAGTCTATTTATTAACTTGTACATCTCCCTATATGGTGGTGTAATTTATTACCATGTAGATTTCTACATTTTGTATTCCCAACGGGTATATTGTATTGATATTTAAAAGAGACAATATTGATATGGTATATTGTATTAATGCAAAATATCATGAATTTTGAATATTATTTTTGAAATGATATTTGAGATTTATGTGAGGTGTATTTGCTTTTGTCTGCCTAAAGTATTGATCTTGTTAATGAATTATTGACTATTGTGATTTTAAGTCTTTTTTTTTTGGGTGTAAATTCCTAGTAGTGACATGTGATATTCCACACATGAAATGTACATGAGAATTGTGTAGTGTCAGTAGGTTAAACATGGCCTGTAGAAGCAACACCTGCAAAGCACATGCAATGTACATGACATGTATGTGTGCAATTGCATACACCATGAAAGTGCATTTGTCATGCAATGCATGGGCTATGTAGGTATCATGTACATACAATGTACATGACATGCACATACAATGTATGTGATATATGTGCAATGTACATTGTATAAACATGCCAGATATGTGCTATGTAAGTGTGATGTACATGCAATGTGCGTGTGTCAATGTCGTCATCTAATAGTTAATGAGAATAAATCTGTATTTATGCTGCCTCTAAATCGTCTTTGTTTTTCTTATATTTATGTCAAGAGTCTTAAAACCAATGCATTTTCAATAACTGCTGGAGATAAAGAAACCAAACTGAAACAGAACATCCTTGTCACTCACTTCTGTCAGTCTGAATGGTCATTAGAAGGTTATGGAAGGGGATGTGTGCCAAAAATGAAATCATGTACACTCGTAACTCGCAAGATGTAACATGTCGTTCTCAACCATGCAATTCTCGAAAAGACAAATCCAAGCGTGCAAAACTAACATTTCAATCCTGTAAAACTCAACTTGCTGTTCTCAACTTTACAAAGTTGAAATGTAATTCAAGAAATGTCAAAAGACAAAACCCGATTTTCTATTTTGAATAAGAGTAATATTCACAATAAGCAATGCTATAAGTTACGTTTCACATATGGAAAATGGAAAATGGAAAATCAAGAGTTGTAAAATCAGCCTTTTAAAACAGACTTTTGCATTTCGAGTTTTACACGATTGCAATGTACATGATTTCGCATTGACGGGGGATGTGTGCCAAAAATGATATGCTATGCTTGATTCGTTAAAGCAAACATTTGACCGGCGCGCGCTGATTCTGCAACAGGCACGAAAAAGGAACAAGTTTACTTTATGTAAGCGGCTGACCTGGCTAACCTAAACAAATACATAAATGAGAGAATAACAGGCCAATTAATATTTAATGTTAATCGTCATTCCAGATATTGCTAGCTTGACCATTGTTGAATTTTATATAAAATGAACATCAAAAATTAAACAAAAATATTCAACTTAAATGACAGTAAATGTATGACTGCATTGAATATTCTTATCAACGATAAATTTTAGTGATTATTCGAAATTGAAGCGATAACTATGTATAATTGGGTATATATGTAAAATACCTTTGAACTTTTATGCCATACAAGTAGCAATGAATGCAATACTCTTCCTACCTCACCGATTTTGACATATATTTATTTTGTAAACCACTTTAAGTAAGAGTAAAAATGTTCAAAAATGCATACATTTTCATCATTGCGATATTAGGCCTATATACCAAAATAGATTTAGGATTTAGTTTCGTGAAAGTTTATTCAGTTTTAAGTTACATTCACTTAAATGTACTTCACCTGATTTGGTAAAGTTTACAAATTACGTGGTTGTGCTTCTCACTTTCAAATATAAAAACAAGAGCAAGTCATCATAAAATCTAATTTTTTATTCATTTGATATTCAACTTGATATATAAGTACCAGTATAGCACTCTCTCCCCACATAATGAAGTCATGAAATGTTGATACAACCTCTGTTCTAACTAGCCGAAATCCGTGGGTTCTGGCAGTTTCCCCCGGCGCAAAATAATTCGCTGATTGCGCAAATAATAAATATAACTTTGATTTTCTCCAATCAGGCATCTCCCATTTTATCCCACAAAGTCGGCATAAAAGAACAGAGGCTGTATTGATATTTCATGACTTGATCTGCCTCTTTGGGGATAGAATGCTAAAATAGTGACATACAAATATTACCCTCACAACAATAACCAGATTGTTGGATTACTTTAATCAACAAGTGAGGAACCGAGCAGAGTTCACATAGCCCCGCTTCCAACTTTGTTCAAAGAATTTCAAACAGTAGAATTGATAAACATTGTTTAAAGTTTATGATTGTTTAGTATACAGTTTTAAAGGTACGTCATTGTGTAAGTCTCCTTTGAACTGAAACCACAAAACTATCTTCATTAATAGATTTTACCATTAAAAGGGTACATCTAGGAATAGTGGTTGATCTTTGTTTCAAATTTTAGGTAGTGATCATAAAATTCTACGAGATGTGCTGAGGACAAACATATTTTGAGTCACTTTGTTAGTCTTGTTTAAAAAAACACAGAAAAGAAAATTCACATATTGTTTAACTTTCAAAGGGCATAACCAAAATCATGATTGACATGTGTAGAAAATTTGGTGAAGCTGAGATGTATATATCAAAGAAATTTATCATCGAATAACTTTTTTAGTCATATATCCATGGAAACTGCAAAAATAATTGTTTTTAGTCTAACCTCCAAAAGGCGCATCTAGGTATCATGGTTTATAAGTGTATGAAATTTGGTGAAGCTAGTTGGCATAGTTTTTGAGATATGCTACGGAAAATTTTTGTGACGGCCAGACAGAAGATGAACGGAAAGAATGAACGCTATATATACTCCCGCTTATGCTTAAAACGTACATTGGTCAGTTATTCTGTCATTTGGGTATTTGTTTCGGTTAGCCAGGTCAGCCGCTTACATAAAGTAAACTTGTTCCTTTTTCGTGCCTGTTGCAGAATCAGCGCGCGCCGGTCAAATGTTTGCTTTAACGAATCAAGCATAGCATATCATTTTTGGCACACATCCCCCGTCAATGCGAAATCATGTACATTGCAATCGTGTAAAACTCGAAATGCAAAAGTCTGTTTTGAAAAGCTGATTTTACAACTCTTGATTTTCCATTTTCCATTTTCCATATGTGAAACGTAACTTATAGCATTGCTTATTGTGAATATTACTCTTATTCAAAATAGAAAATCGGGTTTTGTCTTTTGACATTTCTTGAATTACATTTCAACTTTGTAAAGTTGAGAACAGCAAGTTGAGTTTTACAGGATTGAAATGTTAGTTTTGCACGCTTGGACTTGTCTTTTCGAGAATTGCATGGTTGAGAACGACATGTTACATCTTGCGAGTTACGAGTGTACATGATTTCATTTTTGGCACACATCCCCTTCCATAGAAGGTAGGGGTGAAAGATAGCACAGTGGTTAGCATGTTCGGCTTCTGATGAAGAGGTCTGTTGTTTGAATCCTGCAAGGGGCTTGGCACTTGTCTGCAGTAGAGAACTCTTCTACATGCAGAAAGGTTTAAGTGCAATGCTACACTGAATTTCAGCGCAGTACCACCCAGTCGAAGTTCTCAGGTTTCACCGCAATACTTAGCCACAATGATGTTACAGGCTTTCCCCCTGCAGTAATACTAGCAGCTCTGATAAAAGTGAAATACTCTTATAAGCTACATTAAAACCAAGATTACCTCACCTCATTAAAAAGTAAGACATTATTTATGAAACTTAATAGCAGCCCCGTCTAAGGACGGGGCTGCTTTCAGTATTTGTGAAGTTTCCGCCGCCGCAGCGCTCATACTAATTGCTACAACTTTTTTCTACTAAGCTTTCCAGAACTTGTATTCATAACTTACTGCTAATACCTCGGGGGAACGATTTTGACATGTTCACTTTCAAGCTCAAAGGTCAAGGTCACGAGCTATAAAATCACTAAAAAATTCCTTGTAAACGCGATAACTTGAAAAGTTTTTGTGCTATGAAGCTCTAACTGGTTATGTATCATCCTTGGAAGAGTAAAAAAATTTGAAAAGGTTTTTGCTACAATCTGTCCAAGGTCAAGGTCACAGCAAGGTCACTACTTTAGCATGGTTTTGCGAAAATGCTTTATTTTAACAATGAACACTTTTAATCAATAGATGATTGTTATACTCAATGAAAAGTGTTCATTGATTGTGTAACCTTGAAGGTCAAAGGTCAAGGTCATGAGATTTGTGTTATTGCAATATGCAACTAATTTGTATATAACTTAATCCCATTAAGCTTTTCAGTACTCATGAACATGTATAAGTGTCTACACCTCTGGGGAATTACAATGACATGTTCACTTTCAAGGTCAAAGGTCAAGGTCACAGCAAAGTCAACATATATTGAGAAAATGGATTATTTTAACTTTTAACTCTTTAATTCGTTACATGTATGTTATATTCAATGAAATGTATTCATTGATTGCGTGACCTTAAGTGTCAAAAGTCAAGATCACAAGAAAATGCCCAATATGCTGAGGCTTGTAGAAGGCGGAACAGGGTAAGGCGAAACCCCAAGTTTCGGGGCTGCTCTGCTTTTGCGGTGTCCCGCAAACGCTAATCTAGTTAGTTTCCTGCTTTATGACATTTGACATTATAAAAGAGTTTATTTCTGTACGTTGTTGCATTATTAGAGTCGCATGCTTTCTGCTAGATGACGTCAGAAGAGTTGATTTCAGTAAGAACTTGGTCACCCAATGAAAGGCTGATCTAAATGTATCAATCTGTAAGACATTGGTTCAGAAACAATTCTATTAAAAGAATTATAACCATATATGTTTTGATTTTCTCTAAACGTTTAAACTGTACGCTGAAGTCTTGTGTACAGAAAACTTGGAATGTGGGGTGCAGTATTAATGATTGGTTTTACCTCGGAAAACATTTTTTTTATAACTTTAATCATTTTTGATCACGTACGTACAATTTCAAACTTGCTTGATGATATAATATACTTTAAGCAATACAAAAATATTGGCAACGTGGTACTTAACACAAAATGAATTCTTATGAGAAGTATACATAAACTCGAAGACAAGCAGTTTTATGGATGATCAACATCTTTATGGATGATCAACATCTTTATTGTAGACAATACAGCGATATTTTGGAATCGATTTTTAGCTCACCTTTACAAAGTAAGTGTGAGCTTATGTCATGGCGCTTCGTCCGTCGTCCGTCTGTCCGTCCGTCCGTCCGTCCGTCCGTCCGTAAACTTTCACGAAAAAGACTACTCCTCCTAAAGGAATTCAGATATCATTCTGAAATTGTAGTATGTTATACCCATGGTGATTCCCCACAGAAAAGTAGACGTTTCAGTTTTGAGAATCCAAGATGGCCGCCATGACAGCCATATTGAATTTTCAATTAGATTTCATGAAAAAGACTACTCCTTCTAAACGAAAACAGATATCATTCTGAAATTGTATTATGTTATACCCATGGTGATTCCTCACAGAAAGGTAGACGTTTCAGTTTTGAGAATCCAAGATGGCCGCCATGACAGCCATATTGAATTTTCAATTAGATTTCATGAAAAAGACTATTTCTCCTAAACTAATCTAGATATCATTTTTGTATTGTAGTATGTTATACCTATAGTGATTCCGCACAGAAAGGTAGACGTTTCAGTTTTGAGAATCCAAGATGGCCGCAATAGCAGCCATATTGACTTTTCAGCTGCAGATGACACATCATTATTATTAAATTTTAAGCTTTCATCAAGTGATCACTGGCACCATATAAATTTTCTAATTTGAACTTACTAATCATAATATTATCTTAAATATGGAATATTTAAGATTGTCGTGCAAGTTGTTCTATATTTTTAAGTGTTTCTAAAAAAAATTAAGATGAAAGACAAACATACTTGATTAATTTGTTTAAAATCTTTATGGCAACCAGCTGCAAAAACCAAATCACATTAAACATGTTAAATTTTAAACAATGGTATCTCCCTTATATTCCTTTAAATACCACACATAAGGGGTCAACCAGAGTTCAGATATTCCACTATGCTGTCTAATACACATCCCAAGGCAGGCTGCTAGCATCACAGTGTCAGCTGCTAGTCTGTTGCATAATCAACCTGACCCAATTGATATGGTAGAGCATTATGCTATATGGCCATGGCCCATGTGTATGCAATAAAAGTTATGGACTTGTATTCTCATGACAGTGATATGTTCTTTCTAAGAATAACAACTTACACAAAACTTGTCTACAATAAGCTTTGTGTTTAGCAATCTACATGATAAGTTGATGTGGAATAAATATGCAGATGAAAATCGAAAAGGGTTTAGTAAGAAAAGTAAGGAAATTTGATTTGTCATATCTCTCTGTTGATTTGACAATGCAAAAATGTTTACCATTATAGTACTGTATGAGTGTTAAATAAATTGATACTTTAATGAAAGACATTTCATGGTCACTTGACATGTAAATATTATGTGAACAAAATAAACGTGTCTTATGCATTGCTGTGTTTATGACTTTCCTCTCAATCAGTCATTCATTTTCCTTGAAAAATCTGTACTTTTGGGATTCTCAATATCCCATGCAGCATAACCATCAGTGAAAGAATCTTGAAATCATATTAATGATTCACTACAAAACAAATGTAAGTGGCCACCATCCTGTAAGTAATGAATGACATTTAAATGGATACACCTAAACCAATCAAGATATCATAATGAAATTAATACGGATGCCCACATAAAAGTAGCATTTTGAAGATTAAAAAGTACAAGATGGTCACCAATTCAGCCATAGATATACAAAAAAGTTATACAAAAACCTACTGCTTGTTAACTTATCATGATTATATCATTCGTGTATTAATGTTTGTTCAAGCTCTAGTCGTTTCCAAAAGAAGACTTGTATTTTAAAAGATAAAAAAATCATGATTGCAGCCATAATCAATTATATAAAAGATGGTTACATGTATAATTAAACAATTTTACCACATCATTCATTTTAAGGTGAGCTTCTGTACCCTCGGTACTTTTGTTTTACTGTTGTGAATCATGAATGAAAAGGGTAGAAGAATTGTATCGAAATGTCACTTTTGTCTACAATAAAGAAGTTAATCCACACTTATCGTCTTCCTAAATATTAGCCAAGATACATAGCCCCGCGACAGCTGATGTAGTGCAAACGATAGAGAGAACGTAATCAAGCTAAGTTATCTCAGCTACCTAAATATATAAAACCTGATGGGTTATAATGATCTACAAGAGAAAGGCAAAGAAACGACTGTCACTTGTCTGAAGAAGGGAGATAACCGAAGGGTGTATGAATACAGTGCGTCTGTAGGTGAGTTCACCCAACCAAGTCAACAATGGTGTAAAAATAAATCCTATTTTATAAAGTAACTTCCATGATGTTCATGTCACTCCGTCCTCACAATCGGCAAATCAAAAGCTTGTATCGACAATGTTAAACTTATATTCAACCTGAAACTTCGTTAGGGTTTTGATCAACATGAAGCTTCCATGATAAGGTAAGAATGTTAAATTGTGATATTCTACCCAACAGATATTCTCATAAGTTATAATAAAAACATGATAACTGATAAATTAGTATGTCCGACTCATACATGCGTACTAGTATTTAATGTCATTTATACTGAACGTGTAAAGAGTACTGTACTAGTATATAATGTAGGTCATTTACGACACGCATGATCGAGTCGAGAATATATCTACCCGATAGTTATTCGAGGTGTATCTTTCTATTAACATTGTATCCATGCGCACAAATTCTACTCTAGAAACTTTTTTAGTACTTTAGCGATATTAAAGCAGAGGTTTTCAGAATATGAGATCTTTTGAAGTTTCTAATGACATATACGACCAAACAATATTTAAACTCGTCATACTCAAGCTGTGTAAACAAAACTATTGGTAAACATAGACTGGTTACACAATTACAGTATATGATACTTCCTGGTTTAAAGGGGCAGTAGCACGTTCTTAGGGGGAATACAAGGTGATGTCAGGAAAATAAAAATAAATGGTTCCATTTGAAAGACAATGTATTTTATTTAAAGTGAGCAGTAATAATTTAAATATATAACGTAAAGTTTAGCCATGCGATTCCTTTTTCTTACACAAAATGAATTAAAGGTGTTCACACAAAATGGCCGCCAATGTATTTTATGTGAATCTTCATACCTTGTCCTCTGATTATGGCTGATTGGCTTGTGTAATGACATTTCTGACACTATCAAAATAATACATTAAGCATTAACATACAATAATCAGTGAACATTTTAAAATATAAAATTATCAAAAAACGTGCTACTGCCCCTTTAAAGAAATGATACATTGAAGAAGGCAAGTTAGTAAAAAATCATACACGCAATGTTAGTGGAGTTAGGTCATTTTTATGATCAAGCACACCGATGTTAAATATACTTAATTGAAATACACTCGAAGCACCAGTTTATATGTTCACACTCACGCAATTGGGGTATTCAAAAGACGGTAGACTGAATAAGAGGCGTATGTTTTTGTGAACTTGATATTTGTAGGGATATATAGATATGCTTCATTATCTTATTGGTGGTGACAAAATACAACAATTCCTTTTTTAGGTCAAATCATGTCCGATCGTGTATATTTGATTTAAATAACATATCATTTGACCCCTTAAACTGAATTGTTTCGTTTTTTAAACAAACTGGAATGAAATGATCGAAAAAGAACACGTCTTACTACCACTTCCACATAGTAAATACATCCATTATAACTTAGGCACACACCACAAACTAATAAACTGTAATTAGTAATGGCTGTTGCCGTTTATTGTGTAGCATAACACAACACTACATTCAGAATTAGTAATGGCTGTTGCCGTTTATTGTGCAGCATAACACAACACTACATTTAGAATATAATACATTACATTTACATTATAACACAACACTACCTTCAATTATAGACTACAATCAAATATATGTGTACAAATATGTAATATTTTTTATTATAACATGGAGATTTATTAACAAATATATACACCAGGACTTTGCGCCCTAAAAAAACCCAGACATAAAACCAAACTTACATTTGGCCAAAAACTCTGGAAAAAGCGTCATGTCTAATGAGGTGTACAGTACCCAAACTTATATTTTACTTTTTGAAATTTTGGTAAAGTCTTCTTGCTGCTTTGAAGGACAAGCCTAGAATGACTCACCACCAATTCATATTCCCACACATTGTCAGCACACAGCTGACCTCAGTTAACCTCTTATCTACTATCTGACAATTCTCCACTTGGAATATGTCTTTCCGTGATACATCAAGACAATTCCCAGCTCCACTATGTGCCGCTGGGAATGATATTAATGTTGTTATCTCATTGGATATAAAACAGAGAGTAGAAAACCAAATATCAATCTTTAATAAAATAAGAAATCATTTGTTGTGAAACAACAATTTTTTTGGTTTCATGGAAATAGAAAAATACATTTTTTTAGATAAAGTCTTATTCGATTGGTTGATATTTGTTTACAATGACAACTAAGGACGTAGTTTACTTTTAAGTACAAGCAATCCACGTCATAAAATGTTTAAAAAACCCGAAAGTAGATACTTGAATGTCTACTGTTGTTATTGTAGAGGTTTTAGTCGGATATTGATTTGGCTATAGATTACATCTGACGTCATTACTTAAAATAACTCATGAATATTTCATTGATGAAATATCCCGCAGTAGATTGTGTTATTTCAATGAGTTTCAGTGATATGTCGAAAGAAAAGTGGCTTGTATAAAACGAGAGTCATTATGACATATGGAGTATTTTTAATCACCATTGAAGTTTTGAATATAACGTGTCAGCAATATAAATACATGAGTTTCAGAGTTCCAAATTTTAAAAATTCATTTCTTAAAAAGAATACATTAAATAAAAGAACTCAACTTTCTTAGGTATGTTATACTCTGTTGTTCATTATGAATCAATTTCTTCTCATTCCAATATTAAATCTTTCAAAATACTTTAATTTCCTTTATTTTCTATATTAATATCTATCCAATGTAAAACATAATAGCCTTTACCCTAACGCTTTCTACACCACATAACAGCCACTACTTGAGTTAACCAAGATTTATTTACACACTTTAACGATATTTAAACCTCTTTTCTTCTCTCAATTTTAAGGGGCAGTAGCACGTTTTAGGGGGATAATAAGGTGATGTCAGGAAATGAAAATAAATGGTTCCAATTAAAAGACAATGTATTTAAACTAACAGAAGCAGTAATAAATCAAATATATAATGTAAAGTTCATCCATGCAATGCCTTTTTCCTACACAAAATGAATTAAAGGTGTTCACATAAAAATGTTGCGAATTTTTGTAATATGTTCTCTGAATACGGATGATTGGTTTGTGTAATGAGATTTTGGACACTATCGAAATAATACATTTACCACTATCGTACAATTAACAGTGAAAAATATAAATAAAAAAAGTTAAAAATAAACGTGCTACTATCCCTTTAAAATAAGATGAAATTCTAATTACATATACACTACACCATTTCAAACTCGAGTTTAACTGCTAACATCCCAATTCGTGGCGTCACCCATGTGTAGCCATCTTCCAAGGCAAAGCCTAAAACGCCAGTTTCCGAACTGTCAGTTTTTTGCCTTGCTGCCGACCCTTGAGTTTTCTGTGCTGATATCAGCGCCCCTACAGGCGATTGTTAGCAACCTCCACTTACTTTCTGATTGGACTATTGCTTTTTCTCATATATAGTTAGAGAGCAAGCACAGAAAACTCAAGGATACGCAGCAAGGCATAAAACTGACAGTTCGGAAACTGGCGTTTTATGCTTTGCGTAGGAAGATAGACAGTAGTTGGGTTTATTACTCTCCCGTTGAAGATATCGCTGTTTAATAAATCTACAATGTTATTACACATTGTGTAATAACATCGCGCGCTGACCGAATGACGTGACGTAATGATGACGTCACAATTGTTAAGTATGACGTCATAATGTCAGCGGGCGGGCCGCGACAGTCATGTTTGCGACTTTCTTTGTTTTTTTACGATGTTATTAAGCAAATAATAAATAAAATACTAAACTGGGTCCCGTTTCATAACATTTTTATGAAACTCGTGAATGGTATAGGTATTTAACTCGCTTTCGCTCGTGAAATACCAACCCATTCACTCGTTTCATAAATATTTTATGAAACGGGACGTCGTTTAGTATTCTCTATTTATTCAATATTAGTATAAAAGACATGTACGATTTGAAATGAATCATGTTTAACATGTTTTACATCTGTAGTTGTTTGCTAAGAGTTTAAGATAATTTGATTGCTATTTATTGTGGTTTGATTGACTTAAGTCTAACAATACATAAAGGAACTACATTTATATGAAGATATTTTGAGAATCTTTAGGATAGGGCTGTTTCTCTTCTGTTTGATATATCAAAGTCGTCAATGCATTTAGAAATATCTTTAAAGGGGCAGTATATAAGCACGTTTTCAGGGGGAATATAAGGTGATGTTAGGAAAATGAAAAATTAATGTTTTGAATTGAAAGACAATATATTTAAACTAAATAGAACAGAAATAATTTAAATTGTAATGTAAAGTTTAGCAATGCAATTCCTTTTTCTTTCACAAAATGAATTCAAGGTGTTCACATAAAATGGCCGCCCATTGATTCTAGGTGAATCTTCATACTTTGTCTTCCGACTATGGATAAACGGTTTGTGTTAAGAGATTTTTGACACTATTGAAATGATACATTTAGCATTAACGTACAATTATCAGTGAAAATTTAAAATATAAAATTATGAAAAAATGTGCTACTGCCCCTTTAAATACCACATATAATATGCGTCGAGTCGCTACATGTCAATGTTGCTTTAACAATGTTTTGTAGAAAGAGAAAGGACTTTGATCATCGACTAAAGGTTTCATATTTCAGCCAAGAAGCGTATCAAAGCAACATTGCAAACATTTCACTGCTTTTAATGTGGGCTACTGTTATCTTAAAATATCATTACGTGACCAGGCGTTATTAATAAAGTACTCACAAGCTCGGATAGGTAGTTACGGAAGAACTTTCTAGAAGTTCGATCAAAAGTGCAATCGCACGATTGATATTTTCATTAGTCAATACTGTAATGAAAAAAGTGGAAAACCGGTTAGTTTCACAAGTCAATTACGTATTTTGTCTATATAAACGTAAAAGGGTATATAAACGTAAATAAAGGTAGACAAGTATTGACCATTGTAAACCTTTCCTCAGAGCCATCCACAAGTAAGTGAGAGATGTTTTAATGTCATATTGTACTACATTGCCATATCTATAAGACGTCTGTAAGTTCAATATTACTGAGCATTTCACTCTTAGAATTGTAGAGTAGAAGTTGAATACAACACCTGTAATCTAAACAAGGTATTGATGTATTTGCAAAGTGAAATTATGAATAATGATAGATATATTTATTGAACACCTGATGAATTAATAACCATAAAAAGTCTACTGGACTAAATGAATTAGGGATATTTCAAATTTTGTGATTGCTTTTTTAGCTTTGAGTTAATGATTCAAAGGATACAGATTAATTACAAGTAAAGAATGAATATATAGATACAAACCGTTTGGCAGTCTAACAAAATATCACAGCACAGTATAACAAACAACAATAAAGCTTACACTTTCACAGTCCAGGAATTATTGTCCAGAATATAATTTCACTGTAAAATCCAACAGCCGACATTGTTAGAATGTTCTATTATATGGGCCGACATGGCTAAACACCCGACATGGGAAAACACTTCCAAAGTCACTTTGTGGTCATTTGTGTTAATAACTTAGAATTTAGGCTATCTTAAGATGTTTGAAGGCTTGTAGTGAATTGTGTTATGTAAGAGTAAGCTGGCTAGGGACATTCATTAAAGGTATAGTGTAAGCTGGTTAAATTGAAGGTGTCGGACTCGGACGCCTAAAACCTAAATTTCGGATGTACCGGGAAGCATAATTTTCAGTGGGAGAGAAAGTACCGTATAGCCTAATCCTAGACCTTGCTTATCAAAACAGCGGGAGTAATTAAGCCATTAACTGAGTTGATGCATTTTACTAAGAAAACATGTTTTTTTCAATTGAGAAAAAAAATTTATTCAACAAGGGAAAATTTGAGAAAAAGTATTTTATTGAGAAAAAATGTTTTGGAATTGAGAAGATGTATAGTAAATCATTTGACATGGTCTTGAAAACAGTCTTGATACAAAAAGTTGAGAAAAAGGACACACAAGGGGAACTGATAACATTCAAATCTTTACTGACGATTCTAAAGATGACAAATGATGAGTAGGCTCTGGGATAGCCTTCACTCACACAGGTGATGAAGATATATCACTTAAACTACCAGACAAAACCTATATTCTCACAGCCGAAATTGTAGCTATTCGACAAGCACTCACTATCAGTCTACAAAAACATAAATATATATAAAGCTATATTTACAGATTCACTCAGCTCACTGCAAGCTATACAAAACACTCAAAAAATTTATTTACAATTTATAAATTCTTCCCCCCCCCCAACTCTATTCCAAATTCCAAATTAATTAAATTATTATTTTTTATCACTTTAGAACTTTTATTAACTATACTTGGGTGTCTATGAAGCACGATCTAAGGAACAACAACATCGGAAACATCACCTACACCGACCACGTCTCCGAACTTCTAAAGTTGTTTTGAACAACAGTAGCATTGTATATTCATAAATATTTTGTATATAATTTTGTAAACAAGATGTGTTACATAAAAAGATAATAGTGATATGAATATATTAAAAATAACTGTGTGACAGAAATCTGAATTAAAGATTGAGACATGAGAAATGTTTGATTGAACAACTGTGCACATAATCCTATCTGACTTGTTATTTGTTAGAGTTGTTTATTGGGTGCACTCAGCCGTTACAAAGGTGACCATGTACTCGGACGCCTACGCTCATCGACGCTTGTCGAGTAGCCAATTTAGGCGTCGCGGACCATAACCAAATTGAATGCTTTGGCTGTAATTGAGTTTAGTACAAGCTACATGTAAAAGGTAAAATATGTACTGAATGTGTGTATGGGAATGTATGAAATATAGTAAATGCAAGTGGATGGTAATTAAAAATGATAAATATATGATATACATGATACTCATAAAACTATCTATAAATTAAAAAAAATTCCATATATCCCTTATTTTTGTTTGTTTAGTATATAGTACTCCTAACTTAGTGTTACAAGTATATATATGTTGGCAATCTCATAAAGACAATATACGTATAACATTGTAACTGTAACCACTCGTTTCACACCCGCACTAGAATATATACACAGGAACCTGATATCGTAAATAAAATGTAGGTAAAACGTAGATAAGAAAGACCCTATACCTGATATCGTAAATAAAATGTAGGTAAAACGTAGATAGGAAAGACCCTATCCCTCTATGTAATAGGGGTAGGGTCTTTCTTATCTACGTTTTACCTACATTTTATTTACGATATCAGGTTCCTGTGGAAATTTGCATTGTAATAGAATGGTGTGAGAAGCATGCAGAGAGACACTTTATCTTATTCGTGCGTCATAATTGCAATACGTTTCTCCTTATTTCAGTTTTGAGCTAAAACTTGGATAAAAATAACGAAAATGGAGAAAACAGAGCCTGTTATGGCAGAAACAAGGTATGTATTTTCTGAAATATTAATTTAGAGATGTCATCAAGCCTACTATCAAGGCATCAAGGCACGAATTATCAAACATCAATTACATTGATTTAAACATAGTTTGCCTAAACATATTAAAAATGTGGACCGTCGCGACGTACATTTTGATCATTTTTGTCATTTCAAACATACCTATGATTCATATGATACTTGAACGCCTAATATTGGGATGGTACGTAACTTCCGGTATAAACCAGCATTATCTCCCCTTGCAGACCAGACGACCAAGTTGACTGTCTGAATCCTGTGTGGAACAGACTACTTGAAGAAGACAACGAATACAATTTCTTCCATGCCCGACGTGGTCGTGCTCTTATCATCAACAACATCAGCTTTAGAACCGGTTCAAACTCGCACAGAACTGGCGGACGCCATGACACATCAAGCCTTTTCGACATTCTGTCGTCACTCGACTTCGACGTTCAGACATGCGCAGATGTAACTGCGAGTGAAATGTTGGATAAAATAAGATCAGGTAAATACATTGTCAAGACATATACGTTTAATAGGTAATACTATTCAAATTTATTGGAAATTAATAAATTTGGGGACCCGTTTGTGCATTGTTTACTCATTAGTAAAGCGGGTACCTTTAACAATAGTTGAACTATTTAGTCTGTTCTCATACATAAGAAATCGATAAAGGATTATTTCAAACTTGGAACATAAATTTTGTTACATGATATCCTAAATAATCTGTAAATGATTCAACAACGACATATAGAAGTGAACGTAGATATCCATCAAACCATATAATACAGCTTATATTAGTTTAGGTTGCAGAAATTGTAAACTCGAAGTCAAATGATTCACGTTCAAAACGATGCAGTTTTGTCTTTAGTGACTTTATTGCTTGATATCACTGGTAATAAAAAGCTTGATAGACATTTTCCTGAAAAATAATATTAAAGATTTCAAAAATATCCATAATAAATCAATTTTTTTTTAAACGTTGTTAGACCAGTAGCTGCAGGTATGCATATGTGTATGAAGAGAATTTAAAACAAAGAATTTCCCTTTGAGGTGCCAATGATGGATACCACTTGAATGTTCTTTAAATTCTTTTGAGAAGTGTACACATTGCGTGAAAAAAACTGTTGACCATCTGCCTTGGTTCATGGTAATAGTTACGTGTCTTCAAAATGTGATGTGACGTCATCATGTATATCACAGCGTCATCTAACTTAGATCTACCTCTATACATCCCTCACTGTTGTCTTTACATAGTGCCATCACGGATATATAAAGATCATATACTGAGTACATATAATATAGAGTTATTATTTTTCCTTGGTCATATCAACGCCACGTGTCATCAAAATGTGATGTGACGTCATCAATTATGTTTCAGCGTCATCCAACTTACATCTACCTCTGTACATCCCTCATTGTTGTCTTTACATAGTGACATCACGGATATTTACAGATCACATACTGAGTACATATAATATACAGTTATTATGTTTCCTTGGTCATACCAACGCCACGTGTCATCAAAATGTGATGTGACGTCACCATATGCTTCTGCGTCATCTACCTCTATACATCACTCATTGTTGTTTTTACATAGTGACATCACAAGAGATTTACAGATCACATACTGAGTACATATAATATATTGTTATCATTCTGTCTTTGGTTTTGGTTATGGCCACGTGTCATCAAAATGTGATGTGATGTCACCATATGTCACAGTGTCATCCAACTTACATCTACCTCTTTACATCCCTCATTGTTGTCTTTACATAGTGACATCACAAGATATTTACAGATCACATACTGAGTACATATGAAATATTGTTATCATTTTGCCTTGGTCATATCAACGCCAGGTGTCATCAAAATGTGATGTCATGTCACCATTTATGTCACAGCGTCATCTAACTTACATCTACCTTTTTATATCCCTAACTGTTGTCCTTAGTAACATCACAAGACATTCACATATTGCATCCATAATGCTTGAATTTATAATTTTATCATTCTACCGTTCTTCTTGATAAACGCCCTGTGTCATCAAAATGTGATATGCCGTCACATCTGTTTCAGCGTCATCTAACGTACACTACGACCACGACAACGCCGACTGTTTCCTGTGCGTGGTTCTCTCCCACGGGACTAACAAGATAGACCAGCACGGGGTAGCCCATGACGTCGTGTACGGTGTAGATGGGGTTGAGGTGTACACCCGGGATATCACCAACCTCCTTCGGGACAAGATCTGTCCTCATCTCAGAAATAAACCTCGCATATTCATCTTCCAGGTAAAAGAAAAAGTAGAATCAAATTTATTTTATTGCAAATTCAAACAAAATGGTTTTGGATTAATGGAAAGGCTGAACACTTTAGAGAGTAGATGACATGATGGCCAGAACTAATCTAGTTTTAATATCTTTTTATTTTATGATCAATAAGAAGTAGAATTGGCTTTTTAAACTCCGTTCAGTAATACAAGAATCATACATTATCTACAAACCGGCAGACATATTGTAAAGCTATATATTAGAATGTTAAATGCCAACAGTGATGTTTTCAATTTCATATGAAAAGTGTATTTTTTCAACTCCAAGAATTTAAGAAATATGGTACCCTGAAGGTCACGGAAAAGACAATGATAACTCAATACATGTGTGTAAAAACCATTTTCAAAGACTTATCCAAACAACTAAATTACTTTGAATTACCAGGCATGTCGTGGAGATGACCTTGATGAAGGTCAAGAGGTCAGCGGGGTGAGGCCGGTCAAAGGTCAGGACTACCGGCGAGACACTGTGAGGGGAAGGGACGATTCCACCACCCCCTTCACCCATCGAGGAGGGACCCAGCGCGACCTGGAGGGGGACATCATGGTGTCACCAACCCCCCTGTATAAAGACTTCCTCGTTGTTCACGCCACACCACCGGGTATGTTCACTCGAAACGCTTTGGCTTGATCAGTCTGATTAAAATCGGCCTAGATCCGAGGAATAAAAGTTTAAAAAATTTAACTCTAACTTAGAGTTAAATTTTTTCATATCTTCTTAGAGTCTAAGAAGATATGAAAACCTCTACACTAGGTCTGATCGTCGCAACCCCGTACGTTGCATGTTGTTTACCAGTTTTATGTCGACTATCAATTTGCACATTCTCTCCCCACAGAGGAAGATCAAGTCATGTTGATTAAGCTTCTGTTCTATTACGCCGAAATTCGTGGGTTCCGGCAGTTTCCCCTGGCGGAAAAACCTTTCATCACAATACATTTGAATTTCTTTATCAAATGACAACGCTTCTCGCATGGAAAGGGTGGTTCATATCACAATGCCTTTGCCTTGTTTAAGTAGCCAAAATGATGATTTAAGAACAGCGTCGCCGATTGCACAACTAATTTTGATTGCCTCCAATCCGGCATCTCCCATTCTATCCCAAAAACTCGGCGTAATATAACAGAGGCTAAGTCAACATGACTTGATCTGCCTCTGTGGGGAGAGAATGCAATTTGCATAGAGAACTTCAAATTCTACTGAGTCAAGTCTAGGGTTTCGGTCTGGCAAATGATACTGATCATGGGTTCATGATAATTAGAGATTAATACCCAAGTAGAGATGATATATTGTTTTTACAACACGAGTGACTGTAAAATGATATCTTCCCGAGCGAGAGAAATATCGTTTTACTGGCACGAGTGTTGTAAAAACAATATGACATCTCGCGAGTGTGTTAATTTCTTTATTATCCATAATGTCAGAAAGCCAGAATTCCGGTTAATAGAATTTTCACAACATCGCCAATGGAGAAACCAATCAGTTCAGCGCGTATGGATACATCTGTATCTCGGTCAGGGTTAACCAGGTTAAAAGACTTGTGTAGCGCCAGTTTCAAATAGCAATACTCAAACGGAGAGATAACTATTTTGATGTTATATATCAATCTAAGTATTATCACATATCAAGTGAAGCAGAATTCAGAAATCTTGTCTTTAGTGTCAAAGTCAGGCAGATGAACAGTCTAAGTAAACCTAGCCTCACTATTATCCGTTACACTGATATAGGCCCCTACTGTAACGGATAATAGTGAGGCTAGGTTTACTTAGACTGGCAGATGAAATGACACGTTTGCACTGATTCACCTGCCCGCTTGGTCCGTGTACATGACGTTGCTCGTGCTGCACGCTTTTCGGGTGCTGTTCTAAAGCACTCGGCCGCGCTAAATAAAAAAATAGAGTAGCTCGTAAAGTTGTCCCAAATGCCGATGTCACGTGGTCTTCTTAACTAACCAATAGAATTAGCGCTATGGTTTATTACACATTTATTTTTATGTCATGACTTATTTCATCACATATGGATAATAAATACATGTATGTTCGAGATTTTTGGCAAGAGTACATGTATTTATGGGAATCTTTATCCGTATACATTAAGTAAAGCTTAAAAACATTTGCAGTGAGTTACAGCAGATAACATTATGTAAAATTTAAGATATAAGCCAAAAATTTAGCGAGGACGCGATTTGGCGTCGCTGTACAAATTGACGACTGTCCGTCCTTTAGCATATCGTATATGGGAGGGGGTATCGTTATCTATAGTGTTTATCTTTTTAAATATTGATTATTTTCAATATCCTTTGGTTTCAGGCTACTCTGCATGGCGTGGTCTTGAAGGATCTTACTTCATCCGATACCTTCATGAAGTGTTCACGGAAATGCACGAGGAGCACGTGTCTTTCGTGAAAACTCTGACACGCACGTGCAACAGAATGGCGGTGCTTTTCAAGTCTCGCACGAAGGATACTGATACCGGCAAGAAACAAATGCCATGCGTTATGTCGAGTCTTACAAAAGATATTTGCTTCAGGAAGAAGCCTATTGACGTTTGACGAATGTTGATAATTAATTTCAATGCCAACAAGTTTATTAGATTAAAATCTACACATTGAGGGTAAAAAGTAAGGGTGCTGTTTCAACAGATATTGATAATTTGTAGAAATATTGTCGAGGGTCTGTGTACATTGTTAGTTTCATTAGATAGTTTCTTGCTTACTTGAAATAAATGCAAATATTTTGTTAAATTTCAGTATTTTTTATTTATACATTTGATGATTGATGCTATTCTATGTTTTGACGTAAAATTTACTTTTTTAAAACGAGTGTTTTTTATTATATACATTTTTGAATAAAATATTTTATAAAGGAAACCGTGTTCTTCATGCTAAATGTGTGTATTCCTCATATATACGGTATACGTTTCCCATGCGGATAAAAAATGCACCACAATCCATTTTAATCTCTTTATCAAATGACAACGCTTCTCGCATGAAAAGAGTGGTTCATATCACAATGTTTTTGTCACGATTCAGTAGCCAATATGATGATTTTCGCACAGTCTCGCTAATTGCACAACGAACTCCAATTGTATCCCACAGAGTCGGCGTAATAGAACAGAGGCTGTATCAACATTTCATGACTTGATCTGCGTCTGTGGAGAGAGAATGGTAGGGAAAATGGATGATATTGATACTAGAAATATATTGAGAAAAGATATAGAATAAGAATTTATGAATGACTTAGCAAGATCAGAATTTGTACCTTATGATCCGGAGTCACTTTGATCTTTTAAACACAAGTATATCCAATGTCACAACTGTCCTAAATATCCAATAGAATACACATAAAGGGTAAGGTACACGTAAGGTCCATATAACTCTCACATGTTTGTTATAGTACATTATTTTTATGGTACAAGTAAGTGTAGGAGAATGTTCGAAAACTGGCCATTAGTTTTGCACGTGGATCATGTTTGAGGCCGTTAGGCCGACAGCATGCCCACGTGCAAAACTAATGGCCAGTTTGAGGACATTCTCCTACTTAAAATAAAGTTTAAGTAAACGAGTTCCTGCTGCAAGAATGATCGCCACAACGCAACTTTTCATGTGCAAAACTAATTGCGACTTTTGCTCTATATGTATTTCATGATCTTCTTGACTGTTAGTTTCAAACACTCCCCTGTCAAGTTAACATCCGAACAGAATAAGTTTGCCAAGTTAAAGTAAGTACATATCAATTCCATATGATTTACATTAATTTACTTCGTCGAATCTATAATGTATTTTACACATTTTACATTTAATGTATATTATTTGATTTCATTTGATATATTTCTTATATTTTAAAAGTTTAATTATATCATTTGTTTGCAATAAATAGAGCAATATTTCTTTTTGTGTGTGTGAATAATATACATCAGAACTAAGAAAGGATAATCCTATTGGGGAAATGGACATCTAGTAATCCACAGTGATATAGGTATATATATATCCTTAATTGGAAGTGGTGCGCTTAAATAAAAAGAAACAAGAACATCCTTAATCGTAATTACAAATACGAAACAAATAGCGTGTACCATATCCTATTTTTGAATTATCATTCATGATTAAGAGAAAAATCCTAATTTAAATGTGCATCAGCACGTTTTTAGGGGAAATATAAGGTGATGTCAGGAAAATGAAAATTAATGTTTCCAATTGAAAGACACCGATTTAAACTAAATGGAGCAGTAATAATTCAAATACATAACGTAAAGTTTAGCCATGAGATTCCTTTTTCTTACACAAACTGAATAAAAGGTGTTCACACAAAATGGCCGCCAATGGATTTCATGTGAATCTTCATACTTTGTCCTCTCACTATGGATGATTGGCTTGTGAAATGAGATTTTTGACACTGTCAAAATAATATATTTAACATTAACTTACAATAATCAGTGAAATAAAAATAAAAAATCATCAAAAAACGTACTACTGCCCCATTAAGAAATGAATTAAAAGATAATTAGTAATGACATAAGAATTCATATGTAGTACTTACTTAGTAATAATTGAATACCTAGCATTAAGTTAAGGCATTAAGAGACATTTTTATTTGGTGATCAAAAATTCATTCGATGGAGATAATAACAAAAATAAATTTAGTATATATGATATAATCTCGTTATTAGGTATAAATAGTATAATCGTATATAAACTTAACGGTATCATTACATAAGCATTTCATATGAGGAGAAAATCATCTTGAAAAAAACATTTATCCAATAATCAGGACATATGTCCAACAATAACTATATATTCTTCTTTTTATAAAGATTATGTTTTTAGTCCTTTTATAATGTTTCAATGAACATCCATGAACTTTTATGTCTGTTTAACTTATAATTATTTGTAACATGCATTGTATGTACATTCTAAACACTGTTTTAGAAAAGATTGTTTATTTTTTCACATAACAGGCGTTTTATTTGCAGTTTCTTGCGTTTGAAATACCTTATTTTCGTTTTTGTTAGATAACTCTATTTTCCTAAAATAAACCGTGAAGATGTCCTTTTCTAAAATTTCGGGATGCTTGTTGGCCAGTTACGTCCAAGTCGCCATTAGTTTTGCATGCACTTTTGGATTTCAGTACTTTTCTCTGGATTCAGGCAGTTGCGTTCGGGTGCATTGATTTCGACGGCACCTGTTTGGCATCGGTCAAACAAACTATTAGCGACCTTCCGTAAATTAGTCAAGTATTGGAGACTTTCACCAGCAAAGAACGAAAACACTAATAACATACTAATGTTTATGTAACTTTGTTTTAATTGTAAGGTATATATAAAATGTTTATGAATAATAATGATTCAAACATATTATCGTAACAATATTAATGGGTTCATCAACGTTATGAGAGGCATTTAAGAAGTTGGAATGACGAAACTGAAGAGAAACATATGGAAAGCAACTTTATTGATAGTGGTATGCGACGCTTCAACACAAATTCTTGTGTCGTTGCCATGGGTAATAAAGAAGTTATTCATAAAATATAACTAATTAAGAACGTAGAAAAAAGTCTTTCCTACTCTAAAAGTCTGCATATATCTATTTATTGTACATTGTTCATTAGTTTTGGCATCCTTAAAATAGGAAATATTTGATGGAATATCAATTTCTAACATTTTCCAAATGACACCTAATAATGAAATAGGCATGAGGTTTCTGTTTTAATATTTCCTTTGGTTAAATTCGCATGACACGCAATTCCTTTTTCAGTCTTACCACTTCCTTCCTGTTTTGGGTCAAATGTTTGAAAATTATCACTTTTGACAAGTGTCTTGATTATTATTGAATTATAGTGATAAGTGTATTATAAACGAGACTTGCTTTAGGTTCCGAAGTATAATTTGTTATAGAGTCATGTTCACACAAACAAGAAATGATAAAGTAGCCTCTGAAACTCTTCACCATATTACTTGTTTGCAAAGATCCGCCTTGATTGTGTCTGTATTACATTGTAGTGGAACGAGATTGAATGAGAGAAAAAGCATTATTTCCATCGAACAATTTTGATCATCCAGCATTACTTTAAATCGGACTCAACTCAGCTGGCAACCAACCTTAAAGGGATGTTCCAATCTTCTTATTCTGTATTTCTTACAAAAACACAAAAACTCAACACCCTCCTCATAACACCAAAAGAACAAAAAACAAACAAACGACAAAACAATTAAACTGTATATATTTCTAACTAGAACATACATAATGACAATTTCATGTACAATAAGGACAATTCTTATGGATGAACAACTTCTTTATTCTGTGTAAGGGACGTTTCGACATAAATACTAATATCGTTGTCTAGCAAGTGATCTATGTCGAAACGTCCGATATAAAGAAGTTGTTCATTCATAAGAATTGTGCTTATTGTTCATCACACCAACTTCTAGAATGCCAATCAAAGAAAACATAATTGCATGTCATTAAAAAATGAAAAGAAGAAAAGGTTCTAGTAAGTAACAAGTTATTATACTCCATCTATTTATTCAAGTTTTGATGCATTTCGAGACTGAACATCAGTCTATCCCTAAACTCTATCATGATGTGTTTTCCTTTTTATGCATCAATGACGCCGGCCCAAGGGTGAAATATCGCTAGATCCAGTCATGCGGGACATATCTTAAATGACTTATGTCCATGTGAAGTTTCCTAGATACCGAAGAGTCGCATGTACATTGCATCATGAAAATCACGTGATTTTAAAGCTCGTTAGAGGTCACGTGATAAAATCGATTCCTGGGAATGCCACTGCAATCACGTGACCGAGTCACAGACAAAATGGCGAGGAAACGATAATCAAAGGCCATATGGAGGAAATGTTCGTTGCAGACATGTCCAACTGAATGGGTTTCCATCTATGGCATTAATAAGTAAGTATGATATAAGCAATTTGATATACCAATATTTTACACTATAGATCGCTCATCAGCATTGCAATATGCTTCATGGTGGATTAGAATCGATGACGTCGTTTAAATGAAATTGGTAATTCTATTACGTGATATCGATGAATGTGGGTGAATAGGAAACAAGGCACAGATGAATATTTCAACTGGGTCAATGGAAATGACTGCCGCTACTATTCCGAAGCCTCGTATCAAGTATTTTAACAAGCAAGTGTTGTATTCCGTCGCTGTAACTCGATGCCTTGGCTATTTATAACCATCAAGAGATGTGTAACACTCAAAGCATTCAAGCTCTTAGACTTATATGCAGTCTCTGAAAATAGACACATACTTTTTTAAATTCATTTAAATCAAATATTGAAAGGGAACCTGAGAGAGAAATACATCTTGTTACGTATGTAACTCAAAAAATGGAAAAAAAATCTTGTATGTACCAAATCCAGACTTGCTTCTCAAGAGGTCCTATTTCAGACAAGGGTGTCTGTCTTTAGCTTTGACTGACTCGTTGAACGGCTCTCTAGGTCCATAGCGTTAAACGTCTTCTTGAACACTCAATTTACTTTCTGGGTTCAAGATTTTATTTCACTAGATGTTTGTTTACTCGACTATCCAAAGACTACAATACTATACAGTCGCAGCGAAAATTTTGGGTAAACGTTATCTATTTGAATAACATGTTCGTATTTACAAAAAATATATTGGTTAAATTTTTGACTGCTTTTGTTTGGTATTAGGGGATATATGTCAAGTTGGAATTTTATTGGAATCTATTGCTTTTGTAAGATTTAAAGGGGCAGTAGAACGTTTTTAGGGGGAATATAAGGTGATGTCGGGAAAATGAAAATTAATGGTTCCAATTGAAAGACATTGTATTTAAACTAAATGGAGCAGTGCTAACTCAAATATATAACGTAAAGTTTAGCTATGCGATTCCTTTTTCTTAACAAAATGAATTAAAGGTGTTCACAAAAAAATGGCCGCCAATGGATTTTATGAGAATCTTCATACTTTGTCCTCTGACTATGGATGATTGGCTTGTGTAATAAGATTCTTGACACTGTCAAAACAATACATTTAGCATTAACTTACAATTATCAGTGAAAAATTTAAAATATGAAATTATCAAAAAACGTGCTACTGCCCCTTTAAAGGCATTTAAAATTTTATATTGTTTATTTTTTTTCTGCTCGTTGTATTAAGATATATTTCTGGTTGAAACAGCTCGGAAGTAAATAAAGTCTCTGAGTATTTTTTGAACATGATTGTGCATACGCAAAGTTAGGTTTCGAACCTTTTCCTGCATTGTACTTTCAGTTGAGAGTGGTAATAGCCATGGACGACTCAAATCAAGACTCGAGAGACGGTAATCACTGAAATGTTTCTAAGTTTTAATATTGTGTCACAAAGTGACAATACTGAATATTTATTTACCGATTGTAGATTGGGTCATTTTCTTGTCATTACATTGAGATTAATTATACTCTTTGGCTCTCAATACTCTGCTTTGTTCATGGTAAACTACTAATACATTGTAATTTCGTGAAATTTCGAAAGTTTGAAACAATTGATTCGAAATATTGTTTTATAAATTTTTTGAAAGTGAAAGTTTATTCGTATTCAAGGCCTCATGGCCAAAAGTACATAATCGTATGTACATATAATCAGAGCGCATGAACATCGAGATGGTATATTACATAGGTAAATTACGTTTGAGAAAAATAGCAAGATTCTTAAGATATTCAATATTTTGTGAAGCCATAAGCAAGTTAAATTTTTCCCTTGTCGGATTGGTATAAAAATGGCTTTGTAACAGCAATTTACTACTTATTTCATAAAATGGACAAACTAATAAAAAATGAAATTCATCTTGAATAACGCCATAATTACATTTTGTACATTTGAGTAGGTCAGTATTAACATTTTTATCATATCGGTATTGCTGTATATTAAGTTTGTGACTCATACATCTGAACTTACACAGAGTACGTACCAAGTCTCTATTTGAAATAAGCTTAAAAATGTAAATCTCTGGTTCCAGAATACTCTTGTAAGAACAATAATTATGCAGATATGATGACGAACATAATTTACTATGCCATAATTGATACTGAATGTCATGACATCGTTGTTTAAAACATTTCAAAAACGCTGGAATGTCACCACATTTTTGAGATATCCATACATATGAAAAACCAGTTTCCATTAACAAGGTACGAACATGCATGTTCGTTTTATAAATGAAAGGTTGAGAAGTCAGAATTTGACCGTATCAAACCATGAATATCAATATCTCAACAATATCTCGTTTTGGTGAAAGTTCACATTAAGATCTTATATTGTCACATACTCACAGCAGATGCATCGCATTTTGACCTAAAAACTTTTTTCTGTTTTCTGTTTTATCATATTCTTTCATGATAATTGTCCTGGCCAAGGTTGTTTTGCTTTATATTTCAGTCCATATTCCATCTTCTTATGGATGACTTATATCTTCCTGTCAGTAGAAAGAACCTCGAAAAGCAGTTCAGTCACCAACATTCTAAAATAATTAACTGACACATTGTGAAAGCAAAGCAGTGTGTATTGTACAATGATGCGATTATTTGAAAAGAAACTCACTCCCTCTTCAACCATTTAAAAAGAATATCAGTTATTCGTCTACCCAGATAAGACGCGAAAAGTTCTTTGGTCGATTTGCTTATCAATCCCTCAATTATTGTTTAATTTTTGTCTTAAAAGGGGCAGTAGCACGTTTTTAGGGGAATATAAGGTGATGTCAGGAAAATGAAAATTAATGGTTCCAATTGAAAGAAATTGTATTTAAACTAAATGGAGCAGTAATAATTACAAAATATAACATAAAGTTTAGCCATGCGATTCCTTTTTCCTACACAAAATGAATTAAAGGTGTTCACACAAAATGGCCGCCAATGGATTTTATTTGAATCTTCATACTTTGTCCTCGGACTATGGATGATTGGCTTGTGTAATGAGATTTTTGACACTATCAAACAAATACATTGAGCATCAACTTACAATTATCATTGAAAAATGTAAAATATAAAGTTATCAAAAAACGTGCTACTGCCCCTTTAATGGAATAAATAATAGTTATGTTAATTTTGAATGATTTAATCTTGAAATTAATTTGATTGATTTTATAATGCTGTTTTATGGATCCATTTATTCTGATACTATGTTACGACAGATCATGAAACTACAGATGCCTTAACGAAAGAAAAAATAAAGAATTTCTTCAAAGGGTAAGCTGCTAAAAATAGATTTATCCTTTTAGTTACAATTTCCGCAAGATGATATGCATTTAATTGAGCTAATGGTTTGTATCAACAGTAATGTTTTAATTTTAATCTCTACTAGCAATTTTATAAATAGATTTTGTTTAAAACGTATAATAATACGGCGATATCTCTTACTGTTGAAGCTAGAAGGAACCCTTACTATTAATGATGGTACTTAAGCACCTTTAGTTGTTTGCAAACGAATGATGAAGCAATATGTTATTAATTTCTTAATACCAAGAAATTTCTTTTAAACCTGTTCGTATTTGCTATCGAATCCAAAAGCAGGGGTTACTGTTTTTGCGTGCATCAAATTTATCCCTGCCAAATTTGTTCATGTTGTGATATGGTTAATATCCAAAGACGTGTATAGTAGTACTATACACGTCCTTTGGGTTATCGTATACCAAAGTCATACCAAAAGATGTTAAAAGATGGGAGTTGTTGCTGCCTTGGTCGACTCCCAGCATTGTAAAGACAGAACAACACATTAACTGGCCCTGCACTGTGGCTGTCGGGATAAAAATTGAAAAATAAATCATATATGAAGACCTTTGGGTAAAATATATAATGTTCATTTTTTTATTTATTGTATAAACAACCCATCACCAACCATGAATATATTTTCTCCATCTTTTGAACATGTATCATTTGCTTGACAACGACATTAGAATCTATGTCGAAACGTTGCTTACACAGAATAAAGAAGCTGTTCATTCATAAGAATTGTCCTTATTGTCATCACACCAACTTCTAGAATGCCAATCAAATAAGTTAATTTTTTCACCTATTTGGAATTAGTTTAATGATATATTTTATTCAGAACGAAGGAAACATCTCCCGCCAGCACCACGCCAACCATGCCACTTTTGGACAAAGACGTGTACGACTTTAGTTATCCAAGACGTGGTCTGGCAGTTATAATCAACAACAAAACCTTCATGAACAAAAAATATGACCGTCGTGGCTCCGAGATTGACGTCATCAGACTGACGAAGATGTTCACGTGCTACGGGTTTGACGTCATCATGTACCAGGATCTCACTGTAGATGAGATTGTGGACACGCTCAAACTGGGTGAGTTAGGGGCACTTTAAGAGATAAGAGAACTCACAAATCACTAAGGGTGTTTGACAATATACCAGCCTTGAGTTCAGTAACTCGAAATTGGGCCACCGTTCACAAAGCATCCTTTCCTAAGGTTAACCTTAACATCCATACTTTAACATTGCACTATGGTTACCTAAAGGACTAACGGCCACCTAAACTGCCGGAAACCACGATTTGGTCTAACTCGAACAGGGAATTGGACAGCCAATGTAGTTTGCTTTCATCATACACTTTGTCTTATGGCAATCAATGTTGCCTTTTTGGAACTCATGGTTTCGGAACAATGGTGATTTGCTGATTATATTTTATTCAGTATCCTATCTGTACAAATAAACCCGAAATTCAAACAACGCTTTGAGTTTTTGTGTTGATCAGTCATTTTAAATTAACAGTTTTAGATATATACGTATACGAGTTTTTTCTTATAAAATGAGCCTACATGAAACATAAAGATAGCTTTGTGATTGGTATAAATAAATGTCTTCTAAATCATTCATTTGTTTGTCATAGGACAAGTGACATTTGATTGTCAATAATTATTATGCATATATTCAAATGCAAAGGCGAAACGTTTGATTTCAGTTGCCTCATTTCCTGACCACGCACGGGCAGATTGTTTTGCATGTGCAATATGTTCTCATGGCGACGAGGTGACACTTCCGGGAGAAAGTATGTCACGTGACGCTATCATGGGGGTCAAAGGTGACTTGGTGCTCACTAAGGTGCTGATTGAGATTTTCACTGACAAGAAGTGTCCTGGACTTGTTGGGAAACCTCGACTTTTCTTTTTACAGGTAAATTTTCATGAATACAGCAAAACAGTTATCTTAATACAATATATAAGGTCATGTTAATAATTCAACCGAAGCAACACACATAATTTTGAAATCAAATTTAATGAATACAATTAGATTCACACAAATACGTTATTTAATGACCCAGGCATGTCGAGGTGACCTGCTGGATGAAGGTCAGCTGATTGAGGTGTCCAAGCTGACCTTGACCCCTAAGGAGCACGTCGTCAGCTCTTGTATTGATGCCAAGGTCAATGACTCGGACAAGGGGAACAACTCTCACCCACTGTCTGCTCCCATCTACCCACACTTTCTGGTCATGTACGCCTCACCTCCGGGTAAGTTAGTTTTTTTTAATACAAAACGTTTCACAAGGGTTGTTTTAGCGGAATATCAGACCTAATTTATTCTTTGTATACAATGAAAGTTACCATTTCAAGATTGTGTCACCAGCATATGCACTGCCAAACGAGGTTCCGAGAAGTCCATCTTTGTTTAGAGAACCAAATTTAAAGATACTCTTCATACATATGGCGAAAAAGACCGTTCATCCATTCATTCATTGTAGATAAGAATTCCCTTTGGTTGAACACTTTGTAGAACTGTTATTGTATATAATTCATTCAATGTAGTCAACGTTCTCCGAAATATCACAAGCCGCAATCAGAACTTGAGGCCAAAATGTTCCTTGTTGTAGCTCGGTTGACATGGGGGGGGGGGGGGAGTAGGGGGGGATAAAAAAGGGATATATTTTCATATAAATCACGTTTTTTTTGGTTGTTGTTCCCCAATTTTGCCAATAAAGTAACCTTAGGGGCTACAGAAGCCAATGACTATTTTGGTTGTTATGAAATATTTAGTCAGAAAAGTAGCCTGTATCAGTCGGGTTCTTGAAAAAGTACGTATATGTACACTATTGAGTAATTTACGAAATGGTATATTGTATCTTGCCTGTAAATTGATTTTGCAAACAACTTGCTTCAACATCTAGGTCACGCGGCGTGGAGACGAGATGATGGCAGCTGGTTCATCAAGTGTTTGGCGGACACCTTCCTGAGTTTGAGCCTAGAGCGGACATCCTTGACCACGGCGCTGACCAGGGTCAGTAGTGCTGTGTCTGGCCTACAGTCCAAGAGTGGAAAGAAACAGGTGCCTTGTCTTGTGTCCAAGCTTATAAAGGACATTTATTTTACGGTGAAAAAAATACATTAAGGATTTGTATGAATTTCATTTGAATCTGATGTTGACAGATCATTATTTGCGTAGGAGAATGTCCTCAAATTTGGCCATTGGGTTTGCAAATGGGGCAAGTTTGAAGCCGTTAGCCCGAACACATGCATAATTAATGGCCAATATGAGGACATCCCCCTACTAAAAACAAAAATTATGTAAACGAGTTTCTGCTGCTCGAGTGAGTGAATTAGTGCTTAACGCCGCTTGGGCAATATTTCAGCAAATTAGCGGCGGGTCCTGCTGCTGGAATGATGTCACAACGCAACTTGCAACGTGCAAGACTAATGGCAACTTGTCCTCTTTAAGGACCTATTTCCCTTATTGCCCAAACTGCAAATGAACACAATATTCATTCTCTCGCCACATAGGTAGATCAAGTCATAAATGTTGATATTGTGGGCTAGAAAGGACGCCTGATTTGGTGCAATAAAAGTTTGATGTGCAATAAGCAACGCATCATGGAAAGTCACTTGTGACAAGATTAACCCTTTCCATGCGAGGAGTTTTTTAAATGGTTGGCGGTGCCGCGAAGGGCCAACAGTCAGAAACCATGGTTGGGTTCTAATTTGAACAGAGGTTTGATCAACATTTATGATTTAATTAACCTCTTTAGGGAGAGAATGCCATAGATAAGGCATTTATCTAATTTGAGAAGACAGCGAGACCTATTGGGCCAATTTTACACACATAAAATATTTAGAAAGGGGCTCAAGGTTACTCCCTTCCTTGTGAAATATCAGTAATTCTTACAAGTTGCATGTATTGGATCACATAAGACGTTTACGTTTGCCTTTTGTCAGATCTGAATACATACAAATGTAGTTCATATGTACATATATAAAACACAATCGATTAGCATGCTCAAGAATTATCTACATCCTTGTTGTGTTTGTTGTTGTTGTTGTGTTAAGTGATAACCAACATATTGTATTGTTTTTACATCGCTTACATTTTTAATATCTTTTAAATTGATGTCCTCGAAAAACGTTTCGTACCCATCATTACATGTTTATGGCGTTTATTTGCATTTTAAGATGGATGTTAATTCATTTCAAATGAAAATCTTCCAAGAAAAACGTTTTGCAATGCTCTTTATTTCTTGAATAATATATTGTTGTTTTTTCGTCGTTTACGTTTCAAAACATATTTATACCAAAATTACTAAGTAAGACGTTTCGAATGCTCAACATAACATATTTGTTGCCTTTATTTGCATATACAAGTGGTTATTTGATATTTACTGTTGCTTTATTCATTGCTCAATTTCTCTCTGTCTTTTAACCATCTGTACAATATTGTTCCGTCTCTTATTCAACAATTTTTAATGAATATTATTTTTATTCACATTTTACAATTTGTACATCAGTGTACGTGACATTTTTTTACGTTAAATAAATGATATACATTTGCTCATTTTATCAATAAAACCTTTCGCTGTTAGTTTTGCGTTTATTCTTTGTTTCCGTGGCTCTAGAGTAACATTTTGTCTAAGAAGTATTTTCTTTTCAATATTGACAATATTTTAAAACCATTCATGTATTATGACAAAATGGAGCCCAAAAGATGCTCTTTCTTCAGAGCTGAGTGATCTAGACTTGCTATTTTTTTGTAGACTGGGTTGGTCGTCAATTGAATAATTTTGCTCCAGGGTCTGAAAGACATTTATGGCGCATTTATAACTGGTGTTATCTAAACTTGACATTTCATCACGATGACACTGGGCTTTCTGAAATACATATCTATAACAGAAACTATAGGATGTTTAAGTTTTCTTCAATAGACGACATAAGTTATATTTTAACTTTTCTTGTTCAAAATATAATCCTCAAAATAATCAAAGGATCAAACCTGTCTTTCTAGTTGACACCTTAAATGTATTTAAGAACTTTCGTGGCTGCAGGATGGTAGCAGACAAAGATTGCACAGAGATTTGGTTGCATCCAAAAAGTGACAACCCTGCGCCACACATATAGTCTGTCAGCCAGACCCTAAAATAAGTTCCAGCCTAAGCAAATCTATAATAAGATTTGAGAGCTCAATTTTAGGTCAAATGAAGAAATCTCAGCCTCTTTTCATCCTTTTTTTTCCAAATTTCAGATTTTTTGAAAAAAATCATATTTGTGTCTAATTGTTAGACTACTACATATAGGGATTTCTTCGTCTCTCAAAATCGTTTTGATTACGCCTGAACATAAACGAAATTTCAAATGATAGCAGCAACATCGTGTAACTGATCATCTTCCTAGGCAAAGCCTAAAAACACAGTTTCCAAACTGTCAGTTTTATACATTAAAACTTTAAAGGGTACTCAATAGAATGTTGAAGCGTAGGGAACAATCTAGTTAAAACTAGCTGTAATGTATGTATGTTAACGTAGAACGTATGGGTCATAGAAATTACAGCTAGTTTTAACTAGATTGTTCCCTACGTTTCAACATTCTATTTAGTACTCTTGAAAGTTTTAATGCAACTTTTAATGAAGAACTAAACATTAATCTTGAGAAGGCTAATTTCATGACGGTTTTTTTGGACACAATTTGAAAAAGAACGTGAAATTTTTGTTATTAGATGGCAAATGATTATTGATATTCATAAATTACCCTATTAGCAATTGGTCATATAAAGTAAATGTATAGTTAGGGAAATAAGCCTTGGACAAAATGACTTCTTTATAGACTCAGTGTTAAAATAATGCTCTTTGGTATGCACAAAATAATTAATTTCTTTTAGATTTCTAAAGGATAATGGTTGACATGTTTATCCTTTATTGTTATTGATATGCTAGAATATAAAGTTTCAAATATAAGCCTTGGGGAATTGATTACCTCAAAGTCAGTGGTACATACGATAACTTTCAAATCTAAAATGAAAAAAAGTACAGAAATATGAAAAACGAGAATCTACACATAAAAGTTATTAATTTTGAAGATTCTATTCATTTTATTCTATCAATGTCGGACAGAAAAGTGGATGGAGGCCTCACTCTCCCAATTTGTTCATGCGAAAAGGTAATATAATAAATTTATAAGGTAAATTAGCTTAAGTAGCTTTAATAACAATAATAAAAAGCAAAGGAAAAAATTTCTCCTTTCAACTTCTTCATAAAATCTTAAGAAATGAAGAAAGGAATTGAAAACTAAAGACTATAATATATGAAGGAACAAAAGGTACATCTATGGATCATTAAGAAAACATTGATAGTCACGTTTAATAATATTTGAAAAATAAGCATCTCGGCTATGACAATGAGAGATAAAATGTTACTTTTCAACGCATCTATGGAGATAAGACTGCTACGTGAAAATAGAAAATGTTTCTTGTATTTCAAGTATCAACATTGGATTTCGTTTTTATTTATATATCTCTGCTTTACAATATAAGCTTATATCAATGTTTAAAATGCATGTACATTGCATTAAGATATAACAAACCGTAACACCAGCCTTGAATACATTAACTGTCTGTCACCAAAAAGCTATCAACAGGTCCTTATAACTGGCTAAGAATTGTCGGATTGACAAATTCACCAAGATTGCTTAATAAAATTAACCCCCTTGGCGCCAGCCTGAACGTAAATGTATCTGGCACGGGGTAAGCGTCTATAAGTGCTTCATGAAAATAACGTTAGAGCCACTCCGGGCCGTGATTTTCAAGACATATTTTTTCCTTTAAATTTAAATTCAAAACATCTCACATAGTCATCTCCATATGGCACGTAAATGAAATTCTTATAACAGCTATTACAAATTTCCTTTTTGTTAAAAAATATATTTCATATTTCATTGCAATGCAGTAATGACCGCAACCATATATGGCGTTTATGAAATAATAGCTTTTATTTGTCATAAATGAAGTATGTGTAGTTTTAAAATATATACACATGTTTTCAGTAACCAATCATTTCAAAGTCCTATTCATCCATTCCATTCATCCGAGTTATTTTCGGTATGCCATTGTTGCAAGAATGCGAGAGTTGTGTCCCTTTGATAACGCGGAAATAGTATTTCCCAAGGAAGGTTGATTTCTGTCGCCAAGCGTGTTTGTGGTTAATTTCACTACTAGGTCAACATCTTACTGTTTGGTCTGACTCAATGATATAATAGGTGAGTTCTGTAAGACTTCTATTGGTGACTAAGTATTATAAAAGCTTATTTCACTGTTCTTGTGTGTGCTATGCAGTATGCTTTGTTCAATTTTAGAATTTAGTGACAATGTTGTCATTTGTTGTCATTTTATGAGACTTCAAACTGGTTTGCCATTGGGTTCATAGTGACCATGTCAAGAATTTTAGTATAAATAAACCATAATTATTGACATTTTATGCAATATATGACAACAAATTAATGTTTTTCCATTCAATAATCAACTTGTGTATACATACTCTCTGAAATCAATTTAAAAAAATAAGTTACTGTACTAGTGATCGTCCAGTCATTCAATCATTATTTTAAGAGAGATCTATTTTCTTTCAAAAAAACTGTTATTAGTTGCATAAGCTGTTGATTAAAATATCAATCAAATATACTACAAGACAAAAGTTTAGACTCAGTGAAAAGTGTATGGTCCTGTATTTTCTATAGCTAATATCTTAAGAACTAGTGACTCTTTTCTTCATGTCTCGGAATAAACGCCGTAACAATGATTTAAAGAAAGCTTTAACATTTTATTCGGGCCCCAATAATGAAAAACTATCCTCGTTACAATGGGGTCCTAATGAAGTAAAATTATCGCCTTTTCAACAAAGTCCACGGACTTCTCCTGAGCATTTGGCAGTTAACTTTCTTGATGGATGTGTTAATCAAGATCCATTAATGACAATTGCATGACACTTTTGTAATAAGTTGAGGTCTGAGAAAGCATAAATCAATTTTACCATACCCACCAATATCACAATTTCTTAGCATCCTTTGATGGTGAGTCTAAACTATTGTTGCGTAGTATATATACACATTGATTGCATTCCAGATACCCCAAGATGGGTGACGTTGAGGATGTTCACATGGAATCACAGCATCTTCCTATGTCTTTAGGCTCACCAACTATAGAAGAAAAGTTGTTTCCTGATTCAGGTACTTCTTTTATTATCCCCCGCCACGAAGTGGAAGGGGGATATAGGTTTGAGCTCCGTCCGTGCGTCCGTGCGTCCGTCCGTCCGAGTTAAAGGAGCCAATTTTTCTCAGTAACCGTTAAAGGTAGGAATTTTGTGTGTGCCTTCAGGGTATCAATACCTTGATGGAGTTCGAAAATCAGAACGGCGCAAATATTTTTTCCGGAGTTATTGCCCTTGTTACGTTTTCTTGGGACTCTGTTCGAGGTGTCTTCAAAGGAGCCAATTTTTCTCAGAAACTGTTACAGATAGGATCATCAAATTTGATGTGTGCCTTCAGGGTATCAATACCTTGATGGAGTTCGAAAATCAGAACCGCGCAAATATTTTTATGGAGTTTGGTGTCATGATATTTTTGAGTACACTCGAGTATTTAGGAGAAGGTTCTGACTTATAATAAGAACAAATCTGGCGGGGGATGTTGATGACTATGTCTTCTTGTTTTCATTCAGTTTTCTGTTCATAATTTCACAAACAGGAATATCATATTAAAGCCCTTTATAGCATCATGTCAAATAACAAAGCTTGAAAGGTAAATATGAAATAATATATGAGCTTAATAGCTGATTAAACCTCATCATGGTACATTTTGCGACATTCACTAAAACTGAATGACGCCATTTCTCTAAACATAGATAATTGAGTTATATCTTTCATTTGAAACATTGCAGTAGATCACTTTCAACTTGTCTAGACTAGAAATACTGAATAATAAGGTTGTAAGCAAGTTATCAAATATGTGATCTTTTTATTTTCCTTTACCATTGAAAACACTGTCACCTGTGTTTATCTATGACCATCTTTTTGGCACAGAAGTAAGTTGTAGATTTGACACCTGAAAGGATAAAGATACAAATAAGGGTGTTGCTTTATTAAACATGTACCTAATAGATTTGAATAAAACCAAGAATTAATCATGAGAAGAAGAATTTATGTAGGTATTTGCTGCCTGTTTGCTTATCCTTTTTCCTTTGTGTATATATATGTTCTGAATGTTTTGTATTATAATATTTCGTGTAAATAATTAAAATACTGTTTAAATCATTAGAATCAAGAATTTTGACACTCAGTAACTTGAATAGTTATGAAAATTATGAGACGAACACCCACAGAGCATAAGAATAGAGTGAATTGTTTTGCATGAAAATCCCATACCAAGAATGACTTCATATTCACCCCTCCATATACTTATGTCAAAGTGATATTTCAGATACTGAATATTCTGGTGATGAGCCTGAAGATGATGAAGACGTCACAAGAAATGCATGTGATGGTAAGACTCACAAGGTTTCTGGTGACCATCAATTTACAACTAGCGTATTTCAAATTGAACAAGCTTTGTAATGAGGAGTAGATGCTAGCATTTCTGAGAAACCAATGTAAGGGAAGTTACTTCAGAAGTCCACTGATTATGGAAATAAATGAATATTTTGAATATTTTCATTGATTTTGAAAAAAAACACAGCCTCATTGTCAAACCATACCATTTTGTGTGTGCATCATTTAAGTCTGCCTAGATCAGCATAGATGTTAAATTCACAACCATCAGGTCAAGAAAAATTATCTTTCCATTTGTCTTATTAATATCTGTAGTTATAGATGACCCTCTACAGTTTTGAAAAGGTGTCTTTCAAAATTGATGTCAATATATTATTATATGTTATTTCCAATTTGGGGATTTGTTGTGCTTGAGGTTGTTGATTGCGTTTGTTACTTCCTTTACTGAAACTGCTTTATTCAACTGGTTTAGTTGGCTATCTGTACACCTATCACAGTGCGCATCATGTAAAGAAATAGTGTCGTCCACTTCGTCCTGCATTGATGACGGTAACGTCGATGTGTTTAATAAAGTCTCAAAATAATGCTTCCATTCTGGTGCTTTTGGCCTTGCCTATAGACATATATGGAGGTTCACTGTATTATTTACAATTAACCATTGCCTCAAAAGTATATTGTATGCAAATGTTCTGCTTGCTGTAAACTAATATCTATTAAAACGTCTTACTTACAAGAACTTTGTTTATTTTTATAGTTCACAAGTGTCTCAAGTTTCACATGTTGTGCATGTTAATTAAATATCTATTAACTCCTTACTTGAAAATTTTGTGTATACAGTAGAACACGGATAATCCATTAGTTTGCTATATCCGGCGTTCACTACTCGTGTTTAGCCGTCATACCAAGGGCTTGTATGGGGGACTTAAAAATTTGTTCACTATAACCGATTGTTCGTTATAACTAAGTTTGCTATATCCGTGTTCTACTGTATGTATATAACCTACTAACACGTGACGTGTTTCAGATGTAGATGCATCTCCATTTACCTGGCTATATAACAAGTTGGTGGGGTAAGTTCATTTGATATTGAGAAGATCATGTTATAATAAGAAGATCATGATACAATAAGAAGATCATGTTATGAGCAGAAGATCATTTGATAAAAGGACCAAGGAACAGATCATTGTCCCCCGCCGCCGCGAAGCGCGGAGCGGGGGACATAGTATTTGGCTCTGTACGTCCGTCCGACGTCCTTCCCGCTTCTTGTTAGCGCAATATCTAATGAACCACTCAACCTAGAATCTTCAAACTTGGTACCAGTCTTCATCTGGGGAATACGCAGACCTGAAAAGTTTTCGGTGACCTTGACCTCATTTTCAAGGTCACGGCGAGACATTGACCAGTTTTGAAAATGTTGTTAGCGGGGGACATGGTCACGTTTGTGACAATTGCTTGTTTGATAAGAAGATCATTTGATAAGGAAAAGATTATTTGATAAGGAAAAAATAATTTGATAAGAAGATCATTTGATAAGGACAAGTTTATTTTTTTATAAGGAGAAAATCATTTGAAATGGGGAATAATAGGGAAAATATGGGCCAATACGACTCTGAGCATGCGCTTACACACAAATTGCGCAAGTCCGAATCTATTGCTTCAAAACTTTCAACATATATAACAGTTCACCAATGTCATTTATTATTTTGATTTCGATGAAAATGAACTCTCCAATGTTGTGCAAGTAAATCACAAAAATGTTAATTGATAAAAATGTCATTAATGAAGTTTTTCCGTATTGGTCCAATTACAGATCCTCGGTCTGCTGTATTCACCCTTGGCTTCACTCGGGCCAATACAGCAGACCTCGGACCTGTAACTGGACTAATACAGATTTTTTAAAATAAAAATAACATTATATTATATGGCAGCCAGAAACATATTATAGACATTTGACTGCATTGGACAGAAGGTTTTGAAGTATGTCAATAGTCTGGCTGTTCCTATTTCTCTTGTATTACATTAAGATTAAAGTATGATACACCCAGAGATCCTGTCAACGGTATAAATAGTTTCTTAGAAAACAACTTTCCTTGACATCATTTAAGCCATCCTTTAATACTTTTTCTATGCTATAAACTACTTCAGTTTGACCAATTTTTAAATCTTCATGATTTGCCTTGCCAGGTTGAGGCAAGAACTTCAATATACCTTGTTTAATCATGTTTGTGTACTAATAATAATCAAATTTTGCACTCTAGTCAAACTTTATAACTAACCATTAACCATTAACTTTCACTGTACTGTTAAGGACGAATAAAAAAGAATTGATTTATTCCAAGCCTAAAGACACTTTCCTATTGACTTCCGGTCTGCAAACTTGTTAGTTACGTAAACGTCACCAAATACACTCAAATTTACTTTCTATTGAAAATAAACTAAATATGTTGATAGAATATCTACACATTTACACCAGTAGTATGTTCCAACTGTGTTTTATTACAATCATTTACTAATAAGATTATATTATGTATAAACTGTAATGCCCCTTTGAATTTCTTTGTCACAAAAATATCTCAATAAGACTGTCCCTTTAAAGGGGCAGTAGCACATTTTTTGATACTTTTATATTTTAAATATTTCACTGATAATTGTAAGTTAATGCTAAATGTATTAATTTGACAGTGTCAAAACTCACATTACACAAGCCAATCATCCATAGTCAGAGGAAGTATGAATATTCACATAAAATCCATTGGCGGCCATGTTGTGTGAACACCTTTAATTCATTTTGTGGAAGAAAAAGGAATTGCATGGCTAAACTTTATTTTATATATTTGAATAAGTACTGCTTCATTTAGTTTGAAAACATTGTCTTTCAATTTGAACCATTACTTTTCATTTTCCTGACATCACCTTATATTTCCTATAAAAACGTGCTACTGCCCCTCTAAGTGACATGGAAATATACTTTCCTCTGTCAATGAATAAGTTATAAGACGTATCTTCCAGGAGAAGTAGAGAAAGGGAGCACAGCCGTCCAGAAGCGAGAGTTAAAGAAGTCTACTCCCCGGATGACTTCGAGTACAAGTTCACCTACCCAAACAGAGGCCTTGCCGTCATAATCAACAACGAGAAGTTCCGTCCTGGCACTGACATGTCCGTCCGATTCGGGTCCGGTTACGATGCAACCGATCTGGAACTCATCTACAAGAGGATGGGGTTCAAGGTGAAGCGATACAACGACCTCACCGGACACCAGATGGTGCTCAAACTCAAGAAAAGTAGGTTCTTGAATGATTTTAAAGGCTCTGTTTTATGTTTTCTTTGGGTTAATAAAAGGATACTATTAATTGGAAATCAATTTCTGACCAATATGCAGGACAATCTCTTTTAAGATGAGTTTCAACGAATATATTAAGTTTGTTTAAGCTATGCTTTTCCATTTTCCTAACTCAATAGATTTAAAGGCGTTCACACTAAAATGGCTGCATTCAGTTTCTGATTCTACGATTTTGTTTTATTTCAGGGAATAGATATTTAAAATATAATTTTACTCTTTGAAGTAAAATATTTTACCTAAAATTATGTTTGCTGGAGGAAATTTGAGTTATAAAACCATCATCAAAACTTGTGCTACAGGGGCTGTCAGAGTATAGACATAGATTGCTGTTGATCCATGTATCTATAGATATAACATAATAGGGATTTTCCAATCATGATTAGCTCACTGAGATAAACATTTGTTGTTGGTATTTGAATCTCTACTCCCCAACTTATGTTCTACCAAAATATATCTAAAACTTCTTTCAATACAGTTGCAGCCAATCTCAAGTATGACCACACCAAGGCGGATTGCTTCTCGTGTGCGATCCTATCACATGGTGATGCTGTGGAGTTCGACCCCGAGGCTCCGCCCTACGATGTTAAGGAGCGTCATGACGTGGTGTTTGGTATCGACGGGATCATGGTGCCGACACGCTTTATCCTTAGCCTCTTCAACGATCGGCATTGTCCTGAGCTGGAGGGCAAACCTAGGATGTTCTTTATACAGGTGATGGCAATAATGATTATTTGTGGATCCAGAATGGGTGTGCGGGGGTGTGCCACCCCACCCAAGAGTCGTCCAAATATGGTAGTCGATGAGTCATTATATGTTAAGTGCTGAATAAAAGTTACAAGTATTTGCCCTCTCAAGCTAGACTTGAAACTAATTTTTCTGTGAACAGAAATTCTTTGATCCAGCTTTTATGCTAACAGAGGTAGATGATTTGTATACATATCAGCATTTATGACAATTTAATGTCATTTCAATTTAAGTTTCAATCTTAAATAGTCATGTAACTAGCATTATTATCTGCAATATTTAAAATTTTAAAATCTTCTTCCATTGAGAAAATCAACTTTATCTGAGATATTTTTGAATAATTTCAGTTTATGAAATATTATGTGGTGTTGTTTTTGTCTGTCAAAATTTATTACAAGTAGAAAAAATCAACTAATTCTGTTCTATTGTATCAATAAAAACAGGCATGCAGAGGCACTGATTTTGATGATGGTCTCGACGTCAAGGTATGGAAGACCAAGTCAACCCACAAGAAAAAACGTGCCCATGGTAAAGACGCTGGTGACTGCACAGATTCCGTCCCCTGTAAGAAGATGTCTGGAAATGGTAACCTTGATCATGGGGAGATAACTCTTCCTGAAGGTGAAGGTCAAGGTGAAGGCATAGATGACTGTGATGCAGGTCGAGGGAGCTCCGACATCACAATATGTCCGTCCCCAATCTACAAAGATTTCCTCGTTATGTACTCGTCTCCCCCTGGTGAGCACAACATGAACTAGAGCTAGGTTTTTGTAGTATTTATTATTCAGTGATTTCTTCAACTCCTCCCCTCCCCTCTCACTTTCGACATTTAGAAAGAAACTGTCGAAGATAAGATGGCGCCTGAATTTAATTAATTCATGTTATGGTTGTATGAAATTTTCTTAAATAGCAAGTTTTGCAGTTGACTCATTACTATCCCACTTAAATAACTCAATCTTTATCTTCTCAAAAGACCTGTTGGCAAAACTGAAAACAGAAATATACAGAGGTGAAAGTTTTGATATGATGTTAATGAGATTGATTATTTGAGATTGCAGTAACCAAAAATCAGTTGATTCTAACATCATCAATGCTGTTTCTTTGAAGTTAGAAACTCAGATTTGACAGAATGGCCTCGTTTAAACAACACTGTCTTCTCAAATGGTCTTTATCTTCATAGCTAAATCTTCATGATTCCAGGCTACTTTGCATGGCGCCGCAGCACCGGGGCGTGGTTCATCCAGAGCCTGAAACAAGTTATCTTGACCTCTGACCTCTCGGCAATGCCTCTGTCCAAGCTGCTGACCAAAGTGAGCAGCCAGGTCGCGCTGACCTACCAGTCCAAGAGCGACACGACCCACTGGAAGCATGGCAAGAAGCAAGTGCCCTGTGTCATGTCGATGCTCTGTAAGGATGTGTACTTTAGACCTAAATATTGATTCAAGTTGTGTTTAGAAATGTGCCATAAATCAAGGTGCAAAGATTGATAAAGGGGCAGTAACACATTTTCAGGGCATAATAAGCTGTTTTCAGGCAAATGAAAATGAATGGTTCTTATTGAAAGACAATGTATTTAAACTAAATGGAGCAGTAATAAATCAAATATATAATGTAAAGTACAGCCACGAGATTCTTTTTCGTTACAGAAAATGAATTCAAAGTCTTTGCACATAAATGGCCGCCAATGGACTTTAATGTGAATCTGTATAATTTGTTCTCTGGCTATGGTGATTGGTTTGTGTAATGATCTTGTTGAGACTATGAAAATAATGCATTTATAATAACTGTACAATTATCAATGAAAAATTGAAAATATTTTTTTTTCAAGAAACGTGCTACTGCCCCTTTAAAACCTTAGACAATGCAATTTAGTCAATTGGACTTGTTTTACAGAGGTTTTTAAGTGCTATGTTTCATAGGTTGTTTTAAATTTTTTTGCTTCATTGATCACAAGTGAGGTATCGAGATCTGAAGTTTTAAAGTTTTAACCATATCTATAGCACTTTCCTTGTTCAATTCAAGTTGGTAAAGTTTAACTTTTTCACCAGTGCCATATGTCTAACTGTGGTTCATAACTATAATTGCTCACTTTTGAATCTTCAATGTTATAAAAATCTGTGTAAATCAAATAATTGAAATTTTGACAAACAAACTAATCAAAACTATAAGACAAACAGCTGTAACCATGACAGGTTTTTCTTTCAGTCTTTGTTCAAACACAGATGTTTATGCTTGTTAGTGCTATTTGTGCTATGGGTCAAACTCAAAACCTATACAAGTTAACTTTGTTTGTAATTTATTGAAATGGATGTTTTGTACTTATAAAGTGTCATCAGTACCACAGGGGAATCTCAAAAAGAGATATTCTTGATGAAAGTATTATTGAGCTCAATTCAAACCAGTGCAATGACATTTTACCCATAATCCTCTTGTCACCTCTTGCCCATCCTTGGTTTCAAAGTGCAGAATATCCCTTGACTTTTCATAGGGAAAATTGTTCCCCAAATGTCCTTGGAATAAGCTTTGAAAGAGTAAAACATTAAAATTACTTGATATATGATAAGAAGATAAACATTGACTTTCAGTAATTCTGATTATGAAACAGTCCTTTTAAAGGGGGTCTGCAACCCAAATTTTTAGCTTCCAGAGTTTTATTAGCAGGGCCCCTAAAGAGTCGTTAATGCTCGGTAGGGACGAAATCATTTGGTTACAAACCACTTACAGCTGACGACCAGTACCAAGTTTGTGTCACGTGACCCCCACATACCCATCTGGATGCTCTTATACGATGGCCAATTGGGTTTCACAAGCTAGGTTGTTGATTCCCTTTAACACCATGCTCAGGAACTTAGAAATTTTGAATAAATCCCTTACTCCCGATTGGTTGTTAAGCTGAAAGTAGCAGCTGAGAGATACAGGGTTGGATACAGGACTGTTGTATGGATGGGGTGCCGGTTCACATTACGCTATCAGAGTTTATTTTTATTTGTTGCTATTTCTTTTTCATTATTTTAAAGTGACCAACAACCGTGATTGACTTAGCTGTTTTATTTGCTATCTTATATCAAGAGCTGGTAAATTCAGTACACATTTTCCTGATGAAAAGTCCCAGGTATGATATTGTGAAGAGAACCAGAATGTAAATCAGTCGAACAAGGAACTCTCTTGCTTTAATCTTTATTTGTTGCTATTTCTTTTTCATGATTTCAAAATGATTAACAAAATTGAAATTATAACAGATCTTGATTTTAAAATGCAAATGTTTTAACTTTGTTATTAAACGTTACATATGGCTTTGTTTCAGTTGTTAAATCAATCTTGATTATTAAGGTGATATATATCTAATCAAAACACTTAGGTTGTGCATGCAAAAATCAAAGATATTGATCAATTTGAAAAGCAATAAGCAATTCATGTTATTGATTTGGCATGTTGACAGTTGACATGTTTTCATGTATGATGAAACTGACTATGGAACTATTGTGAATGAAATGCAAATATGAATGAACACATATACATAACTTAATTAATCACTGGTCTAAAGTTGATTATTGTTTCCTCAGAAATAACTCTTTTAAACCAATTTCAAGCTGCCGTTTAGCTAAATTAATGATTATTCTTAGTAACTGAAGTGATTGAATGGTATGAAACTTTATTTTTGACCATTTTAATGCCCTTCAGTGAATGACATTGAGTTGTATGTATATGAACAAACATATGAGAGTGGTGCTAATTTACATAAATAATGATGAATCTCAATCTGTGCTATAAATTATCTCATTAATCTCATTGTTCATCCATGTTTCATGCAAATTGAATATCTTTTTAGGAATGCGATGTTAATTACAAAAAGATGCATCTTTTTACAAATTGTGATACTTCATGACATTGTGCCATTGAAGTGTATATTTAAATGTAAGTAATCATATAAACAATACTTGTTTAGTAAAGAAAACAGAAGTGGATACTTCAGCCTACAATCTTATCTTTGATTTCGTGCAGTTGGAATGAATGGAGCATAAAATTCCAACACAATAACAATTTGAGATATCTTCTCTTGATCGCTGTACTTGTTAAGTGTTAAAATCCTCCAGTTTGATCTTTTTGGAAAACAGAAATGCTTTCAAACTTTTAGTTTTTTAGAAAAGATTGACTATCAAACTGGTAACTTGTTTTGCAACAAGAATGACAGTAGCTATTGTTAGAGAAGAATATCATAAAGGTTCTTGTTATTCTATTCAAATTGAGAAGTGATTTTTATTTTTTATTCTTTTTAAAACAATGTCCTTGTCATTCACAGATTAACAGAAGTTCATTGTCTATTGAAAATAGTAAATGTCAGATGAAACCATTGAGCTGTCACTCAAAACCATAAATGTTGTCAGGCTGTGGAAAAGATGTTAATGCTTTTGTGTTGAATTAAGCTTTTGTGTATTGCTTTTAGAATGAATTTCTCTGAATGTGTTTTATACAGGGAATAGGATAATCAAATCAAAACATTCCTGATACATATCACCTCATAAACATCGCTTTACAGAGTAATTTTTTGTCACAAAATGTACTTTCAGCTATAAGGTAAACATAACCAGTGTCACAATTTTTCTATGTCCACATGTGCACATATCACACTTGCCTAGCAAGCATTTACTTTGCAGTTGTATATCTTTCATAAATTAATTTATTGTTGGAATCACAGTAGCTACTTGTCCTTAAAGCATTGAAGCATATTTGTATGTTATTTGTTCCTATTTTCTCCATTAAATAAAAGTTGATGAATATATCCGATTTTCTCCTTTGATGCAATATATATATATTTAGGTCAATGATGTCTCACGCTCAAGGTCATTTGGTATTTCTTTTAATTGATATTGACATGTCAATAATATTATTTATTATACCTCTATTAAAATTTGTAAGAATATCATTGGTCAGTTAACATCACGTGATTGAACAATATATCTGCACACTGACCCCGGCTATCCGTGAGGAGGTCAGTTTTGTGACAGAAATTTGTGACACTGACCTGAGCTATTGACTCGTCACGTGATTTGTCACATGATTGCATCTGTTACGTGCCGCTTTGTTTTGACGTTACACATGAAACACATGCATAACAAATTTGAGGAAAAAGGAATTTCGGTATAATAAAACACTTAGTTACTCATGGTGAGGTCATTATGTGAAATACAAGGATTCTCGAACCTGACTCCCTCGGCGGCCTTGGTCAGGTCAGACCGCCTCGGGAGTCAGGTCTCGAGTCCTTGTATTTTACATAATGACCTCACCATGAGTAATTAAGTGTATATTGAGACCTGAAGTTTAGAATAATGCAAATTTCCAATGTTAATCATAGAATAAAGTTTATGTTCTAGAGATATTTTAGCTGGTCACAATTCAAGAATCAAAATTTGTTTGTGATATAGTGTTACAGTAATTGATTAAGTGTATATACTTCTGTGCATACACTTATCTTGTATTATTCTCATTTTCAGGTATTTTTTTTGTTAGCATGAAAATTGCAATGAAAGTGTAGTTATCTAAAATCATTTGAGTTCATGAATAAAAATCTTGTCATGAATACTATGTTGATAATTTCATGTTTATAGCTCAGAGATCAGATTCACTGGACCAAGTACAGATCAGCTTTAAAGGGGCAGTAGCACGTTTTTTGATAATTTTATATTTTATTTTTTTCACTTGTAATTGCAAGTTAATGCTAAATGTATCATATTGACAGTGTCAAAAATTTCATTACACAAGCCAATCATCCATAGTTAGAGGACAAAGTATGAAGATTACCTAAAATCCATTGGCGACCGTTTTATGTAAACACCTTTAATTCATTTTGTGTAGGAAAAAGCAATCGCATCGCTAAACTTACGTTACATTTTTGTATTATTACTGCTCCATTTAGTTTAAATACATTGTCTTACAATTGGAACCATTTATCTTCAATTTCCTGACATCACCTTATATTCCCCCTTAAATCGTGCTACTGCCCCTTTAAGTGAAGGCTGTTTCTATGAGGCAAACTTTGGGTGTAAGTCTATGAGAGTTGAGAGTTTGAGTCTTCTTTCACTGTGTACTCACCTAATCATCTGTTTAAATTGTTCATTATCAGTTGTTATATTTTAATTAACAAGCAACACTAGATGGTTAAACAATTTCTACCAAATCATTATACCAGTAGTACTATGTGACTGGCTACACAACATTGGTAAACAGGGCTGTCTATATCAATCAGTCTGATTAACATCCACCATGGAATGAAACTTGTTCCATCAGCTATCCTCTCCACTAGGTCTGACAGTAGCACCATAAATAGCATGTTCTGTAAGTTAAGCTAACAAATATGGTAAAAGCCTGTTGTCTGTAGCTGGGCGGGTTATGCTTCTAACATGATGGCACTATAATTGCTCCACTAATGATGGTTTTACGTATACTTAACTTGCACAGAACATGTGATCTATGGGGCTGCAGTCAGACCTTGTTGATATGAAATTTACAGATGGAATGTGTTTGTTTATTGAAAGTCAACATTTTCGAACTTGTTTTTAATGATATATTTACTTATGTGCAAGAATTTGAGAAAAGCAAAGAACTGTTGGCTAATCAGTGTGACAAGCCTTTCGCAGTACAACTTCAGTTTAACCAATGTTAAGCAAATGCTTTATCATTTCTTTGAAAAGTTACATTCATGGATCGTTTGACCATTTCTCAATATTCCCACACACAGTACATAAAATAAATGAAGACAAAATACAGATCATTTTTCATTTTTTAATATTTTTTGGTAGATATTTTTATATGTATGATTATCAGCAGTCTACATATTTAACTGCCTGATCATGGTTTTAACACTTCCTGCAGAAATCATTTTGGTATTAGTCGTACATGGCTTATACTTCAAGTTTGGGACTAAAGCATATGTAACAACATTACAGCTACCTTGCTTAATATTTCTTCAATAGTACAGTACATATTCTCTTCTGTAAGTTTTCTTTTACCCATCTTTGTATATTCTGGACATTAAGTTCCCTTATTAATTAAAATCTTATTACACCACAGCTACCTTCATGTTATCAATCTGAGGGGATTGGAAAGGAACATTGTGCCATTTTCAGGCTTTTTAATAATGTTCGGAATTTCAAAAGAACAACCCTTATATCAATAGAAAACTACATAATTTGTATTATTAATCTTTGTCAGTGGAGTGACAATACTAAGTTTACAATATTGAATATAAAACACAATGTCTTACGACAATTCAAATTTGAATTCATCCTCATCATTCTGTTCTTATATATTTTCTTAAAGCTATTGTTTGTACAATTTAGATAGATCTCCACAATAATTGTAGGAACTCGTAAATGTCAAAGAGTATTTTCAAAAGAAGGTAGCTAGCTGTGTGATTTGATTTTAAATTGATACTAAATGCAAAGCTTTTTTCCAAGCAAGAGACAAGCTGAACACAAGGAGAGGTTAAACAATTGAATACATTTGACAAACACAGGATCTGTTGAAGTTTGAAGGTTCTCAGTTTTCAGAAACACCAGCTATTTCAGAGACACATTTATGCATACATACAAACACACACAAACAACACTTTCAGCAGACGTAAAATAACCCTTGTCAAAATAAGGCTAGATTGTTTCATTGAAGCTTTTAAAGGGGCAGTAGCACATTTCTTGAAAAGTTTATATTTTAAATTTATCACTGATAACTGTACGTTAATGCTAAATTTATTATCTTGACAGTGTCAAACATCTCATTACACAAATCAATCAGCTATAGTCAGAGAACAAGTTATATAGATTCACATGAAGTCCATTGGCAGCCATTTTTGTGTGAACATCTCGTGTTGTGTAAGAAAAGGAATCCCATGGCTGAACTTTACAATATATATTTGATTTATTACTGTTTATTTAGTCTCAATTCATTTTCTTTCAATTGGAACAATTTTATCTTTATTTTCCTGACATCACCTTATATTCCCCCTAAAACATGCTACTGCCTCTTTAAGCTTAACCCGTTTGAAGTACATATTGCATTAAGAAATACCAAATGGCTACGTCAAAGTGACGACCGATTCATTAAACCACTAGTTTGAATCTTAAACTTTTATGGAATGCAAATCTAGTTATGTGATGGCCCTGAAACAGGAAGTTGAGATCTTAAGGTTATTATTAACCAATATCATTACAATAAAATATTCATACAAAAGCTTAAAAAATATCATTATGTTTCATAAGGCAGACATTATAAAATACAGTAGCAAATGAAAGACATTGTTGTATTAACTTGTTTTGAATTAAGCATGAACATAATAAATGACTTAATTTTTCACATAATTTCATTCGACTCTTATAAACAATTTTAAATTTCATGATTGGAAACATATTTCTTTCATGTCATGAGCGAGAAGTCATAATGCCCAGAGTAGAAACCCTGTAACAAAAGTATCAACTATTATAAGCCAAATTACCATGTAAAAGCTCCAGTGGTATATTAGATTCATTTTTACTCTTTTATTTGTGTTAAGCTCCAGAAAGGCATGTTAGATTCATTTTAATTTTTTAATTTACTGATTATTTTTTAGAACTTGTGGTTTTCACAGAGTACAAACATACTTTAATACATAGAACATTTCTTACATTTCATGTTTGTCTTTTCAATTCACCTAAAAATACAGTTGTCCGGAACAATTAAAAGCTTAAATTGGCAGATTTCAAGGTTGATTCGAAATCAAATATTAACCCAAGTTACACTACTTAACTTTTGACGGTTTCTTGTTCTTTATCATATATATGTAATACCTTTTAAAAACATACATAGGGGCTCATTTAGCCATACAACAGCTACAAAAATAATTATGGCTACTACTATATTTAATGCATCGATACCATTTGCATAATGATTGTAACATGGCTACCGGGATTTAATTACAGATATCACTAAAATATTGAATGGCACAAACAGACATTTGATTGAAGAAGTTAATACTTCAAGATTGAGAAAATCAGAAAAAGGTTACAGATATTGAGACAGAGATAAAGGATTTGTTGAAGATAACATAACAAACAACAATGTTGCATTATTTTGAAATTAGACTTAACAAAGCCAATAACACCATAGACTATATTTCTACAACATCAAAGGGGCATAATTCTTAAACTCATTCATACCACTAAAAATATTCTTATCACCATTGAAATATTAAGTTAAGTATTTCAGTGATTTTTTTAAGGATTCTGCAAGATATTTTCACCTTTCATACATTGCATGTACTCATTGCATTCATTAATTATTATATTTTCAACCAGATTGAGCAGTATGAGAGAAGATATACCAAATTAAAAACAGCAAAAAACAACTAAAAGGATAACATACATAATACGATATATCATGCCCTTAAGAGCATGAACACCGTAACGAAAACAACAACTGTGTATTGACTCGTACAACATAGCACTTAAACTGATAAAAAATGTACAAATATGGAGATAATTATAACGGTAATCAATATAAACATCTGACACAAACACAGTCCAGGGTGAGTCCATTTTCAGAAGCTGTTTCTGCCTTTACAGGGTAAGATATAAAGTTAGAAAATGTGAAAGTCTTTTGCTTCTATCTTTCGTGCAATCCCTTATTATGTAAGGGCAAAACATCCCATCATCTTCTGTTAGAAACAGACAGGAAGTCAAATGAATTCTGGAACCATTTAGATGTCCATTTCAAACTGAGGCTCATCGGGATTCGGGTGGTCTGTAAAATACAAATAAAATATGAGTGAGTTTTTGTTTAACGTCGCTTGGGCAGTTTTTAAGCCATTAGCAGCAAATAAAATATGATGAATTTTGTTGATATTGTATATCACGATCATTTTCTTAAGTCTTAGATAGGTAGTGAGCAATTTGGAGCTTAACATCGCTGGGGCGATATTTCAACCATCAGCGGTGAGCATAGAGAAATTACTCTGTATTTTAGATATTATGATTATAGTTTTATAAAATCTGGGATGAAGACAAAACAACACACAAACAGTGACACTTTGTCAAGTATTTAAGAAATTCCCACGAGCAAAGTTTGTTTTCAGAAGAAAACGAAACAACTGAAGAAAAGACAAAAAGAAACCCCTTTTATCACATTTGACTTATTTTATTCAATCAACAAACTAAGTACTTTTAAAACTAAACACTATGCTGACCTTTTTCAACACATCAATGAAATTTGACCCTTTGACATACAATAACATGTGACAAAGTTCCATAAATCATTAAAGTTAACATTTTGCATACCTGATTTTTCCTTTTCTTCTGGTATTTTGGGACTACTTTCTTTCAGGTCAACTGCCCCTGGCTCCGTAATACCAGGGATCTTGGCCATGATTGGTGGACTCTTTGTGAGGGGCGAGTTACGACATTCAAGTAAGAAGGACCTTTCATAGACAATTCTTGTACCTGAAAACAAAGGATATAATCATTAAAAACCATTAAATAAAATTTGGTTAAATGATATTTTTGAAATTAAAAAAGGATGTTTATGAACATGGGATGCTGAACATATTAAGAGGACATAAATAAAAAAAACTTTCTTTTAGTTTGTGGATGTGAAATGTGGAAGAAAATTCGCCCCATATTCTAAAAAAACTTTTGCGTTGTAACGTGTTAACTTAAAGGTGAAACAAAAATGAAATGCTATCTTACAATTCCAGAGTTTTGGTTCTGATATGTTGGCAAAACTATTTCTTCAACTTGTTGAAAAACTTTAAAAATTAAAAAAAAATTATAGTGATTAACATTTTACATAAATATGAAATAAATTGTTACAAAATAAAACAACAAAAATTCCAACAAATCATAGGAATACATGTATATGAATATCATAATCAAGTAAATGGTCCTTTTTAATTGACCTCAACTATTTGAACAGTAATATTCAGGTCAGGTAAGATACACAAAGCATAAACACTATCAGAGCTAGTCACAGGTGAGCACAGGTGAGAACAAACACCTGGCCCAGTGTATGACCAGTCATGTCACTTGCTGTACCAGTGCTTACCTGGTAATATAAGCTGTTAATATAGCACTTACCAATTAATTGCTCTTAAATTTTGACATGACATTTACCCAGTTATTGTTAAGTTGTGTGCTGTACATGTCTACCGGAAACATAAGTTATGAATATTTGATTTTAATGATTGATATGTTTGTTAATTGATAGATATATCATAAGTTAAAAATATATCAATATATCCCTAACTATGTGAAATTATGTTCAGTGTTCATGATGTCTAAAGTTACAAGAAAACTCTTTTTTGTTTTTTTAGAAATATAAGTATCAGCAATCCATCAAAATATGGCAATTGGCACATTTAAAATCAATTCAACTCTTTATTTCTTAGAATAGACAAATGCGATAGCATGTAATTAAAAGATAATTTTATTTAGAGAATGCATAGATAGTGACCAGTCTGTTAATCCTCCCACTGCTGGAAGCCAAGTAGGCTGCTGAACAACACACACAATGTTCTGCAGAGTAGGGAATAAATACACATGTGCATGTACATACTAATTTAGACTGTGATCCTAATATAAGGGAATAAGCTTAAAGATAATGAAGATTTTATTTTTTGATGTGGACTAGACTATCATGTTCGGAGACTCTTGTAATAGAAAATAATAACATTCTTTAATGAATTATGGTTACCATAGTTCGATGGTTAGATCTATCAAGCATATTTCTACCTTATAAATTATCGTGACTTTAGTGAAAAACAAAACAGACGATAAGTGTCATGTTTTGATTCATATGGCACTTGATTTTGAGCCCATCCTGAAAACGTTTCATCATAGAAGGTCAAGGCTAACTGTCTACATACATAGTTTGTGATGTAAACAAATCTTTGACCTTATCACGGTAATGAACAGTCATATATAATACATAAAATAATGATCATATGAGATTGTTCTGAACTTACGATCTAAGCCCATAATGGATTTGAGTCACTTTGTCTTTGACCTCTTCAATTGTAAAAAAAACCCCCAAATCAATGAATATGAATCATGCCATTTGCAAAGAAAAATATTGTGATTAAAATATTAAAAAGAGACAAAAATGCATTGAATGATCTGTTAAAGTATTAATATTTTCTTTAATAAAAATTGGGGGTCACATTGAATAATAAATACAAATAGAGCATATTGAATCAAATGAAAATCGCTAATGTTGCTAAACAAAGTCACATGGCATGCTTGTCCGCCATCTTGAATTTGCACAGAAGTAAACAACGCAAAAGCAAAACTTTACTGCTAGCATATGCAGTAATTAACAAAAAGCAACCCAAGCGCATTGTCGATATGAAATCATGAGTTTCGGAATTATGACAATGATTTAATTTAAAAAACTGACCTCCCGGTGTTGTTGAGAAAAACGTTCCCCCAGGGGTTGTGCTGTAATCTCCTGGTAATTGGTCCAAGTTGTTTAGCATTACCCTTCGACTCGGAATTTCTCTTGCTCGCTGAGCTGCAGTTGTACCTTCAACCGACATATTGAATTGCTGATGGACTAAGCTTCCTGAGAATTATGACAACAACCACTTCTGTCCCTGCATAAAACCAAACCAGCTACCGTTCTGACGACACTGCACTCGAAAACACTCACTCAATCGCACACCAAAACACTCGCGCGGCCTGGATAAGTCACATGGCAATCGCCAGTTTATTGCACTTGCGGAAAAGAGGTCAGGTTGATTGCTATGTGGCAACAGGTTGAAATGAACAGTATGTTGATAAAAATCCGTGCCAAATACAATTATTTTTGAATGACTGAGATTAAAACGTTAAAAGCGTAAAGTAAATAAAGAATATTTAATACAATAAACAATGATAAGGGGGATAACTCTAAAGGTGTCCCTGCTTACGTCAGCAGAAACACAGCTGAAAAGTTTGGCAAGTTTGTGTTCTGTTTATATCGAGTGATTATGACAGAGAGGAAACTATGACTTATGTAAGAGATTGATTACTTTCATCGAGTATGTCGTGTCAAGATTAACATTGAACAAAACGAATGTCATGATGGTGCAGTTTGGGATTAAGACAATTAGATCTAGTAGAAATGGACAAAATATTAGGCTATTGTTTTCTTTATTTTGTGTCATGATAGATATACATGTAGTATACTTTTTATTTTCACCATATGTTCTGAAATGTGTATAATATATTTCATATTGGATTTCACGATTAAATCCAATAAATCATGTTTCAGATAAATACAAATGTATTTAATTCTATATTGGTCTGTATATATTTATATATAAACAACAGCTTGATGAATATTATTTTAGTGTCTCACTTTTTGTTCTATCAGGGATGTGATATGTGACAGGCGTCAGTGTCACGTGACCCATGTATATTTTCTGCATGATGCAATCAATGACAATCAAAGACGAATGATATTATGCCCTGAGAGCTAAAAATACTGCAGGACGTGGCGTGTCAACCGTTTGTTTTTGTGCTTGTTTTTAAAGGAGTGGCTTAAAGTGTTTAAAGGGGCATGCAGTAGCACAGTTTTTGAAAATTTTATATTTTCATTTTTTTACTGATGATTGTACCTTAATGCTAAATGTTTTATTTTGATAGTGTCAAAAATATCATTACACAAACCAATCACCCATAGTCAGAGAACAAATGATACAGATTCACATAGAGTCCATTGACGGCCATTTTTATGTGAACACCTTTTATTCGTTTTGTGTCATGAAGAAAAAGGAATCGCACGGCTGAACTTTATATTATATATTTGATTTATTTCTGCTTCATTTATTTTTATTTTCCGACATCACCTTATATTCCCCCTAAAACACGCTACCGCCCCTAAAATGAAACACGAACCTGGCTATTATAACTCAAAGATTGTTATTTATTCACTATTCATTACTTCTTTAAAAGAAAGTCTTGATTTGGTTGCATTTCTCCAACGCCCCTTTCAAATTTCAATAACATACCGTTTTCTAAAAGAATTATTAGTATAGGCCTATGCACAGAACATACCAAGGCCAATCTTCATTTTTGTCACAAGTGTAGTAGAACCACTTCTATTGTAAAGCAATAAATGTTTACCTTTAAAAAATCAACATTTATTGAACGGTATTTGATAAAATAAGTTTGTGAAGTGAACAAGTTTTTACTTTGTAATAATATAAGTATATTCTCACATATATGACGTGTTGACTTAGGTAACCGCCTTGGAGATAGATTGCCAACACTCAAGCCGTCACCAAGATCAAATATAACAGTTATTACAAGAACTTATGAAACTTTAATTATGTTAATATTTTTTATCTTTACGATGAAAGCTTCAGATAGAGTTTGCGTACATGGAAACAGGGTGTTTTGGCTACTGAATGTTAGTGGGTCTAGGACAAGGATGTGTGCTCTGTCCGTTTTTATTTTCACTGATTATATCAGCAGTCTTATCGACGATAAAGGATTCCGGTCAGATATATATTTATCGCTGGGTAATATCTTGAGTTGTTGTTATTATTGTATGCTGATGACGAGTGTGGTAAAATAGTGCATGTCGGGATGCAAAAGACACATCAATATAATATGTGTAATAGTGTAAGTTTTGCGAGTTTCATAACTATTGACAGTTAAATAGATTTCTGTATTTCCATATAACAGAGAGCAACGATGTTTTCCAAAAATTTAATAACTTAAACAGAAAAGATGCTACAATATATTAGAATCGTGATTTATCAGTCTGACTCTAAGTAACCCTGGCCTCAATAATACTTGCTGCACTCCCATATTGAGTCTAGCGATATGCAGATACAGGTTGCGTCAGCCGACCTATCGATTTGTCAAATCAGGGCTCATCTTACCAAGTCGCAATAGTCGTCATTCGCACATAACGTTCCAATTTCAAATTAGAATTGATTCAAATAAACTTACAAACGTATAGCAGCCTTATGAATGGTTAAATCCATTCGGTCATCTCATGTTTGATTGGAGGGTCATAGGTCGCAGAAGGGTCGGCTGTCGCGACCTGTTACTTATCTAGCTAAACTCAATATGGGAGTGTAGCGAATATACCTGAGGCTGGGTTTACTTAGACTGGTGATTTATATCTGTTTTTGTTATGAAGCTTATCGGACAAATTAAAGTCAAGAAAGCCTTACTAGCTGTAAAAACAAACAAACCATTTTTGACACAAAGGCATTTGTCATGGGATTAAGTCGCCAAAATTATGATTTTTGAACAGCGTCGCTGATTGCACAATTAACTTGCATTGCATCCAATCACACCCTGTAGGAACCGAGCGGTGTACGGAAGGGAACATTTATTAATAGTAATAGGAAGTGAACTATTTGCGACGCGAGAGGCGAGCACATTTTGTATTTTTGGTGTAGAAAAATTGTTAAGTATCCTTATTAAGAAGCCAGATTGCTCCCAAAATTCAGGCTGTAAAATAGAAGTCAATACAAAATTTGAAAACTAAGAGTTACCTACACAGTGCTTGGCATGGTGTCCGTCAATCTGCAAACTTTGTGCTTTTTTTGCTTCTTCCCCAAAAGCATAAGGCATAGAAAGCTGAAACTGTGTGTGCAGACTCCTTGACTGCTTTGATAGCCCTGTGGTCCCAATAAAGGACCATGGGGCCACACCATTACAACCTATTTTCATCTTCTTTCCAGAAGCATAAGACCTAGAAAGTTGAAACTTTGTGTACAGACCCCTTGACTAGTGAGGATTATAATTTAAAGCTTTGGTGGTCCTGTGTCCCCTATTAAGGAACATAGGGGCCACGCCCTAAAAACCTATTTTCATCTTCTTTTCTGACACTATATGTGTACAGACTCCTTGGCTTGTGAGGATTTTAATTTATAGATTTGGTGACCCTGTGGCCCCTAATAATAAAAACATGGATAATAATTAAAAATTAAAACAAATCTCCGCATAACTTTGTGTTGACCAGATACTTATATATATATATATATATATAAATGTTTAGCCTAATAACATTTGTTCAGGCACTATCCTAACATATTTTCCCCAAAGTTCATATAATGCAATGTTTCCTTTAACTAACAAGTTAAAAATAGCACTATGATAAATTAATTTTCTTTAAACTCAGAATTTATGTTATAAAAAAAAATAAGTACATTTCGAAAATATGATACGATATGAGGGAAAGAACACATGGTGATGACTAAAGTTGTACAAATGCGTATATTTAGAAGCAATTGACAATTAGTGTGCAAATAATCGATACGGCGTCACGAGAATGTGAATCACGAAGATAGCCTGTATCCATGGTGATATAATTAGCAAGCGGCAGGTGTTCTATGTTTCATTTTAATAAACAGTGTAAATATAAAGTTACTTCGTTATATTATAATTTTGTAAAATAATCTTGTTCAAATATTTGACTTAAGATGCTAGGAAAACGACAAATTTAAGAGCTGTTGAACTATTGAACTCAAATAGGGTTATAGATCAAAGCCCATTAAAGTATATTTTTCCGAAATATTTTCAACGCCGCTTTTGTTCTCTAAAAAGTATAGCTTCGATAAAAATGTTTCGAAATTATACGTTACTATGACTTTTCAAGAGTAAAACATCTTTTTCTTTACTCAGATAAAATGTCTGTATTATGAGTTAAATGAATTGTATTACCACCCCTTTTTTATATAAAGACGCTCACATGTAGATAAACCCTTTGAACCCATACTGAGAACCAGGATTAAAATTTGTTAGATCGTCCAGGATTATGATCAAATCAAATCAATTATACTGAATTTATTTCAATAGATTGTAAAGAAACGAATATCAAAAAGTGTTTTCTTCATTTTAATTGAATTAATTTTAAACTTTTACCAGGAATAATAGACATGTATTTGGTGTGGTCGACTATTCATGCAAGGATTGTACTGCTGTTAACTGCTTTTTTACTTTATCTTCTATATCAATTCAGTGACTTGTTGGAGATTTGAGTTCATACGTTCATTCCATTTTGAAAAGATTTTGATATTCATATAATGATTGCAAATAGGATGTTGGACATGTGTTATGTTAACCAAAATCTGTAATTCATATATTATATATTGTGATTGACATGTAAAACTTTCCTTAGTAATTGGTTTTACTTTGAAGTTACTGTACTCTATTATTTGTGTTTGTACATGTTTAGATTTCCCGTCTAAGCATAAACAAACTAATATAGATAACAATTCATGAATATTAACAATTTCCAAACATATCGATATAGACACAACAAAATTCGCTTAACTTTTTTTTTTTCCAAACTTTATTACACAGAAGTTACCACGATTTTAACAGTGAATACGATCCTACGTGGTGAGGAATCGCATTACATATTTTTGACAATATGATAAGTAACAAATATTGTTATCGCTTAACTTTATTGACATATGTTTATGATTAAATATATCCAGCACTTAGAAGTCACATCCGTGTAGATAATTCTCTAAGCTATGAATAGTACTGCGTGTCAGTCAGCATAAGCAGATGTTTTCTATAGATGACATCACCAGTGATATTACTCGATCGATATTTCGTGATAACTTCGGCTTATGTGTGTTTGTCATCAACGGATATAGAATGCCTTGTAAGCGTAAACCGAGATGATCTTCTATTTTAAAGAGCCACTCCGTGTGTTCATATTGTTTTGCTTTGAAATGAACGTAGATGGCGTTATTAATTATGTATTCAAAGCATCTCACTTATTCATGTAAGTCTAAACCGAAATAATATTCTATTTTTAAGAGCAATTCCGTCATTTCATTATACATACAGATTGTTTTTCTTTGAAATGAACGTAGTTGGTATAATTGATTATGTATTCAAAGCATCTCACATATTCATTCTCAAATGGAGATCATATGATACGTTCTTGTTATAAAATCAAATCTTGTAACGTTCATTTTTTTTATCAGAATCATGTTTATTTCAGTATTTAAGGCCACATGGCCCATGGTACAATTGTATGAGAAAATAAATACATTTGTCACATGACCAAACTTTTACTAAGAAGATCTAAAGCTGAACATCTTAGAAAGATAAATAGATGTTATTCGAAGTATATTTACATCATGTGTGTTAAGTATTTGTTGCATTGTTAACCTAGCTTTACAATATTTGTTAATGGACATAAAATATTCATTACGAAGCAAAGAGTATCTATTACATATAAAGAAAACATGGTACTCATTTTCTACAGCATTATGGTCACAATGCAAACACATTGACATTCTTCTTACGTTGATGATTCACTCTAAAATCGTGAAGAGAAATGCGGAATTTACACATTGATCTGATCAGTTGTCTGTTACTAAGGTTATTAATATATGATTCGCATTGAATTACATTCTTTATGCTACAATAATGTGTTAAATATGATGAGGATTCTATATTTTGTTTCCAAGATTGCATATACATATCAATTAAACGTCTTTTAAATACAGATATAAACATACTGGCATCACCAACATCTTGCATTATCCATACATAACTAAAACCACTTGAAAACAACATTTCACGAACGTGAGAAACCCAATTTATTTTACCATTCTCATCATGTAGCTTAAGCATTTCATATAAATGTATTGGAACACGTGAAGAATCCATTCTAAGCATTTTTATCCAATATTTTAAAACTTTAATCTGTGTTTTTATGAATAAACAATATCGTCCCGTTTAACGTTCATTAATATTCATGGAAGCCAATTTCACACCTCCAATTTACATAAATACTCCTTGTATAACCTATCCAAGATTATAAATTCGAAACTGTCATTCTGATTGCTTTAGATAAGTTTTGAAAATTACGTTTGACAGACTGACGCGCGACATTGTCTGGTTTTCGATCACAAGCCTATAAAATGATAATTTTCTGCATTAGTCGATACTTCTTCTAATGACACTTTTGATAAATATAGGCATATGTAAACGCAAGCAACACACGGAGTAGCTCTTTAATGTAGAATCAGAAAGAAGAAATACATCGTGATTTGAAATTCAACGGAAAAGAGTTTAAAGCGTAGCTCCCGGATAATTTAGACTAATTTATCCAAGCCAAACTGTACGTTTCTAATCATGTTTTCATAATATATAGTTCATATTATGAATTTACGTGAGGTCATTGGAATTTTAAACTTATCAAAGGAGTGATTAATTGCGATTTCAAAAATAATTATAAGCTTCCTGCTTCGATCGTGTTGTTCCGTAGATTTTACCGGAAGTTACGTCAACTGTGGAAAACAAGAGTGACGTGGCCGCCATTACTAACGTAAACAACACCACGTTTTATTTCAGTGATCACGTTCTTGTCGTTATTGGTCCATCAAACAAAGTTTTAGTGATTACATTTTAATGTCTGCTGTATGAAAGGATATCCTAAGTGTAGTAAAAGCTATATGATTATTTTGGCAAATTTTATGGAAACTATTATCCGATATATTGACAATGTCATACTCGGAAATCTGCTGGCAGTGCTGCGGTCTTCACTGTTTGACTCTGGTGAGTTAGTCGTTGTGCCGTTTTTCCTTATATGTTATCATCTGTTTGTGTATGGAATCTTTCATTTTCCTTCTTCGTATAAAACTTCCTTTTGCGTGTGTGAAAATGTTTCAATATTTAGCCTTGAAAAAAAAACATCACCTGCCCGTGGCTCTCCGTATTTGCAGTATGTCGCCTTTGGTTTGTTTTCGCCGCATGCATTTCTTGATAAACTGCATATAGACGTCCCATTTACGACAATATACGTTGTAAATATGATTTATCGAATTTAAATTTTGTTGTCCAATTTCAAAATCGTGATCTGGCATCACTCACTAAAAATAAATTTTACTATTACTTACTTTGAAGCCCATGCAAACAATGAATGAAGTAATATTGTCTTCGTTTCAAATTTCATAAATACATATATTATTGTTTATTGGAAGAATGTGAAACATAAAATGGAAATATTCATTTGGAAATAAATGTGACTGAACAAAATTTATATTTATCCAGTGATTTCTGGGACAATGATGATGTATATGTTTTAGTTATGTTTATATGAATTTTCCATGATTAACAAATATGAAGCATTTGTTAAATATAATTGAAACTAAAAAAAAATTAATGCATGTGGGGTTTTTACTCAACTATTTTCTTTTAAAAATTCATATAACATAAAAAATAGTTCATGTTCCATATTAAAAATTGTTTGTTATTTGAATGAACAGCACATTTATTTTCTTTATTTCAAACTAACATATGTCATATTTTCTTGAGCAATCACTCAAAGTAATAATGACAGGTATAAATATTTGGAGTGGCTTTTCTGGAAAACATTTATTTATTTATTTCTGTACTCTGATATCCCCTCAAAAATTATGTCACCAAAACAGGAAAGACAACATTGTACAAATACAGATAAATACACATATGATAATTGGCAAAGTTATTTGCCTTTTCCACAAAAAGATTTGACTGTAACAAGAAAATAAGATTTCAGTAATTTATAAATTATAATTATCATATGCAGTAGGCCTAGCATAGATCAGATTCAGACCGACACGTTCTGTCAAATTTAATCAAATAAGACCAGTATATCTTCCAACTAAACTGTCTCAATGAATAAGGGAGCTTTTCTGAATACATTGTTTTCATTCCGAAACAATCGTGTCCCAACTGGCAACTTCAGAGCATTATCAATAACAACATTTTTCAACAATAGCTAGGCTAACCCAGACGAATTAAATCAGCTGTGCTGCTAACGTGGAAATGAGATTTTTAAAAAAATCTATATTAAGTACAATTTAAGTACTAATAAATGCCTTTTCTGTACATTTAGATTCGAATTATGGACCTCACCTCCTGAATTGTATTTATTTATTTAATTATTTTAACTTTCAGACAATCATGATTTATTTTGTTGTCTTGTCAGAATGTCATGTTTTTTCTCCTTTTTTTGCCAGTAATATTTGGATGATGACAATAGTATTCTTTCCATAGTCTTCCATGTTAATTTTATTAAACATTAATAATGTTCATGCATGGTTTTTTTTCCCACATTTATCATATGTATAACCACTAAGCTGTTAGCTAGACAAAATAGATAATTAAATGGAATACTGATATAAACAAATAATAAATGAAATATTAAAAAAATATGTGGTTAAAACCTTCCAAACCATATTTAGTTTGGAGGTTAGGACATTATCCTAATGTATTAACCAACCAACATGTTGCACCCATCATATATAACAATTATGAACTGAAAACTTGCTTGCTTTTATCTGATCAAAAGTTCATTAAATAAAAGTACCGAGGGTACAGAAGCTCACCTTAAAATGAATGATGTGGTAAAATGGTTTAATTATACATGTAACCATCTTTTATATAATTGATTATGGCTGCCATCATGATTTTTTTATCTATTAAAATACTAGTCTTCTTTTGGAAAGGAATAGAGCTTGAACAAACATTAATACACGAATGATATAATCATGATAAGTTAACAAGCAGTAGGTTTTTGTATAACTTTTTTGTATATCTATGGCTGAATTGGTGACCATCTTGTACTTTTTAATCTTCAAAATGCTACTTTTATGTGGGCATCCGTATTAATTTCATTATGATATCTTGATTGGTTTAGGTGTATCCATTTAAATGTCATTCATTACTTACAGGATGGTGGGCACTTACATTTGTTTTGTAGTGAATCATTAATATGATTTCAAGATTATTTCACTGATGGTTATGCTGCATGGGATATTGAGAATCCCAAAAGTACAGATTTTTCAAGGAAAATGAATGACTGATTGAGAGGAAAGTCATAAACACAGCAATGCATAAGACACATTTATTTTGTTCACATAATATTTACATGTCAAGTGACCATGAGATGTCTTTCATTAAAGTATCAATTTATTTAACAATCATACAGTACTATAATGGTAAACATTTTTGCATTGTCAAATCAACAGAGAGATATGACAAATCAAATTTCCTTACTTTTCTTACTAAACCCTTTTCGATTTTCATCTGCATATTTATTCCACATCAACTTATCATGTAGATTGCTAAACACAAAGCTTATTGTAGACAAGTTTTGTGTAAGTTGTTATTCTTAGAAAAAACATATCACTGTCATGAGAATACAAGTCCATAACTGTTATTGCATACACATGGGCCATGGCCATATAGCATAATGCTCTACCATATAAATTGGGTCAGGTTGATTATGCAACAGACTAGCAGCTGACACTGTGATGCTAGCAGCCTGCCTTGGGATGTGTATTAGACAACATAGTGGAATATCTGAACTCTGGTTGACCCCTTATGTGTGGTATTTAAAGGAATATAAGGGAGATACCTTTGTTTAAAATTTAACATGTTTAATGTGATTTGGTTTTTGCAGCTAGTTGCCATAAAGATTTTAAACAAATTAATTAATTATGTTTGTCTTTCATCTTAATTTTTTTAGAAACACTTAAAAATATAGAACAACTTGCACGACAATCTTAAATATTCCATATTTAAGATAATATTATGATTAGTAAGTTCAAATTAGAGAATTTATATGGTGCCAGTGATCACTTGATGAAAGCTTAAAATTTAATAATAATGATGTGTCATCTGCAGCTGAAAAGTCAATATGGCTGCTATTGCGGCCATCTTGGATTCTCAAAACTGAAACGTCTACCTTTCTGTTCGGAATCACCATAGGTATAACATACTACAATTTCAGAATGATATCTGTATTCGTTTAGAAGGAGTAGTCTTTTTCATGAAATCTAATTGAAAATTCAATATGGCTGTCATGGCGGCCATCTTGGATTCTCAAAACTGAAACGTCTACCTTTCTGTGAGGAATCACCATGGGTATAACATAATACAATTTCAGAATGATATCTGTATTCGTTTAGAAGGAGTAGTCTTTTTCATGAAATCTAATTGAAAATTCAATATGGCTGTCATGGCGGCCATCTTGGATTCTCAAAACTGAAACGTCTACCTTTCTGTGAGGAATCACCATGGGTATAACATACTACAATTTCAGAATGATATCTGTATTAGTTTAGAAGGAGTAGTCTTTTTCATGAAATCTAATTGAAAATTCAATATGGCTGTCATGGCGGCCATCTTGGATTCTCAAAACTGAAACGTCTACCTTTCTGTGGGAAATCACCATGGGTATAACATACTACAATTTCAGAATGATATCTGAATTCGTTTAGGAGGAGTAGTCTGTTTCGTGAAAGTTTACGGACGGACGGACGGACGGACGACGGACGAAGCGCCATGACATAAGCTCACATTTACTTTGTAAAGGTGAGCTAAGAAAGGTTTATGGTATGTGTCTCCTCCAATAGACAATATTTCTAAATTGTCAATTCAAAAGTTCTGCAAAGTTTTCTTGCTCATCAAGATAATTTTTTGCAAATTCAATTACATAACTAGTTCTGTCACTTTATCAATATAAATTCTTTATATGAATTCCAGAAAGAAGAAAGGATTTCAAGAGAAGAGAGAAGAAATTGTGGGTGGATACAGGCAGGAAATATGGGAGTGAGGACAGCAGGGGAAGATATCAAGCCACATGAAAAACCTAATCAGTATTTTGTATTTTGAGATGCATTTTCCTTTTGATTTATCATGAATAAAACAATATTGTCTAAAATTAGTTTGTTAATATGGTGTTGAAGATTGTGTTAAAGGTTAATACAGATTTAGATTTGTTAAATATCTACAAGCTGAGTTTAAAACATTAAAAGATATATTTTCAAACATTTGAAAACAATTATTGCTCGACATATCAGGTTATGCTAAATTAGACCTTGCAAATACCAAGTTCTGCAGTGGATATTAGGGATGTCACGATACACCGATGCATTGATGCATCGTCGCGGTACAGTTCACTATACAGTCAACTGTATCGTGATACAAATTTTAGTGAATATCATTCATATTTTTGTGAAAATCAAGTCAAGAAATCCAGAGTTGATTAGATTCCTTGTTAAGATAGCATTAAATGACTTTTTCATGAAGAAGTTGTGTTTAAATGTTGGTTACTCAGATAAGTCTCTTTAGGAATATTAGATTTATATCCCTGAATTTTTTATCTTACCGTAATAATGTCGCATTTAGTGTATCGCGATATGTATCATATCGTGACCTCAGTATCGTGATGTGTATCGTATTGAAATGGACCTGTATCGTGACATCCCCAGTGGATATACAATTTCAAGTTGCTTTCCTTAGAAACCAAAGACAGTAAACACCGTACAATTAGAAAATACAAAAGGCACATCAGCAAATTGATGAATATCTTGACTATTGCCTATTGCTTATGGCAATGTGCAAGGGGCACATTTTTAAGATTTCAAAGAAATGGAAAAAAAATCAAATTCATTTGAAAGTGGCAAATCCTAAAATGCATGTTCTTAAGACAGCAAATTATGTTGACACTGAGTCTGTACATACTGTTGGAATGTTCAGGACAGACCACTGAATGCAGATATATTCATGTACATGTAAACAACAAACTATAAAATTAAATCCACCAGCATTGAATTGGGATAAAAACACATTAAAACAAACCAAAGAAACAAGTAGAACTATATTTATTTCAAGTTTTGAACATATAGAGCATTTAGCTGATTAACTCTTTACTGTTTACAATATTGCCATGTCTCAGCCCTTTCCTGCTTACTTGACAACAACTGCACAACCCCATACTGCTTGTATATTACATGTATCATAAAACTTTCAATCCGTTGAATGATCCTTTTGTCACCTCTAAGGTGTTTTTTGGCAATTTTGTTATTCTAAATGCTCATTTTAGATAGTTTATTAACAAAGGTACAATATCTCGAAGAAATAAAACCCACATCAGCCAAAAAATAAAATATAAACTGCAGATTATATATTGATGATAATTTTATTTCATTTTTGTAAAGGAATTTTATCAATACAAACTCTAAAAACATGAATTCCTGATAACACAATGACACTTATTAAACTATGATTAAGGGGAGATAATCAACAAGTTCAATCAGAAAGTGATCTTCAGTTCTCTCAAAACCAAAAAGTGAAAGATATCAAAGCTCTATCTCAAATTATAATATGTTCTGGGGCCCTTGGCAATAAAATCTGTAGACCTCTTTATTTATATAAAAGTAATGAAAGTGAACTAGAATTTATTTGTTAATATTAGTAATACAAATAGGGGCTGGTCAAACCTATTTTAACATAAAACATCTAAACAATACTATTTCACCATTATAAAACAAGTAATTCAAGTTTTTATCTCTTTGCCGCTGTTGATATTGTCCAATTTAGATTTAATCCTGTTCAAATTTGTTTTACTGTCTGACTATAAAATTGGGATAAATTAACTAAAATGGACTACATTTAAACTTATCAATTTTAAGCTTGTGTTACTTTCACCACCCATACCATCAGGTTTAATTCATACCTATTTGATGATGCTAGGGATAGTATACTGTAGCGATCACTAAATGTCAAAACAATGAATAAACTCCTCAAATTATCATAACTAGTTTTTGTCAAATTATTTTCTGAATACAGCATAACTTGCTGTTAAATTGTTTCAAAGAGTTTGAAGGCGCCATTGTATTGTTCACAATATCCCTGAATAAGAGATGTGATAGTTTCTTGAGGGTTTGTTCCTTAGTTGAGTTTAACAATTCAGCACTGAACTGCATGTGGAATATCGCAGACTGCCCCACACTCCAGCACTGATCACTAACTCACTATCCTGGATTAGCTTCCACTCTGATTACATCCTGCAATAGAAAGTTTAAAACATTATATTGACTGCTGTCCACAAATATATGAAGATTATCAGATTTGATTGGTATGTGGAGATATTAGGCTAGCCACTTAATGATCCAATTAAATCCAATCTGTATCAGAACAGAACAGAACAGAACAGAAATTTTATTCTCGAGAATCACACAAAGTGACATAGAGAACATACAGCATTTACATACATACTAAAACAGTGTACAAAGTCCAGTTTTGATAAATTGAGCAATCTCATGTTAAGTGGCGGATAATCACATTTCATTAAATATACAAATTTGTCAATATGAAGATGTTTACAGAAATATTGGGGAAGGAATTGATATCTGAAGGAATGTAGTGCTGGGCAGTATAATAAAAAGTGAAGTTCATCGCATACAATAGTTGTACAAAATTGGCAGGTTCTATTACATTTTTGAATGCCGGACCAGCGTCCTGTTTCAATGGGAAGCCTATGGTTTGAAGTTCTAAACTTAGTTAACCAGCGTCTGTAATGGTAAGGTAATTGTAACAAATATGGTTTGTATCAAAATAAACATTGAATTTTAATGTCCACAAATATATGAAGATTATCAGATTTGATTGGTATGTGGAGATATTAGGCTAGCCACTTAATGATCCAATTAAATCCAATCTGTATCAAAATAAACATTGAATTTTAATGTCCACAAATATATGAAGATTATCAGATTTGATTGGTATGTGGAGATATTAGGCTAGCCACTTAATGATCCAATTAAATCCAATCTGTATCAAAATAAACAGTGAATTTTAAAATTAATTTAAAGTATTTTCACAGGTCATAAAATGAACACATCTCATAACTTTAACATAAATTTATTATCATAACTTGATTTTGTTTGATGCATTCATAACAAAATTTCTACAGTCATTAACACCTACAGGAAATTTGTGCTTCCAATCATTATTATCAATGATACTGGTTGAAAAAGTTTCATGAAGTTTCTCTAATACATCTGTCAAGTTTCTGTTTTTCTCATCAAATCATTGCTTTCATTGCCCTCAATGCATCAAACAGTATTCAAATAATAGAGTGAGTGCCTCTTGGAAATCATTTTGAAGATTTGAAAGGATTTTTATGTATTTATCATACTCTTATCCCTAGTTAGATTCAGCATATAAAATCACAATGACAGCAATATAAATACATTTATCTCTGTGTGAGTGTGAATGTTTACAGTCATATAAGAAACTTCAGATAGCAAAAGAGTTGAAAAAAGCATAAATTTCAAAAATATAAATGTTATGATAATCATACAAAGTGGTGGATCCAGGAATTTGATGGGTGGGGGAGGGTGGGGGGACCTTATTTGTATTGACTTGAATAATCGAAGTTATCAAAAATATAACTTGCTCAGAATATAACCCCTTTGAAAGATATGCACAAATTTCAATGACAAAGAGTTTCATGATTAAAAGAATATTTTATCAAAACACTCTTTCAGTTACAAAACATACAAATTTTGGCCTAAAACAATTCACAATTTACCTTCATCTAGGATTTTTGGGTAATATTGATTCAGATTACTGTAGTTATCAGAAGAAATGAATACATTCATAATGTACAGGACCAGTTTTTAATTCTTAGAGTAACTATATCTGTGTTATGATTTTTCATATTCTGTTAATATCTTCAAATTGAACACATTTCTAAAATTATCTCCCTTGGCAGAATATATATATATTGTCAGACAAAGTTATTAAGTACTATGCAGACACACAAGTATGTATCATCCAAACCTCCTCTGAACCAAATCTTAAAATGGTCATTGTTTAGTGAGATTTGTGGGGAACAATCACCATCACATTGTACACAGATTGGATAAATCCATTATGTTTTTTTGGGATGATACTTGTGTTTATTCAAGTTCAACAAAATGCAGATAGATCATCAAACACTGAACTGCCTGTGGGAAGCTGCTTGTCTCAAATTCAAATACTGGCTGCCAACAAAATATCCTTGTTTCAGATTTAACTCTGATGGGCCCCTAAAGATAAACTATTGTTGAATCTGCTTAAAATTACCAACTAAGATTAAAGGAAAACCTCAGTGAGGGGGGAAATATCCTTAAAACATTTGATACTCACATTAATCAAATGTTTATAAATGTCAATAAATCAATCATATTTGCCAATAGACAATTGATAATGAAACTAGAACTGTTCACATTTTCATAATTGCTGACCTGTCTCATCAGTACTTCAGATTTTCAGAAATTCTTGTGGATCACATTGGCCAGTCACTCAGATATTGGAGGGGCCAAAGGGAATTGACATACATTTTCCTTGCTCCTTAGATGAACTTATAATTACTAATACATTTGCATAATCTAACAATAACCTAAATTTTCCAAAAAAAATTTACACTTATTTTTTTCTTTCAAAAAGGTTAGTAGCATATATCCTAAACTCCTGACATGGGGCCTGTAGGACCCCAGCAAAAATGATGGGCCATTTATGAAATCATTGTTTGGGGGGTGGGGGGAGATTAACCGGACCTACTGTCAATCCGAAGCTCAGTCTCATTCATTTATTCTTTGTGGGAGATTAACAATTAATAAGAATTTACATACCTGTGAATTGGGTCTTCCAATAAGTTCTTCTGTGAAGAGTAATCACTGTAAATGAAAAATGACATTTAACATTTCATCATAACACAAGTCACATTGCTGCTAAATGAGTAATGAGTAATGAATAATTACTTTTCAAATAATAATTGAGAATTCCTTTAAAAGTTATTAACTACTGATAATTCATAATTCAATTCCTGTAAATTGAACATTGATGAGAGTGATCATGAGAAAGATGAGCAAACCAATATAATGATGATTTTTTGGTAAATGTCAAGTTAAATCAAATCTTTCAGAAATCACTTGCAACTGCTTTTGCAAATAAAATTCATCTATAGAAATTTCATACCTTGCACTTGAATCATCGCCCTTGACCAACATTGGAGATAATGGTGTTGATGACAGATGAATTCTAAAATAAATATGGTTTATCAATCTTAATAATTAAATATAACAATGACATAGATTTCTGTTTTCTGTTTTGATAATCAGTAATCAATAGTCCATGTCGTATGTTTACAGACCTACGATTTACCCATAATATAAAATCTGTGTACATTGCAAACCGGATATCTACTGTAGACATGCCGGAACTGAGTGTGCGGGATATTTCCTATCTTATTAAAAGACGCATGATGTTCTAGTCCAAACAATGAGTTGAAACATATTACAAACAATTACAAACCATTACAAAGCCTAAAATCTAACTGAAAACATTACAAACAAATTTCATATATATATATATCATTTCTATTGACAACCTTATCATATGAACATTCAATCGAGACAAGAAGAAATGTCCTCGGTCCTCGCTTTTTTTATGAATAATAAATCGGAAACACGCAACAAATATCGTAAGTTGGCAAAGTTTGCTTATGCATAACAATAAAAAATTCATATTTGATGGACTTTAAATAAAAAAGCGTAAACAAACCATGTGACTTACTTCTGGTGACGGCTGCATCAAGTTTCATTTGTATGCATAAAGTAGACGGCCGGTGTCACGAAATAAAATCGCCCCCGGTATAAAATCTCCCCCCGGCGATTTTGTACCGGTACAAAATCTCCCCCCTCAGAATAAAATCTCCCCCCTTCACGAAATAAAATCTCCCCCCTGAATAGAATCGCCCCCCTCCATAAATGCTATTAAAATGCTGTTTACAGCTTCATAATGTTTGGAATTGTTTGAAAATTGGATTGAATGAAGAAATATGATGTATTATACTTTTTGATAAGTATTTTCGGAGATATTTTAGTGATTTTTACGAAATTACATTCTCGTGAAAGAAGAGACGTGGAGTCCAAACTCTTTATTACTATCTACAGCTATGCGTGCTGTGTGCGAGTAAGGGGCCGTGTTGTTCCTTCAAACTGGTCCAACGTTGATGGGTTTCCCCGAGAAAAATACTGTGATCTCGGCGATTCTTTGCACGTTGTGCCTTCTTTGATCTGATCGTCGATGGGCTGAAAAGTCGTCCTCGTCCACGCTTTCCCATTGTTACAAATCGTTTTTAACTAGCGGAAGTGAAGTGTATTAGACGCGAGTCATGCATTTCCGGTTGTCCACCATATTTATGGAAACGTTTCCATAATTAAGAAGATTATTTTTACCGGTGATTCATTCGAAAACTACTCGACAGACTTTTTTTTATTTTCGTAAATATAACTTAATTAAATAATAGAATAAATTCATAACATGCATTTCGTCGAAAACCGTCTCGTTAAAAAGCTCATAATATGTGCTACTGCTCCTTTAAGTTTGTAAACTATTCAACAACAAAATAAAAAAGTAACATTTTTAAAATAACTATCATTATCAATAATCTGTTATAAAGTTTTCCTATCAAACAATCAATCTGCAGCAGACAAGTCAAAAGCATTTGTTGCACAATTGTTCTAAAAAATAAATATTGACACTTTGATACCAAACATACAAACTTCAGGATCCCCTTTGTCACCTATCAATAAATATTTAATATAAAAAACTTTACTTAGATTTAGTTAGTCACTTAGACTGGAAGACTTAGAGCTTCATGATATCCCCCCAAAAATTATCATTAAAAGTATTAATTTGATATACAAAATATCTTCATTTCATCAGTCAGTTTTCTTGTTTATGTGAAATTCAAAAACATTTAATTTATTAACAAATATATGTTTTTACCAAGAGGTCTGAAACAATGATCAAAATATTAATTGAATTACAGAATATAAGGAATAATTTTATTCTATTAATATCTAGTGTATGTGCATGTATTAATTCAGAATCCAGAACGATTTTTAATATTATTTTTACAGGCAATGCTCAATAGAATCCACAATTAGAAAAACAGCAATAAAATCAAATGGAAATTTAAAAAAATGTGAATGCTATGTGCATATCCCCAGAAGTTTAGCTATAAGAAGGCGCCAACATATTTAAATTTAATATTTTATAATAAATAAAATAGTTATTGTTAATTATTTACCTCCATGCAAAAACATTTTGTGTCATGGAGGGGACTTGAGGAAAAAAATTCATAATCAAAACTTTCTGCGGAGGAATTTCGAATTTATTTTTTGCAAAATGTTGATATTAATATATAATTCTAATATTGTAATAATTCTATAATAATATTAAATATGAAATTCATTTAATAAACAAATCTGAATAATTTTTGTTGAATATTTCCCAGCTTACAGCAGAGTAGCATCTTATTAACATAGAGAAAAATTTCAGAACTATTTTTAATTTCAAAACTCTGAACTACAGTATTATTGACTGAAATCGTTGATACTTAATATCAATTACTGATAAAAACACTTATAAAATGCAGATATAATCAATCTAAATTTTATTTTGATAATATATTAGATAAAGACTTCGCATATATCGTAACATGATCGGTAAGTATTATGATATTTATAGATATTTAATGAAATTGTAAAATTATTGAAGGATATTCTGGACGATTTTACGTCCACCTGTTACGACATTGCAATGCAATTCATAACATATTGTTTTGATAACTTTTCTTTATTTATACGTACAATGTAAAAAAAACAAAAACATTTCTTATAATTTGGTATTTCCTGTCGGTGTTCTGATGAAGTAGTCCTTCTCAACCTCCAAGACAGGGCGCCTTCCCTCCGATTGTCTCTCCGGTAATTATATCAGTGACGTCACGGAGCGAATTATCGCTCTCTGGAGCTAGAGTCCTTCTAACCCGGACTTTGGTATCGAGCTGTATTTTGCAAAATCAAACTACAAAAAGACAGAAACAAAAGACGCAATTTCACTGATAAACAAACCCACATACATTAGAAATTGTTTATATTAAAAATAAACGATGTTTTCCTAGATGTATTTGAAGTGAAAATCGCATTGTTTCGCTGTACGATTCCATTGAAGGGATTCATTTCCGGGTTGGTTAATAGATAGTTATAAAATTTTATGGTCAATGTTGGGGTTATTCCTTTCAACTATTGCTTCAGAGAGTTATTTACAGACATTTTGCAAGTTTTTACATGGATTTGTCAAGTGGTATGGCCGCTACAACCCTCGGTGTTTATTTGTCTGTCAGTGCTAATAATACGACAGACGCCATTTTGCGAGCCGTGTTTTCCACAGTTGACGTCACACATTCCATCGGCAACAATCGAGATTTTTCCGGTCTTTTCCGTAAAACAAAATGGCCGACACGTCAAAAAGCGACGTAAACAGTACAGTTTTTCGCCTTCTTTTACGATTTTCATGAAATATACTTGATTGTGATGGCAAAGAGGTGTATTGAATTGATCGCTTATACCTTATCAATGCGATTTTTACGTCTTCGAAATGTACATGCTAAGCATTGTGAAGATATATGAACAAAGTTGGAGCAAAATCACCCGGGAGTGGGTTTAGATTGCCGAATACGTCGAAAACGGTTAATGTCTCCCTTATTGCTATTATTTGGAACACAATCTGATACAGATAAGTGAAAGATGTACACATTTGATTTAAAAGAGTTTATGATATAAAAATAATATGTATATTTCTTAATCGTTATTTAAGAACTTTATTTAAGAAGTAAATAATAGTTTAACAAAATAAAAACTGTATGTGAGGGCATTTATTAATCACTCTTCAGCCAATTAATATAGACAAAACATACCTAAAACCTGGTATTTCCTAATTGTTCAGATAGTTTTTGACAGAATATAAGTTTATGCAATAGCCACTGGACACCATTTCGAAGAACACCGTTAAGCATAAATTATGTCTTATTTACAGGATGCAGAATAGATCTATTAATTACTTATCAATTTACGTACTGCACCAAGTTCATTTCGTACATATTTTTCAACTTACGAGGAGAAAAATGTGACATGTAAGCCTTTATCTGGGACGATGTTGTTGAACCCCCGATGATGTGTAAACACGTAACATGACAACAAGCTAGTGGTATATTTTACAACTGTAACTTACTTACAACTAAGAGGTGATAAACTATCTTTGTAAATAAGTTATGTTTTGATTGATTTTCGCCTTGCGTGTACTTCTCAGCAGTGTAAAAGAATAATAATACACAACACTAAGAACACATAATGTTATTCCGAACTTATGAGAGAGCTTACACTGTTATGTGCATATTGGAAGTCACGTTTGGATCTTTTTCGGTTAATAATTATACTCCTTTCAATTCATAGAGGCAGTTGTAAAACCCTATGCTATGCTCTGTTTTAAATCGAGCAATTCTAGGACTTCCGGTAGATTCAAGTAGCGGCAGAACATGCAACATTAACTATCACATCTGAAAAACGTCTATAAAAGTGTCTATTCCATGAATCAAGCGCCATATAATGTAAATATGTCGGGAAGACTCGGAATGCAAAAGGTTGAACTATATAGTGTTCCCCAAGCATACGGGGATTATTGAGACTTTTCGAATGGTGACTTTTGATTGCACAATGAAATTCGCTTCCATTTAATTTAGGTGTTCCTCTTTCTAAAACTCGAATCAATATACAGGTAAGCATTATAGATATAACCTGAGATACCTCTGCGGGGAAGACTTACATATCAGTTTGTATACCAATAAAAAAGTCGAATGTTCTTTCTACTTTAATATCGGTTATCTAGGTATTCTAGTTTAATCCACTCCAGAGCCTATCTAGAGCATTGGTCTACGTGCTGAACTTATAACCATTTCAATCTGATAGTTGACCAAGATAAGCACCACACTTACGTTAACCCTAAAGTAAACTTTTTGTATTTACATTATGCCTCGATCTATCAATAATTATGGAAATAATAGAAGAGTGTGTGAGTTATCGTTTTAACCCCGCTTGGGCAATATTTCAGCAAATAGCTGTGAACTAAAGGGGCAGTAGCACGTTTTTAGGGGGAATATAAGGTGATGTCAGGAAAATGAAAATTAATGGTTCCAATTGAAAGACAATGCATTTAAAATAAATGGAGCAGTAATAATTCAAATATAGAATGTAAAGTTTAGCCATGCGATTCCCTTTTCTTACACAAAATGAATTAAAGGTTTTCACATAAAATGGCCGACCATGGATTTTAGGTGAATCTTCATACTTTGTCCTCTGACTATGGATAATGGGTTTTAAGAAATATAATTATCAAAAAACGTGCTACTGCCCCTTTAAATGGTGGAGAATAATAATAATAAACACATATCTTATGTAAGTGTGAGATACTGTTATACGCCCATTATAGTTCAGGTAACAGCAACACCACATCAATGTGAAATGTATTATCTATATCGACGTTTCACTATTTCTTCACTTAAGACATTACCATGCATGACACACGATCATTTTTATTATGTTGACCACGATGCTTACAAATATCTAAAAAGCAATGTATCTGGCCAGGGTTTTTATTGTTTTGTTAAATATCATATATATATAATAAAATAACATATAACTTTCATTGATATAAAATCTATGTAACCAATATTAGAAGTTTAAAAAAATTACCATGAATTCATTAAGAAATACTACTATTACATCAGACAAAATTTAAAATGTTTTTCACACATTTATTTGACTCATGATTGTGATCTCAAATGGATGAATATAAACTTTTGGAATATGAAATGGATTGAAATGACCTAGTTCATGGATTCCTGTATATCACGTGTGAATATAGTGTTTGTAGAATGTAGAACAACTTAACAATATGTCCTCTCCCACACTAGACTATAAGTAAACACATCACTTCATCAAACAATCTAGGTTAACCCGTCTAAACATTCTTTGTTTGTACCTACTTATATATCATGAGCTTCTAAATTAAAGCTTTTTGCGAAACTAGTCACGTAAGCCTAATGTAGAAGACCGACTAAGTCGTTTAGAAAACAGTAAAACAATATCATATACCTTTATGATAACATTTTTGCATTTACAGGGGCAGTAGCACGTTTTTTTGATTTTTTTTATATTTTCCATTTTTCACTGATAATTGTACGTATGCTAAATTTATTATTTTGATAGTGTGAAAAATCTCATTACACAAACCAATTATCCATAGCCAGAGAACAAATTACCAAGATTCACACAAAGTCCAATGGCGACCATTTTATGTGAACACCTAATAGATAAATCACATGGCTGAACTTTACATTATATATGTATTATTTATTACTGCTTCATTTAGTTTGAATACATCGTCTTTCAGTTGGAACCAATTGATTTCATTTTCCTGTCATATATATATATTCCCCCGAAAAACGTGCTACTGCCCCTTTAGTGCCAATATTATGCATATGCAATTAGGCACCATGCTATTAGGCAGATAAAAGGAATACTCTCAGGGCAAAAGAAACGATACCAAGTGTTCAAGAGGATAAATTAAAACATGTTTTACCAGTTACAGCGACCTCTGCGATAGACTATATTGATTTGTGAAGAAGTACTCTAATTTTCTTTCTTCCGAGTATGATACTTTTTTAAGACTGTTCAAATTCACTTTGGGTCCTAAAACAGGATATGTAATATGCTTTTTGGTCATACTGTATGGAATTTGACTTTACAAAGTTATTAAATTTATATTTTTTTATAATGGCTTAAATATCTAGCATTTTATATGGCATCGTTTCTTTTGCCCCTGAGTGTATTTTTTATGTGCCCGTCGTATTTGACAAACCAACATAACATTCTCTCCCCACAGAGGCAGATCAAGTCATGAAATGTTGATACAGCCTCTGCTATATTACGCCAAAATCCTTGGACAATCCTAGCGGACAAACTTTGCACCACAATCCAGTGGCGTAGGAACGGTTTGAGAGGTGGGGGGGCCAATTTTTTTTGTGAGAGCGGGGGGTGGCCTCTCAAGGAAATCAAACAATGATATAAATGGATTGTTGAGTGGGGGGGCCCAAATTTTCTTTTTGTGAGAGCGGGGGGGGGGGGGGGGGGGGGGGGGGGGTTATCAAACAATGATATATATGGATTGCTGAGTTGGGGGGGCCCAAACTTTTTTGGTGAGTGCGGGGGTTGCCTTTCCAAAAAATATAGAAATGATTTAAATGGATTCCTGTGTGGGGACCCAAATTTGGTTTAATAATATGTGAATTTTATGGATAAAAGATTATTTAAGTGTTGAATGATTGATGATTTAATGTTGAATGATTGATGGATTGATGATTTTTTAATGTTGAATGATTGATTGTTTAGTGTTGAACGATTGATTGTTTAGTGTTGAATTATTGATTGTTTAGTGTTGAATTATTTATTGTTTTAGTGTTGAATGATTGATGGTTTTAGTGTTGAATGATTGATTGTTTAGGGTTGAATTATTGATTGTTTAGTGTTGAATTATTGATTGTTTAGTGTTGAATTATTTACAATGATTGATGAATAATTGATTTATGATTGATAGGTTATTGATTGATGATTGGTGAATGATTGTTACGGGCCCGTTCATTTAAGTGTTGAAAGATTGATAAATGATAATTTATAAGTGTTGAATGGTTGATTATAGAAGATAATGATTGTTTTAGTGTTTGATAATTGGTAATTGTTTGATTGATCATGAATTGATAACGAATGATTGAAAATTGCTGATTAATGCTTGATGAATTAATGATTTATGACTCATAGTCGTAGATGGATGATTGATGGATTTCATGATGGAAGTAATTCATGGATGATTTATGATTCATAGAGTGATTAATGATAAATGATGATAATGAAAATTTTGTTGTTGGTATCGATAATATAATAATAATTGACCTTATAACCTTGAAATAAATAGGAAGCATTCTCCAAATTCTGTAAGTTTATCTCAATCATTTCTTCTTGTTTTTCATTAACTCCTTTGGTCTCAGAAACTTAAATAAGCTCAAATGTCATATTTACTCTGTGAATAGGTCAAAAATGTTTTAATAGCTTAAATATTCATAACAGCTTTGATATACTCAGATATTTTCAGTCACGTGAAAAGATCAAAATTACTATGAGTAAACGTTATAGGAATGCTTAAGGGGGAACTTTGTTACATAGTCTTTGTTCTCATCATATTAATGGTTTTGAGTTTTTAAATTTGGCCTAAATATCACAAACGTGAATGATGAACGTGAAACAAAAAGCTAAAATGGTCAAATACGTCTTCCAGGTAAGAATAGAAAAGTATAGCCTTAGCTCTGTACCTCATCTGGCTTTTTGCAGCTATTTTCTAGCCTTTATAGGTTAAAGACAACAGGGTCACAATATCTTTGAAAATAATGTTTCTTGCAAAATGGAATTCACTTCAAAGGATCGCATTTTGTTCTGAAAATGGATATAATATAGCTTTAAAGCTCCGAAAGGCATTGTCCTTATTAGGGGCAACAAATTCACCACAAATTCTAATCATATTTTTTAAAGTAGTCTGTATACAACAAATTAGTTTTTTATGCCTTTTAAATAATATGGAAATAAATTTAGATTTTAAGGGCGTGGCCCCAGTGAAAAGATCTCACTTATTCACATCAGCAGGTAGTTAAAACTTTTGCACGATAAATTATCTATGAATGTGTTATTAAAAGGAAGAAAAAATAATTCCTTTAAAACGATTAAAAAACCCTTATTCATGGGGGGGAATTCACGTGCATGTATGTTTCAAATTTATGTTTCACATTATATCAGATTTATTAAATACAGACAAACTGACAGGCACGCAGACACACCCATACATTTTGTTATTTGCCATATATAGTTCAAAGTCTCTTTCTTACAAAGATGAAACACACATCTTTCAATGATGTTTAAGATCAAATGTTTTTTAGGAAAAGTGTTTAAAGGGGCAGTAGCACGTTTTTTGATAATCTTATATTTTTAAATTTTCACTGATAATTGTACGTTAATGCTAAATGTATTACTTTGAAAGTGTCATAAATCTCATTACACAAGTCAATCATCCATAGTCAGAGAACAAAGTTTAAAGATTCACATGAAATCCATTGGCGGCCATTTTTGTGTGAACACCTTTAATTCATTTTGAGTAAGAAAAAGGAATCGCATGGCTAAACTTTACAATATATATTTGAATTATTACTGCTCCATTTAGTTTAAATACATTGTCTTTCAATTGGAACCATTAATTTTCATTTTTCTGAGAACACCTTATATTCCCCCTAAAAACGTGCTACTGCCCCTTTAAAGTATTAAAGGGACATTCCTGCCCATATGTCCGTTTCAGTGGTGATGGGGTAGACCCTTCTACTTTCCCTGACCCCTGAGCTTTTATGCCCCACCCCCTGGGAAGGTTGGGGTAATATCTAAATATCCTCGCATTTTCGAGGTAAAAAAAATCTGAACCCTTTCCCATTTACAATTCTAATTACAGGGTAGATCCCTAAAAAGGATAAAATGTTGGGGAAGGGGATTCCCTTGTTCTCCCATCCCAATCCAAATCCCCTCGCTCTCCCTCTCCCACACCCCCTCCCCCCTTTTCTTTAAAAAAATTGTCAACCGAAAATCTTACTGTTCAGGGAGGGGGGCCCGCCCATTTAGTAGCCGAAATGATGATTGAAGAACAGCGTCACTGATTGCACAACTAACTTTGATTGCCTCCAATCAGGCGTCTCCCATTATATCCCACACACTCGGCGTAATATAACAGAGGCTGTATCAACATTTCTTGACTTGATCTGCCTCTGTTGGGAGAGAATGACATAACAAGAGCCTTAAACTAAACTATTTATATCGATGTTTCACTTAAGATTTTCTTCACTTAAGACATTACCATGACACACGACCATTTTTAACATGTTGACCACGATGCTTACATATATCTAAAACTCAATGTATCTTGCCAGTGTTTTTATTGTTTTGTTAAATATCATATATAAATATATGATATATATAATAAGATAACATATACATTTCATTGATATAAAATCTATTTAACCAATATTAGAGGCAGATCAAGTCATGAAATATTGATAGAGCCTCTGCTATATTACGCCAAAATCCTTGGGTTCCGGCAGTTTCCCCTAGCGGACAAACTTTGCACCACAATCAATTTGAATTTCTTTGCCAAATAACAAATGATGATTGAAGAACAGCGTCGCTGATTGCACAACTTAATTTGATTGCCTCCAATCAGGCGTCTCTCATTATATCCCACAAAGTAGGCGTAATATATACAGAGGCTAAGTCAACATGACTTGATCTGCCTCTGTGGGGAGAGAATGACATAACAAGAGCCTTAAACTATACTATTTTTTTTTCATTCCTGCCTTCATTTACAACATGACACACTTGCTCGAATGATATCTCTATAATGGGATATTAGTTTTTATGTTTAGCTTAATTACAAATGAGGTCGATTACTAAGAACAAATATTCAATAGTTGAAGTTATTCTGTGTAATTTAAATATTGGTATATTTGGTACCAAACTTGCCTTTAAAAATACACCATATAACATACCAATCACGTCAATCATTTATTATCTATATACGGATGATTTTCTTTCAAAGAATCGTGATATGTAATACAAGACACTTTTTAAAGCATTTTTTACAGAAGGCAAAAACAACATGTCAAAGACTTGGCATATTTTTATTGATCAGCTCAATACGATAGAATGCGAAGTTTAATAATTGATTTATAATTTACCGACAATACTGTCATTAATAAATGAATCAACTATTTAAATTTGCCAGAAATTGCATTTGAAAGAATCAAACCAATATATTTGTATATGACATGATATTTATACCTTTTAGTTTTAACCACAATATTGAAACACAATGCTAGTCTAGAAATAAGTACAATTCATGCAAGCACTATTTGACTTTGTTTATAGATAACTTTGTTTTAATGATGATCTAGTATTATTTCCGCAGGTGTTCAAGTCACCACCCGCCTTTATTTAAGAAATAGAGTAGCCCTAACCATGATATGTTTTACATTTAAGTATAGTTAATACTACTAAATGTTATACTTTAAATTAAAATAGTTCAAAACTATTCTTTAATGAAAACCACATGATGGATAAGGCAACTCAATTTCTTAAATAAACTAGTATAATTTCTTCTTGTTTCCAAAGTTTCAAAGATCCGAGTAAATTTAATCCTGTGAAAGCCTAACGAAATTCTACCATCTCCATAAAAAAAGACGTGCGAATGCCGGAAACCCTAAACAAATTCGAAAGAGGTATTGCAAAGAACCCGAATGATCAGGGACCCCACGAGCTAAGAACATTTTGATCCTGAAAAAACATTCGTTTTCAAATTGCAAATTAATGTCCTTGTATTTCCCAATCCAATTCGGAAAATAACGTAGCTGCATAACTTCTTTCTTCTTATAATTCACGCTCTCGATAAAGAATTGTTGGAATATAGGGGAGACCAGGGCAAAGCGCGCCCCCGGGGCAAAGTGACCACGCGTTATTTCTCCAAACCTATCGACATATGGAGTAATTTGTCATTACCAACGAATGAAAGTAACCGTAATGAAGCTTTTTGACTAACGCTGGAATCATTTGCCTGAGTTGTGGACGCAGAATTTCAAATATTCGAAAAAACGCGATTTTACTATATGGAACGGATATGTCTCAAATTCAAATATTTAATAAAAATACAAAACGGAACATTGAACTCTCGTGCACATGTAACATGAATTGGTATCATTAATTCATTGAATAATGAAATTTGTAATTACTTGCTTTAATGACTTTCTGTGATGATCATAACAAATGCTACTCTTGATGGGACAAAACGTGCCGGGGGGAGCGCTTTGCCCTGTGTGTCATAAAATATATCATTTTGGTTAACATACTGGTGTTAAAGTTATTATTTTGCATTTCTTAAGCAAATAATTTAAAAGTAAACTATAATTTTCATATCAGCATTCTGCTTTTTTTATATTAAAATGAAATATACTATTTTACTTAAAGGGTTTTGTTTTGTTAAAGAATCACGACAAGAAACAGTTACCAAAGCATATTTTTCTGTTGTTTTTTAAATCATGAATATATAATTCATTGTATATTACTGTTCAACCCTAAACGATAAATAGAGGATATTATATGAGTGTCCATGACATACTATGTTTACGACACGAGTGCCTAAATATTAGTATTTCCCGAGCGAGATGAGATAAACATGGTATTTGTCAAGAAAAGACAAATATCCTCTAAGTATTTCCCGAGCGATGATGTCATGGGCACGAATATAATATTCTGTTTATTACCGTACTTCCCAAAATTAAAGAAAATACTCAAAACCAACTTCTCAGCATAGGTGGACTAGCCGCCGCCGACCCGTATAGATTGTGACGTCATAGGTGAACCGTGACGTCAAAGTACTGTTTTTAACGTGACGTCACAATGAAAAAGTGATATTTTGCCCTAGGGCAACATATGAAAAATATGAATCTCGATATGACTGCCCTCGTAGGTAATAAATAGAGGATATTATATGAGTGTCTATGACATACTATGTTTACGACACGAGTGGCTAAATATTAGTATTTCCCGAGCAAGAGCGAGGGATATACTGATATTTAGGCACGAGTGTCGTAAACATAGTATGTCATGGGCACGAATATAATATTCTGTTTATTACCGTAGTCCCAAAATTGAATAAAATGCTCAAAACCTACTTCTCAGCATAGGCAGACTAGCGGGCGGCGGCCCGTATAGATTGTGACGTCATATGTGAACCGTGACGTCAAATCATTGTTTATTACGTGACGTCACAATGAAAAAGTGATATTTTGCCCTAGGGCAACATATGAAAAATATGAACCTCGATATGACTGCCCTCGTAGGTTCTGCCAAGTCCGACACAAAACAGTTGTATGAATTCTTAAATTCGTCCATATAACCAATTCAATTCATCATATTTTCTATTATTTTACTGGTTTTGATATTCAATAACCTACATTATCAACACATTCGTCGTTGAAAGAAATGTACATGTACCAACCACAACGATATAAGGTTATTGAGAATGTTGAACATGTAGGTCCATGACATGTTAAGGAATATTTTGCGCATTCGTGCATATATTGTCAACTTTTATGTTAATTGTATCTTTCATATGGGTTCGATAGTTGCCTTGCATTATCAAGATGATAGCTTTTGATTTGTATTGGCTGATTATATGTGTCTTATATCTATTACATTCTGTGTTGTTTTTTTAATGGGGCAAAGCGCCCAGGGGATTGGGCACTTTGCCCCAAACTACAGGGCAAAGCGCGCCCCCTTAGTCAAAATATATTTACGTAAAAATATCCTTATGCCGAAATGGCAGATTAAAAAAGCATGTGCCATGTTACAGTCTATCTGTCGGGGTGCCCACTAGACGCACTTTTATGTTAGGGGGCGCGCTTTGCCCTGGTCTCCCCTAACACTTATGTATCCAGTTTCTTGTAAGACGTGTGGTATGAATGTTTGAAGCGGTCGTAAAATATTTCAAATTCACCGAGGAATGTCTCTAGGATCGATATGGTCCTGACTCGTCTCTTGTTAATGTTTAATCTCTTTTGAAAAATGAAGCTCTTACATTAAAATATATAAATAAGAAAATAACAAAATAGGTAATGGGTTTAGTTTGAATTAAATTGTTGTATATTACTTGCCTATTGAAATATTCTTTTACAATATTGTACCACACCGTGTGTCAATTGACTACGTCGGGGAGAGACATTTATATAGGGGAAACCGTTTGTCGATCCCGCTGTATCTGAGTACATGATTAAATAGTGTTTAAACCAATTGACGTCTTGTCGCATTAAAAAATTTTGGTCCCCAATTATCTCTGTCATGCTTAAAATACAGTACCAGTACCGTATCTTGATTAATTAATGAGTGAGTAACACAGAAAATGCTAAACCCCTACTCGTTAAATACTATTTCACTGAAACAAGGTTTAGTATCGGCATCTAACGAGCGAAAGCGAAAAGGATATATTCAATCCGTTTCCTGTAAATTAAACGTCATTTACGTTCTCAAACGTAACCTGTTACCTTCACAGATGAACTTCAGCATCAGAATGGATTGAGTGTGTAAAATAATTAAAGCTAGAGGACAAATATTCTTTCCAACAGAAAAATGAAAAGATCGGAACATTTAGCTCATTAAGATCAAGGATGTAAATTCATAGGTCAGTCTCAAATTCCCGGGAGGTGAGTAAGAGAGTGAGTTAGTGCTTAACGCCGCTTGGGCAATATTTCAGCCATTAGCGGCGGGAGGATACTTAAATCTAGACCGAGGGCGTTCCCCTGGAACCATGATTTTATTTTGTGCTGTGCAGTGACGAGGGCTGGTGCCTAGTAGTGAAAGACATCCACTATAGTGTTTTAACAAGAATTTTCCTTGAAAGCACTTCAATTCAAAACCTTGATTACAAAAGATTTGGATAAACGAGTTTCATAAATCAACTTAGTCAACTCTTTAATTTTTAAATTACTGTTTAATTCATATAAGTGTGTAATAGATACAGTTAGGTTTTGTGAAGAAGTCATCATCTGAACCGGTCTCACCTTTGAGTTCTAAAGAGGCAGATCAAGTCATGAAATGTTGATTGAGCTTCTGTTCTTATTAGACTAAACCACAATCCATTTGAATAGTTTAAGCCATTGGCAACGCTTCTCAAATGAAAAGGGTGGTTCACATCACAGTATGTTTGCCATGATCCCTTAGCAAAAATGATAACTTTAGATCAATGTCGCTAATTGCACAACTACTTTGATTGCCTCCAATCAGGCATCTCACATTCTATCCTACAATTAGAACAGAGGCTAAATCAACATGACTTGATCTGCCTCCGTAGGGAGAGAAATAAACGCGTAGGCACAACGTCATTTCTTATACATTTCATTGTGTCTTATTAAACTGTCAAACGAGGACAGATTTTTTTCTTGCAATCTAAAAGTACTCTGATTAAATTGAGATTCATGCTCTACTGAAATAACAGAGAAAGAAATTATACCCTCATTTCCTGTGTTGTTTCGTAAAAGAAAATGTTTTGAGTGTTAACGTTTATTGTTAACATTTATTTTTTAACAAACCACACTTCCTGTTTACGTCAGAGATATCAATTGTAAAGCTTACTTTTTTTCCAATAATGAGATAGTACTGTCAGTTATATTTTTTTTCGCCCCGCAAATTCCTTAATAAACATTGTTTTTATTTTAATTGGTTTCACATATTCCTTCACTGAATTCAACTTGTGAAATATGTTTGCAAAAGTATGAAGGTGCTGATTTAAATTCAAACTGGTATGAAGATCATTAAGTAACGAAGAAAAAGAACACACAAACCACAAATAATAGGAGAGCGAATTTTACACACATTTTTTTCATAAACATACCATGGTACACAGGATGGGTTCACATTCATTTTCTCACCAAGTCACACAATATCTTCCTCCGAATGTACATGTTTATTCACTTAAGACGTTAGGTATTTAGAAATTCAAAAAAAATATTCGTTGGGTTTGTTTGTAGAGAATTGAAGTATGCAGCATGTTAAGAAAATACTGGACAAAAGTTTCATAATGTATTTTATGTAAGCGACAACAACGTGTCCACCTATAGAAGTTTATTGTCAAATACGCCTTCTTGTTCTTGAGATGTAGGTAACAATCCACTGTTGTTGAACTTGAAGGTGTAGTTCGAATTCTATCCTAATATCATCATAACCTTGCCAAAAGTTAGCCATCATTAACGAAATTCCAATATACTCAGGGTATGGGAAAGGCAGGGGTCAATTTGCACATTGTACGAAAACATGACTCGCTTACATTTTATTTACTAATTTTTTATTTGCTTATATTTATTAATTAAATGAATATTGATGAATGGGCAGTGGCCTATTGCAATTTCAGAAAATTTTTAAAAACCTGAAAATGTTCCATTGCTGAAGATGTATTTCCAAATCCCTAAGACGTGTATACTAATTAACCGTTGCAAGAATAATTTTCAATAATAACAATTTCGTCAAGTTGCATATTCTTATTTCTTTTTTTAATTACAGCTTGAAAATCGTCTCTGCTACGCTTACGAAATCATCTTTCATCTTTACGTGAATTGGTTTTTAAGCGCCCGTCCTTTTTCCCACTGTGAATTAACAAGTAGTAATATGTGACAGGGGCGGATCCAGGATTTTGTTTTTTTGTTGGGGGGGGGGGGGGGGGGGGGGGGGTGCGACATTGAATTATCAGTATTGACATTGGTAGACTGAGGCTGGGAAGCGGCCGAACCGAGAGCGCGTAGCGCTCGAGTTATGCTAGGGGGGTTTGGGGGCATGCCCCCCAAGAAATTTTGAAATAATGGTGCTCTTAAAAGCGTTTTCCTGCTTTTCAGGAAGTTATTTAAGTAAATTTTAAAAACCTTTCTGAGGGTTATTTTATTATGAATAATTTCATTTTTAAAAAGACAATTATATTAAAGGGTATTTTTCAAAAGTTAAGTATACGATTTGGTCTATTACTACTCCATCATGCGAATAGGTGGAATACAACATGGCATTCATGTACTTAATACGTTAATTTTTTTGTAATTGTTCATATATATGTATCTAAGTTTGTAGCAGTTGCACTATCAGTGACAATGTGGCCTTGTGTTAAAATCATCCTATTAACTAATCAAACACCATTGAATTAAATATCCATTTTACAGGATGACAAGGAAATAATTTAATATTTACAGCATACATGTTTCTACTGGAGAATTTCAATACTTCAGCAACTTTATCAATATTTATTTTGCTTTTGATAAAGGGAATATTTACAGCATTGATATTTAATTTATACAAGAGAACTGTTAATTTATTCAGAAGACCATTAAAACTAAAGATACAAATACTGAAACCTTTGAAGAATAATAAAATGTCTTCATAATTAATGAAAACAATCACAATACCAAAATCTGCACTCAAAAACAAGTTTGGAGCCTTTCAGAGAAATTGTGCTGTCGTCTAGTTCCACACCGATTATCTCCCTTTGATAGTTAAATTATACACTAGTCTCTAGGGTTACGTTATGATTCAGAATGCTTTGCCTTACTTATTCAGGTTGAGCTAAAATGGACAAAGACACCTTTTCCACACAAGCAAAATGATTTATACACGAAGAAAAACTAATAATGCAACTTTTAAAAACATTACATGATAAACTGATAATCTGTTTACGCTAACATGTATTATTACTGCAATAACAGTCTTTTTTTTGCAAACACGCAGCAAAACGTCAGCGAACAGCGACGCTGCGTCAAAGCAAAAACGCTAAATTCTGTATATGTAAGAGTTTCAATTCATTTAACCGTTACATATTTATATTCATTGTCATGTGGCATATAAGTAGACATAACAGTGAATGTATTAACATCATAATTACCTGAAAAACTGAGATTTGAACTGCGAGTTACGTAACTCCAAGAGTTACTTCCCTTTAGTTAGATCGTTGATAGGTGAAGGGTAGATATTTGTGATGATCATTGATTCTATCTGACTATTCACGAGGAACACATGCCATGCCATATGATCAGTATCGTTTTGTGATTATTCAGAATAAAGTTCAAACCATTTAGTTACCTAAATATAATGTGAATTCTTAATTTTATTGTGTTAATGTTTACTGAATTGTTCCCTACACTTTTCTTGTAAAAAGGGGAGACCGGGGCAAGGAGCTACCTAAGGGAAAGCAACCATAGCGTCTATTATTGTGCACTTATTTTTATTCTGTGGCTGGGGCATAACGCCCTTTCACCAGGGGCAAAAAGCCTATACTAGGCTTATTGCCCCAGACATAAAAAAAGACAAACATTATATAATTTTCCTTCTAATATAATTAAAACAACACTGAAATTGATGTTTTAAATTCATCATTTAAAGTTCATCATCTGATTCACAGTTGGGGCAAATGAACTGACGTGTACCGGGTGTGCAGAGTTCGTGGGCCCATTTCAAACACACCTGGCACTGAATCCAAACTTCGCCAGGCTTGGTTCTGCTATACGGCTCGCAGCAAATAATACAAGGCCATTCTTCGTCGTCGCTGTCTTCGTCTAGTCGGCCTTTTGTTTTCCCTCTTCCCTTTTTTGGTTTCTTTGGTTGTTTAGAGGTCTTGGTAGTCGGTTTTCGTTTCCTTGTTTCCTTGTCTTTCTCTTTTTCAATCAGAATCTTCTTAAATAGTGAAGATGTGAGCAGGGTAGCTGACTCTGCTTTTCTGGTTCTAGGCCGTTTGTTGGTAATTTTGGGAAGTGGTGATAGTTGATTTATAATTTCTCTCATTTCTACTGTTGCAGGTTGTTTGCCAGGGTTGGTACTTGCTGAAAGATTGGACAGACAATCATAATGGCCAATGTCCTCGCCTAACGAAGTAAACTGGACAAAGAGTGGAGTGTTCAGCATGTAGTCCTCACCGAAAGAGGCTATAATAGATCTGTTCTTGTTAACAATGACAACAGTTCTCTGTAGAAACCTGCTTGCAGCAAGAATCTCTAACTCACCAGGCATTGAGTCAGAGTTTGCCATTGTTTCTATTCTATGGTTGAGAGATGTAAATTTGATGTTATCAGGCAAGTCTGCATTGACATGCTTCTCAAATTCTACAAAAGAAGCCATGTTTGAACGTAAGTAGGCAACAGTGCCAGCTCTTATTTTATCTGCCTTCTCAGATTCTTGTTTTGCAAGAACATGACTTTCCAAAGAGCCATGTTGGTTTCTTTTGGCTCTTTGGAGTTCAACAGTGAGCTCTGAAGGCTGAGGAGCGGACTCTGAAGGCTGAGGTGTGAGCTCTGAAGGCTGAGGAGCGGGCTCTGAAGGCTGAGGAGCGGACTCTGAAGGCTGAGGAGTGGGCTCTGAAGCCTGAGGAGAGGGCTCTGAAGGCTGAGGAGCGGACTCTGAAGGCTGAGGAGTGAGCTCTGAAGGCTGAGGAGAGGGCTCTGAAGCCTGAGGAGAGGGCTCTGAAGGCTGAGGAGCGGACTCTGAAGGCTGAGGAGTGGGCTCTGAAGCCTGAGGAGAGGGCTCTGATGGCTGAGGAGTGAGCTCTGAAGGCTGAGGAGCGGACTCTGAAGGCTGAGGAGAGGGCTCTGAAGGCTGAGGAGCGGACTCTGAAGGCTGAGGAGCGGACTCTGAAGGCTGAGGAGTGAGCTCTGAAGGCTGAGGAGAGGGCTCTGAAGTCTGAGGAGAGGGCTCTGAAGGCTGAGGAGAGGGCTCTGAAGTCTGAGGAGAGGGCTCTGAAGGCTGAGGAGAGGGCTCTGAAGTCTGAGGAGAGGGCTCTGAAGGCTGAGGAGAGGGCTCTGAAGTCTGAGGAGAGGGCTCTGAAGTCTGAGGAGAGGGCTCTGAAGGCTGAGGAGAGGGCTCTGAAGGCTGAGGAGTGGGCTCTGAAGCCTGAGGAGAGGGCTCTGATGGCTGAGGAGTGAGCTCTGAAGGCTGAGGAGCGGACTCTGAAGGCTGAGGAGAGGGCTCTGAAGGAGCAGATCTGGAGAACTGAGGTCCAGATGCTTGTGAGGTCTGTGTTGGAGGTACATTTTCATCTTCTTCAGTCAGTTTTTAACCTGCAAAGTCAGCTTCATTGAAGACACCTGGATCCATTGGCCACAGTCCGCAAAGTTTAAAGCCATTCATGGCTTTTTCTGGTGTAACAGACGCCAAATATGCTTTGCAAGAAAGCTCTGCTATCTCATATATTGAAATGCGACGTCCTGGGTTTGATGCCATCCAGTGGTCAGCGTTCTGGTTGTAGGCATGTTTCAGAGACATAAAATAGCATCTATCCAGTGGCTGCATCTTGGGGGTACTGTGGGGAGGCAGGGTCAAGAGCTCAATGCGTCGTTCCATCTCTGTTATGTGTTGTTTTAAATCTTTTTCAACTTCCTCGGGAAATATCTGTCGGTGTCGCCCAAACTGCAATCTTCCAGGAGTTTGCACTTTGTGATCTCGATGACGCCGAAGAGTTCGCGCTGGGATCCCATATTCTTTGCTCACTGTGTTGAGCGGTTTCCCTTCATTCAGAAGCTTTAAAGCTAGACTAAGGTTGTTGTTCCCGTAGTTACCTCGGTTACTTTTTCACTTAAAGTTCCTGGCCATCCTGAAAACAAAAATAACTAGGCAATTGAGTTATTGAGATCTTCCTTACGAATTAAATTTTGTAAGGTATAGTTTCAAGATTTAGTTCTGCCATAATTGTAGAAACGAATACAACTACACAACATTTTGATATTCGTAAAATGTATACAGACTTATGGGCATTGTGCAACATCTACTGTCAAAAAGATATCTCCTGTGGAACCCAGTTTTGGATGATAAATGTATTTTTATTATATTCCTCAATTTATTTACTGATTATGACGATTTTAGAATGATTCAGATATCGAATAAAGGTTTATGAAATGCATAATTAAATGTTAAATAAGTATATATTATTTGGGGCAAAACGCCCAACCGGCGGGGCAAGAGGCCTAGGGTGGGCGTTTTTCCCAAAACACTGGTAGGCGTTTTGCCCCCAGGCTTATATATTTTGCACACGTCACATAACATCGCCATCACGTTAGTTTGAAGCTGATTTTTCAACTGCCGTGATGTATCAGATATTTACCTATCCAGAAAATGTATTGAACTTAGATTGTAAGAAATAGGGAAAGAGTAACAAACGTTTATCCTATTGGCAAAAGTTACACAACATGTGGTAAAAAGCATTGTTGTAGAATTATCAACTTACGTGAGTGACGGTGGTCGTGACCTTTCAAACCTTGACGGCGCATTCGAAGACGAGGCTTCTCAACACCACGTGGATGAAGATATCACGTGACTTAGTTCTATTTTAAGGGTGGGCGTCTTCCCCGGACTGGGCCTCTTGCCCCGGTCTACCCTACAACTGTTAATATTTACTATATTTGGAATTCTCTTGGGGGGGGGGGGGGGGGGGGGAGGAGGGTGCGCACCCCCGCACCCCCCTCTGGATCCGCCACTGTGTGTTATAGTTTTTTTTTTTTATAAAGGATGCTGCTGTCAAGTTGGTACTTTCAATGGTAATGGCACGGGTTGATTATTGTAACGTGTTATTAACTGGAGTACCAAAACAGCTCATTTCCAAGCTACAAAAAATACAGAACACTGCTGCAAGGATTGTGTCGCGTTCTCCAAAACACAGTCATATAACTCCAGTGATTCAAGAGCTGCACTGGCTTCCGGTCCAGTATAGGATAACATTTAAAACCTTGTGTTTTGCCTATCAGTCCTTGACAGGAACAGCTCCTACCTACATCCAGGACCTACTGAAGGTGTATGTGCCGAGTAGAACTCTTCGCTCTGGAGAGAAAGACCTTCTGTGTGTTCCTGCAGTGTCCACAAAGAGCTATGGAGAGAGGACATTTTCATGTGCAGCCGCTGTTGCATGGAATAATCTTCCCCTTGAACTCAAAACAGCTCCCTCTTATTCACATTTTAAATCTCTTCTGAAAACACACCTTTTTAAACAAGCCTTTTTCTGATCTTCGCGCTTAGAGCATGTATTATGCATGGATTACAGCGCATAATAAGTGATCTATTATTATTATTATTTTTTTTTAGCTGATATCCGTTAATATATGATAATTATGTATTTAAAGCTCAGAGGATTTCAAATCTAGCTAAAAACGTTCGGCTGAAATTCGATCACAACTCCATCAAAGAAAAATATTCTTGCAAAGGTTATTAAGATGTAAGTAAATAAATGACCCATTCGTACGTTATATGTGTTACCAATATGCGCAGAACTGTCAACGCAGTTTTCAATGTACAACTGAACACAGTCGAATCCACTTAAAGTGAACGTTGTACATATCAGCAAGGTAGTTTAATCCTTTTTTCATTAGAGCGATACACATATAAGCTTCACCCCTCCCGTCTGCCGACTGAGTAAACAAAGTGTAACCTTGAAATTTACTGTTATACAACCAGATTAAATACAAGTCTTACTGTAAGCAGTTGGTCTATATTCCAACAGCAATAATACGAAGACGTATATATTCATGTAAAGAGCCTGCCCTCATCAAATACCTCTTATCTGGTAGTCCAGTTATAGGCTTTTTACCTGACCCTGCATATAAACATAAATAAAACATGTTTAACACAAACACCGGAGATGGCCCACTTTTGTCATTGGAGAGCGTTCCACGGTTGAAGGGTTAGACTGAATGCAGAATGCATTTGAAGGGACCGAGAAGTTAAAGGCGATCCGTCTGAACCTTCGTGACAAGCTGCAGGAGCTTATTCTGACCATGAATCTCTTCCAGGTGACAATTTACCTGTGTGTGCTCACCTCTGTGACATGCATCATATTCACCCCCGAGGAGGAGGGGAAGATAAAGGGGTTTGTTGAGGGGGTGATGGACTGCCAGGGGATCCCGGGTCTCACGCTAGCAGTTGTGAAGGGCTCGGAGTCCTGGACTCACGGGTACGGGATGGCAGACAGGGAGAACGGAGTCCCTGTGACTCCCAGCACTCTCTTCGGCATCGGCTCCCTGACCAAGGCTTTCACATCCACCCTACTGGCCATGCTAATCAACGACACGAATGGAAGGTATTGTGAACTAGTGAATCTAGGCCAAATAACGAGACAGAAGATGTTTTTTCACATGTGTCATTTAAAGAGCCACTCCGTGATTTTCATCACGTATTTTGTTACTTGATAAGAACGTAAATGGCAAAATTCATGATATTAATTCAAATATCTCACATATTCATTCTCCAAATGACAATTATATCTCAAATACTTGTTTTCTAGTAATACCTAAAAATATTCACATATATTCATTGAAGCTTAATTTACACGTCACAGTTATACGAATACTTGCTATATAACCTATCAAACATTGGAGCTGTCGTTCTGGCTGCTTAAGATAAGTTTTGTGAAATACGTTTGATTGATCGACGCGCGCCATTGTCGGGTTTCCGATCAACAGAACAGAACAGAACAGAAGTTGATTCAATTCGGAGACTTGAGCTCACAGAGCCCCTCGTCAACATTACACACACATTTACAATTGCAATCAGAGTATGGAGGCAGGACATTTCACGATGATACTGAATACAAGCTTTGTTTTATGAATTTAGCTAGGTCAACATTTAAACCTATTGTCACAACAAAACGTGGATTAGCTAAAATAAAAAACTTTGCTGCAACAGTCGATATTTCTCGATCAGATAACACTATAAGTTAAGTTTGGTATACGACACCCCAGACAACCCACGGAATGGCTCTTTAAAGGATTTATCCTATATCACGAGCCATTGATGTGGTGTGTAACATGAGAATGAATGACTTTACTGATCAACGATACCAGTGAAAGGATTTGTGAGTTTGTGAATCCATGCCCGGAAAACATAACGAGACAAAAGGTGTGTTCTCACGTGGATGATTGAAGTGTTTTCTTCTAAACTCATGTCCAAAAGAAACGATACCATACAAATCCCAAAATAACTCAGTCCACTGCAGATTAATAAGACTAAAACATAGTAATACCATTTCTTCAGTAGTCAACTTACGTCTATGCAAAATTTGGAAACATTATCTGTTCATGTTTGCGAGAAACATGCATTTGAAAAAAATCATCGATCTGGAATCTCCTTAACTAGGCGAGATAGCAGAGAGAAATTGGACACTTTCGCTTGTTTTAAAACGTTCTAGTGCAGTGACGCGTCAACGAATTTATGTCAAATAAAGTGTATTATATCAACAACATTTTTTTCTGACATAAATTCAATACTTTTTCAATTTTAAAGTGAAATGACAAAAGTTCTGTTCATAAAACAATTTGAAATTTCGATGTATGCACTCCATGTACATTTGAAAAGACACAAAATCAAAAGTATCTTTTCCTGAAGAATGAAAATGTGCATACTTCTTTACAAGATATACAATGTATGTCTGTTAGACACACTTAAATCCGACTCTGTCAGGTTATAGAATTTTGTTTCGGACGACTTTGAAAACTTGGTATCGTTTCTTTTGGACATGAGTTTATCATGATCCATTAATGTGACGTTTAACAAGAGAAGGAATGACTATAGTCATCAACTATGCGACTTGAAGGAATATATGTGCTTGTGAATCAATAAATAACTAATGTTATACGAGTTCTCATATGTATCTTTAAAAACTTTTGTTAATTAATTCATAATTATGGCCTTTTGATGTTGACATATATAACACTTGGGGTTGGAACAATATTGTTTACTGCAATGTACATCTCATAACCAGAAAGCTATAAATCACTGAAGTGGACTACATACAATTTCGTCCTGTCGGATACATTACATAAAATATGTTTCTTTGAGCGCAAAATTCACACTAACGTGTTTATGTTACTCTCGTGAATAGTTTATTTATATCCTTTTTTTAAGGTGCAAAACAAGTCAAGATAAAACGTCTTTTCATATGAGAAATATAACACTTTTATCCTTTCCAAAATCATTGTGTCAATGAAAAGAAAGAAACTCACTGAAGTGTTACTTTGGCGTATAAACGAGAACTAAATTGTAAGGCATATAGGGTCGATCTCTCAGTTAAGTCCTCCAACCCTTGCAGTGAATGAAAGCTTTGTTGTTTATTTTGAAAGCAATACCCTAGCCCATAGTGGTGTAACGATTCACATGCAAGTAAACGTTCCAATTCTTATAACCTAATGCCCTAGTAAAACAAATTATAAATCTGGCATATTCGAGAATAGTTAAGTAGAATGCTAAACGATGAAGGGCAAGTTTCTAAAAATATGATACGCACATAAATTAAACATAAATGTAAGCTTTATTCGTGTCTCGACAAAATACGAAGAGAAGTGTGAGTGACGTATTGTTAAACGCCGTTTGAGGAATATTTCGGCCGTTAGCGGCGTTGAAGAGAAGAATAGGCTGTGGGGCGTGACGGAGGCGGAATGAAGATATATCTATCAACTGCAATTTCGTTAACGTCCATCATTTTGACGGAAATAAGGCATTTGGGCTCCATTCCACACAAAACACTCAGAATTGATTGTAAGCTGCAATCGCTTGTCAACAATGATAAGGGACTGGGCTATAATTTTCACATTCTAGAATTGCTTAGAAGAACGGCGTCCCGAAAATTTACCTTTTTTGGATAGTCGACAGTACGACGTGATCTGTATCCATAGTCCTTTTACCAAGTACTAAATATGTGTTTACCTAGTTTCTGAATAGGAGGGTTGAAAGGGTGAGGAGGAGGGCTGTTGATCCTCTTTTAGCCCATCTTCACTTCCGGTTCCATTTGTTGTGGCTGGCGTACCTCCTCAACCCTGCGCCGAGAACATACATAGTGTTCCATAGCTTAGCATCGCTCAAAAAACCCGTAAATACATTAATACCGATAGTCTATACTTAACTACTACAAAAGGATAACATTCCTTGCATCCTAAATTAGTACCCCCGTTAACTTATTAATCATCCAAGAAGTTTTATCCGTTCGTGACGTAGGGTCTATACGTCTTTTTTCCCCTTGTTCTTTTGCTATGGTACTCATGTCTCTGAATCAAATAGAGGCTTAAATGCGAACTAACATCAGGATTGGTGGGCAGAATTGAAACTTATAATAACAGGATGAGTGAACACTCATTATTAAGTGCGATGTCGATGAAAAATGTCAACATCAAAATACATTAATGAAGAAGTTGCGTGACTTTACCGTCTCATTTAATTGATTTTGTAAAACAAAACAAAAATTACTTGCTTCCGTTCAGGATTAATGAGACTTTGGTTTCTTAAAACCACTAGACTTAAAAAAAAGACATAGACAGAAATCACATACATCGTTTAGGGATGGGACAGTCTATTCGTGCAATGTCGATGAAAAAATATTAACATTAAAATACATCAATTAAGGAGTTGCGTGACTTTAACGTCTCATTTTATTGATTGTGTAAACAATTAAAATTTTCTTTCTATCTTTCTTGATTGATAAGACTCCAATTTCTGAAAATCACAAGACTCTTTCCTAAATCGCAGACAGAAATCACATTCACCGTTTAAAGATTGGGGCAAGATCACGAATTATAGATATTCATAGTCTTTATGACAGTTGAAATGGTTTCCTTAATTCTCATAAAAATTATAATTTCGTAATAAGGAAGGAAGGGAAATGTGAAGAGATGAAATAATGCAGAGATGAGGCTTTGTTTATGAATATATATTTCCAGACTATCTTGGACATCTAAGGTCAAGGACATATTTGGACCGGAGTTCGCCTTCGTGGATGAAGAGAGGACAAGGGAGACCACTCTCAGAGATCTGCTTGTGCACAGAACGGGGCTCATCACTGCGGATTTCACCATCTACCACATATATAATGTGTCCATACCAAGATCAGAGTTTACAAAGTAACGTTTTTCATATTATAACAAACAAAAGTTAATTATTCATTTCCAAATATAGCACAAACTATTTATTTATCAAAAATACTTTAAATTTTGATTTAACATTTTATGTTTGTATTCCGTTGTCATCAAAAGATACAGTACATTGCAAAATATTGTATGTATGACTTTGATATAATATCAAATCTGAATTAACCAGTACTCAGTTAAAACATATTCTTTTGATATTTCGAACCATCACATGCCTTAAAATAATGTTTGGATTTTTCATAAGATAACTTACATTTACACATTGGAGTATCTTCTAGGCCAATTTGGAATTAATCGTTCTTTAATTTGCTGTTGGAATATCTCAATTGGGTATGCTTGCGTCTAATCTTCGTTATCAACTTTGGACTTCTTTGAGTATATATGAAATTGGAAAGTCATTAGGGTGCCACATTCTCTGATAGGATTAGGGAGATTATTCCAAATTTGGGATGTTGATGGAAGAAATGATTAACTGTAAAGTTTTGTGCGAAAAAGAGATATAAGGAGAGATCACGGACATTTCTAAGAATGTAATTTGTCCTGGATGCAACTGAGTGAGGCATAAGGTCACATAAGTAGGATGGAGCATTACCATTATATATTTTATAAAATGAGGATAATTTTCGATACTGCCTTCGTTCTTTTAAAGATTGCCATGCTGTCTCAAATGTCAACGAATCACGAGAAGAATATTTAGGGAGGCCCGTAACTATCCTGGCGGCTTCGAACTGTACCTCAATTTTATCTGCTAAATCTGATGAACAACCGTCCCACAGTTCACAAGCATATTCAGGATGCGGTCTTATAAAAAAAATGTGGATTTTGTTCAAAGTATCTCTGTTTAACATGAATTTCAATTTTCTCATCGACGAAACTATCAAGGGGGTTGTTTTCACAATGTTGTTAATATGAGTGGTCCATTTACAATCAGAGGAGAATGTTATTCCAAGATTTTTATGTTTTTTTTAAAGGTAACATTCTCATTTTGAAATTTCAAGTTGAGAGTCATATTGTTATTTGTTATACTAAAGAGGACGGCCTCTGGTTAGCTTGGATTGTAGGTAACAACCTACGTTCTAGTCAAATCTTTTTGGTGAATTTGAATATCAGGATCGACTTATATTGCAACACTTCTCTTCATAAGAAACTGCAGACTACATCAGCTGTAACAAAATGTTCAATATTTCATAAACTGAATGGTCAATTATCATCTTTAATGAGTTCATACGAAAGTGGCCACCAGCTGTTTCCGCTTTGATGTTGTTAATTTCTTCACGATAACGGATTATCGAGATGTATCGAGATGGTTGTCCCTTTGAAGATGACACACAAAGTACTATTAGATAGGAACATTTAAAGGGGCATTAGCACGTTTTTTGATAACTTTATATTTTAAATATTTCACTGATAATTGTTAGTTAATGCTAAATGTATTATTTTGACAGTGACAAAAAAACTCATTACGCAAACCAATCATCCATAGTCAGGGGACAAAGTATGAAAATTCACATAAAATCCACTGACGACCATTTTGTGTGAACACCTTTAAATCATGTTTTGTAAGAAAAAGCAATCGCATGGCTAAATTTTACGTTATATTTTTGAATTATTACTGCTCCATTAAGTTTAAATACATTGTCTTTCAATTGTAAACATTAATTTTCATTTTCCTGACATCACATATTATCCCCCTTAAACGTGCTACTGCCCCTTTAAAGATATACAAATCCCTAAAACTATGTACTGTCCCTTTAGGACTTAATCTATAAATTTATTCTGAGCTATGTACTTAAGTTGTTAATTTCATTCACATTCTTGCCCTGCAGAAGAATCCGCTTCCTGCCTGAAGGCAACCCTTTCCGCAACGGCTGGGAGTACAATAACTGGATGTACAGTTTGGCAGGTAACGCGGTCGAGGTGCTGTCCGGTGACACCTGGGAAAATACCTTACAGAAGAGAATTCTTGACCCTCTGGGTATGACCAGTACTTTCGTGTTTGGTCAGACGGCTACGACCACAGATGCTGGAGTTGCAAAGCCTTACGTCAATATAGAGAACGAACTGGTGCTAACAGATCCAACGATATACAGGTATGTACAATTGGACTGCTCCAGTGTTCATGTTCATTAGACGTGTGATTTTGCTGTTTCACATATGAGACCAAAGCTTGATTTCCATTATGATAAAACCTTTTGATTCTGGTTTATTTGAAGTAACATATGATTATATATCTATATAGTGGTGTTTTGAATGCATACATCATTTGTGTTTATTAGGAACGTATCTAAGCACAGACAAATACTGTCTATGAAAAACATAATTTCAAAAAACGTTTTTATATATGATATATGAAAAGAACCTCCTCATATTTGGCTTAGAATCTTGTCTTCAAAGCTAGACAATTGTGGGTCAAAATCAACCAACATCGATATTATGTTTCTGCTTATGATTGGTTTACAATCTAGAATTAGACAGAGGAACTAGATTATCATGTTAAAATTCAAATGTAACACTATCCAAAAACGACTTACTCTAAAATCACAACTTTTATTCTACTGCAGTATCCACCCCTACGAAGCAGCAGGAGCCATAGCAGCTTCTGCTGAGGACATGGTGAGGTGGACTCAGTTCCTACTGCGAGGAGGACGACTGGAGGACAACACTAGCCTCGTGGACCCCAAGATCCTGGGGGAGGTGTTCGTCTCCCACCAGGGGTTGTCTCAGAAGGAGATCACCAAACGATCCTACTTTCATCCAACCTTCCCGGTCTCTGATCTCTCCTATGGATACGGCTATGCGTGGTTCATCGGTTCCTACAGGGGTACGTAATCTCCAGTAGGGGACGAAGCTCAGTTGGTAGAGCGCTCTTTACACAGGTGGTTGGGTTTGATTCCAGGCCGCGTCAAATCAACGTAACAGATGTGAGATGTTGGTTCCTTCTTTGCGGTTCTGCATTTAAGGATGTCTGACATGTAACAATATCATCCGGACTCATTTCATATAAAGTATCCCAAAATCTAAAATTTGCAAAAATCAATGTTTGCGACTTTGCATTTAAGGATAGAAAACTGGCGCTCACTATAGTTGGCGAGGGCCATTGACACAAAAATACTTAACTTTGAAATAAGGACGATCAAGAATTGGTTTCCTGAAGAAGGGGCAAGAAGCAGCCCAGACACGAAATTAAATATAGAAGTTGTTATTCATAAAGTTTGAGCTGTTTGAGTGGCATACTAGAAGTTGATGGTGTAAGGAAGACAAGAGTAGTTCTATGGATGAACAACTTCTTTATTGGATGGTGGCGACGTTTCGGTATAGATTCTTATACCGTTATCAAGCATATGGTGAAAAATGAGGAATACAGCAATTTATACAGTTTGGTATGATAATGAGAAAACAATAATTGTCACGCCAAGCCGTTAATGCCTTTGAAAAAATCCTCTTCAAGACGTATTGGGAATAATTTTAAATGATCGTTTCATCCTGATATATCTCTGTAAAACGATGGTCAACTCCCTGGTAGTTGTTCTCAGTTTAACCCTGTCTTTAAACGTCCTACATAGGGGTGTTTCTCATCAGTTTGTTTTATAAGCTTGAACATTGTTTCAAATCATCGTTGTGAACCAGGACTTTATATAATTGCTTTCATATCCGCACAAAGATTTTCAATTCTTACTTCAATTGACTTCAAATTGAATCACATCGACGGTTCCTGGATGAGAGGGTCATTGAGTGTGTGTATGCTATATGAATCTATGAACAATCCGTTAACCAATACGAGGCAAATAATGACAATCAGGGGATTGTAGGCCCCTTTGGATGATATTTATGTCCTGATGGGGCTGTATGAATCGTTATTAAAATAACTGTTCCGGTCAAATATGTTACAGATTTTTGCCGTTTCGATGCTTTATCAATGATCTAACGTTCCCGTGTTACATTGTTACAGGTTACCGGAAGTACTGGCATAGCGGAGGTCTTCACGCCTACATCTCCTACTTCAATCTCTATCCGGATCTAGATACCGCGGTTTTCGTGAGTACAAACGGGCCTGGCGTCAGTGGAACAGGGAAAAAGTTAACTCTCATACAAAACTTTGTCACTGACATCATCCTTGGAGAGAATCCTTGGCTGAACACAACGACCGCCTGTTCTTTCCCAGCGCCATGGAAAACTACCCCAGCTAAACCCGTGAATGAGACAATCACTAACAGTGAGGTGAAATGTCTCTCCTGTTACACCGGAACTTATGGTCATCAGCTATACGGCAACCTTGAGATCAAAGTTGAACCAGGCTCGAATGTGCTGATGATGAACTACGGCAAACTAAGAGGGACTCTGAACTCAACCGACGACCAGCTGAAGTTCAAGTTAGATGCTTTGGAACCTTTCCGTTTTTTCTCGCGACCCGGAAACAAAACCTCCACAGCACCCGCTGTCTTCTCCGAAATGGTAGAAGGAGCTTATCAAAGAATTGACATAGTTTTCCCCTATGAGACGACCTTTCTTCGCAATGTTAGTTTTGCAGATGAAATTGTTACTACATCTGGCCAGAACTCTGTAGTCAACCGACTGTCAGCATTTGTTATAACCCTTGTTGTTTGTATCAATCTGGTATTTAAAGATTTGTAGATTTATGGTATCAATTTTCTATATATGCATTTTTTTTGCTTACATAAAAATTTCGTCTTTTTGAAATAAGGATTGTCAACTACATGTCAACATATCAACATATCAACATAAATTGCTGAAGTCACAAAAATGAATCTCGCCCAAGATAATTACACCAATCAAAAATTGTTGATATGTTGTTTCTTATATCAGAAGTTAAATAGTAATAAACTTCATTCAGAATTATTTTCAACATTATTGTAATTGTAAATAGCATTAAAAATAAATTAAGCTACAGTGATAAAGGGATGTCACAGCATTACAACGCCACTTAAATTATGGCAAAAAGTATTTTAAGATCACAAACTTTTTATCTCGATAACATTGTAAGGCCAGAACGACCAAACAGCATATGTAATTAATCGTACATCCAATTTCGTTTTTTTTCACTGTTTTAACATGGTTAACTAATCATGGGAGAACGTCAATTGTAGTGATATCTACAATGTGATATTTGTTTATATGATAAATGTATTATATTTGTATACATTTGACATATTTTATCAAACCATATTTTTGCGAATTTTTGGTCAATCAAATGTTGATATAATGATGTTTATTTTCTTAATAAAATCATTCAGCTACCAAAGTCTTTTAAATCTTTTATTCACATTTGACATCGACATGTATCAAGCATTTGTTATATAGCTAAATTTATAAGAGGTGGGCTAATTGGAACCCCAGAGTTAATAATGTGTTTAATATATTTAAACAGATAGTGTTACTTATCAAGATTTTAGCTTGAGGAACCCTATCTACCATAACATGCATAATATATAGTCCTGGTATAACAGTTAGATCTCAGATAAACTTAAATATCAAGCAACTTGAAAAAGACAAGGCAAGTTGGTACGATACGACTTCAAAGGAGCGTCATTGTCTACATTTTATCATTCGATTGAAGTTGGTTAATTTCCTTTGAAATAGGTTTTGCCAGTATCAGATATAAAGATGATGATGATTAAAGCATTTTTGTCGTGAATAAGTTTAAGGATCGCCTTAAACATCAACTAAATGAAGTACGATAAGTTTGAAATAAATCTTTAAAGTAAATCTTGCTTAATTATAACGGTGTTTTTGTTTAAACATCCAATTCGTAAATCTAACCCTTTAATAAAACAAATTAAAATGATATTATTATTGTTCTGTAATATAAAAAATTTCTCTTATAAACAATTATAATTTACTTTGTATTTAAAAACACATCAGATAAAACTTGTTCAAAATATGACAATTTAGAGGGTTTCTTACGTTGTTAAGTAATAGAAACTAATTGATAAGCAAATCCATATTGACACCTTTCGGAACTACCTGTTAAATTAATCTTGATTGCACAAAGTTTAAGTTAATGACAATTTAGAGGGTTTCGTACGTCCTTAAGTAATAGAAACTAATTGATAAGCAAATCCATATTGACACCTTTCGGAACTACCTGTTAATTCGTCTATATATATGAGAGAAACATCAGGTGTAGACTCACTAATTCTGTTGGGTGTCTGGTAGAGTGAAGCTTGTAATTTGTTCTAAGGTGTTAATGATCTTCACGTCTCGCCTTGTAATTAATACGAAGCAATTATTTCTCTAAACACAAATCGATGTATTGATTTCCCTTCTTAGGAATATTTAGCTTGAGAATTTAAAGATTGTTCCAATTAATCACACTCTTATGTACAGCTGCGTATCTTAAGTTTTTGTTCACTTATCTGCGTGTTTAGTGCAAATATCATGTAATTTGGAATGTCTTCGAGGCGTCTTAGCATTACGAAAACGAAACGGATAATGTTGAAATTTGAGGACTTAAGTTAACATTCAGTTTGCGTTAACTTATTCGTATGTCATACCTTAAAGATAACCGTAACTAATTTGGCAGGACATTGAAATAACAAGGGATAAACATTTCGAAAACACGATTTTGTATTTTTCTCTACAAAATCCTTCATTAGTGATCAATTGCTTTAGACCTAAGTCGTTCCTTTGCATTATTTCAATGTAATTTTACTAATATCTTTCTTACAGATTTTACATGGAATGTTTAAATCGAAATTTAAGAAAATCTGAATTTCACAAATATGACCCCATCTGTCTATTTAATCATGCCAAATATCTAAAATTAGTACCAGTGACAAGACAGTCCCGAAATATGGTTTGGGAATGAATATTTACTAAAGGATAATTGGTTGTCGTTTGTAAGTGTTCCTGGAGTTATGTTGTGGACGTCAGAATGAAACCAAATTTACATGATATTTGCACTAAGATACACAAGCAAGCGAACAAAATTATTGTACACAGCTGTACAGACAGTCATGCTGTAGTCCTTGTTGTAGATGTTCAATGAACATATGTCATCACTAAAATCAATCTTTCTTCTTATTATTTTCAGACTGGTGGTACTTCCGAGCCACCAATATTTAAACTAAAATTTCCCATTATGATTATGAAACAATGAACTTGATAGGATATTAAAGGGGCAGCAGCACGTTTTTTGATAATTTTATATTTTAAAATTTTCACTGATAATTGTAAATTAATACTAAATGTATTTATTTGACAATGTCGAAAATCTCATTACACAAGCCAGTCATCCATAGTCAGTTGACAAAGTATGAAGATTGACATAAAATCCATTGGCGGCCATTTTGTGTGAACACCTTTAAATTCATTTTGTATGAGAAAAAGCAATCGCATGGCTAAACTTTACGTTATATATTTGAATTATTACTGCTGCATTGAATTTAAATACATTGTCTTTCAATTGGAACTATTTCTTATCATTTTCCTGACATCACCTTTTATTCCCCCTAAACACGTGATACTGCCCCTTTAGATAGATGATTTTTTCTCTTCTTTGTTCTCTTTCTAAAAACTCTATATGAAAGTAGAATGCAAAACAAACATCGCCCTCATAAAATTCCATGGTCAACGTACACACTGAAACGAAATATGAGACGTCCAGAGGTATTTTATGTGCGTACATTATACATATGAAGGTATGTTGGTCGCACATGGTTGATTTTGGGGCGTACGTTATCTGTAACTCTTTCAGTTCACACTGTCAACATAATTAAACAAAGAACACATCAATTGGATTTAGAATTTGGATTACATCAGAGCAACGGCAAAATTATGAATACACTATTTACATGTAAGTCTGATCTCTGCATGATCATTGGATTGGCTCCAATATTTGTTCTGTGTAGATTGGATTGAAAATTGCACAAACAAACCTAGTGAGGAATGTATGATGTCACTGTTTGATGTCATGTTTAATGACGTCATAGAGCTATGACACAACGACAGTTCGACAGGTGACTCTCCAAACTAGCGCCGCCTTGAAGATTTAAACTTGTATTTACGGCAAAGAAAACATCAGAAGGTCTTGATTTCCGATTACAAATGTTGTAGTAATGTGTGACTTTCGCAATTTAAGTAAGATTTTTCATCTACATATATTTATATCTCTCAACTGAAATCGAAGATCCAAGCGAATCATGAATGGATGCAAAATAGTTCCGCCAACTAATCAAAATACGAGTTATTTTTAGAAAAACTGTAGTTCCCATGACCATTATGCAAACTTTAATACCCGGCATATGCTTGCCCGCTTGGGTAAGAATATGATTATATGTATGCCCAGATCGTTTTTTAAGGGGTAAAATAACGATTACAAGACCAAGTGACCGAATGTTGTTTGATTGTAGTATATATCGATAAAACTATCATTTTGTTGACTTTGTAAAGCTTCTGCTTTTGTCAATGTTGGAAACAAAGAGAGAACATGTCAGAGATGTGTGAGATATCGAGGATATATCTCGTCATAGGATGAAAGGTCATGTGCAGCCACTACAGCCTGGAACTAGCGACCTCAATATCCTCGTGCATATACAGAACTCTCCCTTTTCAAATCATAACTTAAGACGTATCTTTTCAGATAAGAATATGAGTCAAAACTTCTATTTATCCCAACAAAATATATTATGTATGACTTTCTTTTTTCTCCAATCTTATATTTATGTTATACTTCTTCTGTGTACTCTGTCTTGCGCTTTTGGCATGTTTCATTTGGTGAATCAATTATTATTACATCTAAGGAACGTGCTCTCACACGATTCCGATGTAGCTGCCACGAACTCCGGATCGAAACAGGACGTCATAAAAATGAAGAGGAAAATGAAAGAACATGTTTCTACTGTGTAAGATCAGGAATAACGTTTATAGAAAATGATTATCACTTTATAATGATTTGTAATGCATATTCACAACTGAGGGTCAAGTACTTAGATACTTAAATCCATCATACCTTAAATTTATTTACCTTATGTCAACTCAGAGTAAATCCAGAGTAAATATGTCAGATATCCAAGTTTTATATTTTTTTGCCTTAAAGAGCCGCTGTATAACCTTTTTTAAATATATTTTTCATAAGATATTGGTCAAATAACTATATAACATAAATATTAGGCCAAAACAGCAACGATACACAGTTTCTCAATGAAGCTACAGCTAAGTAAACATTGCGTAACAAGGCGTCTGCTCGTCGCCGTCCAGCGACAAACCAAAACAAGGCTGAGAGGTCACGGGCAGGGGATACCGGAAGTGACGTGGCAGTAGGCGAAGCGTTCGTCTGCTTATATGGAAAATGGTAGGCGAAATCCGTAGTTCTGCGTTTTCCAAGCGATTAACAGTATGTCATATCATTGTGTTGCTGTCAACTGTCCTAGAATATCTCCTGATGAAGTTTCAGTAGACAAATTCCCATCACATTGATCGTTTCACGCCAAATTGATCCGCTGTGTAAGGTCAAACAGAGCAATGTGACAATCTACATCGAACTCACGTGTTCCGATCACTACACCGATTTTCTGTTTCGAGCTCGCATTTTCACTGAATGAACAGTTTGGCATGCAGAGAAAAAAGAGATTAGTAAAATATAAAACATAGCACAAAGTTTTTGGCTGATTTATGGTAATAATCCGAATTTACAATGCTCACATTTAGATTTGAACGTTGTGTAAAAAGGTTGAATAAACAATGACATTGGTCTGCAGGTGTTATTTACTTTCTTTAGATCAGATACTCACCTATTACACAATTACTTTATTGTCTATCGTATTTCCTGTCTGTTTCCTAATCAAAAGCTATCAAATGATGACTATAGAAGGTAGGTTATATAATGCACAATCATCAACACCTGGCTATTTTATGACATCAGCTTATTAGGTAACATCAAATAGCAATTGTATTCCTTAACGTCCCTTTTTTCTCCGATTGGTAAATTATAACCTGTTGAAATTAGAAATACATTTTTGCTCTATCTGATAATTATTTTGAATAAGGTTCATTTAATAAATCTTCATTCTGTTGGGCCATGTATCGGGTATTGTTGTGAACAATATCTCTTCTATGCACAAGAGTGAAAACATTAAGATTGTCAGTGAAATGCCCTATTAAAATAATGTTTTAAACAAGACATCAGTCATCATCCAATACATGCCTTTCATTGAGAAATGTAACTTATTCGTCACTAAATGAAATAAGTAAGAAAAACGCATATTTTTTTTATCCTGTTACAAAATGAAGTCAAAGGCATTTAAAAAAAATTGGTTTAAATGTATAAAAAAATAGTATTGTATAATAACATCCTTTCTGTTGTGCTACTAAAGTTATATTCAATAACAACAAACAACTGTGTACGAAGATAAAACGGTTCACACGTGAGCAATTGTTTATGACGAAAATACATCCGGGTTCTCACGTGCAGTCTTATGACAACATTGCGCAAATCGAGACCAGCTACATGCTGTAGCATTATGCGCACAACTTCGTTTTTAATGAGGGTCTTACATTTTCATCAATACAAATTGCCAGTTGATTAAATAAACTACCGATTTATTGAAGGTTTGAGATGTTGGGATGTTGTTTAGGGTGTTTAATCAACGGTTAAACATTGAGCTGTACTATTAGCTTGTGTTGTTTTACATAACGAGGGCACACAACGGGGTATCACATCGCCTACTAACACGTCACGAGGCAGTCACGCTTCAGTGCGTTTTATTCTGTTCGCCGGCCTAATTAGGCAGTGTTATGTTTACAGTCGTAATTAAGCCGTTTCTAGGCCGATTTCAGTAATTTAAAGTTGAGTCAATGTCAAATTGTAATCACTATTTCACGAATCCTGAAAGTTGCCATATAGCATTTCAGTCCATCTTTAAAGTACAGAACGTCACTAAAAACTTGATGTATTTAATGTTAACTATACATATTTGTGTATATTTTGTGTAGATATGATTATTTGGCCTTTGGCCTTCAAACTTCATTAATAAACACATCAGAAAAAAAGGAACGTGCATTTCAAGGGTGCTCTTTACTAAAGTTTTACGTCTGCTACGTAAACTTTTTCTTCTGAATGACTCTTATTCAAAGCTTTGAATAAACGATTCATTGACAACACAGTTTAAACAGACAGTAGGTAAGTCACATTCGTTCTGAAAAGTTATCATACATGTACTTTAGAAAATTATATAAGATTTGAAACTGAATCACCCACCACGTAACAGATAAGAGAAACACATTTACCCAATGCCCAGTAACCCAGACAAGTGTGCTACACATACTTTACATACATGTCAGAATGTTAATTGGTAAACTTCGTGCCAATGGGAATGTATCGCGTGGCTGTTATGAAGTGATTTGTGTAAAAGCTTTGATTGCTAGACAACTAAATTAAAGTACAAAACGTTTGTCTTAAAGAGGCACTTCGTTATTTTCATCGTATATTATTTTGCCTTTATATGGACGTAAATGACGTTATATAACTCCAAAAATTCTCACACATTTATCTCAAAATGGCGACAAATACTTGTTTTTAATGATCATTTAAAAATAATAATTTATGTTCGCGGAAGGAAAATCAACAAGTTTAATTTACATGGATACTTGTAACCTTTCAAACATTATCAACTGGCAGCTGTCATTTTGAATACTTTCGATAAGTTCCCGAAGTTACATTTGACTGATTGATCGACTATCATTAAAGGACAGGTAACACACACCGTTTACACAACAAAATGACAAAATAGTCATAGTCAATACAACAGTCATTGAACATTCATTATGTGTGTCTGTGTGTAGTAATTCCAAGGAATCGTTATCCGAAAATACTGAGGCTGCTCATACAACCCCCATCATTAAAGTAATGTTCTGTCTGATTGGTATTGAAAGTACAATTCGCTGTTTACTCAATTCAATATAGGAAGGGGGTGTAAACAGATTTCAACAAGAATACATCAATATCTGTTAGGTGCTATTTGTACAACCTGAATATCATATCCATTAGTTTTAAGTTCAACAAAAGTTAAAATTCATTATCGTACACATAAGATAGTCAATTTAAGCCAAGTTTAAGAATAAAATATGATTATGATTTTTGCGAAAGCTGAGTAGGTGATATTTAAATAAATGATACTTAATTGTAATTCTGATACATAAGTCATGAATTTGAATTATTTCATTGTTCGTTTAACATAAGATACAAAAAAAAGTGTTAAGTTACGTTTCCAACGAACATTATCACTGAGTTTTTGTGTTTTGATAGAAAGCCTATACACTTCAACAACTGTTGTGCTCTTTTTGTTTCTTCGATAATCCAATCAACAATATTCCGTGTTGCATTTATGACGTGTCATAATTTCTAAATAGCTCAGTATTTTCAGAAAACGTACTCGTTTTACACTTTACATTAACATTTCATAAATATATATATAGAGATTATTACCCAAGGAAGTGTGTCATATGACGTTTACGAAACGAGTGTGAATTTTTGTATTACCCGAGCGAGAGCGAGGGTTATACACAAATTTGCACGAGTTTCGTAAAAGTCATATGACACACTTCCGAGGGTAATAATTTCTTTATTACCGATTCTATTCTATTTTACCATCTTAGAAATATCCAAAAACGGGCCGCTTCCCTTGCGACGGCCGGCTACGGTGACGTCACGAACAATGGTGTTGTGACGTCACAGGCGAAGTGATATGTGCACTAGTGCTCATATTGAAAATACGTCACCACTTATTTCCAACCATATGGGTAATAATTACCTGTATTACATGACTAACTGATTAACATGACGGTTGGCTTAATAAATTGAAAAAAAAGAAAGCATTCAGATTATTACAATGATAGGGCTCATTTTTTTTCAACTATCACCATACACATAGGACATTTCAGAATAAGTACATTACCTCCATAACGAGTTTGTAAGTCGTATCCTTGTCTGAGTTATCTACCTTTGACTGTTTGTAGTCCGTTCAATTTTGTTTTCTCAACACAGAAGTGACATATTACCATCCCATCTCGTATGTATACCTATTCTCTCCCCACATAGGTCGATCAAGTCATAAAATGTTAATCATATCTGTTATAATTAGACCAAATCCGTGGTTTCCGGCAGTTTCCCTTGGGGGTTAGAATGCACCACAATTATATATTATATATTTTATAGCAAATGAAAACGCTTCTCGCGTGGAAAGGGTGGTTCATATCACAATACCTTTGCCTTGATCCAGTAGCCAAAATGATGGTTTTAGGCTAGCGTAGGTGATTGCACAGCTAACTTTGATTGCCTCCAATCAGGCATCATCCATTCCAGCCAATAAATACGCTAAATAGAACAGAGGCTCGATCAACATTTCATGACTTGATCTGCCTCGGTGGGGAGAGAATGATGTATACCGTGCTTCTCCAATTACACACATGATTGTGGAAACTTTATGATAACGTGGAGATGCAAAATTCCCTTGTCTTATACCGCAAATCCGAATCATTTATTAAACTGTCTATCTTTCTGATTAAGTTTTATGTTGTTGTTCGTTAGAGAGTTAACGTTATATGTTCATGTAAAAATGCTAAGTTTACATTTATGAAAAACGTGGAGATGCAAAATTCCCTTGTCTTATACCGCAAATCCGAATCATATATTAAACTGTCTATCTTTCTGATTAAGTTTTATGTCGTTGTTAGTGAGAGGGTTAACGTTATATGTACATGTTTTAATGCTAAGCTTGCATTAAAACGATATTTTAACTTGAATGTATCATGTTTCAGATTATTTCACAAAGTTTCAGCTTTCTAGGCCTTATTCTTCCGGAGAAGAGGATGGAAATAGGTTTTAAGGGCGTGGCCGTATGGTCTTTATTAGAAGCCAAAGGGTCACCAAAGCTATAAGTTTTAATCCTCGTTTGTCAAGGAGTATGTACACATGGTTTCAGCTTTTTGGTCCTTAAGCATCTGGAGAAAAGTATTAAGTGCACAAAGCGAGGAGGGATTTGTAATATAAAATAATATCAATAGGATATGATATGGCGATCGTTAATATCCATTAACGGATCATATCATTATTTTAGTAATCACTTGAATTTTACCAAAATGCTGCTTATTTTAAGTTGACACACCGAAAAGACAAAACGAACGAGACGGGTTTATGAATTCTAACAGGCAACCTATAACATAATGTATTTTACAAATGTAAATTACATTAAAAGATTTCGGAAGACACTTTGTTCTTTTGCATATTTATAAACAACAATTTGCAAGTTATATTAGCTATTTATGGTTATAAATCAGATTGACAAACATGTCATTCCGTTCTACAGCTGCACACAGTTCATTTGTTTACATGCTTGTCCTAATGCAAATAATATTTAATTTGGGACGTCTTGAGGCGTTGAAACATTTAGAAATCAAAACAGATTATCTTGCAACCTCAATAAAAAAAGTTAATATATACAATTGTAGTCTGAAATAGAAAGTCTGAAAGGGCCAGAGGGTCACGGGGCCACCAAAGCTATAAATTATGATCCCCACTAGTGAAGGAGTTTGTAAACAAAGTTTCAGCTTTCTAGGCCTTATGCTTCTGATGAAGAAGTCGAAAATGCGCAAAGTGTACAAAAGGACGGACGGATGTTACCATTTCATTTCATTCTTCTTCTCAATTCATCTTGTGTCTATTCCTTCTTATGTGTTAGTCTTACTGATACTTATTTCTCGTATTATTTATTAATTTATTAATTTATTTAGGTAACATGTACTAAAGAGTGGTAAGGAGATCTTTCAGGAGCAGCATGAGTTATCACACCAAATCACATCACATGTTTTTTCTTATTCAAATATAAAACGTGTTAAATAAGGTACTCTAAATGCTAACAAGAGGTTATTTTACCAACTGTAAATACCGTTTAGGAAGAGAAGTTCCTACATGGTGTTCAAGAGAGTCACTTAGACAGGACATAGGTTTGATCCTAAGAGTTTCGAAGTTTTCCTATTTTTTTATACAATTTTCAGTTACTATCTTTTTATCATTCACAAATTCGTAGATGCAAGCCAGATTCATATTGGTGAACTCCCTTATGTGATAAATTTTGGTATAATGGTATAATAATATCATCTATCATCTGTAAAGGAAAGTAAATGATGAACTGTTCGAGCCTTAATGTGGACCCAGTTGGGTAGTTAAATCCCATATTACGCTTCGTTATTGACAGTGGTAAATATATGACGAGCGGTTGTTTCTCCCAAATTGTTTGATTAACAATATATCTTTCCAAGAAACCTTTTATTTGAGGCTGTTAAACATCTTGAACCTTGAATTGACGTTGAAGTATATTCCTATTACATTTCTCAGTTACTCATCAAAGGCATGAATCATGTTAAGGCAATCCAAAACAATCATAAGAATACATATTTACGATATTAATCGAATACATAATCCAAAATTAATTGTTTGATAGACATCAAAACGAGGTACATTTGATGAAATATTTGTTGACATGCTATATAATATGATAAGAAAATGTAAATCAGGCAAAACTTGCTTGTTAAATGTCATAAAGATAATTGATTAAAGAAAAATCAAACAAGAGTACAGTGTTCTTTACCTAGACGAATTAAATCTAATTTTGAAAGTTGTGACATTTCAACATTCAAAGAAACAAGATCCAAACTTCAACAACAAACAATAAGTATCCTCTGTAGAAAAAATATCTAATAACGTTAGGCAATCCAGTGTCTTGTTCACGTACTACCTCAAATATCAACTGAAAAGCCAAGTTTTCACCTTTTAGGCAGTTAGAAATATGAGCCTTATGTGCTTTTTGTTCTCTGAAACTGATATATACTCGGATCATTATTTGCATTACCCGAGACTTATTTCTTAACATAACGCGACTTTTAATGCAAGCAGTGTGCTATGATACTCTCAAATCTCACATAAGTATATAAAATACCATCGATACCAGATTCCAAAGGCGCACATATCTTAAACTTTAAAACTTTTGACAGAATGTCTCTCGAGCGAATTAATCAAGTAGTTTGGTTAAAAGCTTCATACCAGAACAACCAAATGAATCTTATCATGTGATCTATGAAATAATTTTGTATTGTCTCACTGTATGATTAATACTGTCAGTGTTGTTTACCATTAAATATCAATAATGATTCATATTGTTTGGGACAGTAGCACGTTTTTTGATAATTTTATATTTCAAATATTTCACTGATAATTGTAAGTAAATGCTAAGTGTACTATTTTGACAGTGTCAAAAATCTCATTACACAAGCCAATCATCCAAAGTGGACAAAGTATGAAGATTCACATAAAATCCATTGGCAGCCATTTTGTTTGAACACCTTAAATTCATTTTGTGTAAGGAAAGGGAATCGCATGGCTAAAATTTACGTTAGATATTTGAATTGGTTCTTCTCCATTTAGTCTAAATACACTGTCGTTCAAGTGGAACCATTACTTTTCATTATCTGACATCACCTCATATTCCCCCTAAAACATGCTCCTGCCCCTTTAAAGCAATATAGAGGAAAGGGAAATCGGATTAATGAATTAAATTCTTAGGTAATCGTCAAAAACTAAGCAAGGTGCCTAAGACACAAATAACATAAATTGTGATTGGATGTGAATATAATTTCTAAAACGCCATATTGTAAATGAAAGATTTATCTAGCGGTTGATAACATTTATATTTATTAAGAATTAAAACTCTGAATCCTTCTATTACAATCGCATGAATCTGAAACAAATGAATAAAGAAAACAAAATACAATATTTCTGACAATATTTCAAATTGTTCACTTTTTCATCAAGAGCTGATCCACTGTCATATTTCAGTTGCAAATTTTATCATAAGAAGAAAGATTGGCTCATTATGATGTCAGACTTACTGTCAGACGTGTCTTTCAAATTGTTTGAAGATCAGATAATTATCTATTTGAAGTCTTGAAAATAGAAATGTCTTGGAAGAAAATCAAATTGTGTTTTGGCGACATAAACATAAGATCTCTTTGATCAATTGTCAATAAAAAATATTTCTTGATTCAAATCGCCGTAATTATCAATTGAAATTTTTAAGTTGATCTTTCATAAACAACTATAATCTTTATTTTAGCAAAAAATGTGAAGACCAAAGAAGGAACGATTCCAAAAAGTCAACATCAAATATTTTGCTTGTACAGTGGATATTTTTATGAGAACAATGTCTCCCGGTTTCTAATCTCCAATATAAATGTTGAATAAGTATTAAAGGAATGCATAGAATTATATCCAATTTTTTCAATAACCTACAATCACATATTGGGTGTAATTGGTAAACTACATATCACTCAAAATATCAAAGGGCAGAAGCAAACGAGATTATAAAGAAATGGAAATGTAATCATTGGACTTGTCCAAATTGTCGGCTAATGACTATGTCTGTTGACGTAAATGTCAAAACATATGACGTCATCTAAAGTAAAAAAAGAACACTATTAATGGATATATAGTATACTTTATCGTATTGCTAATTCATGGTTTATTTCACTTATGAATTAAATTAATGTACTACATACAGATACATTTCATAATTTAGAAATAAATCATACAATTTACATTTCATACAGTTAGTCTGATCACAATGCATGTGTCGGTTTGGTGGAACTCAACCTGAGGTAAATTGATTTGGTGTTTATCGCCGCTTTCAAGAGTATTTCACTTATATCGCGGATGTTAGTATTATTGCAGGGAGAAAGCCTGCGACACTATTGTGGCTATGTATTGCGGTGAAACCTACGAGCATCGGCTGGAACTAGCGATCCATGGGTGGTACTGCGCTGAAATTCAGTGTAGCATTGCACCCAAACCTGACTGGGTGTAGAACAGTTCTTTACTAGAGACAAAGTTGACAAGCCCCTGGCGGGATTCGAACCACGGACCTTTTGATCCGAAACCACTGCGCTATCACGGTCCCGGAACTCACCCTGAAACCACGGAATGGTTATTCTCATTTGAAGATATCATGAGAAAATATTGATTTGACCCTTAACTTTTCTTGAGTGGTACACGTCCACATTCTCTTGTCACAAACTTTACAAACGGTTCGGTGACTATCCATTATTACATGATATATAAGATAGCAGAAAGAGCAAGAAGTAAATCTTCTTTCATCATTTAGGGGCAGTAGGGGCAGTAGCACGTTTTTTGATAATTTTATATTTTATATTTTTCACCTTTAATTGTAAGTTTATGCTAAAAGTATTATATTGACAGTGTCAAGAATCTCATTACACAAACCAATCACCCATGGTCAGAGGACACAGTATGAGAATTCACATAAAATCCATTGGCTGCCATTTTTATGTGAACACCTTTAATTCATTTTGTATAAGAAAAAGGAATGGCATGGCTTAACTTTACATTATATATTTGAAGTATCGCTAATTCATTAAGTTTAAATACATTGTCTTTCAATTGGAACCATTTATTTTCATTTTCCTGACATCACCTTATATACCCCCTAAAAACGTGCTACTGCCCCTTTAAAACAAAGTTGTGTAAACATTAGTATTATTACGTCATGATATGGTTTTATAGCTGTCTCCAATAAGTTAAATATTGTCTGTTTCCCGTCCATTAGGTATAACTAAAGTTCAACTTCCAATAGTATTGTGTGTCGTAGTTGTGCGTTTATCGCTCAAACGCAACTGTTGTTTTATTTAATTTCAAACGATTAATTTCATACTATGTTCAGCTCAGACGAAGGGAAGAATAAAAGAATCAAACACTTATTCAGGGTTAAATTTTCTAAACGGTTCCTTTCATCAGCCAAATCAAGTTAAATATTCCTTTTCATCGTGGTATTCCATGACGACGTCAGAGTAGGTACGTCATCTTTTGTGTTAGTGGCCAGTGTACAGGGGCATTTTTCCCGAAACACTTAGCTGACACGTCGCCCATCTCTGAAGATGTTTTGTATACATCTTACTTTAGATACTTAGCGGATTCAAATTTCAGAAACAAGTCTGTAAGGAAACGGTATTTTAAAGGATAGAACAAACATAATTATATTCTTCAACATATAAAGTGATCAAATCAATATTTAGCGTGGTTCCAAAGTAACAGAAAGCAGATGTAGAGTAGAAGATTTTATGGATATCCAACTTCTTTATTCAACAACAACACGCACAAGTTCCAGTTAACAAATGAATGAATTAGAGCAATTTTACCATGCGTTAGTATTTTATCCAAAGATTCATGTAATCAAACTACAAACGCAAATTGAACTTTATAGCTTTCATTTAAGATATGATAAATATTTATTATATCTTTGAAGATGTTGATCAAAATTCTGTCAAATTAAAATACTCTTATCTAGTAAGATTGACAAACTGATTAAACATTAAATGACGCTTTATATGGTTGATTATGTAAAGTTGTTTACATTAATCAAATCTATGTACGAAAAATGTAATATATTTTTAATTAATTACCTTCTAACGTTTTATTCTGAGATAATAGTAAACGGTGAGTTGGGGTCGACCCGCAGGTTCCGGTGTTTGTCGTCAACCCACAAAACAAAGTGTATACGGCATATCGATAACATACACAAGTTTTAAAAAGTTGTTTAGGGCGGTCAGTCAAATGTTAAAAATCTTAATTAATATCCACACATCGAACGAACATTGGAAACTATTTTGTGAAAGGAAAAGTTCATCGTCTTCGCTAGCCACGTTTACCTGTCAGGTGTAAACGTGATATGTGATGATGCACGTTGACTCCAAGTATTTAATATAGACTAACTTTATTCACTAAAAGTGTATGGAAATATTGTGAAACTGTCACACATGACATATCTACAGCTGAAATAAAAAAATTCGACTAATGGTTAATAGTGATTGATGGACATTATTGGACTCGTCCAAAATGTCGGATAATGACAATCTGTGGTTGCAAATGTCAAAATCCATGACGTCAATTGGAGTCTGGCAAAATATACTCGATTTCAATATTAATGTCATTTCGGTAAATTAGAAACATGATTTATGATTATGTATCATTTCTAAAATAAATTAAGTGAACTTGATTTAACGACTAGTTGTTTTCATGACATTGGCATATGTTACAAATAAATAAGAAAATGGTCAGCGCATATTGACTCAAAATGGACGCCAATGGATTTTATGTGAATCTTTATACTTTGTTCTCTTACCATGGATGCTTTGTTTGTGTTATGAGATTTTGTACACTATCAAAATAATACATTTAGCATTAACGTACAATTATCAGTGAAAATATTAAATTTTCAAAAAACCTGCTACTGCCCCTGTAACATCACGTCCTACTATTTAAATTACTCAACCATATTCCTATATTCACTTAAACGTATGACATATCTGTAAAGGAGGCAAATGTATCCATTGTGTCTCGGATAAATTCCTAGAAATTGTAAACTTTTAATATATACACTGACATTTTCTTGTCGCTCTTTAAATGAGCACAGTGCTGCAGTGGTTAGCGTGCTTGCCTTACAAGCCAACGGGTTCGAATCCCGGTGGAGAAACCACAAATTGTGACCTGGGCCATATGCTGCGTTGTGTTCTTGGGCTAGGCACTTCATTCACATTGCACTCAGTTCTCCAAGCTGTACAAATGGGTACCTGAACAAGAAGAACGCCTATACGGTCGCACGGAGCGCTTGTTAATCGGCGGCACGGAACTTACTATCCCTCCAGGGTAATAATACTCATGGCATGACATGAGCCTGCTTTGTCATGGATATATGCGCGGTATCAGTTAGCTATTATCATTGTTTAATTCGCAATCTCTATTTCATAATTTCTTAAATAAATATAGTCAAACGGAAAAATATTCTTTGATATTCTGAATGTTTTAGGCAACTGCCACTTTCCTTAATAATGTCATAATAGAACGTCTTGAAGTTGGTCATTGGAATGTGAAAGTACTCGTTGACATAAGCTGTATAAAGCAGATTTCAATTTCCGAAGTATAAAGATTTGATGTTCTTGTTAATGACCACTGTCCAGGAACTGATTAAGACGTCACATTGTCCTGCCGATAATTAGGAAGTTAAAAACGGACGAGTAATTATTTACGTATAGCACTAGGTTGTACTCTAGTGGTTGTTAACTTAGTTCCTTGTGTTAACCTAGTTAGAAGTAAAATCATTGCATTATCACGATTATTCCACATCTGTAACTTAGCTATAAATGACATTGCAGGATCTTTCATAGAATTGTTATTTCTTACTCTCTTGTAGTTTATAACCGTTCTTAGGTAGATGATATATTTCAATGTTGAAATCTCCTTTTCAATTGATATAATAGACTGTTCATTAGGATATAAAATTCATATAGAAAGTGAGATAACACAAACTCTGGTGTGACGAACCAACCAAAAGTTATTTTTTCGAACATCACTTTCAAAATAATGTTTTGGAAGCATGTAAGTGTCCGTTATAACACTTCAAAACTAACTCCAACAAAGGACATTAAATTCTCCATGGTAGAAGATAACGATAAATAAGTTTTATCCATTAGGCATACGAAGCCTCATAGAAAAGTTATGTATGGAAAGGGCCCGAATATTTTTGTTTGAATCACCATTTTCAAATAATTTCCTTTTCAATTGCGTCTTTACATTATAAACATAGCAATTATTTTCTCAACTCAAGCCTATTTTCTGGCTGTCACAAGAGTAATGTTCATTTCTGTTTGAGGTGGCAGTGGAGTTAGGTGTAGACTTGCCCATTTCTGTAATTGAATTAATGCCCTAAAGGGGCAGTAGCGAGTTTTTTGATAAATTTATATTTTACATTTTTCACTGATAATTGCAAGTTTATACTAAATGTATTATTCTGACACTGTCAAAAATCTCATTACACAAACCAATCATCCATAGTTAGAGGTCAAAGTATGAAGATTCACATAAAATCAATGGGCAGCCATTTTGTGTGAACACCTTTAATTCATTTTGTGTAAGAAAAAGGAATCGCATGGCTAAACTTTACATTATATATTTGAATTATTACTGCTCCATTTACTTTAAATACATTGTCTTTCAATTAGAACCATTAATTTTCATTTCCCTGACATCACCCTATATTCCCCCTAAAAACGTGCTACTGTCCCTTTTATGGTTATAAATAGTACACCGATTTTAACAAGATTGTTCTTAAACCTCTTATTGCTATAATCGTAAATGTCTGATACCTAGATATTAATGTCTTACATTGAGCTTCAGATGATAAATCAATAAATAATCTACGTTTTTGTTTACCTCAATCCGATATTAAGGATGCGATAAGTTAACATTTTTATGATCACTAAGTCATTACTTGGTGAAATTTACTCCTGAACAAAAAAAATCGAGCAATTCAAATATAAAAACAAAAAAGTAGAAACAGTAAAATATCCGATGACGTTATTGTTTATATAGTCAAATAGATAAGAAGATACTTCTTTATACTTCTTCATAAACGCTATGATGTGCAAAAATTGCATTCTTTTCATAAAAAGGTAGGCTATAAACGTAAATGTTTTGGATATTTAAATATCACTAAACATTAGGTGGATACTCTACCACTTTGTTTCTCGACGATTTGAAATCTGATAAACTGAATATCAAGTATCGTATAAAGCAAAATGATCTTTTGATTTGTCGTTTTCACTTTACAAAACGGACAAATCAAAGTTAACAAAAGTTGTAAACTTAAAATAATTGTGGCCTTGTTGATATAGTTTTATGTTGATGATTTTTGGTGTGGAAATTTTCTTCCAATTGAGATTTATTAATGCAACTTTCTACCTTCACAGAGTCAACATCTCTATGCTAAACAGCAGCGTAAGAGGTATCAAGTATGATGCTAAATCCACTGGCATTTTTTTGTATTGAAAAAAGCCACTCCTTGACTTGTCAGGGCTCATATTTGCCAAACCTTACTAATAGCGTAATCTGATCGTGAACTATTGATTTTTGATTGAAAGTATAATTTAACAGCTAATCGGCGTCGTATATTGACAACAGGTAGGTTTGAATTCACGGTTGTAATCGAAATCCAGACATTGAACCGCGTCAATCAGTCAAACGTACTTTTGGAAACTTATCTAAAGCAGCCAGAATAAAGGTTACGTGTTGATCATGTTTGCTAGGTAATATAACTAGTATTCATGTAAGTTGGACGTGTGAATCTGGCTTATGTGAGTGTGTATATGTGCCTGTTTTAAAAATTTCATTGAAAACAATTTTTATCATGTAATTGGCATTTTGGAATGATTATGTGAGATATTTTGAATTAATGTCATAAAGTATGCCAATACGTTCCTATCAAAGCAAAACAATATGTGATCAAAATCACGGAGTGGTCATTTAACACATTTTATTAAGTTGAAATGGTTTCAGGTTATTTGACTTAACATTGTATGTTCCGTCTTTAGTTTTCGTAAGATAAATTCAATATATTGTATAGCGCCTTTAAAGTATGAAACATGTTTAAATTGATTACGATTGCCTTGGATCAATTATCTTTAAATCTTAGAACATGACACTATTAAAGTTTGTTTTTTAATGCAAACAAGATGTGTTTGTGAAACACGAATGCCCCCAGATGCATATGTCAAGTATCAAAGACCTAGCTCTGACCAATCAAAAGTTATGACCAAGGTTAAAGTTTTTGTGGACAAACGGACAGACAGACAGACGGACAGACAGACAGACGGACGGACAGACGGAAAGGTGAAAAACAATATACCCCTGGAATCTCCGATTCGGGGGCATAAAAAGATTCAGAATATGCAATAAAATGAAGTTTTTGTTATTGCATCAGAATGTATTTGTGTAGGCTTTTGTTCTGTGCAGTATCGTGCTTGCAACTATGTGTATGAAAAAAGAAAGATAGAATGTCAAGTTGAAAGAATACTCTATTCACTTTAAAAAAAACCCAAAAACCAAACACATTTCATAACTAAATGTAACGATACCCTACTTATGATCCATTTCCAGATGAAAGTTTTTCCTGAAACATGTTTTTGTAAGCTTTTTCATATATGTATCCTAGTGATATGAGCATCTCGAATACCTATCTACAAATCGGAAAATAGAAATGACTCGTGATTTAAAATCAACTTGTTATAATTTAACGTATCTAAATCATATTTTTACAAAGTTTTTCTAAACATATAATATACATGTATATGATAGTTCTTTTCCACAGCTTAGTACAGAGGATGTTTTCAATTGTAGTGTTGTTGTTCTGGTCTTTTGTAAATTGGAAAAGATATGAACGTTGAACGCAGAGATGTGTAATTAAACAAACAATACATTCCTGATAGATTGTTAATGACGGTGATATTTCTATGACTTGAAAAAAAAAATCAAATTTGTACCTTTTCAGATAACCATTTACTCATGATGCACAAAGCATACAACAACAAGTATTTGTCACAAAGGTGACAAGATCCCCCGCCGCAAATTGCTGTGAACAAAATGCATACTGTATACATAGAAACACTTGTCTACACTTGTCATGCTACTAGATGTCATTTAGACCACAACAAATCAACTGGTCCCTGGGTCTTCCATATATAAGCCTCACTGTGACCTTGAAAATAATGTGAAGGTCACCAAAATCGACTGGACCCGGCGCCTTACCAATAAGATGATTTGTGTAAATTATGAAGAGAATCCAGTTAATGGTTCTTGAGATATCCCGCTGACAAGCCTAAAATGCAGGTTTCAATGCTGAAATTTTCAGTCTCGCTGTGACCTTGAAAATAATGTGAAGGTCACCAAAATCGACCGGGCCCGTCGCCACCCCAATAAGATGCTTTGTGTAAGTTATGAAGAGAATCCAGCTAATGGTTCTTGAGATATCCCGCTGACAAGCCTAAAATGCAGGTTTCAATGCTGACATTTTCATTCTCGCTGTGACCTTGAAAATAATGTGAAGGTCACCAAAATCGACTGGACCCGGCGCCTTCCCAATAAGATGCATTGTGTAAGTTATGAAGAGAATCCAGTGAATGGTTCTTGAGATATCCCGCTGACAAGGGTAAAATGTTAAAGTCTCGTAATGACCTTGAAATGAAGGTCAAGGTCATGAACCTCTAGAGGGACCTTGCTCTCATGGTGATGAAGCTATATACAAAAAATGAAAAGAATCAGGTGAATAGTTTTTGAGTTATTCAATTTCATCCGTCGGGACGTACGTACATACGTAAGTACGGACGAACGCTGCTCAATACTATATCCCCCGCTTCGCGCTATACGCGCGGCGGGGGATAATAATGTGACAGTGATGAATAGTCATCAGACCTTAAAATGACCTTCATCGATAACTGATTGAGAGAGGGTGTGTCTAATGAGAGACTTACAGCTAAGAGGGTATTAAGTGGATATAATCATATAAGTAGCGCATTATATTGTGATTATGTGCATCCAATACCGGATCATGTTAACGATTAAGTAATATCTGCAATGAATCTTTTTATGCCGTCTTTGCACTCACGTCAAGTTACAAACTGTCATTTTATTTACATAGACAGGTACCTTCCTTTTTTTAAGTTACCACAAAGGAATTTTGAATTTAACAAGTATATAACTTGTAGGAAACATGCTGAGTAAATTGTGTAAACTTTATGACAATAACCGCCCTGGTCTATCATGTATAATTAATCAGAAATTTCATGGTTTGATACCCAAGGATCGCATTGTAACATATGAGTTAAGTTTAAAACTTTTTGACAGCTTGTGGCTTCTTGTTACTTGAAATGAGCGTTGAAGGCAATCATATTCATTTTGTTTATATAATGATACTGTTCATTCATATATTTATGTAACTTAAGATAAATCCCAAATAACTACGAATAAGTAACGTTCTTTTCCCAAAGAAATTATGATTATGCCAGGCTTTAGCAAGGAAGAACTTGACGTAAAATGACCAGAATCCTGTAGAAATGCAACCAAACTCTCGAGAAAATCAACTAAGACGTACATTTATATTCAAATACCTGTATTATTGTAACCACTCGATAAAAAAATACAGTATTTCAAATACATTTGACACTTTTTCTTTTTTTTTTGACATTTTCAACGGAGTCCAATTTAAAAGTCGTTTTCAACAATGTCAAGTATGTCCATCGTTCGTGCTTTAAATATCCTGGTGTCCTTCTATAGCGACCTTGGGTCAAAGAATAAAACATTGGATTTGCTTCTTTTGGTAATATGTTTTTAAATGAAACACACTATTATCAAAAGATTGGTAAAATGGTAAATAATCGTACATATGTCTTATGCCCTTTTTTACCAAAAAAGACAATTTGTAAGATAATCTATAATTTATTTTGGTTTCTTTTATCTCAGTGTAAAATAAAATTACTGCTAAATGCGTTTCGTGTAGTTTAAGAATCTTTAAGAATGTGATGGAATCATTGACATTTCTTAGTTTGTAACTATGATATTACAACCTTTTGAAGGCATAAGTGTCTTTATTGAATTTTTGGAAAAATAAATTTTGGCCCCGAAACTGTCTTTGCAAAGGTAACCTTTGCTCACTTCCATCGCTCATGGGAAAACTGGTCACTTTCAGGTCAATGCGCAAACGCTATATACTTGGTCTTTGATCCAATGTACAGTTAATCAAAGACACTTCGCAGAAAAAATAAAAAAACTTGTTCCGTTTTAGCGTAGATCCATAGCATTTTGTCTGATCTGTGTAATTCCCTTGTCACAGGAGTATTAATGCTCAATCGGACTGTTGTGATAAAAGAGTTCCATGTACACTCTCAACATTTTGTAGTCTCTCATATACCCCGATGCTATTGAAGTGCTTTCGCAAAATTCAGAATGGGCACCTATACGACTTGAAACAGGGCGATATGAACAGTTACCTGTGGAAGAGAGGACATGCCCTATGTGTGAAAATTGTTGTGTTGAAAATGAATATCATGTTATTTTAAACGGTCCTTTTTATGATGATTTACGATGTTCCCTTTTAAAGAAGCTGAATATTTTTTATCCATATTTTAATCTCTTTACTACGGAAGCCTTTTAGGGCCACACATTTTTTTTATTATTTTGAAAATTCAAGATACTAAGTTGAAAATTCAAGATACTATGTTGAAATTCAAGATACTATGTTGAAATTCAAGAAACTAAGTTGAAAATTCAAGTTACTAAGTTGAAAATTCAAGATACTAAGTTGAAAATTCAAGAAACTAAGTTGAAAATTCAAGATAGAATGTTGAAAATTCAGCCCTAAAAGGCTTCCGTACTTTACAGATGCAAGAAAGTTTAAGTGCTCTTTACCAATGTAAACTTATTAAATTTAACTCTTTTGTGTGCCAAAGCCTGTTTTGATATTTTTCGAAGAAGAAGATTGCTTTTATATAAGTAACAATTTATAAATCTGTAAATTACCATTTATAGTTTATCATTTTAACCCAAATGATGTTTACTGATAAATTTAATAGCATTTTTATTGTACAAAATAACAAAAGTAACATTTAAATTGTCAAAAGCACAGGGTACAATTTCAGTCATTTAGCTAAATGCCTAGGAAAATTAGTCATTTTATCAAATGACTGACCGTCGCAGTCATTTGATAAAATGCCTGATACATTTAGTCATTTGACTATATGACTGATTTGACATATTGACTGTAACATATATATGTTTTGCCTACGCAAGGTGAGACGTTAATAACATATTTGTCTGTCTGTCTCTAAGTAATTATTTCGGTTAATGCCGATTAATTACAAATCGATTTTCACAATGTTCTTGTAGCTAATCATCGTTTAGCTGATAGGTCAACCCTTCGAGTTTCCAACATATTATAACCGTGTACACAAACACATTAAGTCTGATACCGGAATCAGTTAAACGCTGAACTGCAAATGCTAAAAGGGTATATTGATAATTAATAACTGATATTAAGAATACGATATGTTTGCCATTTGAAAGAACAGTGATGTCCTGAAAATTGCCTGTTAATCATAACTTTGAGACTTTTGAAGAGTTCCATCAGTCATTTTTCTATAGTATTTGTCTTGGTAATTACTTTAGATAAATACAATATCATAATACATTACATTATATTGTGCTTGCTCGAGTTAAAAACTTTTAAAATTTCATGCAATATATTCCTTTACTTATTCAGACATTCTTTTAAAACTTGAAACATTCAGATAAAGTTCTGATCGACGAAACTATGCTCTTCAAAATTGAAATAATTGAAAAAAAATACTAGAAATATCCGACGTATGATTGTTTATCTGGCTGATATTTGACAAGATTAAAAATTAATGCGACATTGTGTCCAATATTTCAGTCTTGGCGTAAAACAATTTGAAAAGTAAATACATTATATAGCAAAGTTCTTTTTAAAGTTATGGAAAATGATATGATCAAAGTCTCAAAATTTAGAAGTGACTCTGTAAATTTGCTTTAAGTCGATTGATTAAGAAATGAATTTCATAATATGTTTGTCTTCACGATTATCTTCTGTTGGAAACTCTTAAGTTAAACTATTTAACTCGTAAATAAACCTTTTTAATTGGCGGAGATATGTGTCAATTGAAGCAAAACATTTGGTAATGCCAGCGTTTTCAATTTCACTTTGCATTTAAGTTATTTCAAATATATTAAAAACGGCTATATCGATATATAGAATAAATATACGTGTTCCTTGTAAGTTGTATAACCTTTATAAATACTTTACGTATATGGTATCATATAAGTGTCAATATCTTATATTGCCATAACAAAAGGCATAGCCACTTTTATTACAAAATGTGATTAACCATTATAACTTGTTGATGAATGTTGATTGTGTTTGGAATAGATTTGTTGTATTTGATAGCTTTTGGTCTGATTTCGAAAAGTTTGCCTTATCTGTACACGTAGTGAAGGCTTTTTTCACGACTTTTTTGTACTTAAGGTTTATCCCGATTTATTCCAAAATTATAGAGAACTTTCAAATATGATAATGTTCTACATTCACTTTGTTCATGACTGTGTTTAAGCATTTATCAGCAGTAAAAAATAATTACCTTACTCAAAAAGATAACAACGCCGAATCACATTATAAACTGTCTTAAACATATTTAACCATTCTTAGTCTCGTATGTAGATTTAAAAGTGCATGCAGGTTTTTAATGTGTGACACACTTTAAGCTTGAGAATAAGTTAGGTTTCATTTTATTACTTTAACTCGAATCAATGTTGATTTCCTGAGAGGATCATTTTCCTTGATTACATAAGGTTCTTAAAATGCTAAATTGTTGAAAAACTTCTCTAGACCAACAATAGATCAGTTGACATTATCTCCTCCACACTGATGACGTCAATGATCTTGTCATTGTATCTTGTTCTGTACTGGCATTGTATAACTGGTCACATTGTGCCTGCAGAAAAGAGTATGAAATGTTAAAGATGAAAAACAAGAAGGTTATCTTCAAACAGTTTCTATTATTTTAATTTGAAATTGATGATTTTGCAAGATCGGTGACAGACAAAAACATTTTATGTCATGAAAATGTCCATTCGGCATCAGGATGTTCAGTGAAGTTGTTAAAGATTGAAGACCTTTCTAATAATTTTACAGACGAAGTTTTATTTTTAAAGGCAATGTTACAGTTTCTCTTAATGTTATTATTTGATATGATAAAAAAAAATAATTTCAGAGGATCCACTATCTCATTACTCAAAGCAATTAAAGCCGGTGAATATAAGCAAGTATCAAGTGAAGTTTGCAATTTTAGTTGGAGCAGCTGTGTAATCCTAATTTACTTTAAAACGTGTAACAGCCCCTTCATTTGTTTTTGTTTCCAGCTCGTTCACAATTATGTCCATCTTGGATATACTTATTTATGACTCAGGTGATAGAAAAGAACTTTTGAATTACATAACGCTTTGTTATACATGTATTTAAAGTTATCAAATTTCAAATGTGGAATTTCTAAAGTTTTCCTGTCCATACCTCTTATGATGATTCTTTTCTGGAGTGCATTCCAAAGATGTTTTGTTTCTGGCTGTTTGCACATAACGGAAGCGATGGAATATCTAACATTAATCTATATCTGTTTCATCAAATCAAACCTTTATCGATAACTGATTGAGAGAGGGTGTGGCTAATGAGAGACTTACAACTAAGAGGGTATTATTTCGATATAATCATATAAGTAGCGCATTATAAAGTGACTGTTTGTATCCAATATTGATGCAAGATCATGTTTACGTTAATAAAACTGTGCATTTATATTTATCGGGTGTTTAATCCAATGATGTTCAAGTTACAAAACGTTGACATATACAGGAAGGGGTCTTCAAAAGGAATACCTAAATGATTACTAAAGTTGCCACGTTTGTGTGTCTATCCGTGAGTTCGTCCATTCTTGATAGAGAAGACAACTTTTCACAGAGACTATTTCATATAGGACAACCAAATGAGTTTGTGTCTTCAGGGTATTAATACATTGATATATCTTTAAACTCTTAAGCTAAACTTTTCTTTATGGAGTTGTTGCCCTTGGTCAGCTATTTTGTACGGTGTCTTCAAATGCGGCTACATTTCTCAAAAACTTTTTAAGATAGGATAACCCATTGCGTTCTTTGTCTTAATGCTATCAATACCTTGATGGAGTTCGAAAATGAGAATTACACACTTATATTATACAAATTATGACCTTTGTAGGAACATGTTGGGATGAAATGAAACTTTATGAAAACTTAATTTGGCTGGGGATGTTGATGACAATGTATTTTGGAAATTTGAGTGTTGAGAGATAAAACTTTTCATGGTGTTACTCAATTAAACTGGGTCAATCAAAAAAGATAAATACAATATGAAATGTCTGTTGATATGGATACCCGTAATGACCCACTGATAGGTTGCGTTCACCCTGGTATATGAATTCCCACAATGCGCAAAGAATTGTGTAAAGGTATTTTCTGTTTGATTAAATGATATAACCAAATAGCTGTAAAAGATGCAATATATCCGTGAATTTCATCACATATTGCTTTCCTTTGGAAGGTAACGAAGTATATTATAAAAACAGCAGGCCCCGAAAAGATTACTATGAAAGTTACATTTCATATAAAAGTTAACCAAGTATTGAATTTCTAATCTTTTGTCTGCACGTTCTTCGTTCTTCAATAAAGCAAAATTTACATAATGCAATATGAAAAACTGGTAAGTAACTAACAACAAAAGTTTTCAAATTCAACATTCGATTTTGATATTGTTACATTGTATACAGTTCAGGTACATGTAACGAGTAATTTGAATTTCTTTTAATATATGGTTATCAATTCCAATACATCTTTCTTAAAAGATAGAAATGAAGATACTGTGTCCTTCATTTTGATTTATTCAAACATAACGAAAGTATACCTACACCAAAAGATTTACATTCAAACCCTAGCACTTTCTTCCATTCTCAGCTTAACTGTATTGAAAAATGAATTAAATAATAAATAGTTAAAACAGAATCATGTTTATTTCAGTATTTAAGGCCTCATGGCCCATGGTACAATTGTATGAGAAAATAAATACATTTGTCACATGACCAAACTTTTACTAAGAAGATCTTAAGCTGAATATCTTAGAAAGATAAATAGATGTTATTCGAAGTATATTTACATCATGTGTGTTAAGTATTTGTTGCATTGTTAACCTAGCTTTACAATATTAGTTAATTGACTTAAAATATTCATTACGAAGCAAAGAGTATCTATTAAATATAAAGAAAACATGGAAAACATTTTCTACAGCATTATGGTCACAATGCAAACAGATAGAGTCAATGTCAGACACATTGACATTCTTCTTACGTTGATGATTCACTGTAAAATCGTGAAGAGAAATGCGGAATTTACACATTGATCAAATCAGTTGTCTGTTATTAAGCTTATTAATGTAGGATTCGCATTGAAATACATTCTTTATGCTACAATAATGTGTTTAATATGATGAGGATTCTATATTTTGTTTCCAAGATTGCATATACATATCAATTTAACGTCTTTTAATTACAGATATACACATACTGGCATCACCAACATCTCGTTAAAACACTCTTCTGCTGATACAAGATTCAAAGAAACTGTTCAGATTAAAAGCTCTGGGAAGTATACTATAAACCTTCACTACAAAATGTACACCAATATATCTCTATCCAAATGATCATCGTAAATGAAAATAGTCTCTTATCTCCGTTCCGCCCTTTGTTACTTGAGTTTTCTAAACATTAACCTCAAGCTTTCAACGTTATTTTTCTAACCTCTTTTGAACACCTACGGCAGTGCTGTCAAGCGTCATATAAAACAAATGCAAATAGGAACATAAAAATCTTAAGAACTCCTATGTCTGTTCACCTTATCAAGGAGTAGAAAAGATTAATATATTTATTTCAAAGTCCAGACAAATCAATTGACATTAATTGAAATAAAAGTTTTACGAGGACATATATATTTATTGGGTTATAGTTTTCTCTTTAATTTTATTTATAGTTTGTTTTTACCAATACATGACAAAGGTTGATTGATTCTTAACAGTATTCCGATGACTCACATCATTACATTAGTATCCATTTCATTTTGAAAACGTACTAAAAGTATATACATGTAATTAAGTTCCGTGATTAAGTTCAAGTAGTAAGTAAGTAAGTTCAACATATTTCCCTTTGAATTACATTTTATAGCAGGCATTAAAAGAAAGCGTGAATTGAGTCTTCATACTTATGACCACAGCAGACAGGTGATTGAGATATAAATCGTTGATACTTATGCACATTCAGGTCACTGCATTCAAGTCTTAAGCGAGAATATGTGATTTGTAGGGATCTATCTAAGTAGTTAAAGTCAAAATGGCTGTATGTGCCACTTTCGTGGCTATTATTCTTTTTGAATTTCGATAAAAAGGGTGAATCCCTATGCTCAGTGGGTAACAGATAATATAGTTTAACAGTATCCAGAAGGTTGGATTTTAATGTTCTGTTTTACAGTTAAAGTTCACATAACCACATACGTATTTCACTATTTTCTTTGGAATATAGAAAGTCTGATTACAATATTGTATAGTGCGTTAAAGGTCGCTACTCAAATATGTTTAGTTTGGTAATGAAAGCCGTTTTTGAAAGCCACTTTTGATGGGCCGCTTAGACCTATCTGACAACAAACAAGTAAATGCATGACTGGTCACGCCCCCATTTTGTGACGTCATAAACAGAATCAGTCTCGTTATCTATACATCTATCGTAACAATACCACAGGAAAAATACCTAATAATTAACGATTTTCAGAAAATGTTTTCCACTCAGTTAGATTAATCAATTGACGACGTAACACTACTAAGCATTTCGTGTAAAAAAGATATCCACATCAATGGTAATTAAACAATTATCTAGGCGGTATTTCAGTTGAAATAATGATGCGTTACTCTGTATAGTCTGTTTATTACGTCACACCCGCGCGAGTTTTATGGCTCCTAAGCCAGGTGGGTTTTTCACCGCCGATAATTACGCTGTCTAAATGAAAGGCTTATTAAAGGTGTTTATTGGACAAATTAACAACAATATTGTCCAGCTTTTATTTTTTTGTAAACAAATCTTTGAACTAAAATCGAGAAGTGGTAAGGTCGAGGTTAGTTGATGTTTAACGGTCTTCTATTTAGTATCGTCGCGGAGGTTATAACAAACAACATTCAGGAAGACAAGATTGCTAAGGTACGTGCTTGCAATAACATTTATAAAACATATCTATTTTATGTACACAGCTTTTATCGCGTTATGGTTTACTATTTGTTTCTTGTTTTGTTTATCATATAATAGGTGTTGCCGTGTAAAGCGCTGCAAGAATTTTTTAAAGCATCAATATCTAGTTTTTCAAGTACATCAGCCTACTGCTTTGTACAGTTACATGACTACAACATGAACTAGTAAAGTATACTGTTTATACATGATCTAAAATTTATAACTGAGACTTCTAACATAATTACCATAGGTGCAACTTTTCTGGAAAAGTTGTCAATTTGGTCATTCCAAGAAATGTTGTGAAATAAGATGCATTTGTTTGTTGCTTAGATTTAAGTCAATAATATTGTCATTAATGGTCGAATCTGGCATTTGCACTCGTTGCAATTTACAAGTTAAACGAATTATATCTGCCATTTGTCTGCCTATCGGAAAATTGCCCCAATTCATCATTGATATCAACAGCAGTTTCAACGGAATCACCAAAGATCGCGTATAAGAATATATAGCCCACCAAGAGCCGTTTATAACTATTGATGCTCTCAACCATATCGTACATATGCAATAAACAAAAGTGGTCTCAATGCGGAACCCTGTGGCAAAGACACCTCTTTTATCTGATCTGAATCCATTTATATCAAAACATGGTTCTCTATTTCAAGATTTCTCGAACTATTAAACAAGTTTCGATTATACCGCATCTTTTTAATTAGCTTATGATGATCTTTTGCCAAACTCTATCGAACACCAGAAAACCGCTTCTAGTTTCTTACCTTTATCTACTTCTTCGGCTATAAAATAAAAAAGATATGTTAGTTGATTGACAGTAGATTCAGCTATTACGAAACCGGATTGGGAAAAACATGCTGAAAAACTTTCGCAAACAACTTTCGTTTATACTACCCTTTTATTGATAGACAACGGTTATAAATTTAAAAAAATCTAATATTATTTAACTATTAAGTGAAAATAATCCCAAAGGGAAAGTATACTGACAAAACCAAGATTAAAGATTTGACGTAGAGATTTTCAGAGTGCTTACAATGAAACCAAAGAATAACCTCGATCAAGTGATGGCAAACATGTAGTGCAGCGACCTCCGTTTCCCAACAATCACACACATACTCAAACTTCCTAATTACAAAATCAAGGAGATTCTGTTTTGAAATGGATTCCCTCTGTCAATTTGAAACTGACCTAGAAAAGAAAGTTGTCATTAACACAACAAAAACCCTACATGTATAAGCCCCTTTTGTCACGATTTTTAAAAATCTGTAAATGGCGGTATGCTCTAGCTTGTGAATTAAATGAATTTGAAAGTGAAGCACATTCTGTCATCAGAAAACTAACTACCACACTTGAATTAATCTTTTCTTAGAATAAAGCAATTATGTCTATTTCCTTCGATAGATTACATCAGCAAGACAGCTCATAAGCCCACATTAAAGTTCGAAAATGTAAAATAAGGTAATAATTTGCAAAAAACAACACTGAAAATATTTGGATCAGAACCGAACCTCGGTCAGTTTGCCTTGTATTGAGTTGTGTGCCGATCAGTTTTTTTATTTATCACTCCAACTGTCAAGACATATCATTTTAAGTATTCAAGTTTTCAAGTATTGAAGCTTTTCAAGAGGTTCACGTAAACAAAAAAGATTGTTCTAATTCAAGAAGTGGTTAAGAAAATTCCCTGAAACAAACATTTTAAGTGTACCGGTGAAATCAGAGGATTTAATTTTTAATAATGGACGATCTTAGCTGATTTCATTCATCGATTGATAATTTTAAACCAAAATTGTTTAAGCATAGCAAAAGTCATACTTAATTGGTACGACAGGGTTAAAAAAAGGAATAATTTCAAAAGTAATTTATGAATCATTGAGATAACATTGCATTTTAGGTAATCGTTTCAGATAGTTGAAGTGTACATATATTTGATTTTGACCTCTGAAAATTGTGAAATGATTTTGTTGCTGTTCAGTATGATGGCATACAATTATAACAAAATAAACAAATTCTTAATAAGTTAAAAATTAACTTGAATTAATGCAATATTCATAGCATTGTTAATAATTCCATTGCTACTGATTCAATTAAAATGTATGTAGTTAAGAAGATATACAAACGTTTATTACACTATCCTTAATTCTACTGTCCGTCGTTGATATAAGGAAAATTCAAATTGATATACATCAAAGGGGAAGTACAATGTATCACGTTTTTTTTTTACAAATTTTATATTTTCAATTTTCACTGATATTTGTTCGTTGATGCTAAATGTATTATGTTGCTAGTGTCAAAAATCTCACTACACAAACCAATAATTTGTAGTCAGAGAACGAATTATAAAGATTCACATAAAGTCCATTATCCTACCTCATGTAAGAATCTCGATCTCTGATTGGTCCACGTGACCACGGATAAATACTGACATCACCCTCTTGAGCGGGAGGATAAATTATTTATACCCCGGCTATAAAAAGCATGAAAAAAGCGTGCGTCTTGAAATGTACAATATATGTTACCTCGAACACATGATAAAGCTGGTTACTTTTGATCAAGCGGTATGTAGCTTTGAACAAACTATAGTCAAAGGCCTTACGCAGTTACCGTTTTTCTTTATTTTCATTTTATATCCGTTTTGTTTAAACATTCGGTAGGATAAATTCGTTATACCATTCAGAAGCGGGGTGCTTGGGGAGATATCAGCCTCTCGCTTGGTGTTATGCATAACACCAAGCTCGAGGCTGATATCTCCCCCAATGTACACCGCCTCTGAATGCTATAACTTATATTGGCAGCCGTTTATGTGTGAACACCTTAAATTAAATTGTGTGTAAGAAAAAGAAATCGCATGGCTGAACTTTAATTATACATTTGTTTAATATAAATACATTGTCTTGCAATTGGAACCATGTATTTCAATTTTTCTGACATCATTTTATATTCCTCCTAAAACGTGCTTCTGTCCCTTTAGAAGCTTGTTCAAGTTGAGAAAATGGTATAACTTTTATTAAACGGGAGACAGACAACTAAATCTCTAGTAAAAAGTACATTCTTATCGAAAAAAATTCTTGTAATAAAGAAGTGCAGGTGTACATATACGGGTAGACAAATAAGGATTGCCATGTTGTGTTAGAAGGACCATGCAGTAGGATTTCAGTCCTCGACATTCAAAGATAGGTTACTGATCCATTACATAAATGTCTTGTAAAGTTCATCAATCAAACCCCGCTAGACACTTGAACCTTTTTATATACCAGAACGGTAAAGGAAAATTGACACAAACTTCGAGTTGTTTTTTGCAAATTAATCATGGAACCAACGTGTCTTGAACTTCGAAGAACTGTAATGCCAGATTGAATAATACAACGTACAGTTCAAAAGATTTCTGAAAACAAAGGACTTAGAAAACCAACCAGGACACTGTTGCCTTGTTTATAAGGCTCTCTTTGCGCATATGCGATAATGCGTACATGTATGCTGGTAAATATACAAAATAAAATAATAAAATAAAATGTGCAATGCGTTCATAGGTATTTAATTTCTGCCTTTTTAAAAATATAAATTGAGCTTCCTCAAACATGTAAATGACTAAAGTATTTATATGACTTAACCAAGACCAATGACATAATTTTGTTTTTTTCTATATCGTCCGAATGGAAATGAAAATCGGACATGTCAAATGGACTAACTACATATATTACCCATACGGGCGAGGATACACGAGTGGATATTTTTTTGATATCCGCACATGTGCTTTTTAGTGATTTTCAACGTTGATTGGTCGGTTCCTAAGAGAATGAAAGACGATTGGTCGACGGAACTATTTTCAAGTTTCATTGATAAATTGAACGTGTCGAACGTATGTCGATTAGGTTAAAAATAAAATCGTAGAACGATGAATATTACTGTACTTCATATATTTTACGGGTTGATATTTAAACGCAGTATTATTTGAAACTATTCATCTACGTGTTAAATTTCATTGTGATCTCAAGATTGTGCTTTTTCCACAATAAGGGCTGTCTGTTTGTAAACAAACATGGCTGCCATCGAACATTCATGAAATCTATCCAAGCACAAGAATTTCACTGATCCATTAGTAATTATTAACACATAAAATTATAGGGACTCAAATTCAATACATACATTCATGAAAGCAGTAACTTTTACAAATCAACATACTCATAGTTGATCAGCCCTGGGAACAATCCTACCGTGATCACAGGCCGATTAGAGTTATCGTTCTTGATACTTGCTACGTGAATGAAAGTAACGTCGAAAGAAACAAATGTTGTTCAAACTTCAGATTATTTGATTATCCTGACATACATACTTGTTTTGATGCATTCTTTGTAGGTTTCTCTTAAAGATATTGCCACTTTTATCAATTATAGTTTTTAAAAATTGACAGGTTTTTGACATTTTCGTTACAACATTGTGCCGTCAACTACACATCACAGTGGTAGTACGGCGTGACGATCGGCTGATTCAAATACTTATTATCTTTATCAAATAATGTTGTTTGTTAAAGAGTTTTATGTGTGTTAATTTGTTCAAGGTTGAAAAGTGTATTATATCATTCAGGGACAATAGTTTCATCATTTTGGTATTGTTATGAAACTGAACTAGATTCCGATGCGTTGTTGACTAATTCACTCTGGAGATGTTCGGTTGGACACGCGTATGAATACTGATCAGCTGATTGGTATCACTTACTACAGCATTACTACGATTTCTCAATCGCATTTTTTCAGTCGTTTTTTAATTATATTTCATTACAAATGGGTAATATATAGAATAACCAACTCGGTACGAGTGATTACGGGATATCTGCCCTCGTCAAAATAATGTTCAGTCGCTCGCCAAGGCTCGCGACTGTGAACATTATTTCGACTCGGGCAGATATCCCGTAATCACTCGTACCGAGTTGGTTATTTTGTAAATAGGTCATCATGTTCACTTGCAAGTACGCGTACAAAGTGCAATGAGTTAATACACAAGACTTTAGTGATGTTAGTTCTTCTCTGATATATTTTCATGTCCTGAGTCAATTCACTGTGTCTGTATACGACAAACCTTACTCGGAAAGTAAAAGACGAAATTTACTCATATGCAAACGACAGTTATACAAAGAGGTACTACACACTTCGATCAACGTCCCTCACTGACTAAGTGTATTGATAAAAGTGTGAACTGTGTGAAATAATACTGATAACTACGATTTTCATATCGAATTTGGTAATTTGAGAATATAGATTGCTTTTATTAATATGAATGATCACTGCGTCTCATTTGACAGTATCAGAATATCGTAATTACATTATCAGAAAATTCTAGGATAAACACAGATCATAATCACACTTTTTTTACAACAAAATGCAAAAATGATTACAAAAAGGAGAACAAATTGACATTGACAGTGAACTTCGGCAGCTACTATAGAATTGGTTTCGTTTTCAGACTGGGAAATGTATGAATATTCTACATTATCAACAACAAGGGGGATGAAATACATATTTTAATCTACATTTTGCCAAAAATAAATGTTATGAAAAAGACCAGTTCTTCTCAATTTCCAATTTATGACAGTCTAACAGAGTGCTTAATTGAGTTACAGGTTATTTTCAAACCAAGACATATTTAGGCTTGTTAAAGTGTGAAATACGTATACGCAGATTACATAACAGAAAAAGACTATAACCGCGACCTTAACCTCAGTTAAATTGCAACTGTTATACTTACGGTACCGACGGATTAATTAGGTTATGGGTTATTTTCAAACTGAAACGTGTTTGAGCTTCTTTAAGTGAAATATAAGCAGATTAGAGAACAGAAACGACAAAGACCACAACCTTAACCTCGGTGAAAATCCAACTGTTATGTAATTTAAAAATAAGATGATGACATATGATCACCAAAGATGGAAATGAGAAACAATGGAAGATATTGTTAATGAAGATAATATGTTACAATTCATTTGCCTATGGGAAATAAGATGTAAATTTGTCGAAAACATGAAATTGATCAAATGATCATACCCGAGTTGATTGGTTATTTGATCAATTGGTAGTATAATGAATTTGATGTTAAAAAAAATTATTCATTTTTTTTAAGAAATTGTATACTACCCTTCTCCTCCCTACATGGCTTTTCCTTTAAATTTGTGGGTGATTTGATAAATTGTCATGTGCTTTCGTTAACAATTCTTTTATGTAGGAATTTATATTAAAATATTATTGAAAGTAGTTTGTCAAGTGATATTAGGTTTGATATACAGAGCAGATGCTTTACAGTAAAAAACACAATGTGAAAAACTACATGAAATATAGCAATTTTATATAATTAGAAAAATCATATTGATCAAATTGTCTTCGTGAAAAACTCACTTGCAATGTAAAGGTAAGATCACCAGCCAGAAGGATGTTATTTCTAGATGCTTGTTGTTTGTAATGTCTCGTCATCAGAGAATTTGTGTCTGGAAACTGGTACCAATACTCCCATGGTACTATACCAACAAGACAAGTCAAATAGCCTGTTCCTATTTCAGGAGAAACCATGCTTCCCAAGACACTTAACAAAATGCAGGTAATAAAAGTGGCCGAACTATAGTCCTAATGGGAGTTGTTAGAATAAATCTCATTGTGAATCTGGGTTAGTTTCTAAATAATCTAGAAAGTTTTCGTTAGTAATTAGTTGTCCTTCACTTGACTATTTTTTATTATTTAAAAAATATTCTTGAAAAGCTTTGACTCGTTTTTTGATATAATATTTGTGCAATTCATCAACCTTTTCATAAACCTTTTGTTACTCAATCCATAAAGATCAGTTACACCTACCTAATTATACAAATGGTCAGAGGGTATTGATATGAAGAGTCTTTGTGTTACCATATACACATATACATTAACTCCTAATTCAGCTAATCAGCTAAAATATCTATACACAAAGTTTTATCTTTCTTGACCTTTTGCTTCTGGAGAAGATTGATAAATATTTTCTTGGCCGTGGACCCCAGGGCCCTTATAACAGACCACAGGGTCGCCACATCTTTAACTTATATCCCCATCCGCTAAGGATTGTTTACACGAAGTTTCAGCTTTCAAGACCATTTGCTTCTGGAGAAGATTGACATTGTTGATTGAAGGTTGTCCTTTTAGGTAAAAAATCTCGAACAGCTAAGGTTTTACCGTTCTATACATTTTGCTTCTAGAGGCAAGTATATAGTCTATGTAGGGCAATATTTCTGGGTCCTCATTAATCAGAAATCTATAAATTATAATCGCCACCAGGAATAAGCCTCCTGGGCCTAATGCATTTTGAAAAAAAAGTGAAAATGTCATAAAGTTAAACCCATTAGGCCTTTGAGGCACAATATAAGGTAGAGCATTCTCTCCCACAGAGGTAGATCAAGTCATAAGAAGTTGATCGAGCCTCTGTCCTAATTAGCCGAGTTGTGGGCTAGAATGGGAGATGCCCGATTGGAGGCAATCAAAGTAAGTTGTGCAATCAGGGACGCTGTTCTCAAATCATAATTTTAACTACTTAACCATTGAAAAGGCATTGTGATATCAGCCATCCTTTTCATGCGAGAAACTTTGTTATTTGCTAAAATAATTCAAATGTATTGTCGTGCAAATTTTATAGTTTTAAATGAAATCATATCGTCTCTGTATAAAAAGGAGTTTCATTTTACAAATTCTATACTATAAAACACAGTACATATATAAGTATTATGATATAAAGCTACTTCTTAAAGAGAGATAAATATTTATCATCAATTTGTCAGCATTATGTTAAAGTCCCCCTGTTCTTTCCCCTTTTTTATAGGGACAAATTTGAGGACTGATTTCAAATTACTTTAACTTTATATTCATGCAATTATTATTATATCAAATAGTAATCATGATGAAACTGATTCAACAACTAATTTAAAAAGGTAACCGAGACAAAAAACAGATAAAAATCATGACAGAAAAACCTCCTATAATATGTATCATTATATATTTACCAACTCTAGACCCTGTGTGTTTTAATTTCTGTCTAAAGAGACAAATATATTTGTAAACTTTTAAGTAGCTAAAGGTGTCAATGTAAGAGTTAAATCTCGATACAATGTTAAGCATCTGTAAATCGAGTTTTGGAGTTCACGACAGTACACCAGTGAACACGTAGAACCACAGTTAATCATTTTCTTCCTTCTTCTTTCTATTTTTGCAGAGAAGAAATAAGCAAGTTTATAACAGTATCACAATACAGTTTTATTTCATTCAAAGCCATCAGTTTGAATTTATTGTTAATAGGATTTATATAGTGTGAAGCAAAGTACTAGTTTGATAAGTGTATTATTCAAATTTTACTCTTTTGTTCTGAAACATACATCGTATTATTGCAGTCACGTTATAAACAATGCTTTGACGTCACGGTTCACCTATGACGTCACAATCTGTACGGGCCGGCGGTGGCTAGTCCGCCTGTACTTAGAAGTAGGTTTTTAGTATTTCTTTCGTTTTGAGACTACGGTAATAAACAGAATATTTTATTCGTGCCCATAACATACTATGTTTACGACACTCGTGCCTAAATATCAGTATATACCTCGCTCTCGCTCGGGAAATACTAATATTTAGCCACTCGTGTCGTAAACATAGTATGTCATGGACACTCATATAATATCCTTTATTTCCTGAGACGTTTCAACATAGGTATAGGTTTACATAATATAAGTTACACTGACACAATAAAATATTGCCATGTTACGTAAGGGCAGATATCAGTCACGCTATAGGAACTGACACACAGACGCATGTAGGTAACTGCTTCATTACATAAAAAGCTGTATTCATCAACAAAAGAAGTTGAAAAATTAGTAAACTGACAGTAAGGGATTGGGGGTGTTATTTGCAAACTTTAAGAGTAAATCAACTTGCCTGAAACTGAAGAATTTATAATGTGAGATGAAATATGACATTTGAGCTTGAAGGTGAAAATACCTTTCGAAATGATAACAATCCATCATCTAATCACAAAATGTTGTTTCCAAATACTTGCACTTTTGTAAATTTTTCACTGATTATTGTACGTGAATGCTAAATGTAATATTTTGAAAGTGTCAAAAATCACCTTTTATTCATTTTGTGTATGAAAATTTAAGGTAATCGCATGGCTAAACTTTACATTATATATTTGATTTATTATGGCTTCATTTAGTTTAATCACATTTTCTTTCAAATGGAAACATTTATTTTCATTTTCCTGACATCACACCCCCCCTAAATACGTGCTACTGCCCCTTTAAACTGCTAATGCAGATTGATAATTGGTAACTTTGTTCTATCAGAACAGTTAATGCTTTTTTGATTCATGTATTACTTTCGAACCAAAACAAGTATATACAATGAGATTTCTGATTAGTAGACTATTGATAAGGAGTCATTTTCATGGAAATCCTTTCAAATAAAAAGAATATTCAACGCCACATACCTTTGGGAAATAAGATTCCCTAAAAAGGGACACAGGAGCCACGACCTTAAAACTCATTTCCATCTTTTTTTCCCAAAGCAAAAGTCCTAGAAAGCTTAAAAATTGGATTCAGACTCTTGAGACTAGTGGGAATTATGACTAAGTGACACTGTTGGCTAAAAGAACATGATTAACCTTTGGATCCTATCCCCTAGATTATCACTTGCAGATTTGGCAGCCTTATCACTCAATTTAGAAACACACCGTTGCACCTTTGAATGTTTGAGCGATTTCCATTTATGAAATGATTATCTGAAATCGCATCGGCTACATTCTTATTTTTAGTTACCCTGTTGACCCTACTAAAACCTTTAGGGCATTTTTCATCTTCACCAGAAGCACAAGGCATAGAATGCTGAAATGTTTTTTGGAGACTACTTCGGTAGTTCGGATTCTAAAATGAACATTTAGTGACTATGTGACCCTACAAAGGGTGAAACTACATTGGCCACACCATAAAGCAAATTTAGATATGAAATCTGATGAGCTGCAACATCAGTGGATCCGATTTGTTTATTTTAGTTAAAAAGTAACTTGTTCAGGTAACAATTCTGGAAATTGGTACCGAAGTTCCTTGGTACAAACCATCAAGACAAGTTAAAGGATACGTCCCTACTTTAGGAGAAAATCTGCTTTCCAAGACACTTATCAAAATAGAGGTAATGGATGTGACCCTATAATAGTCTTTGGGAGTTGTTAAATAAATCTGGTTGCGGATCCGGTTTAGTTTCTAAATAATCTCGAAAAATCTCTGGTGTGAAATTAGTCCCTCAATCGACTACTACAAGTTTTTGTATTAAAAACCTCAGACATTAATTAATCTTATTCAGTTAATGGCTTACAAAGAATTCGCTTTTCCTTGTTGATGTTGCAATATGTGTTATAAATAAAGAAAATGCACTTGTCTTGTACATCTGTTGAATTTAAAGTGTCAGCAATATGGAACATACAGAACACAAACTCTCTAGATGTTAACCGAGTTCACGGTGTTCATTTGTATGTATGCATATGACATTACCAAGCCCATTTGTAATTTAATTGTATATGCATGAATTCGTTTAATTGACCACAATAGAATACCGCAGTTGAATAGGTGCATTTGCGACTTGAAGGCATACCTAGAACCATTATGTTAGAATATTGTTTGTTTATAGTTTTATTGTAACATTGATTCCCTTAAGTTACAAAATAATGATAAATGATGACTGTCATCTACAATTTTTTGCAAAATACCCAAATATTTTCAACTTAAGTTGATAATTTCATGCCAAATAAAACAAATTTAACATTTGTTTGTGATACAGAAATAATTGATGTTGGTGATCAATTTCTCGATAATGTCTAAAGTATGAAAATGTTTAGCACGAGTGTCTTGATAATCATTATTGGCATAGTTATTCAATATATAGATACATCAAAAACTCCAGCAAAAGAACAATGCGTAACCTTTCAGTATCAATATCTTCATCTAAATCCTAGAGACAGGTAGTTATGTATTTCTTTGTCAATCAATAATTTTAAAGTTCACCAATCACGCTTTCAAAACAAAATCGATGAAACACTCGTTATTCATTTGTTTTTGTTTAATTCTGTAATGGAAAAGTCCATTTCCTTACCATATTTCAATTATTGGATGTCTAATGCAAGGATCGACATATATCATGGGAAGAATTAAGTTTCAGAAATAACTTTTAGTTCGTTGTCAATATTAGTTTTACAAAATCTCAAGAATGGTTATTGAAATGTGAAACTTCGAAGTTTACAGAAGTTGACGTTTCTCTTGCAGTTAATGGAGACAAATGCAATGAAAACAATATAAATAACGTTTAAACTAAAATAACTGTATAATTTCTTCTTTAAAAGGGATAACAATGGATTCCTATATTTTGTTATTATACCCCCGACCAACGGTCCGGGGAATCTAGTAATACCAACGATTCCGTGTGTGTGTCTGTCTGTCTGTCTGTCTGTCTGTCCGAGGACATTTTTTTGTCCGACCTATTGCGGGAAAACTATTTATCCGATTAATTTCAAATTTTGCACATGTCTTCTACCCTACTAGGACGGGTGCAGTGCGAAGTAACAGCAAATTTTGTTGATATTTGAATTATTTACAAATTTCCATGTTTTGAACTTAGTCATTTTCCAATATCAGATTTGTCCAACCTATTTAGGGAAAACTATTCATCTGATTGATTTCAAATTTGGCACATGTCTTCTTCCCTACTAGGAGGGGTGCGGTGCGAAATTGCAACAAATTTCATTGATATTTCAATTTTTTGCAAATTTCCATATTTTGAACATATAGTCATTTTCCAATATCAGATTTGTCCAACCTATTTAGGGAAAACTATTCATCTGATTGATTTCAAATTTGGCACATGTCTTCTTCCCTACTAGGAGGGGTGCGGTGCGAAATTGCAACAAATTTCATTGATATTTCAATTTTTTGCAAATTTCCATATTTTGAACATATAGTCATTTTCCAATATCAGATTTGTCCAACCTATTATGGGAAAAACTTTTCATCTGATTCTTTTCACATTTTGCATGTGTCTTCTTCCCTACTAGGAGCGTTGCAGTGCCAAATCAAAACTAAAATAGATACAGGTTTTTTTATTTTTTATTTTACAAAGTTCCATTTTTTTGATTAGTCATTTTTCTCAATTCCTCTTTGGGGGTCAAATGCTGTGCAAGAGATGACTACATTGAAAGTAACAAAAAATAATTCAGTTACTCAGGGATGCACGGTCGGGGGTATTAGTGAGCCACGCTCACTTTTTTGCTTGTTTTATATCCATATATGTACACATGCAATGTATTAAAAGCATTGGTTTACCTTGCGAGCGTTGAATCAATGACACAACATACTTAGAATCTTAATTTGATCAACACTTTATAAGCCATATGGTTAGTGTCAACAGAATTAATAATGTTAAGATGGACATTGAGAAGTCCGATCATTTAAAAGTTTAGAGCATTTCTTGATACCATTATTCAATTGGCTTCAAAAGTAATTACGGACAGAATTGGTCCATCAATAATTAATAAAAACTTACCTACTTGTACAGGTACTTCTGAATTATAAGTATGAAAAAAAAAAGATTTGACATGAGGATAAATTTCTCGATACGACAAGGAAGAAGTACGCAGCTGGAGTTGATTTTCAAATAGACCATCTTTTTTATCTAATCTCCTAAGAAGTAGTGTTATGTAAAGGGCATCGATGTTAACCCCAAGACAGATATTCTGATATAAACTTCCTTAATCGTGATTCCTAGATTACATACATGTACATGTATTCGATTAAAAATCGTATTATTTGTCTTTATTTCAAATCAATACTGAACATCTCATCTTGAGAAAATGATTTATGTATAGATAAATTCGGAAATTCACCTATTCCGTGTTTTGTGCAAATGCCAATTTGCTTTTGGACCTTTTAGGCCTCCTACCATGGTTCAAATTTCAATCGATATTTTTTTTGATGTTTTCACTTTCGCTGTTAGTTATATCCTCGCAAAGCTTTGCGGGGACATAATGTTTTCGGCTCCGTCCGACGTTCCAAAATATACACAAAGAACTTAATTAAGCACCCCCCACTTTTTCAAACAGAAAAACACTGCTAATAATAAACAAAACAAATGTACAGGCAAACAACAAGGATGTTTAAATAGAATGGTCATCTACCAGTGTGGAAACGAAAAATTCACACGATTTACGATTAACTGTGTCTGAATAACTTGTTTTATAAAAACGTGGTATTTTTAAGTCAAAATCCAAGTTACCTTAAAATTGAAAATGAAAGTCAATATTTGTTGCTCCAATGTGATAATTATCATTCTCTTGAGTGAATTGATGAATTTTTAGTAAATAACCCCGTAGCAAAAGTCAATCGTTAAAGCAGTATGAACTTTCAAAATCCTAAAATTATCAAATATCGAATTAAAAGAAAACTGCACAAAGACATTAATTGGCCACTGTCAAAGATAATGGCTTCTAGAGGAAGGAGAAGTCTTTAAATCAACAAGTTCAACTCAAGGAATCTCAAATTTACTTACAGATGTTTAGATTGTAGGCATTTTATAAATGTTTGATCAAAAATGTACTGAAAATTCAATGTCTTGCTAGCCTCTTATCATGCATGATAAAAAGAGTTTTAGTGTATGAATGTCAATTAGGGATCAGCAATGTTATTTTTAATTTATAACATCCGAAGTTCAATGTGTAGTTTTCCCCCTGTGACAATAGTTATATTTGGCCAAATTTCAGTAGTCTCACAGTTTTTCTCATATTTTCATTATTTTTGTACATTAGCGATTTTTAGTACAATTAAAGAGTCAATAACAAAGCTATTGTAATATCTGGAGTGGTCAATACATCAAAATAATCCCAATAGTCCAAGAGCATCCAAGTTCATTTTACAAAATAGGGGGGTGCTTAATTAAGTTCTTTGTGTATACTTTGGTTTCAAGTCCCTATATTAAAAACCGTTCCATATTTTTTGGTGGTGAATTTTGTTACTTTAGCAATTCTAATTCTTTTAGTTTACTGGTTTTCATTTAACAATTTGAACTAAGTGGGTATGAGGGGTAGGGTCCATTTCGATAAGACTAAGATGAAGAACTTTGATTAAAAGTTGGAACGCGGGACATCGAGGTGTATCGCATGCATATAATATGTCTAGTTCAACATACCATAACATAAGTGCTTTGAGCATACACTTTGTGTATGGATAAAAGTACCCATCCTTATTATACCAATATATTTATGCATTCCTTAAAATTAACAGTTTTGGCAGATCATGCAAGTTTTTAAACTTTTTATAAATTCAAATAAATAATGATTTGGTAAAATATCTTTCAACGATCAACTACATGTACCATTAGGCATGTATAATTAAAAGCCAATCCGACATAGAGTATGAGAAATATGTTTGTTTTCATATTTTGACGCCTGGTAACGACAATAATCAGCCAAACTGTTACAATCAGAACATATATCATTCATTCCTTCAGTCAATAACATATATGAGTTTTTTTCAACCCACTGTTGAAATAGCAAATATTACTCCAAATGTCAACATGAAAAAAAAAGAAGCTCATTGATCATGTTTTCTGAGTTTCTAATTGACATTCTGATTACCTGTTGCCATACGAAATATAAACATTTCAGTTCACTAATCGAATGACCATAAGTAACTCAGGATACGTTTTTCGATTATCATTTCACAATTGTTGATACTGCATTAGCATAGATGAGTACCTATAAACCATTCATTTACAATGACAGCGCGTAAGAGCATTCAAGTCCGTCTTGTGTTTTCACTACATTCTGGCGGAAGTTGTGTTTGCGTAATTTCCAGGGAGTATCGACGAATCGACGTGTATTTGTTATTGAAAAGTAAGTACATTTTCGAAAGTATTTGTCGGTTTCCATGTATGAAACCTAATAAAGAATCGGCGGTTAGTTATCGTAGTTGTCAATGTGAAGTATTTGAGATAAAAGCCCACGAATGATGCAAGGTGGGGCGTTTCCGAAATTTTAAGAATTCGGCGAAGGTGTCCCCTTTAGCATATATTGGGAGATACATGTTATATACATCGCATGTGTACTTGATTATTGATTGTTTTAACATTGTATTTGATTATTCTCAATTTTCTATAGATGTAGCCTTAAGTTCAACATGAAAGTACAATATCGGGGTCACTACTCATTTCTTAGATAAGCTGCTCTTGTCTCAAAAAGTTAGTCTCAATAAGACCATGAGCCAATACGACATAAATCGATGTACGTTTTAATGTAAATAATACAATGTTACTTTAACGTGACGTCATGAAGAGAAACTGATGTTTGCTACTGATAAGTCACATCAATACGTCACGTGGTACGTCAAATCCTCCTACTGTTCTTTACATATTTAACAAATAATTAAATATGACATATATATACTGATACATAAATTACAAAACGATTATAATGGCTTATGATCAATATTTGGTACTGATGTGGCAAGGTATTCCCCACTGGTAGCGATAATATTTGACTTCATTTGTGAACGATTTGTCTTTTCATACTTGAGCTTAACTTAACTAGCTAATGAACATTATAACAGGAAGTTATAGAACGTAACGATATAGGCCTGACTTATAAAAGTTAAAACGATGACGTAGATATATTCTTTTGCACTTACAAGATCAATAATAGAAGAACATTGAATGTCAGTTCTCCATTATCTTATTTGCAAAAACAAGGTTATGTCTTGCAGACCGTTAGAAATAAAACATAAAAGGACAGAAATCTTTTCATCTGTCAAAATTTCGCATCGTAAATATTCCGGTTACAATAGATAATTAGAGCATGTGCAAATAGGATCTCCAAGACAAAGGAAAGTTAAAAGGGTATTTGTGTTTTTATCATATTTCAAATCGCCGTTGGGATATAAAAATATTTACGTTGTCCATTTCTAATCAATTGAAGTTTTGTATTGGTATTTGAAGTATTGCAATAGACAAGTTGAAAGTTGAAGGGTTCAATATATCAATAAACGTTATATATAACATTTGACTTGAGTAACGGTTGTGTATTTATACAAGCTTTATAACATTGTTAAGATTCTTCATCTTTGTTCCTGAAAACATCATTCAACTGGTCGCTTACCAAGGACGTTTAAACAGGTATCTTTACTGTCATCACGACGACTTTTCCTCGGAACGACATTTTTTGACATTTTATGACATTTTAAGCTTTTGTCTTATTTTAAGGATATTTGTTTTCAAATACAATATTTAGTGCATTATTTGTTTTTGAAATAATCTGCTTGAAAGTTTGACTTTTAAAACCCCTGAGTCATTCTCTCCACACAGATGCAGATCTAGTCAGGAAATGTTGATCGAGTTTCTGTTCTTATTCGCCGAGTTTGTGGGTTACTGTTCATCGTTTTAGCTACTGAAGGCACTGGATATGAACCACCCTTTCCATGCGAGAAGTGTTGTCATTTGCAAAATATTTAAATGCATTGAATACTTTGTTTATTACAATATAATTTCACACTCAGAAGTTTACACGTATTCTCGACGTTGATTGGTCTGAGGCATGATCATGTGACCGAAGTTTCATCGATTCATTTCTCATGAACTCGCAAAAAAAGCGTTCATACTTGTGTGAACGTTTTCAGGTCGTGTGCACATTCACCGGAACTACTTTAATTCTCCATCCAACATCAAATCAAATGTTATTTAATAGATATTTAGTATATATTACCAAAAAAACTTAAATCATATTTTATCAACCAAGAAATATATTTTGATGTGAAAAACATTCATTTTATCATTTGCTTTAGATCAGTTGTAAGACTTAAAATTGGATCTGATCGAACGGGACGAAATGCATTTACAGTTGCTTGATACATTTTACAAGACGATCAATATTGAGTACTGTATGGCGTAAAAAAGACAACCTTATACTCACGATGTATACACAAGAGCCTAAAATGTTACGGTAGAGCAGTTATTATAATTAAAATATCACTTAACCACAGTTGTTTAGTATGTTTACATATATTGACGAAGATACCTCTGCAAATGGCGGCCAGCATGACACAGTGACACGACGTTATGTTATATATAAGGCAGATAACTCTGATCTCCCGTCCCTGATTTATCATTGTGTGCGCTTCATTTAGCATATCTTTGTGCAGCGTGTTTTTTATAACACTGTCTCAGACCAATTTTAATAAATACTTAGTTTCTTTCCAAATTGGGAATATTTCTTGTCGTGGTGTTATTCGTTCATAGGATCATCCGAAGTCATATCACTCCGCCGTTCCATTCCATATATGGTGCGAAATTATAAGAATTGAATGTCAGTTTGTGTGTTTGCACTGGAAAATGAACGATGTCAAAGCTACATTCAAACTCTCATGTGAACCCGCTCGCAAGCTCGCTGGGTTCACACGAGTTTGAATATAGCTTTGACATCATTCATTTTCCAGTGCAAACACACAAACTGACATTCAATTCTTAAATACATAACAATACAAGACTGAGACACCGTGTCCCTTTTTTTACATGTGTTTTAAAATATTTCTAGATCAAAACGTAAGTGAAAGTGAAGAGTAACATTGACAATATGTAAACTTTGATCAAAGACTTTCTTTCCTTACCTGAGACATTTTACAAGCCTTTGACAGAACTAAATTTTATATGGGACATTAGGAGCATAATGTTTAACTTTCTATTAGCTATTTTTTCACAAAATCCCATCACAATCATAAAAAGTAATTATCACGTTATATGTTTGATGTCGCCTTTTTCGTTTTTTTAATTGTTTAATGATATCATGACATTGTCACATTCATTGGCATACACAAAAAAACCGGTAGAGAGGTTGCAAAGACATTGCGAATGCTGGTAACAATGCCTTTGTCCAGCAAACACGCTTTCAAAGTTCTAAAAACAGAAATATATATAGAACAAACTAAACAATAACATTTGACCACTTTTAAATATTTTTGATTTGAGTTGAAATGAACTTTCATCCAGAAGTTTAAGACGTAGATAAACGTCTAATCTTTACTATGCTAACATTTAATGAATAAAGAATGATGAGCTTAGATATATTTTAATTCATGACACATGAATTAATTAATATGTTAATCAAAGAAACATGTTCTATGATACAAGTTAATTCCATATAACATCCTTCAGTTCATGGAATTATATGATCAATTTATAACTTTCACTCAAAAATAGTTTATAAAATAATATAATTATATAATAAATAATATATATTCAATTGTGTCAGTTTGTAAGAGATCACTTTCAGTTTGATCAGAATTAAGGATCAATCCCGCAGGTATATGATTAAGAAGAATATAAATTTCCTGTTGCACTCGGCGTTACACAACTAATAATTCAGCTCATAAAACATATTGTGATTTCACCACTCACGATTCTGGACAGTAACATTCTAAAAACATTCTCTGTTAGAGCCCAACCTATCGGGAATGATACTTAAGGACCTCCATTGCAAAGAAAAGTAACAGTTGGTAAGCGTTAATATCTTAGATTTCAAAATGATAAATGAAAAAAAGTGCACATTTTCTGTAACATAAAAATAATTATATCGATTTCTAAACAAAACCAAACTTAACCTCTAAACTATTAACAAATATCATATATGTGATAAACTGATAAACCCAAGCTTTTGTTCCCCATGTTAATGATATCTTTATATCCCCAAAATACTACTGAAACCTTTAAGCAAGCATTCAGCTTCTTTTCAAAGAATATCCTCAAATGCAAATTATATATAAATGAAGCCAAACACATGATAGTCAAGCTGCTTTCCAACTTAGTCCAAATTAATGGTTTGAATGAGCATTACTAAGCATTGAGTCTATGTAAGCCACACGGTTACGCATTTCACTTCTGACATAAACAGGATCTAAACACTTCTCTTAGTTACTTATAATTGCACAGGTATTTTAAATGCTTCAGTTTAATGAGACACGCAAACAAACTGTAGAATATGATATTCATAATGGCATAACAAAAACATTGCAAACGTGTCTTTTCTTATTTTATGTAAAAATCAAACATTTAAATGACAATTTCAGCGAAAATAGGATATTTATATTCAGTTTTAATCATGTCTGCTTCTGAAGATTAATTCTCCAGGATATATATGATTCTGTATTTCTTCCTGGTATACAATCACACCAATAGCATTCTTTTAACCAAAGTGAGATTCGTGTCGTTTGAGAAACAATGCTGCCATTGGCTTGACAACATCATTAGTATCAGTGTCAAACGACACCTTCTCGGGAATTTAGGAATAACAAGTGTCTTATCTACACCAAATTTCCTCATTAGTTTAAAATATAAATAAATAAATAAAAAAAAAGAATTAAAAAACCAGATGAGAAGTTTACGGTAATCAAGAGAGCAGCGATTATATGATTAATGTTTAATTAAAGCAATGATTTATTATTTAAAATAAAAAAATCTGTGTTGTTTTCTTATCCCTCGCACATCAAAGTAGGTGGGGGATATTGAAATGGGCTCAGTAAACTGTAAACCTTTAACATATTTTAATATTTTAACTAACATGATGAAATTTAAAGTGTTTAAATGTTATAAAGACAATTACACCAAGACTTTCCTTTTAGCTATTAAGATTATGTTATATCGATATTGTTGTCATTTCTTTGTTATAAAGGACTACTACATGAACAAGTTTGCCAATGTTTTCATACAACGTCGTATACATTGGTTATGTTTTAGTAACATGCTAACAAGAAGTAAGCGAATACGTATTCAGAGGTTATATTTGATAGATATAACATTTTCGTTTTTGATCAATCAAAACGCCTCGTCTAACACTATCTAAATAATTTCTTAATCTAAATTAAAAGTATTTTAACTATCTACAGATGTCTGCTCGATGCATGTGCACTTGTAGATACGGTATCACCAAGGGTAAGCATGTACAAATGATGACTTTTTAATGTACCTTTACCTTAAATTATGTTAAAATGGGGATGAAAGTGTATGTATTCAGACAGTATTTAAAATGAATGATTCTTTAAACGACAGCTTGTTCCTTGTTTTCTTAGTCTGCGTCAATAGTCAGGAAACCTTTCATTGTTCCTTATCAAGTCAGGAAGTTATTTTCAGCTCAAAGCTCTTTGTGGTTTCTCTAAATCAAATTTTGCATGAGAAGCGACACTGACACTGAACTTGAATGAGTGAAAATAGCATTTCTTATTTCTTTAGACGACAACTTATTGACAAATTCGGAAATTGGAGACGAAAAGGATTCTTCTACGTCATCAATAAATACTTCGAGTGAAAAAATACTCTGGTTATAAAACAAGTTATTTTTGCAAAGATACATTATTCATAGATTCTCTTTTTAGAATAATCTCCATTGGAATAGATGTCAGTCATATCTGCTCTTATGTAACAAGTTAATGACGTAAAGCGATCTATGAATTATATTCTGTAAATGTGAATCACATGGAACAAGATATTATTGCGTTTTTGAACATTGAATTACGTAAGTGGGCTCTAAAACGGATAGCGTTTATAACTATTTATCATTGAACGTGATTTGTGTGAATTTGATTTTGAATGTAAGATATTTGTAATTTCTTTTAACCTTTGGGAGTGATTGATGATGTTTCCATGGCAACCAGAAAAAAAAAAGGAAATGAGAAAAACCAAAGAAGCAAAAGGAACACTCACCACTAGATCTATCCACATACCAAGTTAAGTAAAACAATATCAACTAAATTTGAGTGTTTGCGCATTGACCCAAACCACAATATCCACTAAGTTCAAATTGTTTCCATGAAAACCAGAAAAAATAAAGAATTCAGAATAACAAAAATTGCAAAAGGCACCACCCCAACACCAGATCTAACCACATTTTCGTAAAAATATTTTGAACGTTTTATGAGATATGGCTCGGAAACAAAAGCATTTTGGGAATCACGGAATCACAGAAGAAGGGACCACGGGCGGAGCTGAAAACATTTTGTCTCCCGCAAAGCTTTGTGGGGGACATAAGTTATGTATTTCGACATTTTAATGAAGGATCATCAACGTGATGACCTTTTTGGAAATGTGATGGGGCAATGATTTGGAACCTTGAATGATGAACGTAGCAGTGGTTGAACAAAGGTTCCTTGAAGGTTCTGAGATGTTATCAAGAGTCTGCGTGCATTATACTATTCGGTCTTCACGCTATTCCGCTCTGAGGAGGTTCCATACAATTGTTCGTGCACATCTTGAGATCTCAGATCTTTTTTTTTCGATACTTATAGATTTTGTTTTTATTGATTTGTTTTTCTTTTCCAACAACAGCGTACAGTAGGACTCAACAAAATTATTATTAGCTCTCATTTCTTGTAAAGAAAGCTGTAGTTTTGGGTGATGTAAATAGTATTAATGGTTAAAGAATATTTGCTCTCGAATCTTATGTAAATTACTGATAGACAGAAAATGGTCGCTATGAATCTGTTTTCCGCTGAAGAATTGTCTCCCAGTTAGTCATGTATTTTGAAACTTTAACATAAATAGTCATATAGTAGGTGTGTGGCATACTTTTAAAAATAATTCTTCATGATACATTATAACATTTTCATCATGTTTTGACTTTTTACCTTTAATGGTAATTATCATTAAGGAGTTTTAATGTCATTTCTGCAGAATCAATTGCTGATGTTTTTACTTTATGAACTAATTTTTACTTAAAAATGGCAATATACAAGTTACAGAAATCCCTTTTCTGTTTGATGACATTCTACTAATGAAAGGAAAAACAAACGTACATGTAACTATGATTGATCTTTATAATTTTGTTAGAGTTAAATAAAACAAAATAAAATAAATTCCTCCTGTTTTGACAGAAAACAACACACAAAAACGTGTGTTGTGACATAATTTTTTTTAAATCTTGCAGAATACACGATCAGGTTTCCTCAAAGAGGTTTATTGCAATGATTCACATATTTTTAATATTTGTTCGAACCTCTATAAGGGTCTTCATTCCTTGCAATTTTTCAATTGCAATATTGTGGGCTTTTAATTTCTGAATTCTTCATTGAATCTTGCTTTGGTTTGCATATGCTTTGAATCCGAATCATACTAGATGTAAATTAAAGATTTGTACAGTTTTAAATCTTCATTGCTAATTTTCATAAATAAACATTTGATCATTTAACTTATATATAATGACATCAAGATAAGTTATGAATTGCTAATTGGTATTACTTTTTTACTCAAACTAATGATGAGCCTAAAAGATCCTTCCATTTACTTTTACATCAACTCGTAAATGCTAAAATTGATGTACTATTACTTTGTTAAGTAATTCAAACATTTGAGTCACAAATATATGAACAGCACTTCTAAACAAAAAACTCCTTCCCAAACATTTAAAAAAAAGAGAACAACATCACGCTAAAATACAATTACGCCATTGACATGGTATCTACATAGCTTTCATTTTCCGCTTGTGATGATTAAGAGGCTTCACTACTTTAGATTAATTGTTGTATTTGTTTCTCTATTTTTCTAACCATCAATCAAATGGGGAAAAACCTGACAGCATTCCATTACTTTTCTTAATACTTTACACCCACATCTAGCATTTACAGGCACCTCATTCAAAAAAACATTAACAGTCTAGCGTGATATTAAGTATCACAGACAATCCTCATCTTAAAGAGCCACTCCGTGATTTTCTTCACATATTTTAACATCAATAAGAATAATATCACTTTATTATCCTCATACATTATTGGAATTTCGGGTTGTGCCTGAGCACCCGGCAGCCACAGTTAATGCGTTGTTCTGCCTTTACAATGCTGAGTGTCAAGCAAGACAGGAAAACTACCACCTTTTAACGTCTTTTGGTATGACGCGACCGGGAATCGAACCCCGATCTACCGGGTGACGAGCGGACACTCTACCACTGAGCTACGCCCTCGGTGATGTTATCTAATTTCCATATTATGCATTATATCAACAACATGTCTCAATACCCTAATACTGGCCTTTGAATAACTGAATTTTAGTATATTTAACGTTTTCATAAGATTAGCGCGACATTGACATTGGATCATAAAACTTGAGTCTAAAAGCAAAAGATGTAGGCGTTTGTCTCGAAAATAATTTTGGTAAAGATACGCGCAACCGCTCTATGAATTAAACATAATAGAAAAACATGTTATGGTATGAAGTTACACAAGCACGATTGTCTCATTCATCTTAGCACACGCTCGCTTCACAGTCGAGAAACATGATAACACATTATTATACACTGTGTTGAATTGAACGAGAACGTATGCACATGAGATTTATGCTTGCAAGAATAAAATGGTTAACATCTAGTTTAAGAAGGAAAGTAACTTTAAAAAGAAAACGAAAAAGAAAAGATGATATATTGATAATGTATGTTTAATATCTGATTTCATATGTCATAATAAGGTGATATGTTATTCAAGATGTTTTAAAATTTAAAATGTTTTAAATATGATGCAACTAGCTTCTACAAGTTAATATCATATCATGTTTAACCTTTGTACACAAATGTGATATTCCCTTTATTCATTTAGACCGTGTCTCTTCAGCGTATTGATACCTGTCCATTAAATTACAGGGATGGGTATTGCCATAATATTATGCACCTACACATCGATGTGGTTCAGTATGTTTTACTGGATATCATTAAATCGACCAATGACTTTCAGAGTTCAACAAAAAATCCGACAAACGCATGGTAGTGCGGAAGAAAGGTCGCTCGGCTGCGTTCCCTTTGCACTAAGTGTATCGCACGAGCGAGAAATTCCTAATCTTGCGCGTCATTGAGACTTAACAAAAAAAATTGAATGAACTCACAAACTGGTCACTTCATTGGCTAGTATATCCCTTACTTGATTTCTTGGTAATTTTACCCAACATATTTGAACACGTAAAAAAGATGAAAATATGATCATGACTCATATTGAATAGCAATCCTGAAAATTGGCATGTCCCACTGACATGTCAAGTAATGAATACGCCGAAATTCAAATAATTGTGACAGGGTGAGATATAAGCATTCCTACTGGCTTTGGCTGGAGGGATATCTCTTTGGCCGAACAGGTAGAGTGCAGGACTCTCAACCCGTAGGTCCCGGGTTCGAATCCCGGTGGAGGTGGTCTGATAATCACTTCTGTTACATAATAAACAGTTTTTCTGACACTTCTTCTGCTACAAACGAAGTTGTAACATCAACATTAGAACCAGCTTGTGATTACAAGTGTTCGTCAAGGCGAGATGGTTATCAGATATTCACAAAGTCAAGGTCATTATTTCATATACACCACATGATAATTGTTGAAAGTTATTTCCTTTCATAATACGTTTTAGTGTTAATCAAATGAAAAAAGTTTTAAAAGTTTATGTAGTGGTTTAATAGTTAGGTAAACTCCATTCCTTAACATTCTTCATTATCGTTTGCATACTCATTTCACGTGCTAATTGAGAGTGTCCTGACTTGGTTGTCAGACAATTTTAAACCAGTAACTAACTGTGTTGAGTGAGTTCTAAAAATACTAACATTCTCCATCTTTAATTAAAATGAAAAAGGCTAAAACAAATTGTCAAAAGGTCACAGTAAATTTGTTTAATGTCTCAGGATATTCCTAAATTAAACCGACATTCAGGTAAGCAGTCATTCAACTGGATCAGTCTGTAACAAACAAATTTACGTGAGGCTGCGAGGATGTTGTTCATTTCACCTTGAGCTGCACGGAATTCATCAATTTCATGTTCAACTCTCGATGCAGCACAACATCGTAAGCACATGGTGTTCAAAGAGGTGGGGAAATTAGAGCTGTGTCCTGCTTCAAAAATGTTTTATCTGTATTTTATGGTATTCCAAAGGACGAATGTAAGGTGGGTTTTATCGTAAAGTAACTTTAGCTCTTTCAATTGTGCACCTTGCAATTTTGTGAATTGGATTGTACATTAAATGATTGTTGGGGGTAACCATTGACAATAATAAAATAACTTTTTTTGCGTCAACTTTGAGCAATCATTTCACTCCCTCCCCTTTACAAAAGGCTTACGAACAGACAAGCACCAAGTTTCCAATTTCTGGCCAGACAGAAACCCTAAATCCAATCACGTCAGTCATGCTTTTCTGTTTTTTTTGAGAGTTCAGGGTTACCTCTGCAGGATGTTCGAACCCAGATAGAGACAACATTTTTACAATTTAATTCCTCGGAGGACTCGATTTTAATCACACTTAGAAGAACCAAGAACAATTCCCGTTTTAAAACTATTGGGCTGAGTATTGTGCCAACCTATGAATTACGATACATTGCACCATTCAGCTCTTGTATTGCAAACCATACTTTTAATTTTATTTCAATTAAAACATTATACATTGATAACATACCTTTCAGATCTTTCATAAAAGTAGACAACTTAAAAAAAGAATTTGCAATTAAGTTTGGTGGCAAATATGTAGATGAACTCTCTTAGAATAAGATATGAATAACTTTGATTACTTACTTAAAATGATATCACAATCTTTATTACATTATATAACCATTGCAATGAATGGCATAGCCGTTTTCAGGATGTGATTTGTTTTGAAAATAAAGTTGAACCCCGTTTTTCCCTTTGTTTCCATTGACACGAAAGAAATTCAAAAGGTAAATAAATAAATGTACGGCAGAGGGAAATGAAACTGAACATCCGACAACAGCTTCGAATGTACATTACAAAAGCCTTTTTATTTCCTCTTAAAGGGACAGTAGCACGTTTTTTGGGGGGAATTTAAGGGGATGTCAGGAAAATGAAAATTAATGGTTCCAATTGAAAGACAATGCATTTAAACTAAAAGGAGCAGTAGTAATCAAAATATATAATGTAAAGTTTAGCCACTCGATTCCTTTTTCTTACACAAACTGAATAAAAGGTGTTCACACAAAATGGCCGCCCATGGATTTTAGGTGAAATTTCATACTTTGTCCTCTGACTATGGATAATTGCTTTGTGTTATGCGATTTTTGACACTGTCAAAATAATACATTTAGCATTAACGTACAATTATCAGTGAAAAATTTACAATATAAAATTGTCAAAAAACGTGCTACTGCCCCTTTAATATCATGGTTTTCAACCATATCCAGAACAAAACGATCGATGCCAGACAAAACGATATAATCGTAAAGCTTAGCTCGTATTGGTTTCACAAGAACAAAATGTAAGTATTGATTTCCTTCTTTGGAGCATAATTCAATCACTCTCTTATTCCCCCGGTGGTATGATTTGTTTGGTTATTTGTTTATTCATAATCCCTTTTCACAGCTTCGTTATGCTTTTTAACGGTCACTCTAGCGTGAATGTAAACGTACATTATTCAAAGAAACAACACTCTGCAGGTGGTATCCTACTGATTCTTACTCAAGCGGGCAATGATATGCCCATTCTCTTCCCACAGAGGCAGCTCAGTCATAACCGAGTTAGCCTCTGTTCTATTACGCCAAGATCCTGGGGTTCCGGCAGAATGCCCTAGCGGCGAAAAGTTGTAACTTGAGATATCTCCCTTATTTGCAGCCAATGAAAACACCATTTGGATATCCACGACTTCGGGAATTCTCAACGGTCGTATAGTTACTTGCAAAAGTATCATGCCTTTAGGTTTATTTTTCATTAACAGTGTGAGGGAAAATATTTGAACAATCAGATATGGATAGGCTTTTTCATTAGAAACATACTGTTTTATAACTGTGTAAATTGTTCTTTGTTTTGTGATAAATTTTATTTAAATTATTTACCAAATAAAAACTAATGAAGAGGTAAAAAGCGATGTTTTGTAGAAAAAAGAGTTATCTCCCCTGGATGCCGAACCACAAGGGAATAGCCGAGCTTTTGCGAATGATCACTTTTGAAACGGCGTCGCTGATTGCACAACTAACTTCGATTGCCTCCAATCAGATGTCTAACTTTCTGTCCCATGTATTAGCCGTAATAGAACAGAGGCTAACTCGGGTATGACTGAGTTGCCTCTGTGGGGAGAGAATGTGATATGCCGGGTATTAGGTATTCATGCATGGAAATTACAGTTTTTCTAAAAATAACTCGCATTTTGATTGGTTGACGGAACTTTTTTTTGCCTCCATTCATGATTCGCTTGGATCGTCTATTTCAGTTGAGAGATATAGATGTAAAATCTTAAACCTAAATTTTGAACAGTTTTAGTAGGAAATCAAGACCGGCTGGTGTTTTCTTTACCGGAAATACAACATTCAATCTTCAAGGCGGCGCTGTGTTTGAGAGTCGCTGACCCAACAGTCATTACGTCATAGCTCAAGGGGTAGTTGTTTCCCTTAAAAGTATCACGTATAGCAGTGTCAAATCATGATGTCACGGTTATAATAAAACAAATAACAAACATGAATGTAGGATGATTATTACAATTTTCATCAATTAATGACATGATTTAATACATAAACAGCCGGTTGCTTTCCACAAGTCAGGTGGTCAATATCAGCATTGCACTCGCGACCGTTGCAAAGGAATTCACCATTGAAATATTTCCATATTCATTAACAGTTTCCAGCTTGCATGAAGATTTATTCTACCATGACATTTCAAAATCCTTTAATTTCATTGGTTTATTTCTATGGTCGAACCTACGTTCGAACACGATTTTTATGACGGGCGATTCACAGCGATTTGATACACACTGCCATAGAAACGAACGAGTCGACATGCATACAGTCACCGTACGCTTCGGGAGTTGCATCGTCTGAATACTAACTACAAATCTTTTATCGTTGTACTACTCGACCTTTATATATGTAGAGTTTGGTTCGGATCAACATCATGCATGTTTATGTCCAGGAAATAGTGTTATTTTAAGCGAAAGGCTGAATTTAGATCATTAAGCTACTGCAACCGGTTTTGGTTTGAGTGATGTCAACAGTGACGTCAACCTGTGACGTCATAAGCACAAATCATTATGACGTCACAGTATTGCCCGAAGCACAACTGACGTTACGCGGTAGAAAAGAAATGACATTCAAAACGCTAAAAAAAACTCGTCATGGTAGAATGGAGATAAACCTACTGTGATTTTTAATTTTCGTGGTTTAACGTAGATTCGATACCGTTGATGTTACATTCGAAGCCTCACGCTAACGCGTTCGGCTCCGAATGACATCAACAGGTATCGAATCTACGTTAGACCACGAAAATTAAAAAACACAGTAGGTTTATCTCCTAAGTAACACATGTTACCACTGAACTTAGTTATGTTTTATCAGGTTCCATTTGATCAAGTTTCTACTATGACATCTAGGTCTCTACATATTTTCTCTAAAATTCCAAATGTATATCGTATAATTAACCTTACCACTGAGTTTGTGTTGCTATTGCTGGTGTCATTCTTAATCAGTCGAGCACGGTAGCAAATCTCAAGTGAGGTTTATTCGGAACAAAGCTTTAATGAATTATTAATTCAAAAATGAGTTAAATATTCATTTGATGCATATTGAGAGACCAACACGATTAGTTTTACATGTATTTATTCTCGACGACCGCTCTACGAGGAAGAGATGTGTTTCACTGAGTCTTAATACAAGTTGTGAGCAATATTTTGCAAACAAATAGGTAAGTAAATGAATTCATTATATGCTGGCCGTAGAAATTCTTAATTTATTATTATTATTATTATTATTATTATTATTATTATCCCAGGCCGTTGAAGTGAGAGGCGAGTACGCTAACTACTACACCACTGTGGTTAAATGAATTGCAGTGCCACATAACGTGATGAAATTAGTCATTTAACGATCATTTCAATCTTTTGTAAACATTTGGACAAATGTTTAATTTTCAGAATTTAAAAGTCATCACAAACAGTTAAAATTAGATATGAATTCTATGTGATGTTTCTATCTTCTATTCTTGTATCAGTAGCAATACAAGTTTCAGTATTTCTAAAGACCATTACGTAATACGTATCTATTACTTGTCAATTTCAATATGACAAAGCGTTTACACAAGCAAGAACAGAGGCAACATACAAGACTTTCTACTTCGTCTTCTTATGGCGAATTAAAGGTTAGGTATATGCATTTTATAATTAATAGCATTAAAGGGGCAGTAGCACGTTTTTTGATAATTTAATAATGTGACTTTTTCACTGATAAGTGTAAGTGAATGCTAAATATATTATTTTGACAGTATCAAAAATCTCATTACACAAGCCAATCATCCATTCTCAGAGGACAAAGAATGAAGATTCACATAAAATCCATTGGCGGCCATATTTTGTGAACACCTTTAATTCATTTTTTGTGAGAAAAAGAATCGCATGGCTAAACTTTACGTTATATATTGGAATTATTACTGCTCCATTTAGTTCAAATACATTGTCTCTCAATTGGAACCATTAATTCTCATTTTCCTGACATCACCTTATATTCCCCCTAAAAACGTGCTACTGCCCCTTTAAAGCTGACTAACAATAGAAGGGAAATCTTCCTTTCAAGTCATTTCACAAATTTGAATTACATGTCTTTATTTTCAGACAATGAATTTCTACATATCACTGATAGGATTTCAACTCTACATAAAAGGTTTTAACAGTGAGTAAGACATTGAATATTCAACAAACCAAGATAGTTCTCATATGTTTAAGCTCTCTACTACTGTACTAGTTTATTATTTAGAAATTATCATCATATCGCAAATGAGCTTTCCTTCGTGAAAATCAAACCAATACTTTAGATTCGAGGAGTTTATGCCTCCAAAGGCTTTGATTGAACATTTTTTATTCATTACCTTTGGTAATCGAAAGAAATCTAAACATTTAGCGCCATTACGATAAAAAAATTACACCGAAATCTAAAATGGTGAGAAGGGCATGTTTTTCAACTAACACACACTGTATTTTATCCTGTTAAGAATGTCATTAGCAATTAAACTTCTGTCTTAAACATTGAGCGACTGAATTGATTGTAAAATTGATCGCCAAAAATCAAGTGCCTCCGTAAAAAAACAACAACCGTAGGTAACTATACAAATAAATAAACAAAGCAAAAAGCAAACGAAAGAAAACCAATTGAAAAAATGTTTTATCATTGTATGTTTTTTTATTTGTATTTCGTCTTTGTAACGTTGATAATTATTGCAATCAGTAAAACTCCAATGTGAATACTTCTTAAAAATACCATTCGGGTGTCCTAAATCTCAAAAAGAAAATTGCTTTCCTTGCAGCTGAGTTGGTTAACCTTGCGCTCAACAAGCCAACACTATCAAGCTCAGTGTACGTTCAGCTGAGTGATACAATCAATTCAGTTGATGGCAACCGTGAGAGTAACTGGGCTCTTGATTCCTGTTTTGCGTCAAATGACGGTGACTTTACGCCGTGGCTGATGGTGGATCTCCAGGGGTTCTTCAAGATCTCAAGTGTCTTGCTCGTTAACAGAGGCGATTGTTGTGGTAAGTATTTCAAGGTTTAAACATGTCCATGGTATGTGCTCTATCAATAGCCTGGACAAACATTTTGATGAAATATAAACTGCATACACTGTTGTCTAGTGATGTCGCTCGGGGACGCTTGGCGGGAGCCTGCAATGAGAATCGGATATATTATCTAATAACACTCCCATTGGTTAATTTGAATCACGCGGTGAGCACGCGGAACACAGCCAAGAAACCAGTTTGTCGCTAGCATCATTTGATTAGCTTGCAATATATAGTACTACATCAGAATACTATAGCAGGATATCAGGAGATAGGTTGTAGCATAACGCGGAGACCTATACGCTGATGTTGCAGGATGTGAAATATTGTTCCCGAGACACGTTGAAGAACCAAAGCGTTAAATCATACAAAAATAAAGCATACATAGGATGGGGGTCCTAACATTAATGATGATTGGTGGGTTTCTGTTTATGACACAGATGACATGATTTGTTAATATTGCATTGAAAAAACGATGGTCATTATTTCGGCAACTACGTTCTATACATAATTATTTCTTTACAAAAACTGTATGATAACTCTCACAAGTAAGTTTGTAACTAACTAATCATTAGGACTTGCTTTACAGCTGAGCGACTGAACGATTTCACGGTTGAGACACTACTCCAGAATCCTTCTGACTTCCCCACTGCTGTTGCCTCTCGTTGTCTTCTCTATTCTGGATCTCCAGGATTAGGAGAAACGGTAATCCTCGACTGTGAGCAAGCGGTAACAGGTCGATACGTACGAGTACGCAACTCAGGTGAGGTCATGCAGGTGTGTGAAATCGAAGTCTATGGAGAACCAGCAGTGCCACATTGTAAGTTTCTATATTTCCATTTCAGTAATAATTCATAACATAATAATATTTATTTAATTAACGATGATCAATATAGAGCATTGTTGACATACATGTATAAGTTTTTGAATCTGCGCTTCGTTAATCTTTCAGCGCGTTTGCTTTGTCTGGTAGTTTGCACACTCGTAAACTCGGGGAAGTATATAGAACCTTACACAAAACATATAATTATGATAAATTAAAAAGTAAAAAGACATACTATGTTTAGCTTTCAATATATGTGGTTCCAGATATGGTATTCTGCCCAGTGTGTCCCCTGTGAAAACAACAACCGTAGGTTAATATACAAATAAATAAACAAAGCTAAAAGCAAACGAAAGAAAACCAATTGAAAAAATGTTTTATCATTGAAGTATGTTTTTTTATTTGTATTTCGTCTTTGAACCGTTGATAATTATTCCAATCAGTTAAACTCCAATGTGAATACTTCTTAAAAATACCATTCGAGTGTCCTAAATCTCAAAAAGAAAATTGCTTTCCTTGCAGCTGAGTTGGGTAACCTCGCGCTCAACAAGCCAACACTATCAAGCTCAGTGTACTTTGAGCTGAGTGATACAATCAATTCAGTTAATGGCAACCGTGAGAGTAACTGGACTCTTGATTCCTGTTTTGCGTCAAATGACGGTGACTTTACGCCGTGGCTGATGGTGGATCTCCAGGGGTTCTTCAAAATCTCAAGTGTCTTGCTCGTTAACAGAGGCGATTGTTGTGGTAAGTATTTCAAGGTTTAAACATTTCCATGGTATGTGCTCTATCAATAGCCTGGACAAACATTTTGATGAAATATAAACTGCATACACTGTTGTCTAGTGATGTCGCTCGGGGACGCTTGGCGGGAGCCTGCAATGAGAATCGGATATATTATCTAATAACACTCCCATTGGTTAATTTGAATCACGCGGTGAGCACGCGGAACACAGCCAAGAAACCAGTTTGTCGCTATTGCTGAAAGGGCATCATTTGATTAGCTTGCAATATATAGTACTACATCAGAATACTATAGCAGGATATCAGGAGATAGGTTGTAGCATTACGCGGAGACCTATACGCTGATGTTGCAGGATGTGAAATATTGTTCCCGAGACACGTTGAAGAACCAAAGCGTTAAATCATACAAAAATAAAGCATACATAGGATGGGGGTCCTAACATTAATGATGATTGGTGGGTTTCTGTTTATGACACAGATGACATGATTTGTTAATATTGCATTGAAAAAACGATGGTCATTATTTCGGCAACTACGTTTTATACATAATTATTTCTTTACAAAAACTGTATGATAACTCTCACAAGTAAGTTTGTAACTAACTAATCATTAGGACTTGCTTTACAGCTGAGCGACTGAACGATTTCACGGTTGAGACACTACTCCAGAATCCTTCTGACTTCCCCACTGCTGTTGCCTCTCGTTGTCTTCTCTATTCTGGATCTCCAGGATTAGGAGAAACGGTAATCCTCGACTGTGAGCAAGCGGTAACAGGTCGATACGTACGAGTACGCAACTCAGGTGAGGTCATGCAGGTGTGTGAAATCGAAGTCTATGGAGAACCAGCAGTGCCACATTGTAAGTTTCTATATTTCCATTTCAGTAATAATTCATAACATAATAATATTTATTTAATTAACGATGATCAATATAGAGCATTGTTGACATACATGTATAAGTTTTTGAATCTGCGCTTCGTTAATCTTTCAGCGCGTTTGCTTTGTCTGGTAGTTTGCACACTCGTAAACTCGGGGAAGTATATAGAACCTTACACAAAACATATAATTATGATAAATTAAAAAGTAAAAAGACATACTATGTTTAGCTTTCAATGGATGTGGTTCCAGATATGGTATTCTGCCCAGTGTGTCCCCTGTGAAATCAAAATAAAGTTTTTCTTCGGCTGTTTAAATCTTGAGAAAAAGTCGAAGAAATGACTTGGAGGGGGCTTCGAAGTCCCTTATTGAGGGTCACGGAGTTACAGATCTACAATTTACAAACAGTAATATAAGGAGTCTTCACACAATATTTCCCATTTCTACGATTTGAATATACCAATGTAGTAGCAAAACATTCTGTTTGCAGGTTCAGCATTCCACGGCACAGCTAATGGACGAATGCAATCGAACCAGAGCCTCTCCGTAGAAAATCCAATTCTGTGTGCAAACGTATGTGCCGACGCTTTTTCCTGCCTTGCCTTCAACTTCAGATGGTCGGAGCTGAAGTGTGAGATTGTGACCAGAACGTTTGCTGCATCGGACCAGGTCAATGGTTGGATATTCTTTGAGAGAAACATATGCTGATGTCTTTCAAAAAGCACTTTTTTCAAGTGGGACGGTTGCAATCTGATTAAAATCGACTGTGATTCGAGGAAAAAAGTGTAAAAATATTGTCTCTAGTGGGGTTTGAACTTCAACCAGCCCGGCTTTCCTCTTATTCAAAGTCTGAAGGCACCCCTATTACCCGCATAATCTGACGCAAGCTCATCTAGCCAATCGAAAGGGGCGCAGTAAACGCTTCGGTATCATGCAGGGGCAGGTAACTCCAGTGTACCATTCGTTATACATAATCGCCGCTAAACGCTATTTAAAAACGAGGATGTGATTGGATAGCTTATGACTGGGTTTGTCTGCGCTAAACTGGTCATAGGAACATGCGATAGAGGTGGGTGCATCCCTTGACGGAGAGGATGTTCTAGCTGGTTCGAGCCCCGATAGAGACAATATTTTTGATATTTTATTCCTCGGAGTACGGTCGATTTTATTCAGACTGGGGATAGTTGTTGAAAAACACCCAATGCCAACCACTAACGCTGTTAAATATAAAGGAGAGTTTGAAATTACAACTTTCATTATCAGCTTTGATGTCTGTGTCAGTTTTACAACAGAAATCTATAATTTTTGATGCTGATAAAAATCGGTATTGAATTAGTTCAAAGCTTTGGGAAACTATGAACATGATTAAGCGATGTCAAAGTTCTAGGAACTTTGCATTCTAATGTATTTTCAGGCAAGATGTCTTGTCTTAAGATATTTTAAAGTCATACGGTTACCACAGGAAATTCCCATAATTTAATAATTCAAAGGATATACAATATAGATAACGATAACCCCTCCCCTTTACAAAAGGCTTACGGGCAGCCAAGCACCATGTTTTCCAATTTCCGGCCAGACAGAAACCCTGGACGGAAGTGACTCTGTTTGGTCACTTGGCTGATCAACATATGTTAGTCATGCTGTTCTGTTTTTTGAGAGTTCAGGGTATACTTCATACCATGTTTATGAACCTACAGTATAGGGAACCTAGTCTCATTAAAATCGACCGTGCTCTGAAGAATAAAATTACGGAGAGGGTATCCCGACAGGATTATGTTCGAATCTCGATAGAGACAACATTTTTTTTACCTTTATTGTTCATGGAGGGTCGATTTTAATCACACTTAGAACCTCAAAGAACGTTTCCATTTTTAAAACTATATGGCTGAGTATTGTGCCCACCTATGTATTGCGATACATTCCTACATTCAGTTCTTGTGTTGCAAACAATATTTATAATTTTGTTACAATTAAAACATTGTACATTGTTAAAATACCTTTCAGATCTTTCATAAAAGTAGACAATCTAAAAAAAGAATTTGCAATTAAGTTTGGTGGAAAATACATTGATTAATTACTGCTATAATTTGTACCACATTGTAGCATTGAACTCTCTTAGAACAAAATATGAATAACTTTGATTTTAAGTTAGTTGGTGCGATACATTTCTTTAAATGATATTGTTATGTCACAATCTTTTTTTCATCATATAACTATTGCAATGAATGGCATTGCCCTAATGACTAAAATTAATGTCATTACCTGCTATTGTTTTCAGGATGTGATATGTTTTGAAAATAAAGTGTCTATCCTTTTGAACCCCGTGTTTCCCTTTTATGATTTTTAGCTCATCTGGCCTGTAAGGCCCGATGGGCTTATGGCATGGCATGGTGTCCGGCGTCCGTCCGTTCGTCCGTTCATCCGTCCGTACACTTTGGTATAATTTCGACTTCTTCTCCAGAACCATAGGGCCTAGAAAGCTGTACAGACTCCTTGGCTAGTGAGGATTATAAATTGTAGCTATGGGCGCCTTGTGACCCCTAATAAGGGCCACAGGGGCCACGCCCTAAAAACCTAATGTCATCTTCTTCTCCAGAACCATGAGGCCTAGAAAGCTGAAACTTTGTGTACAGACTCCTTGACTAGTGAAGATTATAAATTGTAGCTTTGGTGGCCCTGTGGTCCCTAATAAGGGCCATATATGCCACGCCCTAAAAACCTATTTTCATCTTCTTCTCCAGAACCATAAGGCCTTGAAAGCTAAAAGTTTGTGTACAGACTCTTTGGCTATTGAGGATTATAAATTGTAGCTTTGGTGACCAATGAATTTTCAGGACAGGCTAGATTTCCAATCTATTTTATACACTGCTATATACTTAATTTTATGATTGGTGACCATATGGCCTCTACAAAGGGGGAATCACATTGGCCACACTCTACATCATAGTTGATGATGAAGCCTGATGAGCTACAGAGCCAATGGCTCTATTTTTCTGTTTCCATTGACACGAAAGGTAAAAACTAAATGTATGACAGAGAGAAATGAAATTGAACAATCGACAACATCATCGAATGTACATTACAATAGGCTTTTTATCTCCTCTTAATATTTTGGTCTTTTAACCATACCCAGAACAAAACGATCGATGCCAGACAAAACGATATGATCCTAAAGCTTAGCTGATATTAGTCCACTAGAACAAAATTGTAAAGTACAATGTAAGCATTGCTCATTATTTTTCCTTCTTTGGAGCATTGTTCAATCACTCTCTTATTTTCCCGTTGGTATGATTTGATTTATTGATTATTTTTTATCGACCATCCTATTTGACAGGTTCTTTGCAACGGTCACTCAAGCATGAATCTAAACGTAAATAATTCAAAGAAACGACACTGGGTAAGCCTGCAGGTGCTATCCTTCTGAATATTCAATGCCATTCACTTTAGGAAGGATAAAGCTAGGTCCCTTGGTACCCTAGGAAGTAGGGCTGAGTATAGCACCAAATTACGTATTCAATATAATGCGATACACAACTCATGTTTTGCAATAACATTATACAACTAGATTAGCGTTTTCGGGACTACGCAAAAGCAGAGAAGCCCCGAAACTTGGGGTTTCGCCTTTCCCTGTTCTGCCTTCTACAATCCTCAGCATATTGGGCATTTTCTTGTGACCTTGACTTTTGACACTCAAGGTCACGCAATCAATGAATACATTTTATTAAATATAACATTAATGTAACGAATTAAAGTGTTAAAAGTTAAAATAATCCATTTTCTCAATATATGTTGACCTTGCTGTGACCTTGACCTTTGACCTTGAAAGTGAACATGTCATTGTAATCCCCAGAGGTGTAAACACTTATACATGTTCATGAGTTCTGAAAAGCTTAATGGGATTAAGTTATATCCAAATTGGTTGCACATTGCAATAACACAAATCTCATGGCCTTGACCTTTGACCTTCAAGGTTACACAATCAATGAACACTTTTCATTGAGTATAACAATCATCTAATGATTAAAAGTGTTCATTGTTAAAATAAAGCATTTTCGCAAAACCATGCTAAAGTAGTGACCTTGCTGTGACCTTGACCTTGGACAGATTGTAGCGAAAACCTTTTCAATTTTTTTTACTCTTCCAAGGATGATACATACCAAGTGAAAGCTTCATAGCACAAAAACTTTTCAAGTTATCGCGTTTACAAGGAATTTTTTTGTGATTTTATAGCTCGTGACCTTGACCTTTGACCTTGAAAGTGAACATGTCAAAATCGTTCCCCCGAGGTATAAGCAGTAAGCTTTGAATACAAGTTATGGAAAGCTTAGTAGAAAAAAGTTATAGCAATTAGTATGAGCGCGGACGCGGCGGCGGCGGCGGCGGAAACTGCACAAAAACTGAAAGCAGCCCCATCCTTGGACGGGGCTGCTAATTATAGACTGGTGATGTGGTCAAAACCTGTTTTTATAGACCCCAGGAAAACAATATTAACCGAGGACGAATAATTATTTTATTATGTCTCCGTCAAAAAAGACCACAGATAATAGAAAACAACATTAATGAGCCATATTTCGGCTCGATTGTTGGCAAGGACGGGTCAATGACTTCGTCCTCGGTCAATATTGTTTTCCTCGGGTCTTTTATAACAGGTATTGACCTCATCACCAGTCTATAATTGTATAATATTGAATGAACTCTACAGCCAAGTCTTTATACATGTTTATGCCGTTTAAACATTCTACATTTGATAAAATGCGTTTCAGAGCATAAAAAAAGATGACTACTCAAAAATACAAAAATTTGCATTGATGACATGTACATTACAAATATTTATTATCATTTCTAGAACACATATTCTCGAACACTTAAAGAACTTTCTTTCACCTTTAGCATGTACCTGTGACAAAAAAACAAGATATTTGCATAAATTTGACTTGATAGTACATGTAGTTGGTTCAGTAATATTGCAATATATTGCTCAATGAAACAAAAATTGCAATTATTGTATTGCAGAATCTGTTTTGGATAATATTGGTATCACAGTAATATTGCACAGCCCTACTAGGAAGCCATACTTGTTGATCCAACCCGTGTTTGAATAAGCTTAGTTCGCTGGTTCCCCTAGCGACAGAAACTAGAACCACAAACCATATGAAAACAAATCAATCAGCCAATAAACACATGGAGAGGGTGGTTGTAGTTCCCGAGGCTTTTGTCAAAATTGATTAACCAAACCGATAGCTTTTGTAAAGCGTATCTAATTACACAACTTGATTGCACCCATTTCGGCTTCTCCCATTCTAACCCGCAAACTCGTCTTGGATCAACATTTAATGACTTGATCGATCTCTGTGGGGAGAGAATGTTGTTTGGTTGCCTTGTTAGTATTAAGTGGGTTTAGCGGGATATATGAACGGAAACAAAGTTACAACTATCTTAAATAGGTAGGCATAAATAGAGAATTGTGCCATATGACTTTAACCAAACGAATGTAAAAATATGTATTATCCGAGCGAGAGCGAGAACTACAAACAAATTTTCACGAGTTTGATGACAGTCAAATGACGTACTTCCGAGGGTTATACTTTCTTTGTAACCGATTCCATTCCAACTTATTCTCTAAGAAAAATCGATAAAACGGGCCGCTTCCAATTGTGACGTCAAGAACGCAAGCGTCGCAGGCGATAAAATACGGGAACTTGCGCTACAACAATTGTTGCTAGGCACAGTGATATGTGCACATGTATTCATATTGAAAATATGCCACTACTAATTTTCAACCCTGTGGATAATAATTCTCTATTTGTTTAGTGAAATATAAACGAATCTCTTTTGGAGAAGGTTCCCTTTTGAAATATCTTAATGAACATGTCAGAAATATAGCCCCATTGTTCTTTTAATGTAAAGCAATCGATCTGCACTGATGATTTTATGTGACCACGCATGGCAAACGTATTTCAAGTTTAAATTGTAGTGCATTCATTTAATGATTTAGAATGTAAACTATTGTCGAAAAAACCACTACAATGTTTTAACATCATTAAAAAAATATTTTACTGGATGAAGTTTGGCCTTTCATGAGAATGATAAGCACATGTCTTGTGAAGAAGAATATATACTTTAAAGGGGCAGTAGCACGTTTTTTTGAGAATTTTATATTTTTAATTGTTCACTGATAATTGTAAGTAAATGATAAATGTATTACTTTAATGGAGTCAAAAATCTCATAATACAAACCAATAATCCATAGTCAGAGAACGCATTATAAAGATTGACATAAAGTCCATTGGCCGCCATTTTTGTGTGAACACCTTTTATTAATTTTTATAAGAAAAAGGAATCGCATGGTTTTACTTTACACTTTATATTGGATATATTATTGCGTCTTATAGTTTAATAACTTTACCTTTCAATTGGAATCATTTATTTTAAATTTCCTGACATCAACTTATATTCCCCCTCAAAACGTGCCACTGCCCCTTTCAGAAAAACGTTAAGCACCCCAATATTTTTTCAGTAGCAAATGTTATCTGATAAGAATGAAGTCAATGTGGTAACGAAATAAGTGTATGATGTGATAAAACCATAACTAAGACAGTTAACAGTAGAACATTTCATTCAAATAAAGTTTCGCAACTTTTGGATTTTCACAGTTAAAAAATTGTGGTATTTTCATGTCGAGAAACAAGTTTCATTATCCTGATAAATGAAAGCGATAATTGGTTGTTGTCATAATGATAATGTCATTCTTTCAAGCCAACTGGTCAAACTTCAGTATTGACATTTTAGTTAAAAGTTAAACCAATAAAAAGCTTAAAAGTCGCAAATTCTGAATACACATATTCAATTAAAACAGCCTCCTAAAGAAATATGGTCAATGTCGACTGTAAAGACTCCTCGAAATCAATGAGAAGTGTTTACTTAGGGGATTGGTTTCAAAAGATTCCCAAGTTTATCAGTCCAAAATAGTATGACTACAGCTTTTCCGTCAATAATTGGCAATAACTGATTGACCACTGTCAACGACCAGTGACAAGATAAATCATGAGTCTAGTTGGTAACACAATTGTTGTTTTTGATATCAGAAACCCAATGTTTATTACATACTTTTGTTTATTACATACTTCTTTTTGGTAAAAATGCAGTACTTTAACAAATTCAGTCGTAATTTCATAAATGTCAATGTAAAATGTTTTTCTTGTACATGTACGAAATCATTTACAAAAACTTTGCATTAAAAGAAGCGGTTTGTCGGTTTCTAATATATAGAGGTGCGAGGCATTATCTTATCATTATCAATTGGTGTCTGCATATCCACCCAATAAAAACTCATACTTACTTTGAAGACCATAGGTGCAAGTGTTTGTTAGATTTTGCGCTAACAAGGCTTCATGCACTGGTCAATGTCCTGTCGTGACCTTGAACATTAGGTCAAGGTTACCAAAACCGACTGATGTCTGCGTATCCACCCACTGAAGACTGATACCAAGTTTGAAGGCTCTAGGTGGAAGCGTTTGTGTGATAGAAGCGGGGCGGGCGGACGGACGGACGGACGTACGGATGGACGGACAGACGGAGCCAATGATTAAACCCCCAACATTACATGTATATGCCGGGGATAAAAATCGGGATGCCGACATTCTGGAAACTTATAATATGTTATGAAATAAGCACCTTCTTTGCCCCTGTTTCATGTAAAAGTAAGTACTGCTTGGCGAGATGTTCTTGTCCTTGTTGATCATGCATATGTAGGGATGATCGGGCGAGTGAGTGGAACTGGTCTGCACCATTTTACTAATTAGTCATGTTAGAATGGAGATAAATCCATTCTGTTTTTCATTTTTGGGTTGTATGTAGTGCATTCTTTACCCCTGAATGAAACATTTCAAACCTCAGAATGGATTTATCTCTTAATTGTTACTGGCGTGACTACGAATCTGAAACTCTTTTTTCTTTCATCTGCGATATTATATCTGCATAATAGAGCCAGAGTCATACTCTTGAAGGAGGAATTGACAGTTCATACAGACGGTAGAGCAAAATGTGCAATTCACTAAGGATGCGCAGTATTATCGATATATCGGTATATTACGATAAAACAACACAATACAAATCGGTACACACCTCTGAATATATCTAATATACCGAAGGTTTTGAAATAAACAATTTCAATCTAAAATTGGAGAGAACAAAAGCAAATAAAACATGTTGTTACATAACGGTCTTTACAAATTGTGAAGTTGTGTAGTGTATACAAGTTATGAACAGCTGAGCAATGATGATCGTTCTTTACGCTCATATTTCAACAAAGTAGTATGGAAAATCTTTGTTTTTAAAAGTATCAATATATTGCAATACGTATTGCAATTTGCTTTTCTGTATCGTAATATATTGCAATACAGAAATGAGGAACGATACCCATCCTTACAATTCACAAAGGAGGTCCATGTATTACACATAACAATATCCGATGGCTTTATCTAATAGACAACAATAATTAAAAGTGGTCAATTGAAATAACTAACCGTATGATAATGATTTCGTTTGAACATTATAGTATGGCATTTGAATGATAAATAACATTTTTCATTTAAGAAATAAATTAGCTCTGCCGATAACTACCATACACTCAATCTTCAGTAAGGTTATTTTCTAGCTATTGTTACAAAGACATATCCCTTGTTTCCGTTTTAAATATGGTAGGAAGACATGACATTCATCCAAGTAATTACAGATCATCATATCATGATGATCAATTGGTATCCATAAACAAGATAATTGCAAGCGTTCTCTTTAATATTGACAACAGGATAATTCAAACGTATTTTATTATATTATATTATATTATATTATATTATATTATATTATATTATATTATATTATGTGGATATTTATATAGCGCGCATATCCAACCACTCGTGGTTGCTCAAGGCGCTTACATTTTTCCCCTGGTCAATGGCATTCTTTCACCGTCCGATCATTTTTCAATTTCCACTCCCTGGGGAGTATTCAACCGGCATCCATATGAGGCGCTCAGGTAAGGGACCATTCTATGCCTCACAGGGTACCCATTCACAGCTGGGTGGACTGAGACACATAGTCACAGCAGTTTGTCCAACACTGTTGAACGCTGATAACCGACAGCTCGGCGTATGTACGTGTTCATGTATCCACCATTCAGCCACTGACATAAATTCGTGGGATCTTTAAAGTGCGCAGTTTTTGTTGCCCACACACTAGGGCTCCAGGGTGACACTTATAGAGTTCTAACAGAGGGGAACTCTAGGTTTTTACACCTTGGCCTGGATGGGATTCGAACCCGTACCCCGGACCTCAGCAACGTGAGACCGGCGCTCTTGCCGACTGAGCTATCCCGTAAATGCGTTAGTTTATAAGAATTGAACCATATCTAATGAGGCACATGTGTTAAAGCAGGGAGTCAAACAGGAGTTTTATGTTTTCATAGTCCTGTAATATTGTTTTTCTAAGTTTAAGTTTTCATATGGATAAACGAAATGTTAAGGTATTCATTTTACATAAAATGTGTTAAATGTTCATTAGATTCGTTATCATGCTCGCAAACCAACATGCGTGGTATTGCAAACGTTTCACCATATAACCAGGATAAAGTCAAATATGATTTCAACATAGTGATAGTGTTTTTATTTTCAGCAACATTATGATGAAGAAGATTTGTCACCATACGACAAGAAAAACAACTTATTTATGATCTATTTTCAGAATGATTTTATAAGATTAGCGTAACATTGACATTGAATATTAAACCTCGAATTATTATAACGTAGGCAAAGACGTCAGTCCCACAAATAACTGGAAAAATAGGTATCAATTGAGAATAAGTAAGCGCTATGGGATGTTAATAAGATGTTCTGAAGCTAATTGGCATCTTGTTACGAAAGCTGCGCTATTTCCAGTCACCTTAACACCCACTATAGTGCTATGATGACAGCTTATAGTCTGTTGGTTGAACAAGTTCTCAAGAGATTAAAACTTGGTTGGATAACGTTTGAAACATACGTTGTATTGTTGAAAGAAAGAAAATAGGAGTATGAAATACTAAAAGATACCATTCTCTTCTTGGATGCAATGGCCAATTGTGGGAATAATAATTTATGATTTATAACAAACTTGAATATACCAGATGCAACCATGAACCAGTGTCAACTGGCAATATACCAAAAGGTTGATCATCTATGCATTTGTACAAAGATATTTTCTCATCGAATGTAAGTATTTTAAAAATAAAGTGGTTAAATATTGGTTGTGGAATTTGTAAGAATTTGATTTTCTGAACTTAAATAATAAATGCAATTTTAATAAATTTGATACTTTATGAAAGAATTACGATATCATTTATTTGGAGAGTAAAGGAGACATCTTTACAAAAGAAAGACACCTATTATACTCTTCAATACGACTCCAATACCGATATAACAATTTTTAGTTCTTTTTCTCACGTCAACCAACCTTTAGCAATAGACAGAGCAACCAGTGAAAATAGTGAGTTGGAGTTTAAAGCGATGTCAGCAATATCGTAGCTAACACGTGGATGTTGCCACCAAAAAAGAGTCGACAGATCAGGAAGAAAGAGATCAAAGGAAAAACGGAAAATAAGCTACAGTGAGAGGTAGAAAGCTTGTTTCAGAACGACACAAACCAATATCCCTAGAGCCACTTGAACCAGGTGCACGGTCATAGATGAAGAATCATTTCCTGTGGGAGGGATTGTTTGACAGTATCATACTTCATACGTCAGTACTAATTAGTTATTAGCTGTATTGACTTGTATATACGTCTCGGCATATATCGGCCTCTGTAGCACAGAGTAGTAGACGTTTGAGTGAACTTGATAAAACTTGAAGATAAGGAGCTATTATGTTGATAATATTTACCACTGCTTCACCATTTGAGAACATCGATTATTGCTTTATTGAAATCATTTGTTTTGTTTAGTCTGAGAACATCTTCAATAAGCGAAACATGAAATACGAGTCAATGAAGCAAGTTCGTTATTTGGAATGTCACGTGTAAACACTTAAAGGTCTGATAAATATTTGAAATGTGTTATGAAAGTAATATTGAAAGTCGAAAGTAAAATAATAAGAAAGTCAGTATGATAGTATTAGTTTTACATTTTAAGATTTCCCAGTAGGTAGCTAGTGTCTCAATGAAACATTAAATCACCTTGAAAACTTGTGTTGAAATTTTTTTTTATGAACTGCCATGCATATTTATTTCCCGTGACTTTCAGAATTACAAGTCAAAGGGACTGGTAAGGCTTAAATGTACCAGTCCAATATTTTTTATAATAATTTTCCATGTTGGAAGAAATGTAAATATAACATGACTTCGTGTGTTTGTTTCATTTCAAATTACATTCAAAAGTGATCATTTGTCAAGGGTGAATGTGTTTAATTGCACACTAACATTTACCAGATGGTTGTACTTTAGTCGTCATTTTGATCTTTCCTTCCTAATATCAGACAATCCATCTCTATACAATAAACACAAGTCCAATGTCAATTGTAAAATACGCCAAATGGCTTACAGAAATCCCCAATTTTATATACGTGTGAGCCAAGTTTGATATGACGTGTTTTTAATGATTCTGATTTTGGTATTTAGCTTCACTTACTCTAGAATTATTAAAATGAATTTCTATAAATTGCACAAAAGAATTTGGTTGAGCACATAAAGTAAAAGCTAGTTTACACACGTGCAAATCAATAATTAATTGTATCGTAAATGTAGGCTAAGATTATTAACTTAACCTTACGCCTACTATTATTTTTCCGAACCGGATACGAAATAATCTTGTTCCGAAAAAACTTAGTATTGAGTGTGGCACTTATAACTCTTTTTTTTTATAACTTTCTTTAACTTTTAAAAAGATAGGTATTGCGTTCGTGCAAAAGCAGGTGCAATTTAAGAAAAAAGAAAGCGGTCATTTTTCAATCGAACGTTTCAGATCCAAATTTCCTTATTCAGATCATAACTTCAAGTATTATTTTCATGAAAAAGATCTGATAAAACATGTCTTGGTTTTAAGTTTTTAAAGTGGCTTTTGATAAACCTGCTTCAAATGGTTGATTGATGATGTGCAAATCACTTAAAAATTCAATTATGAAGGGAAGTGTTAAGAAATGTTAATTATTATTTGCAAATCATAACGCCCATTTCTGTATACATCTTTTTGTCCTTTCATTTACTTATGTTCATTTTTCTTTTAAATAAATAGAGAAAATGTTTTTTTTAAAGATCAACAAAAATTGGTTATTGTTACTTAAAATGTCCACCTCGCGACTAATTTTCTCTAAGATATATCAAAGAAGAGTAATTAAATGTTCATTTTTGTTGTGAATATCATTTCATATTTCAAACTTCAAAATCAAATCTGCAAATGAAATGCTTTATTTGAGAGATATTCATCATAATAAAAATGTCGTTATAATAATTATCTATCTATTTCTTATTTCTTTCAAGCGATTCCATATCTAAAATATCATTCCACTGTGCAGTACCAAAGTAATTAATCAAGTGACTGACAATATATTCTGAAAAAGTGGTGGTTTATGAGCTTCCTTCTTGTAATGTTCAATTAATGTAATAAGACATGACCGTGAAGAAACGTCACAATTTAACAGCAAACCAAACTTATGAACTTGAAATTTTTCACTTATCACAAAAGTCAATTTATAGTTACAATCAAGCACTTTACCAAAGTCAATATATATTTCTAAAATCAACATGCACAAGATTACAAATCTGAAAAAATACGTTTGGAAAAATACTCCAAAACTATTTAACCTGCAAATGTGCAGCAGTAAAATATATATCATAAAACATTGTTTCGAATTTTTAATTAACCGAAAATGCTAAGATAACACGAAACAAATGTTTGAAAATCAAGACTTTAAAGGGACAGTAGCACGTTTTAGGGTTCCAATTGAAAGACAATATATTTAAACTAAATGAAGCAGTAATAATCCTAATATATAACGAAAAGTTAAGCCATGCGATTCCTTTTTCTTACACAAAACGAATTAAAGGTGTTCACAAAAAATGGCCGCCAATGGATTTTATGTGAATCTTTATACTTTGTCCTCTGACTAAGGATGATTGGCTTGTGTAATGAGTTTTTTGACACTGTCAAAATAATACATTTAACATTAACTTACATTTATCAGTGAACATTTTAAAATATAAATTTATCAAAAAACGTGCTACTGCCCCTTTAACAGAAACATTGATACATTTATATGAAAAGAGAAGTAGATGCTGTACGAGGAAATCTAAACCTTATATTATTATACTTATATTACACAAAATAGAAAAAGTAGAACGATTCAAACTAAGTATTTAATTGTTTGTTGTGATGAAGACGTTGAAAAACCAGGAGACAACGAATGAAACAATCTTAACATGGAGAATAATAATCGGAATTTGATTCCCAATATATATCTTATACGGGGAAGAGACATGAAAATGAAGTTTGATTGTATGGCAATATGATTACAAGAAATCAATTAAGTAAACATGTAGATGATACTTGAATTGAATATTTCTTAAAAGAATAACTTCAGATGCTCACATGCTCACGATGTACATGTGTCATTTATGAAATGAAAATGATACTTACATTGTCATGCAGACAATGCTGTTTTTTCCCTAACGAGGGGGTAGGTAAGAATCGCACAAAGCCCTCGAACTGAAATGAACGAAAATGTGTCTTATTGCACAAATGATAACACATATACAACGTCAGATTAATTTAAATACGTGAACTTTTAAAGACTTTTCTAAAAAACGAATAAGAATTTTAAAATGATAAAAAAATATTTCATAGTCTATTTCTAGATTGGATGAAAACAAGAATTACACATTTTGACAAAACGATAATAGACATGAGGGTATACATTTTATGAATGAAAAATAACCAAAGATGTTGAGGAGGCAGCATAACTTTAGGGTAAAAAATACATCAACTACACCTCATCTAAACAAATTCAATGAACATAGAACATGAATGGTTAACATTAGAAGTGCTGAATGAGTAACATGACCGAAATACCATATGCATGTTATGGATATGACATGAAAATGTGGCTGTATATTAAAGGGGCAGTAGCACGTTTTTTGATAATTTTATATTTTAATTTTTCACTGATAATTGTAAGTTAATGCTAAATGTATTATTTTGACAGTGACAAAAATCCAATTTTACAAACCAATCATCCATAGTCAGAGGATAAAGTTTGAAGATTCACATAAAATCTACTGGCGGCCATTTTGTGTGAACACCTTTAATTCATTTTGTGTAAGAAAAGGCAATGGCAGGGCTAACACAGCAAAAATTAGTTGGTTTCCAGACAACTGAAACTAACAAGAAACCCTATGGATATCAAAATATTCATTTGGTATCCGGACAGTTTTTGTTAGTTTCCTAACGGTTTCAATGCAAACTGAAACTCACGTTTGCACCATATTCCGTTTGGTATCCGGTACCGCTCTTTACCCATACCTCCATAATGGATCCAGCTAGTTTCCATGCGAATGGTTTATTGTTGGTTTTAACTTAATTTCCATGTAAAGTTAACATTGGTTTCAACATGGTTTCCAGGTTTAGTTTATTATAGGTTTCCACTTGGTATCAATTGTTTAGTTTATTGTAGGTTTCCACTTGGTTTCAATGTTTTCGTTTATTGTAGGTTTCCACTTAGTTTTAATGTTCTAGTTTACTGTAGGTTTCCATTTGGTTTCAATGTTCTAGTTTATTGTAGGTTTCCACTTAGTTTCAATGGTCTAGTTTATTGTAGGTTTCCATTTGGTTTCAATGTTCTAGTTTATTGTAGGTTTCCATTTGGTTTCAATGTTCTAGTTTATTGTAGGTTTCCACTTAGTTTCAATGTTCTAGTTTATTGTAGGTTTCCATTAGGTTTCAATGTTCTAGTTTATTGTAGGTTTCCACTTAGTTTCAATGTTCTAGTTTATTGTAGGTTTCCATTTGGTTTCAATGTTCTAGTTTATTGTAGGTTTCCATTTGGTTTCAATGTTCTAGTTTATTGTAGGTTTCCACTTAGTTTCAATGTTCTAGTTTATTGTAGGTTTCCATTTGGTTTCAATGTTCTAGTTTATTGTAGGTTTCCACTTAGTTTCAATGTTCTAGTTTATTGTAGGTTTCCATTTGGTTTCAATGTTCTAGTTTATTGTAGGTTTCCACTTAGTTTCAATGTTCTAGTTTATTGTAGGTTTCCACTTGGTTTCAATGTTCTAGTTTATTGTAGGTTTCCATTTGGTTTCAATGTTCTAGTTTATTGTAGGTTTCCACTTGGTTTCAATGTTCTAGTTTATTGTAGGTTTCCATTTGGTTTCAATGTTCTAGTTAATTGTGGGTTTCCACTTAGTTTCAATGTTTTAGTTAATTGTAGGTTTCCACTTGTTTTCAGTGTTCTAGTTTATAGTAGGTTTCCACTTGGTTTCAATATATTCAATATAAATATCTAAACCAACCAATTACTCTCATAAAATCAACATTGCAAAAAAACCAAAAACATTGAAGTAGCATCAAATGATTTATTCATGAACAAATCGAAATAACAAGACATGATTACCGTGTCCCTCGCAAAAGACGAATAACGTGATTTAACATACCAGTTCAACTCAACCTGCTTTCTTCTATGAATTAGTTACATTGAAAGTCAAAATTTTAAAATTTGATTACAAGTAAGATTTGAATTGGAAACACAATTCAGCATAATTATTTCAATAAAAACAAAGACATAAAACAAACACTCATTACACATTTTCCTAATGCGGTTTGTGAATTTTGTAGCAACACCTATTTGTTAAGGAACAAGAAATTTCCTAAACATGCATATCAAAATGTCGAGGTTGATATTTGTTCAAAATTCGTTGACCCGTAAAAAAAGGTTTTTCTTTACAACCAAGAACATAACTATAGATTTAATAAAGGGACATTTCAATACATCCCAGAATACCATATATATATAAAAGTTCAAATTATTTATATATATAATATATATGACAATAGTTTTCAATAAAGGAGGTTTAAACATATCCAAAAGTAGAAATAACACAACAAATTCAACCATGTACTAGTTATAGTACCTGTTAAAGACTATTAATTTTTTTTCTTTTCTGTCAACTCTTAATAAGTTCCCAAAATTACGTTTGACTCAAACCCACGACTTTAACTTCGATATTGTCACGATAAATTAGCCTTAAAATGGTTATTTCCAGCAAAAGTTAGTACTTCTCTATGACATAACACCATTTGCGATATTTGACATGTGACACCAGCAAAAGACTAAATGGCACTTTATGGTTCTGTGTGGATGAGCATCGTCCACATTGGAAATGTCCAAATTTTTAACGTTTTTAACTGCCCAATTAGGGACATCTATTGGGGCAGTCCCATCGCAAACCGTCGTTTGGTGTCGCCGCCATTCTTTCATATGGTGTTTGCTCAAAGGGGACGCCGCGTAGACTCGCATGTGATCCAGCTCCCTCTTATAAGTGGCCAACTTCCGTGACTCCCATGTGAAGGGAGTGGACAGGAGCAGATTCTGGTCCTCCTCGTCCGACACCACTGGAGAGGTCAGCTCGGTTGTAAGTAGAGGTTCCAACCTCTGCTTCCTCCTTTCTGGCCAATCGATGGCTGCCAGTGAGCGTTTTCAGTTTCTAAAATATAAAAAGGAAGCATTCAGTAGAAATTCATTAAAAAGACGACTGTCACTTTGCAGAATACATACAAGGATATTCGGCCAAAACGAAGATCTGAACTTGATAATTCTAAAATATATAAAAAACCTAAAACAACATTAATTAGACTTGCGTGATTAACCCTTTAAAAAAACGTCAAAGGGGACCCAGGTAACAGTGTTTATGGCGACTCCAAGTAAGAATATCGCTCGCTCGAATCATGTTAATTGTTAAGTGTTAAAATCAAAATTATACGAGAGAAACGTGCCAAAAGGGACATGTTGCAAGTAGTTCGGCTTAGGTCAATGGTCGGTCCTTTCTGGCAAGAGATCCTGAAGACACCACTAATTAAATAATTTGAACCTTTATATCTTTATAGTGAGGCCTTCGAAATAAATTTTTTATAATCATGAATGATCATATTTATTGTGTGATTATGTTGTTGAAGTAAAATTCTATGGTGACTGTAAAAATATACCACCCCTTCTATCTGTTAATAAGAAACAATCATGAGATAAATTATCCCATGACCCCCCTTTAATTTGTAAGCGACAGATCCATCCATGTAATTAAATAAAATAATTCACTTAAAATAAAAAATTAAAAAGCACCACTTTAATAGGCATGTAATTATACACACAAAAAGTAACATGTTGAACTGCTCAAGATAAGTCAAGAAACAAACCTACCCAAGATTACCTCCAAATTCAATGTTTCCATGGTAATGGACAATATTAACATTTATAATTCTAAAATTATTAAAAGGCACTATATCAGTAGTAGAACAACACATATGCTATGCTTTATAAAGATATTCTAAGTTTTTGGTTTTTGGTTTTTGGTTTATACCCCATAGATATCTTTTCCTAAACTAAGTCAAACTTTATTCCAAATAAACAATTTAAAAATCAGAAGATATCAAAGAAGGTGGATACTTCATACAAAAAGTTACAGAAAGATCTACTGAAAAGTACAGTGTGCTTAACAAGTGGGATGAAGATAATTGATATGATTGACAGATAACTTCAGAAGTCCTGAGAATACAAAACCCAATTAATATTCGATTCACTTAATGCTCCATCATTGCAATTACTGAATGCGCAGATGCTAACAACCATTCCTAAAACATTGTGACATCAGGCTGAGTTTTTATCATATTCTCCTGTGCCAATCAATGGTGGTATACACTGGTAATCTAGCTGTGCAAACAATACATCTTTGAAGCAGATGTATGCTAAGTTTGCACACGGTTTTACAGTTGATCATGTAACACATAATTTGAGGTTGAACTAAGTCATTGAAGGGAGGATAAAACAGGAATAGGTGCATGTGAATTCCCCTGATCCAATTTTCAAACTAACCTAGTCACCCTACTCTTATTTGCAACAAAATCATTTCAGAATTATGAAATCATGGAATTAGGGACGGAAACGAAAATGTTATACTCCCGCAAAGCTTTGTGGGGAACATGCACTTCCTTCATGTTTTGTGACAGTTTCACAAAATAACACTTAACAAGCAAATATCTTCATATTTTGATATCCCACCCACCAACTTTGTTGAAATGGACAAATTCATTTTCCAAAATTTCTCAATGAACATGTTTTAACCTCACGTAGTTTGTTGTGACCAAATCATTCTACATTGTACTTACACATGTTATTCTTTTATTGCCCTTGGCAGACTGCTTATGGGTTTCCGCCTTCCCATTGCGATAAGGCGATTATCATCCCTCTTATTAGTCCCGACGCGCCAGAAAGCTTCTGCAATACAATTAACATGTAGTAAAATAATTTCTTTAATATGCAATTTTGACCATGACTAAAAAAACGAGACTTATGATCATCAATAAAATATGATCATGATTTGAAATAATAATCAGCAACAACTAGGACATATTACAGACAGCCTGAGACAGGTGGAAACGTTCTCCAGGTAAGTTCTGCAAAAGAAAAGAGAAACCTCTATTTCAATCATTTGTAGATGAAAAGGTTGATGATAGTTCTTATGAAACTAGGAGTTTGTGTATTACCATGGGTATTGTCTCAACTACAGTACAATTTGAAAATGATGTCCCCTCCATATCCAAAAATGTCCTCTCCCTATCCGACCTCCTGGGTCCGCTCCGCCGATTATTCGGCGAGTCCACTCCGCTGCCATGTTGATTTGTTATTTTGTCAATAACTTCGTAGTTTCTGAACCAAATCAGTTCAAGTTGCACAGAAATCTTTATTATAACCAAACACTGATATGCGCGACAATATGTATGAGATTCAAGGTCATGAAAAAAAGCAATTTAAAGTCTCCTCTCCGCTTCGAAAATGAAAGTGAGATAAACATCAACTTGACATCTAAAATACGCAAATTTCTTGCAGTTTGTGAACCAAAACTCGTAAGGAATGTATTCGAAATTCTATTCCTGATTACCACAGTTAAAGGGGACCATCTAAACCTCGTCGATTAGGAGAAGGGAGCACTGAAAGCAGACACCTACCTCTGTTGACCTGTCACGTCCACCATTTTGAAAAGTCCCCTCCTTACCGGGTACACGACAGTGGAATTGAAATAGCAAGTCCACGATAAAATATTTAGTGAAGTGTTTTGACACATTGTCACGCTTGATATTACCGATATCAAAGACTAATATCTGTGTTATACAGTTAAGGCTCTCCACTTGTGTAAGTAAATACATGTATTTATTACAAGTTTTACAAATGAAGAATAAGTTATTCAACGGCGCTTCTTTCTTAATAAAGAAGAAATATAATATCTTCAGAACAACAACAGAAACAAGAAAGTTCAGACTTCGTTGTTTAGATTTCCCATACACAAGGAGATAATGTTCTTGTAAATATGATTTTCTAGCAAGTTAAAGATAATTTTCTGCAGAGGGCATATCCAAGAACACTTATGTTTTCTTATTGTATTTTATGTAACAAAATATAAATGTGCGCATTTTTAAATCATAATAACCTAAGAAACTTCAGACCCTGTTTATAATGTTTACACATTGAAAGAGGTTGATACAATTCTCCTGAAACAAAGGAAATATATAAGATGTGCGACTTAATCGAAAACACATATCTGGTGTGCCTTTTGTCCAGTCCATCTATTTCTGACGTTCAAGAGAGATTCAGTGTTTTTCGCGACCCATTTTTATGCTTCATGTTTTCATTATACCATATTTATTGACATAGATTCAAATCAACACCCAGATTCATCCTCAAATGCTAAATAAATGACAAATTGTAGTTTTTAATGAAATTCTAAAAACGTTATAGAAGTGCATAAGCCAAAATCACACGTTCCATTGTCAGCTTTACTGAAAAGTCTGTCAATATTATTGAAAATAGCCTGTCGATAGATATCTAACCTCTTTTGAATTAGTATATTGCGCAATTAGATTGAAGAATTTCAACATGACTCACAAACGATCAATATTATTGCCTATCTCAAAAAGTGACAATAATATTGTCATTTATATTGATAGTGTGCAAGCCTTTTAAAGCACTCATTAAATTTATAGTTTGCTAAATTTAATAGATTGCTTATTCTCCCGACCTGGCTTATAGTAGCTACAACTAAGTAGGCCCAGTGATTAAAATTTGTTTTACAGAATATTAATAAAACCAAGTATGGCCCATCTAGGCTTTTGTACAAATGAAGTCTACTTGAGTGAAAAGTGAGCGCAACGAGATACCTCGATGCCTTGCTTGCTGCTTATTTACACTTACTTGGCATGGTTGTGGAACCAACAGCTTCGCCTTAGGCGGGTTCGATGGCCGAATCTTTTCTTCTAAAACACAAAGCCTTGCATCCATGCATGCCTTCCAAGGAAACTCTCGTTGCCATTTTCTTGATTATACAGTGGATTAAACTTCTCGAGATAGCTGTAGTGTAGTGTAGATATCACCCATTGTGCTGGAGTTCTTAAATAGTCTTCACTGTCAAAACAACCCCGCTCAGCATACATGTGCTTTAAAATGGCGGCATTTCGTTGAAGAGAATTGTGGGTAATATATGACGAGTTTCAGTAGATAGTCTTTTCAAATAATTCTGATTAACCGTCAGAACTATCTTTTCTGGTCAATTGAAAAAAAAAAAATCCTTAACGTTAAGACGTGATTGAATAATAGGATCTGTTTTGTTAAATCGCACAACATCCCATGATAAATCAACATGCATTCGGATTTCTACGGTACTCTTCGATATTCTTCGGTACTCTTCGCTGCATTTGACAAGACGTTTTCAGCAGTACTTAAGCAAACATATAATATAAGTAAAAAATCACAAATATGTATCTACTCTTTTTTCTTTAAAAGAATAATTTTCGACAAGTTTAGAATAGATTGGATGATTTATCATATTTCATCCGTATCCGCGAAGAAGAACATACAAGAGGTATGTATGGTTTAAACTTAATGTAACCCATAAACTTTGATTTGGCATATAAGTACCAAATTGAGAATCACTTAAAAATTCCAATATGTTTTTGGTACAACTTACCATGAAATTTATAAGACTTGAATCTTTACAATTAATGTCACATAAGCTGGGTTTGCTAAAACGGACAAGAAGATGATTTGTTTCATAAGTAAAGATTTAGTGGGTAATATACCCATCTGTTATAAAGATTTACTTATAGGTATCCTAGGTTTAGAAACGATAGCGTCTGATTAAACAGAGCCTGATTAGATGTCTATTAGTTTTGTAAACTGGGTTTAATGTTCTTTATTAAATTTTGTTCCCATAAGTTACTAGGTTTAGAATTACAGTGAAAGAATATATATATAAACATTCAGACAGATTCGTGATAGTTTTAATGGAACACATTTGGATCAACCAAAAGACTAACATATAGTTTCTAAAGTTTTCTTTGTGATAAAATTAAATCAAAATTAGTTGAAGATAAGATTGAATACTAGTATTGTAAAAAGCAGCCAATGGGATTTCTGGATTTCGATGGGTCTGGAGAACACATTACTAAATCAACAAGGAATGTTATTTTATGTCCCAAAACAATAGATTATCCAACAATTGGCTCACTCTAACTACCATAATTAATGTCAATAAAGCACCCCTTGTCACTAATCCCCTTAACCCCCGCCCCTCCCGAATTCGTGTCAACTTGAGATCAAGCAACATGTATCATTAACAGATGTTTGGGACTCGGAACTCTTATACGTCTCCGTTTGGAAATGTTAGATATTTCCAATTATTCATCGTGTATATCACGTTGTCAAAAGTACACTTAGAGATAACATTAGGTTAAACTGTTTCAATATGTTTATTTTTAAAGTGGTAAGTATTGATTCTTGACAATCAACCAATGGTTGAACTTAATGTTATCCATTTCAAACCTATATATATATATATATGTATGATAAATAAGAATTAAAATTTGATTGAAATGTATTTGAAATTTCATACCTTTTGTAACATGTCAGTGTTGTGTCAGTAAATTATCTCTTTCAGTAATGCACTGACACATATCCATTTGATCATTATGCAATTTCCAAACTTAAATTAGGTTTTGTATGATACAGAGCGCTTATGATGAGAGGGCGTTAGTCAACATTAATATTGTGCATTTTAACTATAACAACGGTATTAAACGAAGAGAAGCATTAAAGTTGAAGAATCCAAAATTGTATCTATAAAGGTACAAACAACAGAAACGAATTCTTTTAAAAAAAAACTGTCCAAACCATTTTATTAAAAAGAACACTAACGATATATCTGTAACTTAAGACTAACCAAATCTTGAATGTTGAAGTTCATGTCAGCTGTTTTTGCTGTTTACATTGCCTCTCCTCCAGAAGGCATATTTATGACCCCTGCCATTTATGACCCCTCCGACCTTTCCACTGGTACCACCATTGTCCTGGGTCAGCCTGACCTGAAAGTGGTTTATGGTTCCACGTTTCTATCACTTTATTTATACCATTATCATCATCATCATCATCTTTATTTCGCATGTAGGCCCAAATACATATATACATACATGTCGTACAATATATACAGAGAAAGAGGAGAGGTCTTGTAAATTATATATCAAACGTATAGTCTCTTATATGTTGTCGAGGATTTAATATCACTGCATATATCTGTGACATTCAATTATTAATATCATATTCATTAAGTAAACGTTTTCTTTCTTCAAACGCATGATAAAGATAGTAACTTAAATTTGTTACTGGTAATGTTTTTGTCTGTAGGAAACTCTTAACTACAATCGTACTCGTTCTCATGTTTGAAGTGAAATATAGTTTACGAATAGTGGGATAAGCAGGACAAGTAAGTAAAATGTGATATTCATCTTCAATACCCGAGTTGCCTAATGGACAAATCCTCATTAACAGATCTATGCCTTGTCAGCGGCCTTCATTATATTTTAATTTTAACAAACCCGCTCTAAATTTAATGAGAATATTTCGGAATGTTAGAGGGAGATGTAATGATAGATATTTTTCTGGTTCGAAAGTATATTTGTATTCTTTGTAAAGCGTGTACCGTGAACTATTTTCTAGCGTATTTGACCAATTTTGAATAAATATATCTAATAAACGTTGTCTGAAAATTTGAATAAAGGATTCATGATTGTGAACAGTTTGAGACAACCAAACAAATCCAAACCCGTTGGAAGTGAGCAAAATGCGAATATCCGTAGCTATGTTTATACTATTAAAAGTTTTCTTTCAGTGATTGAACGGTAATGTCAGTGTTCATGTTATCATGTCATCAGTATGCCTTTCAAAGGCACACAGTTGAAATATAACGACAACTTTTTTATTATGAGCTTTAAACTTGTTAAGATGTTCAAGGCCATCTGATTCTGACAGTTATCTAACGTATTGAATTAAAGATCAAAAGGATGCATCCGACCATATATGCATATCTTATCCAGTATAGGTATGAAACAGGAGAAAAACATTACATTTGAAGCATTAAAGGGTCTGTAGCCTGTTTTTGGCCAATTTTATTCTTTCAAATATACCATTTATAATAAAGTTAGTGCAATTTAGAATTACTTTAGAGGATACAAATTTTCATTATATGAACCATTTATCTGAAGTCGCAGAAAATTGTGTCACGGTTATAGTGAAAACTACCACAGCAAAAATTAGTTGGTTTCCAGACAACTGAAACTAACAAGAAACCCTATGGATACCAAAATATCCATTTGGTATCCGGACAGTTTTTGTTAGTTTCCTTACGGTTTCAATGCAAACTGAAACTCACGTTTGCACCATATTCCGTTTGGTATCCGGTACCGCTCTTTACCCATACCTCCATAATGGATCCAGCTAGTTTCCATGCGAATGGTTTATTGTTGGTTTTAACTTAATTTCCATGTAAAGTTAACATTGGTTTCAACATGGTTTCCAGGTTTAGTTTATTATAGGTTTCCACTTGGTATCAATTGTTTAGTTTATTGTAGGTTTCCACTTGGTTTCAATGTTTTCGTTTATTGTAGGTTTCCACTTAGTTTCAATGTTTTCGTTTATTGTAGGTTTCCACTTAGTTTCAATGTTCTAGTTTATTGTAGGTTTCCACTTAGTTTCAATGTTCTAGTTTATTGTAGGTTTCCACTTGGTTTCAATGTTCTAGTTTATTGTAGGTTTCCACTTAGTTTCAATGTTCTAGTTTATTGTAGGTTTCCACTTGGTTTCAATGTTCTAGTTTATTGTAGGTTTCCATTTGGTTTCAATGTTCTAGTTTATTGTAGGTTTCCACTTAGTTTCAATGTTCTAGTTTATTGTAGGTTTCCACTTGGTTTCAATGTTCTAGTTTATTGTAGGTTTCCATTTGGTTTCAATGTTCTAGTTAATTGTGGGTTTCCACTTAGTTTCAATGTTTTAGTTAATTGTAGGTTTCCACTTGGTTTCAATGTTCTAGTTTATTGTAGGTTTCCATTTGGTTTCAATGTTCTAGTTTATTGTAGGTTTCCACTTAGTTTCAATGTTCTAGTTTATTGTAGGTTTCCACTTGGTTTCAATGTTCTAGTTTATTGTAGGTTTCCATTTGGTTTCAATGTTCTAGTTAATTGTGGGTTTCCACTTAGGTTCAATGTTTTAGTTAATTGTAGGTTTCCACTTGGTTTCAATGTTCTAGTTTATTGTAGGTTTCCACTTGGTTTCAATATATTCAATATAAATATCTAAACCAACCAATCATAAAATCAACATTGCAACAAACAAAAAACCATTGAAGTAGCATCACATGATTTATTTAGAACAAATCGAAATAACAAGACATGATTACCGTGTCCCTCGCAAAAGAAAAATAACGTGATTTAACATACCAGTTAACTCAACCTGCTTTCTTCGATGAATTGGTAACATTAAAAGTCATATTTAAAAAAAATTTAATACAAGTAACATTTGGAAACACAATTCAGCATAATTATTTCAATAAAAACAAAGACATAAAACAAACACTCATTACACATTTTCCTAATGCGGTTTGTGAATTTTGTAGCAACACCTATTTGTTAAGGAACAAGAAATTTCTTAAACATGCACATCAAAATGTCGAGGTTGATATTTGTTCAAAATTCGTTGACCCATAAAAAACAGTTTTTACTTTACAACCAAGAACATAACTAAAGATTTATTAAAGGGACATTTCAATACGTCCCAGAATACCATATATATATAAAAGTTCAAATCATTTCATTTGGCTTGCATTTGCATCGCCAAATGAAAAATATATGACAATAGTTTTCAATAAAAAAAACGAGGTTTAAACATATCCAAAAGTAGAAATAACACACCAAATTTGACCATGTACTAGTTATAGTACCTGTTAAAAACTACCGGGTATTAAACCAAATTTGTCTTTCTGTCAACTCTTAATAAGTTTCCAAAATTATGTTTGACTCAAAACCACGACTTTAATTTCGATATTGTCACGATAAATTAGCATTAAAATTGTTATTTTCAGCAACAGTTAGTATTTCTCTATGACATAACACCATTTGCGATATTTGAGATGTGACACCAGCAAAAGACTAAATGGCACTTTATGGATCTGTGTGGATGAGCATCGTCCACATTGGAAATGTCCAAATTATTAACGTTTTTAACTGCCCAATTAGGGACATCTATTGGGGCAGTCCCATCGCAAACCGCCGTTTGGTGTCGCCGCCATTCTTTCATATGGTGTTTGCTCAAAGGGGACGCCGCGTAGACTCGCATGTGATCTTATAAATGGCCAATGGTGACTCCCATGTGAAGGCAATGGACAGGAACAGGTTCTGGTCCTCCTCGTCCGACACCACTGGAGAGGTCAGCTCGGTTGTAAGCAGTCCAACCTCTGCTTCCTCCTTTCTGGCCAATCGATGGCTGCCAGTGAGCGTTTTTGCTCATCAGTTTCTAAAATATGAAAAGGAAGAATTCAGTAGAAATTCATTAAAAAGACGACTGTCACTTTGCAGAATCCATTCAAGGATATTCGACCAAAAGAGAGATCTGAACTTGATAATTCTAAAATATATAAAAAAACTGATTTACCCTTTGAAAAAAAAACTTCAGAGGGGACCCAGGTTACAGTGTTTATGGCGACTGCAAGTAAGAATATCGCTCGCTCGAATCATGTTAATTGTTAAGTGTTAAAATCAAAATTATACGAGAGAAACGTGCCAAAAGGGACATGTTGCAAGTAGTTCGGCTAAGGTCAATGGTCGGTCCTTCCTGGCAAGAGATCCTGAAGACACCACTAATTAAATAATTTGAACCTTTATATCTTTATAGTGAGGCCTTCGAAATAAATTTTTTATAATCATGAATGATCATATTTATTGTGTGATTATGGTGACTGTTTCACTAAGTATACCACCCCTTCTCTCTGTTAATAAGAAACAATCATGAGATAAAATATTCATGACCCCCCCTTTAATTTGTAAGCGACAGATCCTTCCATGTAATTAAATAAAATAATTCACTTAAAACAAAAAATTAAAAAGCACCACTTTAATAGGCATGTAATTATACACACAAAAAGTAATATGTTGAACTGCTCAAGATAAGTCTAGAAACAAACCTACCCGAGAGTACCTCCAATTTCAATGTTTCCATGGTAATGGACAAAATTAACATTTATAATTCTAAAATTATTAAAAGGCTCTATATCAGTAGTAGAACAACACATATGCTATGCTTCATAAAGATATTCTAAGTTTTTGGTTTTTGGTTTATACCCCATAGATATCTTTTCCTGAACTAAGACAAACTTTATTCCAAATAAACAATTTAAAAATCAGAAAATATCAAAGAAGGTGGATACTTCATACAAAAAGTTGCAGAAAGATCTACTGAAAAGTACAGTGTGCTTTACAGGTGGAATGAAGATGATTGATATGATTGACAGATAACTTCAGAAGTCCTGAGAATACAAAACCCAATTTACTATTCGATTCACTTAATGTTCCATCAATGCAATTACTGAATGCGCAGATGCTAACAACCATTCCTAAAGCATTGTGACATCAGGCTGAGTTTTCATCATATTCTCCTGTGCCAATCAATGGTATACCGGTATACACTGGTAATCTAGCTGTGCAAACAATACATCTTTGAAGCAGATGTATGCTAAGTTTGCACACGGTTTTACAGTTGATCATGTAACACATAATTTGTGGTTGAACTAAGTCATTGAAGGGAGGATAAAACAGGAATAGGTGCATGTGACTTCCCCTGATCCAATTTTCAAACTAACCTAATCACCCTACTCTCATTTGCAACAAAATCATTTCAGAATTATGAAATCATGGAATTAGGGACGGAGATGAAAATGTTATACTCCCGCAAACATGCACTTCCTTCATGTTTTGTGACAGTTTCACAAAATAACACTTAACAAGCAAATATCTTCATATTTTAATATCCCACCCACCAACTGTGTTGAAATGGACAAACTCATTTTCTTAACTTTCTCAATGAACATGTTTTAACCTCACGTAGTTTGTTGTGATCAAATCATTCTACATTGTACTTACACATGTTATTCTTTTATTGCTCTTGGCAGACTGCTTATGGGTTTCCGCCTTCCCATTGCGATAAGGCGATTATCATCCCTCTTATTAGTCCAGACGCGCCAGAAAGCTTCTGCAATATAATTAACATGTAGTAATAAAAAATCTTTAATATGCAATTTCTACCATGACTAAAATAACGAGACTTATGATCATCAATAAAATATTATCATGATTTGAAATAATAATCAGCAACAACTAGGACATATTACAGACAGCCTGAAACAGGTGGGGTTAAAATTAAGCAACTTGACCACTGTAGATATAACAATTTCAGTGTTTACCACTTCTAAAACCTTGTAATTACCACTTCCGAAAATAAATGTAAATCTTGTATTCTTTTAGCCAATTATATTTCTGAAAGTCACTGATTAGATCTAATTTCATTTAGTCCCTTTGTTTACTAACATGGGTGTTTTAAAATGTTTCAAATACAACACCAATTATATTTATCTAATATCAGAGGAAGTAAATTTTAAAACTGACATGTATGATAATAACTAGTTTACTGTTGTTAAATAAATTTACGGGTATATTTAGTTCCGAACTGAACAGTATATAGACAGACCCGGGTGACTATAGGAAGGGTTCTGCAGTTGTTTGTCTTCATGTCATCAATAATTTGTTTCAACACTCATAAGCCAATTAGGGCTTCATGGTTGACATGGTTCTGGTATGCAACGAGGGGTAAGTTGGGACTAAGGGTGGTGGGAGGCACCACAGGGGGGTAGGGCAGACTGACCTGGTCAGTATTAGATGCCAGTAATCTGTACCCAGGCTCATATTACACAGAAGCATTGAAACTTTTCGCTTGGTTTAGACCTGTTCCATGCCTCGATATAAAATAGGAGTCTTTGATACAGTCTAGTTTTCAGTCAGCAAGTCTAGACTTACAATTGAAATAGCAAGTCCAAGATAAAATATTTAGTGAAGTGTTTTAGTATATTCCATTGTCACGCTTGATATTACCGATATCAAAGACTAATATCTGTGTTATACAGTTAAGGCTCTCCACTTGTGTAAGTAAATACATGTATTTATTACAAGTTTTACAAGTGAAGAATAAGTTATTCAACGGTGCTTCTTTCATAATAAAGAAGAAATATAATATCTTCAGAATAACAACAGAAACAAGAAAGTTCAGACTTCGATGTTTAGATTTCCCATAAACAAGGAGATAATGTTCTTGTAAATATGTTTTTCTAGCAAGTTAAAGATAATTTTCTGCATAGGGCATATCCAAGAACACTTATATGTTTACTTATTGTATTTTATGTAACAAAATATAAATGTGCGCATTTTAAAATCATAATAACCTAAGAAACTTCAGACACTGTTTATAATGTTTACACATTGAAAGAGGTTGATATAATTCTCCTGAAACAAAGGAAATATAAGATGCGCAGCCTGAACTTAATCGAAAACACATATCTGGTGTGCCATTAGTCCAGTCCATCTATTTCTGACGTTAAAGAGAGATTCAGTGTTTTTCGTGACCCATTTTTATGCTTCATGCTTTCATTATACCATAGTTATTGACATAGATTCAAATCAACACCCAGATTCATCCTCAAATGATATATAAATGACAAATTGTAGTTTTAATGAAATTCTAAAAACGACTTTATAGAAGTGCATAAGCCAAAATCACACGTTCCATTGTCAGCTTTACTGAAAAGTCTGTCAATATTATTGAAAATAGCCTGATAGATATCTAACCTCTTTTGAATTTGTTTTATTAGTATATATATATATATTTATATTGATACTGTGCAAGCCTTTTAAAGCACTCATTAAATTTAGAGTTTGCTAAATTTAATAGATTGCTTATTCTCCCGACCTGGCTTATACTAAGTAGGCCCAGTGATTAAAATTTGTTTTAAAGAAATTTAATAAAACCAAGTATGGCCCATCTAGGCTTTTGTACAAATGAAGTCTACTTGTGAAAAGTGAACGCAACGAGATACCTCGATGCCTTGCTTGCTGCTTATTTACACTTACTTGGCAATGGTTGTGGAACCAACAGCTTCACCTTAGGCGGGTTCGATGGCCGAATCTTTTCTTCCAAAACACAAAGCCTTGCATCCATGCCTTCCAAGGAAACTCTCGTTGCCATTTTCTTGATTATAGGGGGGATTAAACTTCTCGAGATAATTACAAGTGTAGATATCTCCCATTGTGCTGGAGTTCTTAATTAGTCTTCACTATCAAAACAACCCCGTCAGCATACATGTGCTTTAAAATGGCGGCATTTCGTTGAAGAGAATTGTGGGTAATACGACGAGTTTCAGTAAACAGTCTTTTTAAATAATTCTGATTAAACGACAGAACTATCTTTTCTGATCAATTTAAAACAATAATCCTAAACGTGAAGACGTGATTGAATAATAGGATCTGTTTTGTTAAATCGCACAACATCCCAACATGCATTCGGATTTCTACGGTACTCTTCGGTATACTTCGGTACTCTTCGCTGCATTTGACAAGACGTTTTCAGCAGTAATTAAGCAAACATATATAAGTAAAAAATCACAACTATGTATCTACTCTTTTTTCTTAATAATTTTCGACAAGTTTAGAATAGATTGGATGATTTATCATATTTCATCCGTTTCCCCGAAGAAGAACATAAAAGAGATATGTATGGTTTAAACTTAATGTAACCCATAAACTTTGATTTGGCATATAAGTACCAAATTGAGAATCACTTAAAAAATCCAATATGTTTTTGGCACTACTTACCATGAAATTTATAATACTTGAATCTTTACAATTAATGTCACATAAGCTGGGTTTGCTAAAACGGACAGGAAGATAATTTTATTTTCATAAGTAAAGATTTAGTGGGTAATATACCCATCTGTTATAAAGATTTACTTATAGGTATCAAAGATTTAGAAATGATAACGTCTGATTGAACAGAGTCTGATCAGATGTCTATTAGTTTTGTAAACAGGATTTATTGTTCTTTATTAAATTTTGTTCCCATAAGTTACTAGGTTTAGAATTACAACGAAAGAATATATATAACACATTTGGATCAAACAAAAGACTAACATATAGTCTCTAAAGTTTTCTTTGTGATAAAATTAAATCAAAATTAGGTGAAGATAAGATAGAATACTAGTATTGTAAAAAGCAGCCAATGGGATTTCTGGATTTCGATCTTGCAATAAGCAGCCCGGGCGATGGGTCTGGAGAACACATTACTTAATCAACAAGGAATGTTATTTTATGTCCCCAAACAATATATTATCTAACAATTGGCTCACTCTAACTACCATAATTAATGTCAATAAAGCACCCCTTGTCACTAATCCCCTCAACCCCCGCCCCTCCCGAATTCGTGTCAACTTGAGATCAAGCAACATGTATCATTAACAGATGTTTGGGACTCGGAACTCTTATACGTCTCCGTTTGGAAATGTTAGATATTTTCAATTATTCATCGTGTATATCACGTGTCAAAAATACACTTAGAGATAACATTAGGTTAAACTGTTTCAATATGTTTATGTTTTATGTTATATTTTTAAAGTGGTAAGTATTGATTCTTGAAAATCAACCAATGGTTGAACTTAATGTTATCCATTTCAAACCTATATATATATATATAGATATATAAACAGTTCAAATGTGTCCAACTCTCAGGTTTTATCTAGAATAAAAACGATTTGTTGAAACATCGATGACTTTATTCACTAGTACTTTCAACCTTTCGGCGTCTTCAGGTGAATGACGTTGAGTCAGTTGTAATGACGTCATCAAATACAATTATGACGTCACAATACAACATAGTAACAGGAGTACACATACATCTCCGTAGAAACAGAACATGACAACATTATGTACATGTACATTGGAATTGAAGTTAATTAGATTATATTTTGGAATTTAGCTTTGGCTTTAATTTGTTTATAAACAATAATTCTTTCTCCGCCAAGCTATCAGGTTCATTGCAATCAACTTTGTATATCGGGAAAACAGAATATTTATTCTTCCCACATGTTTCTAAATGCGCACTTAGAGGGATTGTGCGATTATGTTCTAAAGATATATATATATATGATAAATAAGAATTAAAATTAGATTGAAATGTATTTGAAATTTCATACCTTTTGTGACATGTCAGTGTTGTGTCAGTAAATTATCTCTTTCAGTAATGCACTGACACATATCCATTTGATCAGTATGCAATTTCCAAACTTAAATTAGGTTTTGTATGATACAGAGCGCTTATGATGAGACATTAATATAGTGCATTTTAACTATAACAACGATATAAAACGAAGAGAAGCATTAAAGTTGAAGAATCCCAAACTTACGACTAACCAAATCTTCAGAGCTCTTATCACAAGCAATCTTGAATGTTGAAGTTCATGTCAGCTGTTTTTGTTGTTAACATTGCCTCTCCTTGAGAAGGCATATTTATGACCCCTGCCAATAATGACCCCTCTGACCTTTCCACTGGTACCACCATTGTCCTGGGTCAGCCTGACCTGAAAGTGCTTTATGGTTCCACGGTTTCTATCACTTTATTTATACCATTATCATCATCATCATCATCATCATCATCTTTATTTCGCACGTAGGCCCAAATACATATATACATACATGTCATACAATATATACAGACAAATAGGAAAGGTCTTGTAAATTATATATCAAACGTATAGTCTCTTATATGTTGTCGAGGATTTAATATCACTGCATATATTTGTGACATTCAATTATTAATATCATATTCATTAAGTAAACGTTTTCTTTCTTCAAACGCATGATAAAGATAGTAACTTAAATTTGTTACTGATATTTTTTTTGTCTGTAGGAAACTCTTAAATACAATCGTACTCGTTCTCATGTTTGAAGTGAAATATAGTTTACAAATAGTGGGATAATCAGGACAAGTAAGTAAAATGTGATATTCATTTTCAATACCCGAGTTGCCTAATGGACAAATCCTCATTAACGGATCTATGCCTTGTCAGCGGCCTTCATTATATTTTAATTTTAACAAACCCGCTCTAAATTTAATGAGAATATTTCAGAATTTTAGAGGGAGATGTAATGATAGATATTTATCTGGTTCGAAAGTATATTTGTATTCTCTGTAAAACGTGTACCGTGAACTATTTTCTAGCGTATTTGACCAATTTTGAATAAATCTATCTAATAAACGTTGTCTGAAAATTTGAATAAAGGAATCATGATTGTGAACAGTTTGCGACAACCAAACTAATCCAAACCCGTTGGAAGTGAGCAAAATGCGAATATCCGTAGCTATGTTTATACTATTAAAAGTTTTCTTTCAGTGATTGAACGGTAATGTCAGTGTTCATGTTATCATGTCATCAGTATTCCTTTCGAAGGCACACAGTTGAAATATAACGACAACTTTATTATGAGCTTTAACCTTGTTAAGATGTTCAAGGCCATCTGATTCTGACAGTTATCTAACGTATTGAATTAAAGATCAAAAGGATGCATCCGACCATATAAGCACATCTTATCCAGTATAGGTATGAAACAGGAGAAAAACATTACATTTGAAGCATTAAAGGGGCTGTAGCATGTTTTTGGCCAATTTTATTCTTTCAAATATACCATTTATAATAAAAGTTAGTGCAATTTAAAATTACTTTAGAGTATACAAATTTTCATTATATATGAACCATTTATCTGTAGTCGCAGAAAATTGTGTCACGGTTATAGTGAAAACTACTGGCGGTCATTTAACACATTTAAATTGCCGCCAAGTACAAAATGATTCCTATAGCTGCATGACTCTGTATAAATAGGAGTCTTTAATACAGTCTATGTTCTATTCAGTAAGTCTACCTCTGGGGTACGGGATAGCTCAGTCGGCAAGAGCATCGGTCTCACGTTGCTGAGGTCAGGGGTTCGAATCCCATCCAGGCCAAGGTGTAAAAAACCTAGAGTTCACCTCTGTTAGAACTCTTTAAGTGTCACCCTGGAGCCCTAGTGTGTAGTGCATCAAAAAACTGCGCACTTAGAAGATCTCACGAATTCATGTCAGTGGCTGAATGGTGGATACATGAGCACGTGCATACGCTGTCGGTTATCAGCGTTCAGCAGTGTTGGACAAACTGCTGTGACCATGTGTCTCAGTTCACCCAACTGTGAATGGGTACCCTGTGAGGCATAGAATGGTCCCTAACCTGAGCGCCACATATGGATGCCTGTTGAATACTCCCCAGTTGTTGAAATGGAAAAATGATTGGACGGTGAAAGAATGCCATTGACCAGGGGAGAATCTAAGCGCCTTGAGCAACCACGAGTGGTTGGATATGTACGCTATATAAATATCCATATCTATCCAAGTCTACCTTGAACCACAAGACCAAGAAGTATGATAAGAGAATCGTTTCATTAATTTGATTACAAAATGTTTTACAGACCAAATTTTAGTCTATGCCCTATTTAAACACTAAGAGTGATTTGCTCAAAGACTGTTAAATATGTCGATAATGATATACATTTGAAAATTTACTGTACATGTACCACGAAAGAAAATATCAATATATTAAAATAATCACTGAAATTGTGACATTTTTGGGGGAATTGACAATTTTCCAATTTAGGGACAAACTGATAAGGGATATCTGTAGATAATGAAATTTTGAAAAATGATATATTCATGAAATCACCCTTTTATGAACTATTTTTCATAAATACATTTGTAGTCTAATCCTTAACTTATTTTGTCCAGTTTATCAATAAATACGATGGGGTCAATATATTTAGTATAGCAAATTGTGAAGAATAGGTCACTGTTCACTGCGTCAATCAGGTCATGTTCTTTTCTGATACTTTTATGTTATACGTATCATGACTCAGCTATGTAAATTAATGTGACTTTGGGCTTTTTACCACTTCAATATGAACTTTTAGAAATTTAGATTTAAAACACATGAATTTGACATTTGTTATCATTTTGATTTGAATATTAATGGTTTTAAATTCTAATAACACCATAACATATTTTGATCCAAAGGTAAAAAAAAATCAGTTACAATAAAAAAGTGACTGAATTATAAATTTTACTATTAAAGAATCCAAAGAAATCATTATTCAAAAGTGAATAATTAAAAGATAGATACATCTGTTCTTAGAATGGAAACTGACATGAAACTACATTTCATTATTTCCTGTTGCGTTCCATTTGGATGGAATCTGTGATTGCTAGTTTCACAAAATAGAAACCGACCTGAAACTTAAACTAAGGATTTCTTGTTGGTTTCCATTTAGATGGAAACCGTATTGGTCAGTTTCATAGAATGGAAACCGACATGAAACACCATTTCATTATTTCTTGTTGGTTTCCATTTGGATGGAATCTGTGATTGCTAGTTTCACGAAATAGAAACCGACCTGAAACTCAAACTAACGATTTCTTGTTGGTTTCCATTTAGATGGAAACCGTATTGGTCAGTTTCATAGAATGGAAACCGACATGAAACTACATTTCATTATTTCCTGTTGGTTTCCATTTGTATGGAATCTTTGATTGTTAGTTTCACGAAATAGAAACCGACCTGAAACTTAAACTAAGAATTTATTGTTGGTTTCCATTTAGATGGAAACTGTAATGGTCAGTTTCATAGAATGGAAACCGACATGAAACTACACTTCATTATTTCTTGTTGGTTTCCATTTGGATGGAATCTTTGATTGTTAGTTTCACAAAATGGAAAGCGACCTGAAACTTAAACTAAGGATTTATTGTTGGTTTCCATTTAAATGGAAACCGTATTGGTCAGTTTCATAGAAATGAAACCGACATGAAACCACATTTCATTATTTCCTGTTGGTTTCCATTTGGATGGAATCTTTGATTGCTAGTTTCACGAAAAAGAAACCGACCTGAAACTTAAACTAACGATTTCTTGTTGGTTTCCATTAAGATGGAAACGGTAATGGTCAGTTTCATAGAATGGAAACCGACATGAAACTACATTTCATTATTTCTTGTTGGTTTCCATTTGGATGGAATCTTTGATTGTTAGTTTCACGAAATGGAAAGCGACCTGAAAGTTAAACTAAGGATTTATTGTTGGTTTCCATTTAGGTGGAAACCGTAATGGTCAGTTTCTTAGAATGGAAACCGACATGAAACTACATTTCATTATTTCTTGTTGGTTTCCATTTGGATGGAATCTTTGATGCTAGTTTCACGAAATGGAAAGCGACCTGAAACTTAAACTAAGGATTTATTGTTGGTTTCCATTTAAATGGAAACTGTATTGGTCAGTTTCATAGAATGGAAACCGACATGAAACACCATTTCATTATTTCTTGTTGGTTTCCATTTGGATGGAATCTGTGATTGCTAGTTTCACGAAATAGAAACCGACCTGAAACTCAAACTAACGATTTCTTGTTGGTTTCCATTTAGGTGGAAACCGTAATGGTCAGTTTCATAGAAATGAAACCGACATGAAACTACATTTCATTATTTCTTGTTGGTTTCCATTTGTATGGAATCTTTGATTGTTAGTTTCACGAAATAGAAACCGACCTGAAACTTAAACTAAGGATTTATTGTTGGTTTCCATTTAAATGGAAACTGTATTGGTCAGTTTCATAGAATGGAAACCGACATGAAACTAAATTTCAATACTTCCTGTTGGTTTCCATTTGGATGGAATCTTTGATTGTTAGTTTCACGAAATGGAAAGCGACCTGAAACTTAAACTAAGGATTTATTGTTGGTTTCCATTTAGGTGGAAACCGTATTGGTCAGTTTCATAGAAATGAAACCGACATGAAACTACATTTCATTATTTCCTGTTGGTTTCCATTTGGATGGAATCTTTGATTGCTAGTTTCACGAAATAGAAACCGACCTGAAACTTAAACTAAGGATTTATTGTTGGTTTCCATTTAGGTGGAAACCGTATTGGTCAGTTTCATAGAAATGAAACCGACATGAAACTACTTTTTTTTATTTCGTGTTGGTTTCCATTTGGATGGAATCTTTGATTGCTAGTTTCACGAAATAGAAACCGACCTGAAACTTAAACTAAGGATTTATTGTTGGTTTCCATTTAGATGGAAACTGTAATGGTCAGTTTCATAGAAATGAAACCGACATGAAACTACATTTCATTATTTCCTGTTGGTTTCCATTTGGATGGAATCTTTGATTGTTAGTTTCACGAAATGGAAAGCGACCTGAAACTTAAACTAAGGATTTATTGTTGGTTTCCATTTAGGTGGAAACCGTAATGGTCAGTTTCATAGAAATGAAACCGACATGAAACTACATTTCATTATTTCTTGTTGGTTTTCATTTGGATGGAATCTTTGATTGTTAGTTTCACGAAATGGAAAGCGACCTGAAACTTAAACTAAGGATTTATTGTTGGTTTCCATTTAAATGGAAACCGTATTGGTCAGTTTCATAGAAATGAAACCGACATGAAACCACATTTCATTATTTCCTGTTGGTTTCCATTTGGATGGAATCTTTGATTGCTAGTTTCACGAAATAGAAACCGACCTGAAACTTAAACTAAGGATTTATTGTTGGTTTCCATTTAGATGGAAACTGTAATGGTCAGTTTCATAGAATGGAAACCGACATGAAACTACATTTCATTATTTCTTGTTGGTTTCCATTTGGATGGAATCTTTGATTGTTAGTTTCACGAAATGGAAAGCGACCTGAAACTTAAACTAAGGATTTATTGTTGGTTTCCATTTAAATGGAAACCGTATTGGTCAGTTTCATAGAAATGAAACCGACATGAAACCACATTTCATTATTTCCTGTTGGTTTCCATTTGGATGGAATCTTTGATTGCTAGTTTCACGAAATAGAAACCGACCTGAAACTTAAACTAAGGATTTATTGTTGGTTTCCATTTAGATGGAAACTGTAATGGTCAGTTTCATTGAATGGAAACCGACATGAAACTTCATTTCATTATTTCTTTATGGTTTCCATTATATGGAATCTTTGCTTGTTAGTTTCTCAAAATGGAAACATACATGAAACTACATTTGATGGTTTCATGTTGGTATGCATCAATGGGAAACTGTTATTGTTATTTTCAGGCAATGGAAACTAACATGAAATAACTATTGCTGATTTCATGTTGGTTTCAGTTAAGGAAATAATAAAGTTCATAGAATCCAAAATGGATACTATTTGGAAACCAAGACACATGGTTTCCGTGAATGGATACCAAATGGATATCACCATTACACGGTTTCTTGTTGGTTTCCATAATGTAGGAAACGACGTAATTTTTGCTGTGTAAAACTTACGTTATATATTTGAATTATGACTGCTCCATTTAGTTTAAATACATTGTCTTTCAATTGGAAACATTTATTTTCATTTTCCTGACATCACCTTATATTCCCCCTAAAATGTGCTACTGCCCCTTTAATAGATACTTGTTTTCAATGACAATCTTAAAACAGTGTATTGTAAAGTAGTTGTGTGTTAGCTTTAAAGAGAGGAAAATACATTTTATTTCGAAATATTAATAGGGAATTATGACTTGAAACTAAAACCAGAATATAATTGATTTACTCGTGCTTTAATTTGGTTTATTAATGTGTTTTTTGTTCCTTTGTTATATTTTTCATCTATTTAGGTGAATCTGAGGACTATGACATTGACATTTTAATGATAAATGCTCACGATCCTATTTACAATGAGCACGATTTTCCGTGTAATTATTTTTTCTATATTTTACGTTTCCCCAAATGTTGAAAGCGTGATATGCAAATTTATCATATTTTCAAATCAAGGATCTAAAGAGTGACAAACGTGTTTAATAATGAAATGAAATTAACTAACTTTGACTGCAAAGGCATTACTGAAGTTCTTCTTAACGTCTACATTACCTACCTTAACCTATCTGAGGGGAGCGGGATAGCGCAGTGGTTAGTTCGTTCGGCTTCGGATCAGGAGGTCCATTGAATAAGTGAAATACTCATGAAAGCGGCGTGAAATACTCATGAAAGCGGCGATAAACGCCATACCACCTCACCTCAACTCATCCTATCTGAACGAGATTCTATTAACCATTAAAACTTATTAAAAATAGAGCCATGGGCCCTGTTGCTCTTCAGACTTTTGATGGAAATAGGTTTATAAGGTTATGATCCCTGTGACCCTATTTGGGGTTGTGGGGTAAACAAATCTACACTTTAGAATCTTAATTGGCCAAGGAGTCTACACACAACTTTTCAACTCTCTAGAGGTTCTGGAACTGGAGAAGAAGATGAAAATAGGTTTTTAAGATTTTGACCCCTGTGACCCAATTTGGGGTCATGGGGTCACGAAATCTACAATTTAGAATCCCCATTTGCCAAAGAGTCTGCTCTCTAGAGTCATGGGTTCTGGAGAAGAAGTCGAAAAAGTGAAAAGTTTACAGACGGACGGAATGATGGACGGATGGATGGACGCCGGATGCCATGCCATATCCATAAGCCCATTTAATGAAGCTGTCAATAAGAGCTTTTTACATTGAATGTATTGATCAACATAACTCATAATATTCAAATAACATTAACATTACATACAAATAAGATAACGAGTTGCTGGGAGAGATATAACGAAGCTGACATTGATATGATAATGATAAGAATTATGTGATGTTTGCTGTGCTTCAAAACCTTTTTCAAGCAAGTACCAAAAACGTTTATTTACTCCTGTTTTCGGATACACTTGAATGAATCAACTATAATTATCAGATGTCTCAACAGTACTGATACGTTTTGAATGAAAACTTCATAAACATAAGTTCCTTAACAGGCATACTGATTTAACACCAACCATAAAAGTATGTAATTAACATTCAAATACCCGACTCCGTTCAAGTTATGTGTTATTTTCAAAGTGACAAAGAAGTGGGTGATGATAAGTATAAGTAAAGAAGATTAATGATTTCATAACATCAGATTTAAGTTTTTAAAGTATCTTGTTTACATCCTGTTCCCACACTTTACTCTAGATGGACGCCTACGTTGAGTAGCCGAGTTCTAATATGGTTCAATGTCAATGTCACGAAACTGTCAAATTATGGAAAATGGATTCCTGTTTAATGCTTTTATCCCCAACAACAAACATGTTGTTGAGGTAGTTCGTAAAGGCTTAGTCCGTTCACTGGATGATAACATCTAAACTGAACATTGGTACATTGAACTAATTATTGAGATGTTTGTAATATGACAACCTGACCTTCAATCGAACCGTATTGACCCTGGTTCCAACTTAATTTTACTATTTACAAAAGGACTTGTAATGAATTTATAATACGGCCTTAGGTCGGTAAACATGAATTAAGATAGAACTTGCACAAATGACAAAATAATTCAGTTTGAAACATGCATTACTTCACAACAGCGTCATTGCCAAATGTCTTCGATTGCGATGTCGACCTGTTTATATCGATGTATGCTGAATTATCAGAAAATTTAGTATAGAAGAATCATGTGTGTTAAAGACAATTTATTCATATGTATAGAATACGTTATCATATTTCATTAAAAGTTGACATTGACCTTTCACTGCATGTTTTAAAATTTTAGAATTATTGTAATAATAGTTTAGAATAAAGTCTTGGTAAAATTGTCCGAAGCTGTAAAATATTGATATACATTGTACGTGACTAAAACCGTTAACTACTTTCGATTTATAATACATTATGCATATGTTAATCAAAATTAGGTAAACTTAATTATTTGTAATAGATTGAGTTGCGTATTTCCACAGAGGAAACGCATCCTTTCGGAATAATTGAAAAGAATAAGATGTAATTTATTTTGTTAATTAAAAACGAAATGATTTTAAAAGAATCATTTAACAATGTAAATGTTGCAAGGGACTATTTTGTTACGACTAAAGGCTGTGATTTTAGGTCTTGTAAGTAAGGTTATTGCCCTTGAACATTTTCAAACTAATAGACTACGCTGAAGGCGTGTTAACATTAACCTGTTTGTGACTTGGTTACATCTGCTTGCTATTTTAAAGGGGCAGAAGCACGTTTTAGGGGGAATATAAGTTGGTGTCAGGAAAATGAAAATTAATAGTTCCAATTGAAAGACAATGTATTAAAACTAAATGGAGCAGTAATAATTCAAATATATAACGTAAAGTTTAGCCATGCAATTCCTTTTTCTTACACAAAATGAATTAAAGGTGTTCACACAAAATGGCCGCAAATGGATTTTATGTGAATCTTCATACCTTGTCCTCCGACTAAGGATGATTGGCTTGTGTAATGAGATTTTTGACACTGTCAAAATAATACATTTAGCATTAACTTACAATTATCATTGAAAATTTTAGAATATAAAATTATCAAAAAACGTGCTCCTGCCCCTTAAATGGATGATTATACATGTATATAGAGTGCAATTGTTTCCCTCTGGCTTGATTATTTGGAATGACTTCAGCAGCCTTAATCATTTATCAGACAATCATGGTACATAACAAATCTTATGAGTGATTAGCATTTCTTTCCATTCATACAGTTGAATGGTACATGTCGACTAGCGCTAACCATTAGTTATCCATTATCCCAGTACTTCATTCCATCTATTAGTGTGCTTGTACACATTAATTATGATATAGTATGATGGATTAGGACACCCAACGTATTTATCTCTTAAATGTGAAAGTCTTCATACTAAAAGTGATATATCAACTATACATTTGTCAAGAAACAAAATAACAAATTATTTCATGAAAGTATAGTTATATGACTGTTTTAGTCAATATGAATAACTAATATTCAAATTGATGCTTCTTATTTTTGTGTGGAAGACATTTATAAATAGATAAGTATTCGTGTATTGTACATTTACAAAAATAAATTCTAAGTATGACAGATTGGCATTTTTCAACCATTCTATCCTCCATGATATTATCATCATATTTCCCTCAGGTGAAAAATTAAAATAAAACATTATTTCCCGTGAACAGCGATAGTTAAAATGAATTCATGATAAAAAGTAAACCTTTAAACTTTGTTGTGAAGTTGTGGCAAAAATCATCTTTAACATCTTTCAGTACGGTACTGAATAAGAAATAGCTCAACTACCGCTTGTTGAACCCTTATATTTGCCAAGGCCTTGTGGTCGAGTAGGGATGCTTCTGGTACAGACAGTGTTGTTGCCTGAAGTTTAAGTTGTAACCCGGAAAAGAAACTTCGTTCAGATAGTGTGGTAGCAAATATGGCAAAGATTAAATCGGTACATAATCGAAATGCGTAACTACATTGTATCAGGTAAATATGATTTATGAGTAAAAATCTGAGAATAACATTTGCAATATCAACTGCTTGTATTATATAAAGTACAATGAAGTCAATTCTAAAGGATGACCAACTTCTTTATTCTGTGAAAGCGACATGGATTCTAATATCGTCCAAAACGCTTTCACAGAATAAAGAAGTTGTTCATTCATAAGAATTGTCCTTCTTGTTCATCTCATCAACTTCTAAAATGCCAATCACAGATGTTTGTAAAGTATCTAATTAGCCAACTGTCCTTCATCCTGTCCTCTGCATCCATCATGTCAACAATGGAGGACACAGCACCGTGTTATTCTATTACTTGAGCATGGTTAGAATCAGTTCCCTAATACCACCCGTGATCATTGTCGTATAATCTATATCTGGCTTCTTAATGGAGGGAAATTAATTTCCGGGCCAGTTGACATCTTACTGCGCGTAATAATTGGTGTATGTAGTGATTACAGACATTGGAAGAACTCCTAATTCTAAGTATTTATTAGATACATCAAGTACATTGTATACGGGTTGTAGTGCTAACAGACATTGAAAGAACTCTAATCCTAAGTAATTATTAGAAACATCAAGTACATTGTATACGGGTTGTACCAGACTCTTATGATTATTAACCTTTTCATAAGATATAATTATGAATATACCAACAATTCTGAGGTGGCCTATGCCATCCAATTGACATTGAAGATTTAATGTCTTGTGAAAGCTTTGACACTTGCAGTTAGTTATTCATTGTTATTGACTTAGAATTCCAAAACGGAACTCCTGAACTGTGTGATATATGGCACTGTTATCACAAACCATCGGAGGTAAAATGTGATTAACGTCATGAGTCTGACATTGACAATAGCAATATACAAGCATACGATGTTGACAAGGCAATGAATGGAGACGTTTTAGGTGTATACTGAAGCTAAATCTGAAGTTCATCTAATAGAATTATCTGCAGGCTTTAAGAAAGTAAGAGACAACAAATCTATACTCTATGGAGTCAGTTATAATCTGCTGTTATGAAACTGATGTTGTTTAAGGAGAAAGCTATTCTTAAGACAAACCACTATATATAGATTTTGTTCTTACATCAATACTTTGACAGATGTAAGAAAACTGATATATGACGTAAGCTGTTATAAAACTCTACGTTATGAAATATTAGAAACCTAATTATTTTTTAATGTTACATAAGTTGAGATTCTCGTTGCGTATACTGATGTACAAAAGAAAGTTTACACCTCAGTTGGTTTGATTTTCAAATACAAAGTTCTTGATGTCTTACTCCAAAAGTGACAACTACAGGAGATAAATCATCAGGCAAATAATATTTCTGAGTGTTTTTTTAATTAAATTTACAAAACATCTTTTTACAAAAAACTGTATATAGACATGCATGTAGGAGATATATTAAATGAATACAGTCATGAACCTTAATCATCTTAACACATTTACAACATTTTAAGCATGGTAGGAGTCATGTTGGTGTACATTTTTATTTTCACTTCTGCCTTTTACATAAATCAGACACCACAAAATTTGTTATTAGAAATACAAAAATGTGTTTTTGTGATCATGCGATGGTTTTATATATGCGCCACGTGCCTTTTCGATATCTAATAAATGGATACAAAACTGGTGTGTACTTTCTTTTGTACCTCAGTGTATTTTTAAGCCGAGAACGAAAAAGGTTTAATACAAATATGTTACAGAATAGTTAAAAATAAATCAAATAAAAAAGGAGATAAATAAAAACAATACGAAACTAAGGCCATTGCTACTTTTATTTTATGTAATTTGCATTTATTTGTGCTTGGAATGGTCGCGACAAAATTGTGGAAAAGGTTGGCATATTTTTTCTTTGTCCATATCTTAATTCAAAAAAATCCATCAGTACAAAACACCTTTGTATCTTTTCATATAAAGAGATAATCCCTTTTGATAAATGATGCTTTTTATTGACACTATTGTGTGCAAACTATTTGTAATGGCGTGAAGGCCAAGATAGAAAGAAGCCGCGCCATGCTGCGATGGTAATTGTGACACATGGTGATTGATGTCAATTTCATAAACAAATAAAAACAATCTTCATAAGAACTTAATCATTTAATAACAAATGCTTTATATACAAATCAATAGGATGAGGTAAACAAAAACTTGAAATGCTATCATTTCTTAGTTGTCAAAACTGCAAGAATTTGATAACTCAATCTAATTAAAATAAGATCATAATTTTCTTCACTACGTTACGCAGATTATAGATCTAACAACATCCTATAAGTACAGCAGTCAATGATAACCTTTGACCGCTTGATCTGATCCACCAATCACATCGTACTTCTTCAAAACGCCAATTCTAGATATTCAAACGTTTTAACAAAGTGAAGTGAAAAATGATAACTACATCTTATGACCTTTCCATTTAAACCGAAAACCCCAAAGTTAAGTGATTTGTATAGATCGAAATATTCAAGAATTGATTTATAATGTCCGAGTATGACAGAACAAGATTTTTCCTAATTTGCATATGCACAAAGAGAAAGTGCTGTTGACAAAGGTGAGTCTGGAAATGTAATCAATATACAATCACCCCCATCTGCATCGGTCCATATTTCCGATTTCACTGATTCGGCTTCCACTGAAGCACCTACCAGATCAGGGCAGCTGGGAGCGATTCTCGCCCTCCTTTCTAATCGAACTAATGATACCCCGACTGTCTCTACTCCCGTTGTCTCTGATTCCCAAATGCCTTCACTTCCATCAACTTTGACATACCAAGTCCAGGAAAATGGCGCACACGTGAGACAGTCAACCCGTGACAGAATATATAACAGTGAGTTCGTTGATTTTTCATCATTGCTTCCAAATGTAAACACTGTTGTTGACAACCAGGCAAAGATGGAGCTTATCGCTGATAAAGACGGTAGCGTCTCACTCGTCTCACGGCAGCAAACTTAAAGTAAGCCAATCATTCCTCACCCAGTGTATTGCAGCGAATGTTGTCATATGCTGAATCTATACGCAATGCCGCTTGGCGTTTCGGGGGAGAGAGGTGGAGAGTTTACGATCAACAATTCCGACACAGAATGGCAAGGGATCCCACTCGTCAGTGGGGTTGTGTTGATGGAGAACTCTGGCTACAACATATGCTGGCACCACAACAGAACAAACCATGTGTCAGTACTGGGGTAAGTTTCTCAAAATCTTCTACTCGTGATTTGCCATTTAACATCTGTTGGGATTTCAACAAGGGTAACTGTCAGAGGCAATCATGTAAATACCCACACAAGTGCGGTAACTGTGGAGATTCTGGACACAACGTGCAGAGATGTTTTCGTCCCAACGGGTCAAGCCGGGCACCAACTGCAGCGGGAGCCAATTACCAATCCCGTACAACTCACAGTTCAGACGCAATGTCTCCAGCACCAACGACGGTCATGGTAAGTAAAATGTTTGATTCTCTTCACTTGTATTCACGCGTCAATCCCTTTGACGCACATTCGCTTTAATATGTTTTTTGCAAGTTTCAGGGTAACCGGGCGCCTAGGATGTCCAAAACCCTGTCATCAGCAACCGATTTGATTGGTACGGAGGTTGTCAGTGAAGGATGGCTGGCTCTTTTCAAGATGTACCGTTACCCAATTTGCAGGTATCTCCAATTGGACTTGTTCCTAAGAAAACTGATAAAGACGCGGTCGGTAAGTTCTCAGACAATTTTCGTTTGATTCACCATTTATCATATCCACAAGGTCTATCTATAAATGATAACATTAACCATCAAGACTGTTCTGTTTCATATTCACGTTTTAATGAAGCTATTGAGATGGTTAATAAGCTGGGAACAGGCGCACTCCGGATCCTTGCAAAGTTTGACATAAAATCAACGTTTCGCATCATTCCAGTACACCCCCTCGACTTCGAACTGTTAGGAATTAAATTTAACGTAAAGTACTTTTTTGACAAATGCTTACCTTTCGGATGCTCTATTTCAAATGCTATTTTTGAAAGATTCAGCACGTTTCTGCAATGGTGCATTCTCCCTGACCTCCAAAATAAGCACTTAATGCACTATCTTGGTGACTTTCTGACAGGGGGCGTTGCCGGCACTAATGAATGTCATCGAAATTTACAGGTTTGTATGCAGGTACTCAATTACTTCAATGTTTCAGTTGCACCTGAGAAAACGGTTCAGCCAACAACAAAGCTTACTTTCCTAGGGCTGGATCTTTATACAGTAGCTGGACATGTGCGCATCCCACAAGAGAAGATCACGGAGACCACTGCCCAGATACGGGGTTGGTTGCATATGCATCGCAAGAAAGTAACCAAACAAGAACTACAATCGCTTGTTGGTAAACTGAATTTCATGTGTCGTGCCATCCCCATGGGACGGGCATTTTGTCGTCGGCTGATTGATGAAACCTGTAAGTTGAAGTCTCCATTTCATAGATGCCGTCTCAGAGCGTATATTAAGGACGATTTGGTTTTATGGTTCCAATTTCTAGAAAAGTTTAATGGTAAATCAGTTTTTCAGAGTTCATCTTGGACATGGAACAACATACTGCAGCTTTTCACTGATGCGGCTGTCAGTGGAGGGTTTGGTGCCTACAACCTGGGAAAGTGGGCTTGTGGGTGGTGGCCGCAGCAGTGGCTACGAGGGGGCATTACAAGAGACAAAAAATTTCACTGCGATAATCAAGCGGTCGTGCATATCATCAACAAACAGTCTTGCCGGGGAACGCGTACGATGGCACTTGTAAGACGCCTTGTTCTGTCTTGTTTGCATTACAATATCACATTCAAAGCTGTTTATATCAACACTCTTGACGATGTTATTGCTGACTTAACTCGAGATTTCAGATAGACAAGTTCCGCAAGTTGGCACCAGCAGCGGAGACAGCGCCTACCCCTCTCCCGGACGATATTTGGAAGTTCCAGATTCGAGGGTCCAACGTTTGTTGCGTACCTCCCTGTCGACGAACACTTGGTCGACATACAACACTGGCTAGCAGACCTTCCACACCTTCAGACCAAAGCACGAGTTGTCTCCAGTATGGCCGGCCACAATAGACCAGGTTGTACATTTCATTTAGAATCTCTCGGTTAACCATTACTCAAGCAGTACGGCAAAAAAACCCATCTCTGCTCTTTCTCCCTTTCATAAGTTAAACGGGTGGAAAGATAACACCCATCACTTCTAAGTTTCTAAGTTGCTTGCTGGTATGTCTAGGGACCAGTCTCGACGTGACACACGTAAACCCATCGCTTTTGATTTATTAAAAATTATTGTTCGTAACCTTCCATCTGTATGCATTAATGTGTATGAGCAACATTTGTTCGCAGCTGTTTTCTGCGCCGCATTTTTTTTATTTTCAGGGTCGGGGAACTTGTACAAACCTTGGTTGACCAGCCTGGCATTGCTATCAATGACGTGAAGCTGGACACACCGCTGGTATGGCTGGTCGGCTCCTCATACTTGGCAAGGGCCCAACATTCGCCGGGCCGCGCATTGAGGATGCAAGGTGGTTTGCCAGGGGGGCATGAGGCTGAAGGAACTGATCAGAATCATCGAGCGGGAGTCCCTGAGAAGACGTCACCTGGCTGGCCTCGTCATTCACCTTGGGTCAAACGACATGGTGCAGGTGAAAACTTCCCTCCTGTACCTCAACATCACTGAGGACTTGCTGAAAATTCGGCTTCTCCTGCCGAAGGATCTTATGGTTTAACATGCTGCCTCGGCGACATTAGAGTGGCACCATATCGTTAGGAGCAATCGAACGGGCCCGCAAGACGTTCAACAGAAGGGTTGGGAATCGGGTGAAGGAACTTAGGGCAAGAACTTCATGTAAGACGACACGAAATTTCCAAGGATCGTGTACATATGTTTATTAAAATAAAACCTACAAAGGTATTATGTATGTACTGTGTCTGAATATGCTATTTAATAGAATAAACATCATACACAGTTTAAATTTATCGTTACATTCACACATATATTCCAACATGTTAATTGACTATTTGACTAAAATTGAATTCTCTATATAAAGTTATTTGTTGGTGTAGCCTGGGCAAGTGGCCGACAACCGACGATACAGTTCTATATATAGCAATATATTTGTTGGTGTAGCCCGGGCAAGTGGCCGACAGCCGACAACCGACGATACAGTTCTATATATAGCAATATATTTGTTGTGTATAGTCTGAGCAAGTGGCCGACAGCCGACAGCCGACGATCCGATAAAGCTCTATGAATGGCAATACATCTGTTGTGTATAGTCTAGGCGTAAAGCCGACAGCAGAAAGCCGACAATACACTTCCAAATATAACAAAACATTTATTCTATATAGTCTGTGCAATTTTAGATATTAATTAATTTGATTAGCTGTGTTTTATATTTGACAATGTTCCAGTTTTGACGTTTGGAGTTATCTGCCCTTGACCGTCACGTTTGGCGTCAATGGGATTGTAGTGCAGTCACTTTGCGTTCTGGTGTTGCAGAGCACTGGGAGAAAGCATTTGATTTGAAAGAAAGCAGAGATTGATAAACAATATTGATATATAAAATTTGCCGAATTAAATGTGTCTTTATGCCATGAAGAAAATCACATCTTTTGGCCAGCGTACGGCTGTGCGGAGGCCTATTATGTTTGAGTGAATGAGCGAATTGAACAATATTTCAGTTATTATGCACGTGGCAATTAGCCATCAAAAAGAGAGTAGATAGATCAGGTATCAAAAGGATGAAGAAAAATACGAAAATATCGATATATATTTAAGATTTTAGGTGTACCAGCGGAGTAAATTGTATGAATAATTTGTAAGCAGAATTATTAAGTAAGATTTTGAGGTAACAGAACCATGACAATATTTATAAATCTAAAATCTAAATATACGTTTGTTCAGTATATGTGTTAATCATACAAAATGACGGCTTCTAATAAGGCTTATAAATCATATTCTGGACCTAATGATTTATTTTGCGAATTAATAAGAGTCAGTTGTCTCTCGGTCTATGCGTCATTTATTGTTCGAAAATATGTATTACTAAAAACTAATCTTTGACAGGATCTGCCATTCCCCGTCACGAGTTGGTTATTGTTTATAATAATAGTAATGGGTATTTATTAGGCGCACATTTCCATACACTAGTGCATGCTCAAGGTGCGACCAACATGATAACCCTGGTCTAACCCGAGCTGACATATTTGTCGCTAGAAGGTAACCAACTACACAACTCTTTTCCAGGTACCCATTTCCTGCTAGACCCATATAATTCATAAAGTATAAACTAAGATCCTTGAAAAAAAGTTTGTTGAGGTTTTCACAAGGAGTCAATCTTTATATTCATACGCGTTTGCCGTTACTTTAAATTTACTCCCGATATGCCTCGCACGGCTAATTATCCCCAGCGAAATGTCATATAAAATTGAACTTAAGTCAAGTTGGTGTTTTCCTTTTTATCTAGCCGTCTTTTCAAGTTATATCTTGATTTGAAGTGACCGGCCATGTCCTATGGTAACCAAATACAAATCGGCGCAAACTGAAATTCCTATGACGTCGCCGTAGGCTCTGTGACGTCATAGCCGCTCGTCACTATGACGTCATCACAATTGAACGAAAACCCGTCACATTCTACACGGCCGAAAGTTTTACGCGACGACAAAGTCATTTGTTGATCGATAATTTCTATACTTTCGGACAATTTGACTTCCTCATCAAACATTATTTGCATCGCCACATATGAAAATTTGCAGATAGTAACAATATGGAATAAATTGAACATGTTTAGATTTAAAATCAGGGAAAACAACTTTTCAGTTGAATATAAGTTCATAAATGAATGAAATAGTCCCGGCACAACGTTTAGTTTGATTGGTTCACAACAGCCAATCAAAAGACAGGAAAAGGTGTAACTCCCAAGGGACTTGAGCCGTGCTTTTCCGTACACCCGAGGAAAGGAACACTTGTGTCGTTATTGCAAATTATATTAACCTTAGTATTTATAGAGTTAACAAAGCTGAATGTTCTAAAAATTAGATTCTGCTTTTAGTTTTAACCTGCGGCTTAATGTAATTTTTGTATCAACGAATATATTAGATAGCATGAAATAAATCACTGTTCGAAAATTCCGCACACTTGGCTGGTAGTTCCGTACACGACAGCTGCCTATTCCGTACACCTGTCGAAATATGTGATAATTTTATTTAAAAAACATAGATTGTTAAAGATAACTGATCTAAACAAATCTTGAAGATGTATTTAACAATGTTTTGGTTTTTAAATATCTGACGAAACAGCAACGTTGTCTCAAACACATTTGTAAGACTCTGTAAAGTATACCAACAGTGATGATTTATCACGTTTTCGTGATAACTGTAAACATAGAACGTCGATCAGTGGCAATTTTTTGAAGCCACCCTTACTTAAAGTTTGACTTTATTTGCGCTGCGAACAGAATCCCCATATATCACAAGCAACTAAAGAACATTTTCGCAACTTTGACAATCTCAACGCCTTATTTGTACGAGAACAATTCAATCTGGACTAGGCTCTCAGACTAATAGATTGTTATTGACCTTTGTTTATTGCAGTTTTTATAAATATATCTTTAATTTAAATAATCATATTAGCAATATACACGAACAAGATCTATGCTATAAATTATCTCTTTCGGAATTGATACGAAAAGGCTAAAAAGGGATACGTCATACATTTCGCATTTTTCTTTTAATATCCTGTCTTTATTTTTTGTTGAAAAGCAAACAAAACTAATTCAAGGGGCAAAATTGGTAATAACATTTTAAAATGGAAGTTTTAAAAGTTTTATGGGTGAAATCATTTTCTGCTCGGTGGCAGTGAGAGGGTTAAACCGAAAATCGGTGTACAGAATAACAAGGACCCTGAAAATTAACGCAGTAAATTAAGCTGCGTGCTATTCCGTGCACTTTTGTTAGGTCTTATTTCGTTTTTAAAATACAGTGTTTTGATTCAGGTAGGACTTTAGAATGTTTATCAAGTTCCAAACATACTATCCAAATGATTTTATTCTATATACAATTTCCTATTGATTAAGGAATGGTCCGAATAGCGTAAAGCTATGAATGACCTTGACTTACAATAACTATGAAGGTCCAACCTTATTCAACCAATCAACATTTTTATTAAATGTCTGACAGAAAATAAAAACCTAAGTAGGCATGTTTTCAAAAGTGTTTTGGCTTGGACGCGAATTATAGATATGATATAATTAACCAATGGAAATTTATTTGCATCTCTGATGAAATGACGCTCTTAAGATTCTTAATTTCATTTATATCAGCAATTTTGATTAAATTTTAAATAAGTTTAAAGACTTGCTCTTGATTTTAGTTTCATTTTGTTGTATGCAAAAGTGCATTTATATTCAAAATATTGGTAAAACTAGGAGAAGCGGCAGTACACGGTTATTGAACGTTCAAGATTTATGAGGGAGGAGGAGATGGTTTCATGAGACGAAAGTTTGTCGGGCTTTTAGTTTATCCTGAGTTTTGCAAGTGTATCCCACAACAATTCTTAATTACAACATAGAAATATTAAAATGATTTAATTCAACATAACACGTTTTCGTAATTCCTTATGTGTAACCTGATCCAACGGTTTAGAAAAGTTCATCATGAAATACTTCTGAATGTCTTAGTGTTATATTTTAGATATATTTTCTCTATCTTAAGTAACTTTATATGTAAAAGATCAAAACCGAGCAAAATGTTTTGTTTGGGCAAAGATATGTGGGCATACTTTCTCAAACAAAACCGAGGGGAGGTTTTGATGTAACATATAAAACGAAGTCAAAAGTCTTGACATATATAAGCACTGATAGTATCGCACATTGGCAGCCAGTTATTGTGAGCTGCCTGCACGTTGCTCGCAATACACACAATCACAAACCCCCGACATGACAGAACAAAATTACGATCAGTTTAGCTGCATCCTCGGTGGCTCAAGCGATAAAGGCGCTGCGTCTCAACATAGAGGTACCTGGTTCGAATCCCACTCGAATCATACATCGATAATTTGTTCAAAAGTCACAATTTTACAGGTCCATTTGTATATTTTGAGAATTTCTATTTACAAGTCCAAGTGGGGAGAATTGTATAAGTTGTCCCCTGGATATTCACAAGGAACAGGGGCATTCTTTTGAAAATTCCAGGGATTTCCATAGAATATACCCGGGATTTCCATAGAATGTCCCTTTGATATTGGGTATGGCCCTAAAAGATTTACCCGAAAAATGAATGACCTTCAACAACAACACAAATGGGTACGGGATAGCTCAGTCGGCAAGAGCGCCGGTCTCACGTCGCTGAGGTCGGGGGTTGAATTCCATCCAGGCCAAGGTGTAAAAACCTAGAGTTATCCTCTGTTAAGTGTCACCCTGGAGCCCTCGTGTGTTGTGCAACAAAAACTGCTCACTTAAAAGATCCCACGAATTCATGTCAGTGGCTGAATTGTGGATGCACGAACATGTGCATACATACGACGAGCTGTCGGTTATCAGCGTTCAGCAGTGTTAGACAAACTGCTGTGACTATGTGTCTCAGTTCACCCAGCTGTGAATGGGTACCCTGTGAGGCATAGAATGGTCCCTAACCTGAGCGCCACATACAGATGCCGGTTAAATACTCCCCAGGGAGTTGAATTGCAAAAATGATCGGACGGTGAAAGAATGACATTGACCAGGGGAAAGAACAAGCGCCTTCAGCATATAGGGCAAACTGACCGAGGTTCGGACACCACCCGAAGTTGCCCGAACTTCGGACACTTTTGATTAGAAGCTGACGCAGTTATACGTGAAAAAACTACATGTCATTTGTTTCAAAATGTTTCTTTGCAATCTGTCTTGATATATATTTCTCTTAAAAAAACATTTTATTATCGTACCTATTTCCAAACTTTCTTTTTCGGACAGGGGCAATAAACCGGTTCATGGAGGAAAATGGCGAAATATTTGTTTTCATGTAAATGTTTGTAAAAATTTCAGGAAATGTAAGAAGCGCCAAAAGATCATATGCTTTTTTTGTTTTAAAAGAGAAACTACTACATAATCAAACTTCGATAAATATTTGCAATTAAAAAGTTAATTTAGAAGTAAATATCGGGATTTTCGAAATATATGAAAATGACCTTGGTTCGGACAGTTTTGACCATGGTTCGGACACTTATAAATTTTCTTTATAGAGAATTGAAAACATATAAATTATCAAACAACTGCTAAGGAAACATAGAGAAACATTCAACCAACACATATTACAAAATTATTTACTCCTAAATCATTTAATTTAGCCTGTACAGTGTTTTAGCGTCAATGCATGCAAATGCCTTTGTGACGTCATCAGATTCTAGCGGCGCATTCGGGAGTTGCCGAGAATTTATCTTCGGAAAGGAAGCCGTGTATTATCAAAACATTGAATCATATTTGCAAATTATCGGTTTTTCATTGTAAATAAAGGAGTCAATGTGTGTTGGGTGATAAAATTAACCTTTTTGAGGCATATATTAAAGCTGTGATGTATGTGAGAACATTGAGTGGTACTGTCCGAGGTTAGGTCAAGACTGTCCGAACCCCGGGCGAGTTGATATACACAATTAAACCCGTTAATTTCAGTTAATCTACAAATATTTCTACAAAAATAAATCGTAATACAATACAAAATTTCATTCCTAATGGCATAATTGACTTAAAACTATTTTCTTCCAATGATAATGTACAGTACGATCTTTGAAAGTATTTGGATCGGAACACTGTCCGAACCCCGGTCAGTTTGCTCTATAATATTCATTTATAATAATAACAAATATGGCGCCGTAGATTTTTATGATGTCCACTCGTATGAAACCTGTTGAAACGCAATTGTTCTACAGAAAAAAAATGCTTTATGAAATACGACTTTCATTTGTGTGGACTTTAATTTGTTCTTTTCAATATAAAAAGGCGTGACAAAATTAATCTGTAATTGATCTCCACTTGTGTAAAGAAAACTCAAGTGTTAGATGCACAGGTATGTAAATGTGAACAAACGTTCGGTAGGCTACTGTAATAATGAATGAATACAATCCCTTCCAATTTCTCATGTCTGATAACATGTGTACAAACCTGTAACCTGTTGGTTTCAAGCCAAGTGAGCGAATCATCAGACCACGGAGCGAGTTGCTAGGATGATGTTATCCATGACCTTATGAATAAAGTTATTTAATCCTGAGTAGAAACATTACTCTGCATTATACTTTATATAATATTGACCATTTAAAAAATCATTGGTGCCAAATGTATATTGTGTTATTAAAGTTGTGTTTTCTGTTATCTGTGGTCACATCAACAATGTCCATGCAATCTAGACTATTGTGGTCTGGCTTGGAAATGTCAGCGGGATACACGTGCAGCACGAGCGGCTAAGGCCAATGTTGGGTACCCGAAATATTCCTTGTTTCTCAAATTTGATTCAATAGAAATTACACACCTCAGTTGGATTTATCATATTTTTTTATATTTCACTTTCAAATATTTATTTTTTCACAGCTTACATTAAAACTGACAAGTGCGGGAGATACTTCATCATTCAAATTAGAGATTTGCCTCAGTCACACGTTAGTTTTTACTACGTTCTACCCTGTTTTATAGGGGCAGTGGCACGTTTTTCGATAATTTTATATTTTGAATATTTCACTTATAATTGTAAGTTATTGCTGAATGCTTTATATTGACCGTGTCAACAACCTCATTACACAAGTCAATCACCCATAGTCAGTGGATAAAATATGAGGATTCAGATAAAATCCATTTGGCAGCCATTTTTTCTGAACATCTTGAATTGAAACGGTCAAAGTGCGGCAATTCTGTTCGAGGTACGGTAATCCCGTTTAAAGTACGTTGGTCCTATACGTCCAAATTTAGAACGGGGAGGACATTGGACATGTCAAACGTCCTGGAACACCATTCCGTTTTAGGAGAGATGGGGTGAACAAAAACGAACAATTAAGAATTTCTTCATATTTTCAAAATAACAAGTTTATAATGTCTTGTTTTAAAACATTTACGAAAGCATGGGATCACCGAACGATTTTTAAAGTTATCGACGTTAATAATATTACGGCAAATCGTGCCGTTTCTAACCAATTTTGAGTATCGCGCTTTCCATGAATAAGGTAACTATGATATAAAAGACAATTCAAATACGTACAGAGATGTCCAAGGAACTTATATTGAAATTCAAATACGTACAGGGATGTCCAAGGAACATATATTGAAAATGAAAATGACTTAATATTAGACACTTTTCAAAAACAAGGGCATTTTTGTTATCGTTTTTGGCGTATTCGACAGGATTTTAAAGTGATACACATATTTTAGATATTGCTAGTAATTAATAAGTGTACATTTAAATGTTGTCGACCTACCATTTTATAATTATCAACAGCACTTCCTGTCTATAAACTTCGTAAACAGTTGTCACAAGGTCCATTCCGTTCTCCCACAGTTCGAGCCCACTCTTCTTTAAACATTCCATTGAACCCCATTGAACACAGACATTTTAATACACACAAAACCAAACATCAATATTGTCAATGAAACTACTGCAGATATATGTATAAGGTTACCAAATGCGTCACATTTCGTTTAGATATTGAAATAGCTGTGGCCCACATACTTCTATTGTACTTCAGTTTATTGAAGAAAAATGTTGATGTGTAGATTGAACGAAATTTAAATTTTAATTTGGATGTATATAGTGTTGAGCTAGGGTCTGAAGAAGTTACCTACCTCTACCTCAGTTTCAAATTAGACGAACCCTCACGCACGTGAATCAAACTTGAACACCCCGGCTTCAGTCGGTAACTATTCCATATCATTTTATGAAGACATTGAATATCCTTTGAAATGGTGTCAAAGAAAGCATCGGAGGTGTTATAGCTCCTAATTGAGAAGAGATGAAACTGCCAAATACTGTTTTTTAAATTCGTTTATAGTTTTTTTAAAAAGAATTTATGGTTACCAGTATTCAAATTTGTAATCTAAACTACGAGCGGTTTTCAGAGTTATCTGTTAAAAACTGCCGTCAACAAATCGGCAAATTACGCTACTGCCTACCATTTTCGCGTACTTTAATAAAACCGCGCTTTCCGCGAATAAATTTACATTTCAAATACATTAAAGTGGTTGTTGCGAGTTCATATATTGACAAATAGTGACAATATTAGCGGAAACCAAAAGAAATTAATACGGGATAACCAAATGGTGTTTTACACCGTAAGGACATTTATTAATATACCGTCACAGCAGTTTTCATTTCAAATACCGGTACATCTTTGACGGCCTACCGTATAATTATAAACAACAACACTGCTAAACTAAGACTACAGATTACACAAGTAAGGTACTTACATGCTGTTTAAATAGTAAACAATATACAATGTATATGAACTCGTTAATAAACCTTATTTTCTCAATTAGACGCCGGGTCTCGAATAGAGGCCGGGGGTATGGCTGTTTGGTGTAAATACACGCCGGGTTTCGAATAGACGCCGGGCCTCAAATAAACGCCGGGTGATAAGTTGATTGATTGCTGCTCCCGTAGTTGAATGCATATACCGTATTTCCTTAATTACACGCCTGCCTTGAATATACGCCTGCCTCGAATAGACGCCCTTGCATAAGACTTTCTGAAAATTATAAACGCCTGCCTTAATTAAACGCCGCGTAAACCAAGTTTAATATATAAAAACGCTTATTTTTGGTTAAATACTGATTTTTTTCAGAATAGTCTTAACGGTTTCGCTTTTTATGAAATAGACGCCTGCCTTGAATAGAAGCCTACCTCAAATAGACGCCTATGATGTAGACCCTTTGAAAACAATAGACGCCCGGCGTGTAATTAAGGAAATACGGTAAAGTCTTCTGCCTGTGCGGGATACATGACGAAATTTTATTCTTATAATGAATAGACGCCTGCCTCAAATACACGCCCAGTCTCAAATACACGCCGGGGGTGAAAGGGGGTTTGAAAAAAATTACGCTTGGGGCGTCTATTCGAGGAAATACGGCAGATGATGTGTGGCCTTACGACATGTCGTAAAATGACCGTTAAAAAGGCGTAACGTTAAGTTGAGCAGTTTGCGTATAAGCCTTTGCTGCAGTTTTTGTAATGATGTAATATTGAACACTTTCGTATTTTGTACAACAAAATGTTGTCGCAAAATCTTGCCGTAGCTTAAAAGAAATACTGGGACCTATTTCTCCTAAATACATTGCAAAATACTAACATACCTAAAGTTGTTTTATGTACAACATTGTTGCAACGCCATTATATAACATGGGCAGTAATGTAACTTTTAGGAAAAGATTACAATGTTGTCAATAACTGATCCGAAAACGAAAGAATTTACGCAAGAAAGCTGACCCAGATAATAAAGTAAAAATGCCAACATTAATGCATAAAAATATGTGATGACAGGCATTCTAAATTTGGACAAAATAGATCGAACTTATTTTATGAATATTTACAATGATAAAGAGCCTATTTTCGACATATTCTAAAATTGCATTAGGGAAAATAAATTGAATACAGATATATAGTGAAAAATAGTTAAGTGCAGACTCAGTTATTTCTTGTGATTCAATGGAATGAATTTTAGGTTGTCGGCCACTGTTAATGACTATTTACAGAAGTACAAGTATGTTACAATGAATGAAGATGCATTGTCGGCTGTCGGCTGTCGGTTACCGTTACTGACTACACACTACACAAGTATATGGTACTATAAATAGATATGCATCGTCGGGTGTCGGCTGTCGGCCACTCTTCCAGAGTATACACGAATATCTTATCATAAATTGAAATAAGTTGTCGGCTGTCGGCTGTCGGTCACTCCATCTGACTATACACTAAACATCACTCATACATATACACTGACAGTATTATGAACACATCGACCCTGCCATTATTTACATGTTTAAAGAACGTACCTTTACAATAAAGACATCTAAGTAAAGTGTGTGGTTACTTTATTTACTTTCAGCAAATGTTGTAAGTTTTGTTATAAAAATACATACAAATCCTTTGTAGGTTTTGTATCATAAATATATGTACACGGACCTTGAAAATTTCGTGTCGTCTTACATGAAGTTCTTGCCGAACTTAGGGGGTTCCAGGTTAAACATGATGGCATCACCAGCAACACGAGGTCCTGGGATGGTGTACACCTATCCCCACGGGGATAATGAAAAAACGGGGTGGAAGGTTTAAAACCAGATGTTATCATTAAGGCCTTGCTGCTGGAACGTTTGGAGCTCAAATATCCAATATATGGGTATGTGGTGCTAGCTTTTACTAGCATATCCCGCAGTGGTTTGTTTCTCCAATGGGAGAAAGTGGGGAGTTACCTCCCTTGAGAGAGCGTGTAGGTGGCGCGTCGAATGTATTGGTCCTCGTTTACTTCCGCATTCAAAGTTTTGCGATGAGAAATTATGAAATTTGACCTCGTATCTGCACTGCGTCACATCATAGAATTTTTATTGGCGACAGTGTTTTCATCAATAGTATGTATAGATTTCTAAAAGATCAACAAACTATGTCTATGGGATTTTTTAAGATTACCGAAATGATTAGACTAGATTGGTGTGCATGAAGGTTTTGTTACGGTCGATGTTTCAATCTTATTTCCTCGAATGTTCGAAGTTCGTGATTCTAACCATCAAAGTTGAATTTCTCTTCAATGATTGAATGTCAATCAAGTTTTAAGCTTTACCAAAAGATCATAACATGTTTAAATATTTGACAAATTCAAATTGATATAAATTTACACACATTTTGATAATATATAGGCCTATAATTGGAGATTGTACCTGGTGATTGATGCTTTATGGATAAATAAAAATACGATTCAGGTAGGTATGAGAATATTTAATGTTTACCATTAATTAGCTGATAATTGCTTATTCGTACATTTTAAGGTCTATTTCGTCTAATTTACTGCCAATTCTTAACATCATATGAAACTGCTTTGATAACGGACGTCGGTTGATGCAGAAAGAATTTCTGGTTAATTTATCATTTCTATTTTAGAGTTTTAATATATTTATTTAGGTTACCGGGAAAGGGACAATTCAAACAGGTTTGGCAGATAATCTTCCAACCATTCAAAATAGACCGTTTTATGCTAATTTGTTGACAAAGTTAAGAAATATATAGATTTATTGATAGATTATGAGCATATTAACAAATAATGAAATGAGCATATATTTCACATTAACAAATAATGAAATGAGCATATTAACAAAGTAATCAATTATGACACTTATATGCCGTTGTAGATTTGAAGTTCATGCATTCGCCGCTGATTTGCTTTACTTCACACTCTAAATCATTTTGAGCGCTCTATTCTTTGTCAAATTGTTAAAACATGAACACGAACATATTGAAATTAAGTGAGAAATAATCCTGTACTTATCACATTCATGTATAGTAGTATTTGAGAAAGTCCTCTTGAATGTCGCTTCCACAATAAAATATCCAGATAGGATTGACCTTTTTACAATTGCACAGGAAACCATTCTTACCAGAATCTTTATTTATTTATATTAACAACAGAAAGTAACAAAATATAAAAAATGAAAATTAGATACAAACTCTCCGTTCTGTTCTATATATTTATATTATATATTTTTCCGAAAACACCCCGTCTATAAACCCGTTTTGAGCTTTGCCATGGTAAAATGAGTATTTGTAACCGTAAAAAGTTGAAGTTGAAAGTAAGGCAATATTTTACAGCTCATGATTGTATATAGAAAGGTATATAATTTATGTAATACAGTGGTAAGTAAGTATATAAGTCACCAACATATTTTGATTGAAAAAGTAAAAACATCTTTTGACACATAAACTATTTGAATAACATTTTTCAGTCATAAATTTTGTTTTTGAGCAAAACGGATGTTTAATTGCATAATTTCTACTAATAGAAACCCATTAAAACGGCAACTCTATGATATCTTTCGCGGAAGACTGAAAAACAAGTCACGTGGGATTGAAAGATCAACATCCAATTTATTTGTTTGAATTTTTTCAAAATATACGTTAAATTGCATGCATTGATAAATAACTCAAGTTTAGCTGCAATATTCTTGGATGTAATAATTGTCATACACAAACTGGTTGAGGAATAATGTCAAAATTTAAGTACAACCAAGGTAAAAACATCATATAATATATTTCTAAAGCTTGAACAAACTCGTATTAGCGTTTGAAGAGTTGACCAATGAAAATAACATGTCAATGATATAAGTTAGTGATTAGAAATGATTTGGATGAGTTTATTGTGGTAAAAAAAGAAATCACTTTCTATACAACTCCTCAATAGAATTTAATTTACTGTCCACATCAATGTGCAAAATATTTAAAATTCTGTCTTTATTTTGTTGATTGTGTTAAAATGTAGTTTTACAATATCAGTGGTTGTGTAAATATTAGATATTAAAAGTATATAGTATCATTATCGCAATTCAAAATACTCGTTCCATGCGACAAAACTTTATTCCCAACATTTAAAAAGTAAACATCCTTTGATCAACGCAAAAGTCAAATTTTACTCTATTTGATAGAGGTTTGTCAGAAAACCGTGCCTGTTCATCTGGTAAAATTCGGGAGGATCGTTCTCATTACTTCCTTCAGTCTCCTCTATATAATTGATTCAGATTGAACCAACACGTTTTTTTCAAAATAATAATAGTTTGAAAGCTATTCATAGCAGCGACGAATCTATGTAATGAAGTGAAAACGAATCCATTGTAAAATCTGTGTATTATTTCATTGCCGATACCAGACGTTTTCGTTTCAGTACCAAAGGCAATTTATTGCCACTTATTTACTGAAGAGGATTAACTGTATTTCCTGACCTCTTATGAATTTACAAAGTTGATTTTTGTTTGTTTTGATTGTTTTGAAAGAGAAGCATTGATATAGGCCGTTTAGCCTGTTTGCTCATCATTTTCCTGTGTATTTGTAATAAATGTATTCTGTAATCTTGTCTTGATAATAGAAAAAATATTGTTAAAATCATCAGTTTTAAGGCCGAATGAAGTATTGTTGTTGATATTCATCCTTCTATTCAAAAACAGAAAATTAAATTATATGAAAACTGTGGCCATTCATATTTTGGTAGTAAAATGGGTCTTTCTCTTCGACCTGTTTACAAACACAAATTAGATGACAGGCTTTCTTACTTCTGGTTTATAAGACATAGTCGTTATTTAAGTTATTCAGACGTAAATACTTTTTCGCCAAAATACAATTATATAGTGAAAATATGACGCTGGATAATTTTTCAATCATATCATTTTCAAATATGTCAACATGAGGTACAAAAACAATACATAAACACACTGTTCGCCAGCCACGACAGAATAATGTTCGTAAATATCCTTTATAAAGACACTCACTCACTCACTTTGTCATTCCTCGCGAATGTTCCAATGTAATCGTACAGTACTGTCACATTTTGATCGTTGTTTTATTGTGTTTTTCTCTAATTCATATCTACGCGGTAATGCAAGTTGATAACCCGGAAGTAAGTAAAGGACCAATGCATTCGACGCGCCCTCTATTTTGGCAGGAGAAGATAACTCGCTACTGTTTCCCATAGGGGCTGGAAGTCTCGTTCCGTACGACCTTCACCTTTGACTTCCGGGGAATGACTTAACAGCTCCGTGCTTGACGCGCGGCTGCGCTTTATTGCATTATAACGCGACACGGTTCCCAGTCTCTGGTAGCTGCGCTATGTTTTATCGTAGACTTATGATAAAAGTTCTATCTTTATTCATCCATAAACAATGGCTTATTGTTTTTCTTTTAGTTGTTATCACTTTAGCAGTGAACACATATGCCATTTTAATTGATTTTCTGCAAGTTTTGTATACAGTCAATTTGCACTTTCGTTAAAATTCCGATGTTACTATACGTGTTTTCTAACACTATTTTACTGAGATTCTATATAAGTCTTAGCCTACTATTTCGATTTACACACTCAAACGGAATAAATATAGTCCGAGTTGGCTTACAAATGTATTTATCTCATGTATAAGAATCTTTTTTAATTTTTTTAAATTTGTGTATGTATAAGAATCGATTCATTTGAATAAAGTTTTAAATACTTGTTTTATATGATATATCGATCTATGTTTTTTAATTCATCCATCAATTTTTGTTTAATATACAATGTTCTTTCAATCATTTTTCATCAGGGCCCAGAATCAATCATCCAGTTCCATTGAAACATTTGTTTTTGTCTATGAAAAGAGATTAAAGGTGGAAACTACCCCCTGATAGTCAAATATATATTTATATTTATTGCAACATGCACATATTATAACTATATTATCTATAACTTTTTAGTATTAAACATAACAACATTACAGGTTTTAAATTTCAAAACAATTGAATGATTAAATAAAATAATTATAATAAAATATAATTTGTTCAGTGTTGATGTCATTATTTAACATCATAATGAAAATGACAAATTCTCCGTGGATGAACACCGCCCGAAGCCTTCATAACTTGGTTATAATCTGAGATCTTCACATACAAAATATATCAAAATATACAGAAAATTAAAAGGGTATAAATGGGTATAAATGTCTTGACAACTCATGTTTTTATTGAGATCAATGTTGTCGACTGCCGTCATGACTAATTGCAATTTAGTGCTAGTGGTTTTGGTTGATGTGGAATAGTTGGTTTGGTTGTTGCTTATTTGCTATTGTCGGTCAGATTTCTCTGTCTTTTATTTTTACCTTTTCTGTTGCTATAAACAGTAAATCCATCAGTATCCATACTGGTATTTTCTTGTACATCTATGCGACTCTGTAGTCCAAAGGCAATAACCAAAGACAATCATCTCGTTATCTCAGCTAATGAACTCTGGTTAATTAACAGTATCAGCTAATCCGACTGAGGGGAGTGATCACAGTGAATGGAACAGCCAGTCGAGGGGCTAGAGGTACTAATTAGTGGCTTGTAACAACAGGGGGCTAGAGGAACGGGGGCTAGGGGAATGATGCCGTAACAACCTGGGTCAATTATTGGAAAACCTTCCTAGTCTATTTGGATCAAAAAGAAATACACAACAATGTTAATACTTGATCGGACCATTTTACACATGTATGCCAAATTTGTGTGAAATCAAATTATGCAATTCAAATATTGTAACCTGTGACTCTTAAACTACATTTTGAACAACGTGGTTCTCATTCATTCAACATGTACATAGTTTTTATTTCGTAAATTAAAAGAGTTTTCATTCGCTCTCTTTATTAACTCATTGCGATAATCGTATTCCGGTTAAATGTATCAAAATAATGCCATATACTTATTATGATTCTAATCGTCACTCTAATAATTTCCGAGTACAAGCCCATAATTATATTGCTGAATAAAAGCCTGGGCTTCTATTTAATCCAAAAGTTCAGTTGTCAAAACAACATTTTCCGTTTAGAATTTAGCCCTCAGCTTGCTTTCCGAAAACCCCGGTAATATCCAAAGTCAAAACTGTCCACATCTCGGGGGAAGTCGTAATTCAAAACAAAAACCCGTCTTTTTCAAGTTAATATATACAGTGAACAAATTTTCAAGTCCCTTCCTTGTATTATATCATTAAAATTATATGCGTTTAGCGAACACCGGATATAGCGAACTTATTCTTTGGTCTCTTGGAGTTCGTTATATCCGTGTTCTACTGCATAGTAAAATCTGAACAATTAGGTAGAAATAAGATAAAATATTTTATTACCTGTAGTGGTTTGGTAAAAACAATTCTCAATTAATAATTCATTATATATAAAAAAATTAATTTATAATCGGAACACGTACGGACTACCCTTGGTTATTTTCCATATATGTTTTGAAACTAACTGTTTCATAGTAAAATACTCACAGCACAAAAACATTCTTTAGTCATTTTTCATTATTCCACTTATCCATCACAGTATTTAAACCATTTAAAATACTTTATCTACATATTAATCATAAATTGTGTAATTTATTCATTAATAATTCAAGTCTTTATTTGAGACTTTTTAGTCAGGTCTTCTTTGGTATTAATTCAATTTTTTCGTTGCATGGTTTTTTTTCTTCTTGCAATGTTGTGGGCTTATTTGCGTTAATTTAATTGGTGCTATAAAATCAAATAATCTTTCTTGACAAGACCTGTATTTATACCACAAGATTAATTTAGATTGATTATCCTAATTTATTTAAAAAGAAAATAATCATTAATTTTGAAACGATTTTTTTTCTAATATTATGCAGATGAATAATTGCAAAAGTCTTCATCAATCAATGATTTGTCTTTTCGAAAGGTGTAGTAGGCTAATATCAACACGAATAATGATTATGGCTGTTTGTAAACATAAACGTAAACGAACATTTGAACAGTGGTCTCAAAAATAACCATTTTCTTAGGATATGTTTTCCATAAAAAAAATTAAAATGTTTAACACTCTGATGATATCTTAAAAATATGTCCAGACTCCTGTCTCAGATGTCACCGGACCGATTGCAACCTCGTCTGTCTGTGTCTTTTGAATTAACCGCGGATGTAACTATCTACTTCTAGAAAATGTTTCTACTAATTTTTTAAATATCCTTAATTTTGTATATTATTGCCAAACAAAAAGTTCTTAAATCTTATTTAGCCGGAATTAATATTTAAAAAATAATCCTACAACGACTGAGTCGCGCTAGTAAACGACACACGCATCCATCTACAAAATCCAGGAAGTATGAATTATATGACAGTTTTAGTCTTGTTTTGCAGTTTTATGAAGGTCATCGGTCGTTTCAAAGACTGTTAATTATTATTAAGATATTAATTTCTTGTCGTTTGCAGGCATAATTAATTAGAAATCATGGTTTCATGAAATGAGCACTGCGCAGACGCGTAAATATCAAAAACTACTTGGTTGAATTCCCCGGAAGTAAGGCATCTCGTAAGATCTCGTGACCTACTTACAGGCCCTATATAGCAGCAAAGTGTGGGGCGGGAAAGATATTTTTGCAGATGTCGGAACCTTGAAGTAGGTGCCATCTATTCCTGATGATCTTATTGAGTTCCATGTTCATGGGATTGTAATTGCACACCAGTACGGGCTGGGGGGTGTACGAACGTACGTTGGGTATGGGAGACAGGAGAGTGGTCCTGTCTTTCAAATCCGACTTTTGTTTATTCTGTTGTATAATCTTGCAGGGGTATCCCCGTTTGAGAAAGTAGTTGATGAGATTCAAGCTGTGACTCTCATACTGCGCCTGAGTAGAGCAAATGCGTTTCATTTATGGGTATCGCGATAGTTGCTCTGCCGATTTTATCGATAGTCTTTTTTAGAACAATCAACAGTATCGATAGCACGTCCTAACTATCGATAGTATAAATGTTAAAAGTAAAATCCACACACAAACACGTATTTTAACATTTGGAAATTACTTGAAACGTCTAACAGCAAACAGATCGCCGCGAGCTAAAAATAGCAAGAGGAAAACACGAGTTATCTTTCTTGGTGCAACGAGCAACGAGTGCAGCCGATTTTGAAATCGTTACAAACAAAGCGTCAAAATCTGTTGTATGGAAAGACTTTGGATTCGTTAACAGTCTAAGTAAACCTAGCCTCACTATTATCCGTTACACTGCTATACTGAGTCTAGCAAGGCTTGGTTGAGGGTCGCGTCAGCCCAGGTATCGAATTGGCCAATCAGAACTCAGCTTACCAAGCCACAATAGTCTGCCTTCGCACGTTTAACGTTGGAAGGTCATAGGTCGCAGAAAGGTCGACTGACGCGACCCTCAACCAAGCCTTGCTAGACTCAGTATAGTAGTGTAACGGATAAAAGTGAGGCTAGGTTTACTTAGACTGGATTCGTTAAGCAAGACATAGTTTGTGATAAGAAAAAGGTTGCATGCAAGATATGCCGATTTGTATTGAAATATTCAGGGAACACTTCGAATTTATTGGATCATATGAAACGCAGGCATGGCTCTGACACGAAATCGGGTGATGTGTGCGGTACGAAAACAAAACATGCAAAACTCGAAGAAACTTGTTCAACTGTTAAACTATCTTCATGGTTCTCAGAGAGCGAAAGATATTACTGTTACAGTCATGGATTTTATTATGTTGACAAACTATTGTTCATATAATTCACTTACCCATTACAATGAGACAAAAACAATAAAACACTGTTCTTCTTGAAAATTTTGGCGATACGGTATTATCAGTGGCAAGATCGATTTCTCCAAGGGAAGCAACTCTGGAATCCTCAATGGGAGTTAGCCATTTTAGTTTCGTATCCATCATTTATAAGTAAATAACTACGATTGATGAGTTGTAAAGTTAACTAATTGGATTGAAAATGTCAATAAATAATTTATATGGAAGTTTCTGCTTTTTACATTGTACATTGTAGCTTTTAGAGAGAACCGAAATGTGGGCCCATCATCGAGCTACCTATATAGTAACAAGAACGAGTGGGCCCACATTTTCCCACGCGACCGACTGCCGATTTCGCATTTCCAGGAGCGTAAATTTAATGTAAAAGCTCAAAATTGTCCATGAAAATGTTCCTTGTTGTGATAATTGATGTTCTTATTGAAAATAAACACGATTTTACTACTATTGTTGTTTTAATTCCCATCAGAAACGAATAATAATAACTCCGCGAAAAGTAGGACAAAGCTCATGAATATTAATTAGTAGTGTTCAGTCATTGGTCAAACCAAATGTCAAGGTCGAGGTCATCATACAGCGTCAATCACTTTCTATTGGCTTAAATCAGAGGGTCAGGTAAAAGGTTGGAAAAATTAGCATAATCTTACTATCAGATGAATCTTTTTACTACGAAATGTGATCGTTGGTGTTTTTGGATGTTTCTTGATGGAAAAGTGATTATGATGTCCCCAAAATGGATGAATTACGTGAGTGCTGCTACACACAATATTGTACTAGACCATTATTGACATGTACTGAAGAATTTTGGTTAAGAAGAAGTGCTCCTATTGTGGAATCAAAGACAATTTTTTGTAAACATTGTGGTTTACCCAGTTTAAACTAAAAAACATTGAATATATTGAGGATTTTCAAGAGGATGAAGCAAATATAGATACTATGATACTGGATTCAGGCCACTTTTTCCATTCTGTCAAGGTGCTGTGCTATTTTAAATACAAATTGAGGAAGAAAAAGACATTGGATGGGAAAAGATTCAAGAGAAATGTGTTGAATTGTGTATTTTTCCTAAATGAACTGAATTTGAAGTTTTTTATGCATCAAACTTTTCGTTACCCTCCCCGTCAATTAATGTATTGAACAGACAGTGAGATCATTGCTTGTGCAATATATAGAAGGCTTCAAGGAGAATTTTGACGATATTGGTTCATCATTTTGTGCTTGTGAAAATTGAATTGCCATTACCATGTTTGTTCGAGATAATCTGAAACAATTAAAGGATGTGTCATCCAACCTTCCTGCCAAACAAGGACGCATTGCACAGTTGATTTATATGTGGTCCATGAAAAAACAGAGTTATATAACATATACAGAAGATTTATCAGACCTTGAAGTTTCCACTAATCTTGCATCAAACTGGGCCAAGATATCTGATTTGATTTTTCCTGAATTTGTGTTTAAATTTCATGATGAAGCAGATGCCATATTTGGGAATGTGTACATGTATGCAAAGTATCGGTTTGTTATTGTTTCTAAGGATCTTTTCACCTTTCTCATCATTCGAGGCTTTGACGGACTCACCTTTGTTGGACATTTGCACTGGTGGATGAAATCTATTTTAAACCCTGTCTTAATATATTATTATTATTATATAACTCCGATACCATCATGCACAAGGTTCACCAGCGTGATTGAGGATGAGACTCGTCTTGAGCCTCCGAAGTGAAGAAAAATCGACCTCGTCTTCTCCACCTCCAACGCCGGCACCGAAGAGCCTAAAGCGGTTCAACTGCCTGCCAATCTGATGCAGCCATATAAAAACCTTAGAAACGCACAGTCAAAATCGGCAAGATTGAATGTGCAAATCAAGTACCTGGAATGGTGCCAAACAGCCGACATGCTTCCTGAACAATACCGGGTGGCATTACCAAATGTGCAAGCCACATTTCCGGAGGACCTGGCGAAAATCAGAGCCACCTCCGTGAAAAACGTTTCGCTAGTGCTACTAGCAAACCACCTTGACCTGCTACGTGGACAGCTCAAGTCTATTGACGATAGCATCAAGGAGCTACAAACCAGTATCCCAGCTGAGACTGAGTCTAAACATATGGACATTATCCAGGCCGCTGTCAACGCCATTATTGCAAAGAAACTAAACAGTCTCTCGTCAAATTGCAAACCATGGCCAATGAACTCCGTGAAGTTTATGCCAAGAAAAATCCATGTGTTCGCAAAATACTGGTATATTATTGTACATAGATGACTTAATGCATGTTTTGTGATAAAAGGAAACATTTTGATGAATATATTAAGCCTGTGTATAACGAGCAAATACGGTGGTACTGTCCGAAGTTAGGGCACAACTGTCCGAACCTCGGGCGAGTTGCTATACATAACTAAAACCTTAACGTTCAGGTAATCTACAGTCAAATTTCCATTTTTAAAATAATAAACATGTATATATGAATTTTGTTAATAACAAACTTTGCTTTAACTAATTTACTTCAGATAATATTTGACTTCGCAATCGTTGAAAATATTTGGTTCGGAACACTGTCCGAACCTCGGTCAGTTTGCCCTTCCTGTACACACAATTTCAGCTCTCTAGTCTAGAGTCATTGGTTTTGGAGAAGAAGACGAACATAGGTTTTAAGGGCGTGGCCCCTGTGGCCCTTATTTGGGGTCACAGGGACACAAAAGTTACAAATTAGAATCCCCACATGCCAAGGCACCTGCACACAAAATATCAGCTCTCTAGAGTCATTGGTTCTGGAGAAGCAGACGAACATAGGTTTTAAGGGTGTGGCCCTTAATTGGGGTTACAGGGTCACAAAAGTTACAAATTAGAATCCCAATATGCAAAGGTGCCTGTACATAACATTTCAGCTCTCTGGGGTTTCTGCTTCTGGAGAAGAAGATGAAAATAAGTTTTAAGAGCGTGGCCCCTATGGCCCTTAATTGGGGCCACAAGGTCACACATGTTACAAATTAGAATCCCCACATGCCAAGGTACCTGTACACACAAGTTCAGCTCTCTAGTGTGTATGGTTTATGAGGAGAAATCGAAAGTGTCAAAAGTTTACGGACGACGGGCCATGCCATAAACCCATCTGGCCTGATGAACCAAAAATGAAAAGAATCCGGTCAATAGTTTTTGAGTTATTCAATTTTATTCGTACGTACGGACGGAAAGACGCTGCCCAATACTATATCCCCCGCTTCGCGCTAAATGCGCGGCGGGGATAAAGAAACATCGTGTTAAGTAAGACCCTGGATTGCACGGAGAAGAGAGATTGGGGCATCGATGCAGAGGACCAAGCAATCTTCTTAATTCTCTTAAACCGACCAATGTCGATGTATTGTTGGATCGTTTTGCGCCAAATATTACGAAAACAACAGAGGAATGGCTTGTCATCATAAAAGATTTTAAAGAAAGGTGGCAATTTTCCCACTGTTTTGGGGCAATGAATGACAAGCATCCCACAATAAGAGCTCCTAAGAGATCAGGATCTACGTTTTTCAATTACAAAAAGCTCTTCGGCATATTTCTTCTCGCTCTGGTAGATGCAAATTATAAGTTCACTTATGAAGATGTAGATTCAAATGGTAGAGTGAGCGATGCAGGTATTTTTGCCAATTCTGTTCTGTACCATGCCCTCGAAAAGAACTCATTAAATGTTTCAGGACGTCACCCTTAGAGGGAAGATTAGACTCGAAACACAATGTCATGTGATGTCAGTGATGACAAAAAGATAATTAACTACAGATTATCAAGGGCCAGAAGAAGATACGAAGTAAGAAGTCAATGTTGAGAATGAGACTTTAAAGACCATTGTCTTAGCATGTGGAGCACTTCAGATCTTCCTTCACACAAAATGTGGGGGACATTTGTTCAGCAAGGTGGCGATAGGAGCACTCATCAATCTCATGACTAAAGGGCAAGCTAAGTTGAATTGCAGTCATTCTCGATAATCCAGAGTTTACGTTCCTATATTATCTCCACTAAGCTCTGGAACCAAACAGAGCTAAATGCGATTCATAAATTACCTCCCCTTAATTGCATTACTGTCTTTTAGTAGCCAATCAGATAGACCTATAGTCAGAGTCGGAAATAGAAAAGACATCATACAGGCAGATAAACGTTGAGTGAGCAATTGTTTTCAGCTGTATAAAAATAGAGCCATTGGCTCTGTAGCTCACCAGGCTTCATCGTCAACTACAATATATGCTGTTGAGTGTGACAAATGTGATTCCCCCTTTGTAGAGGCCAAAGGGTCACCAATCATAAAATTAAGTATAATAGGCGACAAGTTTCAGTTTTCAAGGCTGGCCTTATACTTCATTGGAGCAACAGGGTCACCAAAGCTACAATTCATAATCCTCAATAATCAAGGAGTCTGTACACAAAGTTTCAGCTTTCTAGGTCTTATGGTTCTGGAGAAGAAGATGAAAATAGGTTTTTAGGGCGTGGCCCCTGTGGCCCTTAAAAGGGGTCACAGGGCCACCAAAGCTACAATTTATAATCCTCACTAGTCAAGGAGTCCTGTAACACAAAGTTTCAGCTTTCTAGGTCTTATGGTTCTGGAGAAGAAGATGAAAATAGGTTTTTAGGGCGTGGCCCCTGTGGCCCTTATTAGGGGTCACAGGGCCACCAAAGCTACAATTTATAATCCTCACTAGTCAAGGAGTCTGTACACAAAGTTTCAGCTTTCTAGGCCTCATGGTTCTGGAGAAGAAGATGGAAATAGGTTTTTAGGGCGTGGCCCCTGTGGCCCTTATTAGGGGTCACAGGGCCACCAAAGCTACAATTTATAATCCTCACTTGCCAAGGAGACTGTACACAAAGTTTCAGCTTTCTAGGCCTTATGGTTCTGGAGAAGAAGTCGAAATTCCACAAAGTTTACGGACGGACGGACGCCGGACACCATGCCATGCCATAAGCCCATCGGGCCTTACAGGCCAGATGAGCTAAAAATGTGGATGTTGCCATCCAAAACAGAAGATCGGAGAGAAGGAAGTTTGACAGGATGAGAGAACAGACGAAAAAGGGACAGTGATAACAGACTAAACATTTACGTACAATTATCAGTGTCAATTTGAAAATATAAAATTTTCAAAGAACGCGCTACTGACCCTTTAATTGCAAGACCATGAAAAAAATAAAAAACTTGAAAGAACTCAATTTGAAAAAAAATAACTTGCCAAGCACCTGAACATTCGACACAGAGTAATGTTATATTGTCAATCTGTACGACAGAGCTTCACCAAATAAGAGTAATATATCTTTATAATAGATATTCAAAATCTTTCTTGTAGAGTGACACCTCTTTCTATCACACCAGAATTCAACGATGGCAACACTGCACTCCCCATTTCATTGCAGCTAAGGTTGGTTGCTCGAGTAATTCCAAGCAAGAACTGACATCAATTCATACCCAGCGATGTGCGTTACATACCCTTGGAAACTTCGAATATGTCTAGATTTTCATTCAGAGAGTTGTAATTTTCAACTTGGCAATTCATCCAAAAATTGAAAAAGCAAATAACATTTGAGTCAATAATAACCTGAGCATTCCATAAAGAGGTGTCTTATGAATCTCGAATTTTAAGACCTCATTGAATGGTAGATCCTTATAAATCGTCATCCTTATTTTTCAGCTTACCAACCACGATTTCAACTCAAGAATACTCAAGAATTGACATTTGGCCAAACTTCCATGGATGTTGAGTCCCAGTTGGTTAATACAATACCATCCTCGATAATCCTGCGCTTAAGTTCCGTTAAATCTACACTACAAACTTGGAAACTTTACGAGGTTTTACCTCAAACCAAATTTTATCCCTTTGCAATGACTCAGCAAAACGCTTACTTGACTAGTCGAGGTGTTGAAAGCAAGTAGTGTCTGGGATTCGTTTCTGATTGGAAAAACTTGGATGCAAAGGGTGGTCTTTGGTTTGAGGTAAAACCTCGTAAAGTCACTGTGTACAAGCTCTTACGGTCAGCCCAAAATGGCGGCAGTCGACTACGGTAGGATTTTTCTTTTCCCTATTTCAGCTCTCCGACTGCTTGCAGGAATTAACAGCTATCGGATACTTGTAGATAATTGTGTGCTCTTCGTATCTATATCACGTATAATGCACGAGGTAACTCTAATAATTACGAAAGACCATTGGTACCACATTTAAAATTTAGTTTTTTGTCTTTTAAAACTCGTTATTACGAGAAAAATCTCGTAATTACGAGAAATTAACTCGTAATTACGAGATTATAAGACCATATCTGTAATTTATATATTGTATTTAAAAACTTGTAATTACGAGAAAAATACTCGTTATTATGAGAAAAACTCGTATATTCTCGTAAATACGAGTTTTGTAAGACTACATTTGTAACTTGTATTCTATCTTTTATAAACTCGTAATTACGAGATTATTAGACATCATTTGAAACTTGTATTTTGTCTTTTAAAACTCGTAATTACGAGTTTATATAAGATAGAATACAAGTTACAAATGTAGTCTTTCAAAACGAGAATATTCTCGTAATAACGAGTATTTTTCTCGTAACAAGTGAAGAAGCGAGCAAAGCTCACATACCCCCGCTCCCCACTTTGTTCAAAGAATTTCAAATAGTAAAACTGATTAATATTGGTTAAAGTATGATAGCTGAGTATACAGTAAGTCATTGTGTAAGTCTTCTTTCAACTGAAACCCAAATACCGAATTCATTAATAGGTTTTACAATTAAAAGGGTACATCTAGAGATAATGGTTGATCATTGTTTCAAATTTGAGGTAGTTATCATGAATATTCTACGAGATGCACTGAGGACAAAATTATTTTTGTTGAGTCACTTTGTAAGTTATGTTTTCCAAAGAAACCACAGAGAAGAAAATCCATATACACGAGGTGTATATCGTTTAACTCTCACAAGGCATATCCAGCAATCATGATTGACATATGTAGCAAATTTGGTGAAACTGAGATGTATATTTCATGAAATATGTTCAGGACAAAGTAATTTATCATAGAATCACTGTTTTAGTCATGTTTCAAAAAATTAAAAAAATGTGATGGTCTAATCCTCAAATGGCACATCTAGGGATCATGGTTGATAAGTGTATGAAGTTTGGTGAAGCTAGCATGAATAGTTTGGGAGATGAATGCTCCGGACAAAAGACTTGGTCGAAGAGTCACTGTTTTAGTCATGTTTCCATGGAAACCAGAAAAAATAAAAATAATTTGTTGGTCTAACCCTAAAAAGGCACAACTAGGGATCATGATTGATAAGTGTATGAAGTTTGGTGAAGCTAGCATGAATAGTTTGGGAGATATGCTCCGGACAAAGAACTTGGTCATAGAGTCACTGTTTTAGTCATGTTTCCATGGAAACCGCCAAAAATTAAAAGAATGTGATGGTTTAACCCTCAAAAGGCTCAACTAGGGATCATGGTTAACATGTGTATGAAGTTTGATGAAGCTAGCATGAATAGTTTTGGAGATATGCTCCGCACAAAACGACATCCTCAAAGAGTCACTTTTTAGTCACGTTTCCATGGAAACCGCAACAATGAAAATTCAGAAATAGTTCTAACCCTCAAAAGGCACAACTAGGGATCATGGTTGACATCTGTATGAAGTTTGATGAAGCTAGCATGCATAGTTTTGGAGATATGCTCCGCACAAATTGACATCCTCAAAGAGTCACTTTTTAGTCACGTTTCCATGGAAACCACAACAATGAAAATTCAGAAATAGTTCTAACCCTCAAAAGGCACAACTAGGGATCATGGTTGACATGTGTATGAAGTTTGATGAAGCTAGCATGCATAGTTTTGGAGATATGCTCCGCACAAATTGACATCCTCAAAGAGTCACTTTTTAGTCACGTTTCCATGGAAACCGCCAAAATGAAAATTCAGTAATAGTTCTAACCCTCAAAAGGCACAACTAGGGATCATGGTTGACATCTGTATGAAGTTTGATGAAGCTAGCATGCATAGTTTTGGAGATATGCTCCGCACAAAACGACATCCTCAAAGAGTCACTTTTTAGTCACGTTTCCATGGAAACCGCAAAAATGAAAATTCATAAATAGTTCTAACCCTCAAAAGGCACAACTAGGGATCATGGTTGACATGTGTATGAAGTTTGATGAGGCTAGCATGCATAGTTTTGGAGATCTGCTCCGCACAAAGTTTTGGGACAGACGGACAGACGTACGGAAAGAATGAACGCTATATACCCCCGCTTACGCTGTAAGGCGGGGGTATAATTACAAGTTTTTAAATACAATATACAAATTACAGATATGGTCTTATAATCTCGTAAATACGAGAAAAAACTCGTAATAACGAGTTTTTAAAGACAAAAAACAAATATCAAATGTGGTACCAATGGTCTTTCGTAAATAATTGATATGAGGCTCGAGAAAATTTTACCGATGATGACCGTAAGATAATTTCATTGTTCGACCAAGATGACTGACCGTAAACTTTTTTCATGATGACCGTAAACTAAAACAACCGCATTTCTGTAATGTTCGTTTTATGGTGTTTTAAAATGTTAAACTGAATATTTTGATTGTTACAGTTGATTAAATGGGATTGGAAAAGGTTAGTAACTAATTTCAACTTCATAAAGCTAATTAAAAATAATTTTAATAATTTACTCAAGTAATGAAATTGATATTCAATTCCTTTATTGCTTTATTCCAGGCAACTTCGAGTACTGGAGGTAACTGTTATCAATCACTTGATAGTTGTTTGGCTCAACCAGTTTGCATGCTTTTTACTTTCTTTTCTTTCACATAAATTAACAGTATTTTATAGTTTGAACTGATATTTTGAGCATTGTGTTACTGAAATATAGTGTTATTATTTCACAATTTTAAATTGAGATAATTCGAATTCTCATTGATTTAGATAGATCATATTGAAATTAACAATTGTCATACGTTCAATGTTGCATATTCACAATGTCTAAGACTTTGTTTGATTATGAATATTGCAATTACATTCTCATTCAAAATATGTTAAAGTTGCTGTCTCATACTTGCATGCGGTTCAGGATGAAATTTAGCTATTGAGAAAAGAAATACATCACTTTGAAGAAAACTCTTTAGTCGAAATTTTGATATCACATTTACATTTTTTAATCAACCATAACATACTTATTTCGACGCCAAGAGCACAGTGCCCTTGTAAAAAGATAGCATTTAACGAACCCGCTTTCGGTGACGTAATCGTTATGCATGTAGGATTTACACCGTGTCAACTACGATGGGTAGAGGAGACCAGGGCAAAGCGCGCCCCCTTACATATATACGTGTTTTCTGGCCATATTAACATGTTTAGAATAAACCTTGCAGCATGGCTCTAATTCTCATCAGATAAACTATTGTATGACAAATGCTTTTAACCTAGCATGCCTGCATAAAGAGATATTAACGAAAATGTATTTCGACAAAGGCGGTGCACTTTGTCCCGTAGCTTGGGGCAAAGTGGCCATACGAAGAGACACACAATTGTGATATGTCAAACACCTATATATAATAAGTCATTACCATACAAAAAAGTTTTTTAAAAGTACCATGCAGCTCACAGGCATCCTTATGAAAACTGAACAAATAATAAAGATCTAAGCTCAGTATTCAAAAAAGGACAAAATATGATTTTATATGTCATGTACCTATATTTTCGAAGTTCTTATCCAAAAACTTACATGATTACTATATACGAACTATGGGAATCTTGACAATTCAACTAATTTATTATCAGAAACCAGCAAATATATGAAAGAAAAAAAAGAAATTGTTTGTTATGAAAGACAAATTTATCATTTTACAAACATCTATTTTTTCTCGAACTTGTCCATACGGCCTATCTTCTTAATTGTTTAGGGATAAAACAAAATATATGATGAATATCAAACAAATCATTAAAAACTCAAAGAAAATATGTGTGTTTTTGTATGAAACAAAAACCCTATAATATATTTTTATACTTCATTTTAATACCAATTTAAAAAATTATACGGAAATAATAGAATTAAAATAACAATTCTATTTTAATATATTTGCTTTTAAAATTAATTGATAACTCTGAAACTATAATGTGTTGACCAAAAATGAATACTTTAGAACACTTGGGGCAAAGTGCTCCCCCCCGGCTCACTTTGCCCCTTTGCGGGTAGCATTCCATTTTTGAATCATGGAAAATAATTAAAGCAACGAATTGCAAATTTCCTTATCTGATGAAAAGAGTATATATTTTTGTGTAATATGTGCCCTAGAGTTTAATGTTGCGTTTTATGTTTATGTGAACTATTGGAATTCGGACATATTCTTTCGTTAAAGAAACATGCAGTTTTTTCAACTTTTTTGGCAATGGTAAGTTTTCAACTCCCGCTAACGATGCAAACGTCAATCACAACGTTTCTTAACGTTTGCTTGCATTGGTTGATAATGACAAACTACGTCATCTGTCGATTGTTGAAGAGAAATAAAGCTTGGTCACTTTGCCTCGACGGCGCGCTTTGCCCTGGTCTCCCCTATCAACTTTGACAGCAACGAACACCTATTTTGGAGAAAAAGAAAATATAATCTAGTTGAGCGCGACAAACACGGGTTTCAAGCGTATTTCAGAAACAGGAAGTTGTGAAATGGCCACACTTGATTCGCCCTTATGTCAACTGCCGTTTCGGTATTTTTTGGTAAATTATCTCCTATTTAATGAATTTTGGTCCGATTTTCTCAAGGTTGGTAGCTAAATTTTGTTTGGCCAAAACTTCAATGTTTTTGGAAAGGACCTTTTAAAATAACAGACAAACTCAGTGAAGTCAATTACCGAGTAAACTGCAGTTAAAGAGGGAAACCTCAAGTAATACAAGTTGACAGAATGAAACCGGCTACTTCTCGAGGCGAAACGTACGAGTCAACCATCATAAGTCCCACACAGAACTTACCTGCAGAAGACAGCTGCGAAGAATCTACAGTAGAAATGTTACCTGTACTGGAGGACAACTTACCTGTTGAAGAGGTTTGTGGCTACGGTTCAAGACGCAGCCGTAGGCGTCCTGCAGGTTACCTACGAGACTATGTATTGTAAAATTAATTTATAGTACCAACTGAGCTGATATAGAAGAAGGGGAATTTTGGAGTTAAAATTGATAAATATTTACAAACATGCATATCTATTGTTGCAGATGTATCCACTTGGGAAAACCCTAAAGAGCACTCAAGTATTCGCTACTGTCAGCGGGTTGGTCAACCATGTCACAGTCGCTCATTGGAAGGACGCCATCAAGGAGCTCTCATGCGATTTGTGCCCTTTTAAAGCCGACCGGGTGGCGTCCCTAAATGAACATCGAAGGGAAGAGCATGCAGTCCTCAGCCTGCGTAACCAAGGTCAAATATAAAGGTTAAGTCAAAGGAGTTTATCTCCTCCTCATCATCATCTTCAGAGGACGACATGGGCTCTGTGTCGTCCTCCTCCTCCTTCAAACTTGAAGAGGAGGGTTGAATTGGAGGAGAAGAAGGAGGAAGAGAAGGGGAAGAAAAGAAAAAGAGAGAAGAATAAGGGAGGAAGAAGATAAGAGGAGGGGGGGACCCTAATAACATATTTAATTGGCCAAAGGGGAGTCAAGCGTCACCGCTAGGAGAGGCGAGAGAAGATCCCCTGTGGCCGGGGCTACCGACACGAAGTGGAGTGGTGGACCCCTGCCAAAGAGGAGCGAGGTCCATTCCGTTCCTCTAAGGTAGTCTCATGACCAGTCCCATGGTTCATTTCATTGAAATATTAGCATACACAGTGTTAAGGGGCATACATACTCTCAATATGATTGACAATACTATTGATTTAATTATATTGAAAATTTCATTCTGCCCTACAAACCTGTCAATATTATTGATCAATATTACTCTCATATGCTCTGTTTTTCTCAATGAGTAAAGATGGATCCATTGATTGCCATAATTGCTTTCCCCTTTTTTTGTTGAGGAACCTGTGTAGAAAAACAGAAAATTTACCAAAACAGGATTTGCACGAAAGATTTTTTAGAAGATTTGACTTTTCTTAATTCTTTTATGAAATTGGTTCTTAATGCATTAAATTTGTATGTCATCTTTGTTGCACTTGGATAACTGCGAGGAGGTTGTCATAGGCTTGTTTCTTTTTATTGCGGTTGCTGTACCTTGAGGAATTTTCTTTGGACTTTGGATTTTTTTCAATTATATTGTGCTTCACTACAAACTGGTCAATGCTATTGTGCACTCATCAATTATATTGAGATACCTTCGATAAAAACAACAACTTAGTTTTGAGTTTCTCAATATATTGCGCAATATCAATATTGATAGTGTGTAGGCGCCTTTTAAGTAATCAAAAAACTTTGGTTTGCTGTCGAGTCTGTTTAAGAACATAACAGGGACGGTTCAGTACAATCTCTCACCACAGAGGCAGATTAAGTCATTAATGTGGACATTGCGCCGAAATCCGTAGGTTCCGGCAGTTTCCCCTAGCGGAAAAATTGCATCACAATCCATTTGAATTTCTCAATCAAATGACAAAGCTTCTCGCATGGAAAGGGTGGTTCATATCAAAATGCAGCATGATAACAGAGTCGCTGATGGCACAAATTATTTGATTGCCTCCCATCAGGCAAGAACTTCATTTACTTCATTTTAAAGAACCATGTGAATATAATCATGTACTAATACTTATTTTATGTAATAAACATATTTACACGGTCCTTGAAAATTCCGTTTCGTCTTACTAAAACATGCTTTCTATGCCTTTCTTTCCCACTGATCTATTTAGTCTCTTTTGGAAGGCAACATCCAGGTGTTTAATTACTGAAATATTGTTCAAGACACACTAACTCACTATATGAAGTTCTTGCCTCCCCCCATCAGTCTTCTCAAATTCCCACAGACGCGGTTTAAACATTCTCTCCCCACAGAGGCAGATCAAGTCATGTTGATTTAGCCTCTGTTCTATATATCTATTACGCCGAGTTTGTGGGATAGAATCGGAGATGCCTGATTTGAAGGCAATCAAAATTAGTTGTGCTATCAGCGACGCTGCTACTGAAACAAGGCAAAGACATTGTGATATGAACCACCCTTTCCATGCGAGAAGTCTTGTCATTTGATAGAGAAATTCAAACGTATTGAGATGAAAGTTTTTTTTCCGCCAGGGGAAACTGCCGGAACCCACGGATTTCGGCGCCGGAACAGAGGCTAAATCAAAATGACTTGATCTGCTTCTGTGGGGGAGAGAATGCGGTTTAAGAGGCTGAACTAACATTTCATGACTTAATCTGCCTCTTTGGGGAGAGATTATTCCTTTATCAGCCTTATAGATGAACAACCCATTTTCATAATTGTTAATAAGTTCTATTGAACTTCTCTTCTGGCCTAGTTGAAGGTGGTCGGAATGATGCGTCATCAAGTATGGTTTATATGGGTAACCAAAATCCCCCAAAAGAAAGCCTCTGTAGGTTCCTTCAAAATAATTTATATTTTTATGCGGGGGTATATTGTTTTTCACCTGTCCGTCTGTCCACAAAAACTTTAACCTTGGTCATAACTTTTGATTGGTCAGAGCTAGGTCTTTGATACTTGACATATGGATCCCTTGTGATGAGACCTTTCAGATGACACCATGACATTTGACCTTGACCTTGACACAGCGAGCAGGATGCATCCGGTGGCATTCGTGTTTCACAAACACATCTTGTTTTCAAATATTTATTTATTTACAAAAGCACATTTTCATAAATATTTTTTCAAGTTCATGCAAATAAAAAAGTTAAACACATCAAATGAATATGTAAGTAATATCATCGTAACTCCTTGCTTCGACCGTCGGCCATGTTTGACCTGTGACCCGAGAACGGGTACGGCTGCCCGCACTGAACCACTCTCGCTATCCAAACAAAATCCCGAGTAAGGTTTGATAGATGAAAATGAAAGCACTCGTCCGTAGCGAACTGCAGACGACGTATTCGAAATTCCGTCATAGGAGTCGGCTTTCAGGGAATAAAGAGACCCTGTCACTAGAAAACACAGGGTAACTAGTTCCTGTGTTAAAACAGGTATAGAGAGGAACGCTGTAAGTTAAGCGAGGAGACAAAACTATGAACAGTTTGGTCTCCCTGCGGAACCTTAATCGAGAAAATAGTTCCTCGTGCGACATATGGTGGACTCGAGAGAAATACTCCTGTCTGCCATTCTTCAGGGAACAGCGTTATTGTTTATTGTTTCTCCTTCTACGCGCCACCACTGGACTCATTACCTTATCGTGGTGTGGTTGTTTGTGTGCTTCGGCAACCCCAAGAGCTATGCCAGCTGGAGCTTACATGCTCCTGGTAGGGTCACCCAAGCTGGACAGGTCGACGGGTAGAAGCCAGACCAAATTTGAGTCCTTCTAAAACCTGCTTTCTATCTCTTACTATGCCTTTCTTTCCGTCTTTTCCCTCATCCTTTCGATCCCTTTCTCCCTTATCTATCTACTCTCTTTTGGATGGCAACATCCACGTGTTTAATAACTGAAATATTGTTCAAAACACGTTAAACACCACCTCACTCACTCTCCTTCTACGCCTTCTTCTGCTTCTCAACGCCATTTTGTAAACCCATTAAAAGAACTTAAGTTCCCAAGCGAGCTAACTATATTAGACAAGATTATCCACTTATATGAGCTATTAATTAAACCAATTAACCTGTGGGTCTAAATGCCTTAAAGTGCCGTCTCCTTAGACCACGTCTTCGAAGGGAATGTTCGCACTTTTTATTAAGCACAATTTTCCACATACTCCCGTGAATGTCTGCCAGTGTCTGTACGCGCACAGCCGTGCGTGAATTCAGTTCAGTTCCTGGATATTCGCAGCTGTGGCCTGAAACCAATAGCAAACAGCAGAAAGGTTGTCCCGATATTGGAACTAAATACACCTGTTATAAATATTATTAACTATTTCAAATACAATGACAAAGTAAATAAAACTGTCATAACATATTTACAGTTTTCCCGGAAGGGAAGATAGCTTACCCACAGACCCCTAATATAACAATACTATTCAAGCTAAAACTAACGCTGTAACCCACGAACTCCTATTGCACATGCGAATAGAAACTCGTGAAACAACAATGGAATTTCAGCCATTTTTGCACATGTGAAAAATAATTGAAACCCATCTTACCCTATAGACCTCTCCACGGCGAATTTCATGGGCGCAGCCATTAAGCGGCTGCAAAGTTAACTGGTCAGTGTTATTTGCAACGCTGCGGGATTTGCGCATTGACGTTGCATACACGTAAAGACGGTACCCAGTCACCACTTAAGCGGCATACGCTAACGTCACCTTCCTTACCATCTAATAGTTCATTTTAAGTATCTCCTTATGTCACATCGGCATCAAACACTTCAGTTAAGATTTTTCAAAGCTTGGCAATGTTTGTAAATGACCAGGTAAATACGATTTAATGTTAAAGTCGGCGATATTAAAATGCAGAAATTTAGGGTCTATGAATGACGTTAGATATCTAATTTATTGACTCAGTCGACTATTTCTTTATTTCAACTGCTATTTAATATTTTATCAATATTTACTGTAGGCCTATAGCTTTGTAAAGGATTGATTGGCCAATTTACTAGGCGTTGAAAGCCATTCAGCAAATTAGGATTTCGATGCTCATGAATTTACCTTAATGTAATAAATTTTCCACGATATTTTTTCCAGTAAAATGTGTAAAGCTTTAATATTTTAAGGAAGTAAGTGTTTAATTTTAAATAAAAGTCATGTAAAATTCCAACATTCGAATCATTCCTATCTACCGATAAACTTTCTAATTAGCAACCAACAAGGGCAACCTACAAAAACAATTTAAAACCTATAAGGCAACGGCGCAAGCAATCTAAATAATTTTAGATCAACAGGTTTTTATTATAAGTTATAATATTAGACAATATGGAACCGTCGATGTAACTTTATTTAGATTTCATCACAAGAAAATTCTATGATGAGCAACTTCTTTGACAATGGCGACGTTGCGGCAAAGGTTCTTTTCCGTTTTTAAAGCATGAACACATTTACATTTTCGAAACATTGCTATTATGAAATAAAAGAAGTTGTTCATACGTAGAATTTCCTAGTTTTCCTTATACTACCAACTAAAGTGACCCTCAAATAGTTAATTTCATAGTGATCATTAAATATAATAATGTCAACTAGTTTATTGATTTTTGGAGTACGGATAAATTTCTAAAAATCCCCTAAGAAATAGCTTCCTTAAAAAGTCTGATTTACACTATTTCAGTAAGGACTAAACCTCTGTTGCAAATACCAGAAGTTAAAATAAAATCATCCTTCATCTGTAATTAGCAAATTATAGGCATATTTTAAAACACGAACTCGTCTGCAGTGATCCCAGGATCACCAGCATTCTGTCGTCATAGCATTGTTGCGCCATGAATTGGGTGACATCATTACACTGTCAACTGTGTTTTTAATTATAAGTATTAACTAATAATGCTTTTTGTTTTTTTATTATTCGATTTTGTTATTGATTTATTCATTGAAGATTTGACTTATGAATTACACACGAGAGCAAGTTTTGTGTTTTCTTTTAACTCGGAACATATTAACATGGTATTGGCACTATTTATCACTGGATGTAATGATTTGATTTATACAGTACCATGTCGGGGTTATATGTATTGCCGGTGGTTGAATTTGGACCCGATATCGTGGTATCATCGAAGATAGAAAAAAAAATTCCATTACATTTTTAGCTCATCTGGCCTGTAAGGCCCGATGGGCTTATGGCATGGCATGGTGTCCGGCGTCCGTCCGTCCATCCGTCCATCCGTCCGTAAACTTTGTGGAATTTCGACTTCTTCTCCAGAACCATAAGGCCTAGAAATCTAAAACTGTGTGTACAGACTCCTTGACTAGTGAGGATTAAAAATTGTAGCTTTGGTGGCCCTGTTACCCCTAATAAGGGCCACAGGGACCACGCCCTTAAAACCTATTTTCATCTTCTTCTCCAGATTTATGAGGCCTAGAAACCTAAAACTTTGTGTACAGACTCCTTGACTAGTGAGGATTATAAATTGTAGCTTTGGTGGCCCTGTGACCCCTAATAAGAGCCACAGGGGCCATGCCCTAAAAACCTATTTTCATCTTCTTCAGACCAAATTTGAGTCCTTCTAAAACCTGCTTTCTATCTCTTACTATGCCTTTCTTTCCGTCTTTTCCCTCATCCTTTCGATCCCTTTCTCCCTTATCTATCTACTCTCTTTTGGATGGCAACATCCACGTGTTTAATAACTGAAATATTGTTCAAAACACGTTAAACACCACCTCACTCACTCTCCTTCTACGCCTTCTTCTGCTTCTCAACGCCATTTTGTAAACCCATTAAAAGAACTTAAGTTCCCAAGCGAGCTAACTATATTAGACAAGATTATCCACTTATATGAGCTATTAATTAAACCAATTAACCTGTGGGTCTAAATGCCTTAAAGTGCCGTCTCCTTAGACCACGTCTTCGAAGGGAATGTTCGCACTTTTTATTAAGCACAATTTTCCACATACTCCCGTGAATGTCTGCCAGTGTCTGTACGCGCACAGCCGTGCGTGAATTCAGTTCAGTTCCTGGATATTCGCAGCTGTGGCCTGAAACCAATAGCAAACAGCAGAAAGGTTGTCCCGATATTGGAACTAAATACACCTGTTATAAATATTATTAACTATTTCAAATACAATGACAAAGTAAATAAAACTGTCATAACATATTTACAGTTTTCCCGGAAGGGAAGATAGCTTACCCACAGACCCCTAATATAACAATACTATTCAAGCTAAAACTAACGCTGTAACCCACGAACTCCTATTGCACATGCGAATAGAAACTCGTGAAACAACAATGGAATTTCAGCCATTTTTGCACATGTGAAAAATAATTGAAACCCATCTTACCCTATAGACCTCTCCACGGCGAATTTCATGGGCGCAGCCATTAAGCGGCTGCAAAGTTAACTGGTCAGTGTTATTTGCAACGCTGCGGGATTTGCGCATTGACGTTGCATACACGTAAAGACGGTACCCAGTCACCACTTAAGCGGCATACGCTAACGTCACCTTCCTTACCATCTAATAGTTCATTTTAAGTATCTCCTTATGTCACATCGGCATCAAACACTTCAGTTAAGATTTTTCAAAGCTTGGCAATGTTTGTAAATGACCAGGTAAATACGATTTAATGTTAAAGTCGGCGATATTAAAATGCAGAAATTTAGGGTCTATGAATGACGTTAGATATCTAATTTATTGACTCAGTCGACTATTTCTTTATTTCAACTGCTATTTAATATTTTATCAATATTTACTGTAGGCCTATAGCTTTGTAAAGGATTGATTGGCCAATTTACTAGGCGTTGAAAGCCATTCAGCAAATTAGGATTTCGATGCTCATGAATTTACCTTAATGTAATAAATTTTCCACGATATTTTTTCCAGTAAAATGTGTAAAGCTTTAATATTTTAAGGAAGTAAGTGTTTAATTTTAAATAAAAGTCATGTAAAATTCCAACATTCGAATCATTCCTATCTACCGATAAACTTTCTAATTAGCAACCAACAAGGGCAACCTACAAAAACAATTTAAAACCTATAAGGCAACGGCGCAAGCAATCTAAATAATTTTAGATCAACAGGTTTTTATTATAAGTTATAATATTAGACAATATGGAACCGTCGATGTAACTTTATTTAGATTTCATCACAAGAAAATTCTATGATGAGCAACTTCTTTGACAATGGCGACGTTGCGGCAAAGGTTCTTTTCCGTTTTTAAAGCATGAACACATTTACATTTTCGAAACATTGCTATTATGAAATAAAAGAAGTTGTTCATACGTAGAATTTCCTAGTTTTCCTTATACTACCAACTAAAGTGACCCTCAAATAGTTAATTTCATAGTGATCATTAAATATAATAATGTCAACTAGTTTATTGATTTTTGGAGTACGGATAAATTTCTAAAAATCCCCTAAGAAATAGCTTCCTTAAAAAGTCTGATTTACACTATTTCAGTAAGGACTAAACCTCTGTTGCAAATACCAGAAGTTAAAATAAAATCATCCTTCATCTGTAATTAGCAAATTATAGGCATATTTTAAAACACGAACTCGTCTGCAGTGATCCCAGGATCACCAGCATTCTGTCGTCATAGCATTGTTGCGCCATGAATTGGGTGACATCATTACACTGTCAACTGTGTTTTTAATTATAAGTATTAACTAATAATGCTTTTTGTTTTTTTATTATTCGATTTTGTTATTGATTTATTCATTGAAGATTTGACTTATGAATTACACACGAGAGCAAGTTTTGTGTTTTCTTTTAACTCGGAACATATTAACATGGTATTGGCACTATTTATCACTGGATGTAATGATTTGATTTATACAGTACCATGTCGGGGTTATATGTATTGCCGGTGGTTGAATTTGGACCCGATATCGTGGTATCATCGAAGATAGAAAACAAAATTCCATTACATTTTTAGCTCATCTGGCCTGTAAGGCCCGATGGGCTTATGGCATGGCATGGTGTCCGGCGTCCGTCCGTCCATCCGTCCATCCGTCCGTAAACTTTGTGGAATTTCGACTTCTTCTCCAGAACCATAAGGCCTAGAAATCTAAAACTTTGTGTACAGACTCCTTGACTAGTGAGGATTAAAAATTGTAGCTTTGGTGGCCCTGTTACCCCTAATAAGGGCCACAGGGGCCACGCCCTTAAAACCTATTTTCATCTTCTTCTCCAGATTTATGAGGCCTAGAAACCTAAAACTTTGTGTACAGACTCCTTGACTAGTGAGGATTATAAATTGTAGCTTTGGTGGCCCTGTGACCCCTAATAAGAGCCACAGGGGCCATGCCCTAAAAACCTATTTTCATCTTCTTCAGACCAAATTTGAGTCCTTCTAAAACCTGCTTTCTATCTCTTACTATGCCTTTCTTTCCGTCTTTTCCCTCATCCTTTCGATCCCTTTCTCCCTTATCTATCTACTCTCTTTTGGATGGCAACATCCACGTGTTTAATAACTGAAATATTGTTCAAAACACGTTAAACACCACCTCACTCACTCTCCTTCTACGCCTTCTTCTGCTTCTCAACGCCATTTTGTAAACCCATTAAAAGAACTTAAGTTCCCAAGCGAGCTAACTATATTAGACAAGATTATCCACTTATATGAGCTATTAATTAAACCAATTAACCTGTGGGTCTAAATGCCTTAAAGTGCCGTCTCCTTAGACCACGTCTTCGAAGGGAATGTTCGCACTTTTTATTAAGCACAATTTTCCACATACTCCCGTGAATGTCTGCCAGTGTCTGTACGCGCACAGCCGTGCGTGAATTCAGTTCAGTTCCTGGATATTCGCAGCTGTGGCCTGAAACCAATAGCAAACAGCAGAAAGGTTGTCCCGATATTGGAACTAAATACACCTGTTATAAATATTATTAACTATTTCAAATACAATGACAAAGTAAATAAAACTGTCATAACATATTTACAGTTTTCCCGGAAGGGAAGATAGCTTACCCACAGACCCCTAATATAACAATACTATTCAAGCTAAAACTAACGCTGTAACCCACGAACTCCTATTGCACATGCGAATAGAAACTCGTGAAACAACAATGGAATTTCAGCCATTTTTGCACATGTGAAAAATAATTGAAACCCATCTTACCCTATAGACCTCTCCACGGCGAATTTCATGGGCGCAGCCATTAAGCGGCTGCAAAGTTAACTGGTCAGTGTTATTTGCAACGCTGCGGGATTTGCGCATTGACGTTGCATACACGTAAAGACGGTACCCAGTCACCACTTAAGCGGCATACGCTAACGTCACCTTCCTTACCATCTAATAGTTCATTTTAAGTATCTCCTTATGTCACATCGGCATCAAACACTTCAGTTAAGATTTTTCAAAGCTTGGCAATGTTTGTAAATGACCAGGTAAATACGATTTAATGTTAAAGTCGGCGATATTAAAATGCAGAAATTTAGGGTCTATGAATGACGTTAGATATCTAATTTATTGACTCAGTCGACTATTTCTTTATTTCAACTGCTATTTAATATTTTATCAATATTTACTGTAGGCCTATAGCTTTGTAAAGGATTGATTGGCCAATTTACTAGGCGTTGAAAGCCATTCAGCAAATTAGGATTTCGATGCTCATGAATTTACCTTAATGTAATAAATTTTCCACGATATTTTTTCCAGTAAAATGTGTAAAGCTTTAATATTTTAAGGAAGTAAGTGTTTAATTTTAAATAAAAGTCATGTAAAATTCCAACATTCGAATCATTCCTATCTACCGATAAACTTTCTAATTAGCAACCAACAAGGGCAACCTACAAAAACAATTTAAAACCTATAAGGCAACGGCGCAAGCAATCTAAATAATTTTAGATCAACAGGTTTTTATTATAAGTTATAATATTAGACAATATGGAACCGTCGATGTAACTTTATTTAGATTTCATCACAAGAAAATTCTATGATGAGCAACTTCTTTGACAATGGCGACGTTGCGGCAAAGGTTCTTTTCCGTTTTTAAAGCATGAACACATTTACATTTTCGAAACATTGCTATTATGAAATAAAAGAAGTTGTTCATACGTAGAATTTCCTAGTTTTCCTTATACTACCAACTAAAGTGACCCTCAAATAGTTAATTTCATAGTGATCATTAAATATAATAATGTCAACTAGTTTATTGATTTTTGGAGTACGGATAAATTTCTAAAAATCCCCTAAGAAATAGCTTCCTTAAAAAGTCTGATTTACACTATTTCAGTAAGGACTAAACCTCTGTTGCAAATACCAGAAGTTAAAATAAAATCATCCTTCATCTGTAATTAGCAAATTATAGGCATATTTTAAAACACGAACTCGTCTGCAGTGATCCCAGGATCACCAGCATTCTGTCGTCATAGCATTGTTGCGCCATGAATTGGGTGACATCATTACACTGTCAACTGTGTTTTTAATTATAAGTATTAACTAATAATGCTTTTTGTTTTTTTATTATTCGATTTTGTTATTGATTTATTCATTGAAGATTTGACTTATGAATTACACACGAGAGCAAGTTTTGTGTTTTCTTTTAACTCGGAACATATTAACATGGTATTGGCACTATTTATCACTGGATGTAATGATTTGATTTATACAGTACCATGTCGGGGTTATATGTATTGCCGGTGGTTGAATTTGGACCCGATATCGTGGTATCATCGAAGATAGAAAAAAAAATTCCATTACATTTTTAGCTCATCTGGCCTGTAAGGCCCGATGGGCTTATGGCATGGCATGGTGTCCGGCGTCCGTCCGTCCATCCGTCCATCCGTCCGTAAACTTTGTGGAATTTCGACTTCTTCTCCAGAACCATAAGGCCTAGAAATCTAAAACTTTGTGTACAGACTCCTTGACTAGTGAGGATTAAAAATTGTAGCTTTGGTGGCCCTGTTACCCCTAATAAGGGCCACAGGGGCCACGCCCTTAAAACCTATTTTCATCTTCTTCTCCAGATTTATGAGGCCTAGAAACCTAAAACTTTGTGTACAGACTCCTTGACTAGTGAGGATTATAAATTGTAGCTTTGGTGGCCCTGTGACCCCTAATAAGAGCCACAGGGGCCATGCCCTAAAAACCTATTTTCATCTTCTTCTCCAGAACCATGAGGCCTGGAAAGCTGAAACTTTGTGTACAGACTCCTTGACTAGTGAGGATTATAAATTGTAGCTTTGGTGGCCCTGTGACCCCTAATAAGGACTACAGGGGCCACGCCCTAAAAACCTATTTTCATCTTCTTCTCCAGAACCATGAGGCCTAGAAATCTAAAACTTTGTGTACAGACTCCTTGACTAGTGAGGATTATAAATTGTAGCTTTGGTGGCCCTGTGACCCCTAATAAGAGCCACAGGGGCCATGCCCTAAAAACCTATTTTCATCTTCTTCAGACCAAATTTGAGTCCTTCTAAAACCTGCTTTCTATCTCTTACTATGCCTTTCTTTCCGTCTTTTCCCTCATCCTTTCGATCCCTTTCTCCCTTATCTATCTACTCTCTTTTGGATGGCAACATCCACGTGTTTAATAACTGAAATATTGTTCAAAACACGTTAAACACCACCTCACTCACTCTCCTTCTACGCCTTCTTCTGCTTCTCAACGCCATTTTGTAAACCCATTAAAAGAACTTAAGTTCCCAAGCGAGCTAACTATATTAGACAAGATTATCCACTTATATGAGCTATTAATTAAACCAATTAACCTGTGGGTCTAAATGCCTTAAAGTGCCGTCTCCTTAGACCACGTCTTCGAAGGGAATGTTCGCACTTTTTATTAAGCACAATTTTCCACATACTCCCGTGAATGTCTGCCAGTGTCTGTACGCGCACAGCCGTGCGTGAATTCAGTTCAGTTCCTGGATATTCGCAGCTGTGGCCTGAAACCAATAGCAAACAGCAGAAAGGTTGTCCCGATATTGGAACTAAATACACCTGTTATAAATATTATTAACTATTTCAAATACAATGACAAAGTAAATAAAACTGTCATAACATATTTACAGTTTTCCCGGAAGGGAAGATAGCTTACCCACAGACCCCTAATATAACAATACTATTCAAGCTAAAACTAACGCTGTAACCCACGAACTCCTATTGCACATGCGAATAGAAACTCGTGAAACAACAATGGAATTTCAGCCATTTTTGCACATGTGAAAAATAATTGAAACCCATCTTACCCTATAGACCTCTCCACGGCGAATTTCATGGGCGCAGCCATTAAGCGGCTGCAAAGTTAACTGGTCAGTGTTATTTGCAACGCTGCGGGATTTGCGCATTGACGTTGCATACACGTAAAGACGGTACCCAGTCACCACTTAAGCGGCATACGCTAACGTCACCTTCCTTACCATCTAATAGTTCATTTTAAGTATCTCCTTATGTCACATCGGCATCAAACACTTCAGTTAAGATTTTTCAAAGCTTGGCAATGTTTGTAAATGACCAGGTAAATACGATTTAATGTTAAAGTCGGCGATATTAAAATGCAGAAATTTAGGGTCTATGAATGACGTTAGATATCTAATTTATTGACTCAGTCGACTATTTCTTTATTTCAACTGCTATTTAATATTTTATCAATATTTACTGTAGGCCTATAGCTTTGTAAAGGATTGATTGGCCAATTTACTAGGCGTTGAAAGCCATTCAGCAAATTAGGATTTCGATGCTCATGAATTTACCTTAATGTAATAAATTTTCCACGATATTTTTTCCAGTAAAATGTGTAAAGCTTTAATATTTTAAGGAAGTAAGTGTTTAATTTTAAATAAAAGTCATGTAAAATTCCAACATTCGAATCATTCCTATCTACCGATAAACTTTCTAATTAGCAACCAACAAGGGCAACCTACAAAAACAATTTAAAACCTATAAGGCAACGGCGCAAGCAATCTAAATAATTTTAGATCAACAGGTTTTTATTATAAGTTATAATATTAGACAATATGGAACCGTCGATGTAACTTTATTTAGATTTCATCACAAGAAAATTCTATGATGAGCAACTTCTTTGACAATGGCGACGTTGCGGCAAAGGTTCTTTTCCGTTTTTAAAGCATGAACACATTTACATTTTCGAAACATTGCTATTATGAAATAAAAGAAGTTGTTCATACGTAGAATTTCCTAGTTTTCCTTATACTACCAACTAAAGTGACCCTCAAATAGTTAATTTCATAGTGATCATTAAATATAATAATGTCAACTAGTTTATTGATTTTTGGAGTACGGATAAATTTCTAAAAATCCCCTAAGAAATAGCTTCCTTAAAAAGTCTGATTTACACTATTTCAGTAAGGACTAAACCTCTGTTGCAAATACCAGAAGTTAAAATAAAATCATCCTTCATCTGTAATTAGCAAATTATAGGCATATTTTAAAACACGAACTCGTCTGCAGTGATCCCAGGATCACCAGCATTCTGTCGTCATAGCATTGTTGCGCCATGAATTGGGTGACATCATTACACTGTCAACTGTGTTTTTAATTATAAGTATTAACTAATAATGCTTTTTGTTTTTTTATTATTCGATTTTGTTATTGATTTATTCATTGAAGATTTGACTTATGAATTACACACGAGAGCAAGTTTTGTGTTTTCTTTTAACTCGGAACATATTAACATGGTATTGGCACTATTTATCACTGGATGTAATGATTTGATTTATACAGTACCATGTCGGGGTTATATGTATTGCCGGTGGTTGAATTTGGACCCGATATCGTGGTATCATCGAAGATAGAAAAAAAAATTCCATTACATTTTTAGCTCATCTGGCCTGTAAGGCCCGATGGGCTTATGGCATGGCATGGTGTCCGGCGTCCGTCCGTCCATCCGTCCATCCGTCCGTAAACTTTGTGGAATTTCGACTTCTTCTCCAGAACCATAAGGCCTAGAAATCTAAAACTTTGTGTACAGACTCCTTGACTAGTGAGGATTAAAAATTGTAGCTTTGGTGGCCCTGTTACCCCTAATAAGGGCCACAGGGGCCACGCCCTTAAAACCTATTTTCATCTTCTTCTCCAGATTTATGAGGCCTAGAAACCTAAAACTTTGTGTACAGACTCCTTGACTAGTGAGGATTATAAATTGTAGCTTTGGTGGCCCTGTGACCCCTAATAAGAGCCACAGGGGCCATGCCCTAAAAACCTATTTTCATCTTCTTCTCCAGAACCATGAGGCCTGGAAAGCTGAAACTTTGTGTACAGACTCCTTGACTAGTGAGGATTATAAATTGTAGCTTTGGTGGCCCTGTGACCCCTAATAAGGACTACAGGGGCCACGCCCTAAAAACCTATTTTCATCTTCTTCTCCAGAACCATGAGGCCTAGAAATCTAAAACTTTGTGTACAGACTCCTTGACTAGTGAGGATTATAAATTGTAGCTTTGGTGGCCCTGTGACCCCTAATAAGGGCCAAAGGGGCCACGCCCTAAAAACCTATTTTGATCTTCTTCCCTAGAACCATGAGGCCTAGAAAGCTGAAACTTTGTGTACAATCTCATTGACTAGTGAGGATTATAAATTGTAGCTTTAGTGGCCCTGTGACCCATAATAAGGGCCACAGGGGCCACGCCCTAAAAACCTATTTTCATCTTCTTCTCCAGAACCATGAGGCCTAGAAAGCTGAAATTGTGTGTACAGACTCCTTGACTAGTGAGGATTATAAATTGTAGCTTTGATGGTCCTGTGACCCCTAATAAGGGTCACAGGGGCCATGCCCTAAAAACCTATTTTCATCTTCTTCTCTAGAACCATGAGGCCTAGAAAGCTGAAACTTTGTGTACAGACTCCTTGACTGATGAGGATTATGAATTGTAGGTTTGGTGGTCCCGTGACCCCTAATATATATAAAGCATAATTGATAATGAAGCCTGATGAGCTACAGAGCCAATGGCTCTATTTTTAGCTCATCAGGACTGAAAGTCCAGATGGGCTTATGGCATGGCCCGTCGTCCGGCGTCCATCCGTCCGTCGTCCGTCCGTGCGTCCGTCCGTCCGTCGTCCGTGCGTGCGTCCGTCCGTCCGTCGTCCGTCCGTAAACTTTTGACACTTTCGACTTCTCCTCATGAACCATACACATTAGAGAGCGGATATTTTGTGTACAAGTACCTTAGCATATGGAGATTCTAATTTGTAACTTTGGTGACCCTGTGACCCCAAATAGGGTCACAGGGGTCACAACTTTAAAAACCTATTTTCATCTTCTTCTCCAGTTCCAGAAGGACTAGAGAGTTAAAAATGATATGTGCAGACTCCTTGGCCAATGGGGATTCTAATTTGTAACTTTGGTGACCCTGTGACCCCAAATAGGGTCACAGGGGTCACAACTTTAAAAACCTATTTTCATCTTCTTCTCCAGTTCCAGAAGGACTAGAGAGTTAAAAATGATATGTGCAGACTCCTTGGCCAATGGGGATTCTAATTTGTAACTTTGGTGACCCTGTGACACCAAATAGGGTCACAGGGGTCACAACCTTAAATACCTATTTTCATCTTCTTCTCCAGTTCCAAAGGGAGTAGAGAGTTAAAAATTATATGTGCAGACTCCTTGGACAATGGAGATTCTTATTTGTAACTTTGGTGACCCTGTGACCCCAAATAGGGTCACAGGGGTCACAACCTTAAAAACCTATTTTCATCTTCTTCTCCAGTTCTAAAAGGACTAGAGAGTTAAAAACGATATGTGCAGACTCCTTGGCCAATTGGGATTCTAAATTGTAGATTTCGTGACCCCATGACCCCAAATAGGGTCACAGGGGTCACAACCTTAAAAACCTATTTTCATCATCTTCTCCAGTTCTAAAAGGACTAGAGAGTTGAAAGTGATATGTGCAGACTCCTTGGACAATGGGGATTCTAATTTGTAACTTTGGTGAACCTGTGACCCCAAATAGGGTCACAAGGGTCACAACCTTAAAAACCTATTTTCATCTTCTTCTCCAGTACTAAAATGACTATAGAGTTGAAAATGATATGTGCAGACTCCTTGGCCAATCAGGATTCTTAATTGTAGATTTTGTGACCCCATGACCCCAAATAGGGTCACAGGGGTCACAACCTTAAAAACCAATTCTCATCTTCTTCTCCAGTTCCAAAAGGTCTAGAGAGTTAATATTGATATGTGCAGACTCCTTGGACAATGGGGATTCTAATTTGTAACTTTGTTGACCCTGTGACCCCAAATAGGGTCACAGGGGTCACAACCTTAAACAACTATTTTCATCTTCTTCTCAAGTTCCAAAAGGTCTAGAGAGCTGAAATTATATGTGCAGACTCCTTGGCCAATGGGGATTCTAAATTGTAGATTTCGTGACCCCATGACCCCAAATAGGGTCACAGGGGTCACAACCTTAAAAACTTATTTTTTTATCATCACCTTTAGCTCCTAAAGGTCTATTGAGCTGAAAGACTGCATGTAGACTGCTTGGTCAATTGGGATTCTAAACTGTAGGTTTTGTGACCCCATGACCCCAAATAGGGTCACAGGGGTCACAATCTTAAAAACCTATTTTTCTCCATTAGATGACAGTCTATGACAAATTTATTTCTCCTTGGATATTTTAGTGTGGACTTCTTTCACTGTCTGATACTTGGCGATCTAGAAAGTGTTGAATAATAATACATTTGTTTTGTAATTTTTCTATAGGTTTTCTTGTAATAGGTAACATCAGTTTCATTTTTAGCTCATCTTGCCTGTATAAAGCAAACTTGATATGATGCCTGATGAGCTACAGAGCCAATGGCTCTATTTTTCTAAATACGATTTATAATCGCATTCCGATTACACATTATACATTCATTTCAATTTGTCTTAATCATCCTTCAAAATTAAATGAGTCCATTGATCGACAAAAAAATACTGAAAATACAACATTTACGATATCAGTCATTATAACTTCAATAGGTATAAAAGTAATTACTAAAGTAATTAAATATGATTTAAGCATTAAATATAGGCCGAACAATTCCTCTTATTTCGTGTTTTGAGTGTGTGTGTATTTCTTGAGTATTAACACATAATTTGTAATGACAAAGGTTAGGATAGTGAAATCATGCTTTCTATTTTAGTCTTAGGAAGATTTCATAGATCAATGAAAATTGTTTACCATAGGCATATAAGTTGAGGTTTTTAAAATAATAATTTACCTTTTAACAAAAAAGGCACTATGGTGCACACGTTTTTACTATCTTATCGAACTTGTGAACAAGGGTAAGTGTTACGTGTTAAAACATAAAGCTTAGGGCTAACTTTAGCCTATTTTCTGTATAATTTTAAGATTATATTCTATTAAATTTTGACTAAAACTCACATCGGCCAAAAACCGCTTCATAATTGGTAAAATTCACTATGTGATACCTAAGCTAGAAATAAATCATTTAATATGATAGGAACTCTTTGGCGATGATAGACCTATATATAGATGCAGTAGGGAGAAAATAACAGTGACAGTGACTCTGACGGGTTTTTAGCTGTGCATGGGGATTTTTTTTCACATAATATATGAATTCAAAGAAAGGTACTTAATGACACAAACCGTTCATGCCAGTTTACGATCATTTTAATTTGTTAGAAGTCATATCATTAATAAAAACGTCAATTGTAAGCACGTAGAACGTCGACGTAAGATTGCAGCCGCTTAATGGCGGACGATGCTAGCGCCACCCAAAGGGAGGTAACTGAGAGCGGCATGACGCACTGCTCTGTGGAGAGGTCTATAGTAACCAACGACTGATCCCCTTATTTTTGACAGGTGAGTTGGCGTACCGATAGCAGCATTTTGATTTTAAGATTTACAACTGCCCATGTATATACATCCTCGATAATCCAGCGCTTTCGTTCCGATAAATCTACACTACAAGCCCTGGAAAACTTTATGAGGTTTCACCTCGAACCAAATTTTCTCACTTTGCAATGACTCAGCAAAACACTTACTTGATCGAGTTGTTTACGCAAGTAGTGTCTGCGTTTCGTTTCTGATTGGATAAACTTGGATGCAAAGGGTGGTCTTTGTTTTGAGGTAAAACCTTGTAAAGTTTTCCAGGGCTTGTAGTGTAGATTATATCGGAACGAAAACGCTGGATTATCGAGGATGATGTATATATGTTTTAAAGGCATCCGAATTCCAGCGCCCTCTTTGTCTAATTTTAGCGTCAGACCAGCCTCTCCGAGCTGCGGAGCTGCGGAACTTGCACCTATGCCCCTTGTAATGTGAGGAATCTAAACCGATGTAATTTCGAACATTCGTTAAGGTTTGATTGAATTTTGATCTCAAGATGGGCCGGAAGTTATGGTCACATAAAAGCGGCCCAGTTGTCAGAGACCTTTAGGTATTCTCCTGGGGCTGTGGTCGGAAATCTGATTGTTTGAGCGTTCCAAAATAACAACTTTTGTTGAATTAGAAGAATTCTGCTTAAACTTGGAAATGTTAATACGCGCTGCATCACCGGAGAATGATACATGTTACACATGCAAAGACGATACCAATCCCTGGCTCTGCACGGTAAGCTCCCCAATACAAAAAAAACATGAAAAGCTGTAAGGAACATTGCCCTAAACAATATCTGCTCAAACGGTTTACTGATGACCACGCTTATCGCTCTTATCATACTAACCAAAATGTCCTCGGTGATGGGCAAACTATTTTCTACACGACCTTGCAAGCGACTAGCTCCTTGCAGCAATTTTTGCAGAATGAAAGCATTTGAATGATCATTCATACCGCGTATTTTGTGTATGTAACTGAGGGCAGATATGTAAGTTTTCATCGTTGCTGGGGATAATCCCCTCTTCGAACGCTGTACTCAGAGTCGCCTGCCTCTTGGGTCTCTTGTTAGAAGGACCTGACGAATTTTCTGTCACGGCTGTCACGTCAGCATCGTTGACCAACACCACGGCGCCTACCCGTTTCTTGCGCCGTGATTGACGGGGCATTTCCAAGATCTAGTAATAATAAATCACAGGAAAAAACGAATCTCTATTCATTGATTATGAATATCAACGTAGCCTAAGTTTTAAATCCAATTTTGACGCGTCCTATCGCTTAGAAATCCAAAATTGAAGTGCGTTGTATTAGCATTTCAATACGGGGCTTGACAGTATGACAATAACGTCAGATCCGCATAGCGCTCGCAATTACCGCGTGAAGTGCAACGCACCGCATCACCAAAACCATCTCTATTATTTTGAGCCCTGGTTCTCGCATAAAGAATTTTAAGTTGTAAAATTGTATTTATGTAATAAACATATGTACATGTACACGGTCCTTGAAAATTTCGTTTCGTCTTACTAAAACCTGCTTTCTATCTCTTACTATGCCTTTCTGATTTATCAAAACACATCCGCATGCAAGATAAAATGAAATAAAGAGGATATTGGGTATACGGTCCAAAGGTGGCAGATCTGTGGGCAGCCCTATGCTGAGTTTTTAATCAGGGCAAAATGAGTTATCAGCAAGGAAAGCAGCAAAGCGAAGCAGCGAGAATGATAAATAAGCTAAATTCGAAAAGTTCCTTAATACAGATAAGTGTAAGGATGTAAGATTCAGACTGAGAAGCCGTCATCTTTTAATTTTGAGTAAAAAGTAGATAAAATTAAATGCCGCCCACGAGATCCACGCCACCCTTGACAAGTTCTTACATTAAGAAAAGGTACAAACCACAGTAGACATCCCGATTGCTGAAAGAAATGAGATGGCTTCTATGGGGAGGGAGGGCGGGAAGAATTTCACACCAGAATGGCTGCGTGCAGTAGAAGGTTGAGCAGGAAGAAGAAAGAAAGTGACGTCAGCGTCGTCATGACAACATGACGTCATTAATTAGCCGGAAGTTACGTAGAAGAAGAAAGGTGAAGAAGAACAAACGACAGTGCGAATGGTTTCAATAAAAGCATTTAGCATTTAGAGCTAAATGAGAATAATGTTCAAAACACACTAACTCACTATATGAAGTTCTTGCCTCCTCAATCAGGCTTCTCAAATTCCCTCAAACGCGGCTTAAGAGGCTGAACTTCATGACTTAGTCTGCCTCTGTGGGGAGACAATGGGTACAGCACCATTATGCCTTTATCAGCCTTATAGATGAATAACCCATTTTCAAAAATGTTAATTACTCTAGTCCTGCAAAGATGTCATTGGCCTAGTTGAAGGTGGCCGGAATGACATCATCAAGTATGGTTTACATGGGTAACCAGAATCCCCAAAAAGAAAGTCTTTGTAGGTTCCTTCAATATAATTTTTATTTTTTTCAAATATTTTATTTATTTACAATAGCACATTTTCATAAATATTTTTTCAAGTTCATGCAAATAAAAAAGTTCAACACATCAAATGAATATGTAAGTTGCGTCGCAATTGATCATTTGGTGGGTATACATATTTATTGTTTCTCTTGTATATCCAGTTTAATGGTTGTTATTGCAGATGTTTCCTCCGAAAATGTCTAAACATAACTAATACCTGATATCTTGCAAGATTTAGTTTAAGTTTTTTTCTAACAGTAATATCTTAAGATTGACACTTTTGATGCATTACATAAAGTATCGATCATCATTATACCACACTTATTGTATTTCCTTTTCAAATCAGGTTTATCGTTCCATATATATAAATTTGAAAAATATGTATTTCCAATTAAGACATGAAATCCTTTGAATTACAAAGACTTCTAAATCATCCTCACCATAATTAATATGATAATTTAATATCGTAACTCCTTGGGTCGACCGCCTGCCATGTTTGACCTGTGACCCGAGAAAGGTTACGGCTGCCCGCTACGAACCACTCTCGCTATCCAAACAACATCCCGGGTAAGGTTTGATAGATGAAAATGAAAGCACACGTCCGTACCGATCTAAATACGACGTATTCGAAATTCCGTCATAGGAGTCGGCTATGAGGGAATTAAAGAGACCCTGTCACTAGAAAACTCGGGGTCACTAGTACCTGCGTTAAAACAAGTAGAGAGGAACGCTGAAAGTTAACAGCGAGAAGACAAAATATGAACAGTATGGTCTCCCTGCGGAACCGGAATCGAGAAAAAAGGTCCTCGTCCGACATTGACTAGAGGAATACTCCTTTCGGCCATTCTTCGGGGAACAGCAGCTATATTGTTCCTCCTCCTACGTCTTCTCCTGTTTTTCAACTCCATTTTGTAAACCCTTAAAAAACTAAGTTCTCCAGCGAGCTTTCTAAAATTCCGGACTCAGTTTGAGTTAAAAAACGAACTCGGGTACTACTGAGAAATGCAATTTTCTTATTTTTCACATTTTTGAGTAAAACCTCAGTCTTACGCCTGTTTCTATTTGGCTTATGGCATGGCATGGTGTTCTGCGTCCGTAAATTTGGTGCATTTTCGACTTCTTCTTCAGAAACAAAAGGCCTAGAAATTAAATTATTTACAAACCTTGACTTGTGACATATTGATTATGGCTGAGTTCACGTCGGCGTCGGCTTGGCGTTCCCGAAGTGTTAACTCTGAAATGACTTGACCAATCTTCACCAAATTTGGTATGCAGCCTCTCCATATCATGTAGATGTGCCTTTTGGGAGTTTCAACTTTGCAATTTTGTATTTTGGGGTTTCCATGGCAACAGTTTGGACTTGTCATTTTGAACCATAAGGCCTAGAAAGCTGAAACTCTTATGTACAGACGCCTTGACTAGTGAGGATTGTAAATTGTAGCTTTGGTGGCCCTGTGACCCCTAATAAGGGCCAGAGGGGCCACGCCCTTAAAACCTATGTTCATCTTCTCCAGAACCACACAGCATAGAAAGCTGAAAGTTTGTAAACAGACTCCTTGACTAGTGAGGATTATAAATTGTAGCTTTGGTGGCCCTGTGACCCCTAAAAGGGAATAAGGGCCACAGGGGCCACGTCGGTTAGACCTCTTTTCATCTTCTTCTCCAGAAGCGTAAGGCCTAGAAAGCTGAAGCTTTGTCTACAGACTCCTAAGTTAAATGAGGAGGATTCTAAATTGTACATTTGGTGACCCAGTGGATCCTACTAAGGGGAGAACTACATTTGCTACACCCTAAAGCAAAATTGATATGAAGCCTGATGAGCTACAGAGCCAATGGCGCCATTTTTATGCCCCCGAATCGGAGATTCCGGGGGTATATTGTTTTTCACCTGTCCGTCTGTCCGTCCGTCGGTCCGTCTGTCCGTTTGTCCACAAAAACTTTAACCTTTGTCATAACTTTTGATTGGTCAGAGCTAGGTCTTTGATACTTGACATATGGATCCCTTGTGATGAGACCTTTCAGATGACACCATGACATTTGACCTTGTGACCTTGACCTTGACACAGCGAGCAGGATGCATCCGGGGGCATTCGTGTTTCACAAACACATCTTGTTCAATTTGGTCTGCAAATTCTCGGCACTTTTGTTTGTAGTTTATGTCGTGTGATGCTGAATTTTCTGGCGGCCGCTAATTTCAACTTTTTTCACAATTTTATTTTCATCATCACTATTTAATACTGAGGGTCTCCCCTGGTTAAGATTGTCCTTCTTTTAATGGTCACATGATCGGAAATAGTCATCACGGGAACTCCATTTACACACAAACGGGAAGTGAAAATTATTTTTAATAAAGTTACTTTTACGTTAATTCACGATATTTTCTGTCGGGGTTGATTTGTTCAACGACCGGTTTCAATTTGGAGACGATGTGAGGCACATCTTAATCTAGCAAAGGATGATACAAACATTTGATGATGATAAAGTTGTTGTATAAAATTAAACATCAAATTTGATGTTAAGACAAGATTAACATGATATATTATAATACCGACGATTGATGAATATCATTCTTGTTCATAATTTACTCTTAGTCCATCAGAATTTATCAACGTTTATCAAATTTTGTTGTTCTCGAACTTTTCCAAGGCTGAAAGTGTAGCGAATACTCTTTAAGAGTTACGTCTAGAAATTGAATTATCATTTCTTCCTTTTGTGTTTCTGTTCTTCAACTAACTGTCGCCTTTTTAAAGCTCATAACAGTTAAATCGACTTCATATATACTTATATAACATATATGTCATTGCTCTCATTATCTTGTAGGACGGCGGTTTCCCTTTTAACGTTACCATGGTCACAGAAACTGCTGTTACCTCCAGGGTGTCACAAAAAAACTTTAAACCTTCATTTTTTTTTCATTTCTTTCATTCCAATGCTTTTTTAGCTGATTAAGTTGAATGACTTCCCTTTTCTTTCCAACATTGTTCTCATAACAGATGGATTCTTTGTTCAAAGCAAAAACTATAGTTGTCTTAGTAAAATTATACATGGATTAATTTGCACCTTATGGATCATTTAATTATTGAAGAATTTCTTAAAATAGACGCACAATTTATAGAATAAAGACGATGGCCTAGGATAGAGAAATAACGTAGGGTAAATTGTTTTGTAATTCAACAACATCGCATGATCAATTAGTATCATTGCATAAAACAATATTTGCCACCAGAAATCCCAAAAACATCTGCATATGTTAACAAATTTTCAATTTAATTGTAGTAGAAAATACTTCCTTCCGATAAGAAGCAAAGTACTATCGAGGCGATTTCACTTTTCTCCGAGTGTTTTTGACTGATATAATAAAGGCATTTTAAAAGCAGCCCCTGTTCATTAGTTTAGTGCTGTTTTATAAGCTTACAAACAGAGATTACTGAAGCGTTTGATGTGATGACTAGGCTCTTGTTACATATGCTTCAATGCTACCAAGGAGGAAAGACAAAAGATACGAAGCCAAAAACAGATTATGCTTGATATGAAGACGTTATCTCAAGTTCTTAGGTCTGTCAAACTTCTTGTTGTTACAAGTGATCTGATTAAAATAATATAGTGTATTCGTGATTCTCCAAGCACGGTCTTATGTCTATCGAACTTGTTGTTACTAGTGATCTGATTGAAACCCAAATAATATAGTGTATTCATGATTCTTCAACCGGGTTTAAGAAAATGGTAAATAAGAAACAATAAAAACATCATCCTATTTATCCTTTTTAGTCTCCAATAAAATGATTTAAAATAATATAATAAAGATTTAGCAGATTCAATCAAGTACTAGACTTCTAGAGTAGAGGTTTCTAGAGTTTCCATGGTTTTTTTTCTCAAATGTAGAATACTTCGAGACTTTCTGATTCTACAATCGAAGTAATGCCCCAAAAGATCCCCTCTGTGGTCATTGTTAAACAAGCGATACGAGTTATCATTATCAGATGTTATTTTCAACAGTTTATGTTAACTCAAAATGCAACTGTATTGTGCCAAAATAGTATTTTATAAGTGTAGCGCAACCATTCCATGAAACTATTTGTATTGGTCCGTTTAGTTTTGTTAAAAATGTTGAAGAATACTGTTTTTCTTTTATATCCAGCCATGTTTGGAATTGCTGAAGACATATTTTTGCACTTGATTAAGGGGACAATAATGTTTAATGTTATTTTAGCATTTAAATTTGCCTTTATTAAGCTGTTTTGACTCATCTATCTACCTTGATGAGTTCATCCAGAAATCCATTTGTTTAAAGCAACAATATCACCTTTTACTGTATCAAATCGATTTGTTACATTTGAAGCAATATATATACGATTTTGTAAGTTTATTATAACTAAATTAAATACAAATATCTTATTTGCAGGAGAAAATATTAACCTTATAGAAACTTAGCTATTAGTAATTATTGAGTCTGAAACATTATGTATCTTTATGTTTGATCTTTACGTTTAAGGCACAATGTGATATAAAATCGCCTCTGAAATAGCACATAACTACACTAATGACCTTGTTCTGCTATTATAGTAATGGGTATTTCTACTTAACCTTAGCTTTAATGAAAAGTGCCTGATCATGAGTTAAATTCCCTGTTACAGATGTACATTAACCTATTTTTGTCAATGTCATTATACTGATGTAATTCTTAATTCTTTACCAACGAGATATGTCTATTCTGCATGAGTACCTCAATAAATAATTACAACTCGAAGACCTAACGAAACGAGATATTGATTATTAAATTATATATAAGAACTTTACATTTATTGGGAACGTTTCTACTTCCGGCAATACCGACAGAGATGTAAGTTAACTAGAAATCTATTTGTTATGGAGTCCAAAATAGCATGTGATAACAAAATCCATATTTGGCACATCGAATTTTGCCTTTTACGAAAAAAATAAAATAATATTCTCGAATGATTTGAACCTTACATTATATATAATATTCCAACAGGATTGAAAAGCCGGGCTTCCTTAATTACTGGGACAGAATTCCTATTATACAATTGTTCTCTTTCTTAATAGTATGGTTTTCTAATATTTAATATACATTTCAAAGTGTCATTTATTCTTTATACTATCTAATGATTTAGAATGTAACATCAATTAATAAAGTTTTCACTAACGCATATTCTGAGTTTAAGATTTGCTTTTCTGATAATAATTTTCTGAAAATGGTTTAGCATGTGCATACATGTATGTTTATAATGAGTAACCAATCAACATTCACAGAATACCCATCAAACAAGATTCAGGACTAACACTGTCTTACAAATAGCGTAGTATTCCTCCTCAAATTTGTGATGTTGCAATGTAATATTATCACTGATAAATAAAATACAATGAAGGATATCAATACATTTCTAATTAATTGGTCACAACTGGTACTATATATGTCTTATTGATTAGTCACAACTGATGCTATGAATGGTAAGTTCGAAAAAGAAATATGTGCATGTGATGCACTGTGATGTCCCCCGCCCCAACCTTTAATCAGAAAATTACCCTATACCCCCAATATGTACTAAGTTCAAATTGTTTCCATGAAAACCAGAAAAAACAATTCAGAATAACTAAAGTAGCAAAAGGCACAACTCCTCTTTTAGATCTTACTACATACCAAGTTAAGTAAAACATATTTAACAGTTTTTGAGCTATAGCTTGGAAATGGACCTTTTCCTAAAATGCACTAAGTTCAAATTGTTGCCATTGAAACCATCAAAAATAAAATATTCAGAATAACCAAAATAGCAAAAGGCACCAGTCAACCACCAGATCTACCCTCATACCAAATTTTGTAAAACAATATTGAAAAGTTTTTGAGTTATGGCCCGGAAACCGATCCTACCCCTTAAATGCACTAAGTTAAAACTGTTTCCATGGAAACCAAACAAATAAAAAAATCAGAATAACCCAAATATCAAAAACCACGAGTCCACCACTAGATCCAACCACTTACCAAGGTTCATTAAAAAAAATTGTAAACGGTTCTGGAGATATGGCCCGGAAACGAAAGCATTTCAGAACCACGGAATAACGGTAATGATTTTAGAACAGCGTAGCTGATTGCACAAGTAACTTTTGTTGCCTCCAATCAGGCATCTCCCAGTCTAACCATAAACCTCGGTGAATAAGAACAGAGGCTCTTTCAACATTTAATGACTAAAGGGAAAACATATAGTTTCCAATGAGCACATCCCAATCAGATGACGGGTTCATTCGTTCTAAACCCAAGTTTAGCAATTGGCATTTCAGAATATTGGATGCTATAATAATATATGATATAATGCATTTATAACCTCATACCTGATACTCACAAATATGTATACATAAGGTTCGACACTTTATATGGCTATCTCTTTATAACATGCGTAATCATAAAGAAAACTCAAACATAAAATTTGAAACAAGACCCCCATTCCTTACGAAGATTTGTAATATACAAAGATGATATAATCAAATAAATATGATGTAATCAAATATAAACATACTGAAAATAATGAAATATCAAATTCATATAAATGCAAAATCAAAGTTTCAAGACAACATGGTGTTACTTTTAAAAGATACCAAAGACTTAATGTCTAAACCCCGTAAATGTTATCCAATTATTCAGCAACAGAAATGGCCTTGGTTTACCAAAATTGATATTGTTTCTCATTGGATTGAACACTAGGGACAAAATAATCTGCTGTAATGATCCCAAAGGGGATTAATAAAGCTTCATATTTATCGCATAATAGCCTTAAAAGGTTGTAGCCCGCAGTAATCTAGAAAGTGCAATTAAATAATCATTATAGTTTTCAGTTATATGTCATTGAGTTAAGTTTGTTTTTGTGTGTTAAATTTCTGTAATTGTAACTCTATCTGCACTGATAAGAGATTGAATCGTTAAGCAAAATGCATTGAAAGCTTAATGCTATTTGCTGTAAGTACTGTTAACTGTTTAGAACGTTGTCAATTAGAAGTTATATTAGATAAGAAGGTTTAAAGGGGCAGTAGCACGTTTTTTGATAATTTTATATTTCAAAATTTTCACTGATAATTGTAAGTTAATGCTAAATGTATTATGTTGACAGTGACAAAAATCTCATGACATATCATTAATAGTCAGAGGACAAAGTATGAAGATTCACATATAATGAAATTGGCGGCCATTTTGTGTGAACACCTTTAATTCATTTCATGTAAGAATAATGGGCCTAAGAGTAATTGAAGGGTCCGGATGACGGGGTATCTAAAACATCAATAAAATGCCACATTTTCCTTGAAAATGATTGAAATGAAGATATACTATAAATCAACCATTTCCTTGAAGCCTTGAGTTTGGTTGCAGAACGTACAATCACAATGAAATCGAGTGGTTTTCGAGTTTGGTTGCAGTCCCTATAGGCAACTGCAACAAAATTATTTTCTAGCAATTATCCATCATTTTTCGTGTCTTGACAAACACTAATTTGGTTGCAGAGATTTTAGTTGCTTGTTAATTAGCAAAGAGGCAAGTTTGGTTGCAGGAGTTTTATAATTTACCTTATTTTACGTGAAAACAAAAACAAATCAGGATTTTCATTTTGACAGATTCCCTCTCGCACTGTGAGTGACGTAATGCCATGCGGTATGTAACGTGTCCTACAATTGGTTGATTCAATCTCAAACATTTCCAACAATTTTTCAAATTTCCTCATTTTTGATTTATAATTGATTTTGTTCTGTTTTTGGATAGAAACCATTTGTTAAACTTACTCAATGATGTTTATTTTCTATCAAAATGATTTTGCAATTAAAGGGATTCCTGACAGCCAATGAGAATCGTTTTGAGATATGACAACAATTCGAATTCGCTATGGGAGCACGTTGAAACACAGAAATGAAATTTAGGGATCAATTTGGTCAAATAATGTCAAAAGTACCAACCATGACATGCTTTATGATAGAAACTGTTAAAATAATCAAGGTCAGTGAAATATTTCTATCCATAATGTCAGAAACGCTTTCAAAACATGATGTGACATGATCGAAAACCGGACTCGATAGCGATCGGTAAGTGGCTTATGTGTCATTGAAATGTAAATAAAAAGCCAGGTAAGTGATCAACAGTTGATAAATCATCATATATTCCATCTGCAACCAAATTTCTTCAAGCCCAGGCTCTTCTGTTTGATAAAAACATGTATTTTCTTGGAAAAATAATTTGGTTGCAGGTGCCTATAGGGGACTGCAACCAAACTCGAAAATTATGTGATTTCATTGTGAATAATCTTTCTGCAACCAAATTCAATGGTGTCATTCCATATATCATGGTATAGATAATTATCTCAGCTTTCAGAATATTCAAAATTGAGTTTTTTTCAAGAGCTAGGTTGCAGTTAACAGTCCTTTTTGACACCCCGTCACACGGACCCTTCAATTACTCTTAGGCCGAAAAATGAAATCGCATGGCTAAACTTTACATCATGTATTTGAATTATTACTTATTATTTAAGTTTAAATACATTGTCTTTCAATTGGAACCATTTATTTTCATTTTCCTGACATCACCTTATATTCCCCCTAAAACGTTCTACTGCCCCTTTAAGATAATACAAATGGTAATCCTTTAATAGCTCGTTAAATAGTTGTTCAAAAATGTAACAATAATAAGTTGCATACGAAAATACAGTTACATGTCCGTTTTGTTAAAGTTGATTCTCAGAAAAAAATGAATAAATATTTAGTATTTTGATGAGAACTGGTATTTTTTATTTGGACATCTAAAAAAATAATTGATCAATTGGGACAGGAATTTTTTAAAAACCTTGATCTATGTATACGTTTTGGACAAGAAACTTAATCTATCCTCAATTATATGTGAACTGCTTTCCTCAAAACAAACCTTTTTTTTGTAAGTTTAGATTTAATGCTTTCTGTGACAAAGAGTTTCATTATACATGTAAAGTTACACTTTGTTGTCCAGTTATTTGAAAGTAGGAATTAATCTTTCTTTTAAAAGTATAAAAACACGGAGATCACAAACAGTGTTTCAATGGCTCTTGGGAATAAACCAAGATGTTCTGATAAAGGGATGTGCATTAATAACTTACAAGCTATCAAAACCTAAATTGCCAATGCTTGTCTCTTTACCACTAGGAGTAAATATTTATATACAGAGGTTGAAGGGCATGTGTATAATGAAAGTAAAATGTCCAAATTTCAGAATACACAGTGGACCAATTAACAAAGCGAGTAATGAGTTGATTAGACAAAGGATGTGTATCTTTGACCTTTGTAGATATTACGTCGGCAAGTCATTTATTGTTGATCGAGCCTGTTATTATTCCTCGACTTTGAGGAGTAGAATGGGAGATGCCTAATTGGAGGCAATCAAAGTAAGTTGTGCAATAAGCGACGCCGCTGTTTTTAAATCATCATTTTGGCTACTGCTTAATGACAAGGTCACTGATAAAGGGAGAGGTTGTTTTTTTGCTACAACAAACTTTGTAAAAAAAAAGAATCGGTAGCAACACATGGTATCAGTGCGATTCTTTTTTCAACTATAAGAAATCGTGCTATTATCCAAGTGTTTTTCAAAGATATTCTGGTCAATTATTCTTTCTCTGGAATTTTACAGCATTAATGATGGCTAACGGTTTCATAAAAAACGTTTAAGTATTAAGTATGTATTTGAACCTGAAGCACTCTGAAATTCAATGTTGTTTTTCTCTTATAAATTCCCTATTATGTAGAAATAAAATCATCCTTCGACATATATAATTATATAAACACTATTTAGGATATTTATCATAATTTCAAAATGAGTGCGTTACACCTACTTTAAGTCATTTAGTTTCAAAAGGAAAACTTCTGTATAAATGCATCATGTAGATTCTTAACAACAATGAATATAGCTTGCTTGCATTTGATAAGTCTTGTTGAAGCGACATTAACAACATATTCTTCACATTTTCATTCTTGTCGACGTATGTTACATGTAAAACTTACTAAACACTAATATTTTTTCCAAAAAAACCACAGTAGTTACAAGATGCAACGAAATGATACAATGTAATTACATTCTAAGAAGAACATTGACAATTACAATGAATATAGCTTAAATAAATTCTTACTGTTGCGAAATTTACAACATATTCTTCACATTTTCATTCTTGTCGACGTATGTTACATGTAAAACTTACTAAACACTGTTATATTTTACAAAAAGGACCAGAGTAATTACAAGATGCAACGATATGAAAACAATGTGATTACATTCTAAGAAGAACATTGACAATTACAATGAATATAGCTTAAATAAAGTCTTGTTGTAGCGACATGAACAACATGTTCTTCAAATTTTCATTCTTGTCGACGTATGTTACATGTAAAACTTACTAAACAATGATATATTTTACAAAATGGACCAGAGTACTTACAACGATATGAAAACAATGTAATTACATTTTAAGAAGAATTGTGTGTTCTTGACGATTTAAAGCTGTTGCTCCATTTACAAATGTTATACCTGTTTCAATATTAATAATTAACATATTGGGTAAAGAAAAGCATACAGAAATTGTGAAACCCTTCTGTTTTGATTTCCCACAAAAAGTTGTGTGGATATTTCTAATGATATATCTTACTTCCTATTGTAATCTGTAGAAGTTATTGAGAGTTGAGGTCTTAAACACTAACAGGGTAGGGCAATGCAAATGGCTTCAAAAACTCTTCTTGTAATAACAAACCTTGAACCAAGTCAAATTCGTATTCATTTGTTACAAGCTAACACTTTCTATTTTTCCTAGCATTGACGACTACAAATGTACATGTAAATAATGCGTTTCCTCTAATATAACACACCTAACACAACATTTGAGAACGACATCTCATTTCTTATCTACCATTCAATCTGACGCAATTGTGAAAGTCACATTTAGTTTAAAGGTTATTGTAATTGTCTATTTCACTAATAGAAGTAAATAAGAAATTTCTTACCTACAATAAGTGTTAAATATATTATAAACAAATGATCAAATATATTTGTGATTTTTCTGAATAAAGACGCCGATTTCAAAGGATTTTTAGATCAAATTATATAAACGCCTAGAATGTGTATTCTCAGCAACAAAGAGAGAACCAAATACTACCGCGAGAAAGGACCTGGACACAAGATTGCTAGCATTTTGAGTTGTTGATAAATTGATTTTGTCATCCGTGATCTTTTCCTAAATTTTTCGGATATACGTCATGCCAATGGCAATAAAGTCGCTTACGTTGTTGTTGTTAGGAAACGGATTCTTATGTCAGGGAAGAACTATCTGATCAAAGTTTCTAATTATGGAAAAAAATACAGGCCTAAAGAATAAGGTTAGGCGTAAGATAAAACCAATGGATTTGGGAGTCAGAAATAGCATGTGGTTACGAAACGAATATTTACAATCGATAACTGTCAGTGAAAGATGCGACTATTCTTGGAGGATACATATTTTCAAATACTGTTCATCAATGCGAGTTGATATAAGCTAATATTCCATAGAAATTTATTTCGAAATTATTTGTTGTTTACAATCTTAATTACAACAAATATGTTCAGCTTTTAAACATTTAACAGTCGTTGCAGAATATGTTACACATCCTTATTTTGTTTAGCCTTAAGATATAAATCTTGATTTTTATTTACAAATACTATTTTCTGAAACGAAAACATCATATTCCTCCTTTTTGATACTTTTTTTATATTTTTTAAAGTCTTTACATGTCTCAAAAGCAATAATAAGGCTTCTCAACATCATTGTCATATTTTGCATACTACTTAAAATGTCGTCAACAATAGCATAAGCATTGAGCGCACAGTTTACTCATAAACTTCATTAAGAGGTCACATAAGCTTCTTATATAGGTATAGCAATAAGTCAAAGAAGTGTCATAATCACACAAAGTCGGGACCAAGATTGGAATATCTGTCACATTTAATATAGCTATCACACTTAAACTGAGGCTTATCGTCTTCCCCTGTCAAACCTTGTACAAAACCTCAGTTAATTGGTCATTTTCTACGAAATATAACACAACAGAGAAAGTAAGAAGTCGTCTTTCGATGCCTTACATTCTAACGATTAATTTTTAAGTAAAGCAAGAAAAACAGAGACTTGATATAATAAATATGCATCATTTTTTAAAACGAAGGACGGAAACATATAATAGGCACATCTACAATGTACATATATTGACGATTGTTAGGTAAGGTTACGGTTACATTCCAACAATTAGTTTCGGAGTAATGAAATTTGTGTTTAAAAAATGAGAAAATTCATATCAATACAAATGAGGAACCGAATAAATAAAAAAGCAACCTCATCTACAAATCATAATAATTGTGTGTGTGTGTATTTTCAGATATATGAGCAAAACCAAAAGTGGGACGGACGGACACCCTGTCTGCCATATATCTCTGACTTATTTATAGGAGTATAATCTTAATAAAGATAGTACATAGAAAGAGCATATAATACAATAATCACTGATGTAGAGTTATATATTTCCTACACTGCAAAAATGGTGTTTTAATATTAAACACAACGCCAAACACATAGCTTGTCCTGTTTTTTAAACACATAAATTATCTAAACATGTTTAAATCCTAAACACATAAATTAAAGTGTTTAATATCAAAACATGTTCTGGTTTAGAACATGTTGTGGAAAGTGTTTTAATCTAAAACGTGTTGTGGAAAGTGTTTTAATCTAAAATGTGTTGTGGAAAGTGTTCTAATCTAAAACGTGTTGTGGAAAGTGTTTTAATCTGAAATGTGTTGTGGAAAGTGTTCTAATCTAAAACGTGTTGTGGAAAGTGTTATATTGTAAATATGTTGTGAAATATGTTTAGAGTTTGAACATATTGTTGTAAACGCCTCTTTTAGCACTTGTAGTTAATGCATTAAAGGCTGTTAGGTAAACAATTATTTTGTCCAGTAAATATCGCGCAAATCCATAGAAAAATGTACAAAGAAGGCCACCAAAATACACTGCCATGTGAGCATACATCATGCATCATTATGCTTTAAAGGGGCAGTAGTACGTGTTTAGGATGATGTCAGGAAAATGAAAATAAATGGTTCATTTTGCATTAACGTAAAACTATTAGTAAAATTATACAATTTTGAAAACGCGTGCTACTGCCCTTTAACATGCTGGAATATAATTATATATTTTATAACGCACAAGAAAAGACGAAGGCAGTTCTAAAGTAAAACAAAAGTTTATTGCTTTTCAATAAACAAGGCATTCCGTAACATAGTCCATTTTAAAAAAAATAATCACACATGGAGAAAATAAGGACACGTTACAGTGAATAATTTATGTCAGCTAACACCCATTAATTCATTAATAAGGGCTGATATCACTTATATATTTAAAGGAAGCCCACAACTGCAAATGCAAATGTTTTGGCTATATTAGATCCCATAAAATCATGGAAAAACTTCTTGACAGGGCAACCTTCTTCACCCTATAGTTGACAATGTCATCTGTATGCTTTATGAACATCACAGCAGCTTCTAACAACTTCTCTTTTGGTCACCACCAGCTGTCTGGGAGCTTCTTTTTCAGAGATGAGATGTCCTGACCCTATCAAGAACAAATTCAAAATGCTTCAGTTACTTATAAAAAGACAGAGATTTAATGCAAGTGAAAAAAAGGTCCCTAACTATGTTTCTATTACATACATTCATATTCAGTAAATAAGCAATCATTGTTTAATAAAAAAAATGACTTAGTGAAAGAAATTTAAGATGTTGCTTGCAGCCTTAAACTAAAAACAGTTGTTATGCTATACATCATGAAATACATGGCTATTACATCCAATTTTTATAGACAAAATTGTTTGGCAAATTATCTTACCTTTTTTCTGAGAACCTACTTGACCTCTGTTTCTTTGAGCAGTTTCCGAGCGAAAAGACTCAATGGTATCACATGACTTGATCGTCCTATACAAAAGAAAATAAATATCATAAGAATTAAACAAGCTTATATTTGTTATGCTATTCAACAAATGATTCAAATAAAACAGACACTTTTAAAGTTCAAGTAACCACTCATTCTCTCGTTTTATTTGTCAACGATAAACAATGATAAAATGTATAAATCAGGATTCATGAGAGAGAGAGAGAGAGAGGGAGAGGGAAAGAGAGAGAGAGAGAGGGAGAGAGAGAGAAAGAGAGAGAGAGAGAGAGGGAGAGAGAGGGGAGGGAGAGAGAGAGAGAGAGAGAGAGAGAGAAAGAGAGAGAAAGAGGGAGAGAGAGGGGGGAGGGAGAGATAGAAAGAGAGGAGAGTGAGAGAGAGAGAGGGAGAGGGAGAGAGAGTTAATTGATGAACCATAGAACTGCCGAAGCTCCATAATATATAATGTACAGACGGAGGACATACTAATTTTGATGCATGATGCAGGTTTCTTTTGAGCTAGACAAATATATTTTGCATGATTATGGAGTACAATACTATTTGTTGACGAAAACAATGAGTTGAACATGCATATGTTACAAAATGGAATAACATAGTAGTTATGTTAACGTGTAAACAACATTACCAGCTATTATACTATCCCCCGCATGCGCGAGAAACTCTCTGGATAGAGAAATAAGTTTGTAGATTGGAGTTGATCTTTAGGCTAAATAACTCTTGCAGCTACCCAAAATTCAAGGTTCAAAGTAGAAAGATTGATATATCCTCTTTACGATTATATTTTTCATTTCGTTATAAATTAACATGTGTTTGTTCCTGGTCGTTTTTAAAAATTGCATTTCCAAATAAATTTCGGCCCTTACAAACATGTATATGATGATCAGATCTTGCCGAACAGAGTAGCTTTAATAGGCGAATTAAATTATTTCTATTTATGTGTTCCAAGATTCAAGGTTCGCGTTAAAGAGACGAAATTCTCTTCTTTACAGAAATGTATTCAAATTTACTTTAACACAATTACCTATTGTTCCTGCAGCGTTTGAAAATAGCGAAAAACTGAGGAATTCTGTGACATGCTTGGCTGATCACGAGTATCTGCTTAAATGGTGGTAATTCGTAACAGTGGGAGGTCTTTAATTATGTTTGCATTGTAATATAAGCTTGAAATGATTCCCTTCCTAGCCAAAGTGTTCCCAGATGTATAACTTAGTTGCTAAAGCATTACTGATTTAATATTTGCTATTAAGATTAATTCTTTACTAAAATGTGTAAAGGGCGGATCCAAATTGTATTATCTCTATCAATAAAAGATGTGATTAAAGAGCAATTTCGTGACATTCATCCTATATTGATTTGCCTTGATATGAACATGAAAGTTTCAAAAGTAAACATCGATTCATAATAAAAACACGTCAAATTTACAAAGAAACTTATAATATAGCGTAAAAGTTTTCAGCATTACGTTTTACTGATTGCCGCGCATATAACTGTCGGGTTTTCGGTCAAGCTAAGAGTTCAAACCTCCCTATGGTCACTATACAACGTAGGTTACCTTTTAGAATTAGACTTTCCTGTAAATGATACTATTGATAATGGTTTGCGATTTTTAAGCCATCAGACAAGATGCGTTCAATGTTGTCATCTATCTTTTGATCATCTTTAATTTTCTACATTTTAAAATAACTGTTCTGTTACTGGCACGGTCGAAGAAGAAACCACCCTCGTCGACGTATTATATATATGAAATATTTCTTTAAATAATTGAACGGTTTTTCTAGATTTTTTTCTTCATATTTAAGTTGTATAATTGTAAACTCTAGACTTGCTAATTGAGGAGGTAGACAGTATTGAGGGATCCTGGTTTTTCCACGGTTATGGACCAGGGCAAACATTTCCACTGACCGAAATCAGTAGCTCAGCTTGACCTGTTAAATAGTGATAGCCATGTGGGAATACTTAGTTTCAATGACGCAACAAGGTCAAACCTCATGCGGTGTCTATAGCACAGGTCAGCCGAACGTCACACTAAACTGCTTAACGAGCTAAGGGCAGATAATTTCAGAACTCTTATAGCTGGTAATGACTATCACAGTTGTTCAATTGCTAAAATATGTCATATTCAACGGGTTCTTACCTTCAAATATGTTGCTAAATGGGTCTTACTTCTGTCGTCGATGTTATACAATAGTGTCCTGTCGTAAATAATCTTCTTACTGACTTTGAAGACTCAAATTCAAGGAAACAGGGCGCTTTTATATCAGATCATAAAACAAAGAGAACGAAGGAGTTTTCCCGCGCTTTAAGGACAAGGGCCCGTAACTCTATTTGCACGATTGAATGTGTTTAAATTCAAAACACGTACACGTTCCCGTTCACATATAAACACATTTCAATACATCTTTTGAGTTTTAAAACACGAATAGAACATGTCTATTCTTATTTTTTTGCAGTGTAAATCCTGGGATGCAATATTATGCAACTTATCTGTAATTGTTAGCGTACATATTTGAAATAACACTGTCATAATATTTTTAAGAATAATAAAATAAAATAAAATAAAAATGTTTAAACTCTACTTTTGCCATGAATCAAAATGATATAAGCTTTATTAGAGTGCACAATATCACTCCCCCACCCCTATTTTGTAAGTATATTTTTGACAGCATGTGTTAAATGGATAAGAAGTTTGTTTTCCTTTTGTAAAAATGCTTTCCAATTCAAATTCTGTCAATACTCTTGATCTTTATATTGAGAAATCGTTGCTTGCCAAAATAAAAAGATTATTTTCTTAAAACATTTTTAAAATTAATTCTGAAATAAATAAGTGAAATCAGTTGTAAAATGACAATGGCAATAGTACAAAAGTACAATCTACTTGAACTAACCGTGACAGAAACATGTATATGTTCCACATGTATAATGTCATGACTCTACTTAAATGAGTTCGGAATCATGTGTTATAATCACGATATCATTACGCAATGTCTTTAAAATCGAAACATTTTTTGAGTTACAACACATACAAATTTATATGTTTAACATATAAACACATTTCAAAACATGTTGCGAGTCGCAACATGTTCTGAGTTACAACACATACAAATTCATGTGTTTAGCATATAAACACATTTCAAAACATGTTGCGAGTTACAACATGTTTAGAGTTAAAAAGGCCATTTGGTTACCATTATGCAACATGTTTAAAATCGCAACATGTTTTGAGTTACAACACATACAAATTCATGTGTTTGGCATATAAACACTTTTCAAAACATGTTTTGAGTAAAACACGTACGGAACATGTTTAAAGTCAAAACACCATTTTTGCAGTGTACACAGTTAATGAACCTTGCAACGTAAAGAGTTTGACAACTAACCCACATCTAAGATCTTTCATTAATTCTTTTCTGACATTTGAGAGATATTAATTTCTCCTTAAGGGACATTCTGGTAGAACTAAGGAAACATGGATACTGAAATTAGGTAATCGATAATCGTTTTGTGTTAGAAATAACCCGTAATTTCGAAAGGGTTATTTGAGGAAGAGAAAGAAGCCTAGAAGAAAGAAGGTCTACTCTGAGCTAATACATCTGAATGATGCATTTCTGGTACATAAATACTAAGGAATAGAAGCTATTATTAAAGTATCCATGACGTACTATTTTTACAGCATTAGTATCATCCAGCGAGAGTGAGTACCTACTGATATTTAGGCACGAGTATCGTAAACATAGTATGTCACGAATAAAGTATTCTGTTTATTGCCGTTGTCCAAAATCGAGTAAAATATTTAAAACCTATACTTCTCAGCATAGGCGCCCGTGTAGATTGTGACGTCATAGAAGAACCATGAAGTCAAACAATGATTAAAAACGTGACGTCACAATGAAAAAGTGATATATTGCCCTAGGATATGGAAAATATGAACTTCGATTTGACTGCCCTCGTAGGCAATAAAAGCATATAACAACAATGTGTAAAGTAACTGCACAGATACCTTTGACTTGCAAACCTTTTTGTCGACCGACTCTTCAAAGGGCACACAAATCATTATACTTCCTCATGTAAGAATCTCGATCTCTGATTGGTCCACGTGACCCTGAATAAATACTGATATCACCCTCTTGAGCAGGGTAATAAATCATTATACCCCGGCACATAAAAAGCAAAAAAAGCATGCAGATTGAGCGTCTTGAAATGTACAATGTATGTTGCCTCGAACACATGATCAAGCTGGTTACTTTTGATCAAACTTTAAATATGACTTACGAAGTTCTTACTCTTTATCTTCATAAAATATACGTTTTGTTTAAACATTCGGTAAGATAAATTCGTTATACCATTCAGAGGCGGGTGCACGGGGAGATATCCGCCTCTCTCTAGGTGTTATGCAACTCGCCTTCGGCTCGTGGCATAACACCAAGCTCGAAGCGGATTTCTCCCCATGGACCCCGCCTCTGCATGGTATAACTTATATTACCTTATACAGATTATTACGAAACCCAAATGCAATAAACTTAAGGTTTAACTAATGAAATATGAATAAGAACCGACCGATTGTTTAAAACTGTGTCGTTGATTTGTAAATATTTTGGGTTTTGAAATGATTATGTTTAATCTCTAAGTCTTTGCTTTCAAAGTGTCATTAAATGCTCCTGGTTTCAGTCATTAACCTTTCAGCGAAAACATTTCAAGAATTATGTTTAAATGAATTAAGCAAATATTAAACAAAACGGGATTTAACTTTTAAAAAAACATATGAGCTTCACAAAAAGTTTCACAATATCTAAAGAGTTGTCGTTGATGACAACAAGTTAAATATTGCATCAACATCAATTATCAAAATCACATATTCATCTCTAACAACGTTCAGAGAATAAAAGGAAAACACAAAACAGTTTTTATTGAAGAATTTAGGATTGGAAACACTTATTACATACGACTGAGAGGAGAGAATCTTACAATCTTAAACTTTTAAGTATAGTGTGGTTGCGTATTTGGTACATCAACTTGACGAAGGACATAAAACAGAGTATAAGATCACGATGACCTAGACTGACTAGAGAATTTCTCTCTCATGAGAAGAAAGTATATTATTTGAGGTCAATTGATAATTTTCATACAACTTTCGTCTCTCAAATTATATATAAAAGGGTACCAAGAGTACGACAATACCTTTCACCACTAGAGTTAACGTCAAAGAACATCAACAAAGAGTGCAGCGCGTGAATAAATGTAATTTGTCTTAAAGGAGCAGTAGCACTTCACACAAATATGGCAGCCAATAGACTTTCTGTGAATCTTTAAAATTTGTTCTGAATATCGATGATTGATGAGATTTTTGAACCTATCAAATTAATACATTTAGCATTAATGTTCTATTATCAGTGAAAAATTGAAAATATAACATTTAAAAAAACGTGCTACTGCCCCTTTTACCTACATGGCAAATATTTGCACTTAAGATGATCACACTCACCTTTACATGCAACATAAACTTGTAAGAAATAATGCAATAAATATTTGCAGTCATGATCAAATATCACAAGATTGGTCTTCTTCATAACGCTCTCTGTCCATTATAATGTTAAGAATACCAACGTATTTTACTTTACAGCTAAGATTTGATTAATATTACCTCAATTAATATTCTCCTGGAGAGATAAAATTATCATCAATGAGGCTAAATTAAGAGACTATCTAGACATCAAAGATTACTATTCCAATGTGGGTCTGCCAAGTGGCAAATATTTCAAGGTGCCTTGGTCCTCATTCATGTGAATATATCAATGTATATACCAAAGATCAACAACACATTCAATTTCAAAGGAGTATGTCATGAATGCTTAAGTCGATTGAAATCGATTTTTTTAAACTATCTGTCACAATTGACTGCAATTTTTACATTATTCATGATATGTCACATTGCTGCCTCAATCTTGTGTAAAAGTATATTGTGCATGTATCTTTGAATCAACTAAACTTAGTAGGAGCAGTAACACAATGACTCAATCATTATCATTATACGTAACTTATGTAATCCAACATCAGGTTTTCGATAAGCTGTATTTAATGTTTACTGCATGTATATATCCAGCAGACATAAGACCAGATCAATCAAGCAATCTTCATAACTAACAAAGTCTCACTTACAAAGAGTGTACATGTAAGCGCCCCATGAAAATAAAAAAAACCATAAAAGATCAACTCAGGACACAAATGGATATATATCTCGTTTAAGTATCACCTGCAACACCTGTTAAAATTGAACTCAAAATCCCGCTTTTCTAGTCACTGAGGTTTTGTTATTTAATTTAAAATTTTTTCCTGCATAAGAATACTGTTAAACTTTTGCTAAGGAACTACTTGTTCGATGTACATATGAAAAACGAAGGAGATGTGTGACCAACTGACAGTCATTGGGAGATGTCTGAATCAGCCATGCACAACATTGAAATCCTGAGCAAAGGGAAATTGTATCTCAGGGTTCTCTTTACAATCTTTATAGTCAGACCTTTTGCTACCTGTCCAGTGGCGCTTGCAACACATCTTTTCCCCGAAATTGTGAATCTGCGAATTGACCACTGAAGAATTGTGTGGTTCAGACAAGCACAAAACAGGAATTCAGAGAGCACCCCTGAAGGAATATTGAAACGTCTCCCATAGCAGCAGAAGCCGAAACGCATGGGCAGCATGAAGTCAGGCAGTTAAGGGATTGCCGCTTTAAAAAGTATTTAACTTATTTCACACCTGCTAGTATCATTGCAGGGAGAAAGCCCACAACACTCTTGTGGCTATGCATTGCGATGTAACCTTCGAGTATCGGCTAGGACTAACGAATCACTGGTGGTATTTCGCTGGAATTCACGTAGGCACCCAAAACCTTGTATAGAACAGTTCTCTACTGCAGACAAAGTTGTAATTGTTACCTTATTTTGTTACAACTGTAATTGTTTTCTCATTATCACACCAAACTGTATTAATTGCTGTACTTCTCATTTTCACCATATGCTTGAAAACGGTCTAAGAATCTATACAGAAACGTCGCTACTGTCCAATAAAGAAATTTTTCATCCATAGAATTACTCTTGTCTTCCTAATACCATCAACTTCTAGAATGCCACTCAAACAGCCCAGTCGAGTAAAAACCTTGATAATCCGGACCCAGTGTTGGTATCCCTAATCGTTATTAAAACTAAACAAAACCAACACATAGGAATGTCTATACTCACACAACAGATACAAAAATACATTTAATCATAACAATACAGGAACATGTAATAAGATATCAACATTCCTTAACAATACATTAAAGAAAAAACGGTTTATTAATAATTGCAAGACAAAAACAGAGTTATGAATATGAGTGTTTACTTTTTACGTTATCATTGTTTAGAGTGACAATCATTTTGTTTTAAACATGGTCTTCAGAAACCCCAATCGATCGTATCTATATATATAGTGCTGAGTAAATTGCCAGAGGATTAATACAGTATCAAAATAATAACTAACAATGATCTTATAGGTGTAAATCTGTTAACATGTAAATAGCAAAAATAACTTGTTCACATTAACATCTCCAATAACAGAGACGTAAGCAGGTATATATACTACAGATATTTGTGATTTAAGAAAATAACAAGTTGTTCAAAAGGTCACTTACATTGTATGCGCAACTCACAACACAATAGCGTTACCATCTTCTCGAGTCAAGGTGAAAACGTATCGAGTTATCGTTTCCTCCATTGCCCTGGGGCCTTATAAGAGCTGTAAAAAGAAGCAGCAACTCCTTTCGTGATCTCCAGTACAGCGAGAGTTTAAAACTAAAGCGGGCGGAACCCAGAAACAAATTACCTTTTTTCTAAGCCTTATAGCCAAAACATTGCTCTTTACATTTGGAACATATTCCAAATAGTAACATATAATTTAAGAACTAACGAATGAAACCAAAATAAACTATGTTTAGCTTGATGAACACTGAGGTTTCAAGGAAAAGTTATTTAGGAACCAATCAAAGAAAGTATTTCTCTACATGTACCTTGTTATAAGTTTAACAATCAGAAATGGCTTGAAATGAAACTTTTGATTCTTACATAATTGTACTAAGTAATCCTAGCTTTCTTCAATCTTAAGGTAATTTCAATCTGAATTGAATGACAGAATTAGACCAGGCATAACTTATAGTGTAGCCTACTTTTTCCTAATCGGGTTATTTTATCAAAAATCACATTGAAAGCGTTTTATTTGTTAAGAAGTAACTCATTTTAGCCTACACGAAATGAATTTTTCCATCTAATTTCATTCAATTCTATTTTTGTAACTTCCATTATTGGTACACAAATGAGGCATATATTCATTCTGGAGACTTGGCCTATATCGAGAACCGGATATACGTCATGACTGCCATTGACAGTGACAGTGAAGAGAAGACGAATTCTAATGTCAGGTATCAAAGTTCCGAATAACAGACAAAATAACAGGGCTTAAAGAAGTAAGGTTAGGTTTAAAATGAAACTAATGCATTTGGGATTCAGATTTAGCATGGATATTCAGAACAATAGATTAACGCTCATGAAGGACGTAACTTCTATTGGATGTTATAGGCTATTAATCAATGAGTACTGACATTTATAGACAATACTATCTTAGTACCTTACAGGGGCGTAGGAACAGGGGGAGCTTGGGGGGGGGGGGGGGGGGCTTAGCCCCCCCACTTTTTTCATGACCTTTTTTTTAGATGGCAACTTTCCCTATCAGGAGCCATGAACGAGGACATTGCGAATTTTCACAATTATTTACATATAATTAATGATGAAAATCCATGCATATATATTTTTTCAATATCTATTTTCCCTAAACTCACTGATTACTAAACTTAAAAACAATTTAAGAATGGTGTGTATATAAATACTCGGTCAGGAAATGTCAATATATCTTGTCTATTCAACATCACTTGAATAAACACTATATGTTGCTGGGGCAAATACGGTTTTGGTACTGTATCATGTATTGTAGCGCTACTTTCTGATGAACTGAATGTGTGCGACGTCGCACAGGAGTTCGTTGGGTACAAGGACCACAGAGTCAATCTGTTTGGAAAGTTCAAGTAAATGATGTTAAATTCAGGTGCATACACTGCACAAGTTCATAATCTGTTCATTAAAGCCAGTGAATAAGTAGTTTATGGATATGATGAAAATAAAGTGTAATGTACGGTTCACATAACAATGTTCATTGCAACTGTCATAATTGTCCCACACACTGGATGTGGATGGTATGTAATAAACAGAACCATGTCCTAAGGTAAGTAATTAAAATATCAGAAAGAACATGAACTTGTGTGTTATTGTGTAAGGTTGGGAATAATTATTCCTAGCAAACTACCCCCCCCCCCCCCCTTTCAAAATCGTTCCTAGGGCCCTGCCTTAATCTCAGTAAAGTGAACAAACATACGTTAAATTTTAAGAGTACCTTCCTTCCTGAGTATCATAGGTATATTAGCTACATTAGATACAGAATTAGTTACCTGTAAAGATATTTATCTCTTTACACTTATTTACACCTTGCGCGAAATCATGTTGTTTCATCTTAATATGGTTTTCTTGAGGTTGGCAAATCTTACTCCTTGAAGCGGAAAGCTAAAGTCACCTCGAGCCGAGACCTATCCCTTTGTAGATGTCAAATAAATGCATCTTCATTTAATTCTATTTTTATAACTTTCATAAGTGAGGCATATATTTATCAAACACATTGTTTCACTTCAAAATGGACGATTAGAAGCGCTGATCTGCAAATACAGGCGATGGTAACTGAACTGCTATGTAACCGACTTTCTTGTTAGATCTAAAACCCAAAGCATAATGGCATGGCAATTATGGTATATTGACTTGAAACATGACGAAAAAAACCCAGTTAAGATCAGGATGACCTAGACTGACAACTCAAGTAGAGGACAGTTACTTAGCTGAGTAAAACAGCATTCTTGTCAAAAGTGAGTCTATTATTCGAGATCAATGGGTTACTTTACACTCGACTTTAATTTCTTCCTTCAAAGGCAGCATAACTGCTCCAGGGTAACACAATACCATCGACCATTCCAGTTGACACGAAGGAACATCAACAAAGGTTCAATTCCTAGCAGATCTTGCACATGGCACTTTAGTCCAGGAATCATTTTTTTGATGACGGGAAGGCGACTTGCATTTCTTCTCTCAAAGACAGCATCTATGCTCAAGGGTAACACAATACCTTAGACCACACCAGTTGACACCAAGGAACATCAACAGAGGTTCAATTCCTAGCAGATCTTGCACATGGCACTTTAGTCCAGGAATCATTTTTTTGATGACGGGAAGGCGACTTGCATTTCTTCTCTCAAAGACAGCATCTATGCTCAAGGGTAACACAATACCTTAGACCACACCAGTTGACACCAAGAAACATCAACAAAGGTTCGATTCCCTGCAGATCCTGCGCGTGGCACTATAGTTCTGCATTCATTAATTTGATGAGGGGAAGGCGACTTTCATTTCTTCTTTCAAAGGCAGAATTTATGCTCAAGGGTAACACCATACCTTAGACCACATAAATTGACACGAAGGAACACCTACAAAGGGTCAATTACTTGCAGATCTTGAACATGGCACTTTAGTTCCGCATCCATTAGTAACATGAGGCCAAGGCGTGAATACAGGTTACTTACCAAACAGAATAGTGTTTGTCCTCTAGATGATCAAAGCCACCTATACATGTATCTGTTTCTATGGATAGAAAGTGCATCATTTTACTAGTCTGGAACATTAAGTGGCGAGAAATATTACATTTAAAGTCATAATCAAATATCACAATAATATTCTGCTTTTCTCTGTTCATTATAATGTTCAACATCATCAGACAAGGATACCAACTCTGCTTACTCAACAGAATCAGTTACTCAATGTAACTCCAAAGTTTCCTCTTAAATTTGACAAATTCTCCTAGTGAGGTAGATTTTACCGAGAGTTAACATTCGTCTATGACCACCTGCTTGGTGGAAATGCCTTTGGCCTAAAATATCTGAGTGGACTGAAATTCCCTTCTGGTCTGTTATTCAGCTCTTATTTTGCCAACATTTGTCGACATACATGTACATGTCGGAATGCCGTTTTTTAAATTTTATGTCAATTATTTAATAGGATTAATTACTAAAGACATCCGAGTTCTACATTTGGAGCTATGTATTGAATATGGGTGTGGAAATGAGTGAATGAGTTATTAATTTACGCCGCTTGGGCAATATTTTAGCCATTAGCGGCGTGCGGTGTGGAAATGATATAAACTGGAGGATAATTTAGTACATATATTTCTAAAAAAAAACTAAATTTAAACCATATGACACCTTACATAGTGTCTTTACTCATTTAATTTGTAAGCAATAACGAACCGCATGCAAGTATGACGATTGCGCTTTAAAGGGGCAGTAGCACGTTTTTTGATAATTTTACATTTACTATATTTCACTTCTAATTGTAAGTAAATGCTAAATGTATCATATTGACAGTGTCAACAATCTCATTACACAAGCCAATCATCCACAGTCAGAGGACAAAGTATGAGGCTTCACATAAAATCCATTGGCGGCCATTTTTGTGTGAACACCTTTAATTCATTTTTGAAAGAAAAATTAATCGCATGGCTGAACTTTACGTTATATATTTGAATTATTACTGCTTCATTTAGTTTGAATACACTGTCTTTCAATAGGAACCATTTATTTTTATTTTCCTGACATCACCTTATATTCCCCCTAAAAACGTGCTACTTCCCCTTTAATGGCAATTTATGCTAATTGTATAAGCTCATCATTCATTTGATAGCATCGGGAAATTCTGGCTTGACAAATCGCTGCAGGCTAACCATTTAAAACCCACACTGATACCATATTCATTTTCACAATACCATAAATGTGACAAGATGGACCAGGTTTTTCCTCTATAGATTTTACTGTTTATAATACCATAGCTGGATAACAATAATCCAAAAACATAAATATTTTTGACACAAATGTTCTTGAGAAATGAGAATTAGTTTGTTTTCTAGTTTGATCCAAGAATTTCTTTAATAAGGCATCAAATTGGTGGGTTTATATCAGGAATGTTAGCAAAGTGTAGTTCCATATTCCGAAGTATAACTCTACATCGACTAATCTTTTCTTAGAAATAAAACATTCTTTCATTTGATTTGAAGGTTAGATTCGTAAAGTCTAATTGAAGGAAAACTTTAGATAGATTTTGTCTTCAAGATTTACCCCTGCTAAGAAAGAAGAGCATAAGCCCTGTAGAAGGTGACTCAGTTAATGAATCTAATATTCCTCGAATACAAGACTTTAGTAGATGTTTTATACTATTGGTAAATGCATGTTGTATTTTATTTTACATTATCAGTTGTTAGAAAATGACTGAATAATTTCTGTTGGCAAACATTATTCATCAATGGTCACAAATCCACCATATGCATTGTCAAAATGTTACATTTTCAAACCTCCCATTTTGGGAACCCTCTGTTTGCCGCTAGATGCAAATGAACGGATTGATTGTAATAAGTCAATGATTATTTAAGTTATTGAAGGATTGTCATTTATTTTCGTAATATCCCTTGTTACGGATGCACTTTAACCTTTTATTGTCAATTTCATGATGTTTATCATTCTCTCCCCACAGAGGCAGATCAAGTCATGTTGATTTAGCCTCTGTTCTATTACGACGAGTTTGTGGGATAGAATGGGAGATGCCTGATTGGAGGCAATCCAAATTAGTAGTGCAATCAGCAACGCTGTTCTTAAATCATCATTTTGGCTACTGAAACAAGGCAAAGACATTGTGATATGAACCACCCTTTCCATGCGAGACGCCTTGTCATTTGATAAAGAAATTCAAATGTATTGAGATGAAAGTTTTTTCCGCCAGGGGAAACTGCCGGAACCCACGGATTTCGTCGTAATAGAACAGAGGCTACATCAACATGACCTGATCTGCCTCTGTGGAGAGAGAGTGGATGTTTATGTAAATCTCCACGTGATATAGAGGATATCTGCCTTTTCTTGACTTACGTTTTTCTCATCGGTACATGTAGAATCAACATATGAGATAAAGTTGGCATTTGTCAAGAACTGACAGATATTGTATTCATAATATGATAAAACCCTTCTGATTACGCCAGAAACGGTCAATTTCCTGTTATGCGGCCTCTTGGAAGAGCCCGTCGCTGCAGCAACAGTGTGACGTCATATTAACATTAGTTACGTCAAAGCATTGTTTCATGACGTCAAACTCTTGAATTGGGCGTCACTCGAGTGGTGATGAACTTTATCGCCGCTCAGCAGATTGACGATAAAGGTTATCACCACTGCAGCCACTGTAGGTTTATTTCACTGATAGAACAGAGTATCTCACCCTCAATCATTTAACGTCTTTAATGAGTATATCCTAAATATTATGATGAGGGGTCGCTTAATACCAATAAACGATTATATTTAGATAATATTTGTCTTTTCTTGACAAATACCATGTTTATCTCATCGAGTGAGGAAGAAAGTTTATATTTTCACGAGAAATGATATAAAACTCTTCTGCCTCTATCTTTTTATTATTAAATTGTTGTACTTCTATCAAAATTGAAGCGCATATATGTTGAGTCGGTAGCAAAGAGAGCCCGTCGCCTAAGCAACAACATGACGTCATGAGGGTGTCATTGCGTCAGAGCATTGTTCGATGACGTCAGGCCATTGATGTTATCAGTCACTAGTATAAGGGTAACGCTGTTTTTCAGGGCATTATCATTTGCAGAAGCCCAAGGTCTTCAATTAACCGCGGGCTTGTGCAAATGATAATGCCCTGAAAAACTGCGTTACCGTTATTATAGCCAAAATGGATGGAATTTGTTCTTATGTACACATTTTACTCTTTTACTCTCAGTTACACTTGTACATGAACAAAAACGACAAAATAAGCATTGGGTCACAGCCGACACACACTATGACGTCACAAGTGAAGGATGACGTCATAATCGCGATCGTCATATGGCTGATTCGAACCCATACGGAATTTAGCCGTTGAATGAGAAAACTGAAGCATTCTGTATCATGAATCTCTCTAATTGATGCAAAGATATGTTTAATAATTAAACTGAATATAAGAACTTTGAATTTTTTATGAAAACATCGTCTTTGACAAATGTTGGATAAAACTAATTTAGACTACGCAAATTTACCATTAAACTTAGTGGTTGCAACTAAGAATGATAATCCTTTTAAAATGTGTTTAAATCCTCGATAAGTTAATGCCGTTCTATTGTCACATGATATATAGGATGATCTATTCCGAAAGTTCGTGTCCTAAGGTAAAAGAAAGTAATTAAATTGGTTCAAAATATTCGAGTCGATACGCTTATACGGTCGCCATATTTGTTCAAGACTTCAAAACTAAATTCTAATGTGACGTCACTTGGCTACGAAGTGATAATGGTCCGTCGTCAAGGTTTAGCGGGCCATTATCATTTGCAGCGGCCCGCTTATTTCTGATAACATGAGGGCGTTTTCATGATAATTCCATCCATTTTAGCTATAATGACTGATAACACGACCCATTGTTATTGTCACTAGTAACTGATAACACGACCCATTGTTATTGTCACTAGTAACTGATAATACGACCCATTGTTATTGTCACTAGTAACTGATAACACGACCCATTGTTAATGTCACTAGTAACTGATAACACGGATTATGATCTCGGTATTTCATCGCCAATTATATAATAAATAGAGATACTGGATGGGTTAGACTTGGCTCTGTGTACAAAAGAAAAAAAAGCATCGACAGACAACCAAATAGACGTCATCAGATGTACATTGTCAATGAAAAGTTTCAATCGATGAAAGAAAGAACCGACATATTGTGACGTCAGATATGAATATTTTAGGGGAACGTTTCTTCTTCCGGCAATAAAGGACTGAAAGAGGCTAGTTCAGTAGACATCTATTTGCTTTCGAGTCCAAGATAGTAAAACAATCGATATCAATATTATATAATTTAGCATCTATCGCCAGCATTTATTGTAGCAGAAGATAATTTTTCTGCCGCCGGGCTCCCTTACTTACTGGGCATAATTCGTGCTTTTCACAATAACAAACAAGACGACATGGTCATCAACATCCCCCGCCAAATAGGTTTTCATTAAAGCTCCCAATATTTTCCTAAATGGGCGGCTGTAGCTCTGTAATAAGTAATTGCATTTACCTCATTTGTAACTCCATCATGGTATTGATACCCTAAAGACACACTGCACATGTTGTTATTCTATCTTAAATAGTTTTTGAGAAAAGTTGTCCCCTTTGAGGACTCTCTCGAACAGAGTCCAAAACACAAAACAAGGGCAATAACTCCGTAAAAAGAAATTTTGCGGTTCGGATTTTCGAACTCAATCAAGGTATTCATACAATGAAGACACACAGCAAGTTCGGTTAACATATCTTAAATAGTTTCTTAGAAACGTTGTCCCCTTTGAGGACTCCATCGAGCAGAGTACAAAACACAAAACAAGGGCAATAACTCCGTAAAGAATAATTTTGCGGTTCTGATTTTCGAACTCCATCAAGGTATAGATACAATGAAGACACACAGCAAGTTTTGTGAACCTTTAATAGTTTCTGAGAAAAGTTGTCCCCTTTGATGACACCCTCGAACAGAGTCCAAAAACACGGAAAAAAGGGAATAACTCTGTAAAAAATAATTTACGGTTCTGATTTTCGAACTCCATCAAGGTATTGATACAATGAAGACACACAGCAAGTATGGTGAATCTATCTTAAATAGTTTCTGAGAAAAGTTGTCCCCTTTAACTCGGACGGACGGACGGACGGACGGACGCACGGACGGAGCCCAAACCTATATCCCCCTTCCACTTCGTGGCGGGGGATAATGTTATTGGTTCCCTACCCTAATGGCATGGATTTAAACAAATAGTGGTTATATGTCAGATATAATCCACAGTTACGAATTATATTTCTGGAAGAGAATGAAATTAAGATGGTAGACGTCTTATTCTTAGATGAAAAGAGACTTTCTTATATTCCTGGTACATTTTTATCAATGAACGATCCCAAGTGTCCATGTATCGTGATATGATAACTTCACTTACAAAACCCCACCACTGAAAGTGATCACGCTTGTCAAACCAAAAGTATGTTTAATCAGGGACAGTCATATCAGGATACTGTTGTTGAAACGAAATCCAAAGGGGTCATTCCAGTTTACGCATAAAATGTGAAATACATTATTATGACACAACCATGTTGAAAAAAGGTAATTGGGGGGACATTTTTATTTATTTTGGAATTTATATTTGACAACTTGAAGTGCGCAAGCTCGGTAAACAACGAGGGTCCATTCATCGGCGCAACGAGTGTGAAAAGCCCTGTCACAGCATTACAAGGTATTTTATTTGAGTCTTAACATTAATCATTGTAATTTTTAGATATTGATCAATGCACATAATTTATTTTAAATAAACCGTTAAATTTATAACATTTATAAATTCACAGCGTTTTGGAAAACATTTTTCCTTACTAGACACACCGCCAATGACTGAAATATTGCCCAAGCGGCGTAAAACAATAACTCACTCACTTCCTCACTAGCCGAATACGATAGGAAGGGCCTTTAAGAATACACGCCATTTTCAAATCATATCAGAATATCACACACATGACCTTCTCCCCTAACCGTTACTTTGATGCAATGCGACTCTACAAACAACAAGCTTATGCATTATGCTTATGCTTATGCTTATGCTTATGAAGTCATGATGAAAGGAAGAAACTAAAATCATTTTAGTGTTACCATATATCTTATTTTCGTAAAAACAATTTTCTCATAAAAATAATAAAAAACACCAAAGTCTTACCAAAATCATATACAAACATACATATATAAATATAAATCATTGCCATTGATCCCATATCAATTTATTTGAAAAAATATGTATGCTCATTCCAATAATTGTTGCGTTCTACAATGCCGATGGAAATATATATGTAGATAAGGAATAATGGCATTAACCTTGCAACCTTCTAACTGACATCTTTTTTCATCTTCCTACTAAACTTTATGTAGTGCTAAAAGTCCTAGTTAGGAAATAGCTAATTGCGGTGTTTCTTAAATATGATTTTATTTATGGAATTGACAAATATGTGATCTACCTTCATGAAGACGCTGAAATGCAAACCAAGCGTATTGAATGAAGTTCTCTAATTGTTGGTATCAACAGCAACAAAGAGGGAACCAAAATACCACCATGACAAAAGATTTGAAAGCTGGATGCTGGCACTTTGAATTGAGGGTTAAACAATTTTGTCAAACATGTCTTAATTTCTGGAGACTCGGCCTCTACCTAACTAGGCTAAATCGAGAACCGGAAATACGTCATGACTGACATTGACAATGATCTCGCGATCTCTTCAATTGTTAGAGGAGGCGAATTCTGATCAAAACAAGAACTATCGGATCAAAGTTTCTAAATACAGAAATAATGACAGGGCTGATAGAAGTAAGGTAAGGTCTAAAATGAAACCAATGCATTTTGAATTCAGAAATAGCATGCTGATACGAAACGGATATTCAGAACAATTGATTACCGCTCAGAGAAAACTTAACTTTTATGAGATAATTTTATTCATATTTTCATATGCTACTAATCCATGAGAACAAACCTTTTCACAAAGGAAACACTACCTTAGTACCTTAAACATAGCAATGTGAAAAAGCATATGATTCGCTTTAAAAATACCTAACTTCATGAGTATTATAAGTATAGATATGTATTCATCAAAGAAAACTTTTATCAAATGATTTCATTCATATTTTTATGTATTATTAATTTATGAAAACTGATATAAGGTGGCATTTCATAGAAAATACTATCTAAAAACGTTTAACAGAGGAAGTGAACAGATATGTTCATCTTTTAAAGAATACCTTTCATCATTGGTATATTTATATCTAATAAGGTAAATCAATTTAGTTACTTATTTATAATTCATCTTCACATTTCGCGAAATCCTGTTGATTCATCACAAAATGGTATTCATTGATGTGGAAAAACAAATCTCTGAACGATAATCTAAAGTAAGCTTCTTTAAGTCTCTGTAAGCATGTAGGCCTCCTAAAAGTAATGACTAGACTTTTAACAAAAATTATGACTGTTATCTACATATGAATAACACTGTCACTTTTTTTAGCGAGATTTATTGTTGAACAATTAAGTAGCTTTGCGAGCAAAAAAAATGTTTAATAAATGTTAACTTTCCTTAACGGAGTTATATTTTGTTTATGAAACGTATACAAATTATGCTAAGAATGACAATTTGTTTCATAGTTGATGAACCCTCATCATGTTGGTAGATTGACTGTTAATTATAATGTAAGATCTATTGATACTTTTCTGACATTAGAGAGATAATAGTTTCTTCTAGTTAGATTTCAGGTAGTCATTAAAGCACATAAATAAACTGAATAGGTAATCAATACTCCATCTTGTCAGAAATAGCCTATAGTTATAAAGGGTTAATTAAGGAGAAGAATTCAGCCCAGGGAGTGACGTGCTTACAGATAATATGGTAAAATGATATATTTCTGGTACAGAGGTACCAACGATCTAACCACGGATAACAATCATTTAAAGTAATCAAGTAATATGGAGATTGGGACTCACAAACAGTTTGTTTGCAGACTCTTCAATTACAAAGCGACTAGTGTCTATAGACAGGCAGAGGGGTTCAAAAATGAAATAAACTATTCCGCTATAGAATGAGTAAATTTTACTTGTGAATGAAAGCATTTGAACATTCATGAGATTCACATTGTCAGTAAAGTTGTTGAACGTCTCATACACTAACACCGTGGTATATCTAATGATGGGTAATGATCAAGATAGTTTCTACCGTCTGTTTTTACTTTTTTTTTAAATTTTGCCTTTTTTTGGTACAATGTCAAAGTTTCTACCGTCTTGTGATGACGCCATATGAATCGCCTGGTGCAATTAAAACATATATATAAAACACGTTTAATATTTCACCCAGTGATTTCGTTGAAATATCTGTATCTTATGGCTTAAATTTCCGGATGAAACACCTTGTTATTATTCAGAATAAGCACTATCTTCCGAGCATGCTGGGTGAGGGGAATCATTATTTTTTTATCATTCACTTTTTTCTTCTTTAAAATATCAATATCTGTATGCATAAATGAACGTTGTCAATTATAATGACAAAGAGAAATGGTTCGGTAAAAGAGATTCAATGTCATAAGACTGACATAACACATACACACGTCTAGAGTTTGAACTTGTGGGCAAAGACTGACAGCAATCCAATAGTTGTCATTTCATGAAATTATTCAAGCAACCAATTAGGCAAAATATTAATACTGTTTTAGTGAGAAATTAGGTTGTGTTCTAAAGATTGCCCGTTCAAACATTATGGGGTGCTTAAATCGCTGTTTCAATTTTTGTTCTTGTTGAAATGTTCTGTACTTTTATTTAAATATTGATAAGTATTTTATGTAAAGTTTGCAAATGTCGAAATAATCCACTTCTTAGACATTCATTAACGCATCATTTGTGTAGGATGTTTTTATCCCCCCGTCTGTCCGTCCGTCCGTCTGTCTGTATGTGATCACATTTTTGCGGAGCAGAACTCGAAAACGGTTTGGCCTAGCTTAACGAAACTTGGTATGTTGACTTAACATCACATGAAGTTGTGCCTTTTGGGATTTTAAACTTTCTGGAGATTTTCATTGTTGTGGTTTCATGGAAACGCAACGTAGAAATGTGTTTCCGGAGCAGAACTCGAAAACGGTTTGGCCTAGCTTAACGAAACTTGGTATGTTGACTAATCATAACATGTAGTTGTGCCTTTTGGGATTTTCAACTTTCTCGATTTTGTTTCCAGTTTCCAGGGAAACGCAATTGAGATATACGTTTTAGGAGCAGAATTTGAAAACCACTAATTAGATGTGGTTTATAATAGTCCTGTGATGGTTATTAAAAGTCAAACAAAATTAGCTGCATGCATGCATACAACATTATTCACACAATCAGTTTATCAAAATATATGCTAAAACTGATAATTTGATTTCAGTCGGGCCGGGGGGATAAGCCATCTCTCCTGATGGCTCTTGTTAAACAAGGAAATGTATTCAATTTCTCTCTACTATCTTGCTTAGTTTAAAAGATTTCAAATTTTCAAAAGCATGTTTTTCACAAACATATCAATTGAAGTTTGCTTTCCGGTTAATCATGTAACTATGTTTCATTCATACCCATCACTCGTGGATTGAATAATCTTCGGATTTGGTTTGCAGCGTTTCTTTCTAACAAAAGCTAATCTCATGAAACCTGAAATATTGCTTTAAATATTCATGTTCTTCATAAAATATATTTGTCTCTTAAAGGGACAGTAGCACGTTTTAGGGGGAATTAAAGGTAATGTCAGGAAAATGAAAATTAATGGTTCCAATTGAAACATAATCTATTTAAACTAAATGGAGCAGTAACAATTCAAATATATAACGTAATGTTTAGCCATGCGATTGCCTTTTCTTACACAAAATAAATTAAAGGTGTTCACACAAAAGGGGCGCCAATGGATTTTATGTGAATTTTCATACTTTGTCCTCTGACTATGGATGATTGGCTTGTGTAATGAGATTTTTGACACTGTCAAAATAATACATTTAGTATTAACTTACAATTATCAGTGAAAATTATAAAATATAAAATAATCAAAAAAACGTGTTACTACCCCTTTAAGTATTTTGTGTTATAATATTTAAAAGTTCACTTTGTACTTTCAAAGAATCATTAAATGCTTCAGGTTTTAGTCATTAAACCAATCAGAAAGAAATAATGTTTCAATGAAATTGAGCAAATATTCTAAAAAATATATTTTACTTTATATGAAACATTCAGCTTAGAATAAGGAAAACAATATATCTGTATATATATATATCTTAAAAATTGCCTTTGATGACAAGGAGTAAAATACTGCTCGTAACATGGATCATCAAAGGTACATAATTACTCACCACATTGTTAACTAAAATGAATAAGAGGATAAGTACAAAATGGATGATACTAGTTTTTGACTCTTGATAAACGATTGGGAGCACTTATCATCTTCCTCTGAGAGAAGAGGATAACTTAAAAACGAGATAACAGATTTTTTAAGATCCAATACCCAAGCATAATGGTGGCATATTTGGTACATTAACTTGACAATTGACATAACACACAATGAAGGATCAGGATGACCTAGACTGACATATCAGGAGAGGACAAAAAGTTACCACCACTGATTTCCGCATTATCTTCTAATAATTAAGATCAAGGGGTTACTAACAGAATTTTTTTCTCCCTCAAAGATTGCATTAATGCCACAGAGTACATATAGACCTTCGACTACTGCACTTAACACCCAACACACGTTCAATCTGGTACAGACCCTGAACATTGCATGGTTCAGTATTCATTAGTACGATGACCTAGGAAACGGAATACGTTGTGTTGTACTTTAGTAACTTTACCCAACCTACCTTAACTACATGAAAGAATCTGAAATGCATCATTTTATAATTTTGCAACATAAAGTGGTGAATACAGTTCAATAAAAGTCTGCAGTCATGGTCAAATATGAAAAATTACAAAAATCGCTTTTTGTGACATTCTTCTTCATCTTACATTTGACAATATGTCTTTCTCATTAAAATAATCAGCTGGGTGGATATACAGACAGTTCATCTACTAATGTTATAGACTACCTAAACCTCACTCATTGTTCTTCCCATATGCGTCTGTCAAGTAGCAAACATTTCAAGATGCTTATAATAAGTTCTTATTCAAATTTGAAGGCCTCGCCGCTAATTATAATGGCTGAAATACTGCCAAAGCGGCGCTAAACACTATCTCACTCACTCAAATTTGAAAGCAAAGTATCCCCGGTGAATGTTCTATGGGTTGCCGACCGATTTAATGTTAACAGACTATAGTCATGGAAATTTATGTTGATTGAACTAAACTTATTCAAACTACCTTTCATATTCAATGACTCTTATTGATTTCATTATAAATTTTAAAGAAGCAGAAGCACATTTTTAAAATTTTATATTTTAAATGTTTCACTGATAAATGTACAGTTATGCTTTTTGGATTATTTTTATAGTGTCAAAATTCTCATTACACTAACCAATCATCCATAGCCAGAGAATAAATCATAAAGATGTACATAAAGACATTAAGGGGTGTACACCTTTTATTCATTTTGTGTAAGAAAAAAAGAAACGCATGGCTGATCTTTACATTATATATTTGATTATTACAGCTTCATTTTGTTTAAAAACACTGTCTTTCAATTGAAACGATTTATTTTCATTTTCCTCACATCAATTTATATTCCCTCTAAAAACGTTCTATTGTCCCTTTAATATTTCATAATCATGTAATATTATTGATCCATGTGATCAAGGAGAATCATCACTTAAATAAATGTTTAAAAATCATAATTGATAAATACAATAAATCAAATTACTATTAATAGGAATAATAGAAACCATTATAAATATTTGGCCACCAGATGGCTAAGACTTTGCTGTCAACCCACTGTTTCAATGGAGTCATGTAAGACTTCATAAGCCTTTGACGTCACTGACTGACATTGACATTGGCAATGAACTTCTTTGATGACAGATAGATACTTGATACGTTTATTGACGTCAGGGATGTGAAATCTTATAATCCTATCAAGCTTATTAACGGGAATACCTACGCGGCTAAAAGAAGGTCGGCTGAGCTTACCAAGAAATCAATGCTTCTCCTTCTAAGAATAAGTGTTAGTTATGAAACCATATTCATAACCATTGATTTTCTATTTACGTAAGAAAAATGATTCTACTTATATTATTGAATAATTTTAAACAATCAAAGTGACAGGAGATCATAAGTCATTATGGAATTCAAGACAACTTTTGTAATGTTTTATTCAAGTTGTATATTCTCCCGGTAATGATTTCATAATTCTTTCACAATGAAACAGACGTTTTAATGTGAATAAAGGAACAGAAAAACACTATAAAAACTTTTTTCAACATCCTTATTTTAGTGGAAGTGAGAAACATGTCAATATGTTTCTAGAATAGTTACTCATTAAAGCAAGTTGAAGTTAATTTAAAAGACATTTTGAAGATGACAATTTTCTGCCAAAAGAAAATATCCGTATCTAAAGCATGTTAACAACAGGCCTTTTGTTCAATGTTGGACCGTTGTAATAATCAACCAAGTCAAAGTTGAATATTTATTATGAATATATATATGAATATTATAACTAAAAACCTGATTTGCAAACGGGTCATATTCTGCTTTTCTGTAGGCACAAACTCTTCACAAGTGAGTTTACACACACTCACAGCAGATTATGACATCATGGCGCATGGTTGCTCCGTTGGGGGCCGATTTTAAACGTATTTTATCTACCAAAAGAAGGTAAGGCGAGGTGATCTGGGGTTTATCGCCGCTTTCAAGAGTATTTCACTTATATCGCGGCTGCTAATATTATTTCAGGGAGAAAGCCCGCAACACTATTGTGGCTATGCGTTGCGGTGAAACCTGCGAGCATCGGCTGGAACTAGCGAACCATGGGTGGTACTGCGCTGAAATTCAGTGTAGCATTGCACTCAAACCTGACTGCGTGTAGAACAGTTCTCTACTGCAGACAAAGTTGCCACGGATCCGAAGCCGAACGCACTAGCCACTACGCTATCCCGACCCGTACCAAGAGAACACTCAGAACCTCAGAGCAGGTGAGCGAGTTAGCATTTAAGGGCTCTTTGGTTTTATTACCACTATTCGCTGCATGCACATCAGAACATAAATCCTTATCACTTATCACTTATCACTGTAAGACTTACAACGCTCCATGCGGAGTGAAATAGCCCTTGGAGAGGCAATAATGTCATAAATATTTAAATAAATAAATATTCTATCAAGTATCAATATAGCTGATTGACATGTATGTCAAACTCTTCACCACATCAATCAATCAGATACCCATGAGGATTTTAAAAGTGTCAATAATTCGATGTTGGCATGACTTCGCAACCCGGCATCAATGGAAGAACTAAATCAATAAGTTTTATATTATGCATACATGATTGATCAAACGGGCTTCTAAACTAGCCAATCAAATCATTTTCTCGTTGAAATCTTATCGAGAAGGTCGCGAGAAAATGATTTGAGTGGCTATAACACAAGTCGGGCCGCGCGAGCGAATCTAGCTTCTGATCCCAGGGTACAGATTAGTGGAGTTTGCGTAACGTTCGTACCCTGAGATCTAAAAGCACTGGACATACTCTGAACACTTTCGAACAACTTATCTTTCAAACCACTTATGCGAAGACGTAATAACATCTTATTTCTTATAGCAATATCAAAGCCTTTTTAAAATCTACAAAAGCTACGTTAAGCATACACTTCTTCTCAGATGAAAACGTTTGCATAAATGCACACAGAATAAAGGATTATCAGTGGTAGAGTATCTGAACAGAACCCAGACTGATTCCGAATTAAGCGACTCATCATTAGCCCAACTAGTTATCCTACTGTTAAGTAAACAAATATAAATTTCAATAAAGAATAATTTAACACTCTGAAGTTAAAACATATCCCGAACGTTGATTTGTCTAGGACATGGTCTTGTGATCGAAGTTTAATCGATGCATTTCTCATGAACTCACATTAGGTCTCGTGAAAGTTTACCGGAACTATTTTAATTCTCCCTCCAAAATCAAATTAAATGTGATTTGACACTTTTTGACTGGAACTTAAATAATATTTAACCAATTAGTATAATGTGATGTGAAAACATTAATTTTAACATAAATAAATATAGGGCACTGTATGGTGTTTCAAAGACATAGAGGATATTATATGAGTGTCCATGACATACTATGTTTACGACACGAGTGCCTAAATATTGGTATTTCCCGAGCGAGAGCGAGGGATGTACTGATATTTAGGCACGAGTGTCGTAAACATAGTATGTCATGGGCACGAAAATAATATTCTGTTTATTACCGAAGTCCCATAATTAACGAAAACACTCAAAAACTACATCTCAGCGTCACAAACCATACGGACCGCCGCCCGCTATTCTGCCTATGCTGAGAAGTAGGTTTTGAGCATTTTCTTCAATTTTGGGACAACGGTAATAAACAGAATATTATATTCGTGCCCATGACATACTATGTTTACGACACTCGTGCCTAAATATCAGTATATCTCTCGCTGTCGCTCGGGAAATACTAATATACCTGCCGATTTACCAGTCTTCAAGCGCCTCAAGGACTGTATAATCTCATCCTTACCTATATGTCAATGAAACCGCTCGCACAGCCTCACTTTCAACAACAGTAACTCTCACGCTCCTCGACAAAGATGTCAATTTCACCTGACGCACTTTCAGCGCTGTTATATAACCTAGTGAAATGAGCAAGCAAATCTGCACGTGAAATCCGTGCAGAGACAGACCTCTTACGCATCTCACGGACTACTATCGTGCAATAAGTTTCGGACGGTCACGTTTTTTTAATAGACTTGCATGTTAAATTAATGTAGCTTAAATAATACTCGTTAAAAAAGCTTGAAGTTCATAATTACTTTTTTTATCATTTGATGAATGTTTATGTAATGTCGCCAGATTTAACGATGTATGTAAAAAAAATTGGAAACGTGTCCCGTTGGTCACCATTATAAACTTGTTCACAACTACGTATATACCTTGGATTAAATTGCTGACATTCCTAAAATAATAGATGAAATGGCTTTCAAACTTGCAGATGTATCCAAACCTTAAGCGAATGTCCGAATCATTATTCGGTCCAAACAATATCAGAAAAGGCGTTCGAACTTGTAGAAAACAAAACATCAATGGGTATGAATGAAACATAGTAACGTGATTAACCGGAAAGCAAACTTCATTTGATATGTTTGTGAAAAACACTAAACTAAGCAAGATAGTAGAGAGAAATTGAACACATTTCCTTGTTTAAAAACATCCTTCAGAAACGATGCGTTAACAAATTAATTTTTAAAAAGTGAATTATTTAGACATTTGCTAACTTTACATAAAATAAATAAAGTAAAAAACATTCGAAACAAAAACATTTTGAAACAACGATTTAAGCACCCCTTAATGTTTGAACGGTCACAATTTAGAACAAAATTAAACGTTATTTCTCACTAAAATAGTATTGATTTTTTTGCCTTATTGGTTGCTTTAATAATTTCAAACTCTAGACGTGCGTATGTGTTATTTCAGTCTTGAAATCTCATTGAATCTTTTTACCGAAACCTTTCTCTTTGTCATGATAATTGACAACGTTCATTTATGCATACAGATATTGATATTTTAAAGAAGAAAAAAGTGAAAGGTAAAAAAAATAATGATTCCCCTTACCCAACATGCTCGGGAGATAGTGCTTATACTGAATATATCAAGGTGTTTCATCCGGAAATTTTCGCCATACAATACAGATACCTCAACGAATTCACTGGGTGGACTATTAAACGTATTTTATGTTTTAAATGCACCAGGCGATTCAGATGGCGTCATCACAAGACGGTAGAAACGTTTTGTAACAAATAACTAAATTTTTTTTAAATATAAAAAAGACGGCAGAAACTATCTTGATCAGTACCCATCATTAGATATACCACGGTGTTTGTGTATGAGACGTTCAACAACTTTACTGACAATTTGAATCTCATGAATGTTCAGATGATTTCATTCACCAGTACAAATTATTCATTCCATAGCGGAATAGTTTGTTTTATTGTGAACCCTTCTGTCCTTGGGCAACGTCTATAGACACCAGTCGCTTTTTAAATGAAAATTCTGCAAACAAAATTTAAGTCCCAATCTCCCAATGACTTTGCAAATGATTGTTTGTTATCTGTGGTTAGATCGTTGGTACCTCTGTACCAGAAATATATCATTTTACCATATTATCTGTAAGCACGTCACTCCCCGGGCTGAATTCTCCTCCTTAAATAACCCTTTACAATTGTGGGCTATTTCTGACAAGATGGAGTATTGATTACCTATTCAGTTTATTTATGTGCTTTAATGACTACCAACTAGAAGAAACTATTATCTCTCTAATGTCAGAAAAGTATCAATAGATCTTAGATTATAATTCACAGTCAATCTACCAACATGATGAGGGTTCATCATTTATGAAACAAATTGCCATTCTTAGCATAATTTTATACCTTTCATAAACAGAATATAGTTCCGTTAAGAAAATTTAACATTTATCAAACATTTATTTTTGCTTGAAAAGTTACTTAATTGTTTGAACAATAAATCTCGCTAAAAAGTGACAGTGTTATTCATATGTAGATAACAGTCATAAATTGTGTTAAAAGTCTAATCATTATTTTTAATTTAGAAGGCCTACATGCTTACAGAGACATAAAGAAGCTTACTTTAGATCATCGTTCAGAGATTAATTTTTCCACCTCAATGAATACTATTTTGTTATGAAACAACAGGATTTCACGAAAGGTGAAGATAGGTGATAAATGAATAAATGAATCGATTTTCCTTATGAGTACATGTACCTTAATATACCAATGATGAAATGTATTCTTTAAAAGCTGAGCATATCTGTTCACTTCCTCTGTTTAACGTTTTTAGATAGTATTTTCTATGAAATGTCACCTTATATCAGATTTCATAAATTAATAACACATAAAAATATGAATGAAATCATCTCATTTCTTGGATGAATACATATCTATACTTATTATACTCATGAAGTAAGGCATATTTTATAAGCTAATCATATGCTTTTTTACTTTGCTATGTTTATGGTACTAAGATAGTGTTTCCTTATGAAATGTTAGTTCTCATTGATAAATAGCATATGACAATCTGAATAAAATTATCTCATGAAAGTTAAGTTTTCTCTGAGGGGTAATCAATTGTATGGTATATAGATCCGTTTTTATCCACATGGTATTTCTGAATCCCAAATACATTGCATTGCTTTCATCTTGAACCTTACCTTACTTCTTTCAACCCTGTCATTATTTCTGTATTTAGAAACTTGATCCGATAGTTCTTGTTTTGATCAGAATTCGTCTACTCTAACAATTGAAGTGATTGCGCGTTCATTGTCAATGTCAGTCATGACGTATTTCCGGTTCTCGAGTAAGCCCGGTTCAGTAGAGGCTAAGTCTCCAGAAATTAAGACATACAGGTGTCAAATAAGTTTAATATTGGAAATTATGCATCCAATTCATCTACCTATCAGTTAGAAGACCTAAAAAAACACCATCGAATCGAATATATCTTCCTGTCAGCTTATGACAAGGTTTCAAAATTACGTTTGGCGAATTTGCGCGCGCCACTCGAGCCAAATTGTCCGGTTTTCGATCAAACTCCCGACTTTAAATGGCCGTATTTTCGCTCTAATGTACTGATTGACCTTTAACTTGTTATTTTTAGTAACAGTTAGTGGTTCCCGATGTAATAACATCGATTTCAAAATTTGACACATGTGACGTAATTTTGAAACCTTGTCATAAGCTGACAGGAATATATATTCGATTCGATAGTGTTTATTAGGTATTGTAACTAATAGGTAGATTAATTGGATGCATAATTTCGAATATTAAACGTATTTGAGATGTTTTCTTGATTTTTCCATAAAATCAAGCATTTTGGAGATATCATGCATAAATGGATATATTTTGCAAGTCCAGTGATGAGATATGAACTTCAATCAGCATATTAGATATTTTGTAGCTTATCAAAACCAAATACAATTTAAAGAAAGATACTCTGTGTCACTTTAAAAACATAATGGTGACAAGGGTCATCTGCGTTTTTGTAAATGAAAAGCTTTATCCTGTTGCATACGCGATGTGGATATTAACATCACAATCCATGGGTTGTAAAACTTTAAAATATAGATGGCTGTGTTCGTGTGGTGAGTATTATATGAAACATTTATTCAGCCTAAAATATTAAGAAACTTTATAATCTATATAACTTGAAATAATGTCATGTATTTCAGGCGAACCAAATTTGCTTGGTTGACTTGCAATGTGACCGTTTGATGACTATTAAAAAACCCTTATTTGTAGTGTTCTTCTTTCTGTTTCATATAGTACGCAAGTTTAGCCACAGTGTAGTTATGAAAAATACAGTTAGGACTGTCAACAAATAACGGAAATATATCAAAAACATTTGCAAAATGTAATCATATACTTCAGAATTAGAAATAGATACATTGTACATTGTCGATAATAAAAAGTTCGGTTTTCAGCGTCAGAATATTGTTGAATGATTTTACTACCGCACTAAATATTACGAAACGCATTATTTGAAGAATGCGTTATAAGGAATGCAAATCTGAATATGCATCTTTAATGCATCTAAATGTCACCATTTGACGAAGCTGCACATGCCCTTCTGCCAGCGAGGTTGCTCAATCCGTTCAGTAACTTTTATGTAATAATATCCATTTGAAATATGGTCTTAATTGTTTATCTACTCTTTAAGATTTGCAGAGTGGGATTGACTTAACTTAATTTTAATCTCTTTAAGGTCACCAGGGAAAAGACATTAAACGTTTATGTGATTAAGATAGAATTTAAAAGAGTGAAACGATAGATATGTCTTAACTTTTCAAATAAAACTTTAAATTTGTTTAAAGGAAAATCTTTTCTCTAATATTGATTTGGCCGAAATGAAATGTTTTCTCAAGAGATAGGAGGCATTGAAAGATTAAATTTAATTTCATTTCAAATTTCAAACATTTTTAACAGTGCACTTTTCTTTACCGAATGCCAGTAATTGAGTTGCTGACAATGCTAATTTGCTTGACACTGTATTGACAACTTTTTGCTTTCATAAGGAGACGGTTAAACTTTTCAACGAACTGACGATGCAACTTCCTTTTAAAAATCTTTCTTGTTAAATTTATGGTGTTGTAAATACTATTGACCGATGGGAACGAAAGACTTAACTTATCAATTTACATTTAACTAAAGGTGTCAAGACATATTAAATTTCAAATGTCACATTACTTTTTGGCATCATATGACTTAATGTAAAATGTGTACATGTGGGTGATAATTTTAATTTACAACTTGATCCGATCTTGTTCATCATTTTTCAGGTAATAACGTATGTTCATTTTGATCACATAAAACCATATTGGGTCTTGCATACTTTTCTGAAACAAAGTCAGTATACTTTTGCTTCCGCAAAGCTTTACGTTAGACATGTTTTCGGCTCCGTTCTGGCCAATATAGAAATCTGTTAATTTTTTTTACGAATCTTCGTATGTGGTTAGATCAAGTTGTGGAGTGGTGCCATTTGCTATTTTGGTTATTCTTATTTTTTATATATCTGTCTGGTTTTAAATCGATACACTTCGAGTTGATTGATTTATTAATTAATTAATCAATTACATTTACTCTTTTCATTAAGTTGTTGTTGCTGTGTATTGTACTATTTACTTATATATATGCCCCTACTTCATTACTCTTCCTCTGCTTGAGAACGACACAAGAAACTGTTATATTCCTCAGCATTATTGTATTCCAACTTCTTAAATGCCTCTCGAAAACATAATGTGAAATAGCATTGTAAAGGTTAAGTTTGTGTGATTGCTTGGATGTATAATGCATATATATTTCAACTATACACCAATTTACTCAATGGTGTTGATTGAAATCTCATTTATAAAAATTTGCCATTTTACAAAATGCGTGCCTGATAAAGTTTACAAAATTGTAAGAAATAAAACAAATTGTAAAAAAAGGCTGTTAAAGGCTGTCCAAAATAAAAATATGACACTTTCTCATGATTGAGAACACAATTTTCATAAAATTATAATATATGCCAGTCCATCCCTAATTAATCAATGCACGAAGGTAGTCTGGAAAAAAAATGACCAAAAAATCAAACTCAATATCAATGATGGTTGTATTTTTATTTGCGCCATTCGCTTATCGTATTCTTTTAATATCTATATTGACTTTTTCATTTGTAGAAGGGGTCTTTTTTCGGTGACATTTACATTTTTTGGTTAGGATCCAATTAAATTGTTTCTTGGTATCAGATCACAAGTCATGACTGCAATTGCTAACGTTTAAACTTTATTGGATACACAAAATTTAATTAGAAGTGGCATATAATTTTTAAAGACCAACAAGTGCAGTTCTGTAAGAACATGAGAATTCACATAAAAGAATCGTGAAATCGTACCTTTAGACGCTTTAACTTTACAGTCATTCTCTCCCCACAGAGGCAGATCAAGTCATGTTGATTTAGCCTCTGTTCTATTACGACGAAATCCGTGGGTTCCGGCAGTTTCCCCTTCATCTCAATACATTTGAGTTTCTTTATCAAATGACAAGGCGTCTCGCAAGGAAAGGGTGGTTCAAATCACAATGCCTTTGCCTTGTTTCAGTAGCCAAAATGATGATTTAAGAACAGCGTCGCTGATTGCACAACTAATTTGGATTGCCTCCAATCAGGCATCTCCCATTCTATCCCACAAACTCGTCGTAATATAACAGAGGCTAAATCAACCATTCTCTCCCCACAGAGGCAGTTCAAGTCATGTTGATTTAGCCTCTGTTCTATTACGACGAAATCCGTGGGTTCCGGCAGTTTCCCCTGGCGGAAAAAACTTTCATCTCAATACATTTGAATTTCTTTATCAAATGACAAGGCGTCTCGCAAGGAAAGGGTGGTTCAAATCACAATGCCTTTGCCTTGTTTCAGTAGCCAAAATGATGATTTAAGAACAGCGTCGCTGATTGCACAACTAATTTTGATTGCCTTCCAATCAGGCATCTCCGATTCTATCCCACAAACTCGTCGTAATAGAACTAAGGCCAAATCAACATGACTTGATCTGCCTCTGTGGGGAGAGAATGATGTTTTTTCGCAGTGACAATGTGATATAATGTTTTATTGTTTTTGTATTTCTGATGAATATTTTTGTGTTTATGACAAAATAATTTTTGACATAAAAGTAATAATCCCTGTCAGTTTGTAAAGAGTAGAAACGGGTCGATTAATACAAGAAACATACAAGAATCATGAAATAATTGTCGGTTGCATAGTAATGGAGCTATCTTGATTTTTTACTCTTTCCGAAAAAAATTAACAAACGAACAATTAAAGGAAATCTGCATTACAAATACTGTCACTTGAGATTTCAAACTTCCCCAATATGTAGCTGAAGCACTGCCCTTTTTCAGGCTGAATGTTCAAAGTAAGTCGACTTTTGTTATATTCCCTTCTCTAATGCGACAGGACTATAAGACATCAATCGTCAAAGGAACAAACGGAGAAAAGGTGGCGGAGAAATGGACTTGAAATTTTTAAAACTAATCTCACAAATTAATTCAAACCTAACCTACTTTTAAAGTTACAAGAACTTTTAAAAGGATTTGCCTTCCCAGTTTCGACATTATGTTTATCTTAAATTGTTGGTATGCCGAAATCCAAAGTGTTAGAATCCCCCTACAAGGAAAATTCATGCTCAAGTTACAAATTTGCACATGTATTTGACTGAATCCTTTAATTGTTGCGTTTCGACTATATTCATCATTAGTATTCCCCGGTGGATTAAAATGGTTGTCTGGTTGAATGTGAAAGTAAAATTACAACACAACCTGCACCTGGTACCCAATTGTACTGCTTCAAGTACGTCAAAGGTCATACATCTTTAAGAGCCGTGGGAAGGCGTACGTCTTCCAGTTTGAAGGTATGTGAGTGGGAAGATGGACACTTGGCCTGTAGGTCCCAAGGGCGTAACACCCTATTCATGCTTTTGATTAATTGTTGTTGACCGATATTATAACGAAATGAATGAAGAATAAAATAGTGGGTATGGCTTTGAATTTCTTAGTTCTTAGTTTAATGCTTCATTTCAGTTTGCATCCACAGGAAATTGTAAACACCCCCTCCCTTTGTGTTGCACGTGCAAGCTACCAAAATTGTTTTATGTCCATTGGTAATATTATCAAATATTACAGAAAACGTAATTTAATATGCATACAAACATTTGGTACAAATAGTATTTTTTTTATAAACTATCAATATGTTAATTATAACTTTTCCCCGTCATCTTTCTACTCATGGAAAAAACTTGACCTTTATTATATGGTCATGACATCATCCTGTATTTTAACTTGCCTCCGTGGTTTAATGGTATACTCACAGATCTTGATGGGAATCTTTATAATTCGTTCTTTGACTATGATTGAAAGGTTTGTTTAATGAGATTAAAGAAACTATAAAGATGATACATTTAGCATTAACTTACAAATATCAGTGAACATTTGAAAGTACAAACTTTTTTAAAACGTGCTACTGCGCCTTAAAAAGACAAGAAACCTTATTTGTGCACCGCTTTAATAATTAACTGTAATAAATATCATAATTCATGGGAATTGCATTGGCAATGATATGAAGAGTACACATGTACATGATATGTGATTGCGTTTTAGATAAAATTGGCAAATTCATGCAATTTATGTACAAAAAGCTGTGTCAAATAAACCATATCATAATTCCAATAATAGAAGTTCTTATATATATTGCACTGTACAAAGAACTGGTAGATCATAACTAGGAATAGCCAACGACATTATACAAGGTACACTTCAATAGATGTAATTTCTTAGACTTTGATGTGCAAAATACTTGTCTGTTGTGTCCAGTTTTAGCCTTTATGTTAGGAAATGGCTTTCAAATTAAGCCGTATGGTTTGTTCCCAAATTCATTTTATTATTTTTGATAAAAGTATGTTTAAACCATAGACCATTGTTGATGCACGGGCACCAGATGGCGCTTCGCTGTGTATCAAACCAAGCTATCATCAACATTTTTCAAAGAATCCAACAAGCTTAAGTCAATAACGTCATTGCGTCACTGACTGACATTGACATTGGCAATGATCTTCTGTTGTTGACAGAATATGACTAGAGACATCTTTGACGTCAGGGAAGTGGAATCTTATCAGAAGTGAATTTCACTGGGAATACTTACGCGGCTTAAAGGAGTTAGGTTTAACTTAATACGAAATCAATGCTCTTTGGAGCCAGAAATAGTTTGTTGTTATGAAACCTATATTTATTACATGGAATGTCCTATTCATAATAGAAAAACAACCTTTTATTAGACTAATTATTTTTTTTTGAAATACCATCTCCGTGACAATGGATCACATTTCTTAGAAATTATTAATTTACACATTTTACTCATTTGTTTTCTGAAAAACGAATAATATGAATAATATTCAAACTCTTTCACAATGAAAGTAACATGTCAATGTGAAGCACGAACAATGTTCATTGTAAAAGAAAAAGGGTAATAACGTTAATGAAAATCTTTGTACTTCTAAGAAAATGATGAAATTAATGATTAAAATATTACCGACCAAAGTATAGATTGTTTGAAGTAATTACACTTTATCTAATATTAATAGCTACCTGGCATTGTTTAAGAATTAGTTTCTTGTTTAACAATACAATCAGAATAAAACTATGGAAATAACCTAAATAGTCATCATTTTTAAATAAATAGTCTCACAATATGAAAGAATTATTTCATTTAAAAATTTATCATGATGCCAACACTATATATTAATTAATTGTGCACAAGCAGTAACAGTTGATAGCATTGACATTGTAGCATTTAAGAATATAATATTATGCCCACATTAAGGGCCTCTATGTTTAAAGAAGGTTGTTAATCTGCATGCTAAGGTATTGATTTGATGTTGTACTAAGTTATTATCACGTACAAAGTGAAGGCCTATCAATTTCAATCAATATGATAATTTTTTAGTTGAAATATACTAATGACATGAAATCATACAAACTCAAACTTAAAATTTATGTTTCAAATATAAGTAATACATCGAACAGAACACTACATTTTGACTTTGTGAGTCGGTAATATATTGTACACATGTTAAGTATCAAACTGGTAGATAAGGATAAGATCCCCATCTGTACGAGGGGAAGAGGCAATGCTCAGATTGATTAGGAACCTTCTCTGCACTTGTGAGTCTATACTCAAAGACAAGTTGGTTTCTAATAGAAGACCTACATGTATAGCTAATACCATCTTTCAAGAGTCGTCAAAATGCCCAAGGACATACGCGTTAACTACGATCTCTCAAATATGAGAAATTTACAAGTTCATTCGGTACAAATCAATAACGCTCTCTGCACAGAATCATACAATTGGTTGATAAGTAGGGTGTGTGGAAAATTTATAAGGTGTTACCCACAAAAAGGACTTATATTTTCAGTTCAGAACAACAAACCGATAATCCCTTTTCGGTAATAGAATTATAATCTCCAATTTTTTCTTAATATATATTTCAGCCCCCTTTTTATTATTTCAAATATTTCAACCTCTTTTCATTGATGACAATGCTAAAGTCGATCAGGCAAGGTTGGTAACTGAGCTTATTTAGCAGTCATTTATCCCAAAGACATGACATTAAGAAATCTCTTACGAATACCCTATGTTTTTTACGCATGTTACGTCTAAAAGTTGAAACTATGAAAGGTAACAACTTTTATCTGGGGCAGTGACGACATTCTCCTAAAAAGGTCATTCAGGCATATACAAGCAGATTATCAAGACTAAATACAATCAAGTTATCAATTCCATAGCACTTAAACCCCAATCCAATTGTAAAAGAAAATAGAAATGGCATCAAGAGCTTACGTCGTTCTCATGCAGAGCTTTTTGTGATGTGATGTTTGATTTCTTACAAAGGCTAAAACCGTGTTATTTACCTCCTTCTAGTAAAATGTCGAGCAATCATAATTTGAGTGGTTTCTTGTCGAAGTAATTAGACTATTAAATGTTGTCTGCAATGATTAAATGAAGAAAGGCCTTGAAAACTGAGAGAAAGCACATTGCATTCATTCAATCCAACACCCATATAACTAATTGGCAAAAGAAAGTTATTACTCAATTGAAATTATTCTCGATAGATAACAAAATGGGCTAGAAGTTGTATATCAGGCAATCTCCTAAACATTGAACAACGGAAAATGTTTGTTTGCATAATCCATCAGAAATTCAAAGTGATAGGGGGAAAAGTACAGACTCTCATTTTGATGAATTGATCACGTGTAGTAGCACGTTTTTTGAAACTTTAAAAATTATTTATTAAAAATTATATAAAATAAATAAAAATATCCATTGGCGGCCATTTTTGTATTTTCAAACATTCACTAATAATTGTAATTAATGTACTACATGTATTTTGATAGTGTCAAAACTGTCATTACACAAACTAATCATCCATAGTCAGAGAACAAAATTCACATAAAGTAATTCATTTTGTGTAAGAACAAGGAATCGCATGGCTGAATTTTACATTATATATTTGATTTATTATTGCTTTATTTAGTTTAAATACATTGTCTTTCAATTGGAACGATTTATTTTAATTTTCCTGATATCACCGTATATTCCCCTTATAATTCAAAACGTGCTACTGTCCCTTTATCATATATATTGAAAAGAAAGCGCTACTTCCCCTTTCAGGGGCAGTAGCAAGTTTTTTGAACATTTTATATTTTAATTTTTTCACTGATAACTGTACGTTAATGCTAATTGTATTATTTTGATAGTGTCAAAAATCCCATAACACGAATCAATCAGCCATAGTCAGAGGACAAAGTATAAAGATTCACATAAAATCCATTGGCGGCCATTTTGTGTGAACACCTTTAATTCATTTTGTGTAAGAAAAAGGAATCGCATGGCTAAACTATACATTATATATTTGAATTATTACTGCTACATTTGGTTTGAAGACATTGCCTTTCAATTGGAACCATTAACTTTTATTTTCTTAACATTAGCTTATATTCCCCTTATAATTGAAAACGTGCTATTGCCCCTTTATCATATGTATTGAAAAGAAATCATTAATTAGGTCAAAATATGCCCAATGCGAGTGTAAGCACATACAGACATATTGCCAAAGAAGAAAATAGAAGGATTTTGTGACATTATCTTAAGGCTATCACAGTATTAATGTTAAACTTTAATCGTGGCCTGTGTTTGTTGAAAGAACAAGTGTTCAATAGTGACTAGTCATATGAGTATTCTTCTTATTTACAATAAGTCGAAGTTAAGTGGTAAATGTATGATCATTGAGGAATCACATGCATTGGTCCCCCTGTACTTTTGTACATAACGTTGAACAGACCTTGATGTCCGTGACGTTGACGAGGGTCTAAGGCAAGCGGATAGCAGTCTTTGTGCGACAAAATAATCATTGTTTTTGCTGTTTTGGGCTTTCCCGATATCTAAACAACAAGTCTGTATTAGGGTTCGCACATTGTCAGTATAACATCATATACTAAGGCGATTCTTCTAAGGTTGGTATCCATGGACACTTTATGTAAATTTTCAGAGGCTACTGTCTGGTTTAGCAATTTGGATTTTGTTGGTGTGTTGATGCCTTTTTCCCAGTAGTTTGGTTGGGTTGCGGTTTAACGTCTTCTTCCACCATTAGGTGATGTCGCCCCCAGTAGTGATGACCGTGATCGGTTTTGAGCATTTGTTTGACCTTTGTGTCACGTGACTTTGCTGAAACAGCAAAGTTACGTAATTGTCACTCTTTTGCAATTAATTTCTTAATGCCTGAACATTTCTTATTACAAGTTTAGAAAACACAAATTCAGAGCACATATTATGTGGTACTAACTGTCAAAATTCATATTAATCATTGTTCATGAATTTAGTTTCTTTTGCCTATGAGTTTACATTTGCGAAGATGCGAAATGGTCTAGACGTTTGTTCATGTTGTTTCACACAAGGCCGTTGCAATGTGAAATATCAATGCATCTTATTGTATATTGTACTGAGTAAATAAAAAGTGCAATATATGTCTAAAAGAGGATCCAGTAGTGTGGATGCCGATAGCGTCTTCTCCCTGGGGCCGACATTTGCAAACAAGTGTTTTACGCCCCGCATGTTACGACATACAGAAGGAACAGGCCCCTCAAAGGTCACCTGGTCGAGATCGCTATTACCTAAAACACTCACAAATAAGTGGTTATATTCAGTTTTATGGACACATTGTGATACAATAATCATCTAGATCAATGCAACAGACAGTTCTGTAACCAGTTGAGGCTTGTTTAACGAAACTATAGGTGTGCGAGTGAAGTCTACCTGCTCATTTGCAGAAAATGCAAAAAGCAATTTAGAGAAACGAATTGTTAGTATTTGACTTTCTGAACATTTTGCCGACAAAAGTCACAACAGAGAAGACATGTTGCAATACACTTTAATTTTGAATGTCATGGCAAAAATGGACATGAATATTTGATTATTGCACAATAATGGGAAAAGTCCGATTTTGATGCAACCACTTCCAAGAGAAGTGAAGTATCCATTGGTCTTCTTCTACTTCTACTTTCAATAGTTGAATCGATGGTGGAAATTAAAATTCGTAAAATGTAATGTGAGGCCCTTTCTGAACTTCCTAAATTTAGCCTAAAAGATGGTTGATCAGAATGTTAAAAAAGCGTAAAAGTATTTTTAATGGCATTCGTTGCAAAGTAAGCAAACATTTGTTACCGACCACAAACAAATAGAACATAATCTATGGATATACGGACGAAGAAACCAAAGGGTATTCCCACATCAGTTTATTGAGTAAATAGAGAGGGCGTATTATTTGCAATGTCGCGCACAGGACGTAAACACATCAGAAACGTGTCATAAGTGACGCCACGATCCACACTCAGGGCAACACTGCTTCACTGCTTCATTGGCACATGTGTTGTAACAGCAACTGTGAAATTGACTTGGTCATAGTCTATAAGCATAGTCTATAGTCTGAAACTACATAAGTAGTAAGGGGAATCAAAGTACATGTACACACATTACATACCTGATTGCTGGTTTAAGTTTAGCTACCGCAAATTTTAGAGGTTGATATGTTTCAAAGTTGAAATGAGATACTTTGTCTATCGTTAAGAAAACCTGTCTTTGATGTGGTAATATTGTCTAAGGATTTTCCTAACGAATAATGTAGTTGAAAAAGCATTTTCATAACAACGTTTAGGATGAAAATCTGAATATGTATCTTTAAGCTGAGCAATAGGGTTCAATGTAAATGAAATGAGGGAACAGTAACACATTTATAGATAATAAAAGGGAATTAACTTGATATAGATATAACCAGTTGAAAGGAAACGTTATAGTTCTGAAACAAGCATATCATGTTGGAATATCTATGCGAATAGATTTCCTATCTCAAAGAAGTAAAAGGTGTTTACACCAAAATGGCAAACGTTCATTTTCTGGATACGGACGGATTGAGTCGTGCAATTTTTATTGCACTGAAGATAATACCTCTATTGGAAAAATTATAAACATGCTACTGTCCTTTGTAACACATAATTCTTTAGTGACAAATTTGTTTTCGTGCTTAGGACATGCAGAAGTGGATGTTATTCTCAGGTTTGATGTTGTTCATGTATTTGTATTGAGGATGATGTACTGATTGTGAACATGTAAAACCACTTAACAAAGGTCGCCATGTCTTTTCTCTAAATGTCAACATCGAGTGCCTCTAAAACCAGATACTTCTTCAAAGGAACTCTGTAAATGGATACGTCGATAAAAGGACAAATTTAACTATTAATGGCTTTATCATTTTCCGAAGCAGGTGTATTGGTTTTTATCAGAGCAAAAACAGTAGCATTTATAATACATTTACAATTCACCGACAAATATGATACTATCATATTTCAAGGGTATTTTTCTTCAAATAATTCAGTTAATATGATAATTTTATCAAAGCAAAATGTAGATATTTGAAAAAATGTTTCCAAAACAAATGCACTGTTTACAACGGGACTTTCCTGTTTGCATCAACTATTGACTGTTTCCCTTACTTACCATTACTTCACTTATGATTGATATTCATATATCTCCGTTTTCGAGTTATCACAGCTGTTTTTCCAGACAAAGGAAAGATCGATGACAGTTGACCATCACACATCAATTTGATGTTTACCTAATGTACTTTATAATAGCTTTTATGTAAAGGAATACCTGATAACAAGTGCTAATTATCTGCTAATGATAAACTGGCATCAGTCTAGGTTAACTATTACATTGATTATTTGTAAGAATAAATCACAAATTCCTACACCAGTGTTAAAGGGGCAGTAGTACGTTTTCAGGGGGAAATGAAAATGAAAATTAATGGTTCCAATTATAAGACAACGTATTTAAACTAAATGGAGCAGTAATAATTCAAATATTTAATGTAAAGTTTAGCCATGCAATTCCTTTTTCTTACACAAAATTAGTTAAAGGTGTTCACACAAAATGGTCGCTGATGGATTTTATGAAGATCTCAATACTTTGTCCTCTGGCTATGGATGATTTGCTTGTGTAATGAGATTTTTGACACTATCAAAATAATACATTTAGCATAAACTTCAAATTATCAGTGAAAATTTTAAAATATAAAATCATCAAAAAACGTGCTACTGCCCCTTTAAGCCCCATTCTGATATCAAGTCGAACCTCACTGGACAGTGGAGTACAGTCTAAACCTTTTAAAGGAGCAGTAGCACGTTTTTTGACAATTTTATTTTTTTTAAATGTTCACTGATAATTGTACATTAATGCTAAAAGAGTTATTTTGATAATGTCAATAATCTGATTACACAAACCAATCATCCATAATCAGAGAACAAATTATATAGATTCACATAAAGTCCATTCGCAGCCATTTTTGTGAACACCTTTTATTCATTTTGTGTAAGAAAAGGGAATCGCATGGCGAAACTTTACATTATATATTTGATTTATTACTGCATCATTTAGTTTGAATACTTGTCTTTCAATTGGAACCATTTATTTTCATTTTCCTGATATTACCTTATATATTGAATTTATACCTCATACCTTCTGAATTTATATATTGATAAATTTTGGAGGTTTCTCTCTGCTATATCGCCTTACAGAGATTCAAATTAAGTATCAAAATAATAGAAAAAAAAGTGAATCATTATAAATTTGCAGTTATACCGATCGATTCGGTAGGTAGCGTTACATTTGGACTTCAGTTTATTGCCAAAGATTTGAAATAATGACTTTTGCTGATTTATGCTGTTCATATTAGTAAAACATCTACCGTTTTGCTTAACTGGTCGTTCTTAACTAATATTTAATTTAAAAAAACTGAGCATTGTACATGTAAACGTTTAGTACCAGAGTGGAAAATGTACTATGTGGAAAAGACGAAATACGAAATACGAAATATACAAGATATACCATGTAGCATTAAACTAATCGTTTTAAAAAGATGAAAATCAATAAGATGTTTTCATCATTTGTTATATAGTAGGTATATTCTTTACATTGGTACAATTCTTTACAATCCATTAAACGCGATCGTAGAGAGAATGTTGGAAAACAATGTTTTGTATGGAAGGGGATGTGTGCCAAAAATTAATTCATGTACACTCGTAACTTGCAAGATGTAACATGTCGTTCTCAACCATGCAATTCTTGAAAAGACAAGTCCAAGCGTGCAAAACTAACATTTCAATCCTGTAAAACCCAATTTGCTGTTCTCAACTTTACAAAGTAGAAATGTAATTCTAGAAATGTCAAAGAAAAGCCCCCAATTTTCTATCTTGAATAAGACTAATATTCACAATAAGCAATGCTGCAAGTTACGTTTTACAGATAAAAAACGGAAAATGAAGAGTGGTAAAATCAGCTTTTTAAAACAGACTTTTGCATTTCGAGTTTTACACGATTGCAATGTTTCGAATTACATTTGTACATGATTTCGCATTGACGGGGGATGTGTGCCAAAAATGATATGCTATGCTTGATTCGTTAAAGCAGACATTTGACCGGCGCGCGCTGATTCTGCAACAGGCACGAGAAAGGAACAAGTTAACTTTTTGTAAGCGGCTGACCTGGCTAACCGAAATAAATACCTAAACGACAGAATAACTGGCCAATTTACAGCGAATATTCAATGATCTCAAGCACAGGCTATTAAAGTACAGTCTAAGTAAACCTAACCTCAATAGTATCCGGTCAATCCTGTTTTGAGTCTAGAAAGGCCTAGTAGTGGGTCGCGTCAGCTTACGTTTCGAATTGACCAATCAGAACTCATCTTACCAAACCTCAATAGTCTGCCTTCGCACATTTAACGTTGGAGGGTCATAGGTCGTAGAAAGGTCGGCTGACGCGACTCTCTACTAGGCCTTTCTAGACTCAGTATAGGAGTGAAACGGATAATATTGAGGTTAGATTTACTTTGACTGATTAAAATATCGATTTCGTCTCCAGCATTCAAATTTCAATGTCTACATTCATGTCATACATACTTTCGAAATTGTCTGTCCAGTGAAAAGCTTTTGTTAATCGTTTGATTGGCTCATAGGGCTACAGGGGCATTCCTCATAAAGGTTTGATTGTAAGAAAACGTGACTTGTGTAAAAATAATTATGTTAGAAAGTTGAAATTGTCAGAGCCTTTACATACGTTGTATTGCTCTAAGAAAAAATGAACAAACAAACCAGAATTACGCTCTTTAGACATCACTTTTCAATTTCCTGACAGCATGATTTAGTTTTAATTCTAGTGTGTGTATACTGTACTCGCAGTCTGTATGTTCATGTGAAGAGCATGTATGAACACATCATAGCACATAGCGTCCAGGTACAAGAGAATCTAGAGAACTAATAGCCTCAAAGATGCAAGGAAGCCGGCCTTTTACATGGATACTATATATATGAGATATCAAACCGTATCAAATCAAATATGACCTTCCTCATTATTTTAAACAATCTCTACAATTGCATTTAGTGATTAGTGCACCTTAACCTCAGACGATCAGTTTTCTATCTCCAACGTGATTGACACTTTTCAGCTCAAACTAGTCTTTAGAATGTGTCAGCGATCAAACTAGACTGACGACTGACGGATTGTTATTTCAATTGATTTCGATCCCAGAAAACAAAATGACATGATAATCTATAATTCCTTAATAAGTTTTGATCTTTCTTTATTTTTACGTCTTTACTGTCTTGTTCAACTTCGAACATATTCCCCATGAGTCAGAATACTGATTTTGTGTATCCGGTATTAAATGTTATTGCTGTACTGTTGTTGCAAATGTAAATCTTCTTATTTGGTGCAAGGTTTGTGCGGACTAGGAATATTAAATTAATGTTTCCGGCATTAATTAATCTCCTCTTAAGGATAATGAAAGCAGTGGCCTAGAATGCAAGACAAAACAAGACGGAATCAGCAACCTATTTAATAACAGGCAGTTCCGGAAATTGACCTGGGGCCAGGATTGAATCAACATGCTTATACAACCGCAAACAAATCAAACCAAAGAAAGACAGACATGTCTATGAATATTCCATTTGGTGTATTTATTCATAGAACTCATAACAATGTAAGTCGAAGACATCATGTCGAAAATTTGTCATAGTGTTTTTGTTTGGGAGTGGAAACTCCGGCATCATAATGGACAATTATTCTTTACCATAGCCAAGTTACGTTCTTGCATCTGTTATACTCTTCTGTCATGCGCCCAGGAAATAATAGCTCCTACCAACAGCCTATGCATATTCATTGCCCATTTGGAAATACTTTACTATTCCATTTTGATATCAAAGGTAATTGGCGTATGCATATATAACTTCATGTCTGCTATTACTCGATGTGATATGGCACAGCAACCTGTGTCATAGTGCGGAGTGGCGAATTAACTCTTCTCACTCTAAGACAATCAAGCCCTGAAGCTGAGCACGTTCATTGTCCCCGACTCAGCAATGTTCAGATGCATCATTTTGTCAATATGCACGTGAAATAGCATGTAATATCTATCACAGAGGAATTGAATATTTCTTCAATTTCCTCATCTAAACAAGTAGATCACATACCTACATTCATGGAAATGGATCCATTAAAATGGATGTTAGACTGTGCCACTTACAAAATAATCCATCAATCCGATCCTTATCCATGTACCTACATCTTAATACCCATATACCAACACTAACAACTAATATGACTGATGGTATGGAACGTTTGATTCAAACCTCATTTTAAGCATAACAACTGGAACCATGTCAGTGCTGTCAAGCGAAGGTAAAAAAATGAAATGAATCTTTAACAAATAAAAAATATCGAACGCTGTAAGATGTCTATAACATCTGTTTCTTTGCTGTTGTCTCCGACTTAACTCTCATCCTTAAAACGGACTCTCAGTCCCACCAGTTATCGACCTGACCATCTAGGCTATCTTTGTCTTTCACTTGTGTCAGTGTGATCCAGACTCCAAGATTCTAGATTACTGCCTGCTTGTGATTTAGCAACCCATTGGCACCATGAGTTGGGAACTATGAACATGGATATTGTATATATTAGGTGACCATAGAATAGTCCCTAACCTGAGCGCCACATATGGATGCCGGTTGAATACTCCCCAGGGAGTTGAATTGAAAAAAATGATCGAACGGTGAAAGAATGCCATTGACCAGGGGAAACAATGAAAGCGCCTTGAGCAACCACGAGTGGGTGGATATGTGCGCTTTATAAATATTCATATAATAATAATAATAAAAGATAAAACCAGGGTCATAAGTACATATCTTGTGAAAATTGTTTGTATACAATCTCACCGCTCGTCTATGACGTCAACAACCAGCTGTTCGTGACGTCGACGTGGATGACGTTAAAATTATTAGGAATGATTTGTTTACCTAAAACGATAGTGTACATTCTTTCTTGGTATGACACTATTTTAACGGAGGGCTTTGCACCAAAGACAGTTTTGTGGTGATGATAATTAACTACTATAACAAGTTTATGGCTCAAAGTTCTCAGATTCTGTAATTCAAATATTTTCATGTGTACATATGCACGTGCACGGACGAAATGGTTTGAACACTTACATGAAAATATCATCATGTCAATGTGTAGCCACAATAGTGTTGCGGGCTTTCTCTCTGCATTCATACTAGCAGCCTTGATTATAAGGGCGATACTCTTGAAAGCGGCGTTAAACCCCAGTCTAAGTATACTAGTCTCAATATTACCCGTTTCACTCCGAAATTGAGTCTAGAAAGGTCTAGTAGAGGGTCATCGTACCAAGCCACAATAGCCTGCCTTCGCAGGTATAACGTTGGAGGGTCATAGGTCGCAGAAAGGTCGGCTGACGCCATACTTTACTAGACCTTTCTAGACTCAATACCGGAGTGAAACGGGTAATATTGAGGCTAGGTTTACTAAGACTGCTTTAAACCCAAAATGACCTCACATCACCTCCATGTCTGTGTTCCAATTAGCAAGCGTTTTTCGCATCGCCAGTTCCATGAGCTGTGAGTCCTATAATAAGGATTCCTTATTACGAGTCGGGACTCAAAGATTACACCATATAGCGACTATAGATTGGGCTTCATACATGATTCATAACACTCAATACGGGAATCATTTTTTTCTGTCTGGTGGATATTATCCCGGTTGGGTTACTGTTTGTAGCTTGGTCTTATTATTCTCTTGTCTCCATGTCTTGTCTAGTGTTTTTGGAGAATGTCATTCGTTTCGTTTCATATTCTTATTGTGATGATATATTGATTACCAACATGTAACACGGAAGCCTACATGTCTTTTCACTAAATGTCAACATTAAGTTTGTCTACAACAAATATATCTTTAATAGATCCCCGTAAATGGAGATATCGATGTTCGAGATAAGTTAAACTATTATTGGCGTATTTACTTAGCTAAGTAAGTGTAATAACCGTGGAACTTAGCAAGGATAAGAGTATATATATCATTTTAGTATACTACGACCAATTTTCAAATTATACAATATACTATAACATATATTGTCAACAAAGTTATCTTATTCTCTTAAACAAAAAGGGAAATCAGCGTATTTGAATAAAAACAATGTCAGCTAGAAAAAAAACCTCTGCAATGAATCGTGGTTCGTCAAATAGGTTCGACAGAATATACTTTCAATCATTCGCCAATAAAACAATTAATATTTTAAAGTGTCTCTTTTATCTATCATAATAGACAAATATGGAGTAAATATCATTATCTAGACTTACATACTTTTATGCATTAATCATTTTCAAAATTCTCCCATCTGTATTTCTCACAAATCATATCCAATCAAACTACCTAAGCATCTCCTAAACTTTAGCCCAGTTGAAGATACTTCACAAGCTGTATAAAGTTAACGTTGTGGCGGCCGGCTGCAAATGAAGCTGGCACATCGATCACGCCTCAACTCGGCTGTTTGTAGCGCACCAGTACTATTGGATGCTTGGATACTTGCACAGCTGGCCGACCGTCTATCCATCTCTCTCAGCGAGTCAGGAAGTCACTAGGCTGCTATTGGTTACTTGACCGAACCATCTATGACATAAAATATAACTACCAGTTCACATGAGCCGCTGTGTCTGACGTTACGTGTCAACTCATTGGTCATAATTAGAGTATTAGTTAACGTATGGATGGATGTACAACTCGTCATGACATTGCGTCAGAAGTCATGTTGTAAACTGCTTGCGGTGTTAGAGACATTTGCTGTCATGTCCACTGATAATTAGCAGTAATTACTCGCCTGGAAAATGGTCGATCGTTGAGCTTTAGCTACAGCTGTGCTTACACAAGTTGGATTATTTATTGAAACACTGACCAGGTGGACATATAGACGACGAAGATATATTTGGGAGAGAAACTTTGAGTGCCATTATGGATGACCATTCCTATTTAAATGGAAGCGATACCCCTTTTGCAATCAATGTTTCTAGTACTCGGACATTTGTTGAAGAATTCCCTCCAAGCGTTTTGACATCGCCAGAGAAAGTGGTTGTGGCTGGATATTTAATTTTTATAGGTAAGTTTTATTTTGATGTATAGAGGAAAGATAACGTCTAGAAAATCATATTTGTGATAGGTCAGGAAGACACATACACTCGAATGTGTCCCTTTGGAAACAAGTACAAAGTTTTGTAGAGAAGGTAATGATTTATTCAACATTGATCAATTCATAAAACCCTGCTGTATTGCTAAACAAAGAAAACTTTCGAATTCTTCCTACACTTTGAACGATATATAAACAATATATATATTGTAATAAATATAAAATTTATGAATAGATAAGTCCAAATAAATACTGCAGTTTGAATTTGTTTTTTTCCATACATGGGAGATTAGGTGTAATATATATGTATAATCGATAGAACAAAAGCAATTACCGTGTTCAACGGGGCAATTATTTCAAACAACAAAAACATAAATCTTAAACAAAAGGGTAACCTATGATGACAGCTATATACATATTGTATGTCATGGAAATATCAACTACTGAGATAACTTTTATGATTAATGATGAAAGACCTTTGCATATACTCAGATTTACAATTTTCGATTATGAGTCACCTGCAGAAATTAAATAATCATTTCTAACACTAAGGTTATCAAATGACATTGAAAACCAGTTAATCCTTTTTCACTGATTAAAGTTAATAATCCTATCAATGGTATTACGTAATTATGCGAAATTGGGAATGCATATCACATTCTTTGTTGAACCTATCTCGAACAATATCCTTACCACAAAGCTTTACTGGCACTGTGACAAGGCTAAAAAAGAAACAAAGGGATATTACTCAAAGGAAAACGTAATTTTACCAATTTCAAGGCAGTCTATTCTGATAAATTAACCAATTTCGTGTTAAAATGTAAAAAGTTCGGTTAAACTACGCGAATTAAATTTCCCCTATACTCAAAGACTTCAGGCTAAATTGGCTGCATGCAGTCTTCACTGCATCGTTCTTCTGTATAATTAATCTTGAAATAAGTTTGCTTTACACAAGAAAACATTCTTTTTAGGATTTTTTAGACTGATAAAAAAATTGGGACTCTTATCGTAAAGACTTTGAAACTCAACAACAGTGGAAAAAGTCGAATATTTAATGAAACTGAAATATTGAGCTTTCATTTCTCGAAAGGCAGATCACCCAAGACCTGAAGTATAATAGAGCTATGTACCATGTGAATTATTGTGGCCAGATATAAACCCAGAAAGATTGATGATTATTCATGAGTGAATAATCATTCTCTCCCCACTGGGACAGATCATGAATTAATGATCGAGCCTCTTCTCTTATTAGGCCAAATTCGTGGGTTCCGACAGTTTCCCCTTGAACCACAACATTTGAATATTTTAAGTAAATGATATCGCTTCTGGCATTGAAAGGGTGGTTCATATAACAATGCCTTTGCCGTGGTTCAGTAATCAAAATGATGATTTTCGAACAGCGTCGCTGATTGCACAACTTATTTTGATTTAAAGGATGGTTCATATCACAATGCCTTTGCCGTGGTTGAGTAATCAATATCATCAGTTAAGAACAGCGTCGCTGAATGCACTTCTAACTTTGATTGCCTCAAATCAGGCTTCTCCCATTCTACCCCGCAAACTATTGAATAAGAACAGAGGCTTGATCAACATTTCATGACCAAATCTGCCTCTCTGGTGACAGAATGTCACCAGTTGATAAAGCCAATATCAATAAGATATGAGATTGAGAAAACTTAAGACAAGATAAAAATAAATAGGTAAGAAAGATAGGCTAACCTTTAATATTTCTACATAAACTTAAGTACATGTTTGAAGTCTTGCACATTCAAATGCTAGCTGTGAGCACGACTCCGGATGCGTTTAACATATGGGCATTACATAATTGAAAATGACACTTCTTGCATCAGGTACATGTACCTCGATAGCAAAATGTGATCAGATCGATATAATCATGATAACGTGTACAGAGGTGAGAATGATCCTAGTATTAGAGGATGTCCTTGCATGAAGAAGCAAGTTCAGACATGTTTTACTGATTCACAATGGTAATGCAGACTGCTCTGATATTATTTATCAACAATTAAAATACATTCAATACCCATAAGGTATATATGTCACAGTGGATCTATGTAATCAGTAAATACATTAAAAAACTAAAAAAACTTTCAGTATATACATCTTATTACTGTTTAACTCAGTAAATGTACGTATTTACTAAAATTGAAGCCTACTTATTACGTAAATTTACTTAGCATTAAAGCTTTATATCATTAATGATAAAGTAAGTATTTGATTGTCTTTTTGATACCAAAAATAATAACTCTTCTTACATTTATGCGCCAAGTCTTCCGATTTTTGTGTCAGGTAGAAAACGAATATACAGTCAACATGACATCGTCAATCTAAATGTATCTGCTTGATGTGAAAATGTCCTGATAATAACATTGTGGCGGCGAATCAGATTCTAACTAATCAGGATTTTTCCTGATCTTGTTTAGTTCGTAAGGTTGAAAACGAAAAATCGTGACTTGCAGCAATTATTTGATCTAGTTTTGACATCAATGTTTTGATAATAGAGTTAACTTAATATTTCTACTTTGTATTTAAATTAATAATACTAATTGATGGTCTGGGTAGACATAAAAACCCAGCATTACACATATCTGATTAACAAAAATCCGAAGCAAAATATATTTTGATTTGGGTTTCTCAATTGTAGTTACGCCAACAAATGGATAATTTAAACGTTAGGCAAAAATAGCGAGTCTTGATTGTTCTTCAACTCTTCAGGATAATGCAGAGGAATATATGGATGACAACTTCTTTGTTCATTGTATGCGACGTTTCGACACAGATTGTTGTGTCGTTCTCAAGCAGAAACATCGCATACAATGATCAAAGAAGTTGTCATCCATATATTCCTCTGCATTATTGCCACTGGTTGAGATATAAATAGTATGCTATATTCTAAACAGCCCTGACATCTAAACGCTTTGTAATCTTTATTAATCATGACGTGATATCCTGAACTTTTATCATATTAAATGACCACAGCACTTGGGTATGTGACGTCATCATGAATGAATGTATCGGCTGTACATAACTTTATATTGTCTGTTGTATATACATTGTTATATTCTGTTATATCTACAATCTCTTTTACTGTATATTTTAATGTAATAATAGTCTCTCATAGCTCTTTTTAGAGCATGGCTGATGTCTTTTCATGTATGTTTTAATTTGAAATGTAAATATACAGTTGTGAGACTACAATATTGTCTGTCTGTCTGTATAAACGATGTTGTATTGTACCTCTCATATGTCAACTTGAGTGTGTATAAAGTTCAGTTCAGTATATAGCGTCAGTAATCACAGTATCTTAATGACCCCAGGACATATTCCCAGAAGAGATGGGCAGATTGCATCTGGTTAAGCTTCCGAGGTTCATATCATGTCATTAGGTCAAACAGATCACGATGCTGTGACATTATTGCTGTCAGTGCTATGAATATTTAATGACGTCACGTTGAAACATTAACATCGTTTGCAGAGACATCGATTGCAGTTTCGTATCGGCTATATTCAAAAATACCTTGTGACTCGGGTAAAAAAAAAAAAAAAAATTTTTTTTACTTTCATATTTATATGATCATATCAATATTGTGTGTACTCTTATAAAACAGATGTTTAGATTTAGATGTGCATTTTTAATTGATTTGCTTTGGAGATTCATCATCTTCCGAACGCATCAGGCGAGATATGCATTTACAAGAAATTGAATTTCTTAGACATTAGACTTGTAAACGTCATTTTTTTCCAAATATTCATGCACTTTTAGTTTTTTTGAAAGATACTGAAAAATTGTGTCTATGCTACTACAATATATTTGATACATCATGCCTATAATTATCTAAGGTTGTACACACTAATTAATCAATAAGTAAACAAGATTCTCCAAAGAGCCATGATTTTGCTGTGTGTCCAATTTGCGTTCTATGTGAAAATAAGCAATGAGAAAAAATGTTTTAAAGAATTGTTCGTTAGCTTAATATCAATAAATAACAATGTTACCGTTTCTTTATTGAGCTTTGTCGCATCATTTGATTCTGTTGCCCGTTTTTAGTTCCACCAAATCAATTCTGTTTATTTTTAAAGTTTTCGAGAAGGAAAACCGTCTCCGTTGAAAGCTAATGGAATATTGATGCTATGCTCCTGATAATACAGTGTCATATATGTTTTGTCAGCAACTAGAACTGGTGTTTGCGTATGAAACTGCATTATGTCAACTGTTTGAAATTTAATCAATCGATTCCTTTTAAACATTCCAGAAACTTTAGAAACTTCTCCGACAATCCTTTGACAAAGAGACATTGTCTATCCTTTGATCCAACTGACAGTTTGATGCTAAAGATTCGATTACACATGCCCATTCATTGAATAAAAATCAACTTTCTTCCTTAGTCACAAAAAAACGTTTAATGTCTGTTCATTGTTTATCGCAAAAAAATACGATGAAGTAGACACAGTATATCACCATAAACGTCGTGTTAATTCTAATCAAGTCCAAAGTCTTTGTCTCTGTTCTACATCTTCCACTTACAAACGCAAATTGATGAAAGCAAGGTTTTTCTCTTAAAGTGACACAGGGTATCTTTCTTAAAATTTTATTTGATTTTGATAAGCTACAAAATATCTAATATGCTGATTAAAGTTCATATCTCATCACTGGAATTGCAGTTATATCCATTTATGCATAATATCTCTAAAATGTTTGATTTTATGGAAAAATCAAGAAAACATCTCAAATACGTTTAATATTCGAAATTATGCATCCAATTAATCTACCTATTATTTAAAATACCTAATAAACACTATCGAATCGAATATATCTTCCTGTCAGCTTATGACAAGGTTTCAAATTTACGTTTGGCGAATTTACGCGCGCCACTCTAGCCACATTGTCCGGTTTTCGATCAAAATTCCGACTTTGAATGGCCGTATTTTCGTTCTAATGCACTGATTGACCTTTAACTTGTTGTTTTCAGTAACAGTTAGTGGTTCCCGATGTTATAACATCGATTTCAAAATTTGACATATGTGATCCTATCAACATACTCTGTGTCTCTTTAATCTTGAGTTGATCATTCCTCCTGCTCAATAAGCTTATAGTTTCAATTGTCCTTTTGGGACATTTTTAATTCTATCTTCAAATCTTGTTATCGATTTTCATTTCCAACGTCTTTAGTATTTACCTTGTGGAGCGACGAAATTCTTGAATAATACATTTTTAAACAACGTATTCAAACCATATACCTGTATGTTCGAACTAGTTTGCTTTAACAATGAGGCAACGGAATCAGTTTACGAAAGGACTTTTCATATAATGTTATTTTCTTATTTTATTGTTGATTAATTTATGTTAATAGATGAATAAAACATCAAATTCAGGTACTTTCAGGACACCTTGTCAAAAGGAAAATGGCATGAAGATATCGTTATTCTCTTAGATATTTACAACTCTTCTCAAAATCGCAAGTAAAATGTCGGTTACAATCGATGAAGCTGTACCTTTTAGCGCCTCTTATATTACCATTGGCCATACTTCTTTATTGTTTATTTCTTTCATAGCTGTTGGCGACAAGGGATTTCAAATAAGGTTTCTGTAAGGGCATTTGTGAAATTTAAGAAGAATATTGCATTGTCAGAAGCTTCCAAACCTTTTAATGGAAAGCAGGCGGCGTAAAAAACAGTGTAAAGCCTTTTTGCTTTGTCAGCAAAAATATACAGGCCTTCCTGTTAAAAATGTAGTATGTCAACTTTGAAATTTTAAATTAAAAGATTGCAAGCCTTTCAAATATCCCATTTCTTTAGAACGATATCTTTCCATTTAAATTTTTAACAAAAAGACAATGCGTAATTGCTATTAAGTGTGATACAAAATTCACCACCTGCTTCCTTTATTCTTTAATGATCAAACAAATGATCACTGTCTGGTTACATATATTTCCTCATTCTCTCACCACAGAGGCAGATCAAGTCATTAAATGGTTGATCAAGCCTCTGTTCTTATTCGCCGAGTTTGTTGGGGTAGCATTGGATATATCGATTGGAGGCTAGGGGAAACTGCCAGAACCAAACGATTTTGCCTTATAAGAACAGAGGCTCGATCAACATTTCATGACTTGATCTCACTCTGTGGTGAGAGATATTTCCTGAATAGTTAGAGAAGTTTTGCATACATGTATTTAAGACAAAATCACTCCATTAATTCATACATGATTAACGTAAACTTTGTTGCTTCAAACTTGTTCATTACAGTTTATGTAGTAATAATGCATAAAACAACATCTTAAAATAAATATAAATGTTTAAACCATATGTATAGCAATCATAAAAATATAAATAACCCGTAGGAATTCTCTGTCCTGCTCAATTCAATGAAAAGGTAGTACCTGCTTCTCTGTCCCAATTGACAACTTAAAAATGCTGAGAGTATATACTTATTATTTTGAGGTGATCTATATTGCAATCTACGTCGCTTGAACTTTCGAATGTCCCTTTGGAAGACTATTAAGTACACTTAATCTCCATTCTGTGGGAACATTAACTCGTTATCAAGGAAATGTTGTAAATGCCAAGATTAACTTGATTTGAAAGTTTGCATTGCCAAACCCACATATATGATTATTGTCGCCATGAAATTTTAAACAAGGGTTCAATTCTCCAATAGCCCTTTATAGTCGTAACGGAAACATAGGACAGCTTTGTGTTTTTTTTATGTGTAACTTATATTTCTATATTTTAGAACACTGTATCCGCTAATTAAAATATTCCCGTTGTAGGCAGTCATTTCTTTAAGTGATATATACAGCTGCGTATCTTAAGTTTGTTCATTTACCTTCGTATTCTAGTGCAAATATCATGTAATTTGGAATGTCTGTTAGACGAGTGAAAACGAAGCCGATAATGATGAAATTTCACTGCATAAGTTAAGATTCAGTTTGCGTTGACATATTCGTATGCCATACTTAGCTGTAACAAATTTGGCAGGTCATTAAAGTGACCAGGGGTCAAAATTTCGAAAACCCTGATTTCTATCTTGCTCTACAAAATCCTTCATAAGTGATCAACAGCTTTAGATCTTATTCATATGTGTTCCTTTGCGCTAAGGCAACGTAACTCTTCTGATTTTTTCCTACAAAGTTTACATCGATGATTTTAATCGAAATTTAAGAAAATCCGAAATTCACAAATATGACCTCAATGCTAAATATCGACATTCAGCACCAGTGACAAGCCGATCCCGAAATATGGTTATGAAATGGTTATTTTACACATAGACAATTGATGATCTTCTGTAAGTGGTCATGAAGTTATTTTATGAACGTCAAAACGATACCTAAATTATATGATATTTGCACTAAGATCACAAGCAGGTGAACAAACTTTTGGTATGCAGCTGTACTCACTTTGTGAAATGAGGTCCCGAAGGAAAGACACTTCTGACACAGTAAATTCTGATCTTATTAACGGAGCTTATCAAAGTTATTGTTATAAACACTCAATGTTAATATCCTTAAAGGGAATCATAGAGTAAATAAGATTATCGAATAAAACCAATCTGTATCTCTTAATTCTAACTAGAGTATAACAAGGAATAATATTTGATAACTACAGCGATCAATGTCATTATTTTGATAATAACCCAGCTTCATTGTCAGATTTTAGTCTCAGCTGACAATAATGATAGCAACTGTTAAAGGACGACTGATATATTCCTCTATTTACCATATGATATATTTTATATAATAACAGAGATATAAAACCGTATAATGGAATGTCAAACAGTAATATTACCTTAACAAGGTTTTTTACTTTTTGATATTGTCTATTCATACTGAAAGAACATTTCAAATTGATCGCATATTACCATGCAAGTGAGAATATATTGACAAGTTACAACTGTCGCTGGACTGCCTTCACATGATCGTAAAGACTTTTATTAGCCCATTTGTATAATTTTACACTGAACTTCTCCACGGTTTTTTTTATGATATAGATATCTATACAGTAAAACACGGATATAGCGAACTCGGATATAGCGAACACTCGGATATAGCGAACAAATTTTCAAGTCCCTGTATATTCTAGCTTCTCTAACTGTTGATACATGTAATGATAAAAGCCCGTGTTTAATGAAGATGGATTGACGAATCAAATCACTATAACATTTTAAATCTAAAGGTCAATAAAATGCCTCCTCTATCAATCATACATGAACTGAAAAACGTGGTTACATCTGATCCTATCAAACTATAAAGCTATTAAACTTTCCGTACTCCGTGTCTGATACCAAACTTCAAAAGGTAATAATCATGTTGGTTAAGAGCTATGCCTTCAAGCCGGAAGACAAGTAATAAACTCAAAAATATATCCCTCATACTTTTCTCGTAAGTGATACAGTTAATGGAGGTTTGAAGTTGAAAGAGTTCTGAAAGCTGTTTATACATATTTTCCCTTGGAATCATATCATATTTAATATATTAATTCGTAAATAAAGGATAACGTTTGGTTTGACATGGCCACATTTTAATAGGACAGTCCTATCGGAATATGTTTTTGTGGAAACGAAATTCAAGGGGACATTCCATTTTATACATTTATTATTATTTGTTCATGATTATCACACAGCCCAACTGCATATGTTCCTTGGGGTAATTCTTTTTATTGATTTATATTTAATAACTCGATAATGAAGAGCGCATACTCAGTAAAAGAACCATGAACAAGCCTTGCTACGGAATAAAAAGGTATTGTTGTTATTCAGGTAAGGTATTCTATCAATGATTATAGTTGATTTTTCCTTTGTGGCATTTTCCCCAAACTAACGAAATCGTTGATAGAAAGCTGATAAGACTGTTCGTTTAAGTAAAATGAAGATGATTTTTCTTCATAATGACTCTTAAGGACATATCTGTTTCGAGTTAACAAAATCTCATTTTTTAAACACATTTTTAGCACAGTTATACCATAGGTCAACATTCTTATTGTTATCAAACCTCTTTTAACAAAAATCTTGAAATTGCATTCTTACCAAAGCTTATATATTCATTGACTGTTTGGAATGTAGATTTTGGATTTTATGAAAACGTGTGTTGTACGAGTGTCATCCTCCTACGCAAAGCCTAAATCGCCAGTTTCCGAACTGTCCGTTTTATGCCTTACTGTCGACCCTTGAGTTATTTGTGCTTATATCAGCGCCCCTACATGCGATTGTTAGCAACCTCCAGTTACCTTCTGATTGGACTATTGCTTTCTCTCATAGTAAGCTTAAGGGTATGCAGCCAGGCTTAAAATTGACAGTTCGGAAATTGACGTTGTAGGCTTTGTATAGGAAGATGTGTGAGTGTGATCTTAATTTCATTCAAATTTTGTCGAAAGTCAAAATGTGTACGAAAATACAGTCTTAACTGAGCGTCAAAAAGATTCCCAATTTCTGTGAATTAACACATGCGTCAAAATAAGTGATTAAGATTCATTAAATTAATAAAAGTTTACCAGGTCTATTGATTACAAAGTTATTTTCCTAAGCATCACATTAGCGACATAATCACCCTTATATTCTTATTTTTAAATCCAAATGTTTAACATTTTAGTTTGATTTAAACATTTTTATTCATTGCACATGAACAAATAGGCTTACAGGCTCAGAAGAGCTTAATTATGTGCGGCTCTAATAGAATTACATGTATAAATGTACACTGACAAATTAAATTAAGTGACGAATAGAAAATCCTAATTCAATTTCAAAGAAATATATAGTGATAATGCATGTATGACATTTTGTTTATTTAGTAGTCATAAAATATGAATGTTCTAAAACTACAAAACTGTGTTCTATTATTTAAATATCTTTTGAAGCAATTCAATGACTTGCCATTAATTCCGTATGGTTCTGATCTCTGCAGTACATGCGTACATTGGTGTATCACATGGCTTGCAAATCCATATATGGTTAGAAATTCTGGTTAAATAAATTGTTCATATGTGCAGTTCTATTAAGAGTTTAAAATTCTCATCAACAAAATCCTTTGATGTTATTAGACGGGGCTGCTATCAGTTTTTGTGAAGTTTCCATCGCCGCCGCCGCCGCCGCCGCACTCGTACTACTAGCTATAACTTTTTTCCACTAAGCTTTCCAGAACTCTTATTCATACCTTACTACTCATACCTCGGGGGAACGATTTTGACACGTTCACTTTCAAGGTCAAAGGTCAAGGTCACGAGCTATGTATTCACTCTAAGAATTCCTTGTAAACGCGATAACTTGAAAAGTTTTTGTGCTATGAAGCTCTAACTTGGTATATATCATTTTGGCTACAATCCGTCAAAGGTCAAGGTCACAGCAAGGTCATGACGTAAGCATGTTTTAGCGAAAATGCTTTATTTTAACTATGAACACTTTTAATCAATACATGATTGTTATACTCAATAAAAAGTGTTCAATGATTGTGTGACCTTGAAGGTCAAAGGTCAAGGTCATGAGATATGAGTTATTGCAATTCCTTGTAAACACAATAACTTGAAAAGTTTTTGTGCTATGAAGTTTAGATTTTGTATATATTATCTCTTGAGAAGTACAACATTTTCAAAAAGTTTTGGGTACTAACTGTCGAAGGTCAAGGTCACAGCAAGGTCAACATATATGGAGAAAATGGATTAATTTAATTTTTAACACTTTATTTCATTACAATAATGTTATACTCAATGAAATGTGTTCATTGATTGTGTGACTTTGAGTGTCAAAGGTCAAGGTCACGAGAAAATTCCCAATTTGGTGAGGCCTGTAAAAGGCGGAACAGGGTAAGGCGAAACCCAAAGTTCCGGGGCTGCTCTGCTTTTGCGGTATCCCGCAAACGCTAATCTAGTTTGTTTTTATTTGTCTATGACGTTGCATTTGATATTACTTTTGTGAGCTAACTCGTTATATTAATCACTGAGTCACTTAATACCCTAATTGCAACATCATTCATTCTTTCAAGTGCTCTTTAAATGCTGAATATTAATCTGATATAGTTTCAGAGAGCCAGTCAGAGAAATAATATAACTTCTATGATTAATTGCTTATTTCTTTTTACTATGAAGAATGAATGACCTTTGCCAAACTGAAATCAGAAGAAATATACTTGTATTAAACATATATCCACTACTCCAAACCTCAGTTTGGCACTGTAAAATTCCAGATGATTAGGCAGTTAGAGAATATTTCAATTTATTCGCAATTTCATGAACTATGCAAAAGCTCAATTTCGTATCAAATCCAAACCTGCGATAATTCTGATGAATTACATATAGCTGAAAGCAAGCATTATGCAAACCCGTTCTTTGTGGTTTTCAAATTTCTGTTTTTGAATAAACAGTTCGTTGTTGTTTGTCAATTACGAATAGCCACAACATACATATATCTGTCTATTTTCATTATAAACAAGTGACCATATAAGCAGGATAATATTAGTTTTTTTTAAATCACAGCGTCAATGTGACAATTTAATTACTTTCAAATGATTAATTTGTAATAATCGTTCTTTTTTGTATGTTTGTTTGTGATATACTTTCTCTTTCACAGAACATTTGTTCGATGTCTGTAATAAACAAATTAATATTCGATTATATTCGATATTATCGATTTCAGGTTTCAAAGACATGCCAACTTATGCTCTCTTATAAATGTCATTTAAGCATGTGTGTGACACTCTGTAATCTTTAGTTGGCGTGACAGTATGAGAAGCCTTTTGATAGGGTGTGGTCATTAATTACAAAGATAATGAATGACGAAGGATTCTCTTGTAATTAATATTATCTAGCTAGCTATTCCGATACTTGATAAAGTACATAGACACTTTCATATACGCTAAAATGAATTCTATCTTTATGAAACTAATTCATCATGCATTGCTCTCCTTATACAAATCTTGCCTATTTTTCCTTTAACCCTATATGACCCTAGATAAACAGTAGTCACACAAAATGGCCGCCAGTGGATTTTATGTGAATCTTCATACTTTGTCCTCTGAGTATGGCTAGTGTAATGTCATTTTTGACACTCTCAAAATAATACATTAAGCATTAACTTAACTTAAATTATCAGTGACAATTTTAAAATATAAAATTATCAAAAAACGTGCTATTGCCCCTTTAAAGACGTTATCTTATCATGACAACAATAACAGTGTTTAATCCTGAAACGTGCCTGAAGTATGATGTTAACCTACTTTTATATTCACGAGGTACTGATTAACCGTGTTATAGAACGTTTAGCCTTGTCACATTCTCCAAGGATGTGAAAACCACACTTGTTGAATAACGAACTGGGCACCGGGATTTGCCAATTTGATTCCAAATTAATTAGTGGAGGGAAGCTGTTAAAGGGGCAGTAGCACGTTTTTTAATAATTTTATATTCTAAAATTTTCAATGATATTTGTAAGTTAATGTTAAATGTATTATGTTGACAGTCTGAAAAAGCTCATAACTCAAGCCTATCTTCCATAGTCAGAGGACAAAGTATGAAGATTCACATAAAATCCATTGGCGGCCATTTTGTGTGAACACCTTTTATTCATTTTGTGTAAGAAAAGGGAATCGCATGGCTAAACTTTACGTTATATATTTGAATTACTACTGCTCCATTTTCTTTAGATACATTCTCTTTCAATTGGAACCATTAGTTTTCATTTTCCTGACATCACCATATATTCCCCCTAAAAACGTGCTACTGCCCCTTTAAAGAGGCAGTAGCACGTTTTTGGGGGAATATAAAATGATGTCAGGAAAATGAAAATATATGGTTCCAATTGAAAGACATTGCATTTAACCTAAATGGAGCAGTAATTATTATTATGAGCAATGACAATGTTTTGTTTCGAGTGTTTAGTTTTGCGTTGTTGGTTGTTTGATAGTGCTGAAAGTCGCACATTTGTGAGGGTCTTTAGTTTTCAATCCTTTCTACATTTCTCTATATTGTAATACGACTATGAATGAGCTCTTTTCACTTTTATGATTCGATTTTATTTTTCGTAGGCAGGATATCCAAGTTAAAGGCTTTAAAGGGGCAGTAGCACGTTTTTTGACAATTATATATTTTCAATTTTTCACTGATAATTGTACATTAATGTTAAATATATTACATTGATAGTGTCAAAAATCTCATTACACAAACCAATCATCCATAGTCAGAGAACAAATTATAAAGATTCACTTAAAATCCATTGGCAGCCATTTTTGTGTGAACACCTTTAATTCATTTTGTGTAAGAAAATATATCGTATGGCTTAACTTTACATTATATATTTGACTTATTACTGCTTCATTCAGTTTAAATACATTGTCTTTAGATTGGAACCATTTATTTTAATTTTCCTGACATCACCTAATATTCCCCCTTAAAACGTGCTACTGCCCCTTTAAGTGTTGTATAACACCATGGACATGTTGCGTCTAATTTTTTTTGTCTAGTCCGACGGACTAGTATATTTTCAACAGGCAAAGTATATTTTTTTCCAAAGCAAAGCCCTTTCTAAAGCCTTTCTCACTCGCATAAATTGATAATTTCATAGTATTCAAGGTATCCACTTACAAATTGCTAATAATACAATATATCAATTGACATAGGAACAATTAATACAACTATTGTGCTGTAGATAATTTCATCATCTAGTTTTCACTGATTACAAGGGGAACCGTATAAAGCTAACGACATTGAACAGATTTGAATATATAATAAAATCAATAGAGGTCTCAAGAGCCAAAAGAATTTATGACATTACTGTCTTTTCTCTGGACATGATTCTATCAAATATCTTGTGTTTTTTGGGAAAATTTTTGCCACCATCTTGCAAGTCGTGATCATATATCTATGACGTTATATGCGTCCAATAATTTAATAGAGAATATGCAAAGGCTTCAATGTATTTCATTCTCTCCCCACAGAGCCAGATCAAGTCAAGAAATGTTGATACAGCCTCTGTTCTGGGTTCCGGCAGTTTCCCCTGGTGGAAAAACATTGCACCACAAACCATTTGAATTTCTTTATCAAATGACAACGCTTCATGCATGGAAAGGGTGGTTCATCTCACAATGCCTTTGTCATCATTTAGTAGCCAAAATGATGATTGAAGAACAGCGTAGTTGATTGCACAACTAACTTTGATTGCCTCCAATCAGGCGTCTCCCATTCTCTCCCACAAACTCGGCGTAATATAACAGAGGCTGTATCAACATGACTTGCTCTGCCTCAGTGGGGAGAGAATGATGTATTTTGGTGAAGACCAGTTTCATTACGCTACATGTATACCATATGATAAGTTAGCTTGATGTTCTGTGATGCAAGTTGCTGATGGTTGAAGTAGTGCCAAACGAGGTTAAATCATAAATCGCACACCAATTCTGTGAAAACCATTCATCGCCATAGGATGTTGCATGCATATACATTTTGCTCTCAACCGTCTAATAAACCACTAGCTACCATCTTCAAGTTTACCATTACTTTGAAATAAATGTTCATTGACCTTTGATTTTTCTGTCTTCTGATTGGTCTATATCTCCTGGGGCATTAAGACGACTCTTGAGAGAAGACATAAGGTCCTCTGAGAGTAATCTATGTGTCTATAAGTATAGACTCACTAGTGGAGAGTAGGTTCCGAATCAATGGCAGCATTGCCTTGTCCTCTCTTACAGTTGTTGATCTTGATCATCCTTATCTAACAGTTAGGCAATTCACACGTCATTGGTTATGATATAAGTATAATAATATATATGACATATACAGTAGAACACGGATATAACGAACTCAAAGGGACCAACGGATTAGAGTGACGCAGAGTATCTTTCTGAAAATGTTATTGGTTTTGATAAGTTACAAAATATCTAATATGCTGATTGAAGTTCATATCTTTTCACTGGACTTGCAAATCTATCCATTTATGATTGATATCATTAAAATTCTTGATTTTATCGAAAAATCAAGTAAACATCTAAAATACGTTTAATATTCGAAATTATGCATCCAATTAACCTACATATTAGTTACAATACCTAATAAACACTATCGAATCGAATTAACTTCCTGTCAGCTTTTGACAAGGTTTCAAAATTACGTTTGGCAAATTTGTGCGCGCCACTCAAGCCACATTGTCCGGTTTTCGATCAAAATCTCGACTTTGTGAATGGCCGCATTTTCGCTCAAATGTACCGATTGACCTTGAACTTGTAATTTTCAGTAACTGTGGATCCTGATGTTATAAAATCGATTTCAAAATTTGACATAATATTATGTGATCCCATCAACATACTCTGTGTCTCTTTAAGTTCGCTATATCCGGTGTTCGCTACTCACGTTTGGCCGCCTTGCATAAGGCTTTCGACAGGACTATAAAATTGGTTAGCTATATCCGATTGTTCGCTATGTAATACAGGTCTCCAGGCTGTATTTCTTTGAAAAAGTTTAGCAATCAAGCATTCCTGTTATCCTTTAATGTGTCAGATGTATAGCAGCAATTCGCGATAGTTAAGTTTAGAGTTAAGATGTAGTTATATCTTCTATTTGAACACTTACATGTTATCATGTTATTATTGTCCCTGATATATTTTTAATTAAAGTTGACATTGAAATTAAAATTAAAGGAATTTGATTTTTTGGGAACCAGAGTTTTTGCTTATTGTTAATACACTGTCCAGTATTAAAAGCATTGAATGTTCTAGTCATGCAGATGATTGAACCTTCTGTACATATTTAGTTTATGTTTTATATGTTTTTGTTTATGTCATGAATTTTATTTTGCTATAAGATTGTAGTAATGCCAGAATGAATATCATAAACGGTAGCTATTTTAGAATTGTTCATGGTTTCCTTCTTCTGTTCTTTGTGTTACTTTTGTTTTATGCGATACATAATGCATTGCCCTCATGGCAAAACACACTTTCTGTTATGTTTTTAAACGACGCTTTTAGGAGTTGTCACCATCTAATGTCAAATCAAATCACAATAGCACTCAGGATTAAGCATGTACAAATCCATGAATTTTTTTTTGTTCATTGACAAGAATGTCACATGCATGATGTTTGGATCCGATAGATAAGAGTTTTTAAGCAAGATGACGTGTGCACATACAAAAGGCCGCATGATCCATTACCTTGTCAAGTTTAAGGTAAAACTCCTGCAAAGACACAAGGCCTTAACCAATCTAGAACGTGCATGAAATGAATGCGCTTGAGACTCTTCAACGACAGCCCATCGCAGAAAGACTGAAGAAGAAGTTTAGAAAGAGTCCTCATTTACTTTTCTTATCATTGCCAAAAATAAGATAAGCAAAATAGTTTTAATGGTAGCTATACCTAGATGTGTAAGTTTGATAGGGCTTTTGAAATATACAATGCCACATATTTATACAATGCGCATTGCCTTGATTTACCACTATTGACCAGTTGTATATCTAAGCTATCGAATGTACGATGTGGTTTTGTACTACTAACGGTTTATAGAAGGGCAGATACATGTACGCTTCAGCAATCTAAATAAATTAAGATCAACAGTTTTTTTTACTGCGTCCTACTGTTGAACGCAGTAAAAAACTGTTGAGCTAAATTTATTTAAATTGACGTTCAGTGACCACTGACTTAGGCAGTGTATTTAAGGAGGTTACTTCCGATTTCATAAATTCAAAGACGAGTCTTCTGTTGTCAGCGAATGTCGATCTTTCGTCAATACTTTTTGGGTTCGTACTTACCATGAATAGCCTTAGCGTCATATTCAATGTATTTTAGTCGATTTTAGTAAATATATTGTATGTATTTTTGTATTTATTGACAACGATCAAATGTTGTTGCAAAATATTACCGTAAGTGAATTTGATTTCTAAGTCCCATTTCCTCTTCCAACAAACTGATTGGTTGGCAAAATATTTTCTTTTGTTCTCCAATCTCATTAGAAAATAATGGTAAAAAGTAATGTGTTTTTATTCACGTTACTTTTTGTAAAATCGGGAAATAATTTCAGATATCATTTGGTCTGCAAATACATTTGATCTTGCATCAATATACTTGAAATGCTATTCTATCAATAAGGTCTGATAATGTCACTAAGATGGTGGAATATAAATAGTCATATAAGTGGCATCATCATTTTATAACATGAATGACACCCCCTATTATAAATATCTGTTTCATAACCACGGACTATTTCTGGCTCCCAAGCTTATTGATTTCTTATTTAGCTCAACCTACCTTCTTTTAGCCCTGTATAAGATCCTGTTAATAGGCACTTTGATAGGATTCCACTTCCCTGACGTCAAAAGATGTCTATAGTTATATTCTGTCAACAACAGAAGTTCATTGCCAATGTCAATGTCAGTCAGTGGCGTCATTGAGGTTTTTGATGAATGCTTTGGGTGACAGCTTGGTTTGATACAGAATGAAGTGTAAGCCTTCTATATATGTAGTGTCCATAACATGTATATTGATAATGACATCTTCAGTTCTTGGTTCTTTTGTGTTCCCGTTTGTAAAAGGGACCTTGGTGCCACATAGGCAGATGAAGGAGATTGTGATTTGTCGAACAATTTGGGTGATAATATACAGCACTGGATAACAGCAGTAATATTAACACGAGTATTACTCAAAGTTAATTTCACAAAATTAATTTCTATCAACACGAATTGCTGAAAGTTATGAATATTTTTTACATTCATCAACGATTGTTGGTATATTTCAAATCAAAACACACGAGGGTGATAATCTATTTATCATTCAAATTCACTCTTATTGAGATCTCAGAGAAAAAATGTAAATCTCTGAACACAACAACACTAGATTTTCAAGACAGTGATGTGACAGTGACAGTTTATGATGTTATGGCATTGTGATGTTGTTACTTGAAGTAAAAGCACTGCATGGGTTGCCATGTAGCGTTGACAATGACAGGAAATTGTGCAAAACGTACTGCCAAAACCATATCTCCTTGTCATCCTGGTTAATTATTAACTGTAGTATTACAGATAATAAACAAAATACTTTCCGATGATCTGATGGGATTTCAACCCAGCTCCGCTGAGCTAAGCCGCCGCCTTATAGTAACCGTATGGAACCAGCGTTGTAGGTCATATTCTAAATATAGCACGAGTCAATTTCAGTAGCTCTGATAATAAATACATGTTTTCAACGTAAACATTTAGTGACATCGTTAAGTATGACTTGTCACGTTGTCGTAAGTGATATACCTATTAGTAAACATAAGTCTTTTTTCGATGTCACCATCGTTCTTACACAAACATTACTTTTAAATCGCCAGGCGAGCCCAGCGTGAAATTAAATCGCGTGGGTTATAAAAAAGTGGATTCTGCGATTATTGAATGCGAAATAATGCTCTTATCTGGAACAAATGCAGACTCTTCATCAAATGAAGATGTTTTTGATTGAGTCTGTTAACATTCATCAGCGTCTTTAATAGAAGATATTGTTTCTCTTTTAACATGATATTTAAAGCGAAATCATATTCCACAGTTTAATGTGCCAAATATTTTGTATTACCCACATGGTGACGTAATGCATTTTTTGCTACATCTCTGTTCATTGGTCTTTTGATTTGGATACAACACATGTGATTGGCGCGGTTTCCCTTTGAAAATATCAAGAGTAATATAGAGAAAATTCAGAAAAGTTTTAGGAGAATCAAATCATAATACTTGGTGCCCTTTGGGGCACCAAGCAATAAGTCAGTTTTCATTCAGGTGATTTGTGTTTTAAGAAGTAATTAAAGAAATAATTCTGCATGATTTTGTCTACATTTAGGTGAAACATAGATATCTAGATATCACATTATATCTATATGGAATTTTATGCTTATCTTTGTTGAAATTTATTACGAAAGAATCTCAATATAACTAGATGATTACTTAAAAGTAAAGGCATTCAAAAGGACGCATATTTTATATGGTACGTTGTTTGGCACATGTACTCTAGCTTCAATTTAGACTTTTTCTTGTCATTAGAAAATGCTAATTAGAAACTGTTTAATTGCTAACCATGAGACATGGTGCTTTAATGAATTAAAGTATTTATGTATTAACAGACAGACAGACAGACAGATTGTTTATTTAAGTCTCACCTCAATATATATATCAAAATATATATTTTACAATACATACAAAACAGTAAAAGTTGAGCCACCCCTATAAGGTGTTATGAGAGACTAAAATCAGTAAAATACACAAAAAGATACAATATAAATATATAAAAAACATATACATGGATATATGAAATTACAAGTTACAAACAGTTAAATTATAAGAATAAATAGTTAAAATTAGGATGTCTATACATAAGATTTGCGTATACATTAGGGCTGGAGAATAAAAATCTTAACTTTTGGTCACTTGTATAATTGATAAAATCCTCACATTCCGCATGACATTTTCTCATTAAAATAGATCTTTCACACTCATACAATGGACATTTCATTAAAACATGATACTCATCTTCAGTCACATCTTTACAATATAGACACACTCTTTCATTTAAAATAGTGCCATCATACCGGCCAGTCTCAATTCTAATAGGGGCAACTCCACATCTAAACTGAGCCAGTGCTCTTCTGTGCGACCTGGGGATGGGATGTTCTACGTAGTGAGCTACAGTAAAATCAGTCTTAAAAGTACAATATAGTCTCAACTTATTCCCCCAGTACCCGTAGAACAATACAATGAACATACACTGATCTCAGCTTGATAAATACCTTAATTGATTAATGCTTTCCTACGTGGTTATTGATTATATGAATTAATATTACTTGATGATGTATTAGATGCTGTGATTGAGTTCATATTTTACACTTATATTGATGGTTTGATGTAGTCATTAACAAACAATAATCTGACATTTACTAAAGCATGTATGCATTAGGTGACTAATAACCACTTGCATCTTACTTTTCAGGAACATTAGGAACCATTGGAAATGCTATCGTCGTTGCCCTGTTTGTCAGATTCAAAGCTCTTCGTACACGGATTAATGCTCTCCTCTTGAACTTAGCTGTAGCTGATCTTGGGATCAATTCATTTGGATTTCCTTTCATGACGACTTCAATCTTAAAAGAAAGGTGAGCTAAATTTTGTCGTTTTTTCAACTCTACTTTGAATCACTTTTATATCAAATAACTACAAGGACAAGATAAATCCATTTGGAGAAATGATTTCAAATAGAACCTTCAAACGTGCGAACATATCTTATATGGAAATTTCAATTTCATATGGAACATCAACGAAATCTCTGATTAATTTTGAGTAGGTTAATAAATTATTGATACATTGTAGAACAAAGGTATTCCAAGCACATCTATCATTCACACTTATTCCGTTCAAGTAACATGTGAATCTCTATTACCAAAGATTCAGAAAAAAATGCTAGCTTTCGATCTGGATATACCAATAACCATCTAGTTTCCTTATATAAATTAAGGAAGCAAAACTCAGGTGTTATGTTAACGTTTATATATCAAATTGGGAATCCAATACGCTACAAGACAAAAGTTTTAACTCAGTAAAAATTGTAATGTCGCTTATATCTCAAGAACTAGTGACTTTATTCTTCATATCTCGGAATAAACGCCTTATCAATGATTTAAAGAAGCTTGAAATTTGTATTCGCCCCCCACTAATGAAAAACTGTCCTCGTTACAATGGAGTCCTAATGACGTAAAACAATTGCCTTTTCATCAATGTAAATGAACTTCTTCTGAGCATTTGTCAGTTAACCTTCATGATGGACGTGTTATGACACCGTGGTAATAAGTTGAGGTTTGAGAAAGCAAAAATAAATTTTACCATAGCCGTGAATTGTACAATTGCTTAGCATCATTTGATGGTGAGTCTAAATTATTGTCGCGTAGTTTTTTAGTGTGGACATAGTTTCTTCTTTCTCTTTTTGCAGATGGATCCTTGGTGCTACAGGGTGTCAGTGGTATGCTTTTAATGGGATGTTCTTTGGAATAGCCAGCATTGGAAGTCTTGCAGCTATTAGTCTAGACAGATATTTTCTCACTTGCCGATACCATCAGTGTAAGTTATAATTATGATACTAACCATTATATGCTCAAGACAATAAGTAAAACAACATCCCGATTTTAAATATGGAGATGTTCTAAAGGCCAATTAAAATTAAATTGATGGAATTATTGGAGATGATTTAAGTGCATAAATTCAGTTCAACAGTATGATCTTAAATTTTATCTGTTCTCATTTTCCATTTGCTGTTTCAGATTTGGACGTATCACGGATACATTACGTGTGTTTGACATCACTAGTGTGGGTCAATGCCCTTTTTTGGGCGGTCATGCCTCTACTTGGTTGGAGCAGGTCAGTACATATTTTGTTTTATCACAAAGGATCAAATATTCTCATGTGAAAGAACTTTTACCAAATTCAACGCCTTACGTAAAATTTAGAAGAAACTATCATGTAAAAAAATTTGATTTAAGCTTTGCATTCTCCTAAACGCTGTTTCGGTAAAACTATCTTGCATGAAAATAGGATTAAAGATAGTAAGGATCACATTACACAATATTGTCACCCAATTGTTAATGTAAAAAAATGCAACATGAGTAATCCATGAACCCGAGGGTGATTGCAAATTTTTAACTTGATCTTGATGATTATGGAATTGATTCACAGTGATATCTCGACGAACATTTTATACAAATGTGACTCTAGTTTCATAAAAAATGTCGTAACATATGTATAATGAAGCAACAAACACTTATGTTTTCTCCTTTGAATATCTCTTCATATTTTGTTCTTGTTCACCATCTGTCATTGTGCTGCATAAATAATTATAAATAACGTGTATACATTCTAAGGAGAGGATATTTTAAGTTGGACAACTTGTTCCCAATCTTTTTCCAAGTGAATAAAATATGTTTCAACCAACAAAAACACATATTTTTGGAGCTAATTATATATAAAATCATTGCAAACATCCAAATTATCAAGCAATACATTGTTCAAGCTTGCTTTATGTTTCTATTTCAGCTATAAACTGGAGCCATCCAACATAGCATGCTTGATAGACCTCAAGACACGAGACGGAGCCTTCATATCCTACATCATCTGTTTGTTCCTGGTAGCATTTGTCCTTCCTTTAGTCGTCATATCAATGGCTTATGTCAATACTCTTAAAGTTATGCGAGCAATAGGAGAAGGGGGTGCTCAAGAAAACATCGAATGGACGAATGAGAAACAGACAACAAAGGTTTGTTGGTTTTTAAAGTGACACAAAGTATCTTTCTTAAAATTTTATTTGGTTTTGATAAGCTACAAAATATCGAATTTGCTGATTGAAGTTCATATCTCATCACTGGACTTGCAAATATATCCATTTATGCATAATATCTCTAAAATGCTTGATTTTATGGAAAAATCAAGAAAACATCTCAAATACGTTTACTATTCGAAATTATGCATCCAATTAATCTACCTATTAGTTAAAATACCTAATAAACACTATCGAATCGAATATATCTTCCTGTCAGCTTATGACAAGGATTCAAAATTACGTTTGGCGAATTTGCGCGCGCCACTTGAGCCACATTGTCCGGTTTTCGATCACAATCCCATCTTTGAATGGCCGTATTTTCGCTCTACTGTACTGATTGACCTTTAACTTGTTATTTTCAGTAACAGTTAGTGGTTCCAGATGTAATAACATCGATTTCAAAATTTGACATATCCTATCAACATACTCTGCGTCTCTTTAGTTTATCATTCTCAGGAACGAGGCTTGGATTTGAAATTGACATGGGGAAATGAAGAAGAAACTTATTAAATGCTTAAATCATCATGTAATATATTTAGCATTTTGCAACCTACCAAGATGTGTTCTAGTCATTTGGTCTTTATATTTTGACCTATTAATTTGAGACAGCACGCCCTGAAAACATTGTTGATAGATCGATCGATGTTGTAAAATATTGCCAGCAGAAAATTTTGCTACATGGATGATACAATAGTCTCACCCGTTGATGAATAAATGAAGCATAGATAAGAAAATCAGAATGTAAACAAATAATGCTGTAGGCCATGAAAGCTTTATCAAAGAGATGAAAGATGCTATTTCGAGCATGAGTCTTTCATTAAAATAATTATATACTGACATTTACTGGCGTCATTGTTTGTCCTATGGCCCTACTTGCGATTTAGAGAGTATTAGCTTTCTCATTGAGAATTAACTAGTTTCAAGTCTTGAAGAAAAGCAATTGGCATAAACGCCATTATTAGATCATTTGTTAAATTAAACCTATTATGACAAATATATCAAACGATATATAAAACAATTGAAAGTATTCCTCTTAATTTTTTTATGTGAATCCTGAAGAAACAACAACAATTGTAAAACCTAGGTCATTTTAGTTGAATCATGTTATTGTTGTAACACCTCATCTGTCGCATCTGACAGTAAGAAGATGTGAGAAATGGAATAAGATTCTTGAATAAGATTCTAATAAATGAGAATATATGTATTTACTTATTGTTCCCCCTCCTTTTGCAGATGGGTATGATAGTGGTCCTGCTGTTTGTTGTGGGATGGTCACCGTACGCCTGCCTTCACCTTTATGCCTTATTCGAGTCTCCTTACCATGCTAGTCCGCTTCTAAGTATCATCACCGCTCTGTGTGCTAAAACAACAACTGTGTACAACCCTATTGTGTATGTGACAATGAACAGACGGTATATGCTGGCAGTGAAGAAGATGTTCTGCTGTGTATTCACCTACAGAGAACACGAGGCGATTCAGATCCACAATCTGACATGATGGGATGCATCTACCAGCTACATGTTTTCACCTAATGGACACCTGATGGAACTAGCAGTATGAATGCTTGTCAGTCTGATTAAAATGGACCGTGCTCCGAGGAATAAATTAAAAATATATTGTCTCTATCGGGGCGAGAACCATTCGGGATATCCTCTACCTCTCGGTCTGCATGCACCCACCTCTATCGCGTGTTGCTATAACCAGTTTAGCGCAGACAAACCCAATCGTAAGCTATCCAATCACATCCTTGTTTTTAAATAGCGTTTAGCGGCGATTATGTATAACGAATGGATCACTGGAGTTACCTGCCCCTAGTATGATATCGAAACTTTTACTGCGCTCCTTTCGATTGGCTAGATGAGCTTGTGTCAGAACATGCGGGTAATGACTGTGAATGAGAGGAAAGCCGGGCTGGGTTAGGTTCGAACCCCGCTAGAGATAATATTTTTGCACTTTTTTCCCTCGAATCACAGTCGATTTTAATCAGACTGGAATGCTTGTCAGAGACTAGAAATCAGATCACCGAATGTGTTTTATAACCATGACCCGAAAGTTTAATTAAATTTGTGCAAATTATCATACAAATGTTTCATACACGTGCAATTTGTGAACATATTCATGACAGATTTTGCAGTCATATTGCAGAAGAGATTTTTAAAATCATTATTGTTAATTAACACTTTGTTCCGTTATTATCGTATGATTTTGGTTTTATTTGTCATCAAGTTAATTTTAAATATTTTTTTCTATGAATATTAGTTTCTTACATATTTTCATGCTGTTTGACGTTATACTTTTGGTATTGATATCATATCTTATTAACCATATCAGCACCATCCTTTGAGTTTGATATCATGTGAAGCAAATAGATTGTCTGAAGCTTATTGTTGTATGTAACTCTTTATGGTCATTTTCTTTAATTGTGAGCTACAGTGGTTGTGATTCTATTGATCTCTTAGCAGTTACATTTATGATCTATCATTGCAGTGGCTATTAGAAAGAAAAGAACAATTTTAAGCCAGGTTTGAATCTTCTAATTTCACTTTTTCTGCACTGGTTATTACATACATTCCAATTTCTCGTAAAATGCTTCATTTAATCATGTTTTTATACCGTAGAGTTTAGTTAGGATAGCCAGACAATCTTGTTAAAACTAACTGAAATGTTCACGTCCAAAAAGTCCTACATTGCATCTAGAGACTAACCCTCTCGGTTCGTGTCGAGCATGCGCTGAAACCAACCAACGAAAACACGAATGGCTCTGCTCTTAGGGCAGGCAATCTAATTAAAACTAGTTGTAATGTTTACGACGTAGAACGTATGGGAGGTAATCATTATGGCTAGTTTTAACTAGATTGGATAGATAGATGAGTTAAGACATTAGATGTCTCTTTGTGACATGTTCCGTCCAACATCTGTTGTAACATTCTCTTGTAAGGGTTACTCATGACACCTTTTCTAACATAATCTCCTTTCTTCCATAAATACATGTCTATTCTATTTTATAAACTTAAATTCGTCAATTTGCAACGTCTTTCAAATTAATCATTTGCTCTGTTCACTTACATGTTTCTTTTAATAGATTGAAGTAACTTAATCTTTGCAGTGAGTACAACGACCAATCTTTTAGAGATGTCATGAGACATTGATAAAGAAGGATACATAACTGTTCGTTTTGCTGATTTGCTATTAACGTGAATATGGCTCACTTGTAACAGAAAATACGTGTGAAACTTGAATGAGGTAAGAGATATTGTTGCTATATCTATTTCTTATGGTATAGGTTGCTCTCTGCTTGCGATATTTTGTTTAATTGACGAATGAAATCCTTACACATTTAGAATAATTTTTTCAAATAGTACAAGGAACATCGCAAAAGTCTAAAGGGAGATTGATAACAATGAGGTTTACATTAAAAAATACGTCATGATTTTTTATGATATCCGTCATTTATTTATATTCTTTCAACAAACATAGATTCGTGATCGGTTATTGGTAAAATCACGATGTGTTTCTTCTGCTTTTTGTAAAACGCATATTCACTTATGTCTACAATGTTGGTCTTTATAAAATAATTATTAATTACATTCAATGAAATTGTGAAATTTGAAATAGAAAGTATAAAACTATTGCTAGAAATATTCATCGTTAAATTTGTTGATCCCCTTTGATTTAATTACCAAATACAATCGCCTTCACATTTACTTATCTAAATCATACTTAAGGGTAAACTCTTCTAACTTGTATCACATTTATTCAAAGATTCATATGTCATTTTAGCTTTTAATTTTCATTTAATACTTTTCTATGTGATATCACCATTACCATCGCCTCTACGAACGTGAATGGTGTTGCCTTGAAACTATATTCTGTATATGTTTTCAAATTATGAGATGTATTGCAATTAATCATTACTATCAAATGTGTCATATTTCATTGTAAAATTATCAAATTTATATCCAAGTATCTTGTCTCTATACATGGTGAAACTCAAACTTCTCTTAACCTCCTGCGAGGAGATATTCTGTAAATCCCGACCATAAAGACTTCCTTTTACAGGATCTTAGTTAAGAGCGTCAAATTCTTTATCGTTAATGAAAAGTCCTACATGAAAGGGTCACAAAATATGAAACATCACTGTGTTAAGTTGCAGATAAACATTGTCACAAATTAATGACCAATGTCATTGATGAATATCAAATTGATAACACAGACTTTTCTTTGCATCGGGAACTACTTTTACACGAAAGCTTAAAGCTTTTGGATAGGGAAGGAAGGAATAGTTTCTTTCTGTAATATACATATAAATTTTGTCTTTGATTTTCGATTGGAGACAAAAACTTCAAATAATGAAAATTCTTATTTACTCTGTTCGTAATAGGTTTTATTACAACTCTTGGTCAACGTCGAATCATTGTATAATTGATGTTGCTGTTAACATGCCTTAATACATTTGTTTGTGTATAGCAACTCATATGGGTTCATTTCGGCAACTGGAGTATTTTGACTGATGAAAGTGTCTTCAATGAATTGATTGTTATTACTATGTTACCAGACAGCGCTGGACAATAAACTTGATGAAAGACCCCATTAACGTAGCATTTTCTGTTTTATCTCTTTGCCACATTAGTAAAAAGTCTTTATACACATTGACTTTTCTCGCTGAGACTGCATCCCATTTTTTAAAGCAGGGACTCAACTCTCTGGTGGCTAAACAGTTGCTGTTTAATCAGACATACAAAAGTGTTCCTAAAGCCACAAGATGTGTTACCAAGGTTCAAGATTTCAAGGTTTTTATTTACTCAATTCCACCATCGGTGGTACATGAGCATAGACAAATCAACATTCGAACATAAAAATACATCAATCAAGATGGCATACATGTAGAGATGTACATTTCCAACAATTTATACATTTTACACATGTACATAAAATTTGTGAAAGATATGCACAGTATACAGAATTTAACTAAATTTATTGGTTGCATTAAAGGGACAGTAGCACGTTTTTGGCTAATTTTATATTTTAAATGTTTCACTGATAATTGTATGTAAATGCTTAATGTATTATTTTGAAACTGTCAAAAATCTCATTACACAAGCCAATCATCCACGATCTTAGGACAAAGTATGAAGATTCACATCAAATCCATTGGCGGCCATTTTGTATGAACACCTTTTATTCATTTTGTGTAAGAAAATTGAATCGCATGGCTGAACTTTACATTATATATCTGAATAACTACAGCTCCATTTTGTTTTAATACATGGTCTTTCAATTGGAACAGTTAATTTTCATTTTCCTGACATCACCTTATATTCCCCCTAAAAACGTGCTTCTGCTATCAATAACTATAATTTGTATAAGTTGATTTAGTCATGTTACCTTTTGATATATAATTTGCAATACTCATAAGTAGTTCAGTGGTAGCTTTTTTTGATTGAATTGATGAAATGAATTTCGAACTTCAACTCAACTTAGATGCAAATTCTCAAAACTTTTAAACTCACCAAAGTTTCTTAAAATGATGGCTTATTTATCATAACTAAGGATTTAGTGAAGAACAATGATATTTATATATATATATTGAATATATTTTAAAAGAGAAATCATCTAATAGTTTTAAAGATATGGAGGTTATATTTTTCAACTTTAAAGGTATTTTCGCAAGAAGTACCTCGAAAGTAAGACTTTGGGCAACATGAATTTCGAGATTTTAGGCTACAACTTTGAAAGTTTAATGATTATAGGCATAACTATCACTTGAGAACTCGCTGCAGAAAAACGTATGAATGATGCGTTTAGGCAGAGAACAGCAGGTAAGATCGATAATCAGGTCAATCATTGAAGATCAAATGAAACTGTCCGTTGTTATATAGTCTTGCCTCCCATAAGCTTATTTTGGAAAAGCCTCCAGGTCTCATAATGCATTACATAATTGAAAAGTACATTACATAATTGAAATGGACATTACATAATTGAAAAGAACATGACATAATTGAAAAAGACACTTTTTGCATCATGCAGTTACGTCATGGATCACTTTATCGATAATACCTATGTGCAGATCTATATGTCTATGATGTCTTTGACAGAGGTGAAACTGACCCCGTTTTGACATTACACAATATCCGATAGTGTACTTTCGATAGGAAGCAATTACTGGGATTTGGTTCTGTTTTGCAGATTGTTTTGGCATTCTTTTGTAAAAAAGTAGATTTATACTACCCTTTAAAGGGGCAGTAGCACGTTTTTGATAATTTTATATTTTTAATTTTTCACTGATATTTGTACGTTAATGCTAAATGTATTAATGTGATAGTGTCAACAATTTCTTAGACCATGGCTCCTTTGTTGTGAACCATGGTATAACTAACGCCAATTTCAGTTAAACCACGGACGGAACTACTTTTTATGACCAAGGCTATGTCGTGATAAAAAAAACTTCCCTTAGAAACAACATAACAAAAATATGCATTTTATTACATAAATATAATTTACAGATTGAGCAGCTTTTCCTTTACCAGAAAAGCATGTACAGCTTTCAAGAGGTACCCTTTAAATCAATTCCGGTGGATTTCCTTCGTCGAATTTCGGCATATATCATCCGTATTTAGGCCTTTCGTGTAATAGCATCGAGATGACTGCAGAGTGCTTTCTCCAAACCTGTAAATGAAAATAAACACCGAAATCAGGACTGTAGACTTTCATATCCTGATACAGTTAAAGAATGACAACATTTCAAACGCAGATTTTACAATGTTTACAGAGAGGTTACCATTGCGAACAGTATGAAACAGTTCATTATCCAAGCAGCGGTCAATTTGGATGTCGGAACACAAGGTCACAAGTATTTGTGATCCGCCACGTCACCACTTACAAATATCGTAATGTGGCCTTCAAATAATACATCAACTATTGTTTCTTGGAACGATTTGTGTTAATTACTGTTTATCGTTTTAATACTCACCATATTCACCAGCACAACTTCTTTTCTAAGGCTCCACATGCGTAGGATAGATCTTTGTCAATATACGTCCGATTTCCGTTTCCCGTGCCCAAATGACAGAATTACAGTATGCGCATGTCGAAACTGAAGCTGCAAGTGCATCTCGTGAGGATGCGTCTTAACGCAAATTCACGAGCTCTATGGTTCGTTTTGATGTCAATTACATGTGTGACACGGTCGTCGTCAAATAGTTCGCAATCATTACAACAAAAATTGTGGCCATAATCTAAGTAAGTAAGACCATCCGGGCCTTGTTGTCTAATCGTTTAAATGGTTAGTTAGACCACTCGCGCTACGCGCTCGTGGTCTAACTAACCATTTAAACGATTAGACAACAGGCCCTCATGGTCTAACTATTACATAATACAAACCAATAGTCAGAGGAGAAGATATGACGATATACCTAAAATCCATGGGCGTCCATTTTGTGTGAACACCTTAAATTCATTTTGTGTAAGAGCAAGGAATCGCATGGCTAAACTTTACATTATATATTTGAATTATTACTGCTCCATTTAGGTTAAATGCGTTGTCTTTCAATTGGAACCATTAATTTTCATTTTCCTGACATCACCTTATATTCCCCCTTAAAACGCCCTACTGCCCTTTTTTATATGGAGGGTCACTTGGGTAATTGAAGCCATTTAATTTTTCCCATGGCCAATGGGTCCAATGAGGCTTAACGAAAAATTAAAACCTGTCGGATACCCTTAACCCATGAAGTGATGCACCAAATCTGTAACGTTAATAGATAACTGTTTTGTTATAATATAATGAAACTTAATCAGTTTTTCTAAAGTCTTCGACTCAAAACACACTTTTCACAGGCACGACTATGCATATGCTTAAGGGGCCTTCACACTATCAATATGATTCACAATATTATTGTCAATTATGGACATTGACAATAATATTGATAGTTAGTGAGCTATATTGACGGTCTTCAATCACATTGCGCAATATATTGAGAAAATCAAAACTAGTTAGATTTTTATTGAAGGTATCTCAGTATAATTGATGAGTGCTCAATTATATTGACTAGTTTGTAGTGAAGCACAATATTATTGAAAAGATTTGCATTTACAGGAGTATTTTTACTTAGCATTATCCAAAGAAAATAAAGAAGAGGAAAGAAAACTATGACAACCTCCTCGCAAAGTAAAACGTTATAAAAGTGCAAAAAAAGATGACAAAATGAAAGTTAATGCATTAAGAACCAATTTCAGAAAATAATTAAAAAAGTCGAATCTTCTAAAATACATTTCGGACAAATAATTTTTGGGTTAAATTTCTGTTTTTCTTCACATGTTTCTCAACAGATACAGCAAAAGCAATAGCAATCAATGGATCCATCTTTACTCATTGAGAAAAACAGAGCAAATGAGGGTAATATTGATCAAGAACATTTACAGGTTTGTAGGGAAATATAAAATTGTCAATACTATTGAATCAATTATATTGCCAATCATATTGATAGTGTGTAGGCCCCTTTAGCAGCAGCAGTGTGATACTTGGAAGTCCTGCAATTTACTTTCATGATATTTGCTGTTGTTTTGTTCAGAAACCTGATATTTATTTCTTTGTTGCAAGTATTAGAAGCAAGGTAAATGGTTTCGTTTCCTCTATAAATGCTTCATTGCTAGATAAAAATAAATGTAAGCAAACCCAAATAATAGCGATCACTATGTTTTGATCAAATGATTACATGAAAAGCTTATCATACCTTGAAGGGAACGTACTTTTTCTTTCTGCTTCTGAAATTTCATTTAGCGGCAATTTTCCTATTAAAGGGACAGTGGCATGTTTTTTGATAAATTTTATTCTAAAATTTTCACTGATAATTGTAAGTTAATGCTAATTGTATCATTTTGAAAACAGAATCATTTTGTCAGAAATCTCATTGCACAAGCCAATCATCCATAGTCAGAGGACAAAGTATGAAGATTCACATAAAATCCATTGGCGGCCATTTTGTGTGAACACCTTTAATTCATTTTGTGTAAGAAAAAAGGAATCGCATGGGTAAACTTTACGTTAAATACTTGAATTACTACAGCTCCATTTAGTTTAAATACATTGTCTTTCAATTGGAACCATTAATTTAAATTTTCCTGATATCACCTTATATTCCACCTAAAACGTTTTACTGCCCCTTTAATGTCAAAAAGGAAAAAGGAATGCTTTTTGTAACACTCGATAGTCATAGTTATGTCCTGTGCCTCGCATCAATTGTGTTGATGCTGTGATCACCTGGGTAAAATTCAATTATTGAATACCCTGAAACGTTATTCATTAATGTATTTACAAAATTGTAAATTCTGTTACGATTGTTCAGATAAAAAACTGTTAAATCGTAGATGTTGTACGCATTCATAATTCTAAGCATACTTGATGAATGATAAAACATAATATTGAGTCGTCCAGATATTGAATATATAAAGGTAGACAGTTTTATTGAAATGGTTAATACGATGGTTAAATTGACAGTCCCGGATGTCTGTTTACCCATGTCTGAGGCTGCATCTGAGTAAAAATCCTACTACAGGGAATTTCAGCAAAGTAGCAATTAAAGTTTGGTAAATCGATCTTTGTATGGTTTAATAAATTTCCTAGACATAGTTTTTTGACATTTTCACTTGTTTCGCTTAAAGAGAGATTTAAATGTCACTTCTCCGTTATCTTATTTGCACATGTCTGAAAGGTCTCAATAATGTGCATAAAAGCTGTTCAGAGTAAATATGAAAGTATCAAGATTTCTTTGGTAGTTTCACTTTCTATCATTAATTTGCCATCGACAATGGTTGAAATGTTCTTCGATAGAGAAATATGGAGATACTAAATTATCTTCTATGTGATATCATTTCTTTTAAAACTAGTTGATGATTTGCTATGTGACGGCGATACAAAAAACTCACGAGTTTAATACAAACATACAGAAGGAAATTGTATATATAATAAGTCTAGCTTCATTGTCAATAGTGTGTCGAAACTTACATTTTCAGGACAGGGATAACATTGTGATGTCATAACCACTCATCATTTTTACGTCATAAGCTTAAGTGAATCGGTATGACAATGTATCATTGCCGTTACCGGCATCATTACCCATATGGTTGAAAGAAAAGTTGTGACTTATGTTCAATATGAGCACTAGTGTACATATCACTTTTTCCTAACAACGATTTTTGTAGTTCCAGCATTTTGTCGCTTGTCACGTCATAACACGATTGTTCGTGACGTCACTGTAGCCTGCCGTCGTAAGAGAAGTGGCCCGTTTTTTGGAACTTTCATGGTAAAATGGAATAGAATCGGCAATAAAGAAGTTATTAACGTCGAAAGTGTGTCATAGGACTTTTAGGAAACGAGTGTGAATTTCTGTATTACCCAAGCGAGATCGAGGGTTATATAAAAATTTACACGAGTTTCGTAAAATGACACACGACAATAATGACACTAGTGTAATAAAGCTGTACATGTGACGTCTACGAGTGTTTAGTTGTATCGTTACAATGTCTACCGCTGGCATAATTGCATCATCAAAAACACAATTAGTGTACCGGATAGAGTTGTCTTTTGATACATACTATACTACTAATAATTGTATAGCACAAATATCAAGCTCTGTATATTTCCCCAAAAACTGAGTCTAGCAAGGCCTAGTAGAGGGTCGCGTCAGCCAACCTTTCTGCGACCTATAACCCTCCAACGTTATACGTTATTATAATACTATTGTGGCTTTGTAAGATGAGTTCTGATTGATCAATTCGATACGTGGGCTGACGCGACCCTCTACTAGGCCTTTCTAGACTCAGCATAGGAGTGAAACACATGATATTGAGGCTAGGTTTACTAAGACTGGATAAATCTGGAATCTTGCTGGAAATCAGGGCCACGCTGACACAAGCAGAGAGTACAATCGTCAGATGTCTAAGATGACCAGGTCAATAACTTCCGGCACTAAGAGTCTGCATCCAGGATCAGAGTAAATATGAATATTTGCAAAAGAGCGCATTTTAAACACATCCTTCAGCATTGCATATTTGTTCATATTCATCTAAAGTTTGGCTATATTTTTCGTTAACTTTTCGGCAGACATCCTTGTGGTTTTTTTTCCCTGAGAAAGATTTTGAACTGAGAAATCACTAAGATATTCCCTAAGTAAATTTGTTTGATGCAAATTCATTTGCAAATTGATAAAAATATATTATTTTATTATCTACGAGGACAGTCATATCGAAGATCATATTTTTCATATGTTGCAAAATATCACTTTTTCATTGTGACGTCACGTTATAAACAATGCTACACGTCACGGTTCACCCATGACGCCACAATCTATTTCGCTCTCGCTCAGAAAATACTAATATTTAGCTTCTCGTGTGGTAAACACAGTATGTCATGGGCACTCATATAAAATCCCCTACATATTTACATGCAGTCATGTGCATTGTTAAACCGATCATTTCAAGCAAAGTTAAGCTACAAAGAATGCTGCTCTCTGAAATGGTGACTCGCTACAGGGCTGAATTATTGGATGTCTGCATGGTTGATTTCCCGGTACACACTGTGACAAAGGTTTTTAGAATTGTGCTGTCGCCTTTGGCAAGAGACTGTGGTCTAAATTTGCATCTGTTCACATTAACTAAGCGCAGTAATGAAGCAATGGCTGTTAACACCCGCCCCAGGGAGTTGATAATTACGATTGAATGGCAAGTGCGTACACATTAGATAAGAAGCGTTATGATCAACCTTGGATAGGTTATGGACGCAAAATGTATTCACTGTAATAATTTTCCGCAGAAAAAAACTATGCCCTTGGTTCATGTCTTAAATTTGTAGCAAATGAAACTTCAGACTTTTATAAGCATGAAAATAATGTTTTAAAACGAATGACAGAGAAAAGTCGAAGTCTTTGCCGGAGCATTCTCTCCCAACAGAGGCAGATAACGTCATGAAATGTTGCTTCATCCGCCCTCAGTGAAATCCCTCATTGGAGGTAATCAAAGTTAGTTGTGAAATCAGCGACGCTAAATTCAGTATTTTGGCTATATTGACTCATGCCAAAGGTATTTTGATATGAAAAGTCTGTCCATGCGAGCAGCGTTGTCATTTGCTAAAAAATGGATTGTGCTGCAGTTTTCTTCCGCCTAGGAGAAACTGCCGGAACCCACGGATTTGGTTTAATAAGAGCAGAGGCTCGATCAACATTTCACGGCTTGATCTGACGCTGGGGAGAGAATGATGCCGGAGCCGCCAATGCTAAAAGAACATGACTCGACATACACTACAAGTTCTGTGAATCAATAGAAAATTACACTATATACAAACCATGTCATATTCATGGTCATGCTTTTCTTATTCTGGCTTGATTGGTTTGCGGTTGTTTATGCAAATATGCCGCCTAAGGTAAATTTCCGGACAGGCATTTATTTAACAGGATGACTGATCCCGTCTTTTTTGTGTTGGATTTTCTGGTCAATGCTTTCATTTCTTCGTGAATTAATGCCGGTAGCAGATATATTCATAGTTCGCACAGTCCTTACGATTTATGCCGGAAGCAGATATATTCTTCGTCCAAACAGTCCTTGCACCAAATAAGAAGATTTATATTTGTAATAACAATACAACAAAAACAGTGAGGACCAGATACACAAAATGGTATTCTGATTTATGATGACTATTTTGTCACTCAAATAAAACAGGGACGAAATGAAGTTAACAGAGACAGAAAAATGAGGAAGATAAAGAGTGTCATGAAATTTTGTTCAGACTTTAAATACTCTGCTTAAAATGACACTCCGACAGTTTTGGAGTCCCAACTCTTGTGTCATGTTATCGAAAACTAACTAGTTTGTGCAAATCACAGCAACGAAAGCGGCCTTGTGATGCTGATGAAGTCCCCAATCACCAATCATTTAAAATTTTCAAACGACGGAAGTCGAATAAGATTTGGTAGTTAGTATTATATGAATGAGATATGATAGAGGATACTTAACAATATTTCAGTTACACTATTTTTATTACACGAGTTTATAATTAGTTACAGAACAAGCGAAAGCGAGTTTGATACCTAAACATTTACGAGTTAAATTTTAAAGAAGGAATTTGGATGGAGGGAAGTTTGGTATTCTGTTACTTACAATTCTCTCACCACAGAGGCAAATCAAGTCATGCCTCTGTTCTTATAAGACCAAATCCGTGGGTTCTGGCAGTTAACCCTGGCGGAACAAAATTGCACAACAATCCATTTGATGTGTTCAACAAATGACAAAGCTTCTCGAATGGAAAGGTTGGTTCATATTACAAATGCCTTTGTCGTGATTCAGCAGCCGAAATTACGATTTTAAAACAGCGTCGCTAATTACATAAAAAGCTTCGATGCCTCCAATCAGGCATCTCCTATTCTACCCATTAACTCGGCGAATAAGAAGTAAAGAACAGAGGCTCGATCAACATTTTAAGATTTAAGCTGCCTCAGTGGGGAGAGTATGTTACTGCATCGCATAACTCGCGTAATTGCCAAAAGTATGCTAAAACTCGACACTTCCGTAGGTTGGGTGCTACTGTTAAGGTGCTGTTTACATTGTGACGTCACAATTACACACTTATACTTATACTTATACACACAAATATGCACTTATGTAATGTTGCCGTATAAATATTAAACTGCGGTATCTGAAATGGTCGAGTAATAAAAACCTATTTATGTTAATAAGACAAATGCGTTTGACTTTTGCGTTTTCAGATACTTATCAAAACTTTTTTTTTTTTTGCAATAGTCTAAATAAAACAATTAAGACATATTTATTTCCTTGTGCAAAAATCAGTTTATGGTTTTTGGCAAAGCCAAATAAAACTTTTGAAAGTAAGGCAGTTTCTCTTAAGGAATTTAAAAGTATGGTTAAGTAACTTTTGCATGAAACACGTAAAAAATTAAATTGAGAATAGAAACTCATTAAAATAGGAACTTTTTCTCTTAAAAACGCGAAAGAAATATTTCCTTTTCTAATGCGTATATCTGCTTCCGTTAAAGCAACCGTGCAGAAAACGAAGGAACAAATTTGTGAACATAAAAGGTTTCGCAATTGATCACATGTTGGAACGGAACTACAAATAGCGTGTAGGAAGAATGAGTGCAACTGCACTGAATATCTTGTTTATATCTTTTTGTGGCTGCAGTTGCGTGATATGCACTCTCTCCATAATTAGACGCTGCTGTATATGCTTTTATTCTTGCATCGCAAATTTGGATGAAAATTATAATGTGAAAATAATTCCAATTTCAAGTTTCAGTGACAGCCACATTGTGCAAAGAGTTCAAATGACTTGTAATCATCCCGCGGCGAGTACTTATACCAGGGATTGCATTCTGGGTACTCCATTTTTTGATAACATACATACATGTCAGATGTCTCCGAACATCAACTACTTCATGAAGTTATGGAAGATCCATGGTGAGACATAGTTTAAAGTGCCATTAGAATTACCCCAACGTACATGTATATATTCTAATGAGCAAATTTACTTTGTAATCAAGTTCAGAGACTGATACCAACTACACTAGAGATAAACTTATTTCAACAAATGCAAATGCTAAGATGCATTTGATAAAACAATTGTTCGGTATAGTCTTGAATATGCATTTTGGTGTGCTGTGACCGTGTACCGGAAGCATATTTTGTATTTTATTGAAACAATGGTTTAAGTATATTCTTGACTTAATGGAAGGAAAAGATTGAAGAAGACTGAAGACTATGCATGATCGTATATTTTGAATGTAATTATATCTTCTGCAACACGTAATAATGATCGATTTACAAGCTTTTGACATGATCGACTTTTAAAAGTTAACAGACCTTGATTTCATAACAGGTTTAACATTGCTGTAGGCGTTTGTGACAGTGATCAAACGATCCATGTAATGCGTAACTAATCTGCGACCATTCAGTCATTATCAGATAATCAACACATTTTATTGGGTTATCGTTTTGCATTTGCAGTTCATTATATAGCATTATGTGGTTAACTTGTAATGGATCTACATCAGGAGATCGTCATTGCTTTTCCACTTGTTTGGATTAAGTGAAACGCGAGGGAGTAGTGGACACAAAGAGAGCATTCTCTCTCCACAGAAGCAGATCAAGTCATGAAATGTTGATCGAGCCTACGTTCTCATGGGTTCCGGTAGTTTGCCCATACGGAACAAATCAGTTCAATCCATTTGAATTTGTTTGGCAAATCACAATGCTTCTCGCATGGAAAATGTCGTTCATATTACAAGGCCTTTCAATGATTCAGTAGCCAAAATGATGATTTAAGAACACCGTCGTTGATAGCACAACTAATTTTGATTGCCTTCATCTCCAAGTATACCCCACAAACTCGGCGAATAAGAACAGAGGCTCGATAAACATTTCTTGGTCTGCCTCTGTGAGGAGAGAATGCCAATTGTTCAAGTTTAAACCGATTAGCCTTTCTTTGCTGTGTATGGGTCATTGCACTTTGGCTTTTAACAGATTTCCTCATTTGGCAACTTTTATTGAATTTGCTATAACTGCTGACATTTGACATTTGAAGTTTGACCACTTAGCTTAAAAGACCAAAATGGAGGATTTAAAAACAAGGTCGCACGATTAATACTTAATGAATAAAAAATAACTAACCTTACAACAGAATAAAATAAATACCTCTCATTTTAAACTTTTTGATGCCTGAATAAACAAACAAAATGGATTTATTGTCCAAAAAGTTGCGCTCAAAGTTTTTATATTTTGTCACAACGTACATCTGGAAAATATAAAAATACTTGACCTTGACCTTATTTTTAAGGTCACAACGGCATTTTGACCACTTTGAAACTCTTGTCAATGTCTATCTCATGAACCGTTGCACTCAATGTCTTAAAATTTGGTCTCAGCATACGTTTGGGGATAATGCAGACAGCAGGGACATTTGATGATCTTGACCTTATTTCCAAGGTCAAAACGGCATTTTGACCACCTTTGAATAAAGCAGTGTTTGTTTACAGCCTACAGATTACACAAACAAAGGCTGACTATGATATATGAACCTTCATAAAATCTTCAAGATCACATTTATCACTTTGATGGTTTTTCAACCTATCCCATCACTTCTATCGTCTGCTATTCTATCGCTTGTAATCTCTTCTTACTAAAGCCGCGAGTATTTAACATTTACAGAGCAGTATATACACTTGAGACTTTGAAACTGTAGGAAGATGATAGCTCTTTAAATTAAACTACTTATGCATCAGTGAAGTATTGCTAAGGTACAGCTTTAGCAACCTGCTTTTTAAAAAAAAATAACCAGTTGGGTAGTTATAATCCTTATTTGGTTTTAAAGGGGCAGTAGCACGTTTTTTGATAATTTTATATTTTAAATTTTTCACTGATAATTGTAAGTTAATGTTAAATGTATTATTTTGACAGTGTCAAAAATCCTATAACACAAGTCAATCATCCATAGTCAGAGGACAAAGTATGAAGATTCACATAAAATCCATTGGCGGCCATTTTGTGTGAACACCTTTAGTTCATTTTGTGAAAGAAAAATGAATCGCATGGCTAGACTTTACGTTATATATTTGAATTATTACTGCTCCATTTAGTTTTAATACATTGTCTTTCAATTGGTCACATTAATTTTAATTTTCCTGACATCAACTTATATTCCTTCTAAAAACCTGCTACTGCCCCTTTAAAGGATTTTTACAGGATAGTGTACACTTCCTGCCTGACCAGGGTGTGCTCTTTACACGAAAATGAGACAATTTATGAAGAAACATGATCCACTTAATGTAATTTTAATGTCATTTGACAGTTTGTTATTTAGAATACTGGACACATGGGATCTATTTTCAGAGAACATGAGGTTTTATAGTCTCGGAGAGCTATTAAAAAGCAATTCATATCCTGTAGAATCATTGTCCTCAAGAAACGTTAATCATGTACTAATTGCATATTTATTGTGGATAACGATAATTTGAAATATCACTAAACTATAGCAGATACAATAGGATATTGCAATCGATAATCATCTCCAAAAGTTACTGATACTAGACACTTGACAATAATACAGTTTTAAGCTGATGTCTTGTGGTAATTAATGGACGTGCACTGCACGGTTTATACTTGCAACTATAAAAACTATTGTGACGTTATCCGTACAGGTATTACATGTTAAAGATTGCTGTAAAGATGTAACACTGCAAAATCTTACAAAGACAAGTCATAGGAATAGTTTATTCATTATATACTTAATATCATATTGAGCGGGATCATCCCAAAGTCATATCTCTGTGTGGTAAATTATGTCGTAAGATTATCGCTTCATTACGACAAGTAAAATATGACATGGATCTACATGTAATCATTTACCTTTTCCTTTTTTATTTTTTTTTCATCATGAAAATGTATTGGTAGTTTTCATACTAGACATTATCGTTTAATCCACAAACGAAAGATTGATGTTAGGGTTAATAATAATTGTTTTAATGTTTCAATGCACACTTTATGAAGCTAAAGTGTCAGGCAAAAGAAAGTACACAGCTTAACTTTACTAAATATATCTAGGAGACTATTGATGGAATTAGTTATGGCACGTAAACGATAACACATTTATGCAGTAGCTGGAATAACATATTGGTGTCTGGTTAATGTTTTGTTAAAATATTATTGTTTAAAGGGGCAATGGCACGTTTTTGGATAATTTTATATTTTAAAAATTTCACTGATAATTGTACGTAAATTCTAAATGTTTTACTGTGATCGTGTCAAAAATGTCATAATACAAACCAATAGTCAAAGGAGAAAATATGACGATTCACCTAAAATCCATGGGAGGCCATTTTGTGTGAACACCTTTAATTCATTTTGTGTAAGAAAAAGGGAATCGCATGGCTAAACCTTACATTATATATGTGAATTATTACTGCTCCATTAAGGTTAAATGCATTGTCTTTCAATTGGAACCATTATTTTTTATTAATCCTGACCTTATATTCCCCCTAAAAACGTGCTACTGCCCCCTTAATGTAGACATGGGTAAGAAATAGAATTTACACTATCCAGATCTTTACCCTGTGTGAACAAATAAAGCACGTTTATTGATTTTCACGTATATGTCTTCCTTGTTTATGAACATTTGTGTAATATGAAAATTAATTTTAAAACAATTAATTAACTTAAAATCAAACGCTTAAAATTACCCTTTGTACGATGATTTAATAGTGTTCTTGTCAGTTGGTAATAACGACATAAAAAACTCAGAATATTAGAAATTGAAAATCTTAAATATGAAAAATTCAACTGAAGTGTGTACTTTCTTTTACCTGTCAGTCAATACAGTAATAATATATCAGTAGCCTTGATGAATGAATAAGGCTTTATCTAAACAATAATATGTTTTTACATGATTTGATGATATATTGCCATATACATTTTAACTTCTTTATCTGATTCTTTGAATATGATATTTCAATATCACGTTTACTTAAACCAATAAATCAAAGTTATAAATATGTGAAAGAGGATAATATATCAGGAGACTGAGACTTGACTCGATGAATGAATAGGGTTCTAGCTTAATAATATTTCTTTAAATGATTTGATGATATTTTGCCATATACATATCAACTTCTTTATCTAATTCTTTTAATATGATATTTCATATCAATATCATGTTTACTTAAAACAATAAATCAAAGTTTGATATATGTGAAAGAGGATAATGATAGACGATGACAAAATATATTAAAAATGTCAATTTCATTTTCAAACTTATGATACTATTGATCTAATATTTATAAAAGGTCTTATGTTTACAAGAACTTGAACCTTGTGGATTTAAATTCATAATTTGCCATTGAGATATAAATTGACCTCTATATTATGTATTTATAAGCATTATAATTTTATTCAGAATATAATATTGATTGATAGGTTAGGATATTGTAGTCCAGCAAAAGATATATACTTCCAATTTACATTAGCTGTCCTCAAGTTCGCCATGATTCGATTTGCTCTTCTGATAATGCTTTTTGGTTTTGTATCAAGTTATGGTAACAAAAAGGCTATGACAAGAATGTCTGTGCATCCATATGGATTTAAGATGTGCACAGAACTTTGTAGACGTAATGACTTATGTTCAAGTTTATCTTTCAACAGTGAACATTTGGTATGCAATCTGCGCATGAAAAAAACTGTACCTGTTGATGCAAATGATAAACCAATCAATCTATACGAAAACAAACTACACACCGGTAAGTCATTTGATGTTCCTTTCATTTGCTGATGTACAATTTCATGTATGAGTGCATGCATAACACGAATAGCTTGAATACCTAAGATGAGCCTGGATTAAAATTATTATTCATAATAAAAATGATATAATGAACTACATGAAAGTATATGTATGATAAGAAAGTGTATCCCCGCATCTGGCGCATGATTTTCAGATCAGTAAAAATATCATCAATGTCACCGTTTCTCATGAATCTTATAGCTGACATAAACTACTTTTCCGAAATATTTTTTGTTCACATTTTGGATATTTTCAAGAATATGACCAATGCAATTCTAATGAAATTAGAAATTTTGAGTTATCTCTGATACACATCTGTTAATTAAAGTATTTTATGACCCATCTAAATTTGATAATTGTATTAAGTTAACAGCAGAAAACAATTTAATTACAGTACTTGCAAAACCTTTAAGGAAACAATCCGACATTGGAGTTGGCGTACATTTGATATGAGATTTGGCCTGATATCTTTAAAGGGGCAGTAGCACGTTTTTTGATAATTTTACATTTTAAATATTTCACTTATAATTGTAAGTAAATGCTAAATGTATCATATTGACAGTGTCAACAATCTCATTACACAAGCCAATCTCCCATAGTCAGAGGACAAAGTATGAGGCTTCACATAAAGTCCATTGACAGCCATTTTTGTGTGAACACCTTTAATTCATTTTTGTAAGAAAAATGAATCTCATGGCTGAATATTACGTTATATATTTGAATTATTACTGCTTCAATTAGTTTAAATACATTGTCTTTCAATTGGAACTATTAATTTTCATTTTCGTGACATCACCTTATATTCCCCCTAAAAACGTGCTACTGCCCCTTTAAATCATTGTCTTTGGTATTTAATCACCATTAAGAGCGAAATATAATTTGTATTCATACCTTAGAAAAAATTATACATAATCTTAACAATATCTATAATGTATTAACATCTCTAAAATCAAGAAGCATATTTTCCTTGATTTTGTTATTTGGTGGATTACTGGTTTCAGTAAATCGACCAATCATTATGTTTTTAGAAAAGAATTACATTAATAATCCAATGTTATTCTTTGTCTTTTTTTAGCATTTTTCATAGTGGTTTCCTTACAACTAATCTTTGTTGACCGCTCACTGAACCAACATAAGGTCAACGTCAAAGGACATAGCATGTTCCAGGATGACGTCACTTACGATGACGGCAAGTTGTAATTAATTGAGAACGAAAGATTGAAGATTGGCGTGTACAAAAACTTGAGAGCGCGCTTCAGAAATCGTCACAAGTTTAAAGGTATGTAAATAGGTTTTTTTACAGCCACTTGTGAAGTCAAGGAAAACAAATCTTTTAATCTTAAGTTTTAACGTTTAGTGAATTCACGAAAAAGCATAAAACGTTGTGACATCCTTTCCTCACAAAGGTAGATCAAGTCATAAAATGTTGATTCTACCTCTGTTCTAATAAGACAAGATTCACCAAACTTCTAAGAATTCTTTTAAGCCTTAAAGGGGCAGTAGCAAGTTTTTTGACAATTTTATATTTCCAATTTTTCACTGATAAAGGTACGTTAATGCTAAATGTATTACTTTGATAGTGTCAAAAATCTCATTACACAAACCAATCATCCATAGTCTAAAAACAAAATATAAAGATTCACATAAAATCCATTGGCAGCCATTTTTGTGTGAACACCTTTAATTCATTTTGTGTAAGAAAAGGAATCGCATGGCTTAGCTTTACATTATGTATTTGATTTTTTACTGCTTCATTTAGTTTAAATATATTGCCTTTAGATTGGAGCCATTTATTTTCATTTTCCTGACATCACCTTTTATTCCCCCTAAAAACGTGCTACTGCCCCTTTAAGAGTTCTTAAATCAGAAAAGAATTCTTAGTTTCCATAGCAACCTCTCAAATACTTAGAATTTGTTTTTACATGTACAAGTTGCCAAACATGTCATTCTATCTTATTCAAATATTCTGAACATATTTCAAGATATAAAACAAAAAATTAACTTGACAACTTTAATTTGTGTTAACTTATGTATCTTTTATTTTCTTATAAGTTTAATCAATTGTAGATTATTGCTTTGGAATTAATTAATTCCTCTATCAACAAGAAATGATATAACCTAAAGGCACTTTTTACCTCCATGAACCTTTGCCAATATTGATGTAATATTTTAGTAGATAAATAATTGTTTGGGGATAAGTAAGACCTTTATCTTTAGAATATAATTTAGAAGTGGAATTGTATGCAAACAATTTGATCATCAACAGAATGATCATTATTGATCCTATTTACTTTCACGCAAACCAGAATTTGGAATTTGCCATGTTACTCTTTACAGTTCCACATGGCTCTCATTCTTGGAAATGTAAACATAACAATAAGCTTACTATATTCATATCTTATTTCGTATGGTTTATTGATACAGCTAAGATTGAAGCAATGTAATTGGTGTAGTTTGATTTTATTTATTTGAATTAACAGAATAGTTCTAACACAAATGTCAAGGTAAAATAAACGTTCACTTATTCCAATAATATCAAGCACAATATACAGTATGTATACAAAATTGCTTTTGAACATACCATTATGGCTTATCATATTAATCTTTTGGAAGAAATATAAAACTTTCAGTAACATTAATTTTAGTGAATTTCATTGGCCAAAGAGAACAAGAATATTGCTTTTCTCCTCAAATCATCAAACATATTGATTCATTTAAAATGTTAACTATATATATATATATATATATATGCAGACTTTTTACAATAAATTGATGACTTGAAAAAAAGGAAAGTAATATGATAGCTATAAAACCATGATTTGAATAACATTATACCTCGCCCATGATGGTTATTATTGTGGGTATTTTTGTAGCATTTTCATGACAGAGAAAATTAAGGACTACCCTTCCCATAATTCAAGTTTATTTCTTTTAAGTAATATCTTAGAATTTCCCAGATTTCTCAGCTAAGAATTGTGTTAAGATGTGTGGTGTGTTGCTACTTAAGATAAAGTCTCAGCTAAGAATTCTTAACTTAAGTTTAAAACTAAGATACTTTGCAGAAGTTTAATGAATCCGGGGCCAGGTCCGTAGTTTTCGGCAGTTTCCTCTAGTGGAAAAAATCCAATTGAAATATTTTAGCAAATGACAAATCTTATCGCATGGAAAGCATTGTTTATTATTCAGTAGCAAAGATTATGATTTTTCAAACTTAAGCATTAACTTACAGTTATCAGTGAAAAATTACTAAATTAACAAAAAACGTGCTACTGCCCCTTTAAGACAGCGTCGCTGACTACACAAATATCTTTGATTGCATCCAATCAGGCATGCCCCATTCTCGCCCACACACTCGGCTAATTAGAACAGAAGCTCAATCAACATTTCATGATTTGATCTGTCTTTGTGGGGAGAGAATGAAGTGTACAATCTAATTTTAAATTCTATGCTTATTTTCTTGAGATTATAACTAAATAAGATTTAGAAGCGTTAAGATATCATATAAGACGTCAATATCATTAACAATCTTCATTATATCCTTGAATCACTTCCCATATCAAGTGTCCATTAGAAAGTCCGTTCACAGCTATAGTTTAAGTGACACAGAGTATCTTTCTTAAAGGTCTTTTTGGTATTGATAATCTACAAAATATCTAATATGCTTATTGAAGTTCATATCTCATCACTGGACTTGCAAATGTATCCATTTATGCATAATATCTCTAAAATGCTTGATTTTATGGAAAAATCAAGAAAACATTTCAAATACGTTTAATATTCGAAATTATGCATCCAATTAATCTACCTATTAGTTACAATACCTAATAAACACTATCGAATCGAATATATCTTCCTGTCAGCTTATGACAAGGTTATAAAATTACGTTTGGCGAATTTGCGCGAGCCACTCGAGCCACACAGTCCGGTTTTTGATCAAAATCCCGACTTTGAATGGCCGTAATTTCGCTCTTATGTACTGATTAACCTTTAACTTGTTATTTTCAGTAACAGTTAGTGGTTCCCGATGTAATAACATCGATTTCAAAATTTGACATAATGTGATCCTATCAACATACTTTGTGTCTCTTTAATCTAGAAATAGTAATAAACATAAACATAAACATCTATCGCTCGATCGCTAAGATAGTTCATCTAGGCTAAACATCTGCACAATTTTACAATCTCTAAAAATGAGATTTTCTTATAACATCATCCAAAATACAAAACCAAACATCATTAATCAATGTTCATCTCCCAGATGTCATCGATGCTGTTCTCATGCTGGTCTATATTATCAGCATGCATTCTCTCCGTACTGCTTCATGTCATGAAATTCTGATCTTATAAGATTAAATTAAATCAATGTTAGCTGTGCAATCCGAAAGGTCGTTTCAGAAGAAATCCTTTTAAAGGGGCAGTAGCACGTTTTTCTGGGGAATATAAGGTGATGTCAGGAAAATGAAAATTAATGGTTCTAATTTAATGACAATGTATTCAAACTAAATGGAGCAGTAATGATTCAAATATATAACGTAAAGTTTAGCCATGCGATTCCTTTTTCTTACACAAAATGAATTAAAGGTGTTCACACAAAATGGTCGACCATGGATTTTAGGTGAATCTTCATACTTTGTCCTCTGACTATGGATAATTGGTTTGTATTATGAGATTTTTGACACTATCAAAGTGATACATTTAGCATTAACGTACAATTATGAGTGAACATTTTAAAAAGTAAAATTATCAAAAAAATTGCTACTGCCACTATAAAAGTCTCATTATTTCCGAATGATTAGGTACTGTAATATTGTTTAATATCTATTTTATGTCAGTTTGACACAGCACTTTGCGCTTTAAAAAGCCAGTCCGTGATTTTCAACATATTGTGTGCTTGGATAGGAACGTAAATGGCATATTTTACATAAATCCCCCAAATCCCACACATTCATCTCAAAATGGCAAACATACGATAATTACTTGTTTACAATGAAATCTGAAAAACAAGAATTTCACACGTCCAATTGACATGGACACTAGTTGTATAACCTATGGAACAGAAGAAACTCACATTTTCCATGTTTACAATAAAATTAAAAAATGACTGATTTTCTTGCATCATTGTCCGGTTTTCGATCACAATCGCGACAAAAGGCCTTCATATTGTCAAACTACACGGTTATTATTTGTAAAATGATACGTTTAAGTTTTATGCAACAATTAAAAGTTCTCGATAAGAAAGTTCTGATAAATTTTGTCCTTTGTTGCCCCAAACAACAGTTACTCTTTGAACATGTCATTGGCCTTGGTACCTAGAAGCAAGCTTTCTATGCAAGCAGTTTTTTCATTTAAAGGGCATGAGCTTGTTTTATGGGAAATATAAGGTGATGTCAGGAAAATGAAAGTACATGTTCCCAATTGAGAGACATTGTTTAAACTAAATGAAGCAGAAATAAATCAAATATATAATCTAAAGTTCAGCCATGCGATTCCTTCTTCTTACAAAAAAAAAACGAATTAAAGGTGTTCACTCCAATGGACTTTATTTGAATCTTTATTATTAATTCTCTAATTATTGATGTTTTGTTTGTGTAATGAGATGTTTGACACTCAGTTTAATACATTTATCCTAAACGTACAGTTATCAGTGAAAATATGAAATTTTAAAAAAAACGAGCTACTGCCCCTTTAATACAATGATAATAATTTTGAAACGCTTCTTTAATATTTAAAACAAAATCTAGCAATTTTTTTCTTAGTAATTTACTTAGTCAGTACTTATGATTAACAATCGGTTCATCTATAATAAAATTTAAACTAGCAATTATATAAATTTTATCTAATTATTATGTGAAGATATTACGTTTGTTGAAAACATATTTCAGATCTGGGTCCGGACAGAATTGGTCAAGTGTTGGTCCACAAGAAACACGCTATGTTGGCTTTAATAGTAACTGGGGATAGACACCTGATTCAAATCTATCGGTTTGATACGAACACACCAGAAAAAATAACGACAATCGAGAAGCAGAAAAAGGTTCACACCGTCCAGCTTGAGAAGGTGTCGAGGTAATACGCGTTATGAAAATGATTAGATATAACTTTGGTTATGGAGTCTATAAGCGGTAATCTGTCTTGTTTTGGTAAAGTCAGAACGTTATTTTGAATTCAAGATACGCAAATGCTTATTTCTTTCGGTCATATATTATGTCATTAGGAAAACTATGTTTGTTAGGATAAGGCCAAGAAAAAAAGTATTTTGTTTCTGCTTTCCGCCCGCATCAGTTTCAAACCCCCGCATCAAGCCCTTTTTCCATATGTTGACAAGGGAGAAAATGGAAATGTAGTCCCAAGGCCCATAAACATTGAAACTTGAACGTTTATTATTTAAATCGTTTCTGTAGCCAAAGTCCTTCAATGACACAGTTAATAAGTGATCATAACTTTAATTTTATGTATTTTTTCTAATTCTGTTGAATAATTTTTATATTAAATAATAATACAAATATTTGGAAATAATAATTTTTATTGTTTTAAGCCTAAGTACACAGCCTCCAAGTGAGGGCACCTTTCCTCCGATATTGTATCTCTAGTAGTTGCCCTGCCGTCAGTGACAGGGGGCATTGTAACACGGATTTCGTGTATCAATCGAAATGACGTCATGGATAACCTCGAATCAAATGCTCAGTTTGCATATATAACTAAATCGGTTCGAGAGTTTACTTTAAACGTTATGGGTATATTTATAACAAAAGTTGATGTTATTGGTTGGTTTGAAACATTATCATTCCTGATATTGGTAATTGGTTGACAAATAGGATATGATTTCATAATGCAAAGGACACTTTAGAAAATCCACAAGATAATTGCTTGCCGAACTCTTTCTTGAGTCGTCGTTCGGAGTTGCAATGTGAATCCTACAAGTTTTGAGCTTGCACTTTTGAGCGCGACAGCGTTCGCTGGATGCACGCGCGGTCTTGGAGCTTTTGCACCCGTAGAGCTTCTGCTGGCAGCGATAGTATTAGTTACGTCACGGAGCGCATATTCGCTGTCTGGAGCTAGATTGGCACTTAGTACATGTAGGCTACAGCATTTATACGTTGTGCATGTAAGAACAGTTATTATATAGATATCCTCCCTCACTCTTTAAATTGTATGACGAATTAATTCCAGAAAAATATCCTTGAAAATACCAACCATGTCTTAAGTAAGATTATTTCTATAATACAACCTTTATTCTAAATGGATTGAAAACAAACTTTATCAACATTTTTTCAGGGTTCTTTATCTACAGTGTAAAAGGAAACTTTTTGCAATGAACTACAGTGGAAGACTGATGAAAACGTTCAAGTTGAGGCAACATGCATTTGTATTACATATTCGTTTTCAATCCAGAGGTAAATACCCAATAATATATTCTTGCTTGGGAATGGTATAAGTTGAGCATTGATGACTTTCTTTTCAAAATCATTTAAAGTTAAAAAGATTGTATTGTGCTTGCACTAAACCAATACAATACAATCTAACATCTAAATAAATTACACATGTGACGTCAGCATATTGGTCTATTATTTTCCTGTATTTGAGTGTAAACATTTTCATTTTATATCCTTATACAGTGTATAAAATATTGCCCGTCCGCTAGTCCTTAAACTGGCTACTTTTTGCCAGGACTAGTTACAATTTTTGGTCAGGTCTGGTTACTTTTTTTTCTTTATTTTCCCCCCAAGGGATAGACTCATAAATTTTTAGGACAGGCTAGGTTTCCGATCCATTGTATATAGTGCCATATATAGTTTTTAAGATGTTTATATACTTTAAAGGGAATATCCTCAGTCCCATTATTTTCAAGGAATGGAGAGTTACCCTATTCAGTATGTCGTTATGGTGTATACATTGACACAGGATCCTCTTGAATAGACAGTAGGGACGTTTCGTTTATTTTCAAATTATCAATATCAAAACATCAGTGTTGATAACAAAAACTTCGCTAGAACAGTAGGTTACTCGCTCACTGTCGAGTTTAAAGAGTTTGATTCCATGACCTATAATGAATCAAATATGCAAAAGAAGTACCCTCGAGCTCACAGAAGGTTTGATTTATTCAATATCTAATGAAATGTTTATGATTACAATAACGTATTTAAGTAGTTCGAATGAATAACCTGCTTGATGTTTTGGTTGATGTTTTGTAGGCAAGAGCGAGAAATATAATTTACACTTACACGACCCCCGCTGAAATGTAATTGTAATTAGGTACATTGTTGAAATTCCATAATTTGATATATCTAATATGTCGATGAACAGTTATGTTGGGTTTTGTTGTTGCAAAATAAAAAAAACATTCAAATTACAAAGTAAAAAACAACAACTTTTAAAATACTTAAAACCTTCTTTGACTGAAAACTAAACGTCTGTGTTTTAACGTAACGACGTCCAAAACGTGAACTATTTTCATAATGATGATAAAACTAAATGAGGTACGGTATGTACTTTCTATTCATATTCTATTCATATATGAATTCATATGTTCGTACAGGTAAGAAACTGGGTCATCGTACAGGTGAGGAGGAACATGACTTAACTATTCGAAATTTTCGTTTTGATTTACTCCTTTAATTGTGACAATAATGTTAACATTGTGTTTTAAATATCTTCTTTAATTAAATGTTCCAGGAAACTTCTTCTGCTACGTTTGTTCGAAATACAAAGTGATGTTGAAGATGTTTACGATTGCAAAATCAAAGACGGCTTCCTTCAAGGGGGAACAATATAAAAATCTTCATCTACCTTGTACCTTTACCTTAGCTTTTCAAGATGACTTTTTTGCGAACGCCGGCGAGTGGATCATTTCCAACAATCAAGGGTTTGAATTTTACATCATCATTACAACTCTGTTTTCTCTCGACAAAAACATGTTCAACCAATCATTACAACTCTGTTTTCTCTCGACAAAAACATGTTAAACCAATCATTACAACTCTGTCTTCTCTCGACAAACAACATGTTAAACCAATCTTACAACTGTCTTCTCTCGACAAATAACACGTTAAACCAATCATTACAACTCTGTTTTCACTCGACAAATAACATGTTAAACCAATCTTACAACTGTTTTCTTTCGACAAACAACATGTTAAACCAATCATCACATCTCTGTTTTCTCTCGACAAAAACATGTTAAACCAATCATTACAACTCTGTCTTCTCTCGACAAACAACATGTTAAACCAATCTTACAACTGTCTTCTCTCGACAAATAACACGTTAAACCAATCATTACAACTCTGTTTTCACTCGACAAATAACATGTTAAACCAATCTTACAACTGTTTTCTTTCGACAAACAACATGTTAAACCAATCATCACATCTCTGTTTTCTCTCGACAAAAACATGTTAAACCAATCATTACAACTCTGTTTTCACTCGACAAATAACATGTTAAACCAATCTTACAACTGTTTTCTTTCGACAAACAACATGTTAAACCATCATTACAACTCTGTTTTCTCTCGACAAAAACATGTTAAACCAATCATTACAACTCTGTTTTCACTCGACAAATAACATGTTAAACCAATCATTACAACTCTGTTTTCTCTGGACAAATAACATGTTAAACCAATCATTACAACTCTGTTTTCTCTGGACAAATAACATGTTAAACCAATCATTACAACTCTGTTTTCACTCGACAAATAACATGTTAAACCAATCATTACAACTCTGTTTTCTCTCGACAAAAACATGTTAAACCATTCATTACAACTCTGTTTTCTCTCGAAAAATAACATGTTAAACCAATCTTACAACTGTTTTCTCTCGACAAAAACATGTTAAACCAATCATCACATCTCTGTTTTCTCTCGACAAATAACATGTTAAACCAATCTTACAACTGTTTTCTTTCGACAAATAACACGTTAAACCAATCATTACAACTCTGTTTTCTCTGGACAAATAACATGTTAAACCATCATTACAACTCTGTTTTCTCTCGACAAAAACATGTTAAACCAATCATTACAACTCTGTTTTCTCTGGACAAATAACACGTTAAACCAATCATTACAACTCTGTCTTCTCTCGACAAACAACATGTTAAACCAATCTTACAACTGTCTTCTCTCGACAAATAACACGTTAAACCAATCATTACAACTCTGTTTTCACTCGACAAATAACATGTTAAACCAATCTTACAACTCTGTTTTCTCTGGACAAATAACATGTTAAACAATCATTACAACTCTGTTTTCTCTCGACAAAAACATGTTAAACCAATCATTACAACTCTGTTTTCACTCGACAAATAACATGTTAAACCAATCTTACAACTGTTTTCTTTCGACAAACAACATGTTAAACCATCATTACAACTGTCTTCTCTCGACAAATAACATGTTAAACCAGTCATCACATCTCTGTTTTCTCTCGACAAAAACAACGTTAAACCAATCATTACAACTCTGTTTTCTCTGGACAAATAACATGTTAAACAATCATTCCAACTCTGTCTTCTCTCGACAAACAACATGTTAAACCATCATTACAACTCTGTTTTCTCTAGACAAATAACATGTTAAACCAATCATTACAACTCTGTTTTCTCTGGACAAATAACACGTTAAACCATCATTACAACTCTGTTTTCTCTAGACAAATAACATGTTAAACCAATCATTACAACTCTGTTTTCTCTGGACAAATAACACGTTAAACCATCATTACAAGTCTGTTTTCTCTAGACAAATAACATGTTAAACCAATCATTACAACTCTGTTTTCTCTCGACAAATAATATGTAAAAGCAATCTTACAACTGTTTTCTCTCGACAAAAAAACGTGTTCAACCAATCATATATCTATCTTAACTAGTGTCAAAAAGAAACGCTGGCATACAAATGGCAAGATAACTCATGCCACTGCAGATTGATACGACTAAAACATTTATCATTTCTTCTGTAGTCAACTTACTTCTATGCAAAATTTGGAATCATTATCTTTTTGTGTTTGCGAAAACCGCGCATTTAAAAAATCCACGATCTGGAATCTCCTTAACTAGGCGAGATAGCAGAGAGAAATTGGACACTTTTGCCTGTTTTAAAAGCTTCCAGAGCAATTACACGTCAACGAGTTTATATCAATGTTTGATGAAAGTGAAGAAAATTATGTACACTAAACAATTTGAAATTTCGATTTATGCACCCCATGTGCGTTTGAAGAGACACAAAATAAAAGTATGTTTTCTTGAACAATGAAAATGTGCACATTTCTTCACAAGACATATGCCTGTAAGAAACACTTAAATTCGACTGTCAAGTTATAGAATTTTGTTTTGGACGACGTTGAAAACTTGGAAGCGTTTCTTTTGGACACTAGTTTATCTTTATCTTCTGCTATCAACCTCAGTAATAAACAGTGTAATTTTAAAAGAGATGTCATAAAGGTTAGATATGAATACTCAGTCACCAACATAAAACATATCTCTAACAACGTAATGGCGTAAACCGTTATCTATTCTTGAGTGTGGAGATCAACTTTATATAAAAAATACAGGAAAATCGTAATGAGTCTGATATCTTATCATATCATTGTAGATTGCCAGAACTGTAATTTCACCCTTGACACAAGACCATTCTAAAATAAAACGATTAAAACTTTAGCAATAATTAGATCTTTGTTTCCGTGACAACACATGCTATGTAATGACGTAGACTCGATCTTACACGATTGATGACGGCTTGGCATGGTAGTATCTACATACGTGATTATTTTCTTTTTCAGGGGTTTGATTTTGCTTAATCGGGAAGGACCTACACGGTATTTCGCGGACCAAGAAATAACTCACCTATTCAGGATTGGTTAAGACCTGGGAGAATAATTTTCCCGTTATTGTTTTACAATCGTTTTTTCTTATGCATTATTTATTTATAAGGAGAGGAGTTACAATAAACGAATGTTACTTATATAAAATACAATTAATTGCATGATTATATTATGCACTATACTGAATATTTATTCATGATAAGAACATAAACTTTTAATGGGATTTGATGTATCCTCTACAAAAATATATCAAACTTGTCTAATGTCAACAAACATGGGTATCTTCTATCTTTTGTCTAAATACCGTATCTCTTTTATTCATGGCTGACACATTCATCTATCCTTTGTCTAAATACCGTATCTCTTTTATTCATGGCTGACACATTCATCTATCCTTTGTCTAAATACCGTATCTCTTTTATTCTTGGCTGACAAATTTATCTATCCTTTGTCTAAATACCATATCTCTTTTATTCATGACTGACACATTTATCTATCCTTTGTCTAAATACCGTATCTCTTTTATTCATGGCCGACACATTTATCTATCCTTTGTCTAAATACCGTATCTCTTTTATTCATGGCCGACACATTTATCTATCCTTTTTTCTAAATACCGTATCTCTTTTATTCATGGCCGACACATTTATCTATCCTTTGTCTAAATACCGTATCTCTTTTATTCATGGCCGACACATTTATCTATCCTTTGCCTAAATACCGTATCTCTTTTATTCATGGCCGACACATTTATCTATCCTTTGCCTAAATACCGTATCTCTTTTATTCATGACTGACACATTTATCTATTCTTTGCCTAAATATCGTATCTCTTTTATTCATGACTGACAAATTTATCTATCCTTTGCCTAAATATCGTATCTCTTTTATTCATGACTGACAAATTTATCTATCCTTTGCCTAAATACCGTATCTCTGTTATTCATGGCTGACACATTTATCTATCCTTTGTCTAAATATCGTATCTCTTTTATTCATGACTGACAAATTTATCTATCCTTTGTCTAAATATCGTATCTCTTTTATTCATGGCCGACACATTTATCTATCCTTTGCCTAAATACCGTATCTCTTTTATTCATGGCTGACACATTCATCTATCCTTTGTCTAAATACCGTATCTCTTTTATTCATGACTGACAAATTTATCTATCCTATGTCTAAATATCGTATCTCTTTTATTCATGACTGACAAATTTATCTATCCTTTGTCTAAATATCGTATCTCTTTTATTCATGACTGATAAATTTATTTATCCTTTGTCTAAATATCGTATCTCTTTTATTCATGGCCGACACATGTATCTATCCTTTGCCTAAATACCGTATCTCTTTTATTCATGGCCGACACATTTATCTATCCTTTGTCTAAATACCGTATCTCTTTTATTCATGACTGACAAATTTATCTATCCTTTGTCTAAATACCGTATCTCTTTTATTCATGACTGACACATTCATCTATCCTTTGTCTAAATACCGTATCTCTTTTATTCTTGGCTGACAAATTTATCTATCCTTTGTCTAAATACCATATCTCTTTTATTCATGACTGACACATTTATCTATCCTTTGTCTAAATACCGTATCTCTTTTATTCATTGCTGACAAATTTATCTATCCTTTGTCTAAATACCGTATCTCTTTTATTCATTGCTGACACATTTATCTATCCTTTGTCTAAATACCGTATCTCTTTTATTCATGGCTGACACATTTATCTATCCTTTGTCTAAATACCGTATCTCTTTCATTCATGGCCGACACATTTATCTATCCTTTGTCTAAATATCGTATCTCTTTTATTCATGGCTGACACATTTATCTATCCTTTGTCTAAATACCGTATCTCTTTTATTCATGGCTGACACATTTATCTATCCTTTGACTCAATATCGTATCTCTGTTATTCATGGCTGACACATTTATCTATCCTTTGTCTAAATATCGTATCTCTTTTATTCATGACTGACAAGTTCATCTATCCTTTGTCTAAATACCGTGTCTCTTTTATTCATGACTGACACATTTATCTATCCTTTGCCTAAATACCGTATCTCTTTTATTCATGACTGACACGTTTATCCATCTAAAGACTTGTATAAATTATTACCTTTTTGTCCGAGATGTATAGATATTTGTTTTGCAAAACTGAAACATCTGCGTGTTTAGTATAAATACAAACGTCTCTGATCTTTATTCGTTAGGTTTATCTCCTAAATATTTAGCGATTTTCACGAATATATCCCAACAATAAAATATGATTTGGCTACATGCTTTTCGTTTCATTAGAACAAGAATCTTTGTCAGATTATAATATTATAAAAAAAATAGAAAATGTTATAATATAAATAATAAAGATTGTATATATCCATCTATTTTCATAGAGTATTAATAATAAAAATAACACATACTTTGTCCGAAGTACAAATACAGAAAACCTGGTTATAATGCCACAGTTTAGCCGAGAGAAAATATGGCACTATATCCAGGTTTGCATTACACCCAGGTAAGGCATTTAGAAACATGTTGGCAAAAAAGCCACTACTTAAAGAAATTATGAATTTTGTCAATCAGTTTGAGGCAAGTAGAATGTCACTAAAATAATTAAGCCTATACACCACCGAACAAAGTACCTATACAATGTGGTCAAGTGCCAATTGATTTGAACAATGCCAATTAACCTTTATTAGTAAAACCAATATCCTAAACTATGTGTTTTCATTGGAATTATAGTCAAGGAAAACCGAATTTTGTTCCAAAAAGGATTGGAAAATGACACTATGTCCAGTTTTGCATTATTACCAGTGAAACATAAGGGCAGAACATCCGTTCTTGCAAAAATATGGCATTACTACAGTTTGGCATTATAACCAGGGGCATTAATGGTTTTAAACCAAAGTTAGAAAGTGTGAAAAATGAAATTCTACGGTATTATGATTTATCAAAATTTGTTTTTCTATCAACAGAAACTGAAGAAATGTTTTCAAATATTGGTCATCTTTCCACTTATTGTTTAGAAATAGTCCTGTTCTGCTGTAGCAATGAGATTATCAACCACCTGTAGATCTATGTATTTGTTCATATATGTTGTTTATGTTTAATGTTGAATTTGCCTCTAACAAAAAATATTGAAAAAAAAATAACCAGGGGCATTATAACCAGGGTTTAGTGTACATCGGAAATTCGTTTTGTACCCATGGCACCCGGTAGCCACAGTGCAGCGCCAGTTAATGGGTTCTTCTGCCCTTACAAGGCTGAGGATCAAGCAAGACTGCAACAACTCTCATATTTTAACGTCTTCTGGTATGACAAGACCGGGAATCGAACTCGAGTCTTCTGAGTGAAGAGCGGACACACTGCATGGCTACTTCCAATCCGAATTAAAATTCCAACAACTGTTCACAACACCATTGTACATAAGTTGATAGCTGTTTCAGTATTTCCTAAACGTAAACTTCATGTGTTAATTAAAATCTGTAATAACTAAGTTATCCTGTCCATCCGCAAATTTTCATTTACGTGATTGTACTATATTGGCCTTCAATATTGAATAAACTTCTATTTCTACGTAGTGGCGATTCTTACTTCAATCTCACACCATATTTTTCGATTGTAATTAGATATTCACACACTTCAGGTTAACATGTTCTTTTTCAAAAGTGCTCACGGAAATAACTTTTATTTAGACAGATTTTTTCAAATCCCCCGTAAAATATTGGTTTACACGTTGAAATAATTTTATAGTCGAAATGTATATATGTCTCTGCATCAAGCTATTGTATTTAAATGAACTATAATCTCAAATTAGTGACGGAGAATGTTAGGTACAATGTTTATATATGTTATATCCTTAACAGACCGATTTTAATTGTGATAATGTATATCCTTAACAAGTTATATGTGTTGCCTGTATTTTACCTTTGACATTTTATCTGTAAAAATGCATATAAAAAATATTGATGTGATGCATTTACAAGGCGTAGTTAGGAAAAATTAACTATTTCATCGTCATCTATGAATTGAATTCTTTAGTCGAGAAATGATAAAACAAATTGTATTGTGTTTCTTGCTTCTTTAGGTATTTGTTGTAAAGCTGATGATACCTTCTGTTAGATTATCACAATAAATAATTGTGGTTGATTAAAAAATTGCATTTCCCTAATTCACATTGAATTATGTTTGGGAAGATAACCGGATCAATTCCCTGATTGAAAATGATAACCTAAAGAAATGAAATATATTAGATACATTAAAGATTCAGATGTATACATTAAAGAGCTTTGTTTTATAAATGGTAAAAGGTAAATTTCATTTGAAATAAAATATCATATCTACTCTTATTCTTGGAATATTATCTTGCGGCATTCATAGAAATAATATATCGTATTAATTTTCCTGAGATTATTGATCACATTATATATTCCTCTGAGAAATGTATCTTACAACCCAAATACACTAACATTATCAAACATAACTGATATCTCGTACTATCGACATTGGGCAAAACGGTTGATACTGTAACAGTTGTACCAAATGAATTCATCCGTCTGCTTTGGCAATTGACATGACTGCACGTGGTGCATGCTTTTCGCGTGCTAACCGGAAAGTCTCAATCGTTCCTGAGCAAACACATGGCATGTTTTTCTTGTATGCCACTGGGGTCGTTACTCAACGTGAACTTGAGCATAGTTTTGTTATCGTAATTCGGTCGTACAAGCGTTTGTAATTTACTTATTTACAAAATCTCAAATAGTTTTATGAACCGAGACCAAGAATATTTAAGTCGGGTTCAAAACTCGCGAGCCAAGCCGCCTGATGACCGAGAAAAGTGCTGAAACTGAAAGACTAAAGTGCATGCAAAACTAATTAACCTATCGCCAGACGAGAGATAACCACGCCCCTTGAAATCAAGGGAGGTAACTCATGTTATGTCCGACAAACAAACGCACGTTGTCATTGACGTGAGCGTTACGGACATTGATATTCCGTGTGTAATAACTGCCTTATTTTGTAATGTTAAACGAAACGATCAATTGATAATGTTTCTGTACTGTTTATTATCCTAATTTCAACAAATTTCAAACACAATTGACGAATATTTATTTCATGTGCACTAGAAATCGAATGCGGAAGTGCCGATTATGTGGTATGACGGACATAGGAAATCGCACAGATTTATAAGGAAATAGGTAATTTCTGAACATATAAATATAGAATTACGCATATGTTTTGGTGTACCAGCCCTTTGCCCTTTCGTAAATTAATCTAAAATATATAGGTCCCACGTCTCTGCGATTTCTCCCGTGAAAAATAACAAACAAAACAAACAGTACAGTAGAGATCACAGTAACCCCTTTGCCCTTTCGTAAATAAAATGTAGGCAAATCGTGGGTTCCTGTGAATTTTCGCTTCGAATATATATCAACAGTACATTTTGTGTTTTGAAAAAGAAATTTAAAGCCAATGTATACCAATTACCATTTATTCAGAAATAGTTTATATCGACCAAACAGCTAATAACTTTAGGTACACGAAGGGACCTTTCATGATAATGATATTCAGTAACAAGATAACTAAAAGTATTGTCTTTCATATTTCATTATTCATTATTGCCATTGCTATGGACTAGTGTAAATACTTTATACACTTTTCCTTTCTTCTTATCCATAAATGAATTTAAATTAAAGGAAATACCTATTACAATGTTCAGTTTTGAATCTTACTTTAATTTTATTTACAATTTATTTTCATTTTTTAAACTCAAATAGTTACTTTTATATCGACTTTTTATCAATTATTCACTTAAGATCATGGATATATGCCAAGAATTGAGATCAGATGTCAACATTATTGGAAATTGGTAAGGGAGTATATTATATCTTTGTAAGCTATAAATCATAAAGATAAAATCAAAATTGCTCTAAAAGTAGAACTATTCTGCTTTGTCAATGGATATGAGTTAATTCATATTTTGCTAAAAGAATGATCAGGCATTGGGAAAGTCAGCTTTTACAATGACCCATTTTCAGGCTTTTAATAATTTTTCTGCATATCAAATTGGCAATTTCCCATATATCACAATAGTAATCCTCAACATTTTAATGGTCCAGTTTTTTTATCAATTGTACAAAATGGCCCATGGCTCTACCTATCCAAAGCAATTGTAAGAATGCCAATACTATCCCCAATAATATCCAGAAATTTCAAATTTATAATTGATGTTTCTCCTAGAAAATATGAACACTTGTCAATGAGAGGGATTAGCTGTGTTTGCAAATTCTAAGAGTTATAAATGTCAATGGTCAGCATCAGTATTGACTTGAATATTGTTTAAAGGCAATTTTATTTATAATAGTTGTGGAACATAAAACACTTTCAACATATTTGAACACTTATTGAATAATAAGCATTATAATGGTTAAACATTTATTATATTTCAAGTGAATAACTTGACAAACAATTGAGGTCTTGTAAAATTATTAATAAATAGTATATGGATATATTATCAAAAATATTAATTAGCATATATCTATGATACTTTCTAATTTGATAATATCATAAGAGTTGACATGATTTGTTATATATATTCAAACTGTTTGTCCATTTGTTACAGACAACATAAATGTAAAATAAATATCAAACTATTGAAAGATATATTATTATGATGAGTACAAAATGTATTTTTTTATTCTTAATGTTCTTTATTGTTGCATTCAGATTAATTTTCTATTGACAAATTTCATATAAATCCTTGATAAAAAGTTATAAAAAATGAGCATTTGTAAATGTGCATTGTGTATGACATAATTCATAAGTTTCATTGACATATTTAATCATTTTATATTATTTTTTGAGCGATTCTTTCATGTGTATCGGGGCAAATGTTAAAACAAAAGCCATATGATAATTCAAAATATTTGATAAATATATCAACGAAGGTTATCAAACGGTAAATAACCAAATAAAGTTGTTTGAAATCAGTTAGGTAATATGTCTTTTATAGTTGTTTATGCCTTCAATGCATTCAAACCTCGAAATAAGAGAGGGGGAAATAAATCTTCAAAATGCCCCAAAATGAATTAACAGCAACAATTATAAATACTTACGATATTTTGTTCATATTTTATTCAGATGTAAATGTTGTATAATAATAGGAAATTAATTCCTGGTCCGTCACCGCTTCGAATTTTCCCGTTTCAACGTCTATTTGCACTATGTGACGCAACCACTTCCGAAGATGACACATGTTATAATATTTGTCTGCGTATCAAGACGGTACTCAAGGAACTAGCTGCATACTTTTCGAGTTCATAAGGCATATCCTGAATTAGGATGCAGAGGAAATCAAACAAGGAAGTAAAACACGTTTCGTTGTTTGACGGACAAACTGGCGTCGGCAACGCGGCCAATGGCGCAGTGAATATATAACGCTCTATGATTGGTCGGAAAGTAAATTTGATTGACAGGTGGCGATAGGTTAATTAGGCCTTCAACGTAATATGTCAACAAGCACTGCAAGAGTTTAAAGGGACCGTAGTCTAACTTACTCTATGTGCAAAACTAATTGCTAGTTTTCGAATATTCTGCTACACTAACTTTGTTCTTGTTATGCGTAAAAAGAGGTTATCATGAGAGTTATTTTTGGGATGGCAAATATTCTTCATTTGGAATTTACATTGTATTTTGCGAGCCTTGAACGTGACCTATAGCTAGACCTACATGTAGTAGAGGGTCGCGTCAGCGAAACTACATGGAATTTTAAACTGCTGATAAACTGGCCGGCAAATTGAATGTATTGCCTCAAAGGGACAGTAGAACGTTTTTTGATAATTTTATACTCTAAAATTGTCACTAACAATTGTAAGTCAATGCTAATTGTATTATTTTACAGAGTCAAAAATCTCATCACACAAGCCAATCATCCATAGTCAGAGGACAAAGTACCATGATTCACATGAAATCCATTGGCGGCCATTTTGTGTGAACACCTTTAATTCATTTTGTGTAGGAAAAAGGAATCGAATGGCTAAACTTTACGGTATATATTTGAATTATCACTGCTCCATTTAGTTTAAATCCAATGTCTTTCAATTGGAACCATTAATTTTCATTTTCCTGACATAACGTTATATTCCCCCTAAGCCATTGAACGATGGCTTATGCATTCTCATAAGCTTTATATGATTATATTTCCTTAATAAGTTTCTTGTTTCTTTGAGAAACGAATTCTGCTCTAAATAGTTTCCTTGTTCAATTTTAATAACTTTAAGTACACAACGTAGGAGTCCCTGACACTTTTATTACTGTGTAATCTATATTTTGTGAATGTGTATAGCATTCCCAAATTGACAATACAATCAACTTTCTCTTGAAGTATTTTGTTTTGTTATCTCTTTAAATATAAAGGGTGTAAAGTGATCGGTCAATTTCCGTTTTTATTTTCTTAGATTTTGCTTTTGTAAATGTGTTTTACTCAATCACACCTGTCATTTAAGAAATAAGAAAACCTTCACAGCAAAATGCAAGTTGATTTCTTCCAGATTCCAGCGGTTGAACTATTTCTTTGCACGAGTGGGATTTTATGTTACCGCAATGGGACTATTAAATATACTTTAAGGCCATTGATGATTACCAGTTAAAGACAACAGTTTAATCATTATCTTAATGTTATTATAGTAAAAGGAATAGTCCTTTAAATGTGATTTATTTAATAATTCAAGTGCATTCTGTGTCAACGATGAACGAGCGTATGGAACAATTTCAAAGATATAATTTGAATCCTTAATTCCTTCAAATGACTAAAATGATAAATTAATTTTTTGATTATTGTGTCCATGAATTATAGGTTAGATTTACAACACCAATTCTCTCCTCATAGAGACCACTAAAGTTGATAAATTCGAAGCTAACGTCTGACATAATATGCGCATGTCTCGGGCTATTGATGTAGAAATCTGCTTGGGAGTAATCAAAGTATTTTAACAATTTAACAAAACAATTATTCGAAGAGCCTCTGTTAACGCAGAATGTGCCTGGAACACTGTGGGTTTATCGAATGTGCACTTAGCATTTTGAATCTTCCTGAAAGATAATTGTCACTAAATTGTCCGAAAAGTGATCGTTTAAAAAGAGGTTAGTCAAGAAATTGATAACTTTAGCAAACTCTGTATTGAGAGAATGACAACACTTAAACAAAATCACACTACTTAGATAAACAACGAAACAAAATCGACTGTAAAACACTTAAGGAATAATAAGATGCAGCAGAGATACAAGTCAACACTGACCGCCGTTTGCAATTAAAGAATATTGTCGTCAGAATGTTAACAGTCCTTATATTCTCACGATGTATACACCTTACAGGTTCACATTCACCTCCAAACAGCCCATAAAGTGCAGAGAACGTATGTAAATATGAACTGTATCTGGTTTCCTTGATGATGACAGTTAGTAATTACTATACCAGAGTACTAATAAGTCCATTATTAGTTTCTTGATAGGTGAGACTAATAAGTTGTCATCTGATCCATTGAGCAAGGTTTCCTGACTGCATGTCCGCTGTCTGAATTAATTTAAAGTCATGTACATGGATTTGGAATGTTCGTTGGACACAAATACAGTAATTCCTCACTTTAGAATTGATATTAACACATATGAAAATATAATGAACACAATAATTTAGTGACGTTGTAATTTTTTATGATATACGATATCATCAGATTTTGATCAAATGCATAAAGTCATTATTATTTCAAAATTAAAACATATCTCTGCTAATATAATTTTGCTACGATATAAACTTGCACAGGGATATATTTATCAAATAAATGATGTTTCCTTCAATGTTATTAATATGGAAATAATAGCAGTGAGTCCATCTGAGTATCATGACTTATAATCTATTATTACCCACGTGGTACTTCGTAAAGGGGTTTCATAATAATTTGTTATGACACATATGAGTCAAAACACCTCAAAGTGATTTGATTGGCTTGCGGTGAACTTTGACATTGTCCGGACTACTTTATTCATTCATAAAACGAACGTGTTTTCATTCACAAATTCGAATGGCACTGAGTGAGTCGGAGTCATTCTTCAAATTTTCAGTTTATCTTTTAAATCTTCCTTACCGAATTGTAAAGGAATAAATCGGAGGACAAAAGAATTACAATAAAACATCTTACTGATATCTCAAGGCTCATATAAACACAAAAGGGTTTAAATTCAGCACAATTTGATCACCGAATTTCATTGATTTGATCCATGTCGCTCCAAAATGACACAGACAGACATTGCTTGTTATCTATAGAATATAAAGACAACTGAATATTCTTTAGACAACATTTCTTCAAAACAAAACGCGTGTGAACAATGATAAACATCTTAAACTTACTTTGAAGGTGGTTGTTTACACAATTTGACGAAAAGATACAGGCAAATGGCGGCCGTCATGACATGCCGTTGATCAAAGGAAGATAACTCTGACTGTTCTCGCGCAGTGAGATTTTATTTTCACGTACCCTTCGTTCATGGCTAAAGTGCTTATTTATATACTTACATTTCACCAGACACTATGAATCATTAACGTAGGGTAGAATTTAGAAATGTGAATATTTGACGTCGTAATAGTATAATATTTGAGGCTGTGACGTGGTTTGATATTCATTCGCCGTTTCGTCTCTTTATAGGCATAATAAAAAGTTATTTAAAAAAGCAATAAATCGTCTGAAATGCAAGTTGATAATAAATAGGACACATAACTCGTTCCCCTTTCCTATCAAGTTTATGTCCCCAAGGCTCGTGACAAAGCAAAATTATTTCACTAGGGACATAAACTTGATATGAAATGGGAAGCTCGTTAGATATCCTATAATTATTATAAGTGATATTGGTGACTTCATTTTGAAAATATGGAATGTTGTAAGGTGAGTTCAAAACAAATTGGTAATGGTAACACTGCAACTAAATCTTAGAGTCAGGAAAAATGTTACGGTGATTTTACACTGTCCCGATTTTGATGGGAACACGAATTAAATTTGTTTAATTCGTACGACTTAACCCGAATATGGGTGAAAAACAATAAAGACAGAAGGCAACACGATCTTGAAAGAATGGCGCACGGCCAAAAATACGAACTCAATGCGAACGGATGCAGGATCGTAAAGGAGATTTAGATTAGGTCGTGTTCGATTGGCCCGGAACTGATTGCAATTGGTATTGATGAATTTTTGCCCATGCGTGAAAGGTGGTTATGTGGTTGAACTATAAGTGGTACATGTATGCCACCAAGTCTAAGAATGGTTGTGTGGCACAAAGTAAGATAACCAGTCATGTTGTTATACAATAAATCTGTGGTCTCTATGAACATATTCAGGCAATGGTCTTATAATAGATTTTTCAGCTGATTTGCTACATAACAATCGTTAACAATTGGAAATAATTCAAAGCTTTCGGACTCAGCGGTTACGAAGGCTGCACGAAGACAACACGGTGGCAGCACGACGTCGTAACGGGAGTACGATGCATATGCGATGCCTCGAAGTAGATGCTGGTAAACATTACTTGACCTCTGGAAGTCAGACAGAAAGAGTATTATGGCTGCCCAATTCGATTGTTTTAAACTACCTTACGACTATTTATCATCTGGATATTTGTGTTATTCTTCCTGGGCATCACATGAACTCTTAAAATCAACTTTGTTAACCAACGCATCGAGAGTGAATCGCAAAGTTGAACATCTTAATGCTACGTATTACAGTCGGTAGAGTTTTCATAGCTCAGGCAGCAAAATCGGCAGTGCAGGGACATTTTTTGGCATGTCAAACGTATTCAAATATTTTTTCTTGGTGCAATCGTGTCTCCATCCTGCCGTTGGTACGACAATAGCTACGAATCCGTGTCGTCATCGTATTACCTTCTTGTGATCATCTGTTAAATGGGCGAGTTTTACATGCAAATAAAATCGTACTGATCAATAGATGAAGGCAATACGAACACAGCACGAATTCACACGACCGCACCTCGATAGCCAATGCGAAGGACAGATTGAGACACGGATGCAACACGAAAATGGCATGATCAACAATTTTTCACTTCCCCGATGTTGCCGCCGAAGCCAGAAAAACGGCAAAAAGATGACTTAAGATGCGTTAACGAATGGCCCGATTGCTTACGATCCATTTGCGAATTTGCACATTTTAAAATCCGTGTTTCCATCTTTTGTCAAATTCGGCACAGTGTGAAGCCCCCTTTATAAACAACATTCAAGAAGGTATTAGTTTACCTGCTTTTGGTTTTATTCGTGAAAGTTATCAACAATTTCGTCATCTACGAGATATAGATATAACATAACGAATGAGTGTTTTCAACGAGATATGTTTATATTGTTTTATTTATTATCGAGCGAAACCAAAAAGAAAGATAATTCACAGAAGTTTGGCGCTGCCCGTTGCATTAGGCTAAAGAAGTGTAGCTTGAACAATCAGGAGTTGTGATAGAAACTTCAGCTCTGAAATAAGATATAATTCAAATCGCCCACATTCATTCATCCAGTAACTACTCTTATCACACATGATGATAGTAAAGAATCTACACGTGCAGCCAAATGCCTCCAGATATGACAAATATCTATAAAGATCATCGTCATCTGTATCTTAAACCTTCAAATTTGTCTGGACGATCTTTACTCCGTGATTTTCAACACATATTGTTTTGAAACAAACTTAGATAGTATGATTAATAATATACATGTACATTTTACTCGGTCAAGTGACACTTTAATTTAAGTTTGACAACAACTCATCGCGTGGCCTCCTCAGAAAAAAAATAGCTGACAATTTCAGTCTCATGAACCTACAATTAGCAAGAATGGTTTGATGTTATAAGGTTGAATAAAGTGAATGAAGTTCACCTTTCTAATATTTCACCAGTCCATATCATACATGTAAGAATGACCTGAAAGTAAAGTACAGTGTACATGTAAGTGAAAATTGGGTACATAAAATTGGATTCTGCCCTTAGCTAAATAAAATTAGGCATTTACTATAAAAACAATATTAAGAGTGTACGGAGATCCATTTCAGAGATAAATTTTAGGTTAACAGCGATAATTAGGACATTTTGCTTTTGTTCATGTATGTGTTGCTAAACAGTTTCAGTGCAGTGTTTTTGATTGTATATTTATGCAGTTAATTTCATCACTTCTATAACCATTCAAATGAATATGAAATAGTCACATAAATATTTACATAATGTATACATTTTTTACTGTAAATTTGTATCTTTCCTATGATGTTTCAACATAAAGTTAAACTTACAAATGCTTCATCAAAGATTATCTCTTTCAAGAAACTGAGCAGGGCATTTATTTGGTAGTCGTGATATGATTCATTTTCTCTCTGACAAATAATCTAATTACTGTTATCAAAGATTTTCATAAATCAAAGACACACAGTTGTAGACAGTGGTATACTTTATGATATGATTCATATTGTTTTGTATGTACGTTGGACCCGTCGTTGGTACATGATATCATTTGTGTAGAAATGGGAATTATGACTTTTGCATAAGTTATAGCACGATAACAGTTCGTCGATGTTTTTATATTTAACCTAGAAGAACAATGTATATTGAATGGTTCAGTCAACAAATCGAGGCTGACAAATAAATTCCACACTCATATTTTTTAGGGTGCGATTTGTCACTGTGAAAAAAGTGGATATATGTATACGTAAAATATATCGTTATGTACACAAAAAGATTCAACAAATTCAGGATGAAGATAAAAGTCAGTTTAATAAAGAACAGTGGTGCAGATGTTATTATGAAAAAATTTGGACATGCAACAAATACAAAACCTTACATTTAACGGCACAGTAGGAAAAGTTCTGAATTAGGTATTAAAGGGGCAGTTGCACGTTTTTTTGTGATTTTATATTATAATATTTTCACTGGTAATTGAATGTTAATGCTAAATGTACAATTTTGATAGTGTCAAAAATTTCATGACACAAACCAATTATCCATAGCCTGAGAACAAAGTATGAAGATTCATCTTAATACCAAGGGCAGCCATTTTGTGTGAACACCTTAAATTCATTTTGTGTCAGAAAAAGGAATCGCATGGCTTAACTTTACATTATATATTTGAATGATTACTGCTCCATTAGGTTAAATACATTGTCTTTCAATTGGAACCATTAATTTTTTCTGACATCACCTTATATTACCCCTAAAAACGTGCTACTGTCCCTTTAAGTAATGCATAATATAATTTCTTAAGACAGGATTGTCTTGTTCTAAAACACATTTGTTTTCCTTTCCACCTGATCACTTTCCTTTTTTAAGATACATAAAACATGATGGCCTTTAAACATCATTATCGCAATGTATTGACAGTAAAGGTTTCATTAACAAAACCATCTTCTTCACAAAGCTTAAAAAATCAGTTTCCAAACTTACTCAGTTTAAGCCTTGCTGCCGACACTTCACTTTTCTGTGTATGCTCTCTAGCTTACTATAAGGGAAAGCCATTATCCAATCAGAAAGCCATCAACAAAACAAAACGAACTGAAAATGGCGGCACATGGTTGCACTTGGGGTCTTTCTGTCAAAGTCTGTCGACAAACTTTTATTCATTATTATTTCAAGTTTGATAACTTAGTATTGTAACATCTATAACAACAGAGAAAACACTCGTGTGAAAGAACTGTTTTAAAAGAGATCAATCAACACAGATACCAAAAGAGCGTAGAGGCAAGGCCAATAGCTAAAGGACAACAAATTATCGCCGGAGAGGGCGCTGTTATCGAACAAGAAAAGTCAAGGGTCGACAGCAAGGGTTAAACACGCCAGGTTCGCGACTAGCATTTTAATCTTTGCGTCAGAAGGTGTAACATGAGTATTACTTCCAATCATTTCTTATTATCAAAACACTAAAAATTAACGTGTTTAAAAAAGTTGTTAGGTAAATATTTTAAGCAAAGTAAACTTGTATTATATTGATAAACAAATTCATTAAGTAATAATTTAGATTAAAAAAGTAGACAAAACCCCCACTTCTATTGATCGCTTGCTCATTACAGAATGTTCAACGCCAAGCCAATCACAAACACTGAAAGCAAAAACAAATCATTTGTATGTTACTGTAAAAAATATGTACGGCACTAAACACTTCTTGCATTCATAATAATTTAAGCATGGTACTGTCTTTAAATACAAATTGATTTCTGATAAAAGATTAAGCTAATATTTTGAGCATAAGAGGAAATATGAAGCATATGAAGAAAGCAATTATCAATTCTAAATTGCGAATGAGCTGAAGTGAAAGATATTACTTACCAAACAAGCTACTTGGCATCATTTTAGCTGTCCCTGCACCTGTTAGTGTAAGTCTGATTAAAATACGAGGAATAAAAATCTACAAAATCACATTAATAGAGAATCAAACTCATTGTGATAGGTTTCCTCTCCACTGAGTCCGACCGCAGCCCCGTAGGTCGCCTGTTCTGATGTTAACTCAGTTAACCAATCACAAGCAACCGGTAAAATCATTCGGTATCAGTTGCTAAGGGCAAGTAACTTTTGTTAACCATGCACTGAACATGATCTCCGTTAGCGTTCATATAAGCAAGATTATGTGATTAGTCCGCTAACAACTGAGTATCGGCTGCACTAAACTGGTAAAAACATGCGAGGCATGGTTTTTTACCTTATCACACCCAGTTTTGTTATTCTGGAAAGAAGTTTACAGCTTTTGATTCACACAGAGGGAATCATATGGCATATATGCAGAAAGTATACCAGAAAAGATAATGTATTCAAACTAAAATGAATTACTAGCCCATCCCATCACAAAAATGAAAAAGAAAGAAAGCTGCCAAAACATTCATGCGACCAGTTGCAGCCTTGTATACCTTAAATTAAAAAAAAACAAAACAAACTAAGCACTCTTTAATCATCAATTCAGTTCATGTATTTTGCCCATTTCCCTAAAAATTCATTAATTTTCGCTTTCCAATACCTTACTTTTCAATCAAATAAAAGTTATATTCAAAACTAAATTGATTATTTAGCCCTTTATCGTACGAGCTAATACTCTAATTAAGAGAATGAGTAAATGTTAAGTTATATAAAGTTATACTTATGAGAGTGGAAAGTGTTTATTAACTGCACCATGAGTTGAGAGATGTCTGTTGTCACCTAATTCATAATGTTCCTCTGTACATCCAGCATGAAATGCGTACCTAGTAAAGGGTTTTGTTGGTGGTAATTATCTCGCAACAAATATGTCAGCTTTTGTTGGACAAGGGAATACATAATTCATGGACAATGCGCCTAATAATAGATATCCAATATCATATTTGTTATCATATCAGAATTTTCAAAACGCAATAAGTTATGAAAACGAATGTATTAAAACATTACTAAAAATGTAAACTTTTTAAACATAAATATAACAATTGTAAAATGAATTTTAAAAGTTATGTTAACGATTACACAATTGAGACGCTAACGTCTCTGAACTTGGACGTTGCAATTTCTTAAGTGAATATCATTTGGTAATGTTATATTCATATATTTATCAAGGAACCGATGACATATCTTTCATAAATTAAACAAACGATTTAACATTGATTTTGTGTTATTAAAACATTTTATACCTGTTATACATTGAAAAGGAATAACAACAAGAAAAGCCCTTAAAAGGCAAGCTTTGGGGCACCCGTTTATGTATCACTATATAGTACCAGGCGATTAAGGTTACTTGAATAAATTGTTCCAATCGGAGACGCGTGTTCTTTGCTCATTGTTTTGACAGTAAACTATGTACATAGTAAAACAACTCGTTCGTTCCGCTTAAATTCCAACAATGATAGATACGTCTCCTATCTCAATTATCATATAAATATTTAAACATTAATACGGTAATTCAATTTTATGTTGCTTTAAAAGATAACTGACGGTGAGTTTAATACAAGAGCCAGTGATTAATTAAAAGATAAATAGTTGCGCTAGTAAACTTTCCGGGATCCATTGTTTTCCAATATCCGCAAATTTAATTTAAACCCAACCCTGCGCATGACCGTGAAGCAAGCAGGACGTGTTTGAATTTCGCTCCCGGTTCAATGTGATTTAATGAAGATACAACTTGATATTGAATGATTTTGTAAGTTAAATAAGTCAGTGTTGCTTACTGAAAAACTTCGTACGTTTGGAAGACTCCGATTGTTTGAAGTATCGTGGATCAAGCATGGATGTGTCTGACTCGCAAGACTACGTATCGCAGGTAATGTCGTAGCTGAGTTAACTTAGCTTGATTACGTTCTCTCTATCGTTTCCACTACATCAGAGCTAAGACGCACCCCTATAGACGGCAGTGGAGGAAATCCTATGTCGCACTTTCGCGCACTTATTTCGACTTTCGCGCATGAAAAAAATACTGCCATTCATTCATCTCACTATTGCCTATCAATCTGGCTCATTTTCGCCCTTCAAAACTGAAGACGGATATATTTTTAAAGCCATTAAACTTTTCAGTCGGAGCTTTGATACCCGAAGCGCCATTTTGAATCACGTGACGTCGTATAAATACAAGAGGATTCCCTTCTAAAATTAAATCCACCAGCGTGATGCACCAAATCTGAATGTGAAAAAAAAAACCCGAAGACTAGAACTATTTGATATATTTGATTAATGCTTGATACACTTTGATATTGTTTCAAAGGAACTATTATCAGCATCAAAGACATAAAAAAGAATTACACACATGGTTGATATTTCCGAATTTATTCATTTTACTATACAATCGTTTAAACTGTTATAGGTGTAAATGTACTGTGTATAATCAGCCAACAATAAAATAATTGGGATTGCTAAATTTTAATTTTTGAAGGCGATTTTTGACAAACTTAAGAGACAATCAGATGTTCATGTGGCCATAACATGGGTACAATTTTTTGCGGTATACTAAACAATTACGTGCATGTTTCGTCTATTACTATGAGTAAATATCATTTTTACACGAAAAAGCAATTGATGTAATCATTCAACCTTCGATTCCAAGAAATGATTAATGCGATTCAATATTACGTACAACGTGTTATTGTTTTGATTAAATGAAAAGATAGATCATTGAAAACAGTAACATTTTGTAAAATAATTATTACCTAATCGTATCGTAAGTAAATTGAATCTTGAATCAATAAAAGTAGGGTAAAATGTACATCAACCATGCATCTTATTCTAAAAGGACCACATTTTACATATGTCTTTTCCAAATCATCAACAACATTATATTTCTAGTCATTGCATGCAAAGAAGAGACTCGAGGGAGGTTTTTTTGCAATTTATGAAATTTAATTGATTTATCAGTGTTGCCTCTGATGTCGGCCACGATCAATGTAACAGGCTTCATTCGAATCATGTCTTAGGTGAACTTAAAAATGTTTTGGGACATCGTTTTTGATATATCAGGAACATATTTAAATTCAAGTATATATATCCTTAATTTGTTTCATACAAGACGGATATCCAAAGCACAGGGAAATTCGGTTTTCCTCTACGAAAGTCTCAAAATATGTTATAACGAATTGCAGTTCGCTATCCTTTACAAGTTCTGATATTTAAACTCCGATCATTGTGAATTGAAATGAACATCTTATAATCACTAATCAAGATATCTTCTAGAAATACCTTCTTAATCAAACTCGTTCACTTCAGTAAAGATTACTAGGCGTACAAACCATATATTACACTCGTAACTACAATGTGCATTGTAACCAAATATTTTAATCATTTGCTTCAGAATTTGCTGACTGAACTCCAAACCATCTAGCACATAACCAAATAGGATGTCGGTTGCTCTTGCTGACCTCAAATTTACAAAAATAATTATGAAATTTCTTTACTGGCACTATTACCATATGACCGAGTTTTTTATTAGACTCGATATCAATCAGTACAGAATCACAATATTTTGAACAAAAGGAAATATTTAATTAAGAGATGCAAAATAGTTAGTAACTCATTGATATTTGTCTCATGGTAGATCACTAATGCCACAAATTGGTTTTTGAAAATATTAAACCATAATTATGCATACAAGCGTTTAAAAAGCGTACTTGAATTCGATGTATCCATTTACGTCCTTTACATGTAATAAATTCCTTTACAATATGTAGTCAATATCGATGAAGTCACATTTTTTTTATCAAACTGTATCATGATGGTTTGTGAGCGATGTCAGTATTGTCAGATACATCTGGGCGTTATATCTAGTATTTAGTAAATAAAATCTCTGGATACATGCACGTTCTCGGGCGTTTGCCGATGTATATATTAATGACTGCATGTGAAATTCGAGAATTATTATTAGACAGACAAAACAAACAAGAAAGCATTGCAAGTCATTTTAAACAAACTTAAAACATGAAAATTATGCATGAATTTAAATTATATCCAGCCTCAAATTGTCTTATGGTAGTCCAAATAAAAGTTTGTTTCAATGTAAGACATATGAAAAACATTAAATAAGTCATGATAATTTGACTGTAAAATCAGATTCCCCGTAAAATAGGAATCATCATGGACATATACAATTAAACACATAAAATCGGTGATTTATAATAATAAGGCATTCATGTAAATGCGTATGTGACAAGAGTAAGACCGATTTAGACTACATTAGGGTCTATGACAACGGGTGCATCACGCTGGTTGATCTATTTTTAGAAGGGGTTCCTCTGCTATTTAGAAGTCACGTGATTCAAAATGGCGCATCGCGTATCGAAGCTCCGACTGAAATGTTTGACAGCTTTTAAAATATATACGTCTTAAGTTTTGAAAGGATAAAATAGGCCAGACGGGTAGCAATAAGTAAAATGAACACATGTCAGTAGCTTTTTCATGCGCGAAAGTCGTAATAAATGCGCGAACGTGCGACAAAGGATTTCCTCCACTGCGGTCTATGAGGGTGCTACATAGTCCCGCTGTCGCGGGGCTATGTATCTTAGCTAGTAATGTCGTCGCCATTGTTGACATATACAAGGAGTGAACGATCAGCTGATGTCCGAAAGCGACATCTTACACAAGAAGATCATGCATCAGGAGATTATAGCAACAAGAAATCAAGAAATGAGAGTGAATTGACAATATTGTGACCGAAAATTCATGTGAAAACAACACCGTGCATGTTAGTGGTGAGTCTACACCTCTCATTGTTGACAATGTTAATACTGTGCCGGTTGATGGTACGTCGGTTAAATCTACATCTAACATGCAATCCGATCCATTGAATATGACTACCGATTGTTCGCCGAAATGTACTCAAAATATGACCGAGGTAATGAAAGCGATCAAAGACTTGACATTATACTTTGATAAGAAGTTTGATACAATGGAGGAAAGACTATTGACTAAGATGAAGAGTACGATTGATAATGAACTGAGAGAAATGCGACAAGAATTGCACGATAAAATAGACACTGTCAATCAGGAGGTGAAGGGTGTTGTCCATAGTCAGGTGAAGGTGAAGGACGATCTGAAGCAACTGAAGCGAGACGTGACTCGAATTGAAGGTCGGAGAGCAGACGACTTGCCGCTAAACATCATTACACACTAGCTCCTTTGTTTTGTTCGAGTATTCATTTTTCATACCAACTCATATTGTCTGTGAAATGTGCGTGCCGAGGTGTACATCAGACAAAGCGGGATTGTCATGAACACCTGATAGTGAACACCTCGGTCTCAGTCGGTAACTATTACTTATCAAGAATCTACCAGAGTCGGAGTCGGAGAATGTGTGTGTGAAGGTGAATGGGCTGTTAAAAGATGGTCTCAAACTTCGTGACATAACCGTGGAGGTTGCGGAGAGAAAACAGTCGCACAACAGAAGATATCCAGGAGTGATTGTCGCGAGGTGCAGATCAATTGACAGTAAGAAGACAATCCTATCAGCTAAAATGAAACTGAGAGACAGTAGAAATGTCCGAGATGTTTACATCGAGAGTGACAAACCTGTACATCAACGCATACAGGAAGCTAACGTGAAGCTAATGGTGAACACCGTGGGGCGCGGTCAGCTCCGGGTGAACGGGAGCAGGCTTCAGATGGTGTATTGGCTTCTTGTATATCTATGTATATAAATACTACACTGGATATTTCATTATCAGTCACCTGAAGAAGGGGCAAGAATTGGCCCAGAAACGTCGTGAGAAATCAATAAAGAAGTTGTTATCCATAACATTAGTCTTGTATATTATTTACAGTTTCTATTTTCTATTGCACCCCTTGGGCGGTTATAGCCCTTCCTTTTTTTAATAGGTTTTTACTCGTTACTACCTTTCTATAATCGTTTACCCTTTACAATCCATGGGAGGTTATTGCCTTTATTTCAGTTGATTGTTATGTGTCGTAAGGTCTATTTGTTATCTCATAACCACCTTGGTCGGTAAACAAACGCAAACAATTGGACTTGTAAATTTTGATTTTTGATCAAGCAAGAAATTAGATATTTTTGAACAACGAAAGTGGGATTCGAACCCGGAACCTCTAAGAAGTCAAGCAACGCCTTTTCCAGTTGTGCTAGCAAGGATCCATGCAAGTTGATATGAATTTTGTCATGTCATGTCATGTCTGCATTTTCATTTCCCCCTATGAATATATATAAATATTGTAATAACATTGTTTTAATGCAAGGAATCAAGTTTTTGGTTCTAAAACCTTTAGCAGGGGATATTGTAAGTAATCGAAATTGTTATTCTTATCAAGACATATTTTACCCGAAAAATATAATAATTATCAATAAAACGTTTATAAATTAATTGTCGCTTACCAAATTTAGTTGAAACCATTGCAGGAGTGTTCAACTGGAGCGTAAGTCAAATGATAACCCAATAGTCTCGGGTTATGGAACATGATTTTCCATAACCTCTCGTAACGAGCCTATGAAGGAGAATCTTCTCCATTAACAACGTCTTTCTGACTTGGAAAACTATAGTGGTGAAGAACGAGATACGCTTGTTAGAGACACTGACGACACTTACTGTCAGATAGACTCTATTCATTAAGGATGATTTAAAGTGCGATGTTGAAGTTCAACTTGTGTGGTCCATAGAACTGGGCCACGTAAAACTAACAGACCAAGAACACTTGTTGCAAAATTCGCTAACTCAGATAAACGTTGGCAAGATCTTACAAGCACAAGGATACTCAGAGACACACCTTACGGCATCAGCGAACAATCACCCCCTGAGATCGTCAGTAGACGAAAGGATCTTCTACCTATCTTTAAAGAGGAACGGCGCCGAGGTTGCAAAGTGCATTTATCTGTGGACAAACTGTTTATCGACGGAAGGTGTTGCTATCCAGGAGGCGACCCGTTCGAATCCCGACCACACAGGGATACGCACCAACCACAAAGGAATACGTACGCAAAAGCCGTGAGGCATACACAGCCTTCCATTAACCGCAGAGTGAATGAGAGTGATGACCATCGTGACTAGCTCTTTGAGGATAGTCAATTAACCAGACACATAACTAACACTCATTTTAAAACCATAAGAACACAAACCGATCTAAGCTTCATTTATGTTAATGTGTATAGATTGAGAAGACGATTGACAGTTCCAGAATTTACTACGTTTATCAATGGATATGGCATTCTATGTTTTGTGGAAACAAAACTAGACGACCTTGACTCCATTGAAATACCAGGATGTGATATTTTTTAACAACAAACGATCAAGAGGTATACTGGTTGCCATCAGGACTGACATCAGCAAGTACTTTAAACTGGTTGAATTTAAATTAGAATATGTGCTTTTGTTCAGAATCCCAAGTGACTCTCTACGCCTAGACTAAAATTTAGTCTATGAAATATATTATTTTTGAAATAATTACATGCTTTTCAACATTTTTATTTCTTGGTCTCCTCATTTCATGTAAATTGCTGTAGCCTAGACTTGCTGAAGGAGAACCTAGACTGTATTAAAGGCTCCTTTTTATTTACAGTCCTGAAGCTGGACTACTCTACACCTTAAATATCCAAGTGTCTCAACTGACTGTGTATACTTAGGAGTAACTTTCAAACTATCGCTGATTAAAAAGTGTAAATTTTTAACCTTTGTTTTCTAATATTCACTCACCAATTTCTGTATAAGTTTATAAAAAGCCCATTGATGTAGATAACAATACGGCCCATATTGTACATAATGAAACTCCTGAGGTCAAAGATGGAACAAAGCAAGTAGTGCAAGAGAGTATGTTGAAGCTGTTGGTAAATCTGATTTAGTTATAAATCTATTGTTGATGTTTTAATTAGATTATTGACGACCCACACAATGTAGTTACTCATGTAAATAATGCAATTAGCAATGTTCTTGTTTTATTGTCTGGTAAAGTGTTCGGCTATAAGCGCAGACAAAAATTACGTCGAATCAATCAACTCTAGTTTGGCAAGCAATGTAAAATTTTACGTGGAAAATACTTTGAAGCAAAACATTTATACCAAAATAGTAAATTAAGAATAAATCTCGATTGGTAAATGACAGTAACCATTATAAAAAAGGTTTTATAAAATTTTAAAAGAAACATATCATATCAATTCAGGATAAATTACCCCTACTTCGAAGAATGATCTACGTTACTACAGATACATATTTTACCTTTTTTAGCTTATCTGGCCTGTAAGGCCCGATGGCCTAATGGCATGGCATGGTGTCCGGCGTCCGTCCGTCCGTGCGTCCGTCCATCCGTCCGTCCTTAAACTTTGTGGAATTTCGACTTCTTCTCCAGAACCATAAGGCCTAGAAAGCTGAAACTTTGTGTACAGACTTCTTGGCTAGTTAGGATTATAAATTGTAGCTTTGGGCGCCTTGCGACCCCTTATAAGGGACACGGTCCACGCCCTAAAAACCTATTTTCATCTTCTTCTCAAGAACCATGAGGCCTAGAAAGCTGAAACTTTGTGTACAGACTCCTTGGCTAGTGAGGATTATAAATTGTAGCTTTGGGCGCCCTGCGACCCCTAATAAGGGCCACAGGGGCCACTCCCTAAAAAAACTATTTTCATCTTCTTCTCCAGAACCATGAGGCCTAGAAAGCTGAAACTTTGTGTACAGACTCCTTGACTAGTGAAGATTATAAATTGTAGCTTTGGTGGCCCTGTGACCTCTAATACAGGCCACAAGGGCCACACCCTAAAAACCTATTTTCATCTTCTTCTCCAGAAGCATACGGCCTAGAAAGCTGAAACTTTGTGTACAGACTCCTTGACTAGTGATGATGATGAATTGTAGTTTTATAATAATAATAATAATAAAGGCAACAGGAACGTCCTTCAAGTCTATTTTCATCTTCTCCTGAAGTATAAGGCCTAGAAAACTGAAACTTTTCACCTATATACAGTGTTTAAAATATTGCCTGTCAGCCAGTCCTTGAACTTGCTACTTTTTACCAGGACTGGTTACGTTTTGGTCAGGACTGGTAACTTTTTGGTCAGGACTGGTAACTTTTCAATTTTTTTCTTAAATTTCCCAAAGGAATTGACCAATGAATTTTCAGGACAGGCTAGATTTCCAATCTATTTTATACACTGCTATTTACTTAATTTTATGATTGGTGACCCTGTGGCCTCTACAAAGGGGCAATCACATTGGCCACACTCTACATCATAGTTGATGATGAAGCCTGATGAGCTCAGAGCCAATGGCTCTATTGTTTAGATCTCTCTTTTTAGATGCCGTTAGTTAACAAGAGTTTATGGATAACTTGCCTTATTGACACTGGAAATAGTACCATTCTTAATTCTATAATTACTAGTGATGAGATTTTATCATGTGTAAAAAATCTCAAAAACAATAAGTGTTGACAATGTTGTTAATGAATACATTTCCTCTACTATTATTGTTTTCATAGATATTTATGTTAAACTGTTTAACCTTGTTCTTGACACTGGTATATAAGTGCCTTACAGGTATCATTAAAATAAAGGCGACCCGAAAAATTCTGGAATTTACAGACCAATCTCCTTACTAAGCTGTTTTGGAAAACTTTTCACTTCTAATCACAATCACAATCGATTGTGTAAATTCATCTAATGAATCAAAATTCTCTCCGAAGCTCAGGCTTGTTATGAAAAGGATATTCGCCAACAGAACATGTTTTCACTTTGTTTCATCTTTCGGAACTATTAGGATGCCGCAAAAAGAAATCATATTGCGCATTCATCGATTTCCAAAAAGCGTTTGTTACCGTCTGGAGATAACATATATGGGAAATCATTTAAGGTCATTTCGATATGTATCAAAATATAAAATCATGTGTTTGCAACGGCGGTAATTACTCTAACTTATTTTTATGTAAACAAGGTGTCCGTCGAGATGAAAATCTGTCCCCAATTTTATTTTCAATATTTCTAAATGATCATCTTGAAGACTTACTAGCTGCAGATTCATGTTGCGGTCTACAACTTAAACCTGACGATTTTCACAACCGCCTTGACTCACTTATTACACTCCTTGCATTGTTATATGCGGATGTCCTCAAACCCTAATGATTTGCAAAATATGTTAGATTCTTTCAGTAGTTACTGCAATAAATGGAAACTCAAGATTTATATCTCCAAATCAAAAATCGTTATTTTGCGGTGGATCTATAAGGGAATACAAAAGACGTTTTAACACCGGAGACACCATCAATGAAAATGTAGATTATTATCCATATATTGGTGTAACATTACAGAAAAATTGTAAATTTACTAAAACCAAACAGCTACATGTATTAGTCGCAAAGCAATTAAGGCTATATTTTAAAAAAATTGAGCCAAAGTAGAAAACTTAATCTTTCAATCGAGTGTCACTAAAAATGTTTGATTGTATGGTTACCCCGATTCTATTAGATGGATGTTAAATTTGGGGCTTTGACAACATTTTATGTTTTGCAAATGTCCATCATTGTTTTCTTGAATATTTAATCTCATTCAACGATTTTGTATTTGGCAATTATGTACATAAATGGACGAAATATCTCCAGACAATTTCGATGATCTTGAATTGAGTTTTATTTGGAAATTTCCAAATTTTAAAAGCATCTTCTGGCTAAAATCAGTTGTTAAAAGTAAATTAAAAGATAGCTTTCAGCAAACATGGATATCAACAATTGAAACCTGTTCAAAAGCAACTACTTATGGTATTTTCAAAAATCCATTTTAAATTTTGAACAATATTTAAACTCCCTACATTACAAGAACTTGTTGAAATTCCGTACTTCTTATGATTTTCCCCCAATTGAAACAAGTAGACTGACAGGATATGTACTCTTTGTCATTTAGATGATATTGGTGAAGAATTTCATTTCTTATTTTTATATCCGAAATTAGAATATGAAATAAAAAAGTATATTCATAAATATTTTATACCAGACCAAATATGTACAAAATAAACACTCGGTTTTATACCAACAACCTAGGCACTAAAGTTATCATTATTTTGTAAAATTAGTATGTCCTAACATAATAATAACATATTTAACAAAATAGACAAAAATAGATCAAACGGCAATAAAAGGCATTTATAAGGAGGAATTGTATTATGTCAATTCACCGTCAGAGTCATTGCTCTATTCATTTGCATATATCAATCCGCGAATCTTAAAACAACGTCAACTATTAAAATAGTATTATCAGGCATTTTTTCTAATTAAATTTTAAAATGACATTGTATGATAAAGAGGTTATCATACTCGTGTGTTTTGGGATCGTAAATATCATGCATTAGGAATAAACACTATGTATATAGCTCGCCAAGGTTCGCAAAATACAATGTTTATTCCTAATGCAGAATATTTACTATCCCAAAACACACTCGCATGATAATCTCTATATATTTGCAAATCCAGTGATGAGATATGTATTTCAATCAGCATATTAGATATTTTGTAGCTTATCAAATCCAAATAAAATTTTAAGAAAGATACTCTGTGTCACTTTAATTCTAAACGTGCTGAAGTGAAAGATATAACTTACCAAACAAGTTACTTGGCGTCGTTTTGGCTGTCACTGCACCTGTTGGTTTAAATCTGATTAATTTCGAGGAATATATGTCATAAGATATTAACTACATGTCTAGAGAATCAAATTTGTATTTTTCCATAGGTTTCCTTTACACTAGGTCTGACCGCAACCCTGTAGGTCGCAAGTTTTGACATTAACTCAGTTAACCAATCACAACAACTGAAAACAGCCTTCGGAAGCTGTAGCTAGGGGTACGTAACTCCTGTAAACAATGCTCTGAACATGATCTCTGCTAGCGTTCTTATAAGCAAGATTTTGTGATAAGTCCGCAAACGACTGGGTATTGGCTGCACTAAACTGGTAAAAAAACATGTGAGGCATGGGGTTGCGTCAAACCTAGTGCAAAGGATATGTAAACTGACGTTTGAAGTGGCTTTCAAATTAAAAATAGTATAATATATAATGTGTTAAAAAAGGTTGATTTTGCTGGTCTAAGCATATAAATTCAATCATCTGGTTTATAAGAAATGTTTATAACAACTAGAAATACTAATTTAATATATGCGATAACGCATCAACCTTATGATTATCTAATGCTCACCAAACTTATTAAGATCTTTATCATACTAAAAATTTCGATCATGTTCCAAAACTGACACTTTTGGTAGGGGATTGATAAACACAACACCCAGGGCTGACATGGAAATTTGAAATTCTTTATTTACGGTTGATATTTAAGCCAACGGCCTATGACAACATAGAATACATATAAAATGGATACTCATAATGCACATGCGTTTACATTGTAGAAGAATCATAGTTTGGAAAGATGCTTATGTAATAAGTGTGCTTCGTAGTTCCATAGCATGGTATATATACATGGCAACATTCATTAAACACTCTTTATTCTTATTAGACATAAATTTAACCAAATGGTATTTTGATGCTGTGACAACATTGAGGTATTGTTTTCTAAATCCGAAAGTGGCTCACAATGAAGTAGAAAATGATATTCGTCCTCTATTTCTCCTGATTTACATAGACGTTCTTTACCATTTTCCCTACCAGTTTCTATTTCTAAAGGGGGTGTTTCCTTTTCAATACGTTTCTTTTTCAATCAAATAATTTTAATAAGTCTATTCGAAACTGAATTGATAATTTAGCCCTTTACCTAAGCTAATGGGATTTACGATTACACAATTGAGAATCTAGCGGGTTTACGATTACACAATTGAAAAGCTAAGGTATCTGAACTTGGCATGGACGTTGCAATTTCTTAAGCAAACATCAATAAGTAATGTCATATTCATATCAAGGATACCATGACATACCTTTCATATACTACACAAACGATTTGACATTGACTTTGTGTTAGGAAATTTTTTATACCTGTTATACATTGAAAAGGAACAACTTTAAACTCAGCTTTGTCCAACAACATAGAATACGAACCAAAATAAATTGATATTGCATAATTTTTCTTTTTCGATGGATATTAACAGACATCTGATTGATGTATAAACGTTTACATGTTAAATATTGAAGGATATGATATACAAATGCGTTAAATCCAGAGTTCTTATACGAGAGGATGCTCTTTTCTTATTCTCACACACATTGTCACACATTCGAGTAAATAACAAAATTCTTTAAAATATCATTATTCATAATTTAGAGGGTAAATCATAGACAAGTATTAAGATGAGTACTTCAAAACAGGGCATTAAGTTAGAACTTGTGAAAAATCGGTCTACTGATTTACTCAAAGCATTATTTTTGGGTTTTTACAACAATTTTGCTTATACAGGTAATAATCTTTTTTTTAGAATTATTCATTTCATACATGTATTTCATTTCAATAAATTTTATAACATTGTGGCTATGGTGAGGTGAGCGTTGTTGATAGTTGATGCTCATGAAATCACTATCAGCTATAAAGCAGCAGTGTAGCTTGCATATGTTGTAGCTATGCACGTAATGTGGTTTACAGTTATATTTTCAAGGAACAGTTACTTACATTCAGTTCTTATCAAGAGAGTATATGAAGCATCATCTTCGTATGGAGCTGTTGGAGCGGCATTCAGTAGTCCACAATTGAAACTGGTAGCATCACTGTTGAATTGGGCGGCCTTGCATCCTATTGTTCCATCACAAAAGGCTTGACATGCGGCAACGTCAGCCACTTGCTTAGCATCAAAAAGGTGCCCAACGTTCCCCTTTTTTGACGTTATTGGGTCGAGGAAGCACGCAGCATCTGCAAATGCAAAGTGAAATTATTTTAGTAACATTTTGACCCTCATCATCAACCAATTTCATAGCATGAATGTATCTCCGAATTGTTTTAGAGATATTAGAAAGTTGGTTTGATAAAGACCCTACAAACGAATAAATGGATTACAGAAATAAAATGCTTACACAATTGAATCTTTGAATGGAATATAGATCTAAAGTATAATCACAGATGTTTTAAAGAAAATTGAAGTTACAAGCTGAATACTATTCGGTCTTTAATTGCAAATTTTTAGCTTGCTGCCAGTAAGTGTAAAGCTCCAAACAGAGAAAGGTATGGTTCGGTCTTTAGAATGATATAACTTTTGGAAACATTAGAACGGAAATTTATGTTGATATCACAAGATCGAAAACGAACGCTTTGTTAAGCAGACAGAATCATGATTTGAGTCGCATTTTAGCAAGTGTATAGACAACTCAAGATTTATTGGTGTATAATAAACTAAACCAATAAAGGGACAAGTTATTTCCCGAATTATTTATCGCACTAACGGTCGAGAGGAAAGCAGACCAGATATGACGGCGGAACATGCGAAGACGTCACGACTTGCATGTCTCGCACTGTTCACCAGATGACAGGTTATTGTTCCGTGCCGAATTAAACATTCGAATTATAGTTGAAACAAACTCTCGTAATGCTTGGGTTGTCTATCCCTCAAATAAATCGATTAAAATTTTGAAATAGAAAAATATATCACAATGACAAATGCTTGACATTATTTTGTAATATTAATTGTGTTATTGTCATAGGTATACATTCATGGTTAAATATATTTATCCAGAGTAATTTACATTATGGAAATAACTTTTGCAATCATCAGAATTTTATTCTATATTTAGCACATATCGAGGCAAACACAAATATCAAAATGGTAATGCGATTTACTCTTTCGTTTCACTAAAACCAACAGACGTCCGTACCACATTAGCTCATAGAAATAAGATCTCACGAAAGTGGTATCTACAATGTCACCGTCATTCTGTCAACAAAACAGCCGCGCAATGCAACGTGTACTACATTTTAGAATTATACGTTTTGCTATCTTGCACTCATCAAATCATAAAATCATGGAATCAAACATAAACAATAATAAAAATGCTATCTTTCGATGGTATTTTTTGGTAATGTTACTTAGTTGTTCGATGTAAATGGGCTGTCAATATTGGGAGGTCGCGAATCCTTTTGAAACTTGTTTGTAGCCATCAGATTTGTCTGTGACCCGAAGTGTTAGAATGTTTTACTATGTAGCCCCGCAATTTATGGAATTACGATAATTCCCATAATACATCGCTGTACCCTGTACATTGCCTATCAACTGTAGAACATGTATCAGTCATTTCATTTCTCGAACCAACGTGGGTGTAGCAAAGTATACAAATTTGAATTAGATGTACTCTGTCCGCAGTCAGTGTGACTGGCCATATAATTTTGTTTATTTCAATTCAAGAGCTGGCAGTGACATATGCTGGTTTGCCAAATACTTCTGGTAAGGTTTGATGCATATTATTGCTAATTGATTACTATATTTTGTATGATATCGATTTCAGTACCCATATAGTATGTTTTGACAAGAATTTACATTTGAAATAGAAATCTAGGAGCAAGTTATGAGTCATTAGTAATTTTCCTCAGTCAAGGAATGATGACCATTTTTACAAAATCAAAAATAATAATTAATTAAGTTGGTTTATACATTTTTTATTATGTGAGCGTAATTTACCGGCAATCTGATTGGGTCATTTGACATTCCACAGAAAGTGATATTGACTTGACCCCCGTGACGCCGAGTCCGACCAAGAGTGATATTGACTTAAATTACTAAAACTAGAGCCGATGACGTCAAACTGTTGTTTCATGACGTCATGCTATGTTATCATTACGTCATTGACCCGTCCTCGCCAACAATCATGCCCAAATTTCGCTTATTGCTGTAGGTTTCTATTTTCTTTTTGTTTTTTGACCGAGACATAATAAAACAATTATGGACTGGTTAATTCGGTCAATACCTGTTTTATAGACCTTTTTATCGGCCTCGGACTTTGTTATTGTTTTCCTCGGTCGATATTGTTTTCCTCGGGTCTAAAAAAACAGGTATTGACCTCATCACCAGTCAATGATTGTATAAGAATGCATTTTCCATTGTCAATATGTTATTTCAAAACAAAAGATTCTGTAGATTTTGGTAGTACTTTCATTAGTAGTTCTGGATTTTTCCTGTTTCATTATTTTTGTATGTTATGCTGGTGAATATCTACACATGCATTTGAGAAAATTAACCCCAATCTGCCATGCCCAAGGACCATATGTGTCCCAAATAGGTATTTTTATAAAACCAAATTTCTCTGTTAATTTCAGGTTTTGTAGTACAACAGTGGTATCACATTGAATCTAATTTGACAGTTATTCTGAAAATGTGGCTTTCAATTAGAATTGGTTGAGAAATTTTTACCCATGCATTGAAGAGGATTAACCCCTATAGGCCATGGTCATAGCAACATGTGTCCTTATCATTGCATTTTGTTAAAAACTTAATATATGTTAATATCAGGCCAAATAGTGTATAAGCGGTATCACATTGATGCATTTGTTATGGAGATTATTCAAAAATAGGTATGAACTTCAATTGATTCAATTGAAAAAATTTCATTTACATTGTAGAAAATTACCCCCGTGGACATGCCCAAGGACCATATGTGTCCAGAAAGAATTATTTAGTGAAAAGCAAAATATCTCTGTTAATATTGTGTGTCTATATTGCAAACGTGGTACCAAATTAAAGCTTTGTTTATTGAGATTCTAATAAAAATACTGTCAACTTGAATCGGTGCATGATTTTTCAACTGCTGTGGCTGTATTATTGGTTATGGCTAAGGACCATATATGGTCATGCAGCATTATGGCATTTTGATCTTTGCTTAGGCAGATGTAACTAGACTAATTAGCTGATACACCACGAAAATAAAAAAACACAGTTAGTTTATCTCCCTTCTACCACGACGAGTAATCTTAGCGGTTTAAATGGCATTTCTTTCTACCGCTTCTGTCAACACTGTGACATCATAATGTCTTGTGCTTATGACGTCAAAGGTTGACGTCACTGTTGACATCACTCAAACCAAAACCGGTTGCAGTAGCTAAATTCAGTCTTTTGCTTAAAATTACACTATTTCCTGGACAAAAACATACATGATATGGATGTGAACATAACTCAACTTATATAAAAAAGTACAGGTAGTACAATGATAAAAGACTTTTAGTTAGTATTAAGACGATGCAACTGCTAAAAGCATATGGTGACTGTATGTGTGTCTACTTGTTCGTTTCCCGGGTAGTGTGTAACAAACTGCGGTGAATCGTCCGTCATAAAAATCATGAACGTAGGTTCGATGATAGAAATAAACCAATGAAATTCGAGGATTTTGAAATTTCATGGCAGAATACTACTTAATCGTCATTTACTATTTTCAAAACACTAAAAATAAACGTGTATAAATAAGTTGATAGGTACATATTATAAGCAAATAAGTTAACTCTGACAAATTCATACAGTAATAATTAAGATTAAAAAAGTAGACCAAACCCGCACTTTTATTGAAAGATTTATATTAACATATTAACAGCAATGTATGATCTCTTGTTTATTACAGAGTGTTCAACGCCAAGCCAATGAAAGCAAAAACAAATCCTTTGTATGCTACTCTAAAAAATATGTACCAAACACAATGCATACATAATAATTTCAGTATAGTACTGTTCTTAAAAAGAAATTAATGAGTGTTAAAAGATTAACCTAATATTTTGAGTACAAATATGATGAGAGCAATAAACAATTCCTTAATTCTGAACGTGCTGAAGTGAAATATATTACTTACCAAACAAGTTACTTGGCGTCGTTTTGGCTGTCACTGCACCTGTTGGTTTAAATCTGATTAAATTCCGAGGAATAAATGTCATAAGATATTAACTACATGTCTAGAGAATCAAATTTGTATTTTTCCATAGGTTTCCTTTACACTAGGTCTGACCGCAACCCCGTAGGTCGCAAGTTTTGACATTAACTCAGTAAACCAATCACAACAACTGAAAACAGCCTTCGGAAGCAGTAGCTAGGGGTACGTAACTCCTGTAAACAATGCTCTGAACATCATCTCTGCTAGCGTTCTTATAAGCAAGATTTTGTGATTAGTCCGCAAACGACTGGGTGTTGGCTGCACTAAACTGGTAAAAAAACATGTGAGGCATGGGGTTGCATCAAACCTAGTGCAAAGGATATGTAAACTGACGTTTGAAGTGGCTTTCAAATTAAAAATAGTATAATAGATAATGTGTTAAAAAAGGTTGATTTTGCTGGTCTAAGCATATAAATTCAATCATCTGATTTACTAATTTACTACTTTTGGTAGGGGATTGATAAACACAACACCCAGGGCTGATATGGATATTTGAAATTCTTTATTTACGGTTGATATTTAAGCCAACGGCCTATGACAACATATAATTCATATAAAATGGACACTCATAATGCACATGCGTTTACATTGTAGAAGAAACATAGTTTGGAAAGATGCTTATGTAATAAGTGTGCTTCGTAGTTCCATAGCATGGTGTATATATACATGGCAACATTCATTAAACACTCTTTATTCTTATTAGACATTAATTTAACAAAATGGTATTTTGATGCTGTGATGTATTGTTTTCTAATATCCGAAAGTGGCTCACAATGAAGTAGAAAATGATATTCATCCTCTATTTCTCCTGATTTACATAGACGTTCTTTACCATTTTTCCTACCAGTTTCTATTTCTAAAGGGGGTGTTTACTTTTCAATACGTTTCTTTTTCAATCAAATAATTTTAATAAGTCTATTCGAAACTATATTGATAAGTTAGCCCTTAACATAAGCTAATGGGATTTACGATTACATAATTGAGAATCTAGCGGGTATATGATTACAAAATTGAGAAGATAACAGGTTTACGATTACACAATTGAAAAGCTAAGGTCTCTGAACTTGGCATGGACGTTTTTTTTTTATACCTGTTTTACATTGAAAAGGAATAACTATAAACTCAGCTTTGTCCAACAACATAGAATACAAACCAAAAAAAATTTATATTTTTTTATTCCTATTATATGATATTAATGATACGGAAACACACGAGGTTAATAATTTCTTTATCATATAATGTCATTTTGAAATAAAAGGATTTAAACGAAAATATGATACCTTCTAAAAATATGTTTGACCTAGATTTCGCGGAATAATTACTTTCACAATAACCCAAGGTGAAGGTCATATAGTCGGCGATGTACAGTTGTGAACAGTCTAAAAATATTCCTTCATGAAATGATTTTTTTCACAGTGATAGAAACGTCTCCTTCAATCTATGAACATTTTCAATCTGATTTCCAATGCACGAGTAAACATTGTACTTTTTAATAACAAAAAATGTGTAAGAACCAGTTGTCAACGTCGCTACAACAGGGGAAGTAACTCTAACTGCATTTTGAAAAGCTGCATTGTCATTGTTGTTACGCAGTTCAGTTACGGTATCCTTTGATTAAACGTCGACTATTTGCGAAGGTGAGGTTGTTGTGTTTGTAACTACGCTACTAGGTAATCTGTACTATCACTAGAATATGATTTGTTTATGCTGATAAGTTGGTAACCGACACGACCAAAGCGATCTAGACCTATGTTATGGACGAAAATTGAAGCACCTATTTTTTCGATAGCCGATATTGTTAGCTGCATATCGTTTTATTTTTAAACGCACAATGAAAACAACTTGAAATGCTTCGATAACCAAGCTATTTATAAAATACGAATGCGTGATAAGTTTTGACAGATTTTGTTTACGATATTTTATTCGATAAAAAACCCACAAAAACTGAAAACTGCCGACGACGTTATCAATGTTTAGAGACCGATTTAGGACTCGCATGACATGCATGGAGTTTTGAGAAAATAGTTCGGGTTTTGACCTCATTTGCATTGTTATCAGCGATCTGATAACATGATTACAAGATGGGTTTATTGCACAGATAACACTGCCCATTATATGGATATGATATACAAATACGTTAAATCCAGAGCTCTTATACGAGAGGATGCTCTTTTCTTATTCTCACGCACATTGTCACATATTCGAGTAAAGAAAAAAATTCTTTAAAAATATCATTATTCATATTTCAGAGGGGAAATCATAGACAATTATTAAGATGAGTACTTCAAAACAAGGCATTAAGTTAGAACTTGTGAAAAATCGGTCTACTGATTTACTCAAAGCATTATTTTTGGATTTTTACAACAGTTTTGCTTATACAGGTAATAATCTTTTTTTGATAATTATTCAACACATATACAATACATGTATTTCATTTCAATCAATTTTATGACATTGTGGCGTTGTTGATAGTTGATGCTCATGAAATCAATATCAGCTATAAAGCAACAGTGTAGCTTGCATATGTTGTAGCTATGTACGTAATGATGTGGTTTACAGTTATATGTTCAAGTAACAGTTACTTACATTCAGTTCTTATCAAGAGAGTATATGAAGCATCATCTTCGTATGGAGCTGTTGGAGCAGCATTCAGTAGTCCACAATTGAAACTGGTAGCATCACTGTTGAATTGGGCGGCCTTGCATCCTATTGTTCCATCACAAAAGGCTTGACATGCGGCAACGTCAGCCACTTGCTTAGCATCAAAAAGGTGCCCAACGTACCCCTTTTTTGACGTTATTGGGTCGAGGAAGCACGCAGCATCTGCAAATGCAAAGTGAAATTAATTTAGTAACATTTTGATCCTCATCATCAACCAATTTCATAGCATGAATGTATCTCCGAATTGTTTTAGAGATATTAGAAAGTTGGTAAAGACCCTACAAACGAATAAATGGATTACAGAAATAAATTCAAAGTGGTGGCGACAGTGTTGAATTGGGCGGCCTCGCATCCTGTTGTTCCATCACAAAAGGCTTGACATGCGGCAATATTAGCCACTTGTTCAGCATCAAAAAGGTAATCATCGTGCCCCTTTTTTGACGTTATTGGTTTGAGGAAGCACGCAGAATCTGCAAATGGCAAATTGAAATTATTATAGTAACATTGTTGATCCACATCATCAACCAATTTGATAGTGACATTCAATAGTCCACAATTGAAACTGGTAACATCACTGTTGAATTGGGCGGCCTTGCATCCTATTGTTCCATCACAAAAGGCTTGACATGCGGCAACGTCAGCCACTTGCTAAGCATTAAAAAGGTTCAAAGAATTTCCCCTTTTAAACGTTTTTGGGTCGAGGAAGCAGGTAGCACCTACAAGTTACAAATTTAAAATATTTTTAGTAACATGGCTGATCTGTATCATCAACAGATTAGTTGGTTTAATAAAGTAGCCACGAAGGAATAAATTAAATATAGAAATAAAATGCCACAATTGAAGCTTTGAATGGATAATAGATCCTAATTATAATGATCAAAAATATATTATTTATTATTACCAAAATTAAGTATTTTATAATGCAAAATATAATTTCTCAAGAAAGCATTGCCTTGTTCCAAATCACCATTTTCCTCTTCCACCTCATCACTATATTTCTCTAAGAGACTACTAAAGTGCCTTTAAATGTCGTAATAACAATGTATCGACTCGAAATGTTTCATTAACTAGACCATCGTCCTAAACAAGCTTTAAACGTCAGTTTCCAAACTTACTCATAAAAGCCTTGCTGCCAACGCTTCACTTTTTTGTTTATGATCCTCAACAAAAATATAACGGACAGAAAATAACATGGCGGCCTTCCTGTCAAAGTCCGTTGACTGACAACATTTTATCTACTATTATTTAGGAGATAAACCTACTGTGTTTATTTAATTTCCGTGGTCTAACGTAGATTTGATACCTATTAATGTTATTCGGAGCTGAACGCGTTAGCGTGTGGCTTCGAATGTAACATCAACGGTATCGAATCTACGTTTGACCACTCAAAATAAGAAAACATAGTTGGTTTATCTCCATTCTACGATGACAACGTGTTTTATTGTTTTAAATGTCATTTTTGTTCCACCGCGTAACTTCAGTTGTGCTTCTGTCAACACTGTGACGTCATAATGTCTTGTGCTTATGACGTCAAAGGTTGACGTCACTGTTGACATCACTCAAACCAAAACCGGTTGCAGTAGCTAAATTCAGCCTTTCGCTTAAAATTACACTAGTTCCTGGACATAAACATGCATGATATTTATGAGAACAAAACTCACCTGATATAAAAGTACAGGTTGTACAATGATAAAAGACCTTTAGTTAGTATTAAGACGAAGGAACTGCTGAACCTATGGTGACTGTATACATGTCGACTGGTTCGTTTCTATGGCAGTGTGTATCAAACCGCGGTGAATCACCCGTCATAAAAATCGTGGATGAACGTAGATTTGATGATAGAAATAAACCAATGAAATTCGAGGATTTTGAAATTTCTTGGCACAATACTACTTTATCGTCATTTACTATTTTCAAAACACTAAAAATAAACGTGTATACATAAGTTGATAGGTACATATTATAAGCAAAGTAAACTCATGCAGTAATAAACCCACACTTTTATTGAAATATTTATATTAACATATTAACAGCTATGTATGATCTCTTGTTTATTACAGAGTGTTCTACGTCAAGCTAATCACAGACACTGAAAGCAAAAACAAATCATTGTCTGGCTTTAAAGAGACACAGAGTATGTTGATAGGATCACACATGTCAAATTTTGAAATCGATATTATTACATCGGGAGCCACTAACTGATACTGAAAATAACAAGTTAAAGGTCAATCAGTACATTTGAGCGAAATTACGGCATTTCAAAGTCGGGATTATGATCGAAAACCGGACAATGTGGCTCGAGTGGCGCACGCAAATTCGCCAAACGTAATTTTGAAACCTTGTCATAAGCTGACAGGAATATATATTCGATTCGATAGTGTTTATTAGGTATTGTAACTAATAGGTAGATTAATTGAATGCATAATTTCGAATATTAAACATATTTGAGATGTTTTCTTGATTTTTCATTAAAATCAAGAGATATTATGCATAAATGGATTTATCATACAATGGATAGTGTTCTCGGCATAATAAAGCCAACGGATATTTTCGGTATTGCAAATTTCAAAGGTCAAGGTCGAAATTAATTTCGAAAATTCCGATGACGTCACAAGCGTTAACATTTTGAATGCCTATAGTAACTGTGAGAGACATTACAATATAAATGATATTGCATAGACATTGATCTGAGAAATAACAACAACACTGCATGGATATTTAGCCATTTGCATGACTTAGAAGTGCCAAAACATTGCATCGTTAAATGAAACCGACCGAACAATTTTACTCACAGGTACCAAAGTCAGTTCAAATCTCATGTTCAAAGACTTCCTTTACCCGTCTTCTGTGTTCTTTACTTTAATATTGTTTAGTTTGGATTGGGAAATCCACAGACTATCATCTAGTTTAGCTCTCCGGCCATCAATGTTCGTTCAATCGTGGTTTCAATGCAAGCTGCCATTGTCATGTAGACAAAGGGAAGCAACTCTTGCCCCTTAGTGAGATTGACTCGTCCCCTTGATGACGTCGGATTAAAGACAGTCAGTTCGATTCTGCCAAGGACCATTTAAAATGTTTCTAATTTTTAAAATCATCGTATTTTTTTGGGTTTTAAAAATTTCAAAAGTTTTAGATCCTGACAAAATAGATCAAACGGCAATAAAAGGCATTTATAAGGAGGAATTGTATTTTGTCAATTCACCGTCAGAGTCATTGCTCTATTCATTTGCTTATATCAATCTGCTAATCGTAAAACAACGTCAACTATTAAAAAAGTATTATCAGGCATTTTTTCTAATTAAATTTTAAAATGACATTGTATGATAAAGAAGTTATCATACTCGTATGTTTTGGGATCGTAAATATCATGCATTAGGAATAAACACTATGTATATAGCTCGCCAAGGCTCGCGAACTACAATGTTTATTCCTAATGCATAATATTTACGATCCCAAAACACACTCGCCTGATAACCTCTATATATTTGCAAATCCAGTGATGAGATATGTAATTCAATCAGCATATTAGATATTTTGTAGCTTATCAAATCCAAATAAAATTTTAAGAAAGATACTCTGTGTCACTTTAATTCTGAACGTGCTGAAGTGAAAGATATAACTTACCAAACAAGTTACTTGGCGTCGTTTTGGCTGTCACTGCACCTGTTGGTTTAATTCTGATTAAATTCCGAGGAATAAATGTCATAAGATATTAACTACATGTGTAGAGAATCAAATTTGTATTTTTCCATAGGTTTCCTTTACACTAGGTCTGACCGCAACCCTGTAGGTCGCAAGTTTTGACATTAACTCAGTTAACCAATCACAACAAGTGAAAACAGCCTTCGGAAGCAGTAGCTAGGGGTACGTAACTCCTGTAAACAATGCTCTGAACATGATCTCTGCTAGCGTTCTTATAAGCAAGATTTTGTGATAAGTCCGCAAACGACTGGGTATTGGCTGCACTAAACTGGTAAAAAAAACATGCGAGGCATGGGGTTGCGTCAAACCTAGTGCAAAGGATATGTAAACTGACATTTGAAGTGGCTTTCAAATTAAAAATAGTATAATATATAATGTGTTAAAAAAGGTTGATTTTGCTGGTCGAAGCATATAAATTCAATCATCTGGTTTATAAGAAATGTTTATAACAACTAGAAATACTAATTTAATATATGCGATAACGCATCAACCTTATGATTATCTAATGCTCACCAAACTTATTAAGATCTTTATCATACTAAAAATTTCGATCATGTTCCAAAACTGACACCCAGGGCTGAAATGGAAATTTGAAATTCTTTATTTACGGTTGATATTTAAGCCAACGGCCTATGACAACATAGAATACATATAAAATGGATACTCATAATGCACATGCGTTTACATTGTAGAAGAATCATAGTTTGGAAAGATGCTTTTGTAATAAGTGTGCTTTGTAGTTCCATAGCATGGTATATATACATGGCAACATTCATTAAACACTCTTTATTCTTATTAGACATTAATTTAACAAAATGGTATTTTGATGCTGTGACAACATTGAGGTATTGTTTTCTAAATCCGAAAGTGGCTCACAATGAAGTAGAAAATGATATTCGTCCTCTATTTCTCCTGATTTACATAGACGTTCTTTACCATTTTCCCTACCAGTTTCTATTTCTAAAGGGGGTGTTTCCTTTTCAATACGTTTCTTTTTCAATCAAATAATTTTAATAAGTCTATTCGAAACTGAATTGATAATTTAGCCCTTTACCTAAGCTAATGGGATTTACGATTACATAATTGAGAATCTAGCGGGTATATGATTACAAAATTGAGAAGATAACAGGTTTACGATTACATAATTGAAAAGCTAAGGTCTCTGAACTTGGCATGGACGTTTTTCTATTTTTTTATACCTTTTTTACATTGAAAAGGAATAACTATAAACTCAGCTTTGTCCAACAACATAGAATACAAACCAAAATAAATTTATATTGCATCATTTTTCTTTTTCGATTTATATTAACAGACATCTGATTGATGTATATAGAGATTATTAACCGAGTGTGTTTCCGTATCATTAATATCATATAATAGGAATAAAATTTGTATTATGCGAGCGTTTGGCGAGCATAATACATATATTTTTATTCCTATTATATGATATTAATGATACGGAAACACACAAGGTTAATAATTTCTTTATCATATAATGTCATTTTGAAATAAAAGGATTTAAACGAAAATATGATACCTTCTAAAAATATGTTTGACCTAGATTTCGCGGAGTAATTACTTTCACAATAACCCAAGGTGAAGGTCATATAGTCGGCGATGTACAGTTGTGAACAGTCTAAAAATATTCCTTCATGAAATGATTTTTTTTCACAGTGATAGAAACGTCTCCTTCAATCTATGAACATTTTCAGTCTGATTTCCAATGCACGAGTAAACATTGTATTTTTTAATAACACAAAATGTGTAAGAACCAGTTGTCAACGTCGCTACAACAGGGGAAGTAACTCTAACTGCATTTTGAAAAGCTGCATTGTCAATGTGGTTACGCAGTTCAGTTACGGTATCCTTTGATTAAACGTCGACTATTTGCGAAGGTGAGGTTGTTGTGTTTGTAACTACGCTACTAGGTAATCTGTACTATCACTAGAATATGATTTGTTTATGCTGATAAGTTGGTAACCGACACGACCAAAGCGATCTAGGCCTATGTTATGGACGAAAATTGAAGCACCTATTTTTTCGATAGCCGATATTGTTAGCTGCATATCGTTTTATTTTTAAACGCACAATGAAAACAACTTGAAATGCTTCGATAACCAAGCTATTTATAAAATACGAATGCGTGATAAGTTTTGACAGATTTTGTTTACGATATTTTATTCGATAAAAAACCCACAAAAACTGAAAACTGCTGACGACTTTATCAATGTTTAGAGACCGATTTAGGACTCGCATGACATGCATGGAGTTTTGAGAAAATAGTTCGGGTTTTGACCTCATTTGCATTGTTATCAGCGATCTGATAACATGATTACAAGATGGGTTTATTGCACAGATAACACTGCCCATTATATGTATATGATATACAAATACGTTAAATCCAGAGCTCTTATGCGAGAGGATGCTCTTTTCTTATTCTCACGCACATTGTCACATATTCGAGTAAAGAAAAAAATTCTTTAAAAATATCATTATTCATATTTCAGAGGGGAAATCATAGACAATTATTAAGATGAGTACTTCAAAACAAGGCATTAAGTTAGAACTTGTGAAAAATCGGTCTACTGATTTACTCAAAGCATTATTTTTGGGTTTTTACAACAGTTTTGCTTATACAGGTAATAATCTTTTTTTGATAATTATTCAACACATATACAATACATGTATTTCATTTCAATCAATTTTATGACATTGTGGCGTTGTTGATAGTTGATGCTCATGAAATCAATATCAGCTATAAAGCAACAGTGTAGCTTGCATATGTTGTAGCTATGTACGTAATGATGTGGTTTACAGTTATATGTTCAAGTAACAGTTACTTACATTCAGTTCTTATCAAGAGAGTATATGAAGCATCATCTTCGTATGGAGCTGTTGGAGCGGCATTCAGTAGTCCACAATTGAAACTGGTAGCATCACTGTTGAATTGGGCGGCCTTGCATCCTATTGTTCCATCACAAAAGGCTTGACATGCGGCAACGTCAGCCACTTGCTTAGCATCAAAAAGGTGCCCAACGTTCCCCTTTTTTGACGTTATTGGGTCGAGGAAGCACGCAGCATCTGCAAATGCAAAGTGAAATTATTTTAGTAACATTTTGATCCTCATCATCAACCAATTTCATAGCATGAATGTATCTCCGAATTGTTTTAGAGATATTAGAAAGTTGGTAAAGACCCTACAAACGAATAAATGGATTACAGAAATAAATTCAAAGTGGTGGCAACAGTGTTGAATTGGGCGGCCTCGCATCCTGTTGTTCCATCACAAAAGGCTTGACATGCGGCAATATTAGCCACTTGTTCAGCATCAAAAAGGTAATCATCGTGCCCCTTTTTTGACGTTATTGGTTTGAGGAAGCACGCAGAATCTGCAAATGGCAAATTGAAATTATTTTAGTAACATTGTTGATCCACATCATCAACCAATTTGATAGTGACATTCAAAAGTCCACAATTGAAACTGGTAACATCACTGTTGAATTGGGCGGCCTTGCATCCTATTGTTCCATCACAAAAGGCTTGACATGCGGCAACGTCAGCCACTTGCTTAGCATTAAAAAGGTTCAAAGAATTTCCCCTTTTAAACGTTTTTGGGTCGAGGAAGCAGGTAGCACCTACAAGTTGCAAATTTAAAATATTTTTAGTAACATGGCTGATCTGTATCATCAACAGATTAGTTGGTTTAATAAAGTAGCCACGAAGGAATAAATTAAATATAGAAATAAAATGCCACAATTAAAGCTTTGAATGGATAATAGATCCTAATTATAATGATCAAAAATATATTATTTATTATTACCAAAATTAAGTATTTTATAATGCAAAATATAATTTCTCAAGAAAGCATTGCCTTGTTCCAAATCACCATTTTCCTCTTCCACCTCATCACTATATTTCTCTAAGAGACTACTAAAGTGCCTTTAAATGTCGTAATAACAATGTATCGACTCGAAATGTTTCATTAACTAGACCATCATCCTAAACAAGCTTTAAACGTCAGTTTCCAAACTTACTCATAAAAGCCTTGCTGCCGACGCTTCACTTTTTTGTTTATGATCCTCAAAAAAAATATAACGGACAGAAAATAACATTGCGGCCTTCCTGTCAAAGTCCGTTGACTGACAACATTTCATCTACTATTATTTAGGAGATAAACCTACTGTGTTTATTTAATTTCCATGGTCTAACGTAGATTTGATACCTATTAATGTTATTCGGAGCTGAACGCGTTAGCGTGTGGCTTCGAATGTAACATCAACGGTATCAAATCTACGTTTGACCACTCAAAATAAGAAAACATAGTTGGTTTATCTCCATTCTACGATGACGACGTGTTTTATTGTTTTAAATGTCATTTTTGTTCCACCGCGTAACGTCAGTTGTGCTTCTGTCAACACTGTGACATCATAATGTCTTGTGCTTATGACGTCAAAGGTTGACGTCACTGTTGACATCACTCAAACCAAAACCGGTCGCAGTAGCTAAATTCAGCCTTTCGCTTAAAATTACACTAGTTCCTGGACATAAACATGCATGATATTTATGAGAACAAAACTCACCTGATATAAAAGTACAGGTTGTACAATGATAAAAGACCTTTAGTTAGTATTAAGACGAAGGAACTGCTGAAGCCTATGGTGACTGTATACATGTCGACTGGTTCGTTTCTATGGCAGTGTGTATCAAACCGCGGTGAATCACCCGTCATAAAAATCGTGGATGAACGTAGATTTGATGATAGAAATAAACCAATGAAATTCGAGGATTTTGAAATTTCTTGGCACAATACTACTTTATCGTCATTTACTATTTTCAAAACACTAACAATAAACGTGTATAAATAAGTTGATAGGTACATATTATAAGCAAAGTAAACTCATGCAGTAATAAACCCACACTTTTATTGAAAGATTTATATTAACATATTAACAGCTATGTATGATCTCTTGTTTATTACAGAGTGTTCTACGTCAAGCTAATCACAGACACTGAAAGCAAAAACAAATCATTGTCTGGCTTTAAAGAGACACAGAGTACATGTATGTTGATAGGATCACACATGTCAAATTTTGAAATCGATGTTATTACATCGGGAGCCACTAACTGATACTGAAAATAACAAGTTAAAGGTCAATCAGTACATTTGAGCGAAATACGGCCATTCAAAGTCGGGATTATGATCGAAAACCGGACAATGTGGCTCGAGTGGCGCACGCAAATTCGCCAAACGTAATTTTGAAACCTTGTCATAAGCTGACAGGAATATATATTCGATTCGATAGTGTTTATTAGGTATTGTAACTAATAGGTAGATTAATTGAATGCATAATTTCGAATATTAAACATATTTGAGATGTTTTCTTGATTTTTCCATAAATTCAAACATTTTAGAGATATTATGCATAAATGGATTTATCATACAATGGATAGTGTTCTCGGCATAATAAAGCCAACGGATATTTTCGGTATTGCAAATTTCAAAGGTCAAGGTCGAAATTTATTTCGAAAATTCCGATGACGTCACAAGCGTTAACATTTTGAATGCCTATAGTAACTGAGAGAGACATTACAATATAAATGATATTGCATAGACATTGATCTGAGAAATAACAACAACACTGCATGGATATTTAGCCATTTGCATGACTTAGAAGTGCCAAAACATTGCATCGTTAAATGAAACCGACCGAACAATTTTACTCACAGGTACCAAAGTCAGTTCAAATCTCATGTTCAAAGACTTCCTTTACCCGTCTTCTGTGTTCTTTACTTTAATATTGTTTAGTTTGGATTGGGAAATCCACAGACTATCATCTAGTTTAGCTCTCCGGCCATCAATGTTCGTTCAATTGTGGTTTCAATGCAAGCTGCCATTGTCACGTAGACAAAGGGAAGCAACTCTTGCCCCTTAGTGAGATTGACTCGTCCCCTTGATGACGTCGGATTAAAGACAGTCAGTTCGATTCTGCCAAGGACCATTTAAAATGTTTCTAATTATTAAAATCATCGTATTTTTTTTGGTTTTAAAAATTTCAAAACTTTTAGATCCTGACAAAATAGATCAAACGGCAATAAAAGGCATTTATAAGGAGGAATTGTATTTTGTCAATTCACCGTCAGAGTCATTGCTCTATTCATTTGCTTATATCAATCTGCTAATCGTAAAACAACATCAACTATTAAAATAGTATTATCAGGCATTTTTTCTAATTAAATTTTAAAATGACATTGTATGATAAAGAAGTTATCATACTCGTATGTTTTGGGATCGTGAATATCATGCATTAGGAATAAACACTATGTATATAGCTCGCCAAGGCTCGCGAACTACAATGTTTATTCCTAATGCAGAATATTTACGATCCCAAAACACACTCGCCTGATAACCTCTATATATTTGCAAATCCAGTGATGAGATATGTAATTCAATCAGCATATTAGATATTTTGTAGCTTATCAAATCCAAATAAAATTTTAAGAAAGATACTCTGTGTCACTTTAATTCTGAACGTGCTGAAGTGAAAGATATAACTTACCAAACAAGTTACTTGGCGTCGTTTTGGCTGTCACTGCACCTGTTGGTTTAATTCTGATTAAATTCCGAGGAATAAATGTCATAAGATATTAACTACATGTCTAGAGAATCAAATTTTTATTTTTCCATAGGTTTCCTTTACACTAGGTCTGACCGCAACCCTGTAGGTCGCAAGTTTTGACATTAACTCAGTTAACCAATCACAACAACTGAAAACAGCCTTCGGAAGCAGTAGCTAGGGGAACGTAACTCCTGTAAACAATGCTCTGAACATGATCTCTGCTAGCGTTCTTATAAGCAAGATTTTGTGATAAGTCCGCAAACGACTGGGTATTGGCTGCACTAAACTGGTAAAAAAAACATGCGAGGCATGGGGTTGCGTCAAACCTAGTGCAAAGGATATGTAAACTGACATTTGAAGTGGCTTTCAAATTAAAAATAGTATAATATATAATGTGTTAAAAAAGGTTGATTTTGCTGGTCGAAGCATATAAATTCAATCATCTGGTTTATAAGAAATGTTTATAACAACTAGAAATACTAATTTAATATATGCGATAACGCATCAACCTTATGATTATCTAATGCTCACCAAACTTATTAAGATCTTTATCATACTAAAAATTTCGATCATGTTCCAAAACTGACACCCAGGGCTGAAATGGAAATTTGAAATTCTTTATTTACGGTTGATATTTAAGCCAACGGCCTATGACAACATAGAATACATATAAAATGTATACTCATAATGCACATGCGTTTACATTGTAGAAGAATCATAGTTTGGAAAGATGCTTTTGTAATAAGTGTGCTTTGTAGTTCCATAGCATGGTATATATACATGGCAACATTCATTAAACACTCTTTATTCTTATTAGACATTAATTTAACAAAATGGTATTTTGATGCTGTGACAACATTGAGGTATTGTTTTCTAAATCCGAAAGTGGCTCACAATGAAGTAGAAAATGATATTCGTCCTCTATTTCTCCTGATTTACATAGACGTTCTTTACCATTTTCCCTACCAGTTTCTATTTCTAAAGGGGGTGTTTCCTTTTCAATACGTTTCTTTTTCAATCAAATAATTTTAATAAGTCTATTCGAAACTGAATTGATAATTTAGCCCTTTACCTAAGCTAATGGGATTTACGATTACATAATTGAGAATCTAGCGGGTATATGATTACAAAATTGAGAAGATAACAGGTTTACGATTACATAATTGAAAAGCTAAGGTCTCTGAACTTGGCATGGACGTTTTTTTATTTTTTTATACCTTTTTTACATTGAAAAGGAATAACTATAAACTCAGCTTTGTCCAACAACATAGAATACAAACCAAAAAAAATTTATATTGCATCATTTTTCTTTTTCGATTTATATTAACAGACATCTGATTGATGTATATAGAGATTATTAACCGAGTGTGTTTCCGTATCATTAATATCATATAATAGGAATAAAATTTGTATTATGCGAGCGTTTGGCGAGCATAATACATATATTTTTATTCCTATTATATGATATTAATGATACGGAAACACACAAGGTTAATAATTTCTTTATCATATAATGTCATTTTGAAATAAAAGGATTTAAACGAAAATATGATACCTTCTAAAAATATGTTTGACCTAGATTTCGCGGAGTAATTACTTTCACAATAACCCAAGGTGAAGGTCATATAGTCGGCGATGTACAGTTGTGAACAGTCTAAAAATATTCCTTCATGAAATGATTTTTTTCACAGTGATAGAAACGTCTCCTTCAATCTATGAACATTTTCAGTCTGATTTCCAATGCACGAGTAAACATTGTATTTTTTAATAACACAAAATGTGTAAGAACCAGTTGTCAACGTCGCTACAACAGGGGAAGTAACTCTAACTGCATTTTGAAAAGCTGCATTGTCAATGTGGTTACGCAGTTCAGTTACGGTATCCTTTGATTAAACGTCGACTATTTGCGAAGGTGAGGTTGTTGTGTTTGTAACTACGCTACTAGGTAATCTGTACTATCACTAGAATATGATTTGTTTATGCTGATAAGTTGGTAACCGACACGACCAAAGCGATCTAGGCCTATGTTATGGACGAAAATTGAAGCACCTATTTTTTCGATAGCCGATATTGTTAGCTGCATATCGTTTTATTTTTAAACGCACAATGAAAACAACTTGAAATGCTTCGATAACCAAGCTATTTATAAAATACGAATGCGTGATAAGTTTTGACAGATTTTGTTTACGATATTTTATTCGATAAAAAACCCACAAAAACTGAAAACTGCTGACGACTTTATCAATGTTTAGAGACCGATTTAGGACTCGCATGACATGCATGGAGTTTTGAGAAAATAGTTCGGGTTTTGACCTCATTTGCATTGTTATCAGCGATCTGATAACATGATTACAAGATGGGTTTATTGCACAGATAACACTGCCCATTATATGTATATGATATACAAATACGTTAAATCCAGAGCTCTTATGCGAGAGGATGCTCTTTTCTTATTCTCACGCACATTGTCACATATTCGAGTAAAGAAAAAAATTCTTTAAAAATATCATTATTCATATTTCAGAGGGGAAATCATAGACAATTATTAAGATGAGTACTTCAAAACAAGGCATTAAGTTAGAACTTGTGAAAAATCGGTCTACTGATTTACTCAAAGCATTATTTTTGGGTTTTTACAACAGTTTTGCTTATACAGGTAATAATCTTTTTTTGATAATTATTCAACACATATACAATACATGTATTTCATTTCAATCAATTTTATGACATTGTGGCGTTGTTGATAGTTGATGCTCATGAAATCAATATCAGCTATAAAGCAACAGTGTAGCTTGCATATGTTGTAGCTATGTACGTAATGATGTGGTTTACAGTTATATGTTCAAGTAACAGTTACTTACATTCAGTTCTTATCAAGAGAGTATATGAAGCATCATCTTCGTATGGAGCTGTTGGAGCGGCATTCAGTAGTCCACAATTGAAACTGGTAGCATCACTGTTGAATTGGGCGGCCTTGCATCCTATTGTTCCATCACAAAAGGCTTGACATGCGGCAACGTCAGCCACTTGCTTAGCATCAAAAAGGTGCCCAACGTTCCCCTTTTTTGACGTTATTGGGTCGAGGAAGCACGCAGCATCTGCAAATGCAAAGTGAAATTATTTTAGTAACATTTTGATCCTCATCATCAACCAATTTCATAGCATGAATGTATCTCCGAATTGTTTTAGAGATATTAGAAAGTTGGTAAAGACCCTACAAACGAATAAATGGATTACAGAAATAAATTCAAAGTGGTGGCAACAGTGTTGAATTGGGCGGCCTCGCATCCTGTTGTTCCATCACAAAAGGCTTGACATGCGGCAATATTAGCCACTTGTTCAGCATCAAAAAGGTAATCATCGTGCCCCTTTTTTGACGTTATTGGTTTGAGGAAGCACGCAGAATCTGCAAATGGCAAATTGAAATTATTTTAGTAACATTGTTGATCCACATCATCAACCAATTTGATAGTGACATTCAATAGTCCACAATTGAAACTGGTAACATCACTGTTGAATTGGGCGGCCTTGCATCCTATTGTTCCATCACAAAAGGCTTGACATGCGGCAACGTCAGCCACTTGCTTAGCATTAAAAAGGTTCAAAGAATTTCCCCTTTTAAACGTTTTTGGGTCGAGGAAGCAGGTAGCACCTACAAGTTGCAAATTTAAAATATTTTTAGTAACATGGCTGATCTGTATCATCAACAGATTAGTTGGTTTAATAAAGTAGCCACGAAGGAATAAATTAAATATAGAAATAAAATGCCACAATTAAAGCTTTGAATGGATAATAGATCCTAATTATAATGATCAAAAATATATTATTTATTATTACCAAAATTAAGTATTTTATAATGCAAAATATAATTTCTCAAGAAAGCATTGCCTTGTTCCAAATCACCATTTTCCTCTTCCACCTCATCACTATATTTCTCTAAGAGACTACTAAAGTGCCTTTAAATGTCGTAATAACAATGTATCGACTCGAAATGTTTCATTAACTAGACCATCATCCTAAACAAGCTTTAAACGTCAGTTTCCAAACTTACTCATAAAAGCCTTGCTGCCGACGCTTCACTTTTTTGTTTATGATCCTCAAAAAAAATATAACGGACAGAAAATAACATTGCGGCCTTCCTGTCAAAGTCCGTTGACTGACAACATTTCATCTACTATTATTTAGGAGATAAACCTACTGTGTTTATTTAATTTCCGTGGTCTAACGTAGATTTGATACCTATTAATGTTATTCGGAGCTGAACGCGTTAGCGTGTGGCTTCGAATGTAACATCAACGGTATCAAATCTACGTTTGACCACTCAAAATAAGAAAACATAGTTGGTTTATCTCCATTCTACGATGACGACGTGTTTTATTGTTTTAAATGTCATTTTTGTTCCACCGCGTAACGTCAGTTGTGCTTCTGTCAACACTGTGACATCATAATGTCTTGTGCTTATGACGTCAAAGGTTGACGTCACTGTTGACATCACTCAAACCAAAACCGGTCGCAGTAGCTAAATTCAGCCTTTCGCTTAAAATTACACTAGTTCCTGGACATAAACATGCATGATATTTATGAGAACAAAACTCACCTGATATAAAAGTACAGGTTGTACAATGATAAAAGACCTTTAGTTAGTATTAAGACGAAGGAACTGCTGAAGCCTATGGTGACTGTATACATGTCGACTGGTTCGTTTCTATGGCAGTGTGTATCAAACCGCGGTGAATCACCCGTCATAAAAATCGTGGATGAACGTAGATTTGATGATAGAAATAAACCAATGAAATTCGAGGATTTTGAAATTTCTTGGCACAATACTACTTTATCGTCATTTACTATTTTCAAAACACTAACAATAAACGTGTATAAATAAGTTGATAGGTACATATTATAAGCAAAGTAAACTCATGCAGTAATAAACCCACACTTTTATTGAAAGATTTATATTAACATATTAACAGCTATGTATGATCTCTTGTTTATTACAGAGTGTTCTACGTCAAGCTAATCACAGACACTGAAAGCAAAAACAAATCATTGTCTGGCTTTAAAGAGACACAGAGTACATGTATGTTGATAGGATCACACATGTCAAATTTTGAAATCGATGTTATTACATCGGGAGCCACTAACTGATACTGAAAATAACAAGTTAAAGGTCAATCAGTACATTTGAGCGAAATACGGCCATTCAAAGTCGGGATTATGATCGAAAACCGGACAATGTGGCTCGAGTGGCGCACGCAAATTCGCCAAACGTAATTTTGAAACCTTGTCATAAGCTGACAGGAATATATATTCGATTCGATAGTGTTTATTAGGTATTGTAACTAATAGGTAGATTAATTGAATGCATAATTTCGAATATTAAACATATTTGAGATGTTTTCTTGATTTTTCCATAAATTCAAGCATTTTAGAGATATTATGCATAAATGGATTTATCATACAATGGATAGTGTTCTCGGCATAATAAAGCCAACGGATATTTTCGGTATTGCAAATTTCAAAGGTCAAGGTCGAAATTTATTTCGACAATTCCGATGACGTCACAAGCGTTAACATTTTGAATGCCTATAGTAACTGAGAGAGACATTACAATATAAATGATATTGCATAGACATTGATCTGAGAAATAACAACAACACTGCATGGATATTTAGCCATTTGCATGACTTAGAAGTGCCAAAACATTGCATCGTTAAATGAAACCGACCGAACAATTTTACTCACAGGTACCAAAGTCAGTTCAAATCTCATGTTCAAAGACTTCCTTTACCCGTCTTCTGTGTTCTTTACTTTAATATTGTTTAGTTTGGATTGGGAAATCCACAGACTATCATCTAGTTTAGCTCTCCGGCCATCAATGTTCGTTCAATTGTGGTTTCAATGCAAGCTGCCATTGTCACGTAGACAAAGGGAAGCAACTCTTGCCCCTTAGTGAGATTGACTCGTCCCCTTGATGACGTCGGATTAAAGACAGTCAGTTCGATTCTGCCAAGGACCATTTAAAATGTTACTAATTATTAAAATCATCGTATTTTTTTGGTTTTAAAAATTTCAAAACTTTTAGATCCTGACAAAATAGATCAAACGGCAATAAAAGGCATTTATAAGGAGGAATTGTATTTTGTCAATTCACCGTCAGAGTCATTGTTCTATTCATTTGCTTATATCAATCTGCTAATCGTAAAACAACATCAACTATTAAAATAGTATTATCAGGCATTTTTTCTAATTAAATTTTAAAATGACATTGTATGATAAAGAAGTTATCATACTCGTATGTTTTGGGATCGTGAATATCATGCATTAGGAATAAACACTATGTATATAGCTCGCCAAGGCTCGCGAACTACAATGTTTATTCCTAATGCAGAATATTTACGATCCCAAAACACACTCGCCTGATAACCTCTATATATTTGCAAATCCAGTGATGAGATATGTAATTCAATCAGCATATTAGATATTTTGTAGCTTATCAAATCCAAATAAAATTTTAAGAAAGATACTCTGTGTCACTTTAATTCTGAACGTGCTGAAGTGAAAGATATAACTTACCAAACAAGTTACTTGGCGTCGTTTTGGCTGTCACTGCACCTGTTGGTTTAATTCTGATTAAATTCCGAGGAATAAATGTCATAAGATATTAACTACATGTCTAGAGAATCAAATTTGTATTTTTCAATAGGTTTCCTTTACACTAGGTCTGACCGCAACCCTGTAGGTCGCAAGTTTTGACATTAACTCAGTTAAGCAATCACAACAACTGAAAACAGCCTTCGGAAGCAGTAGCTAGGGGTACGTAACTCCTGTAAACCTTGCTCTGAACATGATCTCTGCTAGCGTTCTTATAAGCAAGATTTTGTGATAAGTCCGCAAACGACTGGGTATTGGCTGCACTAAACTGGTAAAAAAAACATGCGAGGCATGGGGTTGCGTCAAACCTAGTGCAAAGGATATGTAAACTGACATTTGAAGTGGCTTTCAAATTAAAAATAGTATAATATATAATGTGTTAAAAAAGGTTGATTTTGCTGGTCGAAGCATATAAATTCAATCATCTGGTTTATAAGAAATGTTTATAACAACTAGAAATACTAATTTAATATATGCGATAACGCATCAACCTTATGATTATCTAATGCTCACCAAACTTATTAAGATCTTTATCATACTAAAAATTTCGATCATGTTCCAAAACTGACACCCAGGGCTGAAATGGAAATTTGAAATTCTTTATTTACGGTTGATATTTAAGCCAACGGCCTATGACAACATAGAATACATATAAAATGTATACTCATAATGCACATGCGTTTACATTGTAGAAGAATCATAGTTTGGAAAGATGCTTTTGTAATAAGTGTGCTTTGTAGTTCCATAGCATGGTATATATACATGGCAACATTCATTAAACACTCTTTATTCTTATTAGACATTAATTTAACAAAATGGTATTTTGATGCTGTGACAACATTGAGGTATTGTTTTCTAAATCCGAAAGTGGCTCACAATGAAGTAGAAAATGATATTCGTCCTCTATTTCTCCTGATTTACATAGACGTTCTTTACCATTTTCCCTACCAGTTTCTATTTCTAAAGGGGGTGTTTCCTTTTCAATACGTTTCTTTTTCAATCAAATAATTTTAATAAGTCTATTCGAAACTGAATTGATAATTTAGCCCTTTACCTAAGCTAATGGGATTTACGATTACATAATTGAGAATCTAGCGGGTATATGATTACAAAATTGAGAAGATAACAGGTTTACGATTACATAATTGAAAAGCTAAGGTCTCTGAACTTGGCATGGACGTTTTTTTATTTTTTTATACCTTTTTTACATTGAAAAGGAATAACTATAAACTCAGCTTTGTCCAACAACATAGAATACAAACCAAAAAAAATTTATATTGCAACCACCTTTTTCGATTTATATTAACAGACATCTGATTGATGTATATAGAGATTATTAACCGAGTGTGTTTCCGTATCATTAATATCATATAATAGGAATAAAATTTGTATTATGCGAGCGTTTGGCGAGCATAATACATATATTTTTATTCCTATTATATGATATTAATGATACGGAAACACACAAGGTTAATAATTTCTTTATCATATAATGTCATTTTGAAATAAAAGGATTTAAACGAAAATATGATACCTTCTAAAAATATGTTTGACCTAGATTTCGCGGAGTAATTACTTTCACAATAACCCAAGGTGAAGGTCATATAGTCGGCGATGTACAGTTGTGAACAGTCTAAAAATATTCCTTCATGAAATGATTTTTTTCACAGTGATAGAAACGTCTCCTTCAATCTATGAACATTTTCAGTCTGATTTCCAATGCACGAGTAAACATTGTATTTTTTAATAACACAAAATGTGTAAGAACCAGTTGTCAACGTCGCTACAACAGGGGAAGTAACTCTAACTGCATTTTGAAAAGCTGCATTGTCAATGTGGTTACGCAGTTCAGTTACGGTATCCTTTGATTAAACGTCGACTATTTGCGAAGGTGAGGTTGTTGTGTTTGTAACTACGCTACTAGGTAATCTGTACTATCACTAGAATATGATTTGTTTATGCTGATAAGTTGGTAACCGACACGACCAAAGCGATCTAGGCCTATGTTATGGACGAAAATTGAAGCACCTATTTTTTCGATAGCCGATATTGTTAGCTGCATATCGTTTTATTTTTAAACGCACAATGAAAACAACTTGAAATGCTTCGATAACCAAGCTATTTATAAAATACGAATGCGTGATAAGTTTTGACAGATTTTGTTTACGATATTTTATTCGATAAAAAACCCACAAAAACTGAAAACTGCTGACGACTTTATCAATGTTTAGAGACCGATTTAGGACTCGCATGACATGCATGGAGTTTTGAGAAAATAGTTCGGGTTTTGACCTCATTTGCATTGTTATCAGCGATCTGATAACATGATTACAAGATGGGTTTATTGCACAGATAACACTGCCCATTATATGTATATGATATACAAATACGTTAAATCCAGAGCTCTTATGCGAGAGGATGCTCTTTTCTTATTCTCACGCACATTGTCACATATTCGAGTAAAGAAAAAAATTCTTTAAAAATATCATTATTCATATTTCAGAGGGGAAATCATAGACAATTATTAAGATGAGTACTTCAAAACAAGGCATTAAGTTAGAACTTGTGAAAAATCGGTCTACTGATTTACTCAAAGCATTATTTTTGGGTTTTTACAACAGTTTTGCTTATACAGGTAATAATCTTTTTTTGATAATTATTCAACACATATACAATACATGTATTTCATTTCAATCAATTTTATGACATTGTGGCGTTGTTGATAGTTGATGCTCATGAAATCAATATCAGCTATAAAGCAACAGTGTAGCTTGCATATGTTGTAGCTATGTACGTAATGATGTGGTTTACAGTTATATGTTCAAGTAACAGTTACTTACATTCAGTTCTTATCAAGAGAGTATATGAAGCATCATCTTCGTATGGAGCTGTTGGAGCGGCATTCAGTAGTCCACAATTGAAACTGGTAGCATCACTGTTGAATTGGGCGGCCTTGCATCCTATTGTTCCATCACAAAAGGCTTGACATGCGGCAACGTCAGCCACTTGCTTAGCATCAAAAAGGTGCCCAAACGTTCCCCTTTTTTGACGTTATTGGGTCGAGGAAGCACGCAGCATCTGCAAATGCAAAGTGAAATTATTTTAGTAACATTTTGATCCTCATCATCAACCAATTTCATAGCATGAATGTATCTCCGAATTGTTTTAGAGATATTAGAAAGTTGGTAAAGACCCTACAAACGAATAAATGGATTACAGAAATAAATTCAAAGTGGTGGCAACAGTGTTGAATTGGGCGGCCTCGCATCCTGTTGTTCCATCACAAAAGGCTTGACATGCGGCAATATTAGCCACTTGTTCAGCATCAAAAAGGTAATCATCGTGCCCCTTTTTTGACGTTATTGGTTTGAGGAAGCACGCAGAATCTGCAAATGGCAAATTGAAATTATTTTAGTAACATTGTTGATCCACATCATCAACCAATTTGATAGTGACATTCAATAGTCCACAATTGAAACTGGTAACATCACTGTTGAATTGGGCGGCCTTGCATCCTATTGTTCCATCACAAAAGGCTTGACATGCGGCAACGTCAGCCACTTGCTTAGCATTATAAAGGTTCAAAGAATTTCCCCTTTTAAACGTTTTTGGGTCGAGGAAGCAGGTAGCACCTACAAGTTGCAAATTTAAAATATTTTTAGTAACATGGCTGATCTGTATCATCAACAGATTAGTTGGTTTAATAAAGTAGCCACGAAGGAATAAATTAAATATAGAAATAAAATGCCACAATTAAAGCTTTGAATGGATAATAGATCCTAATTATAATGATCAAAAATATATTATTTATTATTACCAAAATTAAGTATTTTATAATGCAAAATATAATTTCTCAAGAAAGCATTGCCTTGTTCCAAATCACCATTTTCCTCTTCCACCTCATCACTATATTTCTCTAAGAGACTACTAAAGTGCCTTTAAATGTCGTAATAACAATGTATCGACTCGAAATGTTTCATTAACTAGACCATCATCCTAAACAAGCTTTAAACGTCAGTTTCCAAACTTACTCATAAAAGCCTTGCTGCCGACGCTTCACTTTTTTGTTTATGATCCTCAAAAAAAATATAACGGACAGAAAATAACATTGCGGCCTTCCTGTCAAAGTCCGTTGACTGACAACATTTCATCTACTATTATTTAGGAGATAAACCTACTGTGTTTATTTAATTTCCGTGGTCTAACGTAGATTTGATACCTATTAATGTTATTCGGAGCTGAACGCGTTAGCGTGTGGCTTCGAATGTAACATCAACGGTATCAAATCTACGTTTGACCACTCAAAATAAGAAAACATAGTTGGTTTATCTCCATTCTACGATGACGACGTGTTTTATTGTTTTAAATGTCATTTTTGTTCCACCGCGTAACGTCAGTTGTGCTTCTGTCAACACTGTGACATCATAATGTCTTGTGCTTATGACGTCAAAGGTTGACGTCACTGTTGACATCACTCAAACCAAAACCGGTCGCAGTAGCTAAATTCAGCCTTTCGCTTAAAATTACACTAGTTCCTGGACATAAACATGCATGATATTTATGAGAACAAAACTCACCTGATATAAAAGTACAGGTTGTACAATGATAAAAGACCTTTAGTTAGTATTAAGACGAAGGAACTGCTGAAGCCTATGGTGACTGTATACATGTCGACTGGTTCGTTTCTATGGCAGTGTGTATCAAACCGCGGTGAATCACCCGTCATAAAAATCGTGGATGAACGTAGATTTGATGATAGAAATAAACCAATGAAATTCGAGGATTTTGAAATTTCTTGGCACAATACTACTTTATCGTCATTTACTATTTTCAAAACACTAACAATAAACGTGTATAAATAAGTTGATAGGTACATATTATAAGCAAAGTAAACTCATGCAGTAATAAACCCACACTTTTATTGAAAGATTTATATTAACATATTAACAGCTATGTATGATCTCTTGTTTATTACAGAGTGTTCTACGTCAAGCTAATCACAGACACTGAAAGCAAAAACAAATCATTGTCTGGCTTTAAAGAGACACAGAGTACATGTATGTTGATAGGATCACACATGTCAAATTTTGAAATCGATGTTATTACATCGGGAGCCACTAACTGATACTGAAAATAACAAGTTAAAGGTCAATCAGTACATTTGAGCGAAATACGGCCATTCAAAGTCGGGATTATGATCGAAAACCGGACAATGTGGCTCGAGTGGCGCACGCAAATTCGCCAAACGTAATTTTGAAACCTTGTCATAAGCTGACAGGAATATATATTCGATTCGATAGTGTTTATTAGGTATTGTAACTAATAGGTAGATTAATTGAATGCATAATTTCGAATATTAAACATATTTGAGATGTTTTCTTGATTTTTCCATAAATTCAAGCATTTTAGAGATATTATGCATAAATGGATTTATCATACAATGGATAGTGTTCTCGGCATAATAAAGCCAACGGATATTTTCGGTATTGCAAATTTCAAAGGTCAAGGTCGAAATTTATTTCGAAAATTCCGATGACGTCACAAGCGTTAACATTTTGAATGCCTATAGTAACTGAGAGAGACATTACAATATAAATGATATTGCATAGACATTGATCTGAGAAATAACAACAACACTGCATGGATATTTAGCCATTTGCATGACTTAGAAGTGCCAAAACATTGCATCGTTAAATGAAACCGACCGAACAATTTTACTCACAGGTACCAAAGTCAGTTCAAATCTCATGTTCAAAGACTTCCTTTACCCGTCTTCTGTGTTCTTTACTTTAATATTGTTTAGTTTGGATTGGGAAATCCACAGACTATCATCTAGTTTAGCTCTCCGGCCATCAATGTTCGTTCAATTGTGGTTTCAATGCAAGCTGCCATTGTCACGTAGACAAAGGGAAGCAACTCTTGCCCCTTAGTGAGATTGACTCGTCCCCTTGATGACGTCGGATTAAAGACAGTCAGTTCGATTCTGCCAAGGACCATTTAAAATGTTTCTAATTATTAAAATCATCGTATTTTTTTGGTTTTAAAAATTTCAAAACTTTTAGATCCTGACAAAATAGATCAAACGGCAATAAAAGGCATTTATAAGGAGGAATTGTATTTTGTCAATTCACCGTCAGAGTCATTGCTCTATTCATTTGCTTATATCAATCTGCTAATCGTAAAACAACATCAACTATTAAAATAGTATTATCAGGCATTTTTTCTAATTAAATTTTAAAATGACATTGTATGATAAAGAAGTTATCATACTCGTATGTTTTGGGATCGTGAATATCATGCATTAGGAATAAACACTATGTATATAGCTCGCCAAGGCTCGCGAACTACAATGTTTATTCCTAATGCAGAATATTTACGATCCCAAAACACACTCGCCTGATAACCTCTATATATTTGCAAATCCAGTGATGAGATATGTAATTCAATCAGCATATTAGATATTTTGTAGCTTATCAAATCCAAATAAAATTTTAAGAAAGATACTCTGTGTCACTTTAATTCTGAACGTGCTGAAGTGAAAGATATAACTTACCAAACAAGTTACTTGGCGTCGTTTTGGCTGTCACTGCACCTGTTGGTTTAATTCTGATTAAATTCCGAGGAATAAATGTCATAAGATATTAACTACATGTCTAGAGAATCAAATTTGTATTTTTCCATAGGTTTCCTTTACACTAGGTCTGACCGCAACCCTGTAGGTCGCAAGTTTTGACATTAACTCAGTTAACCAATCACAACAACTGAAAACAGCCTTCGGAAGCAGTAGCTAGGGGAACGTAACTCCTGTAAACAATGCTCTGAACATGATCTCTGCTAGCGTTCTTATAAGCAAGATTTTGTGATAAGTCCGCAAACGACTGGGTATTGGCTGCACTTAACTGGTAAAAAAAACATGCGAGGCATGGGGTTGCGTCAAACCTAGTGCAAAGGATATGTAAACTGACATTTGAAGTGGCTTTCAAATTAAAAATAGTATAATATATAATGTGTTAAAAAAGGTTGATTTTGCTGGTCTAAGCATATAAATACAATCATCTGGTTTATAAGAAATGTTTATAACAACAAGAAATACTAATTTAATATATGCGATAACGCATCAACCTTATGATTATCTAATGCTCACCAAACTTATTAAAATCTTTATCATACTAAAAATTTCGATCATGTTCCAAAACTGACACCCAGGGCTGAAATGGAAATTTGAAATTCTTTATTTACGGTTGATATTTAAGCCAACGGCCTATGACAACATAGAATACATATAAAATGTATACTCATAATGCACATGCGTTTACATTGTAGAAGAATCATAGTTTGGAAAGATGCTTATGTAATAAGTGTGCTTCGTAGTTCCATAGCATGGTATATATACATGGCAACATTCATTAAACACTCTTTATTCTTATTAGACATTAATTTAACAAAATGGTATTTTGATACTGTGACAACATTGAGGTATTGTTTTCTAAATCCGAAAGTGGCTCACAATGAAGTAGAAAATGATATTCGTCCTCTATTTCTCCTGATTTACATAGACGTTCTTTACCATTTTCCCTACCAGTTTCTATTTCTAAAGGGGGTGTTTCCTTTTCAATACGTTTCTTTTTCAATCAAATAATTTTAATAAGTCTATTCGAAACTGAATTGATAATTTAGCCCTTTACCTAAGCTAATGGGATTTACGATTACACAATTGAGAATCTAGCGGGTATATGATTACAAAATTGAGAAGATAACAGGTTTACGATTACACAATTGAAAAGCTAAGGTCTCTGAACTTGGCATGGACGTTGCAATTTCTTAAGCAAACATCAATAAGTAATGTCATATTCATATCAAGGAAACCATGACATACCTTTCATATACTACACAAACGATTTGACATTGACTTTGTGTTAGGAAATTTTTTATACCTGTTATACATTGAAAAGGAACAACTATAAACTCAGCTTTGTCCAACAACATAGAATACGAACCAAAATAAATTGATATTGCACAATCTTTCTTTTTCGATGGATATTAACAGACATCTGATTGATGTATAAACGTTTACATGTTAAATATTGAAGGATATGATATACAAATACGTTAAATCCAGAGTTCTTATACGAGAGGATGCTCTTTTCTTATTCTCACGCACATTGTCACACATTCGAGTAAATACTGATTTACTCAAAGCATTATTTTTGGGTTTTTACAACAATTTTGCTTATACAGGTAATAATCTTTTTTTTAGAATTATTCATTTCATACATGTATTTTATTTCAATAAATTTTATAACATTGTGGCTACGGTGAGCTGAGCGTTGTTGATAGTTGATGCTCATGAAATCACTATCAGCTATAAAGCAGCAGTGTAGCTTGCATATGTTGTAGCTATGCACGTAATGATGTGGTTTACAGTTATATTTTCAAGGAACAGTTACTTACATTCAGTTCTTATCAAGAGAGTATATGAAGCATCATCTACGTATGGAGCTGTTGGAGCGGCATTCAGTAGTCCACAATTGAAACTGGTAGCATCACTGTTGAATTGGGCGGCCTTGCATCCTATTGTTCCATCACAAAAGGCTTGACATGCGGCAACGTCAGCCACTTGCTTAGCATCAAAAAGGTGCCCAGCGTTCCCCTTTTTTGACGTTATTGGGTCGAGGAAGCACGCAGCATCTGCAAATGCAAAGTGAAATTATTTTAGTAACATTTTGATCCTCATCATCAACCAATTTCATAGCATGAATGTATCTCCGAATTGTTTTAGAGATATAAGAAAGTTGGTTTGATAAAGACCCTACAAACGAATAAATGGATTACAGAAATAAAATGCTTACACAATTGAATCTTTGAATGGAATATAGATCTAAAGTATAATCACAGATGTTTTAAAGAAAATTGAAGTTACAAGCTGAATACTATTCGGTCTTTAATTGCAAATTCATAGCTTGCTGCCAGTAAGTGTAAAGCTCCAAACAGAGAAAGGTATGGTTCGGTCTTTAGAATGATATAACTTTCGCAAACATTAGAACGGAAATTTATGTTGATATCACAAGATCGAAAACGAACGCTTTTTTAAGCAGACAGAATCATGATTTGAGTCGCATTTTAGCAAGTGTATAGACAACTCAAGATTTATTGGTGTATAATAAACTAAACCAATAAAGGGACAAGTTATTTCCGGAATTATTTATCGCACTAACGGTCGAGAGGAAAGCAGACCAGATATGACAGCGGAACATGCGAAGACGTCACGACTTGCATGTCTCGCGCTGTTCACCAGATGACAGGTTATTGTTCCGTGCCGAATTAAACATTCGAATTATAGTTGAAACAAACTCTCGTAATGCTTGGGTTGTCTATCCCTCAAATAAATCGATTAAAATTTTGAAATAGAAAAATATCACAATGACATATGCTTGACATTATTTTGTAATATTAATTGTGTTATTGTCATAGGTATACATTCATGGTTAAATAAATTTATCCAGAGTAATTTACATTATGGAAATAACTTTTGCAATCATCAGAATTTTATTCTATATTTAGCACATATCGAGGCAAACTCTTTCGTTTCACTAAAACCAACAGACGTCCGTAGCACATTAGCTCATAGAAATAAGATCTCACGAAAGTGGTATCTACAATGTCACCGCCATTCTGTCAACAAAACAGCCGCGCAATGCAACGTGTACTACATTTTAGAATTATACGTTTTGCTATCTTGCACTCATCAAATCATAAAATCATGGACTCACACATAAACAATAATAAAAATGCTATCTTTCGATGGTATTTTTTGGTAATGTTACTTAGTTGTTCGATGTAAATGGGCTGTCAATATTTGGAGGTCGCGAATCCTTTTGAAACTTGTTTGTAGCCATCAGATTTGTCTGTGACCCGAAGTGTTAGAATGTTTTACTATGTGGCCCCGCAATTTATGGAATTACGATAATTCCCATGATACATCGCTGTAACCTGTACATCGCCTATCAACTGTAGAACATGTATCAGTCATTTCATTGTAGCAAAGTATACAAATTAGATAGATGTACTCTGTCCGCTGCCAGTGTGACTGGCCATTTTGTTTATTTCAATTCAAGAGCTGGCAGTGACATATGCTGGTTTGCCAAATACTTCTGGTAAGGTTTGATGCATATTATTGCTAATTGATTACTATATTTTGTATGATATCGATTTCAGTACCCATTTAGTATGTTTTGACAAGAATTTACATTTGAAATAGAAATCTAGGAGCAAGTTATGGATCATTAGTAATTTTCCTCAGTCAAGGAATGATGACCATTTTTACAAAATCAAAAGTAATAATTAATTAAATTGGTTTATACATTTTTTTATTATGTGAGCGTAATTTACCGGCAATCCGATTGGGTCATTTGATAGTCCACAGAAAGTGATATTGACTTGACCCCCATGACGCCGAGTCCGACCAAGAGTGATATTGACTTAAATTACTAAAACTAGAGCCGATGACATCAAACCGTTGTTTCATGACGTCATGCTATGTTATCATTACAAATTCAGCTTATTGCTGTAGGTTTCTATTATCTTTTTGTTTTTTGACTGAGACATAATAAAACAATTATGGACTGGTTAATTCGGTCAATACCTGTTTTATAGACCTTTTTATCGGCCTCGGACTTTGTTATTGTTTTCCTCGATCGATATTGTTTTCCTCGGGTCTAAAATTTACCTCATCACCAGTCTATGATTGTATAAGAATGCAATTTCCATTGTCGATATGTTATTTCAAAACAAAAGATTCTGTAGATTTTGGTAGTACTTTCATTAGTAGTTCTGGATTTTTCCTGTTTCATTATTTTTGTCTGTTATGCTGGTGAATATCTACACATGCATTTGAGAAAATTAACCCCAATCTGCCATGCCAAAGGACCATATGTGTCCCAAATAGGTATTCTAACATGACACAAAAACAAGTTTGAAAATACTGCGTTCTGATTGGTTACTCATAAACATTTTGGAGTAATTATTTCGCCGATAATCACCTCTAAATGTTTACGACCACTTCACATTCCTCAGCGCACGCGTATACAATCTGCACTCAGCGACTTTCTGTTTACAATAGACATGTTGGCGACGACACTTTAAATTTCAATATCAGAAACTTGTCGACATTTTTAAACACCTACACATTTTAATCGAATAACCAGGTTTTTGGTTTCTGTTTGAAGTGTTTCTTATTAACCCCTATAGGCCATGGTCATAGCCACATGTGTCCTTATCATTGCATTTTGTTAAAAACTTAATATCTGTTAATATCAGGCCAAATAGTGTATAAGCGGTATCACATTGATGAATTTGTTATGGAGATTATTCAAAAATAGGTATGAACTTCAATCGATTCAATTGAAAAAATTTCATTTACATTGTAGAAAATTACCCCCGTGGCCATGCCCAAGAACCATATGTGTCCAGAAAGAATTATTTAGTGAAAAGCAAAATATCTCTGTTAATATTGTGTGTCTATATTGCAAACGTGGTACCAAATTAAAGCTATGTTTATTGAGATTCTTATAAAAATACTGTCAACTTGAATCGGTGCATGATTTTTCAACTGCTGTGGCTGTATATTGGGTTATGGCTAAGGACCATATATGGTTATGCAGCATTATGGCATTTTGATCTTTGCTTACGCAGATGTAACTAGACTTATTAGGAGATACACCACGAAAATTAAACAACACAGTTAGTTTATCTCCCTTCGACCACGACGAGTAATCTTAGCGGTTTAAATGGCATTTCTTTTCTACCGCTTCTGTCAACACTGTGACGTAATAATGTCTTGTGCTTATGACGTCAAAGGTTGACGTCACTGTTGACATCACTCAAACCAAAACCGGTTGCAGTAGCTAAATTCAGTCTTTTGCTTAAAATTACACTATTTCCTGGACAAAAACATACATGATATGGATGCGAACATAACTCAACTTATATAAAAAAGTACAGGTAGTACAATGATAAAAGACTTTTAGTTAGTATTAAGACGAAGCAACTGCTAAAAGCATATGGTGACTGTATGCGTGTCTACTTGTTCGTTTCTATGGCAGTGTGTATCAAACTGCGGTGAATCGTCCATCATAAAAATCATGAACGTAGGTTCGATGATAGAAATAAACCAATGAAATTCGAGGATTTTGAAATTTCATGGCAGAATACTACTTAATCGTCATTTACTATTTTCAAAACACTAAAAATAAACGTGTATAAATAAGTTGATAGGTACATATTATAAGCAAATAAGTTAACTCTGACAAATTCATACAGTAATAAATAAGATTATAAAAGTAGACCAAACCCACACTTTTATTGAAAGATTTATATTAACATATTAACAGCAATGTATGATCTCTTGTTTATTACAGAGTGTTCAACGCCAAGCCAATGAAAGCAAAAACAAATCCTTTTTATGCTACTCTAAAACATATGTACTAAACACAATGTATACATAATAATTTCAGTATAGTACTGTTCTTAAAAAGAAATTAATGAGTGTTAAAAGATTAAGCTAATATTTTGAGCATAAATATGATGAGAGCAATAAACAATTCCTTAATTCTGAACGTGCTGAAGTGAAAGATATAACTTACCAAACAAGTTACTTGGCGTCGTTTTGGCTGTCACTGCACCTGTTGGTTTAATTCTGATTAAATTCAGAGGAATAAATGTCATAAGATATTAACTACATGTCTAGAGAATCAAATTTGTATTTTTCAATAGGTTTCCTTTACACTAGGTCTGACCGCAACCCTGTAGGTCGCAAGTTTTGACATTAACTCAGTTAAGCAATCACAACAACTGAAAACAGCCTTCGGAAGCAGTAGCTAGGGGTACGTAACTCCTGTAAACCTTGCTCTGAACATGATCTCTGCTAGCGTTCTTATAAGCAAGATTTTGTGATTAGTCCGCAAACGACTGGGTATTGGCTGCACTAAACTGGTAAAAAAACATGCAAGGCATGGGGTTGCGTCAAACCTAGTGCAAAGGATATGTAAACTGACATTTGAGGTGGCTTTCAAATTAAAAATAGTATAATAGATAATGTGTTAAAAAAGGTTGATTTTGCTGGTCTAAGCATATAAATTCAATCATCTGGTTTTAAAAGAAATGTTTATAACAACTAGAAATACTAATTTAATATATGCGATAACGCATCAACCTTATGATTATCTAATGCTCACCAAACTTATTAAGATCTTTATCATACTAAAAATTTCGATCATGTTCCAAAACTGACACTTTTGGTAGGGGATTGATAAACACAACACCCAGGGCTGAAATGGAAATTTGAAATTCTTTATTTACGGTTGATATTTAAGCCAACGGCCTATGACAACATAGAATACATATAAAATGGTACTCATAATGCACATGCGTTTACATTGTAGAAGAAACATAGTTTGGGAAGATGCTTATGTAATAAGTGTGCTTCGTAGTTCCATAGCATGGTATATATACATGGCAACATTCATTAAACACTCTTTATTCTTATTAGACATTAATTTAACAAAATGGTATTTTGATGCTGTGACAACATTGAGGTATTGTTTTCTAATATCCGAAAGTGGCTCACAATGAAGTAGAAAATGATATTCGTCCTCTATTTCTCCTGATTTACATAGACGTTCTTTACCATTTTTCCTACCAGTTTCTATTTCTAAAGGGGGTGTTTCCTTTTCAATACCTTACTTTTTCAATCAAATAATTTTAATAAGTCTATTCGAAACTGAATTTATAATTTAGCCCTTTACCTTTAATGGGATTTACGATTACACAATTGAGAATCTAGCGGGTATATGATTACAAAATTGAGAAGACAACAGGTTTACGATTACACAATTGAAAAGCTAAGGTCTCTGAACTTGGCATGGACGTTGCAATTTCTTAAGCAAACATCAATAAGTAATGTCATATTCATATCAAGGATACCATGATATACCTTTCATATACTACACAAACGATTTGACATTGATTTTGTGTTAGGAAATTTTTTATACCTGTTATACATTGAAAATGAATAACTATAAACGCATCTTTGTCCAACAACATAGAATGTAAGCGTCAAGTTAGACATTTTATGTGCGCTTTAGGCACTAAGTGTGGTTACCTCTGGGTAGGGAAAGGGAGGTCACTCTATTCCAAGCATGTTTTCCATGTTTTCTCAAGCTCCAGCGTGCGAGTCCCTAAAACTTCGGTAATTATCAATTTAACTAAGCTACCAGCTTCAAATTCCATCATGCTTTAATTCTGTGTTTATATATCTTTCATTCACATAAGTATTAAGCTGGCTTTATCGCAATTATTATTCAAAATTATTAATTTCTCTACAACACGGTTTGTCATGCTTTCACTAAGTGACCTTCACCTTGCAAGTACTATAAGTTTATCTTTCTTTTGTTTTCAGTCAATCAAATGGCCACAAACTGTTACAATGACCATAATGTAAAGCAAGCGTGTCATTGAAGGATGTCATAAGAAATAAGGAATAAATCATAAAGCAAAGAAGAAGTTTTTGTGCTTATATAGAATAAGAACCAAAAAAAATTATATTGCATCATTTTTCTTTTTCGATGGATGTTAACAGACATCTGATTGATGTATAAACGTTTACATGTTAAATATTGAAGGATATGATATACAAATACGTTAAATCCAGAGTTCTTATACGAGAGGAGGCTCTTTTCTTATTCTCACGCACATTGTCACATATTCGAGTTAATAAAAAAATTCTTTAAAAATATCATTATTCATATTTCAGAGGGTAAATCATAGACATTTATTAAGATGAGTACTTCAAAACAGGGCATTAATTTAGAACTTGTGAAAAATCGGTCTACTGATTTACTCAAAGCATTATTTTTAGGTTTTTACAACAATTTTGCTTATACAGGTAATAATCTTTTTTTTAGAATTATTCATTTCATACATGTATTTCATTTCAATCAATTTTATGACATTGTGGCTACGGTGAGGTGAGCGTTGTTGATAGTTGATGCTCATGAAATCAATATCAGCTATACAGCAACAGTGTAGCTTGCATATATTGTAGCTATGTACGTAATGATGTGGTTTACAGTTATATGTTCAAGTAACAGTTACTTACATTCAGTTCTTATCAAGAGAGTATATGAAGCATCATCTTCGTATGGAGCTGTTGGAACGGCATTCAATAGTCTACAATTCTGACTTGCAACAACACGATTGAATTGGGCGGCCTGGCATCCTGTTGTTTCATCACAAAAGGCTTGACATGCGGCAATATTAACAACTTCCTTAGCATGAAAAATGTAACTATCGGGCCCCTTTTTGGACGTTATTTGGTCGAGGTAGCACGCAGCATCTGCAAATGGCAAATTGAAATTACTTTAGTAACATTGTTGATCCACATCATCAACCAAATGATAGCGAAAATGTATCTCCGAATTGCTTTAGAGATATTTAGGGGATAAATCCATTCTGGTTTTTTGGGGGGTTGTATGTCGTGCATTCTTTACCCCTAAATATAATTTCAAACCGAGCTTGCGAAAATGTCATACAACACCAAAATAAAAAACAGAATGGATTTATCACCATTCTAACATGACTAATTAGTTAAAAAAGGTGGAACTATTTTGACTTGCGCAACAGCAATGTGATTAGGTCAAACCGGTGCAGACCGGTTCCACTCACTCGCAAAACAACGGTACAGTCCACTTTCATAAAGAACACATAACAATTAAAATGTCATTACATACAGCAAAAACGTGTTTAAATAGACTCATCTGTAATCTATTGAGCATATTATCAATAGAAAACAGATTTCAATGTCGTCAAAGTTACGATTTTTTACCTAAATACATGGGTCGACCCATCACCCCTACAAGAGCGACAAGGACTAACCAAATCAAGGGACGTTACTCTGAAAATAGTTGTTTACTACGTGTCGGTGAACTGCTTCAAATTTAGTGGAAGCTGTCAAGAAAGTTATATTTTGTGTCATGGTTGGGGAGACTGACAGGAAAAGTGGTCACTTCTAAATTAGAGGTAGGGGCAGGGACAGCGTTCTGCGAAATTAAAGAATGAAGTCGCTTCCGTTCATTTGACGAATCGCTGTATGAGTAGTGTGCGATCGTTTATTTTGATTATAGATCTGTGGACTCTGATTAATTTACATCGCGAAGCAGTAAGAAACACTTCAAACAGGAACCAAAAACCTCGTTATTCGATTAAAATTTGTAGGTGTTTCAAAATGTCGACTAGTTTCTGATATTGAAAGTGTCGTCGCCAACATGTCTATTGTAAACAGAAAGTCGCTGAGTGCAGATTGTATACGCGTGCGCGGAGGAATGTGAAGCGGTCGTAAATATTTAGAGGTGATTATCGTAACCAATCAGAAGGCAGTATTTTCAAACTAGTTTTCGTGTCATGTTAGAATGGACATTTGGTAAAATAAAGAACCTACGAACGAATAAATGGATTATCAAAAAAATATGCTAACACACTTGAATCCTTGAATTGAATAAAGATCTGAAGTATAATCACAGATTTATGAAAGAAAGTTGAATTTAAAAGCTGAATACTATTCGGTCTTTGATTGCAAATACGTACATGTAGCTAGCTGCCAGTAACTGTAAAACTCCTAACAAAATTACAGTAGAACGATATTTGCCATCTCAATAAAATTATCTGTTTTGACAGAAAAGAAACAGTTCCTTCTTGATGAGCCAAACTATAGTGCGTAAATGAGCTGTCATTTCAAAAACACAAAAATCAGGGGAAATGCTTTATTTTATTTATGTAAGTAGCCTAATACGTTGTGAGTTATAAAAAGGATGGAATAATTATGTCTTCAATTTGATTATATTCCTAAACATGTATTATATAGTATTAGCTTTTAAATTAGTTGAACTATTATCTTTGAATATTAATTGCATAGTTGTCATCTCAAGTCTTAACAGGGAGTGTCTTCTAACTTATTGTTGTTGTGAATTATGTAATAAAATGTTACCTTTTTTTCAATAAACATATGTTGAGCATTCGATCATTTAAATTGTGAATGTCATAATTTTCGAATACTTGACTAAAACATCTTGTGATCGAATCTTTATGAGATGCAACTTCATTAGATTAACGATGAGGGCAAAATCTAATACACATGAAATATTGTATAATAATATCTGATCATTAACAATACATGTATTTGTTTGACCATGCTGGTCTATCAAAACTAAGAGAATTGCTCAAAATAGACAAATTATATAAATCTATATTTTCTCAATTCTTATGATATTAATACCTGCATTCTTCACAAGGATCCCACATAGCATTAACATCCACAGGTATTTGTAGTTGACAGCCATGCGATGTTTCTTTGTAACCTGGATATGAAAAACAGGGTGAACTTTAAGTAAATTTCAAACTAAATACTTCTTACATGACTTACATTATTTGTTTATGAAAGTTCAGTGCATATATATATGTTACAGTACAACTTTGTAATCAGTAAATCCATGCATTTACTGAAATTTTTACTACCGAAACATGTCATGTAATTACTGTTTCACTCAGCAAAAACGTGTATTCACTTACTTATAGAGAATACACATGTCTACTAATTAAAGGTCAGAAATAACTTGTATTTACTTTAAAAAAAGTTAATTTCATAATGTGTTTTTCTACACAGTAATAACCTGTATAAACTTGTAAGTTAAACTTGTATAACTGTATGGACAAACACATTATGAAAATAATCTCTCCTTGTTACTCTCAAATTCAAGGGGAGTTTTTATTTCAAAACAAAACTTTGAAATTTAAATGCCAAATCAAGTGACAGCAACACAATTAGTTTATGATCAGCCCCAGTCCAATCAGCAGGCACGATTCGTATAACCTTCATAATTTGACGGTTATTTTGTGTAACCTCTACTTTGGGGTTCATTAAAATGTATACTGGTCACATGACATTGTTAGATCCAATCAGAAGGAAGCATATCGCTTGAATTTGTCTGGAGTCTGGATTTTGTTAACATTTAGACAAACACTGGAGAAGTGAAATAATTATATCAAATAATTGATCATCATGTTTGGTTATTTGTTGCAGAAGTAAAGACTGTAGTGCCACCTTGAATTACACAATACATGTACCTCTGACTTAAAACATTTACTACGGCAAGATTGAACTACTAGAACATTTAAGCCTTGACTCCATGAAGAAGATTCTGCTGTATCAATTAACATGTATAATATGTAACCTTTAACCTGACATACATCATTCAAGATTAGCAAACTATTCTTGAAACTCATCAATTCAAAATCCATTAGGCAAGGATGTGTTCTTAGCCCATCTTTAATTTTCTTTTTTATACGAGCTTGAATATTTGTATATGAAGCATGTAGAGCACAGTGGTGTAGTGGTAATCATGCTGGCCTCACACGCCGGAGACCCGGGTTCGAATCCCGGTGGAGACACCAACAATTTGTGAATTGGGTCTCATCCTGTGTTGTGTCCCTGGGCAAGGCACTTCATCCACATTACACTCAGTCCACCCAGCTGTTAAAATGTGAATTTTGAAAATTGGAAGTACTGACCTCCATGGTCGTGATTAGAGCTTAGTAGCAGCTGTGAAAGTATTAATGTAGCGCCTTGAGCATTTCTTAGGATGTGGAAAAGGCGCAATATAAGTATGCACATTATTATTATTATTATAAAATAATGGAATAGTTGTAACTCCATATAACATAACATATCAAAATTAGATTTTTTAAGTAATAGTACATGTATATTTATAAACAAAACAAGCTTTAATTATAATCTTAAGTGTATAAGTAAAATTGGATGTGATCAAATTACAAAGATTAAACCAAAACAAGTCTAAACATATTTCATTTAAACGTTTAAGATTTCAGTCTCTAATAAAGGGGCAGTATCACTTTTTTTGAAAATTTCATAGTATCAATTCACTGATAGTTGTACGTTAATGCTAAATATATTATTTTTTAAAATGTCAATAATCTCATAACACAAACCGTAGTCCACAGTCAGAAAACAAATTATAAACAGTCGCATAAAGTCCAAAGGCGACCATTTTAGCGTGAACACTTTTAATTCATTATGTATAAGAAAGATAAAACGCATGGCAGAGCTATACATTATTTGATTTAATACATACTTCATTTACGGAGTCTTTCAATTGGAACCATTCATTTCTTTTTTCTGACATCAGCTCGTATTTCCCCTAAAAACGTGTTACTGCCTCTTTAATGTTAATTATTTATACTCACCCCGATTATATAAACTTGTTCTGTTGACATGTATCGGGTAATCCCTCTAGGTATGAATCTGGTAATCCTGTCAGGAAAGCTTTAGTAACAGACACTGTCTTCTTGTTCAGAACAGTATACTTTCAGAGTCAGATAGGAGTGACTGGGTATATATTGTGACGTCACAATACATACATGTTTATGAATTCAGGGTGGGTATGGGTGGGCGTTGTTACCTTTGCAATTGTTTGAAATTAAAAGCCGATTTTTTTAAAATGGTATCGGTTGAATTTATTCATTTGTTTCATTTTAGAACAAAAATCAATTTGCTTTGAGTTTTTATTGTGATAATTAATAAATGTTATAAGATTTATCATCTACTTCTATGACCCCTCCTTTTTAACAAATAAATTTATGTTTATTCAAGGTAGTTAGCCAAAACAGCACAGGGAAAAGTTTTGTTATCAAGCAAATAGGAGAAAAAGATATTCAAAGGTGTACTAAAATGTACTAAAAATAAGATGACGCTCAAACCACGTGACCTACGAATTTGCCATGATTACCTTTTTTTGCATTATTTTTTATTGCATATCTTTTGAAAATGTTTCAGATTCCTAAGTGCATTGTTGAAAAAAAGTTAATATCTCGATTTAGGAGATAAAGCTACTGTGTGCTGTTATTTTCGTGGTCTAACGTAGATTCGATACCTGCTGATGTCATTGGACTATAATGTCTATTCATTTATTATGCCAAGACCTGCTATGCTATTTTAAGAGAACGTAACATTCAACTGTACAATTGAAATGTGTAATTTTTGAAATGTCATGGTAGAATTTGGGTTCGAATTGACCTTTGATTACTGAGACGATTTGGCCCAAAAGGTTAATGTCTCGATACCAGGGTAAGGGCTATCAGATTGTAAAGTTTGGTTGCATTTGAAGAAGTTTTGGCTGTATCCTAGTCCAAACTTTTGTGGGAATCATAAACACGCCAATAACAATAAGGATTCAGTCCTTAATTACAACTTCATTTACAACTACCAAAGAGATTTTTATGTGTACAGGACTGATGTGGTGGATGTGTATATCGATGATCAACACGTGATCAAAACCTGTCCTTCTACAGTCGCCTTTCAGTGACATACATGTAATTTTGCTCTAGAACATCAAAACATTGTACAAAACTATAGAATTTTCGAAATTATACCCCACTTCCGGTCTCGTTGCTATGGTTTCCTTTGTTCTAACTCTATGTGTATTCACTGATACACCTCTCCTTTCTCTGTTGTAACTGGAGGTTATCCACTGATACACTTCTACTTTTCTAATACGCCTACTCTTTATTGTTAATCTACACTTAGTCGGAAGAAGAGATCTTCAACGTTGGCAAATAAACGGACTTAGAAAATTTAGAATTATACGTTTTTGAGGCGGTGAGGTGATATAGAGATTATCGCCACTTTCAAGAGTATTTTACTTATATCACGGTTGCTAGTACTATTGCAGGAATACAGTATACTTTCAGAGTCAGATAGGAGTGACTGGGTATATATTGTGACGTCAGCAATACATACATGTTTATGAATTCAGGGTGGGTATTGGTGGGCGTTGTTACCTTTGCAATTGTTTGAAATTAAAAGCCGATTTTTTAAAAATGGTATCGGTTGAATTTATTCATTTGTTTCATTTTAGAACAAAAATCAATTTGCTTTGAGTTTTTATTGTGATAATTAATAAATGTTATAAGATTTATCATCTACTTCTATGACCCCTCCTTTTTAACAAATAAATTTATGTTTATTCAAGGTAGTTAGCCAAAACAGCACAGTGAAAAGTTTTGTTATCAAGCAAATAGGAGAAGAAGATATTCAAAGGTGTACTAAAAATGTACTAAAAGTAAGATGACGCTCAAACCACGTGACCTACGAATTTGCCATGATTTACCTTTTTTTGCATTATTTTGTTATTGCATATCTTTTGAAAATGTTTGAAAGTCTGCAACAGAAAGTCTGTGGCTTTGTATTGTGGTGAAACTGCGAGCATCGGCTGGAAGTAGCGAACCATGAGTGGTACTACGCTGAAATTCAGTGTAGCATTGCACTCAAACCTTACTGCGTGTAGAACAGTTCTCTACTGCAGACAATGTTGCCGAGCCCCTGGCGGGATTCGAACCACGGACCCTCTGATCTGAAGCCGACGCTATCCCGCCCCATATAAGTTTTTGAGAATTATAATCAAAGATGGTGTGAATCCAACCAGGGACCTTTATGTTGTTGGGCAGCGACTCTATCAAATGAGCTAGTGACGATTGATACAAGCAGAGGTATTTTCTGTTGTTTTATGTATATATAGTTTCTATATATATAAGCCTATGTATATAAGTACTATTCTGTACCAATTTTATTGTAATGAAGTTAGTTTAAGGTTTTAAACCGCAATTAGATGAGTATTGTTAATATTCTATTGATATAAATTAGTTAGGTCAAGAGCTGTAAAGAATGATGGAATGCTCTTTTCGTCAAATATGACTCGACTGGAGTGGGGTATAAGTCAGGTTTATCCACACTTCCCGAGGTGAATCGCTCAATAACTTCCTGTTTGAATCGTGGGTCTCCAAGGCGCCGCGTCTATAATTATAACTTGCTTATAAAGATTCACCGTCATGTCAAAGTGTTATTCAAATAAAGTCCTTCAAAATCAAATGATTTAGTAAGAAGTCGTATACGCCTAGTTTCTGATCACAAGTAAATGACTTGTTGTCCAAAATGCATAATTTTATAAAAACTCTGATAAAGTTTTGAAAATGACTTACATGTAACAAACATGTACTTCTAAAGTTCCGTGGCTTTCTTCAGAAACTTCCTATGATCATATTATCAAGTTATAATCTAGATCAGAAATGTTTGGTAAAACCGAATTGAGCCAATTTGAATAGCTCCAAATCCAAAATTTCATCAGAAGATGTGTTATTGTGATACACGTAGAGTAGAGAGCCTCTTCCGCCTAAAATATGTATAACATATGTCTAGTTGACCTTTTGCCATAGCTTCAAGAGCTGTCTAAATTTTTCACCTTGTTTAGTGGTTCCTTGGTGATCTTAACTAGGTAATAGGTCGTAGTCGCGTTTGTGCTATTCACCAACTGCTCGCTTAATGTATTTTCTTGTGTTATCCAGCTGTACTCAGTCCAATGTGCAATTTCAAATGGTCTCAACCCAGCTTTTAGGTAGCGTTTTACTTCAACAATTGTACTTACATACATATCCCTTAGCATATTTTAGTATGCTTTAAGCATTTGTATGGTGTATACAACGTATTATGATCCTGCAAATAAGACTGGTTTATAAATGCATCAATATTATTGGGTGTACAGTGTACCTACTGCATGTCTCTGCTTTGTAAACTCTTGAGTTGTGTCTTGTGCCGTGAGTTTCTATGACGTTCATATTGAAATGTTATACAATATACCATGGTATACCATATCTGTTTGTCGCGCAGTAAAATCGTTTTTTTTATCATTTTATAATAATATACATTTAGGCCAAATAGTCCATGGGTGGTCGGTAACTGAAATATACTTTTCATTGTTCATTATATCAAATTATGTGTCTTAAAGGATATGCTAAGCTCTGTTTAGATAAACTCTCAGTAACCTTTCGTATATTGGTTCAACATTTTGCATAGTACAATGAATGAGCAACCAGAATTTCGACTGTTATTCATTATTCGTCATTCCCCTTTCGAATCAGGAAAAGCGAATCTATTTGCTATTTGTCATTCATATTGTTGTGCTGCCTGAATGACAAATTGCAAAGTTTTGTGCTTTTCATTGTTCGTCATTTGTCATTCGCCATTTGCCTTTCTTTAGTTTATGTGTTAGACATTTGACTTTCACTTTGTTTGTTGACTATACTATTTACAGTTTAGGTGTATGAACTAAGCTTTGCATTCAATCACCTCTAGTTGGTACTTCAATAAAAGTCTGAGGTTAAGCTCTCGACGCTGACTGCTTTAGTGGGAAAAATTCCCCCTACAATCAGGGTCTCTCAGAAGAACTTAATCCCTTTTTGGAATCAAATATTGTATACATAACTGACAATTCACACTTGTAACACTCATTTACAATTGTGTTGAAGTATTGTGAATAAGTGAATGAACTGTAAAGAAATATTGTTTTCTATTTTTGTTTATAGACTCACTATTATATCATAATTTTCTTGTCTAAAGATAAACATTATTTGTCATTCGTCAGCCATACCATCTCCTAGTGTTGAACTCTGCCAAGTAAAACAATAGTTCAACAAAAGAGTATATCCTTGCTTAGTTAGACCTAAAACGTTGACAGTTATACACAACAACCGCCACTACCATCAAGGATAATGGAAAGCTTATATATAATTAACTAAGGCCTGGACATTTTATGACTAAACCGATCTTTTTATATCCGGTGATGTTGTTATAGTGGGGGCTTTTATGATTTTGTAAATGACTAAACTTGATTCTGACAGCGGACACGGAGCCAGAAGAGTTCCTCGATGGATCACGTGACAGCTTATTACTCTAGATCTAATCTAAACAGAAAGTACTACTGATCAAGTTAGTCTTCTGGTGATGTAATTACTAACTGTCAGTATCACGGAAACTAGAAACAATTCTAATCAACACAAATCTCATTGGCCCTTAATTTGACAATGCAAAATGGCAAAATCAGTGAAGCATCTACATGTACAATGGTGAGAGAAACGTTCAACCCAAGAAACTATTACCTACACATTGGCCAGACTTTTGTTTAACAGTATGTGTTTTGCTATGTTTCTAAAGCCTTTGACAGATTGTGGCATAGAGGGTAGACACATAAGCTAGGAAGTTTTGGCATAGGTGAGGGATTACTCAAGTGGGTGCATTGTTACTTTAATGGTAGTATTCAAAGAGTGATTCTAAATGGATCGTTATTCAAGTATGTGTATGTAAATGATATCGCAGAGAATGATATTGTAAGAATTTTCAAAACAACCATGTATATCCTGATTTTCAAATTTTAAGTTCAAAATTGCATTGTTATTCTTTATACCAAAGAGTACAGCTTTTGTTTTGATGGGATTATAAGGAAGAAGCCAAGGTACATAGCCAAACATGATAAATGTGATATATATCGTTTGATGGACGAATAAGATTGAAATTACTTTCTCCTAGCGTAGGGGAATACAACAAATGGATGTAATCCAATTGTGGGTGGCGCTTATTAAGAGTATATAAGGTGTATGATATTTGAATGTTCATTCTCGCTTGTTGTGCACCACCTATTCATTGCGACATTGAAAGTTATTGTTTTGTAATATTTTGTATTCTATATGTTCCAGGATATGGCTTGTCGCCGTCTGTCGGGGCGTTTCGCCGCCTCTTGAGGCTTTTCGCCGTCTGTTGGGGCTTGTCACCGTCCTTGCAGGCTTGTCGCCGTCAATGCAGGCTTGTCGCCGTCCTTGCAGGCTTGTCGTCGTCAATGCAAGCTTGTCGCCGTCCTTGCAGGCTTGTCGCCGTTTGTTGGGGTCAGTCGCAGCACCTCTAAGCTTGTCGCCTCTAGATGCTTGTCGCCCTTTTCATGTACGGTATGTTACAATAACCTATTACCCTACTTTTCTCGCAATAAAAGCGATGCACAGTATAGCTATTCCAATGTGTGTTATATTATTTGTTGTATGTGTGCTGTACAGGGCTAGGAGAACGTTTGTAGATTCCTGTTTAGCATATATTGCATAAGCCTGTGGTTTGCTGATGGTATACCAATTGATATATCGTCAGCAAACAAGCTTGAAGAACAAGTTAATTAACTTGTTAACTTGTTATTAACTTATAATTCATTAATCCACTTTCTTCATGTATATGCTTATATCATTTTATTGTGGTTTCTTTAACAAGTTCCCGTTTTTTTCAAGTTCAGTCATTCGATGTACGGACGTTTTACACAATTTCAAAGATAAAGTTTGCATCATCATTTTCATCAAATGATTAAAGCAACAATTACTACTTGATGATTATGTCAATGTATTAAAGGCAAGATTTACAAAACCAAATTTCTCTTCATAGATACAGCTCGAATTTTTAAATTGTTCCATAACGTCTGACAAAAATGAGCATGTTTTACGGCTATAGATGTGTAATCGGGAGTAATCAAAGCTTTTCATTGTACCAATCAACAAATTTAAAGATGCTCTCTTATTTCATCTGGACGACTATGGGGTTTTAGATTGTGCACGAAAACTATCGTTTTAAAAAGAGGTTAGCCAAGGAATTCATAACTTAAGCAAACTCTGTATTGATAGAATGACAACACTTAAACTGTAGAACACTTAAGGAATGATAAGATGCAACAGAGATACAAGTCAACACTAACTGCCGTTTGCAATAAAAGAGTGTTGTCGTCAGAATGTTTATCGTCGTTATATTCTAATGATGTATAAACCTTACAGATTCACATTCACCTCCAAACAGCCCATAAAGTGCAGAAAACGGTTTTGTGTTACTTGGAACTGTATCTAGTTTCCTTGATGATGACAGTTAATTACTATACCAGAGTACTAATTAGTCCATTATTAGTTTCTTGACAGGTGAGACTAATAAGTGTCATCTGATCCATTGAGGAATGTTTCCTGACTCTGTGTGAATTTATTTAATGTCATGTACATGGATTCGGGAAGATTGTTGAACACCAATACAGTAATTCCTCACTTTAGAATTGATATTCACACATATGAAAATACACTCTCCCAAAAAAGAAACGCATAACAGAAAAATCAGTGTTGATTTACATGTTTTAATATTCACGATTACATAAAAACTTATGCACATTCAAAATCCAAAGTTGGCACAGGGTTAGGTATATGTTCCCACTACCAGATAAAGTCATGATGTGCACTGGTGAACGTCTGTGTCTCTGACGACACATTTTCAAAGTCAGTACCTGGTGTTACCACCACGCGCATCGATCACTTCTTGGCACCGCCTGGGCATAGATTGAATAAGTCGACGAATCTGACGCTGTGGGATCCTTCTCCACTCATCCTGCAATGCGTCACTCAGCTGTTGAAGTGTCTGTGATTCAGGCTGTCGACGTCGTACACGTCTGTCAAGGAGATCCCATAAATGCTCAATGGGGTTGATATCTGGCGATTTCGATGGCCATGGCAGCACATTCACGTTGTTATTGGTGAGATAGTCGGTGGTGAGACGTGCAGTGTGCGGCCTAGCGTTATCCTGCTGAAAAATCTCCCTTCTGACGTCAATGGCGGGAAGAAGGTGATGTTGGAGAATTTCGTCACGGTAGCGCACAGCTGTCAAATTTCCCTGTACACGCACCAGATTCGTCCTAGCATTCATAGATATGCCTGCCCACATCATGACGCTTCCTCCGCCGTATCTGTCAAGTGGAAGGATGCAGTGTCGTGCATAACGTTCATTTCTCCGTCGGTAAACACGCGTCCTACCATCATGGCGGAAAAGCATGAACCATGACTCGTCACTGAACCATATTCTTCGCCAGTTCACTAGAGTCCATCGTCTAACGTTTCTGCACCATTGCAGGCGGGCACGGCGGTGATGACGAAGCAGGGCAGGCGCTGTATGTGGCCGTCTTGGACGTATCCCATGCTCTCGAAGCCGATTTATGATGGTCTGCGCTGAGACTCTACGTAGTCCAGGAACGTGGTTGGCCGTATATGTTGCAGTGACTGTCCTGTTTCGAAGATGGAACACCCGAATGAAGCGGTCCTGCGCTGGAGTTGTCGCCCTTGGTCGTCCAGATCTGGGTCGATCTCTCGTGGAGTTGTGTAGTCTATAACGGTGACAGAGGCGGGAAATTGTACTCTGACTAACATTTAAGTCCCTGGCAACTGATAACTGACTTTCTCCAGCTTCCAGGCGTCCGATGGCTTGATTTCGTCGGTCTTCATTCAGTCTTGGCATATTGGTGTTCGCATAAAAATAATATCAGAAAGTGATTCGCAACGAGACACCCAGGTTTATATACCCTCTGGTGTTGAGCTTTAATACCCGTATTTGCACGTGCAGCATGCTTACAGATTGTTATCCATGCACCTTTTCACAGTTTCAATTCAAGGTGTCGTATTTTGGCGACAATTCACCAAATGGTGTGTTCGTGTACAATGATATATTTTAAAGACTATAATAACAGTTACCAATAACATCTGTATTGATTTTAAGCCTTAATAATTAAATTAGTCCACTTTGAAAAACACATTTCAGTTATGCGTTTCTTTTTTGTGAGAGTGTATAATGAACACAATAATGTAGGGACATTGAAGATTAAAGATCAGATTTTGATTAAATGCATAATATAGTCATTATCATTCCAAAATGAAACAATCTGTCACAATTTTGCTACGATATACAATTGCACAGGGATGTATTTATCAAATAAATGATGTTTCCTTCAATGTTATTGATATGGAAATTATAACAGTGAGTCCATCTGAGTATCAAGACTACTCTAATTTTTATTAGTGATATTGGTGAGTTCACTTTGAAAATATGGAATGTTGTAAGGTGTGTTCAAAACAAATTGGTAACATTACTGAAACTGAACTGTCAGGAAAACGTCATAAACTACATTCAAGAAGGTATTTCTGCTTTTGGTTTTATTCAGAGTTATCACCAAGTGAAAGTTATCAACAATTTCGTCACCTACTAGATGTAGATATAACATAGCGAATGAGTTGAATATCTAACATTTTTTAAATTTTGATGTATTGACGAGGGAAACCAAAGTTAAAAGATAATTCACAGAAGTTTGGTGCTGCACAGTGCTTTACGATGAAGAAGTGAGGCTAGAACAATCAGGAGTTTTAAAGAACGCCGTTCAGCTCTGAAATCAGATACCATTCAAATCGCCCACATTCATTCATCGAGTACTCTCATAACTTCTCTTATTACACATGACAATAGTAAAGAATGCAGCCAATTTGTATCCAGATATGACATATAAAAAACATATAAAGATCAACGCCCTTTTTATTGTAGAATCTTCAAATTTGTCTAGACGATGTGTATGCCTTAAAGAGCCACTCCATAATTTTCAACACATATAGTTTTGTATTGAAATAAACGTAGATGGTATGATTAATGATCTAGATTTATTATATCGCACATATTGTTTCAAAAACGGCATTTTTATAATAAATTCTTGTTTCAATTAAATTCTTAATACACTCATATATGCTCATTGAAGCCAACTTCACACATCCAATTTATATACATACACGTTCTACCTTCTATCAAACATTATCAACCCGTACCTGTCATTCTGACTGCTTAAGACAAGTTTCTAAAATACTATGACTTATGGACGCGCGTCATTGTCCGGTTTTCGATCATAATCACTACTTACAAAATTTACCTTCCTATTGTCACTAAACAATTGGTTATAAAATGATACTTTTCTATAACAGTCGATACTTCTAGATGAAATGACACTATTGATAAGGTTTTACAAATGTGCATGCATGAACCCAATAAATCATCGAGTGGCTCTTTAAAGGGACAGTACAATCGGGGTATTTGTGTTTGTTTATATTTTTGGGGGGGTTATCCCGGTTTATGCATAAAGAGTTTTAAATACATTGTTATATCAAAACCAAGTTGAAACATACAGAAAGCCATTATAACGTCGTCATTATGATTCCTTTTCTCTCTGGCAAATAATTGATTTACTGTAACCAAACCATTTTCTTAAAACAAACAGTTGTATACAGTGGTATACTTTATGATGTGATTCATATTGTTTTGTATGCACGTTGCCACATGACATCATTTGTTAAGAAATGGGAATCATGATTGAATCTTGGTAGAGAAAATCTCGAAATCAAACTGCATGAGTTTCAATGTCATTTCCATTAGTTATAGCACGAGAACAGTTCTCAATGTTTTCATATTTAACCTAGACGAACACGGTATATTGATTTGCTGAATTACCGAATTCAGGATTAAAATATAGATTTTCATAGTAAGCTAAGTCACTAAGTTAAAAGTCACTGATGGTTCTCCAATGATCTTTCAGTTGTCCATTGATGGATAATAGTTTGGCCCCTTTTTCTTTCTTTATGATAATGTCCATTTTAAGCAATAGATTCCATAGCCAGAATACCAAAGGCTACCGACGGAAGCATACTCAATTTGATGAGCATTGAGTTACTAAATTAGCCATTTGAGTGTAACTGGCCTAAAACTTGTCTTGTTAAAACATAATGTCAGGTTCTTAGTAAAAGCTGTCACTGCATTCGTTTCTACATACGCTCGATCCTTATATAAATGTACTTACATAAATTTACAATTTTAAACAATTGTATTCTAATTGCAAGTACAAGTTGCATTATCCAATGTTGTTTCTATTGTTAGGTACAGTTTGCTTAAGTTGTAAGGTTATCCATCCACTAAGCAAACATGTTTTCTTCAAGGTCATAGTAACATCGAATATGCAAGTTAAGGAAGTATGGAATGCCTTACATACCAAAATCAGTCTTATCACAGAGGGTCAAATATCTGCAGAGTCTATAGGCAATTAGGGTTCTTTACAACGCCCCGGGGAAAAAAGAGCTCAATTATAATTAATCACAAAATCGATAACAGCTACAGATAAGGAAAACTGGTTTCCAGACAAACTATTAAGAACACATTATAGTTTTGGGTCTATATATATGTTAGTACCATATGTCGATTCTACAAAGAGGTCTTTCAATATTATTGTACAATAGAATTCACATTCAAACCCACCTGATGACCAAAAATATTTGAAATATTTAGCCCTTTATAATAATGTTTTTGATTTTCTGGAAGGTGCTGATTAAAATAAACAATACATTGTATATTAAACATAGTTTATTCATATTTGAAGTATGTAAAAAATTGACTAAAGTACATTCAGACTTACGTGGTTTAAACGATGTAAGTAAATTTGATGTTAATTCGAGGTAAACATTTACTTCATCCTTAGGCCCCCCAAAAAATAATCAAATGTTTCTGGTTTTTGCTTGCAGGCAAAAATGATGCCATGATGAATATCGAATATGAAAAATTCATCAGAAGTTTTAAAAAATATAAACTTTGAATCACTTTATCGCTGCATCTTTGAAGCCATACACAAACAGAGACGAGTCACATTGTAAAGTTCACGTTTCGATGTTTTTTCTAGACAAGGTGACTACATTGCCTTTCACCCCTTGCAAACATGCAGAAAAAAGGCTTGATGCGGGGGAGGGGGGGGAGAGTTAAAACTGACGCTGGCGAAAACCAGAAACAAGTACTTTTTTCAAGGCCTTCAATATTATTGCGATGGGGCGCGGTGGCCGAGTCGGCAAAAGCGCCAGGCTAGCAAGCCGAGTTCGAGCCCAGCCTGTGACAGGGTGTAAAAACCTTGGAGTCGACTTTCTGTGCAGACTCTTTCAGTGTTGTCACAACCCCTAGTGTACAGTACACAACCCTTTGCACTTAAAAGAACCCACGAATCCGTTGTGAATGACCAGATGGTGGCAACATGAAAACGTGCAGATACCTAGTTGCGGGTACAGCAACGTGCAGTATACTTGGACAAAATCCTCTGACTATGTGTCCCAGTCCACCCAGCTGTGAATGGGTACCTCGCAAGGAGTGACATTAACGCTGTGCGTCACATGACTGCATGTGTTGTATGCTCCCTCGGGGGTCGAGATGGTAAAAGAAGTGTCCAATGATCGAGGGAAAGCCAAAGCGCCTTTGAGCAGCGCTCTCTGAGCTGGATATTGGCGCTATACAAATGTTTAGTAGTAGTAGTAGTAGTAGTAGTAGTAGTAGTAGTAGTAGTAGTAGTAGTAGTAGTAGTAGTAGTAGTAGTAGTAGTAGATAATGTTTACTTGCATAGTATAATGTATATAATAGCAGTTACGATGCACCTTTGTCTCAAGGGAAATAAGAACCATTAAAACATGTTTTAACTGTCACATTATATGAAATATCAAAATTTAACTGACAAATTTTGATTGATAGTTCTTTAACTCTTTTTATAAAGTTTCAATATCAAACTTATTATCAAAGGTAATCAGCTTTTCAATACAAGTTGCTATTTGTTCTTCAGGTAGCTACGATGTGGTTAATCCGATCAGACTAATGATTATTCTTGCAAGAATATTGCAATAGGCAATTATGATGATAATACACCATCTGACAGAACGTGCTCTGACAAATTATTGATTTACTGTTATCAAATGTTTTTCATTCATCAAATATGACAATTAGGTGTAATTTATGACTTTATGACCCATTTTGCAACTTAAGGATTAACTTTCAATATAAAAATGAATTTTATGATTGGATGAACATAAAGCTTTATCATGAAATAAAAATCATCATATTCTCATTTTATAAATCTACAAAATGAGTTTACTGTCGTTATCTTGATAAAATAGGCTGAATAAAGCAAGTAAGAGTTGACTATGTTTTAGTTTACAGATTTGTGTATGTGCTCGTTTTCGCAAATTGAAATAACGGTAACAAGTCATTTTCATTTGCTTACACAATTTCTGTTCATTCATTGAGGGATGATTGAATAAAGTTTCAGATCAGAGACAAACAGCATATAAAAACTGATATTGGTTTTGACAATTGATTTTTATAAAATTTATAAATGACATAATAAAATGCTTCCCCCCCTTCTCTTATCATTTATCTATCTATATCTAGACTGATATATTCTTCCATTTTCTCTGAAAAGAGTATCCAGATCTCACTTAATCAAACTTCCGTTCTACTCAGTATGATTGGTTGTTTTATTGCGATAATGGTTTAAGCCATTGTGCTGGAAGTAGATTTTTATATATTTTATATGTTTTATATCAATGTTTATTTACGCATACCTTAATGCCATAGAAATTCCTTGATCTGAAGAAAATGAGGAATCAGCCCAGCAAAAGGTATCAATTACGCCCAGTGGGAGCTCCATTCCTTGGTAGCACAATTATCAATCATCAAAAAGTCAATTATAGTTACAAATAAAGGTATCAGAACACCAGTTTCTGGACAGATCCATTAAGAACACCAACTCTGGCGTCAACACTTAAATAGAAACCTGACCCACTTTTTTACTCTGTATGGGGATAAACCTTGGAACCAACCACATGACACAGATCAGTTAATGTCAAAGCCATTATTCTTTCAGAAGAGGAAGCTTGTTTCCGTATATCTGGTTACAATACTTCAGACAAAAATAGATATCCTCTCAGTGATTACCAAACCAAAACATTTCTACCAAGTATATTCATGCAATTGAAGAATCATATTCCGAATCAGAATGCGACTTTTACATAAACGTTTATATTTTATTCACTTTTTTATTTTAGCGGTTACAGATAAGTTGTTTGCTGATAATTTGATATCATATATTTAATATTTTTTATTATGAAAATTTCATTAGAAATATTGACAGATTAAATTAATTATAATAGCGGGAAAATTTATATTCTGTGTCCGTTTATTCTGAAGTCAAGCTCAAGATGACCCTCTCAAGATCCACGTATACCCCACTTCCGGTCTCGTTGCTATGGTTTCCTTTGTTCTAACTGTAGGTGTATTGACGGATAAACCTCTACTTTCTATGTTGTAACTGTAGGTTATCCACAGAAATAGATACCTTCTCAGCGATTACCATACCAAAACATTTCTACCAAGTTTATTCCTGCATTGAAGAAATCGTATTCTATTGAATACTATTTTAGCAACATATTGGCGACATATTGGCAGTGATGCAGTTTCTGAACTGAGCTTTTTTTTCAAATTCAAGTTTTCAAGTACAATAAACACTCTTTGACTTTGAACTGAGCTTTTTAGGTCATAAACAATCAGGTGCAAAGATAGTTCAGGTTCCAAAACGATGCAGTTTTGACTTTTTAGCCATTATTTCTTTGAAAGTTATATCCATGGTAGTAAACGGCTTGATTAAGACAATTTCAATTTTAAATTTACCAAATAAATCTTAAAAGTTCTTAAATCAGTAGCCCTAGGCTATGATATATTCATTTCGGTATGAACAAAACTTCACACAAACAATTTCCCCATGAGCTGCAGACATTGAAAGTTATTGCAGATGGCAAAACAACTTGACAGGGATAGGGGGGATATTTGCTTCAATACTTCAAAAGAAGGTAAATCTTATTGAAAATAATAATTTCTTAACAAATGAAAAAGGAAAGTAGTTGATATAGAATGATCTAACATTCAAAAGAATACAACACTTTTGTCATAGTCCTTATAGGGAACATCTTTTCTTTTGTGATGGACTTTGGCTAGATGTACCCGTTAACCCCTGACAGGATGTATACTGTTTTTACTTTCATCCCCAGTTTTTCTTAAACAAGATTATTTTATTATATATTTCACAATTACGTATTACATGTAGGAATATGCTGTAACCAGTCAAAAAGGAACAATGTGACCAAAACAACATTATTTTTATAATATGGTTTCTCCTTCTGGATGGAGACAATACAGACAAATTTGTTATTGACCTTGTAGAGAACGTTGAGTGTCCTTTTTATACCAATGATAAATTATGCATAATAAGTTGTTTCAATATTTATTTCTGAATCATTCAATTGCATTTTTAAAAGTAATTTTCATTTTAAAACCACGAATTACATATCAAGTAAATAAAGTTTATGTAAATAAATATTGCGTAATGAGTTGGTGATATTTCCGTTGCAGATGTATAAATAATTGGTAATGTTTTTTTCAATGGAAGTGTGTTACCTATTGATTGAGAGGAAAAGCCAGGCGATTAAATATGGCAATTTTCATTTCAAGCAAAATAATTTTTGATGACATGTAAAACCACCATGTTCAATTCTTTCGATAATGTTGTCAATACATCAATAAATATGATCTTAGACACATCTTGAATCAAAAGAAGAAAAGAAATGTAATTTGGATATAATTTTCTGCTACGTCTGCCAGTTATGTGATTAGCAAATTTGTTGTGCTATCATGCATGTACTCTTTGACATCTGACTGGGTCAACCTAGGTGACCTCGACCTTGTTCATCACAAGCGACATATGATTTCAAATACTGACAATCTGGCACTGAGGAGTATAACTTTCCACATTTAGTAAGTTTACCATATATATTATTTTTACGAGACGACATAAGAAGCGAAGATTGGCTTAGTTGCTTTTTTAAGCGTGCCACAGTCAATTCCCCTGAGCAAATTAATTTCCACCAAGGTTTTTTATATTGACACCTCCAATTTATCAACTTTCTACATTTCATATTTCGTTAATTCTAAGACAAACCGTCCTTAAAAAGGTCGCTTTAGGACCGCAAGTGTAATAAAGTAATGCAAAAGTCAATTAAGTAATGATTTCGCAAAATCAAATGCTTAATTGCACAGTAACTTTTTAAAGAAAATCGAAGAATGGAAAGTAAAACATTACGGTAATCTGAATCAATCAACATTAAAGGGGCAGTAGCACGTTTTTAGGGGGAATATAAGGTGATGTCAGGAAAATTAAAATAAATGGTTCCAATTGAAAGACAATGTATTAACACTAAATGAAGCAGTAATAGTGCAACTATATAACGTAAAGTTTAGCCATGCGACTCCTTTTTCTTACACAAAATGAATTAAAGGTGTTCACAAAAAATGGCCGCCAATGGATTTTATGTGAATCCTCATACTTTGTCCTCTGACTATGGGTGATTGCCTTGTGTAATGAGATTGTTGACACTTTCAATATTATACATTTAGCATTAACTTACAATTATAAGTGAAATATTTAAAATATAGAATTTACAAAAAACGTGATATTGCCCCGTTAAGGTAATTGCCAAATGTGTTCATCTGAATAGGATTTAGTCATCAATTTAATGCAGAGTTGAGTGAAAAACACATTTATGTTTGCTTTTAGCATATACTTCTTATATCATTAAGCCAAAGATCATGTCAATGTTTATCCCGACATATGGAAACTGTTTGAATTGTTGGTTTTGAATTTGAAGGTTAAAACCTCTTTATATTTAAAAAGACATGGATATCGTTATGAAAAATCATAAACTATTTGCACTCTAATGAGTGAACATTCTTTTATGAACGTTGCAACGTGTGACAAGACAACGTTATATGTTTGAGATTTTGAAGCAGAATTCGACAGTAAAAGGTTTAAATGAAAATACAAGTTAATTATATAAACATCAACATTAAAGAATCTTGAAGGTAACATGATCATTTTAAGATGCTGATGTTTGTAACATGATGCACAACATTGCCATCCTTTTCTGTCAGTATCAAGACAAACTGGTTAAACTTATAATCGAGTTACATTTCCTTTGAGTCAGCGTCTCGCTTAGAAGTTTAAAAGTACATTCCTTTTCTGTTGCAGAATATTGTTTAGGAAGAAATGGTTGTACCATTTTTTAGGAAGGATATTTAAGCCTGTCTTATATCATTCCGGTACATGGTCATGTTTATCTAAGACATATCATGATAAAACGCTGTGATTTGATCAATTTAACAATTATATCATTAACAAGTTTAGATATGAATTTCATCACAAAACAATAGTGTAATAACATGCTATATGAGAAAACTGCAAAATGGGTATTTTATTTTGCTTCGTTTTAGTCTACGTAATAGGTATTCATATACTATGAACAACATATCCCAATTTAAAATTATTCTCTTATTTAATGAGTTTGGGCAAATAAAGCTAATATCTCATGGCATGATTGATGAAACTGTATTAACAGAGGTGGGTTCAATCATTTTCGATGTTGGCCCTCTACAAGATAGATGAACAACTTACTGATCTTTGTTTCACTGAGAACAATAGCATATAGAAATAAATGTACATAAAGCAACCACTGACCTTCGTGTTAATGATATGAATTAAAATGTTAGTGACGTAGAAGATGACTAACGTTGTCATGTGCAAATATGTTATTACTTTTTAATCCGGTATCAAGACAAACCGGTAATGTTTATCCATTATCTTTAGGTCAGTCAGAAGTTTCAAAGTACATTCGTCTTTTCACCATATAATTCCAAGGCAGAAAACTTTATGACAATTTGATATTGCATGACCTGCTTTTGCTCATATTCAGAATAGGAATTAAAAGTTTGGTGATCAACCTGTTTCCCAAAATACTCACACTGATGGCATGAGAGAATTGCAAAAGAGTGTGATAAAGTTAAAGAGTCAACCTAAGCGGTCTCAACAAACTTCATCAATAGTGTCATTAGATCGAGAAGGAGCGACAGTTGCTGGAAAGTATCATTGTAAACCTGTCTGACAGTACATGTATGTAGTGACCGCAGGAAGGTTTTTAAGTTGGGATAGTGATCGAAAGCCAGACAATGATATGGTCAATCAGTCGAACGTAAGTTTGAAATTGATCAACAGTAGTCTAGTAAAACGTTACGAGTTGATAGTGTTTAGAAGGTTTTATAACTAGTATTCAGGTTAGTATGACGTGTGAATTCTTGCTTCTGCGAATATATATATATATGTGTCTGTTTTATGATTTTCATTGAAAACAAGTATTTATCATATAAATGCTATTTGAGGATGAATATTTGAGATTTTGTAATTTTATATCATTAATTATTCCATTTACACTCACATAAAAGAAAAGCAATATATGATGAAAATCTTAAAGTTATACGCCAACACAGGGCATTGGTTTGATTGATCTTTAGTCTGAGGAAACAGCATTTATATTCCATAAACATCATATTCAAATGAAAGTGTATCCTTAAGTTGAATGAAATTTTTAAAAATGGGTAAAAGCCGTTTCACAGCCCGTTTAACTTCGGTTTTGTCTCGCAATAAAGGTGGACAACTAATTTATGTTCTTCGTATCGGTAGAAATTGCTTAAAGGAAGAAGAAGAAGAGACATTCAATTCCCTCTGATATGACGATTAATTAAAAGCGCTCACATCCATTGTTCAAGGTTAAAAAAAATACCCTTCTCTTACATCATTACAGTAAGTAGGAAACACTAACACTAGCTTTGTCTCCAGATATGACGAAGATCTCTTGATGTCAACATTTTCTGTGTCAATAAGGAAGTGGTTTATAGATGACATATAACATGAGTAAAGAAGTTGTCATCCGTTTTCCATATCGAGCTATTCGAGCTTCTATATTGCCTCTCAAATAAACTTCCCTGTGTCTTAGAACTTTAAGGAGATTTCTAAAAGATCTCTTCCTTTCAAAGAAGTTTACTCCCATGAGGAGCACTCAGTTCTTAAAGGGACACTGGGCTAGAGGATGAATAGGCCATTTGGTTAAGGAAGTCAATTAATGCGTTTAATGTTTTGACAACTGCGTGGTACATGCCATCAACACTGAATTATCAACCACGAAGGGATTAAAATAACAAAAAGACGTATGCCTCTGAATATTGACTCTGCATTTTATATACTTACGTTAACCTTGATCGACTTTTTGATGACATTTGAGGCTATCATTTGTTTCTCACATCATTGTTCTTTTTTACACTCTGAAGCATTGTTTTGTGTAGTGTAATGGGAACCTTTTCATTGAACTGATTATCTAAGAATTGAAAACATGAGCAAATCATGTTATATAATAAAAATTAAACGAATATTAAACAAATAAAAAAACGACAGATAGATTCCTATAATGCTGAGGAATATATGGATGACAACTTCTTTGTTCATTGTATGCGACGTTTCGACACAGTTTCTTGTGTCGTTCTTGAGAACTCCCAACTTCTAAAATGCCTCTCAAAGAAGTTAGATAGATTCCTATTTAATGTTACCTGACCCATTATCCTGAACTATTAACCAAAGGAAGATGGCGTAGTTCGCTTATGAAAGAGGTGTGGTTAAATCCAAAAAATAATTTTCAAGAATTTATCACAAGGCAATCATAACTACTAAAGACAAAATGCCTCCAAACAAGAAGGCTATGACAAATGATCGATTTACAGAAATCAGATGTTTTAATATGTCCAAGATATTAACAAAACTAAAAAATGATATGATTTAAGACTTTACTCATATTTTCTTATTTCATCACTGCTGCTGCATGCAGACCTTTTATTTGTTTATTTGTTTATTTGCAAAACAATTAGCAGTCTTTCTTCATGGAGGCAGCATCACAGTTGGGGGAAAATGACCAAACTGAACATTGCCCTTATGCAACTGAAAATTAAACTGCTTGCAGTTATCAAAAGTTTTTGAATGTTAAGATGGGATACAAACATATTATTTCAATTGATGAGTGGACATGACAGCGTATTAGAATAAACTACATTCACAAATTCATGTCACTATCTGTTATTTTCTTGACAAAAATAAAAAGGAGATTTTTTTTCCTTCATTCATAAAAACTTATTTTGCAAAGATTTGTCGCAGGTTCATCTCAAAATTGCATTAACTATTTACAATTTCATTTCAAATGACACATACTTTAGTATTATGAGAATACAGCTTCATTCAACATATTGTTAGTTTGATAATATATGGAAATCCCTTGGTAAAAGAAACCTCTGATTGATATTTGACAACCTCCTGTTTTGCCATGTATAAAAGTTAATGTATAAAACCTTTATCAAATTTGTTTTATTACCATCTTATTTTTTCCGGAAATGTATTTATCTTTTATTAATTGAGAGTTATAGGTTTATTTTTCTACTTTTATAAAGTATTCTGTTTTCGAGAAATAATGTGTGCCATTCAGGGTATAATGCTTTGCTATACACTAGTATTTTGTTGTTTGTATATTGTAATCTGCCGGGCCACGGACAGTCAATCATCTGAAAATATGTATCAGTTTAGGAACAGATGTCAATTACACCCTGGGAAGATAGGACTGTCCCTTTAATAGCACATTGATTAAAACCTCAATTATTGCTAAAATAAAGGTATAAGAAAACCAGTTTCATGACAGGTCCATTAGGAACACCTACAGTGAGGTTAACATTAGAATTAGATCCTGACCCATTTCTCTAGAGTACATGGTCATCAATATTCAAACTCACCACGTGATACAGGTTAGTCATTTCAACTATATTTCCTTAATTCTGACTAAAGTATTTGTAGGAAATTAGATGTCCTTTCAACAATAAACAACCAAATATCTCAACATTTACATTTATAAATTTAGAATGCAAAGTAATAATAAATTACAATACAAGGTTATAATTCCACACTTTTTTTTACTTTCTTTTCATTAGTAATTATGCATTATAAGTTAATTGATTAAGGTCTACATAGACACTTGATTGACATGTGTATGTTAAGTTAGTTTTCTGCTGACTTTTGAATTGTTTACCGAATAGATAGAGATTGAAAAAGCGACAATTGTAAACTAACAATTAATAAAAATCATCTTAACAGCTGCATACCATAAGTTTGTTCACTTGCTTGTGATCTTAGTGCAAATAGCACGTAATTTGGGTTTAGTTTTGGCGTTCATGATCATAAAATAACTCCAGGACCACTTACAGAAGATCCTCGATTGTCCATGTGTAAAATAACCATTCCCAAACCATATTTCGGGATCGTCTTGTCACTGGTGCTGAATGTCGATATTTGTCATTGTTAGATAGACAGATGGGGTCATACATGTATTTGTGAAATTCTGATTTTCTTAAATTTCGATAAAAATAATCCATGTAAACTTTGTACGAAAAACATCAGCACAGTTACGTTGCATTAGCGCAAAGGAACACATATGAATAAGATCTAAAGTTGTTGATCACTTATGAAGGATTTTGTAGAGCAAAATGGAAATCAGTGTTTTCGAAATTTTGACCCCCAGTTACTTCAATGACCTGCAAATTTTGTTACAGCTATCTGCTATGTATGACATACGAATATGTCAACGGAAACTGAATCTTTACTTATGTAGTGAAATTTCATCATTATCGGTTTCGTTTTTACAAAGGCTTCCTTTGATGTGTTACCTGTCTCCTAATTGGCTACTGTAGTCCTCTGTTTTCACTTCCTTTGCCTACCTGTTTCCCACCTCACTCCAATTTTTGTTGCTGAGGTGGAAACACTTATTTCATTTCCAGGTATGGTGATTTTCTAATATTTTTCCATCTGCCTCAATTCTTTTTCAAACTCTTTTATAAGGTGCTTAATGTTATCTAAATAAAGATTATAACCAATAATGATAATATTTAATTTGTAAAATATTAATTTAATTCAGTAAAATAGTATTTAACTAGATTAGCGTTTGTGGGACACCGCAAAAGCAGAGCAGCCCCACACTTGGGGTTTCGCCTTACCCTGTTCCGCTTTTTACAGGCATCACCAAATTGGAAATTTTCTCGTGACCTTGACCTTTGACACTCAAGGTCACACAATCAATGAACACATTTCATTGAGGATGACATTAATGTAATGAATTAAAGTTAAAATAATCCATTTTATCCATATATGTTGACCTTGCTGTGACCTTGACCTTCGACAGTTCGTACCCAAAACTTTTTGAAAATGTTATACTTCTCAAGAGATAATATATACAAAATCTAAACTTCATAGCACAAAAACTTTGCAAGTTATTGTGTTTACAAGGAACTTTGTAGTGATTTTATAACTCGTGACCTTTACCTTTGACCTTGAAAGTTAACATGTCATAATGATTCCCTTGAAGTGTAAACATTTAGACATAATAATAACAAGAAGACATGGTCATCAACATCCCCCGCCAAATAAGTTTTCATTAAAGTTCCCAATATTTTCCTCAATGGGCTGTTACTCTGTAATAAGTAAATTCCTTTACCTCATTTTCGAACTCCATCAAGGTATTGATACCCTGAAGTCACACATCAAATTTGATGATCCTATCTGTAACAGTTTCTGAGAAAAATTGGCTCCTTTAACCCGGACGGACGGACGCACGAACGCACGGACGGACGGACGGAGCTCAAACTTCGTGGCGGGGGATAATAATAATAAATTGACCTTCAAGGTCACACAATTAATGAACACTTTTTATTGAGTATAACAGTCACGTATTGATTAAAAGTGTTCATAGTTAGAAGAAAGCATTTTCGCTAAAGCATGCTAAAGTCATGACCTTGCTGTGACCTTTGACGGATTGTAGCCAAAACCTTTTCAAAAATTTTTACTTTTCCAAGATGATATATACCAAGTTAGAGCTTCATAGCACAAACACTTTTCAAGTTATCGCGTTTACAAGGAATTCTTAGAGTGATTACATAGCTCGTGACCTTGACCTTTGACCTTGAAATGAACGTGTCAAATTCGTTCCCCCGAGGTATGAGTATTAAGTTATTAATAAGAGTTCTGGAAAGCTTAGTGGAAAAAAGTTATAGCTAGTAGTACGAGTGCGGCGGCGGCGGCGGCGGCGGCGATGGAAACTTCACAAAAACCTTAGACGAGGCTGCTAATAATCTCTGTAATTTAATAAAATGGTCATGCCATGTGCTTTTTAATAGGAATAATTTCTGAGTGCAATATTTATATCTTTAATATGAATTATGTTCATGTGATTAACTAGCAATACGAATGTGAAATTATACTAGATTAATATTGTTGAAATCATTTATTTGAAATATATTGATGATTTTATGACTCCAATTTCTGTTGCTGAGGTGGAAACATATTATTTCATTTCCAGATTATTGTACCTCAGCAACAGATCCATCAACCCATCAATAAATCCATCATATCACCAACCATCCTTGTTTGTCACCTCTTGACTAGCGGCCCAGTGCCGAACAAGTAGACACCCGGCCACATATCACTAGAATATGATTTGCTTTTGCTGGTAAGTTGGTAACCAATTTGACGGAGGATGTTGAGGACTTTGTCTTCTTCGAGAAAAATAGTATGTTGTGGCTCACTGCAATTCAGTTGCTTGAGCAGACAATTCGATGTTGAGGAGAGACACCCAATTCAGCTCTGAAAACATCTTGCATTCACATCGCCCACGTCGCTCTCATTTACTTTTCTTGATAGTAGCAATGAGTCTACATGGGCACCCAATATTGGTCTCCAGATATGACAAGGGCCTTTAAATATCATCGCCAGCGTTTCCTGTTACTTGGAACCTTCAGATTTGTCTAGACGAATGCTAAAGCATCTGACTTGCATGAAGATTGTTGGCTTACTAACCTGGCATCTGCTTTGATGAATCGTGATGTGAATGAAGAATAATGTTTGTTTTTTTGGCAATACATATCTTAAATTGTACTTCAATACACAAACATTTTAGTAAGGGAAAGTAGTGGGCAGGGAAAATTGGAAATAAAGAATAAATAATAACAAACTAAAGGTAAAATGTTGTTATCTTCTTCATACATGTTCCTATTTGTTGTAAATGACGAGTTTTGAATCAAATCAGTTTTTTTTTCAAAAATCTTGCACAAGGCAATTATCCTTCTTGGTAACATACTAGAAATATCTTCCTATAAAAGAGCTTTGATAAATGATTGATGTAATGTTATCAAATGTTTTTCATTTTTCAATGTGATGTTATTTATGGCCACTTTTTTCTTTCATCGATCCTGATTCATGTAGCATTGTTGTACTTGCTGTAAAACTCAGCATCACCAATGCCTCCATGCAGAAACTCGATCAAAGGTGCAAACTGTGCTCCTGCTTCATGTGGCATGTTTGCTGTAAAAAAAGCAATCTAAATACTTCCTTTCGGAGCCTTCGTGAAAGGTGCAAACATAAGATGAAATAGAGTGCCAATGTAGCATTGCAGTCGTATTACATTGCGGCGCCTGAGAAACAGAAGGTTCTATGTCCACTTTTAGTGAAAATCGATGTTTTCCTTTTTTGTTAATTATTAGTTTTTCTGCATGAGTAAATAACAATTTAAAGTCCATATATTTAACCTTAAGCACTTTTTATAAACAAAAAATATGGTTCTATGTCCAAAAACTAAAATGTTCCTCAGAACCAGAGGGTTCTATGTCCACATCCAATCAAAGCTCTGAACAAGATCATGTGACCTGGAGATAGAACCCTGTGGTTCCAAGTCACATGGATATATAACCTTATGCTCCTGAAGATCCCAAAGGAAGCATGGCATAGTGGTGAGTAATTTTAATGTTTTTTTGACCAAATATAAGTGACATACAGTAACAGAAACTTACCTAAACATTTGTATGACTTTTATATTTACAGATTTGTTTGTTTCATGAACTTTACAGTATTTTTAGACATAAAATAGCACTTTAAAAAAATGGAGATAGAACACTTTGATTCCAAAAAGTTAAAGGTTACAATTTCAGGCTAATACAACTAGATATTACAATATCAATGGGTCACACAAATATAGTCACACATGTCCTTTGAAAACAAAACATTTGATTATAGAAAACTATATTGGTAGAGTCTTGAATTTAGATGAATCAGACTTGTACCCAATTACACATGATAGAAAAGTAAATGTTAAGGACAGGAATAAACTATTGCTTGCCTTTTTAAAGAATAATCTTCTAAAAGTGTCCAGTAAGACTTCAAAGGAAAGAGGTCAAGTAATAAATTAAGGATGGAATATTCTTGTCTGAACTAGGTTAGATGTATAATTTAAACAAGCATGTGACCCACTAAAAGAATCTACAATGTTATACCATGTTGTACTGGTTACATTCTCCTAACAAAAGGATTAACTTGATCTCTGCTACAGACCAAAGAGCCTGTTAGGAATATTTATAGGTTAAAATGAACATAATCACAATCTCAAACAATTTTAATATATTTCCTTCTTGAGTTTTCAGGTAAATGGAAGGATGTCAACTTCTCTATCTACCAACTGAAGTGTTTGTAAACATATTTAAGTTTTTGTTTCCTTGTCAGTCTTCCAAACCTGAAATTGGTGAACCTAGAGGGTTGTCTCAACTTGATAGATGAGGACTTCACCTAACTAGAAGCTTGTGTACAAATGGAAAAACTTGTCGTCAGTGAGACATCTATCACTCCAGATACATTAATGACAGTATTTTCCTCCGCATGTAAATGTTCACATTTGGAAGCTTCAGGAATAGTGTTTTCAGTTGACGATTGTTTGGACTTCTTGCTTATATCACATGAAACCTTGCGTTTTATGCCCCTCACTTTAGAAGATATTGAAAGTCTTGGTTTGTTCCAACTTTTAGTTGAAATGAATTATTCCAAATGTTCTTTTCAGATAAGCAATCATGTTTAATGTAGAAAGAGCTATTAAGCTTCTAGACTCCATTTCTGCATCAAGTGATGCTTCTGATTCAGATGAATTGGAACATTGGAGGTGGTACCAGAAATTCACATACCTATTGTGAATAGGGTGCAAGGAATTGTCTTCCCTACAGACAATGGTGATATCAAAGCTTGAGGAACCTGAAGAAAGAGCTGATCCAACGGTTTATTTTGACCTTAATAACAATGTCAGTGAATCATTTGAGGAGCGGGTTGAACTGAACATTATATAGAAATCAAGCAAAGTGAATCAATACCAGTGGCAGAAACGGTCGAGATTGCAGCAACTGAAGAGGATGAATTGTCAGAATTGGGTGATCTGGAAACAGCAGTGGCAGAAACGGTCGAGATTGCAGCAACTGAAGAGGATAACTCAGGGGATCTGGAAGTTCAGAGGAGTCGTAAAAGAAAGCGTGATCCTGAAAACTGGAAACAAAACATAAGAAAAAGAAAGAGGCAATCAGGTGAGAAATATGTGACAACAGCTAGAAAAGAAGTAAAAGCAAACGAAGTCAAACACAAAAAGGACTGCAATGGAACATGTCGCTTCAAGTGTGCAAGGAACATAAACATCAATGAAAGAAAATGCATATTCCAAATTTTTTGGAGCTTATCAGATAATGAGAATAATCATTTTTATGCCAGAACAATAGATTGAAATAACATAAAAAGAAGAAGAACAGAAAATGACAAATCAAGAAAACAAATGTCCCTCTTCTACAACTTTGAAATCAATGAGTCAAAGATACGGGTATGTAAAGATTTCTACCTTTCAACATTGGATATTTCACAAAAGAGAATCCAATACTTCTTTTCAAAGAAGTATGACTGTAAAACTGGTCTTCCTATTTCTGGAGATAACCGTGGAAAACAAACCACTTCTATCTGAATCAGAATCTGTGAAAAGGCACATCAACTCACGTGTTGAATCACATTACTGTCGAAGTTCAACCACCAGACACTATTTGGAACAGGATCTCTCCGTCTCTAAAATGTATCTAAAATGTATCGCCTCTACATGGATGCATGTTCCAAAGATGGAATAGAACCTGTCAAGGAAAGCTATTACCGTGAGGTATTCAACACAGACTTTAACATAGCTTTCAATAAGCCAAAGAAAGATTCTTGTGATAAATGCGAGGAAAATCGAATGCAAGAAAGATTTTCGCTCATGGATGATGAACTTAGGTTATCAATTATGAAACACCTTGCCATGAAGACTCAAGTAAAAGAAGAAAGAGACAGTGACAGAAAATCATCCAAGGCAGTTATATGCTTCGACCTTGAAAATGTGTTGACAATTCCAAGAGGAAACGTTTCAAGTTTTTATTATAGACGAAAACTGACCATGTACAATCTCACTGCCCACTGTTCGCTTGATAAGACAGGATACTGTGCACTATGGACAGAAAAAGTTGCTGGGCGAGGTGCAAATGAAATCGCAAGTGGCCTCATTGCAATACTAGAAGTAATAATCAAGAAACACAAACCAGAAGAACTGACACTTTGGTCAGATTCATGCGTCCCACAAAATCGCAATTCTGGAATGTCGTTTGCACTTCTTGATATGGTGAAGAAGGCATCGATCTCGTCTATTGAACAAAAGTTCTGTGAGCCTGGTCATAGTAACATCAAGAAAGTAGATAACATCCAGCAGTCTTTGAAGCAAAAGGAGATTTACAGCCCAATAGGAGTGGTCCAGTGCATGAAAACAGCCATGGTAAAGAACCCATTGCATATAATACAGCTCTGAAAAGATCATTTTGCCAAGTACCTTGAATGTTCTAAATGATTCAACTTCTCACAAGTTCCCTTTACAAAAGTCAAACATCTGGTTTATTCTCTTGAGGATCTATCAATGATTTCTTACAGATCTGATTTCATGGCAGCAATGAGTCAGGTTCCATTGTTCCAAAGGGAACCCCAACGTCGCCTGTCCTCACCACCAACAAGTCCAAGGTCTCTCGATTGGCCTAAGCTGAAGAAAATCACACCAACACCCAAATTGTCAGATGAAAAGTGCAAGGACATCAAGGCCATGCTGAAATTTATGCCCCCAGTGGACCAAAAGTATATTAACAGTATTTTCAAGTAAATCATAACTATGAACAACATGATGAAACTGGTGTTCTAGTAGTCAAAGGTTATTTTAACCAAAGTTGTTATGTTGAATTGAAAATTTAAAATTTTTCTTAGAACATTTTGGTCAATTAACTCAATTTCATAAATCAAAATATTTTTGAAGCTGTTCTCTTTCACAGTTGACATTATTAGTTGTTCATCGTTCCCTAGTTAGAGGTTATCAAGATAACCTGATATGATAAAGTTGCAAATTTAGTCATTTTGGGAAGCAAGATACCTACATGTATGTGGATAGATGTTATATGGAATTTTGTCCCCTAGATTCCTGCATTGTATTGTGCTTATCATTTCCTGATTTATGAAATGGTAAAGAATCTATACCAATTTATGATGGTGAAATACATTGGAATGTTCAACCAAACAGTTTGAATTGTTGTCACTGTTGACGAAAAAGGTTCATATTAAAATTTTGAAATTCTACCGTCTCAAGCTATTTATTTTCAAATTTCAAATGAAACATACATTATTTTTACTTACCGTAGACAAGTGACCGTCGTCATACCCGTCCCGCCTCCCCTCTTACGCATCCGTCGTTAATTGGGACTCCTAGGTAATGTGAATGATTCTAATTGGATGACAGGTCACGCCACACAGTGGACTAGTGACGGGCGGGTAACTCTGATTGATCTGCGTAATGATGTTTTCATTACTTCTGTGGGAATGAGTCGATTACATGTTATATGGCTAACAAGGCTAAGGTCACTTGTCTACGGTAAGTAAAAATAATGACGTTTAATCAAAAACGTACTATTTTAAGTGTGCTTGGGAAATACAATGGTGTACAGTATGTAACTAGTGAAGGTATTAGACAGTGATATTTCATCCAAAAAAGAACGAGGCTATAAACTTTGATGGTCTGTGTAAATCCGCATCTGGTTAAGCTTAAGAATAAGTACTCGAAAGAAAATCAAAGAGAATCATGATATTGTCAGTCGATTTATGCTATTTTGTACACGAGAGTTTGCTGTAGTTTCATAGCAATAATGTTAAACATTGCTTTTATGATATATTGATTACAAATGCACATTTGCTAACGGCATTGGAGACGCATAAATAAATCAACCCCTTGCAGAAATTTGCCAGTCTGCATCCTGCAACATCAGCGTCTCCGCGTCATTCTCCAACCTATCCACTGATATTATTTCAGCATAAACCCACCCGCGAATCGTTAATAAGATGACACTGTTCAAAGTGAATCTTATCTCGATAGAGAATAATTTGAGAAAATAGAAACATCGTTTCTGATTAAATATCATACGCCATAGTATAGAAGACTATAGGAGGATATCAGGGGGTAGGTTGTAGCATTAGCGGAGACATATACGCTGATGTAGCAGGATGACACTGTACACGAGTCAACTCTAGGGAATTGTTCTATCGTCGCCCTAGAAACAGAAGGTTCTATCTCCACTTTTTCAAGTTTTGAGTTATCCTGTTTGAAAGTTTGGCACTCAAGCTTTCTTGTGTTTTATGTGATATTGAACCGTCATATACCAATCATACACAGAAATCAACTTTATTACGAGATAGTCCTCTTGCATGTTTTTTATCCTTAATTGTGATTGAGCTGTGTTTGTTAGAAAATTGAGTCCACACCAAAAAAACGCAAATTTTGATTTGGAACCATAAGGTTCTATGTCCAATTAACTGACAAATCAAATGATTATGCCAAGTTATTTAAAAATTATTAATGGAATACTTTGTCTGAGTGATTGTAAATCATTATTGTATGGATTATTATACAAATATGTATAATAATGACGTTTAATCAAAAACGTACTATTATTTAGTTACTAACCTCCGACAAGTGACCTTAGCCTGATACCACTGTAGGAGGCGGGTAGAATTCGTCGCATAGCGGTAACTCTCAAGATTGCTCTGATGATCGGCGACCTAGCGAGCGGCCGTTCTAATGAGGATTAATTGTCTGACCTCTCGCGGTCGACGATCCCTAATTAAAACACCACAAAACCACTATAACCATTCAACAAGCAAGTTTATTAAACGGGTTAAGAGCCCCTCTCAACTCGTGAGGCCCCGTTAGCGTGGATGGTTGCGCCCCCTGCCAGGGGGGGCCCCCGTGGTTCGCTGCTGGGCAAAGACCTGCGCCCCCAGACGGGCTACGCCCTCCAGGTCCTCCGTGGAGACATCGCGCAGGTAATGGTTGGCGAACACCAAGCCCGACTTCCAGAAACAGCCGGCCATGATGTCCGCCACTGACAAGTTGCTGTGCAGGGCCATAGTCGCCGATATGGCCCTGATCTCATGCGGGTTGGTCCGCGCCGGCGCCGGCAGTCCAGCCGCCTTGTAGGCGTCCACTACTGCCGACCTGAGATAAACTCCCAGCTGCCTCTTGTCCAACTCCTTTGAGCTTGTCTGGGAGTGAGGCAAGAAGAGCCTGCGCCTCCCCTGTCTCAGCGTGCGCGTCTTTTCCACGTAGATGCGCAGAGCGCGTACCGGACAGAGGAGGCGTTCCTGTTCGTCCGTGGGCTCGATAGCCGAGGAGATTGACGGCAGTGTGAACGTCCGTCCACGCTCGTCAGCGCCCTGGTTCTTACACAAGAACTCCGGTGCTAGACCCAAAGTCGCTGACCCTCCATCTCTCACCTCAAACCTGAGCAAATCAGCTTGCAGCGCGTGCAACTCTGATATTCTGGCCGCTGACCCCATTGCCACTAAGAAGCAAGTCTTAATGGTGAGACGCAGCAGCGTCGTGTCCGTCAGCGGCTCATAGTGCTCAGACTTGAGGTGATTCAAAACTATCGCCAGATCCCACTCTGGCGGTCTCAGTTTGTGGCGGCCATCCACGTTCCTGTACGTCCTAATGAGCTCCTTAAGGACCGAGGTGTTCAAGTCGGGGTCCTTTTTGCGAAGGACGGACAAAATGGCCGCGAGGTTCGTGTTGATGGAGGAAGCCTTAAGCTTCCTCACTGTGCGTAGGTGGACCAGGTAATCCGCGACCTGGGGCACCGTTACCGACCGCACATCGAACCCCTTCCCTTCGCAAAAGGTCATGAAAGCAGCCCATTGGAAATCGTACAGCTTGCGCGTGGATGACCGCTGTGAGGTCGCCACTGCGCTGGCTACCGCTTCCGAGAACCCTGCGCTCCTCATTCCGTCTTGGAGACAACCCATACGTGCAGATGTAGAACCTGAGGGTTCTCGTGCACCCGTCTGCTTGGGTTGCTCCTGAGAAGGTCCCACCTGGATGGCAGGGGAACCGGCTCCTGAGCGCAGAGTCTCCGGAGGGGGACATACCACGGCCTTGCCGGCCAGTTCGGTGCGACCAGGAGCAGACGCAGGCGTCTCGTCTCCTGGACTTTTGCCACCACTTGAGTCAGAATGGCGGGGGGGGGAAAAGCGTAAGCGTCCATCCCCTCCCATCCTAACGCGAGCGCGTCTAATCCCCATGCCAGAGGGTCTGGCACTGGGGATACGTATACCGGCAGCTGGTGATTGAGCCGTGTCGCGAAGAGGTCGACATGCGGCCTGCCGAACTGGAGACAGATCGCCTCGAACACTCGAGGGTGCAACATCCACTCCGTGGAGGGAGGTTTGTCCGGGCGAGAAAGAGCGTCCGCAAGGACGTTCTTTGCTCCCGGGATGTGCACCGCTCTTATTGAGATGTTGAGTTCGTCTACCAGTCGAAACAGCTCCATCACCAGCTGTAACAACGATCCCGCCTTGGTCGATCCTTGCTTGTTGATCGACCAGGCTGCCGTCGAACTGTCTGTGTGGACACACAGCACCTGGTTCTCCAGACGATCCGACCAGTGATCGATCGCCAGACGTATGGCATTCAACTCCAGGAAGTTGATGTGAAGCTCGGCTTGCGCCGGCGACCACACGCCCGCCGCCTGGTCGGTCCCCAGGTGCGCGCCCCACCCCTGGGTAGAGGCGTCCACATACAACTGGCTCCCGGCGGGGGGTTGCCGGAGGGGAACCCCCGCCAAGACGTTGCTCTCGTCCTGCCACCATCGTAGGTGGTGAATGAGGTCCTGCGGCATCCTGATGTGATGGCCGCAAGATACCTCCCGAACGTGCCCGTTCAGTACTATTTGGAGGGGCCGGAGGTGAAGCCTCCCCCTCCTCGTGAAGTCTTGAGCTGAGGTCAAGAATCCTAGCAGACGTTGCCACCGTCGGAGCGAGAGAGGCCCGCGACACGCGTCCGCTAGGAGTTCCCTGTAACGGCCCATCCGTTCCTCCGTGACAAAGGCCTTGTCCTGCGTCGTGTCCAGACGGACGCCTAGGAAGACGAGCGACGTCGTCGGTACTAGGTCCGACTTGTCCAGATTGACAAGCCAACCCAGGCGTCTGAACAGAGCGATCACAAAGTCCCTTTGTTCGGTCAGAACTGACGGGGAGCAGTGGCTCCCGAACCCGTCGTCCAGGTACATCGCGAACTGGATGTCGTGCCTGTGAAGGAACTGGACGATGGGTTGGGTCACCCGGGTGAACAACCAAGGGGCTGTCGCAATCCCGAAGGGCAACACCTTCCACTGGAAGTGACGACCCGCCAGGACGAATCGGAGGTACTTGCAATCCGCGGGGCAGATTGGGATATGCAGGTACGCGTCCTGGAGGTCCAGCGACACCATGCGGCTGTATGGTTGTAGCAACCGCATGATAGACCGCACGGTCAAGAGCCGAAAATATGGCGGCCGCTCGAGGTAGGAGCGGTTGAACTGTTTCAAGTCGTGAATCAGCCGCCATTTTTTCGGGTCCTTTTTCGGTCTCACGAATACTAGAGAGTAGAACCCCGGTGTCAGACCTTGGAGCGGAAGCTCGCTCACCGCCTCCTTGGTGATTAGGATCTCCACTTGTTCCAGTGTGCGCGCGAGCCGTTCCGGCTCTAGCGGACGTTCCACTGGCGAACAAGTCAAAGGGGGGCGGGTGTGCACGGGTATACGAAACCCACGCTCCAGTGTCTGACAGACGTACTCGTCCAGGCCCAACTGCCTCCAGTTGGCCACAAACGTTGAGAGACGGCCTCCAACGGCCCCGTCTCGAACCTCTACCGCTGCCGGCGGCAGGAGAGGAGGCGCCCAGGAGTCACCTCTTCTTGTGGGTTCCTCCATAGGCGCGTCCCTTACCCTGCAACTTGCTGGGTGTCCTTTTTGGAGAGGGGCCGGCGTTGTAGCCGCCGCGGCCCTTGCCTGGCCGGCCCCCGTCCCGAAAGGAAACCCCGCCGGTCCTAGAGCCGGCGGGGGATTGCGGAGTGCCACCCTTCCGCTTCTTCGGTGTCGTCACCGCCGAAGAGACCCTGCCACCTCCCGCTGCCAAACGGTTGGTGAGCTCCTGTTGTTGGGTCTCCTGGCGGTGTCGCAGAGCCTCTGCGACCTGTCCGTCGAACAGCGTCGACGACGCTGCTGGAGCGCTCCTGAGGCGGGTGCGCATCTCCGCCGGGAGATTTGTACGCGCGAGAAATCCGTCCCGCCTCAGGTTAGTGACCCCCGCTGAGATGCAGGAGGCACTTAGCATGATTTGGGCTAGGTTCCCTGCCACGGAACCGAACCCCCGATATAGAGCTCTCGCCCCTTTCTCCATCCCCGCCTCCTTGGAGAAGGCGGCCATGGCCTGACAAGCATGGGCGACGGAGTTCGCCATGCCCAGAATGCTTCTGGCCTCCTTGTCCAGGTGGGACAGGTGCCCGTCAGACACTGAATGGCCGACTCCTGGCGCTGCCACACGCCTGATATCGTCATCCAAGACGGGGGGAGAAAGTGGTATGGGAGAAGAGGCGACCAGGAGCCCCGACCTCTGACGATCCGAGATCACCAGAGGCGGAACAAGCCGGCCCGGCGCCGCGGATGACACGTGGGTGTCAAAGTCCTTCGCTGCTGTCAGGAGAAGGCGGTGGGGAGGGAAGCGGACGCTTCGCGGACTCACTACCTCCTCCTCCTGACAGAAGGTCTCGAAACGTGCCTGTTTGGAGAAACTGCACTCTTCATCCAACTCCTGTAGGGTCAGCTGACACCAGTCAGCGATGGCCGCCATCCTCTCACCCTGATCAGGTGCCTCCTCCTCACGTAGGCCGCCTGCGGCGGACAACGGAGGAACGCGAGGGGGGGAATCCCCCTCGGTTCTGTCCCCAGACAGCGACCCTGGTGAGGGTGACGTGTCCGATGGGGAGGGAGGCGGCGACACAAGCGTCACTCGACGGACGCGCCTGGGCGGCGGCGTCACAGGAGGTGGTGAAGGCGGGGCCTTCCCGCCTTGATCCCCAGATCCCTTCTGGGTGAACTCCTCCAACATCGACTTGACCGATGTGAGGATGTCGTTCTTGAATGAGCTCGGATCTTTGCCTTCTTCCGTCGCTCCTCCCAAGGGGGGGAGGGGGGACCGTGGTCAGAAGGCTCCTCTGGTGACGAGTCACGAGGCGGTGACACGTCAGGGAGCAAGTCCCGAGACAGCGGGTCGCGGACCGACTTGTCCGAGCGGAGGGACCCCACGTCCGACGCCAGGGAGGACGGCAAGTCAAACTCCCCTGCGTCCTCGGAAATGATGAGGTCCGACCTCTCCGGCGACACGCGCCTGCCTGCGGCGGCAGACGCACCCGGGGTGGGGCGCCTAGTAACCTTGCAGCGGCTCTGCAACTCGCTCTTCCGGATGGAAGAGCGGTAACGCCTGTGCTGCTCTGGGGAGAGATCCTCGCACTCCGCACACCGGTTATCCGCCGGGCAAGTGTTCCTGCACAGGCGACAGACGACATGAGGGTCGTAGCTCGCCGACTTGCGTGACCCGCACCGTCCGCAGTACGCCCGGTACGGGGTCGCTGAGTCGCAGCGAACTAAGTCCATCTCCTGTGAGGCGACAAGCGGCCCTAGCGCGCGAGTGTCAAGAAGACGGCAGGCGGCAGGCGGTAGGCGGTAGGCGGCACGCGCCTATCCAATAACCCCGTCAAGAAGACGGCAGGCGGCAGGCGGCAGGCGGCAAGCGCCCGTCCAGACGCCTAAGAAATCCCTCGCCTAGCAGACGGCAGGCGGCAGGCGGCAGGCGGCAAGCGCCCGTCCAGACGCCTCAGAGATCTATCGCCTAGCAGACGGCAGGCGGCAGGCGGTAGGCGGCAAGCGCCCGTCCACACGCCTAAGAGATCTGTCGCCTAGAAGACGGCAGGCGGCAGGCGGCAGGCGGCAAGCGCCCGTCCAGGCGCCTAAGCGAACTATCGCCTAGAAGACGGCAGGCGGCAGGCGCACACGACAACCGAGGCTGTCACGCAGAGGGGTAGAGCGACCGTCCAGACGCCTCCGAGATCTATCGCCTAGCAGACGGCAGGCGGCAGGCGGCAGGCGGCAAGCGCCCGTCCAGGCGCCTAGCGAACTATCGCCTAGAAGACGGCAGGCGGCAGGCGGCAGGCGCACACGACAACCGAAGCTGTCACGCAGAGGGGTAGAGCGACCGTCCACCCCCGGGCTGCACGGGCTGCACGTGCAAGTCAACCCGCGCTCCAACAAACCAGGTCAACACGGCTGTGTTAACTACAAACACCCCTGTCAGAGCACCGAATTCACTCACGAGGAATGAACACGACGAAAGACAGCGGGGATACTTAAATAAGGTAAGCAATAGAGTCAGAAACAACAAAACACGTTAATTATATAGCTCAATACAATCGGGAGAGATACAGAAACACGTCTGCACACTACCGACTCTGTAATGTGAATGATTCTAATTGGATGACAGGTCACGCCACACAGTGGACTAGTGACGGGCGGGTAACTCTGATTGATCTGCGTAATGATGTTTTCATTACTTCTGTGGGAATGAGTCGATTACATGTTATATGGCTAACAAGGCTAAGGTCACTTGTCGGAGGTTAGTAACTAAATAATATAAAATCGATAATCCGATTTCGGCCTTGTATAAGACACTTCATCTACATTGCACTCAGTTCACCCAGCTGTACAAATGGGTACCTGAACAAGGGGGAAGTGTTGACCTATACGGTCGCGCGGAGCGCTTGACTCATGGCGCTTTGAGCATGCTCTGTCATGGATATATGGGCGGTATAAGAAAGCTATTATTATTATTATAATATTATTATAAAATGTCTGCTGAACAGACCTGTGATACGATTGATTAAAGTTATTCAATTGTGTACAGTGACATTAAGTTGACATTTGTAAGTAATGTTAAGCCCTGATTAATGTATCCAGTAAATGAACTTCCCAAAGAACGAGAGATAATCAACTCCTAGAAATTAATTAGAATTATCTTGACTGCTTGTTGACAAATCCCTTGGCATAAAGTGCCAAGTATTGGGACTTAAGTCGTCTGAAAACGCAGTGTAAGGCAAAAAATACATCGAATGATGTAATCCCCCAGCTTGTAAATGTATGATAGATTAATAATGGATCTTTCAATGAGATTTGTTATATATTGATCCAGTATAAAGGCAGACGGTGGAATATGGCATAAAACCTTCCTGCAAAGAATCTTGTCGACATGTTAAAACCAATGGTGATCAGATTTGTCAATACATTTTTCATATAATCGACAATAATAATCTTAGATGAGGTATGTTTAGCAAAGAGGATAGGAAATATAATTGGAAAATAATTGTTCGGCTATGTCTGTCAGTTATACGATTATTGAATTCGTTGAGTTGTCATGTGTGTAATCTTGAAAATCTGACTGGGTCAAACTAAGTGACCTCGACCTGCAAAAAAGCGCTACTGACATTATTCTGAAGTTATTAATTACTAAAGTATCTGCGTGCAGTCCGCGGGAAGTATAGATCTTTCGGTCTTGTGTCTAACTATAATAGTTCAGGGCAAACTTTTCTTTATTGCAAAACAGATGATGGTTAGCTATTTCTTAATCAAAGGGGCAGTAGCATGTTTATTGAAAATTTCATAGTTCTATTTTTGTGATACATGTATGTGTACGTTTATGCTAAATGTATTATTTTGATAGTATCAAAAAGGTCAGAACACAAACCAAATTGAATCATTCATAGTCAGAGAACAAATTATAAAGATTCACATGAAGTCCATTGGCGGCAATTTTTGTGAGAACACCTTTAATTCATTTTGTGTAAGGAAAAACAAACCCGCATGCCTGAACTTTACGTTATATATTTGATTTATTACGGCTTCATTCAGTTTAAATTGTCTTTCAATTGGAACCATTTATATTCATTTTCCTGCCATCACTTTATATCCCCCATTAAAGCGTGCCACTGCCCCTTTAAAGCACATACTATAAGCGTGAAGGTTGACATGGAAGATATTCATTGGATTTTGTAACAATGGTATGCAGAAAATAACCATGTCGTAACATGTACAAGTAAGATAAAACACACAATCATGCAACAGTTCTTATTAGGAATGAACGATACGAATAAAGATTAATATACGATACTAGCTTTATCATCCCAAGCACAGTGACATGTATCGCTTAAAAACAGTGTTAGAAAGATAATATATATATACTCATAGATCCTACCCAAATACTATATAAAAGGTCAGTATATATGTCTTTCTAACGCTGATTTAGCATACATGTCACATATTTGTTTTACCTTTTTTTAAGTTTTACTATATGAAAACAATCACAAAATTGAAATAAATGTATAAGATATTAACGTAATTTATTAGAACTATCTCATGTTTGGCAATGTAAGATATTTTTTAAATTTTACTCAATAAGTTAGTACATGTTAATTCTTGTAGGATTTATCTAAATGATTTTCCATTATAGCAACGCACACTGTTTGCTACAAATGACTGGCTTAACCTGTTTGTTCTGCCAGTGGACATGCGCAGCCTGCGCCCACACAGCGATGAGAAATCCCAAAACAGACGTGAATCACTTGAAATTTTAGCAGTTTTTTTTAGAAAGTTGCTGCTCATATTCAATGGGTAGTCCAATATTTTTAAGGTTAGTTGACGATTTTTGAGAGTTTGATTTTAATCTGAACAAACAGGTGTCCGTAACAACTTAAGAAATAAAACACTCTTTAAATGTTCTATGAAGCAACCTCATAAAGTTTAAAGCAAGCGTTGATGGATGTCCTTTCCTATGATCATGTCAGTATTTTCATTCACAGAAAGCTTTGAATCAAACACAGATCCAAAAAGTACATATCAAGTTACTCTTTCGTATTTAATATCATCAATATTAACAGTGCCTTTGTTTTTGCACATTCAAAAGTTTAAAGTTTGATTTACACCATTCTAAAAATGTTGAAATCTCAGTTTTGTAACTAAGTTCAGATTCTCTTTTCAGACCAATCAATGCAGCGTCGTCGACAATTGTTTCTGTCATACATGTTTTAGTTCTCAATACAAATTCATTGATGTACAATGTTAACAAAATTGGTGAAAAAGCAGATATACTTTTAATTTAGGTATCCACATGGTTAACTCGTATACTATTTTATATTTACTAGAAAGAATTAAAGAAATGTTATGAACGTTATTTCATTGGTAATGATAATATATGAAGTACATAACTGATAGAATATCGGTATAATAGTATCCAAATGCTTGGTTTACGTATGTAAATTTTGTCAAAAACGTCAAATGTTGAAACAGCCAACTTTATTGCTGAAAAATAAACAATAAATTAAAACTGAGATCTAACCCATTACACGACGCGGAAATTATATTAAATAAAGGGGAACAACTCTTGCACCATTCTTGTAAATCCTTTATCGCTTTCATCGTAAAACATGAGATAATGCATGTATGTGCCTATGAATATATATCAAAACAACTACTTCTTTAAGTCGTCTGATATAATTTGTTATTTTCAATTACATCTCAATTAAATGTGGATTAACATGGGAAATGTTAATTGTGATGTGCCAACTAATATATCAAACATAACAAACACACATTTATCCCTTTCGTTGACACAAGGTCGTACTAACTTGTAATCGTTGCTGTAAGTTAATTCCATTTTAAGGATATGACAGCAGAAGTGCAAATATGAATCATGATTTGTTCTTTTTTGTTAATATGATGTCCGACATTAGGCATGAACATATCAAACATTGAATTCACATGCAAAATATTCCATTAAATTTAAAAATGTGTTTGCACATACCAAATGTTTCGGTTCCCGCGTAATGTTACAATAAATTGTTTAATATATGTACTCATTTAAGACATATATACGGTTACTTTATTATCATTATAATGTTATATACGAATATAGCATTTCCAATTCCATGTACAAGACCATGCATATAAATTATGTTGTCATGGCAAGCTTAATATATTCTTTAAGGGAACAAAGAAACAGTATGAAAATAAAAACAGAAAAATATAGATGGCAATTTATGATCGTGTCAAGTGCGATAAACGTATTAGCGATGACATTCATGAATCATGTATGGAACATTAATCTCGATACTTTAAACTTTAGATAGAAGCTTTCCGACCTTTAATTACCAAATTCGGTTACTGGTAAAATTGAAATGACCACAATTGCCACTCGTCTCAATAATTGTCTTGATCCATTATAAAGGCTGAAAGCAAGATTGCACGTTCCTTTTACAGATATCATAATATCTAAATATCTTACTGGATTGTCTGCACAAATCTGTAGTTTATATCTTACTAAAATGGTCCGACTATATTTTACATATAACGATACATGTATCATGAACACGTGTGTAACGATACATTTATACAGAACACACACTGAGGGAAGGTTGTATAGTGGAGTGTGCGCTAAGGAATATATCATATAAATAAACATGATTGAAATTTCTTTATAAAAGTGGGCGAAACGCACTTTGAATGCATTAAAAGTACTTAGACTTGGCACGAAACCAAAATATGCTATTGCATTTTAATGTCCTCAAAGTGTCAATTCAAAGTATAGGTGTCAAATAAATTTCAATTTAATACTGCACCTGTGGATCAAAAGGAGACAATGCCACAGAGACGTCGTTTGAATAGATAGGAAATGCGAAGCAGAATAGTTATGAGATCCATTCTTGAAGATCGATCACAAACTATTGACTAACAAAAGTTGTCAATATTTCACGCCACTGACATACTCTCACATTGTAAACCAGTATTGAATTATGTAAAAATATGTTTATAGTAAGTTTGGTTTGCTTCTATATTGTAAAGATTATGAAACAATATGGAACCAAAGGTTTGACTGACGTGTGTGACATTTCAAATCAAAAGATGGTATTTCCTGTGGATTTTAATATGAGAAAATATAAGTGGACTTACGATAAAAACTTCTTTTTTACAAATGCTTACAAAAGCTTCCGTCATTACATAGTGATATATTTGCTTGCAAATTGTTGTATTACATTATCAATTGACAACAAAATGTAGCATATTATTGAAAGAAAATAACAAACAAAACATTAGGGCGTGCCGGCCGGCATGCATGCAACGACAGAAACGTCAAAAATTTGCTTCCTTGATGGCAATTAAATTTACATTTTATGCTCTTTGTATTTTGTATTGATTGACAATTCAATAACTACAATGATGTAATACTTCTTTATTGTAAAGGTGAGAATAATATACGTAGATGTTATTAGTTAAATCTATTTTGCCAAGACACGCTGGGTATTCATCAATATATAACAGTCTTAAACCCCCATATTCAAAGTGTAGCGAACATCAATAATTTTCAAATTATTTGTACTGTAATCATAGTATTTTTTTTGCAAAATTTTGCGTCCAATCTGGAGAAAATCGGACCAAAATTCATTGAATAGGAGACAATTATCAAAATGACCGAAACGGCAGCCCCGGCATGTCGACATGAAGGCGAATCAAGTGTTGCCATCTCACAATTTCGTTTACTTAATATACGTCCTTGTCGAGCCGACTAGATATTCTCTTCTTTTCCTCCGAATCAGGCACTCGTTGCCGACCAAGTTGATACCCATCGGACGCTATTGCGGTAACTGTGAATCTTAAACACATAATGAAAAGTCTCCGAAAGCGGGTTCGTTAGAAGCTACGTCACTTTTGCAGAGGTTACTGTACTTCGGACGTCGAAATAAGTATTTTATTGTTGATTAAAACATGTGAATTTGATATCAAACTTTTGACGAAATATTCTCTACCGAGTGATATCGATGTACTTCTTTTCTCAATATCTAAATTTCATCACGAACCGCATTCAATTATGACGAAGGGGATTTAATGTTTGTTTCATGTCTGGAAATCACGATATCACATTAACCACTGATTAACAACGACTAGGTTATTTCGAGATGCTACGATCACCTTATATATAATAAATGATGTAAAAACATATGTCACGATGTATGTATACAATTACATAAACAATATACATTTAAATTCATTTATTCAAAACTAAAATGTGATCATGAAATGTGGAAATGTTGAAAATTTGTTAGTATGATTACTCTCAATATAAACATATTCTTATATGAAAAATATGTTCAATTGGAAATATTGTTTACAAAGAAAAAAATTGAGAATTTGAGAAATGACAAGTAAAATTGTCTACCAAAATTACTGTTTTCCTGGAGAGGCTTCTACTTACTTAACCTTATGTTATTAAAGAAAAACAAATGAAATATCAAGTGAACTTTCATATATCAAAAAGACTTACGTGGTTCTAAATGAGGAAGTACCTGTTTATTTAAAAGTCATGAACAAATAATTGACGATAATTTCCTCAAAAGACAATACTCACGTTTATTACCATACATGAAGGATGGAAAATAAGTACTTACATATTTTCAATATGAGCACATGTGCACATATCACTTTTGTATAGCGACGATTGTTGTATCAAGCAAAGTTTTTTTACAATATCTATTTTTTCCACAATGTGATAGTATCTCTATTTTTAAGTGAATTAATTTTTTGTTAGTTGCTTTTGTAGCTTGCATTTATTGATGTGTTTGGAAAGTAAGATAATTAAATCAAATGTTTCAGTTAGAAAGGTAGATGAACATCAAAAGAGGATTTCAGAATTTTTTAAATATGTTATCCAGTGTTCAATGACACTACTTGTCCTCTTTGAATGATGTAATAAACATAGGGTGTAACTGATGTTTGAAATAACGATCATGTGCCTTTGAGTTCAGATAACATGCTGTAAAGAATGCTATTTTTTCAATTCATATGTTAAAAAGTATTATGAAAATTACATCTTCAAATCAGTTTACTCACAAAAGCGTACAATACTTCGTTAAATCTATCAAGGGCGTTTGCGGTAGTAGCGGTTGTAGTGTATATATTAAAGATACCTGTCTGGGTAGTTGCCAAAGTTCAACATTGGAAATACGAGGATGACTCACGAATGACAAATACTGTTTATCTCTACACAAAATGATATTAATGTGATAGCATTCGTTTTTCATTTCGATAACACAACACAGTCTCTACGATCTAGTTAATGATAACACTTAATTTGAAACTCATTTTGAAAACATTAAGTAAAACGGATATTAACTTTTTCATTTCATAGAAATCTATTTCAACGCCTTATGCAATGAATATATTAAGGATACATATCGTTTAATATGATGACCGATGAAAAGTACGTTTCATACAATATAACGACCACCCAGGGAATATTTAACCTAAGGACATATTGTAAACACCTTAGGAATGATATGTAAAAATGATAAACAAACAAGATTCACAGCGCGATAAACAGATTTGGTATACATAAAATTCAAATATAAGTTCAAAAGCATTTCAATATGAACGTGATAGAAAGTCCTAGCAGGACCTCGGCTCAATGTGTGAGTTTACAAAGCATATATGCAGTAGGTACACCCAATTATATTAATGCATTGATAAACCAGTCTTATTTACAGAAACATAATACGTTGTATACGCCATGCACATGCTTAACGCAAAATTAAATCTATTGAGGGATAATGCAAGTACAACTGTTCAACTATAAGGCTACCTTAACGCTCGTGTGAAGACCATTTCAATGGTACATTTTCGATGGACCGGGTGCAGCTGAATAACACAAGAATATACATTAAGCGAGCAGTTGGTGAATAGCACAAAAGCGACTACGACAGTTAACCTATTATCGAGTTAAGATCACAATGGAAGCAGTGAACATGGTGATCACCCGCTGTCATAAATCAGACAAAACTAGATGCCATGAAAAAAAGTCAACTAGACATATGTTATACATTATTTTATCGGAAGAGGCTCTCTACTTACTAGGCCATGATTTTTCGTATTTTATACGAAGTAACGATGTCAGAGAAATCATGGTTTGTTGTTTTGAAAATACGTTTTGATATTCGGGAATAGTTTATTAAGTAAGACAACAAAATAACGCAACCTCTTATGAAGAATTTTATTTGAAGTTTTGTTCATTAAAAATAATCCCAACTTATTACACATTTTAAGTTAAATGCAAAACTAGATTCTATTTCCTATCTTTTCTTTTACAAAAGTACAGGCTATTCAAATTTGCTCCTATTCACTTGACTAAAATGTTTTGTCTCGCCCATAGCTGAGATCATTTAATAAGACGATGTCTCTGAAAAAAGACAACAAAGTTACGATGTCAGATATTTCATAGTTTGTTGTTCTGAAAATTTGCTTTTCAAATTGGCTCCATTCCGTTGGACCTGACATTACTTGTCTAGCTTATAACTTGGTTATATAATGATAAGAAGTTTCTAAAAAAAATACGGAACTCTAGAAATATGTTACAAGTAAGCCATTTTCAAAACTTTTTAAAAGGCTTTCACACAATTGTGCCATTTGGTAGAACGGCTATTCACTTGCGACCTGTAGCTAGGTCTATACGACTCGTAAGAATATGAAACCGTTAACCAAATTATTTGATTTTGATAGACTTCATTTAAATTACATTTTGAAATGACGGTTCGTCTTTTATTACAATTTCGAAAATACTATAGTCTTGTACAATGTTTTGATGTTGTAGAGACAGTTTGACATGGATGACATTGTAAGGACATTGTAATAAGTCAGTTCAGAAATGATACTTTAAACAAATCGTTTAATTTTTATCACTTGTGGTATCAATAAGCACATCTACATGGGTTTTGTTTAGATCAAGAAATCTTACACCATCATCCGATTATGAGGAATTGTGAATGGTAATGAATCGTGGAAGTAGCTTTGTAAGAAATTGGTCCAATTTGGAAAGAAATTTGTCTCAATTAATTGGATTGATAATTATTCATAATTTAATACTTAATTTGTATATTGATTTTTTTTTACTTTCAATATTCAAAAACCGAAAGAAAAAGCCTGCGTTGATATTTTTGTTGTGTCGAAAACATTGTGCACGTTGAAAAGGATATTTCACGTCAGTGGGTTTCATATCTTAATATATTTATACATTATCATTTATAATCTAGGTGATGTGTAGGTATATAGAGTTTCGATATCAATAAATTTGTCGAACAAATTGTCTTCTATGTTTGGAGTTTCTATAAAAACAAAACTTCCTTTATAAGTTTCATTTGTGTTTATTTCATAACACAAAATCTCCCTTTGTTCTTAAGGCAAATGATTAATTTAAGACCTTAAAAACATAACGGATACAAAGAATAGATAATTCAATTTCACAACATTTATCAATTACCTAAAATATACTTGTGTTTCAGTTGATACCTTTCAATTCACCATACAAAATATTTTCTCCTAAATCAAAACAAATGACTAAATTCAACCGATTCAATATTTTAAAAGCTCCCTTTAATTGAGGACGATTGCAATAATAACAACGCCTACCCATACCCACCCTCAATGTTCAAACATGTATGTATTGCTGACGTCACAATATATACCCAGTCACTCCTATCGACTCTGAAAGTATACTGTTCTGAACGAGAAGAGACATTATCTGTTACTTGTCTAACAGGACTACACGATACTTACTAACAGGAATACTTTATATACTTTGCGTGAGTACAAAGATTTTACATCAATAGAGACTGAAATCTTAAAGGGACAGTCCTATCGGGGTATTTTTGTGGAAACAACATCCCCCGTCAATGCGAAATCATGTACATTGCAATCGTGTAAAACTCGAAATGCAAAAGTCTGTTTTAAAAGCTGATTTTACAACTCTTGATTTTCCATTTTCCATTTTCCATATGTGAAACGTAACTTATAGCATTGCTTATTGTGAATATTACTCTTATTCAAAATAGAAAATCGGGTTTTGTCTTTTGACATTTCTTGAATTACATTTCAACTTTGTAAAGTTGAGAACAGCAAGTTGAGTTTTACAGGATTGAAATGTTAGTTTTGCACGCTTGGACTTGTCTTTTCGAGAATTGCATGGTTGAGAACGACATGTTACATCTTGCGAGTTACGAGTGTACATGATTTCATTTTTGGCACACATCCCCTTCCATACACCACACGGTCGTAATATCAGGTGTCACAGGGTCAGTATGTATGTTATCATCACCATTGGCTAAGGAGTATGCACCCTAATAAATACATCGTTAATAATATTGTTTACCGGTAGCTTTATATCAAATAATAATTCATGCAGTATTATGATGCATTTCAATTTTTATAATACACACAAGTTGGAAAGTCATGTCATTTAGCAAATTACATATATCTAAACATCTGTTGACACGTCGTTCAAATCTGTAGTCTCACTGCTATCTTAGGACTTTTTGCATGTCTGAAAGACAATATGTCATTGAAACCGTAAGTTTATCGCCTTGTTTTGGCACAGGAACAATAGTAAGTTTATGTAACAGAAACATTGCAAATTCAAATGTAATTTCTTGATATGTAAACTACGTTGAAGAAGAAATCAGTTATGAAGTATCCAATCTTTATGTCATAAAGCCTTAGGTTTACAGGAAGGAAGTGCAACCTATTTTCATTTTCTATATATACTACAGTAACTCAAAAGAAGTTAAGAGGAATGGTCAGTGCGTCGTTGCAGGATGACTGTATACAAATGAATGTTGTACATAGACCTGGTTTCGGCGAAATAGTGATGATTTCCCTGTTAAACCTACCAGTAGCTACAATTTGAGATCTTTTTCTGTCAAGATTCTCTTTGCTAAGGTCTGACCACGACGATGTTTCAATTGAAAGCAGCATCTTCATGGTAGCGATTTTTGTGCTCAGATTGTTCTTGGTAAATGTATACGGCACGTTTAAAGACATAGCCACCTCATAAAGGTCCGACAGTATTGCGTTTGGGGGTTGCAACCAGTTATATGGACCCTTGTTTTTAGCAGGAACACATATCCTTTCATGTCTCATTTATATAAGGGTTTCTTATTATATGTCAAAATTCTTATTGTTCAAGATTTAAACTACTTGAAGTTATATCTTACTTACAGTTTAGTATGCGAGTACACGAGTCATATTGAATAAACTTCAAACTTTTGGTTACAGGTTAATGGCGAAGTTGTAAAAATAACAAAGTCTTATTATACGTGATTAGCTGTCTGATGATTCAAATTAAAAAGACCGACATGCATATAGTGAAACGTTGTACAAACAGTTGATTTAATGAAGTGTATCTCTGCGTAATAGTAGTTAGGTTCATTGTAGGATATAGGTGAGGTGATGTGGGGTTTATCGCTACTTTCAAGATTATTTCACTTATATCGCGGCTGGGAGAAAGCCCGCTACACCATTGTGGCTATGCATTGCGGTGAAACCTGTGAGTATCGGCTGGAACTAGCGAACCATGCGCTGATATTCAGTGGGATAATCTCTATAAATGACCTTTGCTACTTATTCATATTTTATGTCGAAAGATCGATTGCATATTTTACAAACTCCCCTATTAACAGAAAAAAACCAAATGACATATATGATAAACCAATTTTTCCCCCACAGAGGTAGATCAAGTCATTATATGTTGATATTGAACAGCATATGCATTTAATGATTTCATCTACCTCTGTTGGGAAAGAATGCAACAAACCGTGCATTTTCAGTTAAATATTTGATTTCAAAATGATATCTACTTATTGTATGAGCTAATATATACATGAGCAATAAGAACTGTAAATCAGGGGGAGATAAATGAATATGATAAGTTAATGCTGACAAATAACCAATCCATATATGGCACGCTATGTATGTAGCCTTTAAAAGTCATGTTCGTGATATGACATACAATAAATGATAAATAGGAAAGAGTTAACATTTTTAAAATCATTAATTCTAAATATCTTGATAAAAAGATAAAATTAAGTCAACTAACTGGTTAACACCGACAAAGAATGTACCGCTAAATGAGTAACCAGTCTGATTAAAATCGACTGTGATTCGAGGAAAAAAGTGTAAAAAATATTATCTCAAGCGGGGTTCGAACCTCACCCAGCCCGGCTTTCCTCGAGGATATCCCGAATGGTTCGAGCCCCAATAGAAACAATATTTTTGAAATCTTATTCCTCGGAGCACGGTCGATTTTAATCAGACTGAATGAGTAACATATTTAGTTTCACGACAGGGTTGTTACACCAAATGGTTATTTGAGCTTTACTAATAAGATTGCATTGAACAATAGCCAACTATCGAGCTCACTTTACAAATCTCAATTTGAAGGTTGCCAAAGGCCAATCATGTCGTCGGATTTTAAAGATAGATTTAAAAATATTTGTAGAAATGGCAAGGTGTAGGAAAATGCATTTTGATTCCCAAAGCATAGTAGGATTGAAGTGAAAAGGAGAGCACTAGGAGACCATGGTATGGCGTTGTTAGAGGAGACCCTTGAAACATGTGTGGTGTCATAGTTGACAGGGATGTGGTAAAGAGACGGAGAATCTCAACAATATCAATGGTGTAAGATAGCTGGAATATTGCTGGTAACACGTTAAACCCTAACTCACTCATTCACTCACTCGCCACACAGCAATATCTTAATATCAGATATTCAAGAAACCAGTTGGATGTATATCCTCAACATTTGCTATTTTTGAATGATTTAGTCAGGTCAAAGACCCATAATCAAACAGCGAAGTATTGTAACTGTTTTTGTGGGTTTTTTTAGAAAACTTTTGCGACCAACCATGAGTAGATTCGACCAAAATTCATTAAATAGGAGACAGTTTACCAAAAGTACGGAAACGTACCCGGCATGTCGACATGAAGGCGAATCAAGTGTGGCCGTCTAATAATTTCCTGTTTCTTAAAGTGACACAGAGTATCTTTCTTAAAATTGTATTTGGTTATGATAAATTCAAAATATCTAATATGCTGATTGAAGTTCATATCTCATCACTGGACTTGCAAATATATCCATTTATGCATAATATCTCTAAAATGCTTGATTTTATGGAAAAATCAAGAAAACATCTCAAATACATTTAAGATTCGAAATTATGCATCCAATTAATCTACCTATTAGTTACAATACCTAATAAACACTATCGAATCGAAAACATCTTCCTGTCAGCTTATGACAAGTTTCAAACTTACGTTTGGCGAATTTCCGCGCGCTACTCGAGCCACATTGTCCGGTTTTCGATCAAAATCCCGACTTTGAATGGCCTTTTTTTCGCTCAAATGTACTAATTGACCTTTAACTTGTTATTTTCAGTAACAGTTAGTGGTTCCCGATGTAGTAACATCGATTTCAAAATTTGACATAAGTGATCCCATCAACATACATGTACTCTGTGTCTCTTTAAGATATGCTTGAAAGCCGTCTTTGTCGCGCACAACTAGATTTCTTTTCTTTTTCTCAAAGTCAGGCATTAGTTGACGCGCAAGTTGATACCCATCGGACGCAATTGTGGTAACTGAGACGCGTTGTAAAAAGTCGTTCGTTATTATCTATGGCAATTTTGCAGAGGGAACTGTACTTTTGACGTCGAATTAAGTATTTTATTTTTAATTCAAACATGTTAATATGATATCAAATTTTCGACGAAAGATTTTCTACCGAGTGATGTATTTAAATAAGGACAGTATTATAGGATGACAACTTTTTTATTCATAGAGTGCGACGTACCGATTGCCAAGGTTACTTCATCCCCTCTGCATACTTCTGCTTCAGATGTAATACCTTTGTAATTATTTTATTGTTAAATTTGCTTAATCAAGTATTGTTTTCATTGCTTATTAACTTATCTTATTCCTTACTGTATATATGTTACAGTCAATATGTCAAATCAGTCATTTCGTCAAATGCCTAAATGTATCAGGCATTTATCAAATGACTGCGATGATCAGTCATTTGATGAAATGACTAAATTTTCTAGGAATTTAGCTAAATGACTGGAATGTGTTCCGACATCTACTGTTTAGGCAATATGTCAAAATAGATAATGAATAATGAAGTTATCGTCCATAAATATTATCCTTCTTTGAGTTTCAACTTCTAATTCATAAAATGCCTCTAACAGAAAAGTAATGTATTTCTTTTCTCATGCAACTATGATAATGAGGCCTAAAGAACATATCACTCGTATTAGTTATTACAGCAGAATCTTCTTATTTGATAAACTTATTTCACTTCTCCAGTGTTTGTCTTTACTCTTAATAAATAGATGTAATTACTGGCCTCATAGTTTAGTAGATGTGTGTATTCCAAAAATTTTATTAAATAAACGTATTTACTGTGATTAATAGTAATTACATGTATTTGCTAAAAGTTTCAGTAAATCCATTGTTTTACTGATTACTGTTTAACTGTAACATATATTCACTGAACTTTCATAACTCGTGTAAGTAACAACTTTGACTCTTTACTTTTACCCTGTTTTTCATATCTAGGTTAAAAACCAACATCGCATGGCTGTCAACTACAAACACCTGTGGATGGTAATGATAACTGCGATCCTGGTGAAGAATGCAGGTAACAACATCATAAAAAATTAGAAAATATAGATGAAAAGCTTTTGTCTAATTTGAGCAATAATGCTCTGAGCTTCGATTGACTAGCGTGGTCAAAGAAATATAGTTTATGATCAAATTTTAGATATACAATATTTCATGTGTATTCGCTTCTTAGCTTGTTTCCTAAATCGTTTATCTGTTGAATCTAAGAAACCTTCACATTTTTGTAATAAACTATCATTAGATTTTTAAGTCAGTTGTTCGATAACCATGACATTTATGATTTTAATGGTTGCATAATAAACATTTTATTTCATAATTCACAAACAACAGTTGGAGGGGAAGCTTGAATGGCTATTAATACTGGAAATTTTGCATATGCCTTGTAATAACAATCTTGCAATTGACATTCGTAGATAATAATTCACTCGAAAGATAATAATTGACTAATAATTGTTTAGGAATATAATCAAATTGAAGAAATAATTTTATTTTTTACTTTTCACAACATATTACTTAAGGGTGCACACATAGAATATAACATTTTCCGTGATTGTTTTGAAATGACAGCTTATTTACGCACTATAGCTTGCATCTTCATAAACGAACTTGTACTTTTTCAAATTATATCATGTTAAATAATAAACTGAATACCAAAAGAAACTTTGCAATTTTAAAACTGAAATTTCGAAAACGATCTCATATTTACATTTTCATTTAAGGTGGCAATGAAATAGTTGAAACCCACACTTTCAAGTTGAAAACTTTTAATTGAGCAATATTCATGCATTTTTGCAGAAATGGCAAAAATGTCATAATCATGTGAGGTTTCTGCTGAAACCAATTGACGTGACGAAAACTGTTCATAATGAATGTTTGTCACTCCAAAAGTGAAAAAAACACCTTAAAAGCAGTAAACGGTAAAGCAAAAATATCGCAAATTCCCTCTGAAATTTACAAAATTGATAAAAAACAGCCCTTTTTACAAGAATCGGTAGTGTTCCTTCATTTCTAATGGTAACTTGATCCGGCTATACAGACATGTTGTGAGGATTGCTGACAACCCTGAAACACAAAAAAACAGTTGTTTTTTCACTGCATGAGAGCCGATATCTGTGACGTTAGACCACCGCCAACGTTTTCTCTTAGTGACGTCAGAGATAGCAAACATCAAAGGTCGGCATGTTGTTATGTTCTCGTGCACTTTATGAACTTGGACAGATCTAATCAGAGCTCATCGACTGCTAAGTTGACAGCTATTGGTCACTAAACATCGAAACATGGCAATTTCATTCGAAGTTATAACGTCAGAATTGGCATGCAATAACATGATTTAATTGCGATTGTTTAGCTCTAAAGGATAGTTACCATTTGTACGACTCAAAGATGTGTCAATATGACAAGTAAGACTTGTGTCCACACATTCCCATTTATGGAAAAGCTTCGATGCAGACAAAATGTAAAGTTGAACCTGCTGGCAGCAAACGTATTTTGACGTTTGACCTTTTTGGTTACTCATGGCAGATTTGGAACTTATAACACTCGGGCTGCTCAAACCTGGTACTTAAGTAGCACATTTTAGTACTTTAACGAAATTATTGCGAAAACATCATTTCAACGAACGTCTGAACAACCAAAATTTTGACCCCTGCCCACTTCAGATCAAATAAGTGCAAAACTGGGTTTCCCACCTTTAATTTGGATTCGCTGGTTGTTTAAACAAATGATTGATTATTAAGAGGTACTTTGTTTTAAATTTCTATCGTTTTTCATTCTTCAATCAGAATCATTACAAAATGGTGCAAAGTTTCTTTTGGTATTCAGTTTATGTCAAATATCATTCTCCTGTAATCTGTTAGGGGTTTTGTACTGTCAGAAGCCTACGCAATTGCAAGTAAAGACCAAAAAGTATTCAGCTTCAAAACTTCAATTGTCGTTATATAAATCTGTGATCATTATACTTCACATTTATATTCCAATCAAAGATTTAATCTATCAACATTAAAATTTATTTTCAATTTACTCATTCGTGGATACTTTATTAAGCCAACTTTCCAATATCTCTAAACAAATCTGACATACGTTTTCACTAAGAAATCACGACTAATCTGTTGATGATAAGGACCAACAATGTGACTGAAAACATTTTCGATTTTCATTATGCAGATACTGCATGTTACCTCGACCCAATACCGTTAAAAAGGGGGAGTCCAGGGGCGATTTTTAATAATAAACAAGTAGCTGACGTTACAGCATGCCAAGCCTTTTGTGATGAAACAGATGGATGCGTGGCCGCCCAATACAACACTGTCGCCACCACTTCGAATTGTTTACTATTGAATGCCGCTCCAACAGCTCCATACGAAGATGATGCTTCATATACTCTCTTGTTACAAACCGATTGTAAGTAATTGTTACCAGAAAATATCTGTAATAATCATGAGTTGTAATGTTTGTGTAAGTTTCACATATTCCTTTAATTCTGTTATAAGAATATTTAAATAATAACGTTAGATCTGTATTTATATTTAATTAGTATTTTTGAATGTGATATTCAAAAGTCATCAACTACAATTATTATATGAATGGATCATATCCGTCTTTCTGATTGGCCCACTTAGTCACATGACAGCATCGACGTGACGCGATGTCCAACCTGGTTCCCTGGCCTCGTTCCGCGTGCGCTATACCTAAGGCCATGGTGCTGGCTGTGCGATGGCTGCGCGCATAGCAGTGTTTCAAAATGGCGGACACACTAAGAAATGTACATAGATATATCTCGTTCTCGCTTTACAGCCACGACGTAGTGACGACGAACAGCTGTCAAGAATCCAAATTAAATTAGAAATCGAAACTGCGTTACAAATATTTTTTGTGGCAAAGGAGTTTTGCTAAACAGAATATTGTTTGAAGCGAAGCGATAGCCCCGCCCACTCAGGCCACTGATGGTTATAAACAAAGACAGTGGATAGAAACAAATTTTGTTTTCTTCGTGTCTTGAAAATCTTTTTTCAAATACATTGTACTGGCAATATGGAAAAAAGGCGATTGTCCGAAAATTCCCAAAACCTTGCCCTACAAACATCTGTCAACGTTGATGTTTAATTGACACAGAGTATATCTTTCATAAAATTTTATTTGGTTTTGATAAGCTACAAAATATCTAATATGCTGATTGAAGTTCATATCTCATCACTGGACTTGCAAATATATCCATTTATGCATAATATCTCTAAAATGCTTGATTTTATGGAAAAATCAAGAAAACATCTCAAATACGTTTAATATTCGAAATTAAGCATCCAATTAATCTACCTATTAGTAACAATATCTAAACATAAACATTTTCGAAAATGACAGCCTATGACAAGGTTTCAAAATTACGTTTGGCGAATTTGCGCGCGCCACTCGAGCCACATTGTCCGGTTTTCGATCAAAATCCCGACTTTCGCTCTAATGATTGACGTTTAACTTGTTATTTTCAGTAACAGTTAGTGGTTTCCGATGTAAAAACATCGATTTCCAAATTTGACATATGTGATCCTATCAACATACTCTGTGTCTCTTTAAGTACGATGTAATAAATTAGTCTAATGCTTGCGGTGGCTATCTCTGGTAAACCTCCCATCTCATGAACATTGGTTCAGAATTCATTAGGGCCTAATAGGAGTCACCTCATCATAAATCTAGCTGCAACAAATATATTTCTTTTTCATTTCAATTTAATGAACCTTTAATGCACTATCATGTATTGATTCTTACTTTTATCATACCACACTAAAAATCGTTATTCATAAATTGAATCCAATGCATGATAAATAAAAATTAAATCTATACATATGGTTAGAAAATAAAAAACAAATATCTAAATGGGAACCAATTTGTTGACACATTAAAATATTTACACTTGTTTGACGCAAGCTTTGAAGTTTGTATTATTCTTACATTGTCAGTTTAAGAATGTGTGTTATGTACGGTTTACATTAGTACATTTGATTTTTGCACTCAAGAACCAAGCAGGCTACTGAAAAAACATGTTTGAGATAAAAACAATAACTTTCGATATAGATATATATCAAATTACCACTCAAACACATAAATTATGTATGAAATTACAAAATGAAGCAAAATAAATTCTGTGACGAAGCAATTATCAGCTTCGAGTAATGAAACATCGCATTTAAAAAACCTTCCGTATACATATATAACCCATTCATTGAGTGTCTACGAGCTCACGAACAACCCCCCCCCCCCCCCCCCCCCCCCCCCCCTTTCTGATCTACGATAACATCCTTATAGGCAATATTGGTAACATGTTTCTTATCAGAATTACTACTAACTATTAACAAACTACTCATTAAAAAGAAAAAGACTCTGGAACAAATGAATTCTTGATTTTATCATGGTGACATGCCATGAGGAGAAGCATTAGATGTGACTGATCGTGATCCACATTCGACGAAACTTTGCCGTGAAATGTGAAGTGTTATTCTAATGCAAAATACAAGAAGATATATTTGGTGAAAACAATTTATTGGTGTGATTAGCATTGTAACTCATCTGGTTCTTGTTTTTACAAATAAAACTATCGTTAATATAGTAAATGAGAGGTTACTTTATCTCATTGTGTGTATGACAATTCTTTTTGGTTGACAGATTTTGGATGGGGTCGTTTCCATTAATTATCCCCAAACCGCCTATATTTTACATTACCAGTATTTGCAAAAAGCTTTCATGACTTCTGATGTCACGAAGGAAACACAATTTGCTTCAATTTTCAAACTGTCATACTCGAACCCATCCACTGTCTTTGTTTATATCCACCATATCAGTGGCCTGAGTGGGCGGGGCTATCGCTTCGCTTCAAACAATATTCTGTTTAGCAAAACCCCTTTGCCACAAAAAATATTTGTAACGCAGTTTCGATTTCTAATTTAATTTGGATTCTTGACAGCTGTTCGTCGTCACTACGTCGTGGCTGTAAAGCGAGAACGAGATATATCTATGTACATTTCTTAGTGTGTCCGCCATTTTGAAACACTGCTATGCGCGCAGCCATCGCACAGCCAGCACCATGGCCTTAGGTATAGCGCACGCGGAACGAGGCCAGGGAACCAGGTTGCGCGATGTCAACCTGTGTGACGCGCGAGAGGTTGATATAACAATCCAAACACCTCTCGTGGATAAAACTAGATTTGGGAAAGCCCGCTCTTGAACTCCGTGCATCACATGTATCACCCTTAAGCAAGCAATAGGCATCGCTGTGTGACTGCGCTGAATTAGAGTTATGTCCCTTATAGTTCCAGGCATCAGAGTGGTGTCCCTTATTTTCAAAGAAAAAAGTAATTCAATAACGTTTTCATATAATAAAAAATTCAAGACTTCAGATTCGGTTGATCCAATGATTTGTCGACCTTAGACACATGATTTTCACCTCGGCGTTGCCTCGGTGAACATCACGTATCCGAGGTCGACAAATCATTGGATCAACCTCACTTGAAGTCAATTATTGTTTAGTAGCGCTTACCTAATGTGATATACATGTAGGGCAGAGCGGGGACAATTTAACATTTTTATCCCACCGGTATGTAATACCGTGGGATATAGTCATCACCCTGTCCGTCTGTATGTCCGTCTGTCCGTCCGTAATCATTTCGTTTCCGGAGCAGAAATCAAAAACCGGTCCACATATCTTTCTGAAACTTTACATGTGTATTGCCCACCTACTGAAGTGGTGCCTTTTGATATTTTCACATTTCTGAAAATTTTATTTTTGATTTTTTCCATGGAAACGGCTCTTATATGGACTCTGTTCATGAAAGGTTTCGTTTCCGGAGCAGAACTCAAAAACCGGTCCACTTATCTTTCTGAAACTTTACATGTGTATTGCCCACCTACTGAAGTGGTGCCTTTTTATATTTTCACATTTCTGAAAATTTTATTTTTTATTATTTCCATGGAAACGGCTCTTATATGGACTCTGTTCATGAAAGGTTTCATTTCATATATATTAGCTTATACTATTATGAACCTTGCTTGAAAAATTTACAATTATCTTTCAAAGGTTTACACCTTACGGTCATGTGGAACCGGTGGGATATGTCATCTTCTGATGACTCTTGTTTACTTTAGTTGTCCTAATTTTCTGGTTGTATCTCGGGTGATGAATAAAGCGATACTTCAATGTAAATTGACATCTCGGCTTTTAATCCGAGTTTCATTTGGGGTTATTTTACTTGCAGTTATTAAGTTATGATATTTTGAATAAGGGTACCCAAAGTGTTACAATTGACCCCAGCGTTGGGGCAATTGTAACAGTAGGGTGGGACAATTGTAACACGTAGGGTAAATTAAAAATAACTTTTTTTCAAAGGTGAATTTCTTCTTAGACTGTTGAAATATATCATCAACTGGGGTAACAATAATAGCTACTTTAATTGTTTGTCGTAATTCTCAATTTCAGCAATTTTATTTATCAAATTAATTTTATTTTTTTATTTTGTAAACTTATTTAGTTTCAGGAGTCTTATTTTTACAAACGGTTGAAACACGGTGCTACAATTGCCCCCAATGGGGGTAGTTCTTTTTCATGACATTTTACGAGTCAACCGCTTAAAGTTTCAAAAACATTTCTGAATTGTGATTTGGCAGTATAGGTCAGGGTCACATATAGATATATCAAGTTAGTATTTTGTAACTCAAAACACGTCCAAACGATTTCTTATTCTTAGTGAACAATATACTTCAAGTGTACAAAGTTGACTTTTTGTCTTTTTTATCTACCACTGGGGAAACTATTGATCAACAGCCTAACGCTAAACAAGAGGAAAGAAAGGTGTTTAATGTTATATATAGAAATGATTACCCGAGTAAGTGTGTCATATGACTTTTACGAAACGAGTTTGAATTTTTGTATTACCCGAGCGAGAGCGAGAGTTATACATACATTTTTCACGAGTTTCGTTAAAGTCATATGACACACTTTCGAGGGTAATAATTTCTTTATTACTGATTCTTTTCCATTTCATTCTCTTAAAAATAGTTATAAAATGGCCTGCTTCCCTTGCGACGGCCGGCTACAGTGACGTCACGAACAATGATTTTATGACGTCACAGACATAAACATACAGGGGGTCGCGCTACAACAATCGTTGCTAGGCAAAAGTGATATGTGCACTAGTGCTCATATTGAAAATATGTGACCACTTATTTTCAACCATATGGGTAATAAAAGTTGGACTTTGCTTGAACGCAAACTTTTGGAGTAATCGCCCCTGTTACAATTGACCCCGCTATCCCCTACTGCACGTTAACAACTTCTTGGTCCAAGTTATATGACGCTATGGTGTGGCCCGTCCTTGATTAAAGGGTGTCTAGTTTGGGCGCGTTCGATGTTTCTTTTGTAGACGGAATGAGAGTATGTTTTCTGGGACTTCCTAATCATGAACTGAACAGTGCACGTGCTATCATTGGCGGTATGGAAGGACACCTTCTTGTGTACGGCAATGGGGAAGTGTGTCACGTCTATACAATAGACTTCGCAATCTGGATCCTACAAGACTTACACACAAGATCTACTCTTGGTCTCACCGTTGGGATTTGAGAAGGGGAAATAACCAGACTGTCAGGATCCTTAAGGAGTTGAAGAAGCTGAAGTTGCAACAGTTCATACCTCTGAAGAACTCGTACTGTAGTCGGCACGTCATTAGTGAGTGAGTGTTTCTACGGGTTATCGAGGATTGGATTGCGGATCTGACTCGACAGTGCAGCAGAAATGGGCGTGGTGCAAACAAAGTTCTATTATATTCACTTTCAAATTTAACTTTGGCTGTGAGACCTATGTTTGAGACACCTAAAAAGATCTCATGGAAGAGCCCTGGCTCAGTTTAGAAGTGGAGTGGTACCTGTCTAATTAGAGACTGGTCATTACACTGACACACCTTTAGACAAGAGAACATGCCCATTCTGCAACGACCAAATAGAAGATGAGATCCATGCTCTGATTAATTAAGTGTCAACAATACGAACAGGAGAGAAAGTGAGCTTTCAGATATGTGGAATAACAAATTTGAAGATTCTAAGCATCTCTGTGATACTGGAAAGTAGATCTTATACTCTCAAATCCGATCGTTTTATTGACTGCTGCCAAAACCTGCCATTTAATTTTATCCAAGCGTTCTAGTATTTTATACCCTTAATTTTACTGATTACCTGTATAGATGTTTAATATGATGTTTCATTTTGCTTATCGCTTTTAAAAAACTATTTTTATGTTCTACTATGTGGTTTACTTCTCCTACAATAACCTCTCATAATCCCTGTGTGGGTGGCTCGATATGTTTTATCTTCTTTTGTCTTTTGGTGTAATTATATCTATTTTTAAGTGTATCGAGGTGAAAAAAATATCTGTCTGTCTGTCTGTAGTCGCGTTCACTAATGCCTACATGGAATAATGTCTACGGTCTTATCAAAACATCTTTATGCAACAGTCGCTTTCGTAACAACCTTCACCACTTCACCCTTTTAACAAAGTGGAATGTGCCACCTTTGCCTAAAATGTTTGCTTGAAGTTTGACTCTAAATATTTTGGTATAAAAACATAGTGTGTACATATATTTTGTTTACAAATGGCCAGAAGGGTTATCTGCTTACATGGTACATATTGTTAATTTATTTGATGAATGACTTGATGTATTTAATGATTACTTTGTGGGCGATTCTAATTGAAGAGTTGGTAATCAAGCAGATTTCGTTGTGAATGATGGCGTTAATATAAACGTGGATAAGACAACATACATACCAGATGAGCATTCTGACCGAAAGTCCCATGATAGCATAGTGAATTGGATATGTGCAAAACATCAGGGTTGCGTATAGGGAATGGGAGATTGAGCGGCGATGCTGACGGTGCATACACATTTTATAACAGGAATGGCAGTTCAGTAATTCACTATCTTATTCTTCATGAATCAGCGGATTGCACTAGTCAGGGATTTTACCGTTCATGAATTTAATGAGTACAGTGACCATGCACCCCTTCGCTTCACCGTGACAGGAATCAGTGTATCTGAGGATACGAATACAACTAGACAAGGACACTACAGGTGGAATGAGGAATACAGAGAGCCTTTCTGAGAAGCAGTGAATGAAGAGTTACCAAACCTGATTGAAGTGGCAAACTGCCATAATGGAGTGAAGAAGTTGTCGTTCCTATCTACAAGAAAGGGAGAATCTGATACAATTATCGGTGTATAACGTTGAAAAGTTGTTTCTCAAAAGTATTCACCTCAGTTTTAAATGCCAGACTTTCAGAGTGGACGGACACAAACAATTTCATATCTGATGCACAACTACCCTATAAATCTGGATACCCAACCATACACTACCTGTTTATATTGAATTCGCTTGTCACAAAATAACTCACAAAATAAAGAGACTTTATGAATCATTCGTTGTCGAAAGCATTTGGTACTATATGAAGAAATTCACTGATGTTCAAGTAGCACAAACGTGGTTCTCTTGGAAAGATGTTGTCAGTGATTCAGTCCATGTACAGTCAGGTGAAATCCTGTGTGAAGCTTAGCGGAGAACTGTCGACATTGTTCCAGTGTAAAGCAGCTTCTGTCACCCATTCTCTTTTCACTGTGCATAGAAGATAGATCTATAGAATCAGCCCTACAGGAAGGTATAGATAATGGTCTGCTATTGGAGTACCTACAGATCATGTTTAATCTTTCCGCAGATGACATGGTCCTGCTCTCTGAAACACAAGAAGGTCTCCAAACATCACTGGAAATAATGTAAGAGTACTGCGAAGCATGGGGTCCAAAAACAAAAGTTATGGTATTTCGGAAAGGTGGAAAACTGAAAGCTGAGAAGGCCTGAACCTATGGTGAGAGTGATTTGGAAATGGTGGATCAGTTTAACTACCTTTGAAATGCCATAAACTATAACGGTTCTTTAACTCTGTCAACAAAGACTTTGGCTGGTAAAGGTCTGGAAGCGATGAACGTTCTTATTCAGATCTCCAAAACATCTTGACTTCACACTAAAAATAAAGTGCCAGTTGTTCGACTCCTTCGTCGCCTCTACAACGAACTATGGATGCGGGTTATATCTCTTTTAGGTTATATCAAAGCCTAGAAATTGAAATTGAGAGAATTCGCCTTAAATTTTTTAAAAGGATTCCAAATATACATCAGAAACCCTGCAACGCAGCTGTTTATGGAGAACTCGGCAGATATCCTCTCTACATTAACAGATGTGTACATGTGATATCCTACTGTTTCAAGGTGGGGAGCTCTCCTAACTGCATCCTAAACACGCTGTATGATCTCTCTGTAAATAACTGTAATACATGGGCCGTAAATGTCAAGAAATAACTGAGTGAAAAGGGTTTTTCATACGTCTGGGAAATACCTCTTGTGTTGACAAGAATGAATGTCTAGTCCCTGTTATCTTCAAACAAAAATGGATAAATTATTGAAAACATCAACAAGATGTCTACTGAACAGATTGGCGTTTAAGGGTTGTACTGGAAGCCAAAGGATCCTTCTTACGATCCTTAGAAATGATCTATCCTCTCTCACGGTGATGATACGTTGTCTGCCTGTGGGAGTGCGAATCTTCACGCCGTTGGAACCAATACTGTACATTTTGGAAATCATGGAACGTGCACGTGCAGCTTGGCGCGTTTGGATGAATGATATCCCTATAGAACAATGATATAATTTTACCAACTACATAGCAGATTCATTAGTACAATCAACATCAACGGTGGTTTGGTATGTGCCGCTATAACTGAATTTCTGTTTGGGGGTGCAACACTTTTCTATCTTTGTATATAAGATCCAAAATATAATGATCAATTCACAACTTCAGCTATCTTAATTGAATGAACCGCTTTTGATGTGAATAATTATGAACAATGATATCCATCTAAGTATAAGATTCATGTCCCCAAATATGTTCAAATGAATTAAATCTTTACTCAACCTATTCTCGAATTAAACTCTAAAAAAGCGTAGAATCTACATCCACTCCATTACGGGACATTGTCGCCATTGAACCTGCTTGCGTTCACAGCCTCGGTTTCGTTTCAACTTGGTCGCCGCGTGAAAATGAAATAGAGGCCCGTTATGGCTCTATTTACTATTTAGCCGGTAATTGCCCAGTTTTGCTCTATTGGCCCAGATGGCTTTAGCAGTAGCAGTATACATGTATAATGTAGATGTACAAGTATATTTATAACAGTTTTTTAAAGAGACACTTCTCTCGGGGTATTTTTTTCTTTTTTGGAAACGAAATTCGAGGGGAATCCCAGTATTACATATTATGTCATTAGAACATGATTTTGACACAATCCAGTTGAAATCTGTCACTTTTGGGGGTAAATTTTCTTTCAACAACTTTATACAAGCACAAACTCGGTCAAAAATGACAACAATGAGAAGTAAAGCCTTCCATCAGCACTACGAGTGTGAATAGCCTCGATACGACATTATTTAGTTGTTGATTTGTTTTATAAATAATAATTTTGGTAATCAGTCAATACATTAAGTCCAATTTTACTTTATTGTTAAATTTGTAACAATACAGCCCTTTTTACATGTCATTTTCACAAAAATCATTAATGTAATTTTCACAAAAATCATTAATGTCATTTTCACAAAAATCATTAATGTCATTTTCACAAAAATCATTAATGTCATTTTCACAAAAATCAAAATGGCGGCCAGAACACTGTTAGATCGTCCACCTTAAATGTTACCAGGTCCCACAACAGACCCCTGTACGATGACAAGAACGTCCGACACTATGGCATCTGGCACCAATATCCAACTCCAACTTACCACTGCTGCCCAGTGCGGTGAAGTCTGTCTGTTCATCAGTGAGTGCTCGGGGGTGGTCTACTCTAGTGGGAGCTGCTCCCTGTATGATGGGAGCCCTGCTGATGGTAACAGCGGAGATGTCCTTACACACGTGAAGGAGATCTGTTCAGGTTAGTTCTATTGATTATTGTGAAGTTTGCATGCATGCTAACATACATGTATACCTTAGCATGCGGTTTAACGTGTTGTTGATGATCATGTTTTTGGTGTCTTATGTGTCTTGGCGTATCAGGGTATAATGTTACAGATTTGGCAATCTAAATAAATTTAGATCAACAGGTTTTATATTTAGTCATACCGTGTTGATCTAAGATTGACCCTTAAGGCGGGTCATCCCGCTGACCTCTGAAATCAGCCGCTCGGCCAATCAGAAAAGTTGCCCTAGCTCGCTGGCAACCTGGTTCCCTGGCCTCGTTCCGCGTGCGCTATACCTAAGGCCATGGTGCTGGCTGTGCGATGGCTGCGCGCATAGCAGTGTTTCAAAATGGCGGACACACTAAGAAATGTACATAGATATATCTCGTTCTCGCTTTACAGCCACGACGTAGTGACGACGAACAGCTGTCAAGAATCCAAATTAAATTAGAAATCGAAACTGCGTTACAAATATTTTTTGTGGCAAAGGGGTTTTGCTAAACAGAATATTGTTTGAAGCGAAGCGATAGCCCCGCCCACTCAGGCCACTGATATGGTGGATATAAACAAAGACAGTGGATGGGTTCGAGTATGACAGTTTGAAAATTGAAGCAAATTGTGTTTCCTTCGTGACATCAGAAGTCATGAAAGCTTTTTGCAAATACTGGTAATGTAAAATATAGGCGGTTTGGGGATAATTAATGGAAACGACCCCATCCAAAATCTGTCAACCAAAAAGAATTGTCATACACACAATGAGATAAAGTAACCTCTCATTTACTATATTAACGATAGTTTTATTTGTAAAAACAAGAACCAGATGAGTTACAATGCTAATCACACCAATAAATTGTTTTCACCAAATATATCTTCTTGTATTTTGCATTAGAATAACACTTCACATTTCACGGCAAAGTTTCGTCGAATGTGGATCACGATCAGTCACATCTAATGCTTCTCCTCATGGCATGTCACCATGATAAAATCAAGAATTCATTTGTTCCAGAGTCTTTTTCTTTTTAATGAGTAGTTTGTTAATAGTTAGTAGTAATTCTGATAAGAAACATGTTACCAATATTGCCTATAAGGATGTTATCGTAGATCAGAAAGGGGGGGGGGGGGGGGGGGGTTGTTCGTGAGCTCGTAGACACTCAATGAATGGGTTATATATGTATACGGAAGGTTTTTTAAATGCGATGTTTCATTACTCGAAGCTGATAATTGCTTCGTCACAGAATTTATTTTGCTTCATTTTGTAATTTCATACATAATTTATGTGTTTGAGTGGTAATTTGATATATATCTATATCGAAAGTTATTGTTTTTATCTCAAACATGTTTTTTCAGTAGCCTGCTTGGTTCTTGAGTGCAAAAATCAAATGTACTAATGTAAACCGTACATAACACACATTCTTAAACTGACAATGTAAGAATAATACAAACTTCAAAGCTTGCGTCAAACAAGTGTAAATATTTTAATGTGTCAACAAATTGGTTCCCATTTAGATATTTGTTTTTTATTTTCTAACCATATGTATAGATTTAATTTTTATTTATCATGCATTGGATTCAATTTATGAATAACGATTTTTAGTGTGGTATGATAAAAGTAAGAATCAATACATGATAGTGCATTAAAGGTTCATTAAATTGAAATGAAAAAGAAATATATTTGTTGCAGCTAGATTTATGATGAGGTGACTCCTATTAGGCCCTAATGAATTCTGAACCAATGTTCATGAGATGGGAGGTTTACCAGAGATAGCCACCGCAAGCATTAGACTAATTTATTACATCGTACTTAAAGAGACACAGAGTATGTTGATAGGATCACATATGTCAAATTTGGAAATCGATGTTTTTACATCGGAAACCACTAACTGTTACTGAAAATAACAAGTTAAACGTCAATCATTAGAGCGAAAGTCGGGATTTTGATCGAAAACCGGACAATGTGGCTCGAGTGGCGCGCGCAAATTCGCCAAACGTAATTTTGAAACCTTGTCATAGGCTGTCATTTTCGAAAATGTTTATGTTTAGATATTGTTACTAATAGGTAGATTAATTGGATGCTTAATTTCGAATATTAAACGTATTTGAGATGTTTTCTTGATTTTTCCATAAAATCAAGCATTTTAGAGATATTATGCATAAATGGATATATTTGCAAGTCCAGTGATGAGATATGAACTTCAATCAGCATATTAGATATTTTGTAGCTTATCAAAACCAAATAAAATTTTATGAAAGATATACTCTGTGTCAATTAAACATCAACGTTGACAGATGTTTGTAGGGCAAGGTTTTGGGAATTTTCGGACAATCGCCTTTTTTCCATATTGCCAGTACAATGTATTTGAAAAAAGATTTTCAAGACACGAAGAAAACAAAATTTGTTTCTATCCACTGTCTTTGTTTATAACCATCAGTGGCCTGAGTGGGCGGGGCTATCGCTTCGCTTCAAACAATATTCTGTTTAGCAAAACTCCTTTGCCACAAAAAATATTTGTAACGCAGTTTCGATTTCTAATTTAATTTGGATTCTTGACAGCTGTTCGTCGTCACTACGTCGTGGCTGTAAAGCGAGAACGAGATATATCTATGTACATTTCTTAGTGTGTCCGCCATTTTGAAACACTGCTATGCGCGCAGCCATCGCACAGCCAGCACCATGGCCTTAGGTATAGCGCACGCGGAACGAGGCCAGGGAACCAGGTTGGCTCGCTGGAAGTTTAAAAAACTCAGCAGCACATCTTTTGAAATGGATGATGTTCGGAGCTCTGTCATTCGGAGCGGAGCAGAGCGACCATTTCGATGAACAATCCGATTGCTTGGATGTATTAATAGATTATATTTTTTCATTTTAAAATGATTAGCGTATTTGCTAGTTGTCAATGACAAATGATGATTGCACATCGCACAGATACTAACGTGGCGAATAATAATCACAAAGTTAGAGCATGATAAATATCAATATTTAAGAAAATCCTCATGCAAGGGGAGGTAACTCCTTTTTTATCAAACTCGTTTGTACTAATTTCTTTCGTTTCCATCCAAATAATTTTAAAAAGATTGATTTTTTGTCAATCATAAATCTAAAAATGTTTCATACAACCAAAATAAAGCCAACCTACTGATATTTTTATTATCAGTATCAAGAACAAGATTTATTTTTCACAATGCACACTGTTATTGAGAACAGGCCATAAGCTTTCATATGTTTCTTCTGTTCACACATTGAATGAGCGACTATGAACTGTTTGTGACGTCGAATTTGATTGATCAAATCGCGAATTCGTTATTTGCAAACGAAAGGTCACTGGGACGACCTCTCACACTGGTCAATCTTAGATCAACAAGTATGACCAAATATTAAACCTGTTGATCTAAATTTATTTAGATTGCGACTTAACTCGGTCTACAATCTGGCAAGCAGTTGTAATACACAGAAAGGATTCCCCACGACATATTTGAACAAAAACGAGTAATTTTTTCATTGTAATGTAAACTAAACGTACCACGGTTTTCCATACACTTAACTTGAATTTGTGTGCGCAACATCAGGACATTTTATTAATATATTTCCATGCCTTTGTTCAAGGCAAGGCTTGCTGCATGACCGCGACGAGCACAATGAAGGCAGCAAATGCGGCACTTAAGACGTTGACGTCATCACTCGAATCATGTGAGGAGGCCTGTGTGACGTCATCCAACTGTCACTCTGTGTACTTCAACAACAACGTGTGCTTCATGTATAGAGAAGCACCAACCACAAGCACCTCCACAGGAAGCAAGTACTCGGTGAAATCATGCACCGGAAGTAAGTTATAAACTTAATTACAAACAGTAACTTTTCCATACAGTCACTATCATTTGATACGTCACTCCTTGCTGCAGTGCAGCGAAATGCTTGGTGTAAATAAAGAGCCATCGTTAAGAAGTATTAAAACTGAAGACGATCTCTAAATGGAATCTCTCGTTCAGATTTAGGGCTGACACACGAAACCTGACGAAATGCAGTACCTTAAAGACGCTACTGGTAGACTAGCCCGAGTTATGCCTTGCAAGGGAAGTTGACAAAGCTTTTCATATCAATCCCCATAAAGGCCACCTTTGCGTGAAGGCAGCGTGGTCCCGGCGTGTATTTGAGGCCAGTGTTGATTTAAGATCCATATTCTCTATTGTGTAAAGGACAACTCCGCTCCAATCTCTTATCATGTTACATGTCAAGTTGGGAAAAACACTATAATAGAAACGTAAATCCCAGATCGTTTGAGCATAAGTATTCATTCACGAGGAAAATAATCGTGTTAGATTAACTTGTAGAGTCAAAGTTAAACGACGAATGACAAGTAACATTCTTGAGGTAAATGCTTAATCTTGAAGCGTAAATAATTCAGTGAACAAGCCCCCGTTAGACTTTTATGTTTACTGTTGGTTTGCACGGGGCAAGTTTAAAGAACAAGCTTACGTGGGTGTATGTAATTCAACATGAACTAGTTTTGTAATTTAGACCCTTTAGTTAATTCTTGATACTGTATTAGCTCTGAATTTACCTGTTTTTTTAACTCATCAAGCTTAAAAAGACCCAGCCATCGGTCCCGTAACTTTGTGCATTTTCGATTTCTTCCCCTGAAATCTTTTGTACAGACTCCTTGGCTAAGGAGATTATAATTTTGTAACTCCATGAACCAAAAGGTGTATGTAGCTGAAATTTAATGTACATACTCCTTGACTAGTGAGGGTTATAATTTGTGACTTTAAAGACCCCGTAGCCAACAAGGCTGAGCCCAAAAAAATTTTTTTGTCTTCTTTACCAGAACCAAATGGCTTAGGAAGCAGAAATCATGTGTACAGACTCCTTGACTATGAGGATTATCGTGTATAGGTTTGGTGGTTCTGTAATCCTTCATTAGGACCACAGAGGCAACGTCCTAAAAACTTATTTTTGTCTACTTCTCCAGAACAAAGAGGTAGACAGGTGGGTCTTTCGACTCCTTGACTAGTGTATATTCTTTGAATACATGTATAGCTTTGGTGACTTTGGAAACCCAGTTGCCCCCACTAAAACCCTTCTTCTCAAGATGCACAAAGCATAAAATGATGAAATGTCGTGTAGATAATCCTTAGGTGATGGGGATTTAATCGATATGACACATTTGGTTACCATGTGGCCTCTAGGTACTAGGTAGGATGGCATCACATTGGCCACACTCTGAAGCAAAATCAAATATGAAGCCTAATGAGCTACTTTTCTTGTCTTGTCACCTGAATTTGGTATGAAAATAGTTGGAATCAGTAATCAGTTTAGCATCACAAGTGTTCAACGAATTAAGGAAATAAAAGCAATAAGACTGTTCTTATTCTAACCGACAAGTCATTTATTGTTTAATTTTCTCTTATTTATGTTCTCTCTTTCAGCTCCTACATATGAATTCACTTTGACAGAACTGTGCTATGGTAAGATTGAAATTAAATTTCACAATTTCATGAATCTTCTTTTCTATGAATAAATCTTTATCAAATATTTCTAATAATATTCACTCTTAAGAAGGAGAATTTCAACTGTTTATGATAGAAATATGTAGTCATGTGTTGATGAGTTCAGAACCTGGAAAACCTTTGATTCAACCTTACAGTCGTTAAAACCGTATGTTATGTAAGTTAATTCGAGGAAATTAGAGTATGTCTCCGTAAGATAAAGAACTAAATAATTGATTTCGTTTTGAATAGAATCTAGGAGTTTAATGAAGATCTGTGACCATGAGGGTCGTGATGCTTTGGCGCTCATATAAAATGAGAAGCTTATTGTTGATAAAAGAAAATTGAAAAAAGATGAATTACTGGATATGCTTAGACCAGCATAATTAAATTATTTTACCACAATATCTATTATAGTTTTGGTTTTTTTTAATTTGAAAGCCATTTGGAGGCTCAGTAGGAGTTTTGACAGGCAATTCAAGTGATCTCACGAAACAAATAGTTACTGTTACAAATTGTATGAAAATTAAAGGGAGCCGTTCAGAAACAAATAAACCATGTTCGGTTTGGTGACGCTAATCCAATTCTCTATCGCGAATGATTGATAGCTATCCACACGAAATGGCCACCAGCATTTTGTACTTGATGATTCTTTTACAACTTTCGCATCCTGTCTCAGGGTACGAACGTTACGCTAACTCCACTAATCTGTACCCTGGGCTCAGAAGCTTGATTCGCTCGCGCGGCCCGACTTGGGATATCGCCAATCAAATCATTTTCTCGTTGAAATTTTATTGAGAAAATGGCGAGATAATGATTTGATTGGCTACATCCCAAGTCAGAACGAATCTAGCTTCTGAGCCCAGGATACAGATTAGTGGATATAGCGTAACGTTCGTACCCTGAGACAGGATGCGACTTTCGAAAATCCGATTGAGTATGTAATGTTTGAAGCTCTTAATTATAAGGTCATATATTTGGCAAAAACTTCTGGAAATTTGAAGAAATGGCCCCTTTTGAATTTATCGACATGACACTTTTTTTTAATCATTAATTGTTTTCAACCAGCAGGTTCGGGGGAAGGCAAAATGACGCCAAGTATCTTGTTAGGTAAGATTTATACTTCGCTTCAGCTCGTTGGGAAATATTAATTGCATTTTTATACCACAATGTTCAGCATATTAGTCTAATCTTTTATCACTTAATAATTTATTTTTTAAGACAGTACCATGCTAAAATTATCATATGTATGCATGCACTGTTTGGTATATAATTATATCAGTAGCATTAAAATTCTTTGTTTTTGCTTTCAGTGTCTGTGATTGGCTTGGCTTTGAACGCTCTGTGATGAAGATGAGCTCAAGTATTGCTGTTAATATTGCTGTAACAGGTTTTTGGTAAAGTCGGTCAATTGAAGTGTGGCTTTGGTCTACTTTTATAAATCTAAATCATTACGTCATGAAACTGTTTATCAATGTGATACAAGTTAATTTTATTATACATGCCTACAAACTTATTTAAACACGTTTATGTCTTTAGGTTTTGCAACTTACGATAATTAGAATTAGTCTTGTTAATGAAACGTTACACGTCAATGCATTGTAATAATGATAATTAAAAATACTGTGGCATGTTTGGTAGAGAATCAAGTGATCCGGTTGGAAGAAAAACAAATATGATTAATAACAAGGCAATCCTTTCTTAAAGAGCCAGTTATATCCGGGTACTTTTTTTGGTAACGAAATTCAAGGAAACATGTATGTTATTATTATATGATTTTAACACAATGCAGTCGCAAAATGTTACTTTGATAGTAGTTTCATTGATTTACATTCCAAAACTCGATGAAGAAACGCATACCCTCTGTAAAATAACGACAACAATGAGAAGTGACGTCATTCATCGCGACTTCGAGTGTAAAATGTCTTGCTACGCCATTATAAAGCCTTGGTCATTAGTTTTATGAAAAAAGATTTGTGAATATCTAGTTAATCTATCAAAACATTAAGTTTATTTTTATTATATGGTAATCTTTTTAACAGTACAGCGCTTTTAAACATGTATTTTTACAAAAATTGAATGGCGGCTTAACACTGATAGATCAGCCACTTTAAAAACTTATATTTTGCATTAGTTAATACCCACTTTCGATTCAGTGCCTTTACATGTATATGATTTATTTCATGATTGTCAAATTTCTTTTCAATAATGTCACCGTTCCTTGTTAAACTGTCTTTTATCTTCATCCTGAATTTATTATATCTTTTTGTGCAAATATTGATAGATTTTACTTTGTTTGATCACATTTTTAAGAAAACATCTCAGATTGTAAACGACATTCAATTTTGGCAATAAAGTATTTCATCAGATTGTATATAGATGTTCATGTTACTGCTATAGCACAGCATGCCTTTTAATAATGCTGAGCCCGTTTTGACATCCTCACAATATCAAAATGTAATTAAATTGTCGCACGTTTTTCCATACCTCTACTGTTATAATATAGAACTCAAAAATGGACACGTTTTCAACGTGAAACGATACTGCTGTTATGACATGAGTAGAAGATGGAAGACTACTCTCAACTCACAGAACTCCTTCAGGCTTTGCATAAAGGGGCAGAAGCACGTTTATTGATAATTTTATATTTTAAAATGTTCACTGATAATTGTAAGTTAATGCTAAATGTATTATTTGGACGTTAATGTTTAATGTATTATTATGATAGTGTCAAATATCTCATTACACAGGCCAATCATCCATAGTCAGAGGACAAATTATGACGATTCACATAAAATCCATTGTCGGCCATTTTGTGTGAACACCTTTAATTCATTTAGTGTAAGAAAAATGACTCGCATGGCTAAACTTTACGTTATATTTTTTAAGTATTACTGCTCCATTTAGTTAAATACATTGTCTTTCAATTGGAACCATTAATTTTCATTTTCCTGACATCACCTTATAGACCCCCTAAAAACGTGCAACTTCCCCTTTAATGTCGAGCCTGCTGTGACGGATCGTAATAGTCCAACGACAAATTCTTATGAGAATTGAGAAACATTGTTTTGTGCTAAGCTGCAAGTGAGCCTGTGTTTGAGGCTGGCGCGTAGATATTGCTACTGGGGAATATGCCTCTTTTCGTAATATAAGTTAAGATAATTGTAAGCAACCAAGACATTTCATATGTTAAATGTATAAATATTCCCTTACTGTTTTGAAATAAACTTAAGTTGAACTCTCAACAGGCGAAGTCAACACGTTTTACGAAAGTAATGAAAACGGTCAAAAGGTCTGTTTACAACAGCCTCCCTAATTACAAAATTGAATAAAATCCGGAAAGACGGAAGGCACAGGGTGGTAAAAATATATATAAGAGTGGTAGAAGGGAGTGAGAGTACCTTCGGTTCTGTGCTTGTTGTGTTCACCCTCATCTGCCATGATTTATATATAATGAGCAATAAGACTGCTCTGTGGCTCTTTGGAAATTTCTTGAGCATATCAGGAGAAAAACCTGTCAAGATTTTCCAGGTAACATGTTCCTATGAATACCATCCTCGGTCACCAAAGGTTGAATATTCCAATGATCTACACTTTATAAACCCTGTGCCTTTTATCAGCAAATAGTTATCCATTGCCCTCCCTTGGTCGTAGTTCACAACGTCGGTACTACACAACCGAAATGCTACTTGACTTGAGTTTACTTTCGAATCTTTTACAAACTTGATTGGTCTAGAAGAGATTTTACTATCCTTGGCATAACTTTCACACATAACTTGGCAGAAATGGTAGAGAGAAAATATAAAGATAAACTTAAACAAATTAGGACAACGATGAACCAGTGGCTTGGAAGAGATCTTACCCAAGAACAACAGTTTTGAAAAGTCTTATTCTACCTAAACTTAATCATATCTTTACAACACTTCCAAACCCAAGCGAAAATATATTAAAAGAGCTCGAAAAGCTTGTATTTAGTTTCATTTGGAGAGGTAAACCTGATTAAATTAAACGGACAATAATAACTATAAGCTTCAGAGAGGGTGGGATTAGAGTTCCAGATATAAGAAATACAATCATTTCGCAAAAAATAAGTTGTGTTAAAATTCTGAAAGTAACTCACAATTAAAGACACTTTTTTTATATTAATGTATCACCAATGCACAGAGATTTTTATCAATACACCGAATTACCCCCCATTGAGCAAGTTTGTACCAAAAAAACAAGTGTTTTTTTTAAAGATGTTTTAAAGGGGCAGTAGCACGTTTATTGATAATTTTATATTTTAAAATTTTCACTGATTATTGTATGTTAATGCTAAATGTATTTTTTTGATAGTGTCATAAATGTCATTCACAAGCCAATCAGCCATAATCAGAGGACAAAGTATGAAGATTCACATAAACTACTTTGGCGGCCATTTTGTGTGAACACCTTTCATTCATTTTCTGTAAGAAAAAGGAATTGCATGGCTAAACTTTACATTATATATTTGAATTATTGCTGCTTCATTTAGTTTAAATACATTGTCTTTCAATTGGAACCATTTATTTTCATTTTCCTGACATCACCTTATATTCCAACTAAAAACGTGCTACTGCCCCTTTAAAGGCACGGGTATGCTTTAACAAACAAATAGGGAATACCGTTAAAACTCAATCTGATATCATATCTCAACTAATATGGAATAATGACAACGTTAGAATAAACAACAAGTCTATATATTATAAGAATATGTCAAACGCCGGTATTTATACCTGATAAATGATATAATAAAAAGTGACGGTAAATTTATAAATTACCTAGAAATAACTGGAATATACAAATGCAAGACAAATTTCCTAGAATATGCTTGCATTATCCAGGCAATTAAAACATTTTTTTTTAAAAACAAATTAAAATAGAAAAAAAACTAGAAATGTCACTTACTACATACTTCAATGAAAATATAGCTACTAAGAAAATGGGATGTCGGAGCTTTTGTGATATATTACAAAAGACAGAAAACACTATGACAGAATGTAAGTACAGAAAAATAGAGCCATGGGCTCTGTAGCTCATCAGGAAGTTGAAGAGCGGAACTTAAGCGCTGTCAAAATTGCTAGTAAATTCAAAATATCATTTCAATATGGTTACAATTGGTGTTGCTTTTGGAGGAGAATGAAATAGGTTTAAAAGGCATGACCCTTTTGTTACCTATAATTTTTGGTCACTGGGTCACCAACGTTGCACTTAATAATCCAAAAATAGAGCCATGGGCTCTGTAGCTCATCAGACTTTTGATGGAAAAAGGTTTTGACCTCTGTGACCCCATTTAGGGTCATTGGGTCACAAAATCTACAAGTTTGAATCCCCATTGGCCAAGGAGTCTACACACAATTTTTTAGCTCTCTAGACCATTTGGAACTGGAGGAGAAGATGAAAATAGGTTTTGAAGGTTGTGACCCCTGTGACCCCATTTGGGGTCATGGGGTCACCAAACCTAAAATTTAGAATTCCCATTTGCCCAGGAGTCTACACATAACTTGTCAGCTCTCTAGACCTTTTGAACCTGGAGAAGAAGGAGTAAAATATGTTTTTAAGGCTTTGACCCCTTTGACCCCAATTGGGGTCATGAGGTCAGGAAATCTACAATTAAGAATCCCCAATTGCCAAGGAGTCTCCACATCAAATTTGAGCTCTCTAGAGTCATTGGTTCTGGAGAAGAAGTCGAAAATGTGAAAAGTTTTTCGGACGGACGGACACCATGCCATAAGCCCATCAGGTCTTTCAGACCTGATGAGCTAAAAAATAGAGCCATTGGCTCTGTAGCTCATCAGGCTTCATCATCAATTTTGTTGTAGAGTGTGGCCAATGTGATCCCCCCTCTGTAGGGGCCACAGGGTCACCAATCATAAATTAAGTACATAGGCGACAAGTTTCAGTTTTCTAGGCTTTATGCTTCTGGAGTAGAAGATGAAAATAGGATTTTAGGGCATGGCCCCTGTGGCCCTTATTAGGGGTCACAGGGCCACTAAAGCTACAATTTATAATCCTCACTAGTCAAGGAGTCTGTACACAAAGTTTCAGCTTTCTAGGCCTCATGGTTCTGAAGAAGAAGATGAAAATAGGTTTTTAGGATGTGGCCCCTGTGGCCCTAATTAGGGGCCACAGGGCCACTAAAGCTACAATTTATAATCCTCACTAGCCAAGGAGTCTGTACACAAAGTTTCAGCTTTCTAGGCCTTATGGTTCTGGAGAAGAAGATGAAAATAGGTTTTAAGGGCTTGGCCCTTGTGGCCCTTATTAGGGGCCACAGGGCCACCAAAGCTATAATTTATAATCCTCACTAGTCAAGGAGTCTGTACACAACGTTTCAGCTTTCTAGGCCTCATGGTTCTGGAGAAGATGATGAAAATAGGTTTTTAGGGCGTGGCCCTTATGACCCTTATTAGGGGTCACAGTGCCACCAAAGCTACAATTTATAATCCTCATTAGTCAAGGAGTCTGTACACAAAGTTTCAGCTTTCTAGGCCTTATGCTTCTTGAGAAGAAGATGAAAATAGGTTTTTAGGGCGCGGCCCCTGTGGCCCTTATTAGGGGTCACATGGCCACCAAAGCTACAATTTATAATCTTCATTAGTCAAGGAGTCTGTACACAAAGTTTCAGCTTTCTAGGCCTTATGCTTCTGGAGAAGAAGATGAAAATAGGTTTTTAGGGCGTGGCCCCTGTGGCCCTTATTAGGGGTCACAGGGCCACCAAAGCTACAATTTATAATCCTCACTAGTCAAGGAGTCTGTACACCAAGTTTCAGCTTTCCAGGCCTTATGGTTCTGGAGAAGAAGTCGAAATTCCACAAAGTTTACGGACGGATGGACGGACGGACGGATGGACGGACGGACGCCGGACAACATGCCATGCCATAAGCCCATCGGCCAGATGAGCTAAAAAAAGTGGAAATTAGATCTTGAATGTTCAATTAATGAAAGCGAACGGAATAACATAAATAAAATACCTTTCATGTCTAAGCTAAATTCCAAAACAAAATGGTTTCAATATTCCATACTTGAATTTGCCGACAAATGATCTTTTGCAATAAGAGGAAATTAAAAGATGAAAATTAATGCAGTTTTTGTGATAAAGGAAAGATACCATAAATCATCTATTTTTCGATTGTCCAATTGTTAAAAACTTATAGAACAAAGTTAAGGAATGGATAGAGATATACACTGAAGCGAACATAAAGTTTTCCAAACGAAACAATCGTCTTGGATACCCCGAATACAGAAACAGGGTATTGAACATGATAGTCACAACTGCAATTTGATCTTCATCATTTTCAAAGCAAAACAATATGGTCTGAAACCCGACTTCATATACATTCAAAATGATCTGAAGAAAATATATAACATTGACAAATATAACTGTTATTCGAATTGCAAGTACTCAATTTAAATGAAATTTTGGTCATCCTGCCATTTACTATTCAAACACTAATCACTTCTCCGTTATATGGCTGTGTTACCATTGTAATTGGAAACTTGATATAACCTGTACATATTTGTATGTACGCAAAATTTCGCCTATATGTAAATGTTGCTATGTAAAATGTCACTCTCTTTGTAGTTTGAAACTAAATGTACATGTCAAAAAGAAATAAAATAATAATAATAAAAAAAACACACAAAAAAACCCATTTAATTAACGTTTAAATTATCCAATCATTTTAATTCCCTTTGTCTCCCTTTCTCTTTAAAAACATATAATCAACGTCCAACTCACTAAAAACCGGGGAATGATGATATACAGCAATGCACTTTATAACTTCAGAATAGCTGCTTGTACAAGCAAATAGCCAATGGCTGCCCAGTGGTTATTCTGCGTTGTGGTAATGCATATCATTGGCATGTTCTTTAGTTGAAATTTGAAGGTGGCCATGGCAAATAACTCTTTGTATATAGGTATAGTAAGAGCTGTCTGGATCTTGTTGACAGACGGACAGACAGATATTTTATTTGTGTGACGTAGAGAAATGTTTACTTACCCGCGCACGTGGATAAATCATCTTAAGTAGTTAAGTGGTGCTGGGCGTCACCTCACTAATGACTTTATCAGTTAAATCAACAAATTAATGAAATCTTTTGTAGTATTTTGTACGTCCAATTGCTTTTAGTAATGGATCCTTAGTAAAGCAAAGAGGTACAAATGTTTAGTTAAAGAGAGAAAATGGCCCCATTATTTAACGAAATAGATCCGAATTGATCTACAAATATAACATAATCAGAAATCGTGTTCAGTAAGAGAGAACTAATTTTGTAAAAGCATATCTTCATAACACAGATATTTTTATGAAGACGCATCATTTTCATCTAAGTCATGTTTTTTTAATCTAGATTTCTTTCTAGCTTGATATTTATGGATTTTGTTTTGTATCCGGAGCTCGAGGCGGAAAACAAATGAATACTTTGTTAATGTGATAGTTAGTAAAAACTAAATCAAATGTCCTTATTTGGTAAACTAAATTTACCGGACATACAATCTATCCTTCCACAATTATACGCTGAACTACTCCCAACCTTGTCTATCTACTCAAAAGAAGTTAAGGAACACTCAAGTAGTAATATCATTTGCAACAACTTTAAATGTCAGCAGCTCAAGGAGAAGAATTTTGTTGTGTTCATACCCACATGCATCCAATGCTCTCGCTCGTGAAATTATAATTTTACAGTCACTCGTGTTGTAAAAACAGTATGATATCTCTGCATGGGAATCAGTCTCTATGTATAACGGAGAGAGATGGTGCTGATGCAGGACTTGTTGGACATCTGCACTACATCTGCGTTCCTAAAGTTTGTTCACTCACCTGTCTGCCCTTGTGCAACTATCATGTAATGTGGATGTCTTCGACGAATGCAGCATTGCAAAAGGGAAACGGATATTGTTGGGATTTCAACACATAGGTTTACATTTGTTATACCGTAACATAAACATTAATATCACACACAGTCAATCATGATTTTTGTAGCAAGTAATTGAAGGGACCATTTCGAAAATTCCATTTTTATTTTCTCTGCAAGATCCTTCATAAGTGATCAACAACTTTAAACATAAGTCTATGTGCTTCTATGCAATGAAATGAAACTGTGCGGATAGTTTGCAGTAGTTTGAATGAAATAATTGGTGTCTAGTTAATGGTGTGTTAAAATATCTTTGTTTAATGTAGGCAGGGGTTAAAACATTTAACACTATCATGACTCCTACCATGTTTTAGATGTTGTCAAGATATAGGCATGTTTTTTCATTTTCACATAGAATACGTCTTCCCTGTTGATAAACATTTGTGAAATATCAAAATAAATTTTTGAACAATTTTGTAAATAAAATGTCATTGTTTTAACAAAAGATTTTAAACACTGATATGTAAAAGTACTCTTCGAAGATTTATTCAACTTTGAGAATATTACATTAACACCTCGTTTTTATATTCAAAACATATATGTCTTTATCATACATTTAGAGTATCAACATATCCACAATTTTTAGAGAATTTTAATACAATTAACCATATTAACAAATTTTACAATTGAACATTTTATTGTTGTGTATAAACGAAAATGTTTGTGTTATAGTATAAACATATATGTCAATCTGAACTGAAGTATGTATAACAGCTTTTATGTATGAAAATTAACTTCCATTGTACTTTTCGCGTCAAGAATCTATGCAACGGCAAAGAAATTGATCATGATTATCTATATATTTATGTATCATAGGCAATGACAAATTTGTTTATAGACATTGTTTATCAGAAATGTAAAAGTAATGTGTGACCAGTGAAAAAAATCGTAAACGAAGTATATATTGCCACAATTGTACAAAGGAGAACTCTAAATTAAATTAACAGAAATAGGCAAAGTTAATCTCCTAATGAAGCATAGATACCATCGTCTGAAAAACAACCAAATTTGTCAGACAACAATGAAAACCAAAGGTCAAAGGATTTATCTCCACAGACTTGAAGGCAGCGGCCTTGAAGAGTAAGAACTTAAAGCCTTGATATTATCACACGTCCTTGAGTATTTGTGTCATGGCTATGCTAATCCAATTATTGCATTAATGTCATCTTCACATCAGCTGCAACTACAAACAAGGTCAGTAGACGGAGTCTCACGTGTAGATGCACGTGTCTGACACATTTCCATCACTGAGTCAGTGGTCGGACTTATTAGGCTTTACAGTGAGACGTGATCTGGATCTAGTGAAATAATGAAGCCTTATTAGATCACGTTAAAAGAAATTGAAATGTGTCAAGGAATGCAACCTTTGTTAAAAGGTGGATTTGATTTTTCTGTAATGATTTGTATGCCGTTCAAATGTAACCAGTATGGATCAATATGCATGTTCAAGGAATGAACTTGTTGGCTAGAGTATTTGCTTAAAAAGAAAGGTTGAATGTTATCTGGCTTTTTTGGCAGATACAATTTTCAGATACTACATGGGAAAGATCAAAAGTGACCCATAAATGGATATTTTTACAATATACGCAAGTACTTGAAAAACATATCAGCAACAGTGACATGACATTAAGGTTTATGTTAAAAAAGAAATGAGCCGTAAACAATCAAAATAATATTACCAATATAATTGCAAAAATGTTTTTTTTCAATTAACGTTAAAACTGTAGATATGAGAAAAAATTATAATTAATCAATTCGATTATAACTTTGAATAGATCGATGTAACTGATTATGGGCAAAGATTTTGAAATCAAAGTTGTATAAAAATTAAATGATTATCAGATGAAATGTAGGAGGTTTTAATTGTTATAAAAAAATAATAAAAACACATGAAAAAGAGTAATGTTGTATCACGAGTACAAGTTGTATTTAATTACATGTGACTTGCATGGACCATTATCTCATTGCCTAAATGCTCAGTGTTCATTTTAGAACTCTTTCAGATAATTGGCGGAAGTTTTTTTCTTTCTAATTACAACAATTACCTGTGATAAAAAATGTCTTTTTAATTATCTGTTCGAAACCAGGGGAAATATGATCAGTTGCTCTTTACAGTAGTCATAAGCATCGCAATTTCCTGCTGAAACTCTGAAGCAGCTATGATGGATTTACTTATTCAACTGAAAATCAATGAAGCAAATGACATCAATTATATATATTACATTTGCAAAATATTCTTATTCATAAAAAAAAATTATTATGTTTTAAAAAATTGATCTAAGCCCCTGACGAGATTAACAAGCGTTGGGTAATTTTTAATTTAGGATTTCCTTTCAGCTTATTATTGCACAAAAAACCTTAAGATCAGATTCCCTATAAAAGCCATAAAAGCTCAACAAATTACGTTTACAGTTTTGTAACTTAACTTATTATATCATTTATCACGTGTAGCTTGACATAGCATTTCCAGAATTTACCTCAAATGATGAGATGTTTATGATTTAATTGGAATGTTTTCCAATTTGTCGTGTTTGTATGAAACAAGATCTCATGTTTACGACTGATGTAGGATATGCATTTAACAAGCTAAAAATCAAAACCATTAAATATGAATGTTTGACACAAGATTTTAAAAATGAAAGTATCCTTATCGCAAATGGAAACTAGAACTGATTCATATTTCCCTATTAAAAATGTCATGCATAAACTTTTAGGAAAAATAATATATTTTTAAGAAACTAATATCATGTTTGGATAACAACGTATTCTTGTTCGCAATGTAGATGATTAAACAGACAATGTGACAATCCCATAGTGCTGGTAACTGTTCTTTTGAATAACACGAAATGATACCTTGCTTAACTTCTAATTGAAAAATAAAATCGAAGTTGAGCAATACATGTAGTTCTTGTTATTGAAAATGTCTTCGGTAGAGGTTGTTGCTTTGGCAAGTCATTGAACGCCTAATGTCACTAGTTAATCTATAAATACAAATGCCAATAATGTCAGATGAAACGAATTTATGTTTATTGAAAAAAAACCTTACATATACAAAACATTGTTAATTTGTCATTGAAAATGAAGTTCGCATTTTAAAAGTAATTATTTGATTTGTTATAGAGCATTTCCTCAACTACTCTTTGTGATTGATGGTTTTAAGATCACTATTTAAAAAAAGATTCCAAACTTTGGTACGTCACATTACATTTAATACATACTTATACTTACATTATAGAATGAATTGAGTCTTGTGACTTTTATTTAGTCGAAATTGAAATTTAACTTTTAACGTCTGCAAGGAATATGTAATAATACTATCAGCATGTATATTTCAAAAACACAAAATTACACATATTTCATAACATCTGAATATATTTCAAGTCTGAATACACGTTTCCATAATCCTGACATATAAGTAATACAGGCAATACATTATATGCTAATCAAAAGAACTTTATTCTTGCAGATATCGAAATCACATCGTAGAGTACTGTTCCAATCACTTTTACAAATTGTTCAATTTGAAAAAAACAAATTTGGATTATTAGGATAAGTGATGACTGCTCTATATTTGTTTATATTATTAAAAATTTTAAATGGTAAAAGATACGACGAGTTTTGACTGTTGTTCTTTTTATTGACCACCATTCAAGATGTATTTTTTTACTTTTGTTTTCAATAATGCAACCCCCTGTTTTTTCTTATGACTTTATATTGATATGTTTAGTACATGCAGAAAACGTTTGGTTTTTGTTGCAAGATAGGGAAAACAATGCTTGTGTTTGGAATGTAGACATCTATGTTAGGTATGTGATCATGCTTGAAATGTATAAATTAAGATATTCACTTTTGAAACATATGTTTATATGCACTGGTTAAAAGTGCATCATATCTCTTGAAATTGGGAAGTTTGACTGTTCATGTTTATCAAATACCTATGTTTTGCTGTTTTGGCAGAATTTTTGTTATGACGTACTACTCACCCAAGAGCAAGAATCTCAAACATATTTCAAAATATTTATGTAATGCATTTTAAGCAAATGTAATCAATGCCAGAAAATATGTTTTGAAACAATTATTCATTCAAACTAAAAAAATGCATTTTACCAGACAACAGTATAACAAAAACATAATTTAAAGATCAAAGGATTTCTTGTCACACTTGAAGGCAGTGTCCTTGGAAAATAAAAGTTTGTCATCCTTCACATTGGTACACGTCCTTTCTATGTCATGGCTATGGAAATCCTATTATTGCATGAATATCTTCAACATCAGCTGCAGCTACAAACGTTGAAAAGGTCAGCTCATGTCTCACGTGTACATGCACGTGTCTGACACCTTTCCATTGCCAGGATGCCAGCTTAATAGGCTGAACAGTGAGACGAGTAACAAATCTAGTGAAATAAGTAAGCCTTATTGGAACAAATCGATGTCAAGGAAGACAGGACCCATGTTAAAGAAACACTGGATAAATGTATATTTCGTTTATTAATCTATCCAATATTGGTCAGTATGAATATTTCACATGGTCAGTTTGAATATTTGAAGATGTCTTGAAAGGTATTTTAGCATATAGAAATCATATTTTTTGTCTCTACTTGTTCTTTATAAGGCCTGTTTCAAGAGGCTGTCACAATGTTAAAGCTATGGCACAAAATGTTGCAATTTAAATAATGAAATTTAAAACCTACAGATATTAAGGAAATTGCAAAATCAGGATATTTACCTTAGGGAAGCAAAGATAACGGGGGCTTATGTAAAAGATCAATTCTATCATTTTATATGATATCCCATTTCTTAATAATTAGTTATAATAATGATGAGTGACAAAATAATGCGAAGATTGAAAACATATAATATAACCAATTTCAATGATTGTTTAAAATCTCAAGATCTCATCCCTGTAACGAATGCCAGTCATGATACCATTCTCAAGAACAAGCAAATCAGTCTTTCCTACCAGCTGATTACACTCCATACCATGACTTAATCTCTTCCTTCCTGTCATGTACAGCAATTGATATAACCCCCGAACTTTCAAGTCAGTTTTTATACCTGTGGAAGATCTCAGCTTCTGACCGGAGACCAGAGCCAAGATAATATCCAGACAGATGGACTTTGTCAACGTGTACAAGGCCCTCCAATCCGGTTATTATCTGGGCTTACGAAGCTCTCTCATCCCATTACATCCCATCTTCCCACGGCAAGGTGAAAACGTATCGAGGAACTCCTCGTTTAGACCTTGCCTTCACAAGGTAGAAAACTGGTGACCCTGAGCAGCGACACCTATCGTGATCACTAGTTACGCCCCTTATCAGTTCCTTCAACAATAGCCAATGAAATTGCCGTTTACATTCGGAACAAATTCAAAATACTAACAGACGATCTTTTTTGAAAACTATCCGAGTGAAATTTAATTTTAAACTCCAGTCCGCATGGTTGTTTTCATGTTTGTGATGAGCACCGAGAATGCAGAGAAGACAAACATTAATGTATCACTCAAATAAGTGTTTCTCTCCCTTGTTAAACGCATACTCATTTCAAATCGGTTCATTTAACATGCTGTCTTCTGATTGGACTATTCTACTTCCGTGCAGCGGATTGAAATGCTAGCACAGAAATTACGGCCAATGATGTCAAGGGTGGAATGGGAAAGTTTAGAAACTTTTTCGTTTCGCCCGTGACGTTGTGAAGATGATTACATCCTTGTTCAAATATCCATATCATGTTGAAATATAAACTTTGAGATGGAAGATAGTTTTTGAAATAACTAAATCTTTCGAAAAATAACTCCAAAGTAACATACCAATGGGCAATGTTTTTGGCTATAGAGCTCGAACTCAAATCCTATGTACTACTGTACATTAACCCAACTATTATACAACTGCGTCACAACGGCCTAGACAAAATGACATGACTTCGTAGGTCTTCTTGAACCTACGACTTGAATGATTAAAGCAAGATTTTATGGGTGATTCATTCCAATTTATAACAAGACAAGGCGAGCAATCCAGAAATGAAAACCTGTGATATTTTCGATTTATAAGAAAGAGAAGCACCTCTCCCACGACCGTCTGCAAAGAATGACCCTGCCCTCGGTATCGGTCGCAAGGTCAGGATAAAGCCCTCCCCCTTGGCCAGTACCTCAGGTATAGTGGGCATTCTTTGACTGAAAGTCTCTCTCTCTTACATAACCATCTGTCAAACGTTGCCTCTGTCTTCTCCAATCTGTCTATCAGTAATTAAGTCGAAACAGAATTTAGATTAATCCGTGATAAAAACAGGGCTTCAATCAAGAGTAGTTCAACCGATATGATACTTAACAAACTTGGGCCCTCGGCTCCATTATTTTTTAAGATTTTTAAGAGTTACTCGGACATTAACCTATACGTAAACGATAACTGTCTTCACGTGGCGTTGTTGATCTTTCAGCATGTTGTCTGGTAGCAGAACAAGGTTGGTTGAAACTGTGCCTAACACCGAATTCTTCACTAACTGCCCGTTTTGTCTCCCCTCTTTGCAACATTCAAATTTCTCACGACAGTAATTCAGTGGTCAAATGTAACCTATGACGTCATTGATTTACCATTTCGGCTCATTGAAAATGCAGATGTGTTGCAAACTCCAACCAACTTGTAGCAAAAGGCTTCACCATAAAGTATGCAATGAGAACCCTTAGTTGAGATTCCTGACGCCCGCTTTCCATGCATGACTGTTGCAGACCCTCCTGTCTCAGGATGAGAACGTTACGCTAACTCCATTAATTTGTACCCTGGGCTCAGAAGCTAGATTCGCTCGCGCGGCCCGACTTAGCATATATATGTAGCCAATCAAATCATTTTCTTCTTTATTTGAGCCCAGGGTACAGATTAGTGGAGTTAGCTTAACGTTCGTACCCTGAGACAGGATGGTTGCATACATCTTTGAATCCCTCTGTCTGTTCAAAACCTATGTTAAGAAGGTTCTATACAATTGTCTGTGCTCATCTCCAACTGTTAAATCTTGGATTTTGGATACTAATGAATGTTGTTTGCAGTAGAAATCATCAACATTAGGAGCTTTCATTTCTAATTTTTAAAAAAAGGTTATAGTTTTGTAAAAAAAATTCATTTTGTTTCAAAAATATTTCAAATTTATTTCTGACCTTTAGTAAATTACTGATAGACATGAAATGGTCAATAGGAATCTATTTTCCGCTGAAAAAGTTATCTGTCTTGTTTTCCACTTTTTATCTAATTTGATTTTCAACATAAAATAACTCAAAAAGTTTGTCCAAGACATACACTTTTTTTCATAATCCTTCAGCAACAGGTGTTCTACAATTTTCATAATGTTTTTGTTATTTTTCCTTTATATTCACAATATAGCAATGACCAGTGTGATTTTGTAAGAATAATATAAAACAAGATTTTGTCGTAAAACCCACACACAACAATTTTGCCAGAAAAATAGGTCCGTGACATATATTGTTTCTTTAATCTTGCAAAAATATGATCAGCTTTCACCATGCCAATTAACCGCAATTTTCATTTATGTGTTTCATTGTTTTAAAAAGCATGGCATTTCTTTTACTTACATTGTCTCTTTAAATGTATCATTATTGTTTTCGGACTAATTATAAAGTATGACAATAAGTGTTTTGCACTGATAGAAAGCTGGTAGAAATATCATTATGTAGCTTGAAATAGCCAATGAAAGGTCGATTAAGTAGAATAATGAAGGTGTGCAAAGAATTGAAAACGAAAGCCCTTGCATTGTTTTCAAGTGGTCAGCTTTTATCCAAATCCAAAAGAACGAAAAATAAAATGTAAAATATGTTTCTTGTCTCAATGTCTCAGGGAAACACTTATTGTCACTTTCCCTTGAACGAGTTGACACACATTGTCAGACATAGCGACGTTGAAGTTCTCTTCTAAAGGACCATATGAGAACTAGAACAATAATTGTTCCGTTATCTCAGTTGTTAACAAAAACATATTTCATCTTAAACAGTGATTTCGATTTCATGTACATGTATTTACGATTTCATTGCATAGGAAAGATTCAACAATAGATGGATGGATGGATAGATGAATGAATGGATGGATGGATGGATGGATTGATTGATTGATGGATGCATGGATGGATGTGTGGATGGATGGATGCATGAATGGATGCGTGAATGGATGGATATGGATGAATGGATGTGTGGATGGCTGGATGGATATGGATGGATAGATGAATGAATGGTTGGATGGATGGATGAATGGATATGGATGGATAGATGAATGAATGGATGGATATGGATGGATGTGTGGATGGACGGATGGATGGATGGATGGATGGATGTGTGGATGGATGGATGGATATGGATAGATGTGTGGATGGACGGATTGATGGATGGATGGATGGATTGATTGATTGATGGATGGATGGATATGGATGGATAGATGAATGAATGGATGGATATGGCTGGATGTGTGGATGGACGGATGGATGGATGGATGGATGGATGGATAGATGGATGGATGGATGGATGGATGTGTGGATGGATGGATGGATGGATATGGATGGATGTGTGGATGGATATGGATGGATATGGATGGATGGATGTGTGGATGGCTGGATGGATATGGATGGATAGATGAATGAATGGATGGATATGGATGGATGTGTGGATGGACGGATGGATGGATGGATGGATGGATGTGTGGATGGATGGATGGATATGGATAGATGTGTGGATGGACGGATTGATGGATGGATGGATGGATTGATTGATTGATGGATGGATGGATATGGATGGATAGATGAATGAATGGATGGATATGGCTGGATGTGTGGATGGACGGATGGATGGATGGATGGATGGATGGATAGATGGATGGATGGATGGATGGATGTGTGGATGGATGGATGGATGGATATGGATGGATGTGTGGATGGACGGATGGATGGATGGATGGATTGATTGATTGAGTGGATGGATGTGTGGATGGATGGATGAGTGGATGGATGGATATGGATGGATGGATATGGATGGCTGGATGGATAGATGAATGAATGGATGTATGGATGGATGGATATGTGGATGGATTGATGTGGATGATTGAATGGATGGATGTGTGGATGGATGGATAGATGGATGTGTGGATGGATGGATATGGATGGATGGATGGATGGATGGATGTGTGGATGGATTGATGGATGTGTGGATGGATGGATGGGTGGGTGGATAGATAGATATGGATGGATGGATGTGTGGATGGATGGATGGATGGGTGGATAGATGGATGCATGTGTGGATAGATTGATATGAATGGATGGATGGATGTGTGGATGGATGCATGCATGCATGGATGCATGGATGCATGGATGCATGTGTGGATAGATGGATATGGGTGGATGGCTGGATGGCTGGATGTGTGGATGGATGGATGAGTGGATGGATGGATGCATGGATGCATGTGTGGATTGATGGATAAGGATGAATGGATGTGTGGATGGGTGGATGGATGGATGGATGGATGCATTGATGCATGTGTGGATGGATGGATATGGATGGATGGATGGATGTGTGAATGGATGGATGGATTGGTTGATTGATTGATGGATGGATTTGATGGATATGGATGGATAGATGAATGAATAGATGGATGGATGAATGTGTGTGTGGATGGATGGATGGATGGATGGATGTGTGGATATGGATGGATAGATGAATGAATGGATTGATTGATGGATGGATGATTTGATTGACTGAATGGATGGATGTTTGGATGGATGGATGGATGAGTGGATGGATGGATATGGATGGATGGATGTGTTGATGGATGGATATTGATGATTGAATGGATGCATGTGTGGATGGATGGTTGGATTGGTGGATGGATGGATGGATGCATGTGTGGATAGATGGATATGGATGGATGGCTGGATGTGCGGATTGAAGAGTGGATAGATGGATGAGTGGATGGATGGATATGGATGGATGGATGGATGTGTGGATGGATGGTTATAGATGGATGGATGTGTGGATGGATGGATGTGTGGATGGATATGGATGGATAGATAATTGAATGGATGGATATGGATGGATGAATGGATTGATTGATTGATGGATGGATGTGTGGATGGATGGATAGATGGATGTGTGGATGGATAGATGGATGTGTGGATGGATTGATGGATGTGTGGATGGATGGATGGGTGTGTGGATAGATCGATATGGATGGATGGATGTGTGGATGGATAGATGGATATGGATGGATGGATGGATGTGTGGATGGATTGATGGATGTGTGGATGGATGGATGGGTGGGTGGATAGATCGATATGGATGGATGGATGTGTGGATGGATGGATGGATGGGTGGATAGATGGATGCATGGATGCATGTGTGGATAGATTGATATGAATGGATGGATGTGTTGATGGATGGATATTGATGATTGAATGGATGCATGTGTGGATGGATGGTTGGATTGGTGGATGGATGGATGGATGCATGTGTGGATAGATGGATATGGATGGATGGCTGGATGTGCGGATTGAAGAGTGGATAGATGGATGAGTGGATGGATGGATATGGATGGATGGATGGATGTGTGGATGGATGGTTATAGATGGATGGATGTGTGGATGGATGGATGTGTGGATGGATGGATGTGTGGATGGATGGATATGGATGGATAGATAATTGAATGGATGGATATGGATGGATATGGATGGATGAATGGATTGATTGATTGATGGATGGATGTGTGGATGGATGGATAGATGGATGTGTGGATGGATAGATGGATGTGTGGATGGATTGATGGATGTGTGGATGGATGGATGGGTGTGTGGATAGATCGATATGGATGGATGGATGTGTGGATGGATAGATGGATATGGATGGATGGATGGATGTGTGGATGGATTGATGGATGTGTGGATGGATGGATGGGTGGGTGGATAGATCGATATGGATGGATGGATGTGTGGATGGATGGATGGATGGGTGGATAGATGGATGCATGGATGCATGTGTGGATAGATTGATATGAATGGATGGATGGATGTGTGGATGGATGGATGCATGCATGCATGCATGGATGCATGTGTGGATAGATGGAGATGGGTGGATGACTGGATGTGTGGATGGATGGATGGGTGGATGGATGGATGGATGCATGGATGGGTGGATGGATGGATGCATGGATGCATGTGTGGATTGATGGATAAAGATTGATGGATGTGTGGATGGATGGATGGATGCATGGATGCATGGATGCATGTTTGGATAGACGGATATGGATGGATGGATGCATGGATGCATGTGTGGATGGATGGATATGGATGGATGGATGCATGTGTGGATGGATGTGTGAATGGATGGATGGATTGATTGATTGTTTGATGGATATGGATGGATAGATGAATGAATGGATAGATGTGTGGATGGATGGATGTGCGGATGGATAGATGGATGTGTGGATGGATGGTTGGATATGGATGGATATGGATGGATGGATGTGTGGATGTATGGATGGATGGATATGGATGGATAGATAGTTGAATGGATGAATGGATTGATTGATTGATGGATGGATGTGTGGATGGATGGATATGGATGATTGAATGGATGGATGTGTGGATGGATGGATGAATGGATATGTGGAGGGATTGATGGATATGGTTGGATGGGTGGATGTGTGTATGGATGGATGGATGGGTGGATGGATGGATGCATGGATGCATGTGTGGATAGATGGATATGGGTGGATGGCTGGATGTGTGGATTGATTTGGATGGATAGATGAATGAATGAATGGATGGATGGATACATGGATGGATGCATGGATGGATGCATGTGTGGATGGATGGATGGATGGAAGGATGGATGTGTGGATGGATTGGTGGATGGATGGATGGATAGAAATGGTTTTATCTTAACATTAACAGGTGTCCTTGAGTTTCTGTGTCATTGCCATGGCAACCTAATTAATGCATTAATGTCATCCTCACATCAGCTGCACCTACACAGGTTGAAAAGGCCAGTCTCACGTGTAGATGCACTTGTTTGACACATTTCCATCACCAGGATGCCAGCGAGTCCGACTTATAAGGCTTTACAGTAGGACGTGTTCCAGAGACTGAAATAAGAAAACCTAATGAGATCACGTTTGAAGTCAGTGACCATTTAGGTATGTCAAGGAATTTTTTACTTTTTTAAGTGTTCAGTTTAAAAGAATAAATTTGAGAGCATTTGTTCAAGAACATGTGTTTCAATAGAAAGGTTTTCCTTTTTCTTATAAATTGAAAATGCTACGTGATATTAACGAGACCTTCTTTAAGAAACATGCTAAATGATACTGAACTTTAGGACTGAGTTACATTCATTACATGAGAAAAGATGGATGAACGTTACAGCTCGAAAAGAGTATGATTTTCTTGTCCAAATAAAACTGTAGTCAACAGCATTCAGGGCAATTCAGCATCTCTTGTAAATTCTGAAGGGGGATGATTTACTTGTTCAACAAATACTAACATGGCGCATTAATCCATGATTTTGAATTTTTTTTACATATAGACGAGATATGAATAAACGCTTGTCAAAATACAATATAATGTATCCTGTAAATCATATTTATCAAACTCTTCTTTATGTTATTATCAATGCTTTCAATAAATATAGTAATTTACAAAAGGTCGTTATTGTCATGACCTACATTTTATGCGTGGTTTGAAAACTTTTTTGTCAGTGTTCTATTAAAGTGACACACATTCATGAATCAGGGTAACTTCGACCAAAGAAAAAAATCAGTTTTCTATCATTTGTTCGATTGAAGGTCCTTTTTTTCTTTTCTAGTGTTTTAAGACTAATTCAGAAAATGTAATAGATATCTTGTTCATATTCGTCATTATCGTCATTATCGTAATATTCGTCACATTCGTAATATTCGTAATATTCGTAATATTCGTAATATTCGTAATATTCGTAATATTCGCAATATTCGTCATATTCGTCATATTCGTCATATTTGTCGTATTCGTCATATTCGTCGTATCCGTCCTATTCGTCATATTCGTCATAAAAAAACTGGCGATGTTTTCTGATGGCTAACGATGACATGAAAGTATTAAAAAAATGCTTCGTTTCTCCTCTCATTTGCCCACGTTCCTTTTCATGTGTTTTTTCACTCATTGTGAGACCTGCTCTTCGGTTTGCCACTGTGAACAGATACGAACTAGGATAGATGATATGCAGTTGTGTCAATTGTGTCAGTTGTTACAGGTGTGTCAATTGTGTCAGTTGTACATGTGTTAGTTGTGTCAGTTCGTCAATTGTGTCAGTTGTGTTAGTTGTGTCAGTTCGTCAATTGTGTCAGTTGTGTTAGTTGTGTCAGTTCGTCAATTGTGTCGATTGTGTCGATTGTGTCGATTGTGTCGATTGTGTCGATTGTGTCGATTGTGTCGATTGTGTCAGTTTTTTCGGTTGTGTCAGTTGTGTCGCTTGTGTAAGTTGTGTCAGTTTTGTCAGTTGTGTCAGTTTTGTCAGTTGTGTCATTTGTGTCGCTTGTGTCAGTTGTGTCGCTTGTGTCAGTTGTGTCGCTTGTGTCCGTTGTGTCATTTGTGTCAGTCAATTGTGATCAATAGATGTGTCTTAAACTTTTAAATCCCGTTCTTAAACAATGATTTTCGTTTAATTTGTTTCTCTATTTTAGTATTAAAAAACTACGTCCTTACATACTACAGATCAAAATAAACATAAAGATATTCCTTTGTTATTTCCATTTCCATATTTTGTTATTACCTAGATACAGCAAACCAACACATAACTAGATTGAAGTTTATTTTTCTGTTAATTACTATTCTACATCTTTAAATATTTTAGTTGATTATTTCTCGAAACCATTATTTGTATCATAGAAACTTCATATGTGTTTTTCTACATTAGCTCAAATTCTAAAAAAAGATTTTAGATTGCTAGGGGTATAACCACGGGGAGGAAGATAATGAAAGTTTTGTATTGAAGACACAGAGGCCTCTAATTCGGAGTATAAAATAAACGATTCTTTATGTATTTACCACATTAGGTTAGTTTTTTGGTGCTATATGGCTGAATATTAATGCAAGGATGATCTATCAAGTTACCGGAAAACAATAAGTAGATTTGCCAAAGATGTCTGAAACTTTAGATAAATGGCAATATGTCCTACTTTTTAACTATCCCTGAACTATATATGTGTGTCAAACACGTGTTCAGCACGTGGATCAATTAGAATTGAAGAAAAGTGTGTAACAGTCATTTATTTTCAAATCATTTGAACAGGTGTGATGTTTAAACGATAAGTCATTTCTTCTGAACACACTTCAATACTTCCAATTTAAAAAGCGTTTTTGTCACTTTACTCAAACAATATTTTCACTACCCATATGTTTTGGAGTATCTTTTTTTCAATAAATAACCTTGACTTTGGCATGATTTCGAAATATTTTTGGGATACCTGTCAAAGATGAAATGTCTGTAAAATGTCTGTATAAGAATCTATACCGAAACGTCGCTGAATTCCACAATAAAAGAAGTTGATAATCCATAAAACTCCTTGTCTTCCTGTCTGTAACATGTTTTCATTTCATCATATCCAAAATAAAATAATACGGCTTTAGCATTTTAGGTTAAATTAAGTAATCAAATGTATCGTTGCCAAATGCCAAACTGGTATTATCTAAGAATTTAATGAATGTTTATGAAATTTTTAAAAATGTATATTCAATGTTTTTGTCACAAACGCTTTCCATGTGTCTTTTAAATCATCTTAATATTTGAAATGAAGAGTCTTATTCTAACTTATTTTAAACACTAGATAAAAAATACTGAAAAAATGATGGAACTTGATTTGTAACCTTAAAATGACCTGAAGTCATATCATATCCGATAAAATCACAAACCAATGAACAAGATAAATAGCATTTTTGTGCTGGAGGTCATCAGTTATCTCAGCTCTTGATTACATATATGGCAAGTCTAAATGGCAAGGTTATACTTAGCAGAACAGAACAGAACAGAACTTTATTACACTCAGGCCGATATCCTCGGCATATGAGGTACAACATGACAGTAAATGCATCATACAAGCGGATAAGTGATTAGCCGGAAGATTTTACATTTTGCATTATGATTTTACAAAATTTGCTAAGTTTTTTTAATATAGATACCTTTTTACACATGAAAAGAGTTTGAAGTTTAAGCATATTTGGTCTCTTTGAGAAATGTAAAGGTATGTACAAGGTTCTTTCTAAAGTAAAATATTCACATCTAAAAATGTAATGGAACTCATCTCCAACATCATTCATACAACAACCTTTACATTTTCTTTCAGACTTAGGTATCTTATTCCATCTTCCTTTTTCAAATACATTGAAAAAGGATGTGCGTCAGCAAGTTTATATTCTTTTTGAAAAACGCGATATGTTTTAATAACATTAGTAAATATAAAAAGTTTTCCTCGTTGTATTAATCAGCAAAAGGTTAAAGCGTAAAAACAATTCCCTAGACATCTATCATAAATTTCATTTGTAATACCTAATATAAATAATAATATAGACGTACCTCTTAAGATTATTTTAAAGATACAAATAGTGCATATCTTAACTAAAATCGTTCAAATAATCTTGAAAATTCAGATAGCAAAAATTACTAACCATCAACCAATTTCATATGTCATGAACTGATTTTAACTGCAAAATGTAAGAACGGAGTGGGAAAGAATTGTTTTATGTACATTAAAAGGTGCAAAATGAATCCTGAATTTCATGCTGAATTCCAAATCTTTATTGTCAAACACTCTCATGTTATTATTTGATTCAAACATCATTGTTAGAGAAGAGAAAAACATGGCAAAGATAGTATATCTTCTCCTCCCCCCTCATTAAATGATGACGTATTTATCCCTCCGAAAGAACTTTCTTTTTCTTTTTTTTAAACTTTTCACGATAACATTTTTTTATTTTATTTTATTTATTTTTTATTACGAAAAGCAAAACCGTCACGATTTCATACAGGAAACCCCTTACATGACTTCATCGAAAGAACTTTATAAACGAGATCTACATTTTTGTTTAAATCAAAACAAAGTGAAGTAGTCACGGTTATGTCAAGAAATATAGGTATACATTTAACATAAAATTAGGTTGAGTATCCTTTTATACAAGATTTTAAAAACATCAGTTGTTTCTTAACCGATATAAGAAATAATCGGAAAACACACAACCCACATTTGTGTTCACTGAAAATTTGAAAAAAGTTTACATTATTAAAGGGGCAGTAGCACGTTTTTTCATAATTTTATATTTTAAATTTTTCACTGATAATTGTACGTTAATGCTTAATGTATTATTTTAATAGTGTCAAAAATCTCTTAACACAAACCGTTTACCCATAGTGGGAGGACAAAGTATGAAGATTCACCTAAAATCAATGGGCGGCCATTTTATTGTGAACACCTTTAATTCATTTTGTGTAAGAAAAAGGAATCGCATTGCTAAACTTTACATTTTATATTTCTATTATTACTGCTCCATTTAGTTTAAATATATTGTCTTTCAATTGGAAACATTAATTTTCATTTTGCTGACATCACCTTATATTCCCCCTAAAAACGTGCTACTGCCCCTTTAAGTAATGACATACATTTGAAAACTTGGTATCTCAGGTTCTATAACAGAAGAAAAGACAAAACGTATCATTGATTTCATACATATATTTTACAAATACAATGCTGGTCATTTCAGTACATTTACATGTGGCGATGACAGAAGTTGCTGTATTTTTTCTGCAAATGGATATTGTTGAAATTTCATTGAAAAATTCATTTATTTGTGTTTGACATTCAAAGTAATGTTAAAGTCATCTTCAACAATCATATTGGCACATTTATCACAGCAGTTAAACAATGGTTTGTCTTTGTTTCTTAAAATGTTGATCTGCATATTCAGATTTTGATAATAGATTGAAAATTATTTGAGTAATCTATTTGCGGAACATGGATTATGCGCTTTATTAATCAACTATAATTATTATTATTATTATTATTATTATTATTATTATTATTATTATTATTATTATTATTATTATTATTATTATTATTATTATTATTATTATTATTAAAGACACCATTCCTACTATCTCAACTTGCCCTTAAGCATATCATACTCTTTGCTGTTAGGTAAGTCTCACACAAAAAATGATTATATCCATTTACACTATATTTTGGAATTTCCTTAGCCAAGTCTGTGGTAGTCTTCCGTCTTTGAAGGTCAGTTCTAAAAATGCTCGTAATTGTGTTAAATGGACAGTAGCACGTTTTGTTTTGAAAATTTTATATTTTCCATTTTCACTGATAATTGTATGGTTATGCTAAATGAATTATTTGATAACGTCAAAAATCGCTTAACACAAATCAATCATCCATAATCAAAGGACAAAGTATAAAGATACACATAAAATCCATTGTTAGCCATTTTGTGTGAACACCTTCAATTCAGTTTTGTTAGATAAACGAATCGCATGGTTAAGTTTTACATTATAAAATGAATAATTACTGCTTCAAATTCATTGTCTTTCAATTGTGACCATCAATTTTCATTTTCCTGACATCACCGTTTTTCTCCCTAAAAACGTGCTACTGCCCCTTTAAAGGTCAAGATAACCTCTAAGACTTTATGAATCACTCAGACAGTGTTGAGTTTTTATTATCTGACAAATGATGCATCGCTTTTGTTCACCCCTTTATAATATGGTTTGCAATAACAAATGATAACATATCACGTTCCATTAGACGTGTTTGACACAGCTAATACCATGAAGCAGTGACCTGAGCTTAAATGACCTAGGTCAAGGTTATAGTAAGGTCATAAAATAAGAGAACTAATTCTATTTTACAAGAAGGACCTGAGCCGATCCGTCAACTGAGGGACAACATAAATTCATGGAAGATACGGGTTTTTATTCAAGTTTAATTTCTATAATTTTAAAACATTGTAATAGATTAAGCGAAATGACTATGAAATCGGATTGTTTAAAAGCAGAATGAAAAGGACATTTATTTTCAATATGAGAAGTAAACATTCATATCCCTGATATGAATAAGGAATTCTTTATGTATGAAACCTCATTTGATTATTTTAATCTGCCGCTGTGGAGAGAGAATAGGTCTGAGTTAAACCATCGATATATATTTTGACTAATACCTTGATTATCTCATCGAGCGAGGGTATAAAGTTCATTTTTCACGTAACCACTCGTGAAAATATATGAAATTTCTACCTCACGAGATGATTCATGATACATTTTTTTGTCAAGAACTTACAGATATTCTATTCATTATACTGTATGATAATGGTAACCTTTTAATTTCACGTACATAGTTTATAGGATAAATGGGGTCATCCTTTTTTAAGTTCAGTGGACGCTTGGTAACATTGTGACGTCATAAAGAGATTTTACGTTAGGCGATTGTTTTAGACGTCATAGTAGTGATTTAGAGGATATTTAGAAGTATATAGAAAGGTTGTCTATTCTTGAAATACCAATTTTATCCCATCGAGTGAGGATGAAAGTTTTTATATGCACGAGTGACGCAGCCACGAGAGAAAATGTAAAACTTTTCTGCCTCACGAGATGAGTTTGACATGGTATTTTCCTAGAAAAGACAACTTATCTACATACTTTATGATTTAATCGTCGTATTTCCATCGAGAGCAACAACATGACGTCATGAGCGTGTCAAAGCGTAAGATCATTGGTGTTTTCAGTCACTAGTGACTGATAACACGTTTCATTGTTATTGTCACTAGTGACTGATAACACGTTTCATTGTTATTGTCACTAGTGACTGATAACACGTTTCATTGTTATTGTCACTAATGACTGATAACATGGTTTATTGTTATTGTCACTAGTGACTGATGACACGTTTCATTGTTATTGTCACTAGTGACTGATAACACGTTTCATTGTTATTGTCACTAACTGATAACATGGATTTTTTTATTGATAGATCTCGGTATTTCTCCGCCAATCATATAATAAAACATGTTATTTTCACATATTAGGAAAATATCATATTCTCACTATTGTAGACAGATATAGAATTCCACTGATAATATACGCCAATCGTATAATAAATCTTACTACTACAGCAACAAGTTAACCGATTTACATTTTAAATAAAATCCATCGAACAAGAGAATTAGATTTGTTTTTAGAACATTGAATCTTGTCTTAAAGGGGCAGTAGCACGTTTTTATGGGGAATAAATGGTGATGTCAGGAAAATGAAAATGAATGGTTCCAATTGAAAGACAATGTATTTAAACTAAATGGAGCAGTAATAATTTAAATATATAATGTAAAGTTCAGCCATGCGATTCCCTTTTCTTACACAAAATGAATTAAAGGTGTTCACACAAATATGGCTGCCAATGGATTTTATGTGAATCTTCATACTTTGTCCTCTGACTATGGCTGATTGGCTTGTGTAATGAGATTTATGACACTATCAACATAATACATTTTGCATTAACATACAATAATCAGTGAAAATTAAAAATATAAAATTATCAAAAAACGTGCTACTGCCCCTTTCAAGGTCAGTTGTTATTTAGTTCCTCACATTTTATCTTACGTACACAACGTACTCATTCATTTCTCATTGGCTTGTATCATTTCATTTGTAAATAATAGTTTACCAACTTCATAACATTTAGATTTAAAAAGATCTGAATTTTACAATTGCTTTTCATTTTGTTTAACCTTTATATAATTCCATAGGTTTTAATGGAATAATAGCAAATATCAGACTTCTTTGGGAAACTGCCTTATAGTAAATATTTGAATAGATGTTATTTTTTAAAATAAATTAAAGGTCTTCTAACGTGTCATCTAATTCTGATAAACCAATCACCTGTCAACTGTTACAATAAATGTAAACTAAAGGAACATATTACTTAGCATTTAAAATGCATTCGATAAGTTTAGGTCTTAATCACAATTTTATAAAGTGATCTGATTTTTTCATTTCATTTTCTAAATAACACAACGCTGGTTTACTTTAGAAGCACGATGTATTCTTATATTAGCCTTTTTTCCTAAAAATTAAATTTTGCCCAAGGAGCTGAATTGAATACTATTCGTGATGTTGTGTTACTTGATAACAAAACTTGATTAATAAAAATGTCTATCTTACACAATAGAAGTTCTAGAAAGTTACTTTATAACCTTTAAATTAGATTTCAATCATATACATGTACGGGTTTTTTTTCTATTTTATCGAACTTAACATTTTCTACAATCCATAAAAGGAGAAACTACAAACATATGTGCAAAAACACTCTTAGCAAGCAGTCTGTGTTGAATTGTTTAGCCCATTTGTTATCAATAAAGGGATTCCCACTTAAGGCAGCAAAAGGATTTTTTTAATTATCGTACATATTTCGGTTGATAAATCAATGTTCAAAATCGAATGGCCGCCAGTAATTTTCGGATAAAAGGGTGAGTATGAGATATTGATTCTCTAAGATAACAAGTTTGGCATAAACTATAATTCATTCGGACAGTGCAAATAAAATTTTCAAAAATGTTCTTCTGTCCATTTAAAGAACTCCAGATCATTTGATACTTTGTCCCCATATACTGAAACAAGTATCAATGCAAAAAGCTTAAGAATCCATAATCAAAATGTAGTAAATTTCAATATTTTTGAAAGTATTCTTTGGATTAGTTGAATTTTAAGCAATATTTTGAGAGTAACCTACAGAAAATCGGACCAAAATCCATTGAATATGAGACGATTTACCAAAGTGACCATCTGCTAATTCCTAGTTCTCAATGAAGGCGAGTCAACCGCTCATGTCATCCCTCAATTGCGTTTGCTAGATGGACGCCTGAAAGCCATCTTTTGCGCGCATGACTAGCTTTTCTTATATTTTTCTCCGAATCAAGTACTTGTAGCCTTCCAAGTTGATATCCAATTACGCTAACTAAGACCAGAGACATTATAAAACAGGGATTTATCTCCGCCAACTCCGAATCGTCACGGTCCAACGTACAATGCCACAATCGGTGGTACATGTACATTTTTTTAAGATGAACAAAACAAAAACAAAAAAGATGGTAATGCTGGTGATGTGATGAGTTATGTTGAACGAAATGACAGTGATAGATAAGGGATTGACTAAGTGTTGAAGTGGCACTTGGTGAAGTGAATAATAGTGAAGCAACGGTTACTTGGTGTTTCAATTCATCGTGTATGACGAGTCGATTCACTATTAGTAAAGCAATTTCATTACCCATATGGTTGGAAATAAGTGGTGACATATTTTCAATATGAGCACTAGTGTACATATCACTTTTGCCAACAACGATTGTTGTAGCGCGAGTTCCCGTATTTTTTCGCCTGTGACGTCATTACACCATTGTTCGTGACGTCACTGTATCCGCCCGTCGCAAGGGAAGCGGTCCATTTCTTGGATATTTTTAAAATGGTAAAATGAAAAAGAATCGGTAATAAAGAAATTATTACCCTCGGAAGTGTGTCATATTACTTTAACGAAGCTCGGGATAATTTGTGTATAACCCTCGCTCTCGCTCGGGTAATACAAAAATTCACACTTGTTTCGTAAAAGTCTTGACACTTGCTCGGGCAATAATCTCTATTTATGATATAACAAAAACGACATTTGATATAAAGTTCAGGTTCATGGTCTCGTACTTCATGTTTCATGAACTTATCGTTCATGGGAGGGGTAGTTCATGGTTATTGCTTCCCTGTAGTGATTGGAACATACCTTGAAAGAGGAAAAACTTACAATAACAGCTGGAGATTCCGAAAATGTTGACGAATTGGGCGTCGTATTCAACACAGCTTCATTATTTCGTGTACTACCTTGAAGGTGAAATAAATATATCGGTATCTTTTGATAACGCTGAGTATTTACATATCTTATTGACTAAAAGGACGAAATTGATATATCAAGTACAGTAATAATCATACAACGAAAAAACTTTGCTACCCTAAATTGTTTTCACTCTTGTATGTCTACATTCAAAATGGATACAATGCGATTCAATCTTGTGTCACCCGATGTTGTATTCATTTACAAAATAAAGTGTAAAGTTAAGTGTTTTTAGGATATATAATTTTGTGTAATATTTGCAATTGTTACATTTTTTGGTGAAATAACTTAATTCCCTAATAAAAATACTGCCCCTTTTACCGCAGTTACATTTTATATACCCCGGAGATGAGAATGAATAAAACTTGATTTATCTTAACAATTATTAGGACAAAGACGCAGAATTCTGCACATGGGAATTTGTTTTAATTTTTATAATGAAATATCGTGATATGATCTAATTAGCCTTTTAATAATTTAATCATTTAAACATGTCTGTCTTTCTACAGTATTGGCATATCAAATGGGTGCCGTTTGATTAATTTGATTAGTTCTTTTTGAGCGAGATATGGCGAAGACTTTGTGAACCAAAAACATATTAATTAAATTAGTGATTAAAAGACAATTCTCTCTTGATTCAGGGTAAATCAATTTTCATTTTTAAACGATGAAATGAAAAGAATTAATTTCAATTAGGAATTTAATTGAAAGATTTTATTTTCAAAGCACATCTTTTTTATGTTCCATGGTCTTGTGGGAGTGATTTTAATCTCATTATCCATTATTTCATTTGAGACGATCATTTAAACAACGGCCCTACTTTTTCTGACATCCAACACCGGGAAAGTTGGATCTCTGAAATCACAGGTGACAATTTCATCCATGTGCCAAATTAGTTGAAACTGGCAATAATATTATAGCCTTTAAGGTCAGTTATTTCATCTTGGGAGTTACAGACTAATTCCATGCTGTGCAAGCAAACTATCACAGGAGAGCAATTATTATTTGGTAGAATTGTTGATCTCAACCATTTCCTAAAGGGCATCAGTTACGGTAAATATTCCAGATAGATATTCTTACTTAAAGATGCTGTATCATACTTGCAAGCGGTTCAGGATGAAACTTAGCTATTGAGAAATGAAATACATCACTTTGTAGAACAATCTTTCGTCGAAATTTTGATATCATATTTAGATTGTTTAATCAACAATAACATACTTATTTCGACGCTTCAAGCACAGTACCCCTCTTAGAAAGGGCATGTCATTTTGTGAACCCGCTTTCGGTGACGTAATCATTATGCTTGTACCGTGTCTCAACTACCGTAATTGCGTTCGATAGGTATCAACTTTGACAGCAACGAATACCTAATTCGGAGAAAAGGAATATAAAATCTAGTTGAGCGCGACAAAGACGGTTTTCAAGCGTACATTTAGAAACCGGAAGTTGTGAAATGGTCACACTTGATTCGCCCTTATGTCGACTGCCGTTTCGGTATTATTTGGTAAATTATCTCCTATTTGATGACTTTTGGTCCTATTTTCTCAAGGTTGGTCGCTAAATTTTTCTAAAAATACAACGTATACATTAAAAATACTTAAAAAATTATTGCACTATGATATAGCATCTTTAAGTTTAAAATACTGGTTAATCACATTTTATCTCTGTTTTTTGTTATTGGTCGTGGTATTAAATGTTTTTGATAAAGTCGGTGTTCGATTTAACATAATAACTTTAATAACAAGAATATTTATATGGCTCTTCATGGATATTTAAATAAACGCTTTCTGCATCATTACCGTACTTTCGAAGCAGCTAGCCCGCACTAAGCGGGACCATGTAGACCTATACATATTCAGGTAACTATTTAACTAGCTGGGTAAATTAAATGCAATGTGGATGATTACCCTTTGTGAAGGAACACAACGCATTAAGGCAAAAGATTAAATATCATTTGGTGTCAGCAAAGAGATTCCGGGTATTCAAGTCATGGTCGAGTCAAAAGATGATTATTTGCATGTGAGGCCTCATGCCCACATACAATGGAGTTACATTAAGTACAATTCAACAAGTCAATCATAAAGTATTTAAGTACATTTAAAATTGTAACAGTTCTTCTGTATGGGAGGAGATTCTAACATTGGCCGTTTTTTCGGAGAATATTATACTGTGCTCATGTTTTGTTAATATTTTTGCTCATATGATATTTTTTATTTTACGAAAATATCAAACTGAAATATCAAATAAACAATATCTGAATCACTTATTATAGCAATATCAACGTAATATGTTATTATGATGTTTCAGTTTGATGGGAGAAATATTGTCTCAATCGGGTTTTGAACCTAATTCAACTAGGATATCCTTTCTGTCACGGTCTGAATGCAGCCAACCTACAGCTGCGTATCTTAAGTTTGTTCACTTTCTTGCGTTTCAAGTGCAAATATCATGTAATTTGGAATGTCTTGGGGGCATCCTAACAATGCCAAAACGAAACGGATAATGTTGAAATTTGAGTACATAAGTTTAGGGTTTACATATTCGTACAGTATGTCGTACCTTCAAGATTACCGTAACTAATTTTGCAGGGAATTGATATGACCAGACATCAAAATTTCGAAAAAACTATTTTGTATTTTCGCCACAAAATCCTTCATTAGTGATCAATAGCTTTAGACCTAAGTAATATTTGTTCCTTTGAATTAATGCAATGTAACTGTACTGATTTCTTTCTTACAATGTTTATATGGAATATTAAAATCGAAATTTAAGAAAATCTGATTTTCTCAAATATGACCCCATCTGTCTATTTAATCATGCCAAACATCTAAAGTCAGTACCAGTGACAAGACGATCCCGAAATATGAATAATTGGTTGTCCTTTGAAGGTGCTCCTTGAATTATTCTTTGGACGTCGTAATGACACCCAATTTACATGATATTTGCACAAGCAAATGAACAAACTTAAGATACGCAGCTGTATTCGCATAATGCTTTAAGCATAAGCAAGACAGGATTGGCCTTAAAGGGGCAGTAGTTTTTCGGGGGAATATAAGGTGATGTCAGAGAAATGAAAATAAATGGTTCCAAGTGAAAGAAATGGTATTTAAACTAAATGAAGCAGTAATAATTCAAATATATAACGTAAAGTTTAGCCATGCGAATCCTTTTTCTTACACAAAATGAATTAAAGGTGTTCACAAAAAATGGCCGCCAATGGATTGTAGGTGAATCTTCATACTTTGTCCTCAGACTATGGGTGATTGGCTTGTGTAATGAGATTTTTGACACTGTCAATATAATACATTTAGCATTAACTTACAATTATAAGTGAAATAATTAAAATATAAAATTATCAAAAAACGTGCTACTGCCCCTTTAAAGGGGCAGTAGCACGTTTTTAGAGGAATATAAGGTGATATCAGGAAAATGAAAATCAATGGTTCAAATTGAAAGTCAATGTATTTAAACTAAATGGAGCAGTAATAATTCAAATATATAACGTAAAGTTTAGCCATGCGATTCCCTTTTCTTACACAAAATGAGTTAAAAGTGTTCACAAAAAATGGCCGCCAATGGATTTTATGTGAATCTTCATACTTTGTCCTCTGACTATGGATGATTGACTTGTGTAGTGAGATTTCTGTCACTGTCAAAATAATACATTTAACATTAACTTACAATTATCAGTGCACAATTTAAAATATAAAATTATCAAAAAACGTGCTTCTGCCCCTTTAAGCGCAGAAAAATCCCATTCATTAAAAATCCAATCATGTTTTTAAATAGTGATTTTTGCGATTGGTTACATGAGTTAACGTCAGAAACATGCGACAAAGGTTGGTGCAAAAATCACAAAGATTAAGTTGATTAAGTTGAACACTGACAGAGACAGCATATCTATAATCTTTATTCAATACTAAGAGGCCACAGGCCTATAGTACAAAACATGGATGAATTACAAATGATAATATTCAATGGTAATACAGCCTCCTTCACAGAGACCATATCCTCATAACATCAATTTACTGACAGAGACTATATTTGTACAATGTTATTCAAGGGAGCATGGTCGATTTTAATATAAGCATCATCTTTTTCGAATCCCTTTTATATCAGTTTCTCACTTCCTCACAGCTGTATGATTTTCAAGAATTCATTAGCACATTGACACTATTCAATATATGTTAAATAGAGAACCCCACCAAAGAGTTATATACCCCCCCCCCCCCTCCCCCAAAAAAAAAAACAGTGTTCAAACATAACATACAATATGTTACCTGAAAATATTATGTCATAAGAAAGAATCGGTTTTTTTGGATAAAATTTACTTATAAGCAATGTCCCCAGTAGTAGCAAGATTCAGTTATATGTACAGTATAATAACGGATTACTGAATTACCTCGTTTTTATAAACTCTCATGTTCACAAGTCTCGATAGTATCAAATGTTGAAATAAATTGCATACGTGAACATACGAAAAGATAACCTTAACATATTTGTTGTCCACGCAGGATATGTATACAAAGTTCTTGTCACTACTGTAGTAAGGATGTATCACTGTCGATCCTGAATGCGGTTGAATGGTAGGCCCCGTGACTCAGGCGTTACCTTTTTGTGAAAACGTTATGGATGAATGAACTAGGTCAAAATAAGAAGAAACTTCTTATACAGCTTCACTGGACTGATAAGATGACTGGTTGCCTCTGTAATAAAACAGTAAGTACAAACTTGTCAATATTGTATTGAACTTTCACATGAGTGTGTGAGTTTACGCCGGTTGGTCAATACTTCAGCCATTTGTGGCCTGAAATTTTATGAAATGAAATTGTTTGCAAAAGCAAAAGAATCAAACAGCTGGAAGTCTGTAAAACATCAGCTAACAAAATTGTCAGTATTGTATTCTAATTTCACATGAACAACCTTTTCTATTTTTGCATTTTAAAACATAATGATGATGACGATATTGTTTACTTATTGACTGAAGCTTCGAATTTACAAGTACATGTTCAAGTGTTCTTGATTGCTACTGTAGATGATGATCTCAAATATAACAATAACAAAACGTGTATCAGTAATAGATCTTCTATGTTTGATGTTTTCATCTGTCGATTCTTATTAATTTTCTGTTTAAGGTCGACGTCGTGTAGAGTGTTCAAAACTTATTTTCCCAAAACATGCAAGGTAAAATTCAATACCAATTTATTATTGGTGTACATGCAGTATTGATCGTTAAATGGACATATCGATATTAGAAAAAAATTATAATGCCATGTCAACATAAAGTAATGATTTAGCATTTGATGTAAATATGTATAAACGTTTACTGAAACCTGCTGCTCTTTCTTATATGCATTAATTTGAATAAGATGACTTACCATATCACATTGCTTCAATTTGTAGGTAAAGAAATTGGGTGTTGATTAGCCATCGATTTATTAACATGCGTCAAAACGTTAGTGTAGGAGGCATACAAGGTTGTTATCTTCTTCCTTCTCTTTTATCAGAATTTGACGAGGTTCTGGATATCGCTGTGGTTGGTGCAGGTATTGGAGGATCCTACACAAGTTGGAAACTGAGGGAGAGCGGACTCCGTATCTCCCTTTTTGAATACTCAGACAGGGTCGGGGGTCGACTCTTCTGTCCGCCATTGCCTGTGGCACCAGGAACCACGTTGGACCTTGGAGCAAAGCGATTCATTCAAGAACGTCATCCTCTCTTCACAGCAGTCTCTAAAGAGCTTGGTCTCAAAATCATTCCTTTTCCTTTAAATTTTGGTAACTCTGATGAGACTATATGGTACCTGCGCAATAAACATATGCGCGAAGCTGATCTTGGAAATAAAGGAATGCCCTACAACCTTGATACAAAGGAACAGCAAGAGCCAACAACATTGTTGAAGTTAGTTTTCAATTTTAATCTTCTTGGACTTTATTTTACCCATCTTTCAATTTAAAAAGCAATTTGACAATCATGTTAAAAAATCATATTTTAACAGATCGCTGGATGTGAAGTGAGCTGACAATCCTTTTTCGAAACCTATCATTTATTAAATAGTACTCATTAACATTAAATGGACACAACCTTCTTTTTCAGGAACCTGTTCTTCGAAAACGCGAACTATGAAAGCAAACTCTATCCAGAAGATGATGAATTGTATTCCCTAACGACAAAAGATGGAACGCCATTATATGAAATGAGGTGACTAGACGATGCAATATTCGGTGTTAAATAATTTAAATTATTTCCAATCAAAATTTAAAAAAAAAGTATTTATGTTCATTAGTCCTTATATTATCATTTATATTACAATTTCATGAACTGTACTCAAAGTTATATATATATTTTTTCAGAAATTGAACTTCGTTATTATTCTTTCAGTTATAACAATTTTATAGCTGAGTGTGCAAGCCACGAAGCCCGTCAATACTTAAGGGACACAAGTGGGTGGATGAGCAGCATCAGTACAATGACAGCTCTACATGGCCCGAAAATCTTCCTATCCTTTCTCGACACTTCTCTTTCCCCTGACTTGAGTACTATAGAAGGAGGGATGGAGAAGGTCGTTCAGACACTTATTGAACGATTCATCCAAGAAAGTAAAAAGTATGTAAAAAAATGTTTTCATTGTTAAAGACAATTTTGAATTTGAAACTGGTGTGTAGGCTTAGCGTAGGAAGATGTATTTGGAGGGATTTGTTTAATGTCAATCTAGAGTTTATGTAGCAGATACATGTTAAGATGTACATTAGAACACTATGCTGACAACACGAAACTATATGAGTTCATCAACATTATATTAATACAACATCAGTGATGTAGGTTGTAATGAGAGAGCTTGATTGATAAAAAAAGGACACAGTCATATTCGAGAAACAGAAGACGTTTTTACCGATAAATTTTAGTTTAATGACATTATCGTTGCCGAAATACGAACTAGTTCTACCAGAGATATTCGAATCCACAAGGTCTGAGAGCAGTCAAGCTAGTCGCATGACCTGACGTAAGCTCGTCTTATATGTTTTCTGTAGCTAACGGTAGGTTACCTATGTATATCATTGGTAATACATGAAAACCCCCATCCAGCTTTTAAACGCGACGATATAAGCGTATCATTTTAAATCAGATTGATAAACAGCGTATCGGGTTTTTATCATAAAAAAACTAAAGAAGAGTTGATGTTGACTTCCAGGCACACGCTTCACCTGAATCATCAGCTGATTGGGATAGAGAGGAGGCCCTTGGGAGGATATAGTCTGAGATTCAGGAAGACACAAACTAAAGATGGAGTAACAACCCCTTTAGAGGTACCGTTTTGATTTGTATATATAATAGAATTGACTGGCAAGTTACAAAAACACTTAAAGGGACCATTCGAGCGGAGTATTTTTTGTGGAAACGAAATTCAGGAGGACTTTCCTGTTTACATTTATATATGATTTGTACATTATAATTTCACATTAATTTCAAATATGTTCGTGAGGTTCGCATTTCAGTCGTTCAAGATTTAACAATTTGACAAAGAATAAAGTGTATCACTCAAAAAATAAAAAGCCAATCATCGAAGCCAAGACCGTAAAATACATTACTACGACAAAATGGTGTCGTAACTGATAACTTCTGTTATGAATTATTTGTAAATATGCTCATCTTCAATCAATTAAGTAGTTATTTCTTAATTTTGTTAATGAATAAGCATAATACAGCACATTTGTTTTCTCGCAATGCTAACATTTCAAGATGGCGGATGAAAGCCGATCGATTGGTACAGTACTGTACCTTTAATGCACAGTCATGTAATTAAAGATGAAAGTAATATACATATACCATACATGTCTTATGCTCTTTTGTCGATATGTTTACGTCTCTATGCATCTGTAGTTTCTTTATTGAAATTCAATTATTGATGTTGACTTTCCCTTGTATGTTGACTTTGTACTGAAAAATGAAAGATACCACAAACGCTACAAACAGTAATACTCATTTGTATGTAAGTAAATATGTATGTAAACTTCAGCAAGAATTTAAGGATACCTAGAAGAAATCGGGTTTCAAACATAATTTGTATATCAAATGTCATGTTTAAAGTTAATATTTCAGAAGCTCACAAATGTTACACTATTGAAAATATCTTTTATCATATGACGAGACCATCTAGAGGATATGAAATAAACTTTATCGATTGCAACTTTGAGAATGTAACAAAACAATTCTTTCAAAAATCTGTTACATTAACGTTAATCTTAAAGTAACTGCTACGCATAATTAAATATTATCATGTCAATTCGTTTTTATGTTATAAAGTAAAAACAAGTTTTGCAACTGACATTTGACAATATCATAATTATATATAAAGGGTTCACCATGGAAATACAAATTTGCAAGCTACCGACTGTGCAGCTTCATAGATAGTTCTCATGGTAAAAACATGATTTCAGAATTTGACATACTCTTGTTTCAGGGAGATGGCAGTGTCATCAATGTAGTTGCAAAGAAGGTTATATTGGCTGCACAACGAGATTGTCTGAAACAAATTGATATCCCCTTTTTCAAGAATAATCCTCAAATCATGACAGCATTTGATTCAGTCGTGGGGAAGCAAAATGGAAAGATATTCCTTGCCTACGAAACCAAATGGTGGAAAACTGGCAATGAAGACATCACCCATACCAGAACAGATTTGCCAAACCAACAAACCTACGACTGGCAAACAGGAAGCAACGGCGTTTCCATCATTTTGGCCTCTTACCATGATGGAGAAGCCACGAGGCATTGGCGAGAGTTGAGCATGTTTGGAACTCCAATTCCCGGAAGTCTTCCTGGTGCCTATGCCGTCACAGACGTGGTCAAGAAGAGGCTTGAGAAGTACCTTGGTCGAATCTTCAACATCAAACAGGAGGACATCCCGCCAGCTGTGGGAGGGGGTATGATGCTCTGGGATACGTACCCGTACAAATACGGGTGGGAATTCTTCAAACCCGGGGTTGATGAGAGAAAGGTTCTACCTCTGATTCCGAAACCGTCCCTTGAGGATGATGTGTATATTGTCAGTAACTCTTGGGCACCTGGTGACTTGTCTATATGGGCAGAGGGGTCCCTCCAAGCTTCAGAGTTCATTTTGCAGAAATATTTCAACTTATAATGTTTCACAAAAGAATTTCAGGTGACAGTCATTTTCACTCTCTTTAAATTGAGGAAGATTTTATACTGTTTAGTACTGCTTTTAATAGTCCAAAAGAACAATTGCAGTTTTGTACATTTATTCGTTAAATCTTAATTGGAAAATATAAGTCATTTATTTAGTTACAAAGTTATTTAGTTAAAATGTATCACTTTGTTTAAAACAGGTGGCAGTTCTAATATTCGGATGTTCTTGTACAAAGGGACATTTAAAGATGCTGTATCATACTTGCAAGCGGTTCAGGATGAAACTTAGCTATTGAGAAATGAAATACATCACTTTGTAGAAAAATCTTTCGTCGAAATTTTGATATCATATTTAGATTGTGTAATCAACAATAACATACTTATTTCGACGCGCAAAGCACAGTACCCTCGTAGAAAGGGCATGCCTTTTTACGAACCCGCTTTCGGTGACGTAATCATTATGCTTGTAGGATTTAAACCGTGTCTCAACTACCGTAATTGCGTTCGATGGGTATCAACTTTGACAGCAACAAATACCTAATTTGGAGAAAAAGAATATAAAATCTAGTTGAGCGCGACAAAGACGGTTTTCAAGCGTACATTTAGAAACCGGAAGTTGTGAAATGGCCACACTTGATTCGCCCTTATGTCGACTGCCGTTTCGGTATTATTTGGTAAATTATCTCCTATTTGATGAATTTTGGTCCGATTTTCTCAAGGTTGGTCGCTAAATTTTTCTAAAAATACAACGTATACATTAAAAATACTTAAAAAATTATTGCACTATGATATAGCATCTTTAAGGTTTTGTAAAGAATAGAATAGTACAATAATCGTTAAATGTAATATCATTAAAATAATCTAGAAAAAGAAAAAGAATTGTGTTGCAACAGACGACCAATAATATTATAAACGTCATATTTACAAAATCCGCTTTGAGATTCATTTACACTAGTTTAATTTGTGACATTAGTTTTCCAAACTATTAACAATACCAAGTGGTTTGCCAGAATTCAAAAGATTTTTTCACAGCACAGAAATTTCAAGGTGTTTATTTGATATTTATTTTTTTCTAATCTGTTTACTTACAATATGGCATGGAAAATTGTATTCTCTTAATATACTCTTCAAAAAAAGAAACGCATGACTATAATAAAATACACTGATATTTTCACTCATGCGTTTCTTTTTTTTGAAGAGTATATGTTTCTGACAAGAAAGATATAAAACCTGAATGTAATAGGTAACAATTGTGCATTGTATTCCCTCACAAATGAGGTGTTTTTGTTGCTATTGTATTATAAAGGTAACGTGCTTCTAATACACATTGGACTATTTCAAATCATCTTTCAAACACTTTTGCTTCTTCAGTTACTGTAACATTTGTTCACCTACCTACCTGCATATTTTATTACAAAATATTATGTAATTGGGGATGTCTTTAAGGCATCGAAACATTTCGAAAACAAAACCGATTACAATTTCACTAGAACAGGTAAAGGGGCAGGTGCACGTTTTTTTATCTTATATCTTAATCTTATATTTTCAAATTTTCACTGATAATTTTATGTTAATGTTACATGTATTAGTTTTATCGTGTCAAAAGTCTCATTACACAAACCAATAATTCAAAGTCATAGAACAAATTATAAACTAAAACTTCATTGGCGGCCATTTTTGTGTGAACACTTCGAATTCTTTTTATGTCAGAAAACGGAATCGCATGGCTGAACTTTACATTATATATTTGATTTATTACTGCTCCATTTAGTTTAAATACATGTCTTTCAATTGGAACCTTTTATTTTCGTTTTCCTTACATCACCTTTTATTCCCCGTGCTACTGCCCTTTAAAAGGAAAGTTAGCTGCTCAACTAAGACTCACCTTTAGATGAACCTGGCCAACCATAATGATACTTAAGATGGGTACAGGTACATCCTTTGTAATACTGTGCTAAGCATAGAGGCACTAAAGTCACCCTTGCGCATCAGTGCGTTGTGTGAATGAAAATGCAGCGTTTTGGGGGTAACATCTTGCCTTTTTCAAGATATATTACAAAACATAAAAAATGGTGACCCCACTTTTCTCTAATGGATATAAAATCTTGAGTAACTTAACCTGAAACCCAGACGTCAAACGCATAAACCATGCATTCCCTCGAGCCTTAAACACGTTTTCAGACACAGAGTATGTTGATAGGATCACATATGTGAAATTTTGAAATCAATGTTATTAAATCGGGAACCACTAACTGGTCAATCAGTACATTTGAGCGAAAATAACCCCATTCAAAGTCGGGATTTTGATCGAAAACTGGACAATGTGACTCGAGTGGCGCGCGCTAATTCGCCAAACGTAATTTTGAAACCTTGTCATAAGCTGACAGGAAGATATATTCGATTCGATAGTGTTTATTAGGTATTGTAACTAATAGGTAGATTAATTGGAAGCATAATTTCATATATTAAACGTATTTGAGATGTTTTCTTGATTTTTCCATAAAATCAAGCATTTTAGAGATATTATGCATAAATGGATATATTTGCAAGTCTAATGATGAGATATGAACTTCAATCAGCATATTAGATATTTTGAAGCTTATCAAAACCAAATAACATTTTAAGAAAGATACTCTGTGTTACTTTAACGTTAATCTGTTATTTACCCTTTTCCATTATTAAACCTCTCACATGCTGCACAAGCTCGATTCTCAAACCGAAAATATGTCATTTACAACAAATAATGTAGGAGGAATGATCAAACATTACGTTGACTCCGTCTAGGGATCATCTTCCTACGCAGAGCCTAAAAGGCATAAAACTGACAGTTTTGAAACTGGCCTTTTAGGCTCTGCGTAGGAAGATGTCTAGGGATGTGTTTTGCTTCTCGGATCATTTGAGAAAAACGCATATGAGTTATTGCCAGCTGCATTACCCCTGGTCAATTTTGATTTGGAGGCTATCCCTATGCGAGTTCGGCAGACTGAAGTTTTGAATTATAATAATAATAGCTTTCTTATACCGCGCATATATCCATGACAAAGCATGCTCAAAGCGCCATGAGTATTATTACCCTGGAGGGATAGTATTTTCGGTGCCGCCGATTAACAAGCGCTCCGCGCGACCGTATAGTTCCATACTTCCCCCTTTTTGCTTAACAGAGAACCATTATGAATTTAACTCATTTCATCGCGTGATTAGTTATCAATGGATGGTCTCTATTTACAATGTACCTTCGTACAATCGTGTCTTTAAAGGGGCAGTAGCACGTTTTTAGGGGGAAAATGAAAATAAATGGTTCCAATTGAAAGACAATGTATTCAAACTAAATGAAGCAGTAATAATTCAAATATATAACGTAAAGTTCAGCCATGCGATTCATTTCTCTTACAAAAATGAATTAAAGGTGTTCACACAAAAATGGCCGCCAATGGATTTTATGTGAAGCCTCATTCTTTGTCCTCTGACTATGAATTATTGGCTTGTGTAATGAGATTGTTGACACTGTCAATATGATACATTTAGCATTTACTTACAATTATAAGTGAAATATTTAAAATGTAAATTTATCAAAAAACGTGCTACTGCCCCTTTAACGAGATGGGTTCTGGTCAGAATGTCACTATCATCAACAGACTGACACTTTTACAGACTACAAGTAATCCCGCATCTTTAGCTCGCGTCATACAAGTGTTCACCGATGTAGACTTCCAGACCATTAAGTGATGATAGTGTAATACCGTCGTGTCCAGACACATACGTATCTGATATTGACCTTTCTAAAGAGCGTTATCTTAAGTCTACTGGACGACTTAACTTCGGTTTGATTGGCATTAGTCGTGTCAAAGCAATGTCGAATACCCATAGGCAGATATACAATTGCCTCGTTTATGTCAATATGGATGCGTATATCTTTCTTACATCTATAGATGCGGCACTAGTGGTTTTAAACCCAAGTTAGAATAATTGAAAAATGAAATTGTACTTTACTATGATTTATGCAAAAATAATATTCTCTATCAGCAAACGGTGAATTTAGGTATCTGTTCATATGTGCCGTTTGTGTTTAAAGTTTCATTTGCCTGTATCACAAAATTTGGAAAATGAATGAAAAATCCTTTCTTAAACTTTAATTCCATAGCCTATTAACACTCTTTAATCAAATGAGCAAATATACAGAAATGAATATTATGTTTACCTTTTTTCATTTAAGGCTGAAATGAAAAACAAAAAATCTGTCTTTCAGTTCATAATGGATATACAAAGTAGCTCACAATCTAAATAAATTTAGATCAACAGATTTTTTATTTTATCATACAACATATATGACCAAATATAAAACCTGTTGATCTAAATTTATTTAGATTGAGTAGCTCATTAAACGGGTTTTTTTTTGTATCGCCCAAGGAATACTCCTCTATTCAATTTCCTTAATTTCAATCAAATGGTAAAACATTAGCATCGGTTTTATTGGCATCAGTCGTCTTGGCAATACAAATATTACATCGTAACTTATTCATTTTGATGGAGACTTTCTTCATCAGGCTGTTGTTACGGAATTGGAATCAATAGTCTATTCCATTCCATTTTTTCGGATTAAATAACCAAGGCAAAAAATGTGATTTATGTAATTAATAATTGTAATTACTTTCATTTAAAAGTTATCCCTTAAATAGGAACTTCGTAGTTGTACAAGAATTGTTTTTTAATTATCGAAATGTATTTTCTCGTTTTCTATTAGTTATATATTGAGAACTTAGTAACTACCCTGTTCAAGAATTCGACTCGTAAAACGGTTACAAGACAACATTTTACATGCGCTTCATTCAGTATATGATGAGGTTGACACACGAGTTTGTAGTAAATGTTGATATTTAAAAATTTTCATTTGTTGTTATTTACATCATATTTGTATATGCCATGATACAAAAAAATCATGTTCATATATCGAATGATTACAGTAATCCATGCAAAATTAAGTATGAATATATGTTTGAGAAGTGATATGCAACAAAATTTTAGTGTTTAAGTACATTCATGTAAAGTTTCAATATGCAACAAATTATAAGGTATGTTTTTTTAGGGTTTTTTGTTAGTCCTTCTTGTATTGAAATTACTTATTTTACATATAGAATGTATTGATGGTTATGTCGCTGGCTGTAAAGAATAGTACTGTGTATGTGATGTTTTGTTATACTTCATAGTACGGATATATGTATATGAATGTTATCATGATTATAAATGATGATACTTGTTTTAGTGATAAGAAAAATGATTTTGATACGACAATTTAAGTTGTAGAGATAACTGCAGTGATGGTTTTGCTGTAATGATGGTAATAACAATCATTGTGTGTAGACGTTATCTTGATGATAGTCGTTAATTATTTAAACTTAAGAAATTCATAACATTTCCATCACCTTTAACATTTAAGATATGACTTATTTGACAAACTAATTGATGAAAGAAGATGATAATTGCTGTTAGGGAGCTGTTCACCTTCCTACTTTGAGAGTCATTTAGACGTTGGAAGGACAATAATGCTGAGGATTATATGGATGACAACTTCTTTGTACATTGTATGCGACGTTTTCGACACAGATTCTTTGTCGCATACAATGAACAAAGAAGTTGTCATCCATATATTTCCCAGCATTATTGTTCACCTTTCGTCGTCATTTTCATTTTCTCGTCCCCAACTTAACCCGATAGATACAGTAATATTATCGTATTCGTGTTTAGACTATCTTCAATAGTACAACTTCTTGTACTTGTCGGGAAGCATGATGCGAAACTCACACCCTCAGAGCAACACCGCCAGCAATAATGATACCAGCAGCTAACCAACTCGTCCGTTTCGTCATAAAAAAGGTGTACGAAGTGGTAATTAAGCTGTTGTTATATCCATAACCCCTCTTATATATGTTAACTGGCACAGTTCCCAAACCTGAAAGTATTATATTACATACAAAAAATACTATAATTTATTATCTATACGGTTAAAAATAAGTAGTGTCAATTTTCGATATGAGCACATGTGCACATATCACTTTTGCCTAGCAACGATCGTTGTATGGCGATATACCGTCTATTTACGTCTGTGGCGTCGTAAAACTATTGTTCATTGCGTCATTGTCGCCGGTCGTCGCAAGATGTGGCCGTTGTCTGCATATTTCTAAATGAATACATTGGAATTTTTGAAAAGTATACATGAATTTTATGATTAAATACTTATCAAACCAAGTAAATCTGAGGTTTGTTTATCAGAAATCACATCCTTGTGTTGACTTTATTGTTCTTGGTAGCAATAAAGCTTTGTGAAATGGTATATTTGTTGTAAATCAGTTGCCTATATCAATGATGGTTGAGATGGTTTTTATAATGGAGACGTTATTGTTTTAAATTTGTAATTATGGTTTCGGCGGAAGTGGTGCGTTTAAACAAGAACTCATTCGTGACATTCCACGAGACCAAAGCCATAGCATGCATACAGATTCTTTTCAAGGACAAAGTTAAGACGTTCATATCGCATCATAACTTGCGTGACATGTCATTTCGTGTAAGCCTGCAAATCCCGATTGGTTGGTAATCACATTAGGAAAGAATACTAATATGACCAGTGTACACGACAGATCATGTAAGCAAGATATTAGGATGAAGATGTAGAGGTTAGTAACCGTAACTGATTGTTGGGCGTGGTTCATAGCATAAATAATGTTTTGTTGACATTGGTTTTCAACAATTTGTTATTAACATGGCAGCGATCATCTCAATTGCTTGAATTGCAGGCTTGGGAATAATTACAATTTTACATTAAGATTTTATTAAATCATAGAGGATATATTAATTAATTTAATTTAATATTAATTTCTGTAATATATCACTTTCCATGTTACGTGTTAATTGAACATGCTGTGTATCTGTCAATTTGTAAATATTCGGTAGAAAGTAACCTTTGTTCTATAACTTGTTCCTTATTCATTTATTTATTGAAAAAAGTATGCTTCACTCTATTTCCTTGTGTCTATCTCAACGAGTGAAAGAAAACGTTGGTATTTCACTAATTACGTAACCTTGATACAACAAGAAACATACGGTATTGTTTAGAAAAGCTGATAAAATTCCTGGAATAAACGATTGTAGGTGTTAAACTCAAAGTATAAACACATTCTGGCCTTTATAAATGTGATAAATGAAATTAAATAAACATATTTGAACGAGACACTAAGAGGGTTCATGTCCTGCATGTACACTGACTGCGTGTTTATTAATACATCATGTAAGTCAGGTCCAAAATACCACTCGTACATCGCAGAATTTATTATTTGAGTACTGTTCAGTTGGGATGGTTTCGGGTTGCCCTCTTAGTGACTTTTCACCTTCCATAAATTCAACGAATCCGTGACCCGCTAAACTTAATTCAAATTAGTCAGATGGTTCCCTAGCCTTGTCACAGATTGCCCGAGTGCAGAGATCACCCGACACGACCCTTGTCGAGCTGTTCTCAGACCAGAAACATAACGAGACAGTGAGAGAGACAGCTTTTCAAAGATATTGGATACTATTAATCCTTTCTTTCTAATCGAGTCTTCTTTTGGTTCACAACAACTTTTCAATTCGAGTCTCCTTTAATCCATTAAATCTCATTTTCTTGATAGCGGTAATTTATAGAACTTGTATAAACGGCGGATGTTTATGGAATTCTTGGAATTCTTGCGATCATTTCGAGTATTTCGTGTAGGAATGTAAATCGTAACACTAAGTGTTTATTTTCAAAAGTGTTATTTAGACTCTTGAAACTTTTTTTTCAATTTGTGGGTTTGTATCATGATTCTGAAAAATGTCAACATTTATTTATGAGAGATTTTTTATTCGAATAAAACCATACATCGAAAAAACATACAGATTGATAATGGAACACATCGATCGTTATACACAATATTTTCAAAACAACCAATAATCTTCTCTAAAAAAAAAACACAAGATGTCTTGATTTTATACATTACATCAAGATTTAATTTAAAGAAAAACTACGTCCACGATATTTTCTATTTGAATAAATTATCCCAATTTAAAACCATAAATTAAAAATTACACAGTACATGTATGTTAACGCAACAACTCGAACGTTAAACAAAAGTTTTTTTCTAAAAAAAAACACCATTACTGTCTCACAACAATGACCATAAGCTCAACTCAAACATTAGAATGGTATTATTATATAATTAGAATGGTAATGTACACATTTAACATCGCTTTTGCTTTGAACAATCCAAATGACTATATTTGGACGAAATCACAAGAACGTGCCTATAACATTACGGTAGATCAAGTAGATGCACTTAGAACAATACAAATCACGGTGACAATTCCAAGTATCCCCCTTTCAACACAGGGTCTTAAAGGGGCAGTAGCACGTTTTGGGGGGCTATATAAGATGATGTCATGAAAATGAAAATAGATGGTTACAATTGAAAGACAGCATATTTTAACTAAATGAGTGAGAAATAAATCAAACATTTAATGTAAAGTTCAGCCATGCAATTCCCTCTTCTTATCAAAAATGAATTTAAGGTGTTAACTCAAAAATGGCCGCCAATGGACTTCATGTTAATCTTTATAATTTGTTCTCTGTCTATGGATGATTGGTTTGTGTAATGATATATTTGACACTTTCAAAATAATACATTAAGCATTAACGTACAATTATCATTGAAAATTTAAAATATAAAAATTTAAAAAAAACGTGCTACTGCTCCATTAAGCATATGGATATGGTAACGTTATATCAAAAAAAGAAATATAATTTCGTTTTAAAATTTTAAACATGTCTCTTCTAGAACATGTGTTTTTTATCCATTTAGGTTGAACACAGTTACATCAAGGCGAGTTTAAGGTTGTGACAGAACAAAGCAACGAGGTGTTCATACAATGTGAAGAAAATCACCTTAACGAATGGTCTTCACAATGTGCTTAGAAGACCATCAAAAGACCATTTCTATAATAGAAATATAACATCATACTAAATCATATTAATTGTGTGTTAAGGACAATACTATTATGTGTCTATATACTTCAGAGGTATAACACAATCGTACCGATGTTCTATTAATATAGAATTTTAATGTTGTTGTTTTTTTCCAAATAGTTGAAAAACAAACTTAATGTGGGCATTGTGCAATCCTTGAAACTATCATGATATCCCTTTTTAAATCAGGAACGTATTTCACAAGATTTTTAAAGTTTGACATAATTTCAAGTCAGCCAGTCACTTTAAAGAGATTGAAAACACCAGAAAGCTTCTAATATGATAACATTTATCGAAGTATAAGAATGTCGGTACATAAACATTCTATACTAATTGGTTATAAACATAACAAGCTAGTGTTATCTATAAGTAACAAGTCCTCTGCCAAAAAAATGATAAACGTGTTTAAATCAGTCTAGGTAAACCTAGCCTCAATAATACTTGCTCAATCCAATATTGACGAGTATTATTGAGCTAGGTTTACATGGACTCACAGGCCCCCGGGTCATTGAGCAATCATCCCTTTAAAAAAAAAAAAAAAAAATTTGAGATGACCCCCAGATTTGACAGCCTTCGTAGATTAATATTATGTATCAACGCATGCTGTCAAATCTGGGGGTCATCTCAATTTTTTTTATTTTTTTTTTTTTTAAAGGGATGATTGCTCAATGACCCGGGGGCCTGTGCTTGGACTGTGTTTCAATCACATCAATGCCAAATGGACTGTCGAATACATGGTTCGTTTATTGGAACATTCCCTTGAAAACAAATGCGTCATGCTACAGTTCTCTAATATCTCCATTGCTTGGAGTTTGAATGAACTGTGATAAGTTAAATAAAGGATATTACCAGACATAACAAATGACTGTAAAACTAATCTTTTATCATATATAATCTTCTCACTGCATATCATTTTCTGTGTAATGGCATTTATCACTGTCACATTAATTGCATGAATCTGAACAAAAACTATCATTTTGATTTTGGGAAATGAGGTAACACTCATAAGCTTTATAAGTCGTTCACTTCTGAATATTGACTGTGTCTTATTTGAGGGGAGGTTAGCGCAAAAAATATTCTTATTCAAAGACTGAAGCCAACATATCATTTCACCATCAAGAGACAAATGTGAAATATGCCCAAATCTTTTCCGTTTATACCATATTTGCCCATCTTCTTGAAAAGATAACTTGGAAAGCATTCCAATATGGTTTCCGTCATTGTAAATTATATGTTCTCTGTATATTTTCATATCGATTATGTATCTCAGTTTTGATTGAACATTTGGGGTCGGTTCCCCAATGGTTTGTTTCAAAATGTTGAGGTGTGTTGCCCAAAACAGCGTCTCTGTATCTTTGTCATACACGATAGAGTAAATAGACCCAGCTACGTTAAAAAATGCCTTCTGGGTCGAGTTTGATTTTACCGATCCCGTTAAAACGATCCAATTATATCCACCATTATTGACAACGAGGAAAAAGGCCGATGGAGATTCCCCAAGCCTTTGTCTTACATTCTCGGCACTGAAAATGTCCTGTTTTCCTTCCGTAATAATGTGTCCTTTCATCCTGTTCTCTGCATCAGTTTTCCCAAGCCTTTGTCTTACATTCTCGGCACTGAAAATGTCCTGTTTTTCTTCCGTAATAATGTGTCCTTTTATCCTGTTCTCTTCATCAGTTTTCACAAGCCTTTGTCTTACATTCTCGGCACTGAAAATGTCCTGGTTTTTTTCCGTAATAATGTGTCCTTTTATCCTGTTCTCTTCATCAGTTTTCCCAAGCCTTTGTCTTACATTCTCGGCACTGAAAATGTCCTGTTTTTCTTCCGTTATAATGTGTCCTTCTGCCCTGTTCTCTGCATCAGTTTTCCCAAGCCTTTGTCTTACATTCTCGGCTCTGGAAATGTCCTGTTTTTCTTCCGTTATCATATGTCCTTCTGCCCTGTTCTCTGCATCAGTTCCGATTAATTCACATCCAGATGTTGCAGCGCATCCTTCTTTACACCTGATAATAACGCCATGTATCCTTAGCCAGAAATATTCTGACTGTGTCTGAGTTGAATGTTCGTCTCCAAAAGCCACACTTCCGCTGAAGAGGAAGAGCAACAAACCACAAACCATCATGATCACTTCTGTGCTCATCTTTCTTGTGCTACAGTGTAATAATTTGGTTGAATCACCAACAGTTCCTCTCAAAATATATGTATGGTCTTGTTGATTTAGTCACGTTCTCTTCTCAAATATATCCATCAAAATGAAATGCTGAACAGAAAGCAGTATTTAAACACCAAACATTTATCAGTTAATTTGCAAATAAATGTTCCTTTTAAAACAACTCAAATTTCACTTTTCCTGTGATTATTAGTGTTATTAAGATATATTTTCCATAAATAGAAACATAATTACAAAATTACATCTAATCTTAATTATGCACTGGAGATACTGTTAAACTATAGTATTTACGAAAATGTAAGTTTTTCGGAAGCACATTCAAATATTGCCTTTTTGGAATATTTGACAATCTTAACTACAAATTGGCTAATAAGTTTAATTGTTTAAATGTCTTAATCTATGTTTAATTTTGCATGAAAGGAATAGATAACATTGGCAGGTTTGATTATCTTTACTTGCTCATCTTTTATTTATATATTGATATCATAGATATATATTTGCAGCACTCAAAGATTTAGAATTTTCGTTTCTTCACTGAGTCTTATAGAACTAATTTAACAAGTTTCCTTTAAAGGGGCAGTAGCACGTTTTAGGGGAACAATAGGTTGATGTCAGGAAAATGACAATAAATGGTTCTAACTGAAAGACAATGTATTTTAACTTAATGAAGCAGAAAAAAAATTAAAATATATGAGGTAACGTTCAGCCATGGGATTCCTTTTCTTACAAAATATGAATTAGAGGTGTTCACACACAGATGGCGCATAAAGGTCATTGGTGGCTCAACGTCGCCACAAACCTACCTTAACTGTTAGGCAAATAAAGTTCACACTTCAGTTGAATTATGTATTTATTTTATATGTATTTATTTGTAAAAATGTCATTTACAAATATTTCGGGGTTTTGATGTGGCATTCTTAAACTGATAAGAATACTATTAAGTGTTTATAATTTGCTTTTCACAAATGAAATTTTATGTTCATGAATTGTTCCAAAATTACTTTTGATAAACACAAATATTCGTCAACAAAATGACATATTCTTTGTGAAAATAAATAAATGTGCCTATTACTGCACATATTGACAAAGAACAAAACATGTTAAACGTGGAATTAGTTATGATAGTGTACATTCTATAACTTAACACTGCCTACATGTACATTAAACAAAGATATTTAAAGAAAACATTAACCAAACTTCGATTATTTCAATCAAACAACTGATAGTATGTGCGGTGCAAACCCTTCTCTCCGCGGCTGAAACCCTTCTCAACGCACAGAGACAGCTCAGTCATATAACCTGGATCTAGCTTCTGTTCCAATCAGCCAAATCTCGGGGTTCCGGCAAATTGCCATAGCATAAAGTTGCATCATAAGATGCCTCCGTTATTTGCAGTCAGTGAAAAGACGTCTTGCATCGGGTTAGAAAACTTTGTTTGTGACCATTTTAAAATTAAAAAATAAATTATGATTGTTTTTTATAAAGATAGTGGCTGTGTTATAACTGTGTGTAAATTATAATTTTCCTTTAGCTCATAAAACTTGAGAAGGTTCAAAGCGACCTGTTTTTTTAAGAAGAGTCATCTCTCCTGGATGTTATATTTTCAATTAAAATAGTTATGCCGAAGCATACGGAAATGACCGAGCCTTTGCAAAGGACCACTTTGCACAACTAATCCATCCATTCGAATCAGTATCGTCTCAGGAAAGAAATGACTGGATAAAATCAATTGAGTTAATCAATTATTGCCGACAAAATATTTCAATTGTAAGTTTCATGATAACGAAATAAAAGTCGAGCCACGTTTCGAGAGACGCCCGATGATAGAAATGATCTTTATTTTCAAAGTTTAATATTGAAATATTTCTAATACTTTCGAAAGGAAGTACAAAAACAGAAAGATAACATACACAAGATAGATTTTAACATTTTGGGAGAAAAGAAGGATCGATCAACTCATCGATGCATTCCGTACGAGTCAAATGGTGAAAATCACTTGTTTCGGAATGCCAAAAGATCGGATAATTGTTTTCATAAGTTGTACCAAAATCATCATTAATTAAATATAAGCTTTTCTTTCAATTACAACATACATACAGATTTCAAAATGTCAATACACTTAAACTTCGTGATAAGCCCATGCCAAAATGAACACGAACATTAAAATAAAATGTGGTGTTGTTGACGTTTAATAAAGGCCGCTGCGTCACCCTTGTTTTCCACAATTATAACGTCACATCCGGTGAAATCTACGGAACAACAAGATCGAGGTATATTTTGCTATTGCTTTTCAAATCGCAATTAATGACTGTTTAAATAATTTTAAAATTATGTTTTCGACCCAGTTTAAGTTAACCTGGCCTCAATATTTTTCACTCCTATACTGGGTCTAGCAAAGCCTAGTAGAGGGTCGCGTCAGCCCACGTATCGAACTGACCAATCAGAACTCATATTATCAAACCACAATAGTCTGCCTCCGCACGTATAACGTTGGCGAGTCATAGGTCGCAGAAAGGTCGGCTGACGCGACCCTCTACAAGGCCTTTCTAGACTCAGTATAGGAGTGAAACGGATAATATTGAGGCCAGGTTTACTTAGACTGGTTTTCGACCTCAACTCGGAAACTAGTTGACATCGATATCTCTGCCCTTTTTTCTACTATATAGAGTGATTGGGTCTTTCTTACCTACGCTTTACCTACATTTTATTTACGATATCGTGTTCCTGTGCTACTGTCATTTAATTTAGTTTACATTCAATTTGGACAATATTTGTAATCTTGAAAGAATGTTGAACCTCTCATACAACTTTGCATTCTCTCCCAACAGATCGAGTCATGTTGATTGAGCCTCTGTTCTAATTCGCCTAATTTGTGGTGTAGAATGGAAGATGCCTGATTGGAAGCAATCAAAGTAAGTTGTGCAATCAGCGACGTTGTTCTAAATTCATCATTTTGGCGACTGAGAAGCTTTTTCATTTTTTGCTAAAGAAAATCAAATGGATTGTGGTGCAATTTTTTCCGACAGGGGAAACTGCCGGTACCCACGACGGATTTAGTATTATTAGAACAGAGGCTAGCTCAATCAACATGCCTTGATCTGACTCTGTGGAAAGAGAATGAGTATTTGGACTCATACCAAGAAGAATCTGTCATGTATGCTGTATATCATTCTCTCCCCACAGAGGCAGATCAAGTCATGTCAAGTCATGTCAAATCCGTGAGTTCCGGCAGTTTCCCCTGGCGGAAAAATTTTCATCTGAATACATTTGAATTTCTTTATCAAATGACAAGGCTTCTCGCATGGAAAGGGTGGTTCATATCACAATGCCTTTGCCTTGTTTCAGTAGCCAAAATGATGATTTAAGAACAGCGTCGCTGATTGCACAACTAATTTTGATTGCCTCCAATCAGAAATCTCCCATTCTATCCCACAAACTCGTCGTAATAGAACAGAGGCTAAATCAACATGACTTGATCTGCCTCTGTGGGGAGAGAATGGCTGTATATAAGCGTACTGTCATTCCTTTAAAGAGTTATTGAGTGAGTTTTGGTTTAACGCCACTTAGGCAATATTTCAGCCATTAGCAGCGTCTTCCTTTAAAGAGCCACTTCGTGAGTTGTCAGGTGTCAAATATGTCATCTGACCGAGCGAGAAGAATCGACGGTTGAAGGAAAGTATCATTTTAAAGCTAATCGACGTCGTTTGGCGACATCAGGAAGGTTAAAACTCGTATTTCTGATCGAAAACCGGACACTTATCTGAAACAGTCAGATTAATGGTTGTGAGTTGATAACTAGTATTAATGTATATTGTGAATGTGAATGTGAATTTGTTTTTCTTGAGTATATGTTACTATATTGAATGTTAATTAAACACAAGTATCAATCATGAAATTGCCAATTAAATATGTGAGATAATTTGGATTTATAGAATGAATTATACCATCTGCGTTGATCAGAACAACACATTATGCGATGAAGATAACGGAATGACTCTTTAAAGGGACAGTCCTTTTGGAGAATTTTTGGTGGAAACAAAATTCGCTTGCACGCTCTGCTTTATCCAATCTAGTTTAAACTAGCTGTAATGTACACCCCCCCCCCCCCCCCCTCCCTTAGTCCTCACGTTACATCTAGCTACCAATCTAAATAAATTTAGATCAACATTCGGTCATACTGTTGATCTAGCTACTAACCCACCTGGTCCGTGTCACGCATGCGCGGAAATCATCCAATGGAAAAAGAACTGGCTGATCTCTTTGAAACGTAATTATTTATCAAAAACAACCCTGAAAGCTCCCAATGACGTTATCAATGGTTGGTAACCGGTTTAGGACTCGCATGACATGCATGGAGTTTTGTGAAAATAGTTTGTCTTTTGACTTCATTGGCATCCTTATCAGATTTGGAGACCAAGTTTATTCGATAGCTTTATTGCATCGGTAACACTCCCCATTATATGATGAAGTTGTATACCACATCTAACAAAGGAAACAAAGCGCCTTAAAATCAGAGCTGAACACTTTATTCAATAAGCTCAACGTTCGTACACATCCATTCACGCCATGTAATGATACTGTAAAATAATAGAGCGACAACAAAGCTTTGGTAAACCCGACAATAATTAACGCAAACGGGCCCTTACTCCAGCGTACACTTCAGGAATGTGAAAACAAGACAGTATAATACATAACCTTGTCTGTGCCTTCATGGAAACGTAAAAGTGTTTCAATTTATTACAACTGAAATAAAAACTGTGCACATACCCTAAGGTGAATACATACATCATAAATACCAAATTCATGAACATAAACAGATACACATATACACGTTTATTGTTTCGATGTCTTCAAAACACAGTGCGCCGAGTAATGTTAATAAATACGAATGAGTATGTGCTTATGAATTAAGGAAATTGAAGGACTAGATAGAATTGATATCTGAATGTCACTCTTCTGTTTGTTTTCGTTGTAATATAGAATAGATAACCAAAGACAAGGCATCGACGTTGTCGGATGTTCAACAGGCTAATATCAAAGCCGGTTTCACAGAGCTTGTCAAAGTACATACATATATACAAGAGAACTTTGACGCTGTATAACCTTTTTTAAATATATTTTTCATAAGATATTGGTCAAATAACTATATAACATAAATATTTAAATATGTGGTTGGATCGTAATAAATGCAAATACAAATTTCTTGTGTGTTTGTTGTGTTTAATGCAATTTTATACTACATAGGAATTTATCATAGAAAAACGAACGAACGCTTAACTATATATGGATCTGGTTCATACAAATGACACTTGTATTCCACAAAAACGCACAAATCGACTTCGATTGACTGCTAAATTAATTCATAAAAACGAGCAATCATCTATACTGGCGATTTTCAAAACAGAACATCCACATGATCGTTGTTATAGACAATGTATGAATAATAAACGTATTACCTCTGCGGAGAGCATTTCAATTCGATTATCTATGGTCCCACATGCCTTTATATCAATTAAGTAGCCAAAAACATTTGAAAGTACATGTGCATTTAATTTTGGTTTAAGTGTCTATTGATGTTGTTGCGTTGGTTATCAATGTCTAATGAAATGAAAACATTTTATCCATACCATTTCTTTTCAAAATATAATTAGCATTGATATGTTATACATAATTGCCTTTACTGCAGACATCGGTTAGTTTCCGTTGTGATTTACATTGTAACGTAACTAAAACGAATCAACGTTGACATATACAAAACGAAATACAACAATATAGACATGGAATGTTATGATTTCACAGGATACACAATTCATATTCAGGTACACTTGAAGGCAGTATTACCAAAGGGAAAGACAAAATAACGATAATAATAGCAATACAAATGCAAGAGACCTTTTTTGTCACCTTTACCACCATTTCGAATTAAGGCTGCCGGTTATCATTCATTATAGGATAATATCGATTATCGTTATCATTGGACTCTCTGATATGATCAATCTGACATTGTTGCACCTTCAGATTATATCCCCATGACAATGTTGCACCTTCAGATTCCATCCCCTTTTGACAATGTTGCACCTACAGATCCCATCCCCTTTTGACAATGTTGCACCTTCAGATCCCATCCCCTTTTGACAATGTTGCACCTTCAGATTCCATCCCTTTTGACAATGTTGCACCTTCAAATTCCATCACCTTTTGACAATGTTGACCTGATTCCATGCATCTTCTAAAGTTGGATCTTCCGATTTCTTCCTCTTGGACCCGACTCAGTCCTTCTTTGGGACCGTGGCACCGAAGGGGTTAATACTGAAGTAGGAGTACCTGAAGCGATCGTTCATCAACAGGTAGGAGAAAGGGTAGAGAAGCACCATGGACTTGGCGGCGAGAGGGGGGATACTGGCGGCGACCATGGACACCTCCACGGGGGACTGGAACAACGCCCAGATACAGATGAAGCCGAACGGTCCCCAGCCCAAGAGGATGAAGACTAAGAAAGCCCAGCACATCTGTCAACGAATGAACATAACGTTACAGAATGCCAGCAGTTTTAAAGTTTAATTGCATTATAAGTAAAATGGTTGTCACTTATTTCAATTGTACATAGCATGAAATGTTGATATGCATAGTATGTAACTATTCTTCGGGACGAATGTTCACATGATTATTTTAAAAAAACATATGTATTTTGCAAATGTTATGTATGTTATGTCCTATGGGCCTGTCGCGTCTTTGACAGAAATAAAACAATCTAAACTTACAGCAGCTTATTGGTCTTATATTACAAGGTTAGAACAGCCAACAGCCAACAAAGTTTAAGGCCTTTTAGGGCCTTTTAAGGCTTGAAACCCAAAACATATGAATTAATTGTCACCGAATAACAGGGCATTTATGAGAATAGATACTCCCCACATAAAAAAGCATACATGTATATAGTTTTCAGGAACCCATTTTGACTGAGTGCGATATTGATGGAATGCCCTGCCCAGAAACACAACACAGAGTGAGACCCAGGTCACACATTTTTGGTGTCTCCACCGGGATTGGAACCCGGGGCTCTGGCGTGAGAGGCCAGCATGCTAACCAATACACCAGGCTTAGGTTTGTTATTGTTTTCTTGTCAAGATGTCAAATCCGCAAGTAACAAAGAACTTGCAGGCATTCCGAGAATCCCGAAATGATATGTCTATGACTTTAAAACATAGTGTGCATAATGCCCACAGCATAACTACGTACGTTTCTGAGTTGATCCTCCCTGAAGTAGGGCAGGGCGTCGACCTGACTGGACTGTCCGGAGGTGGTGACCGGCTGGGACGGACCGCCGGCTGACCGGAGTGACCACACACACATGATGAGGGGCAGCAAGAAGGAGCTGAGACAGAGCATCACCATGTAGGAGGGGTAGCCTTCGTCAGCGTTCTTCCAGTTGATGGCACATGAGGCCCCGGGCGTCTCGTGAACATACCTGTAACCATTGGAAGTGTCATGATTTATGGAAATAAAATGTAACTTTAAAGTTCACATAACCACAAACCAATTTAACTTTTTCTTTGTAATATATGAAAGTCTGATTATAATAATGTATAGCGCATCAAAGGTCGCTACTCAAATATGTTCAGTTTGGTCATGTAAGCCGTTTTTTAAAGCCACTGTAAAGTGAACACTGATGGAGGCGTACGTAAAATATCCAATTAATTAAGTAGAAATAAGTCGTGGTTCGAGGTTTGCGCCTTCATTGGCGAGAAGTTCTTGCATATGTGAAATAAGACTGGTCTTTCAATTACAGCTATATATGACGGAGGAGCTGACAACGAAAATAGTACGATGTTCACCAAGCTCGAAATTAGACAGTAATAAACTTTTGATACAATAGAAAACATATTAACATATATACATGTACAAGTGTCTATAATCGCCGACATAAAGTAATATTGAATTAAACATTATTTCATAAAACTATTTTGGCATCACGGAGAATAGCTCTGTAGCTCATCGGGCGTTCAAAGAATGGGCATCAAGATGTGATTATGGAGAAGACAAAAAAGGTTTTTAGGGTGAGAAAGCTCTGGCCTTTATTGTCGGTCATAGAGTCACAAAATATTTAAATTATACTTCCCAACAGGAAAGGAGTCATGATTTCAGATGTCGGTCGCCAAGTTAATAGATAAGTTTAAAACTAATACCGTATTCGACCTAATAAGCGTCCTGCTCCAAAAAGCGCCCCCAAGGGTTTTGTAATTATAGGTATATTAACCGCCCATGTTCTTCCCAACAGGAAAGGAGTCATGATTTCAGATGTCGGTCGCCAAGTTAATAGATAAGTTTAAAACTAATACCGTATTCGACCTAATAAGCGTCCTGCTCCAAAAAGCGCCCCCAAGGGTTTTGTAATTATAGGTATATTAACCGCCCATGTTCCAGCAGTACTAACATAATATATTCAACGTATTCACATTGTTTTATGAGGATTTAAAGGATACATTAAAGGGAATATGTGCTTTTTTCTATTCTAAAATGGGTAAGTATGTTTAGAGCGCCTGTATCAGTTATCAAAGACAACATAAACACAGTTCCACATCAGAAATCTATATTTTTCTATCGTAATTCACACCAATTTAATAAGCGCCCACCCAAGTCAATGTTTTCAGCGCCCTGAGCGCTTATTAGGTCGAATACGGTAACTCATAATAAATGAAAAACTCAAAAATCATAAAAGATGTGATACTTACTTGCTCCACCCTAGAATAGGCATGATTGCCCAGAAGAAGGCGTTGACCCAGATCACGATTGAGGACATCCAGTAGAAGCCGCCAGCATTCTCCTCCACTGGTTAACACAATTATAGATATATTTATTAAACAGCCAAACCCGTAGTAATAATGGGCTAAAAATGGTGAAACAGTTTTCAATGTTTATCGTACTTGAAGCCGATGGTATATCAGAAACTGTTAATGATTGTACTTACAGAAGGACATGCTAGTAACAAAATCAAGATTTTCTATCTAATTATTTCATTACTCAATACTTCCTTCATCTTTTTATTGCAAGTCCCAAGTGGTAAAATACTTATTTCACGACCTGATTGTACATTTGCTCGTGTAATTTTACAGCCACTTTATATCATTTATGGAAAAACTGACATTTTATTATAGTTCACATGTTACTTTGCTATGTATTGTAGGAAATATTTGTCACATTTTGAAATCCATCACATCCCACCTTATAAAGAAGTAATGAAATACTCCGAAACGTCGTGATTTTCACAATGAAGACTTAGTTATAAGAAAATCTTGCTTTACTTACGTTTGGCATTTCAAGATGCCCTTCAAAGACTTTATTCAAACCAGTTACAAAGAGATTTATGTGGGTTCCTATATATCCCCAACGATGTATATCCCTTTAAAATTGTCCCTTCAAAGTAATGCATTTATTTAAAAAAGAAATTGAGGAAACTTCAAGGATCTTTCGTGAATTTAATGTCTTCTAATAAACTTACTTGCTTCCTTCTTAGTGGCGACCATATACCTCTCGATGCACAGAGCCACCACGTAGCCTATAGCAGCGATACCGGCCAGCATACCCTCGAAGGCATACAGTTGACACCCGGTGTCTCCGTACAGCCACCTAAAGAATATGGAATAAAAATCGCATTAAAATCAGATGGAACTTATCACCTGTACTTCTTGAGACACAGGGCCACCACATAACCTATAGCAGCGATACCGGCCAGCATACCCTCGAAGGCATACAGTTGACACCCGGTGTCTCCGTACAGCCACCTGAAAACAACGGGACAATAATCTCATTAAAACCAGTTGGAACTTATCATCTGTACTTCTCCAGACACAGGGCCACCACGTAGCCTATAGCAGCGATACCGGCCAGCATACCCTCGAAGACATACAGTTGACACCCGGTGTCTCCGTACAGCCACATGTAGACAATAAAACAAAAATCTCATTAAAACAAACCAGAACTTATAACCTGTACCTCTCGAGACACAGGGCCACCACGTAGCCTATAGCAGCAATACCGACTGACACCCGGTGTCTCTGTGCAGCCACTTAAAAACAACGGAACAATAATCTCATTGAAGTCAGCTGGAACTCCTCACTCGTACCTCCTTGAGTTTCTTATTTGCATACTACTTAATAAGGTTGCCTTGTAATTCTCATAAATCCAAGCAATCAGACGACTGCTAACATCTCTATATAGCTTCGTCACTGATTGGCTTGAATAGCTTTCGAGGAAATTGCATTCAAACATTGTAATGATTTAGCATTTCCTTTTTTGTTTTTATTCTTTTGGTGTTAATAAACCGTTAACAACAGAAGTGGACAAGTCGGAATGTGACGTTTACAGTCATCAGTTATGTGTAGGATTAAACCTGACCCGTGAGCATTTTTGAAAAGTATGCCCGATGCCCGAGGGGAATGTCCACGGGCAGAGGGATTGAGGGACGTTATTTAGATAATTGCCTTGGAAGCGAAACTGTATCAGACCTGAGGGAAATTAAGAAAAAAGTTTGTTTCGGAAGAACAATTTAGTGACGTCATTGAAGGTTTATAACTATAGCAGGCGTGTCTGAAGCAGGCTATTTATCTTTCAATCTATTTGCATTCAGACGTGTCTTTATATATCATTGTTATTGCTAATATTGCTCTTTAATGGGACAGTAGCACGTTTTTTTGATAGTTTTATATTGTAAAGTTTTCACTGATAACTGTACGTTAATGCTAAATGCATTATTCTGAGAGTATAAAAAATCGCATAACACAAACACATTATCAATAGTTAGATGACAAAGTATGAAGATTCACCTAAAATCCATGGGCGGCCATTTTGTGTGAACACCTTTAATTCATTTTGAGTAAGAAAAAGGAATCGCATGACTAAACTTTACATTATATATTTTGAATTATTACTGCTCCATTTAGTTTAAAGGCATTGTCTTTCAATTTGAACCATTAATTTTCATTTTCCTGACATCCCCTTATTTTCCCTCAAAAACTTGCTACTGCCGCTTTAAATCAGGTTACAACTTTATCATTTTATTACGCAAAAAATAACAGTGAATTTTGTGACCTTTTCCCTATTTTCAAAGTCACAATGCCTTCAATCACATTCAAACTTCTTGTTATCACAGTATCTCATGATCCGTTGCACCATGTGGCATAGCATTTCTAGCAATCACGACTATGTATAGGTTAATGTCCGAGTAACTCTCCATTCCTTTGAAAAAATTGAGCCGAGGGCCCCAGGGCCCTAGGGCCCGAGGCTCATTATTTTTTAAGAATGGAGAGTTACGAGGATATTAACCTACTTACATTACACTCAACTTAATGCCTTTTCCAAAGCACAACTCGATATATTTAAAAATTTGAAATTTCAAGTAAAAAACTGTTGTAAAATACAACGCTCCATTACTGAAAAATAATGGAGCGAAAGAACAATAGACTGACGTCACAAGTGTAATTTAAACGATTTTACAGACACCAGTTGTAATTGGTTACATGATAACTATTTTCAAGTTCAGTGATACACTTTGCCAATTTTCAAAACTTTTTATGGATCTTTGCATTATGAAAGTCTGTATTTGAACATGTTGCAGACACCTACTGATTTTGACCTCGGGGTTATGTTCGAGGTCGCAGCGGCTCAACAGCCTTTTTACTCAACGACTTATGTTAAGAGCCACTTTGTGATTTTCATCACGTACTGTTTTTATACAAAAGTAAATGCCATACATGTAATTAATAATATTAATTCAAAATATTCACATATGCCAATTATAATATAAAACGTGTTTTCAAAGAAATTCTTAAAACAGGCATGAATATTAATAAAAGCCAAATTCACACGTCCAACTTATATGAATACTTATACTTACTGCATAGTTATATAACCTATTTAACATGATCAAATCCCAATTTTTATTCTGAATACATAAGTATAGTTTCAAAAATTACGTTTGACTGATTGAGCCGCGTCGATGTCCGGTTTTCGATCACAATCGTGAATTCAAACCTTATTTGTTGTTCATGTACGACTTCGAATATCTTTAAAACGATAAAAAATAACAGTCGACACTTCTCGATCAGTTACACTATGGTAAAGTTTGGCATATACATGTGTATCTGACCCCTGACAACTCACGGAGTGGTTCTTAAGAGTCAAATATCGCACAAGTATACAGTATACAGTTAGAGCTCTACTATATATAGAAGTAATAAAGTATACATTCTTTCCGTCCTAAGATACTAAAGTTCGTTAATGTCCGGTTTTCGATCACAATCGTGAACTCAAAACTTATTGTTGTTCATATACGACTTCGGATAGCTTTAAAACGATAAATGACGACACTTCTCGATCAGATTACACTATGGTAAAGTTTGGCATATATGACTCCTGATAACTCACGGAGTGGTTCTTAAGAGTCAAATATCGCACAAGTATATATATAGCTACAGCTCTGCTAGAAGTAATAACAGTCTAAGTTAACTTAACCTCAATATTACTATATTACTATAATATTGCTATACTGAAACGGATAATATTGAGGCTAGGTTTACTCAGACTGAAGTAATAAAATATACATTCTTTTTGTCCTAATATAAGCAGTAAATAAAACGAAATAAATTTATTGATTAATTCAATGTTTAAGTCTTTGAAAGAAATAACTGAGCCGATGTACTCTCAGTTTGCAAACTGTTATATAATTCCGGTAAGTTTCGATTTGTTAGTTTTTCAGATGTGACAAATCAAATGTATGTAAAACGAAATAAATTTATTGATTAATTCAATGTTTAAGTCTTTGAAAGAAATAACTGAGCCGATGTACTCTCAGTTTGCAAACTGTTATATAATTCCGGTAAGTTTCGATTTGTTAGTTTTTCAGATGTGACAAATCAAATGTATGGAAATTATTTTACGTCATAGGTGACAAATCAAACGATTGGAAATGCATGTTATATCATAAGTGACAATTAGATTATATATATAAAGACAATTGTTATTGAACGAGTGTGAATGATATAATTATACACGTTTACATCCAAAGGAACAACATGTTACAAATATTGCACAATCATCACCTTTTAACTATCACATGATATCGAACACATTAACACCCCTAATCAGTGTGATAGGGGTGTTAATGTGTACGGCGTAATAATCACATGATATGATTAGCGTTGCGCAACTTTTTAAATACGCGAGATTACCGGTATATGCTGCATCACTTCATTTCGCTTGATATCATAACTACGCTATCGATTTGTCATATTTGCAAACGAGCGTGGCATTTGACCTATCGAGTGGATGAAGTGATAAGTTTCAGTAACGTTCATAAAAATGTGTCCTGGGCCTTAATGTGTTTTTTTTTTACCTATTATTTACAGTTTGCGCTAAAAGCGAAGGTTTCGGATAACGTAGATCAAAATTAAATAAAGAAACATGACTTTTGAGTTATTAGAATGTGGCTTTCGAAATCGAATTAATATACTGTCATATTTCAACAACAATCTTGATCACTATAAAGGTTCAAAGACATAATGCAACTTATCCGAAAACCATTAAATATCGCAACATATTCAAATTAATAAACTTTGTAATGCAAATTACTGTTATGAATAAAAGGGATTCAAACCACTTTTTCTTCTCTGCGATAAATTAAGGAAAACTTGAAATGAAATTTGGTTAAACTCAATTTATACAATCGACTGCAACAAGACGTAACCTCATGACCTGAACAATGCGATGAAGTTTTTTGTATTAGACGTCAAAAGTATCTGTTTTGGTTTTGGTCTCAGAAAATCCTACATAATTAAATTAAGGGGAGAGCGGTGTCAATTGTTACTTTTTTTACTTATTTTTTTCTTCTGTGCTGCATGTGTCTTGTGAAGAATAAATCGATGTAACAATGTTAATGTTTTTATCTAAGTGTCAATTTAGGTTCTTTTATTTGCAGTTATCAAGTTTTGATCATTTGAAAAATGGTACCTTGTGATAAAATTGAGCCCGCGCTCCCCTTTTACCAATCTAGTTAAAACAAGCTGTAATGTTATCGTCCCCTAAGTCCTTACGTTAAATGGGCAGTAGCACGTTTTTTGAGAATTTTATATTTATAAATTTTCACTGATAATTGTGTGTTAACGCTAAATGTATTACTTTGATAGTGTCAAAAATTTCATTACACAAGCCAATCATTCATAGTCAGAGAACAAAGTATGAAGATTCACCTAAAATCCCTTGGCGGCCATTTTTTTGTGAACACCTTTAATTCATTTTGAGTAAGAAAAGGAATCGCATGGCTAAACTTTACATTATATATTTGAATTATTACTGCCCCATTTGGTTTGAATACATTGCCTTTCAATTGGAACCATTAATTTTCATTTTCCTGACATCACCTTATATTCCCCCTAAAAACGTGCTACTGCCCCTTTAAGGACTTAGGGGACGATAACATTACAGCTAGTTTTAACTAGATTGCCCTCTTACAGAACATTGGCAAATATAAAGATCTTTTTGGTAGATTCAATACCTTATTCTTTGTGTAAACATGTTTTGTTTCTCTACTTTAAAAGGAAATGCTGACACAAGTATTAATTAAAATACGACAAGTACTAATGCAGTGAATCAATGATTCTCATTGTCTGCTTGGTATGACATGCAAGTGGTAATGATGTTCGTGTTGGCTGATTCCTGGCAATCTAATTAACCATGACACGCTATATCACTGTCTCTGGTGCACATATACCTTACGAAATAAGTAATAGATCTTATGAATATTATTTTATGATTAAGAATTAATAAGACTGGCAATCAGTAAATAAAGAAAACAAGAAATTTAAAAAATAAATACTTTAAATTTTCAGACAATATTTTCAATAATAAAACGAAAAAATCGGTTAAATAAAAGGGATTTGTCAAGCATGCTCCAAACGCCCTATGCAGGGCCCATAGTCATCTAATAAACTTATGATACCAATTAATAATCATAATCGGTCAAGATGCTATACACAGGATTGCAGATATCTAGGGTTGTTTCTTCTGGAGTAGAAATGCAAATAGATTTTAGGGCATGGGGGTAAGGGGTCACAGAGTCACCAAAACAAACAACCATATATAATCCTCATTGGTCAAATTACCTTTACATAAGATTTCACCTCTTTAGAGGATCCGAAAAAAAGTGAAAAGTGTGGAAAGAGAATCTATGGATGAACGCGGCATGCCATAGCACACAAAAAGCCAATCGGACATGTCAGGCCTTAAAATAGAAAAAGTAATTATAATAGAACAGTAAATTATGAAAATATAGAAAATGTAAGTAGTACTTACTTTCCACTGAATGATGATGACGCAGGGAACGGCGCTGGCGCTACAACGAGGATGTTTGCTATAGCGAGGCCGATATGGAACCATGTTCTGCTTGTCTTCAGTAAGGTTTTCTCTCTCATGAAGGTCAGCACGACCAGCGAGTTGGACAATAAACCTGTTACACCTGTGTCGGGGGTAAAATATGAATATGATTATTAATAAATAGAGAATTATTGACCTTACAAAAGTTTTAAAATGCTTCTCGTGATATGAAAAAGGACCGAGTAGTTAAATGGACTCGCTTATCGCATGACGTTATATGAATTGTTATTTGACATCAATGGTGACGTCATGTATTTTTCACTGATAATATACGATGTAATTTCACTCAGTATAAACACGTATTCACTTTTGCCATAAAAGGGCGTGTTTCACCAGTCATTTTTGATTATAGTGGACATTTATTTCGCAACGTATTACATCTTTACTCTGGACAAAGCGCAATGCTATATGCCATCCAACATCGATTGTCCAGAGCCAACGTTCCGACAAATTTCCACTGTATATCGGAACGTTGACTCTGGATTATCAAGGATCTATGTCATCCTATTCATAACTACTTTGGAAATATACCCATATAGCTAAGTATTCAAAATGCGTTTACATAAAAAAGAGTTTCCCCCAAAAAAAATTCTGTGGGAACAGAAGCCAACAGTAAATAAAGTCTATCTCCTAGATGAAACACAAAAAGTCTTCTACTCATCCTGTCTCAGGGTACGAACGTTACGCTAACTTCACTAATCTGTACCCTGGGCTCAGAAGCTAGATTCGCTTGCGCGGCCCGACTTTGGATATATATATATCATTTTCTCGTTGAAATCTTATCGAGAAGGTGGCGAGAAAATGATTTGATTGGCTATATCCCAAGTCGAGCCGCGCGAGCATATCCAGCATCTGAGCCAAGGGTACAGATTAGTGGGATTAGCGTAACGTTCGTGACCTGAGACAGGATATCTTCTCCCAAAAAACTCAACAAGCCAATTAGAAAGAGACATTGAGACTCACTCCTAGTTATGGCTGTTTAAATGGCACCCTAATTATGGTAGGGTTAAATTAGAGTCAAGATTTTATATTTATCTGGAGGACGCAAAACTGTGTATAACGAGAAGATAGCTTTCATATTGATTACCCGTTAAACGAAAGAACATACGAATGATTCCTTAAATATCACTCTTCTACAACTAATATTCATTTTGTAAATTAAAATCTCCTAAAACACATGTTAAAAATATCACATATCCTCACTAATGAATTTCCAGCGTGAATATAGTAATATCGCTAACAGTACATCCGGGTTTCACCTCGAATCGGCTCTTACTTGTTTGATAGGCAGGAATAATGTTAATAACCAAACTTATTAATTTTTCCTTTCGTATAAAAAACTCATAAACGAAGACAAAAAATGAAGATTATTTAAAAATTTAAATGTATTTTAATTTTGATGTTACAAAACCTTACAGCGACATCGTGTTGGTGAGACTTTGGCGGGATTCGAACTAACGACATGTTTGCTGCCACATTGCCAACCCCTAGATTACTTGACCCCAAGTCATTATGTAAGAAATATAAAATAAGAATTGAAGAACCTACACCCTCTTGTGGGATAAGCTTATTTCTAATTAAGCAGATATATCGGCAGAAATAAAGACATAAATCTGGAATTGAAAGAAGAAGCCGATGGAAGTTGTATAGAAAAAGAAAATTAGGAATCGATCGAATGTAACCGGAAATGGAATCTATAATTGTTATTTCCTAATATTTTCAAAATAATAGAAATCAACTGTTATATCCTTTGATACGAAGTTTTTAAATGTTATTGGAAAATTTGTTTTTTACTTCTAAACATACCCTAGGAGGCAATTAGGATTTATCAATACATATGAAACAGATGTATTATCAAACTAATAATTGTCTTTTAAGGAATAAAAACTGTAAAATAACTCTACTTGCAGAATACGTGCAGAAGACACTACTGACAGAAAATTATCTGATTTTCTGAAAGTTATGTGACAATGTCATGTTGACCTATGATAACGAGAGCAAAACTGTCGTTGTTATGGCAACAGTAATCTTGAACACCTCTCAATAGATGTTTCTTAATAGCAGGGATAATTATTTGGGCTGCATTGTCCAGGAAAGTTTGTACCACTATGTGATATAAACCTGCATTCGTCTGACCTGTGAAAATGGAGTTACAAAAAAAAACCGTGTTATAGTCAGTCAGTCAGTCACAAACATGTTTAAAAATATAAAGTTAAACAAATGTGTTTTAGAGATAAATCCCAAATATAACAATGTTACAAAAGTGTTTTTAAGTGTCATTTTAAAAACGAAACACGAAGTTTGTAAGTCAATTGATGGAAGGGTAGTTTCAATCCGCTTAAACTCTTAGCCACAATCGAAAGTTATAATAGTGATAGTAATTCTGTTTTGTCCTCATTACAAAGTAAATTGGAAATGTGTTACCATGGCACCCGTAGCCACAGTTCTAGCGATTTTTCCCCTTATCATGGTGAGCGTCAAGCAATGAAGCAACTTCTCCCATCTTTTAACGTATTAAGACGCGGCCGGGAATCGAACCACACGTCCAGATCATTTAGATCGGGAGATAAATGTTTTAACTACAATTTGATAAATGATAAAATACTTTAAATGATATATCATTATGTTCCAAACGCATCTACTGTAACCGAAAGCGCCCTCTAGAGGATTGTGATGTCAATGAGCAGATTTCCCTTTTCTGCATACTACGTCAGCTTACCTACATTGTATATATGATATGCGCTACCAATGAAAAACTCACAAATATCATCATTACATTAATCAGAGAATACTGAACGATTTTAAAAAAAATTTTGATATCAAACAGTCAATCAACCTCACATTCTCCTAAACCGTCCATGTTTCTTTCCCTTTCTTGTGTTGTTTTGGAAACAAGTTTCTTTCGGTACGATTTTACCTTTAAAACTGTGACCACAATGCTTTGCGCATGAAAATGATACTCGATCTATTTATAGCCTTAGGAAACACCTTTATAAATTATTTCAATTTCCGGCTTATTAGAGATCTAACACGATGTTCTAAATTTGTTTGTGTATATTTCAATGAGATAGATTATTGGCAATATTCTTAGATTTGTATAAAATATAGTGACCCTTTACGGGACCCCACTCACTCTGTCATTGGAAAGATGGGGAGAGGAAGAAAAAAGCAAGACAGAGAACCCGAAATAGCATGTCTCTTTATTATGACTTAAATATGCAGCAAGTCATTCTAGCTTCCAGCATTGTATTGTGAGAAAGGCTTTATGAATTAACGTTAAACCGTTTTCTCAGTTAAAGGCACACTTTCTGCGTAAACTTTCTCAGTAAAACAAAAGTTTCTTAACATGGCTATTTCAGAAAAACTTCGCTTACTTTCAAAATGAACCTATATATGGATTCTTAATTATGAAAAACTTCTTTTAAAGGCATTTTAGTTGGATTGACAATAATCCAGAGGAATATATTGTTCATTGTGTGCAACGTTTCGACACAGATTCTTGTGTCGTTCTCAAGCTTGAATCTATGTCGAAACGTCGCATACATTGAACAAAGAAGTTGTCATCCATATATTCCTCTGCATAATCATAAACAAAATGAATTCACGACCACTTTTTCAAATATTTAGATGTAATTTAATTTTTTTATTTAATATTCACAAGTTATGATTATTTAGTAAACATGAATTTAATAATCCATAAGATATGAATATTTAGTAAACATGCATTTTTGTGTTTTCATACCCTTTAACGCTAACCCCTTAACTTGTAAATGACAACCTCACAATGTAACCACAAGTCATGTTATATGTAAAAATAAACAGCATTTGGAACACCCACGTACACGAGGAGAAATTGACATTCGCATGTATCAAGCAACTAGATCTGTCTAATCACGTCAAAAGAGAAAGCCAAAATCAATGTTTTAGATCTATTTAAAGCTGTTCAAAGACAACCTCACGCTTTTTAAGGTAGCAGTGTCTTATAACTGTTACATCAAATCCAACCAGAGAAAGAAACAGTCTTCATTTTTTCCAAGTTCTCATGCATTTTAACATTGCCAATGACAGCGTGCCTGAAAAACGTATTTAATGCAAGCGAGAGATTGAAGATATATCAAGTTGTTTAACAGAAGTCACAAGAGAGCTTTAGTAGAAAATCCCCATTGGATGTGAATATTTGACTGAAAGAGTGAACTGAGAACATAACCAGATTTCATTAAATTTTAAATCAGCTAAGCTCTTGTAAGAAATTTAAGACATATAATAACAAACTTTTAGTAAGAATGTCATGGAGAGAACCTTTGTCGAAATCCCAATTAGATATTCTAAGATTTATAGAGTGAACTCTCAAATTGAGGATTTAACCATATTAAATCAATTAAATTATAAATCCCCTCAAATCAGTTCAAGTAAGACATATGATACACGAAATTATAATTTCAGCATTGACAAAGTATACTTGTACTTGACATCAATACTCTAATGGTCAAGTATATGAAGTATATCTGTTTTCATGATATCCAAATACTTATAAAACTATTTTATTTCATATTAAGATGATCATCTTACAAATACGACTGTATAACAGATCAGGTATCATTCAAAGAGATCCTGGCTTTAGTTCTCTATTAATGTATACTTGGCATTTAGACTGCAATAAACATATCGGTTACTGTAATAACTCTGGGGAAATAAGACAAATGAATTTCCCCTTTCAATTCAAAGACATCATAAGAAAGGTAAACAATTTAAGACAAAATCATTCAGAAATGATACAAAAATAAAACAAGGGTAATTAATCTTCTGTAGGCTAAAGAACAGACTTCTCACTTACCAAATAATTGGTTTTGTATTGATTTTGTATGTAATTGGAGCATGATACACAGTCGGTCATTTAATCACATTATCTTCGTGTTTGGAAGGATCGTCCATGAGCATTTGGAGCACAAAGAGATGTTTCTATATACTGGGAGAACTTTGGTGCCAGAGGCGGCTGCACAAGTTGGGTGGAAGGGGTGCTAACCCCTTCTTTGTTATATATAGCACGTAAAAAAAAAAAATGTGTAACCCACCCCCCCCCCCCCCCCCCCCATGTTTTCAATATGTGACTCCCCTGAGAATGTTCCTTATCAGCCATTGAACCTCATTGCAAGCTGTATATATACCATCTACGTAAAACTATGTCGTTAAATAAATCAAGATCTAAAGTGTTTGTGTGTATATAATTTTTGCACCCATCAATCCCTGCGTCCAATGCTCTTTTTGTGTGGCTATACACACAACGTTTACATACCTCTAAAATCACCCTTTCAAACGAAAACATTTTCTTTGACAATATTTTGCAAAAATATTGCGATGAGTAATCTTGAAACCAAGCAACGCAGGCATAACCCAGAAGCTGAAGCTCTGGATTACAGAATATTCCCCTGCGAAGCACATTAAACGAAATTCCTTTACAATGTGGCAGGATATTCTCATACCGAGAGCATATATCCAAAAAATATGCAAATATACTTACAAAATACCATATACAGGAAGCCAACAACAGAATGTTCAAATCTTGAGAACTCCATGTTGAGTTTTCCGGTGTCGCCTGCGCTAGAGGAATCGACGTCTGCTTCCAGCAATTGTCGTCTGCGGTGTTCAGCAGTGATCAACTGGCAGTGTCACCTGATAGTTAACTTTTCTGATCCCTATATACCGAGTAGATGCCAAGGCCTCTGTTTCCTTGACGATGATTCGCTGGCAATGTCTTGTTGATCACAAGGCACTTCTGCCACAATGCTAGGAGCAGACGACTAGTCAACTGTCAGCAACAGATGCTTAATCCTCGATCGATGAACGTGCATGAGCTCAGCGACAGCTTGCTAAATGAAGTGTTAACTGCTTTTGTTGCCCTTTTCCTTCACACATAACTGTACAGGTCTGTAATATTTTTGTTTGATAAAGCAATGGTAAAATTAGTGTAATGTTTATTGGTTTGTGACTTAAAGTTGAGGTCAAATCTATAGAGAGAGAGAGAGAGAGAGAGAGAGAGAGAGAGAGAGAGAGAGAGAGAGAGAGAGAGAGAGAGAGAGAGAGAGAGAGAGAGAGAGAGAGAGAGAGAGAGAGAGAGAGAGAGAGAGAGAGAGAGAGAGAGAGAGAGAGAGCGCGCGTTTATTAAAGTTTCTGTACGTTCTTTATACATAGAAGAACAATAATGCAGAGGAATATAAGAATCTGTGTCGTTCTCTCTGCTTGAGAAGGACACGAGAATCTGTGTCGAAACGTCGCAATAAACAAAGAAGTTGTCATCCATATATTCCTCTGCATTATTGTCATTCCAACTTCAAAACTGCCTCTCAAAGAAGTTGTAGAAGAACAGTTTTAGATAAGGTCGCACAAAAGCATTAACATACTATCGAAAGTCAATTATAGAGTTGTTATTATCAGTTTCAAGATAAATTGAAATATCCGAAAGTCTTCTTTTAAATATATCCACGCTAAAACAAAGACAGCATGAATTTGTGAAGTACAGGTACTTCTGGTGTTATGATAGTCGCAAACTTTGATTGACCAATTTACACTTCAGTTTTAACTTCTAAATGTTAATTGATGGTTTATCCATAGTAAGAGGGCAAAGTATGAAAATTCACCTAAAATCAATGAGCGGCCATTTTGTGTGAACACCTTTAATTTATTTTGTGTAAGAAAAAGGAATCGCATGGCTAAACTTTACATTATATATTTGAATTATTACTGCTCCATTTATTTTAAGTGCATTGTTTTTCAATTGAAACCATTAATTATCATTTTCCTGATATCACCTTATATTCCCCCTGAAAACGTGCTACCGCCCCTTTAAATAACAGAGTAGCTCCATTTATTTTAAGTGCATTGTTTTTCAATTGAAACCATTAATTATCATTTTCCTGATATCACCTTATATTCCCCCTGAAAACGTGCTACCGCCCTTTAAAATAACAGAGTGAAAAGTAACAGAACATTTTATTGAAAGTTGTACAGCGAGGGCGGCTTAATGATAAACCCATGATTATATCTAAGAGATTACACTGAGAGAAAGTTATTGAAAGTTGGATATCATAAACAATAGAAATGGAATGCATATCATAATGAAACACAAGCATACAATTGTCATAACCGCTCATATTGCTCATGATGATGCATGGGGGCAATGAGACAATATTTGTGAAATATATTTTATTCATTTCTCAGAGAAAACACACGATGTAAAACAATGATTCATTTTAACGATAAAATATTCATTAAATCATAAAACATATTAAAGCGATAAAAGCATTGCCAATACAATATAATATCAAAACTAATATAATTATATAGGATACTTAACATTCAATAACATAAAACCTGCACATAACGATGGAAACAATACAAGGGTATTTCCGAATATGGCAACCGCCTGTAATCATTCCAGTATCACTTTCATAACCATTTCTAGGCAAATGGTGTATTCTTGAAGAGTAAACGAAATCAAATAAACAACGGAAAACTGAATTGCACCTTCGAGTTTCCGCAGCAGTCATTCGAAAACGATTAATGTGTAAGATTATTGTGACCAATTTGAATTTATTCAACAAAATTACTTACTCTTCACTTTCACATATTAACTTTAAACAAAGAGGTAAAAAATAACACTCCTACTATCATGTAATACAGATTCATGACATATAGATTACTTATAACCTCATCGTGTCATCACATATGTTACATATACGGAATATCAAATTCCTTAGTTCATCTAACCATGGATCCATCTAAATTCTTTCATCAAAACCAGACTTTCTTTCTAATTACCTAGACATGTCATGGTTGTCAATTTCAAAGTTCCGAAGCAGGAATCCCAAAAAATAATCGATTTGATATATTTGATCACAAGCATGTGAAAAGATCAGATTTAATGGCGTTCCGATATCGGTAATTTTTGACAGCGGCGGAAATAAGGTTTCAAAACCTGAATGGATCTAAACTAAGATTCTGAGAAAAGTAGAAAATTAAATCGTTAAATCAAAACATTTTTCTCTTGAGTTAATTATTCTGTATTCATTTGCGTAAAATACTGTCACTGAAAGTGTCCAGTTTCAGTTGCGTTTTTGTTATAATGATAATAAACATACATGGATGTATGTCACTTTGACACTATGAAGTGAGGTGATGAGGGGTTTGAACGACGATTTCAAGAGTACTATATACTTGTATCGTGGTTGTTATTATTATTGCAGTGATAAAGTCCGCAACACAATTGTAGCAATGCATTGCGATGAAACCTGCGAGTAGGTCTTGAACTAGCGAACCATGGGTGGTACTGTGCTGAAATTCTGTGTAGTATTGCACTAACACATTACTGCGTGTAGAACAGTTTTCTGTTGCCTACTAAGTAACCGACCCCCTGGTGGGATTCGAACCCCGGACCACTTAATCCGAAGCCGAAAATGACATTGAGTAACCCAATTAATGATTAGGATAGGTAACCATCCGTTAAAAATTTATTTTGAAGACCTCAGAGATTATTTTGAAGACCTTAGGCTCAGAGGTTATTCTAAAGTCCTCAGATGTCATTTTGAAGATCTAAGAGGAGCATTGTCATAAACCGCACATTTTAAATTTCAAATAGACAATTTTTTCTCAAATTTGGGTATAGTTGTTCTACCCCCCTCTACATTACAATCGAATATATTTGTACCTGTTTTGAAATTCTTTGATTATTATGATAAAGGCAAGTAATGCCGTATCAGATTTCAGATAATGCCTTCCGGTCATGTAAGCTTGTATATGAATGAACATCTAAAAATATTAACATTGATTTATTGCTGTTGCCCCGAAGTCTTCATTCATCAAGCTACTAAGCGAGCAGTCCATTCGCCGAGTCGATCTAATCGTGAATACTGAATTTTATTACATTGACAATTCATACCTTTTGTAGTAAACATAACAACAAGATAATATATATATTTTATTCATTTCACTTTACATTCTCTCCTCACAGAGGCAGATCAAGTCATGAAATGTTGATACAGCCTCTGTTCTATTAGGCCGAAATCCGTGGGTTCCGACAGTTTCCCCTGGCGGAGAGAAATTGCACCCTAATCCATTTGAGTTTCTTTATCAAATGACAACGCTTCTCTCATGGAAATGGTGATTCATATCACAATGCCTTTGCCATGATTCAGTAGCCAAAACGATGATTTGAGAACAGCGTCGCTGATTGCACAACTAACTTTGATTGCCTCCAATCAGGCATCACCAATTATAGCCCACAAAGTCAGCGTAATATAACAGAGGGTGTATTAACATTTCATGACTTGATCTGCCTCTGTGGGAAGAGAATGTTCAATCATATTTTATTAAGTTTAAGCTCTTCCTTAGTCATCCGTGATATGTCAGTAATTCTTGGTATAATCGGTTAAGAAGCTTCTGGTAACGTGTGATGTGTGCACATGTGCACATATTAAAATATGTCACTACGAATGTTTGTATTGTGGTAATACTTGACCATGCGTGCTAATGTTGGTAATTCTAGGCATAATCGGTTTACTAACTTCTGATGAAATACTACCATTCTATTGCACTATGTGCCACGATAGTCACGAGATTTACCGAGGTACCGTGCGCGCACGTGATCTGCGTGCAGCTGTCAATCAAAGACTTATCCCATTGACAAATCGTATTTTATGGCTGATTAAGTGTATGCGCTTTGTTCTGAATGAACCAGACATTGACTTATCTCATGATAACTGGTCAAAATTTGTCCTTGACTGGTGATCATCTTTCACGGATAAGCTGACGCCGGACAAAGTTTGGACATAGGTCACACATTCACATATTTAAACGCGTATTTAATCTTTTGATCAATTTGTGTGAATTTTCGGTTAGGTTATTGGTGATTAAGTTGGACTTATGATTTTTATTTAATAATCTCCTTCATTATATGTTACAAGGACACTAATAGTGATCTAGCTGATTATTTCGTGACCTTGATATATGCCAAAATACCATGTATATCATATGAAGTTTTAAAATATCACATGGCTTTATATATTCACGCCTAACGGTCAAATATATTCGGGCTAATTAAAATTAAAAGGAATACAAGTCTAATAATATCAACTCTACCGAGAATCGAACTTGTCATTTCGAAAGGTTTCCTCTGGTGTAGAGGATTTCATATCTCCGTAGAGTAAACATTTTGAATATTTTATTCCTCGGAACTAGGCCGATTTAAATCAGACTGAAATATACTGAAATTAAAATTTCCCGATGAAATCGCAGTGGCGAAGCTTAATTCAGAGTCACACGGTTCAATTTCATGCATGGGACACGTATCACTTAAAACAGCATTTAAATAACTTATATTTCATATTTATTGTGAATATCGAGAATGTTTGTTTGTTACAGTGATTACCGCACTAAACAAATAGTCTTTGAACCATAACTGAATCAATGCCCGAAAAAATTAAGTTCTATTTCCGACAATAATTTCAACTTCCATTAAAGGGGCAGTAGCACGTTTTTTGATAATTTTTTATTTTAAAATTTTCACGAATAATTGTACGTTAAAATGCTAAATGTTAATTCTGATAGTGTCAAAAATCTTATAACACAAACCAATCGCCCAAAGTCAGAGGACAAAGTATGAAGATTCACGTAAAATCCATAGGCGGCCATTTTGTGTGAACACCTTTAATTCATTTTGTGTAAGGATCGCATGGCTAAACTTTACGTTATATTTGAATTATTACTGCTCCATTTAGTTTAAATGCATTGTTTTTCAATTGGAACCATTAATTTTCATTTTCATCTTATTTTCCCCCTAAAAACGTGCTACTGCCCCGTTATGTAAATTCACACTGATTTCTATAGTTGACAATGAACTCTGCAGTCAAATAGATTTACAATCCAGTCAATGAAATACCATATTAGTGCTAATCTTTGCAATATTCCCACCACCCATTACCAGAGGTTAATTAGCAGTAAGATTCTTTGTTGCAGGGCTTCCATATCACGAATCTAGGGATTAATTTAACTGTCATGAAACTCGTAGTGTCAGTAGTTCATAAAACCTTGGACAATATCTAAACCAGGGAAGGAATGACCTTGAAAAGGTTAACAAAATTTCCACTTAAATGTAATAGTCAAATAATAATAACAAAACAGTAATCTTCTAATTTCCTAATAATAGACATGTAAACTTAATAAAGCACACCTGTAATATAAAAAATTTCGAAAATTGAACATGTTTTAGTCTCTGAAGGACAGTATTAATGAAAATTGTGTTTTTCTACCTACAAAAAATATTGTTCATATGGAAAACCTATGATTTCATTCATTGTAAATGTTTTTTCCTTTCAAAGTTAACATCAATACACAAATGTATCTTTAACCCATTTATGATAAGAGGCCAGTGAGTCATAATTAAATTGATAATTGAGAAAAACCCAACAAGTTTAATTTGGTAGGAATTTTTTTTACCAAAGGGTAATAACTTTAATTAAAGAATAATACAATCACATTACAGTAACCAGACTTTCATGCTTAAGTTTAAACCGAAATATATAGCTATTGTAACTACACTACTCAAAAGAATTTAAGGAACACTCAAGGGGTATCTATCTTTTGCACCTTTTATAAATGTCTGCAGCTCAAAGAAGAATTTTCTGTTTGAAGTTTTGTTCATAATCATATGCATACATGCTGATACTGATTTTTAAACCTTCAAGATTTTTTTCTTAAAGTTTGATTAATAATAAATAAGGAAAATCAGGAAATTGTCTTTATGAAGTTTTTCACTTCCACTATCACTAAAGGGAAAAAAATGCATTGTTTGGAACCTGAACCATCAGCTCACAACAGAAACTGCATCACTCTCAGTAATTGATTCCAATATGTCAGTATGATGTTGTTTAAGTGATTGATTACGGAATGATGTGAGAGTATTCGCGACCATCACGTTTTTTTTTATTAAATGTTTGAGCCCGAGTCTTGTCCGTTTTCTCTCTTATTTGAGCCAGGTGTTAATTAATGAAATTCAAAACTTTATTTATGGGCGGATTTATCAGGTATATAAGTGACAATTTACGAATGTCCCCAAGATCTGTATAGTTATCCAAGACTGTGAAACATTACTAGAGTGATGTTTTCGTTTCTACGCTGCCAGATGAGTGTTCTACCCGGTATTTCTGATTGTTGACTTCTTTCTTAATGGAGACATTTTGATTTTGCTGTCAAAATATCTTTAGGTGCTTAATAAGCTTCTTTGTGTAAGTGTATCTTGTTAGACAAATATTCCAGTTTTTCATAGAAAGGTAAGGTGCTTTGATTTTGATGTAGATAAACAGTCTGAGGAGATGAAACTTGTGAAACCATGGCCACATCAAACCAGAAAACATTTTTTTTTAAACCTTTACTCCAGCTTATTTGGAACATTGTTGCTCATTGGAACAATGGCAGATGAAATCAAACATTGTAGTTTCAATGGTTCCGCCAAGCTCTAAAGCCATTTTGACTATTTATCAAGAACTAGAAGCCCTGGAGAGTTGAAATCTTGTGTATACACAATCATGTGGTGTCAATGAACAATTTGTAGATTAGATAACCATGTGACTAATTATACATTGCTGCATGGCCGTCAAATCTATTCTACACCTTCCTCTTTAAAGTTCAAATTTTCTTCATCCACACTAAGAGATTTGTGTTATCAAACCTGTCAATCTAGTTAAAACTAGCTGTAATGTTATCGTCCTCTAAGTCCTTACGATAACATTACAGCTAGTTTTAACTAGATTGCAAACCTATCAACAGTTGAGATATGCTAAGCTTAAGCCTAATGTGAAAATTGAAAGCTCTTTCTGTGTCCTTCAAAATAATTAAATGTGACAAAAATTTGATCAGCCCTACATCTTCATTGGATAGCAAAGTATGAAAATAATCCAGAGACTAGTTTCTATGATTTCCTGTTGCATAGGTAAACTGTTTGTGTCTCTGTAACTCAGAAATGCAGGTCGGGGTCACCTATTGGATCCCTACTCTGATGATGATGAACTTTGTGATATATATGAAGACAACACCATATTGTATGTTCTATTCACACATGCATGGTTCTTGCAAAATACTTTAGCACTTACGACCAAGGGGTCTTTTCGGTAAAAATGTATTCAGGACCAAATGCAATGAACTGAGGATCTATTACCTGCCAATACAGAAATACATAATTAATGAAACTTTGATTGAAGAAATGACTGTTGCTCTGTTTGCATTATCTGCATAAACTGTAACATTTTTACATTACATGCTTTATCATTACAGCTTATAATAATAATAATAATAATATCACTTTATTATCCTCAGTACATACATACAATGTTGGAAATTCGGGTTGTGCCTAAGCACCCGGCAGCCACGGTGCAGCGCCAGTTAATGCGTTGTTCTGCCTTTACAATGCTGAGTGTCAAGCAAGGCAGCAACAACTCCCAACTTTAAACGTCTTTTGGTATGATGCGACCGGGAATCGAACCCCGGTCTTCCGGGTGACGAGCGGACACTCTACCACTGAGCTATGCCCCAGCTTGACATGAAAGAGCCTCTGTGTTCATGAATCACACAGCGAGGATTTCATCTAATATGAAAGCTCAGTTTTACTCCTTTAATAACTGACATATCCTATTGAAAATGCTTTCCTATTGGGTCTGCTTTGATAGATTGTTCCTTGAGCCAGAAGGTCACCACAAACACTTCTTTACCAGGTACCCATTTCCTGCTTGGTGAACCTCTAGTGGCACATTTCGAATAGAGGTGAGGTGAGGTGATGTGGGGTTAAACACCGCTTTCAAAAGTATTTTACTTATATCGCGGCTGCTAGTATTATTGCAGGGAGAAAGCTCGCAGCCCGTGAAAGCATTGGCTGGAACTAGCGAACCATGGGTAGAACTGCACTGAAATTCAGTGTAGCATTGCACCCAAACCTGACTGCGTATAGAACAGTTCTCTACTGCAGACAAAGTTGCCGAGCCCCTGGCCGGATTCGAATCACGCATCTCCTTATTCGAAGCCGAACTCGCTAACCCCGCCCCCATTTGAATAGAGACTCTTACCCAAGGTAATACCATGAATCTCTCAACCTGACAGGCTGTGGGGCAGTGAATGAACCTTTCCCAGTTTATACAGCATGATCCAGCGAGCCAAGCACGTTGTTGCTCAACTACACTGATAGCGGTCGACTGAGCAATGCACAGGAAGTGCCATCACCATGTACTATTTTTGTAATGTTGATCTCAAATGTAGATTTAAGGTTAATTTAATCGTTATTTATTTAAGAAGATTGTCTTGCTTTGTTTTGTTTGTTTTTGTGAGATTAGATTTTCCCTCAGTGCCATCCTTGAAAACAGAGTAAGTTTGGAAATACCAAAAAAAAAACAATGGTCTCACTTTGTTTATTTACAGTTCAATTTGTACAGTTCAATTTGTACAAACAAATGCTATGATAAAGTGCAGATATATCAAGCACTTACCGGTAGTGAAAATAAACAACATTCAATAGACACTTCTATTTGACATATTTTCTTTGATAAGCGTTAATTTAACAAAACGATAGTAAATAGTTAAATATTAAGGGAGTTAAACGTTAAGTTCTCATTACTTCAATTCATGATAACAGAAAACATTGTATTTTATATAAAGGTATCACACAAATAATATTCCATCTACTGATCTGTTTATCTATGCTGTATAAAGAAATATCCTGAAATGTCTCTCTCCAAAAAGTCATCTTTCATCACTTTGCACAGGAAATTCAGTATTCCACCCAAATCACAATTCTCCAAGGAAACATGTCACTGTACACTGATTATTTCTTCCTTCCTCCTCCAGACAGAATCATAGCAATCCTCATGAAGATGTTCACTGTGTCCATGTAGATTCCAATACATCTGAAATGAGTCATCAGAAATATCAAAACAGTCCAAACATCTAAGATCATATTAAAGGACATTGTCATCCGTCAGAATTCCCTGGACCATTTCATTTGAAACCACCAAAGGTAAAAATCTGAAGAGATTGAAAAGCTGACAAACAAAAATTGTGACAAACTTTTGCTAGCCCTAAAATATCAAGTGATCGAGAGGTTAGTCACAATCTAGTTAAAACTAGCTGTAATGTATACGCCCCTAAGTCCTCACGTTACATCTAGCTACTAACCCACCTGGTCCGTGTCACGCATACACGGAAATCAACGAATGGAAAAAGAACTGGCTTATCTCTTTGAATCTTAGGGGACTTATACATTACAGCTAGTTTTAACTTACTAGATTGGGTAGTCAATAATCCCTTGCTAGGGTTGTTGATCTTAATCTGACTATCACAAGCCTTGAAGCAGCAGACTATTTAAGCCATTTGATTGAACCAGCATCCTCTTAAATAGCCCCTGTATTAGCAGAAAAATTATGCGAATCCATCGCAAAATCTTGATCAAAACACTGCAAATCCATCTCAAAGTCTTGATCAAAACACTAACAGTTCTTAACAGCTTTTGTTAACCTGAAGAGAGATAGACGAGTCTAAATGAGTTGCTTACCCGTTGATAGGATCATATTTGCGAGTGGCATATGTAGGATGTGTCTCGGCCATCTTGATGATCTTCTGTGTGTCGTAGAGAAGAAACATGCTGAAGAGCACCAGACCTCCATATATGGAGATGGAGTAGAGACCGGCGCCGAGAGCTGTGGTCGGAGGCAGGAACATTCCTCCTACAATGTGAACAAAATGAGGGATGCTTTATTAATTGTATAAATGTATTTTCTTCACTTAACATGAAAAACTGTGGGCTCTGTAGTTCATCAGTCTTCTATAAGAACCCTGTTTACAACATGCAATTAGTCATTACAAGACATAAAAAAAAACCTTTCTTGACAAAAGTTGCCTAAGGAAGATTACCATGATGTTGCCTTCATCATTCAAGATTCACTTATCTCTTCAAATATTATAAGTTGGTTACCTATTTCACTATTTGACACATTCTAACTTATGATAAATTACACACACTGAAGACTAAATCTTTTTTCAAACTAAAAATGCATTGAAGAATAACTAAAAACATTTGAAATACCTTTACTACAAAAAAAGTTCTTTGACCTATCCATGCCTCTAATGAACATAACCTTACCACTCAAACCCATGATACGCATCATGCAATAAGTCAATTCAAACCAAGTTCTGACCACTCAAAAAGCTATATGATGGGTCATCAATAAATTTGAATCTCCATGTCGCAAAGATGTTACTTTAAAAGGTTAAGCCTCCTGGCTTGATTTTGGAGAGAAGATTTTCAGGTAATTGCCTGTGACAACCATAGGGCGTTTATTCCAAAAGTTATAATTTCTGATCACCTGGATGGATTACCACAACATTTCAGCTTTTGGCATTCTCTCCCCACAGAGGAAGATCAAGTCATGTTGATTTAGCCTCTGTTATATTACGCTGAGTTTGTGGTATAGAATGGGAGATGCCTGATTGGAGGCAAACAAAGTTAGTTGTGCAATCAGCGACGCTGTTCTTAAATCATTGTTTTGGCTACTGAATCAAGGCAAAAGCATTGTGATATGAACCACCCTTCAAATGTATTGCGACTCAGTTTTTTCCGCCAGGGGAAACTGCCAGAACCCACGGATTTCAGCGTAATAGAACAGAGGCTAAATCAACATTACTTGATCTGCCTCTGTGGGGAGAGAATGGCTTTTGGGGATGCAGTAGTTTTTTTTAAGTTGAAATGTAAGAAGTTTACATCTGACGCCCCACATCTGATCGATGAAAGACAACAAACAAACTAGAGACATAGCTATCCCATAAGCTAATCAGGTGTGAAAAGCCGAAAAGACCTAGAAAACAAGTCAATGACCTACCTATAGAGGAAGCAAAGACAACTCCAAGACCAATAGCCAGGGGACCTCCCATGTTGAGGAACTTCTCACTCGGGGCACACATCGCTACTGTCGACAGGGCTGCAACATTAACAAAATTTAACATAGCTCTTTAAACAAAAATACATAGAAGATATCTGACATTTTAAAGGAAAATTCCAATGAAAAATGAAAAAGAGCCTTTTAAAACAATGTTTATTGATAAAATTCTGTAAATACTTAACTCGTTGACAGAAAAAAATAAAAACTTGTGAGAATGTCTTTTATAACTCAAACATTAGCTATAATTAATGTTAAATCGTACTGGAATTTTCCTTTAAATTATCGAGGTGACATACATTTCATCAATTGAAGTTTAAGTATCTTCGGCCTCATGCTTCAACTATAATAGTTCAGGGCAAAACTATACTTTATTGCAAAACATGATGGTTACGGCTACTCTATTCCTTACTTTATCCTATGACTTAATCTCATTCATAATTTCAAAGAGTTCCTTCATCTAAATGGAGTGATTGTATGTCACTTCATGCACTTCTGGTCAAGTTATCTCCCTTTGAAAGATATTCAAACAAACAGTTTGTCAAATATGCAATATTTTTCTTTGTATAATCCTTCTATTCTTCTCTCTCAATAGTGTCTGAATCCAGGAGAGAGTTAATATTGCACTGATGCATCTGGTTAGATTTCAAAAGACCCTTGAGCAGTTATAATTACCTAGTATGTATACAATAATTAAGAACAGTTAAACATGTCAGTCAATTCTAACATTAGGGGCAGCATTGCTCTTTTGACATTTTATTTTATTTACAAGACCAATGGTGCATGTTTTCAGAAGCTCTTTGCTTAACTTAGCTCAGATGAACCTTTACATTATTCAGTGTCCACAAACCACTCAGATATGTAATAATGTCGAAACGGTTTTCATGCTTCACATTATAATTGATCTTTAAGTCTATGAAGGCAAAACCAAAACAGAATCCGTGTCCCTTCAAACGTAGGGTTGTTGGAATTTACTTTTCAAAACTACTGCATGTTACTCAGATTAAACCCATTTCATAAGAATAATCCCCTCTTTTAAAAAACTTCACTGAAAAAAATCATATTTGCACTAGGAATCAAGCAGAACTCTGCATTCAAGGAAAATCTCTAGTTGCTATAACTTTTATACAACCAAATAGATGAAACTCCTAAAGGGAGACAACTCTAAACTCACCTCCCACCAAGCCAGCAGTATACCAGGCAGCCCTGACAATCAGCGGTCCTCCGAGCAGTGTGATGGGTGCAATTACGGCTCCCATGACCCCACTGAATGCAACCCACGATAGTTGTTTTGTTCCAAGACCCTCGTTGTAGGGGATTGATCTACACACCATACCTGTTCCGATCACAGCTGCAAAAGTTGCTCCGATTGCCTGTTTGGAACAAAAAATTCGGTGTTATACGATTATGAAATCGAAATTATCAACATATTATAATCAATTTTCAAATTGATTATTTTTCATCTTTGTATAACAGTAATTCAGTAATAGAGTAATAAAGCTAATACAATTGTTTTCTTCCTAAACTTTCTGACCCTGCGAATGTTTTACATGCGCTAATTAATTGAATGTATTACACAAAAGGTAAAACATTTGTTAGAGTGCTCTCAAGGTGACATCTTTAACTCAATCTAAAAGTCACACAACTTCAATTAATTAAACCTTCTTGGATTATTTACTACCAATACTGGGTAGAATTTCACTCAGACAGAACTTTTTCTATGAAAGGTTGCTTAACTCACATACATCAATCAAAACATGACAATAGTTCCCAACTTCCCTTCAAAAATGGAAATATTTATTTACAAGAAAAAAACATCAAAGCTAAGTCAGCAAATATTGCACAGCTTTGCAGAAAATTGACAAGCTCTTATGGCATGAAATGATGGATGCAGTGTTGTTCCTAGATGGTCAGCTGAGTGGGTCATTTTGGCATCTTCTGAGCTTATGGGACCATTTGCAATGGAAAAGGTATCCTGCCTCTCAATATTTTAAGGATGACGTAGGCAAAATGATGGGCAAATATCAAAGGACACCCTCTAGGAACAACCCTACTGCATGCAAATATTATTGTATTGTTATATACCAGCCATGAGTTCTTCATCATCATCCCCATCATGGTAGGATTCCGACTGACCGCCATAGCAGACAACGCTGTCAGCGCCACACTCCCTCCGAAATACATGTACGTTGCTCTAATCCTTCTTCTTACTTCTTCTGGCCACAAACTATAAAACAATAAAATTTCTATCTTATTTAAACTGGGAAGAATATCCGTCTAGTAAACCTAGCCTAAATATAATCCGTTTTACTCCTATACTGAGTCTAGAGAGGCCTAGCAGAGAGTCGTGTCAGCCCACGTATCGAATTGACCAATCAGAACTCGTCTTACCAAGCCACAATAGTTTGCCTTTGCACGCATAATGTTTGAGGGTCAAAGGTTGCAGAAAGGTCGGCTGATGCAACCCTCTACAAGGCCTTGCTAGACTCAGTATAGGAGTGAAACGGATAATATTGAGGCTAGGTTTACTTAGACAAGAAGAATCTCTTTTAGAAGAACATAATCCATAACAGAAAATCACTTGGTAAAGTAAGCCATGCCTCTCTTTTCAACATTCTTGTGCCAGTTCTTTTGCATCCTCCAGCCGAGCAGTCTAAGTAAACCTAGCCTCACTATTATCCGTTACACTGCTATACTGAGTCTAGAAAGGCTTGGTTGAGAGTCGCGTCAGCCCACGTGACCAAGTTGACCAATCAGAACTGATCTTACCAAGCCACAATAGTCTGCCTTCGCACGTTTAACGTTGGAGGGTCATAGGTCGCAGAAAGATCGGCTGACGCGACCCTCAACGAGACCTTTCTAGACTCAGTATAGCAGTGTAACGGATAATAGTGAGGCTAGGTTTACTTAGACTGCCAGCCGAGATAGATTACCCTAACCAAAATCTCTTAATGATTTCTTTTCATTTAAATACCTAATCTAAAATGTTTGGCACATTGCCATAAAGTTTAAACTATCCATGATGTAGATTATGCCTTTTGAAGAATGTTAGTTGCGGTCATACAATGTTTCTTTCTAAACGGGAGATGAACAATTTAAGGACCATTTGAGTAAAGTTCACTGACAGATCCTCCATAATCAACAGATAACACTCTCAGATCATCAGTAACCTTCTTCCAATGAATTTATTATCTATATTTTCTAGATCTGTAACGATTCATCGATACCTACTATACAATCGTAGCTTTGGAAATTGTGATTATTGTATCGTGAGCTTCCTGTATCATGATACACTAAAAATAGATTTCACTTACTTAAAAAGGAAAAGAAAAAATATGTGAACACTATAAAACCAGCTAGTGTTGTGCAGTTACTGTAACTACAGTATGCATGAAGCAATCTGATTCATAAACAACTGTTTTTGAAGAAAAAAATAATTTTATTCTTCGATTTTCGATCATCTCATAACACAAAATTTCCACCATCTTGAATATTTCACAAAATATGCACAAAGTTATACATTAAACAATGTATCGTGATACATTCTGTATCTCCAGTCTGTATCGTGATACATATCGAATCGTGAGATTTCCCATGATAATATTTTCTATTTTTACTTAATTACAATCAAGGTGCATTGATTGAAAGCTAAAGAGAGACAGTTTGGCCAGACAAGGGAGGTAATAGAATCATTGAGTTGACCTGATTGTGGATCCAGAATTCCATAAAGTAGGGAGTTATCAGAACATTTACTCAGGATTATCCAAGATGTAAGGGGATGCAGAGGGCCGGTTCAAGCGGTTTTAATGAACTCCTCATTTCAACTTTCAAAATTCCTCAATGACATTGAGATAAATTACTGACTGAATGGGATTTTAATATCATTTTCAACCAAAACATCCTATGATAATTCATAAAAGACCTTTAGGAGCTTACACAGATTTGTCGATGGCTCCAACTTCATTTGACATGCCGAGACCATAGTAACACAAGGCTCCTAGCCCTACAAGCGAGGCTCCAGCAACAACACCACGGCCAATACTGAATGCTGGAAAACACATATTGATAGGAATGTTAATACAAGGTAGAAGTAGATCTATTCAGAGTTCATGAGGAGAAATTAGAACGAAGATAGATATAAAGATAGATAGATAGATAGATAGATAGATAGATAGATAGATAGATAGATAGATAGATAGATAGATAGATAGATAGATAGATAGATAGATAGATGGGTGGGTGGGTGGAAGATGGATGGATGGATGGATGGATGGATGAATGAATGGATGGATGGATAGATTCTTGCACATGAATATTCCCATCGATATAAGTACAATCTAAACAATGTTTCTTTATTTATTTAAACTGCAGAAATGAAAAATATTTATTATCGTAAGACATAGACATAATAATAATGCTTGTCCATGTAATGTATTTTAACAGAAGTATCCCTATAACTGAGATAATTAGAATGTGATTAATAAATTATTCTCTGTAAATAAAATTACCAATGTAAGATCAGTATTTACAAATTTAATGTAAATTGAGTTGACATTAGGATATGAAACACAACATTTGCAAAGCTATACAAATTGATTTCTTAGAAAAAACGCCTAGCCAGTCCTGCCGGGTAGCCCTTTTTTACAAGTAGGTTGAACACTATGTTAACAAATTGCCGTTTTTGCGGCAATAAATGTATTATGATATTCAAGTTACATGGATCCTGAATTGCTAGATCATTGTTTTCAAAATTGTTCTTAGTATCAAATGAAAAAAAAATTCACAATCAATTTTAAACTCATCAATAACCTTTTTAAATATGCAGAAAGGGTACGATTTCAAGGTTTGTGTCTTATTTTAGCAGCACATGTAACTCTTCTTACAACACTTCTGAAACAATCAATAATTTTTCCTTTCATACATTTCTCATTGTAATCTATCAAAATATTCACATACAAAATAAAAAGATAAACGGAATATATTTTTTGAAGACATGATCGATTTTTAATTGATGTACATGCAGTCAATATTTCATAAATGCATATTATGCTGAAGATTTCTAATCACTGAAAATGTGATGAAATATAACTGAACATTTAATGAATATAACTTTTTTAGATGCCTGGCTGTTTTGTTTATTCAACTATTATGTGATTTGAAAATATAGATATTTGTGGTAAGCATTGGAGGCTAAAATAGATTCACTGTGACCACGATAATAGGGTTACCACGATAATAGGGTCACTAGCCATACGTCACTCCAACAACTCAAGGATTGCAATCATATAATTTCTGAAGGTCATTTGAATGTACCGGAATCTCCAGCTGGTGCCATGGCAATATCTTTGATGCTGCGAGTTTTGGCTTGCCTTCTCTGAATTCCACCTCTTGCTTCAGATGCATATTGCTGTACTCTTGTCACAAGACAAGGACGGTTTGCTGTTCGTGTGGCGAATGTTGTTACAAATGCTGTAACGGGCACTTTGCCCACTGTGGCAAACGTCGCGGCAAGCATTATGATTTTGTGTTGTTGTACCTGTAAAATTGAAAATAAAAAGGGATTAATAGTAAAAAATTAAAGATCTTGTTGGTAAAGGAAATAATTTCTAAGAACAGTTCTACCACTCTAGTCTCCAGATCAATTTTATTTTTAAAATAATTTGTTAGATCTGTTAATGTGAAATAAGATACATTATGTAAGAAAATAAGACATTTCTTTTAAATCGATAAAGGGGTTTTAAGAATTCATTTTTCTTAAAAGGTTATGAACTTGATAAATAACTTGATTTCGTCATTTCGAATGTTCGTTACATAAACGCAATAACATTGCAGAACTAATGAAATATGAAATAAACGACAATCAAACTATTGTGTAAGGGTTGATAAACCACAAACAAAGATGTTATTAAATTTTACCAGCTTTTCCCAAACTCAGTATTGCACCTCACTCAAAAACAGTTCCACCAAGACAGCGAACGGCACAGACGAAATTTCCAGTAGCGGAAGTTGATTATAACTGGTTATTGCGTTGTGCCTTTGCGCTAGCGCAAATGATCAGCGCATATGAGTTGTGAAACCAATTATTTGCTTTGCTGCATCTCAGACATGTACAAATAGAATCCTTTTAACGTCTTTTGTTGCACTTGTATTTTAAAAGCATTTGTTTACATTTTATTTTTAAAAAGACATTAAACGATGTACTAAACACAGAGACTGAGACTTGAAATATTACATGAAACACTGTACTGATTAACTTATCTCAATACCGTATTCTGATAAATTTGAAAAATGACTAGAGTAGATATTATTTGTGATGATTTCAAACATAGTGTACAAAAGCAACGTGAAAGAATTTCGGACCTGAGAATTTATTTACGAAAATGAATAGATATTCAATCAGTAACTTCCATAACAGTTCCAAATTCCAAGTATAGTGAATATTGAGAGGTTAATTTTTTCATTCATGATAAGAGTAGGCCTATTCAAGCAAATGAGTGAAATGTTTGGAACTTACATGCAATAAACATTGATACATCTACTTTTGGATCAAAAGTTCTATAATCAACCGAAACGAAAATTCTGTGATTTAGCCCCTGACAACCAAGATATAGCCTTCCAATGCATTCAAAATAATTCTCCAATTATAAATATTCAGATCTTTTTCTTTATCGATTTATGGATAAATCTCTTTGTTCAGGCAAACACCTGCTCATTTTATTTTACCTTTGAAACGTTTTGCACTCGATCTTAATCTGGTAGAACTAAAATACACGAGATGAGGAGTGTTTATGGGTTAGACGCCGCTATCAATAATATTTCACTTATATCACGGCTGCTAGTATCATAGGAAATCCGCAGCACTATAGTGGCTATGGATTGCGGTGAAACCTGCGAGCATCGACTGGAATTAACGAACCATGGCTTGTACTAAAATGCCCTAGATAGCTTTGAGACTCTTTGAGTTTCTGTACCAAAGTTTGGTATACGTATGCAACTTGACAAACACGCACAAACAAATCCTTGCAGCGATTAGGCCTACTGTAAAATATTGATCCGAGCGAGAGCAGTAAATATTTTCCTTGTACGAGTGTTGTAAAAACAATTTGACAGAAGAAGAAGAAGAAGAAGAAGAAGAAGAAGAAGAAGAAGAAGAAGAAGAAAGAAGAAGAAGAAGAAGAAGAAGAAGAAGAATATTTTATTAACGTGTCACATATTTTCTTAACATTATTTGACCACATGTTTATGTACAGGCTAAAAAGAAAATATCCGGCCGTCAAGGCCTATGAGACACGATTGTTCAGTTATTTTCAAATGTACATAAAAATATAAGTAAAACACATATACAGATATACAAAGCGAAAAATACCCTGATTGAAAAGAGTTAATTGCGGTGTTTTTTACGCAATTCATACATTTTATGAATAAGCATATCAACGCGTATTGATAGGCCTACATCTCTTATATTGTCACGGTAAAAACGCTTAAAAGACGACGTAGCGCCATTTACAAAACATCATAATCAATCTAAAATTTGTGTTTTGATGTTATCTTTCATTTTCAATATAAATAACAACAACAAAATTCCGAAAAGACATATTTCCTTCCTACTTCGAAATCAGATATTTTGAATGTAAAGTTACAATGAATTGTCTAGATTGGACTGATTAACCTATCGCAATGTCAGCGGGCACGACTGTGAACCTCTCTCTGCTTTGCACGTGCCGCACGCGGAAAACAACCTCAATGTGTTCAACATGACATACATTTCTAATCGCCCAATCTGCACGGTTATTTCATGCTTTTTCGTGGCAGGATATTTAACCGATCACATGACCTTGTAAGATCCAATCAGAATCGAGCATATCGTTTACATTTCAAAGTGAATTTATCAACATTTAAACCTAAATTTAGTTTTAATAGTTGTCTGTACAGAGCTATATAATCATCCGGGTTGTAACAAAGCAAAATGAAATTCTAAAGAATCTTTTTTTCTTAGGCCTATAACGATAATAAATTCTCAATATGGTGATATCAGTATTTATAACCCATATGGGATTGAATAAGTCATTAAAAGAATAAGGATACACTCAGGGGCAAAAGAAACGATACCATCTTTTCGAAAGAGTACAAAACAAAATCCTGTTGTAAATGAAATGCGACAAGAACCCTCGTGAATGCACATCAGGTGTGAATAAGTATTCACAATTTCAAACATCAATATTAGTTACACGGCGTTTTGACAGGGTGTACGGGACTGTAAGACCCTTGTACATTCTGTATTTTGCCGAAGGAAATACAGAATGTACAAGGGTCTTACAGTCCCGTACACCCTGTCAAAACGCCGTGTAACGAATTTATTACCCTTAAGATCTTTATTTCAACACAGTTTACTCATTTTCGACCAAAATAAGTCATAACTAGACTGCGCTCCAAGCTCAGCACAGTGTGAACATCAAGAGTCGCGGTACGGAGCTAACGGCAGTTATATAAAGGGAGATAACTCTGTGACTAAAAATATCCGAATTAAAATTGTTGTTAAATGAAATAATTAAAAAGAAACATGTGTTCATATTGAATGAATGTAATGACACAATGGAAATTAACAATGACATAACATTAGAATCTCTCAATTGATGTTGGTCATTGTAAATTTTGATTCTGAAATTGTCACTCGAGCGGCTGTTTTACTTCCGCATTCCATCTGAGGTCAAGGGCATCCGTATGACCCGTTTGGAATGTCACGTGACAAATTTGACGGGGTGTACACTTCGTACACCCTGCCAAATCCGACTACACGGGTATGTATGCTTTGGTTATTGACCAATCAGAATTCGAGAAATTTATTTTAAGGGTAATAAAGTATGATATACTTCTAATTGTATGACTGTTCAAATATTCGAGTGGTCTCAACACAGGTTTTTCGATGTTATTTTTTGGAATAATCTTTGGAATTGGAATAACAAAAATATATATGAAAGTTATGAGTTTGATAAATCAATGATTTTATCATAATAAAACAAATTGATAGAAACTAATATGTCCATGCATTGTGTCTGTAAGTTGGTTTATAACCAGGCAACATGGCAATTTAAATATCCTATCTCGTCTAATTAAGAAGTTTTTTAAAATGCCTTTTTGAAAGACGAGCGTTAACAAATATAGCTTTGAAATTAAAAACTTGGTTCAGTTGGCTCTTGAAGACACGAAATAACCCTGCTTCAGCCTTAACTATCACTCGTAGCTTAACTTAAAATGCATTTTCTAGGTATCGTTTCTTTTGCCCCCGAGTGTATGTTATAAACTCAAGCGGGCATTTCATTGGTCGGTTAAGAAAATCACGTGACATCGGCCAATCGGATTATCCTACTCTTTTTATTGCTGTTACAAGGCAGATTGCCTCCGGGGAACACGATTTTCTACCGAGCATGGAAAGCTTTACCTTGCGGGAGAAAGTTTAAGTTGAGATTACTTGATATCAATATGTTGTCTCTTTCATAAACAACAAGCTTACAAGATCACATGATAGAGAAAACAAAAAGGGTGATTTGTATAAACGTTTTATTTGACAAATCATTCAAATCAATATTGATTTAAAATACTGTTATACGTGTCAAAAGTTTGTTTGAGGAATTCTTTGATGAGACGATCTTCAAGGCGTTGTTGATGGTGGAGTAGGAGCTGGTGTTGTGCGAGCCAGGGCGTTGGAAACTGAAAGTAGAGGAAATTAAATATGCATCAACGTCTTACAAAGCTATGCACCACCATCACTCAATCAATGAGGTTTTAATCCATATTCAAGGAAGAATGAAGAATGAAGAATCACATTTATTGTTAAGTTCGACAATGTACTTTCCCTTATTTTAAAACCCACCTGGTGAAACGGTATTTAATTTACCTTTAAAATAATCCTGAACTTATTCAAAAAGACTATTTAGAGTAAAGTGTTGTGAAATATGAAACATAACTGGCCAATAAATGAATTCATCTAGAAATTCTTGCAATTCAAATTCAAATGAAATTCCATGTAATTGTTGACCTTCAGTCAATTGTTTTTCTCTTTTCAAAATGTTGAATTTGTATGCTGGTTTAATTTGATTGCAATAGGAAATATGATGACAAACTACTTACGTATACAGACAGTTTTCTTGATGTGGCGCACAGTGTAACTGAGGTGACGATCAGATCTGGTCAGGAATACCTGATGAGGACTTCCGGTGATGCCAATAAGTTCGTGGACTGGTCTGAACCGACCGTATCCAACACCAATGATGCCAACACCGTCTTGACGGAGCAGCTGACCTTCAGATACCGTGGCCTGATAGTTGTGAGACTGTTGTGGAGTGACAACAACTACAACCTGAGCAGCAGTTGGTCGTGAGTTGGCTGGAAAGTAGCTCCTAATGGACTGTAGAGCTACGTTGGTAGCAGCGCCTCCGAATTCTGGTTTCCATGTATTGAGGGAGTTGAGGAGATCGGTTGGGTTGTTAGAGAATGGAGAGATATAGCGGACAGTGTTGCTGTAGGCCACGATAGCCAGACGGTTCTTGGAGTAGTCGCACTGGGAGATGAAGGTCTTGATGAAACGACTGAGACCAGGGGAGAGACTGTAACCATAGTAACTACGGTAGGCTGTCAGTTTGGAGTCGGCCACTGCCAGGATGATATCAGCGGTGTTGGACGTTTGGCAAGCTGTGGAGGAAATATTGAACATTCTTAATAAAGATTAAGATCCGTTAGATAGATTTTCTTAAAAGAATAAATATACATAACCGTTTAACTTTCACTGCCTTAACGTAATTGTCAAATCTGTAACACGCTGTTGCCAATGAGATTTTTAAACTTTTCTTTCGTAATTTCATTAAGAATAAATAATGTAATCAAGACATCAAACCGAAGCAATGTTGTTAAACCAGGAACCTTGACATCATTATCATTTGTTATTTAATTCACAGTAAGAAATTATCAAAGATTTGGTTTTCAAGACATTCGGTTTAGTAAATCTACCAAAATGTTTTAAAGATTTGTCTCTGTGGGTATATATTTCATACAGAACACCTTTAAATAAATGTGCCTTTTTCTTATCCAGATCAATCTTTCAATATATTCTGTATTTGTTAATTTCGTTGTTTGATGTTGAACCAAAACACTCACGGATATAATAACGTGCTGAAGCTAATCCGCACAAGGCTCCGAACAGTAGAAAAGAAACTTGAAACTTCATCTGAAAATAGAACAAATAAACATAAACTGAAAAGCATTATACAATAAGTTATATTTTGACTCTTGCTTTTGAAAGCAATTCAACTCCTCATTATATGGACAACCTAGAATATTATGTATCTTACAAAGCATAAACCATGTCACAGTTTCACAAAAATATCATGAGTTTACCGAAGTATGAAAGTTGAAAAATCAAATCACACGTCTTTATCATTATTTACTTCAGATATCAAATATTTCAAATTTCAAATAATATTGACATTAGTAAATGTCATAGTCTATTCTCCTACTTCATGTTTTTCCTCATACAATTATTTTCAGGATCACATGTGTCTAAGCTGAGAAACAGATTTGCAAAATGCTCACCTTTAACACTCTTTCTGTAGATTGTAGAAACTAGTGAGAACAGATGATACCACCTTGTCTCACTCCCCATTTTATATGGGTACAAGTAGCCCGGGGTGCTTGCTTTCAGATTATGTGGTCACATCTAAAAACGATAAGAAGATTTATGCAATGAAGCTGATATGAGATTTGATTCACAATACAGCTCAGGAACTATCATCTAAGTTGGTTTCAAGGATTCAAAGAAATAGAAATAAAATGTTTTAACCGTTAAGTATAAAGATAAACGTGTAGTTTGATATTTGTTGAAATAACTATGTTTTCGACAACAGTGTTGTGCGAATAAAATTAGTGCATCATATAAAATAATCTAAAATGCATTATTTCAAATGCAAAGTAGAGATGTATATACATATTTTCAAAACAGTTTAAAACATCACAATAAACAATGAGTTAGTCACTCTAGTGGGACAGGTGCATGTTCCTTCAAACGGCATTTAATTGCATTTAATGACATAAGAAAAGTAACACTAAAAATATTGTTTACAGTCTTATTTTGAGTATTTTCACGTATTTGTGATGTATCATAACAGATAATTGATAAATGAATTAAGTTTGATAACCATTTTATATGAAATATTTCATTTCCGTTCTCATATTGCTAATCATTTTATTTACACACTTTGATATAAATCAGATGTACATTTTGACTAAAATATCATGGTGAAAATAAGAGTGATTTTTTTCGGGTGTACGGTCCTCTTATTTAAAGTATTTTACGAAAACTGTCATAAAATGACAATAAGCGTTGTTTGATGATCTAGCATTCCAACTTAAGTTGCATTCGATAACATGCAATGATCAGAATTTTAAATTGAAATCAGACCAATAATGGCGATAAAAATCGTTTTGGTTCAGTATGGCATAACGCATTGTATTGGTTAACATTTAGCCCACTAGCATTGTCAAGAACATAGATGTTTACTTTTGTTTGTTTGTCTCCATGCATGAATTTAGTTATGTGCATATCATGGATGCACGTGATACAATTGTCCGCCATCATTTTTGCCTATCATACAGGCTAAATAAAAACAAATGTCCTCATACTTTTTATGATCAGAAGAGTTTTAAAACTGTGTATTATTTAAAATGTACAAACTGATTCATAGAAAGTTGAGGTGCAAAATCATGATATATCCCCTTAAGAATAAATCCATTGGATTGATCTCAAAGTAATACTATTCTTGACAACATTAACAATATGCAGAAGAATATGCTACAATTGATTCATTCTTGATTGAAAATAATGAAACCTTTAAATAACAGATATTTACGGACTATTGGCGTTATTTTCAAGGTAAAAAATTGGATGCTCTTTTTATCTGAGTAAGGGGAACCGCATCTTTAAGCTTGAGTAGTCTAAGCTAATTATCTCTATTTAACCCAATTTGTGATAAGAAATATTTCAATGCATGAAGAGAGGTTAGCTAATGTTATCAAGTCCTCAGGCGTCTCGCTCTCTATAAAGTGGGGAGTGAGACAGGGAGATGTCATCATTCCCTACTGGTTTCTTCTCTCCGCAGAGCAAGCAAGAAAGGTGAGCTTTTAAAATGTGTTTAGTTGAACCTTTTTCTAATAGTATAATATCAAACCTGAGAAATACGTTTTTAATAATTTCAAATTTGAACTTAAACATAGTTACCATCATAATCCAATTTGAAATCGTTATTTTAAGTTAGATTATACTTAATTCAAGGTATATTTCAGAAATTGGATAGTGCAAGATCTGCTAATAAAACGACAGGGATCAAATAATCATAATATAATAACATATGAAACTAAACATAAGTCATTCTATAATTATCTATGTATATTATGTTATATATATAAATGTGTCAACTTTTCATAAATCATTTTCCATTGACAGATGAATCTTCAAGTTTCGCTGCTTCTGGTCATCTGTCTATATGGACTAGCGTCTGCCCGTTATTATATCCGTGAGTATTTCAATTCTTAGTTTGCATTTAATTGATGAGGCAACGTTTCATGAAATATAAAACATCGGTAAAAATGATAGAAAAGATGATTAAAGCAGTATACACAAACAAAGCAGTTTTTTTAAACAATAAAGTAACTTAAAAAAATATGTTATTGTTTCATCCAAATGATACTTACCCTCAATACACAACGTACTAAGATAATAAAAAAAACGCGTCGGAAAAAGAACTGAGGCTTTGATTTTGAAAGTCTAAAATCACATTAAGGTATAATAATAAAAAAACATATCGTAGAAAATCAAAAGGCAGTGCAAAATATATATTTTTTAAATGTTTTAACATGTATAAAGCTTTAAAGATATCATATCTTCGATGAAAACGTCTAATGGAACCTCTCCACAGCATGCCAAACGTCCAACACCGCTGATATCATCCTGGCAGTGGCGGACTCCAAACTGACGGCCTACCGTAGTTACTATGGTTACAGTCTCTCCCCTGGTCTCAGCCGGTTCATCAAGACCTTCATCTCCCAGTGCGACTACTCCAAGAACCGTCTGGCTATCGTGGCCTACAGCAACACTGTCCGCTATATCTCTCCCTTCTCTAACAACCCAACCGATCTCCTCAACTCCCTCAATACATGGAAACCGGAATTCGGAGGCGCTGCTACCAACCTGGCTCTACAGTCCATCAGGAGCTACTTTCCAGCCAACTCACGACCAACTGCTGCTCAGGTTGTAGTTGTTGTCACTCCACAACAGTCTCACAACTATCAGGCCACGGTATCTGAAGGTCAGCTGCTCCGTCAAGACGGTGTTGGCATCATTGGCGTCGGATACGGTCGCTTCAGACCAGTCCATGAACTTATTGGCATCACCGGAAGTCCTCATCAGGTCTTCCTGACCAGATCTGATCGTCACCTTAGTTACACTGTGCGCCACGTCAAGAAAACAGTCTGTCTACGTGAGTATTTGTCTTATTTTTTCTCAATCGCATTAAATTGAACAACTTTACAATTGCATCAGGGTGAACAGAAAAACAATGGAACTCAAGGTAAAATTATATAATTGACCCAAGTGAAAAATGATTAAGAATTCAATACAATTAAATTAAATTAAATTGAATTAAATTTCAATAGCACTATAAGCACTTATTGGTCAGTTACATTTTTATTTCATATTCACAACACTTTACCCTCAAAAGTCTTATTGCAAAAGCTCAGGAGAATTTTCAAGGAAAATTAATACTTTTTCACCAGGTGTTGGTTATTTCTTTCTTTGAATTATGGAATGTACGTGAGTGTTAACGTCAGTAGTTAGCTTTGTTGAGGAGGTGTGAATATCTGAGGTTCTCATGTGAGGCGTTTACAGTACAGCTGCATGCTACGATAACAAAGGATCTCCAATCGAGTGATATTGGCAGTACGATCCGATAAATGGTGACCCAACTGATGGGATGCACCATATATTATCATGCCAACGTTTACTTTCAATTCTACAATGATATACTTAACATGTAACTTTCTTCATATAATGTACATGTAAATTCTTCAAGGGCACATAGAAGTTGGGAAGTAATACAAGAAAATGATATGGATGTCAACTTCTATATTTATTTCACACCATGTACATGTACATAAAACATTCATTTTTAACTTTTTAGCGAAAATAACGTTTATGTCTGTTCATCATTTTAGAACCTAAAGTACATTATCAAACAACGTTTTATGTTTTCTCTGTTAATAAGACATCATGACTGTTTTTGCCTGTAGTTCAAGTTCAATAGGTCCACATGTTTCTTCATCATCACTTATAAAATAGTATGCGATGTATTCTGTAAAATTTTGATTATTTCCTTTCCTCTACTTTCAGTTTCCAACGCCCTGGCTCGCACAACACCAGCCCCGACTCCACCAGCAACAACGCCTTGAGAATCATCTTTAAATATTACATGTTTCAATTTCTTTTGATGATATTTTTAAATCATTACCTTGTTTATTAAATCATTGCATTATTTCAATATGTGTTCAGCAATTATGAACTATTTCATATGATTAAAACTATACAGAATAATTTCGTCTCCGTTGACCAATGGTGAAGTTGCATTGTTTTCATGCTTGAGACAACATACAAGACCATTTTTTTGCAAATCAACTTTAGAGATACCTGTTATGTGGGTGAAAGAAATTATGGATTTTGGGTTCATGAAGCTTTTGTTGTTCAACCGAAATCAAAATTACTTGTTGTTGCAATATATTTGACGAACAGTATATAGTGCCTATTACTGCACCTGTCTTAAATTATTATCAAAATAAGAAGGCCAGACACAACCAAAACATCAACTTAGTTATGAAAAAGGCTAAAAAAAGAAACTCCAATTTTGATTTTAAGGCGAAAGGGTTTGTTTTACCCACTATACTGAAATACATTACAAACTCGATTTAACTAAATAGATAGTGTAAACATGTTCATCATGCGTGTAAACCGATTTGGTTGAAAGAGACAAAAAGGGACACACATTCAATAATTCAACAACGGGAATGACGTGATCAAAATCTATCACAAACATTTGGTATCGATTTGGTATATTTTATTAGAGTATCAAAAAGTTTCCTCACGCTATTGGCCACAGACCACAAATAATTTACAGTATATTTACCATCATTGTCTTTCTAATACAGCCTTTTCCCTATATTTTGTTGGGCGTTCAGCTTTTGCACATTGACTTACCTGTCAAAGACCACTTTTCAGTCAAAAAATGAGCACACCTTTTGCGGCATCGAAGGCCGGTAAATAAATATGATCTCTTCGTCAAGGCCGTTCAGTTTGACCCGACCTTCAACTTGGGTTCACTGTGCCTGCTCACACCAACACCTTAACAGTAATTCCAAGACCCTGAAACATTTACAGACCTTTCATTTTCACCATCAGATGTCACAAAAAAAGGTTTACTTTAAAAAAAAATATCAACTAGGGACTACTTTGTCTCACAGGAACCCGATATTGTAAATAAAATGTAGGTTTTAAAACGTGGGTAAGAAAGACCCGTCCCCTCTATAAGTGCTCTATTTATAGAGGGGACGGGTCTTTCTTACTCACGTTTTAAAACCTACATTTTATTTACAATATCGGGTTCCTGTGGGTAAAGGTTAGTCAATGGAATTGTGGGCTATGAATGTCCTATTGGTAGCAGCAGTAAGGAAGGCATGACAGGAAGTTACGCAGTTCATACGGAGGGCAACCAGGTTGCATCGGGGGCGGCCATGCCCTCATTGTCACCTTGGCCTAATTGTAGCGCAAGTAGTATGGGCAAATTGCTGGTTGGGCGCACCCCGAAAAAAAATTTTTCCTAGGTGGGGGCAGTAGGGGGGTACGAGAAAAATGGAAAAAGTGTGAAAAAAAATAAAAATAATAATATATAACAAAAATAAGAACAATAAAAAAAATATAAAAACTATTTTTGGTTATTAAATTTATTCCCTTAAAAAATGACAGAGAAAAAACAACCAAGTAATAAAGATTACTATTCCACAAAAAGTGTTGGTACTATGAGTCATAAATTTGAAATAAGTGATGAAAACATTGATGTATATTTCAATGAGATAAAACCATTAATTACAGATAAATTAACAGAAGGAACTAATAAAATACAATTTGTACTTCAGGTTAAAATGTATATACCCATGACTTTTGATTCTAGATATAATATAACAACTTATTTTAGGTCTATTTATAAACAACTAAATTCTAAAAATCAATTATCTTCTTTTTTAAATGAAACTAAACATAATTTTAATGCATGGTTAGATAGGTTTCAAGAAAGAGGAAGTGGTTTTGTATTTGATGAGATAAATCAAACTGTGTTAAATATTGTAAAAACAAGATCATTGAGGGGAAGCTCTTATTTTAAATTAACTTTTAGATCTAATAAGATAGTAAACATACAAAACGATGATCAAAAATGTTTTCTTTGGTGTATTATATCTTATTTAACTAAACCCCAAAAAGATCCACAAAGAGTCTTGCGATATACACGTCTGCTCTCCTTGACAGTCTGAAGAGAAATTCGTTGTGTGATTGTGGTAACTAAGAAGGGTTGACGATCATTTCTTGTCATGTTTGTTCCTGAAAAATATGTTTTTCTTAACCACTTCGCTGTCGAAAGGAACTCCAATGTTCCTTTATTAACTAATAACAACCATTTCTCTCAGCAAGAGGGGTTAAATTACCCTGTTGTGGCTTGTTAGTGGCAGCAATTTAATTTGCTTTGAAAACTCTGGTTTATACAACATGTGCAAGCAAGTATCACCCGCCCAAATATTTACTATTGAAGTTAGTCTATGGTTAAGCTGAATGTCTTTTCATCTCATTGCATTTCATGTCAGATCTATTGAGAGAGCAGACAAGATTTGACAAGTGATCATGAGACTCCGCTATAGAAATGTACACTATAGAAATGTACACGAGCGTCGTTTCACTGAGCATGAAAGAGGTCTTCTCTGTGGGAGATCACACTTGTTAATATTTGTTAAATTTACTAGTATGAAAATATAAAGTGTTTTAACTTGCTGAAATATACCAGATTAATTATTTATGTGAAAAACAAACTAAAAATTCATATTTGTTATTGTTCTTTTGTTATTTTATAGTTTTATTTGTTTTATTTTCATTTTATTTTTTTTCACACTTTTTCTTTTTTTCTCGTACCCCCCCTACTGCCCCCACCTAGGAGCACTTTTTTTTCGGTGTGCGCTCAACCCGCAATTTACCCTAACTACTAGCGCACGCGGGACAAGACCCGGGAACCAGGTTGAAATGGGGGGACTTTCATGAACTTGTTACAGGAATTACATTATTTTATTAACACAAGTGTCAACGAATTTTATGCACATAAATAAACAATAATCCAGAAAATGGAAACAGTAAAAGTCATCTAGAAAGCAAGATACAATATTTTAGAAAAAGAAATAAGAGAAGTATCAAAGAGGCAATGAAGATATACATGTTGTCAAGAAATTGTCACAACTCGAAAAGAAATTAAATGGTATGGTAGTAGGGGAAACGGTTCATTATTTAAGTCGACATAACATATGTATTCCCTGCAAACGTATCAATTCCTAATTAAAACAGAAACAAAACCAATGTCGTTGGTTTTAGGAAAGGACGTGTTAATCAATAAAAGAGTATTTGTCGTACAAAAATGAAGTATAAGATTGTTTTTAGTAATTATTGTACTTATCTATGCCTATCAAATACGTCTGTCTGTAAGCATAAAGCTAATGATCGGTATCTCTAAACAATTAAATGTACTTGGGAACATTTTATTTTCATGAAAGTTTTTAATATTTTAAGTATGGAGCTGAAATAATGGGTTTGAATGATCACAACGACATCACAAGAGTTAAACATGTTAAAAGTTCTAAGGACAATATACTGAGAATGTGTTAGATACCCGACATTAAAGCGATAAAGTACGGTAAAGATTATTGAAGTTGCCTTAATATTGAAAGAACTGTTCGATATAATGCAATATTTTGATATTTTCAACAAGTTGTGTGACTCGAATAATTTAGTTATAAGTAATGATGAAATAAATGATTGAGAAGATAACTCTTTCCAGAAGCTGCCTGTTTTATAAGACATTTAAATGTACTCTATAGTAAGAAATCAATATATCAAAGAGCCGAACCAATAGTTGTCTAAGTAGTAAATATTAACCCGGTACTGAGGGGTTATGGAAAAACGGGTTATTATTTGACTTACACTCCCGCGGAAGACTCCTGCAGTCTTTTCAACTTAATTTGAATATATACAGTAAATTTGAAAACGTTTTACTGATATCATTCGCGGGTTTATCATGTCTTGATAAGAAAAAATATTTGAAATACCCTCAGATTAGGATTGATTTCTTACATTAAAAGCTATTTTGTTACGGTGTTTCAACTAAATTGGTATACATACAAATAATTGAAAAACGTTTTAGTGATCCATTTTGCCGTTTTGATTTGTCTTGATACAAATACTATTTTAGACTACTTACAATACCCCCTTCTCAGTTTTTAAGAACTAAAAACTTGATTACTTACATTAAAAACTATTCTATTGCAATATTTATATATATTCATAGGGAAAAGAAAAAACCAAACATAACACACACAAATTTACATCAACTGGCATGGATCCTCGGTAGCTCAACAGGTAAGAGCGCTGCTTGACAACATAGAGGTCCCTGGTTTGAATCCCACTTTTGTTGTTCATAAATCTTTCTTGTTTGATTAAAAATCCAAATTTTACAAGTCCAAATGTTTGCGATTGTTTACAATCTTATAACCGACGTAAAGGCTAAATAAGAAGGTAGTTATGAGTTAAAACCAATTAAAAAAAGAAGGGATATAACCGCCCAAGGAGTGTAAGCTAAGCTAATCGACGTCGTATAGTGACAACAGGACAGTTAAATTCACGAAATGGAATGTGATCGAACACCGGACTTGACGTGCGTCAATCAGTCAATCGTAATTTTAGAGACTTATCTCAAGCAGTGCGGATGATAGAAACAAGTTGGTCATGTTTGATAGGTTATGGACATGTGAATTTGGATTTCGTGAATATTCATGACTATCCATATTCAAACTGTAATAACTGTGGCATTTTTAGGATCGGACCAAAATTCATTAAATAGGAGACAGTTTACCAAAATGACCGAAACGTAATTCCTAGTCTGTCATCCAGGCCCTAAAGCACAAAAAAAATTGATGACCAACCCATTCTAGAAAAGTATAGCAAGTCTAGATCGCACAGCTTGAGAATGCTACTTCTGGGCTTCATTCTTTAAATAATACATGAATTGTTTAAAATGTTGTTTATATTGAAAAAAAATACTTCTGAGACTAAATGTTAGTCTACGTCAGACGGCATGTCAACATAAGGCGAATCAAGTGTGGCCATCTCACAATTCCGGTTCCCAAATATACGCTTGAAAGCCGTCTTTGTCGCACACGACTACATTTTCTTTCCTTTTTCTCCGAATCAGGCACTAGTTGCCGCCCAAGTTGATACCCATCGGACGCAATTGCGATAACTGAGACGCGGTGCAAAACCTACATACATAATGATGATGTCAACGAAAGCGGGTTCGTTAAAAGCCATGGCACTTTTGCAGAGGGTACTGTACTTCGAACTCAATATTTGGTTGTTGATAAAAACTTGTAAATATTATATCAAACTTTCGACAAAAGATGTATTTCTTTTCTCAATAGCTACATCCCATCATGAACCGCATGCAACTATGGCAATGGGACTTTAAATCATGACTACCTGTCGACAATGTGATTATAGGATTTAAGAGTCCAACAGCTTAATTCCTATACAGTATTTAGATTTATGCAAATAAGGTCAACGACTATTAAACTTTAACCTACAAAAGACACATGTAAGGTGTTTACATTGAATCGTGTATCTTACTGAGATAGTGGTCGGTATAGCAAAACAACTATCTTCAAGGAAAATACATCATTTTAATTCAACACAAACGATCCTTCAATGCTGTCAATATCAAAAACTGAGAGTGCCACATCAAAAAAATATTTTGGAGACAAATTCAAAATATTCGGATTATTTAGTTACCTACTCTATGAATATCAAAAGAACGTATATCGGGATGTCCAGGTTAATTTCAATGTTGTTCGGACAAATTTTAATTTGGAGTATTTATCTAGCATTTCCGCCGGCAGTGTGTGAGGCATAGGCTCTTATGTTCTTCACATGATCTATCCATTGAAAGTGATTCAAATCAATCCAAAGCGAACATAGAATTTGCAAACTATAAAATCTTATCCAAATAAAAGATAAAAAAGGATTAACATAAAATATATTATTTGTCATCAAAACTGTTTGAAGAAAATTGAATAACAAAAAACATACAGTTCTTAATTTAAATATGTCAATGTATGCTTTACAATTAAAAAAATTCGTGAAAATAACGACACCGAATACATTCTCCAGCCCCTGTCACACTTCAGCGTATACTCACTGCGTACGAGTTTCGTATGGCAATTTTTCTCATACGCAGCAATACGCAGCCGTACGCAGGACACGCAACTCATACGCACCTTAGTTGTGTCAAGGTCGTTTCTTGTACGTCGGCATGCGCTTGGACAATTTTCATACGCTTGATAGTTTTAGGCATGCTCAAACTATGCTGCGTATGGTTAACACGCAACAAATCGGTTTTAAACCAATGTATGACTTCACAAAAGTAAAGGCTGTGTTTTTTCATATATTACAAATATTCCCACATTTCTTGATGAAAACGTGCACTCGCCGCTTCATCCGTAAAATGAATGACACAGGTTCCATACTGACCAAAAATACTATAAATCTGTGTACCTTTCATAGCCTAGTGCATAAAGGCGCCGAGAACATTCAGAGAGTTGCAAATTCGATTCTAAACTCACGTCCTTTCAAACGTTTATTTTCAAAATAAAAAGGTTAAAGATTTGTCGTTTTGTAATCATTTCAGTAGACATAATATTACTAAAAAGTAATAAAACCCTTATAACCCTCATATCCGAGAGAGTCAAAGACCATTGGATTTTATTTTTCAAATCCACTGTTACCAAATAGAATGACGTCGTCACCATGGATAAAGTTAAATTAATGTATTGTACTACAGGCCTGTGGCTGTTCAATAACGAAAATAAACGATAATCATACTCGTCTCAACGAACAATAGAGCTTCTATAATAAAATGTATGCTGATGCTATTCATCGTAATTTAGGGTCATTTTTCGATAACTTGATTGATCGATAACAGGTCACTAAAACTCGACGGAAATGATTTTGGCACCTTGTGCAAACAAAAGTGATATTGACTTCAGTTACCCGATGACATCAAACCGCTGTTTCATGACGTCACTTTTCCGTCGGCGTAAACAATTAAACCAAATGTTCGATTAAAAAGAGTTTGAAAAGTTTGGTACATCCGATATGTCAATGAAATATTTGACAAAGATCAAATAAAAAACATGATATTGTATTGCTAACAAACTGAAAAGGATACTCAAGCCTGAATAAAATCAACCTTAATCCTAGGAATACAAATGTCTAAAGATATATATTTAGTGAGATACGAAATCATCTACTCTAGGTCTGACAGCAGCCTTATAGATCACATGACTGTTTTATCAGACGAAACCCAGTCGTTTGCGGACCATTAACATCGTACGTATTAGACCGTGAGCGGTGATGTTGTCGTAAGCACGGTTCATAGGAGTTACCTGCCCCTAGCTTCTCATACTTTTGCAGGACAAGCTGTGATTGGTTGTCTGAATTTTCTTCAGTACATGCGACCTACGGGGCTGCGGTCGGACCAAGTTGTGAGGAACACCATATTCTCGGTATATCAAATCAGTGAACACACGATAGAGTTAGACTTGTAGATTTATATTTTTGCTTATAAGGTCCGAAATATAACTATGTACCATTCATTCCCTATCTAAATGGCGTGTATTTCTTTGCCTCCATTAAACTCAAAATCAAAATCATACTCGTTCACTTGTTAAATGAAAATGACAAATGCATTCTGTTCAAACTTTTATTCGATTTATTTCATTATTGTTGATTGCATCATGAAATGAAAAGTTTATAATAAAATTCAGCAAAAACATAATTATAAGATAAATGATGCAATAGTTCAAATTTATATTTCAACAGAAATTATTTGAAAATGTCCAATTGGTTTCTCCTTTCAAGAATACTCTGATATTAATCTGTAAATGTCTAATTGGCCTTCCATTCCAGAACGTTCGTCTTCAAGGCGTTGTTGCTGGTGGAGTCGGGGCTGGTGTTGTGCGAGCCAGGGCGTTGGAAACTGAAAGTAGAGAAGGGGGAACGTTAAATTTGCAAAGTACAGCGACAGTTGATAATAGAGATTAATCAATCAGTGATAACTCAGAAACAAATCACACAATAGTTCACTTTATATTTCACCTATCATGTGAAGAAACATCTTTATTATCAAATATCTTATTGAACGTCCACTAACTGCAATGATATAAATGCTATCTTAGAAAGAATACTGCAATTGGCTGGTTTTTAAGAAAAGTAAAAAAATAAAAACTGATTCAAATATGATGAACATGCATTTACATTTTCAAAAAACAATCTGAAATACCAATGTGTAATTATCTTAAAAGGAGGTAAGAATACACATGACATGCCTTTGCATTAATGAATCAACTCAAGTATATATATATCATGTTATCATCTTATCAGATGAATCTGAGGCATCATAGAATGCAACTGTTCAATTTAATGCAATTAGGAAAATGAAGGCTAATACTCACGTATGCAGATAGTTTTCTTGACGTGGCGCACAGTGTAACTGAGGTGACGATCAGATCTGGTCAGGAATACCTGATGAGGACTTCCGGTGATGCCAATAAGTTCGTGGACTGGTCTGAAGCGACCGTATCCGACGCCAATGATGCCAACACCGTCTTGACGGAGCAGTTGACCTTCAGATACCGTGGCCTGGTAGTTGTGAGACTGTTGTGGAGTGACAACAACTACAACCTGAGCAGCAGTTGGTCGTGAGTTGGCTGGAAAGTAGCTCCTGATGGACTGTAGAGCTACGTTGGTAGCAGCGCCTCCGAATTCCGGTTTCCAAGTATTGAGGGAGTTGTGAAGATCGGTTGGGTTGTTAGAGAAGGGAGAGATATAGCGGACAGTGTTGCTGTAGGCCACGATAGCCAGACGGTTCTTGGAGTAGTCGCACTGGGAGATAAAGGTCTTGATGAAACGGCTGAGACCAGGGGAGAGACTGTAACCATAGTAACTACGGTAGGCCGTCAGTTTTGAGTCGGCCACTGCCAGGATGATATCGGCTGTGTTGGACGTTTGGCAAGCTGTGAAAGAAATTGTAATGAACGATCTATGATTTTGACATTAAATGGATGTTAAGGGACAAATATAAAAAAATTACACAACGCTACCAATTGACATTATTTATTTGGTTTGTTATTTTGTTAATGATCATAATGATGATAGTTATTATAGGTTGTAGATTTTTAAATGTGTTTCCTCGACTCTATTTCTTCGATGCGGCTTTATCTTTTTAACATATTAGGGAAAGCTTCATTTAGAATATAAGAGGTAACCCTTTTTTCAGTTACTTGGTCGTTCAGTTGTTCAGTTTTTATTACTATTATCATACTTTTAGTACATGTATTTCCCGTTTACATGTTAAACAAAGTGAAATCAATCGAGGAAAATAAGTAAGACTAAGAAAAACTCACGAATATGATAACGGGCAGAGGCTAGTCCGTATAGAGAAAGGACAAGGATGATGGAAAGTTTCAAATTCATCTGCAACAGAAGAGAGGTAAACTTTAAATTTTGCAGTAGCTTGCATACATGATTATTCATACAAATTAATTACAGAAATAGAAAATAAACCATGATATTGAATAGCATGGAAGGCTCCTTAGATAATAACTTCAATGAAAAAACATTGGAGGTACCCACCTTTCGCTGCAGACAGAACAAACCAGTAGGGAATGATGACATCTCCCTGTCTCACTCCCCACTTTATAGAGGGCGAGTCGCCTGAGGACTTGATAACATTAGCTAACCTCTCTTCATGCATTGAAATATTTCTTATCACAGATTAGCGGTAAAATCAGATAATCAGCATGGACCAATTGAGCTGAGAGATACAGGTTCCGATTATCTAGATAAAGATGTAATCAACGTTTGGATTTTAAAAAATAGCCCAAAATTCCGTTTCTATATTTCCAATACAAAATTAATTACAATTATTATTTTTTATTATTATCATAATTATCTATATAAGTTTCTTTTGTTGTTGCTATCATTAGTTTACTTTCAATATAAGTAATCAGATTGTAAGTTGACATATGATATAGGATTTAGCAGCACAATATCCTTTGCAACAGGTTGGTAAAAACTGCACAATTATTTTCAAATATATTAGGTATACACTATTTTCTTATTTGAAAAAATTATAATTTTGAGGTTTTTTTTAAGTTATTAATTACGCCCTACTAAGAAAAAATAAAATGTTCATTTGTTGTTTGGAAGTTTGAATGCAAATAAACAACCATCGCTATTCGCTTTTGTTAAATACAGTTTTTGTAAAATAGACGACAGTACATGAGAGAAAGTTTAGATTTTTTTGCATCTTGATATACCATTTCTGTTAAACAAATAAGATGCAAATAGAATTAAAAGCATTAGTATATGTGCACGAAAATAAATGTCATGTAATATGTTACACAATTTTATGTTAAATTACAATATATGTTAAAATTTAATTGCACAAAAAAAATTAACATTCCCAAATGCATGGTGAAAACAATTGAAAATTTGAACCGACTGTCGATTCCTCTGACAATTAACAAGTTTGCTGGTCTTTCTTTTAAGAGATTGATTGTTGCTTTAGTTATTTTAAAGGGGCAGTAGCACGTTTTTTGATAATTTTATATTTTTAAATTTTCCCTGATAATTGTAAGTTAATGCTAAATGTATTATTTTGACAGTGTCAAAAATCTCATTACACACACCAATCATCCATAGTCAGAGGACAAAGTATGAAGATTCACATAAAATCCATTGGCGGCCATTTTTTGTGAACACCTTTAATTCATTTTGTGTAAGAAAAAGGAATAGCATTGCTAAACTTTACGTTATATATTTGATTTATTACTGCTCCATTTAGTTTAAATACATTGTCTTTCAATTGGAACCATTAATTTTCATTTTCTTGACATCACCTTATATTCCCCCTAAAAACGTGCTACTGCCCCTTTAAGCTTTTGATTGTTGCTTTAGTTATTACATGCCTTTAAATTTTTCCAGTTTACCTGTACATATGCATTCAAAGTCATTTATACATGATCATTGTTCAGAAAATATATTCTTAAAAATATATTTGATAAATAAAACCATATATTTCAATGAAGTAATAAAAAGACGACTAATAATTTAGTTTCTGTTTTCGGGAATACAGGTCCACTTTGGACGATGTTTTCAAGAACGTACGGCATCTAATCACAGTTCAGCTTCATTTACTAGACCTCCTTATCTTTTCTAGCTGTGTTCACGTAATCTTTAAGCAATCACCTCAGGCAACTCGTGCCCCTATATAATGGTTAGTGCGACATGGGGATGTCATCTGTCCTCTCTTGTTTCTACAGTCTGCAGAAAAGACCCCACGGTAAGCCGAAACATTTCCTTAAAAAATCCGGTTCTTACATTTGTAAAAAAAATAATTTATTTCTTTTTTAGGTAAAATCACTTTTCTTAGATTTGATATTTTCTCTTTATGTCTTAATTTGATCTATAACTAAAACTGAAAATGATCAGCGGTAAACATCTGATTTATGAGGCTAAGCTACGATTTTCACTTATTTTGAATGTGATTATTTTTAAATTTTTGAAATACTTGAATTTATAAATTGATACAAAAGTATGCTTTGATAATTTCAGTGTTTCGATAGTTCGAAAATGGTCACGTTCTGACATTTACGAACTTGATTAGGAGATAATATAAATAGAATTGCCTGCTTACATATTTCGAAGAATGTGATACTCTAAAATTATGTATTTCTTTATAATGATAATTGTTAATAATATATATGGTAAATGATCGCAGTGTTACTCCTGTATACTCTCTCACTGTTAAAGTTTTGTAACATGCTTAATTACTATGAGTGTAAGGCTACACTTTTTACAAATATTTGTATTTTGTTTTTTTAAAATAACGATTGCGGTTGTTTAATTAGTTGCAGTTTGATGTAGATGGTGTTATCTTTGTTGCATTACTTTCAAATAATTTTCATTTGTTCTGTTTTAGATGATGTTTCAAGTAACTTTACTACTGTTTGGAGCCCTGTGTGGATTGGCATCTGCACGTTATTATATCCGTGAGTGTTTTGATACAAACAAACTACCCAACTTTTATTCAAATATATGTGTGCCAGAGGTGAAAGTCAATAAACTAGAACTCGTTATCAAGACCTAATTTCGAATAAAATTATGTCAAACAATGTTCTGATTTCAGTAAATTATTCTCTCAAATTATACACCCATAGAGAAAAGTTCGATAACCCTATTGCGAGATTCACCTTGTCGATAACACTGGAAAGATAATTGTTTATCATGAATTATAGTGAAAGACCAATGAAAAAAGTCGCAACTCCGTGGTATCATAAAAACCTATTTATTATCATCATCATCGACATCATGTTTCTTTTACAGAATTAACTCAGTCCATACAGTAAATGAGCTGTTCTATGAAATATTGACGAAAGAATGTGCAAACTACTAGCTCTCAAGCAGCTAGCTTCAGTGTTTTTAAAAAAATAAGTACAATCTTAAGCGTGATTAAAACTGATCTTTCTTCTTCAGCATGTCAAACGTCCAACACGGCTGATATCATCCTGGCAGTAGCGGACTCCAAACTGACGGCCTACCGTAGTTACTATGGTTACAGTCTCTCCCCTGGTCTCAGTCGTTTCATCAAGACCTTCATCTCCCAGTGCGACTACTCCAAGAACCGTCTGGCTATCGTGGCCTACAGCAACACTGTCCGCTATATCTCTCCCTTCTCTAACAACCCAACCGATCTTCACAACTCCCTCAATACTTGGAAACCGGAATTCGGAGGCGCTGCTACCAACGTAGCTCTACAGTCCATCAGGAGCTACTTTCCAGCCAACTCACGACCAACTGCTGCTCAGGTTGTAGTTGTTGTCACTCCACAACAGTCTCACAACTATCAGGCCACGGTATCTGAAGGTCAACTGCTCCGTCAAGACGGTGTTGGTATCATTGGCGTCGGATACGGTCGCTTCAGACCAGTCCACGAACTTATTGGCATCACCGGAAGTCCTCATCAGGTATTCCTGACCAGATCTGATCGTCACCTTAGTTACACTGTGCGCCACATCAAGAAAACTGTCTGTCTACGTAAGTATTTGGCTAACAATGATACAATTACATCAATGTGTAGTAAGTGTTTGGAAAGCATTGAATAGCAATGATTTACCATATTCATATCAGACAACTGCTTGTTTATGTTGGTAGCTTGTTACTAAACCGCCAGACAAAATAAAGTTCACACCACAGTTTACTGAATATCTGAGAGACATGTAATGTTTAAGTTATGGCACGTCAACAACAACACATAGTTGCAATAGTTTGAATAAAATAATTGGTGTCTGGTTCATATATTGCAAACTATCGTTGTTAAATGTGGGTAAGAAAAGAGCTTGCATTCTCCCGACCCCTATCGCGTTTAAAACGTTGACAATATGTTAAAAGATAGGCACAATTATTGACCTTCACATAGAATATGTCTTCCCTGTTGATGAACTTTTGTGTGATATCAAAATTAATTTTTGAAAATTTAAAAACTAAAATTACTAAAAAATATTAAAATAGTTTAAAATATTCTTTTAACGATGCTTTAACTCTTGTTCTTATCAGTTTAAGAATACGAAATAATAAACTCGAAATATTTTTGATTGAAAATCTTAAATGTGATAAATTGAACTCAGTGTGTACTTTCTTTCGTCTGTCAGTATAGTAGAGCAGCATGCCTTTATGCTTCAAATTGTAATTACATAAAATGTGCACTAAGAATGTTTCCTCTACTTTCAGTTTCCAACGCCCTGGCTCGCACAACACCAGCCCCGACTCCACCATCAACAACGCCTTGAAGACAAGCTTTCTGGAATGGAAGGCCAATTGGACATTTACAGATTAATTTTAAAGTAATATGGAAAGGAGAGACCAATTGGCCATTCTCCCATAATTTTTGTTGTTATTTATTCTTGTTTACATTCTTTAATCATTACGTTATTTTACAAATATATTTAATTAAAATGAAACTCATTTACTCACCCATTGCAATTTTAAATGTATGAAAATAAAATGTTTATAAGCAAACATTTGTCGTGTTTTTAACCGGTGAATCTGTACGAATTTGTGTTTGTGTGAAAGAGAAAACACATAAGATACAGCTGCGTATCTTAAGTTTGTTCACTTACCTTCGTTTTCTAGTGCAAATATCATGTAATTTGTAACGTCTTTGAGACATCATATCATTGTGAAACAAAACCGATAATGAGGAAATTTCACTGCATAAGTTAAGATTCAGTTTGCGTTGACATATTCGTATGTCATACCTAGCAGATAGCTGTAACAAATTTGGCAGGTTACTGAAGTGACCAGAGGTCAACATCTCAAAAACACTGATTTCTATTTTGTTCTACAAAATCCTTCATAAGGAATCAACAGCTTTAGATCTTATTCATATGTGTTCCTTTAAGTTAAGGAAACGTAACTGTGCTGATTTTTCCCTACAAAGTTTACATGGATGATTTTAATCGAAATTTAAGAAAATCCGAATTTCACAAATATGACCCCATCTGTCTATTTAACAATGCCAAATGTCGACATTCAGCACCAGTGACAAGACGATCCCGAAATTTGGTTTGGGAGTGGTAATTTTACACATGGGTAATTGATGATCTTCTGTAAGTGGTCCTGGAGTTATTTTATGAACGTCAAAACGAAACCCAAATTACATGATATGTGCACTAAGATCACAAGCAGATGAACAAACTTTTGGTATGCAGCTGTAGATTGAAAGTCAGATTAACCTTGATATGAAGAAATATCTACCTAAATGAATAACATGCACATAATTATGATTACAATTACTTGGACGTTGGCATACAGAGCATAAATCATGTTATTGGTTTTATTACAATTACATTAACAAAAATTATATAGTTAAGTAAGTATACACTACATTTATCACACATACAAGGACGCGATTTTCGAAAATAATTATCTCGGAAACATCTTAATTCGGCAATCAGGCACCTTATTGATTGAGTTTTACTATGACATTTTACTATGAACAAGCTGTAAAACGCTGATGCCCCCGACGCCAAGGTCAAGGTAACGAGGTCAAAAAGTATGGCTATATCTCAAAGGTCTTATCATGAAAGATGAACATTTGTATCAAAGGTCTATCTCTATTCAATCACAAGTTACATGTATAGCCAAGGTTAAATTTTCGAAATGTTCTTGCTTCGCCAAGGTCAAGGTCACGAGGTCAACAATTATGAGCTTATCTGAAAGGTGTTATCATGATTGATGCATATGTGAAATATCAAAAGTCTCCCGCCAAGCAATCAAAAGTTATGAGCTAGCTAATATGTTTGAAAGTATCCTCGTTTTAATGTGAAATGCATTTGAAAAAACTTTGCGATCGGCGAAGTTTTCCTCTTCCGCCATTTATGGAGAAGATAACTGCAGTTACCTTTCTCGGTGTATTATACTCATGAAAGCGCTTAGAGCTATACGTAAATTTCGATTTACTAATAACTCTCATTTCATGATCAAACCTGCGTCAAAAGTTATGACCTCAAATGGAAGGTCTTATTTGCTTTTATAAGCAGTTATATTTTGATTTTTCTCAAACTTCGCGGAAATTCTCTCGATCTATATTACTCTTGATATTTTCAAAGTGAAGCCGTGAATCAAATGACCAATTAACAGAGCTGTACCAAAAATGAATTACGTCACCATGTGGGTAATACAAAATATTTGGCACATTAAACTGTGGAATATGATTTAATTTGTATTATTAAAAGAGTAATAATATGTTCTATTCAAGACGCTGATAAATGTTAACAGACTCAATCAAAAAACAACTTCACATGAAGAAGAGTCTGCATTTGTTCAAGATAAGAGCATTATTTCGCATTCAATAATCGCAAAATCCACTTTTACCAACACGATTGAATTTCACGTTTGGCTCGCCTGGCGAATTAAAAGGAATGTTTCTGTAAGTGCGATGGTGACATTTAAATAAGACTAATGTTTACTAATAGGTGGAGCATTTACGACCACGTTACAAGTCATACTTAACGATGTCACTAAATAATTACGTTGAAAATGACGCCTGCTATATATCGTTGGTTCCAAGCTGATTCCATCAGGCCTGCTAAGCTCAGCGGATAACGCTTTTGACTCTGTAATACTCCTGTTAATAATTTACCATCATGGCTTGTGAGAGATCAAGCGATAGCGTCTAGGAGATATCGTTTTGGCAGTACATTTTGCACAATATCCTGTCATTGTCAACGCTACATGACAACAGAGTGCTTTTACGTCACTATGCAATGACATCAATGTCTTGAAAATCTAGTATTGTTGTGTTCAGATATGTATTTTGTTCTCTGAGATGTAAAAAAGAGTGACTTTGGATGATAAATAGAATATCATCATCGTGTCGTTGATATGAATTATACCAACACTTGTTGATAAAATTTAGTATTATTAAATTCGAACCCCCAACCCTCTGAACTGTTAGCAAGAAATATAATCACAGTCAGAAGTGAAGGCTATGTTAAACAATCTATATTGATTGAGGTTCGAATTTTAGTAAAACAAATTCGGTCCTAAAGCTTTTTGACATCCAATTGCACTTTAATTCTTGTTTAAATACAGAGAAACATTCATAATTGATATCAATAGTGTTAAATCTTTTTACTTATGATAAATTTAAAGCATCCAAATACGCTATCAAACACGTGACTTGTCCATTATCATTTGTGAAACCTTATGCCTCGAATAATGCTTTGTGCTGCATTTTGTGCGATGTCAATTACAAAGAGTCGGTTGAACACACTGCTTGATTAAAGGAAACTCATTTGAATCGCATTTTATTCAGAATCACAGCGAAATCAGTTATTTTATCCAGTAATGAATGTAAAAACAAAGTAGACAAACATATATCCTTGATATTAGTTGGTTTTTTTTCTTCTTCTTTTTCTGATCAGTCTATTTATATGATTACAAATACTACACTATGAACAAATGCTTGTGGCTTGTTAGTTAATGTTTAATTACGGTATCTAAGTTAATTAAAACACTCGAGCTCGGTTATGCTTGGGATTTCAAAACCTTCGGAGAGAAAGCTTCACCGGAAGTAAGACCTATAGCTTTCGGTCTCACTTTACGCTCATCTTTCTTTCCTCATCTTTTGAAATCCCAAGCATAACCCATCCCTCGTGTTAAAACCTTAACATAGTACCACCAAGTTTTGCATCACATTAATCCAAAACACTTTTCCGATTATATTGAACGCCAAGTCCACTGTCGTGTACCTGGTAAGGAGGGGACTTTTCAAAATGGTGGACGTGACAGGTCAACAGAGGTAGGTGTCTGCTTTCAGTGCTCCCTTCTCCTAATCGACGAGGTTTAGATGGTCACCTTTAACTGTGGTAATCAGGAATAGAATTTCGCATACATTCCTTACGAGTTTTGGTTCACAATCTGCAAGAGATTTGCGGATTTTAGATGTCAAGTTGATGTTTATCTCACTTTCATTTTCGAAGCGGAGAGGAGACTTTTAAATGCCTTTTTCGTGCCCTTAACGACCTTGATTATCATACATATTGTCGCGCATATCAGTGTTTGGTTATAATAAAGATTTCTGTGCAACTTGAACTGATTTGGTTCAGAAACTACGAAGTTATTGACAAAATAACAAATCAACATGGCAGCGGAGTGGACTCGCCAAATAATCGGCGGAGCGGACCCAGAAGGTCGGATAGGGAGAGGACATTTTTGGATATGGAGGGGATTCATTTGGATATGGAGTGGACATCACTTTCAAATTGTACTGTAGTTGAGACAATACCCATGGTAATACACAAACTCCTAGTTTCATAAGAACTATCATCAACCTTTTCATTTACAAATGATTGAAATAGAGGTTTCTCTTTTCTTTTGCAGAACTTACCCGGAGAACGTTTCCGTTGCCGCCGTTGTCACACATCATAGATCACTGCATTCGTTACCACCCATTACAAACATTGAAATTGGAAATAGAATGTTTAGAGCCGTCAAGTGAAAAATGGACACTTAACAAAAAAGGCTATCAAATAGTTCCTTATGATATATTAGGCATCGACGAGATTTTCAATGTTGATGATCAGTCACTTGTTTGTGCATCACCAAGTCCGAAGATGCATTAAAGGAATCTGTGCTCAATCTTTCATTAGACCCGGAATGCCCTTTTGCTAAAACAATTGAAATGTTCAACGTCGCCATCAGCAAAAGGACTTTCTAATGAGAGATTGAGAACAGATTCCTTTATTGCATCTATATAATATGTGTTCGGCTGTTTTGCATTGATTTGACAACGGCAGCAACGGAAACGTTCTCCAGGTAAGTTCTGCAAAAGAAAAGAGAAACCTCTATTTCAATCATTTGTACATGAAAAGGTTGATTATAATGCTTATGAAACTAGATTACGTCTTCTGTGGGGTTCTTTTGGCTAACTTTACAAAGGAGTTTGTGTATTACCATGGGTATTGTCTCAACTACAGTACAATTTGAAAATGATGTCCCCTCCATATCCAAACATGTCCTCTCCCTATCCGACCTCCTGGGTCCGCTCCGCCGATTATTCGGCGAGTCCACTCCGCTGCCATGTTGATTTGTTATTTTGTCAATAACTTCGTAGTTTCTGAACCAAATCAGTTCAAGTTATTATTATTATAACCAAACACTGATATGCGCGACAATATGTATGAGATTCAAGGTCGTTAAGGGCATGAAAAAGGCATTTAAAAGTCTCCTCTCCGCTTCGAAAATGAAAGTGAGATAAACATCAACTTGACATCTATAATACGCAAATTTCTTGCAGTTTGTGAACCAAAACTCGTAAGGAATGTATGCGAAATTCTATTCCTGATTACCACAGTTAAAGGTGACCATCTAAACCTCGTCGATTAGGAGAAGGGAGCACAAGAAGCAGACACCTACCTCTGTTGACCTGTCACGTCCAGCCTCCTTACCGGGTACACGACAGTGAAGTCGAAACATCAAGCTCTCATTTTGGATTATTAGAGTCAAAATACCAGGAAGCATAGTTTTTTAATTCTCCCCTTGTTCAATCGATATGTTTGCGTTCCATTTAATTCTAATAGAGCATTCCCGCCAATCGACATAGACACACATCCAATCTGATTAAAATCAAATCATTGATTCGCTCCCTTATTTATATTATGTTGTTACTGGTCACTCATTTACGATCTGACGGAATCCCGTAGAGGTCCGTGTCCACCGGAAGTAAGATTTCAACCCGTCACGGTTGCGCTTTCAAAGTTGTGAAAGTAGATTAGAGGTTCAAACATCATCGCTTTTCTATGTAACGCGGAAAATGCCGAGGTTTTCTGAATGTTTGGGTACGCTTGATTTGCTACATCAACATGAAAGCAGTGTGTTTGTTAACATCCTTGTCGTCAGAATTATAAAAATATGATCAAATTTCAGATTATCGGAAACTAGATACAATATTTCTGTAAATTTTATGCATATTAGAAGTGTTGTAAAATTAATAATCCTATACATTACAATCTAGACTATTATCGAAATCAAAGGATACAAGATTGAGAAAAATTCATGAAATACCAATATTTTTTTCTTTGAAGTACAACCTTGATCTTTAATTAACTGATAATTTTATTGTTTTCTCAAAACATCTTAGACATACGTTTTGCGGTGAGATTTGCAGGATATGACGTTTAGTTTAAAAGAAGACTTTAAATTGAGTTCTTGAAAATAATACTCAAAATCAGGCCCGTCAAATGCATACAGCTATTATACAAAATTCACCATGAAATGCTGATCATTATGGATCTTGAATTCTATTCTATCTTTTCACGTACCTCATATACTTGATTGTCAACAAATTTCCGGATTTGTATAGCCTTGTAGAGAATTCAGAAGCGTTTTGTCAGTGTCAGTGACATATCCGCTTTTATACATAACATATGTAATGAAACTTTTATGGTTATTACAAAACTCGGTCATAAGTTATCAAACGGATTTTTTTCCAAAACAACGGTTCTAGTCGGGTTGCAAATCAAGTAAGTCCCTTGCAATGCCGACGCGCTCATGCAGCCCTCGGTAGCTTATTTCGATGTGTAGACATAGTGATTTACAATGGATAGCCAGACACCCCAAAGCCTGTGCACCTATATTTGTAGGTTTTGTTATATGAATTATTACAAAGCATTTATAGCCGGTTTAATTCTTTTATCGATACGCCGAAATGACGGAGGAAGAAGGAATCTGATTGGTCGCATCAGGACCGACCCTACAAACTGATTGACTGTTAAATTCGGGGTCATTACCTGTTAAAGTTCACCTGGACATGGTTCTCCACGGGATTCCGTCAGATCTTAGATTTGTGACAAGTAACAGCATATTAATGAAAATAGAGAGAGAATCTAAGATTTGATTTCAATGAGATTGGGGATATCTAAAACTACAGATCATAGTGAATAGACGCAGAGCTATAGGTACATGTATCTTTTTTATCAACGTTGGTTAGTGACACAGAGTCAAAGTGACACAGAGTATCTTTCTAAAAAAATTATTTGGTTTTATAAGCTACAAAATATCTAATATGCTGATTGAAGTTCATATCTCATCACTGGACTTGCAAATATATCCACTTATGCATAATATCGCTAAAATGCTTGATTTCATGGGGGGGGGGGGGGGGGGGGGGAATTATGCATCCAATTAATCTACCTACTAGTTACAATACCTAATAAACAATATCGAATGGAATATATCTACCTGATAGCTTATGACAAGGTTTCAAAATTAGGTTTGGCGAATTTGCGCGCGCCACTCGAATTACATTGTCCGGTTTCCGATCAAAATCCCGACATTGAATGGTCGTATTTTCGTTCTTATGTACTGGTTGACCTATAATTTGTTATTTTCAGTAACAGTTAGTGGCTCCCGAACATCGATTACAAAATTTGACATATGTGATCCTATCAACATACTCTGTGTCTCTTTAACACGATACTCACTAAAAGGAAACATGACACGTACACAAGTATTCATATACGAAAGTGATACACATGATATTTATACCTGTTCGTACTTTGTTCATTACAAAGTGTAAAATATGTGTGCACGCCCCTTATCTGTAACCTAACGAAGGGGGTGTGCCAATCAATATTTCATTGTCGTTTGCAAAACGAAGATTATAAAGTCACGTTAGAATCATTTCCATCGTTTTAAACTAGCAATCTTTAAAAGGAAACCTATTTACGACGCAAGGTAAGATAAATGCTCTCTGAAATGGTCGTACTAATTTTGTAAAACAGTTATTCCTATTGTCATAGCGTAACATTTTATAAATTATTCAAAAATAAAATAAAATATTCAAAATCCATGTTAAATAGTTAAATAGTCGACCATCACAAAATCTATCCAGTCGTCATTTCATCACACCTTAACGTTGCCTTCATCGTCGACGTCGTTCACTCCGGTCAAACTATCAAACAGTATATCAGTGTGTTTGCCGGCCTTTTTTTATCTCTTTTGGACTGACATATTGTTGACAGTATTGAACTCCAGGAAAGGCATTTGAACTATACATAATGCTTTATTTACTCATAACTTGAAATAATCTAACTGCAGCATTACGTTAAGGTTAATTACCCTTACAAGGTAGTTATTTTAAAAAACTTTTCGAGGGCGCAGCCCGAGATGAGTTTTTTTAATTAACTACCGCAGTAAGGGTAATTAAACGACTTACACCACGTGGACATACTTATCTTTGACGTGTGTAACATATTTTGAATGATAAAAAATTATCTACAACAAAATTATTCCTTTTTTCTAATAAATAACTTCCCTAGGTCGATTATTGTTTGCACCAAAACTAACTTAGCGCTCACGTGACGAAACAGCGCACGCGATTCTCGTGCAAGATTGTCTCTCAACACGTGGCCACACGACAGTCATTCGACGCAATTCATTTGGGACTGTTGGTACCGGCTTTTCGATTCAGGTGAAGAAATTGTGAACAAGAGCTCATGGAAGTGGAGTTAGTGAGAAGTAGGATTTCAATACTGCCATTGTTTTAATGATCTTGTGAAACTGAATGACGAAGCAGATCTTGCATTGTGTTGACATTTTTGACAACGTCTACCAACACAGAAAACAACAATAAAGGTTACTATTGTTGTGAATATAGTTACACATTATAGATAGAAAACCGGATAATGTATAGCGACTGGGTGAGTCAATTGATTCTAACATTTTAGACTTTTATTAACCTAAACAAAACGAAAATTTCAATAATTAGGAGACATGTAAATAAAACAATTTTATTTATATCTGTCAATCGGCAGACGGAGTATTATGATGTCTATTCAAAATATTAACGTCTATCATGATTTGTCACTTAAACAAGAAATTGAGAACCATGATAGTCATATACACGGAAATATCCGTCTCACGGCTTAAATATAGTATTAATTAAGGTTCATTTTCAATAATTAAAATATAAAGGGTGAAATTTTAGTTCTCTTGAAGAAGTGTTCATGACTTTCCTTGGAACGATATCGGATAATATATCTTTATTTTTTTTAAATTGAAAAAAGGTCAAGTAAAACTAAATAATTTGAATATTTGTCCCGAATAAGTCTTTGAATCTACGCACACTTTAACTAATAACATGTTTTCGAAACTATTGAATCAGGTGACATTATATTCTATTTTGTTCATATTTCAGGTGTGACCGCCTATCTGAGAAGCAGTGATGGAGAGATGACTACCAACATCGCCCCTCTCATGCAGGATGGAGCACAATCGCGACCGAATCGGATACAATTGTCGAAACATGTACTTTGAAAGACCTTCAATTCAATAAAATTCTTCAAATGTTTGTTGTGTATTCCTTTAAGTTAATTTGGTTGGGATGGTTATGTTGGTTATGCGTACGAATGAGGTAGTTATTTAGAGGTTGCTTCATAAATTCAGAAAAACCAACTTACATTCGGAATTTTCGAATATTGACTCAAGGCGAAGCCGAGAGGCAATATTCGTAAATTCCGAATGTTTAATTTTCTAGGGAAGATACCAAGTCCGAGGCGTAGCCGAGGATGTAAGGTATCTGCCCGTGAGCAAAATGTCGGGTTAAATACGGAAACCTCTAAATAACCACCGCGGTCGTTCGCATTGCCACAATAACCGACCTCGATACATGGAAATAACCGGGTTGAGGTTTGGTTATTCAGAAAAACGACTCGTCAGAACAATGGACATAACTTTCCCTAGTGGTGTAATAGATAATATCATCAATTGTCCATGTGTAAAATAACCATTCCCAAACCTTATTTTGGGATCGTTCTATCACTGGTGCTGAATGTTAATATTTGGCATTGTTAAATAGACAGATGGGGTCATATTTGTGAATTCGGATTTCTTAAATTTCAATTAAAATCATTCATGTAAACTTTGTAGGAAAAAAATCAGCAGAGTAACGTTTCTTTAATGCAAAGGAACACATATGAATAAGATCTAAAGCTATTTATCAGATATGAAGGATTTTGTAGAGCAAAATAGAAATCAGTGTTTTCGAAATTTTGACCCCTGGTCACTTCAATGACCTGCCAAATTTGTAACAGCTATCTGCTAGGTATGACATAATAATATGTCAACGCAAACTGAAACGTAACTTATGCAGTGAAATTTCCTCATTATCGGTTTTGTTTTCGCAATGATATGATGTCTCAAAGACGTTACAAATTACATGATATTTGCACAAGATTACGAGGGTAAGTGAACAAACTTAAGATACGCAGCTGTACGTAGTTTAGGGAAGGAACTTACATTGATCAACGTTTCAAATCTTTTTACATTTGCATTAATAAAATTATGGTGTTTCTATGAAAAATAGCAAGTTATATCCTCCTAAGGAATGAAAATTAATATTGGTTGCTAAATGTGTGTAATTTCAAGCCTCACTATGAACCTTCAAAATCGCAAACTCTGAAAAACTACAATGTCAACTTAATTTTTGCGATACAGCCATACCTTTTTGGGTGAAAATTCAGTACCAGTTTTATTAGTTTACCAGTAGTTTCTAAAAAAGTATAGTAGTATCAGTTTTAGTTTAACATTTACGGAGGTGATCAACGTTTCCCGTTTACTTATTATATTCCGCGTTTCGGCTAAAGCGTTACAAAAAAGAATGGAAACATTAAGTCGAAAAAGTTGAAAATGACATGCTTGTCCTTTATTGCCAACTGTCATTTATGATGTTTTCTTATTGAGAAGTCGTAAGTTTATATGATTATGCCAAATGTAATTTTGAAACTTGATATGTATTGAAGACATAGATAAAGATGTGTTATGTATGAAATATTCACGGATATGGGATTTCTGATTTAGTGTAAGCCATTTTTTCTTTATTCATTCGTTGATTTTCATTGAAAACAAAATATTTTGTTTTCGTGTATCGGTCTCGGGATTAATTGAAACTTAAGTGAAGTCATTTGAACAAATATTAGAACATAGGGTATTGTCCCACACATTCTAGCGATATGATTTTTTATCACTACGTTAAAGGGGAAGTAACACGTTTGCAGATAGTTTTATATTTTAAAATGTTCACTGATATTTGTACGTTAAAGGGGCAGTAGCACGTTTTTTGATAATTTTATATCTTTAAATTTTCACTGATATTTGTACGTTAAGGCTAAATGTATTATTTTGATATTGTCATAAATCTCATTACACAAGCCAATCAGCCATGATCAGAGGACAAAGTATGAAGACTCACATAAAATCCTTTGGCGGCCATTTTTTTTTAACACCTTTAATTCATTTTCTGTAAAAAAACGGAATCGCATGGCTAAACTTCACATTATACGTTTGAATTATTACTGCTTCGTTTAGTTTAAAAACATATTCTTTCAATTGGAACCCTTAGTTTTTGTTTTCCTGACGTCACCTTATATTCCCCCTAAAACGTGCTACTGTTCCTTTAACAACGAAACAATATCATGACCAATTGAATTGAAATATCGTGATAATATGAATTGATCAGTGAAATGGTACATTTGCAGGACTATTCAATGGCGCAAAGAATACCACAACACCTAGAGTCACGTGACGAACTGGTCAGTGAGATAACTTCAGTCATCAATGATGATAATGAGGTTGGGTTTTACATCGGCGGAACTGACGTAGGTCCCAGTGGGGTCGCTAGAAATCCTCATGGACAACTGTACCAAGAAATGATACGAGATGGTACCCTGAAGAAGATTGTTACATTTTACATTAAGACGACACCAGCGCAAGGCTCGGTAAGAGCTAATAGATGAATTTATCCAAAATGAAAAGTGTATGAACGGCAGACGTGGAGAAGAAAGAACGTACACATTCGTCTACGTGACAATCAGTGCAATTCTTAATTACAACCACCAATGTGACCTTCGTCCAGATCTTGAAACCTTTGGAAACGTCCGAGAGTTCTTGACCCATCTTAAAGAGCATGATACGGAACCTGATGAAGATGAGTTTGATGTTGATGCTGGAGATGAGCTTGATGTTGATGCAATCTAAATAAATTTAGATCAACAAAGACATCTCCCATTCTATTCCCAAAACTCGGCGTAATAGAACAGAGGCTGTATCAACATTTCATGACTTGATCCGTCTTTGTGAGGAGAGGTTGTCATCATTAAAGTGATAACCATAACTCTGCGTTATAATAGTTACTCACTGTCTACTTTAACCAATATAATTTGGTTTTAAAAGTGCTCTATCTTCCTCATCTGATGCACAAGAACACACTGATTGCAAATGCAAAGAAAACTGATACGAACTTCCTGTAGATGTTTTCCTCAATCGACAAACATGTCACCTATAAACTTATTTTACTAGAATAATCAAAATCAATATAGAAATATGTGTTGGATCTGATCCAGACAAACCCTAATATCCTTGTTTATATAATATTACTGTTCAATGTATTTATATTCTTTTAAACCTTATTTATTGTACAATGTATTCAAATTGTTCTCTATGTCACTTATGTGAATTATTAAATAAAATTCTGTTCTCTTCAAATCGGTTCTATTCTGTTCTGTTCTGCCGTAACCATCTCTTTTGCGATGATCATCGGAAGTATTTCAGTATGTCATTTAACTTCCATCAATGGGTTTAGCTTGGTTATCCTCAGGCTGATATTCGATGCTACGATTGCTCAGGTCAATTATGACTCATGATTATTGTGATATTAATGAATATTATAATTTCGTTATTCGCCTAATATCAGTATATATATATATAAATTTATATCTTAAAATTGTATGATAGAACACTGTCAATACAATAAGTTAGATTTTCAGTACCCAAATTATGTAATTGAGAAAATATATATTGAATCATTCCTGAATGTTATTCAAATCTTCACAAAGCATGTGTAGCTTCTCTTATAATTAAATCGAGGGTAGTTAAGGGAAATTCTATGCCATTGGCGATTTTTCTTACTTATCTATCTCGACAACAAAAGACAGATGAAGATATCGGTTTAAAGGGACAGTTCTGTCGGGGTATTTTTATGTGGAAAACAAATTCAAAAGTACTTCCCTGCGTATATATCTAAGACATGAATTTCATAATGTGTTTGTCCACACATTTATAACCTGTTCGAAACTTCCAAGTTAAACTTGTATAACTGGCGGAGCTTTTACTTACATAATTTATATGTTTAAATATCATCGAAACAACAAGGTTTACAAGGAAGGGGACGGTCGCTCCGCAACAACAACAACAACGCCCTCTGCAATTGTTCAAGAGAAATATTTTGAATATGTTCCAATGAAAATTATCATTTTAATGAATATTTGCTAGTAGATGTGACCAGTCAATCATATAATCATTGGGGGACCCTCACCAGTCAAAACGTGTTCCAAAGTGTTTATTCCCTATCATCCTTACCCGGAGAAAAGTTATTTCCAGAGTTAACTTGACTTCAAAAAACGATATTTGTCCAAAAACAAACCATACTCCGAGAAAGTACATAAATACAGGAAAAATCAATTGTGCAATGAAATAAAACAACAATTCATCGACTTCGACCAACCGCTATAACGCCATGTTGTAAAAACTCTACACTACTGAAAGGTGAAATTGTATTTTTCATATCTACATTTACTTTATGTGAGACCCCTTCATCTTTATAGATATATATTTACATATACAGAAATATTACAAAGAATTTCAAGCTCCATTTTGAGTTGAATTAATTTTGGCATTTTCAGCATTCAGCATTTCAGCATTATTCATCAGTTGAATGCAATGTTATATTATATACAATGTATGTGTGTGTTCAACAGCAGATATCGTTGTGTACGATAGACAGATTTTGAATAATGCCCTGCAATAGATAAACACATGACATATCAAACGTTTCTGGTCATCAAGTAATGACTTCACAATACTATAATGTCATATACATGACACCGTCAAAACGTGATGACGTCATAAACATTATGATGTCGCAACGCTATGACACACTGCTTTAGGAGTTTTTAGGAAGCGCTCTGTTTAATTATGTGTATTTTGTATGTAAATGTACATCCACCTGCGCAAAGTTTCCAAAATGTCAGTTTTATGCCTTGCTGCAGACGAATGATGCAACCTCCAGTTACTTTCTGATTGAACTATTACTTTCTCTCGTAGTAAGCTAGAGAGCAAGCACAGAAAACCCAAGGGTCTGCAACAAGGCAATAAAACTGACAGTTCGGAAACTGGCTTTTTAGGGTTTGCGTAGGAAGATGGTAAACGTAATGATTAAATGATTTTGGATGATAAATAGAATCTAAACATCGTGTCTTCTGTAAAATAACCTCGGCTTGTGTTGATACATTTGATATCAGAAGATACTTTGGTTAGATTCTCTCTATTTCTTCAATCTTATTGAAATATGTAATAGTTATTAGCATAGTTATCAATTTGTATCGGGGAATGTAAAGACAGTCTGTCCGTGAGGCCTGTAGAGGGCGTCAGCCCAAGGACGACCGAACGGACAGACTGTCCGTGCATTTCCCGATACAAATTGACAACTATACTAAAAACTGACTTACATATCACTTGGACCGAGTGAAATCGAAGCCCAAAATTAAAGACGTTAGACCATGTTTATTTTCTTGGGCCCCTTTAAAAAATTATGAAGGAAGTTTATAGTACAACGGATGTGGCACCTGATCGTTCGAAGCATGCAAAAATAGAGCCAGTGGCTCTGTAGCTCATCAGGCTTCATATCAATCTTGCTTTAGGGTGTAGCAAATGTGGTTCCTCCCTTACTTTGGACCACAGGGTCACCAAATGTACAATTTGGATTCCTCCTTATCTAACTTAGAAGTTTGCACACAAAGTTTCAGCTTTCTAGGCATGAAAAAGATGAAATTAGGTTAATTGGTGTGGCCCCTGAGGCCCTCATTAGGGGCCACAGGGCCACAATAGCTAAAGTCCTTGGTTTTGACTGATTCGGACGTCATATTTGTGCTCTATTACGACAGTGATATTACGATGGTGGCTTCTCAAAACATTACAGTCGTTTAGATTTCAACATTCAGGTAACAATGACATTCTTGGTATTTGTTTAAACGTACTTGTTACGATATTTGTTTGAAATATATAAACTTGAATCATGTTCAATTAACCTGAGCTGTCAAGTGTTTGCGATAATTTGTATCAGCAGGTACTATATGTTTATTTGATTATTCTTTTGCAATTCTAAGTGCAATTTCGCAAACTAAGTGTGTTGATTAAATCATGCGTTTGCCGACAATATTGATGAATTAAATTAAGTCATAATTAATATTTGATTTATCATGTTCATAGTCGAATACATTTAGTCAATACTGACAAAGCTGATGTATTTTTCTTCGATATGTTATATTTGGTGTCGTTTCATGACAATTTCATAAGAGTCCTTGCATCCAATATCAGGACTGTTCTGACGAAAACAGTCCTGATACCGATAATGAACAAGATCTTTAATGAATGGTTAACATGGACAACGAAGTCCAAGTGGTATGTAAGATCGATTTGGTACACTACGCTACGCATGTAGATAATGCCAGGCTCAGTAAATAACAGCCTTTATATTAGTTATATTTTGTAGCCATTAATAAAGTGATACAAGAGAGAAGACCAGAACTGATACAAAAACTTTTGATAAAGTCTTGGTGACTTGATATCACACATATTCGATGTAATTCTACAAATAAGATTAATCTTGTTCTGACAAATTTACTCAAACGTTTTAAGTGACTTCGTAAAGGTTGCGATCTATGCAAATCACTAAACCTTACTTTTTGGAAAAATCGAAAGGTCATAACATGTACACTGGACAAAATACCCTAATTTAATGAGGTATACTGATCAGTATACCCCGAATATACAAAATAGTATACCTCAGTATACTTACGATTTCCAAAAATTTCCTGGTCAGTATACTCCGAATTTCCAAAACCAGTATACTCTTGTATATTTTTGTATATTCTTGTATATTTTTGTATACTATTGTATATTTTTATATGCTCTTGTATATTGTTGTTTACTCTTGTATATTGTTGTTTACTCTTGTATATTGTTGTTTACTATTGTATATTTTGTTTACTATTGTATATTATTGTTTATTTTTTTATACTCTTGTATATTTGTGTATATGTATGTAAGTGTTGTGTTGTCTCAACATTTAAATGTATCAAAAGAAAAGAATATCACCTATTGATGGTTTTTCGACGCTACAGGCATGCAGGAGACAACTGCTATCTCTGATGACTGAATTAGTCTTATAAAGTCTGATATCTTGTAGAATGTTCTTAATTCTCGCAAGATTTAAAAAATGTTTATTTTTTAGGTGTCATTTTGATAATTATTTCAAAAGAATAACACTGTGTTTTATGAATGCGAATGACTGATTAAGTCTTGTAAAGTCTGATATATTGTAGAATGTTCTTAATTCTCGCAAGATGTGATAATTATTTCAAAAGAATATCACTGTTTTATGCATGCTTCGTCCAATCTGATGAATACTTGGCGAACCAAAATAACACTTAACTAACAATACAATAATAATAATATGTATGGTTTTCCAACGCAACAGGGAAATAAAAGAGAAATACTATCTCCTTGATGATTAGTCTTGAAAAGTGTGTTATCCTGTAGAATGTTCCTAATTCTCGCCTAATTTGAAATAAATAACAGTGATAGTATGGAAACTATCGTAATATGGTCCATGCCCCTAACACTGCATAATGCGACATACATACCAGTTAGAGAAAAATAATCATCAATATTCCTACTAGCAAAAAAGATGCCCATGAGCCAGCCTCTTTAAATAACATATAAAACACAACAACGTTATGATATTACATCATTTAATGTTATATTGATTATATACAATTTGTTGTAAAATATTACTATTGAATGCATTTGGCAGCTTTTTTCAATGGAATATCCAATTGAAACAAACATTGTTCTTCCTTAACTTTTTGTTACAAAGGGACAAGTAATCTAACGTATTTGACATAGTAACAATCTTACAAATTTCGATATCAAACAATTGAAATACATGGCAACCATATATACAAACTACATATCAAATGACCAAGTTTGCCAAAAGGTAGGCTGCAAAAGCATGTGAAACTTACCTTTTCCGAATATGAGTATCAATATTCCATCAAATGCACATTAATCCATCACTGATTTGATCAGATTAAGCAACACATTTTGGCCTCTGTCTTCATAGGTCATTTCAACAATGATCAGGTCGGGTACATAGGTCAATGCAGACATTTAGCTAAAATCATCTCATTGGTTCTTTCTTAACCACTAGGATTTCAATAATCAGATACTGCATCATATTGTTATAAGAGAGACACGTGAGAAGCAATGGCTTGAGTATGCCCACCTGTAAGTCTGTATACACAGCAGGTGCCAATCTGTGATATATTGTCAACTTGACAGCAGGGGCTAACGAGGGCTGATTGTTACAATAACAGTTCCCAATTAACGGCTAACATAGATAGGCTTGATGTTGAACACTCTGACATATGCAAAATTGAAGAAAATTAATTGTCAAAAGCATCCAGGAAAACAACCAATAAAGCTTTAAACTTTTCAGAAACCAAAAAAAAACCCAAGACAAATTACATTTTTATACAGATAAAATAAAACCCTGAAATGCAAGTAAAATATACCTCATAACACAAAAAATGAATCTGGACTAATTGATATTGTATCATTGTGTTTATTTTCAGTTAATTATTTATCTTGTATTATGTTATTGGTGCAAATATGAGTATGAGTATCAATATTCCATCAAATGCACATTAATCCATCACTGATTTGATCAGATTAAGCAACACATTTTGGCCTCTGTCTTCATAGGTCATTTCAACAATGATCAGGTCGGGTACATAGGTCAATGCAGACATTTAGCTAAAATCATCTCATTGGTTCTTTCTTAACCACTAGGATTTCAATAATCAGATACTGCATCATATTGTTATAAGAGAGACACGTGAGAAGCAATGGCTTGAGTATGCCCACCTGTAAGTCTGTATACACAGCAGGTGCCAATCTGTGATATATTGTCAACTTGACAGCAGGGGCTAACGAGGGCTGATTGTTACAATAACAGTTCCCAATTAACGGCTAACATAGATAGGCTTGATGTTGAACACTCTGACATATGCAAAATTGAAGAAAATTAATTGTCAAAAGCATCCAGGAAAACAACCAATAAAGCTTTAAACTTTTCAGAAACCAAAAAAAAAACCCAAGACAAATTACATTTTTATACAGATAAAATAAAACCCTTAAATGCAAGTAAAATATACCTCATAACACAAAAAATGAATCTGGACTAATTGATATTGTATCATTGTGTTTATTTTCAGTTAATTATTTATCTTGTATTATGTTATTGGTGCAAATATGAGTATGAGTATCAATATTCCATCAAATGCACATTAATCCATCACTGATTTGATCAGATTAAGCAACACATTTTGGCCCCTGTCTTCATAGGTCATTTCAACAATGATCAGGTCGGGTACATAGGTCAATGCAGACATTTAGCTAAAATCATCTCATTGGTTCTTTCTTAACCACTAGGATTTCAATAATCAGATACTGCATCATATTGTTATAAGAGAGACACGTGACAAGCAATGGCTTGAGTATGCCCACCTGTAAGTCTGTATACACAGCAGGTGCCAATCTGTGATATATTGTCAACTTGACAGCAGGGGCTAACAAGGGCTGATTGTTACAATAACAGTTCCCAATTAACGGCTAACATAGATAGGCTTGATGTTGAACACTCTGACATATGCAAAATTGAAGAAAATTAATTGTCAAAAGCATCCAGGAAAACAACCAATAAAGCTTTAAACTTTTCAGAAACCAAAAAAAAAACCCAAGACAAATTACATTTTTATACAGATAAAATAAAACCCTGAAATGCAAGTAAAATATACCTCATAACACAAAAAATGAATCTGGACTAATTGATATTGTATCATTGTGTTTATTTTCAGTTAATTATTTATCTTGTATTATGTTATTGGTGCAAATAATCCTCAATGACTACCACTGTGAATTAAAACATTGAACAATATCATTATTTGAAATGGTTTCAACATATTTTATTTTTAGTGGAAATATGAAACGGACTGACAAACAAGCTAGGGGCTTATATTAATACCGTTCCGATACAAATGTGATGTTTCAAGCAAAGGACATTCTGATGACATGAAATGCAATAATACAATCAACAATAAAAATAGAAATTTCCTTTCAATGGCTTGGAAGTAAACATCTTAAACTCTTTTTTCGAATCTATTAGATTATATGGAGAGGGTGTTCTAAATTGGACAACTTGTTCCCAATCCTATTCTTCTGAATAAGATATGTTTAAATCAAAATCATCTATTAGAAGTGGTGATGAAGAGGTTAACAGATTTTAAAATGGTGAAGTTGCCAAGATCAGATATATCATGGTTTCCATATAAGATTGTTTTAAGCTGTACCTTTTTAGTAGTATAATGCACCATTTCTTAAGTGAGAAAAGTTTGGGAAAACCAGTAAATAATGAGATTAGCGCCTCATGAACAGGTGGGATCATCTGAAATATGCCTTTCAATTTTATTAAAATCTAGATCACTAGAGCCTAAACGAAGCCTACAGTACATAATTTGAAATAATATATGTTTAAATTTACAGCTAACTTTGTTGGATAAACTTGCATTTAGTAAGAACGTACTATTACTGTAGCTTAACACATTCATCTGATGGCCATTTGTATCCTTGTGAAAAAGACAATATCTGTGAAGTAATTCATTTGCAAAATATTTATCTGAGTTAATTCTTATGTATTTCTTTACGTTTATCATATCAAATATATCATGCCTAACACATTAAATCTATCATGTTTGGAAATATTACAGCAACCATCCAAGAACTTTTAGAATCCATTCATTGCTACATCTAACAAACTGGCAGATTTGGTAAACATTAAGTTGGTTTAAACATATTATTCATGTTAATGATACATGAATTAGGACACGAAAACAAGCAAGTATTTGCTGCCTGAGATTCACTTCCAGCTTGATCTCAAGTGACTTATTCTCAATGAAGAATGCAATTAAAAAGGATTTACTTATACAAAATGAAAAAGGATAAATGCAGAATCCAAGCTTATAAGATCAGCGAACCGAATTATATATTTAGTGACCTATTAAATGCCCATGTGAAATTACCCTATTTTATTCATAGTTATAAATAAACTTTTGTGTGCAATTTACATGTATAGTTAATCCAACATTTTTCAATATGTGTGTTTATTGTTATCCAGTGTCCATATATAAACACTTTTGTCGTATGAAATAAGCAATATGTGCAAGCAGCATTTTTTTTTAAATTTAGTTTTGGATTCATGCAAAACAAGGTGGCGTTTATCATCTGTAAATGCACTGTCGTCTTTTAGTTGAATGGACGGTTATATCTCCATGAACAGCTTGTTCTTGTTGTCGTAATCATGAAGACTATTTCCTTTATTTCTTATTGTATTCTATATACAGCGACCGTTGGCCAAAAATCTGTGTTTGGAAGAAAGTTATCAGAAGAAAAGTCCTAAATTTGACAAGAAAAAAGAGTCCCCTGGAAAAAAAGTCCTATTAATGACTTTATATTTACATATATTACGAAAAAACATTTGGTTGTTATTCACTTTATTTAGATGCAATAATTTAATAACATGATACAATACATATATGAATATTTATTTATTGCCCATACTTTGATAAGTTCTAATAAATTTGTCTATAGACGGCATTTGTATACCATTCTATATGTTAACTAATATTCAAGCATATTATTTAATCAGAATTTCCTTGAATCTGTCCTTACATTTATGCACGATTCACAACATTTCAAATAATTATTAAACTCCTAAATTCAATTTATCATTGTTGATTGTTTACCGTTTATTGCTGTCCACTATTTTATCATCGTGTAAATACTTATCTAATTACTTTGTGAATTTTGATGTTGTTTTTTTGTGAGATCTAAAGGAACAGCACTTAAATATGCTGAAAGCTTATTGTGCTGATCCATTTTCATTAATAAAAATCATAGATATATAAAAATTTTCATTGTTTCTTAGCAATGATTACATATTCACTGGATTTGAATCTTTGAGATCTCTTTGGCTGATAGCCAACAACTACTTGTTTTACACTTTTTTCATATACACCAATGAAATTATTTGATAATATAATCTCTAAACACTGTTTACACATTCTCACTGACCTAACATCATGAGTTTTTGCACTCTTTGAGACTCACACCTCATGAATGAATACTCTTGATTAATCTGTGTCTAATACCACAGTTGATTCAATAGATGGAGACAAACTCACATTTCCTTAATTCTTAATTAATCCATATTTAGATATCACAACATCATTATTGATATCTTAATTACGAACTAATTATGTTTTTTTACAATATCTTTGATGTTAACCTGTTTTTATAGTAATAATAGACTTCCAAGAGCGTTTATTATGTTGTTTTAGTCATAGTGTGTTGACAAGGGTCCAGTTGGTGCCCATTCATGACTGATTGCTTGCTGTCATTAATGACTCAGTGTCAAACTCCTCTTCTCTCATGTGCCAAGTTGTGTTGTCCCGTAGTTACATACAGTTTGAAAGGTTTCTGCATTAATTATTTTCATTCTCTGTAAAAGGTATGTTACTTTCGAATTTGATGTCATGTACCTAGGCCCTTGAATGCGTCGTCTACTTTTTTACTTTTTATTTTTTCAACTTTAGTAACAAAGACTTACGTTTATAATGCAGAATGAACCCTTTTAAAACAAATGAACTGTGAATGTCATTTTGTTTCCCTCTGACTATGTATTTACAGCAATAGATAAATCTCATCGGAGAGGAAAAAAATACATTTAAACATTTATTATGTACAATAGTGTTTTTAACTGATTTGTATGTTTGAATTATTTTTCTTAAAACTGAGAATAATGAAGGATGTTGTTAATTCTTAACTTGACGATGCATCTTCCAAGTATAATCTACGGGAAAATATCTTATTATTAACAAAAAGCAATACTCAGTTATTACATGTACATATATTATGTAACTTTATTTAGAACAAATGTCTTTAAAGCAAATAACTTCTACAGGCATGAGGCCTTATAAGTACTGAAATAAAGATTTATTGATCTCACGCAACTTCAAGATGGAATAAGTGAATATTATTTATCAATTTATCTATACAACGAAATTCATGTATCTATTATTTATATAAGGAAATTCATTTATTTTTACATTATATTAAATATCATATCATTATATATATCAATATAAATCATTGTTTTGAGTTATTCAAAGATAATTTAAGAAACTTCTCACAAACGCCACAAAGACAATTTCACTGTCTTTGATCTTTTTATCACCCTGTAATAAAAATCTCGAGGTGTCCCGCCTGGTTCAGCAAAGTATTTGTGTATTGCCTACATGTAACTCGTTTGCAAATGCAGATACTTAGTTGCTGAATTCGATTTATATGTCAAAATTATGATTTTTTTTTCTTGCAAATTCAAAATTTGATTTGTCGATTTATGAAGTAGGTAAACAATAATTTCTCAAAAAGCAAGGGTGATATGCAATTCACATAATAAGTGACTATCAAATAACTATGATAAATGATTGTCTTTGATGTTTGTTTTACTGAAATCTCTTTGATAATAAAGAAGTGAAGATAAGCCCACTGAAGCAAATGTTATCTAGACTTTCTTCACTAGTGTATACTTGTGTGTATTTTAACATATATTTTGGCAGAAAAAAAACTTATTTTTTTTCTTTTGATGTAATACAAATTGATTTTTTCTTCCTCGTATCGTAATCTCTATATCTATAAGGTTTGTTGCTAAAAATGTTTTTTATAAACGGTCTTAATAGTTATATATATAGCTATAGGTATGGTTCCCTGTGATTAACTTACGTAAACACATGAATTTACATATCAAGGCAAACGCTGACTCCAGAAATATTTATTTAAACTATCTTTCAAAATATTTCAAATATCTCTAAGACAGAATCATGCCTTTTTAAAACAAATAGAATGTGAAAGATGTTTTGTTTTTCTATGATTGTATATTTTCTATTTTATAAGATTAAAAACAGACCAACAAATATATGAATCTTTATTTGTAATTATTATCTTGTAAAGTTATTACATTTTAATGTGTTTTACTGAGAATGTCATTTATTTGTTCCTGAATTTACATCTCTTTTATCACATATTCTAATTATAAATATAGTTTTATGTCTGAACCGTTTAAGATTATATAACGTGAACATTTCTTTTTTTTCTTTTTTATTCCTTTTTGTGGTACGTGAACATTCTTCATAAACAAGTTACAAGTGTCAAAAAGAACAAGTGACAAAAAGAAAATACCACAATTATTTCATGTTTATAAATTGTAATAGGAAAGGATATAGACACATTACGATAATAGATATGTAAAGATTTTTAACCATGCTGGAATATTCAAGCATATGTCAGGAAAACACCTCAACCCAAGTCATTATCTCTGTATCTTTGAACTTTTTATGGCCCTGTAATAAAAGTCTCGTTAGTAAATATGTCCCCGCGCGGGTCTGCCCTTTAAATGTGTATTGCCTACAGGTGCTTCGTTTTCAGGTACAGGCACTTGTATTGGTAATTGTTGGATTATATTTAATTCGTCAATATTGAAATGTCTTAGTTAATACATTTGTAAATTCATATAACCTGATATGTCAGTTAATGTGTTGTAATAACACATTCCAACATTTTGATACAAAAAAAAGATAAAACAATTTACTGCCCTATAATCAGAGTACGTAGATCAAGTCTATTTTCTTAAGAACTTAAAGGGGCAGTAGCACGTTTTTTGATAATTTTATATTTTAAAAATTGCACTTATAATGGTAAGTAAATGCCTAATGTATTATATTGACAGTGTCAACAATCACATTACACAAGCCAATCAACCATAATCAGAGGACAAAGTATGAGGATTTACATAAAATACATTGGCGGCCATTTTTGTGTGAACACCTTTAATTCATTTTTGTAAGAAAAAGGAATCGCTTGGCAGAACCTTACGTTATATATTTGAATTATTACTGCTCCATTTAGTTTAAATACATTGTCTTTCATTTGGAACCATTTATTTTCATTTTCCTGACATCACCTTATATTCCCCCTAAAAACGTGCTACTGCCCCTTTAAAGTGTGATATGCAATTGTAATATACTACTCAAAGGAACACTCGAGATTTTAATATAGTCTCTGTTAATTCATACCCACATGCATTCCTGACGTTGGGCTACTGATTTTTAAACGGATTTGTGGAAATGTGATTAGTTTTTGAATTTCTGTATTTTCAATCACATTTCTTCAGGGGATTTCACTACAGGGGATATCACATTCAAAGCACTAAACTAACCCAAGACAAGACCTCAATGTTTTGAGCATGAGCAATCTGACGTCCTGTAACTTTCATTTTCGACCCTGGCCTTGGTAATAAAGTTTCAATTTTTTATTCATAGATACACACAATAACATGTTTTTTATTACATTATAGAGGCGAACTAGAACATGCATATTTCGGCGCGGTATAAATATAAACATTTGGTTGTTTACCAATCCGGTTCCTTCTTTTGTGTTTAAACCACATGCATATTTGTCAATCTTTACCATAGTTCATTGATTAAGCACTTCTAGTTGAGGGCAGTCATTACTGATTAGGAGCATTACAACTGGTCATTAAGGGGTATGACATAATCAATTTAAATGTATGAATGGGATAACAATTTCATTTATTTTAATATGATAAAAGTATACATCTTTTGAGAATTGTCGGTGTTACATTAATCTTTATAAAAAAAATTCTTCCTTAAAGTATTATTGGCATCAAATCTAAAAATTAAATTCCAAATTTCATCAATTTCAACAATATCAAAGTCACAAAAGTAATTTTGTCTTAAATTTCATTAAACTTTTCCTATAATTCCTCTAAAAATCAAACAGAGAGAGGGAATTTGTTTCTTTATGTTTCATCTTCAACAAAATTGGCACAAGAGACAAACAATACATCATTAATTGATAAATGATTTATAAAATATGAATTATAGGCATTTTTTTTATGTTGTAGTGTTTAAGATTGTTGGTGTTTATTTATTCAGAAAAATAACATAATTGTTAAACAACCATTCGTTATCATGTTGGCGTTTTTATAGATTATAAGACAACTTTTGTAAATTCACAATGACCTGTTATTTACCTTGTTGGCGTTTGTATAAATGATATATATATATTTTTTGTAAATTCACCATGACATGTTCTACATCTTGTATTTTGGAGCGGTATTAACATAAGCTTTTAGCTTGTTTACCAATCCAATTCTTTATTGAAATAAATATGTTTAAACCACAATACATCCCTTAGCACTGACATGCATTCTGCCTTTTTAATTTTTTAATCAGTTAATTCGAAATAATACATTTAACTTTTTTAACCAAAACTTGTTTGATAATAATCTTGTGGAAATAATTATTTCAAGGATGCATACAGGCATCAAAATAGAGCATTATCTTTAACTCATTTGAGGTTAAGTTGTCATGTCTTTTTGTACAAAACTATAAACAAAACCTGGGCTAAAGATATATGCAACAAAAGGGAAATATTAATTATATTTAAGGTTATTTTTATGTGTTCTTTCTTTAAAACCGCAAACAAAATTTCAACTGAATATGAACACAATGATAGCAGGTTTTGGCACTTTTGGTGTTATGAAATATGTTTCACTTATATATCTGTTGCTGTATATATGTATCTATATATTCAGTAATGTATTTCTCTTTTCAAAGACAAGCTCATCAATGTAAGCCGTATATTGGAATCTGTTTTTGTAGCATTCAGCCCTCATTAACTATTGGTGTCAATTAGACGATACCATTTCCTCATTAGCTTATGGCGTCAATTAGACAGATTGACACGTGTATTGACAATCCACGCTGACAGGTGAGTAATACTCGAGGCATTGTTTGTCACTGGTCTCTCTTATCTAGTTATCCAATCAGATGTTAGAGGTTAACCAAGACCCAATGCAAAGTTTCTTTCCCTATATTTCTGCATATTCATTTGTACCTAACTTTTGTTGAAGTAAGGCAGAGACTGCAAGGTGCTGCAACATAGTGTTATCACTATTCATTGATGGATTTATGTGCTTTAATATAGAGGATTTCATTTTCGATAAGGTTAGTTTCACATGTTGTTTATGCAGCCGATCTTTTGGCATACTTTGTAATGCCGATGTCACATAATATGTATAAATGATATATGGTTGCCATGTATTTCAAAAACTAAATTTTTAAGATTGTAAACTAATTCTTTCTGATTCTTAATCCATCATAGAGAGAGAGTTTATTCAGTAACTAGGCCACCGGCCCATTATACATTGCATAGTTATATAATTCTACATTTCAATCCCTCATAAGAGGAAATGGATTTCTAACCAATGGATACCTATTAAAATGATATGAAAAAGCATTCCACCAACCATTGATATTAATATTTCACAATATCCTGAAATGTTTAGGGCAGTAGCACGTTTTTAGAGGGAATATAAGGTGATGTCAGGAAAATGAAAATAAATGGTTCCAATTGAAAGGCAATGTATTCAAACCAAATGGAGCAGTAATAATTCAAATATATAATGTAAAGTTTAGCCATGTGATTCTTTTTCTTACACAAAATGAATTAAAGGTGTTCACAAAAAAATGGCCGCCAATGGATTTTAGGTAAATCTTCATACTTTGTTCTCTGACTATGAATGATTGGCTTGTGTAATGAGATATTTGACACTATCAAAGCGTTAACATACAATTATCAGTGAAAATTTTTAAATATAAAATTCTCAAAAAACGTGCTACTGCCCCTTTAAAGAACAACGTTTAATAAGCCGCATTGATATAGATATCCATCGGTATTTAAATTTCTATTATGATGATATTTATGTAAGGCTAATTTAAGTCATGAATAAATCAGTAAAAGTGTTATTTCATAACTGTTCATTCTCCCCTAGCGATACTTCAGACCTGTTTCCATACGATATTACAGAATCTGAAACATTGTTACAAAATCATTTAGTTTATGACCTTCAAATCTAATTCACTGTTAATGGTTTTTACTCTATCCTATCAATGTTATTACTCACTTTGACCCGCCGATAAATTCAATTGTGTACACAGTACTACACAACTCATTTAAAAACGAGTAGGTCATTTGGGTTTATGGTGTCGTACGTTATTTATCACATTTATCTATTTATCTAACTAAAAGTTCGATTAGAAGAATTGCAGCTGGAATAAACCAAACAATATATAAATACTACATTATAAATAACACAAAAATCAAATGTATCTTGAATTTTTTTAAATGAGCACTTCCTGACGTAAACTGAGATATACTGAGATATACTGAGATATACTGAGATATACTGAGCTATGGAAATTCAGAGTATACTGACCAGTATACGTCAGTAAATTAGGGTGGTTTCCTAATTAGTATACCTCAGTATATTAGGGTGGTTTACTGACGTATACTGGTCCAGTATACAAGCATTTTCCTTCACGTGGGAATTTTCTTAATATGGCTTGGATATGCACCAAAATGAGCTCAAATGTACACAAAAATAAATGCTATCTGCTGGTTGCAACCAATCTTCTCACAGACTTTTAGTTTTTGTATAATTGGCTTTAGATGCGACCTTAATGTACAGTTGAGCAGATATTGTCAAAATTGTTCCCACGATGGAATTTTCTTAATATTCCTTGGATATGCACCGAAATGAGCTCAAATGTACACAAAAATAAATGCTATCTGCTGGTTGCAACCAATCTTCTTACAGATTTTTAGTTTTTGTATAATTGGCTTTAGATGCGACCTTAATTTACAGTTGAGCAGATATTGTCAAATTGTTCCCACGATGGAATTTTCTTAATATGGCTTGGATATGCACCAAAATGAGCTCAAATGTACACAAAAATAAATGCTATCTGCTGGTGCCAACCAATCTTCTCACAGATTTTTGGCTTGTGTATAATTGGCTTTAGATGCGACCTTAATGTACAGTTGAGCAGATATTGTCAAAATTGGTCCCACGATAGAATTTTCTTAATATGGCTTGGATATGCACCAAAATGAGCTCAAATGTACACAAAAATAAATGCTATCTGCTGGTGCCAACCAATCTTCTCACAGATTTTTAGTTTTTGTATAATTGGCTTTGGATGCGACCTTAATGTACAGTTGAGCAGATATTGTCAAAATTGTTCCCACGATGGAATTTTCTTAATATGGCTTGGATATGCACCAAAATGAGCTCAAATGTACACAAAAATAAATGCTATCTGCTGGTTGCAACCAATCTTCTAACAGACTTTTAGTTTTTGTATAATTGGCTTTAGATGCGACCTTAATGTACAGTTGAGCAGATATTGTCAAAATTGTTCCCACGATGGAATTTTCTTAATATGGCTTGGATATGCACCGAAATGAGCTCAAATGTACACAAAAATAAATGCTATCTGCTGGTTGCAACCAATCTTCTTACAGATTTTAAGTTTTTGTATAATTGGCTTTAGATGCGACCTTAATTTACAGTTGAGCAGATATTGTCAAAATTGTTCCCACGATTGAATTTTTAATATGGCTTGGATATGCACCAAAATGAGCTCAAATGTACACAAAAATAAATGCTATCTGCTGGGGGCAACCAATCTTCTCACAGATTTTTAGTTTTTTTATAATTGGCTTTAGATGCGACCTTAATGTACAGTTGAGCAGATATTGTCAAAATTGTTCCCACCATGGAACTTTCTTAATATGGCTTGGAAATGCACCAAAATGGGCTCAAATGTGCAAAAAAGTAAATGCTATCTGCTGGTTGCAACCAATCTTCTCACAGATTTTTAGCTTTTGTATAATTGGCTTTAGATGCGACCTTAATGTACAGTTGAGCAGATATTGTCAAAATTGTTCCCACGATAGAATTTTCTTAATATGGCTTGGATATGCACCAAAATGAGCTCAAATGTACACAAAAATAAATGCTATCTGCTGGTGGCAACCAATCTTCTCACAGATTTTTAGTTTTTGTTAATTGGCTGTAGATGCGACCTTAATGTACAGTTGAGCAGATATTGTCAAAATTGTTCCCACGATGGAATTTTTTTAATATGGCTTGGATATGCACCAAAATGAGCTCAAATGTACACAAAAATAAATGCTATCTGCTGGTGCCAACCAATCTTCTCACAGATTTTTAGTTTTTTTATAATTGGCTTTAGATGCGACCTTAATGTACAGTTGAGCAGATATTGTCAAAATTGTTCCCACGATGGAACTTTCTTAATATGGCTTGGATATGCACCAAAATGAGCTCAAATGTACACAAAAATAAATGCTATCTGCTGGTTGCAACCAATCTTCTCACAGATTTTCAGCTTTTGTATAATTGGCTTTAGATGCGACCTTAATGTACAGTTGAACAGATATTGTCAAATTGTTCCCAGGATGGAATTTTCTTAATATGGCTTGGATATGCACCAAAATGAGCTCAAATGTACACAAAAATAAATGCTATCTGCTGGTGCCAACCAATCTTCTCACAGATTTTTAGCTTTTGTATAATTGGCTTTAGATGCGACCTTAATGTACAGTTGAGCAGATATTGTCAAAATTGTTACCACATTGGAATTTTCTTAATATGGCTTGGATATGCACCAAAATGAGCTCAAATGTACACAAAAATAAATGCTATCTGCTGGTGCCAACCAATCTTCTCACATATTTTTAGCTTTTGTATAATTGGCTTTAGATGCGACCTTAATGTACAGTTGAGCAGATATTGTCAAAATTGTTCCCACGATAGAATTTTCTTAATATGGCTTGGATATGCACCAAAATGAGCTCAAATGTGCACAAAAATAAATGCTATCTGCTGGTGCCAACCAATTTTCTCACAGATTTTTAGTTTTTGTATAATTGGCTTTGGATGCGACCTTAATGTACAGTTGAGCAGATATTGTAAAAATTGTTCCCACGATGGAATTTTCTTAATATGGCTTGGATATGCACCAAAATGAGCTCAAATGTACACAACAATAAATGCTATCTGTTGGTTGCAACTAATCTTCTCACAGACTTTTAGTTTTTGTATAATTGGCTTTAGATGCGACCTTAATGTACAGTTGAGCAGATATTGTCAAAATTGTTCCCACGATGGAATTTTCTTAATATTCCTTGGATATGCACCGAAATGAGCTCAAATGTACACAAACATAAATGCTATCTGCTGGTTGCAACCAATCTTCTTACAGATTTTTAGTTTTTGTATAATTGGCTTTAGATGCGACCTTAATTTACAGTTGAGCAGATATTGTCAAATTGTTCCCACGATGGAATTTTCTTAATATGGCTTGGATATGCACCAAAATGAGCTCAAATGCACACAAAAATAAATGCTATCTGCTGGTGCCAACCAATCTTCTCACAGATTTTTAGTTTTTTTATAATTAGCTTTAGATGCGACCTTAATGTACAGTTGAGCAGATATTGTCAAAATTGTTCCCACGATTGAATTTTCTTAATATGGCTTGGATATGCACCAAAATGAGCTCAAATGTACAAAAAAATAAATGCTATCTGCTGGTGCCAACCAATCTTCTCACAGATTTTTAGCTTTTGTATAATTGGCTTTAGATGCGACCTTAATGTACAGTTGAGCAGATATTGTCAAATTGTTCCCTCGATGGAACTTTCTTAATATGGCTTGGATATGCACCAAAATGAGCTCAAATGTACACAAAAATAAATGCTATCTGCTGGTGGCAACCAATCTTCTCACAGATTTTTAGTTTTTGTATAATTGGCTTTAGATGCGACCTTAATGTACAGTTGAGCAGATATTGTCAAAATTGTTCCCACGATGGAATTTTCTTAATATGGCTTGGATATGCACCAAAATGAGCTGAAATGTACAAAAAGATAAATGCTATCTGCTGGTGGCAACCAATCTTCTCACAGATTTTTGGCTTGTGTATAAATGGCTTTAGATGCGACCTTAATGTACAGTTGAGCAGATATTGTCAAAATTGGTCCCACGATAGAATTTTCTTAATATGGCTTGGATATGCACCAAAATGAGCTCAAATGTACACAAAAATAAATGCTATCTGCTGGTGCCAACCAATCTTCTCACAGATTTTTAGTTTTTGTATAATTGGCTTTGGATGCGACCTTAATGTACAGTTGAGCAGATATTGTCAAAATTGTTCCCACGATGGAATTTTCTTAATATGGCTTGGATATGCACCAAAATGAGCTCAAATGTACACAAAAATAAATGCTATCTGCTGGTTGCAACCAATCTTCTAACAGACTTTTAGTTTTTGTATAATTGGCTTTAGATGCGACCTTAATGTACAGTTGAGCAGATATTGTCAAAATTGTTCCCACGATGGAATTTTCTTAAAATGGCTTGGATATGCACCGAAATGAGCTCAAATGTACACAAAAATAAATGCTATCTGCTGGTTGCAACCAATCTTCTTACAGATTTTAAGTTTTTGTATAATTGGCTTTAGATGCGACCTTAATTTACAGTTGAGCAGATATTGTAAAAATTGTTCCCACGATGGAATTTTCTTAATATGGCTTGGATATGCACCAAAATGAGCTCAAATGTACACAAAAATAAATGCTATCTGCTGGTTGCAACCAATCTTCTCACAGACTTTTAGTTTTTGTATAATTGGCTTTAGATGCGACCTTAATGTACAGTTGAGCAGATATTGTCAAAATTGTTCCCACGATGGAATTTTCTTAATATTCCTTGGATATGCACCGAAATGAGCTCAAATGTACACAAAAATAAATGCTATCTGCTGGTTGCAACCAATCTTCTTACAGATTTTTAGTTTTTGTATAATTGGCTTTAGATGCGACCTTAATTTACAGTTGAGCAGATATTGTCAAATTGTTCCCACGATGGAATTTTCTTAATATGGCTTGGATATGCACCAAAATGAGCTCAAATGCACACAAAAATAAATGCTATCTGCTGGTGCCAACCAATCTTCTCACAGATTTTTGGCTTGTGTATAATTGGCTTTAGATGCGACCTTAATGTACAGTTGAGCAGATATTGTCAAAATTGGTCCCACGATAGAATTTTCTTAATATGGCTTGGATATGCACCAAAATGAGCTCAAATGTACACAAAAATAAATGCTATCTGCTGGTGCCAACCAATCTTCTCACAGATTTTTAGTTTTTGTATAATTGGCTTTGGATGCGACCTTAATGTACAGTTGAGCAGATATTGTCAAAATTGTTCCCACGATGGAATTTTCTTAATATGGCTTGGATATGCACCAAAATGAGCTCAAATGTACACAAAAATAAATGCTATCTGCTGGTTGCAACCAATCTTCTAACAGACTTTTAGTTTTTGTATAATTGGCTTTAGATGCGACCTTAATGTACAGTTGAGCAGATATTGTCAAAATTGTTCCCACGATGGAATTTTCTTAATATGGCTTGGATATGCACCGAAATGAGCTCAAATGTACACAAAAATAAATGCTATCTGCTGGTTGCAACCAATCTTCTTACAGATTTTAAGTTTTTGTATAATTGGCTTTAGATGCGACCTTAATTTACAGTTGAGCAGATATTGTCAAAATTGTTCCCACGATTGAATTTTTAATATGGCTTGGATATGCACCAAAATGAGCTCAAATGTACACAAAAATAAATGCTATCTGCTGGGGGCAACCAATCTTCTCACAGATTTTTAGTTTTTTTATAATTGGCTTTAGATGCGACCTTAATGTACAGTTGAGCAGATATTGTCAAAATTGTTCCCACCATGGAACTTTCTTAATATGGCTTGGAAATGCACCAAAATGGGCTCAAATGTGCAAAAAAGTAAATGCTATCTGCTGGTTGCAACCAATCTTCTCACAGATTTTTAGCTTTTGTATAATTGGCTTTAGATGCGACCTTAATGTACAGTTGAGCAGATATTGTCAAAATTGTTCCCACGATAGAATTTTCTTAATATGGCTTGGATATGCACCAAAATGAGCTCAAATGTACACAAAAATAAATGCTATCTGCTGGTGGCAACCAATCTTCTCACAGATTTTTAGTTTTTGTTAATTGGCTGTAGATGCGACCTTAATGTACAGTTGAGCAGATATTGTCAAAATTGTTCCCACGATGGAATTTTTTTAATATGGCTTGGATATGCACCAAAATGAGCTCAAATGTACACAAAAATAAATGCTATCTGCTGGTGCCAACCAATCTTCTCACAGATTTTTAGTTTTTTTATAATTGGCTTTAGATGCGACCTTAATGTACAGTTGAGCAGATATTGTCAAAATTGTTCCCACGATGGAACTTTCTTAATATGGCTTGGATATGCACCAAAATGAGCTCAAATGTACACAAAAATAAATGCTATCTGCTGGTTGCAACCAATCTTCTCACAGATTTTCAGCTTTTGTATAATTGGCTTTAGATGCGACCTTAATGTACAGTTGAACAGATATTGTCAAATTGTTCCCAGGATGGAATTTTCTTAATATGGCTTGGATATGCACCAAAATGAGCTCAAATGTACACAAAAATAAATGCTATCTGCTGGTGCCAACCAATCTTCTCACAGATTTTTAGCTTTTGTATAATTGGCTTTAGATGCGACCTTAATGTACAGTTGAGCAGATATTGTCAAAATTGTTACCACATTGGAATTTTCTTAATATGGCTTGGATATGCACCAAAATGAGCTCAAATGTACACAAAAATAAATGCTATCTGCTGGTGCCAACCAATCTTCTCACATATTTTTAGCTTTTGTATAATTGGCTTTAGATGCGACCTTAATGTACAGTTGAGCAGATATTGTCAAAATTGTTCCCACGATAGAATTTTCTTAATATGGCTTGGATATGCACCAAAATGAGCTCAAATGTGCACAAAAATAAATGCTATCTGCTGGTGCCAACCAATTTTCTCACAGATTTTTAGTTTTTGTATAATTGGCTTTGGATGCGACCTTAATGTACAGTTGAGCAGATATTGTCAAAATTGTTCCCACGATGGAATTTTCTTAATATGGCTTGGATATGCACCAAAATGAGCTCAAATGTACACAACAATAAATGCTATCTGTTGGTTGCAACTAATCTTCTCACAGACTTTTAGTTTTTGTATAATTGGCTTTAGATGCGACCTTAATGTACAGTTGAGCAGATATTGTCAAAATTGTTCCCACGATGGAATTTTCTTAATATTCCTTGGATATGCACCGAAATGAGCTCAAATGTACACAAACATAAATGCTATCTGCTGGTTGCAACCAATCTTCTTACAGATTTTTAGTTTTTGTATAATTGGCTTTAGATGCGACCTTAATTTACAGTTGAGCAGATATTGTCAAATTGTTCCCACGATGGAATTTTCTTAATATGGCTTGGATATGCACCAAAATGAGCTCAAATGCACACAAAAATAAATGCTATCTGCTGGTGCCAACCAATCTTCTCACAGATTTTTAGTTTTTTTATAATTAGCTTTAGATGCGACCTTAATGTACAGTTGAGCAGATATTGTCAAAATTGTTCCCACGATTGAATTTTCTTAATATGGCTTGGATATGCACCAAAATGAGCTCAAATGTACAAAAAAATAAATGCTATCTGCTGGTGCCAACCAATCTTCTCACAGATTTTTAGCTTTTGTATAATTGGCTTTAGATGCGACCTTAATGTACAGTTGAGCAGATATTGTCAAATTGTTCCCTCGATGGAACTTTCTTAATATGGCTTGGATATGCACCAAAATGAGCTCAAATGTACACAAAAATAAATGCTATCTGCTGGTGGCAACCAATCTTCTCACAGATTTTTAGTTTTTGTATAATTGGCTTTAGATGCGACCTTAATGTACAGTTGAGCAGATATTGTCAAAATTGTTCCCACGATGGAATTTTCTTAATATGGCTTGGATATGCACCAAAATGAGCTGAAATGTACAAAAACATAAATGCTATCTGCTGGTGGCAACCAATCTTCTCACAGATTTTTGGCTTGTGTATAAATGGCTTTAGATGCGACCTTAATGTACAGTTGAGCAGATATTGTCAAAATTGGTCCCACGATAGAATTTTCTTAATATGGCTTGGATATGCACCAAAATGAGCTCAAATGTACACAAAAATAAATGCTATCTGCTGGTGCCAACCAATCTTCTCACAGATTTTTAGTTTTTGTATAATTGGCTTTGGATGCGACCTTAATGTACAGTTGAGCAGATATTGTCAAAATTGTTCCCACGATGGAATTTTCTTAATATGGCTTGGATATGCACCAAAATGAGCTCAAATGTACACAAAAATAAATGCTATCTGCTGGTTGCAACCAATCTTCTAACAGACTTTTAGTTTTTGTATAATTGGCTTTAGATGCGACCTTAATGTACAGTTGAGCAGATATTGTCAAAATTGTTCCCACGATGAAATTTTCTTAAAATGGCTTGGATATGCACCGAAATGAGCTCAAATGTACACAAAAATAAATGCTATCTGCTGGTTGCAACCAATCTTCTTACAGATTTTAAGTTTTTGTATAATTGGCTTTAGATGCGACCTTAATTTACAGTTGAGCAGATATTGTCAAAATTGTTCCCACGATTGAATTTTCTTAATATGGCTTGGATATGCACCAAAATGAGCTCAAATGTACACAAAAATAAATGCTATCTGCTGGGGGCAACCAATCTTCTCACAGATTTTTAGTTTTTTTATAATTGGCTTTAGATGCGACCTTAATGTACAGTTGAGCAGATATTATCAAAATTGTTCCCACCATGGAACTTTCTTAATATGGCTTGGAAATGCACCAAAATGGGCTCAAATGTGCAAAAAAGTAAATCCTATCTGCTGGTTGCAACCAATCTTCTCACAGATTTTTAGCTTTTGTATAATTGGCTTTAGATGCGACCTTAATGTACAGTTGAGCAGATATTGTCAAAATTGTTCCCACGATAGAATTTTCTTAATATGGCTTGGATATGCACCAAAATGAGCTCAAATGTACACAAAAATAAATGCTATCTGCTTGTGGCAACCAATCTTCTCACAGATTTTTAGTTTTTGTTAATTGGCTTTAGATGCGACCTTAATGTACAGTTGAG